>OY979632.1:11976148-16776148 GCA_963855885.1 Coenonympha glycerion
TAGAAATTTCCCCCAAAAGTTGCAAAATCTCAATTTTTCTAATTCTAATCGGTAAGTTTTTTAGTAATTAGGTAAAATGTCGTGTTTCTGTTCTGTTCTTCCGCAACGCTGCATGTCGCACCGACCAACGTTCTCGTATAAGAGTTTGAAGAACAAAAATAAAATCAGTGTTTCTTAACGATTAGTTAATACAGTAGCTTGTTGTTTGTTTTATAAATTGGTGGGCATCAATACATTTTCTAGTATCGGTCTATTTGGCACTACCTACGTTCAGTTACAAATAACCCTGTTTTTGGTTCGGAACCCAAGTACCTAAGGTTTTATAATAGTGATTTCTTACTCGACTGTTCCAAGTTGCATTACAAATGATAACTTATATATTGCCTGAAACACCACAAAAACCTGTATATTTAAACATTCATGTGGAAGAGATATCTTTCGCTGTAGGGGAATATTGGTGGAGTGTCATAAATTTTTAAAGATATTATAGACACATTCCCAATAAAATCACATTATTCAAAACCGCATCAACCATTAATTTCTCCTGTAGTCGATATTCCTTCTACGCTCGATAAAATTTTGACCGTCGCTCGACCCCCCGCAAGGGACACATTTATTTACAACAAATTCCGTGTCTACAAACACGACTTGTGTAAAGCTAAGAAAAATAAATAAACCGATAAAACTTACAAGAAGTAGGTGCCTATTTAATGTACCTAAGTGCTTAGTTATTCATTAGGTATAACTATAGTTAGGTAGGTATATCGTATTGCTACTTTATACCTAATACGATGTAATATCTATTGGTATTTGTAGTATATGTTATATTATCTCGAGCTCATCTAGTTAAAGTCAACCTATTTTAGCTTTATGCACTCCATCTCAATACAAAATTGCAATACTACATACTGTACAACGATACCACTACGATGTGAGTGAGAAGATTTTCAAGAAAAGAGGTCTATTGTCATTGGTCCTGTATCGTACTTCTAACCGCTATACAAAGGCCTCGAAAATTCCAGTCGGCTCTGCAAACACTTGTCGCGGTCCGTAAAATTTATAACACAAATATACGTAGATAGATATAATATAAAATACCTCTCGACGGAATGCTGCCTTCCAGTTTTATTTTGCTACGTGCTTGTATGCGTGCGAGCACGTACTGCTTGCTCTTTGTAAATGTGAGCCGCTGCGCTGCGCTGGCGCATCCTTTGTTTCACTCGCAACTCGCACTCCGTCTACGTTGCATTTCTTACTTCTCATTATTTTTAATTTTGTTTCTGTTTTTATTAATTACTCCTCATTTTATTTACAGTCTCTCAATTTGGCTTCATTATTTTGCGGCATCCTCCTTCGTTCTGCAGAATCTGTCACGTACATGCTGTGTCTCTGCGGTGTTGAGTTCCCACTGAGCTTATTATGTATTTTATTCAAAGAGCGAATAAACAAATTCCTCGAAAGCCGTTAACATCTTATTTTTGTTTGTGCTGGTAATAAAATAGTTGTTAGTTGGCATACGGCTTAAAGTCTAAAGAACAGATTGGGGTACTCTGGAGAGCTCCATTGATCTCAAATCTCAATCGATTGTATTTATTTTTTTGATTGAAAATATTTAATCCAATATTTTGGGAATCTCTATTACACAATGCATAGTACATAAAATTAATAACAGTAAGTAACTAATACTACCACAGCGCAAAGATGACATAAAATAATTCCGAAATTAAGTACCTGAGGATCTATTTAATCGGCAAATTGGTTATATAGCGACAAAAATAGCAGTCATAGATGCTAGGTTGGTATTATAAAGATAAACATATCAAGTTCTTTTTCACTTTGATAGCTACCGCAAAAGTGTGGGAAGTGTGACGTAACGCGTTTTCGGTGGGAAGCAATGCCGATGCACTGACGTCGGCGGCCTATATCCGTATCAAAGTGCCATGCGTTATTCACCATTCACCATCAAAGCGATGTCTTATCGGCAGCATTGACCTCTGGACCGTCCGACTCCGATATACGATAACTGCATGGGAAACGCGTCATGGGAACTAGAAACTTGTATATCGCGTACCTATGTTACTTATACGAAATATTATGTATTTTTACTTAGGTAGATCCTTATTGATACTTTATAAGTAAACTTACTGTTACTGTTATAGTGCTGATGGTTTATTATAAAAACGGAAGTTATTAATTAACTCGTTTCCAATTAATCTGATTAGGGACAGAATAAGTAATTAAAATATTCAAGGCAGCAATGAACTGTAAATGTATGTGTTTGCTTTTAGATTTTCTAATCGATTTCGATTGTTGACACCCAGTTTTAGAACGATCGTTAACTGTTCTGTAATCAGCTCGTACACAAACTTATGCAACGCTACATACGGGCGGTGTATCGCTGTCGACCAAGCAAAGTCATGGATTTATTGTACTCGTAACATAATAATCACATCGTGTAGTACCCCATTCGCCTCATCAAAACCCCCTTATTTAACTTCACTGGGCAATTGTGGCGAATTCACGCCACGTGACCACTATTTGCCGTTATTGTATCGCTTTCATTATTATTGCACTGCAGTTAATCGTGCCCTCAATTAAGTCGTCTCATAATAAAACATGCGGGTGGTTGATTAGCCCTTATTATGAACATGCCAAATCGTGCCGCTGCATTGAGAATATTAGCAATTCGTGACTATAGTGAAATAAATCGTACTCGCCGCCGATGTCGAAAGACGCTACCTTCTAGGTGACACCAACATTCGAAAGCAACGGGATAGTCCTCAAAATATAATTTGATTAGGTACATCAGTTGTACATCGCAGTTTACCAACTCCACCTATTAAGAATTCATGCGTTTCTATGGTGACTTGTCGTGTTCATCTGTTGTAAATACAACATAGGAGCTAGTTCAAAGCTTATCAGTTAGATGCTTATAGCAATTTTTATTTAAATAGCTTTCACTCCTGTGTTTTCACCTATACCCCCGTATACTCGTAGAATACCCCTCGTATCCATCTCGTACGGTCTTTTATAGGTTTTTACTTTTTACCATCTTTTTGCCAATACTTATACGTCTAGAGATGTAAAAACTTTCTCTAAATGCTGAAAAATATATACACCTGAAAGTAAGCTGCAAAAGATCATTATTATTTAACTAATAAATCAATAGATTTCATCGAATCTATGTCAGAGGGGGACTGAACGCATCCGGATGTCGACGCGATAAACTACACACATAAACTTAATGCAAACACATTTTAATGGCATGATATCGATAAATCGTCTCTAAGAAATTGTTTATCACTCACAAAACATAAAAATAGAGACCCTATATTTTGTTAGACACCTAAGTAGATGTTATAACTTAAACGACTTTCAATGTGTTACGTACTCACATAGGTATAACTTTCTTGCTTATTATATCTAGTCAACCAACTATAAAACCTCGGACTGGACTAAACACGAAAAAATAACTGGTGTTCTGCGAGTCAGCTAGAAATCAATATTAACTACAGACAATATGGAAAGATTTTCCATCCTTTCTTACTTATTCTTATTCTTGATTTATTATATGTATTGATTGTCAGGGATGCGCCAAGACTAAGTGACCAAAGTAAAAAAAAACCGGCCAAGTGCGAGTCGGACTCGCGCACCGAGGGTTCCATACCATAAGAGAAGTAAAACATTGAAAGAATCACTTATTTTCATGAATTTACGAGTATAATTTACGTGTAGGTACTTTTGTTGGCAAACCGCAAACGTAACTTTGTTTTTGGCGGATTATTGTCATTATCAAAAAAAGTATATTAGTCAGTGAGTTGATTTTATTTTTCCTGTAAAATATACATTAACTTCTATTGATCATAATTGATCAGGCATAAAAATAAATAAAAATTAGTTTTAGTATACACAAGTAACGCCCTTTCATATGATACCCCACTCAATATTGTTATCTCATTTTGAAAATTTGTCGACCCGGTTTTCCCCCCTTTTTAAATAAAAATAAAAACAATTTTCAAATTTTTACGATTGTTATGACGTCGCGTCACTATTACCTATAACTATTCTAAATTTCAAGTCGATAGCTTGAATAGTTACTGAAATAATCGAGTGTGACAGACGGACGGACGGACGGACGGACGGACGGACGGACGGAGAAAGTCTCACCATAAGGGTTCCATTTTTACCTAATTGGTATGGAACCCTAAAAACTGATTTTTACGGATGTTGAAGTACAGAATAGCACGGTTAGTGCACAATAGGGCACGGATATCTGGCGCCAGCGCGTCGCGTCACAACAAATGCACATAACGGTCCCATTAACCTGTGCAGCATTCACTGATCCCGACAAATCGACAGGCTTTGTACCTGCGCATTGTGCTGCAGGTATTCTTTACAGTTTACACTCTTACTCGTATTTCTTACCTACATTACAGAACACAAACAGACAGAACACAGGAAGCGTTATTGTACTTTAAACCCACCAACCCATAAAATAGCTTCCAATTCTCTGTAATGCTTTGTACTCATGACCAGTGTTTACTTTCGTTTTCTAAAAGTATGTAGGTACTTGTACCTTCGCATCCTTAAATTAATTGTTTACAGACGGTTTGTTTTATTAAAGGTTTTGGTAATTAGTTATTTTTATTTTAGTTTCGTGCAGGGCGCGTTGGAACTAATAGTAATCACCATAATCGTTTTGATTTTTATAAATCTTCAATATAAACTTACGTTTGACCACAATCTCACCAGATGGAAAGTGACAATGTGGTCTAAGATGGAGCGCGCTTTATACATAGAAGATGCCTGTTCACTCTTTTGTAAGATGCGGGAAACACAGATTTCGGGGGAGCATTCCAAACCTGCATGCGTGTTAAAAATGAAGAAGCTTAACTCTCAGTCTTAAGGATTATTACGGGACTCGACCAAAGTTATAACAATTTTGATCAAAATTGATTTATATTTCGTTTTAGAGAAGTAGGTATTTTCGAACCAACTATGTCCAGGAGCATATTTATTATTACTATATGAACCCGAATAATACCACAACATGATCGAAATTTGCACGAATTACAAATGATTTTGGTATTACGAATGTATGGGAGACAAATTGTAGTGGTCCAATCCGCCCACATAAAACACCACACACAATTCTTCCAACACTTCCTTCGATACACGTTTCGTTCCAACACCGGGATATCCTCAGGAAATGTTGACTTCACAATGCAAAATCGTAGAGTCAACGATACTGCGAGTCCTGCCAATAATGATGTTGCAATTTCACACTATGTTGAACACTTATGTTCCCTGAGAATATCAGACGCAATTAGTAATAAATAATATGTTTTTGTCGATAAAGGGTGCATGATTAATTTCAATCAACTAACTAAGTGCAGGTACCTTCATACTTACCGGCTAATACAATAGCGATAATTTCCTAGTGAAACAAAGTAGCTTGTTAAAGATGTTCACAATAGCGTGCATAAAAAGCTAAATCACCTCCGGCAATCTGTAAAGCCGCCATTTATATTTTGTTCCCTCGTGAAATCCATTTTAACGGTGTTTCTTAACTTACGTAACAATGAGTGCATCATGTGGCCCGTGGCCGTCCACCAGTTCTCCGAGCTTGCAAAGGTCGTTTCTTCGAAATCCGAATGGGCCTTTTGCATAAGTCGTACATGTGTCCTGAGTCCTGACCTTATATCTCTAGTACGAGTTTACCGTTATAACACACTCGCTACGAGTAGCGGTTTTACAGTGGAAATATAGAAACAATATCGCTATTATATTCGAGTAAAACGTGTTACATAAAGTACAGCCAGCTAAAGATTGCTTTCCTGACAAGTCACAATATCAACAAGAATGTAAGTTTATTAATTAGTTGTGCCGGTTATAAAAAAATAAAATAAAAAAAAGAGTGAAATAAAGGAAATCAAAATATAAATTATTTGGTAAAATTTTACATGTAGGTTTTCTAGTTCAGCGGAGGCACACAAATTTATTGTAGGGTCGTGGCGGCCGATCTGTTATTTTACTTCTGTTGCGGTTACGTAGTGGTAGGTAGGTAGTTTCTTCGATGTACAACAAAAAGGATGACGCAATATGAAGCTATTTTATAGTAATGCTTAAATTCGTATGAAATAGCTACTCGTAATAACATTAAAACTATTGATTTGTAGAAAAAAATAACAAATAAAGTTAATAATCAAAACACTAATGGCAAATAGGTACAATGATATAGCAAAATATGCGTAGGTACATTATGTTAATAGAAAAATTGGGTGCGATTCACAACTTACCCGTATAATCGGGAGCACTTACAATGTACTTTACATTTTAATAATGTTTAAAAGAAATTAAAATAAAAAAATCCATCGCGACGAGCTAAGGACGCTCGCGCGATGGCTGAAAGATGACGTGCGGTCCCGCTAGCAACGCCGGTACCACACTGAGAGGTGAACTATAAGTCAACCTCCGCGTGGTGCGCGATGACAGAAACCACCGCCGCCGTTCCGTTAGCGAGCAAATTTTTCAATTAGTAATAAATACATAAATTTTGCGTTAAATATAAAATAAATATAATAGAATAATAATAAATATACATTTAAAATATTAATAAGATTATATTTTAAACAAATAAAATTACATATTAATAAAATGTGTAACGTTTCGTTACATAGTTATGAAGCCAATTACATATATATATATATATATATATATATATTGTAAAGGTGAAAGTGTGAGTGTGTGTGTGTAAATCTTTGTTGCTCCTTAATGCAAATATCACTGATTTTGCTGAAATTTAGAATTAAAATACTCTATATGAACATAGGCTACTTTTTAATTGGAAAATCCATGGTTCCCATAAAATATAATAATTATGATAAACGGAAATTCACGCCAGTGGAGCCGTGGGCAAACGTTACTTTTTCGCAAAAACTGAGACGCATTTTTTGTTAGTTACTGCTTATGAATCCTTGAAATAACCCTTTCAATAAAATCTTAAACCATTAATTTGTATGTTATTGGAATGCTACCTTAGAACGCTCTTACATCAGAAGCTACCTTAGAGGTTTGAACGTAAGCTACTCGGTATTCGAAAACGAGTTCTCAAGTGCGAGTGTGCAAACTTGTAGTAGGGGTGCAGAGCCGGGGGGTAGCGGGTTCGCGTCCGAGGGTGCCCAACTGCACACCGCACAGCGCACATGTGTTTACGTTCATTCATTGCGGCGCTATTAATGGGCCCATTCATTGTCATGCACATGCGCCGGAAACTCCCCCTTCCGCCGTCTTCGCGACAATTAGCAGAAACACGATGACGTCACACGTCTGCGACGGCGTGTTTATTTTATCAAATAACGGCCACCAAGTATTTCTCATTCGCAAGTGCATCTGCCAGCTTATGATATCAATATTTACACGCAATATTTTTTTTATACGTGACTAGCCGTTGCCCACGGCTTCGCCCACACGAATTTCGGTTTCTACATACTTATCCCGTGAAAAATATACCTTAAAAGATAGACATGTGGTGTCCCAGCCTTATATTTTAGAACTTTTAAAGGAAAAGCAATTGCGTCATACATAATTTTTGCGTAGCAGCGTACGTAGTGGATGCTCTCCAAATTGAACAATTTTTCCTGTTTTTGTAACATATTTCATTGATGCCCTATTGGTGTCGTAGCGTGATTATATGTTATAGCCTATAATTATACCTTCCTCGATAAATGGATTTGAATTGGACAAAAAAATAATTTCAATTCGGACCAGCACTTCCTGAGATTAGCGCGTTCAAACGAACAAACAAACAAACTCTTCAGCTTTATAATATTAGTATAGATTAGTATATATAGCTGTGATAGCCCAGAGGTTCAGACCTCTACCTACTGACAGGGCTGTAGGGAGTTAGAATAGCAGGCACACGTCTGAGTTTTCAAATTACTTGCTTTTCAATGAAGGTAGTCATCGTAAAAGTGCTGTTGATTGCGCGTTTGATTTAATTTCGAACAAAATTAATTAGTTAATGCTTTCTGTGTCCCTTCTTCCATTTGCAATTTGCATTGTTCTAAATCTTGCGGCCCTCCGTGCAAAAATAAATTCAGAAAGAATAGTCAAATTCACTGTCAGTTCGAAAGTCTACGAGTTTCGTAGCAAGCGTAGCACCGTGCTACGTATTAAACCGGTCTACGACGCGACGAACAAACAAAACATTTTAGTTTATAATATGCATTTTAAAAGGTTTTCTTTAATTAGATCAGCTTTTTTAGGAAAGGAAAAATTCCAGTTGTGGTGGCTTCACGAACGAGAGTCGAGAAACATGGCATATTAATAGTACACGTCGTAAAGATAAATCGTACTTTTTTTGAAATTTAATATTTATACATTTAGAAGTTTCGATGTAAGAGTATGTTACTCCTTCAAGCTACGAATTGTTTCAATCATTTTAAACCGATTTATTTGAAATTGTCAATGTGCACCCTTGTTTAACACCTATTATGCAATTTTTATCCCGGGAAAACTCACAGTTATTCTGAAAAAAAATCAAAATATCTTAACCTGCGAGTAAAACGCAGTGAAATAAGGTAAATGTCCACTCTGAGAAGTAAATAAAGAAAAGTGATTATTATACGTCTTGGCTCACTATTATTAGTCAAATAATAAAAAAACTCGGAAATGTATATGCACTTCTATGATGTTTCATGCCCAATGATTAAAGTACACATAAAAGTCATGCTGAGTGTTTGTTGCATCCTCCAAAACGGCATGGCCGATTTTTATGAAGTTGTTTGTCTACATTCGATAGGTTTGTGAATAGTTCGTTTTTCATGCGACTAAATGGCAGAACAACGTTTGCTCGGTCAGCTTGTTAAAGTTAATAAGTTGTTTAATATTTCACTGTAGTCCCCAAAACTACAGCAAAACTTTGTTTTGGTTTATCAATAACCTCTTTTAATGCTGTTTGTTGAAGGTGGAGTCTCTCCCTTGAAATTCCACGACGCATCGGGTCTATCTGCATCCCATAAATTCCAGCTCAAAATCTGGTACCTACAGATAACCACCCATTGCGCCTTTCAGGAGACCGCCCGCGCCCGCGCAGCCTCGCACCTGATAATTGACTTGTCCGACCACTCGGTGTACCCTTCCCGTAAATATTTCCCGATCAAACTCAATGCCTCCCGGCTCTCCCAGGGCTGGCAGGATTCAATCGGTTGATTAAAAATCTCGTGTCACAATGTTTGCGACAAAACTCCGAAACAGCTAAACCGATTTTTATGATTTTTTTGTGAACGAGGTTATATTGGTAGGTCTAAATGAGAAGTAACTTACCTATATGGAAAAACAACGTTTGCCGGGTCAACTACTATTTAGATAGGCATAATGCCTAATATTTAATGAGGATCATTTTAAGTAGAGTGCTTCTTAGCGAGATTTGAGGAGATAGGATAAAATATACTTAAAATTACTAATACGAACACTTGCCTACCATTGTGACAATTTTTTTCTGCAGGAATAAAGAAAGCAAAAAAATTGAGGAAGGTATACCTACCTAAAAACTCTCAGAACTAAAAGCAACTAGGTACTTCAAGAATATAATAAAAGAAGTAAGTAAAACACGAAAAAAGACGAACACTGGTTTTCAGACGCCACTCGAACTTGCAATTGAATTATATTTTGTAAAATCATGTAAATAAAATTTTCTTATTATTTTTTGTAAAATCATGTAGTATAATTAGTATTTCTTAAAATATTAATTCCTTCCAACCCTGAATTGCATCATAAAAAATGCCACGAGCTCAATTCTCGGAAACCTCAGGCGAGGGCGGTTGTATTCAAAGTTCAGGAAGAAGATAGTGTTACCTCGCACGGAGCAGGTTGGAGGGAGACGGCTGCTGAATGGAATGAAGTTCAGCACCACCACCAGCCACAGGGCGAGACGTGAGAATTACAAGAAAAAGATTTATTTATTGACCTTCTCGGTTCCGTTACTATTATGAACGTAGACTTGGTCGTTTTATCTATCGCATTTTGCATAATGTGTGGCTAAGATAGGAATTTTTTAAAATTCTTTCTTTACTTAAAAAGATAAATTTTGAAGTAGAATGTAAAATAAGCAATTACTCACAAGATATAAAATTATTAAATTCGGTAGCAGTAACAGACTAACACTCAAGTGACTGGGTTTCAATGCTTCCTGGAAGTAATATGCGAGTAGATTAATATAGACAGTCGATACATTATGGCATAAAACCTGCAATACTTGTTCCACGACTCATACTAATAAACAAACTATAAATGAATCAAAACTAAGGAGAATAGCGTCGATGAAAATCAAACATAGATACGGAACTCTCCGATCGTTGCCACTTAGGACTAAGCCTCATACATTTTCAGACGTCCAATCGTGTAGCTCTTATTGTTACGAGAAAACTACATTCCAACTTTCCAGTGAAGTAAAAATTCTTACAATTTTTGCCATTCCTTGTAACATAGACATACTTTATGACTCCTAATTAACTCCAAAAAGTAGGAAGTATTCAAGCGTGGTAACAATTTGCTCTGAATAGTTCTATTTGTGTATGTCTTGGAACCACTGTGCTAATTGCTACATATTTTTGTCGTTACGCACCATCAATAGATATTCTCGCAACTGTAAAGTGTTGTACTCTTCTTTGTTCTTGATATAAGTGTGCTAATTTTTTTTTTCAATTTACGCGTGACAATAATATAGGAGAAAGTAGAAACTCATCCGCAGGCGAGTGAGCAAATACCTACCGCTGAGGGTTCAATTCTGTAATGTGTTTCCTTTATATTAACTGTGTTTATAGTTCAAATTGCCTTGATATAGCTGTTTTATTCGGTGTAGGACAATTACAATCCCGTGGACATTATGTCCTGAGGTTTGTATTTTAGATGGAGTTTCATTACTTAAGAGATCGAACCTACGGTCATTCAGTCTTCAATTAGAACTCAGGCAAAAAACCTGCTCAGATAAATAACAGACAACTAAGTTATACATATAAAACTCCTTTTAGTTGTTACTCTTTACCAAAGTTTCTAGTTACCTACTCGGTGTTGTTGAATTAACTAAATTACTTGCTTGTGTAACACCAACACAGTCAAATTAAGTAGGTATATTATTATCACCATTGGATGTCGATAAACACATCCAAATGTTTACATAATCACTTTCAGTCGCGATCCATTCTCACGACCTTAGAATTAAAAAAAACATGAATTCCAAAATTCTTCAAGGCTTCTTTCGAGCGAATGAGGCCACAAAATGTTGTAACGAAACTATTTTCGAAATATGAAAATCTAAGTAGCTACATTTAACGATAGTAAAATAAATAGGTAATTTAAAAAAAGTCATCTTTAAATAAGCAATGCACTGAAAATACCGAAACAAGATTGATAAAATTGGAAACAAAATTAAAATAAACTAAAAACAGACTAAACTCTACTTCAGTTTAACTAGTAACTTTATTACGAGCTGAAAGTGATTATTATTTGCCAATGTTACTAATCTAAGGAAACTTGGGTAAATCCATCCGAAATCCATCAAACCATTTTGGAAGATACTTAAAGCTTACAAACAGAAATATACCTATGTACTAGGTACATGCGAAAAACATAACCCTTCTTGCCAGACGGGCAAAAAAGCATGACTTTGTGAAAGTGTTCAGTTCGTGAAAGTTATCGAAGCGGTTATGAAAATAAAGCTATATGGAATGCTGATTGCTGACGGCGCGCTCTATTTGTTGTCAGTTCCCAGGGATGGTATCTAATCAGAGATTTACCCGCCATTACGATTGCTGGATGCCCTGGAATGTCTCAAGTCTCCTTCATTTTCCGACTAAATTAAATATTTATTAAAATAGAAGGGCTTCCTTCAGATAACGCGCTGTCAAGGCGCTTCTCACGGCCGGGCGTGCAGCGTGGGTGCGACATACCTTTCATTTCCTGTACAATACTATCAATTTATACGAGTATATTTCATTGGGTTCCCCACGACGACGTCACACTTGATTTATTCATATCTCTGAATCAATCAATAGACGCTGTGTACTGTTTACTTTAATTTTATAAAGAACTGCGGCACATTAAAGCTATACTAACTAGAACTATTAAAGAGGTTACACAGGCGGATAATTAATCTTTGGATTTACTGAATCGATTTTAAACATTATTTCACTTATGTAAGTATTATCTTACGGTACATTGTTCCGATGGATCATAAACGTAGCATGCATTGATCCTGCGGAATACGAGATAATTGCGTCAAACAGCGAATCACAGCAAAAGGTACACGCAAAATCGAAATGGTGCCTTTTCCTCATATCTGCTTTATTGTTGTAGCAATAATGGTGTAATTTGCCCTTACAATTCTTACGAGATTCTCGTCCTTCTTTTGTTTTTCGGAGTCGGGTAAAAATGTAAAGTTATGCCGTGCTGATGATAGCCAAGTATGTAATATGTTTGTGGCGTTGTGTGGGACAGGTCGACAGGCGTCCCGCGAGCGGCGCTAGGGTGGTTCCATCGCGGCCGCGCCACGTCCTCGCGCGCGCCGCAGGGTGGTCGGAGCGGCGGCGCGGGCGCACCCGCTTTGCGCGGCCGCAGCTATGCGCACTGTCAACACCGACGCCCGAGCCCAACACTACAAGGCACACAGTTTTTTATAAGCACATGTGCGCCGACATACCCAGACCACAAGTCCTGACAAATATTTGCCTTCAATTCTAAAACGTTTAGAGCCAGCCAGCCGAACTAATACCACCCGAACGGCGAACGGGTCGATCAGGGCTGTCTGAGAAGAAATTCGATATGAGAGAAACATAATTAATTTCCCAATGTCAACATACAAGAATATCAGATAGCACTTGTATGTAAAATATCAAACTTTCTACATAAATGTTCTGGTCACAAACATGCCAGCCCATTATGTATTATTTAGGTAACTAAATTAATGATAAAATATAAATGTGTATTTTAAAAGTGATAATAAATAATCGCTGTTAAGTAGATACTTACCTACACGATTATTTCGTATTTAGGTTATGCAATTAATTAGGTAAAAGTTTAACCTAATTATATGTCAATCAACTCCTGTTTTGCGATATTTTGATTCAGGATACGAAATGATTGCTTTCAACTTCCAAGTAGCAATGCTTACAATCTCAGTTTCTAAAGTGGGGCTTTTCCGCAAACGACATTTCTATAACAATACAAGGTGCTAAAATCTTAATCCGTCCTTCTTGAGTTCGCAGCAATGCGTTAAAAAAAATAAAAAATAACAGCCTCCGGTAACAGCTCAAAAAATAATACCCGTGTTCATAATAATCATTTTCGACCATTGATAACATTCCTTTATGAAGGCTTCGTTATCGTAATACCTTACCTGTCAAACCCTTCCACATAAATTAGTTGCCTCTAATGCCTACAGTGCGTCTCAGTAGGTACCAAAAATAAACCAAGTAACGGCGTAATCCATTAATTGACCGGACCCGCCGCTAAAGGAAAAAAATTCTATCAGATAAAGCGGGTAAGTGTTTACGGTTTCTCACGAACCTCGACCAACCCTCAATGGCGCCTTGCTGATTGATAGTAGCAGAGCCTACCTTAGCACCTCGCGCGCTCAAACCAATTGCCACTTCATCACCATCACCGAAGGTAGATTTTAGAGGCAATCGTCTCAGCACGGTGTTCTCTATTAAGTTGGACACGCTTCAAACCGTTTTAGGACGTGTTGCAGTCATAGAAAGTTTAATTTCGAATGCACCGTCTACACTTTATAACGCCCATTCAAAGAATTCTGCACCCTCAGCGTGTACCTGTACGCGGCCACCTCCAAAGGAGTCGACAAAAAATATTATGTTAATTTCTAATATCAAAGCATTATTCATAGTTGCCATAATAGCTTTGTTATCATTATTGGGTAACATTCCCTTGTAATTGTCGGCTTGACTTCCCGCCGATGCTTTTTCAAATGATTTTTAATCAGTGCTTGTATATTGTAAAAAAGAAACTTTCACGCTTGTCACTGTATCCTTTATAATGATCGGGTTAACTGCATTAATGACACGAAAAACTTGTTTGTAATATACTTTACCGTATGATGGTAAAAGCTATCAACAATTTCGATGCCGATTAGGTGGAATATTGGTTCAAAATTTAAGCTCATATTCAGGAAGTTTTCTTCCATTTTGATTTGAATGTCGTATGCATTTTATTGTATTATGACAGTAAAATAAATTCCTTAATATACGTAACTTTAATACATTCCAATTTCATATTACATCCACAAGATTCTGAAAAAAAAAAACCAGTGTAACCAGAGCTAAGTATAGAAAATTTATAACTTTATGTTGATCTATATCAACAATTCTAGACTGTTAACTACTGGCTTTTCTAATAAAGTAACTACGTTTTCCAGCTTTGCAATTATAACTAGATTGCCTCTTTACCATTCCACATTACTTACTTATACCAAATTTTCTGTTTCTTACTATCGAATCGGTCGAATCGATGTCTCTTCATTTGAAGAACCTTTTGTTTTTACTAATGATTTCCAAATATGTAAGTGTACAACAGCCATAAACTAACGATTCAATTCAGTTTAATATGGTTTTATCGTGGGTTGAAATCGTATACCCAGGATGCCAAGCGCTAACCTGTCATCGATTAAAAGGAATGTTTCATATTCCACCTAAACACATAATAATGTACACGCAATTTTAAAATAACAACTCGCGTCCGGCCCGGCCTCAATCGGCTCTGATTTATAGCGGGCGCCGGTGCCGCCAATCGCCCGCAAACGTTGCATTCTCAACCAAAATACAATGCGCTGCTCTCAGCTCTGTTACGAATCAATTTCACTTGAAACATTACGTCATACGTGCTTGAGGATAAACCCTCTGTGATGCAGCTTCAGGTTTTGTTCAAAGAACCTGTCGTTGCGGCAAGATTTTTTAATCCTATACAATAGGCATGTTTTCTATATAAATTTTTAATGACCCAGCAATTAACGTAAAAAATAAAACGGTTTCTTCTGTGATAACAGTCACGGGATACTTATAATATTATAAAGATGAAAGTTTGCTTATATGTTAGTATGTCTGTTACTTCTTCACTACTTCGATTACTTTAATTACATACGATTACTACTAATTTGATTGAAACATGGAATGGAGTAACGAAAACAAAAGCTAGCAGATATCATCACAGGATTGATGATATGCACAGTGATTGCGACTAACAACGTCAATGTTGTATTTGTATCTCTTGTGGTGTTTACCTACTTATCTTCTTTATTATCACTAAACTTACTTTCAAATTATTAGCCTCGTTAGACTAACTCAATTATTCAGTTTGGATTCCAACTTGTAAGATTAGATCCTGGATACGCGTTCATTGAATCCAGCCAGACAAGTGAAGATATTATTATTATACACTATAGTACCTACCTCATACATTAATGCACATTATAATTATAATAATATTGTGATATCTACTTATACCGATGCGATACACTTCAATTACGTACGAATCGCGTGATACATCAATGCTGCAATTGAAATAGGCATTATACGGCCCAGTTGCGACTTCCAGTGCTGCCCAGTGTCCGTGCCGTGGTCTGTGGTCACCGATATGAATATGAGGATGAGATCCGAACATTTACGTAAACTTTCTTCATAAAAGAAAAAAGTAGCGTCATCTGTCAAAATTCCCGCTAATTCACCACAATATGGCAGAAACTGTCTCTGTGATAACACACGTGCTAACTATACCAAGTGTAGTCATCTGTGCCATGGACCGTGGTCCATAGACAATGCTGCGGTCGGCTTGCTATTGGCGGCGTTGGTGTCAAAACAAATATTTTTGTCATTTTTTCGCGCGGTTCGCCGGGTCCTGTGTATATGTCTATTTCTGCGGTACAATCGCGAGTGGTATTGCGGCGGGCGGAGAGGTCATGAGCGAATAATGCGCATGCCCTTAGCGCGTACAATTCATGAATCAAATGCATGAATGAGCTCGCGGTCCGCCACGTGGCGATGTTCTCACGCCTGCTCGCTGCCCGCTTTTTATCGCTGTTTCAGTTTCAGGGATCCGCATGATATGACAATACAATAAAATCCGTCTTATGATCACTTACGTTACAAGTGCATAGATTATGATTTAACTTTATTTCTAACTCCCGCAGTGAATAATAACCAAATCAATCGTGTAAATAACAACCATCATGTAAAGAACCGTTCAGTATTAGCAACGAATATATAATATTACTAACGTAAAGAAGGGACATTCACACCCTCCCGTCAATGTATTACCCCAGAGCACCGAGCGCGACGCGTCGGGTGGTACTCGTGGGCGCTGTCTTGTATTTCAATAGGTATGCCACAAATTCATAACTTTATCACCATAGGGCTACTGATTGTAAATAAAAGCATACCTCTTTAGATGTAAATTTTTTTATTAGTAAAATTTATGAAAAAAACCGGAGGATTAATAAAGTTTTCTCAGATTGTGCTTGACAAATGAAAAAATCATATGGGCAAGGAACTGTAATTAATTATTTTTGCAGTGATTTTTATAGGTATCCGATTATAATATCCTATTGTTTAATGAATATGAATTATATGAAAGCTTGTGGATTTGGATGTTTGTAACTCTTTCATGCCGCAACTAGGTACGTAACTACGTACTGTACCGATTTGGCTGCAAATTGGATTGAAGATATATTAACTTTCACTAACACATTACTATCCTTTTATCCCTAAAAATCCATAGTCCATACGGAATTTGTGAAACTCCAAAATTCAGGTCAGTAAAGCCGCGGAAAAAAGCTATGTACTTATGAAAATAAATATATATTTCTGTTTTAATTTTATCCTTAGAAATTAATAAAATTATAGATAAACACAATGAAATATAATTAGATTTTTATGAAATAACTAAACAAAGTATTGCATTTGTACCGCAATTCTAATGTTTTACAGTGGGCTGCAAGTTGTCACTGTGCATCGGTCGTGTCGTCGCTAACTCGCCACGTACTTACACGTCGAATTTTGCCAGCCCTAACGGGCTACGATGACATTTACTCACACATAGAAATGAATGCTTATAGGGCCGGCATTTTAGTAGTAGTGTAGGTAGTTAAGTCATGTAATTTGTACTGAGTGTCACGGGCCTGGTATTAGTAAGCGGAGAGTTTCGCGCAGGAGGCTAGGCGAAAAAAGGCGTGACGGTAGTTCCGTCACGGAAGTGACGTCACAAAAATACAATAAACGTCATGTCACTGCAAACTCACCTGGTAAGCACCATCCGCAGCGCATGAAAACCATAAGTGTATCTCGATTATATTCTATAGTGTAGATCGATTTAACTATACTTTGTAAAGTATAGGATGAGTCCTGTCACCTTTGTTACAGATATCATTTGCATAGTACCGCTCTAGTACCAGGCGGTACTAGAGCGGTAGCATTCTAGTGCTTAGCTATTGCTATATACACCTCTCATCTTATGACAGCTGTCGCAGCGATCAAGCTAAGTTCTTAGGACTATTTGTATATAAGTACTATCATACGCTGTACGGAACCCTCTGATAGCACGAGGGCGTCACCCTTGGCGGGTCGTCGCGGGCGCAGTGTCGCGTGGGCTCCATGTGCGCAGCGCAGCCGCCACCCCACGAAGACGCCGCTCCACATGCCGCCGCTGCTCGTATGTTCGCTAATTGCTTCGTCGTCTACCGAATGATCTATTACGTTTTATCACGGATGTGTATTTAGGCTCGTTAGAACAACTGTGTAGTTATAACGCGCGATGATCCTCTTTTACACGCACTTGTCCTATTAGATCACACTTTTTTGTGCTTACATACATGTTTGGTACGTTTAGAAACGAGTATGTCTTTAAAAAGCTTCCACAGTAGAAAGTTCAAATGACTGATAATGTAACTAACTAGCTGACCCGGCAAACGTTGTTTTGCCATCAGGCATACCGAAAATACGGTGACTCTCTCGAACATACACATAAAATTTCATAACAATCGGTCGAGCTGTTACAGAGGAGTTTGGTAACAAACAAGAGACTAGAGAATTTTATATACCTAAAAGCATAAAATATAATATAGAAGTATATACAGGAATAGTCTGTAATACAATTTATCGGTTATTTTTAATTAATAATTTAAATACCTAATATTTTTTAAACTTATAGCTAACGAGAGCAAACGAGCCGGCGGGTCACCTGATGGTGAAGCGATCACTGCCGTCCATATAGACATTTGTAGCACCAGAGGAACTGCAAATGCATTGTCGGCTCTTAAGGCCCCTGTACTAGCCAACGACCTTGAAGTTCCGGGCGGAGCTAGAAATTTTCCCCGCGCCGACCGCCTTACCCCCGCTACAATATTTCGCAACTGCGGTGTGCATGTGATAGTGTTGCCGAACTATCGATATTTTGGACATCGGCAGTTGGCAATGAAATTCGTCTATTACATCGATATTTCATTGAATATTGAAGTTCAACGATTATTATAGATGTTAGGTATTATTTGTGTATCAAAAATATTGAAATCCACTTTCGCCTCAACTATCAATTGAGGATTATCGGTCGGAAATCATAAATTCGAGCCATGGGTTTCATTTTCAACCCCTAGGCCTAGGCAAAAACAGAGGTGTAGGAGTATATGTGTGTATGTCTGTCTGTGACATCGTAGCTTTCAGTTGGATTGACCGATTTTGATGCGATTTTTTTATTTGAATGCTATAGTTTCCGTGCAGTTGTTCTTAGCTACGTTTGGTTAATATCGGTCCAGCAATGTAAAAGTATCAGCTCTTTTCCGAAATGATGTAAAGCATTTTTTTTACCACTCCTTCAATATAAGTATCAAATGAAAGAGCTTGACTGTTAGAATACTATACTATGAAAAAGGAGACAATTTTGGCACTTGAACGAGGGCCTGTAGAAATTGCACGTTTGTACTTTGTTCTAAGAAAATTAAACCACAAGTATGTATGTTGGAAAAATGATTCTAGACTTTTATTTCACACCATTTTGATTTTTGCACACCGATCAAAAGACATGAGTAATGACGGACATTGGACATTATTACAACCATAGATTACACAGATGTCAGAACCTAAGTTTTTTTTTTTTGATACATGATGTTTGGATTCCTGCATTTTTATAATTCATAAACAGGCCCACTGGGAATGAGAGCGTTTATTAATCAAATCATACTTAAAATAAGTAACAGATTTATCATAGTAAACGGTGTTGATTTCATATAAAAATCTAACCGGATTAATTAAGTCATAAAAAAGAGGTAATGTTTTGATATTCAATGTTCCTGTTCATCAGTTCTTGGTTCTCGTTATTTCCAGTTACTTGATATTACCTATACAAAAAAAGCGTAGGTATATCGAAACGTTTTATTATTTTTCGTTGTCAAAGATAACTGCATTCATCTCTGGGACTTCCGGTAGACACATAAAAAGTCTTCTCAATATTTCTTCGAAAAGAGTTCGAGTTCCCTGTCCCACAGCTCCTGATTTTTATTTATTAGATTTTTTCAAGATTTAATCATGAAACGAAATTTAGAAGTTTATTGACTTATTGACCTAATACCTAGCTACACATTTATGTTATTCCCGATTTAAGTATTTTCTTTGGAAAATGGATCACCCAACTTCACAACGCAGTTTTGTCAATTGTACTACTAGATTTCAACACAATGTGCGAAAACAATTACTGTCCGAACTGCGAGACAGCAGCAGTAAGTAGGAATAAGCTGAGGTTCACATTGGACTCTCGATATCCGAATATTCCCGTAAATAAGGCTTAGTTGCTTTTTACCATTCTATTCACAAGATCATAAGAATTAAATCAACATACGTTTTACTGATATACGTGACAATTTTTGGTGGGACTAATCCCCATACAAAAAGTAATTGACTTCTTTCAATCCCAAGGTTGCCGTCGACACCACAAAATAGCGAATAGTGATAAAACAAGAATTTTTCATTCATTACATAATAAATAGGGTATATAATAACTTATTATAACGAAGTGTCACGTAAAACGTGTAAAACGAGATGCAAATCCCAGCACTATTAAATTTACTTCGGAATAATCGATATGAATTAATAAACGGCTCCAGAGTAACAAGAAGCGTGACCTTCCCGTCCAACAGTCCAAATCACACTGCCGCCCGTCGCCCGCGCACCGATTCGTCCGTTGATATTTACGTAGGAAACTAAGAAAATTATTTTTAGCCTCATTTTTCATTATTTTGACAAGCCAAACGTACCAATTCTGGAAAAAGTCTCGTTAAATATTTGTGCGAAAGCCAAATACTAAAATTCATTGCCGTTTAGAAGTAGTTACAAGAATTCTAACAAAAAGGAATTCACTTTGAACATTTTTTTCATTCACTAATAATGTATTTAGAATAATTTCAAACGTTCCAATTAAAGATAAAGGTTCAATATATATCATATATTTTTTCTGTAATTTTACATTCACTCAGTAAGGAAGAGTTACACGGAGAAAACCGGAGAAAACCTCTTGTTTGCTAGTAGACAAGCCTTAAGAAATTTGTTTATCCGCCCCTTGAATAACCCCATGTTATAGTTTTGAGGGAACACCGTTGCTGGTATAGTAGGTTCCATAGTTTGCATGTGCGTGGAAAGAAAGATCTGGCGTACCGGGCATACTTGAACGTGTTATTTCTCAGCTAATCAATTAATAATGCTGCTGTACCTACCTGTTGAAGTAGGCACCTAATTAATTATGCCTCGTAAAATAAGAAAATGACAAAGCGAATAGTAAACGACCTCTTGAAGGCAATTTAGATCGTGGACAACTCTACTTTTTGTTCGGCACCGCGACAAGGAAACAAATGACTTTGAGAGAACCTTTACAAATTAAGTACCTACTATACATGTGATTGGAACACGTGACGTCACTGTATCGTACAAAATAAAACTTCAATAGCAGTAATAGACATATATACTCAGGACCCGCAGGACCGCTCGAAAAATTTCACCAATTTACTGGTGTCAAAAAGTTTGTTTTGACACCAACTAAATCAGTAGTAAGCCGATCGCAGTATCGTTTATAGACCGCGATCCATGCTACAGATCACTTTTCCATGTTATTACCCCGCACTCGCGCTTTCACAGGTACGGGTTTTTCCATATTCAGGCGTATTGTAGGAATTTTGTCAGACGGCGCTACTTTTTTCTTATATGAAAAAGATACCGATAAAATAATACAAAGTCTAAAATCATTATAAAATAACTAATTGTAAGTGTAATTTCCGAACGCTACTGTTATAATATAGATGCAGACAATTTGACACCTCGTGGTTGGGTGAGAGATACATAGATATTATATGATTTATTCTATAAAATGCAAGAAAGAGTAGATTTGTTGTGTTTTTATTTAATTGCTATCAGAAGTTTTACGATAAAATATTCATATGGACTTATCCTTATAGGTTAATATCGGTGATAGCACGGTGATAGCAGTTTAAAGTTTAAAGACAAGTTGGGTTCGCGCGTGCAAATTGCTCAGATCAACAATTGCATCGGAGCAGTTAATGGAAGGCGGCATTCTTTTCTTCGCCATTAGTTAACAAACGCCTGTCACGACTCGGGGCTGCGCCGCCGGCCCCGCCGAGCCCGGCCCGCATTCATGTTAACAGCCATAGCTAACAAGGATATATTATGTACTAGCTGTTGCCCGCGGCTCCGCCCGCGTGAATTACGATTGTTTTACATAATATACCTTCCTACTGGAATTCCTTGATTTTTCGCGGGATTCTGGTGTGATGTTGTACAGAAACCTGTTCTTACTTTGCACGGGTTATCTTGTGGTGATTTTGAAAACTCCTTTTTCTTAATAATAATATAAAGTTTCATTAATACGTAGTTGAAAGATCAAAAGGACGATTTTAACTGTCGATATTTCGACCCAGTGGCACAGGTCGTGGTCACTACGTGACCACGACTTGTACCAATGTATCGAAATATCGACAGTTAAAATCGTCCTTTTCATTGTGATTTTTATTCTGAAACCACGAAATATGTCAAAAATTATTAAAACATGTGAAAAGTTGTACTGCGGTGGTAGAACTCTTCTTTCAGAGTTCGGCCGGGTAGGTACCACTGGGATAAATTACTCTACTAACAATATTCCCCAGCCCAACATAATATAAGAGTCTTTTAAAAATCTTTGCTTCATATCAATACAATCCAAAACATCAGAATGGACAATGGCTATATATTTCTTTACGTATAAAAAGACCTTAGATGACAGTCAGTCGGTTAGGATCGATAAGACCTAAGAGTTAAAAATCTTACCCTTTCCATATTGCGGATGATAATGTGTTAACAGTGCCATCTTAATATAAAGTCAGGAAACAGTAAATAACATGACAGTTAATTTTTATTTAAAAATTCGGTAGTACCTATCTCAGAGTTTTACATTCAAGTTACACATAAATTGTAGAGATGGCGCTATACGGTATAACGTAGCGATAACGCCAGTTACATGATTTTTGTTCACCCTAAAAGTGAAAAATTTTAAACCATATAAAATCTCCTGCTAAGCCTATTTATTTACGGCTGTAAGGGTACTCCAGTCTTACTTGAGCCCTACGTCCTAGTCCTAGGTTCTTTGTGCATTCCGAGTTTCAAGTCACCTACCTACTTGAACTTAAAGGTTCTGATGTCTGTAATTTCTGAACTACAAAAGTGATGATGATAAGATTTGTATGGAATAATCTTTAAAGAACCTACTTTCTAACAAAAAAAGAATGAATGGAATCGGACAACGCGTTAATGAATTAAAACTAAAAAACGTTTGGACTTTGATGCCGTCTTCCAGGGAAACCATGATGAATTTCGGGACAAAAAGTATCCTATGTCCTACCTCGGGGTATGAACTATAATCATGTCAAGTTTAATTAAAATCCATCCAGCGGATTAGCCGTGATGCCCGGTCGTGAAACAGACAGACAGACAGACAGACAGACAGACAGACAGACAAAAATTAAACAAATTACAGTTTTGGCTTCAGTATCGACTAAATAGTGTCCTCCAACAAAAATTTTCAAAATATCTTCAATGTACAGAATTCGACCCTTTACAGTTTTATTATAAGTATAGATAATCGTACACAGCCTACATGAGTACACACCACACTACAAAGTACAAACTGCCAACACTTGCCGGAATGCATTCTCTGCAGATACGAGCGACATTCTTCGAACATTACTTTGAAAACGCTGCAATATTCGACCGTGCAAACTGTGTTGCTGTTTACGCAAATATTTCAAGTAAGTGAAAATGCTGTTACGTTAAAATATTGTTTGATAATGACGAAACGATTTTCTATGAAAACAATCTAATATGCCTGTGTAGTATCAGAAAATAGATGTATTCTTGTAGGTATACACTATACACTGTGGTATTTGCGTATATATACTAATATGACATCTTCACTAAAAATAATGTTATAAAGAGCGGAGGTTTTTTCGGACTTATAAAAACTAGATAGAACTCTTATATACTAGAATTCATTTTAAGGAGTTGCGGCCCTACCAGCCCGCGAAATTCTAATTTTATTTAGTTTTTCGCAAATATTAGACTAACTACACATTGTAGATTAAAGGCAATGCATTTTGCGGGCCTACTTTTAATGCATCTGCATATTTTTAATAAAAACTTTGCTCGAAAGTTCCCACTCATCTCATATTGGTTCCCGAAAGATAATTTTTTGCAGTTTCCCAGATTTCGATCTATCGGGAACCAATATGAAGAAAATGAGTATTGTTGAGCAGAGTTTTTATTAAAAACATGTAGATGCATAAATGTTGTGCCCGCAAAACTCATTGCCACTAGCTTTCGATGTATAATTAGCCCACTGTGAGCGAAAAAATAAATAAAATTTGAATTTTCGCGCCCGGATGGTACCCATTGCCCTTAATCCCGGGAAATCAGACGAATCCTAGTAGGGAAATAAGATTGTTAGCGACACTTGAAATCCATTCCGTCTATTTAGATATTTTGTCACCAATCAGCAATTATTTCACCTTGCTTAATTAATTTCAGTTTCCTGACGTAAAATGATTTGTTTGTTTTTAAACTAGTAACAATAACTACATAAGTAAGTACTTGTATATTTTATTGTGCTTAACAATTTTACTTGTTCTTCAAAAGACTGTAGTAATTATTTAAACTTCAGCCGGATGCAAAGACCGTTTTCACATCAGCTGATCTCGATTGGAACTACGTAATGGAAACGCTATTATGTTAGTAGCATCACAGCACGTTGCGAGGCGACGCTGCACACAAGGAATGCGCTGCATGCGATGTTTTTGTCACTGCGCAGCGCACTGCATGAAGTGGGCCACTGATTTGATCAAATCGCGTCGCCTGCTCATTTTCACATGGAAGAGGCGCGTGGAAATTTCACAATCGTAGCTGTTGCCTCGGATATCTGTGCTGTTACCCGCAAAGAGTGCGTGTCGAGTAGAACACTAGGTATAGGTACATACTGTGTAAATATGGTTGCCTATTTAAACACCTTCTTGTTAACTTAGTAACATACTTTCAAACACACTAAAGAGAAGGACAAGGTTACTTCTCTGATCTGCGCTTTTAAACTTCGCGGTTGTCCATTAACTTCTTCTTATTGGCACGCATAATAAGTGCAATGGTTTTAAAAAACGTTTGAAAGACTAATGTTGGGTATTTATGCGCGTCGAGTGTCTTTAACGGCCCATTATCCCGGTTTTTAGCGACTACGCCACTTTTCAAAGCAATTCAAAGTCATGAAAAAAATGTTTTTTTTCACTGTTAAAAATACATATTAAAGATACATGCTTTATCTCTATAATGGCCTCATGAAAACACGATAAGTTAAACTTGCCTCGATCATAAAAATTTTTGAAAACAGGTCGTTTTTGTTCATTTTTTTAATGGTATTTCCAAAGCTTTAGACTAAATTTCATAAAAATTATACGTAAAGTAAGCTCATTGTATTGCCTATCCATTGAGCAGACAGATATTAAATAAAAAAATTGCTGCAAAATTTCGCCTAACAGAAGTCATAAAATGGTCTAACGCATCGAATAAACGATGTACTCAGTGGCTCACGAGCCTCCATACGAGACGGACCTGCGCAAGTTTTCACGACTCACGCTACTTTCGCGCTAAAATTATTTATTTTTTAAATGCGCTGGAAAAAAAAACTATCTGACAGGAAGCGAAGGAGAATTAAAAAAAATTATATAGTAAGTGTTTCTTGAGTTTATCAAAATACCTAGTCCTCAAAAGCTCCGAAGAAACTCTGATACGAACTAAGAAAATTATGGTAGGTAGTGTAAATTCCACCACGTGCAAATACCATCACGCGTAACCACAGTTTAAATACTGTTACTGTTTATCTGTTCAACTAAAATAACTCGTTTTTTACTTTTTACACGACTGCCCAAAAAAAGGAGTGTAATGTTTTTAGGGTTCATGTATGTATGTATGTATGTACGTATGTATGTGTGTATGTATGTATGTATGTATGTATGTATGTATGTATGTATGTATGTATGTATGTATGTATGTATGTATGTATGTATGTATGTATGTATGTATGTATGTATGTATGTATGTATGTATGTATGTGATGTTTCTTTATTCCTCCATAACTTCTGAACGGCTGAACAGATTTGGATATATGGGGTATCGTTAGAATCCTTGGATCCTCCCGAGTAACAAAGACTATATTTTTTTGGAAAAATCAATATGGCGAATGTGAGGCGCCATTTTCAAAAGTGGAAAAAAATTTTTTTCTTCAACTATCATAATATGGGTATCAAAATGAAGGTATTGGAGAGTAGTAACAGAAAATACCTTCACCTAACTGCTGACCATCAGTAAAAAACATAAAATAAAAATAAGTAATTAAAAAATTAAAAAAAAAACCGGCCAAGTGCGAGTCGGACTCGCGCACCGCTTCCATACTATAAAAGAAGTAAAACATTAAAAGAATCACTTTTGTTCAAGAATTTACGAGTATAATTTACATGTACCTAGGTACTTTTGTTGGCGAACCGCAAACCTAACTTTGTTTTCGGCGGTTTATTGCTATTATCAAAAAAAGTATAAAAGTTAGGGAGTTGATTTTATTTTTCCTGTAAAATATACGTTAATTTCTATTGATCATAATTATTTTAGATTTTTCGATTGATAAACTTCGGAGATAAGGGGGGGGGGGCTGGTATGTTTTTCGACAGTTTGCTCAATAAATCAAAAACTATCGTGCATAAAAATAAATAAAAATCGGTTTTAGAATATACAAGTAACGTCCTTTCATACCCCACTCAATATTGTTATCTCATTTTGAAAATTCAAAGCCCCGGTTTTCCCCCTTTTTAAATAAAAATAAAATCAATTTGCAATGTTTTATAATTGCATTGGCGTTGGGTCACTATTACCTAAAACTATTACAAATTCCAAGTCGATAGCTTTGATAGTTGCTGAAATAATCGAGTGTGACAGACGGACGGACGGACGGACGGACGGACGAGCGGACGGAGAAAGTCTCACCATAAGGGTTCCATTTTTACCAAATTGGTATGGAACCCTAAAAACACGAGTGCCCTGTTATAAAACGAACTAAAAAGTAAAAAACGAGTTATTACTTCGTTTTATAACAGGGCATTCGTGTTTTTTAATTGTTGAAACTGAAATTATTTTAGAAGGCTTCTATTTCGATGAACGGTCTCATTTACAACATTGGAGATCACACAATGATTGGAGATAAATGTCGACTCGACATATGTAAGGATACTCAATGCCAAACCATATGAAAATCAAAATGTAACCGTTGAAAAAATTGAGTGTCGCAAGCACATATTACGCAACTTTTGTAAAAAACTACGCAGACTGGCAGCAGAAACAAATGCCCTGAGACATCGAAAAACACTTACCAACATAAGAATTATGATAATGAGAAAAGCTATCGTGAAATATATAAAACTAGCAGTGCCCGCGGACTCCGTTCCGCGTTAGAAATATTTTTGTCCCACGTTAGGCCCGGTTTCCACGAAAGCGGAGCGAAGCGGAGCTGTGTTTGGATAACTAACCAGATTTCATCATTTAGACATCCCTCAGTTTCAAAAATATCAAAATGACGAAATCTGATTTGTTACTGAAATACAGCTCCGCTCCGCTTCGCTGTGGTGGAAAACGGGCCTTATACCCACAGCCCACAGCGCTGGACGCGAGGCATTCAGATAAATGAATGATAAATGCCTATCCTATCGCCACGCAACGACCGAAGCGGCGGCGGCGCGCTCCTGCATACCGCGCGTTTTTGTTTTGCTAATATCTTTGAAGATATGTATTTAAACTGTATAGAGTAAGGGGCAGAACTATTCTACATTAAATTTCCGTTCTAAAAAACATATTTACAAAGATATAAATTAATACCATATGGGCTAAATAAGCTTCACAAAAATTATTTATTTTTAATCCACAATTTTAAAGTAAAAGCAGTTATTGCGAGTTACCCATAGGAGATAGGCATATGCTATTGCGGACTTTTTTGCAGATTTTGATACTGATTTGATGATTTTGATTTTATTTTGTTCTATCCTCAATCGCAGCGTACGCGATGAAAGCAATTTTTTTGCGACTTGGATTACATTATTCAAGTTTTAGTAACAATGCATAGTTAATATTGGAAATTATTATAGCCTATGACACTCCACGATAATGTATTGGTGAAAGAATTTTGAAAATCGGTTCAGTAGATCCAGAGATTACCCCTTACAACGTCACAAACTCACAAACATCGTTACGCTACCTTTTTATTATATTAGTATAGATATCACAAAATATCTGGGAACCCTAAAAACGTTGCCATATCAGTTCTGCACAACGATATTGTTAAACTCAATGCCGCACTCTTATGGTGATCACAGAATGTGTCAAAACTACTACTGTGAAAAGAAAGATGCGGACGGTAGCAAAGAAGATTAAAAAAATATAAAACTCTTCATATCCCTAATATGTAAAAGAAAAATTTCTAGAAATCCTGCTACTTTAGTAATACATAATTATTATAAATAAATACCTCGGTTGATATTATCGATTACCATAAAAAAGTCAAAATATACGTAAAAAACGCAACTTCCAGCATATATTTCGTGAAGCGAATTATAATGACAAATAGTCCAATTGTAACAGTACACTACTGCACAGTACTGTGACGCAAATATTTATGAATAGGTTCACGGAGTTCATTCTAACTTCTCGGCTCACGGCAATGGTCGCTAGGTATCGTAGAGCGGGTCTGACTGTGCGACAAATACCTAAAGTGCTGGGATATAGTCGCCTTAAACCTAAAACTATCTATCAAATATACATATTACCTACTTGCACGAAAAACAATGAAATATACGAGTATGTATATTGAATCTTGCAGTATCAATTAATGAGAGTTGAATGGTCTGGAAAAATTACAGAAATATTTTATTAAAATCCTAAACGCAAGTAGGTACTTAAATAGAGAAAAAAGACAAAAACGATACCACCTAACATTTGAATCTTATCTAAATATTCCAATGACACCGCCCGCGAGTCTGCTCGGTTGGTGACTTGGCGAATATTCGTTTCTTTATTCCTTAGTGCTAAGTTTTTTGCTCGATGTCTACAAAATTTTCTGAATCAGAAACTGTACCTGTTTTTCTGCTGGAATAATAATTTGTCATTTATAAAACGGTTGGTAATTTAATAAGTATAATAATTTATCTAGTATTATGTATGTTTAAGAGGATATACTAAATTTATTTTTGTCCTTCTCACTCTTATGAATTACTATCGTTGGCAATCTGTGCAATAGGCAGCGTTGCGAAAAAATATAACGGAACAAGTAAATAATTAAAATTTTAAAAAACACGACTGCCCTGTGGTAAAACTACTTTTTCCAAAAAAATATAGCTTATGTTACTCGGAATGATGTAAGGATTCTAACGATACCCCATACGTTCAAATCTATTCAGCCGTTCAAAAGTTATGGTGGAATAAAGAAACTCAAATACAAACATACATACATACATGAACCCTAAAAACATTACAATCCTTTTTTTGGGCAGTCGTGTAAATACAACGTTTTACCTAATTTCTAAAAAACATAGCCAGTTATCCAAAATGTGTTTTGAGCGTTTTTGGATATTATTATTACCGACACATAAAAACAAAAATTACAATTACATACATTGTAGTTTCCGATAAAAAATTAGAAAGAATGAAGATTTTGGAGCAACTTTTGGGAGAACCTTATATCGAGAAAATTTTTTCCAATCGCGCTTTTAGACTAAGGATCCAAAATGCATAACGTGTCAATTTTAAAGTACTCGTCTTTATAGTTTTTGCTTATTAAAACCACCATTTACACCGCATTAATTAATATGTTTATTTGAGGTATTCTGAACGCATGTTTGTACTCGTAACTGTTAGGGTCAGCCGGTTGCGTAGCTGTAGGTCAATTGAAGAGTGGCACTTGGCGCGGTCAAGTCGCATGTGGCGTATGAATTGCGCGTGCATAAAGGTCATTCTAGGCATCGACCGTGGCCGCAGCATCCTGCGCGCCGCGGACCGTCGGAGTCAATTAAAACTCATCGCAGGGTCGTGCGAACCGCCGCCGCGTCCCCTTGCCCCACAGGATATAGTGCTTGTCTAAGTTGTCTCCGCGTTTTCGGTCAATAAACTCTACCACGCCCCGCCATATGTTACGAGCGCCATCCAATCTACATATAAGCGATACGGCGTGCCTAGTATTTGACACTCTTACACGCAAATAAATAAATTAACTTATTTTTTAATTAACTTAGATTAACCGATTGATTGTTGGATTAAATAAAGACTGATTTAACCGGGAACATTTTTTGCCTGTTGCATTTAATAACCCAACAACGAAACCCAACAAAGAACAGTACCAGCCAAAACCACGTGTAGTAAAGTTGCATCTAAGTAAAGTAAAGAAAAACAAGTATTATGTTTCTACAAGACAATGGCACCTTCTAAATGGGCTATAATACCTAATTTTCTTGAGTAGGTATAATTATAGATCCAGAATTTAAAATAAATTCATAATTGAGCCGAACTTCTGCAAACAAAACGCGCATTTTTCCATGTAGATTAGAACGTCTGTGATTAACACTAACTCAGCTCTCAATGTGCTCGTATTCGCGGTTTTTTTTAATATAAAATGGCCATTTATATTTTTTACGTTCAGAAAAAACATCATCATGAGATGAATGGAAATTTACAACCTTGGGAAAAGAACGTCTGCATAGTAGTTGAGCCGCTGACTGAATCTTTATGGATATTCAACAATTAATAGCTCTTAATTAATTAGCCCGTGACATTCCATATACTGCTATCGATAGTTTTTTGCTCTCCCGTCGCTGTCTCTATGAAAACAATATTCAATGTGCCTTTACATTCCATCACGAAGTACCTTCCACTGATGTATATTTTGATTTATGCCGTTGTCTCAACATTGTGAGATCGTACATCATAGAAACTATTTGCGGCGCCGCGTAAGTTTTTTTACAACCTTCCTTCTTTGTACGGACTCACAACATAAAGTATACATGATCACTTATTGCTCATTTTTAATGCATAATCAGTGAATGATCCTTACTGCGGATTGCGTACAATTTTATGATTATATGTATACTGTTATATAATATGAAGGGTAGTCGTCAAACAATTGGCTTATGTTATGTGAATCAATAAAGATCAGTCTTGAGCTCTACCTACTACCTTACAGTGTGTTATTGCAATTATTTACAAGTGATCCCACCGACTGCGCCACTTAAAATAAAAACTAATTCCAATCATCTAGCGCACATCCGCGATTCCCTCACGTGGCTCCCGTGGTTGAATTTTCAAAAATTGGGTAGGTTATACTTGAAAACTACCTCAGGATAGTTTGAGCTGTGCGTTGATAGAACAGTCAGGTAGTTTGTCCCCTTTCATATTGCATTAGTTCTAACTCAAACTGACGTGTTCTAATTTCAAGTTGGTGTCGGTATTATCTGATAATTGCCTTACTGTACCTACTATCTACCTAACAGTCCTTGTTTCAGAAATTATATATTTTTTGCAAGTCAAATTATTTAGGTTTTGTGAAGTGAGAGATAACTCCCCCATTTCCACTCAATCGCACGTTTGTACTCGTATGTGTCGGCACTGATAAGCAATATTTTTGCAGATCCGCATGCTTCATACTCCAGTACATTCGACTTTCTGCATACATAGTTACGACTACGTTATAACTTTATTAGAATAAGTATATATTATTTACCTCGGTTATAAAGAAATTATAAGGCGAGACCATTGACATTATCAGACTGTATAAGACCTAAGGCGCTACAAGTGGCTTATTGTAACCTTTAGAACAAGTATGATGCAGTTAGAGACATATACTCTGGACAGGGCAGACGGCGTGAAAAAATGTCGCCAGTTTATCGGTGCCAAAAATGCTTGTTTCGTCACCAGCACTAAGACCACGCTGTAGTTTGCTCAGCAGCCACCTATAGAACTTTGACAGATGGCGCTACTGTTGGTTTGTACGGAAAAGATTTACGTAAATCATTGGGATACCGATATCTTTACGTTTCTTATCGGTTGCTGCAGTTCTTTATTGCAGTTTACCATCTAAAAACGTGTACCTAAAGAATTAAATCGGACAGACTAAGTAAGTTTAAGCGATCGTGCTGCTTTACGCCTACAAACGCTACGGAACCCTAATAAACGAGTGGAAACAGAATACGCCGACGGCGGCCGCGGTAGTGAGGCCCCAATTCTGTCTACAACACAACTTCAAGGCCCTCGAGTCATTGGCACGCCCTGGCTCAAGGCAACAAGTTCGCACGATCTCAGTTCTGACAAGTGACAACAGTCTAATCCAAACTAACCAAATGACACATTTTTACGTGCAAAAAGGTGCTGCTATTAAAGACAAGGATCTCTTGGCACGAATGACATGGTCAGAAGGGCGTTGTTATAGAACAAAGGCAACCAGTTACTAAAATCTCCTCAATTTTACTTCAATTTTAATTTTATATTAGTTATCTAATACTAAGCAAAAACAAGACAACATACAATAGCGATATACTGACAGAACGAACTATCAAACAGTATCACAAGATAGCGATTTTGACCACGCGCCAAGATAACCTTGTCGTACTGTACTTTGACTATTCCAGATCCTAGGACTTTTCCATCTTCCGGTCAATGAGTAGTCAGTAGACATAAAAAAAAACATATAAAATTCTTTTGTTTAAGATTCACTTAAAATACTTATGTTTTAGGTACTACAACAATATTTAAGAAATATTCTCAAAAAACCTTAGAATGTTATTACACTATCTTGAATCACCTAAAAATAAATTGATAGATAGGTATTATGTAATATAAGCAACAGGAAATACCTAACATTAAAAACTCTATCAATAAAGTATGAATAAATTATGCGTCGGGTATCACGCCCAGTATCCGGTTGCTTTCCGGACGGTTTTTGCTTATAGAGAAATAATTATTTTTAGTACAATATAATACTGACTAGTTTTTCGAAAGAGCTTTCTTACTTATAAAATGTACTTTCTAGCAATAGGCACATATAGGTACCTACTGTAACAGGCGTTTTCACTAAACCTAGGAAACGCCTAAACCGAATGCTGCCGATAGGTGACAGTTTTCACCTAAAACAACTGTCACCTTAGGGCTTAGGTGACTCTTAAAATGTTGGTGAAAACGAGCATTAGTGTTACCTACTAGCTGACTTGCCCTTGCTGCGCTCAGGTTTTCCAGTAGTAATTTCGAAAACCCTTATCCTTCGTCCAAATTATGGAATCTTTTGGTCAAGAAAAACATTTTTGCCTTTATGACTTGATTTTGTTTATTATTTAAAGATGTACTTACCTAGACAATCTCTCGCAAGAAAATAGATGGACAAACGTTAGTACCTACGTACAAAGCTAGATATGTACTCATAACTCATATAATATTTATGTATTATCATGGTGTTCTAAGGATACGACTTATGTAAATTAGCAATCAAATTTTTTACTGAAGCCCTCACAATAGTCACTATGCATTCACAAAGAACTAACAAGAAAGATAAAACGATGACGCAGTGAGAAAATAATGATTCTATGATTCGTATTTAGAATATGCAGCAAATCGGCGGCGTAGTGGGCTACAAGAGGATCCCGACAGGACTCGGAGGCCCGATAAGAGCACAGCGGGTGTTCCTTAAATAGAGGCCGTTCGACGAACAGCTTCGAACTGGTTTTATTACCAATACATGGACGCCTGAGGCGCCGAAACCCGAAATAAGGCGTTCAGAGACGCCTAAACGTGTGCAAGGATCGCTAATTTTTACTCGGCATTTAGACACTTTTTGTGACTGGGCTTTTAATAATTGTGTGCGTTTTAATTCAATGGGACAACAACAAACAGAGGAAAAATCACTAGAACTTTTGAAGTTTCTAAGATTCTTCAGGTCTAAGACACTTTCAGATCAGAGATACTCAGCCGATAGCTGCAGAAATCTACTTCAAAGCTTTCCCACACGATACGCATTAGGTATAGAACAGGGTCTCCATTCCAGAACTCGTCAGTTTTAACGGCTATCGGTTCTACGATGCCTATTGTTGAACCGGATACGTTGGTATGTGTAACTGTTGATTCCTTATAAATAGAGAATTAGAGACGTCTTTAGAGTCCACTTATAATTGAATGTACTCATCAAAGCAGCGCCATTAACGACTTTTCTGAATTAAGCTGCTTTTTTTCGGGAGCTTGTGAATATGAGATCTTTTAAGTCTAACACGAGTTTGTACGTCTGGATCGATGGAAAAGGCTTTTTACTTAAGGTAATATGAATTTTGGTGTCAGTTTTCAGGCTTTCCACTCTATCTCGATGTGCTACGTTATATTATTTGTAAAGAAAAGTATTAGATCAATTTTTGTAAACTAAAAATCAATCACCATTCGTTATCTCACAGAAATTAAAAAGCGGCTCGCCCGATTCTGATGAAATATTTATTAGCGTATGTTCGGGTCCAGTAATTATACCTAGTTTATAAATTCACATGGACCCATATTGTGGCGCTGTTGAACAAGGCAGGACAACGTCTTAAAGATACTTGGGTGTGAGAGTGAGGGATACCTTTTTACAGCTGATATAACCAATTAACCAACATTCATAATAACATATTCTTTAAAATTTCCAGTACAAAATTCCATGAATTAATCTCGTGCAGTGTCCTATTTTCGTGTATTATTATCAAACAAATTACGTGAACGTGGTTGTCGGCGGACATTTTGTTACGAGAATTTTTTGTAATTTATTTAGTTATCAGCGATCTTTTAGCAAGCATCTGCGAAATGTTGGGTTTGATGGCAGATTATGCCATTGGGTTCAGGGTCAACCAGTGGGGCCAGTTGTTTAGCTATCATCTGTGTAACCAACTGGTAAGTGTCTAAAGTAATAACGCCTAAATGTGTAACACGTGAAATAAACTTTGTATCCACAAGTTTTATTATCGAGTAACTATTGGAACATTGAACTTTATCACATGGCGTATAATTGGGCATGTGGTTTATTTATAAGCCGGTCATGTGCCACCTATATAGCGCGAGTTATATTAACGTAACGAGGCTTTCGTAGCACCACACAACTGAGGTGCTACACGGAACGTTTTGGACTTACCTTTACACAGGCTTAAAGTCACTGTCAAGAAACATCTCATAAATCAGGTTTATTATACTATTGAAGAATTTTTCAATGACAAACATTCTTGGAATGATATTGATATTTTTCCATCTCCTCATGAGACATCTTAAAAGTTATGTAATAATCTTTCATATTATAGAGCAAGTGCCGAGTTTTACCTAGCCGGTGCGCGGCAGCCGTCTGAAATCGGTCCGTCGTGACGGCTACTTCTAGCTTTGTCGATCATGTGACAAGTGAGCGTGGCCTGGCTCGATGAAGTTCATTTAAGGCGAACTCAACAGGTCTGCCCGCGAAATTCAAAATTTTCGTGGTTTTTTGCAATTTGTACGCTAATTACACATAATAGGCTTATGGCAGTCATTTTGCGAGAATGGCAGTTACTTCTTTACATGTTTATATCAAAATTTTTGCATAAAAATGTCTATCCTAGGAAATTAGTCCGAGTAAAGAGTTTTAAGTGAGCAACTCGCAAATCTCGGATTAATTTCTTTAACTCGACACTTTCAAGCAGAGATTTTTATATAAATACGTGATGATGATCTTGGGATTATCGCAATTTGACTGCCATAAGCCTATTACGTCTTATCAGCTTAAAAATCGGGAAAAACCACAAACACTTTGAATTTCGCGGGCTCACCTGTGGTGTGTTCCTTAACACACATAAAGTTGCGGTCCTTACCTGAGTACCTCCCGGTCACGAGGTGGCATCATGCTGACAGGCATAGAATATGTTAGATCTTAATGATATATTCTCAAGGTTATTATTTACTTGATGACGGCATATCAAGTAACATAGTACTTGATGACAATTCATTTCCGGATCTATTTTTATAAATGTAAGTTCCAAATAGATTATAATATTATCTATTCGTAATTAGAGTAGTTTAAGGAAGGAAATTATTGGTATTGTATAGAAAAATATCTATAGTACAAAGGTATCTCCTCTGATATTTTTATTACTCTTAATTAAAGAATCTTGGTAACTTTTTGCATTTTGGCACTCCTACTTCAAAGTATCTTTTTATCTATATTGGAACCTCATAATATTATGATATGATTTTAAGGCAGGTAGGTATGCAGAAGCGACCTTCCTTGATTGCATCATCATAATGTAACATCATATAATCATATTGTATCCTCATAGTACCTACTAGGTACCCTAGTCCCTACTTATGGCACCAAGCCCATTAGAAAACTTGTACCTACTATTGTGTACCAGTAAAAGCACTGTGAAAGCTCAATAGCTAAGTACGGCAAAATCAGGTTTTATTTTAAGGTTTTTTTTTATCTCGTTTAGAAATCATCAAAAGTAAAATACAGAAATACAGTTATCAAAAGTAAAACAATGAAAGAAAGAAAGTTTTTTTTTTTTGGAATTAGTAGAATAATTTTATCACAGAAGACTTTACCCATTGTCTAAATTGTGAAATTCTTACGATTTCCCATAGCATGAGTTTTTACACTTACAGATGAATTGATTTGAAACGGCGGGTAAAAACTAGTACCTACCTAAACTAAAAATATTTCTGATACTCTGAACTAGACCAGTTATAGAGTATAGGAGAAATGGCTGCTGAGATTTCATACACTATAACTCCCTTCTTTCTAATCGTCTCCTAGCTTTCGATTCGACTATCTAATCATAAGCAATAGTTATTTATTAGTTAACTAGATAAGTTAAGAGAAGGTATTGAACATTAATTTCACATAATAATAATTAATTGATGTCAGCTTACTATGCTACCTCATTGATGTCTATACTGAGAGGTCCTAATTAGGTATTATTTTTAACCGACTTCTAAAAACAAAAGAAGGAGGAGGTTCTCAATTCGGGCGATAGGTATGTTTTTTGTTGTTGGTTAACCTGGCAATGTTAATATTTAAAGGTATAATAATATATTAAATTCGATTCTGTTTTAATAACAGCACTATGTACGGATGTTAAGTGTGATCGCCAGAAATGATTTTCTTAATGAGAATGGGACCGGAATCTCGGTTTGCATTTTTGAACTAATTTGTTCAGGTTTTTTATTTAATTCTGGGGTCAAGAAATAAACCGTTGCATTTTGAATTCTCTTATCTTTACAACTTTTCCAGTTTTTTGGTCAGCAGAAAACAAGGAGACGAGTAATTTCTTAATTGTCCTTCAGTCCGCCTAACTCTAGTTAGGTATGTGATAAAGGAGAATGCCGATATCTTGTATGAAAATTGCGCTATACCTTGCGTCTTAACCAAATCATCGGTAAAACATTAGAAATATTCTCAATATTATGTAAAAAAAGATTAGTAAGATATTAACAGGGAAATTGTAATAATCTGATTTTCTAAGTGATTAATTTTCTAAGTTTTATAAGTGGCATGGCGGTTTCACATGTTTCGCAACGTTTAATTACTTTTTTTTATTAATACTTTTGAACCCCCTTTTCACATTTCACTAACATAAATGCATGCAATATTAACATTTGAAAGAAGATTTTTCATGCATACGTGCTTGAGACGCAGAGTGGCGCAAATCTAGCCCATCTTCTGGCATTCTCCTTTAATTTGAAAAAGTATAATTCTAAATTAACACATAAAACATGACTATTAATGTGACTATTATACTTGCCGTATGGGTAGAGTACCTACAAACTTAACATTTGAAAACGGATACCTCTACTGCGCGTGGTTCCACACGCATTTGGCCATTTTTAGGGTTCCATACCAAAATGGTAAAAATGGAACCCTTATGGTGAGACTTTCTCCGTCCGTCCGTCCGTCTGTCACACTCGATTATTTCAGTAACTATCAAAGCTATCGACTTGAAATTTGGAATAGTTTTAGGTAATAGTGACCCGACGTCATAACAATCGTAAAAATTTAAAAATTGTTTTTAGTTTTATTTAAAAAGGGGGGAAAACCGGTCGACAAAATTTTAAAATGAGATAACAATATTGAGTGGGGTATCATATGAAAGGGCGTTACTTGTGTATTCTAAAACTGATTTTTATTTATTTTTATGCCTGATAGTTTTTGATTTATTGGGCAAACTGTCGAAAAAAATACCGTTCCCCCCTTATCTCCGAAGTTTACCAATCGAAAAATCTGAAATAATTACGATCAATAGAAGTAAACGTATATTTTACAGGAAAAATAAAATCAACTCTGTATCTATTATACTTTTTTTGATAATAACAATAAACCGCCAAAAACAAAATTACGTTTGCGGTTTGCCAACAAAAGTACCTACATGTAAATTATACTCGTAAATTCATGAACAAAAGTGATTCTTTCAATGTTTTACTTCTTCTATGGTATGGAACCCTCGGTGCGCGAGTCCGACTCGCACTTGGCCAGTTTTTTTTATTACCTTATCGTATCGAGTACCTACAACGATATCTGTACGTAATGAACGCCAATCCGATAGAGGGCCGTATCTATCACATATTGGAACTTGGCTGGTTTGACACGGACAGTGTATTGAAGATGTAACTGTTATTAAAGAAGTATAATTAATCCCTTAATGCCGTTAAATTTCCTACGTCCGTCCATGTTATTTGAACCCCTGTTTCTCCCATTTCATCCAAAAGATTTTTAATTCCAGTGCAACAGAATCAGGCAGTTTCTTAATAAATTAAAGTAAAGATAAGAACCTCTATTGTGTTATGTAACAGTTTAGTTAATTATACCTTCGGGTTATTAATTACCGACTTTGGCATTTTTTGTCTTCAAACCAAAATTGCTTAGCGCTTACGATAGCGTTAAATTGACAGGCAAATTAGCGGCACGACGCGACGTAACAAAAGCTCGAGAGCGATACATCGTTCCAGTATGAGTGCGTCGATCAGACGATAAACAGAGACAAATCTTGGGCCGTTCCCACGGGGCGGGTGCCCGCGACCATTCCGGTTTTTGCCGACTCGTGTGTGTATGTTTGTTGTCAAATTAATCTGAATTCGCTCAGTGTGCACTAGTCGCAGAGCCGACCAGTCAGACAACTATTCATTCATAGGTCGCGGAATGCTAGATCGCTCGTGGGTCGCCTCGACCGACCTTCGCAGGCTCTCGCAAAAAGTGTGTGAGCCATCGTGACCGGCGCGCAACTATGTGGAAGTACCAGAATCCAGTACCGGCTCGGTGCTCCGCCGCCTCCCGTGCGACAAAACCATGCTCATTGTATCGCCGGGCTCGAGTCGTGAGGCCGTTTTTATCCCATACGCTACGTAGGTATGCAGTTCGCAGATCGGCGCGATGAATGAACGGTTACGAATAAATTACCTAATAAAAAACGCGACATCGCCAGACGTCGAACTATTATAGCGTAAATAAACCGAATCAGGTCTCAGGTATCCTGAGAAAACTAGAGCCGGGAGAGTTATGGGACGTAAAAGGACGGCAAAAACTCGCGCTCCCAACATAATGGTTAACTGACATCGAGGGGTATCTATATCAATTTCTCTTAAAAACGACTGCTTTTATTAGTGTCGTTTTCACCGCGACATATCTGTGAGGGTAGTTCAGGTTTTTGTACGAATTTCGAGTCGACTCGCATCGCATAATCGAATCGAATTCCTCCATACTTTTTTTACAGCCAACGCCATCTCTGGATAGTCACTGGCATGCGGCTGTCGATAGATGGCGCTGGCTGTAAATGTATGGAGGCATTCGATACGTTAGAGCGACGCGAGTCGACTCGAAATTCGTACAAAAACCCGTACTAACTCCCTCAGAAGTGGTAATAACGAGTAACGAGTTTAATAACGACTCTGTATAGTTTTGCTCGAGGCCCGCGTGCGCTCGAAGGGCCGCCGGTGCCACGCCCAGCATAAAAACATCACAGGGCACTTACATATAATTGATTTATTAAACTGAGACACAACATTACGTCATCAATTGACTAAATTTGCCTAAATTCTTATGTTCCCATCGAGCGCCGGATGGTTGGAGTCAACGACCTCATTATTGCGCGTGCTGTTACAGAATTTTAATTATATATATTATCAGCTTATCTACAATTTGTTACTAATGCACACACGAGTTGAAGTTATCAAACCGCGTACGGCGTATGTAATGTTTTCAGATGAAATATTGAAGTCCAAAATTGTAAACCTTCAATATCTACCAGCATTAACTACTATATTTTATTAGAAGGTACTTTTTTCTTACTGCTATCTTTAACTATCTGCTGTGAATATATGTATTAATTTAACTTACGCTCATTAGTACAAAATGAATGATTTATGAATCATTAATTCAATAATCACCCCTAGTCTTCACTCCCCAATTAACACAAAAATATATAGTCTTTTCGTGAAATATAAAACCATCCCCTTCATAATATTAGTAGATAATCTTTCCGTTAATTTTCAATTTGCAATCATGCAACTGCTGCTGTTGCCTCCCAATCGGTTTTACGGACGCGACACAGTGGGCGAAATTAGAACCCCCGTACGGTTTGGTTACGAAACTCAAATAATAATTAGTCAAGTGCGAGTCGGGCTCGCACACTTAGGGTTCCGTACCATCAAGACCAACACAACCAAAACACCTAAAATAAAAAAACGCGCAAACGAATACTGTATGGGAGCTCCTTTAAATATTATTTTTAATTTAATTTAACTATTTATGTTTAAAGTGAATTTATAACTGAATATTCTGTGAATATTTGAAGCTTCTACCTGTTACCGTTATCAATACCGAGCAAAAACAAACTAAAAATCACGTTTGTTGTATGGGAGGTCCCCTTGAATATTTTAAGTTATTAACAGAAATACATCATCTGTAATGTAGCTATCACGGTTGAAGAGATACAGCCTGGTGAAAGACGGACGGACAGTGAAGTCTTTGTAATAGGGTCCCGTTTATACCCTTTGGGTACGAAACTCTAAAAAGGGCTCTAGTGTGGTGAAGTGAAACCCATCGGCACCTCCGAAGTGACGTCAGGGCGGACGCGCCCGCGCCGCCTCGTCAGTCGTCAAGGACAGTAAACATTTAGCAGGTCAACGCTCGCCGCCGTCTCTAGCCGCTTTTTAGGGTTCCGTACTCGAAGGGTAGAAAAAGGAACCCTATTACTGAGACTTCGCTGTCCGTCGCCGATGATGTATTTCTGTTGCCGCTATAACAACAAATACTGAAAAGTAGAATAAAATAAATATTCCGTACAACAAACGTGATTTTAAGTTTGTTATGGTAAAAGGTAGACGCTTCAAATGTTCACAGAATATTTAATTATTTCATTACTTTAAAAATAAATAGTTAAAAATTAAAAAAAAAGTTAAGTTTGAAAAAAAAAACAGAAAAATGTACAAAAGCAAAGTGAGATTCGAACTCAGAAGGACGGTATAACAGGGAAAGATGCGCGGTGCGCCACGGAGCCATTCGTATCCTTATGCGAAATTATGGATCAATATACTCCTTAAAATTAAAACAAATGTCTCGTTTTTTAATTTGGTGGGTAGGGGCGTTTAATTTACTTTGATAATTGGTTTTAATTGTACGGAACCTTCAGTGCGCGAGCCCGACTCGCACTTGAACAATTTTTACAATTCGGCCCTGACGACTGAACTGCCAAAAACCTCGAAGTCGAATGAGGCCCACTAACGAGATCGCTTAACCGCGGTCCGACACTCGAACCACGTTTTACTTAACTTTTAACACTTTACGTTCCCGGAAGTATTCTTCCTAGCAGGTTAGGTTAGCGACAGTCTCGCCTGCATTTCACCATTTCTCATAGTTCCATTCGAATTAACATTCACACAACGGTTTTTCAAATACAGGTTCGGTTGCTAAGTCATATGTCTACCTTCCAAAATTAAATTAACAACATACGAGCGACAGTAGATACTCGTAGTTATGAAAAAGTTTGACGTTGATTATTTAAAAGTTACCTGTACATAGGTAACTTTTTAGCATTGTTGGCATATAAATCTATGGACCCGGGTGTAATACAAAAGTCGCGAAAAAAGTGTCCCGAGAAAACCCATATAAACAAGGGTACATGTGTATTTTTAACCGACTTCAAAAAAAGGAGGAGGTTCTCAATTCGTCGGAATCTTTTTTTTTTTTTTTTTTTTTTTTTTATCTATGTATGTTCACCGATTACTCGAAGACGCGTGGACCGATTTGAAAAAATCTTTTTTTGCTTAAGAGGGTTTTGTTTCCAGATGTAATCAGGTCAGGATCTGATGATGGGATCCTGGAGAATTCGAGGGAACTCTTCAAATTTTATATGGACACATGAAACTATTTGAGTATTATTAGAAAGAGTAATATTTTTCAAGTTGTCCTATGGTCATCAGGTCGGGATCTGATCATGGGATCTTGGTGAAATCGAAGGAACTCTTCAATTAATTTTGCTAGTATACTTAAAGCGAGTTGGGTATTTTTTATAGTTACTGGTGCATATGCTAGCAGATACTGATTTGATGACTAAGGTCATCAAGTCAGGGTCTGATGATGGATCTTGGTGAAATCGAGGGAACTCTTCAAATTTTGCTAGTATACTTGAAGCGAGTTGGGTATTTTTTATAGTTACTGGTGCATTTGCTAGCAGATACTGATTTGATGACTAAAGTCATCAAGTCAGGGTCTGATGATGGGATCTTGGTGAATTTGAGGTATCTCTTCAGATTTTATGAACACACCTCAAGCAATTTGGGTATTTAACAACGCCTTGTGCATTTTATTGTTTTCCACTAAAAAGTATAAAATAAAAATGGGAAATGCTTTCCAAAAAACCAACTTCAAATGCCACTACAAAGAGTGAAATAATTTTTATTTAAATTTTAGGTACCTACACCAATTCGAAGTCGGGCGATTGTCTATGACTTCGTCATTTCTTCGCACATCAAGTAAGTAAGAAGGACTATTAGGGATTGTATGAAACATTGCCCGACTTCGAATTGGTGTAGGTACCTAAAATTTAAATAAAAATTATTTCACTCTTTGTAGTGGCATTTGAAGTTGGTTTTTTGGAAAGCATTTCCCATTTTTATTATAAACAAACTAAAACATTGTAATTTGTCTTACACCATTATTATACAGCCTAATTTTGATTAATGGAACTTTTTTCGCGTTTGGATTTCTTTAGGTTTGGAGTTTGGACACTTTTTAGTGCTGACCCGAAATCCTTAGTATTATATATCAATGCCTATTTACCTACCTAAGTTTTCACTTTACATTCTAAGTTCTTTTATAAAAGTAGTAGTTCCTATAGAAACTTGAGTTCTTAAAGTATCGTATACAGCAGGCAGTTTGTGCCTGCTGCCTCATCTTAAGAGTTTTTGACATAGACGTGTTGAGGACCCCACAGACTCACAGTCACAAAGATGCCGACGGAAATATAATATTGAGGTTGTATCCTCGCATCCTGTTAGACATTATGTTTCCAGTTACCATGTCCAACGGTCAAAATACCTGTCATACAGCTTTCCAGTCTCCACGCTAGCTACTTCGTTCAGCAGCACGATATAGCTAAATATATTGGACAACTTAAATATCAATGTTCAGGACCAACGAATTTATTTACGTTTTTTAAGAATAACTGAAATTTTCGTTTTGTTTGCTGTAAGATGAGTGGCAATACTTTTCGCGAGAAAATAATAAAGGCAGTCGAAAATCGAGGCAAAGTAGTTGTAAGTTCCTTTTTCAAAATTTTGACAAAGTGGCGCCACTGTAGTCTGAGAGTGGCGCATAGTGCTAACAACCTGCAACCTATATGAAAAGCTGTCGATCGCTCGAATGCAACGAAATTAAAAATCTAGATTTGAGATCGGGTACTTTCTTCTTTTTACATTTCTGATTTTCGCTCCATCGTTTTCTGTGACGATTACAAATATAACATACTAGCGGACGCCGCGTGGCTCCACGTGAATTTTCAAAAAAATCATTTTTTCTAGGATAAACAGTAGCAAATGTTCTAATCCATATACTCTATCTCGTTCCAAATTTCAGCCAAATCGGTTCAGTAATCGGAAGGATTAACAAACACACACACACACACACACACACACACACACACACACACACACACACACACACACACACACACACACACACACACACACACACACACACACACACACACACAAACTTTCGCCTTTATGATATTAGTGTGATGGCCCCTGTTGCAAATAGGTGTTTACAAACGATAAAGATGGAAGTACTTCTTAATAAAGTCTTAGACTGAACCTACTCTATATTTGTAAACTGCCGCGGTTTCATTTTAGGGTTTCGGTGCACGTGTACCGAAGCCTCGCGTTACGCGTAGCCCCCCAGAGAGGTGACGTTAGGGTTGCCAGCGTCGTGAAATTCCAATGTACTGTGAATTTATTTACATTTATTTATTAAAGTTACACTGTTTTCAGTCTTGAACGACACTTATTAACATATAAAGAAATAATTATAAGTATTGCATATATCCTCTTCCAAATATGTGGACCAATACACACACATATTTTGCAATTGTTACAATTACACAAAAGAAATGCGGCAAGTAGGTATCATTGTGTAAAGAGGCACAATGAGTTTAACACAATCATGTACGGGGTTTTCGCAGCAACAGCGAATCGTGTAGTAACAATCGGAGGCTGGTATCCGAGGTGTGGTTCAACCCTGCACAAGTCAATGACGCACCGCGGCGGTGCACTGAGGTTATGCATTCGCGGTGACACCTATTTCCAGAGACCCAGACAGGTACTCCTACGCGAATATTTAACTTTACCCGATATACGAATACTACTTTCATATGGCACCAATAAAAGGACACTCGGTAGAAACAAAGTTTGGAATAACACCTATAACGAAACTACATGTGTTGTGGTCTTCTCCATGGGGAACGAGTCCCCACGGGGTTACGGGCCTCGATGCTTGAGTCCTTACCCGGGCGTTGTGTCGCAGGTACTGAGCTCCCTCGGTGTTGTTCTTTTAAGCCCCGGTAAGGGGGCTAAGGCCTCGCCTTCTGGGCTTGTGGCCTGCTGGTGTGGTGGATTTTGTTTCACGTAGGCGGTGTTCCTGCTTAATAGACCATCTACATTCATTTTAAGTAGCGGATTATAGCAAAACAATCTGTCCTGATAGACATGCAAACCCAGAAGGTGAAGAGTGTGCAGTTAGTACGAGTACAAAACACAAGAACAGTTCATTCCTAGTAAAAACCCATGACCCAACCATTTCTTTTTTCATATTCAATAATATTTTGTTAAAGACATGAAGCAATGTTTAATGTATTGGTTATATTTACAAGTGGGATAGCCGATTGTTCGTCGCCGGCGCAGGCCGAGCTCGAACCAGCCGAAGCTAAGGAACGGTTACATTCCATTTCGCCGCGTTCCATTACGCAGCCTCGTGGTTCCGAGAAACACTGATGTCCCGCTCGCACTAAGCATTCCACTTTATTGCCTGTGTTTTGGAATCCTGCTCATTGTTTGCGCTCAAGCTCATATCAATATAGTCAAAGGAACACCTCTTAAACTTAGCAATATCCGGTCAAAGGTCTCTAAAATATTTTAGGGGCCTCAAGCTCATATCAATATAGTCAAAGGAACACCTCTTAAACTTAGCAATATCCGGTCAAAGGTCTCTAAAATATTTTAGGGGCCTAGGTAGTAAGGTGTTGCGGCCCTACCAGCCCGCGAAATTCAAATTTTATTTAGTTTTTTGCAAATATTAGACTAACTAAACATTTTAGATTTATGGCCATGCATTTTGCGGGCCTACTTTTTATGCATCTACATGTTTTTAATAGAAACTTTGCTCGAAAGTTCCCACTCATCTCATATTGGTTCCCGAAAGATAATTTTTTGCAGTTTCCCAGATTTCGAGCTATCGGGAACCAATATGAAGTAAATGGGTATTGTTGAGCAGAGTTTTTATTAAAAACATGTAGATGAATAAATTCTGTGCTCGCAAAACACATTGTCATTAACCTTCGATGCATAATTAGGCCACTATGAGCAAAAAACGAAATAAAATTTGAATTTTCGCGCCCGGATGTTACCCATTGCCCTTAAGCACTACTGAATCAATTAAGCATTTATTAATTAGTTGTAAATACATACCCATTATTTGGTTTAGTAAAAGCAAAGACGAGACAGCTATTCTGCTAAAGGATTCAGTGTTAAAAGATTTTTGTAATTCGGTCAAATTAGTAAAATGTAATATTTATCATTTCTTCATACTATTCATTTGTTTCTAATTTTCCATTAAACTTCGTCCCTGCCTGCCATTTGGTTATCACTATTAAATTCACAAGAATCGACTAATTTGTTTTTTACTCAAGTCAAGCTCGGTACTCCGAATTATATCCTAAAATGAAGACCGAATTGTGTGTAGTTCGCCTTTTACAATTCTGAAACTTCTTCAACATCCAGGCTACATTATTTCCTTTAATTTTATTGGAGTCTTCTTACCTACCAATGGTGGATCCAGTAGGTGGCCGGACGACATAAAGAAAGTCGCGGGGAGTCGCTAGAATGTATTTGGCGGTCATTTCAGGAGGCCTATGTCCAGCCGTGGACGTCCATCGGCTGAAACGACGACTTACCGATGTCATTATCATGAATAACATCGGTTCACTTTGACCCACAGGCGATATAGTGAATGTTGTTGTAGATCCTGCCTCGGTGAGCGCATAGCGCCGCCAGTTCCGGTCATTATCACTGACAACTGATGATTCGTTCACGATGATAGATCACGCTGTTCCCTCGTTCGTCTATGCGTACCGTACCGTACCTCCTCCGTTTATTTGTACCATTAAAGCAACATAGGAAGCAACACAACATCATATATTTCATCGAAAGCTGACTGACATATTTTTCTGGAATAAAAAGTGGCTTAGAATGTACCAGCCCATAGATTGTGTAAGAAAAACGTATTCATCGTTATCGTAATCGTTTACTAATTGTGCCCGCGCTGATTGGTTGTCTGATTTACGTAAGTCAATGGGGGGGCAGAATTCGCTAACGATTACGATAACGATAAGTACGATCCAGGGACACGTCGTCAACTATGTCCATACCAAGTCGATTTCAGTAAAATCTGTTCAGCAATTGTGACGTGAAGGATTCTAATTTGAGGATATTCTCAAAGGGGGCAGTTCCATACTATACGTACTCAAAACATATTTAATTTTTTGCGCTTTCTCGAAATTCCTTAACACTGCCTGCCACTACAATGTTTTAATAGTTAATTTATGTTAAAACCGCTTAGCGGTTGTCATTGTAGGTAGCCGCAGAATGCGCTGAGATTGGCGACTAACGTTCGTTGCACACTGCTGTCTCCTGTACGGACCGCAGTCCGCAGCAGGCGCGAGAGACACCATGCCAGAGCCCCAAAGTCGTAAGCAATAGAATTGCGAATGACGTTGGTGGTTGTCAAGTTTACATTAACGTTAACCGAATATCGTAGGGTACTTACAATCGACTAATTCCCTACCGCGAAGCTGATGTGGCAATGGGCGAGGCACAGAGCTCGTAGAGTCGACGGACGTAGGGGACCCAAGGTAATGGAGTTGCTACTGCTAACCGCAGTGTTCCCAGACCTCCGACGAGGTGGACCGACGACATTAGGGCAAGTGGCGTATAACCATGTGGGCTGGAAATCATTACATAGCCTTAGACTTTGTCTAGAAGTGGACGTCCGTCGCGTTGGCTGAAACGAACTAACGAACGACGATGCGACTATCCACTGCTTGCGTCCTTTGCGTTCCTAAAGTATTTGTGTGCATGTTGGCTTTCTGCAATCAACTAAAATAAGAAACTCGTACGAAACAATAAAAGTGGCACCCTTACATTCAGCGGTTTGGTAAAAGAAGCCGGCTCAAGATTAATGAGTCGCGGTTATAGCTAACTTCCTGTTATACGCCGGTCGACGCCAACCCGCGCCCTGCCCTTACTCGATTAAATTAGCGAAAATATTTTTTTAGCAAGAAGCCATAAAAGACCCTTTTCGCATACTTCATGTTACTGATGTTGAGTATATTAGTTAGTTACATTACATACGAGTAGATACTTAGGTACTAACAGTTTTTTTACTTTTCTCACGATAAAGTTAACGTTGTTTAGGTTATACGAGCTCTTATAAGTACTGAAAAATATGCACAGTGGTCTCTTTCTGAAATAATAACAGTAAATAGGTATATGCAAATCTGTTGCTACAAAAAATCACATCAGCCCCTAGATTGTGTAAAAAAAACGTATTCATCGTTATTGCAATCGTTGGCAAATTCTGCCCACCGATTGGCAGATGTAAATCAGAGAACCAATCAGCGAGCAGAATTAATAAACGAATACGATAGCGATGAATACTTTTTTTAGACAATCAAGGTGCTGACCCCCGAATTATGATCTCAGTAGTATGAAGAGTCTAATGCTCGATTTGACCAATACTTTAAGAAATGCCTAAGCCGATAGGTGACAGTTTTCACTTACAACAACTGTCACCTAAGGGCTTAGGTGACTCTTAAAATGTTAGTGAAAACGAACATGTGGGTTGCTGAGTTTTTAGTTTTACGTCAGAATTTTATGACGCAAACTGCAAACTGTACCATCTCTGTTACAATAAAGCAAACGACGCTTTATTACCATCTATAATTTTAAAAACAAATTCTTAAATATTAATATTTAAACCTCCGTTTGCGGCACAAAAATAAATGTGAACGCTTCTTGTTTTATCTCAATCCGTAATTCCCCTAATGAAAAGAGATAGAGGGACTTTAAACCTGCTTCTTTTCAAAGACGAATTCCTTGGAATGGGTCGGAGTTTTGAATGGCAGTCTCATTTATTTTTAGGGACATTCATTTGTGTGACCGATAACTCGTCTTTTCTTTAGGTCAACCCATACTTAGGCAGAGTAGGTATTTGTTCAAAGATTTAAAAAATGCTAAATATATTGATCGTACTTTTACTTGTGGAGGCTCTGAAACTTAGGTTAACTTAGGTTCTAATCTAACTTAACCTTAAGAGTCCCATGAACTACAATGTCTCCATACATTCGAAATACCAAATCATTTAATTATAATTCGTGCATATTTCGATCATTTTGTGGTGTTATTCGGGTTCATGTAGTCTATGCTCCTGGCCATAGTTGGTTCGGAAATACTTCTCCAAAATGAAATATAAATTAATTTTGATCAAAATTGTTATAACTTCGGTCGAGTTCCGTAATACCAAAATTATGAATAAAAACTTGTAACTTTCTTTATTAACTGGTGTTTTTCTTTAGCTGGACAGTAAAAACAGTGCTCCTGAACTAATGCGACGTAAGATAGTGTTGTTTTTATTACAAAACAAATAAACAGAAAACGTCCTTTTTGACGCAAAAATATTCAAATCCATCAAGGAGCATAGATTATTACTATATGAATCCGAATAACACCACAACATGACCCAAATATGCACGAATTACTAATGATTTGGTATTTTGAACGAATCTGGAGACATTGTAGTTCACAGGCCCCTTAAGGCTGGTTTCGGCCCTAGTAGAGCGCAAAATTCAAATGTTATTTAGTTTTTCGCAAACAGCAGGATAATTATTCATCGTCGGCTTATAGAAATGAGTTTTGCGAGCATAACATTTATGTATCTACATGTTTTTTTTTAATTAGGTCAAAAATACTCATTTACTTCATCTCCAAATCTGGGAAACTGCAGAAAATAATCTTTCGGGAACCAATATGGGGTGAATGGGTATTCAGAAAACATAAGTGTATGATGTGTAAGTAGTCCACTATTCGCGAAAAACAAAATCAAATTTGAATTTTCACGCCCGGATGGATAATCGGATACCCATCCACCTTAATGATCCAAGCATCATTGAAAATCTCTTCAACTAGTAAAGCTTTGACAACCGTTTGACCTTGGGTGGACCTTGGTCAAGGAGCGAGTATGTATTAGCACGGAATACATAATAGTATGGTATTAGTCAATCTATGACCCAATCAATGAAAATCTGAGAAGATTTGAAAGCTCCAAATGCTCAACAACCCATGTACCTACTTGCCCTGATTCTGGAGTCTATGGCAGAAGATTAATACCCTCCGTAGCTATTGCTCATATAACTATAGCTATTGCGTTTAAAAGTGAACAATTAAAGTATAAATCATTATTAAGAATATCTTATACCTAGACCTACTTATTTTACATAGGTCTAAGTTCAGACTTTGGAGTTATTTGGTTTGAAACTAGCTTGGTTAAAGCCTGGGTTGCTTCTAAGTACTCGTACCTAGGATGCGGATACGAGATCATTTAGTGTTTTCATTTTGTTTTGATATTCTTCCTTGCTTTTGTCCCGGCATAAGCCAGGGACCATGGACAGCTTCTTTTTCTACTTACTTAGGTAAGTCTTTTCAACTTTTCATGGCAAAAGATAAACTCAAAAGCATCTTTATGCAGTCCATTGCATTTGGCACGTGCATTATCTCCTGGTTGGTGTTTTCATTTAGTACCAACTTATACCTACTCTGGGCAATTACTTACGGGTAATTTGAAAGAAGTAACCAGTTCATAATTAACGGCTGCTGCATCTACCTAGCGGCAGATAGGTAGGTATTGTGTTGTGGACTTGTGGTGGACCGTGACGGTGGCGGTGGTGTTGTAGTATGGTCACTTGACACTTCACTTTTATAATCAGTCCGTGGAATCCATCTCATTTTGTAAATACAAGAACGTGTGCGTGAACTTAGCAGATCATGTTCCAGCAGATCAAAATTAAAACGGAGTTCTCTTCGCATGCAGCTGAGTTCTAGAGTTCCTGATAGTTTTTAAAGATAGTTCTAGCAATTTTACCCAAAAAAATGCTATTGTAAAAATGATCTGCTAACTTCCCGTAGCAGATCATTTTCCAGAAAAACAGTATTTAAAGAGTGTTCTCAACGCATACAGCTTAGTTCTATAGTTCCTGATACATTTTAAGAATAGTTCTAGTGATTTAGCCTAAAAAAAGCTAGACTGAAAATAATGATCTGCTACGGGAAGTTAGCAGATCATTTCCCAATAAAATTAATAAAAACAAAACCTTAACTACGAAAGGAAAAAATTCTTCTGATTATCTTATAACAGTGTTAGAACTATACTTAGAATCTAGATCTAGACCCAGAACTCTCATAAAAATACCAGCAGAGCATAGCTGAATGTAGAAAAGTATGAATTTCGATCATTATTATTTCCTCCTGAATAATAAAAAAAATAATATCCCAGGGGGCTGGAACTCTTTTGATTTAATAAGACAAGTACTAAGACTATACTAAAAATCTAGACTAAGACCCAGAACTCTCATAAAAATACCAGCAGAGCATAGCTGAATGTAGAAAAGTATGAATTTTGATCATTATTTTTTCCTCCTGAATAATAAAAAAAATAATATCCCAGGGGGCTGGAACTCTTTTGATTTAATAAGACAAGTACTAAGACTATACTAAAAATCTAGATCTAGACCCAGAACTCTCATAAAAATACCAGCAGAGCATAGCTGAATGTAGAAAAGTATGAATTTCGATCATTATTTATTCCTTCCGATCGATAAAAAAAACTAAAGTCTCATGGGGCTGGAACTCTTTTGATTTAATAAGACAAGTACTAAGACTATACTAAAAATCTAGATTTAGACCCAGAACTCTCATAAAAATACCAGCAGAGCATAGCCGAATGTAAAAAAGTATGAATTTCGATCATTATTATTTCCTCCTGAATAATAAAAAAAATAATATCCCAGGGGGCTGGAAATCTTTTGATTCAATAAGACAAGTACTAAGACTATACTGAAAATCTAGATCTAGACCCAGAACTCTCATAAAAATACCAGCAGAGCATAGCTGAATGTAGAAAAGTATGAATTTCGATCATTATTATTTCCTCCTGAATAATAAAAAAAATAATATCCCAGAGGCTGGAACTCTTTTGATTTAATAAGACAAGTCCTAAGACTATACTAAAAATCTAGATCTAGACCCAGAACTCTCATGAAAATACCAGCAGAGCATAGCCGAATGTAAAAAAGTATGAATTTCGATCATTATTATTTCCTACTGAATAATAAAAAAAATAATATCCCAGGAGGCTGGAACTCTTTTGATTCAATAAGACAAGTACGAAGACTATACTAAAAATCTAGATCTAGACCCAGAACTCTCATAAAAATACCAGCAGAGCATAGCCGAATGTAAAAAAGTATGAATTTCGATCATTATTATTTCCTCCTGATTAATAAAAAAAATAATATCCCAGGGGGCTGGAACTCTTTTGATTTAATAAGACAAGTACTAAGACTATACTAAAAATCTAGATCTAGACCCAGAACTCTCATGAAAATACCAGCAGAGCATAGCCGAATGTAAAAAAGTATGAATTTCGATCATTATTATTTCCTCCTGAATAATAAAAAAAATAATATCCCAGGGGGCTGGAACTCTTTTGATTCAATAAGACAAGTACGAAGACTATACTAAAAATCTAGATCTAGACCCAGAACTCTCATAAAAATACCAGCAGAGCATAGCCGAATGTAAAAAAGTATGAATTTCGATCATTATTATTTCCTCCTGATTAATAAAAAAAATAATATCCCAGGGGGCTGGAACTCTTTTGATTTAATAAGACAAGTACTAAGACTATACTAAAAATCTAGATCTAGACCCAGAACTCTCATAAAAATACCAGCAGAGCATAGCCGAATGTTAAAAAGTATGAATTTCGATCATTATTATTTCCTCCTGAATTATAAAAAAAATAATATCCCAGAGGGCTGGAACTCTTTTGATTTAATAAGACAAGTACTAAGACTATACTAAAAATCTAGATCTAGACCCAGAACTCTCATAAAAATACCAGCAGAGCATAGCCGAATGTAAAAAAGTATGAATTTCGATCATTATTATTTCCTCCTGAATAATAAAAAAAATAATATACCAGGGGCTGGAACTCTTTTGATTCAATAAGACAAGTACTAAGACTATACTGAAAATCTAGATCTAGACCCAGAACTCTCATAAAAATACCAGCAGAGCATAGCTGAATGTAGAAAAGTATGAATTTCGATCATTATTATTTCCTCCTGAATAATAAAAAAAATAATATCCCAGGGCGCTGGAACTCTTTTGATTTAATAAGACAAGTCCTAAGACTATACTAAAAATCTAGATCTAGACCCAGAACTCGCATAAAAATACCAGCAGAGCATAGCCGAATGTAAAAAAGTATGAATTTCGATCATTATTATTTCCTCCTGAATAATAAATAAAATAATATCCCAGGGGGCTGGAACTCTTTTGATTTTATAAGACAAGTACTAAGACTATACTAAAAATCTAGATCTAGACCCAGAACTCTCATAAAAATACCAGCAGAGCATAGCTGAATGTGGAAAAGTATGAATTTCGATCATTATTATTTCCTCCTGAATAATAAAAAAAATAATATTCCAGGGGGCTGGAACTCTTTTGATTTAATAAGACAAGTACTAAGACTATACTAAAAATCTAGATCTTACTAAGACTATACTAAAAATCTAGATCTAGACCCAGAACTCTCATAAAAATACCAGCAGAGCATAGCTGAATGTAGAAAAGTATGAATTTCGATCATTATTATTTCCTCTAGTTCTGGGTCTAGATCTAGATTTTTAGTATAGTCTTATTACTTGTCTAATTAAATCAAAAGAGTTCCAGTGCCCTGGGATATTTTTTTTTTAATTATTCAGGAGGAAAAAATAATGATCGAAATTCATACTTTTCTACGTTCGGCTATGCTCTGCTGGTATTTTTATGAGATTTCTGGGTCTAGATTTAGATTTTTAGTATATTCTTAGTACTTGTCTTATTGAATCAAAAGAGTTCCAGACCCCTAGGATATTATTTTTTTTATTATTCAGGAGGAAATAAAAATGATCGAAATTCATACTTTTTTACATTCGGCTATGCTCTGCTGGTATTTTTATGAGAGTTCTGGGTCTAGGTCTAGATTTTAAGTATAGTCTTAGTACTTGTCTTATTAAATCAAAAGAGTTCCAGCCCCTGGGACATTATTTTTTTTATTATTCAGGAGGAAATAATAATGATCGAAATTCATACTTTTTTACATTCGGCTATGCTCTGCTGGTATTTTTATGAGAGTTCTGGGTCTGGATCTAGATTTTTAGTATAGTCTTAGTACTTGTCTTAATAAATCAAAAGAGTTCTAGCCCCCTGGGATATTATTTTTTTTATTATTCAGGAGGAAATAATAATGATCGAAATTCATACTTTCTTACATTCGGCTTTGCTCTGCTGGTATTTTTATGAGAGTTCTGGGTCTAGATCTAGATTTTTAGTATAGTCTTAGTACTTGTCTTATTAAATCAAAAGAGTTCCAGCCCCCTGGGATATTATTTTTTTTATTATTCAGGAGGAAATAATAATGATCGAAATTAATACTTTTTTACATTCGGCTATGCTCTGCTGGTATTTTTATGAGAGTTCTGGGTCTAGGTCTAGATTTTTAGTATAGTCTTAGTACTTGTCTTATTAAATCAAAAGAGTTCCAGCCCCCTGGGATATTATTTTTTTTATTATTCAGGAGGAAATAATAATGATCGAAATTCATACTTTTTTACATTCGGCTATGCTCTGCTGATATTTTTATGAGAGTTCTGGGTCTAAATCTAGATTTTTAGTATAGTCTAAGTACTTGCTTATTAAATCAAAAGAGTTCCAGCCCCCTGGGATATTATTTTTTTTATTATTCAGGAGGAAATAATAATGATCGAAATTCATACTTTTTTACATTCGGCTATGCTCTGCTGGTATTTTTATGAGAGTTCTGGGTCTAGATCTAGATTTTTAGTATAGTCTTAGTACTTGTCTTATTGAATCAAAAGAGTTCCAGCCCCCTGGAATATTTTTTTTTTATTATTCAGGAGGAAATAATAATGATCGAAATTCATACTTTTTTACATTCGGCTATGCTCTGCTGGTATATTTATGAGAGTTCTGGGTCTAGATCTAGATTTTTAGTATAGTCTTAGTACTTGTCTTATTAAATCAAAAGAGTTCCAGCCCCCTGGGATATTATTTTTTTTATTATTCAGGAGGAAATAATAATGATCGAAATTCATACTTTTTTACATTTGGCTATGCTCTGCTGGTATTTTTATGAGAGTTCTGAGTCTAGATCTAGATTTTTAGTATAGTCTTAGTACTTGTCTTATTAAATCAAAAGAGTTCCAGCCCCATGAGACATTAGTTTTTTTTATCGATCGGAAGGAATAAATAATGATCGAAATTCATACTTTTCTACGTTCGGCTACGCTCTGCTGGTATTTTTATGAGAGTTCTGAGTCTAGATCTAGATTTTTAGTATAGTCTTAGTACTTTTCTTATTAAATCAAAAGAGTTCCAGCCCCCTGGGATATTATTTTTTTAATTATTCAGGAGGAAAAAATAATGATCGAAATTCATACTTTTCTACGTTCGGCTATGCTCTGCTGGTATTTTTATGAGAGTTCTGGGTCTGGATCTAGATTTTTAGTATAGTCTTAGTACTTGTCTTATTGAATCAAAAGAGTTCCAGCCCCCTGGAATATTATTTTTTTTATTATTCAAGAGGAAAAAATAATGATCGAAATTCATACTTTTCTACGTTCGGCTATGCTCTGCTGGTATTTTTATGAGAGTTCTGGGTCTAGATTTAGATTTTTAGTATAGTCTTAGTACTTGTCTTATTGAATCAAAAGAGTTCCAGCCCCTGGGATATTATTTTTTTTATTATTCAGGAGGAAATAATAATGATCGAAATTCATACTTTTTTACATTCGGCTATGCTCTGCTGGTATTTTCATGAGAGTTCTGGGTCTGGATCTAGATTTTTAGTATAGTCTTAGTACTTGTCTTATTAAATCAAAAGAGTTCTAGCCCCCTGGGATATTATTTTTTTTTATTATTCAGGAGGAAATAATAATGATCGAAATTCATAATTTCTTACATTCGGCTATGCTCTGCTGGTATTTTTATGAGAGTTCTGGGTCTAGATCTAGATTTTTAGTATATTCTTAGTACTTGTCTTATTATATCAAAAGAGTTTAAGCCCCGTGGGATATTATTTTTTTTTATTATTCAGGAGGAAATAATAATGATCGAAATTCATACTTTTTTACATTCGGCTATGCTCTGCTGGTATTTTTATGAGAGTTCTGAGTCTAGATCTAGATTTTTAGTATAGTCTTAGTACTTGTCTTATTAAATCAAAAGAGTTCCAGCCCCCTGGGATATTATTTTTTTTAATTATTCAGGAGGAAATAATAATGATCGAAATTCATACTTTTTTACATTCGGCTATGCTCTGCTGGTATTTTTATGAGAGTTCTGGGTCTAGATCTAGATTTTTAGTATAGTCTTAGTACTTTTCTTATTAAATCAAAAGAGTTCCAGCCCCCTGGGATATTATTTTTTTTAATTATTCAGGAGGAAAAAATAATGATCGAAATTCATACTTTTCTACGTTCGGCTATGCTCTGCTGGTATTTTTATGAGAGTTCTGGGTCTGGATCTAGATTTTTAGTATAGTCTTAGTACTTGTCTTATTGAATCAAAAGAGTTCCAGCCCCCTGGAATATTATTTTTTTTATTATTCAAGAGGAAAAAATAATGATCGAAATTCATACTTTTCTACGTTCGGCTATGCTCTGCTGGTATTTTTATGAGAGTTCTGGGTCTAGATTTAGATTTTTAGTATAGTCTTAGTACTTGTCTTATTGAATCAAAAGAGTTCCAGACCCCTGGGATATTATTTTTTTTATTATTCAGGAGGAAATAATAATGATCGAAATTAATACTTTTTTACATTCGGCTATGCTCTGTTGGTATTTTTATGAGAGTTCTGGGTCTAAATCTAGATTTTTAGTATAGTCTTAGTACTTGTCTTATTAAATCAAAAGAGTTCCAGCCCCATGAGACATTAGTTTTTTTTATCGATCGGAAGGAATAAATAATGATCGAAATTCATACTTTTCTACGTTCGGCTATGCTCTGCTGGTATTTTTATGAGAGTTCTGGGTCTGGATCTAGATTTTTAGTATAGTCTTAGTACTTGTCTTATTGAATCAAAAGAGTTCCAGCCCCCTGGAATATTATTTTTTATTATTCAGGAGGAAATAATAATGATCGAAATTCATACTTTTTTACATTCGGCTATGCTCTGCTGGTATATTTATGAGAGTTCTGGGTCTAGATCTAGATTTTTAGTATAGTCTTAGTACTTGTCTTATTAAATCAAAAGAGTTCCAGCCCCCTGGGATATTATTTTTTTTATTATTCAGGAGGAAATAATAATGATCGAAATTCATACTTTTTTACATTCGGCTATGCTCTGCTGGTATTTTTATGAGAGTTCTGAGTCTAGATCTAGATTTTTAGTATAGTCTTAGTACTTGTCTTATTAAATCAAAAGAGTTCCAGCCCCCTGGGATATTATTTTTTTTAATTATTCAGGAGGAAATAATAATGATCGAAATTCATACTTTTTTACATTCGGCTATGCTCTGCTGGTATTTTTATGAGAGTTCTGGGTCTAGGTCTAGATTTTTAGTATAGTCTTAGTACTTTTCTTATTAAATCAAAAGAGTTCCAGCCCCCTGGGATATTATTTTTTTTAATTATTCAGGAGGAAAAAATAATGATCGAAATTCATACTTTTCTACGTTCGGCTATGCTCTGCTGGTATTTTTATGAGAGTTCTGGGTCTGGATCTAGATTTTTAGTATAGTCTTAGTACTTGTCTTATTGAATCAAAAGAGTTCCAGCCCCCTGGAATATTATTTTTTTTATTATTCAAGAGGAAAAAATAATGATCGAAATTCATACTTTTCTACGTTCGGCTATGCTCTGCTGGTATTTTTATGAGAGTTCTGGGTCTAGATTTAGATTTTTAGTATAGTCTTAGTACTTGTCTTATTGAATCAAAAGAGTTCCAGACCCCTGGGATATTATTTTTTTTATTATTCAGGAGGAAATAATAATGATCGAAATTAATACTTTTTTACATTCGGCTATGCTCTGCTGGTATTTTTATGAGAGTTCTGGGTCTAGGTCTTTATTTTTAGTATAGTCTTAGTACTTGTCTTATTAAATCAAAAGAGTTCCAGCCCCCTGGGATATTATTTTTTTTATTATTCAGGAGGAAATAATAATGATCGAAATTCATACTTTTTTACATTCGGCTATGCTCTGCTGGTATTTTTATGAGAGTTCTGGGTCTAGATTTAGATTTTTAGTATAGTCTTAGTACTTGTCTTATTGAATCAAAAGAGTTCCAGACCCCTGGGATATTTTTTTTTATTATTCAGGAGGAAATAATAATGATCGAAATTCATAATTTCTTACATTCGGCTATGCTCTGCTGGTATTTTTATGAGAGTTCTGGGTCTAGATCTAGATTTTTAGTATATTCTTAGTACTTGTCTTATTATATCAAAAGAGTTCAAGCCCCGTGGGATATTATTTTTTTTTATTATTCAGGAGGAAATAATAATGATCGAAATTCATACTTTTTACATTCGGCTATGCTCTGCTGGTATTTTTATGAGAGTTCTGGGTCTAGATCTAGATTTTTAGTATAGTCTTAGTACTTGTCTTATTAAATCAAAAGAGTTCCAGCCCCCTGGGATATTATTTTTTTATTATTCAGGAGGAAATAATAATGATCGAAATTCATACTTTTTTACATTCGGCTATGCTCTGCTGGTATTTTTATGAGAGTTCTGAGTCTAGATCTAGATTTTTAGTATAGTCTTAGTACTTGTCTTATTGAATCAAAAGAGTTCCAGCCCCCTGGGATATTATTTTTTTTATTATTCAGGAGGAAATAATAATGATCGAAATTCATACTTTTTTACATTCGGCTATGCTCTGCTGGTATTTTTATGAGAGTTCTGAGTCTAGATCTAGATTTTTAGTATAGTCTTAGTACTTGTCTTAATAAATCAAAAGAGTTCTAGCCCCCTGGGATATTATTTTTTTTATTATTCAGGAGGAAATAATAATGATCGAAATTCATACTATTTTACATTCGGCTATGCTCTGCTGGTATTTTTATGAGAGTTCTGGGTCTAGATCTAGATTTTTAGTATAGTCTTAGTACTTGTCTTATTAAATCAAAAGAGTTCCAGCCCCCTGGGATATTATTTTTTTTATTATTCAGGAGGAAATAATAATGATCGAAATTCATACATTTCTACATTCAGCTATGCTCTGCTGGTATTTTTATGAGAGTTCTGGGTCTAGATCTAGATTTTTAGTATAGTCTTAGTACTTGTCTTATTAAATCAGAAGAGTTCTAGCCCCCTGGGATATTATTTTTTTTATTATTCAGGAGGAAATAATAATGATCGAAATTCATACTTTTTTACATTCGGCTATGCTCTGCTGGTATTTTTATGAGAGTTCTGGGTCTAGATCTAGATTTTTAGTATAGTCTTAGTACTTGTCTTATTAAATCAAAAGAGTTCCAGCCCCCTGGGATATTATTTTTTTTATTATTCAGGAGGAAAAAATAATGATCAAAATTCATACTTTTCTACATTCAGCTATGCTCTGCTGGTATTTTTATGAGAGTTCTGGGTCTTAACCTAGATTTTTAGTATAGTCTTAGTACTTGTCTTATTAAATCGAAAGAGTTCCAGCCCCCTGGGATATTATTTTTTTTATTATTCAGGAGGAAATAATAATGATCGAAATTCATACTTTTCTACATTCAGCTATGCTCTGCTGGTATTTTTATGTGAGTTCTGGGTCTAGATCTAGATTCTAAGTATAGTTCTAACACTGTTATAAGATAATCAGAAGAATTTATTCCTTTCGTAGTTAAGGTTTTGTTTTTATTAATTTTATTGGGAAATGATCTGCTAACTTCCCGTAGCAGACCATTATTTTCAGTCTAGCTTTTTTTAGGCTAAATCACTAGAACTATTCTTAAAATGTATCAGGAACTATAGAACTAAGCTGTATGCGTTGAGAACACTCTTTAAATACTGTTTTTCTGGAAAATGATCTGCTACGGGAAGTTAGCAGATCATTTTTTCAATAGCATTTTTTTGGGCAAAATGGCTAGAACTATCTTTAAAAACTATCAGGAACTCTAGAACTCAGCTGCATGCGAAGAGAACTCCGTTTTAATTTTGATCTGCTGGAACATGATCTGCTAACTTCACGAACATTACAAGAACGAGAGGCAAGAGTCAGGATAAAGTGCGAGTGAGCAAGAAAACGTGTTATGTATTATTATTCGAACGTCGAATCGGGAGAAACCTGCGTGCGGGCCTCACGGGCGGTTTGTGTCCCGCCGCCCGCGCCGCGCGCCCCGCGCCCCGCCGATCATATGTTCGGCGCGCGCGACCGGCCGTCATCGCTCAGTTGTTCAGTTGCTCACTGTGACTCGGGCTCTCGCCGCCGTCGCACCAAGCCGCTCGCCAGACCCGCCCGATCAGCTGTCTGCCGTCCCGCGACCGCGACCGCGACCACCGACCGCAGCCCGCAGCCCCGCGACCGGCGAACAGTCAGCGAGCCCCGATAAGCCGCAGTGCGGTGTGCCATGGAGCTGCTGTGCGCGGAGCGCGTGAGCCCCGGCAGCGAGGGCGCGCCCGGCCCCGCGCCGGCGCCGGCCGCCGCCGCCGACCCCGTGCTGCTGCGCCGCCGCGTGCTCGACAACCTGCTGCGCACCGAGGAGCGCTACGCCGTCACCGCCAACTACTTCGGCACCGTGCAGACCGAGATCACGCCGCACATGCGCCGCGTCGTCGCCGAGTGGATGCTCGAGGTGAGCGCACCGCACGGAGCCAGGCGCCGGCCGAGCGCCATCTTGTTGCTCGAGCACCACGTGCAGCGCACCGGCCGGCGACACCCGTGGCCCACGTATGCTTTAGCCACTGTCGTTCACCGGCCCCTTGCGACCATCCGATCGGAACCCTCGTTAGTTATAACATGCCCGAGTTGCCTGAGCTGATCGTCTTCATCCGACCGCAACCGGTATGTATGAAAATACGATGAACAGCTCGACGTATAGACTTTGTTTACACGATCAGCTGATTATGTTTTTGTTTTTCATACAAGATTCTTATTGGAATTGTTGTAGATTTTTCTGAACACTTTATTTAAATTCTTCCTGGAATTCTTTAGAATTTGGTTTTTGTGTCCAATTACTTCTCAAAATCATACGAAAAATCCAAATACAATGGGTAGGTAGTAATGTAGGCAAGTAGTTTCTGACAAAAAACCAGGTAAACTCCTAGCTGAGACATTTTTCTAAGAAAGCAAGGAATAAAGAAATGCAATTGGTATTGGAAAGTGGGATGCTCATAGTCGGCTATGTTCTGCGGTGTGGCGGTGGCAGGGCTGCGGAGTGGCTCGCGCGCGGTCGGCGAGGGGCCCCGGAGCGGCGCGCGGTCGCCGACCGACGCGAGCGCTCGTTCTATTTGAATAATCAGCTGATTTTGACACGCACACAGCTGACGCCGCGCCGCGCCGGACGCGCACTATCTTTTGTTAACATGCGGTTAGATACTGCATTGGAATAATCGCATTAACGTATATTACATGGAATATGAACCACTTAAGTATTTTATTGTCAAATAATTATTATAGTATACTCATGTTCGATGACTTATGAGTCAGGATTCGAGTGCAAGCCCATTTATTTTGGCGTTTAGGTGCTTACTTACGAGTATATCTTATTATTGTTGTATAGCGATAGTCATTATCTTTGGAAGTAGAGATTATTAATCTTTAGGGCGTAAACGTGGGCAATCAGCTGTGAAGTCGAGCTCGGCCACGTGGGCCGGCGCGGTCGCGGTGTGGAGCCTCGCGCAGCGACGGTTGCACTGACGTCACCACGAGCGGCGCGGGCGCAGGCCGCAGCGCCGCATGTGCCTCTCCACCGGCACCGGCTCACCGACGGTCGACACCACACCATGGTTACCGACCGCGCCGTCTAAACCAGTCGCATACCCACCGAATATCAGCACAAGCAGACCGAAACGATTCCCGGCCCGTGGAGCTCACTCGACTAGGTTCACTGACATCTTGATGTAACGATTAAAAATCGTATACAATTAAAACTTAACTCCTTAAAATTATAAATGGCAGGTAATAGGAATTGTGGATACCTAACAGAGCGTCTACTAAAAAGTTTTAACTACTTGAGATTTCGTTAACTTTGAACTCAAATAAGTGGATATGTTCAATGTTGTATAACGAACACGATGTTTAGTTTTTGTACACATTACAAGCTCTACACAAGTAGGATAGGTAGGTACGAGAGTATCAAACGGTTGCATGTCCGCTAAGAAGGAAGTCAGTAACAGAACAATGGCTTGTTTAAGCTGAGACATAAGTTAATCAGCTGACAGCCGCGAGCGTGAGACAGCTGAGATCGGTATGGGATGTGCATACATTCAAATGGCTAGGGCTGGCGCTTGGCACTCCTCTACATTTTTACACTTATTGTTTTATTGTTTTTGAGTTACATTTTTAATGTTTCACATAACAATGAGATGGATCGCCTGTAGGAGATTTTTTAGCATCAGAGTTACTATTTTACTTTTCTGTCAAATAATCGACTTTTTTACTCTTGACTACCATTTGTTCTTGGTAAGTATTTTCTCGTGGATTCGTAAACCTTCAAGTTTATCCTTTATACATCACTTGCATCCATTACTTTCATAGAAAAAAAGTATTTTTATTTTATTTTCTAACAATGAAAAATTATTTCGTAGTGATTTCTCTATATATGTTACAAGTTACAACATACAGTTTACATGCCCTCAAGACAGGTGTTAACCCTATGAAGGCCACAATACTAAACACTAAACAGTATCAAAGCTCTTCGGGTTACAAGTCACAAGCTGGCACCGTGCGAAAATATGCGGTGACAGGATGACGTCATGACCAACCATCTCTTGGGACGATCTCAGTTTTCCACTTAGCAGAAACTATTTTAATAGGTACTCGTATGCAGTGATACGACACGTATGCTTTCACTTTTCTACAAATACAGTAAAGTAAGCGTTTTACTGTCCAATCTAACGTCCCTAGACTTAAATCATTATTAATTACCCACTATAACTAGCTAGAATTCACTAAGTCAAAACTTTCCAAACCACACACAGCGCTTCACAGCCAAGTGCCAATTTGAACGTTTTCAAACCTTAGGTACATAGTTAGCCCTTTTGCACACGGTTCGTAAGCGTAAGCGTAGCGTAATCCTCGCGTACGACGAGAGCAGTACGAGCACGAACATTTTTAAACATATCCGCAGACGAAGCGGTGTTGCAGCGAATTGTAGGACAAGTAAATTGTCATATTGTTTTGCGTAGCGTCATAACGATACGCTTACGCTTACGAGCCGTGTGCGAAGGGGCTTACTTAGAAAATACTCGCACAAGTTAAAATTGTAGTACCGTTTAACGAATAGCATTCAACCGTCGTTGATAAGGAATTCCAACTTGTAGGAAAGTAATGCGCTCAGTATTTATCGCAGTACGGTGCTTTACAATTTTATGAAATACATATATAGGTTATCAGGAATTCCGGATGATAAAGCCGTCGCTGGGTGCGCCGCGGACTTTCTGAGAATAAGTAACACGAGTATACTTAAGGTGATTTATTGAATTTATTTTTGTCTTTGTCACTCTCACGGATACGTTGATGGGTGCGACATGCAGCGTCGCGGAAGAATATAACAGAAAAACGTCTTTTTACCTAATTACTCAAAAACTAAGCCAGTTATCAAAAATCTGTTTCTTAACGTTTTTAGATATTATTATTACCGATACATTAAAACTAAAATTACAATTACATCCATTGTAGTTTCCGATAAAACTGAGAAAAACTGAGATTTTGGAGCAACTTTTGGGAGAACTTTCTATCGAGAAAATTTTATCCAATCGTGTTTCTGCTTCTCAACGATTTTAGATTAAAGACCCAAAATACATGACGTTTAAATTTAAAACTAATTGTCCTTATAGTTTTTAAACAAAACTTTACTAAAGATAGCTTAAATACGGCTTCTACGCCGTTAATGCTTGGTTTTACTAATCGAGACGTTTGTTTCCAGGTGTGTGAAGACCATAGTTGCCAAGAAGAGGTGTTCCCGCTGGCGATATCCTACTTGGATAGGTTTCTGAGCACGTGTAGAGTCGGGAGGAGCCAGTTGCAACTCCTCGGCACCGCGTGTTTGCTGCTCGCCTCAAAACTACGGGAGCCAAGTTCGAGGGCCTGCCCGCAGACTTGCTGGTCTTCTACACTGCCAATAGCATCACTCTTACGGATCTTTGCGTAAGTTTTAGATTGTAATATTACTAGCTGTTGCTAGCTTTGCCGGTATTAATTTCGGTTTCTACGTATCCCGTTATAATGAGCCAACCTGGTGTCGCCAGACTTTTTTAGAACTGGTAAACGAGAACAATTCAGTCATACATAAATTTTTGCTTAACATTAGCAGCGTACGCATTGGAAGCTATCCGAAAGGAACAATTTTTCCCGTTTTTGCAATATTTTTATTGATACTCCGCTCCTATTGGTCATTGCGTGATGATATATAGCCTTCCTTCTGAACCTGCCTATAGACCTGCCTATAGATATAGCCTGGACTATAGAGTCTAGACTAAACTAGTTATTGCTGAGATTAGCGCGTTCAAACAAACAAACTCTTCGGCTTTATAATTTTAGTTTAGATGACCTATGTTAGATTAGTCTAGAGTAGGTTAAAGGGCTTAAATATTTGGCCGCTTTAGTAGCATTCGATGCACACGATTACATCATGTCCGTGACATTCTAAACCTTAGGAATGTCAGCCACGTAAAGTAAAAACCGCATGCTGGTATAATGTTACAACCGTAGTTCAACATTTTATTAATCGTAGGCATTGACTTATAAATCTACGAGTATGGACCGCGGGTGTAATATAAAATTCACGTATAAAGTGTTCCGAGAAAACCTATATAAACCTGTATTTTTATAAACAAACTAAAACATTGTAATTTATGTCCTAAACCACTATTATACAACCTAATTTTGCTTAAGTACGATTGGAACTCTTTTCGGGTTTTGAATTTCATTTGGTTCGTACACTTTTTAGCGCTGACCCTAAAAACTTTTATAAATCAATGATCGTAGGGTTTGTGTAAGTTATTTTCTGCTATGATTCCCTGGTAGAATTTGTAATCATGAGGTTAAAATAACGGACGTACACGCTTCATAGGCGATTGCGCTTCATAGGTATACTTGCCTTAAAAAGGTTTTCCACGATTACAGTTATTTTTAATGGGAATCCAGAGACAGTATCAGCATTTTAATTAGGTTTTCTCGGTACATAACAGCTGATCATAATATTAAGTATGCAGTTAGCCAGACCAGTTTTTGCATTGTTTTATTAAGTGAGTGCAGTGACCACGGGAAAGAACTTACAGAAGAAGTAACAATATTTTTTATGCTCTCGTGTCGTTCACTCGCCTACATGCAAACAAGCATGAGAGATTGAAATTCCAGATTTATGACGGTATATTATTAAATAGAATAGAAAAGGACTATGAATATTTGACGAGTTACGATGGAATTAAACCTCAAGCACCTATATAAACCATTTGAAGAATTTTTATTTGCAATAATAATAATTAATAACTCGTTTCATTGAAATCACTCACAAAACTTGTTAAATGGTTTCTTTCTCTATGGCTTCTATATACATTTAATAAGGATTATGTGTTGCTGTATTAGGTAGGAACTGCGTCTTTTGAAATGAGTTGGTATAATCTAAAAATATTTTAATGTGTCACCAGTCACCACTCACACGCTATTCAGAAGAGGTGAAACGTAAAAATAAGTTTCTTAAAACTATAAATAACGAATATGTACTTTTAGTATTTGGTAGGTGTGGTTACGTGTTTTGAATGACTGTTCATACAGGTACAGTAGGTACAGTCGTAGACAAGGCCCAGTTGCTTCGACAATTGAAGCAACTGGGCCGCAGAATAATATATATTTTGCTGAAATATCGATATAATGTTAGACTGAATAAATAACTGAATACATTAGTAGGAGTCGGCACTGATAAAAATATCCGATAAAATAAAATAAAATTTTGGAGTATTAAAACAAAATTAGGTATTACCTACTTGGTTTAAATTTTAATCGTTGCGGTTAAAATATTGATAAAACTAAAACCGTAATTCGTTTGTTTTTTTCACTCCTACATGATTATGTATGTACTATGTGGTAGGTGTAACTTGTATCTTCAATTTAGGTGATACAACATCCATACGACCGATTTCAAAGGGCGTTGGCATTAAGTTTCGAAACACACGTTTGGTATGTCAATATCAATACCATAATCACTTGTTATTAAGGAGCAGTCGGTTCAAATGTGATATTATTTAAATAAAAAAATCGAATTGGATGTGGTGAGGAAATTTCCTTCCATTTGCATTTGAGATGCCGTCTCTATAGGGTTATCACCACTGAGTTTTCATTGAACTCTACTTTTCAAGTTGATGGCGCCTTAAAAGCCTGAAGCTTTTATCGAGTAACCTACGTACCTTTAAAGTACGTATTTTTGAGATTACTTTTAAAACGTTTCGAGCTTCTTGCAGTTTATATGGTGTGATCTTAATACACGTATTGACTGACTGATTGATCTATGAATGCACAGCCACTAGACGGACCATAATTGCTACCAAGCAAGCAAATAGGCATGACATCTAATGTCCTTTACATTTGAAAATTCAACCGCCGGTCGGTAATAAAGTAAAGAGTAAAATTCAGGGCGCTCTTCAGTAATATTGATATTATACCCACTGTTGCTATCAGTTGGGTATTGGCAACCCTACGCGTATTGCATCGGCGAGCGCCACCCGGCGGGGCCTCGCGACACGCCGTAGATATAATAAAAGTGCACAAGAATCTTCGCGCGTCACTCGTCTGTTTTCCTAAAGTGCATTCCATTGCATTTTTGTTTTGTTATTACTAAGCTATCATTCGCATATTCCGATCCGTGTACGACGTACTTGGGGATGTAGACATCACGGGTTTGCCCTTCACCTAATCCATTGCCCTTGGGTATCGCGTTTAGTAACAGCTCTTGGCATACTATGAGAAAAACTCTTCGAATTGCCTTCGAGTACACAATATCGGTTGCCATCTTAGTTCGATATCTAATCAATTCCTTTTAAATCTGATATTACACCCGCTTCAAAGAGCAAATTGGTTTATTGGACTCTCTTGTAAAAACATATAATTACGATCGAACTTGATGTGGCCCATAGATGTTATTAATAGACAATGTTAAGCTTACCGAGATGCATCATGAACTTAACACATTCAACTATAAACAGCATCATTATTCCCATATACACTGAGCTCATTAGAGGCCTTGATGTACCTTTTTGCTGTTTGAAGCAAAATTTTATGAAAGCCACACTGATATGCTGAAAAATGAAAATCCAGTGCCCTCAGCCGTACGGTGCTGTTTTTCACCTCTTCAGCGTAGGTACTATATGTACGTTCAATGTACATAGAACTTTGGAAGTAAATAAAGTTTGTGTTTAATTGACTCCGTCACGACAGCATTGCTTGCCAGCAGAAAGGATGTCTGGATCACGTCCGTCTCCTGTTCACTTCAGTAAAAAGTTATGATACCATTATCAGAGATTACCTCGTCGTACTTTTGGGCAATAAAAAACATTTAAGGGAAGGATCTGGTCCGTGGAATGCGGCACGTAGGGCGTGCGGAGCGCGGGCTCGGACAGTGTCCCTACAGGGCCGGCCTCTAACGAGCCGACAGCCTTCTCGGAACCGAAGCGCCGACCGAGCGAACGAGAAGCGCGTTTCAATCAGCCCAATTACAGGCCGAGCATGCCGCTTATTTTTTATCCGATTATGAAACGCTCATGTTGTTCGATTTTTGCCCTAGCGAAGATCACAGCCTGCGAAAGCGCTCTGAGGTTAGTGCAAGTTCTAAGGTAAACAATTCGAATCTCGATTCGGTTTCGCCTTACAATGAATGAATATATACTTTTATTGCACACCACAAAGTCAAACAAAGGACAACACAAAATTACAAAGAATAGGTACACAATTTTGCGGCCTTATCGCTACCTAGCGATCTCTTCCAGGCAACCAATGCTGTAAAGGATTTTTTTTGCAGATACTAGAGGTAGGTGGTGCAAATACATAAAATAAATACCTAAAACATAAACAAATATATATGTACACAAATAATACAAACATAAAATACATAATACTATATATTACAATCTACAGATAGTTTTCGAAAACTATAACGGTATCGAAGTCTTAGCATTATTGTAGCTTGTACGACAGTACGAGCCTTGCTGATGTTAGCGTATGCTTCAGTTAGCATACTTAATGATACCTATACCCAATTACAAGCCGGGCATGCCGCTTATTTTTTATCCGATTATGAAACGCTCATGTTGTTCGATTTTTGCCCTAGCGAAGATCACAGCCTGCGAAAGCACTCTGAGGTTAGTGCAAGTTGTAAGGTAAACGTTTCGAATCTCGATTCGGTTTCGCCTTACAATCTATATATAGTTTTCGAAAACTATAACGGTATCGAAGTTTTTAGCATTATTGTAGCTTGTACGAGCCTTGCTGATGTTAGCGTATGCTTCAGTTAGCATACTTAATGATACCTATACCCAATTACAGGCCGAGCATGCCGCTTATTTTTTATCCGATTATGAAACGCTCATGTTGTTCGATATTTGCCCAAGCGAAGATCACAGCCTGCGAAAGCACTCTGAGGTTAGTGCAAGTTGTAAGGTAAACGTTTCGAATCTCGATTCGGTTTCGCCTTACAATGAATGAATATATACTTTTATTGCACACCACAAAGTCAAACCAAGGACAACACAAAATTACAAAGAATAGGTACACAATTTGGCGGCCTTATCGCTACCTAGCGATCTCTGCCAGGCAACCAATGCTGTAAATGATTTTTGTTGCAGATACTAGAGGTAGGTGGTGCAAATACATAAAATAAATACCTAAAACATAAACAAATATATATGTACACAAAATAATACAAACATAAAATACATAATATTTTATATTACAATCTACATATAGTTTTCGAAAACTATAACGGTATCGAAGTTTTAGCATTATTAGCTTATACGAGCCTTGCTGATGTTAGCGTATGCTTCAGTTAGCATACTTAATGATTACCTACACGGTACCCAATTACAGGCCGAGCATGCCGCTTATTTTTATCCGATTATGAAACCCTCATGTTGTTCGATTTTTGCCCTAGCCAAGATCACAGCCTGCGAAAGGACTCTGGAGGCTAGACTAGCCCCCAGAGTCCTTTGAACTTGTACTAGCCCGGCTAGTGCAATTGGATCGTTTGGAACACTGTTAGTCATTAAAGGTTATTCATTAGCTATATTTGGTTATTTTACACAAGTTTAAGCGCGATAAGTTTTTTCTGGTGTAAGTTATCGTGTTTTTGACCTGCAAGATACCTATTTATGCTTATTCACCTAAAATACTGAGAATTGGGTGATATCGTCATATCTCATTTTATGATAGTTATAAATAGCTTATTTTATGATGATGAATCGGCTGTTTACTCGAGAAATTAATATACTTACTTCAATTTTTAAATGCAAGTATGTATGCAAGTACGTATAAGTATGAAGCTTAGTTGTGGTTACTACATGGATTTATAATAAGTCGTTGCTCGCACGCACCGGGTTACTACATACAAAGTTATTTTACAGTATGGTATATTATTTAAAGTTATTTTGCTAATTCGTTAACAAATCTATCTTAAAAGAATAATTTGTAATAGTGTATTTAATCACTTGGTAAAAAATGTCTTTATAAGCGCCTTACATTTTAAGTTACGTTCGTTTCGTAGCATACGCGTAGCACCTCTACGAAAACGCGTCGATGCTGTAAATATCAATTTATCGACGTGATTTTAAAGGATTAAACGAAAGTAATTAAATTATACATATTTCGTTGTAACCTGGGTAGGTATGAATAAGAAAATTAAAGGTTTATTTACACACGTCGGTCATGTCAAACATCAGATGAAAATTGTTTCATCACATGCGCACATGACTGGATTTCCTTTGCGATAGAGACACGAAGTGTGATGCATTGTACAGCGCATATAAATAAAAAATGGGAAATGCTTTCCAAAAAACCAACTTCAAATGCCACTACAAAGAGTGAAATAATTTTTATTTAAATTTTAGGTACCTACACCAATTCGAAGTCGGGCAATATTTCATACAATCCCTAATAGTCCTTCTTACTTAATTGATGTGCGAAGAAATGACAAAGTCATAGACAATCGCCCGACTTCGAATTGGTGTAGGTACCTAAAATTTAAATAAAAATTATTTCACTCTTTGTAGTGGCATTTGAAGTTGGTTTTTTGGAAAGCATTTCCCATTTTTATTTTATACTTTTTAGTGGAAAACAATAAAATGCACAAGGCGTTGTAAAATATCCAAATTGTTTGAGGTGTGTTCATAAAATCTGAAGAGATACCTCAAATTCACCAAGATCCCATCATCAGACCCTGACTTGATGACTTTAGTCATCAAATCAGTATCTACTAGCAAATGCACCAGTAACTATAAAAAATACCCAACTCGCTTCAAGTATACTAGCAAAATTTGAAGAGTTCCCTCGATTTCACCAAGATCCCATCATCAGACCCTGACTTGATGACTTTAGTCATCAAATCCGTATCTGCTAGCATATGCACCAGTAACTATAAAAAATACCCAACTCGCTTTAAGTATACCAGCAAAATTTGAAGAGTTCTCTCGATTTCACCAAGATCCCATGATCAGATCCTAACCTGATGAGCATAGAACAACTTGGAAAATATTACTCTTTCTAATAATACTCAAATAGTTTCATGTGTCCATATAAAATTTGAAGAGTTCCCTCGATTTCTCCAGGATCCCATCATCAGATCCTGACCTAATTAAAATGGGACCATCTGGAAACAAAACCCTCTTAAACAAAAAAAGAATTTTTCAAATCGGTCCACACGTCTCCGAGTAATCGGTGAACATACATAGATAAAAAAAAAAAAAGAAAAAAAAGATTCCGACGAATTGAGAACCTCCTCCTTTTTTTGAAGTCGGTTAAAAATAAATATCGCATAGAGTTTATTATGGGCCTTTTTCAGCAACTGTATGTTTGGAACTCCCGAACCTTAAGTGAAGTCGACAAATAATTGTTAATTATCAAGATGATCTTATATTATAACCACCATATAGATAAATGTGAAATAGCGGTCGAATACTTATATTCTGTTTTGTCTTTGTTTGTCAACAGTAATTGGACATTCGAAGAAATGAGACAATACAGATAACAACAATCCCACCGCTATTTCAGGGTAATAAGAAAGTAATGCTCGTTTTAACCAATATTTTAAGAGTCACCTAAGCCCTTAGGTGACAGTTGTTGTAAGTGAAAACTGTCACCTATCGGCTTAGGCTTCTTAAAGTGTTGGTGAGAACGGGCATAAATGTTTTGACATTCAAAAGTAAATGGCCTGCTGATTTTGACAAGTTAGAGACTTGACTGATGTGTGTGCATATACCTTTAGCGGCTAAACCTTAGTAACGGCGCCGTCACACTGGGTGGAACTGCATATAACTCTTCGTAAGTCGAGCGTGGCAAATAGCAGAGTGCACGGCGCCCTGCACCACATTATCCGATCTTTAATGCCGCCTATTAAAACGCTTAATGTGTCTAAGTTAATAATTGCACCTCACTACCATCAAAGCCTCATTTATAATCATTGGCCTTTAAATTGTATACACCCCCGGTAAAATACAAAATTCACAAAAAAAATGTCCCGAGAAAACCTATACATATAAACGATACATGTGCATTTTTACAAACAAACTCATGTCTTAATCTATTATGATATAGCCTAATTTTGCTTAGATGCCATCAGAACTCATTTCGCGTTTTGGATTTCTTTAGGTCCGGACACATTTTAGCGCTGACCCGAAATCCTTAGTATTATATATCAATGTTTAAAATTTACTAAGTTTTATCCCCCGTGGTTTTCTTTTATCAGAAATCCCGCGGGATCTTTGGAATTTTTGAGATAAAATCCTTTCCTTCGCGCTATCTTTTATGTATTCTTTGTGTAATGCACATTATAATAAAAATGAAAAAAAAAAACATTTTTTCACGCTGGCCAATTTAAGTTTTAAAGGCGCCTATGAAAAGTTGTAAAACAGACTTGCACCAAGAAGAACTAGCAAGAAACTAGGCCAAAAGATGAGATTTTACGTAGTTTTAAACAGCAAAAGCGGTTGAGTAGTTGAGTCGTGTTTCTTTCGGTGGATTTTTACTAATACAAAGAGGTTTTATTAGTGTTTGAAATAATTTAAGTCCCGTCTCACGGTTATTGGTTGAATGGTGTTCGAAGCGGGTTAGGCTCCAACAAAAAGAGCTCGGCCGGCATCCAAGCCGCTTTGCCACAGGGTTCCCGCGCTCCTCGCCGCCTCATAAAACCTGCGCGCTCTCACATCCACACTGCGTTCATTATAATTGAAGCATAAACTTATGAGCCGCCGTACAGGTTCGGCCGAAGAAAATACAAAATAATTACTAACGATCGCTATGAAAATATGAACTAAGTCTGACTACCTCAGCTTGATTTGCAAGATCCTCGGTCATTTAAGAAATACTGGAGGGTTAAATCATTCAAATAAATTCATAGTTAAATTCATAGTTGAGTATTATTTATTGTTAACGATCATATATACCGAAAGCATGATTCCAAAAAAAAAACAAAATTGACTCTAAATCTTAATGTTGGATGATTCTGTGTCGTCAGGTTAGAAACTAGCATGGTACGAGTATGTTGACATGAAACCATACCAAGCTGAGTTGATGATTCTGTATCGTCAGGTTAGAAACTAGCATGGTACGAGTATGTTGACATGAAACCATACCAAGCTGAGTTGATGATTCTGTATCGTCAGGTTAGAAACTAGCATGGTACGAGTATGTTGACATGAAACCATACCAAGCTGAGTTGATGATTCTGTATCGTCAGGTTAGAAACTAGCATGGTACGAGTATGTTGACATGAAACCATACCAAGCTGAGTTGATGATTCTGTATCGTCAGGTTAGAAACTAGCATGGTACGAGTATGTTGACATGAAACCATACCAAGCTGAGTTGATGATTCTGTATCGTCAGGTTAGAAAGTAGCATGGTACGAGTATGTTGACATGAAACCATACCAAGCTGAGTTGATGATTCTGTATCGTCAGGTTAGAAACTAGCATGGTACGAGTATGTTGACATGAAACCATACCAAGCTGAGTTGATGATTCTGTATCGTCAGGTTAGAAACTAGCATGGTACGAGTATGTTGACATGAAACCATACCAAGCTGAGTTGATGATTCTGTGTCGTCAGGTTAGAAACTAGCATGGTACGAGTATGTTGACATGAAACCATACCAAGCTGAGTTGATGATTCTGTGTCGTCAGGTTAGAAACTAGCATGGTACGAGTATGTTGACACGAAACCATACCAAGCTGAGTTGATGATTCTGTATCGTCAGGTTAGAAACTAGCATGGTACGAGTATGTTGACATGAAACCATACCAAGCTGAGTTGATGATTCTGTGTCGTCAGGTTAAAAACTAGCATGGTACGAGTATGTTGACATGAAACCATACCAAGCTGAGTTGATGATTCTGTGTCGTCAGGTTAGAAACTAGCATGGTACGAGTATGTTGACATGAAACCATACCAAGCTGAGTTGATGATTCTGTATCGTCAGGTTAGAAACTAGCAAGTTGCTAACTTGTGCAAAAAGAATACAAAAAAAATATAATTTTGCCTCTTTTTGTTAATTAACAACCCAGTGAGGGGGAGCAACTGAACGATGCAGAATCAGCACACTGAAAAAACATAAGGCTTTTAAAGTACCTAATATTAGAACACGTAACTTTACATGATTACTGAACTGAATACAAAGCAGTGTAAATACAAAGTATTTTCTGAAATTCCTTTTATTTTCGCTATAGAAAAGTTTTCTTTTTGGGAAATTGACGTGCTATTCGTCCCCTTCCACAAAATGTTCCTTAAAGTAAAAAGAACAGTGTTTCCCAGATACTACGGGGGTTTAGCTACTATTAAAGTTCATAGAGTCTGTCTGCAAAAAGTAACGTTATCACAAACAATAAGGATTCGGCCATGAAAATATAAAATACTAACAATTGTTATGAACATACATACGTATACTATCTATCCTTCGTACAGTTGTAGGCTAATTTACCCCACTCACACCTTATCAACTTATCACAAACAATACTGGTTTAGCCTTGAAAAAAAAACTAGCGATCGCTGTGAACCCACTTAAATGTATACCTATTTGTTACTTGTACGAGTAGCCAATAGACAGCGAATTTACCTCAACATACAACCCCAGATATATCTTTAAACTGTAATCCTTCGTGTGAAAAGGAGTGAAATATGTTTGCTTTCAAAATTGTGCAAAGATCACAAAAATGAGGTAATTCAATTTACGAGGCATTTAAGTTCAATAGTCCTCTGTGAAAGTACCGGATTTTCCTTGTTTGTGGCAACCCAGAATTAGGTACTTTGTCTATTTTACAGTATTTTCAACGTGTTTTCTTTCGATGTATAGTTGTATAATATGTACCTTTATATCATGACCTCAAATAAAAAAACAAACATTAAAAATGTACCCCTCCTATGCGTACCTATTATTGATTGAGTACTCAGTACAGAAGTGAGATTTTTGTTGCAAAGAAAAAAGTCTGTCAACTTTTCACCTTTACGGCGACTGCACTGCCCTGTGCATTGACGAGGGCGCTTTACGCGTAGCAAACAGTTGCTCTGCCTGTGTTATCCATTTTACCTGAAAGGTGGCTCGTCATTGCATCTCCTGTTATATTGAGTACTGCAAGGTATTATTGAATGAATGCGGGATTAATTTTAGACACCAGCCGCTTTAATCGACGCCAGACATATGACGTTACTGTAAATACGAATAAATACATAAATGAATGCAAATCGGCGAGCCGGTTCCAACTGCATTAATATTTATTCAGTGTTGAAATTCAGGCGAAACGCAGGTTATATTACACGCAAACTTGACATTCCAAATGGGTCTACGGTACTCTTGCCGGCCTGATTTCAGATTTTTGTTATAGTATCGTTTATTTAAATCTGTCATTTAAAAAAAATAGGGAATATTCTGTGTGTGCATATTATGACCATAAAAATAACTTACTAAATTACGCGTACTGCCTAGGTGTACGACTGTAGGTACACTGAAGAGGACAAGATTTTATTTTATATGGAGAGGAGTGCGGTTAGTCAATATGATTGAACTGCTGTATACTTTCTATTAAAGGGCGCGACCGTTTTTCAATTTCTACAAGAATACAATATTATCATTCTGAGTATACATAAATAAGTCATGCGTTGTCGTATAATGTGTTTTGTTCCAGTTTCCACGGGCAAAAATGTTATTACAGTAAATGTTCAGTTAGCGCAAAACTATTTATCAACAGTAGAAGCAGCGTCATTGGTTAACCCATCATTGTTATAATAACGGTTTTCGTCTCTATATGTTATTTAACCAAGTCATCCACATTCACCAATACAGTTTGTTATTGTAATTGTAATCTGGTTCTATTGTAGTAAAACTAATCGATTGTTTGTAGTTTGTACGCAAGTGTGATTGTGTTATTGCACTTAACTTATCTTACTCGGTCGATACGATAAAGGAAAAGAGGTTAAAGGGCACCAGAATCAACTAAAAATGCGTCTAAAAACGTTTATTATTAAATTATTGTACAATACATAGGAGAATGTCAAGATTTACATTAAATGTTTATCTGAAAAAATAAATGCTAGTAGTTTAATCAATAACTTGGTATGTGAATTGTTATTATTTCAAAAGCATGATACTTACATAGTAATTAGTATACATGTTCGTATAGTTTACGTATGCAACTATGCTTACAACTAACTCTAAGAAGAGCTAGGTTCCTATTTGCCGATCTCACGTCTTCGATACCGATTTCCGGTGCGAACGTATCACCCCCCGCGAAGTTAAGCAAAAAGCGGCTCCGAGCTTTATTCATGGGCTCCTCGAAACAAAAGCTGTGAAAAAGAAGCATAACAATGAATAAGGCCCTCCGTTTTGTTTGGTTACTATCCATTTACCTTATATACTTTCTTCGTGTTATTTCCCACGAGTTCGGAGTCAGTCGCCGGAGTCGAGTCTGGAACCAGTTGCATACCACACGAGAAGTGACCTCGTGTGTCGTCTACAGTGCGACAAGGCTATCTTGGCGCGTGGGCAAAATCGGAACTAACGCCTCTATCTTGTGATACTGTTTGATAGTTCGCTCTGTCGGTATATCGCTATTGTATGTTGTGTTGTTGTTGCTTAATAATAACTGAAATAAAACCAAAATTGAAGTCAATCAATCAATCAATTTATTCATTTGCCGGTATAAGTAAATTAACAAATCAAATTAAAGAGATTTTATTTTCTGGCTGCCTTTGTTCAATAACAGCGCCCTCCTGACAATGTCATTCAAGTGCCAAGAGAGCCTTGTCGGACTGTACTCGCCGTTGCTTGCCAAAGAAGCGCGGCTACGACCCACGACTAATTGTAATTACTCTTGTACATAACTGTAGAGATCATTAAGCCAAATAGTTGTCGACTCGTCATAATTACGATATCCATAATATAACGGACAATTACGGTCTCCAAGATATTGTTTATTGTATTTAAACTAGTCCATTCTCTATCAATTTAATTTCAAAATAAAAAAAATAAGGACACGTCTCACCGCTTTTTTTTAATTCTATATTACGGTCACATAAAAGTTCAAATTAACTCAATGCGGGCGACTAAAATAAGTAAAATTACCAAAGTTTATTCAAATAATTGAATTCCAGTGCTTTCTAGTAATCGTTGATTCCACTAGACATAGAACTTAAGTTTGGTAACGTTTACGCATTGTATCCACATTATTACAAATTACAATATTCTACAAGTAGGTATATTTTAGCAAAAATTAGTAGAATTTGGTCAATTTTAACGCAAAAATAATAATAATATTACCGACTTCAAAATATTAAATCAGCAAAGAAACGACAGTTTTACTGTGTTTAGCTGGTTTTAAAACATAGACAAAGATTGCTTTCATAAATACACAAATAGTCTGTAACAAATATTCTGTTATCGGGTGACTATACTGACTGCAGGCCGCTCAGCGTGCTTGTGTTACTTAATTCAGCATTGCCATCACTTTACAGGAATTTGCCGATACATGCGTTGCGTAACTTGCTAAAGTAGTATGCATATAGCGTACATTACCGACTACTAAGGTACCTAAATTTAGTATTCATTGCTGTTTCACTCTTCCGTCGTCATCGGTTAGGATTTTATACAAACAATAAAAATGTAGCTTTAGCTATAAAATGTGTTTCATTCGATCGTCATGATAAATTGTCTTTTAAGCTATTGCATAGCTTCTATCGCGGGCTTTGACGGTGCAGACCGAATCCAGAAATTTCGTAACGAAAAAAACCTGGCACTCCTAAAGTAGAGCTTTTGGTACTAGGCTAGCATGAAAGCAAGGAGCGCAACTCCACAACTTTTTATAGGAGTCATATTTAGGAGCCATGTTGTGGGTAGACAAACAGCAGGCGCATTGTGTGACTGCCTACATCATACATGTATAGCGACCTAGCCGCATGACTGTTCGATGAAATTGGATCAAGCATGGGAACCGAGTGTGGAATTCAGTGTGTCGACTGAGACTTCGCGGCGAGGGCTGTTTGCATAGCTAGCTTTATTGGCTGTAACGCGGCTCGATAACTGCTGCCCGCCGCCTGCTTCTCCAATGAACACTGCCCATAAACTCACAATCGACATTCCGCAAGTCTCAAGTTCTCCAGTTTGTTATTTGTACTTCCGACAGTAGCTCCCCGTAATCTAAAACTATATCGCATCTCTAAGAAATGTCTACCAGACAACCACTCCATTTCCATTAATTTACAGTCCCCACGAGTCTAAATCATCAGCGTATCTGCTCTCCGCGTGTGGCGGCGTCTGTGGTGAATGCTTTATGAGCGCATTGTTTCCGAAGCTTTCAAAGCGCAGGTCACCGAAGACACGGAATCTTTTCAGTCCGCGGTCGACCCGCATGCCGCCGCACGGTTATCGCTTTCGCCCACCTGTTCTTTTTAACTTCAGAGTGTATTTTCCATTTTCGATATTGTTATCCATAAATCCGGATTATTTAACTCCTCGCCGGCGCTGTGGAGTGTGCAGCGCAGACGCTTCCCAGTCGTGAGTCGTGCCGCACACTGACACGATCGCACCCATGTTCCAGTGATGAGACTTCATTCATTCACAACTACTTCTTATCGAGAACTGATAGGTTCTAAGGTTCATTTGTTGCTGCGCGAGTCTGAACTTTATCTGGAAGCGTTTTAATTCAAAATCGTTAACGGGAGCGGGGCAAACGATCGCCGCTGCGACGACCCCGCCTTTGAGTTAAGTAAACATCGAGTATTATCTGTCAACGGCCATGCATCGCCTCTACGTGTATGCGTGTGTATGTGAACAATAAATAACAACTTATTCATAAAATTAACCATTCATATCGAAAATCTTAGGGCTGTATTATCGCATTGTGAATTGATTTCCTAATGTGGGTCAACTTTCGTCGTTTAGACTCTAACCTAATCAGTTGTTACCAACGAAGGAATATACACACACTGATTCAACAAACACGGAAATAAAATTATCGTTTTTAGAGAAAATATTCTCGGAATATTGTGTAGCACTCACATAATCATCAGTTGAGTGAAACAATGTTTTAACGAGCTAACCAATCAAGTATAGGGTCAATGTAAACGGAAACGCATTCAATAATTTCGTAGTTTTAATTAATATTAGTTTCAGAGTGTAACGAAACACATCTATATAGTCTACTGTCTGAAAATGTCTGAATGCTATAGATGCGTTTCGATACACGCTGAAACTGATATTAATTAAAACTACGTGCGTTTACATTTACCTCTGTTTACCCACATTGACTATACCTAATTTATGAGCATGCAATATTTTCTTTTGTAAGCTGAGCTTATCAAACGTTACGTCAAAAAGCCGAAGGATTACTATTTAGTTTGATCGCACAACAATGTGCCGAGGACTACCTACGCGCGTTCCGGGAAGGCAGCGAAACGCCATGTTTACGATTAAACAGCGGATGTAGCGGGTGGAATGCAGTATATTGTCCCAGCCAATCAACACTTTCTTTTACTACTTCAATGGACATTGTGCTTAATCTACTTCCGGACAAAATATGAGAAACAACAATACTTAATTGGTGTAGGCAGTTTGACGAGTATTTCAGGAAGAAACGAAATCATCTGGATGGATTCTCGTGTTCTTAAATGTCTTAATAGGTTTATCTAAATACGTGTAGGTTGTTACACTTTAGACTTGTGTTAAGGTCTTGGTATTCAATATTTATTATAGTTATTGTAAAATCATAAAATCTTCTTGTCTAAGTTAGTGGCAAAGTATTTTATTTACATCAATCAACACAACAGCTTTAGACTTAAAAGAAAGGAATATCCTTTGTCTGATATGAGGTTAAATTGACTGCGATTAAAAAAACTAGTTCTCATATCGAAGCATGTTGTACTAGGGATATGTTGGGATATTTTATTTATACCTTTCTCAATGCAGGGAAGAAACATTATTCGTTGGAATAATGACTGCGCCAACCACAGATCAGAGAATAAGTTTATTGTGGCGCCAACACATTCCCGTATTCTGTCTGCAAAAGCTTTTAAGAGGGATGGGTACCATCCGGGCGCGTAAATTCAAATTTTCCGTTTTCCGCTAATAGTGGGCTAATTTTATTATACATCGTAGGCTTATAGGAATGAGTTTTGCGGGCAAAACATTTATCCCACCAAAAACATTCTGTAAAAAACTAGCCAAAGTCAAAATGGAGCTGCTTGTTTATCTCTAAAAAGTACTGAAATCTAGACAAAGTCGTGCCAAGTCTAAGGTTCCTTACTGCGATTTCTTTATTATTATAGTTAATGTTGCGTGACTTGGCCGTTGAAGGGTACACAAGGGTTCAAACCAGGTGCTCCATGACACCAATCTGTCGCCAGAATTCATCGTCAATGAGTAGCGGTTCTTGGTCTTCAACGGCCAAGTCACACAACATTAACTATAATAATAAAGAAATCGCAGTAAGGAACCTTAGACTTGGCACGACTTTGTCTAGATTTCAGTACTTTTTAGAGATAAACAAGCAGCTCCATTTTGACTTTGGCTAGTTTTTTACAGAATGTTTTTGGTGGGATTTCACTTCTTTTTGTAGAAACTTCAAAATATTACAAAATATTTCTGTCCGTTTTTCTAGATACATTACTGCATAAATAACTTTGTAATCTCATATAATTTATATGGAATTACAAAGTTTACAAAATGCAGTGATCACCAGGTACTCCAGATCTTCGATTATCCTAGTTTTTATAGTTTTCCCTTTATGTGGCCATTAAACCCTAACTCTGTACCAAATTTCAGCTCTCTGAGTTTATGGGAAGTACTAGTTCTATTTTGATGATCATGAGTCAGTCAGTCAGTCAGTCAGTCAGTCAGTGTCGAAAATGCGAAACTTTGCTTTCGCATAACTTCGGGACTTGAAATTTTGGGTTTTAAGTATGTGATTATAGCTTACTGGATAGCGAAAATTTCAGCGTTCTGGTCTTATCCAGAGGTTCTCAAATAGGAGCCCGAAAATGCGGCGAAATGGTTCCTGTAAAGATGGTACGGCAGTTTTGCTTCGCGCTTTGACTTTGGCGGGGGCACTGCCGTGCCCCCTGATTAAAACTTTGCTCAACAATATTCATTTACTTCATATTGGTTCCCGGATAGCTCGAAATCTGGGAAACTGCAAAAAATTATCTTTCTGGTCAATATGAGGTGAGAGAGAATTTTCGAGCAAACATAATTCATTGCCATAAACCTAAAATGTAATATTTAGTCGAATATTTGCGAAAAACTAACTTGAATTTGCGGGCTGGTAGGGCCGAAACACTAATGTTTTTCTCTAATACCTATATGTCCTATACCTATGTGCTTGTTTAGTTCAGAATATAACCAACGGAATATACCATGCTTGGTATTGATGGGTCAAAAATAAAAAATGTATGAGACGTTTTTTCGTATGCCAAGCGTAGCATCGCAATAATATACCATATGGTTCAGGCACCAAGAGTACAAGATGCATTCTCATTAGTTAGTATCTGAAGCACAGACTTGTATACTAAAGACAGGGCGAACAGCGCGAAAAAATGTCGCCAGTTTAAGGAGCAAGAATGAACTACTTTGCACCCCCCCGGGAGTAGTCAGTATAGGTAGATAGGTAAAGACCTATTTCTTTTTTTGAATTAATAATAATATTGCAGGCAAGGTGACCACAGACACATAGTTTAAAAAAAATAAACATGTATTTCGCAGGAGTGAACGTTTACTTAAAATGTTCGGATGGGCCTATTTTGACTATTTTTATCTATTATCTGAAGGCAGTAACGTTGTCAACAGAGCTGGGAACTGCTGGTGCTGTCGAAGCTGAAGTGGGACGTGGCGGGCGTGACGGCGCACGACTTCCTGCCGCTGCTGCTGTCGCGCCTGGCGCTGCGCGGCCGCGTCGACGCGGACATGGTGCACCGCCACGCGCAGACCTTCATCTCGCTCGCCGCTAGAGGTGAGTCGACACGCTAAACGTATAATAAAATGAGTTTTGTAGGAACCACTGTCGTTCGTCGGTTTAACTATAGCCATAATAGACCCTGGACGCGGCGGACCGCGAGAAAAAGTGTAGCCAGTTTACCGGTGTCAAAGATGTTTGTTTTACACCGACAGCATCAGTAGTATCAGATCACTAAAAAAAGTCAATAGTCTGCACGCACGTTTCCATGGAGACGGCGGCGCGTGTTAGTGGGGTAAGACGGCTCTACTATTTTCTTGTGTGAAGGTTTGCGTACATACTCACGAGGCGTGCAGTTATCGATTGTTATTTTACAATGGCTAACGCTAATGATGCGAAAACTCAAAAATGAATAATAATTGAGAATACATTACCGTTCGATAGGCTGATCACGTGGATTATCGATAATGATAATGTCATTCGACATTCTCATCGAGTGATTGTAGCAAGCGAATCGATGTGTAACATGGCTAGAGGGCCAGAACAAGCTCTAGCCAAGAGCCGCATAGATGATTATAAAATGAGAAAATCTTACAAAGGGAACTTTCACAAAGTTTGTGAAAACTTTCCCATTTCAATTAGGGATTGCAATTTTTGCTTTGATTGATTGTCTTTTTCAATCCGGCCGGATCAGGCCGGATCTGACCGGATTGGTGAAATTGATCAAAAGAGGATAATTTTTCCTTTTCGCTCGAAAATTAACTTGTTAATCGAGTATTTTATACAGTAGTTCATTCATTTATGTTACCACCATTTAATGAGTGAAGACAAGCCAATAAAATCAGAGCTAGTCGTCGCCAATATAGTCCTTGAAATTATAGTCTTGTTAATGAGTTTAGGCTTTTAATCTTGTTTTAACAGAGAAAATAAAGTTTATTGTTCTTTTTCCAATAAACTATTAACTACTAATAACTAACCCTTCTGTTGTGGATCTATATTGAAACTTACATATTATGCGAAGGTAGGTTACCTAACTTTGGTAGTAAATGGTTATCTGTAGTTAAATATTAGTACCGTATGAGCCTACGGGAATAAATATTGTATGTATTTAACGTTCATCGTTTTATTATACTTAAATGTCATCGTTTCAAATTATGGACTTAGGTCAATCAACGTTTTATCTATCGAGCCATAAAATTTTGCTATAAAATTTGAACTTTAAGTTTCGTAACGTCATTTATCAAAATTAGTACTTGATACTGCTAGAAATAAATTGTTTTAAAGCGTTTTTTGCAGTACGAGTACGTATACCTCATTATTATTAGTATTTATGAATGGAATAAAAGTCAGAGGACGGTCGTAACAATTTTTCCTCTCTGATAATGTAGTTGCAACCAACCAGTACTTACAACAAGTATGTTGGATATCTTTTCGACCCAGTTTTTTCAACCTATAAGTATAACGGGTAATCGAAAACGTGTAACTCTATCGAATTCTTATAGCATTATTGTATCTTGCACTATCCCTGTAGAACGTGGCGTGGCGTGTTCGGGGCGTTAGTACCAAGAACCGCAGACACATTTCTGGAGGCTTTGTTTGCGGTGGCAGACACAAACTGTAATTAGCATCTCGATAGGTACCACGTCATGTCACGACAGTGTCGCACCGCTCGCTATGACTCTCCCAGTGCGAGTCAAGTGTCACTGAACCTGAAACGCGGAAAAAAATTAACTAAACTGAGACGTGATCTATGAATGGCGTATGTACGAGTATTTTCTTAGGCGGAGCATGTTATTTATGTTCCCCAAGAACGATTTCGGCCTTGGTGGTTAGTCTGTGGACTGTGGACAATGAATGCTTACACAGTACATAGTCCGATGAGACGGCACCTCGAAATGATCAGAGTTCAGACGCAGGAGCGACGGCTTAACGACGGCTTCTCCGAGGCACGGGGCTGAATCTCAGCCAATTTCCAATCTTTACAGAAAAACTCAAAATTAGGTATTATTTACTGGTCCGACTCGGGGATTGAAGCTAGAACTTCGTAAGCTGTACTAATAAATACACCACGAGACAGTTAAATTATAAAGTACGTACGAGATATTGCTCAATTAAATAGACCAAACCATCTAACAGCTGTTCAAGTAAGTAACGAGTAGCTATTGTAGGTACAATTCGGAGTCTGACACACTTTTCTATGTAATTTCTTTACTGTTAGGCAATAGTTTCTGTATATAACGTCTGCCCAAACACTGCGGCATTAACCCTCTTGTAAGCACCTCTAGTGTTGCAAATGTCCAGGGACGTTGTCGATCACGGGGATCAGCATGCTAGTTGTTCCTCTGCCGCCAGGGAGGTATCCAGTGTCCTACCCAGCGCGGCCCCGGCCCCAGTTGTTTACAGAGAGGGTCGCGCGTGTGGCTGCCGGCGCGGCGTGGGAGGCGCCGCCGCCTCGCCCGAGCGCATTCCAGCACGCCTCGGGACTCCCCCGCGCGCCCCGCGACCGCCCGCACCCTCACGGGATCATATGTTTTTGTGCAACGGTTTTTGTTGTTCCCCGCCGCTCTCGTGTTGTTTTTTTGGCGGTGAAGTTCACGCTACGCTTCTTTTATTTCCCTCGCTCCTCAGATATCATCTCGGATCGTACTCGACTACACCAGTGAGACTAATTTTATCCAGACCGAGTTGATTGTTTATTGCTTAAATCTAAACGCTTATGCATTATAAGTTTGTATACCTTCTGCATACGAAAAAACCGTTTGACGTATACGTAGAATTTTAATACATAATAGGCATGTAGTTTATCACAAAGATTTAAATCGTAAATGTTCAGTTTAGAAAGAAAAACGAAACGTCCTCGTTTTTTCTACATAAGTGCGTTTTGAATCTCTGTGATCAGCTCAAAACTGCTGACCAAAAAGATTAATCCAGACCATAGGCTGGGCATACTATGATCTATGTAATGGTAAAAATGACTACGTACCTAGAACGAAACTAATCACCAGTGTCTCCATAAGTACCCCCTTAAGTACCTGTCTGGTATCTGCCGCCCTCAAAGGAGATGCGCCTGCGAGCAAATTTCGCGGTGTCGACCGAACCCATATTATGTATCATTATTCGAATGGCACAATTTACTGAGCGGAAAATAAAACATGCAAGGATAATACAACTGTAATGATTTCAGAGCTTTAGGAAACATTCCATTTGCGCTTCATTTTGATTAATACGAGTATCTCAATTTTAAAAGCTGTTTTAATGGCGGGGTTGATTAAATCGAGGAATGCGGTTGTACTATTTGGGTTGTATTATACACGTATCAACTATCAACGTAGAGTGTAGACTGTCGACCGTAGCGTAGACACGGGAAAAGAATGGCGGCGTCAATTACGGACGGATATCTTATCTTCGTCGGGCGTTTTTAGAGCGGATAGAGCGTAGTGAGGGACGTAGACACGTATCGTAGAAAGGTAGGTGCCGCAGAAACAGTGTGACCGTTTGTGGCAGATTTCTGCCATTTGGGCAGATTTGGCTCCTAAATTGTTACTCTGGCAGAATAAGCTGACGATTTAAGAAAATGGCAGATTTCAAGGAAATCCTCCTCAAGGAAAAGGAATCTTTGAAAGAAAATGGAAAAACTCATTTTGTTTCTATTTACTTATTTTTGTATGACATAGTGGGCCGCGAATGTTACTTACTAAGTTAACAAAATATGTAGTCTTGTGTCGATGGAACGGGGATTTTCAAAATCACTAGTAACTGTACTTGTACATACGGTGTTCAGGAATCGAGTTGGCGGAATCTGGCAGTTTTTTTACCCGTGTTTGGCAAATTCCCCAATTATGAAACGGTCACACTGGCCAGAAGTGTAGAGCACCTATTTGTTCCGGTGGGCATTACTTACTAGTCGCTGGCACTACCGGCGCGGCCTAGCGGGAGCGTTCACCTTGCGAATAGACGAGCGCGCCCGCCCGCACCGACCACGTCCATCCTACCTACTCGTACACTTCACGTTCAAGGATGTAACGACGATTATGTCATCGTCTGTAGGCCCATACGTGATGCGACGTACTTTATCTACACTTGCGTCCTTCGGGATACCTGCACCAGTACGAGCGTGGACAGGGGACTACTTTGACCCCGGAGAAAAGATAAAAGTATCCCTTTCCTCGTTTTTGTTTATCCCCCTAGCATGGGCACAGAGGTGGAGAATATACTTTTATACTAACCTAATACTTATATCTTGTGAAATGTCAAATAGTGCTGAATTTCTCCCTTTCCCCATTGGCCATGCTAAGGCGACTATTTTCTCCCCTGTCAGAGGACAAAATCGGGGGAATACGGTTTTATCCACTGCCCAAACTAGGGGTGCTGGGCTGATAGGATGTGCGCTTAGAGATATTATGTCTTTGGTCGCTCTCTTTTTTCATCCATATTGATAGACAGACAAAAGAGATCGACATAAGAACAGAGAATTAAATCTCTACGTGCGCATGCTAGTGTCACTGATCTACCTACAATCGTGTGCCAATAACGCAGAAGTGTTTTCTGTGTATTTTTTTCTTGCGCTTTTCAGAAAAATCAAAAAAGCCTGTCGGCTTTGTTTCGGTCGGCATCCCAGGCTCTCCGTATTATTCCAACGGCCGCTGCCGGACCGGTCGTCGGTCGAGGCGGTAGGGCTCGATGTTTGATTAACATCAGATTATGCAAATGCTTCCAATGAGCGGCCGCTCTCGTTGTTTCATCTCTTTCCTTTTGTTCCTACCCTTTCTCATACCTTTTATCTCGAGTACGCTGAGATATCTATACTTATAATAAAACTGTAAAGGGTCGAATTCTGTAAATTGAAGATATTTTGAAAATTTTTGTTGGAGGACACTATTTAGTCGATACTGAAGCCAAAACTGTAATTTGTTTCATTTTTGTCTGTCTGTCTGTCTGTCTGTCTGTCTGTCTGTCTGTCTGTCTGTCTGTCTGTCTGTTTCACGACCGGGCATCACGGCTAATCCGCTGGATGGATTTAAATGAAACTTAACATGATTATAGTTCATACCCCGAGGTAGGACATAGGATACTTTTTGTCCCGAAATTCATCATGGTTTCCCTGGAAGACGGCATCAAAGTCCAAACGTTTTTTAGTTATAATTCATTAACACGTTGTCCGATTCCATTCATTCTTTATTTGTTAGAAAGGAGGTTCTCTAAAGATTATTCCATACAAATCTTATCATCATCACTTTTGTAGTTCAGAACCTTTAACTTCAAGTAGGTAGGTGACTTGAAACTCGGAATGCACAAAGAACCTAGGGCCAGGACGTAGGGCTCAAGTAAGACTGGAGTACCCTTACAGCCGTAAATAAATAGGCTTAGCAGGAGATTTTGTATGGTTTAAAATTTTTCACTTTTAGGGTGAACAAAAATCATGTAACTGGCGTTATCGCTACGTTATACCGTATAGCGCCATCTCTACAATTTATGTGGAACTTCAATGTAAAACTCTGAGATAGGTACTACCGAATTTTTTTAAATAAAAATTAACTGTCATGTTATTTACTGTTTCCTGACTTTATATTAAGATGGCACTGTTAGGTAAGACATGAACAGATTTAAACTTTATCATCCGCAATATGGAAAGGGTACCTAAGATAATGGTTCACAAATATTTTTTAACTCTTAGGTCTTATCGATCCTAACCGACCAGTAAGGAAATATATAGCCATTGTCCATTCTGATGTTTTGGATTGTATTGAGATGAAGCAAAGATTTTTAAAAGACTCTTATATTATGTTGGGCTGGGGAATATTGTTAGTAGAGTAATTTATCCCAGTGGTACCTACCCGGCCGAACTCTGAAAGAAGAGTTCTACCACCAGTACAACTTTTCACATGGTTTAATAATTTTTGACATATTTCGTGGTTTCAGAATAAAAATCACAACGAAAAGGACGATTTTAACTGTCGATATTTCGATACATTGGTACAAGTCGTGGTCACGTAGTGACCACGACGTGTGCCACTGGGTCGAAATATCGACAGTTAAAATCGTCCTTTTGATCTTTCAACTACGTATTAATGAAACTTTATATTATTATTAAGAAAAAGGAGTTTTCAAAATCACCACAAGATAACCCGTGTAAAGTAAGAACAGGTTTCTGTACAACATCACACCAGAACCGCGAAAAATCAAGGAATTCCAGTAGGAAGGTATATTACGTAAAAAAATCGTAATTCACGCGGGCGGAGCCGCGGGCAACAGCTAGTAAAAAATAAATCTTTTTGAATGACGCTGAAAGAATATGTTCTGTCTCCGTACCTACACAATACCTACACTATAATGATGGATTGCGGATTGTCAAGATCTTTTGCAATTTTCCCTTCTTTTTCTATAGTATAATTACTTAATTATATATTGTATACTTACCTACCGTTTATACTACCTCAATAATTATCGTAGTTCTGACATACTTAAAAACAGCAAACGTAGGTAGTAACTTAGCAAAATAAGACAAGTATAGCTCTACTATATCGGTGGCTCCTACCTACAAGTTCAAACAGCTGATTTTCCTGCTTATTATCGTATAAATAAAACAAATAGGAAACAATTGTGGCTAGCAAATGATAAAATATCGTTATTCTCCATTCTTAATAATATGTTATAATAATTATTATAAGTACTTATCTACAAAAGTATTGCAATAATTCTGCATTTCATACTGCATAGCCTTCGTGCTTATTTAATGAACAATCCTGCCATTACATAGTCTGCATAATCAAGTCTGCCTAACTAGGGCTTCTAGGGAACAATTTATAACGGTCGACGTGACACTACAAATAAACTGGTTATAAAAACTGCGCCGTCAAATTATCTTTCCATCCACAAATTTCTCCTTTCGCGTTTAATTTAATGCCAATTATCTTACGGTACAAATACGAGTCGTTTAATACAACTCGAGCTGTCCAGGCCCAAAACGGTCCACGGCAGAGCCTTTTTAAGAGGGTATCTCTATAGGTATAATGGTTTTGCTAAAGCGAGTCCGTGAGAAATATTCCAGTAAAACGAGCGCGCGGGCGCGGGCTTCGGAATGCGGGCGTGAGGGCGGGTGCCGGCTCCTTTGAGGCTACGCTTTCCAGAAAGGGACCCACAATACAACCTGCGGGAGAGAGAGCGATCGCTTCATTACCGGCCAGCGGAAATGCGCCGCGCCACACTCACTACGCGCTATGTATGAGTGCCATACATTAGCCTTTTGATTAGGCTAATTCAGTGCCATCGATTAATGAATAGCCTAGTCGACTATTCAAATAGCAACTTTTCTAGTACCTACGTACCTAAGTCTACACTCAAGACGCTATTTATGAGTGTCATACATTAGCCTTTTAATTAGGCTAATTCAGCTAGTCGACTATTCAAATGACAACGTTAGCTATTTTTCTTGCAGTTATCTCTACACTCTCGCGCTATATCCTATGTCATACATTATTAGCTTTCAATTTCATAGGGCTCATAAAGAGCCCTCGAATATGAATAGTCAAGTCGACTATTCAAATGGCAACATTAGCTACTTTTCTTTTAGCAATTAAATCCATAGCTCCGCCAGTACAACATAATGTGCATTTACGTTAACGTTTGAAATAATTGGAAAATGAATAGATTCATTCACATCCGTTCTAAATACAAGCGACATAACTATAAAGCGTTTCTGACCCGGTTTTGGACTGATATCGCTCGGTTAAGTGCTCGCTCGCTCGTTATGCTCGTACGCAGTGTGTTGATACTTGATTGTGCTGCTAAAACAAGTAACAGATTAAATCAGGAAAATGCTGCAATAGATTTCGTTTCCGTTGGTTGTATTGTAACTTGTACGAGTAAGTAAAGTTTGTTCCATTTGTTTCAGATTATGAATTCACTCTGTACTCGGCGAGTACTCTGGCGTCTTGCAGCATCGCCGCAGCGCTCCGAGGGCTTGGCCATGACGGGCACCTAAGTCGCCTGCATGAACTGACCGGCATAGACTTGGTAATGATTTTTTTAAGCTCAAAATTATTAATCTTTTGGGTATGAACAGTATGAACACTGATCTCTTATTCTATGGATCGCTAACTGTCAACGTAAAACTTGAAGGCACTGGATTTTTGCCATTTCGGCGCAGATTGTTGCGTAAGCGTGAGCGTTTAAGGAACTAAAATAAAATGATATTCAAAACGACGGTCACTAGCAACAAATTTCAATTTAGTACCGTAGACGTTCGAGGGTGGCGCTTCAAATCGGCACAAAAAAGGAACTGTCAGATGTACCTATAGAATTCATGCCAGTTTACGCAACAATCAGCGCCAAAATGGCGAAAATCAAGTGCCTTTATTTATGCGTTAATAGTGAGGTCCAGCGTACTTGTATAATAGAGGTCAGTGTGTATGATACAAAGTCGGGTTAGTAGTTTATAGCTCAAGAACGGCTAGATCGATTTTTGTGAACTTTAGTAGGTATATTCGAGGCCTTATACTCTATCTCGCAACATCGGAAAATTTCGCAAAGAAAATGGTTTATCTAGGATTATATTTTTTCATTCATCTCATAATTTTTTTTATGATACATCGAGAAACGATAGACGTATTTCGATATTTTTGATTTCATTTAAAGATTCTCACTTTAGAGGCGTAGGAATGTTCTAACTTTATAGGTTATGCGTTCGTATTTTGAATAATGAATGTTTATTGCAGGACTGTCTCCAAACATGCCTCGAACAAATAGAAGAGATGGTTCAAACTGTGATAAACGAGCGCGGCATCTCGGTCCCAAACGGCCAGGGCAGGGAGGCGGCGAACTGGACGCCTCCGCCAGCGCAGGACAAGGCGCACAGTAACGCCGCCACCCCCACAGACGTGAGAGACGTGCACTTCTAACGCCAGCGCGGCGTCCACACCCAGTGAGGACTTGGCTTTAATTGCGGTGCGTTAGTACGAGAATACTATAAACTAGAAGAGTAAGTTAGACGGTGCATCCGTGATCGAGGACTGATAATAAGACTGACAGTCGCGTGTGTCGCAGGTGTCCCTCACCGCGCGTGTAGTCTAAGGATTTATGGACACATTATAGCTGTTGTTATCATAGCAGGCCCTGCGCGCTGCCTTCGACCCTCCGGTCTGATTGGCGAACTAGGCGACGCTCCGGTACTGAATTTAAGAAATACATTTTTATTATATTATCTTCCAGTTCTAGTTGATATCTTGAAATTAAAATCTACCTCTTAATTTTTAAGTTTCCGTTTTTCTTGATACACCTGTTGAATGTTAGTTTTTAAAAACTTTAGTAATAGCAATTTACCTACGTGGGACCAAAGTGCACTTCACCTATGCGTAGTACAAGTAGGAGATGGTGTTTGAGTTTCGCTTCTATAAACTTGCATTTAATATCTATTTTTGAATACGTATAAAAATTATAATTGTAAAAAGTGAATATGCATTTAATATCACAGAAAACTGGCTTATATACAAATTTGTCTAAAAATCTCTATATCTATCAGTAAAATATTTAACTTTTATTCTACTTACGCAGCAGACTAACTATATCTGTATATCGGGGGAAGGCAATAAATTACGCTTTTATTTTGTATAAACTTTAACCTAGTATGTATGGTAACTATAACAGAGACAAAATTAATCAATAAAATGACAAAATCTGGACAATTCTTCTGATATACACTATTAAAATATATATAATATTAGCTACAATAAAATTACCTATATGATTAAAGTAGGTAAGTAGCCAAAGGGCTAAATGTTTGTTTCGAAGATTCTCTTTGCAGTAAAATGTATTTAAGAAGTTATTTTTGTTCCTTTACAATGAATATTGTACCAACAATTGTTTTAGCATTTAAGCACCTACATTTAATGTGATAGTGATAGAAAATATGTATTTTCGATTCATAGTCACTTCCAGTCATAATATGTTAACTTAGGGGTACTATGTATTTGGAATGGTAGAGGAAAATAAGAAAAAAAATGTGATTTTTGTATCAACGATAAGCTAGGTTCTAATTTAGAATTTATTTTGTATTGTTCCTACAACCACTGATAAAAAATGCAATAGCCTAGTTCCATAGTTTTGTACTTAACTTTATTTACTAGGTACAGACAAACTGAAAAATATAACTTTACCTACATTATAATATTGTGATATAATTTCCACAGACATACTATTTTATAGGGCTTTAAAACGGCTAGCGCATTTGTGTTATAGTTAATTAATTATAGTAAGTGTTAATGCTATAAATATGTAAGATCTATAAAAAATGTTTATAATAGTTGATTGCTTTGCATTTATATCGTAAGTTGAAGTAATGGTATCAAGTTAATAATAATTTGTCCAATGTCTTCCATTTCTATCATAACTTAGCGTATATTTCTATTCTTTCTTGAAAAGATCATTCAAAGCTCCAGAATATATATTATATTTATGTTCATATATTATATTTCTTTTTTTTATAGTTGATGCTTTTCAGATTGTCTAAAAATAAGTAAACTATAATATCGGTAGTAATAAGTCACATTGTAAATATAACTTCCTAGATATTATGTAAATATAAACTATAATGCTGTAAGCATGTGGTGCCATAGTACTTGTAACGTACTACTATAAAAGTATTTTACTATATAAAATTAACGCAAATTAAATTTCCAATTACTATTAATATTTAGGACTATTAATTAACAGATATTTGCTACTCGGATATAAATAGTTTGTACGATTGTGGTTACTACCGAAATAAGTTGCGCGTTTAAATTTCAGCTTTATTTGTAGTAAACTTAAGGTCCTTTACTAATAAAAATCACACGCTGAATAATACGTAGTTTACACGGGAAAAATATAAGAAAAGGAATGTTAAAAGCTGTGCACTGTGTTTTAGAGTGTGGGCCACATACTTTGTTTAACTGTATAAATTTGTGGGAAAATATACGCATTAAAAATAGTGTATTTAATGCTTACTTTGGCTTTGACTGGCTAGTAGTTTTAATAAGTAAGATACAATGTAATGCAATTAGAGTAATATCGTACGACGGGATCTAGAACTTCCCACCAGTGTATATACTTATTTAGAGAGCTAAAAACTATAATGCGAAGTGATCTTTATGTTGTTTATATTATCTCCCATCGCTGAGTCGATAATATTTTTAATAGGTGTAAGAAACTTAATTCTAAAGACACTATATCGGACGCGAGGTTGCCGTTATTTTGATTTTATAATGTGATTTTTAAGTTTAAGTAGTTACTGGTGCCTATATGGGTTTACAAATCTCTTAACAACGTCACACCGCTAAAATTGAGTTTTTGTTCACTCGAATAAGCATCACTATCGAAATTGTATGACCTATGACCGTTGAGATGATTGAGATGTAGATATTTAAAAACAAAACTGCAATAAAAATATTAAAAAAATACTCGTAGTGTTTCCTTTCAGTAACCACCTTGCATTATTTATGTCCATAGTTTAAGGAAATCATCAATGCCCTTGCTACTAGGTCGGTCAATTTAGACATCTGAGGGCACAATAATTCGCACCCAGCTGAAAATTGTTAGGATTGTTCAAAACACTATGAATATAAATCTAAAAATTACTCATTTATCCGATACCCGGAAAAAAACAGAGTCTAAGGTCACAAAACGGACTTTCGTTATTTGCAGCAAAACGAAAAAAGATTCCGACGAATTGCGAACCTCCTGAGAATTTAAGTCGGTTAATTAGTTCAGACAAAAATTGTGAATCAGATAATTAATATAAAATGCCTTAATTAATTTTTTCCTAAGTGCCACCCTTTCTAATATTGGACGATTCAAATTCATCCTAACGTTTAAACCCCCGTATTAATTTTATTTATGCATAAGAATGATGAGAATTTTTTTGGATTTCGTTTTAATAGTTTTGAACAATCCTATCAATTTTTAGGTAGGTGCGAATTATTGTATCTTCATTTTTTGGTCTAATTTTATCAGACTAGAAGTGTGAAAATTATTGAACAAGTCGAGGTATTATAAGATTGAAACATTGATTAAAATGAATTAACATTTAATGGAGAACTTTTTTACATTTTCATACACAAACTTATGCACAATCACTTTGGACTATATTATCGCATTTGATTAACTTATTTACAATTAATATATTAATAGAAATACCACATTATTTAAGTATATATCGTTAGGATATATATAACATAAAATCCAATACATTTATCTAACACAATCTAAATTAATAGAATAATATGTCATATAAAAGAAAAGGCACATTTGTTTTATGTGTGCCTATTTCATACTTACACTTTTTTTACAATTTCCAGTCTCATGAAGAAAGAGAAATACACAACGGAATATAAAAAAAAAAATAGAAATGATATCAAAAAGTATTGTCATTTTCAGTTTTGAAGTAGAAAAAGAAATAAAGGTGTAGTTAAGTTCCCATGAAAAACTACTACATACTAATATAATACTAGCTGACCCGGCAATCGTTGTTTTGCCATTTAGGGTTATGAAAAATAGATAACAACCTGCTCTTAGACCCACCACACACCACAGATCATACAAGGAAAATTTCATAACAATCGGTCCAGGCGTTTAGAAGGAGTTCCGTGACAAAGAATGGCACGAAAATTTTATACATCAGAATGATACTGTAACCCGAATATTTATTGATTACAAATTACAAATATTGCTGTTGTATTGAATGAACTTTTGATTGAGTAGAATAAAACAGTTTTGCAGTTTTGTCATTGGCAAAGAAGACATTACAAAAAGTTAGACAGAGGCAACTTTTGCACTGTTGCGTCTTGCTCTGCAGTCTGCAGAGAGAATAAAAAAAATAGGAGTTGAAAATTGTACTTCTCTTTCTTCTACAACTGCAATATATATATTTGGTACAATAGATATCTAATAGCTCCTATTCACACTCACAATCTTTCCATTGTTGATTAATCACATTAAAACTGAAATATTCATTTGCATAATTATCAATATACTATGTGTATATTATACGACACGAAAATGAATAAAAGAAAAATAATACATTTAATGAAAAGCTTTTCAATTTAATAAGTAAAAGTAACAATAATTATTAAAATTAAAAGTCAATAAAACTATTTGTTAACAAGATGACTAATAAAAATGTTAGTAGGTATTACGTAGTCAGATTAGTAAGCTTTACACAATCGGAATGGAAATAACATGACAATAAACGGAATCGTTTTTTTTTTCGGACTTTCGTTGCCAGCACCAGGTCAGTGTAACTCGCTATGAAACTTGATTAAACTTAAGTCAGTGATAGCAACTTTATTGCTAAATGCATGTCAAAGTAAAGCTCTACAGTCTACCAGTATACCAATACCGTAGCTCTAGCCATATGTCAAATCCATACGTTTTTAAGATTGCTTTTGCAACGCTTTAGAACTAGATTAAAAAAGTGTATAGGAATTAGGAATAAACGTTAAACAGAAAAAAAAAATGTTTTATCACAAAAACTACTAAATGGTAGCCAAGTTGTAATATTGACAGGCGCTTACGACTATTTTCGTTGCACAGATTATGAAATTGATCGTAGCTCGCGGGATCTTTGTGTAGATTATATGATATCATTCCTGAAATCCTGACCTCTATAATACAAGTACGCTGGATTTCAGACTGTCAACGTAAAAATGAAGACGCCTGATTTTCGCATTTTTGTCGCTGATTGTTGCATAAATTGGTGTGAACGTCCATGGAACTAAAAAAAGACAACATTCACAACGGTCTTTGCAAATGTCTATTTTAGGGATGCGCTTCAAATCGGCACAAAAAAGGAACTGTCAATTGTATAGAATATTTAGTCCAGCATACTTATACTGTCGAGGTCAGTATATCTCTATACTGTCGAGGTCAGTATATCTCTTACATGAGCGATCGGTAACCATAGACAATAATTGTTGGTTTTTGCTGCCCAAGCTATGGAGTGAGCGATCGTCAAGGTTTCTGCACAGATCGACGTTTAGACATATGACTGGAGCTGCCAGTGAAAATGGCTGCGAACTACCACTACCATCCTACCGTTCGACACTTCTAACCAGAATTTCGCACCGTTCGAGCGTTACCTTTATCGTTTTGTACATTATTATTCTCTATGGATCAAAGGTTTGTTAGTTAGGTATACACTATCGATACTGGCATATTCGATATTCGCTGGCAAGCGTTTTTGAGCGCACAAATTGTGACAATGTACCGTGAGTCGAACATTGCCCATTTGATTCAAGTGCAGTGCTGTGGTGGTTTGAACTTTGAAAGTGTAAATGCTCTACAGTCGGGAAGTGAGTGGCGCACCTTGCTCTGATGTTGCGTAGCTTCACATGTGCACTACTTTTGGTGTGCTCTTCCCGCGCAGCCAGTTCAGAAGAACAGTAGGAGTGCTTTGGGAGTCTCGTGCTGTAATTTAACACATTTGGACGTATTACAAAACCTTTAAGAAAAGTATTTCTCTTGTTTTCTAAAACGAAGGGTTCCAAAAGACATTTCTGACAAGAAGAATTTGGCCATGCGGGAAACATTATAAAGGAATAAAAATCCTCTTAATACATCCTTTGGTTTGACCCATCTTGAGAACATATATATGCTATTGCTGTTTTATATTTAGTTCCAATAGAATCCAATCCAATGAAAAAATTGTACGAGTACATTGCAAAACATGAATTCCATTATTAAATATAAAAGGTTTAATTTCAACTTGCAACTTAACCTTGTACATCGAAAAACTAAAATAAAATGTCTAATGTGTACTTATACATGTAAATAATAATGAATAATTCACTCGGCACAACATAAACACAATAACATTATATTTAAATTATTTTGCACCTGAAAACGACACTTGTTTTTTTATGTAGGTAAAGGAAATTTAAGGAAAATAAAAATAAATCAAGATTTTTTGCTTTCAGACATAAAATTAGCATTTGTACAACAACAAAGCTCAGCCTTGTAAATTTTTCGTGTGCTTCTGATGTTTTTTTACTTTTAAGAGACACAAATGTGTGACCGGCATGTACTTGACAATAACTTGAGAGTTAACCCCAGCTGTGGTACTTGTTTTTATCTCATGGATATTATACAGCCAAAAGTGTGTATTTTGTAAGTTAGCAGTCGCGATGCAGCAGCCGCATGCCGAGCTGCCGCAGTTCGCTGTCTTGCCGCAACTGTACGTCGCGGCAGTCTCTCATGCAATAGAGTATACTCACAGAGTGTGTGGTGGGCCTGAGTGAGCTGCTCGACTGCTTCGGGCGGTAAGTTGACAACGTCGCGATGCAGCAGCCGCATGCCGAGCTGCCGCTGTTCGCTGTCTTGCCGCAACTGTACGTCGCGGCAGTCTCTCATGCAATAGAGCATACTCACAGAGTGTGTGGTGCGCCTGAGTGAGCTGCTCGACTGCTTCGGGCGGTAAGTTGACAACGTCGCGATGCAGCAACCGCATGTCGAGCTGCCGCTGTTCGCTGTCTTGCCGCAACTGTACGTCGCGGCAGTCTCTCATGCAATAGAGCATACTCACAGAGTGTGTGGTGCGCCTGAGTGAGCTGCTCGACTGCTTCGGGCGGCAAGTTGGCAACGTCGCGATGCAGCAGCCGCATGCCGAGCTGCCGCTGCTCGCTGTCTTGCCGCAACTGTACGTCGCGGCAGTCTCTCATGCAATAGAGCATACTCACAGAGTGTGTGGTGCGCCTGAGTGAGCTGCTCGACTGCTTCGGGCGGCAAGTTGGCAACGTCGCGATGCAGCAGCCGCATGCCGAGCTGCCGCTGTTCGCTGTCTTGCCGCAACCGCACGTCGCGGCTGTGTTTCACGCTACGCAATTCGCTGAGCCTATTAAAGACAAAAATAACGTTTTAAAAAACTAACAGTAAAGTTTCTGGTGGTTATAGCCATAAAAAATGTATATTCCGGTTTCTTCCTCTCTTACAGTTATTACGAAAGGTATTTACGAAATTTTATGTAAAAGAATAGTAAGTTAATCAGAAGGTTGAAAAGCAAACAAAGAACAAAGATAAACTTACTTAGCATGTAATTTTGGCTGCTCTCCATCTGGATCACTCCAGTTTCTTCCTCTCTTACAGTTATTACGAAAAGTATTTACGAAATATTATGTAAAAGAAGTTAATCAGAAGGTTGAAAAGCAAAACAAAGATAAACTTACTTAGCTTGTAATTTTGGCTTCTCTCCATCTGGATCACTGATACTGCTACTCCGGGAAGTGTGTCCTCTATGAGTGTCAACAAATTGACCCTCTTTTTCGACGCTGAAACTCGGCAATTCCGATATCGTTTCTTGACTTGAACTAATGGGTATTTCTAGTCCTGATGCCGCACAACGTGATTTTAACTCTTCGTATGAACGTAAACTATCCGAAAGTCGTAACTGGAGGGTATCTCTTTCTTCTAACAGCTGAGTAAGCTCCATCGTCAATTCTTCACATCGCACATCCCTTTGATGTAACATGTACAGTGCCAAGTCTAACTCCGCTCTAGGAACTGCGTCAAACAGTTCTTTATCTATCTTTTTTTCAGGTTTTTCGCTGTCAGAGCCAGGCTTGGTATCCGACGCAAATGTCACGAATTTTTCAGTTTTAGCAGTTACCGTTCTTAAAGCTTCTTTCAAACTTGATATTTCATCCTTCAGTGAGACTATTTCCATTTCCTGGCTTTCCAAAACTATCTGGGTTTCTGCAGCTTTATTGATGTACTCTTCTAATATCTTATTCAAATCCACAATTTGTTTATTCAAATTGGTACATTCAATGATTTTTTCTTTTAAAGACTCGGCCAAAGTATTGTTCTCTATTTCTAATTCTTTTTTTACTTTATCAGAACTCTCTGAGCGTTCATGCATTTTTAATCTTAATATTGCCAGCTCAGATTCTTTTTCATATGTCAGGTCTTCCACCTTTTTTTCATAATCAATTAATTGTTGCCTGACAGTTTCAAACTCTTCGTTTCTTTGGGTTAGTGCTATTGTAAAGTCATGCGTTTTCTCGAATATTTCGCTTTCTTTAACTTGGATTTGCCGAGTTAAGTCATTAATTTTGGCTTCGTGTGCATTACGTAAATCATCTGCTTGTTGGTTTAGATGGTCATTGACAGATTTTGTAGCTTCTAATTCAGTTTGAAGATTTTTGATTGCATTTTCATATTGAAGACACACTTCTTCATTTTTTAGTTTTAATTCTTGTATAAGTTTTTCATATTCTTCTTGATGGACAAATACTTTATTTTCCTGTATCACTTTTTCGTCTTCCATTTCTGAGCGAAGTAAATCTAGCTGATTTATGGCATCTGCATATTTTTCTCTTAAATTTACAATGTGCTCTTCCTTTTCCTCCAACTTATGTTGTAACGAATTAATATGTTCTGCCATAATAATTTTATTTGTTTCTTCTTCACTTGAAGACTGAACATTTTCAAGAAGTTGCTCGTATTTACTTTGTGAAGAGTTCAGTTGATCTCTCAAGTCTTGTTCTATTTTTTGGAATTCACTTTCTCTTTGTGCTAAATGCTGTTTCCATAGTTCCGCTATTTCAAATCCACGTTGATCCACAGCGCTCGATACTGAAGAACGTAGTTCAGCAACAGTTGATAATAGTTGGTCATTCTCCGTATTTAAATTCTGCAATTTCGTATTGAGTTCACTTATTATACTTTCGTAATTGCTTATTTTCTCTCTTAGTTCTTTATTTTCAAACTCAAGTTTTTGAATTTTTTTGTTAGAATCATCTAAATTATTTTTTAAATTTAAGCAAATTTCTTCCATGGCATTATATTTTTCTGCTAAAGCAAGAGCATTGCTATCTTGAAAATGTTTATTATTTTGCCCTTCAATCGACATAGTAAGTTTACTTTTCATTTCTTCTAATTGAGCAGATAAAACAGACAATTGAGAAATAGATTTAGTTTCACTTTCTTTAGCTACATCTAGTTTTGATCTTGTATCGTGTAACTCATCATTTAGGATAGATATTTTAGAGTTTGTTTCATTTTCCAATACTTTTAAAGCCTGCATCTCCTGTTCAAGATATGTTATCTTTTGTACTAGGTTCGTTTCGATGTTTTGCCACGACTTTTCTTTTTCATCAATCTTATTTTGTAAGAGATTTTTCTCTAACATTACTTCATCATAACGTATTTCCGCCTGCTGTAAATCTTTAAATAATGTTGCATGTATGTTTTCTAAATGCCCAAACTGTTCCTTTAACTTTTCATAGTCATCAATGATTAAATTTCGCTTTTGTAAACATTCTTTAAGATAAGTATTTTCTTCTTTTACTTTATCTAGGAGGGAAGTTAATTCTTTGTCCTTATCGTTAACACTTTCGCAATTTTCACATTTCAATAGTCGACGTTGTTGTTCTAGTTTAAGATTATTTACTTCTTCCTTCAAATTGTCATTTTGGATAGATAACGTCTTATTTTGTGAATTCAAACTATCAAGTGCTGCCTGCAACTCATCATTTTCTTCTTCAACTTTAAGAAGTTTTTTATTCAATTCAGATTCATCAGCAGGTTTAGCGGTTGATATCGATTTATCTACATTTTCAATGTTATCTTTAGAATCACCGCCCCACTGCAAAGATGAAATTTTGTCACTAGCCTGGTTATAGTTGAACTTCCATAATCCTAGTTCACTTTCTAACTTTTCTTTCATTTCTAATAATCTGTCATTAGCATTTTTGAATATTTCATTTTGTTTTTTTACAGCATCTTTCTCTTTTCTTTCTTTATCCAATTCAGTATTGAGGTCTTTTACTTTATTCTCTAAATGCTCAAGATTATTTGATAATTCACTTTCTATGGTCATGTCAAGCATTGACGATTGGGAAATTTGTTTTGATAATTTTAATTCGTTTGAAAGCATATCATTAGTAGCTTTTAGATCACGTAATTTCTTTAGTGCTTTCAACAATTTTGAGTTTGTTGTATTGAGGTCTTCTTTAAGTTTTCTATTTTCATCATTTAATTCTTGAATTTGCTGATTTAAATGCGAATAACCAGGAACCACAGTGTCAATTTCTTCGTTTGTTTCCAGGCCCCAACCTTCTTCTGAATTAAAGGGATCGATTTCTTTAATATCATCTTCTTGTTCTTTATAGCAAAGATAGGTTTTTTTAGGAACGATTGTCGGTTCTATTGAACTTTCAGATAGTACAGAAGCTGGTAGCGACTTCGTCTGTTTTTTATCGGACACAGTCTTAGCTACGTGTTCTAATTCAGTCTGAACTGAGTCAGCATCAGAAATTATCTGTGAATGCAAAGATGTTATATCAAATCTTTTATTGTCATCATCCATTGCTTCTATTGTGGACGAAATAGTTAAACCTTCAGTTTTTGGTATGTTCATTTCAAAAACAACTTTTTTCTTTTCCATCAGCTGCTTGATTTGTTCATCTTTTTGACATACCAATATTTGTAACTGATTATTGTTTTGTTTCAAGGAATCAATTTCTTTCATTAAATTATTTATTTCCAATGTTAACGTTTCAGTTTTATTAGTTAAGTCTACATTTTTATGATCTAATATGGACATTTTAGACAAATTTTGGGTTTGTATCATCTGTATTTTATCACAAAGGTCAGAGATTTCTTGATTTTTACTATTCAATATAGAATTTAAGTTATTAATTTCTGTAATGTACTGTTCCGTGTAATCTGGTGAAGTATTTCTGTCATTAGCAGTTAATTTTTCTGATAATTTTCGATTTTGTAAAGCTAGTTCGTCTAAGTTTGAATTAAGATTCTCTACATTAACTCTATATTCCTGCAATTGTAATTCGAGCTGAGACACGTGTTCTCTATTTTTCTCATATTTTTCACTCAACACTTTCTTTTCTTTAATAGCATTTTCTATTTGTGTATTAAATTCAAATTCCAAATCCTCTATTTCTCTCTGTTTTTGTGATAATAAAGAACTTTGCTCGTTCGTAAGACGTTTGAGACTCGATTCTAATTCTCGAATTTGACTTTCATATGTTAGTATCATAGAATCTGCTTTTTCTGCTTCTTTAGCTTTTAATTGTAATGCATTACACTTCTGTTGTAATTCAAAGTTTATCTTTTGCAAGTGCTGAAATTCCTCGTTAAGATGTTGAATTTTTAAATTTAACTCTTTGTTTTCATTCTCAATCTCATGCAACTGTTTAGCAACTGTTCTGTCATTATCCATTAATAGCGCGAGTCTAGTTACTAATTCATCTTCTTGGCTAACATACTCACTATAAGCATTTTGTTTTTCATGTAATTGAGAATCTAACTTATCAGCCTTACGTTCCAAAGATTGGCGCCTACTTTCCATAGTTGAAATACTATCTTCAAGACGATTTATTCTTTTCTTGTATTTATCGATTTCAGATTGTAAGCATTCAATAAACATATCTCGTTCCTGAACCTTGGCGTCGTGTCCATTTTGTACTTGACTCAGTTTCTCTTTTTGTATCTCAATATGGCTACATAATTCATCGATTCGATTTTGTTTTTCGTTTAAATCTGCTTCCAAACATGATATTTTCGTTAAAAGATTTGCATTATTCTTTTGTTCAATTTCATATTCAACTATCCTATTATTTAAACTTTCAATTTGTGATATGAGAACCGTGTTTTCTTCGCGAACGATGTATAAATCCTTGTTTAATAACTGTATGGTATCATTTAATTTTGAAATACTCTCTGCATCATTAGCACTGTTCTTTCGTAAGTCTTCTAGTTCTGATTGTAATTGCAAGATTTCTTGTGATTTTTGTTCCAGTGTAATTTTGAGCGTTTGTAATCGATTGAACTCTTCTTCTGCATGTTTTAATTTCTCTTGCAAAGCTGGAATAGTTTCCACTTGTATAGCAAGCTGCTCATATTGCTCATTTTTTATGTCAAGTTGTTTTTGAACTTCATGTAGTTGTTGTTCAAGTTCTGAGTACATTGCCGATTTTTTCTTTATGCTAATAGCAAATTTTTTCAATTTTTCTGTCAACTCTTTATTTTTAACTTCCAACGCCGAAAACTGTTCGTTTTGAATACTATTATCTGAAGATATTGAATTAAGTTTGATATTGGCATCCTCATAAAGTTTTTTCAGTTCACTTAAATCGTTACTTTTTTGCACCACTATGTTATGTAATTTTTCATTTTCTATAGATTCTTTTCTAAGTTGCAGCTTTATTTCATGGATTTCTTCATCGCGTTCTTTAGACTGTATCGCCATGTTTGATAACTCTTCAGACTGTTTCTGTTGTTGAATCTGCATTTCCTTAATAACACATTGTTTCTCAGTTAACAAATCCTGCAATTTTTTCACTTCCAGTTCATGTCCACTAATTTGGCTTTCTAGTTGGGATTTCAAAGAAGCTAACTGCGCTTTATCATCCTCATATATTCTCAACTTTTCTTCATAATCAACTAACGATTTTTTGTATAAACCTATTTGTTTATTTAATGATTTCACTAACTCGCTATTTTGATCTTTTGCTTTTTCTTCTTCCAATAAATCTATTGTTGTTTTTAGTTTATGGGAGACGTCATTCAACTTTGTGATTTGATTTATGTACTCTGACATTTCTTTATCTTTTTGTTGTAATGTGTTGGAGTAATTAATTACTTGTTTCTCATATTCCAACAAAAGTTTCTCTAATTCATGAATTCTTGAATCACGAGCATTTAACGCTGTTGAATATTCTTGGTGCATTTTTTGAATCTCAATCTGAAGCAATTCATGTGATTGCGCAAGGTGCATATATTGTTCCACTTTATTATCTTTATCTTTGTTTATGTTCTCAATATCATTCTTTAGTTGATTATTTTCATCAGTCAGCTTCTTCACTAATTTTTCAATTGTTACGTTGCTTTGAGAAACCTCTTTCTGTTTTTCTTGTTGTTCTTCCAGCGACAGAATCTTCATTTGACAGTCAGCAATCTCATCTTCTCTTTCCTTTATGGTATTTTTAAGTTTCAGTATTTCTTTAGTTAACTGTTTCACCGATTTTGTTTTATTATTACCCTTATCTCCTGCAGATTTATCATCATGATGCAATGTTTCTGGTATAGATCCATCTACTGAGTCTTCAACATTTAGTGGTTTCGTTATCTCTGCATTTTCTTTTAGTATTTCAGATCTTTCATGTTTGAGGTCTTCAATTTGATGGTTTAACTCTTCGTTGAGAGAGAGAATTTTGTCTTTTTCTTCACTGAGCAAGTCAATTTGACTTCTTAAAAAGTTGCACTTTTCCTCTAACTCAATCGTTTTTTTATTTAATAATTCATTCTCTGATGACAATTTATTCATTTTATCCATCACTTCTTTTCTTTCGGAAGTAAATAATTCTATTTTAGATTTAAGTTCCATAGTTTCCTGTATCAGTTTTTCATTTGACGGATTATATTCCTGGTCAACAGAAACTTTATACACTTTAGATTTACTTTCATCGATTTTCTTTTCACTATCTAGAGCTTTATTATATTCTTCAAGCTCCAATTTTTCCTGTGTTGTTAGCGATTCTACAATTTCTATCGACTCTGCAGAGCTAACTTTTTCTGCACTCAGTTTTTCTAGCTTATCAGTAAGTTCAATGTTTTCTTGGATATAGTTGTCTAGTTTTTGTATTAATTCCTCTTTTTCGTTTTGAAGAATTTGAATAGTGCCACTCAGCTGTTCTTTGTCTAATTTGAGATTATCGACAATTAGTTCAAGCTCTTTTTTTGCTGCCATCAATTCATCTATTTGCTCCTCTAACTGAACGGATTTTATTTCTGAACAAACGTGTTCACTTTGTAGTATAGATATGTCAGCTAATTTATCTTCCATTTCCAAATTTTTTTGTTTCAGACTATGCAGCTCTGTAACAAGTGATATGGAATTTATTCTTAAACATGTATCAAAAAAATTAAAAAACACCCATATAAAAGAAAATAAAGTATTTTGCTACCTTGAACTAAATCGAATTTCTGAGTTTCTAATAAACTTATAGACTTCAGTCTTGCTTCTGCCAAGTTCTCCATTTCAATCATTTTTTTATAAATTTCCGTTTCAGTTACTGTAATAAAAATAAAAGATAACAATAAAAAAATTAAAAGTAATAATGCTTATAAATAAGAATAGCAATAATTTACTTATACTTACATCTTCCACTGTCGTAATCTACAAGATGTAGTTGAAGATTACCTTTTTCTTCCTCCAATTCTGCCACCTTTTGGGCAAGTTGGTGAAGTTCTTCATTTAATTTCACAATCTCAGCGTGTGCATCGGACACTTTGCTGAAATTCTCAATGGTTTTCTGCATTTGTTTTAGTTTCAATTTGGAGTTGGATTTAACTTTTATCATATTTTTATTCGACGCTTCAATTTCTTCATTGAGTGCCGCAATTTGCTCCTGAGCAAGTTTTAATTTTTCTTCTAAATCTGATTCCACTTTTGGCGTACATTCTGCGTCGTCATTTTTTATTGGCTGCTCAAATTCTGTCTCAGTACCCATGTTTATAATTTTAACCGGTTCATTTTCAGATTGTAGCCAGGACTTTAATTCACTGATGATTGATTCATTTTTTACATTAATTGCTTGGAGTTCAGATATCAAACTATCTTTCTGCGATATTATAAATTCTTTTTCTAATATTTCCTTATTTAGAGCTTGAAGAAGTGACTCCTGTTTTGATTTATCACTTTTGCCTTTTTTATCGGTTTCCTGTTGTAAAGATTCAGATGATAATTTGCTCCAAGGAGACTTCATTTTGGAAGCAGTATTTCTACTGCCTTTACGACTAGGTAGAGGACTGCCCTTCTTAGTTGGGGAAACATTGGCTTTCGTATCAATATTCATTGCAGTCAACTGATTTTCTAAATCCTTGTTTGTCTGTCTAATTTCAAAATTAATATGTTCCAGTAATTCAATTTTCTTTGTTAATTCTTCCATATCACTTATTTCAAGCGATCCCTTTTCTGCTTCAGCTTCTTTAAGGGTTTCTTTTAATTCTGACTGATTTCTATCTGATAGCTGCTGTATTTTTTCCTGTAATTGAGCAACCTCTATCGTTTTTAGCTCTATCTCTTCAAGTAACTTAGAGTGAGCAGCACTAATTTCAAAGTGCGACTTCTCAAGAATTGTATTAGCTTCTTCAAGGTTTTTGATCTTTTCGTTCTTTTCCTCAATTTCTGTCATTAACTTTTGCTTTTCTTCTTTCCATTCTGTTTCCATTGTTAAAAAGCTTGTTTGCATTAAAATCATCTGTTGTTTTGTGTCTTCAAGTAAATCGATAGCTTCTTTTTCTGAAAATAAATAATAGTTATGAGAAAATTTTACTCCTTTGTTCCGTAAAAGGTTCTCCAGCACATGGTATTATTATTTATGCAGCTTAGTGGCTTTAACAATGGTGGCAAAATTTGTCTTTTATATATTTCGAGTGATATAAAATACTTATTTTATTTTTAAATACATGATGAATAGTGATATAAATTACCAGTAAATATTTATAGCAACAAAAGTATGGAACACAGTTATTTTAAATATTCAAACAAAACATTCTTTCAACTTCCATTATTACAAACTAGCTAGTAGTTTAAAATAAAATAAATTGGTCAAATGCGAGTCGGGCTTGCACGCTGGGTGTTCCGTACTATCAAAACCCATTCTCAATTGAGTAGGTACTAAGGCAAACTAAACACCCATACCAAACTCAAAAAGAGCAAAAACATCACATGTGTTGTATGGGAGGACCCCTTTATTTTTTATTTTATTTTAATTTAACTATTTATTTCTACAGTAAATACATAATTATTTATTCTGTGAAAATTTTTAACGTCTACCTGTTACCGTTATCAATATATAACAAAAACAAGCAAAATCATGTTTGTTGTATGGGAGCTCCCTTAAATATTTATTTAATTCTAGTTTTTCCTTTCGTTTTTTACCCTTTGGGTACGGAACCCTAAAAAATGAGGGCTAGCATTGGTGCACCTATAAAAAAAACGAATCCTTCTTTGAGCCTATTTTTACATTCTAAATTTATCTTGATTATAATATAATAACTAGGATTATATTAGAATGAAGACTTCTGTGAATGGACATTATAAGAAGGAGAAAATTGCTATAAACTCACGTCTATTGGGCCAGGATCGCCTACCGGGCGTCAGGGCGATCCCTGACCCAATAGACGTGAGTTTATAGATGTTTATTCCTTCTTATAAATAGGATTTTTTCTCTTTAACATTACGTTAGTTATAACATGTTTTTAACCTTTAACTTTTCAAAATTCACATTCATATACTAACCTTTTTTGCTTAAGCTTTCAGACATTAATGTTGTAGCTCTATTTTTAGCCTCTATAATTTGGTCTTTTTCAGTTATTTTCTCTTGTAAGTCTAATATGGTTGTCTCCATTGCTTTTATTTTGACTTGCATAACACTCAGATTGTTTTCTTTTTCTTTGATTGTGTTTAAGAGTTTTGATACATCTGCATTATCAGAAGGCTGAAAATTAAATACATAATATGAGGAATAACACTAGATGATAATGTTTTATATTTGTTAAATAAAAAGAGAAACTCACCTTTTTTAAATCAATTGTTTCACCAACAGAGTCCTTTCGTTTTGTCTGTATTGCTTTTGTCATTGGTCTTTTACTAATCTCTTTGTACTGTTTAATTCTTTCCATAAGAAGCTCTTTTTGTTTCAGAGTATTTGCTAAACTTTCACTTATTCCGGGTACTAAAAAGGTTTTTAAATAATACAATTAAATGTGTGATATAAAACCACTTAGCACAGTAAAACAAAGCTACTTCAAAGGTCCAAGATGTTTTGTTTTGAGAAGCTATTAAACAAAATGTTGGCTGGATTTATAATAAGAATACTCACTATTAAGAGCATCTTGAACAGACAGAACCGAGGTGGAAGTGTCCGTAGCAACAGAGTAGCCAGTTTTTTCACTCATGGTGGATGCCATTTCAGAAGCTGTGTCTCCAACATCCTCTTCTGCAAACAAATATATTTGACCTTCACACCCAGTAATATCTAGACTGCAATCTAATAAATGCAACAAGTAATTACACTTATTAGATATAATAACTTAAATGCTGCTGCACATAATCAATTGGTAAATTCAATTGACAATTTGAGGGCAGTGAGGTAGAAGTTATAAAATTCCAAATTCAACTGTAACAGGGGTCTGATTGGATAAGAAAAGCGTATTCATCGTTATCGTAATTGTTTGCATATTCTGCCCCCCTATTGACTAACACAAATCAGAGAACCAATCAGCAGGCAGTTTCTAAACGATTACGATAACGATAAATATGTTGTTCTTGCACAATCAAGGGGCAGATGTAGAACCTGTTTAAGAGTGTGAATCAAGATCACAGATTTTAATTTGTTTTATATCTACAAGATAAAATAGTGTATTATAATAAAGTTTATTTGTTTAGTGTAATACCAAAAGGGCGTCCCAATAACTCCGCTGTAGCTTTTCGGTGTTCTTTAATTCTTTTGGACACAAGTGCAGCATTTTCTAGACACTTTTGTGCTCGCTCTACCTTTATCTGCCTCTCTGCTGTTGTTGTATGCTGGAATCAATTTATAAATTAGTTAAATTACAAGCATTTTCAACCTTGTGTGGTATAAATAAGCTTAAGGTATACTAAGCAATTGCGAGCAAAATTCAATTTTCATTTCGTTTTTTTTTGCTATTTAGTTAACTAAAGGAAGGTAAAATGAGACTACTGCAAATGTTGATTCATCTCTTCGGAAGTTTAAAATGTTTGTCTTCCTTAATATTTTAAGTACTTTTCTAATAACTTTAGTATTATGAGCTTAATCGGAGACAGTGATTTTCAATCTCGTAGTGAAGCTCTTTTGTATGGTTTGTTTCCATAGAATAAGCTTTAGACTTCATCTCGGTAGTGAATTTTTTTTTATAATTTGATCGTAACATATTGTACCTTTTCACAGCATTTTATAATGAATCTACACAAGTAAAACTAATCAAATGTATAACACAAGAAGCTGAACTAACAAAACAATGTTAACTTTTCCTTATTAGCATGATATGTAACAAATGCTATCAAAATAGAAATTGCAATCAAAGGAATTTCACTGAATATCGATGAATGATCAGAATGTAGAATCTAATTATCAACTGGTATTTCGCTGACAAATTCTCTGGACATATTCACCTTGGACTGTTTAATACTTCCTGCAACACTGGATATTTCACTTGGCGCTGCTATATTCGTGTCTCCACCATCAGCTTTCTGGTCAATCCCAGCACTGACGTCGATGTTTTTAGTTTCGGACATTGTAACTTATCCTTCGCGGACATTAAAACGATGAATTTATTTTCGTAGATTACAACAACAACTATTTGCTTTAACTAGACACGAGACTTTAATGTAAAAAGAATTGGATTAATAATTGTTTAGAAGAAACTATATACACAGCACTTGTTATTGCTTCATGCTTGCCATTTTTTTGTTCTGATCCACAACACAAATCACAATCCATCCACGTCAGTTCCACAGTGTCTGTGGTCAGTTCAGTACATCATTAGTTGTCTATGGTTCAGTAAATGGATGGATGGTACTTAAGTACCTACCTAAATGTATATAATAAATATATATATATTTTTTTTAATAACTGGCTTTACGGCTCTGGGTTCCAGCCCTTCTGAGCCTCCTAAATGTATAAAAATGGTACAATCATAGAGGGTACAATGCATTGACAATGCATGTAGTCATGTAGATCAACACTTGATTTTATTATATTATATATCCTTGTTGTTGTTGTTGTTGAATATTATATATCCTTAAAGCACGCCCTATAGTGTTAGTAGTCTATGACTTGAAACTGATTGAAGTGATCACAGACCACTTTCTACCACTCAGACTATACTCTACAGAGTACATAAGTGTGACCGTTTTTTATAGATTTCTGCCATTTGGGCAGATTTGGCTATCTAACTCTGGCAAAATAAGCTGACTATTTAAGAAAGTGTCAGAACTATTTAGTATCTGATATATCTATCACTGCTTGTACAATGATTATCCTTGCACAGTACCTACTTATACATTTCAGAAATCAAGTTGACAGATTTTTGGTTTTAACAGTGTATGGCAGATTCGCCAATTTTGAAACGGTCACACTTGAGTACATGCGTTGACTAATGACCGTAGAGTAAATTGAATCTAATGAATTGACTAATGACACAGATTACTCTGACTTTGACTTTTCAATAGTAGGTCCATGGTCTGTGAGTAGGTCTAGGAACAAAGACCATGATTATATACTCTTTGACAAAGAGTCAAAGACAAACTATTCTTCCCTAGGGTAATAATGTTCTGTGATTCTTCCTGCCAAGTAGGTACCAAATACCTAAAACGTAGTGATTATATACTCTTTGCCAAATACCAACCATATACCAACCAAATACCGATTTCATTTCTTGATTTAATAAAAAATAAATTCACGCTGGCTTATGTTGCTCTAGAAAGCAAATTAGATGGCATCTTCTCGCATTCAGGTATTTTGCTTACGTAAAATATATTTGCACATATAGGTATAGGTTGCATCACGACTAGCAAAATAATTCTCTCAAGCACCATCGACCTTGCGTGGTAAAAATATGGTATTGTGTACACACTACGTTAATTATTGTTTATTTTAACAGGCGACGGCTCGCCAGTTGTCAAAGACATTTAAGAAGAAGACTAGATTCGAAATTGGCATAGCCAACGAGCTTCCTCCTGCATATAAGAAATTCTGGCGTGAATGGAAGGTGCTGAAACCTGCAGCAGTTCATTTCGTGCCTCAGGAGAGCAAATGGAAACGTGACGAGCTCACTGGTGAAACACTGCCTGTGCAAAATGTGCCAATACCTCTGAAGTTCCCTGCTGAAATACATGATGGAATATGGGGAGGTGAAGCTGTGGTTAAGGGTATGTTACACATTTTTTTCTTAACTGACCAAAAAATTGGTCAAGTGCGAGTCGGGCTCGTGCACTAAGGGTTCTTTACTATCAAGCCCCATTCTCAATAATGTTAAGGCGAAATCAATGACTGCCCACGAAATTCAATATTTTCATGTTTTTTTGCAATTTGTTCGCTAATTACACATCAGAGGTTTATGGCAGTCAATTTGCGAGAATGGCAGTATCATCTTTACATGACTATATCAAAATCTTTGCATAAAAATGTGTATCCTAGGAAATTAGTCAGAGTATCAAGTATTATGTGAGTAACTCGTAAATCTCGGACTAATTTCTTTAACCTGACACTTTCGAGCAGAGATTTTTATATAAACACTAGCTGACCTGGCAAACGTTGTTTTGCCCTTGGTGATTTAAAAAATAGTTGAATTGAGATTTAAACTATCCTATCTCTCAAGTTGGATCGAACTGCACATGGTGTGCGAATTTTATTATAATCGGTTAAGTGGTTTAGGAGTCCATTGAGGACAAACATTGTGACACGAGATTTATATATATTAAGATGTGAAGAAGATATTGGGATTATCGCAATTTGGCTGCTATAAGCCTATTATTTCTTATTAACTTAAAAATCGCGAAAAACCACAAAAAATTGAATTTTGCGGCCACACCCGTGGTGTGCTCCTTAAAGCAAACTGAACACCCCTGCCAAATGTTTGTTGTATGGGAGCCCCGTTAAATATTTATTTTATTCTAGTTTTTAGTATTTGTTGTTATATCAGCAACAGAAATACATCATTCAATACATCATTTGTGAAAATTTCATTTCTGTATCTATCATGGTTCAAGAGATACACACAGGATGGACAGACAATGAAGTTCCCTTACTCTTTGGGTACGGAACCCTAAAAATGAGTTTAGGGTATGTTTTAAAGTATTTATTCAAGTTCCTCTATCCAATTGAAACTTGTTACTTCTTATTGTGATGAATGTGGTGTTGTAAGAATCCACATAGTTAGTTTACAATGGTAGACATAGGCTAATAAAATGGTACTTTATTGAAAAATGTAATGTTTGAATTTGAAGTTATACTTAAATGAGCATATATAATAATTATTACTAAAGTCTTTTCAACGAAACGCGAGACCAGACGTAAACAAAAGCCGATCATTTAGTAGTAGCGACGACGGAACAAACAAAATATGACTATCTCTTTCTATCTTGTTTGTTTGCTATCTGCCGCACCGCTCACGACTTTCGCTTTCAAGGTCAAAGCATGTCATGGGGGTTATCGTAAACATTTGGATAATATTTTATATTTTATTTTGTTCCCCTAATCATAAACCTAGAATAAATATTTTAATTGACGCGTGATATTGACGTGTCACTTGTCTCAACATTCGAAGCGATTGTATAGAATAGCGTCCATTCGCGTGGATGGCGTGGCGCTGCATGACCTGACGTGCCACTCAGTGTGCTTCTAGTGAGGCACTGAAGTGGCGCGTAACACGAAACTTTCACTTATGTTAAATCTAGTTTCAAGATATCATTAAAAAAATTCAAACAATACGATATTATTGTCAAAACATAAATTTATTTTAAATTTGAAAAATTAGTATACGTTAAAAAGGTTGCGCAACCCTGCTTAAGCGAATGACCTGGCAGTCGGTTTGTTTACGTCTGGTATCGCTCGAGATTGAATAGACTTTATCTTATCTTGAATAATATCTAATTTATGTGCTTAGTTCAGAAGAGAACAATAATATTGCATAAAATAAATTTAGCTCAGCCCATAGATTGTGTAAGAAAAACGTATTCACATTTATTGTAATCTTTGATAAATTCTGCCCCCTGATAGTTTCCCTGATTACCGGCAGCAGGGGGTAGAATTTGTAAACTATTATGATAATGATGAATAAGTTTTTCTTACGCAATCAGACCCCTGTAATTTTTACTTTTCATTACTGTGGTGTAATGAAAAGTAAAAATTACAGGGATTATGAAAATTGATATACTGATGCAGTCCCACAAAATCCCACAGAGTATATAAATTTTTTTATATGTTACTTACAAAATTTATAGAAACAAAACTTTCATATTTATCATTGTTCTGGTGTGATTATAGGTTTTCAAAAAAGAGACCCGCGTCGCCGTAGAGTCCCACACTACTGGGTCCCTGTTCTCAAGAGGACTGTTGTGAAATCCGAAGTCCTGAACACTCATCTATCTGTCACTGTGACCGACAGGACAATTAAACTTATCAATGACCATTATGGGTTCGACCATTACTTGCTCAAAACACCAGCTTGCGACTTGGTGTCGATGCTAGCTTTAAAACTGAAAAAACAGATACTTACTGAACTTATGAATGGATGCCCGAGATATGCGCACGATCCAGCCAAGCAGGAAGCAGTGTACGAGGAATATAAAACATACTTGACCTCTGTAAGTTCATACATCATTCCAAATTCCAAATGATAAGTTAAAAGTAAATGACAAATAGTTCAATATTTTTTGCAACAACTATAGCTCCGTGAGTGCGCCAACTTTTTCTTGTAGTGTGTGTCAATTTGAGATTTGTATGGTGCGTGGAAGCTAGTGGGCTTGAAAAATTGTGCGGCGACAGCTTGGGTTTGCCAATTTGGGCAAAGTATTTTTGCCACACTTTTGAAGTTGAGGGCAGCCTCTTGGATCTCTTATGATTTGTTGTAACATATTTCAAATAATCATTTAATTTTCAGTACACCCCTGAAGAAATCGAGTGGTATGGGCTAACGTGGTATGAAGCCCTTGGCAAAGTAGCTAAGATGAAGGAGGCTGCCAACAAACCTGTTCCTTTAAAAAATATCTATAGAAAAAATCTAGTAGAAAAATTGAAAGCAGCAGAGATGGAGCATGATAAGAGCTCTGCTGAGGATATATCGTAAGCATGAATAACATCTTCCATTGATGCTCTCTTCCAATTAGTCATAGCATATTATACATATTTCAATCCATCAAGACGTGCCCTGCTCGTTAAAATAATCCCTTATGCTTCATTCGATTCATATTATGGAGTTTGACAGAGTGATTATGGATTGAAATATCTATATAATAGTTTAGTCTTCTTGTAGCCTTGTCTTCCTTGATATATGGACAATCTAACACAAAAATGATTTTTCAATTTGGATCAGAGTAACACATTCAAACAAACAAACAAACAAACAAACAAACATACTTTTCATCAGCTTTATAATATTATGTATTGATAAAGAGATTTTACATAAGCATTTTGTATATCTAGAACATATTTGGTCAAAATTCTGTGCACAAAATTCACTCCATGCTGATAATATTTTTAAGCAGAGTACAAAATTTCTAACGTTTGTCAAAGAAAACTGCACTATGATAAAGTAAAATATTTATTATTATTTTCCAGTACAACAACGTCTTGGCTGTCAAAGATGAATCCATTTGGCAAGAAGGACGAAGCTTAGTGTGTTGAGTAGAATTTTAAATAAATTGTTGTGTTATAAAAAATGTATCTTTGAAAATAAATAGAAATAAATGTAGATATTGCTGACTATATTAGAGTATATTTTATTAATGAAATAAAATAACCTACAAAAAAGGTTCATAGTATTTATTGGGTATTTGACTCCAAGTTTTTCAAACTAGGATAAAAATGATGACGTTAACTGAAAAAACGAATTAAATCTATCAAATAACAAAAAACCGGCCAAGTGCGAGTCGGACTCGCGCACCGAGGGTTCCATACTGTAAAAGAAGTAAAACATTAAAAGAATCACTTTTATTCATTAATATACGAGTATAATTTACATGTAGGTACCTGTGGTAGGTACCTACTTTTGTTGGCGAACCGCAAACCTAACTTTGTTTTTGGTGTTTTATTGTTATTATCAAAAAAAGTATAAAAGTTAGGGAATTGATTTTATTTTTCCTGTAAAATATATATATTAAAGGAAATATAATATGTCTATTGATCATAATTAAGATTTTTCAATGGATAAACTTCGGAGATAAGGGGGGAATGGTATTGTTTTCGACAGTTTGCTCAAGAAATCAAAAACTATCGGGTATAAAAATAAATAAAAATCGTTTTTAGAATACACAAGTAACGCGGAACGCCCCTTCCAATATTGTTATCTCATTTTGAACATTCAAAGCCCCGGTTTCCCCCCCTTTTTAAATAAAAATACATAAAAACAATTTTCAATGTTTTATGATTGCAATGGCGTTGGGTCACTATTATTTCAAGTCGATAGCTTTGATAGTTACTGAAATAATCGAGTGTGACAGACGGACGGACGGACGGAGAAAGTCTCACCATAAGGGTTCCATTTTTACCAAATTGGTATTATGGAACCCTAAAAATCAGTTAAGATTTTTAGCATAGAGATTTTTAGAATTGAGACCAATATGTCAAATTAAACTACGAAATTCTGACAAATATTTATTATACCTTTAAACGAGCAATTCTTGTATATATATATATTTCTATATAATCTGGATCTCGGCAACGGCTTCAAAGATTTTCATGAAATTTAGTATACAGGGGGTTTTGGGGGAGATAAATCGATCTAGCTAGGATTCATTTTTAGAAAATGTCGAATTTACCAAAAAAAAATAATAATAAAAATATGACTTCTGCTGCCATCTACTAGCCAGTAGTTAAACTACCGAGCGAAGCATTTCTGCTGCCATCTATTATCCAGTAGTTAAACTACCGAGCGAAGCTCGGTCAACCGGATATTACATTTTATTCACAAAATATTTAAACTATAATGTAGGATTTCAATACCATAATCAAGACCAAAACATAAACTGGGAAAACATTAACTCATATCTTTGAGAAATAATACTAACAGTAAGAAATACTACAAATTTCATAAAAAATAGATATCTAAAATATTATTCATTGAATTAGAAATTGATATATTTTTATTAATGTGCTAAATATAGCTTATGTAACAACTTTATAGAATTTTTCAGTTTTCCTTTAAATAAAAGAGTAAAATATGTTAGTCGTAATGAGCCACTGTTTGCTTATTAACTAGTATGTATGACTAAACAATAAAAAAATAATATGTAGTATGATAAAATATTTTTATAAAATAATAATGAATATCAAATTTGATTAACACATTGATATATAAGTAATTTGTTATCACATACATAATAACATTCCATATTGAGTATAATATACACATTGTGTGCAATGTGCATATCCCATCCAAAAACCAATAGTTTTTTTGAGAACGTGTGTAATGTATATGCCATCCATCCACCATCTACGTTTTCTATAAATTCCCCTAAATTGTAGAAATACCAAAAAAATCAAAATATTTATAGTTACATGCTGCTGGTTTTTTTTTTAATTGTTAAAAATCATGGAAGCTACAATTGTCTACTACTAACTAAAAACAACAACTAACATTTTCTAAAGAAAGCACGTCAATAAGTAGTGATGAGGAACTTCAGCACCATAATATCTGAAAAATAAAATTATCAGCCATGTCAGTGACCTCGCTAAAACACCGAGTAAATTGCCTAGGATAGTGTAAATAACGAAAAAGTTAAAAGCATATTTTAATAATACAAAATATTAAAATATAAAAGATTAGACAGAGATAGTTATATTGGATAATGACGTCACTATCACTAGTAAGTCAATAGTAAGTCCACGTATGGCACTGGCTGTCAATGTATGGAGGAATTAAATTCGTTTGTGCGATGAGAGTCGACTCGAAATTCTTGCAAAAACCTATACTAACCCTACAGCAAATGTTACCTTTTTCGATCGATGTCTTGATACCTTGGCGTGCGAGGTACGTCATGGTGCCGTAGCTGCCGCTGGGCGCCGAGTCGTACAGGTGCTGGCACACGCGCGTGCGCTACACACGTGCCGTACCTGATGATGATGAGCTAAGTGATGGCGCACTCGATGGGCGCCTCGTGCGGCAGGCGCTCGGCCAGCAGCGCGGCCACGGCGCGCGCGAGGTACGTCATGGTGCCGTAGCTGCCGCTGGGCGCCGAGTCGTACAGGTGCTGGCACACGCGCGTGCGCTACACACGTGCCGTACCTGATGATGATGAGCTAAGTGATGGCGCACTCGATGGGCGCGTCGTGCGGCAGGCGCTCGGCCAGCAGCGCGGCCACGGCGCGCGCGAGGTACGTCATGGTGCCGTAGCTGCCGCTGGGCGCCGAGTCGTACAGGTGCTAGCACACGCGCGTGCGCTACACACGTGCCGTACCTGATGATGATGAGCTAAGTGATGGCGCACTCGATGGGCGCGTCGTGCGGCAGGCGCTCGGCCAGCAGCGCGGCCACGGCGCGCGCGAGGTACGTCATGGTGCCGTAGCTGCCGCTGGGCGCCGAGTCGTACAGGTGCTGGCACACGCGCGTGCGCTACACACGTGCCGTACCTGATGATGATGAGCTAAGTGATGGCGCACTCGATGGGCGCGTCGTGCGGCAGGCGCTCGGCCAGCAGCGCGGCCACGGCGCGCGCGAGGTACGTCATGGTGCCGTAGCTGCCGCTGGGCGCTGAGTCGTACAGGTGCTGGCACACGCGCGTGCGCTACACACGTGCCGTACCTGATGATGATGAGCTAAGTGATGGCGCACTCGATGGGCGCCTCGTGCGGCAGGCGCTCGGCCAGCAGCGCGGCCACGGCGCGCGCGAGGTACGTCATGGTGCCGTAGCTGCCGCTGGGCGCCGAGTCGTACAGGTGCTGGCACACGCGCGTGCGCTACACACGTGCCGTACCTGATGATGATGAGCTAAGTGATGGCGCACTCGATGGGCGCCTCGTGCGGCAGGCGCTCGGCCAGCAGCGCGGCCACGGCGCGCGCGAGGTACGTCATGGTGCCGTAGCTGCCGCTGGGCGCTGAGTCGTACAGGTGCTGGCACACGCGCGTGCGCTACACACGTGCCGTACCTGATGATGATGAGCTAAGTGATGGCGCACTCGATGGGCGCCTCGTGCGGCAGGCGCTCGGCCAGCAGCGCGGCCACGGCGCGCGCGAGGTACGTCATGGTGCCGTAGCTGCCGCTGGGCGCCGAGTCGTACAGGTGCTGGCACACGCGCGTGCGCTACACACGTGCCGTACCTGATGATGATGAGCTAAGTGATGGCGCACTCGATGGGCGCGTCGTGCGGCAGGCGCTCGGCCAGCAGCGCGGCCACGGCGCGCGCGAGGTACGTCATGGTGCCGTAGCTGCCGCTGGGCGCTGAGTCGTACAGGTGCTGGCACACGCGCGTGCGCTACACACGTGCCGTACCTGATGATGATGAGCTAAGTGATGGCGCACTCGATGGGCGCCTCGTGCGGCAGGCGCTCGGCCAGCAGCGCGGCCACGGCGCGCGCGAGGTACGTCATGGTGCCGTAGCTGCCGCTGGGCGCCGAGTCGTACAGGTGCTGGCACACGCGCGTGCGCTACACACGTGCCGTACCTGATGATGATGAGCTAAGTGATGGCGCACTCGATGGGCGCGTCGTGCGGCAGGCGCTCGGCCAGCAGCGCGGCCACGGCGCGCGCGAGGTACGTCATGGTGCCGTAGCTGCCGCTGGGCGCTGAGTCGTACAGGTGCTGGCACACGCGCGTGCGCTACACACGTGCCGTACCTGATGATGATGAGCTAAGTGATGGCGCACTCGATGGGCGCGTCGTGCGGCAGGCGCTCGGCCAGCAGCGCGGCCACGGCGCGCGCGAGGTACGTCATGGTGCCGTAGCTGCCGCTGGGCGCTGAGTCGTACAGGTGCTGGCACACGCCCGCTGCGCCGCCGCACACCAGTGCGCCCGCGCACGCGCCCGCCGCGCAGCACAGTGTTGCGTCACCGTTGCAGCGCATCTGGGGATAGAATTATATAGATAAAATTAATGAACGGTTCTTCTCCGCTGACCAATGTTGACCAACAAGGCGTGGCCTTCGTGCCCGGGCGCCTCACAGGCAACTTAACTGCCTGCAGTTCTTTGTTTCAGGCTTGTAGTAGTAGCTTAGGTACGCGTAGGTAGCTTGGAGGTATAGCGATCTTCAATAGATGCCGATAGATGGCGTAACCAGCGCAATAGCACACACTGACGGAATTTTCGACAAGCGTTCTATAAATTCAACTTCTGACGATATACGCTCGGATCACAAGCGGTCCTCAGGCTGCTTGAAGGGAAATTTCCCTATTGCCTCTGAACCGGCCAAGATCTAACATGTTGTGTGAAAATTTATTCCACCTTTTTACATTCTGTTATTCGATTGGTATTTATAAAAATACAATTTTGATTTAAGTTTCCTACAGATCTGTAACATGAAAATTACCTGGTCCTCCAAAAAGATCTGATTAGCCTTGTGCACCAGGTGTTCCACGGTTATCATCCCGCCCAGATGGCCGACAGCCTTGTACTCGACGACCAGCGTGAGCACCATCAGGGCCTCCACCACCAGTTGCCGGTACTCCGGCTGGGGGATCGAATTCAGGACCGTTTCCACGGCTAAAGCGAATTTCAACTCTCCCGACGTCATCTCTTGGGTTAAGTTTTGTTGCAGCACCTTCCCTTGTATCACCAGACCTTGGCACTGAAAACAAGATTTTGATAGTTATTTAAGGGGGTTTCCCACAAACAAACGTTTTTGAGTTTGGTGGGCAGAGGTGTTTCGGTTGGAATTGGTCTTGATAGTACGGAACCCTCAGTGCGCGAGCCCGGCTGGCACTTGACCGCTTGATCATTTTACGCTACAAGTTAGTACTTGAATACTTTCTCATCTGCTGGTACGTGATGACGCAAAGATGTTATCGAACTAACTTGGAAGACTAATGGTAGTTTTCACCAACATTTTAAGAGACACCTAAGCCCTTAGGTGACAGTTGTTGTAAGTGAAAAGTGTCACCTATAAGCTTAGGCGTTTCTTAAAATTTTGGTGAAAACGGGCATAAGTACTCATTTTTTAAGCAGTAGTTTCGTTAATGTTACGTGTTCTCTGTACATGGCGCGTTTGAATCCTCATAAACTAAGTCTTAAGTCGACTTGTTATAACCGTACACATCACCAATATCATATTGATCATTTAAACCAGTGGTTCCCAAACTTATTTTGTCTACTGCCCACTTTGAGAATAAATATTTTTTTAGCGCCCCCATTTTTTCACCTATTTAAAAACCACTATAACTTCAAATTGAATTAATTAATTATTGTGACCTATATATGTATATTAACGGAGAATTCTAAACGAAACTTTTACTATAACCCGCAACTTGAAACCTGAGCGCAGTAGGTAACATACAACGGCGCTTAAGGTCTCAAGTTAACTCTTACGGGCTCCACCTGCCAATAAGAATGATTATTGAAACGCAACTTTATAGTATTAAAACAGAGTATCTTTTATTAAAAATATAACTAAAATAATCAATCCTTATATAAAAACTAATGTGAAGGATGAATCTGATGCTGTTTAATAAGTTTGTTGATATCAGGTTCCAATTTACTCAAGAACAGTCGCAAGTCGCCACGTTCGGTAACAAGCAAACGATTTCGCTTTTTAGTAAGCAATGTTGTCACAGCACTAAATCCACGTTCACACAAATATGACGATGGGAATGCTATCAAGAATCGTTGAACGATTGACCACAATCCAGGGTACAATTGCGGGATCGGTTTTTGTAGCCAAAATTCTTGGTAACCATTTTTGAACTTGATTTTTATTTCCTCGTTTGTTGTCAATTCTATAAGTTCTTCTTCCAGCTGAGGTGACATTGCTGTGTTGACATTTGAAAACGGATCCAACACCCAGTCTGGTATTTCCAAGTTCAAAATGTCCTGGTATCGTTCGGTGAAGTCAATGTGGAGGTTTTCCAAATGTTGGCAGTAGGCAAACAATTCGTCGTTACTGCATGATACTGATAAATTTGGAAAATTGTGAAACTCACGTCTGCCCAGATTCTTTTTGTGTAGAAGCAGTTTGGCTGCGAAAGCAGCAACGACGTTTTTTGTTTTAATTAAATTTAGTTTATCGCCTTGCATTTGGAGATTCATGTCGTTGAATAATTTATACAGGTCTGTCATGTAAGCTATATCATTTTTTGATGTTATGAGCTTGTCGTGCAATTCTGTATCTTTAGTTTCCAAGAACTCTATAACAGAGTCAAACAGGTTGTAAAATCGAGTCAGACAATTGCCTCTTGATAGCCAACGAACTTCAGTATGATACAACAAACGGTTGAAATCCTCGTCATTAGTAACACAAAGCTGATGAAATAATCTATCATTCAAAGAGCTGTTGCGGATTTTATTGACTGCTTTGATGACATATTGCAGTGATTGAAATAGTTTTTCACTTAAGTTTCTAGCAACTAAATGTTGTCTATGAATAACGCAATGTACACCAAGGACATCTGGAATTTTATTTTTTAAGTACGCTATGAAGCCTTTATGGCACCCTGTCATAGCCGGAGCGCCATCCGTAGCAACTGAAATAATATTTTTCAAAGGAATCTCTTTCTCATCGCAAAACTTTTCCAATGTATTGAATATGGTTTCACCTTTTGTATCGGTCTCTAAATTTCTAGCAAATAATAGTTCTTCACATATTTTCTCATCTTTAATAAACCTCACGTAAGACAACAACAATGCTTCATTAGTTGGTAAAGTGGACTCATCGAGCTGAATTGAGAATTGACTTGTCCTCAGGTGATCGCACAATGATTCTTCAATGTTTTCAGCCATTTCATCAATTCGTCTTTGCACAGAATTATTACTCAAAGGAATTTTTCGGATAATATCTGCGGCCGGTTTATGAAGCACAGTAGTTATTACTTCATTTATTGCTGGCAATATTAACTCTTCTCCGATGTTATGTGGTTTGCCTTTTTGAGCAATTAACAAAGAGATATTGTACTAAGCTCGAAGTCCGTCGTCATCTTGCTTAGCAGCCGCCGAAAATAGTTTTGCTACACTTGGCTGTGTATTATGCTTCTTCTCTAGGTCTTGAAAATATGCTACATTCTTGTCTTTCTTATCTGGATGCATTTTATTCAAATGATCTTGCAGCCTTGAAGGCTTCATTGCTTCATTCGAAAATGTTTTTAGACATAGAAGACACAAAGGCGACGATGGGTTTGTGGGATTTTCAATAAATCCGAATTTAATATATTCCGCACAGTATTGCCGTCTCTTCTTTTTTACTTCCGACATTGTTTTGCAATGAGAAATACGTTCAACTTCGCGAGTAGTGTAGAGGAGGTGTAAGTAGTGCTCATCTATTACGCGCGAGACCACAAATGAAAATAAAATAAATATTACATTGTTTATATAGAAATGCTTAAGCAGCACGCACCGACAGGAATAAAACAAACATGCATAAACTCGTTAATCTCATTCGACGCTCAATCGTACTCAACAAGTCCGAACAAGTATTCAATGAATCATCCGACTGCTACAGGAATGCACAATTCGGGTTATTTAACAAAAACTTGTTAAAACATGATAGATATCTACGAGTACTAATAACTATTAAAATGCGAAAGTGTGTCTGTTGCCTTTTTATTTGTGTCTACTTTCATTACGAAACGGAGCGACCGATTGACATGATGATTCATTTTTTCTATATTCAATAAAATATGACAGATATATGAACTACGCGGAGAGAAATATAGAATCGAGTTTGAGCAATCTTTTAATTCATATTAGTTGATGTTCACAAGTTGTTGTTGAGAGTCGAGAGCTCTTGCAGTTAAGAGGTTGTTTAAGAGGCCTACTAGCTAAATAAAATTACAAATCACCCCCCCGCCTCGACACAACGCCCCCATTTTCTTTCTGGGTCTCTTACCGCCCCCCTTGAGACCTGCAGCGCCCACAAGGGGGCGTTATCGCCCACTTTGGGAAAGACTGATTTAAACGTTAGGCCTATGTGAAATAAGTAATATTTTGAGTTTGATTTACTAGAACTCAATTAAAAAGCATATCAAAATATACCTCTGGAAATGTTTACCTTCTCCAAAACTCCCCAAACGCGCGGATAGAAGTCCCTGGGAACGCGGTTCAGGGCACCGTCGAGCCTCCTGCGACGCAGCCACTGACCCTGACGATCTGGCTCCGCTATGGGCCCTGTCACACCAACACTAGTTGTTCATATTTTCAAATCCCACAAAATGGATAAGAAAATCAAATAAATTAGTGCACAAAACCAATGAGATGAAAGATAAAAAATAAAAACAGAGGTAGCAATCCTGGAGGGCAGAAGTGTTCGCTAGGAATAAGAACGAAACGTTTTTCTTCCATGTTTCTGTTATACACCGCTAAGGTATGGAACGTCAGCTTCAGTGTTCCCAGCCAAGTACAACTTGGGTGCCTTCAAAAGAAGAGTAAATAGGCATTTTCTAGGCAAGCGCGCTCCGGCCTAGACCTCATCATTGCATTCCATCAGGCATGATTGTATTCAAGCCTATAAAAATAAAATAGAAGTGATAACTCAAGCAGAAGAGTAGGTTACAGTAACAAATTCAATGGTGTTTTTGGACTCTCAAAAATTTTGACTACAAAACGCGCCTAAAAAAGTTTTCGACCAAAAAAATCATGTTATTGCTGTAAAAATCATGTGACTGTAATTTTATAGTAATGTAATAATCTAACCTAACATTATAATAATGTAATAATCTAGTCTATATAGTCAAGTCTACAGTAGTCTTACCTTTCCCTTTAGTTCTTACCTTCATCAATAGTTCCCTGCAGGCCTTGTCCTTCCAATATGATCTGTGACTTTTTGGTGTATCGAGTTGACTTGTTGCTCACAATGGAGAAGTTGCCACGCCCAACTGCACAGTTAATTAAAAAAAAGATAAACAAAAAATCAATTACTATATGTCCAACTGTATTCAGCCGTTTAGAAGTTATGGTGGAATAAGGAAACTCACATACACACATACATGAACCCTAAAAACATTACACTCCTTTTTTGGGCAGTCGTGTAATTAGTTAGACGCCTGTCTGTGCACAGTGTAAACGTGATCAATATAGTAGTTATATATAGTTTTTGATTGCTGTTCTATATGTTAATGTCTGCACTTTTTATGGGTCTGTATGTAACCTGAAATAAATGAATTTTATTTTTTATTTATTTATTTTATAGTGTAACAATTTTTTCTCATTCTAAAAATACCAGATACGTCAAAATCTGCGTAATTTCTTAACGCTTCAGGCGTTAAGAAATTACGCAGATTAAATAAACTCATAAATTTACCCATATACATTTGGGTATAAAAAGGTGTCATTTACATCAAAACACAGGAATTACAGGGGCAAATTCATATTTCAATCAAAAATTTTAGACTTTTGCCTAACGCATACTGGAGAGTTGGAGACATCAGACAGCATGGTAAGGGATCTTAAGTTCTTACCAATGGACATTCAAACGTGTCGTCGTTGATTCTTTTCATTGCCGCGGCATAAATTTGAAGCATAGCAATTTATATCCAATACGTTGAATGTCATTGGTAAAAATTTAAAATCTCTTGCCGTGCTGTCGCGATGTGCGTTAGCCGGCTATGCTATGGCATGTCTCGGGTCTTTAAAATCTTAAAACAGGGAAAAATTAGACGGCATAGCCGTTATGCGCTATGGGATGTCTCCGGTCTTTAAATTCTTAAAACAGAGGGAAATTAGCGTGGGATAGCCGTTATTCGCTATGGGATGTCTCCGGTCTTTAAATTCTTAAAACAGGGGGAAATTAGCACGGGATAAATGCAAGAAAAAAAGTATTAATTAAAAACAGGGACACAGGATAACGGACACGACAAAAGCGCTGTCCACACAACGAATAACTCGCCTCGCTTATCGTATCTCTCTTTTATACCGAAAAATATTGAATGAGCTGAAAAGAAAAGGTTAATTTATAAATGGCTTCTTTATGCAGATACAATATAGAAATTGGATAACTGACTCGTAATTTTTTATTTAAATTCTTTATTATAAAGTAGGATAAAAACAAACTTAAAACTACTTTTTCCAAAAAAATATAGCCTATGTTACTTGGAACCGAATGATGTAAGGATTCTAACGATACCCCATATGCCCAAATTTATTAAGCCGTTCAGAAGTTATGGTGGAATAAAGAAATTCACAGACATACATACATACATAATATATACATATATGAATCCTATAAATATTACACTCCTTTTTTGGGCAGTCGTGTAATGATGATCTCATCGCTACACAGCGATCTCTTCCAGCCAACCATAAGAAGCGGTTATTGGATAGTATGAGGTAGTAATCATAAGGAAAAACCATGTAAACTAACCACTGTTGACAGCAAACTCCTTGCCGCTAAGGATGTGATGAAGAAGGTTCTTCATTTCGAAGGGAGATAAGTTTAGGAGGTGCTCGGAAGCTTCTTCACCGTCACAGGACAAAGTGCGAGACAATTCTGTTGCCATCACCTGGAAGATAAGGCGACTTGAACTCTAATTTACACGATTTTTTCATAAAATATGGACAGACCAAAAGGAATACTCAATGAAAAACAAAGTTTTCGCATAGTTTCGTATGATGAGTGATACTTGAAAAGATTCTGTATGGTCCAATATGCAGAAACACCGCCCACAGGAGTACTCTACGATTTCGCATTGTGAAGTCAATATCTCCAGAGAATGTCCCGGTTTTGGAACGAAACGTGCGTCAAAGAAAGTGTTGGAAGAATTGTTGGTTGTGTTTAATGTGGACGGTGTTCCTGCGTAGTGTACATACAGAATCTTTTCAAGTGGCCGATAGCAAAACAAAATAAATGAATGTTACCTGAATAATGAGACCAACTCTGAGACGCAACATTTCCAGGAACAGCTGCGGCTCGGTGCGGATGAACATGGCGAGGTACACCAGCAGCTCTTGCGTCAGCATCGCCGTGCTCTCGTCGTCGCCGTACGCCTGAAACACGCGATGGCGGTCCAACAATGGCTTACTTGAATGTACAGCGGGGCTAGACAAAGTAACAGTCGTCTATAGCTTGGCAACTTCGTGCGGGACCCTCCTGTGGGGTGACAGACGGCCGGGGGACGCGGTAACGCATACATGCAGAGTGTCCCCTTCCCCGCTACACCGCTGACATTTAAGTTCCTTGCCTCCCCCATCATCTGTCAACGATGCCACCCGTGCACTGACAACAGCAGTGAACAACACTAAGCATAGAATAGATTCTGCTTTCATTTGTTTTCTACTGGTGGTCATGTGGCTTTTCTACTGTTGTCAACGCCAAGTTACTTTGTCCAGCCCTGCTGTAGGGTTAGTATAAGTAAAGTAAAATGTATAATGTATATTCATCACTAACATAATAGTTAACAAAGTCTGCCACCATTGTCTAAAAAAACGTAAATAAGAATAACCGATTCTGCCAATCAGCGGATTGAATTTGTTTACGATTAATATTCTAACGCAATTATGGCAATTGCGTAAGAATATTAATAAAAATATGGGATTGTCAACCGTACAGTAAATTCTCTAACGAGAGGACAAATTACTGAGCAACGTTTATAAGTCAGGTCTAAATTCCAACAATTTTAAAGTCATCCTGGAACCAATTTTTAAGAAACCTCTATGGCGATACTCGTTTTGTATATATCTGTATCGATTCATTTACCATCAGGTGGCATTATAATTTATACATTATTACATTTAAAAAGTAATTTGAAAACGATCAAAAAATATTACCTTCTTACTACCATTTTCTTGGTTGTCTCGACGGAAAGACTGCATGTAATTTAATAAATAATATTAAACTATAAAATTCTATACACATTCGTATTATATACTTGTTTGTTTCTTGTTCCTTGTTGGAAGGCATAGTAAATCTGGCATAGCCTTGGTCAAGCTTTCCACACAATTCTCAACAAACATGCACTGTGACGGACATGTGACTGTGGAGCAGTGATGGTGTGATTTTGTTAGGCGACATCCCCACTGTGAACTGTTTCTGCCTCACGTGTAAATTCGTCAAAGAATTGGCCAAGTTTTCCACACATTTACCCAACAAACCTGCAGTGTGACGGACTAGATCTGATGTTGATGTCTTACCATGTGTATCAACTGCCTCAGTTCATTCTCAGGCAGCGGAGCAGTGATGGTGTGATTTTGTTAGACGATATCCCCACTGTGAACTGTTTCTGCCTCACGTGTAAATTCATCACAGAATTGGCCAAGTTTTCCACACATTTACCCAACAAACCCGCAGTGTGACGGACTAGATCTAATGTTGACGACTTACCATGTGTATCAACTGCCTCAGTTCATTCTCAGGCAGCGGAGCAGTGATGGTGTGATTTTGTTAGGCGACATCCCCACTGTGAACTGTTTCTGCCTCACGTGTAAATTCGTCAAAGAATTGGCCAAGTTTTCCACACATTTACCCAACAAACCCGCAGTGTGACGGACTAGATCTAATGTTGACGACTTACCATGTGTATCAACTGCCTCAGTTCATTCTCAGGCAGCGGAGCAGTGATGGTGTGCTCGTTGTTGGGCGGCATCCCCACTGTGATCTGTTTCTGCCTCACGAGTAAATCCGTCACAGCCTTGGCTAAGTCCTCGACTCGTTTGCCCAGCATGCCGGCGGTGTGACGGACTAAGCCCCACAGCTTCTGTGTGCAGGCTTTCTCGTAAAGCGCCTTGAGTAAGTCCTTGACTGTTACGCTCTTTCCGTTTTCAAGCATACCTTTGGAACAAGTAAATAATTTAAAAATTAAAAAACAAGACTAGACGTGTGGTAAAACGACTTTTTCCAAAAAAAATATAGCCTATGTTACTTGTAAGGCCCTCCTTAAATATATTTTATTCTATCTTTAAGGTTCCGTACCCGAAGTGTAAAAAAGGAACCCTATTAGCGAGACTTCGCTGTCTGTCCGTCCGTCTGTCACCAGGCTGTATCTCTGGAACCGTGATAGCTACAGATTTGAAATTTTCACAGAGGGAAAAAGGTGAAGGGCAAAATAGAGGTATTTTGTACCAGTATTGAAGTCCAGGCCGTGCGTATCAACCAAGTACTGCAGTATATCGCCCTGCTCGTCCAGGTTCTCCGTCTCACGTAACATCGCGATGAGCTCGTCGGTTTCTTGCTCCGCGTACAACAGGTTCTGGCTTTCGGATATCGTTCGATTTCGTAATGGCGGGTTTTTCACTGCTCCTACGTAGGAAATCGAAAAAAAAATCGTAAAACTACTAACGATTACAAGGTTTTTTTTGTTTCAAAGTCAGTATTATGTATGTTTCAATGACGAAATACGTTACGCCAAGAGGACGGGAAATATGTGACGTATGTTGAAGCCAAAAATTTCTCAAATATGGCGCCGCGCGTCGTGCATTTCGTACCGCTGACAGCACATACTGCTGTCGGTCGCATACATTAGCGCCATTTTACAGTTTTGACAAATAAAAATCCGGCTTCAGGGCGGAGCCCTAAAATTGTATTCGTGACGTCAGTGAATGCTGATATATGTTTCAATCAATCAATGGCATGAGTATATACGAGTATATGGCAGAAAAAAAAAATTGTTTATGTGTTTCCAACTAGCAAGATTACGATTGTCGAAATTGCGTTTGCTATATCATTATGATTTGGAATATTTAAGTTTTCACTCGAATTTTTATTCACCACTAGCTGTTGCCCGCGGCTCCGCCCGCGTGCAGTTCGTTTTTTTTACAAAAATGTTTCCCGTGGAATTTCTTAATTTTGCCCAAGATTTCCCGTACAAAATGAGTGGTTCTTGGGTTCGATGGACCCGTAAAGGAGTCTTCTTCCAATTTCTCCTGTCAACGTGCTATCTTCTTTTACACAATTTACCTATATCTTCTTTGGTCTTCCTCTACTTATACACTCTGTCGAAATCGCTTATGTTACTCAATTCGCATGGAGTAAGATAGAGTGGGGCGTGTCATCGTGGATTGTAATATCTATACTAACCAAACTTATCTTATTCTGAGATGATACCAACGCCCAGATATTGTAATTAAGCATTCTGATGCGCGATTGCTGAGCGCGATGCGCGATGATTCTAAGCATGCGATACTGTGTACGTAGCAACCCGTTCCTGCTACGTACGGGTTATCTTGCATAGTTATACCAAGTTGCACGATCAAAAGGACGATTTAAACTGTCGATATTTCGACCCCGTTTTGATTGTGCTACGGAGATAAGTAGCTATAGGTTTTTTAAAACATCCCACGGGTGCTCTCAAATTTTTCAGGATGAAAAGTATCTTAAATGTTGACCGGGCATATATATAAAGTAGGATCATAAAATTTCATTAAAATCCGTTACTTGAAAGACGCCTGCTAACTGTTTTTGTAATGTTTTCTTTCCCGCGGGAACTCGATTGGATTAATAAGTTTTACTATATATATATTTTGTTAAAAAGGCAACATAAGGTATCAGCATAACCAATTTTACTAAATTAAGTTCATTAGTTGTTGTTTACAAAGCTGTTAAATTAATTGCAGTTTTTTAACTATCCCACGGGAACTCTTTATTTTACCGGGATGAAAAGTATCCTATATGTTGACCAGGGACATAGGCTACCACCACACAAAATTTCATTGGAATCGGTCCAGCCGTTCCAAAGATTAGCCCGTACAAACAGACAGACAAACAGACAAACAACAGATTTATTATATGTATTGAGTATTGATTACGAGGAAACTTTTGCATAATTAATCGCTCTTTCATTAGTTTGGATCAGACGGTAAAATAGTAAAAACTTTGAAACGGAAAATATTGTGTTTCAAAATACCTGACAACTGGTTTATGTGTAGACCTTTAGTGGGTATATAAAAAACTTTAAATTAACTTTGTGGTCGAACCTTCTTCTTTACGTGGCGGTGGTGGGGCTTCGTCAGAAATTTCGATTGTCGGAGTAACTACACCTAGAGTGGTCGTCGATGTGCCCCTGAAAAAAATATTACTATTTAGGCCCCGTTTCATCCAAAGCGGAGCGGAGCGGGGCTGTGTTTGAGAGACCAAAAGATTTCGTCATTTTGACATCGCCGAAACTAAGGGGAGAGGAGATGTCGAAATGACGAAATCTTAATGGTTACTCAAACAAAGCTCCCCTTTGATGGAATCCGAGCCTTAAGCTTAGAGCTGAAAGTTTATATTTTATACGACATCGTACATATTTTGTCTAAAAAAGTTTTTACGACCCACAGCTGGGCACGGGTCTTCTCTCAGATTAAGGTAGCTTACTCAAGTCGTAGCTTACTCGATAACTTGTTGAGTTGCGGGTTGGAAGGCTTCACACGCCTTTGAGAATGTTATGGCGAACCCTTTCGTAAACAGCTAAGAACCTGTCCCTACTGAGCGGGCACTGAGTGTCGCGTTCACACCCCATATCAACTTTGATGTTTCTGGGTAAAGCATTCATAAAAAAAGATTCCGACGAATTGAGAACCTCCTCCTTTTTTTGAAGTCGGTTAAAAATTCCTTACAGCTTGGCAAAAACGTCTAACAACAAAACTAATTTGTTGTTTCCTGCTATGAGCTACACTCAATAAAAACGGCGGTTCTAAGCTCAGTACAGCATAGTTTATTATAATATGAAATCATTAATATTATTATTTCTGCATTAAGTTGTGTAAATAATTTTATTTTCAATGAACTTTTATATATTAAGACAGCACCTCCATTCTTTCCTACTCTTTTTTGCTAAACAATTACTTATTCAAAGTTTCACTTACTTCGTAAAAGCTTTTTTCTTGTGCTCGGGTGAGGGACTTCGCCCGCTGCGTCCGAACGTCGCGTCCAAGTCCATCCACGACGATTTCCTTTCCAAGTGAGGTCCGACATTTTCTCCTTCCATCCCTAATGTTTCAGCTGAAATATATGTTAATTTTTATATTTTAGCAGATTTAAATCACAAGCTGCATTAAATCGAGGGTAAAACCCAATTTGAGTAGGCTTCTACTAATCTACTAAGGGCAGGGGGGTTTTATTGGCATTGTACGTACTAAGGCTATAAGTACACTCGCGGAATTAAAATGTTCGTCGTTTTTCTACTACTAGGTAGTGCAAGCGAAAACTGACACTAAGGTGACGAACTTTTTCATTCCGTGATCATATCGCCGACCGCCCCGTGGTTTCTAAGGCCCGCCTCTCTATATTAAAACACGGGGTTTTAATGTAGAGAGGCGGGCAGAGATATAGAGGGGAGATAAAGTAATGCGACAGAAAGAGAGGGCAACCTTTGCGTGAATAAAGTCGTAGGTATAAAGCACTGTTGCGACCTGAATTTTACTTTATTGTGACGGCGCATTAAGGCACTTTTGATTTACTGTGCTACTATAGGCACAAACCTTTACTATGGATACTTCTCTATATGCATCGTTCGAATGTGGATGGGCATGCAAAGGTACTAGTTCCAATTGATTTTTTTGTTTTTAAGACCAACCTTTACACCAAAGAAATTTCCTAGGCGCGTGGAGTATTCGAACCCTCATACGGAATTATGTGCATTTGTGAACACTAGTAGGTATATATAGGACAACAATGAGACGTCTGCATGTTTGACAGTTCTATATTCTTCAAAACTTTATGAAGCTTACCAATATGTAAACACTTAGGTAGTGGACTACGGGCAAATCTCTCTGATATACTTGTTTGTGGTCAATAATGGCCCTAAAAAAGTGGTAAAAGATACCGCCAAGGTACTTACAATCAACATTAATGGACCTAGTTTTCTTGATAGCGCCGCGCACGGACATCCTGCGACGCAACACCTTCGCGTTCTTGGGGCCCGACGGTCGAGGCAGGAAACTGAACTTGTTGCTGAAGGATTTGAGCAAATGCTCCTCCAAGTAGCTGTGCACTTGCGGATTCAGTTCTGTGAAATTAGTACTATTTAATACAAGCAGAAACAGACTAAGGTCTTCGAACAGTGCATGTTGCCAGTGACATACGGATCCGACTCCGAGACATGATCTTTTACTATGGGCCTCATAAGAAGGCTCAGTCACTCAGCGGGCGATGGAGGGAGCGATATGCTCGGAGTTTCTCTATGTGATCAAATCAGTATTGAGAAGATCCGAGACAAACCAGAGTCACCGACATAGCTCAACGTATCGCGAAGCTGAAGTGACAATAGGCGGGGCACATAGCTCGTAGAACCGAAGGACGTTGGGGACCCAAAGTTTTGAAATAGCGACCCGACGGGAAAGCGCAGTGGTGGCATACCACCAACCAGATAGACTGACGACATTAAGAGAGTCGCGGCGCTGGATACAAGTGGCGCAAGACCGTGCGGGCTGGAAATTATTAGGTACTGGAGGTTTTGTCCAGCAGTGGACGTCCGCATCGTCCTGTAGAGGTTCATAGAAAACATCTACTTTACAACAAGTAATAGTATTTCCAATTTTCCAAGTAAATTAACTTTAACTTACATATAAGTAAGACAAAAAAAAAAGTGGAACTTACTATCAGGATAACCATCCTCTTGGCTGCCCAAAAAGCTCAAATTAGTAATGGCTGATGTACTCAAAAAGTCGCCGAGATTGCCAAGAGTTACTCTGGTCCCATTAATATAGCCAGACTTTAGCTTCTTCATAGTGGTTATCATAGCCATGGGGATTTTCCCTTGATCTGAAAACGTATGCCTTTTAAAATATTTCAGTCAATAATAATAATACAATTTTTATCTCAACAAAATACGTTCGATTGAACTAGGCTGACTTAACATCATAAGCGATGTGATATACCAGTGTGCACAAGGTTTGTCGACGACTACCCCGCCCACTCGTAGGTTAGCTGCGTCGAACTGACCAGAAGAGCGTGGGATGCGGTCGTCTGACTTTGGAGGGGTTGTTCATCGACAAACCTTTTGCGCAAAGGTTTTACGTGAATTTGGATCTTAATGCAGAGCCAAGATCAACGAAGGTTTCTTTGTTTTCTTAGTTGATTTACCGTGTCAGTCAGCGTACTCCAACGAGCCACGGCTCTGGGGGTTATTCACTTCGAATATCTCAGTGGCTTAAAAAAAAAACATTTTTACCACAGACCTCAAGCCAAAAAGTTTTAACATGTCTGTGATCATGTAAGCCCTCCGCATTGCTGCGTCGGAACCTCAAACGCAACGACAGCCAAATAACAAGTAGCTAAAGAGTAGGTATAAAAAGAAGCTATTTATTTCTTAAAAGTTCTGAAAATTATTGCATTTCAGGTTATTTTGGCAAAGTTGAATAACTGAGTTTTACATATTTAGTAAATTTTTTTGTTGATTTTGGGATGCCTTTACATAATTTTATATGCCTTTTTTATGAACCCACTGGGTTTTATGGTGTATAGAACCTGGTGGCTGTCAGTTGGAGAATAACCCCCAATTGGCCAAAAACCCGGAATTAAGTAAGCAAAAAAGCATAAGAAGCATAACCATGAAACACAAACAAAAGCTACTAAAAAAACTTTATTTACAATGATCATGATTCGGCGTAAGTTCTTTAGCAGGATAACATTTAAGGCCTGGTTGCTTGACTTGACTTTAACCGAAACGTTATAGTTAAATATGGCGGACTGACCCTTATTTCGAAAGTCATAAGAGTCAGGTCGCCATATTTGACTATAACGTTTCGGTTAAAGTCAAGTCAAGCAACCGAGCCTGTCGCGTTAATTATAATGCTACCAATTCGGTTGCAGCTTGAAAACTGAAACTGGTAACAAAGATGTAAAATTTTTATAAAAGTATTTTACCTAAAAGGTACTGTGTGGCTAGTAAAGTGATGGTTGGCCTCCCAAGCATTTGCTTCCAACTCATGCCCAGGAAGGCGACGTTCGCTGTGAACGTGCTCGCGAGCAAAGCCGGGTCACGAGTCATGTAGTACTCCTCATAGTCGAAATTCTAGGCATGCCGGGAAATGACACGGGTCAAACACACTGTCACATGTAACATTTGATGACAGCTTTAAAAATTAGTACGTTTTATTGGTATAGAATATAAATCAATGACGATTAATGAATACGCTACGCTAAGAGGACGGGAAAGATATGACGTATGTTGAAGTCAAAAAATTCTCAAATATAGCGTCGCGCGTACCGCTGACAGCACATACCGCTATCAATCGCATACATTAGCGCTATTTTACAATTTCGACAAATTAAAATCCGGCTTTAGGGCGGAGCCTACAATTGTATGCGTGACGTCAGTAAGTGCTTCCTTTAACATGTTTAATCAACCGTACAGATAGAGTGAGTAATAAAATTAAATGAACATTATCTAAGGGGATAAAAACACTTCAAAACTTTTAATGAAGTGTTCTATCAATTAGTAGGATGCACTCCATGCATGAAGAAAAGCATTTCCTACTCCAAAAACAGTACTGTTCCCCAGCATTATCCAATATAGCAATAACTAAGATTAATAAAATCCTTAAAAAATTGAGTTGCCATTTTTATTTTACTGTGTTATCTTCCTTAATGCAATTTTGAAATTGTAAAATAGAGTTTTGTGCTAGACAATTGTAACTCACACAAAACATCTAAGGTCCGGTTTCCACCAAAGCGGAGCTGTGTTTGAGTAACCAATCATATTTCATCATTTCGACATTTCCTCTCCCCTCAGTTTCGGAGATGTCAAAATGACAAAATCTGATTGGTCGCTCAAACACAGCTCCGCTTTGGTGGAAACCGGGCCATAGATTTGTGCCGCATAGCTTTTTGCCACATAGCCTTGTTTAACCCTGCTTACACCCAAACTGGCAAAACAGTTACCCACATAACCAAGACTGATAACCATAGAAGGGCAATTTTTCCCCATAACCATTAGTTACACACATTAAGGGCGCATACAGTTACACAGAAGAGATAAAAAAAGCAAGCATGAAAATCGCAAGAGGTATAAAACAATACCTAAATACATCTGATTCAAAGTCAACACTATGAGTGGCCTTCCCAGCAGGTTTTGCCATGAGGACTTCAAGAAATAAATCTCTGATTTTAGCATATCAATCATCAGCTCATAGTCTGAAGCTATGTAGAAACGCTTCATATCAGAGAACTATTGAATAAGAATGAAAATAAATTATATTTTAACATTTGTTTTTATCACAGTATGTTAATGCGAAAAATTTCCGTCACCTATTAGTTAGTTAACTAAAATATTAAAGCTTGACAACAATGATTAAATGATAATAAAATTATAGTTATTGCTTTTCACATATTGTATACAAATAATTAACCAAACCAAGAGCCAGGCACTGAAGTAAATGGTCGATTATATTCACATTTAAATTATGTACATAAAAATTAATGAAAATTGTATATAAAACTTAACGTAAGTTTAAATACCTTACATATTCCTGAAGATAGAGATAAGTAATAGCTTGTGATTAAATAAAAAGTTTACAAGTACATATATACATAATTTTAAACTATGATACTGATAAAAAATTATCCCGTAAAACATTTGAAATTACTGTTTGATAAATTTAATCTAAGATGGATCCAACATATTCATTTTTGTATGTAGTCTATAATAATTAATTGATCTGTTTCTGTAGTACAGCCCTAATAAAATTATTACTAATTTAATTTTAATAACCCATATTTATACACAACATTAATAATTAAATATCTCTTAATTGAATAAATTTTACCTGGGGTGTGAATGCAAAAATGCGCTCATTTAAAGAGTACAATTTACTAGTGCTCAATATGCCCACATCACGAGATTTCCTTCCAGACAATCCAAGTTTTTTGTTTCGCCCTGTTGAAGAAAACAAAACATTGGTTAGATTTGTACAAACATAAAATCACATTGGGAAACACACTCCTTTCATCACAGACACTTTGTACAAACACATCTAGCCCAACAACTCATGTACCTATATAATTTGTATATACAACAGGAAGTGTGTTTTAATGAAAACGTGTATTGTAAAATCTGATTAATACAATCACACTTGATACGATTTCTCGCATAATACCCCATTTTACACTGCAACTTGAGACATGTTTGTTTTACTGTAGTGATAACAGCACCATCTCTCAATGCAATAGGTTATTAGTTGTAACATTAAAAGTATTTGTAACATTAAAAGTGACAGTAAAAGTTAGTGAGACTATCGACATTAAACATGCTTGGGATGATACAATAAAAGTTTCACTTTCAAAAGAAAAGCTGACTGACTGACAATTGATCTATGAAGCCACAGAGAAACCACAGGCAGATCAGGCTGACATTTGGCATACAGATTGCTAATGTGACATAAGAAAAACAGGCTCTTGGGGGGTTAAAAGAGGATGACCCACTATTTGTATAAAAGCAAAGAGGCAGGCACAATCTAGAAAGTATTATATAAATAGATGCTACCTATTGGAAATAGACAAGGAAAATTCCAAATTAAAGTCAACTTAGAAGACTTTAACTTAAGGGTTCTAATTTGTCTTACAATAACAATATGTACAACAAAATGTGATGGTTAAAAATAAATTGGGTAAATTATATCGTCTTCTTTCAAAGACCTTACCCAAATATGTATAAAGGTGACTCAGAACTCTTGCTGGCTGTACTTCAATGGGCGCCACTTCACTGATAGTTTGAACGTGCAGATCATACTCTAGAAGCTTGTCTCTGATCTCATTGTCCTCCGCCAGTATAACAATCTGTACAACCACATCTGGTTTCTTCTCTGAGCACAGCCGTCTGTTCAGTGGATCTAACTCTCCAACTGCCAAAAATCCCTGTAAAATTAAAATCTTCCAGTTAATTATTTTTTATACCAGGTATCAACCAGACCATGTTCACTTGTCATGTGATCAAGAGCACTACAGGTAGTCATTAAGACCGATTTCAGACGGATGCCGCGCGCCGGCTAGGTTGCACGCGTTTATTATTTCTTGTACAATCTATTTCACACGCTGCAGACGTCCGATTACGAAGTAGCCTTAGTAAGTTGAAAGAGATAAAGTTACACGATACAAAAAGAGCACAACTTTATTTCTACAGTGGATTTAAATCATCCTGCGAAGTGAACTTTGCGTACCATCAGGTACTATTATTGTATTCCGTGCTATACCTGATTTTACTAACCCCATGTACAAATTAGTTATTCTAAGAAAGCATGTTTTTTGTAGGAAAGAAAATATCTTATGTATTAATCCAGTATTTCATCCATCTCCATTCCAGATTTCAGCCAAACAGGTACAGAAGAGGCAGCATGTAGGAGTAACACACACAAATGCAAATTTTCAATTTTACACATTAGTCAGATTTTGATTAATTGACTATTCATTAGTTGCAGTTTGCTGGTAATATGCCTATGTGAATTTAAGTCATTTTTTTAAAAAAGGTTATTATGACTTGTATTAAATAAATATTTTTACCTCTTGCAATAGTTTTCCAAGGATATACAATGACTGGCCCCAGATAAACGGACACCTTCCAAGTGGTATGCGTTCTTGACTTCCAGGCTCTGCTTGCTCCTGGTCAGCCTTTTCCGCAGGCACTGCATACAACTCAGGAACTAACTTAATCCCATCGTCCTTCCTTATCATAATTTTTTCAAGTCTTTGCATGTAGTCTGTAACATTGTTCTTATCCCCTTGGAAACAGAAGTCAAGTATGAGGTAGCAGAAGAATAAAGGCCATTCACATTCTATGTTCTCAAACATTCTCAGCTCCCAAGGTTCGTAATACAATCTATTTGGGTCTTCTCTTGGTGTTTTGTGTCCATCTCTCAAGAATCTTTTGCAACCATATTTTCCCTGAAGCTTTGTGACTATTGTTTCTCTAGTTTTAGCTATCAACTGAGGGTCATCAACAGCAAATGCAGGGTAACTAATAATGGACAGTATACCCGAATCTAACTCCTTGCTGTTAGACTCTCTGGGAAGCATGGACTGTAACACAGCCTGGCATTTCTGAGCCTCATCTGCCAGCACGTGTATTACACTGGAAGGCCCTCCACGGGCACCAAATAGATCTAGCTCATTCATTGCCTCAAGAGCAGCTTTAGCCATACCAATCGAACTCGCATTTAACTCAGGTAGGCCATGATTAGTTTTGTCTCCCCTTTCCCAAATTCCATAATCGGGTGTACAATAAGCAGATTCTATGTAGAAAACTAAATTCTGGATGAATGCAACTTCATCTAGCGAAAATACTATTTGCAACCCAGATGCGGTCATCTGAGCAAGGACAAGGAGGTACAAAGAAATAGCATCAATTTGAAGATGGCCCCATTCAGTGTCTTTGACTACCGTTTGGCCAGTTCTCGATGAGTACTTTGCATGGAGGGAATCCAATGGATGTTGAGTGCTCTTGAATTTTTCTACTTTGTCTTTTTGTTGCATCATTGCCATTAATAGACCTGTGAACGTAATAAGCATTAAGTGGTAAGTAAGTAATAACATTTTATTTTCACAATTAATAGCAATGAACGGCACCGACTTACCCCTCATGAGCTTTACACAGCTCTGTTCTAGCTCGTATGTTTTGGCACGATCTTCGTCCTGGTCGGCGATTTTCTTGAATGCCATGGACAGACCCCATACGGCCAAGATACAATAGAGGTTGTCCCTGATCCAGGCATGGTCGTTGTGAGGACTGGCTGGAAACAACCCCGTCACCGGTTGCTGGTGATCTAAAATTAACTTGTGCACGACTCTTTGATAATAATCTAAGCGGACGCCCGAATTGCTTCGGGTCCTCATTGTTGATCACACAGTATTGCGCACTTTATGTTTTTATGTCAACACACATTATGAGGGGAAAACCTGATTGAATTAATTAATAATTATTCAAAAATCATAGCTTTTTCTTTCAATACAATTACATTGTCAATTATGTCATTTGAAAGTCGTGACTGTCACTGTCAAATACAATATCTTTAATCTGTGGTCAAGGCAGGAGATGGCAGGAGCCATGGAGATAGGTAGGTACAATCTTTCAGAGCAAACCACCGAGTGTTATTGTCTAAAACAATGATTCTGCGACACGATCGCCAGGAGCATGGCAGTCATCATGGAGTAATAATGTTCTGTGGACACGACCACAGACCACTGCAACTGGATTTGGATTTTTGACAATTGACATTGACGTGAATTTTGATTTTTGATAAAGTTTTGATTTTGACTTTGTTGCTGCATTTTATTTTTATTTTTTATATTTTTATATTTTTAATTTTATATATTTTAGATATCATATTGTTCAAACTAAGATTTTAGCCACATATGTAGCTTTATTAATATCCGAAATGTTTATACATTTCATAATTTGTAATATTTTCTTCATTGCCCTGTGTGGGAGCAAATTGATACCTCCAGTTTATAATGCGACAAAAGCAAGTGTCCCCGTTCTATTTACTCAATTGGAGAAGAACGATCAGATTACGCACAAAGTATTGAGTGAAGGAGGGTCAATATCACATATCAGTGCAGTCACTCTGCCCAGTAATGACCTGACTCTTGTAAATTTAGAAAAAATCGCTAACGTTACCAAAGAAACATCGGTGGTGCCAAGAAAAGGGGTCAATTACGAAGACGCCATCAAAAGCCATGAAGAAGAAGCAATAGCTTCTGGTATTCCAGTTGAAAAAGTACCTAATAAATCAAACATAACTTCCACAATTCCAAAAAATAGAACCAATATACCAAATGATACACAGAAGGTAAAATATGCAAAACCACATAAACCGTTGTTGTTATCTTCTGAAGCTTTAGCAAGAATGGATAAACTAAATAACATTACTATTGATGAAAGTAGCTCCAGTATTAAAGTTCAAGCTGTCAAAGCTAGAAGTCACCCTGAAATGATCCTGCCTATAGTAATAACAATATTGGTGGTACCTATGTTTGCTGTAGTTGCTTATATGGCTCTTAAGAGAGGTCAAGAGGCTTGGAAGAATAGGCACTACAAACGCATGGACTTCCTTCTTGATGGAATGTACAATGATTAATGCTAAGATATTATTAACAGCAATAAAACTGCTGAGCAATAGTGGATTCTAACATAAGAAATTATTTTCAAGTACATTTACACTAATTTCAGCTCTACTTAAGCATTGCCATCTACTTAAGCAAAACATGGCTATATTCGGTATTTTGCCTTTGCTCTTTGCAGCTACTTTTTTCAAATATTATATACTAAGCCCAATACAATTTATTAGTTTACCATTTCATTTATGGAAAAGCCATATCATGAGATGAAAATGCACAGATTAACTTAAAATGAAAGTAATGATTTCAACAGGTGAATATTTGGTCAAAAGCCTAGCAAAATATTATGTTTTAGCTAAATCATTATTTTTGCCAGCGATTATTGGTGAAGCAGATATCAACTATGTACTGCAAAACATGCTAAAAATAAGAAGAAAATTTTTAGAACGTTTTTAATTTTTATACTAATCTCTATTTTTTTTATACAAGAATATTTCTAGCTCAAGCTGATGACAATAACTATTATAAAATAGAGCTATTTAATTGTAATCATAGTAATATATTATACGGTGCTCAATGTTGATGATATTTGTGCCTTGTTGATCTTAATTTTTTTAATAGTTCTTGCAATATATTCAATGACATAATATTAAAATGCAGTAGAAACTCGATTATCTGGCACTAAGTTATATCAATTTGTGGTTATCCGCACTACCAACCACAAAAAATTTTAATAAAAAAACTCATAAAGAAACTGAAGAATGAACATTTAAAAGGTTTATAATGTTGGTTATTACCAAAATTAACTGTGCAACAGGTATCTGGGGCTGTACCATCATCTCTAAAGCTGTAATGTTGCAGTATTGTTTTGACATCTTCATACTATGTTTGTATGAAAATATTGAAACAGGTGCTGCAGCATTACTGCTTTAAGAAATGGTGGTCCATGGTCCTATGCTCTGTGATATGTGGTCTTATGTCAATATTACTCGTTTTCACCAACTTTAAAAGACACCTAAGCCCGAAGGTGACAGTTGTAAGTGAAAACTGTCACCGATCGGCTTAGACATTTCTTAAAGTGTTGGTGAAAACAAGCATTAGTTAGCATATTAGTTCTTGTTTTTAAAAAGCACATATTAACATCATTTACTACATATGCACAAAACCTGCTTTTCTTGATACATACTACATACAATTGTCCAAATGCCTAACAACAATAATTAGTCCTGTTACTCGAGTTTCCACTATAATATTTTTATAAAGTTATTCAATAATTTAGAAGATGTATTTTGTATTTGTCTTCCTAAGATTTTTGTGATATTTACTGATGTATTATTAATATCATGTACATAATGTGCAGAATTTGTGTTTTTGTAAAATATTGCTATTTTATAAAAATAAATGTTACAATTTAAAGTTAGGTACTTTCTTTTAGTGAACCAACTAGGTGTTGCCTATGGTTCCACTGATGTGAATTTCGTGTTTTCATAAATCCCTTGGGAACCATGGCCTTTTTCACGATAAAAAGTACCTTTGTATTAAACCAGGGTAGGTAGGGATATTCTATCTCAATGCCCTCCCAAATCGGTTCAAAAGTTTTTGTCTGAGAGTAACAATTAATATCCATACAATTGTCATACATCTACCCAAACTCTCCATACTAATAATAGGGTTCGATTTTTACCATCTTGGTATGGTATAAATGGAACTTTATACATTACTGAGAATTTCATATTATATTAATAGTTGACCCGGCAAACGTTCTGTTGCCATTAGGGATGTAAAATAGAAATAGCTTACGACCTACCGAACTTGCTCAGAAAATTTTATAACAATCGGTCGAACTGTTTCGACATGGTGTCGACATTTTATAAAAATTGGTACGAGAATTTCATTTAGTTTAAAATAACGAATAACATTTTTTTGTGGGTGTGCCCGCGGAATTCAATTTTTTGTGGTTTTTCGCGATTTTTAAGCTAATAACACATAATAGGCTTATGGCAGTCAAATTGCGGGAATTCCAGTATCATCTTAACGTGTTTATAGTGTCGAGTTAAATAAATTAGGCCGAGATTTGCGAGTAATTAGGATAGATATAGAATAATTATTAATAGGAGTAATTAGGATAGATATTTTTAATTTTATGCAAATATTTTGATAGAAACTCGTAAAGATGATACTCATAAACATAAAACACTATAGGGATAATGATACTGCCATTTTCGCAAATGACTGCCATGAGCCTTGCAAAAAACCACGAAAATTTTGAATTTCGCGGGCAGTCGTTGATTTCGATTTTCGCCTCCGCCTATCAACGACTCTACTGTTGTCTACCATAGAGGCATAGACTTGCGAAAAGAATTGGATAGGTCTTTGGAATTGTACAATACAATTTGAATTTACCACGTGACATTGGCGAAGTGCTCAGGAATGCAAATTCGTATTTTGTCTGCATTGGTTCTTTAGGAACTGTCACAATCTTACGTGAAGCCAAAACCATGGTTTGACATGAGTAATGTTCGTCAATGATAGAAATATTTCTTAGCCGATCGACCTGCTGTGCTGCTTAAAACGTAGTGATTATATACTCTTTGGTGCTGCTTTGGCAGTTGGCACTTGGCACAAACAAAAGCCATAAACGAAATCAACAACAACAATTTGAATTTTGACGTTGACGAAATGTGTCAAGTGTCATTTGTCACCTGTCACCAAGTTTTGTTACTGTCAGATGTCAGTGACTGCTTCTGAGAAGTGAGAAGACGCCAGTGATATAGAGTAATCTGTGGTGAGAAGTGAGGAACAGCAACCCAAACTGGGTGTAAGCTAAAATCGGTAGGTACCTATTCGGTTCTGAGTTTTGACTTCAGAATTTAAAGTGAATTATCTCTTGTTTATTTGTGTACAAAGCAATAGAATGCATATAAAAATTTGAATATTAAGCTTTGAACTGTGGTTTCGGAGTTCTTAATAGTTAAGTGCTCGCATTATAAGAAAATAATAACCTTGGTCCGATAATGGTGAGTATAAACAGCTTAAATAATGCTAGCCTGATGCTAGCTATAATATTATTTACTGAGTCTTTTGTGTGACTGTACGTATACTACCCATGTAAATATTTAGCTTAAAAAAGGAAGATTAACACCAGCCGCTCTGGCTGTATTTATTATTGATATTAGGTGTTAGTTTGTATAAATTTTTTATGGTGTTTCTCTATAAGAGTAGGTACCAAGACATGTTTTTCTTGTTGAAATTACGAAATACAAGTATAATATATTATTTATATATACATGGTATTCATTAATAAAAAATTCAATCCTAATGATTAGTGTTGAATTTTGTAGGGTAATATTAAAGAGAGAATAGTTTATATGTGCTGCTAGCTAGAGAGATGAATGTGGCAGTACTTCAAGAAATAAACAATGAGTGCCCAGAGTGGCTGTGTTAGTTGCAATGAAGAGTCAGAACATTTTGACACCAAGCATGATGCAGAATGTTCAGAAGGAGAAGATGCACAGATACGATTGGCACCACACGTGCAGGCCTACCTCGCACATAACAACCCCACCACCAACTGCTGCGGGTTCGCCATTCCCATTGCTTTTGAAAGAGCCGCTCCTGGCACCTGGTGGAACCCACGCTTTGACTCTGAAATACTCGAAGGACAATACCGAAGTAGCTCTTTCAGACAGATAAGATTAAGATTCCGGTGAGTTCAAGAAACTAAATGTTCTGCTTCACACCCAAGTATTTTGTTCAAATAGCTGTGAAACACATTCCTTGGCATCTTTGTTATTGTACCTGTAATATAATAAGTGTTTTTATTTTTTTTTCAGATTTGCACTTTTATATATTTTGATATTTTCTATATCATGGTTTATCTACCTTGTGGTCCTTGGTTTGAATGGTGTTACCGTAATATGGCCATTTTTGTGTTCTATATTTGCTGGTGTCCTCCTCATAACGTGTGTGATGCTGTTTGTAACGTTTACAAACTTTTACAAGATGTACACGTCTAAGCTGTCCCTGGTCATGGCACTCGCTCTTTGTACCCTCAGTCTCTCATTGGTGACTCTGACCACACAAATCAACTCTGAATATATCCAAGCGGCTGACATCAGCCAATCTGGACACTTTGCAATGTGTATAGAGATCCTATTAATAATATACACATTGACACCGTTACCACTTTTTGCTTGTGTGATCATAGGACTGATGTACTCCACTGTGTTTGAAGTATTGAATATTGTTTTGCATTTATCTGAACAAGAATGGCAGTTCCCTGGAATGTTTGTGAGGGTTTTCCTACAGCTGTGTGTCCACATTATCGGTGTTCATATTTACCTTATGACATTTGTGAGAATGCGTGGCACCTTTATGAAAGTCGGTCAGAGCTTGCTCGTCAGGAGACAGTTGGAGATGGAGAAACTCTTGAAGGAAAAAATGATCCATTCAGTGATGCCGCCAAAATTAGCTAGTTGGTTGATGGAAGAGCAGCTGTTAGAAACCGAAACCACTTTTAAAACTAACGATCCTCTAAACCCACGAAGTTCACACCCAGGGGCGTCTGATATTAAATCCCTGTTTAGACCTTTCAATATGAGCTCAATGGAAAACGTTTCAATTTTATTTGCCGATATCGTCGGTTTTACAAGAATGTCGAGTAATAAAGGCGCTGAGGAGTTGGTGAACATACTGAATGATTTATTTGAGAAGTTTGATGAGTTGTGTCTGATTCACGGCTGCGAAAAAATATCCACATTAGGCGACTGTTACTACTGCGTTTCCGGTTGCCCGGAGCCTAGGCCCGATCATGCAACATGTTGTGTGGAAATGGGACTAGGTGAGTATACTAAGAAATATCCTCTGCTTAGGAAAACCTCATTCGATTATATAGACAGTTGTTAAGACGTAGCTTACGTAGATGAATGTTTCAGGAATGATAGATGCGATCCAAGAATTCGACCGGGAGCGTGGCGAGGGGGTGAACATGCGAGTGGGTGTCCACACGGGCACCGTCCTCTGCGGCATAGTGGGCACGCGTAGATTCAAATTCGACGTTTGGAGCAACGATGTCACTTTCGCAAACAAAATGGAGTCGACTGGAAAACCAGGACGCGTGCACATTTCCGAGGAGACGAGTAAATTCCTCGGAGGCTCCTATGTTTTGGAAGAAGGAGAGGAAGTTTTCGGTGATTATAAATTTTAACCATGTAATTATGTGTACGTTTTGCATGTATTTTGTTTTTATTCATTTATTAATACCCGTAAAATGTGTCCAGGTCATAAAACCTACTTCATTGAGGGCCGGCAGATGAGTTCCCCCTACGACCACGACCAATGCCTCACGCCCTCCAATCCAATTAACCTCCGCCTCATTATATCTCCCGCAGTATCCCCGCAATCTGTATTGTCCTTCAACCATTCCCCGCTGCCGCTGTCGGCTAAAACGAGCGAGTCGTCGACGGATGAGAAGCAAAACAAAAACGACACCAAAGTCACAAACAATTTCCTAACCCCGTATCCTTTTAATTTTCGTAATAAAGCCAGTTCATTGCCGAGCATTTTGGATTCTGATACTGAAATGGACGACAAGAAGGGTTTTCCTGAAACGAATGATAATTCATCAAAAAGCCCGACGTCTGTTGGTAAGTTGACCATTTTACACGTAGCTTAGGTGGAACACAATACATTCATATATATTGTATACCTAGCTATTATGAAATTCGGGCTTTCATCAATTCCTCGTTAATCGTATAGCTTTCCCAAGATACAAAGTTATCTAGGTATGTATACTTTCAGAATTAAATCTACCTCCAATCCAGATTTCAGCCAAATCGGTTCAGTAGTTGCGTCGTGATGGAGTACCAAACACATGCATCAAAATTTTCCTCTTTATAATATTAGTGCGATGTGAATACGAGTAGCCGCGTACGTAACTTCGTCTTAGATTACACGTATCACAGTGATTTCATTATCTCGTTTTTATAAATATGAGCTTAGTGTGTGATTGAATACATCGATTCGAAATCCTTTTCTTTATTTTTATCTGCATCTTTTTATATATAGTAGAAGATAATTTTAAAATTTTATAGCAACACGTGATTTGTTTGTGGTCATATTATTGAACCCTTGAACTAAGCGGAGTTTTATTTACTAAAAGTCTTATTTATCAGTCGCTGATAAGATATAGTGAGACTGAGACGTTTAATTGCTTAGAGATGATGTGCTCATCGCCCGGCACTCCTAATAATAAATTGACGATCGTGTTATATTATAAATGCGAGTGTGTTTTCGCTTGTTGTTTGTTGTTATTTTGTTCAATCACACTGCAAAGAAGCATTGGATTATCGTTATTGATAAGAAGCTATTAATTTTTTTTAGGATTCTATATCTATCTATACAGCACACAAGACAAAAATGGAAATCTTCTAGGATCACTTTCTGCATATTTCGATCATGTTGTGATGTTATTCGGGTTCATATAGTAATAATCTATGCTCCTGGCCATATTTGGTTCGGAAATTCTGTTCTGGTATTTCGAATTTATGGAGACAACGTATGTAACAGGACTTAATGTCAAAAGCCTACTTGGTCTGATTACCTAAACAAATTGTGAAAAACCAAATTAAATTTGGACGTGGCGGACTGAAGCCATAAACGTTAAGTTCGCATTTTGTTCTTTTTGTTTCAAAATTCGTGAAATTCTTTGTACGAGTATATTGGTGCTATAAAGAATAATTTATTTATTTATTTAAAAGTTATGAGTGCAGAGTGTAACTTTTCTTATAGCTCGCGTAATCTTTTATGTCAACAGTCGAGATTTAGAATTTCAAACTTTACGCTTTGCATCTGTTTAATGCTGTTTACGACTATTGCTATCTCGGAAATAAGTACGATGGACGAAAATGTAGCAACAGAAGCGCGAATGAAAATATTTCAACTATATTCTCATCTAATTAGGTATTAATTGGTTTATTCTAATAAGGTACGCAATTAATTGCAGAAAATAATGAACTTTTTTATTTAAACTTTTTTTGAAATGCTAGATAATACCTACCTACTATTTATACAAAATATTCTGCTACAATTTCTGCGTTTTAATGAAGTACTTGTAAACCCTCCAAGTAGTAAGTAGTAATGAGTAGGTACCATGTTAGTAGTACTCGCTCGCTAAGTGATTGCTTGTCAATATGGGTTCCTAATAATATAATGATTAGCCAGTTGTAATATCTTGTGTCTACATAGTATATTGACTTGAGATCGCGACGACTTGCTAGAATCTAGATAAACAAGAAAGGTAGTCAAACTACGTGAATGCCTAGTGTGGTCGCAAATAAGATTAATGGTCGTCAATGATTTGCTAACTGAGTGTAATTTATTCACACATTTGAAACGTTACAATTGTTATCTGATCCACCTAAAAGACAATCGTTTCTCTAATGGTGGCATGATTATAGCAAACGCAGGATATTTATATTATATTTATATTATATATTATATTTATTTCATCATAATTATGTTTCTATGAACGAATTGCTTACTAAGTACCTACTTATGATTATGTTTCTATTCATATCTTCACACAATAAAATCGTTTGCAATCTATACATATTACATACTTAAACAAATACTCGTACCTACCTGAATGAAGTAAATTGTATATAAATTAACGTCCGGACGTATTGCGTACGATGTAAATATGACACTTTTTCAACAAAAACTGCGTTGAATTTAGATGTTTAGATGCAATAGTAGACTTTCTACTGATATCCTACTAATATTATAACGCGAAAGTATGGATGGATCTTTGTTACTCTTTCACGCCGCACCTACTGAACCGATTCGGCTAAAATTTGGAACATAGATAGCTTATAACCCGGATTAGCATACTAACACACAGTAACCACTTTTTAACCGACTTCAAAAAAAGGAGGAGGTTCTCAATTCGTCGGAATCTTTTTTTTATACCAGAAAATCCATCGTTCCCACGGGATTAGCGAAAACGAAATTTATGCGGGCGGTGCTGCGGGCAACAGCTAGTATTACATATTATATGTATAACTAGCTGACTAGTTGAAACCCCCAGGCCCCAGCTAAGTTACTCATACATATTATGTATATTCGCTTAAGTGATCCCGTTGGAATTTTGCTAAGTCCTTTTTATTCACTTCATAAATAATTCTTTCTGTTGTTGAAAACTGTATTGAAATCCATACCTACAGCAGTTATTAAGGTTACTTCGAACAAACAACGTATTTTGATAGGTACTACTTAACTAACTTAAGCCTATAGAATAATGATTTATGGATAGCATTAGTGACTTGCAATCCTCCGGGGTTTCCCGGATGTGTCCACATTTTAAACGAATATTACAGAGGTATTTTGCAGTACTTTATTAATATAAGACTTTAATTTGATAAAAAAAATAACTCTAGATTCTATCGGATGATAAAGCAAAATATTTGCCGACAGAACAATCATGTACGGAATATCTAAATAGAAATTACATTATGCGTTCATTTAATTAAAATGCGGTAACTCGATATACTCTGAATGTAGGCTAATGCTATTTTCATACTTCGGTTAATGACTTGGGAACTATTTCGTTACAGGGAGTTACGGAAAGTATACGAACAAATTGAAAGGCTGGAAAGTGCCAAGGTTTTTGAGGAAGCATTCGGACACACCTTTGCACGAAATGAAGAAACGACAGTTCAGCGATAAGGCGATACACTTCGTGGAACGAGGACAAGAGGCTGTGCAGTCAAACAACGGTTACCACCAAGTGCCTATAGTTATAGAATCTCAGGACGCCAAGTCCAAGCCCGCACAGAGTAGTAGTAAGCCGAGTTGTCCACCTAACAATGAGGCGGCTGCATTTGAAAAGGACATTTTAGATATTCGTTCGTATCTCAGTCAGTCTAGAAGCAATATGTCGCCCTTCGCTAGAAGTAGCAGCTATAGATCGCAGTATGGCAGATCCAATATAGAGGTCAGTAGTAGAATTTATACTTGCATTTTATTGAATACGTATTAAAATTATCGCACCCGGCGGGATGCGAACCAGAGCGATGTTGCGAATAGAAAAGTCCAAAATGCATGGGGTTGACATTAGCTACTTAATGCTATGGCATAGCGTAAGCTAACGTCAATCCCGTACATTTTTGGCATTCTACATCGCTGAATATAGCGATATCGCTAATAGAATGTCACTTTGTCTAGGCCCTCAGGGGTGTGATTGCCTAAGAAAAAACGTATTCATCGTTATCGTAATCGTTAGCTAATTCCTCCCCCCGATTGGCTGACGTAAATCTGGGAATCAATTACCGGGCAGAATTTGTAAACAATTACGATATAATGAATACTTTTTTTTACACCATCAGACCCCAGAGTCCCCTAGCTATTGCGGCTGGCTGCTTTACCAGTTAACTACAGGATGCTGCAGAGACGATAATTTCGATATGTATTTATTATACAGTCCTTAGTCAAATCTTAAGGGTGTAAAATACTAAAACCAAAAGATAATTAGTAGTAGAACCTAGTATTTATAGAGCTAGTTTACTGCATGCTTTTCAGATAGTAAATAAAGATGCAGCCAAAGCTGATATCGTATTAACTTGAAAGGGAACAGGGAAATCCATGCTTAAATAATTATTGGAGCCAAGCAGGTTTCTAGACTGTTTAAAAAATCCAATTATATTAGTGACATTGAGTAATTTGTTAAAAGAAAAAATCATAATTCATCTCACAGTATAATAATATCTTCTTTGTCTTTTTCTTTTAGTTATATAAATAGCCATATAATGTTACTCTTGAAAGAGATATTGAAGCTATTTAAAAATAAATAATAAAAAATTACCCCTTAGTCATGTAACTACGTAACGTAAAATTTGCTGAGTCATATTTAGATATTTATACTGAACTAAACTAAAAGCACTGACTTGAAAAATTGCTTTCTATTGATTACTAAGACAGATTAATTTGTTTTGCTATAATCCGCAAATTGAAAAGATTCTGTATGGTGAAATATGCAGGAACACTGGCCACATAAAACTTCTTTCTTCTTGCTATTTCTATTGAGTTTCTTGATATGTAGCAATGTCAATGTTTCGCAACGTGATTATTCTGAGGGAGTCGTGCACGCCAGCGTGGAGAGCTTCCCAAAGGTGTTTAGCTAAACACCCTTACAATACTTAAATCCATCTCTTGTGTGGGAGAGGCCTATGCCTATATTCCTATATGCCTATATTTGAAACAAAATCTCGCTGCTTAGGCGGTCAGTTTCCTCTTTAGGTGCAGCGACAAATTGCGTCAAGTCCTATAGTACTGTCAATTTGATAGCTTGATGAAATCGTAGGTGCCCGTGAGTCGAGCGCGTAGTTCCACGCTGGCGACGCACGGCGAGCTGGTGCGGCCGAAGGACAGGCGGCTCAACCTGCCCCTGCAGGTGCCGCGCTCGCACGACGACGCCGTCAGCCTGTGCCCCTCCGTCAACAGCCGCAAGGACTCCGGCATCAGAAGTACTAGCAGGCGATCCAGTATTCAGCAACAGGTAACATATTAGTTGTTACTAAACAACCAGCAGTATCCAATCGGAGTATCAATCATTGAAGCACTGCATCAATGTCACAACGTGACACAACGTGTTGTGATTGGTCAAAACCCATGTTTTGACATCGATACAGTTCTTTAATGATTGACACATTTTTAGCCGATCGACCTGCTGGAGTCGTTACCAGTTACCACCACCTCTTAGAGAAGTAATGCTGCAGTGCTGTTTCAATATTTTCATACAAACATAGTATATATTATATATCTTTCTCTTTCACGACCTTTGCACCAGCCAATTTCCTTGACAGTCAAGGAAGTTGGCTTTTTGGTTTATTGAATAATAGCCTAATTCTCATTTTCACCAACAATCACAGTTTTCACATACAAACATCTGTAGGGTTAAATGTAGTGTAGGGCTTAAATGCTCCTTTAACACTTCAGTCAGGTATTGTGAGTGATACAAACGATGATCAAATTTAACATACAAAGTTACAAATACGCTTAGGCATTCACATTTTATAATTTTATTTATATCATATGTTATTATTAATTTTTTGTTAGTGCTTGAATAGTAGCAAAAACCTTTAATTTTTATTTTTTATTCTGTACAAGTTAGTACTCAAATCATCCCTTCCCATTCATTCAGTACTGGCCCATTATAAACAAAGTTAACTAGCAGGGCCTAAAAAGTGATTGTAGCTTTAAATTGAGCCTTTATCAAGCGACAAAAGTGGAAAACATAAATGTTCACAAGTTCAATGACAAAGGATGGTCAAGTAATATAGCTGATTATCTTATTGATAACATTTATTTCCACTCCTTCTTGGGAATAGATTGGTTCTATAATCTTAAAACGTTTTGAAATCAGAATTGGCACAGCTACAATTAAATATGTATTCTCTTGCGATAAACCATTTTACAATGACATAAAACATACAAAGTCTTAACACAGTATGTTTTGGCAGTTAAATATTCAAATATTTCGTTATTTGCTTTTCTCTCTTTTTAAAATGTAATGAAATAGTTTCATGAAAAAATTAAATTCATTGTAAATATTTATTTCTATGATATAGTCGTGTTACAGTTTTATATTTATGTTATAATGTTTGCAATCTGAATAGTTTGTTTGTTTTAACTATGTGGAGTTCGTTATATTCAGAGTTCCGTATCTCAACACAAAAAAAAAACGGAATTTGAATTTAGCATCAATATAGCTGTCTTTACCATAGAACTCTAAGCTTACGGTAGAGGTATCGAGTTGAAATTTTTATCAATTACAAAAGTAACTACTTCCTTGGAGGTGTAAAAAGTAGAACCAATCAAAACGGCTATTTATGTCCTTGAGTCCTGCGGCTCACAAACTCAAAACATATGCGGACCTTAGTGTTCACAAACATGAAATTTTACAAATAGCAAAGTCGCATAGCACGAGAAGAGGAAAAATGTTAAAGTTATGAAGTTATATCACATATAAGATGTATTTTCGGTGCAGTTAAAATTTTTACCAATAGATACTGAAAAATTAAGCTATATGTGTAGTAAGTGAAACTAGATGTGTTTTGAGTTTGGTGATTGGTGCGACTCGCTCTTGAACAGTTTTTGTATCATTTTCAGATATTCGCCCTCAACCATGTATCACTAGCGACATCTCAGGCCGACATGATGCAACACCGGGTGTCGGGTTACTACACTTCGAGTCAGTCCTCCATAAACGACCCGCCGTCTAGAAGCAGGCTCCCGCCGCCTTTGAACGAGGATCAGGTCAAGTCGCTGCAGAAGTTGAGGAAGCAATCGGATCTCCAGCTAATTCGATGCGTCCAAGACAACGCAAGGTCGGGAATAAACTATTTCGTGCAGCCACCTTTAAATAGATTTACGCTGTTTTTCAAGATTCCGGAAATGGAAAAGCATTATCGGGACAAAGCGCACCGGAGCGACGACTGCGAAGACTTCCCGCCAACGTTGACCACGTCTCGCTTTAATACCGCCCTGGATATTCTTGTATCTGCTATCATTTTTCTAGCAGTTTCCTCATCAATACTGATTCTGTACAACGAATGGCGATATACCATCGGATGGTTCGTATTTTTCGTTCTCATCGAAGTTCTCGCGATGGGTTTCTGCGTATACAGGCACTATCTAAAGTGGAAAACGAAACACGACCCCCAAGATATCACGGACGCCATGAGGAAGTCCGTCAAGATATTCAGAAAGTTATCGAACTGGTACCCCTGGCATCTGTCCGGTAGCCTCCTGATAAGTTTGCCGATACTGGCGATCCTAATCAACTTCTCTTGCCAAAACACTACGATGACAATTTTAAAAGGGGAACAATCCTTTTACGTTTACCTCCTGTATGTTAGTATAGTTCACTTTTGTAATTTCACGCAGATGAGTTGGCTGGTTAAGAATACTTTGGTCACGCTGTACGCGGGCTCTTTCCTGTTCTTTGTTATCCTAGGATGCCGGGATGCTAATATTCAATTAATAGACGGTGATATTAAGATGAATCCTCTTTCCGTTGCTCAAAATATGTCTTTGTACAATATGTCCAATGTCTCCGAAGAGTGGTTTGATAATAAAGTGGTTCATCATAAAACACACCTTATGGAGTTGTATCTGGATGTCGCGCTGCTTTTGATGCTGGTCTGGTTCCTCAATAGGGAATTCGAGATCAGTTACAGGCTGAGTTTCTACAGCAACGTGGTAGCGAACCGCGACAAGCAGAGAGTGCAGAATATGAGGAACCAAGCCGATTGGTTGTTGCACAATATCATACCGCGGCACGTCGCCGACCAGCTAAAGAACACCGCCAAATATTCAGAGAATCATAAGGACGTGGCGATCATATTCGCTAGTATTGTGAACTTTAATGAAATGTACGACGAGTCGTACCTGAAAGGCAAGGAGTATTTGCGAGTGTTGAATGAATTGATCGCTGATTTCGACGAGTTGCTTGAAAGGCCGGAGTTTCAGCACGTCGAGAAGATTAAAACTATAGGCAGCACATTCATGGCAGCTAGCGGCTTGAACCCTGATTTGCGGCATTCTTCGCGCGGCACTTATGACCATCTGTACCAGTTGATGGATTTCGCGTTAGAAATGCAGAAAGTTGTAGATAACTTCAATCAAGATTTGCTCGAATTCGATTTTATCCTTCGTATCGGGTACAATTTCGGGGATGTGACGGCCGGAGTCATCGGCACGACTAAGTTGTATTACGACATCTGGGGCGATGCGGTCAACATAGCTTCGAGGATGGACTCCACCGGTGTTCCCAAACGGATCCAGGTGGCAGAGCCTTGTATTTCCGTTCTCTCCGCTAAATATGACTTCGAACGTCGCGGAAGCGTTTACGTCAAAGGGAAAGATAACATGAATGTCTATCTCGTGATCGGAAAGAAAGATGCGTAGAAATAGGAAAGTAGAATCTGTGATCTAACTATTTATATTTATACAAACGCTAATAAATTTAATCGCTATAATTTTAATTTATTTTAAGAGATGACTGTACGTATTGTATTCTATTTATTGTGTTGCGTGGCCGTAATAGCATGTAAGGAATACTCGAAATGTAATATACCTAATATGATAATTTATTGTTGAGCTTTATAAGAGCAAAGTTCTTGTAACAACTGTACGAGACTTAACGATTAACAAATTCTTGTAAAAGTAAACTCTCCTTGCCTCTATTAAACTGTGACCAGTGCTCTAGTCTGTAATTATATTTACTTGTGATGATCCATTTGTGCTTCTTCGATAATGATTTAGTACAATACACAAACTTTGTGTGTATACAAAATTAAACCGACTTCGAAAAAAAAGTAGTTAGGCTTAAAATATTCCTTTACTTGAGGGAGCTTAAAACTTTAAATTTTTATATTTAGACTGTATTGCATTATTTATTAGTGAATGTGATTTGTATATATACGATTGTATACCTATTTATGATGCTCCGAAATTATTTATACATATTTTGTAAATAAATTATATAAAGCTATACCTACCTATACTACGTGTTGAAACGTTATAACGATAATAACTGAAACGATATATTTAATGTACATAAAGTCGAATACATAGTTTTCGATTTGAACTTCGTATTATATGTAATGTGAATAAGGGGTCCGCGGTGTAAATTTAATTCATTTCCTGTGGTTTTATGCGTCTACTATCGCCTGAATTTAAAATGTTCAATGAAAAGAAAATAATTAGTTTCGAAAAATATAAACAGAAAACATTCAAAAGAAATCTCATCATCAAATCAATCTCAAATCAAGTTTAAAAGAACCGTCATGTACTCATACATACAGATTTTCTGTAGTTGTTCGATTTTCGACATGACTTATCTTGGGCCTTAGTAAAATGTTACATCCACTTAGGTGCACTTGCGCGAAACGGGAGTTAAATATTTACATTTTTAACCCCAGAGTCAGAGCTATTGGACAATTTTGACAACTTACTCTGGGTTAGCGTGCTAACTCTGAGTTAACACACACAACTAAATAAATTGAGTAGACGAAAAAATATATTATGGGATGAAATCATTTCAAAACCTTTGTATTGTAGTGAATTTGTAAACCGATTAAGTTACTATATTATAGTGAAAGTAGGACCTAGGACCCCGAAATATGTATGCACTGTAGTCAGCCTTTTTAATTTGTGTAATATAAATTAAATGTTTTTAAACTCAAATTGTCAATAAATTCTCTCAAAGACTTGATAGGGAATATATGTATAATACTATTTATTTGAATTCCGTGGAAATACTACACCAAAAAATTTAAAATACTTTTATAAATATAATATGTTATATTAGTTTTGCAACGCAATCGACACGATTAAACTTTTTACCGCTTATTGTTTGAATATATTATTATCTACATTTTACTTACTTATTATGTACATTTCTTAATGTTTTATGTTTCTATAATAATTACTCTATGTAACACACATTATATTATTTATATAAAATTCCATTAAATTCCCATTCCAAATTCATGAATCGTACATACAAAATTTTGTGACCTTCGTAGCAACTTAAAAATATAATAAATATGTAATTGTCTGTACTTAAAACTTTCTGGCAACGAACGAATTATGTAATAACTTATTTACAACTGTAGAAATTAATTATTATAACAAGTTACAAAATACGTAAAACCTTTTAAGATATTATGAACTTTTGTTCATAAGTCAGCTATTATAATTCGAAAAAATAATTAAGGGTTAATTCACACTCAACCATACTTCTATGCCCTCAACAGTCAGGGGACGTCATTGAGAAAACTATAGTTCTCTCTTGCAAAATTTTCGATCATGGTATAATCTGTTCTGTGTGGTCAATGATAAAGTGATTGATAGATGCTAAACTAAAGAAAATATGTTTAAAATTTAAATTGTTATTATATTCAAATTCCAGTAACGTATTGATATAGATCTTCAGACTTATTATGAGCCTTAATATACATTCCACTTGTATTTACAAATAATCGCCTTCGAAATGTCTATTGTCTATACCTAGGTAGATATACATTTAAATAGGAACAAAAATGATTCTATGGGGAAGAGTAGAACCATACTTCTAAAACGCCTCCGATTCGACGTGTTGTATAAAGTTCGATCATATTTTTATTTCTTGGCAAAAAAACACACAACTAACAACTGTTGTGTTATTGTGCTGTAACTTGGTAATTACACGTTAATTTTGGCTATAAATAGTTTTTTTTACTGTTTAAGCTATCTCTTTTATGTCAAATGGGCAAAAACTGGCCACACATTTAGTAAAACGGGAAGTAGTTGTGATATTCTTTTCTGAGCATATTTTATGTGACGTAAATACCTACCTTAATTATAAGACCTATTAGATGTGTGTTCTTTTGCAATGTAGATTTGCTCCTATTTATTTATCCTATTTATTTATTCCTAGTTACATTAAGTTATCAATTCATATTGTTTTGTGTGAAAAGTGTGTAAAAACCTGCATTAAAAATATATTTAAAAGTGTATGTATTGAAATATGTAATATTTTCTAAGATAATTCACGTTTACTGAATTTGCAGGATGTTGGACCAATACCGAAATACCTAATGATACTTAGCTCTCTTTACAATTTATGGTTTAAATAATATTTATGCGAATAAAATTAATATTACGAGTAGGTAGTGAGGATGTGCTAATTGAAATGTAATAGTGAATAATTATACTTATACTTTTATGCTGTTTATTTATATTGTGTGTAGGGCAGCTATTGTTCTTGTATATAAATATTATTTTCTTCCTATTATACGACTGCATATTTTTCAAACCCTAAAACGATTGTGTAAAGAATAAAAGATATTAATTTATAAAGTATTTCCTTACTAATAACACTTCTATGGGTTCCAATTAAATTTGATTTGCTTTAAAATAACATATCGTATTTAAGGATAAATTAAGTGTATAAAACATTTTATTTTCCTCTTTATAACGAACTTAATATAATGCCCCTAGGCTCTAATCAGAAGCACCAGTCGAACTCGCAAACAGGAAGGGATCCTTCTCGAAGTGAAGCGGAAAGAAAAACGACATTCCTTTTAAACGAAAAAGAATAAAGGTTTTCATCAGGAAGTCAGTGACAGCAATCACGTCAGTAGATACGATTAATTTATTTCACAGAATTATTTCATTTGAAATACGAACTCTTTAGAAAACGGTTTTACGGTCAGTAGGTACAACGAACTCCCCATGGTCAAAGATTATTAATATGGTAGAAGACATTTCCTCACTAGGAAATAAATAGGTTGAGGAAAACCTCCCATCTCCCAGAGACATCGTTAATGTAAATCATTTATCCCTAATCCTTTAAAATCTGTCTGGGGACATTTTGTTTGATATGAAACTACCATATTATATACCTTTAAACATTTATTATATTTATTTATACATTTGTTTCAAGATAAAAATACCTAATTTTATTACACAAGCATACAGTCAATATGGATAAGTCAAATTATCCAGGCTGTCCGTCGTCGCGAAGGTATGTCACGTTTACGCAAACGGGCACGAGAAGGATGTTCAATGGGACAGCGTGTTAATGGGGTGGTCGCTCCAGGCGAAGGTGTCGTTGGAGAAGGCGTACACCATCCAGTAGAAGAGGTTCAGCACGGCGAAGGACGCCGGGAAAAGCACGCGCGCGGCTCGGTCGATGTGGGACACGCTGTTGATGTGGCCACGGTTACCTGAAACAACAAGCATACATTTGATGAGTCGAGCGTTTTAGACAGTTTGTTCGTTCCAGCCGACGGATGCCCACTGCTGGAAATGGAGATCTCAGAGGGATTGTCAACCACCAAAGACTCGTCCCATCCGAAGCCTGTCTGAATTTTATTTATCTGTTATAAAATTTTCTGCACCAGCTCCGAGGATTGGAGAAGAAGAAGAAAAAAATTCTGCTAAATATAAATATAAAATTAATGGCACCGAGGCCATGCGTCAAAAATATCACATTGCGCGGAATCGCTGCAATACATTGTGTAGGGATGCCCAACGACGCCACATTCATAGCTCAGTTCAAAATGGTGATATAGCCAAAACTTGGAAATTTCTTAAGTCACTTGGAGTTGGCAAATGTTCTCATAAGACTCCCGTCAATATAGATATTGAACTTCTTAACAAACACTTCTCGACCTGTGACACAATTGATAGTGCCCAAAAAGAGCGTACTCTTAATATTCTTTCTGCTTGTTCCACTCCTGACTTTACTCCATTTTCCTTCGAGTCTTTCGCTGAATGTGATGTTAAGAAGGGCATATTGTCCATCGCCTCGAATGCAGTTGGTACTGATTGCATTAGCCGGAACATGATTGTGCCTATCCTGGATGTCGTTTCTCCTGTCCTTACTCACATCTTAAACCATTCCATCAGTTCCAGTGTATTCCCTGAAGCATGGAAAAATGCTCAAATTATTCCTGTTCCTAAAAAGACAAAGCCTACTACAGCTGCTGATTTCCGTCCTATCTCCATACTGCCTTTCCTCTCCAAAGTCCTCGAAAAGCTCGTTTATCAGCAGTTGAGACTTTTCCTTGATAGATACTTACTCCTGAGTCCCTTGCAGTCTGGATTTCGGGCTGGGCACAGCACAGTTACGGCACTTGTAAAGGTGACTGATGACCTTCGGTGGGCGATGGACAATAAGCAGGTCACAGTTCTCACCTTGCTTGACTTTAGTAATGCATTTAATACCGTAGACTATGACAGCTTGCTGAGACTGCTATGTTCAGTTAACATATCTCCATCAGCGGTAGACTGGTTTCAGAGTTACCTCAAAGGCCGACGACAGCGCATCCGGGTGGAAGAATCGTTTTCGTCTTGGTGTGATGTTACGGCTGGGGTACCTCAGGGTGGCGTGTTGTCTCCTTTACTTTTCGCTATATTCATTAACTCTATCACTATTCACTCGTAATATCTCTTCTCTCTATCACATGTATGCAGACGATATCCAAATTTATCGCTCTTCTCCTCTTGATGAGCTTAACTCTGCGATCTTCGCCGTCAACAGGGACCTAGCTGCTATCTCTGCTTGGAGCTGTCAGTTTGGACTTAAGGTCAACCCTGCTAAATCTCAAGCCATTATCATTGGTAGCCCTGGGATGATTGCAAGAGTTGATTGGCCTAATCTTCCTCCTGTTTTAACATTTAATGGGGTTGCTATTCCCTTCTGTGACACGGTCAAAGACCTCGGCATACATCTGGATCGTGAGCTATCTTGGTCCACTCATCTAAAAGAAGTCAGCAGGAAAACTTTTGCTGCTATGAGCTCATTGCGGCGGCTGCGTTCATTCCTTCCAATTCCGACCAAGGTTATGTTAGCACAAACTCTTCTTCTCTCTATCCTTGATTACGCGGATGCAAGCTTTCTCAATCTCACTGAAGACCAGCTTAATAAACTTGAGCGTCTCCAAAATCTTGCGATTCGGTTTATATTTTGCCTGCGCAAATATGACCATATATCTGAATTTCGACAGAAGCTCAACTGGCTCCCTATTCGACGTCGCCGGGATCTGCATGTTCTCTCTCTTCTGTACTGTGTAATACACAGTGTGTATTATATAATCCTAGAACGCCGTCCTATCTGAAGGAGAAATTTAAATTTCTGGGAGTGCATTCAGACCTAAGGCCGTCTCGTACATTGACTCTCACAATTCCCCCCCATAAAACTAAGATGTATGAGCAGTCCTTCAATGTGCGGGCAATTATTTTATGGAATGCACTTCCCTTAGAGGTGCGGCAGTCGAAAACTCTCTACACATTTAAAAACTCTGTCAAGAAGCATTACTTTGAAACCTTGACTACTTAATGACGACTAAGTATTATTATTTGTTTATTTGTAATATAACGGGATATATACATAATATATTATAATTATTGGGTATTGAGTATATTTATTAGTTTTTTTATAATATTTATTTTATTATTTTTATTTGTGTAATCTAGTGTATGTAGTAGTGTGTACTCATTTGAATTTAAGTATATTTGTTATAGTTTTGCACCACCTGCAGTCCGTGGTTCCTCTGTATTTTCCTTATCTGTTGGTTGCCTGGCAGAGATCGCTACTTAGCGATAAGGCCGCCTTTTGTACTAATTAATTTTTACTTCTTAGTTGTAATATTGTTTTGTGGTGTACAAATAAAGTGTTAAATAAATAAATAAATAGATGTCTCAATAATCACTGGACCTCTGTTCCATTAAGACTTAACTAGGTTCTTATGTGAATTCCTCCACTCCTCCAGACTATGAGTTTCGGTAGAAAGGAATTGCAAAGAATTAGCCAGTCCTCTGCGAGGAACTCGCCGGAACTGTCCGGAATTGACACCTTAGTCTACGGGATTATCTCCGCTCCAGTGTGAGGCAGACTGATACTTGCACCGCTGGCGGCGGTGGATAGTGGATATCACAATGAACTAACCAGCCTCCCTCTGCCTCTGTCGGCGGTACTGGTCGTCTCCCGCGAGGCAGTAGAGCAGCTGTCTCCAGCGCGGCACTCGCACCTCCGTCTGCGTGGTCCGTTCCATCGTGAGGCGGACGGCTGCTTGCTCCGCTGGCGCTGGCGGCATCTCTGTGGAGTCTTGCTCATCTGACGTGGCGGGAAAATTCTGAAAGAGGTATCATAGTCACGCAGCGGGCGATGGAGAGGGCTTTGCTCGGAGTATCTCTACGTGATCAAATTTGAAATGAGGTGATCCGTAGAACCAGATTCACCGACATAGCTCAATGTATCGTGGAGCTGAAGTGGCAAATGGACATAGCTCGTAGAAACGACGGACGTTTTACGTTGTACAAAGTACTGGAATTGCATGCAACTCTGCACTGGAAAGCGCAGTGCTGGCAGACTTTCGATCAGAGAGATTGATGTCGCTGGATTTAAGTTACGCAGGATCTGGAAATCATTGCAGGAGGCTGTGTGTCCAGCTGTGGGACGTCCGTCGGCTGAAACGACGACGACGTATCATATAATTACTTATAGGTACTTAACGACGACGACGTATCATATAATTACTTATAGGTACTTAGTCACCGTGCGTACCTAACATAAGAAATGTTTTAAAAAATAAAACTCACAAAGTTGGCGCTAGATCTAGTAGAGCTGCGTCGGCGCTCAGCCAGCTGTCGAGCTGCGAACGCATCGCCTCCCACTTCTTCTATCAAGTCCTCCCACTCTGAGTCGTCTATTACTATTTCACCGGATCCCACCTGAATATGTACAACAAACATTTTAATTAAGTACCAAGTGATGAACATAGTCTCTCCCTTGCGTTGCAAGTTGCCGGATAAAAAATTAAAAGAAATAAACCTAGGAGAATCATTGACATACTAATGTACTTAGTTACCAACTCGTGTCTACTAAAATATTATCGTTTCTCTACTAAATAATAAATTACTTCAATGTAGAAAGAAATTATTGATTTTTTCGCTAGTTGTAAAAAATATATTATTTTTGTCATTTATTTCACATATCAAAGCTATTTGCATATTATACTTATGTGTAATTCGTAATATTAGATGTGTAATTTTTAGAGAATCGATATCTGTCTATCTGTAAAGTCTCTTTGACTTCAAAACCACTTACTAAAAACCTTCTCCAGAATGTAAAAAATACTTTCCTGAAAACCGCATCAAAATCGGTTCAGCCAAACGTGAAATAATCGCGGACAAACATACATACATACATACACACACACATACATACATACGGGTCGAATACAGAACCTCTTTCTTTTTTTGAAGTCGGTTAAAAATATCTGGCCTAGCATGGTTCATAAGATATACATAAATCTAAGCTACTACTAAAACAGTAAAAGTAGGCACCTGTCTCGGTTCAAGACACACTTTGTCTAGCATAGACACTTAGAAACTCGTAGTAAGGAATAACGAGCCAACCTTCGTGAAATAATGCACTCCAGCGAACTCGAGGAGCGTCGCAATGCAGTAGAAGAAGCTCATTAGCAGGAACCAGTCCAGCGCCGTGGCGTAGCGCACCTTGGGCAGGTCGGTGCGCGAGTCCAGGCTGATGGTGGACAGCGTCAGCACCGTCGTGATGCCCAGCCCCACGCGGTCGGAAGTGGCCTTTATTGACGACACCAATCATATATTTTTTTCTCAATTCTCTTTGCTAATAAGCCTCTTGATTGTGTCAGAAAACGTATTCAACGTTATCGTAATCGTTAAAACTCTGCCCGCTGATAGGTTCTCTCATTTCGGTACGTCAGCCAATAGGGATAAGGGGGGCAAAATTTTTAAAACGACTACGATAACGATGAATATACGTTTTTCTCAGGCAATTTGACCCAAGGCCCGTTTAGACGACGCCATTTTCTTGTACAACCGTGATCAATATTTGCCCATGAAGAGCTGTATGGAATTCGATGCACGCAATTTCAAGAATTACTTACAGTTGTGTAATGAATGCAACAAACAAGAAAATGTTCCTGTGGGTAAATCAGGCGGCGCATATTGTTTTAAATAAAATTTACAGACAACAATACGTTACAGAATCCAATTTCGTTGATAGAGCTGTCACGTGTCAGGATAATCTTGAAGCGTATATTGTATAGGAAAACTTAGTGCTAGGTTGGTATCTACACACATTACAAATGCATACTTAACCTTTTGTCACCAAGATTTCTTATTTAATATACTTATCTCGTAATTTTTTTACGAAACTTAGTTAGCTATTTAGTGGGGTGCATGCGCGCTGTACAGTGTAGCTTCCTGGATTTTTAATTTGTATACAATGGCACGGAATACCATAATAGTACCTAACGACAATTGCTAAGCCGTAAGTATCTACTGTGCCGTCAGAATAACATCAATAAAACTTAATAAAATTACTTAGGTACCAGCAGCGTTCAAGTTTACTATGGTAAGTATTATAATATAATAAATACTATATTTAATTTATTAATTAAGTAAATTGTAACTAAGGAAATGTAAAGAATCGAAAAACCTACCTCTCTGTGTATCCAGAAGGAAACCCACGAGAGAACAACGATGAGGATGCAGGGCACATACACCTGGATGAGGAAGTACCCGGTGTGCCGCTGGAGGTTGAACGACACCTGCAGCACTGAGAAGTCTCCTGCAGTGGGCACACATGAATACCATGATTGTTTGAAGAATGCCAAATCCCAATACTTGAAAAGGGTAGCCGGTAGGGTATGCACTTATAAACTTTTCTCTTCAACTCATTATACAACGTGTTGATGCCTTGCCTTAATTAGCCGAAAGCCTTAAGTAGGGGATGATGTATAGATGCATGAAAAAAGTCACAAGAAGTCTAGCTCATATCCTGAGTTCAAAAATGTACCATAAATTTTAAGTTACATCCCTAAAAACAGCTCATTCAATATGAAAGAAATGGGAATACTTAATGACAAGTGTATTACTCTTTGACATCACAGTTAGGGGTTGCTAAAAATATTTTTTCTAAATTAGATTATAAGTTTTGTATTGAAAATAATATATTTGGGTCTTCTTTTCTCCATTAATGTGTTTCTAGGATCAAGTACAAACGTTAGCTGCGGGCATATTATACGAATTAACCCGCACCTTGTATACATATAAAAATGTTTGAGAACGAGTAACGACAGTTGTCTTCGATTAGTCACGTGATCAATTTGTGGATCGGATATGTCATTCCCATACATTGCGAGGGGGTCGATTTTGTTTCGATGCGTTGTTTCGTAACCAAATACAAAACGTAGCATATCAATATAGCAGCATCATTGGCAACCAGCCAAACTACCATACTAATATCATAATATCATATTATACTCGTATGACATACTTAATCATGTTAAACACACAAAATCATGTAAAGCACTTAGCAATAATTCAAGTATGAATTCCGTAGATATTATAAAGTATAGGCGTCAGTCCTAAAATCTCATTAAGAGGCTTTTTATCTAAGGATTAAGCTCGGGATAGGTTTAGCATATCTACATTCAAGTGATCACAAATTAAATGGTAAGTAAGCGGGCACGGCTCGGTAGACGCCAGGGTGCGATTAGTGGGATGAACGCGACGTGAGAGGTGGATCGAGTGCCTTTCGTCCCTGCCTAGACAATATTGATGATGTTCGCAAATTTCATTAACCCAGATAGAATATTATTTAAAACTTGTTTCAAAATTGTATAAATATGATGTTAATGGTTACGAGACTTTTAATTGCGAATGGTACTATACGCTATACAAGTTAGTACTTGACTGCGATCTCACCAGATGGTAAGTGATGATGCAGCCGAAGATGTTAGCGTACTAACTTGGAAGGGGTAAGTTATGTCACCCCAACGGTTTCTACACAGCATCGTACCGGAATGCTAAATCGCTTAGCGGTACGTCTTTGCTGGTAGGGTGGTAACTAGCCACGGCCAAAGCCTCCCACCAGACCAGACCTAAATTTAAAACCTGTTTCAAAATTGTATATGATGTTACGAGACTTTTAATTGTGAATGATATCAGAGCACTGTGTGTGTAAAATTCACCAAAACGTGACAAATTGGTAAGGCAATAAAGCTTTCAACTCTTGTGACAAAATTAGAAACGTGATTTTATGCTTGTTTTCGATCGTTACTTTGTAAACCCAATATTACTCTCTACTTGTGTAGTAGTAGTACATAAATAATAGTTATATAGATAATAGTACGGAACCCTTCGTGTGCGAGTCCGGCTCATTGGTTCGTATTATTTTCTTTGGTTTTAATTGCCTACTCTTATTTCACTAGTTGCAATAAGATTGACGTACCTATCTATCTACACGTAGCCGTAAGGCCGCGTGTCCAACATTTTCGTAGCAAATCTTCAATGGATAAAGAATATATGCCAGTGCCTATCATATTTGATAGGCACTTCATTCCTCACTAAAAGGATCGTCAAGCTCAAGGAGCTAGTGTTTGGCAAGTAGGTACTGAAATATTACGAAATATCTGTAGAGCAAATAATATAAAGCGACCAAATTAAATAATGAACCTAATTTTTTTCTGGTATTTCCTAACTTCAAGTTAAATAGATAGGTATCGGTAAATCATGATTTTATTGGATTGGCAGTAATAAAATCATAAAAGATTCGTTACCCATTACTACGTCTTTGGCTACATGTACTGTAGCGATGTCAATACAAATAATGACACACCGTCTTTTGTTTGTCGGGAAGGCGGAAAGTAATTACCGAAGGGGATATAAGGAGCTTCCTTCAGGCGATTCTTATTGCCTTTATATTGAACGTGCTGCTTGTTAATACTTACATAGAATAAATATCACAAAGGAAATAATTAAGTACATTAAATAATTTATATTTGTCTTCCTCGCTCTTACGAACACGTTGGCGGGTGCGACAGGCAGCGTTGCGGAAAAATTAGTAAAGTACCTAGGTGTACTTAATTACTAAAAAACTAATTCAGTTACAAAAAAAATTGAGCGTTCTTGGAACTTTCAGTTAAAATTAAAGGGAATGTTGTTTCCAATAAAATTAAAAAAAAAAAAAAAGAAATTTTGGAGCAACTTTTGACAAAGCTTTCCAATCGTGTTTCTGCTTTTGAGTGTATTTGAAGACTCAAAATATATGACGTTTCTTTATATTTTTTAATCTGCAGGTTACCAAAAATCGTTTTAATATAACCGTTTCGCTCGTTTAAACCAATAGAAATATTACCTCACCTTCTCTTCTCGTGAAAGTGAAGTTCCTATAGGGAAAGCTGATGAGGTCGAACTGGGAGAGCGTCATTCCCGGCACGAAGTTGACGCTCTGTGAGTTCTGCCACTGGTACACGAGCTGCTGGTTCGAGTACGCGTCTGTGGCACAAATAAATAAATGAATAAATATTTAATAAGTAAATAAATTTTCTTAATAATAAGGAAATTACACACATCGCAATCTACCTCCAAACTAAGCGATAGCTTGGGTTATGGGTTCTAGATAACTGATAAGTGATAAATACATGCCTAATGTTTATTATACATAGATACAATATACAGAAAAACACCCAGACACATGGAAACATTCATGCTCATCACACATTTTCCAGTTGTGGAAATGAACCCACTACCTCCGATGCAGACGGCAGGATCGCTATTGCTCCGTCATTCAGTAGTTGATACACAATTTATTTAGTGGAGGCTGTAGAGCAAGCAAATAGACTTAAGCTGAATAGTTCACGCCATAGATCACCAAGATACGTTACGTTCATAGTAAATTGCGTTTTAAATCTGTGCCGAACTACCACTTACTGATAAATAGAACAAAAGATACGAAACAGCACGCAAACTAAAGAGACAACAATAATGCTTGCGCTCGACGCAGACTAACTCCTTTTTATATATTATACTAGCTGTTGCCCGCGGCTCCGCCCGCGTGAATTACGATTTTTTTTTACATAATATACCTTCCTACTGGCATTCCTTGATTTTTCGCGGGATTCTGGTGTGATGTTGTACAGAAACCTGTTCTTACTTTGCACGGGTTATCTTGTGGTGATTTTGAAAACTCCTTTTTCTTAATAATAAGATAAAGTTTCATTAATACGTAGTTGAAAGATCAAAAGGACGATTTTAACTGTCGATATTTCGACCCAGTGGCACGGGTCGTGGTCACTACGTGACCACGACTTGTACCAATGTATCGAAATATCGACAGTTAAAATCGTCCTTTTCATTGTGATTTTTATTCTAAAACCACGAAATATGTCAAAAATTATTAAACCATGTGAAAAGTTGTACTGGTGGTAGAACTCTTCTTTCAGAGTTCGGCCGGGTAGGTACCACTGGGATAAATTACTCTACTAACAATATTCCCCAGCCCAACATAATATAAGAGTCTTTTAAAAATCTTTGCTTCATCTCAATACAATCCAAAACATCAGAATGGGCAATGGCTATATATTTCCTTACGTATAAAAAGACCTTAGGTGACAGTCAGTCGGTTAGGATCGATAAGACCTAAGAGTTAAAAATATTTGTGAACCATTATCTTACCCTTTCCATATTGCGGATGATAAAGTTTAAATCTGTTCATGTGTTAACAGTGCCATCTTAATATAAAATCAGGAAACAGTAAATAACATGACAGTTAATTTTTATTTAAAAAAATTAATTGGTAGTACCTATCTCAGAGTTTTACATTCAAGTTCCACATAAATTGTAGAGATGGCGCTATACGGTATAACGTAGCGATAACGCCAGTTAAATGATTTTTGTTCACCCTAAAAGTGAAAATTTTTAAACCATACAAAATCTCCTGCTAAGCCTATTTATTAACGGCTGTAAGGGTACTCCAGTCTTACTTGAGCCCTACGTCCTAGCCCTAGGTTCTTTGTGCATTCCGAGTTTCAAGTTACTTACCTACTTGAACTTAAAGGTTCTGATGTCTGTAATTTCTGAACTACAAAAGTGATGATGATAAGATTTGTATGGAATAATCTTTAAAGAACCTCCTTTCTAACAAAAAAAGAATGAATGAAATCGGACAACGCGTTAATGAATTATAACTAAAAAACGTTTGGACTTTGATGTCGTCTTCCAGGGAAACCATGATGAATTTCGGGACAAAAAGTATCCTATGTCCTACCTCGGGGTATGAACTATAATCATGTCAAGTTTCATTTAAATCCATCCAGCGGATTAGCCGTGATGCCCGGTCGTGAAACAGACAGACAGACAGACAGACAGACAGACAAAAATTAAACAAATTACAGTTTTGGCTTCAGTATCGACTAAATAGTGTCCTCCAACAAAAATTTTCAAAATATCTTCAATGTACAGAATTCGACCCTTTACAGTTTTATTATAAGTATAGATATCATTGGTTCACGCTAACAAAATGATATTTTTTGCAGTTTTTCCAATATTTTAAAATGTGTGTAAAGCCTGGTATCTAATATTTTAAAATGGGCGTTTTAAAGTGTTGGGCTAAACCTTACTAATTCTGAGTGACTATACGTGCCCTATTTTGGGTCATTAGAGGGGTTTAGACGAACAACTTCTTGACTCCAATCAATAAATCGATCGGTTTTCCGATAAAAATATTGGTGCACATTTGATTGAACTTGTAAGCGATTTCGCACGCTCTGATAACTCCTTACGGCCGCCAGCTTCGCGATTTCCCGAGAGGCGTTAGAATACTCACAGCTTCCGAGGATAAGCGGGCACGATTGGCGGTCCATCGGGAAGTTTCGCAGCTCCATAGGACACTTCGCTTTGATAGTCAGCCTGCGGGAAAGGTAAATCAATATAATGTTATCTGAGGAATAAATGAATATGCTCATTGCTCAACAGAGAGCACAGCGCAACCAGGCGGTAAAAATTATTCACTAATCCGTAGGTAATTAGTACAGCAAAATTTTTTTTAAATAAATATAAAAGGATATCATAACATTCGTTCTGCATGTGTGAGTAGGAAAGAAGGGTGTTTAAAAATTCGCAGAAGAATTACTAAATAAAAAATTCCCTACGATTTTTCTTTGAAATTTTTCAACTTAATTCAATGGATTCGAATGGGTTTATAAAATAAAAAAAAAAACACATTGTAATACGAGTACGTCCATTCATCATCTTCAATTCTTTAAGATTACTTTTTCAAAATATTTATTGTTCTTTCACTAATATTAAATTAAACTGCTTTGAACTTCTATGATTTTGCACCCATTAAAATTGATTCATTATTATTTATCCGCGAAATCCGTTTCTTTCGCACCTACCAACGTATTCTTAAGAGTGAGGACAAATATAAAAGGTAGGCAGCGCCTTATTTGTCGAACAATTATTATGTACCATGCCGACTGCATTCTACCCGTGCATCCACTCTAGGTTACACAAAACAAGAAGTTGATAATTAATATGGTAGAATATTTTCGCGGTTTTTTAAACTTTTAATAAATAATAATTTCTTTTTTTATTTATGCCAGCAGCGTAACGAGAGCGTTACATTTTTCACGATGTCAATTAAAATGAACGTACTATTTTTCAGCGACCATAAAATTAATTCTATTTTTTAGCCTTATTTTTCACGCTCGCATTTCGTCTTCACACTTTTTAAAATAATTTTTAGAATTCCTGCATGCAGCGTCCATCTAAATAACGGAATCCATTAACGGAAAAGAATCTTTTAATAATGTAAAAGGTCTGTTATATATTCATCAATACTAGGTACTAATCAATCAGAAGGGCTGATATTTGGAATCGAGACAGGTTTAACAAAGGATTGAATCATTATAGACTACTTTCTTGCCCCAAAAAGTTCAGTTGCCAAGAGTTATGTTAAAAAAACATATTTCACGTGGACGATATCGCAAAAAAAATAGTTTGATACCACACACCAAATACGTGATGAGATTGATTGTAAATTGTAAAAATTGTAACCGTTGCATTTTACTTATTTCCGCACAAAACATTGTCGACTTCGTAGCGAATACGTAGCTCGTAGCGCAGCGTAGAAGCTACGAAACTCTCTCGCTACGATAAGTTTTACGAAGAAATGATGCTTTCCGTTGATAAAGCTGCTTTATTGGTAAATTTTAATAACTAAATTAATTAATTAGATATTAAAATAAACTAATAATAAATTTATTAATCTCATTCTTCTATATTATGCTATGTGCTTTTAATACTTTCTTAGAAATTCACCCAATAATCCGATTTTTGCCAATTTGTGCGCGCACTGGGAAGTTTTTTGTGTTGGTTATATTGTTATGTTAACGCTAAAATAAAAGTTAAAAAGCTAACGCTTAAAAAATTATCTATTGTTGGTAAAACAAAATTTACAGGAGATAAATGGGTCTAAAAACTATGCTTCAGAATTCCTAGATTCACTTACCTCATAGAGTAAAGAATATCACCGTGCTGACTGATTCGTAACAATTTGTTGGGGACAGTGATCGTGTGGACGTACGAGTGTTTTCCGTTATAGAAGTAGGTGTCCGGCCGCCATATTCTTTCCAACATTTTGATCGAGAGCGACAAAGATCGTATCGGGCCGAGGAAGGAGAGTCGCGTGTCTCGCCAGTATTGCCGGAAGTAGCAGTCCATTGAGTAGTCCTGTACGGAAATTATTGGCGATTTATATAAACTGATAAATTGATAAAAATGCAACTAACTGAATTGTAATCGTACATTAGTTATATTAATTAGTATTCGTTGACAAGGGCGACTCTAAGTTGCTTTACTGGAAGCAAAAAGAGCGAAATGAATGAGTAAAAGACACCAATTTTTGCACAGAAATGAGTATATAATATTTATTCTATGAGTAAATAATTTTTATTGACCCAGGAAAACAATTGGAAATTGAAAACTGTTAATAAATGTAATGGAATTGCTAGCAGTACCATTTACTTGAAAGGCGTTCTTAAAAGTTTGCAAACCGTAATCATAAGTATAGGTTTAGGATTGATGTAGAAATACAGATCCTTATATCATATGTTACGAAATTCGTCTCTTAACTAAAATAAGATATACATACTCGTATATATCTTAAAGAATACTTACCATATCTAATTCAGAGACTGGTCCCATACTTCTTATCAATATATTCGTTTGAACGACAGTTGGATACCCTGTTAACAAAACAAATTGGGACATGTATCTTCTTAGGAACCTGCAATTTATCTATTTACCTTTTAATCACTTAAACGCAATGAATCGAATTATTTACGTACCTTTGCCGTGAGTGGGTAGTTGGGAATTTTCATAATTCTTCAATAGATTCTCGAGAACCATCGTGATATTTTTCGATACGGCGTCGTTAATGCTCCTCTTTTGATTCGACTTCCACTCCTCAGATTCGATATCCGCGTGGGTATCGTTGTCAAAGCTCGAGAGCAGTACGCCGGGTCTCTCGTCCCAGTAGGCGACGTCGTCGCTCGACAGATTTTTAGCGGTTGTAGATAAAATCTTTGGAGTGTCACTCCCGGAGACGCTTTCATGGGACTTGAAGGATGTCAGCGTTATTGGAAATGTTCCATTTTTGGTCGTCAAGTAGATAGCTCCTTTTGAGTCCACGATTAGACAGCTGGGTCAAAAGATACGATTAAAGTAGATACAACTAAGTTCAAAGGCTTTATAAAAACTAGCACTACGTAGTTTCATTCCGTGAATCACATGAATCATTGCGTGGATTTCTAATTACAAAAAACACATGGCAACCATTCAAATCAAGAATGTCTCTTTAGATTCTTAATATATCATAAAAAACATATGACAAGAAATGCAATAAAGTTAGACGACAAGACTAATAATAAGTTGGCACGTATGTAAGAACAAAAACTATACGTAACATTTTTTACGAAACATGGGATAGTTTTTCAATTTCCATTTATTGGCAAAAACCTTGCCTTTTGGTTTTTTGGTAAAACCAGGACAAAAATCGGTATAAAAAATTCAGAAAGTAGAGCTGATTTTTTTTTATTTTTTGATTTTACTCCGTAAAAAAGAACGCCTAGGAAAGGGTCTGATTTGCGTAAATATGTTATTCTATTACTACAGCAAAAAACGCACTGATACCCTTTTGTTTTATATTATGTAAACCGGGGAAACCTGATTGCGTTTTTATGAGATATTTTTATTTATCTTGTATTCAGAAACTATCCCGTTAGTTTCAAGTACCTATCCAAACAAGTATTTTATTTTAAGCTTTGTATAAATACCTATTAGTTTTGTTAAACAGTATTTTTATTTTCTATCTACCTAAATGATAAAAATTTGAAAATTCAATCGCACTAGGTAGGAAAGGGTAACTACGGGTAACTAAGGGTAGTTAGTTCCTAATTGGTTACTACAGAGCATTTCGAAAGAAATATCGAGTGTTTGTAGTCAGCCCATCTTTCTCATTACTAAGTTAACAAGTTACGGCCGAACAGAATTTAGTTTCATGTTTTAGGGTTCTGTACCCGAAGGATAAAAAAGGAACCCTGAGATTTCACCGTCCGCCGTCTGTCACCAGGCTGTTTCTTTTGTTTCGTAATAGCTACAGTGTACACACTCGAAATTTTCACAGAATATGATGTATTTCTGTTGCCGCTATAACAACAAACAAAATACTAGAAAAATAGAATAAAATGAAGATTAAAGGTCCAGAACTCTCAATACTACCAACGAATATATAATATTACTAACTACTCAACTCAACTACTTGTAAAGTATACCTACTACATGTAGTTATACTTGTAACAAGTTAATTTACTTTAATACTATTGAGAATTAGTCTTGATGGTACGGAACTCTCAAAGCGAGAGTCCGACACGCACTTGATAATTTTTTTCAATAATTATTGGGTGCCAACGGTAAAGTTGTGAATTGCGAGTTAAAATTTGTATTTAGATTCAACTTGCAGTAGGTTTGAAATGAACTTGATTTCTCGTTTGCTTTCCAATTGATAACGCGGATCTAGTCTTCGTAAGTTTCTCAGCGTAGATAACTTCGCGCAGTTTCAATTTAATTGACTCAGGCGACAACATAATTCTCAATGACAAGACTTTTTAATCAAGTTAGTGTTTGATTCTAAGTTAGTTGTGTTAAAATAAGTTAAGCCACCGGTTAAGCTAGGCAAGGTCCACATTTTGACGTCCTGTTTCTTGTTCTGTAAGCGGCAAATGAGGGGCTGCTAAAATCCATTTTTAACCGACTTCAAAAAAAGGAGGAGGTTCTCAATTCGTCGGAATCTTTTTTTTTTCTATACTAATAATCGTATATTTAACAGTGACAGAAAAAGATCGTGATAAAGCCTGCATTAGTGTGAAATAAATGAAAAGGTGAAAAGGTGTGTGTAATGAAAAGGTGTGTGTGAAGGCTGACGACATGATGATAATAAACATTTGTCCCGCGTGATGGACTTTGTTCAAAATTTCAAATCCTTCCCAGATTCTGTGCTCAAATGTAGACTGGCAGGACATGGGTTCTAAGATTGTTTTTTCAGTTAAGTAATAGTATACCTATCACTGTTTTCACGTTTATTTACTTAAATGTAAGAGTACTAAGTAGTATTTAATAGAGCTCATCATAAAACGAGAAGTCAAAGAGAATAACGCGAATGTCCATATAAGATTTTCCACTTCGCGAAAGTACAAGAAAACTCCTTTAAACATTAAAGTTTGCCAACCTTTTACTGCAAGCGAAGCCGCGGCCGCAGCGTGCCTAACTAAAAGTTACGTTGACGTTGATCGCCGGGGCTCCTCCATCGCACTAAGAAGTTGGGGAACTTATTTAATACTTTAAGTAACAATCTATAAGTCTCGAGCATTACTTATGTTGTATTCGACTTATAGATACTAGTGGAAGCTTACAGCTTTTATATGATGCTAATAATAATTAATTGATGTATTATAGGGCTGAAAGTTGTAACTGTGTCCTCCGATTTATTTTCCGTATGGCTGGGTGGAAAATATGTTACTTTTAAAATGAAATCGCCTGTAGGAACGCGAAATAAATGCTAAAGTGAAAACTATTTTCACGCGATGTCTTCTTAGTTCAGTACAGTACAGTAAAACTTATGCATTTTTGGGATAAATGACGGAAAGACCGTAACGAACTTATTTCAAACTTCATTTATTATATTAGGTATTTCAAGTAGATAAATCTTTTGCGTGAAATCTATTAGGATAAATTGCAGGATTTTGTCAGATTGTGGCTGACTGTCACGGATAACCTCTAGTTTTTAAAATAAGAGACAGATTACTCTTGTGTATTTTATGAAACACTATGTAAAATCTACTTATAATAAAGTTGAGCTAGACATACAGCTGGCCAGCAGCAGGGCCTTAAAGCTTGTAAATCTCAGTCGAAACCTATTCTCTTCGTGACATGGCTACACAAACGACGACGAGGCGCGGCGTTTATATTGTCATGTTTTAATGCCCTGAAACATTGTTGCTCTTATATGGGCTCTTTTTAGGGTTCCGTAGATACTTCAAGAGCGCCAACGGGATCTTATTTCTAAAACCACCTCTGGGGTTCTGAACTATGTCTGTGCAAAAAAACAATTTGTTACGTTGCTTTGCTATTTGATAAGCACTTTTACATACTAATAGGGAAGTAGGCATTTGCATTTTGCTATAGCCGTCATCTCATTAACTAGTGAAAAGATTGGGCGTTGCTAAAAAATATGAATCATAATATTTTCTCATTGTAAAACATCGACAAAGCCTTGATTGTAGAGTCTCATTCGTACAAGAGAGCTCTCATCGATACCTACAAGCACTCTCTGTTTAATTCGAAAGTGAAGAGACTGTCAACTGAGGCCAGATTTTAACGATATCTTACATTCATTTTGGATAAAACTTGAAATAAGTTATTAGTTCTTGTTTTCTTCGGAAAGATCGTTTTCCATTATAGGTAGTTCGTCTTTCAGCAGGATGAAAAACTACGTAATCTTTTTACTTTAGACACTATTCAATTAATTTCGCTGTTGCGAGACGAGTAAGCTAGAAAAACTTACTAAATACGATTATAAAAAATAACTATTTTTAAGACTAATACCTTCAATAGTTTAAGTAACTCTAACATTTTTTTAAAGTTAGGAATAGTATAACGACACAAAGCTTTCAGTAGGTATATAGGTACCTATTTCCATATTTTAAGCTTCGATTCTTTGGAAATCTATAAAGATAGATGACGATAGGGATGAAATAATCGATTAGAGCATAGGTATATTTATTTTTCTTTAAGTTTTTTTTTGATATTTTAGCCTAAAATACAAGATAACTTAAATTTTATACTTCCAACTATGTACCTAATTAGTATAACATTTACCAATTTTTATATTTTTTTATATTAACACTTACTAATTTATCGGCGGCACTTGATCTACCCTGAGCACACTCGAATAACATCCTTTATAAACGTTTCAATATTGCTTAAAAATAACAAAAAGTTTATTATTTGTATGAGCGGTCGTTCAGGTGGCAGAGACTCACGATTAGTTAGAACACAGAGATGTCCGAGGAGGACCACTCCACTCGGTACCGGAAGCCCCACAGTTTCGAACTGTTCGAGAACGTAGCCGATGGCCATTAAAACGTGCCCGAAGTATGGGACATACCGTTCTAAAATAATTTCTAGATCCAACATTTGTTTGGATCGATCATTTTCATACACGGCCGGAGTTTCTACGCATTGAGCGCAATCCTCAACTCTTGGTACTCGCCGACGATAGAGAAAATGGTTGCAATGGCAAAACAGTAATTCATTCTTCGAAGTTGTTCTGCATCTTCTACAGTAGCACGAAGGTATGTGATGAATAATTCTGCAACATGGCCAAGTATAATCAGGACATTTCCAAAGCGATGGCCTAATTCATCTTTCGTAAACAGTCTTTCTAACAAGTATCCAACAACCAACATAAAGTTGCTAAAAGCTGTGATGTAAAAGTCAGTTTTAGTCATAAAAAGTTATTCTGATTCTATTTGTCACTATCTATTTTCACAGGAAAAAGTCAGCATTCTCCTGAACAAATCTTCATATTTTCCAAAGATTTATTATTTTCATTTTGGTTTTGCGTTGTTTGATATTGATACAGCTTGTATATTATGTTTGTATAAGACTACATGTTTTAACGATTGATTCACATTTCTTCAGTATTATATTAGAATTTGGTTTATTTGCTTATTTATTGGTGCATATAATTAAAAAAATGTCAAATTTTTATGATACTGCCAAACTGCACTGAGACTGCGCCACTTTTAACGTCAACGTCAAGGTAAACTCATCATTGACCTTATAGCTTAGGTATTAGGTCCATTTGATTGACCTATTCATTGACCAATTCATTGACATTGTCAAATATATCTTTCATTGTGATATTGTCACATTTTGAGAAGAGACATGAAAAAACATTGATCTACTATTACCTCGTTGACTATTACCTCAGCATGGAAGAGACCAATACAGAAGTTTTCAATAAAATGACATTATTTGGCAAAAGAGTGGCTGTCTGTACCTACCACTGATCTCTATCATATGGATCTTAATTGACAGTTAATTTTTGTGCCGATTTGAAGCGCCCCCTCGAAGGTCCACGGTACCAAATTGTCATTTGTTGCTAGTGACCGCGTCGTTTCGAAGGTCATATTATTTTAGTTCCATGGAGGCTCATGCAAGTTCACTCATAGGAGTTTGCGCACCAATCAGCGCCAAAATGGCAAAAATCAAGTGTCTTCATTTTTAAGTTGACGGTGTGTGATCCAACGTACTAGTATGACAAAAAAAGATCAGTGGTACCTGCGTCCTACACATCTGGGTCTGTACTCTGTCCATAGTCATGCTACTTGTCGACTGTATTTCTACACTTGCTATTGCTTCAAAAACTGAGAAATGTATGAAATATACAATTATTCTAGATAAATTATGTGATCAACCAATTAAAGTACCTAGGTATATGCATTTTTTTCAAGTTTTCCGAAGGGTCAGGAATTGTATCCAAGCAAGATCAGACCTAAACAAATAATATACAAACATTGCAGTTAAGCTTGTAAAAATGAGCAGCACGAGAATGCGGTTTTCTTCATGTACACAGTGCAAGTAACAATACAATCATATTTTATTTGAGTGTAATTTGACGGAAGACGAAGAAGGCTCTATTTGAAGGAGCTTCTCGTAGCAACTGTTGAATTAAATTAGTCCATTCCACAGATGGGACACGGGCGAACAGATTGCAGCATTTGTTTTTTCATGAAAGGGTAAATTATTTAACCTACCTACCCTGTTCTTGGTACAACCTACCTACTCTGTTTTAGTCTTAATTTCGGCTGGCTTAAGAAAAATCCTACTGAAAGCTGTAAGATGTAGAGCAACAATTATAGTACAACGAGTTTTGCGCGTTATATTCTTGTTGAATATTTAACTAAAATATAGTCAAAAAAGATTTGCTATTACACGAAAAAGTTGAGTAAAATATCGAATATGTTACAATTTGCTTCGCTACCCGAACTCTAACAAATCGAAAACATAAAAAAAATTGAGAATACATTTTATTTGTAATTAGAGGATTAAAATATTTTAACTCAAAAGAAAATATAGTATAGGTAGACATATTCTTAAAATTTTTGATATACCTAATGTTAAATTTTTATCTTAAGTTCCTATAGTATTCTAACAAAAGGCAAAGTTCAGACATCTGTGACACTCGGCCAATCATAGCTTGATGGTGGTATTTAAACTTGGATAGTAGGTATCTGGATAGCTTACTTTGACTTGGTTGTATTTTTCATCTAGACGAAAATGTGAACCATGTATCTTTTGGATTTATTGCTTTTAAAATACCTGCAATCTTCGTTGACAAGGGAAAAATACGAATATATATAAGTAAGTGTTTTATACCGAAATTTTAAAAGATTGGCTAAGCAAGCAATGTAGTAATTAACTACATAATAAGCTATAGCTGAGACCAAAAAAAAATGTTTGGTGGTACTTACATTTAGTTTGACTAACGATACTATTTGTGGTAACCATCATTGAATTATGGCATGCCTTTAAATAAAAAAGCCGTATCAAAATCGGTCTTCCGTTAGAACCACACATGTGATGTGTTAGCACACTCACAAATATTATATACGTACAATCGGGTGAAACTTATATAACTTTATGTACGTCAGGAATTAAAAGTACTGTATATAAAGTAAATCCCTTCGCTAAACGCTTTCTTTAGCCTCAGTTTAACGTACACACGCATTTCCTACTATAATATTATAAACGCGAAAGTTTGCGAGTATGGTTGGATGGATCTTTGTTACTCTTTATAACCGCAACTACGGAACCGATTAACACATAGGCTTTTTTATCCCGGAAAAATCCTGTGGGATTAGCGAAAAACCGAAATTCAAGCGGGCGGGGGTAACAGCTAGTGTCTTAATATGGGGCAGCAGGGTGCAATGTAGGTACATGTTTAGCTAAGTTAAAGCTAAAGTGATCATTGACATTGACGACGTCACTGGCAGCTTGTCAAGATTGTGACCTGCCCTTGTTATAGATAGAACAATCGAGATGATGCGCTTCTATCGGAGCCTTAATCTACCTATAAATATGTTGCTTTTAGCATAAAACAGAGCTGATAAGGGCTCTGGCACGTGTATTTAGTGCATGTGTTGTAATATTTATATGTAAACTATTTTTATGTACCTATTAGATTTGATATGACGTGATGATGTTAGAAAGAAAAAGTATAAAAAATAAATGTCAGATATAAACTGAACTATGGTTTTATTATAGTTACAATTTTAATTAAAATATTAAAAATACAAATATAACATGGCGCAGTCGGTAAAAGGTATTTATTTAATTATAAATAATTAATAGAATATAATATAAATATTATAAATAGTTAATAGAAAACTACATAAATATACAATGGAGAAAAAAGTAGTCACGGCAAATGGATCGATAAATCTGCCAACAGAAATTAGTTGGCAGGGGTCAATGTCCGAAAACTGGAGATTTTTCAGACAAAGATATGAAATCTTTATTATTGCATCTGGAAATGAAGCAAAGGACGGAAAAACAAAAACAGCTTTGCTATTAAATGCCATAGGGGACAGGGCAATAAAAGTGTATAATGGATTTAAATTTGAGAAACCAGAACATCGTTTCGACTTTGATAAGGTGATCGAAAAGTTCGAAGAGCATTTTAATCCTGAAAGGAATGAAATTTTCGAAAGATATAAATTTTTCACCACGAATCAAAATGAAGGAGAATCCTATGAGGATTATTCAGTTGCTCTGAGAGATCTTTCAAGTACGTGTAACTTTAATTTCTTAACAGATAGCTTGATAAGAGATAGACTCGTGTGTGGAATTTCGGACATAACTGTAAAAGATAGATTGTTACGTACAAAAGATTTAACCTTAGCTAAAGCTATAGATATATGTCGTACTTCGCAAGAACCAAAAAAGCAACTTGAGGAAATTTGTACGTCTTCGACTAGTACTTCGAACAATATAAATAATGTTAACGATGTAGACTATAACATACATAAGTTGAAGAAAAAAGCGGTTGATACTGGAAAGAATATAAAGGAAAATTTAAATACGAATATCACACGTGACTGTCAAAGGTGTGGTTATAACCATCCAGTGAAAAGATGTTTAGCGTATGGCAAGCGTTGCGTCCGCTGCAATGGCTATAATCATTTTGCAAATCATTGCAAACATCGTTTTGTTCATAATGTGGAAGAAAATAACGATGATAATGGAGGGAGTGACAATATGGAGGAGAATGTTATGACTATATATTTTGGGGCAGTTTTTATAAACGCTCTGAAGAACGATATGAAGGACTGGACAGTTGTTGTTGGATTTAATAATGTGCCTCTTGATTTAAAAGTAGATACTGGTGCTCAGGCAAATATATTATCAGGAAGAAATTTATTAAGTTTAGGATTAGACAAACATAATCTTTTAGAGTGTAAGGCCAGGTTGACAACATATACAGGTCAAATAATAAACTGTCTTGGAAAGTGTTCATTGCCTATAAAGTATGAAGGCAAAAACTACGTATTAGATTTCTATGTATATTAGGACTACAGTCAGCTATTAAAATGAATTTAGTCAATCCGTTTAAAAATACAGAGCTAAAAGAAATCAATGAAATTAATATATTATCTGAGTATAAGGATTTATTTGAAGGATTAGGGTGTATGAAAGATGAATATGATATCAAATTAAAACCTAATGCTACTCCAGTTGTTCATGCAAGTAGACGCGTACCTCTGGCAATTCAACCAATATTAAAGAAAAAACTTGATGAACTTGAGCGAATAGGAGTGATATCTAAAGTGTCACATCCTACGGAGTGGGTTAATTCTTTAGTTATTGTTCACAAACCTAATGGAGATTTGAGGTTATGCTTAGACCCTAAGGACCTGAATGAGGTTATTAAAAGGCAACATTTTGAACTCCCTACTCTTGAGGAGATTACAAGTAAACTTTCAGGTGCAAAATATTTTAGCACTCTTGATGTAAAAAATGGGTTTTGGAATATTAAGTTATCTACAGCGAGCTCGGATTTATGTTGTTTTAATACTCCATTTGGTAGATACAAATTTCTTAGAATGCCTTTTGGGATTTGTAGTGCATCTGAAGTTTATCAACATCGTATGCGTCAAATACTAGATGACTTAGATGGCGTGGATGTATATATTGATGATATTTTGATTTGGGGTAAAACGAAAGAAGAACATGATAAACGACTAAAAAATGTATTTGATAGATTAAGACAGGAGAATGTAAAACTTAATAAAGATAAATGTAAGATTGATGTACAACAGTTAAAATATTTAGGACATATTATAAGTAAGGATGGCGTAAAACTTGATGACAGTAGGATAAAGGCAATAGTATCTATGACAAGTCCAAAGGACAGGAAGGAATTAGAAAGATTTTAAGGAGTAGTTAATTATGTTTCTAAGTTCATTCCAAATTTTCAAAATTTGTTTTCACCTCTAAGAAGTTTGTTGAAAAAGGATGTCAATTTTATCTGGTTAGAGCAACATGAAAAAGTATTTAAGGAGTTAAAACAAATTTTAACTGAGAAACCCGTATTACAATTTTTTGATGAAAAGTTATCGGTAGTTCTTTCCGTTGATAGTTCTAAGGATGGATTAGGTGCTGTATTATTACAAAATGGATTACCAGTGGCTTATGCATCAAAAGCTTTAAGCGAATGTCAGCAGTGCTACGCGCAAATTGAAAAGGAGCTATTGGCAATTTTGTTTGGTTGTGAAAGATTTAATCAATTCATATTTGGTAGACATATAACTATTGAAACTGACCACAATCCTTTAATAGGTATAATAAAAAAACCATTGAATTCCACGTCACCACGTATACAACGTATGTTAATAAAATTGCAAAAATATGATTTTAATTTAGTTTATAAGCGTGGCAAAGAATTGTATATAGCAGACACTTTATCCAGATCATTTGATATGGAAAACAGTCAGCATATAGATTTAGATGAGAGTAATATTGAGGCTAATATTGATATAGTGATAGGATCATTAAATATTAGTGAAAAACAATTAAATAATGTTCAAAATTTTACGAAAAATAATGAAGAAATGAAGTTGTTAAAGGAATTCATCCTTAAAGGTTGGCCAAACCATAAAATCTCAGTACCAGAGATAATAAGATCGTATTGGCATGTGAGAGAGAGCTTGACATATAAGTCAAATTTGATATTCAAAGGCAATTGTTTAGTAGTACCGCCTGAATTAAGAAAGGACGCATTTTCCACATTTAGGCATAACAAAAACGTTGTTGCGAGCAAATGAGGCTATGTATTGGCCCAGAATGGTACATGAAATCACAGATTTAGTATCGCGGTGCGAAACATGTAAGCTTTTCAGTAATAATAATAAAAAAGAGACTTTAATTCCTCATGCGGTGCCACAGTTACCATGGCAAAAAGTGGGTATTGATTTATTTCATTTATATGGTACTGATTATTTAATTGTTATAGATTATTTTTCTAAATTTCCAGAGATTACTGCCTTAAAAGAGATTAGGAGTGAGGACATTATTGATAAATTAAAACAAATATTTAGTAGACACGGCATTCCACTACAAGTATGCAGTGACGGTGGGCCGCAGTTTTCTAGCATAAGTTTTAAAGAGTTTGCTAATCAATACAATTTTGAGCATATTCTGTCTAGTCCAGAATATCCCCAATCAAATGGCATGGTAGAAAGAGAAATACAAACTATAAAGAGCTTGTTTAAAAAGGCTATTCATGATAAAAAAGACCCATACCTAGTATTATTAGAATTCCGTAATACACCCATTTCTAATTCGATTGCTTCTCCTGCAGAAAACTTATTCAATAGGAAAATAAGGGGTATTGTACCCATTAATCAGAAATGTTTTTATCCAAAAGTTAACAAAAACTTAAGAGAAAAATTGGTGGAAAAACAATATAAAGATAGATATTTTTATAATAGGGGCAAAAGAGATCTAAGACCGCTAGAATTTGGAGAAGGCGTGTTATTTAGGATGGGGAGATTATGGAAGAAAGGTATAATCAAAGAAAAAACAAATGATAGGACATACAAGATAGTTAATGAAAATGGGAGGATATTTATAAGAAATAGGTTTCACATAAAGCCTCTAAATATGGTTCCATTTTACATTCCTGATGTTGATAATCAAGAAGAAGTCACCATCCAACCATCACTACAACAGCAATCACAATCTACATCGACATCCTACTATCTTACGGTCGTGAAGTTAGGCCTCCGATTAGGTATGGTCAATTGTAAGAAAGGGAGATGTTGTAATATTTATATGTAAACTATTTTTATGTACCTATTAGAATTGATATGACGTGATGATGTTAGAAAGAAAAAGTATAAAAAATAAATGTCAGATATAAACTGAACTATTGTTTTATTATAGTTACAATTTTAATTAAAATATTAAAAATACAAATATAACAGTGAAATGATAAGAAACCTCAGGATAATATGGGCATCCGAACGATTTACTAAAACCTTTTTCGTACAAGCAAACAGTAGCGCGATCTGTCAAAATTGTATAGGTGGCTGCCTCGGAGCAATTAACAAGCCTGGAGAAGTAACAATGAATTGAACGAGTAAAGCAGTTGCTTGACCTTTCTAACTAAACGCGAAACGCCATATGCCAAAACGAGACAGACATATGTCAACTCGTCTGTTGAAAATAAAGCGTAGCCATTTCATTTTAATATTATCACCAGTCTGGTGATCATCGCATGGCGATTTAAAATATTGTTTTCAAAGTTAAAAAAGTGAATTCCAAGTAATATTGTTTGTTTCCAAAAAGATTTTTAGTTATAGTGTACATGGCTTGCGTTGCATACGGCTGTAAAAGCCGTAGTAATGTACAATCCGAGGAAGACGGGAATTTGTCATTTCACAGGTTAGTGTTTTCAGCAACTTTTGGCTTATGTGTTATAAATTTCTGAATATAAGATATATTTTGTGACACTTCTGTTTATTCTACACTTAACTAAATAAATAAAATCATGTTTAGCCCATTTTTGAGGAAAATATGCCAATTATTAGAAAATGTAGTGTTGTGCAGTCATAATTTCGGTATCGATACATCGTCGAACATCGTAGTATGTAGGTACTTCCATGACAATGACTCCTTCAAATCAAATAACCAAAACAAGTTTTTTATTGATTTTGTTATTTATTTGTAGGTTTCCGGTGGATGACAATTTAAAAAATGTTTGGGTGCAGGCTGTCCATAGGAAAACTTGGAAGCCTTCAAAACATTCGCGCCTTTGCTCAAAGCATTTCGAATCGACCTGCTATTTAAATGGGAAGAAAAGGATAGTGCTTTGCAGATATGCTGTCCCGACCATATTCAATACTTATCCAACTTATTTACAAAAGGTACTATGTCAACTAATATATCCACAATAACATTTATGAATAATTCTTGTTAAAGCCACCAATTACTTTTCGGTCTAAGTTCTATTTTCAGTGTTTTAACCTTAATAAATATTAATTTATGTTATATAATAACAACTAGCTGTTGCCCGCGGCTCCGCCCGCGTGAATTACGATTTTTTACATAATATACCTTCCTACTGGAATTCCTTGTTGATGATGTACAGAAACCTGTTCTTATTTTGCACGGGTTATCTTGTGGTGATTTTGAAAACTCCTTTTTCTTAATAATAATATAAAGTTTCATTAATACGTAGTTGAAAGCTCAAAAGGACGATTTTAACTATCGATATTTCGACCCAGTGGCACAGGTCGTGGTCACGTAGTGACTTGTACCAATGTATCGAAATATCGACAGTTAAAATCGTTCTTTTCATTGTGATTTTTATTCTGAAATCACGAAATAGGTCAAAAATCATTAAACAATGTGAAAAGTTGTACTGGTGGTAGAACTCTTCTTTCAGAGTTCGGCCGGGTAGGTATCACTGGGATAAAATAATCTACTAACAATATTCCCCAGCCCAACATGAAATAAGAGTCTTTTAAAAATCTTTGCTTCATCTCAATGCAATCCAAAACATCAGAATGGGCAATGGCTATATTATATTTCTTTACGTATAAAAAGACTTTAGATGGCAGTCAGTCGGTTAGGATCGATAAGACCTAAGAGTTAAAAATATTTGTGAACCATTATTTTACCCTTTCCATATTGCGGATGATAAAAAAAGACGCAGCACTCCGGGAACGTCGACAGCTCAGTGCCATCTTAATATAAAGTCAGGAAACAATAAATAACATGACAGTTAATTATTATTTAAAAAAATTCGGTAGTACCTATCTCAGAGTTTTACATTCAAGTTCCACATAAATTGTAGAGATGGCGCTATACGGTATATATAACGTAGCGATAACGCCAGTTACATGATTTTTGTTCACCCTAAAAGTGAAAAATTTTAAACCATACAAAATTTCCTGCTAAGCCTATTTATTTATGGCTGTAAGGGTACTCCAGTCTTACTTGAGCCCTACGTCCTAACTCCTAGCCCTAGGTTCTTTGTGCATTCCGAGTTTCAAGTCACCTACCTACTTGAACTTAGCGCTAAAGGTTCTGATGTCTGTAATTTCTGAACTACAAAAGTGATGATGATAAGATTAGTATGGAATAATCTTTGAAGAACTTCCTTTCTAACAAAAAAAGATTGAATGGAATCGGACAACGCGTTAATGAATTATAACTAAAAAACGTTTGGACTTTGATTCCGTCTTCCAGGGAAACCATGACGAATTTCGGGACAAAAAGTATCCTATGTCCTACCTCGGGGTATGAGCTATAATCATATCAAGTTTCATTTAAATCCATCCAGCGGATAAGCCGTGATGCGCGGTCGTGAAACAGACAGACAGACAGACAGACAAAAATTTAAAAAATTACAGTTTTGGCTTCAGTATCGACTATATAGTGTCCTCCAACAAAATTTTCAAAATATCTTCAATGTACAGAATTCGACCCTTTACAGTTTTATTATAAGTATATAGATTTTGTTACAGAGGCAACATAAGGTATCAGCAAAACAATTTTTACTAAATTAAGTTCATTAGTTGTTGTTTACAAAGCTGTTAAATTAATTGCAGTTTTTTAACTATCCCACGGGAACTCTTTATTTTACCGGGATGAAAAGTATCCTATATGTTGACCAGGGACATAAGCTACCACCACACAAAATTCCATTGGAATCGGTCCAGCCGTTCCAAAGATTAGCCCGTACAAACAGACAGACAAACAGACAAACAGATAAACAGACAAACAGAGAAACAAAAAATTTGAAAAAAATTTAAATTAGTTCTATTTCACTACTTACATCCCCCTGACTCCGTTTTTAGCATTTTTTTTATTTGTACAGAAATTCGACCTCTACAGATTTATTATATGTATTGATAATTTCGGCTAAAATACTGATATATATGTTATAAAAATAACTTAATCTTAGGTCTTACTTAAATGTTTACACACAAAATTACTTACTTTTTTGTATACCTATTATCTGTTTTCGAATTACAGGAAGCAGTCAAACTAGCCAGAAATACAATCATCGACTCGCAGAGAAAACTACGACGTATCTCAAATCTTCCTAGTCTCTAATCTCTAGTTTAGATCAACCTTCAATTTTAATAAGTTAAAAGCTTTGCGGCAAAGGAGGGAGTAAAATATTTGGATAAAAATTGGTAACTGATTTGCTTAAAAATAAAAAAATTGTATTATAAATTAAAATGTATCTATTGTTTTATTTAAAACTTTACTACGTAAAATTCAAAAGAACCTCAAACTCAAAAGGATCATGAATAAATAAATACATACATACATACAAGGTTGTTAAAAAAGATTATCATTTATTACTTGATAAATTCTATTGTTGCCCATGAGAGTAAAAAGTACTTACTAAGAAATAAATCATTCTTACTAAATAAAACTGCTTCAGATAGAGAATGCGCATATCTCGCACCGTAATTTCTATATGATAAAATGTAATCCTCTCTTTGGTATATTTTTTTGATAATCCCTAGAAATGTTATCATCAAGTTAAAATTTTAAAAAATATCAAAACCTGTACTTAAGAAATAATTTGTATGCCAAAACAACGTTTGCCGGGTCAGCTAGTCGATAATATACGATAAAGTGTCAACAACACTATCTGACTAGAACGAAAACTGGCTACATGTGGATTTGAAGGCCAAGTCGATTACAACGTGTTGTCTCTTTCTATTGCACTAGTATGGATATTGAATAAAAGAATACCGCTACATAAAAAACGTTCAATTCATTGTTACTTCTCCAGGCTTGTTATTTTGCTCCGAGGTGGCTGCTGATTGAATCACAGCGTGACCTTACTGTTGGTGGAAAAACAAGCACTTTTGGCACTGATAAACTGGCGACATTTTTTCACATTTTATCGCTAAAACGATAAAATAGTTATAAACATTGAATGTTGAGAACAGATATTTAAGTTCGTTTTAATTTCCAACGTAGAAAAATTAATTTAAAAAAATTTAAAACGTTTGAAATTTGGAATTCTGTCACCACAATGATATTGCAAAACAATTATATATCGGATCACAATGCATCGGAAAGGACAATGACCATGGATGTATGGATTCCCGTATCAAGCTGAATCAAACCCAAAATTTATTTTTTATAGACTACGGTCTCTCTATAAACTCCTACAATTATTACTTTTTTAATTAATATCGGGATTCTAAAGTTATAGGCAAACAAACAAGTTGTACTTCTTAATAAAATCAGTACGATACGAAATGTGCATCGAAAAGAAAGTAACTTTTTGTATACTAAATTAAAATCCGGATATGTAAAACTAATTCTTAGTGCCAATGGTTCTTAAAAAACACTATTTTATTTTCCTAGACTATTTTGGTTTTGGTTCATGAGAAAACTTGATACCACCTTTGGTCATTCTCCTTTATAAGTCTCAAATTCAAAGAACGATAGTTGATAGTGATTTAGGAAGACTATAACGTACAATAATGCTTATTATGTTTCAATACCTATGCATTATGATATAAGTATTAGGAAATTTACCTTCTTTTATAGGTTACAAAATATCTATTTAGGCCTCCTATTGACCACGTACTCGATACTATATAAAACGTGAAAGAGGCGAAAGGCGTCCGTCTTTATGAGCTCATCCATAAGATAAGGTACCGACAAAACCACTTGGATACCTCAATAACCCTGAGTTAGAGATCATATTCAGGTGGGATGTCGTGGCACATTCTTGTGGGATGTTGTATATTATTTCATCTTAAATAAATGAAAAGTTAAAAAAATTAAGATTTCCTTTCTATGAATTTATTACTAAAAATAATTCTGTAGACTGTGAATTACCACAAAGGCGAACCGATTTGTTAACTATCCGATTACAAACAATCATTTGATACGGTCTCACAACAAAGTCATTCAAACTTTTGCGCAAAGAAAAATCAAATAGGTAATACAATATCATTTCTATTTTTGTAATAAAATGTTTGCATACAGTCGTCAGTTTGTATAAGAAAAAGTTTATTTAATTCCATGCAGTGTTATAATATGTATGAGTAAAAAAATTATGAACATATTTAATTACTTAATTGATCCGTACCTATGGACCCCCCTTTGCGTAAAAGCATCCTCCAAGGACTTCCATTTAGGATATGTGTCTCTATCTCTAGTGACTATCCTCACTATCTCATCTAGTGCCCCATATTCCAGAACTCCAAACCATTTGTATAGTCTATTCGCTTAGAATTTGTCGCTACAAGTACATGCACACAATACTTTGGGAACACTAACGACGTCAAACTACGCCAACGCCGACCGTGTGCATACTTGTAACGACAAACTCTAAGCGAATTTACTATATTCGTACTCGTAAATAAATCGCTTTCTTTATTTTTAAAAGTAAATAAACACCTAAGTAGTCACGTTTAATTCGGACACATACTCAATGGATACTCGTAAATTTCAATATTCGTAAAATGTTTGGGTCTGAAAGGTCCTCTTTGTACATCTCGAGTGCGATAAGCACGTAGAGTCGCGATATTTTTAGCTAACGCCCTCCAGCGAACAAGATAGCGGGCTCTTTATTGAATTCCCGTGCAACGCAACTCTACTCTCACACTCACTCTCGTTTCTTACATGCTTAAGCTTTGAATAAAGCTTGTAAAGGCGAGAGTACCTACGTCTTGTCTTCCACTGCGAGCGTCTAGTTTCAAACAGCCGCTAAAAGCATTTCAATACGCTCTAATAGCACAACACTTTTGAAGAGAATTCTATTTATTATCATGACTCCATACACAGTTAGTTTGTAAATTTACTGAACTAATCGCAAATCATAAAATCATAATCTCTCTAATATAATATATACAATTCTCTCGCCAATCTTTGTTACCAATCTCCTCCAAAACGGCTCAACCGATTGTTATGAGATTTTCAGTGTAGCGTATGAAAGCAGCTTTTTATCCATTTTTCATACCCCTAAATGGCAAAACAAGGTTTGCCCGGTCAGCTAGTAATAATAACTATATTATTATAAATATTCTACTAAACTCCTAAACTATTTATCCGATTTTAATCAAATTTGCACACCGTGTGCAGTTGATCTAACTTACAAGATAGAATAGCTTAAATAATTAATTTATATTGTAGAACGTTTGCCCGGTCAGCTAGTAATACTATAATATGTGTTGATGTATTACGAATATTGCATGAATGTATTTCCCAGCGTGTCTGGATCTTTGAATTACTCAGTGATGTACATAGATTTTTTACGCAGTCAGTGTTTTTTTATTTTTCGGAGATGCTCGTTTTACGAACACTATGTTAAGAATAAAGCTCAATAAAGCTCGATCCCCATCTATCATTACTTAGCGTGTGGCATTTGTTATGTATTAAGAATGACCGATGCGATGCCAACCAACAAACATGGCAGAATTTTTAAAGTAATACTTAGTTACTACTTACCTCCTCCTTATATATTTTCTTTTTTAACCGACTTCAAAAAAGGAGGAGGTTCTCAATTCGTCGGAATCTTTCTTTATTTGCAAAAATATGTCTTTTCTATTTGCTTGGAAATTCAATAACTTTATTATGTTGGTTGGTTAGCCGGCGCGCGGCGGCCGTCTGAAATTAGTACGTGGCGACGGCTACCTTTAGCCTCTTCGATCACGTGATAAGTAGACCTGGTCTGCCAGTGCTCGCAAGTATTTTGTACAGGATGATGGCAGACTAGACTTAGAGCTATAAATAGTTTAGGGTCGTGACACACAGACAGACAGACGGACAACAAAGTGATCTTATAAAGGTTCCGTTTTTTTTCTTTGAGGTAAGGAACCCTAAAAATACCAATTTTTTATTTAATCCTGTATACCTACTCATTTAAAAACATAAGTCATAGACAGTTTAACTTCTTGCCTATAAATGTTTGCACGTTATAAATTAGATAGGTTGATTGCGACTGGAACACCGTGTTTGCTGTAACATCCGCCAGCGCTACTCCGCTTACCGACTTCAATCTCAGTTATTAGGTACGAAATAGCTGAGCTAAAGTTACAATGTAAAACGGTTAACGGCTAGATATTGCTTCAAATTAATTAATTTGTATATGTGTTTGTATATATATTTTAGATAATAATATACATTCTACATAATAATATGTAGCGTTCAATTTAACTACAAAAAGTTGATACTTTTTTGGATTCTCTGAAGTTAACTTGTCGAATATATATTTTTTGAGACCACCATGCACGGTGCAGGTCATAAGTTTGAAGATTTTGTAGATTTGTATAAGTACCTACACAAAAAGTTAAGGGTAAAGTTATAACAAACTTACCTTATAGGATGCAAATTGTAAGGAGGTAACAAGATTAATTATAAAAATATCCGACTGCAAGAAAATATAAAGTAACTATCATAATAATTACCTTTAAGTATATGACATATTAATATTTTCGTAATCTTCTTTTATTTTCCTTTGTTTGGATACCATACTCCAATAGGTTTGGTTATTTTTTTTCATCTTTTAAAAAAGTACTCGTATCTATAATAACACTTGGGTGGCTGAACCGAATTTATCGATTTAGGATACCCTAACTGCCAAAATCCTTTCAGCCGTTTTACGAGGTAAAAAAGAAGTTTAAAATCAAATCTACTTGTAAAAGTTGACCCTTCCTGCGAAAAGCATGACCCTGGGTAAAAAGTTACGAGTTCAGAAATATTGGTAGAAATTTGTAGTATATATGTAGTTTAATATTTGTAAATTATTTATCTATGCGCATAAATTGTTTATGATTTGCATGACAGGCGAGCAGAAATTGTCGTTAAAACTTATGATCTGCATACGTGCAGAACTTGGAAGAGCTTTCATCAAATATTGGAATTATTGATTGCTGTTTCCTATTATAATATAGTAGGTACAAAAATTATGATTTTAGTTGCCGTCTTTTGTGAATTGCGCTCGTGTTGGAGTCTGCAAGCCTATCGTACTATTTTATAGAAGCCCATCACTTAAGTATACTCGTAGACGACAGCCTATTTATCTTTCTTCATATTGGCCATGGTGACCAAACTCTACGAAACCATCGGAGGATACCTTATCTTGACCCAAAATAGACAGAATATCAGACATAGAAACTATTTCAAAAAGGTTTTTAAGATTTTCCGAAAAATTGGGTCAATTATTTTCTACTCTTTATCTTGAATGGTAGCAACCGGTTTTCAGCGAAGTCGTCAAAAATATGTAAATCAAGGTCTTCCGTTTAAATTTTGAGGCTTACATTAATAAACACCCTTTTATAGACAGATTTATCCGTTTTACTTGGAAAAAATTGGATCATACGCCCGAAGGACAATCCTTTTTGCGATTATTGTGAGATATGGCTCGGAGCGTGGGCTACGGAGCCTTCTTATGCGGACAAAAGGAAATTGTAATCAACAACGTGTCAATAAATATTACGGAAAGTTTATTGCTTTATTGATTAAAAATTGTATCAAATATCTAGATTTTACCGCCGTTATTAGTAAATTAGGTTACGAATATTACGTTCAAGAAGCAAGCACTCAACGTGTGGTTCCTTACCTACGCTTCAGTTTTATTACGTTAACTTTTTTATTCAATGTAGGTGCTTGTTTTCGGTTTTATAAATTATAGGTGATAGATGATAAAGTTTATCAGCCGTATATTACCTTTACCTAATAGCTGAAAAATGAAAACGTTGCGATTCCTCAAAATGATTCCAGACGCTTTCAGACTCCGGGTAATAAAGGCACTTTTATTGGTAAAATGTGTTTGTCAACCCTATGTTCATAGACTCATATGAATACCTATATTAAGTAAGCTGGTAAGGTATGTACCTACTACCTAGTAACCTACTGGGTCCTTAACTAAAAAAAACCTAGTACATTTATTTCAAGAAATTAAACCACAGAAAGTGGTTAGAGTAGAGTATTCGTAATCCTTGGATTGGAATATTCTATATTTGGTTTAACGTTTAAAAAGAATTTCCTTTTGATCTCGAATTTTCGGAGCCTGCGGTTTTTTTTAAACCGTCTTGACCTCGCCTCCACCTCCGTGAATTTCGGTTTTTCGCTATTCCTGAGGGAATCGTGGATTTCCTGTTCCCATTCCCACTCCGTTCCCAACCTTGTTTATAAGTTTGTTATAACAATCTATTAGGTACTGTTGTACTTGTAAAGTCGATATTTATAGAAAATTTATTTATTTAAGATTCCACGGAATATATGGATTTTCGGCGATAAAAAGTACTCTATATGTTAATCCAGGTTATAAGCCCAATCATTTCAGCAGCTTTGGCGCGATTGGGTAATAAACATTAACATAAAAACTTACAAACATTCAGATAAAAACTTACAAACATTCACTTTTAAAATATTAATAAACTATTATGATTTTTCCCGTTTTGCTTCTCGTTTAAAACCTAAATTTTTTTATAATTTTACGAAAAAGCACAAACAGAAAATTTAAATTAAATTCTTCGAAAAAAAGGAATTGCTAAAACGTTAACGAGTGGCTGGTACGACCTATAGCAATCTACTTTTTTCACAACAACAACTTAGTAGGTTAATTATTAGACAAATACCGACTGAAATAACTCAACATTTGTAGTATTTATTTGGACGAAAAGATAGGTTTTTTGTCTGTACAAATAATATCAATGATTGAGTATTTAAGCTAAGACAACAGATCTTCCTCCCTGTAAAGCGAGACATTCCATTAATATCTATAAGCTGTCTCCGTTTTGGTGAAAAAATGAATGAGAAACTTGATATTCTTTTAAATAAAAATGAACGCGCGAGCGGACGGACGTGGCAGCCGACCGACGTTTGACGAGGGTCTTATTGCGAACAATTTGAATACACTGCCTTCACTAGTTTCATACCTATTAATATTAATAAAGATTTAAAATGTATGGGGATATTTATAGGAATTGGCTCAACAAGCTCACAGCTTGAAAGCTGTGTAGGGATGAACAGAATAGAGGCCTGAGCTATCCTACTAATATTAGATGTAAACGCGAAAGTTTACAAGTTAGGTATGGATGGATGGATCTTAAATATTTGTTACTTTTTCGTCGGTCGGATTAACATATTGGTTACTTTTTATCCCGGATAAATCCATCATTTCCACGGGATCAGCGAAAAACCGAAATTCAAGTGAAATTAAAAAACTGTATGAGAATTATCGCTAAATTGATCGCGTGACGTATCAATTTTATGTCAATCGGTCGTCGATTGGCATAAAATTGGAATGGCATAGGTCGTAAATTCGATTCCAACAACTGGAAAATATATTTGTGACGTGTGATGAGCTTGAATGTTTTCAAGTGTCTTGGTATTTTTCAATATTAGTAGTTTATGAAACTGATGCATAAGGGGGGTATTAAAACATGAGTGTGAGTTTAAAAAACGAGCCGCAGGCGAGTTTTTTAATAGTATCACACGAGTGTTTTAATAACTAATTATGTAGAGTTTCATACACTACTTTATCTACGCTCAAATTATCATAAATCCAAACCATAAAATCTTGCTAACGTTTGTCGTAAATCCTTTACTTTGTTGGTAAAAGATTGTGGGTCATTTTTGTTGCAATTACTAAAATGTCAGGTGAAGTTAAATTTTCTTTAGTAGGTTTCATTGCTAGACATTTTTCCGCGCTAAATTTTGACTAAGTACCTAACCAAACTAATTGAAATGTTAAAAGTTAAGTATGGCGCCAAAATTCAGTTGTAAACTGCGTATAGTCTGTTAAAAAAGCCATGAAACAAAAAAGAGTAGGAAAATATTTATACAAGTCAGATAAAGTATATTTTTAATGGATAATTGAATAATCAAAAATTATACATAATTCTTTTCAATATTCTGTATGAACACACTTTTTAATCAGTCATATAAGGCAGTGAAAAATTATTGTTTCCGTGAATTAATTGTTGTCTATGGTCGATCATGGCCTATCCCATGACTACCAACTAAATGTTGTCTGTGGACTCTATATATAAAAAATCAAAATTGAGGATTGGCTCTACACTCTCTTTTGGCTATGACGACCACAGAGAAAAGAAAGTTATTCCCTGGTCTGTGATGACGACACATAAAAATACAGGAACCCAGAGCCGAGTATCGTAATGGAAATTATTCAACTATCTAGAGATATTTCCATAGTACAGCGATTTATAATGAATAACTTTTTAATAACTATAGAAGTCTGTGAATAAAGTAGGTCAATATGTGACACATTTTGATTTCATAATTCGAACTTTAAGCAATGAGCGTAGATAAAATGTATTTATGTTATTATCTATTAAATATTCTGCATATTCATGTATGTCCTTCATATATTTTTTGTATTTCGTTTCATTCTATATATACCTATCCTGCCCCGCACGGAATGGAGAAATGTGATATAGCAGCGGCTGAAGATGGTTTTTAGTCGTTATAACACGCGTATTAGGCAAATAAATTCTATATCTGTATAGATTAGCGCTAGACTGTTATCGCACCCGATGGAAAGTGATGACACAGACTAAGATAGAGCGAGCTTGCCAAGGAGAAAAGATATAGAGGAAGCTGTCAGCGGAATTTATAAACATTCAGACTCCAGAAAGTACTTCAGAAGACATCGGTAAGCATTAAGTATTTTTGTTAACGAACCTCTGTTTTCCTCTCTTTTATAATTAAACAAAAAAAAATTATTGCAATAATGGGAGGTCAATATTAAAATTATTTGCTGTCAATAGCTTTAATAGATACTGAAATAATCGAATGTGACAGACAGACAGACGGACGGAGAAACGAACCCTTAAAATCGAAATAAAAGCAGGTGAAGCCGTTAGCAAAACGTGAAACTTAAACTAAATTCGTAAAAAAATGTGTCCGATAATGTCTATGTATTACGTTAATAAAAGCAGTGAATGCGCAGTGATTAAGACCACAGACAACCAAGGAATAACTTAATATACTCGTAAGACCTCAGTGGCACTGGAGTTCGAATCCCACGCATGCCTTATTCTCTAATTTCAACTTTTCCGAGTTCAGTTCGACTGTGGACATTAAATATGTCTTGCCTTCATTGCTAATGAAAGAAAACTTCATGAACAGACTTATATTCCTGAGAGATTTTAATAATATATTAACATAAGTGTGTGAAGCCTGACACCCTACACGTGCCAGATCTTAACGTTACCCTACTGGGGGACGTAAAATGGGCGTTGAGATATTGGCATTAATGCATCTCAATCTATATTTTTTAAATTAAGGAATGATGAGAAGAGCACGACGTTCACCTGATGGTAAGTGATACGCATAATCATACGACATAGTGTGTCCCATAATCAGACACACTGCACTGTGATCATCATCCTGATGAGACATCAGTTGTTAGGTCTCAATATCCAGTTAACACGTCAGTGTATAAATTACTGCTTCACGGTAGAATAACAGACACTGCGGTGGTATCTATCCGGATGAACTCCGCAAGAAGTCGACCACCTACCAACCTAGTCAACCAAAGTCCTACCAACGATAAAATTTGCACTATATAAAGCAGTGTACTTACCAAGCAGCAAGATTGACGAAAATACCGACAAGAATATTCGTCATCGCGCACGGGCTTTCGCGACTTTCAGTAGAAACTTGCGGCGATCGCGTTTGTAAAAGTTGCTCGTGTTACCGGCTAGCGGAGGAGCACGTCTTGCAGATTCGCGCTCCAGCCTCCGCCCGACAGACCGCGCACGCGCCGTGCTGCTCCGCTGCTCGAGGACCAATCGTCTTACACTTCACTTTGTTCGACACATACCAACGCCTAATAAAAGTTTAAATAGCTCTCATTGTTTGGTTACACGTGTTCCGAACCTGGAATACAGGATTCAATTCAAGTTGCAGGCTTTAGAATGCTCGTGGAAAATAAGCCTGTAAAGTTACGAACATAAATTCCTATATTGAAACTTGGGTTCGTATTTAAATTTATAGGAATTTCATCCTAAGTGCATAAAACACTAATCAATAAAGATAATAATTAGTACAAACATAAATGTCTCGTTGGCATGGTGGTAAACATGTTCGATTTCAGATCGCGAGGTCCAGCCAGTTCAATTGTCGGACCGGGCCAAGTGCCAATATAATAAAAGGTCTTTCGAAGTGCGAACACAACATACTTGTGCATTAAAAATCTCGGCAGAAATCACAGATAGCATAATATTTGAGTTATAAAATAAATATAAAGGATCATTACATAAATCGCATCAATCTTGCCCCTAAGTAAGCGGCAGCTTGTGTTTTGGATACTGGATAAAAAAACAATATTAATATAAATAAATATAAAATCACCCAGATACCAGAAAATATTCATGTTCATCACACGAACATTTTGAAACAGTAATGAAAATCGAACCCACGACCTCCGACGCAGACGGCAGGATTGCTACCGCTACGCCATTCGGTCGACAAAGTTGGTATTAAAACTTATGTTTGTGCATATTATCCTTGGGATAAGTTTTAATACATAGTGAGGCGACGGAATATGGAATTATTGTTAAACATTTATGAATAGACTTGGGATTAGTATGGATAATCTGTAGATTATCGATTAACGGAATTGCATATCCATTATCATGTATGATTTAATGGATATGCGATTCCGAGGAAAGAACAATAGATGCTAAATACTCGTATCCCAGAGGATAGTGTGGACTGCAATGCCCACGCCTCCCACTGTATTAGTCTTGCCAAGTTTGAAGTAAAGTAGATGAATGAAGAAAACTTTATTATAGCAAAAAAAGTGTTTTTTAAGAATCAGTGGCACTATAGTGGCAAATAGGCATTTGTTTTTCATATCCGAAATTTAATTTTGCACACAAAAAGCTCATTTCTTTTCAATCCACATTTCCTGTCATACAGATTTTATTGAGAAGTACAACTTCTTTATTTGCCTTTAACTTTTGGATCTGGATGTTAATTAAAAAAATTGTAGGAGTTAGTGCAGATCGTAGTCTCTTTGAATCACCTTGTTACGAGATTTAATATATCCGATGTCATTGTACTTTGACTTACTCTAACCGTTGAAGGGTAAAGGAAAACATTCTGAGGAAACTATACACTCAAAGATGAGTGCCCATTCACTCTTGGCCTTACTTAAACCGGAAAGGGCATTAACAGATGGATAAACTTCAAGAACATAAATTGTTTAAACTCACCAAGCACCTAATAATGAAAAACGAATGAAGCGTTTTGTAAGGGCAATGGGACGTTTGAGTGAAAATACTAGCAAACGTAAACGACCACATTATTTCAAATAGGCATTTTACTCCAGAGTGGCATGTCGCAGTTAAGCTTATATTATTACGGTTCCAGGACCATTTCGGAATATATATATCTTCTTTTATTTAAGTGCTGTATCGTTGATTTAAAGTAACGGGCGAAAGTCGACGCGAGGCCTTGAGGTTTGACTGTTGTAAGAATTCAAATTAAAAGCTAGTACAGACAGACATAATACATATGCATCAAAAGGACTTTTCACATTTATAATAAGTACATTTAAATATGACTAGCTGTTGCCCGCGGCTCCGCCCGCGTTAATTACGATTTTTTTTACATAATATACCTTCCTACTGGAATTCCTTGATTATTCGCGGGATTCTGGTGTGATGTTGTACAGAAACCTGTTCTTACTTTGCACGGGTTATCTTGTGGTGATTTTGAAAACTCCTTTTTCTTAATAATAATATAAAGTTTCATTAATACGTAGTTGAAAGATCAAAAGGACGATTTTAACTGTCGATATTTCGACCCAGTGGCACAGGTCGTGGTCACTACGTGACCACGACTTGTACTTGACTTGTCCTTTTCATTGTGATTTTTATTCTGAAACCACGAAATTTGTCAAAAATTATTAAACCATGTGAAAAGTTGTACTGGAGGTAGAACTCTTCTTTCAGAGTTTGGCCGGGTAGGTACCACTGGGATAAATTACTCTACTAACAATATTCCCCAGCCCATCATAATATAAGAGTCTTTTAAAAATCTTTGCTTCATCTCAATACAATCCAAAACATCAGAATGGACAATGGCTATATATTTCTTTACGTATAAAAAGACCTTAGATGACAGTCAGTCGGTTAGGATCGATAAGATCCAGAGTTAAAAATATCATTATCTTACCCTTTCCATATTGCGGATGATAAAGTTTAAATCTGTTCATGTGTTAACAGTGCCATCTTAATATAAAGTCAGGAAACAGTAAATAACATGACAGTTAATTTTTATTTTAAAAAATTCGGTACTACCTATCTCAGAGTTTTACATTCAAGTTCCACATAAATTGTAGAGATGGCGCTATACGGTATAACGTAGCGATAACGCCAGTTACATGATTTTTGTTCACCCTAAAAGTGAAAAATTTTAAACCATACAAAATCTCCTGCTAAGCCTATTTATTTACAGCTGTAAGGGTACTCCAGTCTTACTTGAGCGCTACGTCCTAGCCCTAGGTTCTTTGTGCATTCCGAGTTTCAAGTCACCTACCTACTTGAACTTAAAGGTTCTGATGTCTGTAATTTCTGAACTACAAAAGTGATGATGATAAGATTTGTATGGAATAATCTTTAAAGAACCTCCTTTCTAACAAAAAAAGAATGAATGGAATCGGACAACGCGTTAATGAATTATAACTAAAAAACGTTTGGACTTTGATGCCGTCTTCCAGGGAAACCATGATGAATTTCGGGACAAAAAGTATCCTATGTCCTACCTCGGGGTATGAACTAAAATCATGTCAAGTCAAGTTTCATTTAAATCCATCCAGCGGATTAGCCGTGATGCCCGGTCGTGAAACAGACAGACAGACAAAAATTAAACAAATTACAGTTTTGGCTTCAGTATCGACTAAATAGTGTCCTCCAACAAAAATTTTAAAAATATCTTCAATGTACAGAATTCGACCCTTTACAGTTTTATTATAAGTATAGATTAATGTGGTGTTGTAAATTGCAGACGATCGGCTAAAAATGAATGACTGTATCAATGTCAAAACATGGGTTTTGACCAATCACAACACTGGAAAATCACGTTTTGACACTGATTTTGATTCTTTAATAATTGGTATCTTTTTAGCCGATCGCCCTGCTGAATAGTCTTAAAATCTAGGCATATTAATATTATCAATTATCTGTTCCAATAATTTACGGGTTTACATTTTTTGGCACTAACGAAAGGACAAGAGGTGCCAAAAGATTTGGCATAAAAAGTTTATATTATATTTAAACGACAATAATTATGAGGAGAAAAGCTGATATGAGTTAAAAGATGAGTAATTACTATTTGTAATAACATATACCACATACCTCATAATATTCAGCCTTTCGCGCATAATAATTGTAAATACTGTTTCCTCAGCATTTTCCCTGGGCCTAAAGCCTAACCGTGTTCACGCGTCAATAATGTTGTCGCTTGGTATCCAGCGAATTGCGACTCAAGTGATAAAAGTACCTAATCCTTTTATTTAACCTATTGGGTCGGAAGAAATGATATCAAATCAATTGGAGATATAAAAAATTCTTCATGATTATTGTCAAGGAATCTCAAGGACTATTATGTACATATGTATTGCATGAATAACAAGCAGATACGAGGGTTTCTTCCTCGACCTATGAATCTACCCTGGGTAGATACACCATGGGTATCTACCCAGGGTAGATTCTTCGTTTACGTTTACGTAATACATATAATGAGTCCTAATAATATGTATTCATTTATTACTATTCCCAATAATATGTATTACGTGAAATTAATACTTTAACCTAACATAACTGATTAATTTTAAGATAAAAAAAAACCGGTCAAGTGCGAGTCGGACTCGCGCACTGAGGGTTCCATACTATAAAAGAAGTTAAACATTGAAAGAATCACTTTGGTTCATGAATTTACGAGTATAATTTACATGTAGGTACTTTTGTTGGCAAACCGCAAACATAACTTTGTTTTTGCTGGTTTATTGTTATTATCAAAAAAAGTATAATAGTTAGAGAGTTGATTTTATTTTTCCTGAAAAATATACGTTTACTTCTATTGATCATAATTATTTCAGATTTTTCGATTGGTAAACTTCGGAGATAAGGGGCGGGGAACGGTATTTTTTTCGACAGTTTGCTCAATAAATCAAAAACAATCAAGTATAAAAATAAATAAAAATCGGTTTTAGAATACACCAGTAACGCCCTTTCATATGATACCCCACTCAATATTGTTAATTCATTTTGAAAATTCGAAGCCCCCGTTTTCCCCCCTTTTTGAATAAAAACAATTTTCAAATTTTTACGATTGCTATGACGTCGAATCACTAATACCTATAACTATTCTCAATTTCAAGTCGATAGCTTCGATACTTACTGAAATAATCGAGTGTGACAGACGGACGGACGGACGGACGGACGGACGGATGGACGGACGGACGGACGGACGGAGAAAGTCTCACCATAAGGGTTCCATTTTTACCAAATTGGTATGGAACCCTAAAAATGTGTCAGGTCAGTAAAATACATAAAAAAGTTTAGCAATAAATGACGTGCGTTTCCTGCAAAGAGAAGCCAATCTCACACTCAGTTCCCCACCAATAAAAGTCCCCCACTAGTCTTCTAATTTATTGTCTGCCAAGTATCAATGAGGAGACCATTGTAGCAGTTATTTTTATATTTGCATAAGAAATGATAGACCGAAGACTCGTTTTTCTACTCCCGCTGGCTAGTACTCGATGCAAGCCAATGATCGTATGGGTATTTATCGCAGGTGATGCATCGTCGGCGTGTAATCAGCGAGCGGATACGAAGCGCGGTGCCGCCGCGCTGAATAACTTCCGCAGCTGCCCGCCGCCGCCGCATTGTGCGACATTCCTGCATGGATCCGAAGCACTCTACAAACTCCGAGCCTTTAGTACAGGTTTCAAGGAAACATCGCCACAACCTATCACAGAGCTATAAGGCCCGGTTTCCACCAAAGCACAGCGGAGCGGAGTTGTGTTTGATCCTCCTCTCCCCTTAGTTTCAGCGACGTCAAAATGACGAAATGATTGGTTACTCAAGCACAGCTCAAGAAACCTACCGCCTCGGGGCCTTATCTTACCTATTTGAACCTGTTTTATAAAAGTGGTAGTCCACATAAAATCACAAATTTGACACATTCCCAATTTTACAGCAACATTCTAGAAAATGGGTAAAGTTATATTTATTTCACACATTTGTTTCTTATTTTTTTTAATTCTGTACAATGACGATATAGAATTCGGGTGACATATTATGCTGCATGACTTGAATTTAAGGGCTTTTCATCGTTTGTAGCGCCATTACGCGGGAGTAAAAATTATATACTTTTGAGATTATTGTAGAACTTCGCCGTAATAATATGCATTTCAAAGATCTCAATTTAAATCCTCATAAAAATAAAACATAAAATTCCGTTCATTACGTATTCGTACAAACGGAAACTACTCGTGTCACTAAAACGAATTTCGATTTTGAAGTGATTCCTATACTAAGGGTACACGTAGCGGAGCTACCATAAGCTCGTAGCCATTTATTCGAGCATCCTACGTGACACAAAGACATGCACGCTTTGACGTGCTACGCAGCGCTACGAATTAGCTACTAAATCTCTCCCCTAAATTAGTATTGAGTCGCACACTTACATAAAGTTTTCTTAACGGATATTGATAGGCTTTCAACAGCATAAAGAACTGTGAAAGGAGATTTAATGACGAAACATGAGGTATGCAAGTTAATATGGAATTGCATTTTGTATATTTAATTCTCAATATAAGTATAACACACTTGTAGTATACTTTCATTGTATACGGCAACTTCGCACTTTCAGATATTCAGTTTATTATCTATTTTTAAAACTTACCGCCCGACACACCCACGTTGGAACACGTCGTCCGAGCGAGCCTCATTCTTTTATTGTGCGCGGCAACGAGCACTCGACTACAAAAACACGTCTCGTTTTTGTTAATTTAGGTTCAAAGTGAAAAAAAATTAAGTGTTCAGTGTTAAAACTTGCTTAATTTTCTATACTGATAATGCTTAGACGCTAGTAAAAATTATTATTATAACAAAAATAAAATAAAATCAAATCATATAATTGTGCATTCATCTTCGTCAGACTCCGAGGAAAGAGGGTAAGTGAAAATTAACCTTTTTTCCAGATATCACATCAACTCAAATATCAATGCTGACGAAAGTGTGTCCAAAAATTGAAATCCTAAGGCATCTCTAAGCTAACTTGGAGGGTATCACATTGAGGTTATCACGAAAGTATAGCATGATGCGCGAAATAGTCCAGGCATCTCTAAGCTAGCTTGGAGGGTATCACGTTGAGGTTACCACGAAAGCATAGCATGATGCGTCAATGCTCCTGGAGGTTGACTGCGGGTCAACACGAAGGATCCTAAAAAAAAACTCAAAGGACTTTGCGGATACCAACGGGGGACGATGTCGGTGTGGCGCTGTTCTCGGCTTCACTACAAGTGGCTCCGCATGACCTCCAGGACTTTGATCCCGAATTGCTATCGGCGCTCAGTCACAAGAACTATATTAATGGTTAGTCCCGACAGTTGTAAAATTCTAGCCGACCTTCATTGCAAAGAATCAAATAGTTTATTTGATATACTTGCCTGGCTTATGAATAGCCAGTTAAATGTTATAGCCTTTTATCAGTGATAACTATTTCACGACTTAAAAACTAATTCCACGAGGGTACCAACGCGTCGAACTTTTGTAACTATGTACCTACCTACAACTATATACCTACAACAATAATGTTTAGATTTTGTGGTGGAAAATAATTTTACTTACTTTCGAAAATTAATGTTCAGATTGTGTAATGGGATGATAATTTAACTGTTAGCTAGAAACTCAATAAGTTAACAATATTATGTATAATGTACCATTAGTCTGGAAGTTTCATTGAAGTGAATTGTTAAATTCTTTCTGAAACTAATAAAAATCTTAAACCACAACGCGTCCTGAACTGAGAAGAAGCTTAAGTATTGACAAATGACATTTTGTTTCGACAAATGATAAGTAATTAAAGTTCACGAACGGGACCAGATGTTTTTTCGGAGAAATAGTTTCGCAGCAGTATAGCAGGTATATGCAGCAGTATAGTAGTAGTATAGCAGGGCGCGGCGGGCGACTTTGCTATCGACACCCACCGCTGGGACAGCGCAATCTCGTTTCTCGAGAAACTAGCTGGCCCCCTCTCGTTACGGCTCGGCCAGCAGGGGGGGGCGTGACACACTTGAGTATTGGCGATCAGCCGCGAGGAAGATGCGACGTGACAGCGAGTTTCCAGCATCAGCCACAACAACGACCAGGTCCATCGACGACGCTAGACATTAAGGTACCTATATGCCAGTTGTCTTCAACATTTTGAAGTTTATTGGTTACATATCACTGACAAGGAATCCGTCACGATCTATAATCTAGAATTTCGGGAGTTATAATAAGTGAAGACTATTTTTTGACTTTCACTAGGTGTACAAATGTACGTACATTCAATAAAATATTTTAATGAATTGAACAAATTAAGGAACTAGCTCCAAAAAATTATTAATACATAATACCATTTTAAAAATCGTACACTAACACAGTGTACCGCCTTTACACGTTCACAGCAAAGGAAAAGCGACAAATGTCTTTGACAATCGACATTTCATTTTTGGGTGAGATAATGTGAGAGTGAGTCACTGCATGTTCGATTATAGTTAAGATGTGTCTAACCTCAAAATCTTACGTAGTAAAAGATACATTCTAAATTTAAAGGCGTTGAATGAATTTGTGGTTCAAAATCTTTTGAAATTGATAGTTCATAGAACAACTTACAAGCGAATACCTAAAAAGGGTTTTATGCCTATGAACTGAAGAATCTTATTTTAAAGTACCGATTCATCCTTGGCAAAATACACAAAGAAGTTGTGACTCATCTCAGATACTTACCGCGGTTTTTTCATGAAGATTATTTGTTAGGTGTTAGAGTGTTAAAGTTATTTACTACCCTCAAAACAAGCTCAGTTTCCTGGTTTTATTTTAATTTCTGACGATATGGCAGTATCGTTACCGCAAACTATGACGTGAATGATGTAACAATTCAAATTCTGTAAAGAATTTTATACGCTTAACGCGTTGTATCACCTAAGAGTTAAGCTTAATTCCGATTAAAAGTCCTAGTCCGTATGAAAAATTAGACTTTAGACGCAGCTGTTAGTCCTTCATCGGTTATTCTATCAGATGACCAGTGGTTACAAAACATTTTTTGAAGTCATCTAACTCCCTTAAACCTAAAAGGTTGAATTAGTGATTCACACGATTTCCCGGTCTAGATGAAAAATAATTCTTTTAATTAGAGAGATTTTTGTTTTTGTAATAATTAACGTTAAGATGAATCGAAATACCTCTTTACAGAGTTGATGGCCATATTTTTCGATACATTTATTTTGATACACATGATTTACATCAGTTGCTTAGGGGATATCAAATATCCTCATTTAAACGATTGGGTTAATTGTTTCTTATATTGAAATTAAAGATAATCAAAAAGCTGACCAAGAGTTACATCCAGTTAATGGGATTAAGCTATCGCTGTAAAATTATATACTTCAAAGTTATTCAAAGAATTTATTCCAATTCACTTTAAAGTTATTCAAAGAGTTCAATCCAGTTATTGAATTTATCGCTTCTTGCAAAAATGCGAAATGTTATCAATACGAATGATGTCTGAACCCAGACGTCTTAGAAACAGACGCATTCTGAACATTTTGGAACACCAAGTTTACCTTTGCTTTTCTATCCATTCTTCTAGAGTTAGAATGCTTAAAGATACTATTATAGAAAATGCTTAAGGCATACATCGTCTAAGGACCTTTACAACTTAGGGTCTTCTCCTTTTACATAAAGTGTCAAAAGACTTACTTCTTATAGTATATTTATTGATAATAAATAAATAAATATGGTCTTTTCGTAGGGAACCACAATTCATAGGAATTACTGTGGGAAGTTCTCTGAAGGCATTAAAGAAAAAAGAAGGACATTTTGTTGGAATTTTTAATAATTTATATGTTTCAAAACTTTTGTGTTATTTACAAAGTTTTGTGGCAATACTGCTTTAATAACGACAGAGACCCGTACAATCCGTAAATTATAAGTCAACCTCGTAATTTCCAACAGAACAACTTGTTAACGACGTAGCATTGTGACGTCGGCATTGAGTTTAATTTTTTGCTGATGATTTTGGGTCAAATTAACAAATTAAAACAATGCTAAAAGGAATAAATAAATTAACGTCAAATACTACATAGGATCCTAAGATCGTATGCTAACACATTGCTCAATGGGTCTTAATAAGAGTTAATTGATCCTGTAACTTTATTAGCCTTAGGCAGTATGCACATCACATATAATGAAAACATTAATATCAGTAAAAGTTAGCATTATTGTATAAATCAAGAAAATTATTGAATTTATACAACGTCGGCTACCACTCGTGGCCAACCAGTTTTACTCATACCATAAATAAATAATACAAAAAGCCTTTTTTATTCTTTGATTAAATTTCTTAAGATTAATTAAAAGCAAGATGAACAATAACCTATGCAATCAATAATATAAAACGTAACTAAATTAATATTTTTCTAATTATAAATTTAGTGTAACTCATAACATACTTTAACGAAATTATAAAAATATGCCACAGCTTTGAAAAACAAATCGATATGTTGGTTATAAAATCTTAGACTAAAACATACGATAGACAACCTCCTGATAACGTTTAAGCGACGTCATAAGGTCGCCTGCAAACAGACCACCACGGAACAGGTGCTGGCGGCGGTCAGTATAAGAACGTGTCTGCCGAGGAATATGCTCTCTCACGAGAGGGGTCTGCGTTTCAGTTCACTCAGAACCAGGTACGCAACACTTTCGAGGTGAGCACGTAGTTTGTTGCTTGACCTCATCAGAAAGACAGTCGGTAGGTCACAATTATTGCAGACTTTTGCTAAGTTTTATAACCGCCCAGTGAGCGATGATGCTTCATTCACAAAAGCTATTTTGCTTTCTAATCATTAATCATTAACATTATTTAAATAATGTAACTGTTTTATTAATCCAGTGAATTAAACGTAAAGATTGGTTAATTAAATTCTTCTGTGGTATAAAGAGGACATATTATAATAGAAAACAATTTACAATCTATTTATGTCCACAATTTAACAAAAATTTTCATCTCTAAACATCTACAAGTGTGTTATACTTATATTGAGAATTAAATATACAAAATGCAATTGATGATTAAACGAACTTACCTGTAAGTGAAGTTCTATCACAATTGTATGAGTATATTTAATTCGAAGATATAAGGTCCCTCCCATACCCAAAGCCCATAAGTATTACGAAAATTTTGTTAAATGTACTCTAAAAAATGAGGCTCGCTCGGACGACGTGTTCCAACGTGGGTGTGTCGGGCGGTAAGTTTTAAAAATAGATAATAAACTGAATATCTGAAAGTGCGAAGTTGCCGTATACAATGAAAGTATACTACAAGTGTGTTATACTTATATCTTCGAATTAAATATACTCATACAATTGTGATAGAACTTCACTTACAGGTAAGTTCGTTTAATCATCAATTAGAATTCAAGCCTCTGACTGCAACAGTCTACGGAAATAATTCTCCCGCTGGTTCGCCCCCGTGGTAATAATAAATATTTATCTATCGTCTACATTATATGGAGAACTTCCATGCAACGTTTTAGTTTCTTAGTCCAAGGGTATAACAAGTTATAGATTCGAATAAGTCAGGTCTTTTCTTTTTTTATTATCAAGATTTTTAGTTTCTGCAAAACCTTTTCAAAAGAGTTATGAGTCCTGTGAACTACGATGTCTCCATTCATTCAAAATATCAAATCATTTGTAATTCGTGCGTATTTCGATCGTGTCGTGGCGTTAATCAGATTCATATAGTAATAATCTATGCTCCTAGCCATATTTGGTTCGGAAATACTTCTTTAAAACGAAATAATAATCAATTTTGATCAAAATTTTTATAACTTTGGTCGAGTTCCGTAATACCAAAAATAATGAATAAAAACTTGTTACTTTCTTTATTAACTGGTGTTTTTCTTTAGCTGGACTATAAAAACTTGAGTAGTGGTAGTGTTGTTTTTATTACAAAACAAATAAGCAGAAAACCTGTCCTCTTTGACATAAAAATAAGCAAAACTAAATTCGTTTACAATTTTGTTTAACAAAAGTATTTCGGCACCACATATGGCCTGGAACATAGATAATTACTATATGAACCCGAATAACACCACAACATGATCGAAATTTGCAAGAATTACAAATGATTTTGGTATTACGAATGTATGATGAACATAAGAAACATATTTCGGGCGGGATGAAAAGTAGGCGATGAAAGTACAGGAGTAAGAAAGTTGGAAGTAAGTGGAGTCGAGTCCCATTGAGGCGGCGCGGCGCACGCGCGACGACACTCCGCGCGCCGCAGCCGTCGCGGCCGCTCACCACGCCGCGCCGCGCCGCCGTGCCATCGCGCGCACTGATAACTTGCATTGCGACCGACTCTTTACTTATCGGCAACGGAAGTTGACTAAAGTACTTATCTATCAGTCGATCTCTGAAGTGTTCGAAAGAACAACTATTGCGTTAACATTATAAAACACTTACAACAACAATTATAGCAATACTTGAATATGCTGCAGGTATTTCATCTGATAAAAAAATACGATATTATTTCTTGATGATTAGGAAAGCAAAGCCGATAGTTGTCTCCTTTAGTTCGCAGATAAATTAGCGGTACTGCAGCGGAAAGTTTAGACGTAGATGCGTGGGTGAAGGATGTGATGCGGCGCGACGTGCGGGGTCGGTGAGCGCGCGATGCGGCGAGTGCAGCGCGCGTCCGCCGCGCGATGAGCGCGCGTCGCACGCCCGCCGCGCGTTCAGCTCGTCTGCACGCGCGTCGCCTGGCGCTGCTCGTGCTGGTGCTCCTGCTGACCCTGACTTTAACTCCAGCTCAGTAAGTAATGGACAATCAGATAAGAAAACATTTTTTGTTGATTATTATTTCATAAGTTTCCGTTTATTTCTTGAGACTTTATAAACTTTTTAATTGTACGTTTCACTGCAAGGAACTTACTAAATATATTTTTTTTATATAAATTCTAGTAATAATATTAAAATTCTAACGACATTACGACGCGACGCGTCGCGCGTCGGCCGTCGGTTGAATTTCCGGTTACAGTTACGGTCCCTAACTGCTGGTAGGATTCTTTGATGTTCAATTGATTGATCAAATATTTTTTTACTTTTATGCAAATATTTATACAAACTCATTTTAGATAGTTATAAAAAAACCTGCGTTCCCAATAAGCGAGCAATTTTCCCAATATTAATATCTACCTAAAAGATTAGCGTTATTATTCCACTTTTTATTAAAATGATTGTTTTAATTAAGATTCACCTACCTAATCGTAAGTTTAGTTCACATACAACAAGAACAGTTACAAATCCCGGTATCTAATAGCTATCCCAAGCGTCACCTAAAGTTAATTTCATGTTGGATTTGGGGATTCCTCACGCTAAATGGCAATTCTGTTTGAGCCCGAAGGAATTTCATCTAAATAGCCTCGCTCCCTCTATGGGATGCGATTTGTAATAGATTTGATGATTGTTTATTTACATGCTATGCGTATATTTTACGATTATTTACATTAATCTAAATTCTTTTAAATTTTTGATATCACACCAATATTATAAAGGCAAAAGTTTGTGATAAGTTTCTTACTCCTCCTCATTAAAACTAGAGAAAAGAGATAGATACTTGATCATCCACGATGACTTATGAAAAACTGAAATTAGCGCAAGCCACAGCTAGTGTAACATTGACCGTCAAAGTTCTCTATGAACAAAGTTCTCTATGGTGAACTGAGAAAGGAACTATAAAATGCTTCAAGCATATAGATAAAGAGAGAGAGAGAGAGAGAGCGAGGAATTGCAATTAGCATGTTTATGTTCACACATCGCTTTATCACATAGTGGTAAGATTAGGTAGGTGCATATAAGTTGTCGTAAAAAAGAAGAATGACCAAGCAATTTATTTTTCATAATTACGTACTCGTAAAGGCATTCGTTAACGAGTAGGTACGTACTTAGAAAAGGACCTAGCGAGTTAGCGACCATATTATGCGATCGCTGAATTTCTCGGCACTAAATTAATTTTAAAGCAGGTTCTCGGATTTTTGGATAAAAGCGGTAAAGTACGGCCCGTTCGTTGACAGAAGTGATTATTCCCCGAGACTGTTTACAATTCATTAAAAGGAACACTATACTTTTGGAAGAACTCCAAAAGTTTAAAAGGGAAATCGTGATATTTATCTCAAAACAAGGGTAGAATATTTCACGTTTAACAATAAAATAACTAAGTTTGCTACTTGCAATTATAACTTTTACCATCTATAATTTAGCATTATCGAAAATCTTATCTATATTATTACTTATAATAAAACTGTAAAGGGTCGAATTCTGTACATTGAAGATATTTTGAAAATTTTAGTTGGAGGACACTATTTAGTCGATACTGAAGCCAAAACTGTAATTTATTTAATTTTTGTCTGTCTGTCTGTCTGTCTGTCTGTCTGTCTGTTTCACGACCGGGCATCACGGCTAATCCGCTGGATGGATTTAAATGAAACTTGACATGATTATAGTTCATACCTCGAGGTAGGACATAGGATACTTTTTGTCCCGAAATTCATCATGGTTTCCCTGGAAGACGGCATCAAAGTCCAAACGTTTTTAGTTATAATTCATTAACGCGTTGTCCGATTCCATTCATTCTTTTTTTGTTAGAAAGGAAGTTCTTTAAAGATTATTCCATACAAATCTTATCATCATCACTTTTGTAGTTCAGAAATTACAGACATCAGAACCTTTAAGTTCAAGTAAGTGGGTAGGTGACTTGAAACTCGGAATGCACAAAGAACCTAGGGCTAGGACGTAGGGCTCAAGTAAGACTGGAGTACCCTTACAGCCTTAAATAAATAGGCTTAGCAGGAGATTTAGTATGGTTTAAAATTTTTCACTTTTAGGGTGAACAAAAATCATGTAACTGGCGTTATCGCTACGTTATAGCGTATAGCGCCATCTCTACAATTTATGTGGAACTTGAATGTAAAACTCTGAGATAGTTACTACCGAATTTTTTTAAATAAAAATTAACTGTCATGTTATTTACTGTTTCCTGACTTTATATTAAGATGGCACTGTTAACACATGAACAGATTTAAACTTTATCATCCGCAATATGGAAAGGGTAAGATAATGGTTCACAAATATTTTTAACTCTTAGATCTTATCGATCCTAACCGACTGACTGTCATCTAAGGTCTTTTTATACGTAAAGAAATATATAGCCATTGTCCTTCTGATGTTTTGAAGCAAAGATTTTTAAAATTTATGTTGGGCTGGGGAATATTGTTAGTAGAGTAATTTATCCCAGTGGTACCTACCTACCCGGCCGAACTCTGAAAGAAGAGTTCTACCACCAGTACAACTTTTCACATGGTTTAATAATTTTTGACGTGGTTTCAGAATAAAAATCACAATGAAAAGGACGATTTTAACTGTCGATATTTCGATACATTTGATCTTTCAACTACGTATTAATGAAACTTTATTATTAATAAAAAGGAGTTTTCAAAATCACCACAAGATAACCCGTGCAAAGTAAGAACAGGTTTCTGTACAACATCACACCAGAATCCCGCGAAAAATCAAGGAATTCCAATAGGAAGGTATATTATGCAAAAAAAATCGTAATTCACGCGGGCGGAGCCGCGGGCAACAGCTAGTTTGTGAATAAAGTTTATTGTGATTCTTCGTAAAAAGTACATTCTCATATTAGACGACATCATCAATTAGATCACATATAAAAAAGCTTGCATTGTTTTAAAGATATTTATTTATTTATTTAGTATAGACATAACATGTATGTACAAAGAAACAAACACAGAAAGGACATGTACAAGGACATCTTATCACTACATAAGAGGATCTCTTCCAGATGCCCTAGATGTGATATTGTGATATTATATAGAAGAACTATTTCATTTGGACACCTACTCTCGGAAATTTGATGCTTAAACAACGTATTTTTAACAATAATATCACATAATAATTGTAAAAAATACGTTGTTTAAGCATCAAATTTCCGAGAGTAGGTGGCCAAATGAAATAGTTCTTCTATTTTCAATATAAACATTTTTTTTATCAAACTCGCTTTTTAAATTTAATCATTAAATTAAAAAACCAGCCAAGTGCGAGTCGGACTCGCGCACCGAGGGTTCCATACCATAAGAAGAAAAACATTAAAAAAACCACTTTTGTTCATGAATTTACGAGTATAATTTACATGTAAGTAGGTACTTTTGTTGGCGAACCGCAAACGTAACTTTGTTTTTGGTGGTTTATTGTTATTATCAAAAAAAATATAATAGTTAGGGAGTTCATTTTATTTTTCCTGTAAAATATACATTAATGTCTATTGATCATAATTATTTCAGATTTTTCGATTGATAAACTTCGGAGATAAGGGGGGGAGAACGGTATTTTTTTCGACAGTTTGCTCAATAAATCAAAAACTATCAAGCATAAAAATCAATAAAAATCGGTTTTAGAATACACAAGTAACGCCCTTTCATATGATACCCCACTCAATATTGTTATTTCATTTTGAAAATTCGAAGCCCCCGTTTTTCCCCCTTTTTAAATAAAAATAAAAACAATTTTCAAATTTTTACGATTGCTATGACGTCGGGTCACTAATACCTATAACTGTTCTAAATTTCAAGTCGATAGCTGCTATAGTTACTGAAATAATCGAGTGTGACAGACGGACGGACGGACGGACGGACGGACGGACGGACGGAGAAAGTCTCACCATAAGGGTTCCATTTTTACCAAATTGGTATGGAACCCTAAAAAGCCTCAATTAATGCCATTAATCTGTGATTTCAATTTAGCCCAAAACTCAGCGCTGTCTTTCTGTCATTGGAGAGCTCCTTTATACTAACGAACCTATTAATTATATTTTTATGCCAATTTTTTCGTAGCCTCGAGCGCGCCGCAGCAATAGATCGCTTAGAGAACGTAACGCATACCGTAACAAGAATTCTTGACGGCTACGACATCCGACTCCGGCCTAATTTTGGTGGTGAGATCCTATTTACCTCCTGTACCATTAAGTATATTATAGTGAAACTTTTATAACATCGTCTCAAAGTTTTTCACCTCGCGTGACGGTCGGCCACGGAGTAGGGATAAAATGTAAGGCGCTCGTCAGAGCATCCAAGGCCACAAAAGTTTCACAAAACCACACAATTCTTTTTTTACTTATTTAGTCTATTCATAATTATATCATAATTCATGATTATACAATGTTCACCGTGAGGCTTTATGTAACTACTGGTAATACCGCCAAATCACAGAATACCTAGTGGTAGGTAGGTAAAACGGGCAACAAGGGCTGAAGCTATTATTTAATGACCTGCGAATATACACATAAGAGTAATTGAGGAATCAAATGTTCAAGGTTAGGTTAAGTTAAGTTATACATATATTCAATGTAAAGCCAAAAATTATTTTCCAAAGGAAAGAACCTATGAATACAGTTATTCTATTTTCAATATAAACAACAAATTTTCTACGGAAGAATGATTCTGTATGTAATTCCGTATCTTCGTTCGGGTGCAAGTTATTGCAGTCGTTGAAGCGCGAAGGCTGTATATTGAATTCACCCAGTAGACACGCTTTGATTCGTCAGCTGTCTTTTTAGCTACATAAGACATGTTTCCTCGTACAAATGATATTACTCCGCAGGCGACCCGCTGTACGTCGGGATGGATTTAACTATTGCTAGTTTTGACGCCATTTCCGAAGTCAATATGGTGAGTCAGTGCATAACACTGCATACTTGCATTTTATAGATTGTAAAGACTTGTAAGTAGGTGTAGATTATAGGCTTTAGTTGTAAGCTCTGTGTCATATATGCGAGATCCTTGGGTTTAAGCAAAAAAAAATATATGTAAAACTGAAGACAGAAATAGCTATGAAAACTTTTAACACATTTTCGGAAAATCGTATTGTTCAAATTGTTTCGGTAGATGCGCGTGTTAATGTTAAATAGATGTGAGCCAGTAAAAATCTGTTCAAAAGTGACAGAAATTTCTGATTTTTACGATTGGCAGATGAAGATACGAGTCTATTTGAAAGCTATTTAATCACGCTTCTCACTTATTGTTTGTACTAATTTACGGAAAACATTAATATATGAAATAAATAATACATAAATTTTGGTCAACGTGCCAAGGCTAAATAATGCTTGCTTGTCCAAACAGCATTCTGCGACAATCTATCTTCACTGGTCTCGCTAGCATTAAATTGGTCAACTTGACAAGTCAACACTTTGCTATCAAGATAGCTTTTGAGTGAAAACAGGGACGTACTTGATCGCTCGTTGTAATTCATTATGCTTTTAATAGCAAAATGAGCCCAAGGCCGTGGACACTTGACACATATCGCCGCGACGGTGACCGCAGACTTAGCTGCGCTGACTCCGCAAGTCGATGGTTTTTGAACCACTTTTTGTTTTTAAACCCTCATTGTAAACATGATTACATGACACCGTATTTAATTAAAACAGTTGCCACTAATTTTAATTAAATACGGTTAATTTCTAGATTATTTTCCCAAGTTACATTTGCGCTTGACGGTAATCTTGCATCATAGAAAGCAATTATGAAGTTCGAACTCGTTCATCCCAGCATTTGAAGTTTTAAGATTACTTTTCTTCGATGTTATTTAATTGTACTGAAATATAAAACACGTTTCAGGACTACACTATAACACTTTATTTAAACCAATATTGGAAGGATGAAAGACTGGGGTTCGGCTTGCCTGACGAGGTTTTGACTTTGTCTGGAGACTTCGCTGATAGAATTTGGGTGCCCGACACTTTCTTTGCTAATGATAAAAATAGGTGAGTGTTATTTGTTACCTCAGAGCAGAATTATAATTTTTTTCAGTTATACTGTGATCTCACCATCTGAAGGCAGATGTTTGCATTTGAATATGCCACAGTGTGTCCCAGTTTATTTGCATAATTGGATGCCTTTGATTGGAATTTGGATAGAAGCTTCTTTTCGGATATTCATGAAACTTTGTGAAACGGTGATTCGGTGAAACGGATCTGAAATATTTGACAACATCTGCTTTCTATTTCTACGATCAGCTGCTGATGACGGAAGGAATCCACTCCTTTTACACGAATTAGCATATCCTTTTTTACGCAATCCATCCTTCACAACACAATCTTGTTTGGTCTTTCTCCAATTTTTCGTCCCTCCACATGTAGGGACATCCTCATGTCATCCTCATCCTCCACATGTCCCTCCATTCATCATTCTTTTAGTAACATATTGTAATGTTTTGGAAAAAGTTTGGGCAATATTTATGTCCGTGACGTGAACCTTCCTTGATCAACTGTCATTTCATATATTATTTAAATGTATATCCAAAGGAAAATGTAGAGATAAGTTGTTTTTTTACGCTTTACAAGTTAGTACTTGACTGCGATCTCACCTGATGGTAAGTGATGATGCAGCCGATGATGTTAGCGTACTAACTTGGAAGGGGTAAGTTATGTCACCCCAACGGTTTCTACACAGCATCGCACCGGAACGCTAAATCACTTGGCGGTACGTCTTTGCTGGTAGGGTGGTAACTAGCCACGGCCAAAGCCTCCCACCAGACCAGACCTAAGCCAATTTAGAAATTATAAAATTCCAAAGTGGCAAGTGGGTGGTGGTGGCGTGGCGGGAATCGAACCCGCGACTTCTCATTCGAATCCGAGCGTGCGTCCCTTGCGCCACGGAGGTCGTCAATAAAAGTTATGGTAAAGTTAGTACAGGTTTCTGTACAAATTTCGAGTCGACTCGCTTCGCACAAACGAATCGTATTACCCCATACATTTACAGCCAGCGCCATCTGTGGACGGCCGCTGACATGCGGCTGTCCATAGACTACTAACCCTACAGCTGCGGCTTGGTTGCAGCTTCCTGCACGACGTGACGGAGCGCAACAAGCTGGTGCGGCTGGGCGGCGACGGCAGCGTGACGTACGGCATGCGCTTCACCGCCACGCTGGCGTGCATGATGGACCTGCACTACTACCCGCTGGACAGCCAGAACTGCACCGTCGAGATTGAAAGCTGTGTGACTCTATACTCTCACGACTAGCCCGGCTTCACGCTTAGCCTCGCGAGCCTCCGAAGACGTAGATCTGACGCAGCGAGCTCATCGCGTCGCATTGCATCGCGCTGTCATTACGTCTTGCCGTGTTTGTCTTTTAAAGTGAACTCTTCTTGATGTCATTTTCGCAAGTATTTACTTCACTTCCTGCATTATACTCAGGACACCAATTATCTTTGATTAGTTTGTGTACTAATTACTCAATTAATTATACTTTTATTGCTATTTTTCTATTGTAATTCGGAATAAAAATGCTTCACAGAATATATAATAATAGATACAGGCTAGCCCTTTAATTCATGATATCATTATTCGGCTCACACATCGACCGTTTTATTTTTTCTAAAATCTACGAGAAAAGTTCACTTGTATTGCTCGTTCAAAGGTAACTTCGACCTTAATAACTACTCGAAACATAATTAATAATATGTTCGTTCGTTCGTTTCAGCCGACGGACGTCCACTGCTGGACATAGGCCTCCTGTAATGATTTCCAGCCCGCACGGTCCTGCGCCACTTGTATTCAGCGCCTTCCCGCGACTCTTTTAATGTCGTCAGTCCATCTGGTCGGAGGTCTGCCAACACTGCGCTTTCCCGTGCGGGGTCGCCATTAAATTAAATTATTAATTACCCTATAATTAATATGTGAAACTTAAATATTATAACTCAAATTCATGCACGAGGATTTAAGTGTAAATTATTTTTGCACGAGCAGATTTTTTTACGACAGCTAATCATTTTTCGTCAGGCTAAATCGTCTGTGAAGCGAACGCAGCCTAATCATGCACAGCCCCACAAGAAACAATTTTCGTTTTCGTATGTATTGTACCCACTTAATGTTCAAGTACCTAATAAGAGATTGCCTATTGACCTTGCCTCTGTGTAAGTTTGTATGCATTGCTTTGTGCTTTTTATATTCATCAAAGAGCATGAAGCTGTGTGTGCTACTTAACAATCCAACAGCATCCTAACGTTATCCTCAATATGCAGATGGCTACACCGTGTCAGACGTGGTGATGTACTGGAAGGAGACTCCAGTACGAGGCGTCGAAAATGCGGAACTGCCGCAGTTCACCATCCTAGGGCATGAGACCAACGACAGAAAAGTATGTACAGCTAAAAGTAAATGTATGTATAGGTACGAATATATAAAAAGCTGGGACATGAAAAATTCATTCAGTAAAGAGTTGGTATGTTAAAAAAAAATTAGTTCAATTTTTTTTGTAACATGGCGGGGTACGGAACGGAGATTTGTTTGAGTAACCAGTGACGAAACCTGTTTCGTCATTTCGGCGTCTCCCCTTCACTTTCGGAGATGTCAAAATGACGAAATCTTTCGTTACTCAAACACAGCTCCGTGGTGGAAACCGGGCCTTATGTGAGTGGCCGTTTGTTATAGGTAAAGAGTAAAGACTTCTTAGCCAAGTTGAATCATAGTGTATGTGAGGTGAATACATTGAATAGATACTCCAAGGAACATTAGTATTCTCCAAATTAATATAATTCTAAGCCTCTACCGGTTCTTGAGAAAAGGGTCTTGACGGACGGACAACGTAGTGATATATAGGATCACAAGGGTTCTGTTGCTCCCTTTTAAGATACGAAACACTAAACTAAAACACCAGCAAGTAGCTAAATAAGTAATTTTGGCCTTTTAAACATGAAAACAAGAGCCAGGCATGTGACGTAAAGTAATTTCGTATTATCCTTGCATCGTTTAGAGTCACTTTACCTGCGTGAATTCCTCAACTTAGATTACGCACCGCGTCGCAGAAAGCACCTATTAAGAGTTGTGTAACATTCCAGGAGAAGTTGGCGACAGGCATCTATCAGCGGCTGTCGCTGAGTTTCAAGCTACGCAGGAACATCGGCTACTTTGTGTTTCAAACCTACCTCCCGAGCATTCTGATAGTGATGCTCTCCTGGGTGTCCTTTTGGATCAACCACGAAGCAACTTCGGCGAGGGTCGCTCTGGGTAAGTTCATCACACAATTCTTTATTACACCTTGTTAAACCCCTTACTAAACTGAATTTTACCTATTTCATAATTGAGTCATAATATGTGATATCTAATAAGTAAGTAATGAGTACTATTAGATAATACCTGATTGTCTTATTAAGAGGTAGCTATCATTCAAAGATAACTTTGTATAACATAGATTTAAGAAAACTTTCCTGCATGCAGGATGATTTGCGATGCTATTTCTTCATTGCTAAGCAAGTGTATAGTTTCCACAAACGCACATTTTAAGTCTGAATAGTTTCGTGTGTCCGGGATTTGAACTTCTGTCTCCGGGACGGTAAATCAGTGATTCATTCAGACTATCACTGCCTGTACTTCTCTTCTTCAGGAGCTTTCTTTTATCCATTGTTGGACATAGAACCCCTGGTTTAAATCACACTATTTTTTCCGTTGTTGGGCTGCCCTCGTTCATGACTTCTCCAAGAGTTTGGCAATGTCGTCAATGCCGACGTATCTGCGACCGGAGCTTGGTCTCCAAGTGGTAGACCGTAGAGGGGTACACATACAAATATATTAGAATGCGTATAGGGCCGGTCCTTTTGTAGTAGTGTAGGTATGTTATTTGTACTGAGTGTCAGGGGCCTGGTAATGTCCAATAATAAATTCCCGCTCAGGCATCACGACCGTCCTGACAATGACGACGATCAGCACGGGCGTGCGCAGCAGCCTGCCGCGCATCTCGTACGTGAAGGCGATCGACATCTACCTGGTGATGTGCTTCGTGTTCGTGTTCGCCGCGCTGCTGGAGTACGCGGCCGTCAACTACACGTACTGGGGCGCGCGCGCCAGGAAGAGGGCTAAGTTAAAAAACCGCGACCAGATCTCCACTAGTGCTAGTGTCGATAAGGAAATGAAGGGCTCCGGTGGTAAGTTTAATACCGCCTACAGACCCACGCCAAGAACCCCCGTGAACATCAGAGAAGCGTGAATGTGAGGAGTTTCTCGCTGTCTCGTTCTCGCGCTCGCCTGTTCTCCAATCGGCGTCGGTATTTTGACCCGAGACAAAGGATTTCTTCTAATCCCAAATGAGAAAATTTAAAGTGTGGACAATTTTTTTCATTTTTTCGAGAAGTCTCGGCGAACTTCTCGCCAAACTTTCTCGCCGTGAGTCTGTAGGGGATATAACCCTTTCAGCACTGCTAGCATGGGCAGGAGACTAAGTATTTTTGACCTCCCCGCGACACGTTATGGAGTACAATTACATTTTTGATCTCATGCGGCCAATGCTAGGCGCAAGCAAGCAAGATACAAAGTTCGCAATGTTTGCAGGCCCCCATTCCCCAGAAGAGATCATAGCACTCCGCGAGTACACCACCACGGCGGGCCGAGTGTCTCCGCTGCCGAGCCTGCGCTCGCGACCGCTGCCGCCCAGCGCGGGCGCTCCGCCGTCCTTGCGTCTTCAGCGAGACTACTCTAACTTACGCTACAGAACCCGCCCGCAATCCAGAAGGAGTAAATACACTCATTAAATATTTCGTTTGATATCCTTCCTTACACCACATCTAATATTTAAAATTCGTGTCACAGTGTTTATAACCAAAGTCCTACGACACGGCTGAACCGATTTTTATGTTTTTTTTTTCGAATTAATCAACTCCATGAAACGTCTCGTAAACTGCTGCTGGCTTTAGAAGTATGAAATTTCGCACTGATTTATTTCCAGAATAAGATTATAGGTAATTTTGATCTATAATTTCGGAACTTATACCTAACTATAGGTACATAGATATGAAAGCTAAGTTACCATTTTGAATGTGAATTAAATACAAAATGGCTGAGATATTTTTTTTATAGGCCACCAAATATTTTTCCTATACAAAAATGAGTAAAATCGACATCAGAAAAATACATTCATCAGATTCACATCAGATTCAGAATCAGATTTTTTCGATTCACGCAACACTTATTTACAAGATAAACGCACTCGTGCGACAAAGTACACATTGCCATTCTGTTTTTGGCAGTCTACTACAAAAGACTACTTGAAGTTCGGAAAACGCTGTTATTATTATAGCCACTGTACGAGCAAATGTACTGGAAAAAATATCTGAGAGGAATAGATAAAAATAGTAAAGATAGGCCGATCCGAACATTTTACGTAATCCTTCTTCATACAAGCAAACAGTAGCGTCATCTGTCAAAATACCCGCCGCCGCCGCTGACCGAACTACCGCGTGGCCTTATACTGTTGGTACTAATGACACCCATAAACTGGCGATAATTTTTTCGCGCTGTTCGCCCTGTCTTTAGTATACAAGTCTGTGCTGAGACTGCTGAGAGGCCTCTTTGTGTTTCAGACAGTGGCAACAAGCCGAAGATGATCCACGCACTGAAGCGCGGCGCCACCGTGATCAAGGCGTCCATGCCCAAGATACGCGACGTGAACGTCATTGACACGTACTCGCGGGTCATCTTCCCAATCTGTTTCCTTATTTTTAACGCTGTTTATTGGACCTTTTACATATTTGATTAAGATAGTAACATAAACAATTAAAAAATCCTCAACTTTACGTATGTTAAATGTTAATACAATTTAGAATTACGAGTAAGTAGATAAGTACCACGTCATTACTTCCATATTGCTTGTTATGATGTATTTAATGTTATGTGCTTTTTGAGTCTAGGAGTTAAAATTGTATAGAATTTTAAATTAAAATAGAAACATATTATGCGTCAAATGAATGTATTTTTTGTGCAACACAAACACATATTGACGACAAAAGTACTTAATATCAAAAAATATATATTGCACTGATACTGCCATTACAAATATCAATAGAATTGTATTAATAAACGTTAGTATTTCCTGCCACTTCATTCCAGTAGAACTGATTGATTGTTTTATGAATATTTTATAACAGTGTCGGGTATCACCACGTCAAACGTGTGGTTAGAGATCGTGGAGATCATTGTCCATGCGATCATTGTCCATGCGATCACTGTCCATGCGATCACTGTCTATGCGATCATTGACCATGCTGTTCATGCAATCATTATTTAAATGCACACTCTGTCTCTGTTACATTAAAACCTGCTTATCGCTTGGAAAGATAACACCAATCCACACTTGTGTTCCCATGTTTGTATTTTATAAATTAAAAATTGGCACCTATTGTTGGTTGAGCAGCTTAGTTGATTCGATTACATATGAATTCATTTTCTGATATGAAGCAAAAAGATAATGAATTCATAATGAAAATTGTATGTTAGTTGTAAGTAGATTGGTAAATAGTAATCGTTTCAAACATGTAATATCACTTAGCTATACAAACATAACAAGCATATACGTTTTACAGTAGTAAAACGTATAGAATTGTAAAATACATAGTTTTTATATGGAGCACACAAATAAAATTCAGAAACCTAAAACAGATGAATTTCGTAGAATTTTGACGACTGAACACGATCGCTAACTCAAAAATCGCCGAAGTACCTACGAGTCGGACTCGTACACAGGGGGTTCCGTACGATCATCTATAAAAATAGGTCAATAATGCGTCTCAGAAAAGAAAATCTTACGACATTACGATGAAAATCATTTTGTATATAAGAAGACGACTACTGACTTACTGACTGACCTATCAACGCACTCTGAAATCAGACAATTTATGACGTTAGGCATCCGCTAAGTTTTTTTTGGATAACTCTATCCCTTAGGTTAAATTAGAGGTCACGTGAGAAAAGCCGCGAGCGCTTTCTAGGACATAAAATATGTCGTAAATATTAGCTACGTAAAATATTGCATGTTTCTAAACATTTGTGAATCGATGTGTGTAGTGAGTACCTACGCAAACATTTTATGTTTCATTATTTATTGTTGAGAACGCTTGTATTTATACCAGTATTGTAAATAAAATATTAATTTGTAAGGAAATCACTACCTACATGTTTAATGTAAGTATAACCTAATGTAGAAAATATTGATGTTTCTATTAGAAAATTCAATATACCTAATAAAGTTTATTAAGAATGTTGTAAAATATGAAGTTTAATATCGAATGTAATGGTTGTTTTTCATTTAATCATCAGATATCAAAGTAAACCTTTTTATTTTTCTTGAAAAAAAAAATAGGATTTACTGCTATATCTTGTGGTTTGCCGTCATCCAAGTTTATGGTTGGTGGTATGGTAGAATATTTCGTTAAACATCGGACATAGAAACTCCCCACACACTACAAAGAATCTACTGATCCTTGGTTCAGGTTTCAGGTTCAGGAAAACAAATCTTCTTGATAGAGTCGTGTCGTACACACTTTAGTTCTTCGAGAAATAAACAGGTGTAGCTGATACAAAATCGAGAGTCATAGCGCCATCTCCTGGAGGGTTGCAAATTGATGAAGCTGTTAGCCTAGGTAGGAGATACCTACTACACGGTGTGAAACCACAAATTCTTCCTTCTTCAACTCTATATCGTGTTCGTGATAGCATCAAGATGGATCTATTACGTTTTCGTAACAAAATATTAATGGCAATAATATACTCAAAACTGAAGTGTTTTTTTTTTATTTTATTATAATACTTGCGCGAAACGGGAGGTAAATAATTACATTTTGAACTCCAGAGCTAACGTAATCTCAATGGACAATTTTGACAACTTAGTCTGAGTTAGCGTGCTAACTCAGAGTTAACACACTAACCCAGGCCGACGCAAGTGGGTCTTAGGTTGTATTTATTCAAAACAAAATAAACTTAAAAGGGTGAGGGCGCTCTTATTTTATTCCGATTGTTGGAAATACGCACTTTATTCAGAATAAGAACATGAATAAATAGGTATTTTAGAAATGATATTTTAAAAGCTAGTTCATTGTATGGCCTAGTGACCTTTATTATCTAAATATATTTCGTTATCAATACAAGCTAAGAAATAAGAAATAAGAATGCAGTTCAATAAATATATTTAAAATTCGCATTAAGTTTGAAGTAATGAGTATAATATGTACGTTCCCTCTGTTTGTAATAAGTACCTACTCGTTGTTTCCAAAAAAAGAAATGAAATTTGATAAGAAAACAATATTTAACGGTAAAAGCGATATTGAAGCAAGTGTAATCAGAGGTGTCTTTCTCTACATAAGTATTTATAGATAGGTACTTTCGTCTATTTTCATCGGCTATTATTCAAGAACCGATATAATGCAAATGTGGGCGAGTGTTAAAAGGGACTCTAGATGGGAGCTAGCTAGGTACGTGGTACGGGCGAGTCCATTCATTGAACAGGCGCAGAGTGCGCGGGACGGCGGGGCGCGGGGCGCGGGGGGCGGACTCAGGGTCCAGATCGCCTAGTTCCTTTCCGATCGCGCTACGGGAACACATATATTATGATACGCTAATTACCAATCACATATATTAAACATTCGCTCAATCGCAGATCAGTGACTTGTGATCGCTTTAAACTCTGAAACGAAACTGAAAAACGCTTCAGTGATACATAAGTACAGTCAGTTCAGTGCTTGTGTTGTGAGCCTCGTATGCTGCTACGTCGTACTTGCGATTGAAGTACGGTAAGTGTTTCTCACACACTAAATCATTTACATTGATACAATGTAATTGCAATTAATCATTTTTTAATTAACTAAATATAGGAACTATAAATAAAAAGTTCTGAATAGGATATGCACTAGGTACGTACATGATGTGTTTTACATGGCACGCGTTAATTTTATGTAACTGTGGGTGTTACTGATGTGGATGTTAGTTGGATGTTAGAGTGCTTTAACGATTTTCGGTTCGACGTGGAAAAGATTTCATGGTCATGAGAGTAGGCGGGCGGCGCCGCGAGGAGCGTTGTTTCAGGAGGGTAGGGCGGGGAAGCGCGTGGGCGCTGGGGCGCGGGCGGAGCACGGCGCAGCGCTCGCCCGTATTGATCGCGCGAATCTCCGGCTACACGGTAAATATTGTCTTTAAAATGTCTCTCATTTTCATTACAATCAAATAATATTTTTGGCTACGTTTCTAAAATTATTAAAAACAGTTTAAAAAGTAGTAAAAAGTTGAGTACACATCCATTCGCGGAGCTTTAAAGGCCCAAGCCACCGGGTGGTCCGGGTTCCCGAGTGAGGAACCTCCTCACAATACGTGCCGTCCCAGGACCAATGCCTTTTGCATGCAGCCCTTGATCCAAGAGCCAAGCGAAAGCTTCTTAAAATGTTGGTCGAAGCTTTTTGACACGTACCAAGAGGCAAGAATGGTCATATTTTTTATTGTCTTTAAAATGATTATTTTTATCTAAGCATGATATAATACTCGTATGAGCACAATATTAATTTTCGTTTTCGAATTACCTACATATTTTAAATTATTTTTGATCTAGCCAAACTCTTTTCACTTATGTAAGCCAGTGAAGGCCTTACTTAATTACCAGTAAGAAATTATAATTCAGCATTTCAATCTTAAAAAGTTATAATACATAAATTACAGCCGTACGAATGTTGATGTCTTATTTTTTAAATATAACTCAGCCTTGCAGTTTGGGGTAAGCTTAGAATATTTAGTATGTTTGCTTTTAAAATATTTGTGGAAAAAATTTACTGCATTTGATATTTGTTCTGGATGCTTCATGCAATATAAAAATTACTATATTGCCATTGCCACTTAACAAACAGGATTTAGACCATCTGGTTTCTAGAGTTTATTGAACATAAACAAATGTTTTTCTACCAAAATTTTCACAATATTAAGCTCATTACGTTACTAATATTGTCCAGATAGGTGACCTTGCAGAATTTGATGTTTAAAATGCTGATCAGATTAATAACATCTTTTCTATTTTTCTGTGTACCATATTGTATGTGAAATTGAACGCACGACGTATCAGCACGTAAATCGCATACATTTTTATAATTTTGTTCTATTTTTATACCACGCGTATTATCGTCATTTGTCACTAGGTTCGGGGGGCTAGCAATGACGAAGAACGCTACGCTTAGACGACGAGAAATATGTGACGTACTCGAAAGTTGAAGTCAAAAAATTCTCAAATATGGCGTCGTTACCGACCGCAACATTACGGTACCACTGACAGCACATAATGTTGTCGCTTAAATTAGCGCCATTTTTCAGTTTTGACAAATTAAAAGGATGGTTCAGGGCGGAGCCTAAAAATAGATGCGCGACGTCAATAAGTGCTGTTCCTTTATTTGTTTAATCAATGGGGATTGGTTGTATTGGATACGATAATGGTGATACATTAAATTTTGTGATAAACTGAAGCATCTGGCATCGCGTCGACCTTCGAGTAACATCTTGAGAGGCGGTTGGCGGCGCTAGCGTGGAGTGTGCGCGCCCAAGTCGTAGATTGCGCGGCTCGGTGCGTGGTGAATGAAAAGGGGATCAACAAGTAGCGTAGCCAGTAGCCCGCAGCGCATGCGCATAGATAAATATGTATGTACCTGAAATAGATGTACGTCTCAAGCCGATTTATGGTTCTTGGAATAACGCCATCTAGTGGTCATAGTTAATACGCGACGTACCTACATACGTAGTAGGTACCTACATACTATACTACCAGACCACTATTTTTATTTTTATTTATTTTTAGGAATTTAAAAGAAAAACAATACATAAAAATTGTCATAATTTATTTTACAATGAAATTAATAAATCATGCTTTTCACAATTTCTTTTTGTTTTTATTTTTTTCATAATAATGAATTGCTGCTTTTTGAATTGGATCATTATGATCCCAATTTAATTCTTTGCCTGCTAATATTTTATTAACAGTTTTACACAGCATAAATAAATTAAATGTTATGCTTTTATGCACCAAAAATTTCGTCTCTGTGAATGCTGCATTTTATAAATGACGTATCCATATTTATTGCACAAACTAATTTTATGTACTCACAGATATTTTTTTTCGTCGGACTTGTTGTAAAAACTTGTTTTGAGATATTTTCAATCTGTACAAAAAAATCAAAAGCTTCTTTAGTGGGATATGTAAGCCAGGCTTTTTCGGAATATTCAGAAACTTTTATAAATTTGTGAAAGCTTTCCATTTTTTCACTTTCTAAGCAAATTTTGCAGTGTGGACATCTTTTAAAAATCTTTTTTGCTTTTTTTACAAGCCAACCACTGCAGTATCCCAAGGCTGCACATCGTTCCACATCTGTGGGTGATTGGCTTTTAATTAAATTTTCTGTTTCAACAGGATTTATAAGTAAATGAGTTTCAGATACTGTTACCTCATTAGAATTTTGAGAATGTTCAGATTTGTTTTTAAAAAAATTTTGTAAGTTGTCCAATAAACATGGATTTTTGTCATTTTCACAGTTTGCTCCTACTGAGTGAGACGATGTCATGTTGTTGACCACTAGTGTCTTGTAAGCCGATTGAAATTGGGCAGCATTCGGCATAACATTTTGGCAGCCTTGTGATCTTATAGCTCCAAAAAAATTTTCTATCGGGTCCTGGTTGAAGTGACGCAGCAAAACTGAATAAATTTTTTGACTATTCAAGTATGTTATGATAGCTTTGAATGCTTCAATTGTTTTCACCCAACTTGAGAGTGACGGAACCACTGTAAATTTTCCACTGCTTGTCTCAAATTTCATCGATTTCAATACTGGAATGCATTCTTCCCATAATTTGTGATGCGGTGAGTTTGGTGTAACAGCACTTCTGTATTCTTTTCCGCCTTCTATTTTGCTGGAGCTGCCATTGACCGAGTCGAAAAGATTATCAAAAAATATGAGCAAATTCGCAGTATCCTTGCTCTCTTCTGGTAATTTACCATTATCTGTAAAGTATAAAACACAGGTAAACAAAAACTTGGTATAATTATATTTTGACTGCCATTGATATAGTTAATGTAAAAGTGAAAAGATAATAATATAATATTTCATGTTTTTAGGTTTGGTTTTAAGCTATAACACAAAAATTGATCATTTCACTAATTTCATTGTATTTTATGAAATTGTGTGAAAAGCATTAAAAATATATATATTTTTTTTTAATTAAACCATCTATCAACAACTACACTCTATTGAAAGTTGGATTTTCAATATTTTTTTTATTGCTGTCATTTCAGTCTATGAAATTGGGCATAGTTTCTCCCTAATTTTGTACTTAATGAATACTTACTCGAAATTTATACTAACCTGCCATGTATCCCATTGTTACTCCAACACTTCTACTAAAAACTTGAGTGCAGTGTTTGACCCTCATTTTTGGAATTAAATTTGGCAGGACATGGTGAGCTGTGAGCTTAGGTACCAATCTATACCCACTATAGTTCGGGCTTCTTTGATAAAGATCAGCTATATGCTGCCATTTCGCTGTACATTCTTTGTTTTTATATGTATATTTTAAATTTTTTGTCAATAAATTATTTCTGACACCTTTCATTAAATGAGGAGGGTCAAATATAGGCACAATTTCTTGAGAATTCATGTGAAAAAATCCACCTTTCCACTCTTTTCCTTCTTTTACATAACTTTCTCTTGTTTGTTTTAGTAAAATGTTAATTGCGGACATGTTGGTTGTGCCTTGGTCACAAACCACTGCAACCACTTTAAGTCCTGTCTGCTGAACTTTGCTTACTACTAATTTAATTAATTTAACCAACTCCCATGACTTCGACTTGCTACTTTTGTAAATATAAGTTACGGGTTGTTTAAATTTTTTTATAACCCCACGCACCATAAATACTAAAGCATGGTTTGCGAATTCCAATTTTTTTTCCTCCCCATCATCACTGAAGCCAATGATTTCATCATTTCTTTGATCGTATGTCAAATTTGCCGCTATGGACATTTCATCGAAAATAATTGTGCAGAATCTGTGATGTTCAGGTAATTTCTGGACTTTCTTTTTCATGTCCAAAAACATGTGATTGTTAATGCCTGGTTCCAGTTTAATTTCTTGAAGGAGTTTCAGCAGTGTTGTCCTTTTTGGTAATATGCATATTTCACTGAATAAGCGATATGCCTTAGGACTAGACTTATATAAAGATAAAGACAGTACTTTTTCTTCCAATGTAAATCGCCTTCCCTTAATTTTTTTACCTGCCTGTTTCAATTGCATTTGAATAAATGTTTTAGCTGACTTTGTCAAAGTTCTATTCATATAACTGATTGCAACATGTTTAGCACTTTTCTTAGCCAAATTTAACCGTTGCCTGAATGACTTATTTGTCAACTTGGTTCTGCGCACTTGCTTCTTTAAATGTGTAATTATTTCCTTAAGCTTCAGTTCATAAGGCGTCATAGAAACTGTAAAAAAATAAAATACATCACATTTAATTTTTGCATACAAAATTGTTAACCAAATATTATTACGTATGTAACTATATTAGGGTTAAAACATACTTTCACCTAATGATAAGTCAAGATGCTGCCAAAGCGTTTATAATATTAATTTGGCTAATTAATGGTTACTCTATCAGTTGGAGATGCGTTTTAACCGGTAAGATGATAACCAACCGCAGCCAAAGAAGCCTCCCACCAGACCAGATCTAACCGAAATTAGATACTATGAAATTCTGAAGTAGGCTACGCTGGGAATTGAACCCAGGACCTCTTGCTTGAATGCAAGTGTCTCATACTGTGCCATAATTTTAAAATAAAATTGTTGGCAGTTATCTACAAAAGCCTTCTTAGGAACTCTGGATCTATTTGAAATGTTTTTAGATGCATAAGTTTTGAATGGAAGCAGGCGTTATTTTGCGGAAATCCATAATAAGCAGGACTGATTAATTTGTTTTGCTACTATCCGCTACTTGAAAGGATTCTGTATAGTGCAATATGCAGGAACACCATCCACATGAAACACCACACACAATTTTCTATCACTTTCTTCGACGCACGTTTCGTCCCGACACCGGGACATCCTCTGGATGTTGACTTCACAATGCGAAATCGTAGAGATCTCTAACGACGAAATCTGCATCGAAGAAAGTGATAGAAAATTGTGTGTGGTGTTTCATGTGGATGGTGTTCCTGCATATTGCACCATACAGATACAGAATCCTTTCAAGTAGCGGATAATAGCAAAACAAATTAATCAGTCCTGCTATGCATAAGTTTATATACTAATATAGTCAATATAGCTTAATAATTATATTCTATGATGTTTAAAACTTGGAAATTTACCTGATCTCCTTGATGGGGCTGCAGTCACATGCGTTAGAATCTCTGGTAGGGGAGTAACAGGTTCATTGCAGTCTTTGCTAGTACTAGCAACAATTGGTACATCATTTGCAACACATGGTTCAAGTGACTCTGTTGGTTGATTATGAGGTAGTATATTTTGGTCATATGAGACGGGTAAATTCACATCTGAAACAAAAATTAAACCTCTTGAAAAAACATGTCATTTTAATTTTATTATTATCGTAATGTGTATATTATTGTAGGCAAATTGCATAACTCTCCTTACTACAGCTGTTAAAAACCAGGGCTGTTTTATATTGTGGCGATTTTTTCAATACAAAACAGCTAGCTGTAATGTAATGTGGTCATTTATGCAATCCACTTGCGACATATACATAAGGCATTATTACTATCATATTATACTTTTTTTGTCTTTCAACTTTAGTTCATCGTCTATTAAAATACAAAGATATGGGAATAGTCACCCCTTATTCCCATGTTTTTTTACAGGTGAGGATTTTTCAATCTTCATACTGTAGTGACTAGTGTGATGTGATTGAGTATCTCGGAGTATCCTAATAGAGCTCTTTGAAGACGGAAATACTTATAGATATTATACCTGGTACACAAATAGATGGTACAGCAATCTTACTCAGCCGGTTTTTAGATCCATAATACTTTCTATCAAAATGTTTATGACAAATTCGTCTATTCTTGAACACGAAAGATTGTTCTAAGGTTGCAACTTCTCCGCCGATTTTGCGTACCCATTCTTCGAACCGTTCTTGATCCGTGTTGGGATTGGGAAACCGGTGAAGAGGCACTCCTATAAAAAAGGAAACAAATGCGTTAATTCTAGATCGTGAAATAATCACATCACACTAGAGGTGTGTAACTCCGGACTAAGTGACTAAAAGGAATAAGATCCGTAGCCGGAGCCGAAACTCTTAACCACTCCGAGCTCACACTATTGATTCCAACTCCGCTTAATTAGTCCCTACTCCTGGACTCGTTTGCGGTTTGGGTTTGAGTTAGTGCGGTGCGATCTCTTTCGCGGCACATCGTGTCATGAGTATGACTCCGTTTGTTTTTGGTACCATCAGGCGAACGAGACAGCTACAAGCTGTCTCGTTCGCACTTCTGTATTGCGAGTGGATAATGGATATTAGCCTTTAAGAGAACCTAACAAAATTTAAAATTGTTTAACTTTACTCATACATATTGTGTTATTATAGTTTATTGTTAATTTTTAAGAAGAATTTAAAATTACGTAAGTAATTATGCAACTTATATTAAAAGTTAGGTCCATTTTTAGAAAAAATACAAGTTCAAAAACAGACATAATTTTAATAACTAATAGGTACTTAAAATAAAGTCCTATCTAAAAACTTCGTCATTTAATTTAAGGATATTATAAGGCAGTTTAACTTAAGTATAAATTTTGTAGAAGTATTTTCAATGTAGGAATTATTCGGAAGCAATAGTTAAGTAGTTCAGTAAGTGTTTTTAAAGTCGTCTCTCGCGATTCGACACAACGTTTTTCCGAGAGTCTAAAAGGTTCGGTGAATAAAGGTATCGTTAAGACTAATTCAGTCTTTGGACTAAAAGAGTCGCACGGGAGTTGGAATCATTAGGAGGATTCGGAATCAATAAGACTGATTCAGTCTTTGGACTAAAGGAGTCACATGGGAGTTGGAATCATTAGGAGGAGTCGGAATCGATAAGAGGAATCAGATTCGAAAGCGGAGTTGGACTAAGTGAGTTGGATCTTTTAGAGGACTACATAGTAGCCACGACTACATCACACACAACCTAACCTAACCTAATTCATTTCATTAAACGATTTACATACCATGTCCATGTTTAACGAAGCAATTTACAACGCAACACGACATAAAAGACATATTGAAACTTAACACTATAAACTTGAGTCCAATTTCTCTGTAAAACTAAAATGAGTCCAATTTCTCTAAAATAGTTTGTACACAATACACTTGTGCGGAGGATAATTCAACTCGACGCGGAAAGCCATGAATACAAATCAATCGAATATAGATGCGTTGGCGCGGCACTAATGACGAATGACGACAACGAACGCAAAACCAACACAAAATCACAAAAGCAGAAAGAACAACGGTGAACGGAAGGTTTATACATTCGCGGACATCTTTTTTTTGTTAGTTGACGACTTGACGTATGTTTACAATGTGGCCATGTTAAAAAAAACATTTTAGTAAAATATGGTTTTAGTTATAGCAACACTGCCACTTAATTCAACTACGACCGCTAGTTATCGCTAGTTTGTATGGGTTCGACTTGATTTGTTCTAAGACGGCATAGCATGCGCATGCGTTTACATAACCCAATAGAATCGCCAAATAACTCTTGTCAATATGGTGGCGTCTATAAAAAGATTGCGTCTTTCTGTAACAATTAGAAGACATGTACCTATATAACGATATCATTTTCATTATTAAATAAAAAAGGATATTTTATAATTCCGCCATGTCCGTGTTTCGGTTTCTCACAACCATTTTACTCAGACACTAGATGAAATACAATGATTGGAAGAAAAGTTGCACGTATTTTGTAAATCGTACATGAACGGTTTAAAATACTTTTGATGAAAATTGGCTAAAATAGGGTAACATTATATGATCTTAAGGTATACCAAATAAACCTATCCAGTGACCCGCGATATGTGAAAACTCCATTGAATATTCATATCCAATCAAAACTTTTAACTATGTTTCCTAGTTGTATAAAACTTATTCGGATTATGATTATGAATAATCCACATTTTTACGCACTACAAATGTTAGTAATATTATCTGTATTATACATTCGGTGCTAAAAGTAAATACATGATTGCAATCTCAATCATAGTAAGTGAAGTTGCGGGCTGCGGCCGAAGATGTAATTAACGTATTAAGTTGGAAAAAGTTAATAACTCTTGCAAGTTGCTCCACACTATCATGGCTACGATTGGCTTGGCTTGGCCAGCGATTGAGATAGTGCTATCGCACTGGCACGCCAAATCGCTTGGTAGAACGTGATTCGTGGTCGCAGACGTGGTCTGAAAAATCCTAAACGAGGTCGTGCCGGGAACGAATCAAACCCTAGACCTACCGCTTAATACCTCGCGTAGACCATCTATGACAAGGCATTTAAAAAGTTTCGTGCAAAAAGCATCTTTTTAATCGACTTCAAAAAAGAAGGAGGTTCGTAATTCGACTGATTTTTTATGTTTGTTACCCAATGACGAAATACGCTACGCTAAGAGGACGGGAAAAATGTGACATGTATTGAAGCCAAAAATATCTCAAATATGGCGTCGTGCGTCGTACATTTCGGCACCTCTGAGAGCACATACCGCTGTCGGTCACATTAGCGCAATTTTACAGTTTTGACAAATTGAAAATCCGGCAGGGCGGATCCTATAAATGTATGCGTGACGTCAGTAAATGCTGATCAATACATATAATAAATCTGTTGTTTGTCTGTTTGTCTGTCTGTTTGTACGGGCTAATCTTTGGAACGGCTGGACCGATTCCAATGAAATTTTGTGTGGTGGTAGCCTATGTCCCTGGTCAACATATAGGATACTTTTCATCCCGGTAAAATAAAGAGTTCCCGTGGGATAGTTAAAAAACTGCAATTAATTTAACAGCTTTGTAAACAACAACTAATGAACTTAATTTAGTAAAATTGGTTATGCTGATACCTTATGTTGCCTTTTTAACAAAATATATATATAGTAAAACTTATTAATCCAATCGAGTTCCCGCGGGAAAGAAAACATTACAAAAACAGTTAGCAGGCGTCTTTCAAGTAACGGATTTTAATGAAATTTTATGATCCTACTTTATATATATGCCCGGTCAACATTTAAGATACTTTTCATCCTGAAAAATTTGAGAGCACCCGTGGGATGTTTAAAAAAACCTATAGCTACTTATCTCCGTAGCACAATCAAAACGGGGTCGAAATATCGACGGTTTAAATCGTCCTTTTGATCGTGCAACTTGGTATAACTATACAAGATAACCCGTACGTAGCAGGAACGGGTTGCTACGTACACAGTAGCGCATCAGAATGTCTGGGCGTTGGTATTATCTCAGAATAAGATAAGTTTGGTTAGTATAGATATTACAATCCACGATGACACGCCCCACTCTATCTTACTCCATGCGAATTGAGTAACATAAGCGATTTCGACAGAGTGTATAAGTAGAGGAAGACCAAAGAAGATATAGGTAAATTGTGTAAAAGAAGATAGCACGTTGACAGGAGAGATTGGAAGAAGACTCCTTTACGGGTCCATCGAACCCAAGGACCACTCATTTTGTACGGGAAATCTTGGGAAAAATTAAGAAATTCCACGGGAAACATTTTTGTAAAAAAAACGAACTGCACGCGGGCGGAGCCGCGGGCAACAGCTAGTCCTTTAATATATTTAATCAATTTTGTTACCTTATAACTTTTGGCTGGGAGAATCAATATTTTGATGATTCTTTTTGAATTAGAAAGCTGACGCTTCCCGTGTGGTCCCATTTCAATTTAGCCCAGTTCTGATAATAGTACCTATCCATGAGAAAACCATGTAGGTATGTCTTAAATTTTTAATTGTAAATAGGATGTATTCAACAGAAGTTTGATGAGAGTTGTTTGATTTACGTATATTATTGTCCGGATAGGTGAGCGTGCAGAGCGTTGCGGTGTGTAAAAGCCATGCTGCAACCTTTGAGGGTCATAACTCGCGCGCAGGCAGCGCAAGTCACCTAGATGGCTCTCTTTGTGCTGGCCAGAACGGCCGTCATGGCAGCGCCTATTGCCGTCCAACTGATTCTACTGGCCCACTTCTGGACATTCGGTAAGAATTACTTGGTTTAATGAAGATCTATTGGCACATTAGAGGCAGAACCACTGGCACATGTGGTTGACACCTACGTGGCCTCCTTTATTTCAATCTTGTGCTTAAAAGCTGCACTACATCCTTCATTAAAATCACGTGCGAAATTAAATAATGTGGGATTTTTATCTCCCCCTCTCCACTTATACCACCACCACTGGTAGCCCTTATGAATTTAGCGATTTTCCTGAGATTTATGAGTAACTATTTGTACAGTCAGGGTCAAAAAAGCATAGAGAATTTGCTAACAAAATCCCTTGCATGCATTCGGCCACTCAGTACATAGAAATATATTGAACCTAACGTTGTTGTCTTAAGATTGATAGAGTTTTTACGGTAATATCCACATATTACCGTAAAAACTCTATCTAAGTAACCACTTACTTGCATTCTATTTTAGCCTTTTATAGATGCATTTTGAACTTGACTGTATCTACTCATAGATACATTGATTTTGGTTTTGCATCGAATATGGTATTGTGTGCACAATCGGCATCGCCTGTGTCTCAGTCTCAGTCAAAATTGTAGCAAGCCACTACCTCCTACCATATTTTTTTAACTTTTAATTAAATTACTGAATGATTTTTTGTAGTTCTCTCTGAAGACTCGATAGCGCCATTGCCGTACCCCCGTCCGGGCAATGGCACGGCGGAGCCCCCAGACACGCGCTCCGCCATCGGCCGCGTGCCGCCTTACCAGCCACCAGCGGGCGTGTCCGGCCCCATACAGGTTCCCGGCTTCCGACCGCACAGCCCTTACACAAGGGTTGACTCCTGGTACCGTAAGTATTTTCACAGAAATAATTTTCTCAAAAAATAATTTGACGACCTCCCTGGCGCAGGAGACGCGCGCTTGGAGGTCGTGGGTTCGATTTCCACCACGGGCCACTTTGGAATTTCATTATTTCTAAATTGGCTCAGTTTTGGTCTGGTAGGAGGCTTCGGCCGTGGCTAGTTACCACCCTACCAGCAAAGACGTACCGCCAAGTGAATTAGTGTTCCGGTGCGATGCTGTGTAGAAACCGTTGACTTTACTTATCCCTACCAAGTTAGTAGGTACGTTCATATGTTCGGTTGAATGATCACTTACCGTCAGGTCAGATCGCAGTTAAGTATAGACTAACTTGTATAGCGTAAAAAAAATGAAAAAATGTCATATACAAAGTTTTGTACATTTACTTATCCGTATTCTGCTTTGCAAAACCTTTCATTTGATATCCATATAGCAGTAATGCCGAGTGAATAAAAAAACTACTCCGCCATCTTGCGTTCACGCAATCATATTGGATTTAGAGGCACTCAGCTAACAATGTATTCATCTAAAATTTCAGCTCAATCAGGTGAAATATCGGATTCAAAATTAATTTGCAAGATTCCATACTAATAAACGCATTGAAAGTGAAATAAAGGCTTAATATTTTAATTTTATGATAAAAAAATTGCCAATATTGCATCTCATTGAAGACCATACATATAATAATAGTCATTTTGATATGCGTATGTTATATAAGTTTGTATTTTAACAAGGTTGTCTTTTCAGCAAATGGACGTTTACACGTAAACCCCAGGGGATCCTACGTAGTTGCCGAAGACGACATAGGCTTAGATGATGACGGCTGCCACATGCCATGCTCCAAAGATTTTTTCTCATGCCAGGTGACAAACCATACTACACGACAATTTTTGTTTCAATTAAATTATATTCAGTTTTTCAATGGAACATCTTAATTCCATTAGATATTGTAGGTCCACCCTTTACAAATAATCCAACATTTAAAAAGTAATTCCTCGTAATTATTATCAAACTGAAGCTGCTTCAATATAACCAAATATTATTTAAAATAAAATAAATTGTCGCAGGCATCGTGCAAATGCATTCCAATGGATAAACGCTGCGACGGTAAAGTGGAGTGCGTGGACGCGGAGGACGAAGCGGGCTGCACGCCGACCTGCGACGAGCACGAGAACCGCACCGTGTGCCACAGCACTAGCGTCTGCATCGCGCTCGACTGGATCTGCGACGGAGACAACGACTGCGGAGACTTCTCCGACGAAACTCATTGTGGTAATTATAAATAAAAACTCATTTATAAAACACTACGATGGGAAAGTTGAGGGCGTGGACGCTGAGAACGAAGCGGGCTGCACATCGAACTATGGACTAGCACGAGAACGCACCGTGTGCAACATCACCAGCGTCATCATCGCGCTCGATTAGATCTGCGACGGAGACAACGACTGCGGAGACTTCTCCGATGCAACTCATTGTGGTACTCGTAATTATAAACTCAATTGTAAAACGCTGCGACGGGAAAGTTAAGTATGTGGACGCAGATGACGAATTGGGCTACACACCGACCTGGGACGAGCATGAGAACATCCCCGTGTGCTACACGAGCATCTGCATACCGCTTGACTGGATCTGCGATGGAGACAACGACTGCGGAGACTTCTCCGACGAAACTAAATTGTGGTAATTATAAACTCATTTATAAAACGCTGCGACGGGAAAATTGAATGCGTGGATGTAGAGGACGAAGCGGGCTGCACACCAACCTGCGACGAGCATGAGAACCTCCCTGTGTGCTACAGCACGAGCGTCTGCATACCGCTTGACTGGATCTGCGACGGAGACAACGACTGCGGAGACTTCTCCGATGCAACTCATTGTGGTAATTATAAACTCAATAATTGTAAAACGCTGCAACGGGAAAGTTAAGTACGTGGACGCAGATGACGAAGTGGGCTACACACCGACCTGGGACGAGCATGAGAACCTCCCCGTGTACTAGACGAGCGTCTGCATACCGCTTGACTGGATCTGCGACGGAGACAACGACTGCGGAGACTCCTCCGACAAAACTCATTGTGGTAATTTTAAACTCATTTATTCAACGCTGCGACGGGAAAGGTTGAGAACGTGGACGCACAGGATGAAGCGGTCTGCACGCCGGCACGAGAACGCACCGTGTGCCACATCACCAGCATCTGCATCGCGCTCGGCTGGATTTGCGATGGAGACAACGACTGCGGGGACTTCTCCGGTGCAACCCATTGTGGTAATAAGTAACTCATTTTCTTTCTGTCATAACGCTGAAATCTTATTCGTGGTTCAAGATTAATATGCATTTAAAACTTTAAAAATACTATGATCACTTGGTAACGTTAAAGAGAAATACCGCGAGGAATCTTCCTTATTCTTATGTCTTCATAATTTAATCTGGATTTCTCCATAATGTACTTAGCCGAAAAGCCGGTTAATCCCACGTGGTCAGCGGGGGAGACTGTGACCAACCCCTTCTAGTTAACAGAGAAATAGACCTAAGTTTACGTATAGTTGCAATGAAACCCAAGAAGCTAAAGTCTATATTTTTGTTACATAGGTACTTCAGCAAATTGCACAACAGACCAGTACCAATGTGCCAACGGACTGTGCATCCACAAGGACTGGGTGTGTGACGGCGATAATGACTGTCGAGACAACTCTGATGAGAATCACTGCCCGAAGGGAAAGTAAGTGGAATTTGCTTTATTATTATCCACACATAATTCACAAGTGTGATGAATAGGGATTTACGAAAACTACTCATAAACATTATTCCAAGATAGTCTGGAAACTTGCCTTGTCATCGTCTATCAAAACAATTTTCTACGTAACATGCTCAACTAGCCGACACAAAAGAGTTTCCTCTTTTTTGCATCTTGTTTGCTTGTTTTGGATTCTTATGGAAACAATTGGTTCGGGTGTTTTTTATTTCTCAAAATAAAAATGATTCTATTTTGATCTTCAATACGCACAGAGGTTTTTTTATACCTCTCGATGTTTGTCATAACACCTATACACCACTAACAAAATGTTTGAGTACCGATCCAATCATTGTGCCCGAGATTACATAGCACAATATTATAATGGCTCGCTCCCCTCGTAGTCGTACCTATGTCCCCTCGTAGTTAGTCGTGGGACAATCAAATGTTTGTGATTCACTTTTATTATTTCTTAGTAATGAACTGCCATACAAAAGCACTAAGGCCGTGCGTTGTTATATTCAAAAATATTGAATTTCACCCTAAGTATTTACCTACTCACTCAAGTTTATCAATTAATTTTGTTATAGGCTATTAGGGCTTCAATAGGTACTGGAAAAAGACCAAACCCGGTTAAAACTAAAATGTGTATTATCTGGCTGGCGCACAGAATTTGGCATCATAATCGTCATAATAATATTATAGAGATCGTCTAATATAACAATGAACGTCCCACCGCTATCTTCTCCTTTCAACGTGTCAGCATAAACACAGGAAGGGGCGTTCATTTTTAAGATGAGACGACCTAGATAGCACATTATAATTTTCCTCCTTACGAGACGTAGGATCTATGATATTGTTGACTAGGCGGTTTCAGTTGAAGCCAGTTACCAAAAAACCGTTCAGATTTCAGAGCGTTTTTGAATATTATTATTACCGACACATTAAAAAATTTACAATTACATCCTTTGTAGTTTCGATAAAAATTATACTAGCTCAATTAGTTTTTGCTCAATTGTGAAGTGGTGATAACAGAAAACAAAACCCGGCTGAGTTTGTTGTGGGCTTCTTCTCAGTGCAGGGCGCGTTGGAACCCTCGTAAATTTAGTTTTAAGTCGACTTTGAGTTATCGCCATACAAATGTGACAATTATCATAAGGACCTTTTACAAGAGCCTGTATTTTAGGCCTATGTGAAATAAAGATATTTTGAATTTTGAATTCAAAAAAATGGAGAGTTTGAAGCACTTTTTGGGAGAACTTTCTATCGAGAAAATTTTATCCAATCGTGTTTCTGCTTCTCAGAGATTAAATACATGACGTTTAAATTTTGAAGTGATTGTCCTTATAGTTTTAAGACTGCAGGTCCCTAAAAATCGCTTAAATCTCTCTAATATACTACTACGCCGTTAATGCTGTTTCAATAATAGTGGATACTTGAATTGATCAATTCCGAAGTCAGCTATAAAAAGAAGGCGGAGGCGTTGAGTGGCAGCCGGCGCCAGCCCTGTAGTTCTTACACCTACTGTAAATCACGCATTTTCCATAATATCCGTCTATACTTGAGTATATTTTTAGCCTTTTATAAAGCTATCTTCAGTTTGCGTCTATCAACCACCTACGTAGATACTCATTGCCTACGTTATTACATTGGTAGGTAAGTATAGATTTAGAGAATAGTATCTGGTATACTTCACATCGACAAGTGCGAGTCGGGCTTACGCACTGAGATGTCCGTACTATCAAGATCCGATCTCAATAGTGCTCGAAACACCCAAATTCAAATCCACAAATTCAAAAACGAGTTTGTTGTATGGGAGACCCCCTTGAATATATGTTTCATTTTATAAGAAATATTTATTTTTAAATCGAATACAAATAATTAAATAATGTGTGAGCATGAAGCGTCTACCTTTTACCGTTATTAATATCGAAAATACAAACAAGCAAAAAATGACGTTTGTGGTATTGTATGGGAGCCCCCTTAAATAATTTAATTTATTCTATTTTTATTGTTTGTTGCTATCACGGTTCAAGAGATACAGTCTGGTGACAGACGGACGGACGAACGGACGGACAACGAAGTCTTAGTAATAGGATCCCGTTTTTACCCTTTGGGTATTGGAAACCCAAAAAAATATGCTGCAATAGCGCCATTATAGTCATTATATTCGTAACAAAACAAAACAAGGGAGTGACGCATGCTTGCAATTTGCTTAATTTGATCTGTCAAATAAATTGCTCGATATTGACGTCATATAATCTGCTATATTATATACTGTTGGGTCGAGTGATGGGTCTAACAAAACTCATTCTCAGATCTGTGGGTCTAACTATGACCTACAGAACTTACAAGTTAAAACTGTTTCGCTTTTCAACCGTTTTAATGTTTTTAGGAATGTTCGGTTTGTTGTGTATATGTCGCTGTATTTTTTACTTTACTCCTACGAAAATGAAAAACATGTAGGTAAGTTCATATAGCTTCAGGCTGTCAGTCAGGCAGAACTGAAAATTGTTAGAGGAAAAACATTGTGGTAACCGTCTCTACAATGAATATGCAAATATTCTAAATCCACTTGGGAAACTAAGTAAAACAACCGAGACAAAAAAATCTAAGCAAAGTACAGAACGCGAAGTTGTATCCGATCTTGACCGCGTTTTCAGTGTGTCACTAGCTAGTTCGGGCCGGAGCGGGCGCGGGCCGAAAGATCAATAAGCGGGAGGGAAGACTGGTGAGGATGACGGGGCTTGCGCGGGTGGGAACTGGGTTAGTACAGGTTTTTGTACAAATTGAAATCGACTCGCTTCGAATAAACGGCACGGATTTCTTCAAACATCTGCAGCTAGCGTCCCAAGCGGAAATAAGCTATCGGCGGTTGTCTGCATGGCATGGGCTATGGATGTATGAAGAAATCCGTTCCGTGTATTCGAAGCGAATCATCTCGAAACTTGTACTAACGCCGCAGCGCGGGGCGGCGGGGCACGCAGGCCCGGGTGCCATGGATACGCGCCCACGCTCCAGCCCGTGTCCCGTGAAGGAGGCGATATATCCGGCTTCCGTGGGCGATCGCTTCCAACAAAAACACACTTTATACAATAGAATATAACTTAATAAGTACCTACTACCCACCTAACAGCATGCAATAGCACGTCAGCCTTTTATATGTAGGAAAATATGTATCTGTATTTTTTAATTATAAGTTTTAGTGCTATTACAGTAGGTGATATATTCTATGTTTATAATATGGTTAGGTCGTAAACATATACTTCCAGAAGACTTATGTAGGTATGTCTTCTGGAAGTATATGTTTACGACTTTAAAAAAGCTTTATCTAAAAATTCTGAAGGCTTTATAGTTCACTGATTTAGTTACATTGTGTGCTTAGCTAATTAAAATATCTACAGACTACAACGGTAAAATTACAATAACTTGTAGCAGATTTTACATAAGTGTTGTATGTTATTTTTGCAAAGGTATACTTAGGTTTACAACTAGAGTTAGACAGTAACGCTATATATGTGAAATGTTTCAAAATAGAGCTATTCATATACATGGGACAGAATTTGAAAAGAAAATTATCACCTATCACCTTGTTTACACGTGTCAAAATCTCTAATGTAAACTACATTAGAGATTTTGTAAACTCATCAGTTTTTGGTCGAAACTTTTTTCAGCTTGTACGTTAATTAGTACGGTCTTAATTCTTAGATGCCGCGAGAATCAGTTCACTTGCGGCTCCGGAGAATGCCTGGCTCTCCACTGGCGATGCGACAAGGAGGCTGATTGCCCTGACAACTCGGACGAAGCTGAATGCCGTAAGATCTCAAACATTCAATATCTGTTAACTGTTTGCATGTTATGGTAAATATTTACATGCGGTTTTTACGAGACGAGGAAATTTTATGAGATACCCTGTGAAGAAGGGTTAGTTAGTAAAGGATTCTTGGATCTCTATGAATGATCTCTAGCGAACACGTCGGTGCCTCTCATGCGCAACACCCTTTGCGCTGGTCTCGGGGGAAATTTTGCCCCTACTTCAGGACTATAGTATGACGGGTGGCTTAAGACGGCGATGGTTGCCGTCGAACCGGTGTTTCCGTCTGTGAGCATTCACCTGATGTTTATTGTGATTGTCTGCCCAAGAATCAGATGGAGTCCCACGACTACAGTGCTTTGCGTGCGACCATTCGCGAGGCAACCTTAGTACGCCGAATGAAATGAAGTTACGCGATAGAAACACACCAAAACTTTGCGTTTGTTGCGCGTTGTTGATATAGGCGGGGCCAGGCGCTATTGAGAACTGAATTGCACTTTTTGTGTCAGCGCTAGAGTCACTATTTCTTTAAATCATCTTGCGGAGTGAGCCTTTCTGTACCTATTTTTATATATTCCGTGCCCGGACGAATTCAACAGAAAGAGCCACCGCTAGGAAAACACAAAGTACACTAAAGTACTAAAGGCCGTTTTCACCAACACTTGAAACGCCTAAGCCGATAGGTGACAGTTTTCGCTTACAACAACTGTCACCCAAGGGCTTAGGTGTCTCTTAAAATGTTGGTGATAACGAGCATAAATTGTACTTTATCCTCACAGCAATTGACCTACTGCAATGTGGTGAGAATGAAATCCAATGCAACAACAAAAAGTGCGTGCGCAAAGACTTCCAATGCGACGGCGACAACGACTGCGGTGACTGGACCGATGAGGACTCGTGCCCCATCATAGCTGGCCACTGCAAGTCTGCTGAATTCAAGTAAGCATGAAATACAAGGTGAAAAATTTATGGTTTTCGATGTTAAGCAGGGTGAATCAGTATCAGCAGTACTATCGAATTACCTACACTGTTTCGGAAAAGTAAGCATTTTTATTTTTATTGCAAAAAAAATAATCGAGATAAACTCGAAAATGTGATAACCAATAGTAGTGACTAAGCGGTAGGTACGTGGCGTGTAGTACGTGTACCTCACGCCGCGAGCGCGGCGTGCGGTACTTTTTTTTTTTTTTTTTTTTTTATCGTGGGGAATCCTCATGGATACCCAGTCGCCCGGGGGAGCGGCTGGGTTATGCCGGACTCTTACCGGCTAAACCCCACGGTGTTTCCTCCTCGCACCGTATGACGGGAACACGGGAACGCTTGCGCAAACCTCCGCGAACCCGCCGGTGCCCGGCCGCTTGCGCGGCCCCTCCACGAGGTAGAGCAAGGAGCTCCCCTCCAACAGCAAGGCCCGCCAGAAACACCTAAGCGGGCCTTACCTCCTTGGCGCCCATCCGTAAGGCGACGGACCCCCCCGGGACCGCCACCCAGGGGCCGTGGGCACGGGTAAGCCGATACCTGCGAAGCTTGCTCCTGCACTTCGCAGGCATCGACCTCCCATACCCCGCGGCGGATCTGATCTTTGGCTCCGCCGCAAACCACCAAACGGCCGCAGAGGACAGGGAGAACGGCAACGAAACACCGACACTCCTCTTCCCCTGCGGCCCCGCCGCCGACGCATCTAACGGTGCGCCACCGTTTGGTCGCGGGAGATAGGGCGAGCGGCAACGTCACACCGACACGCCTCTCCTCCCGCGACCCCTCCTGGCTGCAGGAGACAGAAAACTCTGTCCCCCGCACCCCTCTTGGACGCATCCAGAGCGGGCCCATCTCCAGGCCCACTCCGAGCGTCCCCTCCTGGATTCCTTTTGGCTTCACCGTGGGGCCCAACCACGGCTACTGAGCCCCCCCATCGCGACAAGATTGGAATCCATCGGGGGGGGGCGTGCGGTACTTGTGCGGTACCTACCTACTACCTACTACTGGTTTGCGAATTTTTGATAACAAAATTTCTCGAAAAATAATTTTTTTATTTTACTACTGGGGTCAAAATAAATTGCAAAAATTAAAAGTACTGCGAATAGCGATTCACCTCGCCTCACATCTAAAACCATTTATTTTTCACCGTGTATAGCACCTATCACAAATTTTCAATAACTACACCAAGACAAGTATAATTATAATTTAAAAATTAAAAAAAAAACACGACTGCCCTGTGGTAAAATGTCTTTTTCCAAAGACGTACTTAATATTATATTTTGTACCCTCGTTTAAATAGGTTTTCTCGGAACACTTTTTTCGTGAATTTTGTATTACTCCCGGGGTCCATAGATTTATATACCAATGCATTGAATCGTTGATTTCAAAGTGGAACTTATATACGACCGGTTTCCTTTGCGGCCGATATTCAGTTATTTAGTTACATTATACATGTACTTAAAACTAAGTCACTAAGTTTCTAAACCAGATGCAGCGATGGTAAATGCATCCCGGAACGTTGGCACTGCGATATGGAGCGCGACTGCGCGGACGGCGATGACGAGGTTAACTGTGATGTCCACGGCATGAGAAACTGTACCTCAGACGAATACACTTGCGCTGATAAGAAATGCATATCGGTATGTTATCAAAGCAAAAGCGAAACTTGTCATTTCACTAAATGATATTCATTTTCACAAAATGATAGGCAAAAAATGATTAAAACTCTACCGCCAGGTTAGTGAAGCAGGTTTGCATCCAGAAGACCTAGCAAGAAACTGGGCACTTACTATTTTCAAAAATGACGTTATATAATACTACAAGTTTTCTTATCATGTATGAAAAATTATTACATATTTTTAAGATATCTTGTAATGAGATAGAAGCATATATCCCTATCAGTCCAAGAATCCTTGTCATAAGAAAAATTCTTCAATATGGTATAGTAACCCTGATTTTTCTGTCATCAAACTACATTCAAAATTATCCCGTTGTTTCTGATCGATAATTGCTTCTTCAGAAAACTTGGCTCTGCGACGGAGTCCGCGACTGTACCAACGGCGAAGATGAATTAGACTGTCAAATATTTTGCGAAATGGACCAATACATGTGCAAGTCCGTCTTCAGCGATGCTTTTAGAAATTGCGTCAACAGAAAGCATGTATGTGACGGTATGAACGACTGCCCTCAAGGCGATGACGAAGAAAAATGTCCCATTAAAAGGAAATGCGGAAAACATGACAAATGTGAACGACAATGTATCACGACATTCGATGGTTTGCCAGCATGCGCTTGTCCTTTGGGTTACTTGTTAGCCGAAGACGGTTACAGGTATACATTTTTGGTTAATAAACGTGTGTACATGAAAGTTCTATTTAGGGAATAATGATTCAAATCCAATAATATTTTCAGTTGCAAAGACATCGATGAGTGCATGTATGAGCAGGACCCGGTATGCTCTCAAACTTGTTCCAATACTCAAGGCAGTTTCTACTGTGGATGTATGACGGGGTACGTGCTGAGGCCTGACGGAAGATCCTGCAAGGCTGTCGGAGAATCACCAACTCTCCTTTTTTCCAACAGAATTGGAATACGACAGGTGCGTTTTATTCAACATTGGTAACTTTTTTCAAATTGGTGACTTTCTGGTGAGATTTCATTGATTTTTTTCTACCTAGGTTTGGCTTACCGGAGACAACTACATATCGATTCTCAAAGGACTGCATAATGCAGTAGCGTTAGATTACCATTACGAGAAAAATTTGGTTTTCTGGACTGAAAACAACATGAGAGTCATAAGAGTGGCACGGATGGACAGCAACAACATGTCAGGTAAGACTTAGTTGAAACGCATTCCTAAAGAGCATAAAGATTAATAGTCTATCAATCAATTAATCCATTCTTTAAAATTTTCAGATGTTATACGTTGGGGTTTAGAAACACCAGGCGGTGTTGCAGTAGATTGGATTCACGATTTGCTATTCTGGACGGATTCGGGAACTAGAAGAGTTGAAGTTGCAACATTAGATGGATCCCAGAGAGCTGTTTTGGCAGCCAGTGATGTAGATAAGCCGAGAGCCGTTGCTGTACATCCTGGCGACGCACTGGTATTTTGGACGGACTGGGGTAAGATAAGAATACCTACCTTAATAAACTTTTACTTGTGAAAATAAAATAAGTAATGTACGTCGTGTGAAAAACGATTTAAATTATTAATAAAATATCTGTACTTAATTGTTATTTTTAAGCATTTGTATACTAATGCTTTATTTAGGTCCAAATCCGAAGATAGAGCGAGCAGACATGGATGGAAACAATCGGATGAGCGTAATTGTCGATCGAATATTTTGGCCTAACGGTTTGACTATCGATTATATGGATTCCAAGATATACTGGGCTGACGCGAAACATCATGTCATCGAAAGGGCTATGTTTGATGGTCGCGATAGAAAGAGAGTAAGGAATCTTTATAATTGTACATGGTACTTACAAAATTTAGAAAATGTTTCTTTTATATCACTTTTTTATGCAGATAACAAACAAAGGTCTGCCTCATCCATTCGCCCTTACACTGTTCGAGGATGCAATATATTGGACTGACTGGCATACAAAAAGCATTTCGACTGTTAACAAAAAAACTGGCATGGGCATACAGACCGTTCACGCCAGTCTACATGTTCCTATGGATATACGAAGGTATATCTGAAAAAAATAGGCATTATAGCAAATATTTTCACCTTATTTAAAACATGTTGTCTATTCCTTTGATTTGTTCGATACAGTTTCCACCCACTGCGCCAACTCCGAACATATAAGAACAGATGTGGCGGCAATAATGGTGGATGCACACACCTGTGCTTGCCCAACTCCAGTGGATACTCATGCCGCTGTCCTGTTGGATTCAACCTCAACAGCGACGGGTGAGATCCTTTCTCGAATTCATCTATTTTTATATTCGACGGTATTAAAATCTATGGACGACCAAGTTTTATCTAACTAGGTACTATAACTTTAGACTAATAATAATAATTTCAGTCGAACATGCGAACAAACACCAGAAAAACTTCTGCTTTATGCTCGACGCAAAGATATAAGACTCAAGCAGCTCAATCCACGAAAGCAAATGGACTCATTGGACATGGTAAATAAAACACATTCTTGTTTCTAGATGCATAAGTCACTTAAAATACTCCCTGACAAAGAGTTAATTATAATCATATATGTTGCCTAGGTGATTCCCGTGGAAAATATTAAATCAGCTGTAGCACTAGACTGGGACCATAACAGCAATTCCATATTTTGGACTGATGTTGAAAAAGACACCATCAACAAAGCTTACTTGAACGGGTCCCATCACACTGTTATCGTTGGATCGAATTTAAGTAAGTCACAATTTTTTATTTACGTATTTATAACTAGCAAATAACAAGAAGATAATGAATTAAAGGTAGGTACTTATTCTATAGTTAAATAGATAAAAAAATATTGTGTAAATATACCAGACTGAGGGTAGAATGAAGAAAAAGTCAATAAATAAATATAGTGTTTTTAAGAAATAAAGTCTGTATTTTTAAATTCTGATTGTAGTTTCTCCAGCTGGCCTAGCTTATGACTGGCTAACAAACAAGTTGTACTGGACGGACGCCGGCACCAACAGGATTGAGGTTGCAAACGCAAACGGCACGATGAGGGCATTGTTAGCTTGGGACAACATTGATAAACCCAGAGATATTGTACTTGATCCTCAAGGTAATATGGCAAATTAGTAATATTTAGGAAAAATATCAGATTAACTAATATTTGTATTAAAATAAAATTCTTATAAAACAGGCGGTGTTATGTACTGGTCTGATTGGGGCTCAACACCATGTATCGAGCGCGCTGATATGGATGGCGGCAACCGCAAACGTCTTATCTTCGGTGAAATGACATGGCCCAACGGCCTGGCGCTTGACTTGCTCAACAATCGAATTTATTGGACCGATGGTGGTAATCGTACTATCGAATACGCCAATCTGGATGGCACTGGACGAAATATATTAATAGGTTGGACTTTATGACAAACTATTATTTTTATCAAAGAAATATATTAATTTATTTTTTCCTCAATTAAAATGTATTTAAATGCTGCACAGGTCAACATCTCCCACATCCTTTTGGTCTTGACCTTTATGGAGATGAAGTATTTTGGACTGATTGGGATACGCAATCAATACAAGCAGCAAATAAGTTTACGGGACGAAATCGGCGCACCCTAGGCGCAGGAGTTGAAGGTCTAATGGATGTCAGGGTGTTCCATAAAGAAAGACGAGGGGGCACAAACAGGTGAAATTGATATTGAATATATTGATATCACTGAATGAATTTGCAAAAGCCTATCTCCCGTACATTTATGTAATTTTAGGTACTTTTAATCAACATTTTATGATTGACATTATTATAGTTTTTTAAGTTTTGATTATTTATGGGTTGGATTGATAAGTAGTAGATAAAAATTTGACATTTGTTTACAGATGCAGCAAGAACAATGGCGGATGCTCTCACTTATGTCTTCTTAAACCAGAAGGTCGTTCCTGCGCTTGTCCAATCGGAATAAAGCTAAATGTGCGTAATACATTCGAAATATAACAATTTGCGAGAAACATATTATCTTTCAGTTTCTTTTCTAATTGGGTTGTTTGATTTACAGAAGGATGGAAGGACTTGTACTAATGGTCCTATAAATTTTTTGATATTTGCTCATCGCGTAGACATAAGGATAGTGTCGCTAGATGTACCGTATTTAGTCGATGTTGTTTTACCACTGCCATCTTTGAAGAATGCACTAGGAGTAGATGTAGACCAGAAAACAGGTAAGAATACTAACTGAGCATTAGTCATTCTTCATTTTCATAATTTTTGTGATGGCAGTAAACAAATATTTGTTCAAATAGGGCTTATTTATTGGACTGATACTGGAGAGCGTAAAATTAAGCGCGCAAATAAGGAAGGTAAACAAAACGAGACAATTATTGGACGAGGTCTTCATACTGCTGATGGAATTGCTATAGATTCAGCAGGAAGAAAGGTATTTTTGTGTTTTCAAATGTTTTAATTAAATCGCAATGTGTTTTAGTTAATTTTGCCGTATTTTCAATTTTGAATGAATACCCTTTTCTGCAGATTTATTGGACAGATGGAGGAAGGAATAGTATTGAGGTGGCGGAATTAGATGGAAGAAACAGAAAAGTTCTCGTATGGACCGGTTTAGGTAAGCAATACGAGTAGTAGTAGTATTAATAATAAAATGCGAGATTTCTAACCACACCTTAACTAAATAGTATATATTGTAAAAGTTATGATACTTGATAACTGCTTGTTTTTTTAGATTCTCCCAGGGCAATCGCTTTGCATTATGAAAACGGATTTATGTTTTGGTCTGATTGGGGGACGTCGGCAAAAATTGAAAGAGCAGATATGGACGGTAAAAACAGGTAAATACCTACCTTGTCTGAATAACAAAAAAATGAACTTTGTTTAATGTAAAATAATAATTATACAATAATTATTAAAATTTTCTAGACGAATTATTGTCGATAATGCTATCAAATGGCCTAATGGACTTGCTATTGATCGAATAGAAGGCCGTCTTTATTGGAACGACGCTAAAATGTATACCATCGAAAGTTCGGATTTCAACGGCCATGATCGTCGCACACTGCTGAATCAAGTTCCATATCCTTACGGCATTGTTATAGTAGGACAACATATCTATTGGACCGATTGGAAGACCAAAGCTCTTCATAGAGCAGACAAATCTAATGGAAAGGAGCAATTGACGATAAGGGAAAACCTTGAAGGACTTATGGATATCAGAGCTATTCAGGTATAAAAGAGGCTTATAAAGTACCAAAATCTATTGAAATAATTAATAATACCACTTTTACTATTTTGATGCGATACTTGATTCATTTTCAGGGTGATCATGTGCTCGGAAACGCTTGTGGGACAAATAACGGCGGTTGTAGCCACCTTTGTCTGAGGTCACCTCACGGGTATTCATGCGCATGCCCCACCGGATTACTGTTCAAAAACGAATCAGAACAAAATCCGAAAATCTGTAAACAGCATCCAGATAATTTCCTAGTATTCGCTACCCGACAGAACATTGCACTAATATCTTTAGACACACCCGAACAATGGGACACAACTCTCCCAGTACAGGACATAAACAATTCAGTTGCAGTAGATTTTCACTGGGAAAAGAAACTAATATTCTTTACAGATATCGCCAACAATGAAATCAGGTTAGTTGAATTTTTGAGAATTGAATTTTTTTTAATATTAAGTAAGAATTTCTTTTTAAATCAAGGTTTGATTCCAGGTCTATAAACATGGAAAATATGAGTGAAACTAAAGTGATAATAAATACTGGACTCAACACTACAAATGGTTTAGCCGTTGATTGGATTGCAAATAACATTTATTGGACTGATATTTACTTTAAGGTACTTATAAAATAATTCAACATGTTAATATAATTTTTAAGTTCCAATTACATTTTTTTAATTACTGATCTTTTTTAAATAAATCATACGTTATTTATCTTATAGGTGGTTGAAGTAGCGAGATTAGACGGAACATCGAGGAAAACGTTAATAACTGGATTGACGGAACCTAGAGCACTTGCTTTATTCCCTGCTAAAGGGTATGTGTAAATAAAACTATGAAAAAGCTCAAAAAAATATTAAGTACAAACATTTTAATATAAGTTTCAAAAAAATAAGGCATCCAATATTGACCTTTTTAGTATGAAACCTTAAAAAGACTTATTTACCAAAACATAATATTATATAATAATAGGTCGGGGAAAATTTCTTCGCATTTTTTTTTCTATTCAAAACATTTTTTAGTATAGTGTATTTACATTTAACTAAAGTATAATATACTGACTAAGTCTTTAGTCGGTTATAGAAAGATACATGTTACGAAATATTTGATTTTATTCCAGATACTTATACTGGAGTGATTGGGGTGCAAGTCCTAACATCGAACGAGCTGCCTTAGATGGAAGCCAAAGAAAAATTATCGTGACTCACGATTTAGGTTTCCCCAACGGAATCACAATTGACTATAAAGACCGACGGCTTTATTGGACTGACGCCTTTAAAAACAGAATTGATACATCAGATTTAAATGGCCAACATAGGGTGCAACTTGTTCCCGAAGCCAAAAATGCATTTGGCATGACCCAGGTGATTTTCTTGTATTTTCGTTTCTGCCTCTGACAGTAGCAGCTTCCGATGTTATCACTGATGATTTTCATGTGAAATAGCTGTAAAAGATCTAGCAGTATCTTAGAACGTCCTGCTGAATCTTTTGCCTTAAATGCCAACTGTTCCTAATAAATTAGGAAATGACGACTCATTGTATCTTTTTATATGACTGCCCAAAAAAGGAGTGTAAAGTTTATGTATGTATGTACATGTATGTATGTGAGTTTCTGTTTCTGTTTTCCACCATAAGTTCTGAATAACTGAAGAGATTTGGACATACGGGGTATCGTTCGAATCCTTACATCACCGAGCAATAGCTATATTTTGTTTTGAAAAGTCGTTTTACCAAAGGGCGGTCGTGTTTTTAGGGTTCCATACCAAAATGGTAAAAATGGAACCCTTATAGTGAGACTTTCTCCGTCCGTCCGTCCGTCTGTCACACTCGATTATTTCAGTAACTATTCAGGTTATTGACTTGAAATTTAGAATAGTTATGGGTAATAGTGATTAGTGACCCGACGTCATAACAATCGTAAAAATTTGAAAATTGTTTTTATTTTTATTTAAAAAGGGGGAAAACCGGGGCTTCGATTTTTCAAAATGAAATAACAATATTGAGTGGGGTATCATATGAAAGGGCGTTACTTGTGTATTCTAAACCCGATTTTTATTTATTATTATGCCTGATAGTTTTGGATTTATTGAGCAAACTGTCGAAAAAAATACCGTTCCCCGCCCCTTATCTCCGAAGTTTATCAATCGAAAAATCTGAAATAATTATGATCAATAGACATTAAGGTGTTGCGGCCCTACCAGCCCGCGAAATTCAAATTTTATTTACTTTTTCGCAAATATTAGACTAACGTAAATTAAAGGCCTTGTAAATTAAAGGCAATGCATTTTGCGGGCCTACTTTTTATGCATCTACATGTTTTTAATAGAAACTTTGCTCGAAAGTTTCCACTCATCTCATATTGGTTCCCGAAAGATAATTTCCCAGATATCGAGCTATCGGGAACCAATATGAAGTAAATGAGTATTGTTGAGCAGAGTTTTTATTAAAAACATGTAGATGCATAAATGTTGTGCCCGCAAAACTCATTGCCATTAGCCTTCGATGTATAATTAGCCCTAAAAAAAAGAGAAAAGACAAATTTAGAAAAACTAAATGAAATTTGAATTTTCGCGCCCGGATGGTACCCATCGCCCTTAATGTATATTTTACAGGAAAAATAAAATCAACTCCCTAACTATTATACTTTTTTTGATAGGTAATAATTAATAACAATAAACCACCAAAAAAAGTTACGTTTGCGGTTTGCCAACAAAAGTACCTAAGTACTTACCTACATGTAAATTATACTCGTAAATTCAAGAACAAAAGTGATTCTTTCAATGTTTTACTTCTTTTATGGTATGGAACCCTCGGTGCGCGAGTCCGACTCGCACTTGGCCGTTTCTTTTAATTTGTTTAATTATTTACTTTTTACTACTTGTATATAACCTTAGTGTACCGTACCCTAAACGAAAATAAAATGACGAAAATTTTTTTTTCGTGATCTCATGTAAAGTTATGTTATGTTGTGAATTGTGATCTCAGGTGCGATTGGGTTATCACAGGATAGTTTTTAGAAAAAAAAATGTTTCAGTTCCACGAGTTCATATACTGGACGGACTGGTACAAGAAGTCCGTGATGCGAGCCGACAAAAGAACTGGCAAGAACGTCACCGCCATACGAACAGACTTGGAAATGGCCATGGAGATCAAAGCTGTGTCATCGGAGAAGCAGCACGGCTGGAATCCGTGCAAAGAGGATAATGGAGGATGTACGCATCTGTGCCTTTTCCGAGGGCACGATTACGTTTGCGCTTGTCCCGACGCATTCGATGATGGGACAGCTTGTTTGTCAAGTAAGTTAAGGCGAAATCAACGAGTCTGCCCGCGAAATTCAATATTTTCGTGGTTTTTTTGCAATTTGTACGCTAATTACACATAATAGACAGTCAAATTGCGGAAATTCTAGTATCGTCTTATTAGCTTAAAAATCGCGAAATACCACAAAAAATTTGGATTTCTCGGGCACACCCGTGGCATGATCTCAGCCTCTGTCTATCAGCGTGATAGTACAGAATCTACAGAAAACAACTTGAGTAAGTTTGCTGATGAAAAATATTTGTTACAGCTCCAAAGTTACGCGTCGGGTTGAGAATGCCAGCGCACTACCCATCGTTCTACGATTACATGGATCTTGAAATTGACAGTACAAACTCGCCACCACCGACTCAAGCCCCAACAACAAATTACGGTGCAATTGCCATCGGAATAATTGTAATCATTTTCATAGCCCTCGGCATTTTGGTGGTTGCTGTGGTGTGCAGTGAGTATTACAAAATTAGATCCATCTTAATGCTAAGCTACCCACTTACTGCTACTTCACTGACTGTTTTTCTCTGTTTAAGTGCTGAAAATAATCAAAAAACGCCGTGGAGAGCTGAAAGAGGACTATCGAGACAGCACTGGACACATATCTTTCCACAACCCCAACTATAGCTGTACTACTGTGCCAGGAGAACCATTGGAGAGAAGACAGAACCGATTCCAGGGCATATTTAAATATGACAAGAGCCAGGTACACTTTTGATTCGTATTTCTGTATAGTGGACCTCATACCTATACTACTATGCACCTACCTTCCTAGCACATAGTATAGGCCTATATTCCTTTTATAACATATGTAACAAATATAACAAACTCGTAAAACAAAATTGATTATTTGATGAGAAAAACGGCCTATAATTTTAAAAACATACGAGTAGTGAATTTCACGATGTGTACTAACTCGTAGTGTTGTTAACTCGTTTTTCGTTTGCTCTTTTTTTTCTTCCAGACAAGCGAAATTTATGATCTTAAATAGGCTCATTCGCAAATATTTCAATATATTTTACGTATTCAAAGCTTTCATACATGAATGTATAAAAACCTGATATATTTTATAATGTATAAAATGTATTGCCTGAAGGCTAAGATGATAGGTATCTACCTAATAATATTATACCTCGCATACGATACCTTGAACTTTGAGTTTTTATTTATATTATGTTTATTTTCTTGATTTTACGACGATTTGGAACTTCTACCGAACTCTATTTGTAAACATAAATGCCTAAAACTGAACAGATCTCCACAAAACAAGCGAGGCGCCCTACCTATTGTGTCGTAGCCAATCTTGGCGGGAGCGCAATGAATACGAAAGTGAATCCGTACCTACTCCCTCAAGCGGGTTCATAGTGGAAACAGACAGTTTTAGTGAGTCCAAACCAATGACGAAATACGCTGTACGCCAAGAGGACGGGAAAGATGTCACATACTTATGTTAAAGCCAAAAAATTCTTAAATATGGCGTCGCGCGTCTTACATTTCGGTACCGCTGTCGGTCGCTTACATTAGCGCCATTTTACACTTTTGACAAATTAAAAATCCGGCTTCAGGGCGGAGCCTAAAAATACATGCGAGACGTCATTAAGTGCTTGATCCTTTCTTTAATCAATGGCCCAAACCCGTCAAAAACTCTACGTTTCACCTGAAGAAAGGGTATGTGTTAGGCATTGTCTTTTTGTTAGTAACGTCATGCTTATACCAGGGTCGCGTAACGAACGTCTACATCCCGGAGGGCACGAGCCTCCTGCCGCCGCCCCCGCCCCCGCACCGGCAGCCCCCGCGACCCGCCAACGACGACTTCGAACCCGTGACACTGCACCCTTTCGCCTGAGGACACTCGCCGCCGCACTCGCGCGGCAGCACCGACGCGGCCACGGACTGGAACACGTCAGACGCCCATTCGTTCACTCATTTATCGTTCACATACATCCGGCAATCAAAGGTGTCAGATTCATACTGTTAAATACTAAATAATATTGCGATAAGACCCTAGGCAAATTGTACACGAATTACCTTTCATCATGAAATTGACTGCGTGTAAACACTGCATAACTATTCTAATTTTATGCCACATTAATTCGTAAAGTTCATATTCACACATCAAATCACAAAGCACAGTCTTTCGTTTTTCACCTGTAAAATATTTAATTTTACATTTCCCTTTTTAAGATAGATTTTCCTAGGGTACTAGGGTAGAATTGGTTACTTGCTTCAAATTCCAACAAACATTCGTAATTGCAAACATTTTATAAAATGAATGGGAGTCTCTCGTTTTCTGAAACATTCCTTGAGTGTTGAATGGAAGCAGGCGTTATTTTACGGAAATCCATAATTAGCAGGACAGATTAATTCGTTTTACTATAATCCGCTACTTGAAAAGATTCTGTATGGTACAATATGTAGGAACACTACCCACATGAAACACCACACACAATTTCCCAACACTTTCTTCAAGAAAGAAGAAGTAGAGGAAAGTGTTGGAAAATTGTGTGTGGTGTTTCATGTGGGTAATGTTCCTGGATATTGTACCATACAGAATCTTTTCAAATAGCGGATTATAGCAAAACAAATAAATTTGTTCTGCTAATTCCTTGAGTGGTATATGTAGCTAGTGGTAGAGGGTATAAAGTAGATAACTACTCGTATATACTGTTGTTTAACTCTACAGCATACTACAGACACAGTTAATGATTTGAAATAACACCTGTAGATATCGTCTAACTAAAAAAGCACTGCCCCCCCCCCTACTTTATTCTTTCAAATTGTAAACCTAAATACGTGGAGGGGCATTCATATTTAGATTAGACGATCTATACCTAAATACTGTATTAGGTACAAACCTATATCGATAAATAAGTATTATTTTTTTAAGAATCAAAAACGAGTACAATATACGTATTGTACCTATGTATAATATATCTTACATAGTGTTGCCAATTTTCCTGGACACAAATCTATCATCCTTAATTTAAATATCTAAGACTAGTGCCACAGTTCCACGCGAAATATATACATTAACACTGTTTTTAGATATCAGTTTAGTTTAATAATAGTCGTAAGTACCTATAAAATATTCAATTATTAAAACACTTGACCGTCACTGGAAGCTTATATTGAGAGAAGCGTATCCGTTTCCGTCCGTTTCATGACGGTATCATGTCTCCTTATCGTACTTTTTATGACGTCAGAACCGGCTCTGTGGCGACACCTAGCGGCGTCGCGCGCCTTTTGGTTTATATAATGGTTCGGCGCGCTTCTTAGCTCATATAAGTGATCATTATTTTTAACGGTTTTTCCGTTCGGATCACTATATGAATATTTATTTTGTTAAATTGTTCGTACTTATGATGATGTAATGTAAAATTACTCGTTTTAACTTGTTTGTGTGCATGTGTTTGTGTCTCTGTGTGTTAATTTCATTTCAGTAACAGGTAAAGCAATGAAAGAAATGGCTGGCCCAAGCGGGCAGACTCGCAAAAGGTCATGCAGCCTTTCTCATTGCTTATGCTCATCAAAAATGTATGCAAACAATACTTCACAATAATGACATTATATGATAAGCGTTGACCCGAATTAGTGGCATAACACAAGAAACTTATAAAGTAATCATACTCCAGGTTGATACACCTAGAAACAAACGAGAAGGTAAAAATGTATGATACTTTACTCCATTACGCCTCGCGCGTACACGCATACACCGCTAGTTAATTCAAGTAAGCCGTACGCAGCTACTGTAGTATCACATACTGCATTTTAAAATTAAAATAAAAACAGCCTGTCAGGAGGCTATAAAAGTATCGCTTTCTTGGATCAGAGAAAATAGTAATAAATTGAACTATTAACTGGAAAAATTTAAATTTTCGGATTTATTGCACTAGCGTGCGGCAAGCGATCAGAAAGTATGAGATGCGCCAAAAAGAATCGTGAGCCAGGCTCGTGATTCTTTATTTTAAGCTTCGCTAAATAAAATACTACCTTCGAGTACTTCAATTCAGTTTTACGTCTAGTTTGAAAATTTTTTTTCGGCAGCAGAATCACTCCCACAATGGGTAGAAGTATTAGAAGCATTTTAGTTTCCGTCGAAGTAACTTGCAATCGTTCCACATAGAACATTGCATTTGAATACTAAAGTGTAAAGTGCAAACTAAAATTATTATAAAGTGAATTGTGTTCGTCGTGAATTCGCAGTAAGTAGTCTCCTTGTTTTAATATAATCAGTATCTCCGCCTGTCACGCGGGAGACCGGGGTTCGATTCCCCACCTGAGAGTTAAATAAGGTATTTCTAGCATTGTTGTTCCATCGCGTGGAACTTCTTGGCCTGGACAGTGCTCGCAGTGTGTCCTGCACGTCCATCACATCCCACCCTCGCGGGGTGGTGCCAACGTACAAATTGAACAAAGGAAGATCAATCTTTTTCCAAGTCATATTATGCAAATCAAACAGACCGACGCCTCTCGCGGGGGCAAGGTATTACACAAGCATTGCCGTTCCATCGCGTGGAACTTCTTGACCGAGACAGTGCTCGCAGCGTGTCCAGCATGTCCATTACATCCCACCCTCGCGGGGTGGTGCCAACGTACAATTTGAACAAAGGAAGGTCAATCTTTTTCTAAGTCATATTATGCTAATCAAACGGACCGACGCCCCTCGCGGGGGCAAGGTATTATACAAGCATTGCCGTTCCATCGTGTGGAACTTCTTGGCTGGGACATTGTTCACAGTGGACAGTGCAGCATTGTGTGTTCAGTACGATCATTACAGCCAACCTCATGGAGTGGTGTCATCGTATAATTCACACAAAGGTCAATCTTTCCTCAGTCATATGCAAATCAAACGGACCGACGCCCGTCGCGGGGGCAAGGTAATATACAAGCATTGCCGTTCCATCGCATGGAACTTTTTTGTCCTGGACAGCCTCGCAGTGTTGCTAACACGATCATTACAGTCCACCTTTGCATAGTGGACACCAATATATAAATAATAACTCTCACTAAGGCCAACCTCTTCTCAGTCGTATGCAAAGCAATCAGACCGTCGCCCCTTTGCGGGGGCAAGGGGTTATAGAAACATTGCCGTTCCATTGCCGTTCCATTCCAGAACTTCTTAGCCTGGACACAGTTCTCGCAGTGTTGCCTGCGCGATCATTATAGCCCACGCTAGCGAAGTGGACACCATCTTATAAATAATTCACACAATCTTTTCTCAGTCATATGCTAATCAGTCAGATCGTCACTCCTCGCGGGGGCAAAGTATTGTAAACATTGCAGTTACTCGGCCTGGATGGTACACGATGTCTTTCCAGCATGATCCAGAATAAACCACCCTCGCAAGGTGCACAGCAGTATAGGAAAGATTATCTTTGCGCTGTATATTTCGCAAGGAGCTCGCGGTCCGAGAGGACACGACTAGTGACGAATAAGTATGTCCACATCCGACAGAATGAAATTAGAGAATTTGACTCTTACCATTCTCTCAAAGCGGGTAGTTATAAACATCTTTCAAAATTGAAAGAAATAGCGGTGTCTCGAGGTAATAATATAAAAGTCAGTATGAAGGTATCGCGTACCTTTAATCAAAAATCACGTCTGTATTTCCCAACATGACGGGAAAAATATTTCACACTCCTTTTTCAAGAAAAATAATATATGCAATGGCACACAAAATGAAAAGCATGGCGTCTTACACACCAAGCTTTCCTTCCACTATTTGACCAGACGGGTTATTTCAGTCTCAACCGATATTCGACCTCAAGGCACTAAACGATTGTTTTTGACAAGAATCATTTCACTGATAAAATGTACCGCATTCCGGGTTTCCGGCAACCCCAAGACTTGTTGAGCAAAGTGGATATACTTAACACAAGCCTACTCCCATAAAGGCGCTTTCTTCCACGCCTTTCCTAGGTCAGCAAATAAATTTCGATAAATCCGTTCTTTTGTGGCATTAGATCATAGTTTATTTAGGAATAGTCAAATGAGGTACTTATTCAATAATGTAATTAGGATTTTAAATGAAAGTCTAGTCTAAAGTCAAGTCTAAGTCTAAAGGATTTACAATGAATATAGGACTTTCGAATTTTGCCAGATTTGTTGTTCAACGAGGACGACTGAATTATCGGCACTTGTAGCTTTTCAAACACATGATTCTGCCGGACCTATCTTGGATGATGAGTGCCTTATCCAAATCCGCCAATTTTGGTGAATGCATTAAACGAACTTGTTAAGTGAAAGGAGAAGAATTGTCAGCTACTAACCTCAAAACTTTATCTTCCGCCAGTTTTGGTTTTTGGTAAACACGTGTCTCGCACCTAGTTTGGGAGCATTACTGGATTTATCGTAGTATTGTACATGATAGGAACAAATACTACTTCCAATCAAAAGGAAGTGTTGGCCCTACTATTTGCTTTTCTAAGACGTACTCACACCGGGCGTCAAAGTTTAATTTTATTCAAGGCGACAGCAAGTCTGCAGTGACTTATTTAAAAAGACAAGTGGGACGAGATTTTCACCCAGATTGAAAATAACTTACATGTCCCGAAATTGCTAGATTGACATCAATCATACTACAACATACAAGTAAATCCCAGGCAGGTTCAACAGTTATACGTGTTGCGTACCTTCTGTCAAGTATCGCCAACCTCCACAGTGGCACTTATTTCCCGATATGAAAATAGTAATGCAAAGTTGGGAATCCCAGTAGTCGATCTATTTGCTTCGAAGAATACACACGTAGTACACAACTATGTATACCAAAGCTCGATTCATCTAAATAAGCCAACGGAAATATATTTTTTAATTCAGAGTCTGAACGCTCGCTACCCCGTTAAATCTGAAAAACCAACAAAAGTTTCTAAATTGACACTAATAACCCCACCGGCTCACAAATAGTACCATTTAATTTATATATATGAATAATAAATTAATTATCTTCAATGCAAATTTTTTACACAAACCAGGTTTGGACGTATGTAGTGCCGAAAAATCAAGTTAGTAGCCATGCAAAACGTAAAACATATTATGATAGCAAAGGTTTCAAAATCCATCGATCTGTTATCTAAATAAGTTAAACTCTTACTTATCTATTTATATCATACAAGGAGATGTTAAAAGCCTTTTTTAAAACATCTCGTCATACTGCGATGTTATTACTTCCTTATTCAGAAAGAATTATACATACTTTACCTACTTTACAGTATGTTGTATTCTGGCCGTAACTCGGATCAAAAACTTATACCAGTGTTTAACGGCAGTCAGGTTGGATGTTGCTCTGAATGTAGATAATCCCTAATTAACAACCCTATTTGATTATTATTGATAAATATTTCATTATTAAATGTTTAACGAAATATTTCAATTTATAATAATCTATTCATTTAATCTATTCAATTAAAGTCGCTAAAACTCGCGCACAGTTATTGCAAGTTTGTTCAAAGAAGCTGGCATATCTGCTACTCCTGGTAGTGTTAGGTCTGTAGCTGTAGCTTCCAACAGCTGATGGAAAGATTCACTCCCTTGATATGATATTGCAAATCGTGCAAATTGGCAATCAACCAATACTTGTAAACGTGAAGTGATTGACAATTATAATAATTCACTCAACTTTTCAATTCGATTTGTTATTAATATTATATTCATGTACAATATATTGTTAAGGAATAATAGTAAAAATTATTATTTTTAAAAATAATTGTTAGAGAAACATTATATATTTCTCGTATACAAATTATTCTACTACATCACATTGGCGTAAGACGTCTAATATGTGGCGACACCAGGCGAAAACAAACAGGCTCTCAATATAAGCTTCCAGTGACGGTCAAGTGTTTTAATAGTAGCGTTTTACCTGAAAATAAAACGTTTATTAAAATACTTACCTCACTGGAAGCTTCCAGTAATTCCTGCCTGGTGATATTATAGAGCCAATGAGCTAAGAAGCGCGCCGAACCATTATATAAACCAAAAGGCGCGCGACGCCGCTAGGTGTCGCCACAGAGCCGGTTCTGACGTCATAAAAAGTACGATAAGGAGACATGATACCGTCATGAAACGGACGGAAACGGATACGCTTCTCTCAATATAAGCTTCCAGTGAGGTAAGTATTTTAATAAACGTTTTATTTTCAGGTAAAACGCTACTATTATTGGTACTGCGCTATTATCAACTTCTATCCCGTGATTAGGTTAGGTTCATCGTATCCATTTGATAGCAGATAATACAAAACTTTCTGTTTAAAAGTTAAAAATAACCTTCAGGGAGTTTAGTAAGGTGCCGCTATTGATTGACCAGAATCCCCGTTTCTAAAGTCAATTTCTGGAGATGTTATATATTAATATTTATTACATTTATTAATGTAACTATAGATAGACGTCGTAACATTACTAAAACATAATTCATTACTATCAAAGACATGTTATATAATTTGAAGTAAACTTATCATCAGAAAATATGTGAGGGTAGTCGTACAGTTAAATAACTAAAGATCTATTCGATTAATATTGTTATATATTTTATATAGAATAGGTTATAGTCAAATTCCACGGATACACGTATGTAAATATTCATAATAACTATCGTAAACATATTATATAAATGTTTTCATATATATATTTTGTGAATCTATAGTAAAGGTGTTAACACGTTGTCCATTGATCGATATTAAAAAATAAAACCTACACATGATATAGGTACATCAGTGAGGTTAGTACAAGTTGTTAGGTTTTCGACTCGAATTTCGATTCGGTTTCGGCAATCTTTTTGCGGGGAGTAACCGTTAACGTATAACGCTTTCGAACTCTTAGCATTATGGTATCTTGTACTAACCGTCCAGACAACTACGTACTTATTCCTATGGTTATGATTCTTTTCTTTTTTTTAGAATCGTATCTACGATTTTTAAAGACATCCACATGTCATAATAAATATAATAAACTATCATACATGTAAAAAAAATAAAGTAGATTTTAAGGAAATGTTCATACCTAAGTATTATTTTTGTATCTGTCGGCCTTCACTCGATTTTCCGCGGCTCACGGAAAATGAGCGAAGCCGACTGTCGGGTTGTTAGAGTAATGTTATAATAACAATTATATAGATTTTATAAGAGGATTGGGGTAAAAGGATTTTTTTATTTACATAAATTATTGAGTGGATGATCCCACCTCTTAACTTCAGTCAATGGTTGATTGCTGTTACGATTATGAATTAAGTTTTGTTTTTCTATAAATTAAGTACTAGAATAACTCTTAGAGTAAGTTCACCACGAGAATTGGTGACAATAAAATATATCATTGTAAATATAATTAGTTTAATTAATAATGACTAATTGTCTGATAGAGTGTATATAATAGTTTATTTTTATCACGTTAAAGTGAATATTGTTTTATTTCGGCGAAACGTAATCTTGATCGAGGGCTGCCTCATATCAATTTAGTTTGTTTTCTAGATTAATTAGTTGTATGTTACGTATATTTCAGTATACAGTGTTACTGAATTACTGACTTATGTTACTGTATCTGTTACAGAGATCATCAGCATAAATATATACTAACAGATTTTAATGAATTTTAATTTTCGATTTTACAAAAAAAAAATATCTGTCGTCACCAGGCGGCTCGCACGTCACAGGGTTTTTATATCTAAGGTAGATTAGAGCAAGAGTCAACGGGAAAGACTACCGATGATAAAATTATTTACAACGCACATTAAATTAAAATTGTTTCATTATGTTGATTTTTAGGTATATTTGTGCATACTTTTTGCATGCTCAATAGATTTATATGAATTGAAATTTTATTGTGTTAGAATTTTAAGTTAGTAATTAGGATAACATTTTTGGTTTTAACGATTGTTATATGACGATGATGAAATAAGGTAGTTATTTACAAATTATTTTGAGAGAATGGAATTCTCGGGTTATATGCGAATAAGACAAAAAATTCGTAACTTAAAATAGTTTGAAATTACACCAACTAAAAAAAATATTTACAATTCTATTTAATGTCATAATGTGTTTGTCGTATTGTCATCATTAAGTATGTATTTATATATTTTATAGGTTATATAAGGTTGATTTAAATAATTTGAAACTTGTGAATGGATGATTAATTTTCTAAATAATATAGGTAACTACTAAATTAATATTATTTCCAAATTATAAAATGTAACAGAGACAGCCTAATATTCTTTATATCATTTCATTCCGTCACACAATTTGGCTGTACGAATTAATTGTAATATATATACGAAAAAATATTATTGTAAAGTACTAAACCTGTTATCTCAAAATACATTATTCTTATTTTTGGAAGTTCTTAATCTGATTGTTGGAAATCACAACCTTGGGCACCGCTAGTAAGGGTGTCTATCTATATGGAAAATCTTTCCATGTGGGAAAAATACAGGTTTGTGCAAACAATATATATTTTATAATATATGTAACATTATTTTTGTTAAACGACCCTTGTCAATATAGCCCCCTAAAGGGCTGGCGAAGTAAACAGGATTTGAATTAAGAGTTTAATATGAAGTTTCTTCTTATAATTAAGGAAAAAATATACGTATACATCCAAAGTATGGGTTATTGTTACCAATAGGTATAAAAAGTTTTCTTAATTTACCTCACCAAATACAATATATAGAATTGTAAATAATAAATAATAACTCAGATTGATTGCAGTCCGTATTCAAAAACCACTACCTCTCTAACTCGATTTAAAAAGCATACTTAATATTGGTTTTCTTGAATATTTATAGAGAAAACTAATATTTGCTTACCCAGTTGTTATATCTACTCGTTAATGTCGATGAAACTAAATAACTATTCATAGTGGTTGATGGACAATAGAAAGGATTAATTTAATTTATTTTGCTCATAGTTAGAAAGAAGAAGGTGTTTGAGTGCTGTGATAAAGATGCTTTGAGGCTATGGAGTGTTAAAAATAGTATTTTTGTTTATTTACGTTTTACAGCGAATTCGAGTGTTTCCAGATAGGATGTAAGGTGCTAAAAACGCACATATTTATTTATACGTAGCCTAAATTTTTCAGTTTTATATAAAGAAGCGATTACTTTTAAGTGATATAATACTGTGCCAATGTATTTAATTCCTTGTTTTTATTATTAGTTTCATATTTATGAAATATGATGATACATTTAAGGTAATATAGACAAACAGCTTTTACACCTTTCGCCTCCTTAAACAAGGTGTCAAAACTGTTGCCAGATTTATTATTATTGTACTGAAATTTAAATAAAATAGAAATTATTCAAATGTTGTATCCATTTATTTTCTCCTTTCGTAGCCATAATTCGGTACAAAACCTTCAAAAAATTTTTTAAAATAAATTTTGAGGGGATTTATTTAAATAAAACATGTTTAAAACCGTAATCAGATCTTTAATACATGCATTATATTGGATACATTATATTCAGTTTAGATTTTATACCTAGTCAACGCTCAAAATATAGTATAATATATAACATTTAATAATAATTAGTATTTTTCCAAAGTCAAATTCCAAAATTATTCTTTTCAATATTTAGTACTTTGTTGTATTAGCAAAAGGGTAGATATAGAAAGTTAATACAATAATGTATCTTAAAACTAGATCTATTTTATATTGTGCAATATAAGACAGTCCATTTAATATTACTAGACAACATTAATCAGTATTTTTTTTTGTTTCCCATTTTTATAATGGTTGTATTTTACTCATACAGTTTATAGACATTTAGGCCAAACATGCAAATAAGCTTCATTGCGCTTTGGTTACCTTATTATACCTATATTGGTAATTTTTAGTATTATTTAAGTTTCATTAAAATACGGCCTCAACCTAATGGTTTTAATTCGATAGAGATACAGTCGCTATTGAACTTATAAGTCGATACAACTTATTGTATAATATGTATTGTGTTCTTATGTACAAGTAGAAATATGAGAAAATATTCTCCTATTGTCCGCTTTACTTATTATCTTTTTAAACATGTTTACGTATTTTTTTTATTGCAGCTACATCTGCTTTTTAAAGAGTTAAATTTTGCAACAACGAAAACTTATATACAATTTATAAGTATAATTAATGTTACTTGAGATCTACTTTATTATTAAAACTACCAAGAACAATTTACTCTACCGAATTAAAACATAAAAAAGTCAAATAACTTTTATATAAAAAGTTAAACTCGTTTTTCTATACACAAGACATTATGGAATGTATGTTTTACAACTAGGAAACAATTAAATAAAATTAAAATCAAAATATATTTGTTTCACATAGGCCTAACCTACAGGCTCTTGTAAAAGGTCAGTATGATATTTGTTTATTTATGTATATGGTGATAACTACGTCTACATGTACTTAAAACGAATCGAGAACAAGTTACTATGGAAATAAATACTCGTATATTTTCATGGTCCAGCCTCAATTTAAATATAAACTACATGGGTATTTATAATACCCCAAATATTACTTCACCAGTATCGAGTCAGCATCAGCCGTGAATAAATAATACTATATTAAAAACATAAATTATTATCAACAATATTTATATAAATGAGACAACTGACACGTAAGAACTTATCGAATAATTCGAAGAATATGTTTTTAAATGTAAAACTTTTTAAAGAGTTAAAGTATTAAAGGCTCAAAAGCTATTAATGAATTTTAGATCTAGACTATTTGGATTTTTAAAACCACTTCATTTGCTTTGTTCAAAGTACATAATATCTGATGCTAATTCTAAAGATTTTTTAAGCTTATATTAATTAATACTTTCATACACAAACACACTCCCAGAATAATAGATAAATAACCTTGACATACGAAAATATACTTACACACTAAAATTATACAATAGGTAGATTATGTTTATGCGCATAGTAAATTCATATTTAAATAAAAATATATCCTTCATTTTATATGATGTCCTACAGTTAAAAAGGACTAGCACAACTTTTAAAATAAAATTAAGAACTTTTAGTATCTGCTAATTCGTTAGTAAAATACTTTTTCGCTAATTAATAAATAATAAATTACTCGGTAGAGTCGTAGAGTAGGTAATACTCCTTTTATTAGATCTTTAGACCAACCTTTATTGACTAATTCTGGATTAGTGCAATTTTTTTTATAATTATTTAACTTTAAAAGCATGTTTTACTTTCCAACAATTTATGAATCAAGTTATTAAATTTAAACCGTTATGCACCATTATCGAATTAAGTATTTGCTAATTAATTTATTGAGACAACAATATTTGCCTACATATCTTTAACCACATGCATTATTCAGAGTCCGACTGAACATTCTATATTTATTCCGGTTCGGTTTAGTCAACTATATTTAAATTATGTGTTTTACGGTAGGTTCTTTACGTACAAAAATTCAGGTACATAAAAATTTACACTGGGTCCAACCAAAAATATGCGTTACTCGTAACTAATAATATATTAACTTAATAACCCAGTTGCGGAATAAGTAGAGAGCATAGACTTGGCACATATAGCTATTTCAGCTAAAACGATCACAGACATGCAATTAAGCTTTAGGTTACATCTACATAACAGACAAAATGTTAGAATTATGCCTATCTAACAAAGATTTAAATCGCTAGATGAGACTCATGAGCCCTAAGCCTCCAAAAACGTCCACGTTTTTTGTCTTGTGCGACACGTTGTCATGTTGTCATCTTACACACACAGCGACATAACAAATGGAGATATTATAGTGACGTCTCATTTACTCTTAAACGAAATTTGCAGTTGCGTTCTCGGTCACACAATCGTCATTTTTTCAGAAGAATTTTTCCAAAACTATTTTATTTTTTATATTCATATAGTATAGTGTAAAAACAATTTAGTATTGTTACAATACTTTATTAATGCACAAGAAGGCATTTTGATAAGTTTACGGTGAAAAACAAACAAATAATTTTCAGACAACGGCCGTCAATCTATCTGTCACATGTGCAACTATAGAATGCTGAGAGCACTCACGCAGCATGCTGTGACATATCCGATGTGCGCAATGTAGGCTAAGGGCGAATCCAGATTTAAATCTTTGCTACCTAATAATTACTGAGATCAATTTATGATATCATGCGACATTGTCAAGAACAAGAAATCTATATGTCGCGGTGAAAATAATATGTAAGAACTTTTATTTTCGTTTGATATTTAATATCATAATGTAAAATATTTAAAAGCAATAGAAGTGAACTACGTGTTCACAAAATAAATGGAATGAAAGTATTCGATTGTGTCAAGGATCCCTGTAGATACATTTTTTTTCTCCATTCCAAATAAGAATGAAACTTTCATTGTATTCGCTCACACACTTATCATTACTTGTATAATTCGAGAGCAATCATAGAGAGAATATTTGTATTCTTACTTGAAATGTTTTGAATCTTTATTTAACTCACATTCATTCACTGATAGCGCTTTAGCTCTGGAAACACTTCAAGTAGAACTAGTTCGAAGATTTCCTGAAAAGATAAATAAAAAAATAAATAATTACAAACATAAAAAAAACAGATGGAGAGTAAGAAGAGGAGAGGATAATTAATAATTATGTGCTCACTGAAAATACTATGAATTTAGAAGAAATAACTCATTCCCTTCCTCACTAAGAAGTCATCAAACTATTGTTAAACAGCCACTGCCAGAGAGGCAATAAAATGGGGTAAGTATTTTTTCGACATTTTTCCCTATAACCCAAAAACTTTGTATAAAAATAAATAAAAATTCGTTTAAGAATGTACAGGTAAAGCCCATTCATATTATGATACCCCAAAGGTACATATAGAGACCTCAGTTTAAAATTTCGACGCCCATTTCTCGATAAAAATAACTTTTGCAATATCGTTGGTTCTCTATTCCGTAGGACTATTAAAACATTTTGATACGGAACCCTAAAAAGATCATCTGAGTGAAGCAAGGCCGTGTCCGCTTATATCGATTATTGAGAGAGGGATTAAAATAGAATATTTTGAACATGCTTTTTGAAATTGACCGCAGAATGGTCACGCTACGTCGAGTTGTATCAAGCGTGAATTGATTATAGGAAGTGACAGTTTTAGCGAGGAGTATTATAACAGCGTCTCTACATCTCAACTAATTTTAGCTTGGTGATACGAATATCTATATAATACCGGTGAGAGCGCATAATTCTTGCGGAAGAATTTACTGGTACCGAAAGCGTTTACTGACTCGCAGACGACTTCAAACATTGTGACGAAAAGCATTTCAGTACGCTCTATCATTGACAAAATTATTTTCAATGATAGACCAAAAATTAAAAATAAATGCACATAAATTCACTGAGTTATTTTAAAATGTAAACGATCTTTTTATTGCTTCAAAGTTTTCGTGATGCCAATTCTTTTTAGTGCTGTGGCTTATCAGAGGACTGTCTTGAATAAATATGCCACGTGTGATGGGAACTTTATAGAAATAGTGGAGGAGGTGCTCAAAAAAATTACAAATCGCAACAATAAAATGACATATTCGCATGGAAAATATTTGTTGCACTATATTATTGATAGTGAATACTTTTTCTTTTGTGTAACTGACAGGGTATGTATTTGAAATAATATTTATTTCTTTAACTTTTTATTTAAAGTAAGACATTGCATACTTTGCTGGCATGAAAAAAACCGCCTAGGAATCGATCTCGCGTACATTCAGAGGGCGTAAAATAATATTCACTCAAGTGCCATATATGATTAAATGTAAATGCCACGAATCACAAAATTTAAACAGTGATATAATTTTAGCCTTGGAATTTTAATCAAAATTAATATTGGTAGAGATTGCGTGGGGTTGTCCAGCAAGGAATTTTGGCGGATTTCCATGCGACAATCTTTATTTTTAATTTCTGTTTATATTATTTCGAATAATAATTACCAGATTAGTGGTTAATGTCGTCACCCTTGACCAGGGTTATAACCAGGGTTAACCAAATAAACCACGGTTAAATGAAACATTTTTTGTATTTTTTTTTGAAAATCGCATAATATGTCATCCGCCAAAAAGGGGACATCATTACAAAGTCGGATTGCTTGGTGAATAAGTTCCTGGAACTTGGGATTCCAAATTCCAGACAACCAAGACTATGATTCAAGAGATCTGTGCATGCAATTGGGTCTTACACTACTTTTGAATTTGATAAAAATATTACTTTATTATAAACTAGGATAAAAGTAATAACGTGCAGTGAAAGAAATATTAAAATCCAACGAAGATTTACAAAGTTACAGGCGTTTAAACTTAGGAGTGGGGGGATCTTCTATCCCTTTCTCGCAAAACGAAAATTTGTATGAAGCCGCACGAAGCTACTATGGCATTGGTAAGGTGTGACGTCACAATTTCATGTTGCTATCTCTGTCTAATCACAAATCTTTAAATGCTTATAACTTTTTTGTTATTTGATCGATTTAATTAGTTCTTTCAGTGCACGTCATTATTTTAAGTCTACTTTATAATAAAGTAATAAAAAAATTGGAGTCAAATACCCAATTGTACGATGAATCCTTTAAATCCTGTATTTGTACTAATTCCTTTTTTTATTTAAATATTATTTTTTCAAGCTTTGTCAACGGTCAAGAGCATTTCTCTTTTTAAACGAAATCAAACGACGGTTCGAGAAAAGTAAGGCTGATTTCACGAGCATATTGGCGGAGCAAATGTATTGCTACAATGAGGACTCCAGCAAAATAATCATAAGAAATGGGGAATTAGACGAACTTAATAAAATTGGCGTTGATAGCAGCGGTAAGTCTACATTACAGGATTATTTAAAAAAAATACGTGTGTGGCAATAAGGAGATTTCCCCTCCAGGCAGGCATGCCTGAAATTTCCCTAATTCCACACATAACACCTGCCTGGAAGGAAATTTTCCTACTCCCTCCAACACCAACAAAGTGGTGATCTCGACGTGATGCGATGCTGAAGTATGTAGTGCCGTAGGTATGAGAACGGTAGGCAGCTACGTGGTTTAGTTTTTGCGGATATGCTTTTATTCGATTTTGATTCGCAAAAGTACTCTGACAAAGAACCACAGCAGACATTTTTTTTTTTTTTTTATTGTAAATAGGCTTGCACTTGACGACAATCATGCCTGATGGAAAGCAGTGATGAAGTCTAGGTTGGAGCGCGCTTGCCTAGAAAATGCCTATTCACTCTTCTCTTGAAGGCACCCAGATTATACTTGGCTGGAAACACGGAGGCTGGAAGGGCGTTCCATACCTTAGCGGTTCGTATCAGAAACGTGGAAGAAAAACGTTTCGTGCGAGTTTGTTGGATGTCAACCACATAGCTCAAAGAGTCAAGATTGAAGCATCAATGAGCGAGGATCATAGCTCGCAGAATGGAATGGCGTTGGAGACCCAAGCTGCCACGTTGGCACAGATAGTGTTCGACCAACATCCGAAAAATGGCGAGGATTTGGCTAATTTTAAAAAGAGCATAAAATCAGTTTCCCACGGAGACAAAAATGTCAAAAGCGGTCATTCACCTACCTGCTCGAAATTTGGTTTAGTCATTTTTTGTTTTTTTCGTGATAAATAGTTATGGACTATCCAGCGAGGGTGTAATACATTACATCTAACGTAGGTCCCAATGAGTATTTTTAGATGCAGAGTTAAAGAAGGTTGCGCTAATAGCGATATTGATTTATTTAGGTGCTGCATATTGGCAGACACTTTGTTACCTCTTGTCTTTGTTTGAAACGATTATTTTGCTTGTTACGAAACGATTCTTTTGCTTGTTACGTTGATTAGGTGTACATAGACAACACTTGAATTGTACATTTTAGGAATCTTACGACTTAAGTTCATTCATTTATTATTATATCCATTTGATATGAATATTCTGCAATAATTTACTGTAATTTTCCAGAAAATATACTTGGTGAAAAGTTACTGGTAGTCAGTAATGAGAACAATTTAAGCTATTCTGTAAGTATATACTCGCAATGTAATTTTGTACAAAAAATACTTTGTTTTCTAATCTAGCGCGTTTTCTTTTTCAGACGGTATCTTACATAGAAGCTAAACCCGAGACCGTTGTGATATCATTCAAAAAATCAAAACGGAATATTTTTGGAGTTGCGTCGTTCCTGATTATAGCCATTTCATTGATGTTCAATTTCAGTCCATTACCCTTATCTTTGTTACAGTCGTTTTCTTTGTTATAGTCGTTTTTATATTGTACTCTATAGTAAGATAAAAACATACATAACTTGAAGTTCTAATAAATTTTGTGTGCAGGGAAAGTGAGGCAATTGGAGTAAGTTTAAGAAGATTATATTGTGCCAACTCCATACAGTGTAAAATAAGGACAAGTAAAGTCTAAAAAATGTGCTAAAATACAGTATTTTCAGAAACGCTTTTGTTATTAATTAAAATTTTCAAATTGTGTCATGATCGCACTTTCGGTAGAACGAGGGAACATTTGTTGTTTTTAAAATTTTACAATACAGCTATTTAAAGTATTTTTTGGATTTAGAATGGTCAGACTCCGCTGACATTGGCCTAATTAACATTTAAATAAAGAAGATGGCCAGCTTCATAATTAAAGGGCGGTTTGCCTCACGAGTTTAATTAATTCTATTACTTACTTTTATAAGACTAATCATATGAAAACATTTAATATATTATATATACAACGTGTTCAGGACGAATACGAACAACTTCGAGGTATTGAACAGACCACTTATAGGAATCGAACCACATAAGAAATAATTTTTAAATAAAATAAAAAAATAAAATTCAGTTTTCATACAAAGTAATTCAACTATTTCCAACTATCCATGTTACACACACCTTTATGCAAAAACTGACATCGTCGCATTTTAAAACATAACTTATGAATGGTCTTAATTTTACTAAACAATGAACACTGTTTGTGGCCACAAGCGAGGGTTGTCACAATAAGGATTTAATGAAAAATTAAAAAAAATATATTTGTCAGAATTTTATCAACGATTCGTATCGTTTTAAAGAATGGGTTTAGTTAAGTGATTTAAACAGTCATCTATGTGTGAATTTAAAAAATATGAATGTGGAAGAAAGGAAATTCAGGATCAATAGTAGCAATCTGCTGAACACGAGTTCGAGTTTCCCCTCGATTCTCGAAGAGATAGTCCATTACGCTGGCCTCATTCAGATTGGCAAATATGGATTGGCATATTACACATACCTACATCGATAGAAAATTCCCTAAGATTACTCGTATTTGAAAATCATCGTAGGGAATTTACTAAAATTTTCGCTTATAACATTGTTTAGCTCGATGTTTAATAATTTTATTAATACCTGTACCTAATTAATAACATAATATCATATTATGCATGTAAATTGTAAATAAAAAAAGTCAATTTCACATTGTACCTTAAAGCTACAACCCTGATTTAACCGGCTGGACCGTCGCACACTCAAGGGAGCTTCAACAATAAAGATAAGGAAACAATTAGTATTTCGATCGCAGTTTAACTAAGGGATACGTATACCTGAGAGAAAGAGAGACCCGAAGTTCTACAAAAAACTTCAGAAGCTTATGAACTTGCGGCGCGCTCTTGTTATAATTTTTAACAATATCGACAATCGATACTGAGAATCTTACTGATGAACTTAATTGTTTACCTAACTATTCAGTTATGAACTTATACGAGCTTGCTGACCTACGTTTACGCAGACAAAAGTATGTTTGTATTTTTGAGTATGGTAAATGTAATGTAGACAGTATGTAAGCTTAAGTGAATTTAAATAGATTCAGCTTACTTCGGTATTCTACCTTTTACGAGTACCTACTAACGGTGTAAATAAAGTCTTTTTATTGGCAGGAGAAAATAGTCTTTTTATTGGCAGGAAGTAGGTAAGTACATAATGATTTCGGTTACAATCATAAAGTTTAAAATTAATTATTTTCAATATTGCCAAAATGTAAAAGATTGAAATCTAAGGAAAATTTATATTCTATCGTTCGCGGTAAGACTTTATCGATGCCGACAAGATAGCTTCTACTGGCTCATCACTAGTCAGACCGTAGTTGTAGTATTTTTGAATGATTTAAGTTTGGCAACGTCGCAAAAATAAGAGTGCGGCATATGGGACACATTTTTGGATCTATTTACAAAAGAAAAATTATTTTCTCCGAAAATATTCATTTTAGAACTTATGTTCCTTAGCCATTTTTGATTACTTTTCGATAAGGAACCTAACCCTAGAGTTGTTCGTATTCGTCCTGAACACGTTGTATAGTCTTATAAGATAAAAACCAAGAATACTGCGCTTGAGCTGCAAGTAAGTAGTTGCATTTATAGAACGCTCGTTAAAAACTTCGTGCGTGCCAAACAATGACGAAACAACGCTACGCTAAGTGGACGGGAAAAATGTGACGTATGTTGAAGCCAAAAATTTCTCGAATATGGCGTCGCGCATTTCGGTACCGCTGACAGCACATACCGCTGTCGGTCGCTTACATTAGCGCCATTTTACAGTTTTGAAAAATTAAAAATCCGGCTTCATGGCGGAGCTTAAAAATACATGCTTGACGTCACTAAGCGCTGGTCCTTTATATGTATAATCAATGGTGCCAAAGGACTGGTTACGCCATCTATTGGAGACTACTAAGTACTACAAGAGAGCGATCAGGCCGCTTTTTGTTCCAATTAATTTTTACTCCTTAGATTAAGTATTATGTTTTGTGGTGTACAAATAAAGTGTTAGATAAATAAATAAATAAGAGATACTCACGTAGAAGAGCTGTTTGTTGTGCGTGCGCTGCTGCAGCGTGGTGAACAGCTTGTGCGCGCCGCGCGCCGCCGCGTGCGCGCCCACCAGCGACGACAACGTGTCCACCACCGCCTCGCTCAGTTGCTGCAGAGCTAACGTGCGCGTGTGTTCTGACAATTATAAATAATAATATTTTCTTATCTTAGTGCCACTGAGCTCTATATGATATCTCTGGAGTGCTGACTGTCAACGTAAAAATGAAGACACTTGATTTTCGCCATTTTGGCGCTGATTGTTGCGTAACCTAGCGTGAGCGTCTATGGAACTAAAATCAAATGACATTGACAACGACGGTCCACTTCCAACAAACGTCAATTTAGTACCGTGGACGTTCGGGGGTGGCGCTTCAAATCGGCACAAAAAATGAACCGTCAGATGTATGGAGTAAGCTATCCATAGTATATTCTATATACTCTATGGAGATCAGTGCTTAGTGCGTATTCACGTAGAAAGATTGCCGGTGCCGCTCTACCAGCGCTTATTTACAGGGGGATATTATCGCTTACCTTTATCCCTTATATTCCTGTTGGCAGTCGTCTCACTCAGCACTCCGCCCGGCCACCACGACTTCAACACTATGCTGATGTAGTAATGTAGCATTTGTTCCGAGAACAGCCACGATATTGTCTCTTTTATTTGCCTGCCAAAGTATTATACGTATTAACTATATGTTGTTAATTGTTACGCAAAGGATAACGACGTCTTTGGCATATTTGGCGATCAGATTCAAGTGGGTGGTCGGATCCAATTATAGCTTGGCAACTTCGTGCGGGACCTACGGGGTGACAGACGGTGGGGGAGGCGAGAAACTTAAGACGTCAGCGGTTAGCGGGCGGTGTAGCGGGGAAAGGGGCCCTTCTCTGCATGTATGCGTTACCGCGTCCCCCGGCCGTCTGTCACCCACGAAGGTCCCGCACGAAGTTGCCAAGCTATAAGCCACAGGCCATATTAAAATTTAGTAGGTCCTGAATAGAAGTTCCTGTAGTAGGTCCTGAGTGAAGGTCGTGTTTTTCTACAGTGACGTGGTTTGTCCATACATTTTTATCTACTGTCGTGAACTCTAAACGAGTGTTACTTTGTCTTGCCCCGCAGTGGGGCCCTCTTATGTGTCCCATAATTTATAATGATAAAGTGAGAACCGAGAACACGTGTGTAAGGTGCTCTACCTGTTAATGGTCCTGCCGTAAGTGATCTGCACGAAGGTGACGAGCGTCTTCCTGAGCCAGCGGAACACGCCGCGCATGTCGAACACCTCGCTGAGCAGCGCGTACAGCGGCTCCGCTATAAACACGTGTGTAAGGTGCTCTACCTGTTGATGGTCCTGCCGTAAATGATCTGCACGAAGGTGACGAGCGTCTTCCTGAGCCAGCGGAACACGCCGCGCATGTCGAACACCTCGCTGAGCAGCGCGTACAGCGGCTCCGCTATAAACACGTGTGTAAGATGCTCTACCTGTTCATGGTCCTGCCGTAAGTGATCTGCACGAAGGTGACGAGCGTCTTCCTGAGCCAGCGGAACACGCCGCGCATGTCGAACACCTCGCTGAGCAGCGCGTACAGCGGCTCCGCTATAAACACGTGTGTAAGGTGCTCTACCTGTTGATGGTCCTGCCGTAAGTGATCTGCACGAAGGTGACGAGCGTCTTCCTGAGCCAGCGGAACACGCCGCGCATGTCGAACACCTCGCTGAGCAGCACGTACAGCGGCTCCGCTATAAACACGTGTGTAAGATGCTCTACCTGTTGATGGTCCTGCCGTAAGTGATCTGCACGAAGGTGACGAGCGTCTTCCTGAGCCAGCGGAACACGCCGCGCATGTCGAACACCTCGCTGAGCAGCGCGTACAGCGGCTCCGCGATGCTGTCGCGCTCCTCGCCCAGCGGACCCGCCCCTACACATTCAGAGGGGTTAGTACAAGTTTCCGACTCGCATCGCACCAACGAATCGAATGCCTCCATACATTTACAGCCAGCGCCATCTATTGAGCCGCATGTCAGTGACTGTCCAGAGATGGCGCTGACTGTAAATGTATGGCGTTTAAGTTTAACATTCAAATAAATGAACGCACCACGCATCGAACTATTCATGTTCTTGTTGGGCGCGTCGCCGCCGTTGCCGTCCAGGTACAAGGATATCTCGTCGTCGTCGGCCATTTGGTGCGCGGACGCCTCCCTCTCTTGCGAAGACCTGTTCGTCGCGTCGCTGCTCGTGCTAAATCACAAATAATAAACTGTTAGTATAAATTTTAAAAATTGCTCAAGTACGAGTCGGGCTTGCAGACCGAGGGTTCCGTACTACATTAGAAAAGTAAAACCATAATAATCACTTTTATTACCAAACCGCATACATAACTTTGTTGTTGGAGGTTAATTTTTTATACCAAAAAAGTATAACAGATACAGAAATGATTTTATTTTACCCGTAAAATATACATCAATTCCTGTTAATAATAAATATTTCAGATTTTGAGATCGGTAAACTTCGGAGGTAAATTATGATATTTTTTTCGACAGTTTGCCTCATAAATGAAAAACAATCATGCATACAAAAAATCGGTTTTAGAATACTCAAGTAACGCCCTTTCATATTATGATACCCCACTCAATATTGTTATTTCAATATTTATGTATAAACAATTATTATGGTACAGTTATTGATGAAATAGTTTCATAACAGTGGCTCACCTTTTAAATAAAGTAGAAAAGGAAAACTTATTTTTCTTTGGTAAATCACCCTGCTTCATATACTCTGAACTTGGATTTAAAAAAGTGTATAAAGCTTCACTTTGGTTCAACCTATCGTCTTCTAAAACAAACTGAAATAAAACAACAATGTTATTTTATTGATAAGCATACTTTTATTAACTCGACAATAAATACATACTATAACCCAGTCGCAGAAGCGATGACTTCCCCTCCCACTTCAAACGATCAAAACCTGCGCTCATCTGTCATCAGAGGTTAGTACAGATTTTTATACGAATTTCAACTCTACTCGCATCGCACTTACGAATCGAATTCCTTCATACATTTACAACCAGCGCTATCTATGGACTGGGCGCTGACATGCGACCGATCAATAGATGGCGCTGGCTGTAAATGTATGAAGGATCGTCAGTAAATGTATCGTAGTATGAAGGAGGGGAAGTCATCGGGTAATCTTCTGCGAACAGTACTACACCAAAATTGGCGGACCCGAGCAAGGCTCATTGCAAGCAGTGTTTTGTTATAAAATGGCAGTTTGCGCTGTGCAAAATTAAAATTTTACGATAAAATGAAATACGTAATATGCATGTACTTACCTCTAAATATTTTTGAATTAAAATCTTTGCTTTTTCTAGAGTATTTTTATCATTCTTCCCAAAAATGAATTTAAAAGAATTTGAGGGTAGTTCTATATTTTTTAACTCTGAACACATAGGCCTTAATTTTCGATGTAGATCCTGAAAATAGGAGAAAATCATTTTAGTAAAAAACTAATGTACGCACTACACTATTACTTAAAAAAATTAAAAACCCTTGAACTGTTTGAATCAATGATCTTCAATTGCTTGAATATTTATAACAAGTTTGAGGATGCTTTTTCACCAAGTACGTTTTATCATCACTTGATTCTGCATCTCAAGCAACGTGATTTTTTGCTAGTTTTTGCTCGTTAAAATGAGATGCGATAGTAGCAACAAGTAGACGTTTGAAATATTCACAAAATATTTAGTAACATATTCATTTCAAAAATAAATACTTAAAATAAAATTAAAATAAACCAAATATGTATTTTTTTGCCTTTTTATATTAATGTTATTCTCTTTTTTTAGTATTTGTTATTGTACCAGGAACAGAACTACCTCACCTGTGTAAATTTCTAACTATCACGGTTCAACAGCCTGTTTTACCTATTTGTCTGTTTTACCCATTGGCTGTGTTGCGCCGTAACGTAGCAACGTAGCACATCTCTGGTGGACCATTGTCAAGTACCCTGGAACATATTGGTTTGGTACAACTATAAAGAATACCTGGAACTCATTGAGAGTCCTCAGCAGGACCCAGCCGGTGGATATCTGCTCGGGTCTGTCGTCGTCGTTGGTGGGCTCCTGCTCCGCCATGTGAACCACTATCACAAACTGCGGTGGTTTGGATTCGTCTATAACCTGTAAGGAAATACAATCTATGAAACTTAGAAAGAACCTTTTGATTAAGGTGGGCAAAGATAAAATATAAAAGTTAAACTGCAGCACTTCATAAGCAGCAGCTATGCCAGTGGTTTAAAATGAACTTAATCTCTATTCTTTGAAGTGAAAACTTCTGAAGTTCTCTAGGCATTATTAAGTTAGGAAATACCATTGAACTTTTACCGCTGTTAACGTAACCGACACATTTGTTTGCGATAGGAAAACCCCATTGAACTCGCGACACTGTTATCGTAACCGACACATCTGTTTGATATGGGAAAAAACAATAGAATTTGCGCTACTGTTACTGCAGTCGACCGACACATTTGTTTAGAGATGGGAAAACCATTGAGCTCTCACCACTATTAACGTAATCAACACATTTGTTCGAGATGGGAAAAACCCATTGAACTCGCGAAACTGTTACCGTAACCGACACATCTGTTTGAGATGAGAAAACTACTGGGCTGTGCCACTGTTAACGTAATCAGCACATTTGTTCGAAATGGGAAAAACCCATTGAACTCGCACCACTGTTACCGTAACCGACACATCTGTTCGAGATGGGAAGAACCCATTGAACTCGCGACACTGTTACCGTAACCGACACATCTGTTTGAGTTTTCAGTTCATTCATCACTAGTAAACATAAAATTAAGTATAATGAACAAACGACCACCTCAGCGCTGTGTACAGTCGCACGCCACCGCCCCAAATGTTCAGCCCACGTGTCAGTCCTGGCCAAGTGCGCCTCCAGCCGCATCTGTTCGCCCGCGAGCCGCTCCACTTCGTTCGCAAGCATGGCCAACGCTGGCGATTCCGGCTTGAGTGACGCTCTGAGGGCGGCTAAAGCCTAAATAATATTTATTATAGAACAATGTCAAAATCTTTATTCTTTCACACACTGGCCTAGATTACAGGCACTTATGAAATAACGGACTACCGCCACGTTCGGAATGTTGTTTTGCACCAAGAAGAACGGGCAAAAAAACTCGGCACTTGATCTTTTTCAAAAATATTTGTTAACAATTTTGTTTTAAACAACATATAAAATACATAAACAATATATAATTTGATGAACAGTATATTATCAAATTATATTTAAAGAATCTTGTGCCGACGAAGGAATTTAAACATTATTTAAAAATTTATTTATTTATTTATTTAACACTTTATTTGTACACCACAAAACATAATACTATAACTAAGTAAAAATTAATTAATTTATTGTATAGTAACCGATGACGTCTGTCAAACTCCATACGAATCGAACGAAACATAAGCGATTTTAACAGAGTGGGGCGTCTTCTTGGATTGAAATGTCTATACTCAGAAGATATTTTTGACAGTTCGTTTGAACCTATGTAAAAGTAGGTCCAGGCCACTGCTTTAAGAGTCTTATCAGCCTACCATACCACTACCACTAAGTACCCGTTAGGTTGAAGATTCTTACCTGTGTCTTGTTATTGTGGCGCTCCTGCAACTGGTCTAGTTTCCGTCGCGCGTACGTGGAGTGCTCGTTCAAGTGCACGGTGCCCGCGCTCTCAGCCGACGACACTGACTCGTTCGACAGCTGGCGATCTTCGATGGGCGATCGTTCTGAACAAAGCTCTGTTAAAACGTGTTAGAATATTAATATTTAGGATTTAGGACACTGAATTCACAGGAGTTATATTATACCTAAATATTTTTAGGATTTTAGTTTGAAATAATAATTTTGTTGTTATAGTGCTTCACATAATTACGTTGTTATTTCATAGTACTGCCCAAGGAACTTGATGCTTATCAAAATTATCGTTTCTGGGGATATGTACTCGTGGTTCAACCCAGTCAACGTGGTTAGTGAAATATATGTATTATTTCATTATTATAATAAAACAATGCGTTCAGCAATTCACCTTTTATTTCTTAGTACAGAGAGAAGCATAGACAACCATGATAACTCTAGAGATCTCGACCACAGATTACTAACCATACATTACACTCCTCGACACTAAAATGACACAATTTAACCACCGTATCATTATCATTTCTTATAATATTATTACCTACTTATCCTAATAGACCCATCACCATACTTACATTATTACATTACTTATCCACTATACTGACATAATTATATTAATTATCAACTATCTACTAACGCTTTCTTTTTAAACGGCACTGTCGAATAGGGCGAGGGCGGGGCGGCTCTATTGGTGGTGGAGCAACGACCACCACACTCGAATCCTTATCTTTAATTTCAGTTTCCCTACTGACCGGGCCAGGCAGAGATGCCCGCTTAGACGCTGTCAGCATTTCCCCACAGGAGCTATCCTCACTAGAAACCAAGTCACTTACCCTCTGAGCAAGCCCAGGCTCCGGGGAAACCCCTGTTTGGTCACTACACCTCTGTCTTAACTGGTCAATATGTCTATGAACCTCCTTGCCGATATTATCAACTACCCTATAATCTGTAGCACCTAATTTCTGAGATACTTGTCCAGGAACCCATTTCTGTTGACCTCCATACTGTCTCAACCATACTTCTTCTCCTGGTTGTAGCGCACGCTCTCCTCCTGCTCTCGACGCTTTTTGCCTTGTCTGGGCTTCCCTAACCTTATTTTCATTACTAGGTTTGATTGCATCAAGCCTAGTTCTCAACCTCCTACCTAACATGAGTGATGCAGGACTTACTCCAGTGGTACAGTGATCTGTATTCCTATAATGCATAAGGAATGTATTTACAAAGGACATAACATCCATATTTTGACGAACTGCTTTCTTAATAACTCTCTTAACTGTCCGAACTGCATTTTCAGCAGCACCATTGGAAGCTGGGTGATAAGGCGCACTAAATATATGCTCAATAGCATTGGTTTTGAAGAATTCTGCTAATTCTTTTGATGAAAAGGGCGGCCCATTGTCACTAATTACTTGCCTTACGAGGCCCCACCTTCCAAATAGTTCTCTTAATCTGGAAATGGTATGTCCTGCTGCAGTACTTGGAACAGGGAACACTTCTATCCATTTAGTATGCGCATCCACTACAACTAAATAAATTTTATTAAAAACTGGTCCTAGGAAGTCTACATGTATACGTGACCAAGGCTTGCCTGGCCATGGCCACGATGCTATGCTATGTCGGGGCGGAGAGTCAGCTTCACTTGCACACACTTCACAGGACTGACACACTGCCTCAACTGCTTCATCTATACCTGGCCACCACACATAACTACGGGCCATTGCCTTTGTTTTGACTATGCCCATGTGAGCTTCATGTAATAAATTTAATACCTTACATCTGCATGTTTCTGGAATGACTACTCTGTATCCCCACATCACACATCCTAACTCTTCATAAAGTTCAGTTTTCCTGTTGAAATATGGTTTTAGCTCTCTAATTTCATTGTCACTAGGCCAACCGTCCCGAATATAGCTCAAAATTCTTCCTAACAATGGGTCCCGCATGGTTTCATTTTTTATGGTAGTATAATCTAAGAGTAAAGCATCTTGAGCAAAGTGTAAATAAGACTGTTCCGGAATATCATCGGATGTTATGGTAGGAACAACTAATCTGGACAGTGCATCAGCTCCATTATTATTGGTATTCACATATTCTATATCATAGGTATATGCTGACAGAATAATGGCCCAGCGCTGCAAACGGCTGGCCGCCATAGCTGGTACCCCATTCTTAGACCCAAAAATTGACACTAATGGTTTGTGGTCGGTGCATAGTGTGAAACGCCTACCATATAGGTATTGATGCAATTTTTTAAAACAATATACAATGGCCATCGCCTCACGATCAATTTGGGAGTAATTTTTTTCACAACTGCTGAGAGCCCGAGAAACATAAATTATGGGGCGCTCTCCACCATCAGACCCCTGCTGAGTAAGTACCCCCCCGATCCCGACACTACTTGCGTCACATGTAAGTTTCAGGGCTTTATTGGGGTCATAATGTGCTAATACAGGTGTACTGGTAAGAATTTCTTTTACCTTTTTAAAAGCTCGCTCACAATGTATGGTCCACTTCCACACTACACCCTTTTTTAAGAGTTTATATAAGGGTGACAGTAAACTACTTATATTCTTTATAAATTTGGCATAAAAATTAATTAAACCTAAAAAAGAACGCAACTGGGATACCTCTTTAGGTCTAGGTATTTTCAAAATTGCTGAGACCTTGTCTTCGTCAACCTTAACCCCATCCTTAGAAATAATATAGCCTAAATATTTCACTTCTGTGAGCATGAAAGAACATTTGTTCCTTTTAAGTTTAATGCCATTTTCTTCCAGTCTCTGTAAAACTGTTTCTAATATTTTTAAGTGATCTAATTGGTTACCTTTTGTACCAATGATAATATCATCCAAAAATATTTGTACCTCAGGTATATCCTTCAATAAATTTGACATGATGCGTTGAAAAATTCCTGGACTGGAAGCTAATCCAAAAACAAGTCTATTATATTTAAACAGGCTCAGGCTCTACAAAATAAAGAGAAACTTTCCTCATAATATCTACACTCTGTTAAAATCTTATTTACAAGACAGGATCTTTCAAGTGATTGGTGGGAGAAGACTGTTCCAAGTTCTACAATATCAATGCTGGTGTACCACAGGGTTCTGTCTTGGGGCCTGTGTTGTATACCCTCTACACAGCCGATTTACCAGAAAGTCCGGGTATACTTACCGCAACTTTTGCTGACGATACTGCGGCGTTGAGCAGCCACTCAAATCCTAAAGTGGCTAGTGAAAACCTCCAGGTCCACTTAAATCATATCAATGACTGGATGAGAACATGGAGAATCAAAGCAAGTGCATCAAAATCAACCCATGTTACGTTCACACTCAGACCGGAAAACTGCCCAGAGGTTAAACTCGGTAACGAGACTCTGCCTCACAGCAACGAAGCTAAGTATCTTGGAATGCACCTTGATAGGAGACAGACCTGGCAAACACATGTGAGAAAGAAAAGAGATGAGCTACGACTACGCACAAGGTCACTTATGTGGTTACTTGGCAGACACTCAAGAATAACACTGAAAAGCAAGCTACTTGTATACAAGTGCACCTTGAAACCAATCTGGACATATGGCCTTGAGCTGTGGGGGACAGCAAGCCACTCTAACATCGAGATACTTCAGAGATATCAAAATCAAGTTTTTCGCACAATTCTAAACGCTCCGTGGTTTACTAAATCATCAGAAATGCACGAATACCTATCAATGCCTACCGTAAAGGAAGAAATTGCTAACTTTGCCAAAAAACACAAGACCAGACTAGAGGCACATATTAATTGTCTCGCGGTCTCGCTTACCAGGGACAACAGGCCAAAGAGACTAAAAAGATCCACAATAGCTGACCTATGCTGTGATCACTGACGCCCAGTTAAAACTCTTATGAGAAGGGCTGCTCAATGGAGTTGGCCTTCTCCCATGCCAAAATTCACACATCCAATCTGCTTATAGTTGAAAGACTGATCGCAGAAAGATCAAAAATAACAAAAAAAAAAAAAAAAAAAAAAATATTTAAACAGGCCGCGATGAGTATTGATTACCGTTAGTTCTTTTGAGTCATCTAATTCTATCTGGTTGTAAGCCTGAGACAAATCTATTTTCGAAAATATCTGAGCTCCGTTTAGATTTATTAACAAATCTTCGATCCTCGGCAAGGGGTATCTATCAACCAGTAAGACAGGGTTCAGTGTTACCTTATAATCAGCACAAAGTCGGAGTCCCCCGTCTGCCTTACGCACTGGCACCAACGGAGTAGCCCACTCAGATGTATCGACAGGTTCTATAATGCCTTCTCTCAACATGGCATCAAGCTCTGCATCTACAGGGCCGCGTAGCGCATAGGGCAGACGGCGTGCACGACAGAAGACTGGTACGGCACCCTCACGCACTCTTAATGTTGCTCGACCACCAGTGAACCGCCCCAACCCTGCACTGAACAGCTCCTTATGTCTGTAAAGTAATTGTTTTAAATCATCAGACATGCATGTCTCAATTTTACAGTTAAAGTTAGGTTCTATGTTGAGAGTGGGAATTTTTATTTTTAATTCTGTTAACCAGTGCCGACCCAGCAATGATGTTGTACCTCCATCAATGACAAACAAGTCTAAGTTTCTGCTCACACCTCCATACATAACCGTAGGGGTGATGACTCCTAAGGGTTTGACTTTACTACCATCATAAAACTTAAGTACTAACTTACTCTTCTCTAATGGCCTCGTTGAAAAATTCTTTTGATAAGTATCTTTACTAACACATGAAATTGCGGAACCTGTGTCTATTTCCATATTAATTGTGACACCATCAACACATAAGGGTATGCTCACCGGCTTATAATTGTTCAAGCTCAACTGATTTAGTTCTTCCTCCCACTCAGAGGCACTATTACTCTCTTCAGAACCTTCCATCGGTGAAGCCTCCACATTGTTAACTCGACGTTGTCCTTGCCTTACTTTGACACCTCTCTGTGGGCATGCCCGGCGTAAATGCCCCTTCTCAGAGCATCGGCTGCAAGTGAAATACTTAAAACGGCACCCATCTTTTTCATGGCCTCGAGCTGCACAGGCCTCACATGTACTTGCAGTTTTCCCATCCCTGCGCACTGGGCCGTTTTGAGGGCGACGCCCGCGGCCGCGGCCCGCGTTCACTGCGTGCACGGAGCTCGAAGATACACCACTACTGCTGCTCGCCTCCGCCGCCGCCGCCGCCGCCGCCGCCGCCGCACCCGCCGGTGTTGCCGGATCCATCGCTGCCGCATCCCGTTCTGCCGCTTCCCAGGCCATAGCGAGCCTAACTGCACCTCCATAACTCAAATTTTCTTTTGCAAACAGTCGTTGTCGCGTCATGTCGCATTTCAAACCACATACTAACTGGTCACGTAGGTTTTCTTCCAGATTGGCACCAAAGTCACAATATTTCGCGAGTTTCTTTAACTCTGACACGTATTGTGACACAGTTTCTCCAGCGCCTTGCCTCCTTTGTCGGAAGTGATACCTTTCCGCCATAATGGATGGTTTGGGTTGTAAGTGATTTTTCAATAATGACACTGCAGTGTCATAAGTCAACTCAGCGGGTTTCTTTGGGGCTGCCAAATTGCTTAGAAGCTCATAAGTTTCATCCCCGATGCCCGCTATCAGCATCGGTAGCCACATTTCTTTTTCAATGGCGTTGACTTTTAAATACATCTCCAATCTTTCTATGTATAATGTCCAGTTACCTGTTTTAAGGTTGAATTCACTCACTTTTCCAAATGCCCGCGACATTTTGATATCGTTTTATCCTCGTCGCCAAATGAAATATATGTATTATTTCATTATTATAATAAAACAATGCGTTCAGCAATTCACCTTTTATTTCTTAGTACAGAGAGAAGCATAGACAACCATGATAACTCTAGAGATCTCGACCACAGATTACTAACCATACATTACAGTTAGAGCACCCAGCCGCGATAGCTGGGAGACGCGGGTTCAATTCCTGTCGAATTCTACAATTTTAAATGTTTTCAATTGCATTTTTGTAACAAAATGCAAAAAAATGTTGCTGTAACAAAAATGCAATTTTTTGAATGAATAGTCCCCTTGAAGGTACACCTATATAGCCGGTTAAATAGTAAATAATTATGTATTTTTATACTGTCCCTTTTCTATAATTTGGATCACAAGCGATCTCCAGGCAGGTATTGTGCCTGGGGATCGATTGTGATCCTAGCGTGTGACGTCAGAAGTTGTATTTATAGAACGCTCGTCGAATGCTCTGTCAGCGTGTGCTATTGCGCTGGTTACGCCATCTGTCGTCAGCTATCAAAGACCGCTACAATCTGATTGTTCGATAAATACAACTTCTGACGTCAGACGCTAGGATCACATGCGATCCCCAGGCACAACACCTGCCTGGAGGGAACTTTCCCTATTGCCCTCTGCACCGCTAAAATGGTGACGCCCGACGTGATTTCACCATTCACCACCAGAGGGCGCACATCAACTGAAGAACACGCAACAAGAACACCGAAACCGCAACTGCAACAACCGCAACCGCAAAAACCACATCAACCGCTACAATATCGAAGAAGCAACCGCAAGCAAACCTCATTCCTCGCACCAGACTCAGTCTTCGCCGACCGACTCACTGGTCGCCGCGACACGTCATTCACCGCCGATCGACTCACTGATCGCGCGCCGCCGCATCATCAACGGACTCCCGGTTCGAAGGTCATTCACACCTCGCCGGCACGCAGTCTACACAGTCAACCCGGTATCGTTGACGCGCTTCCACGATACTGCACGCTGTTGACACGAACCAGATGCACAACGACGACACACGACTTAACAGTCTCAGAGGGGAGTGATTGTAGCGGTCTTCGATAGCTGACGACAGATGGCGTAACCAGCGCAATAGCACACGCTGACAGAGCATTCGACGAGCGTTCTATAAATACAACTTCTGAGTTCTGACGTCACACGCTAGGATCACAAGCGATCCCCAGGCACAACACCTGCTTGAAGGGAATTTCCCTATTGCCCTCTGCCCCGCTAAAGATTTTATACGAGTAAAGCAGAAAAGCAGATTTTTCAATCGCCAGATAAACGTTAGCTAAGGAATAAATATGACGTTTTGTTCATTCTCGAGATAGTTTATCTTTCGATTGAAAAATTAGCCATAGTTCACATAAATGTTACCTTTGTTAGCCTCTTCTGTAGCCAATTCAGCGATCAACGCTTTGTACTGGTCGCTCAGTAGAAAAGAATGATAGTATTTCTCCTGTATCGTATCGACCACTATATCTTGCACTTCGTAGAACACTTCGGGTCCCTTATCACCTAAAAGAAATGCCTCCATTCTTTTTCTAGTTTCCTACAATCAAGTGGATTAGATAAGCTATACAATACTTAGAAATACAATTTTAAGAAATCATTCTAATGGGGTCTTACACTACTTTTGAATTTGATAAAAAATATTACTTTATTATAAACTAGGATAAAAATAATAACGTGCAGTGAAAGAAATATTAAAATCCAACGAAGATTTACAAAGTTACAGGCGTTTAAACTTTGGAGTGGGGGGATCTTCTATCCCTTTCTCGCAAAACGAAAATTTGTATGAAGCCGCACGAAGCTACTATGGCATTGGTAAGGTGTGACGTCACAATTTCATGTTGCTATCTCTGTCTAATCACAAATCTTTAAATGCTTATAACTTTTTTGTTATTTGATCGATTTAATTAGTTCTTTCAGTGCACGTCATTATTTTAATTCTACTTTATAATAAAGTAATAAAAAAATTGGAGTCAAATACCCTATTCATTGTAATTGTGAGAAACAGAATGGATTAAGCAAAATTGGGGTCCCCATTTTGCTAAATAAGTAAAAAAAAAAAACTTTTTTTTTAAATATAATTAGGATTTTAGTTTATTTTGTAAATATAGTCCCTTCTCGTGCTTCGATTTGGCAAAAACAAAAAAAATCCTAATACAATAGAAAAAAATTGATGGCGCAGCTTTTGGGTAAGACAGACGCCTAAAGTGCAAAAGCTTGAGTAGAATGCTCTAACTATTCTCTAAAATTACATAGGTAATTTTTTTTAATCTAAGCATGTAGATTGCAATAAATAAATACATAAATAATTATTAAAAAACATACTTTATCCACTTTAACCTCTGCACTGGGCGATCTGATGTACGTATAAAATATTTCAGCCCCGAGCTGGTGCCAGCTGCTTCTGGGACTGTGGCGCAGTTCCTCCACCGCCGACCAGAAGCCCACTAGGCCTTGCGAACATAGCGTCTCTAAGAACATCGAGAGGTATCGTCGACCTGTTACGCTTTCCATCACTTTGTGCAGTGGCATTGCCTGAAACATAACATACTCTTTATCATATTATAGTGAATAAAATCTAGTTATCTTCTAGTGAGTTGAGTGAATAGCCGTTTTTTTGGCCAGCGCCTCGACACAAGACCTCTTTCTATAAGCCAAGATTGTCATCAAGCACAAGCCTATCCTCAATAAATTTTTGAGATAGAAGGCCAAATCATACGTTGTTGTTGTTATCATACCTTGCATATATATAATTTATAACCTCTAAAGAATAATTCACGCTTTTAGATTTATTTCAGAAATTTTGGTCCCGGTGGAAGAGCCCTCTTTAATTACCTTGCTATCAGACTCTATGGCTGGGAAAGCCCCGTCCCAGCCCAACTTCCTCAATGCAGCCTCACACTCAGCTTTCGCTATGGTCAGTTGGTCGATGTATCTCTTCAGCTTCTTAGCATCAGACACTTGTTGGCGGCTTATGTTGTGCTGGTTATTACTCTTATCTATGAGGTCTATGTCTATGCCTTTTGCTCTTTTTATGTTTTGTAATGTAGTTGCCTGCATGATTTGTGTGACAATGTCATAGCTTAAAAAAAAAGAGATTAAATTGGTTTGACCTTCTAATAATATAATGAAACAAATCAGTTAGCAAAAGCATAAAAATAACATTTGATAAAGAGTAATAAAAAGGTTATCGCAAAAGGTTTCTGGGGTGCTTATGTGTGAGTATTAGATATTAATACTCTACTAGCTGACCTGGCGAACATTGTTTTGCCATATAAATAATTACTCATTAAAATGTATAGTATAGATATAAAAAATGGTTTACACATTCTCAGACCTACCGAATTTACACACGAAAGAAAATCTTAAAAATCTACAAGCCCTTTCAGAGGAGTTTTGTCAGAAAGTCTCTTTTGAACAATTTTTACAATTTATTTTCATCAAGCTTTAGTTTGAGAATGCAGCACCACACCTAATTAGTACTTTTTAATTCTAAAAAAAATCTTCTTTAATTTTTTTTTCAAGACAGAAATATCATCAATATCAATCAATACATATAATAAATCTGTAGAGGTCGAATTTCTGTACAAATAAAAAAAATGCTAAAAACGGAGTCAGGGGGATGTAAGAAGTGAAATAGAACTAATTTAAATTTTTTTCAAATTTTTTGTTTCTCTGTTTATCTGTTTGTCTGTTTGTCTGTTTGTCTGTCTGTTTGTACGGGCTAATCTTTGGAACGGCTGGACCGATTCCAATGAAATTTTGTGTGGTGGTAGCTTATGTCCCTGGTCAACATATAGGATACTTTTCATCCCGGTAAAATAAAGAGTTCCTGTGGGATAGTTAAAAAACTGCAATTAATTTAACAGCTTTGTGACCGATTCCAATGAAATTTTGTGTGGTGGTAGCTTATGTCCCTGGTCAACATATAGGATACTTTTCATCCCGGTAAAATAAAGAGTTCCTGTGGGATAGTTAAAAAACTGCAATTAATTTAACAGCTTTGTAAACAACAACTAATGAACTTAATTTAGTAAAATTTGTTATGCTGATACCTTATGTTGCCTCTTTAACAAAATATATATAATATAGTAAAACTTATTAATCCAATAGAGTTCCCGCGGGAAAGAAAACATTACAAAAACAGTTAGCAGGCGTCTTTCAAGTAACGGATTTACATGAAATTTTATGATCCTACTTTATATAATATATGCCCGGTCAACATTTAAGATACTTTTCATCCTGAAAAATTTGAGAGCACCCGTGGGATGTTTAAAAAACCTATAGCTACTTATCTACGTAGCACAATCAAAACGGGGTCGAAATATCGACAGTTTAAATCGTCCTTTTGATCGTGCAACTAGGTATAACTATAGAAGATAACCCGTACGTAGCAGGAACGCCAATATCTGGGCGTTGGTATCATGTCAGAATAAGATAAGTTTGGTTAGTATAGATGTTACAATCCACGATGACACGCCCCACTCTATCTTACTCCATGCGAATTGAGTAACATAAGCGATTTCGACAGAGTGTATAAGTAGAGGAAGACCAAAGAAGATATAGGTAAATTGTGTGAAAGAAGATAGCACGTTGACAGGAGAGATTGGAAGAAGACTCCTTTACGGGTCCATCGAACCCAGGGACCACTCATTTATCTTGGGAAAAATTAAGAAATTCCACGGGAAACATTTTTGTAAAAAAAACGAACTGCACGCGGGCGGAGCCGCGGGCAACAGCTAGTATAACTATATGATGTTTAGAATAGAAGTTTCTAACCCACTCTAAACACAGGCTACCAATATACCAAATAACCAAGAGTATGTGTGAGTGCCACACAGTAATTAAAGACAGCGCAAGACTTTGCTGTCTGCAGAGCAATACAATGCAGGCTGTTGTAAAGCCCATTAGTGTGATGGAGAAAGCTACAGGTGACCCATTTCCCCATTTTATGCATCACTGGCACCAGGCAATTCCATTGAATATGGTTGATTACAAACTCAGAATGCCACAGTATGGCTACAGGGCCTTTTAATGGTGACTTGAAATATGTGTAGCTACTGTGCTTCTAACTGTTACAGTATTGTAGTTGAAAATAGCTGAAACAACACTTCGTGAATTTTGATGCAGTAATTGTTCTACTTTTCAGCTTGTTCGGTCACTGCAAAGACTTTCATGCTCCATTAATCACAAGTAACGAAAGTATTTGTCTTAATTACATCACTTACCGCAAACGCTTGAGTGTATCAACATTATTACAGTTGTTAATTAGTCTTATGTAGTCCTCAAATGTTTTGGCATATTCATGGGTCCTTACATGCATAGCATCCACTTCCTTCTGGGCTTCAAGATACTGAATTATCTTTTGGTTTATATAATCTGGTTCAGTGACTAGGTCTATTGCTGGTTGTAATACTAAAAATATTACACTTGTTTATGACTTTGTATTAGAAGTGTAAAGAAACTAAAATTACAAAAGGGAAAGGAAATTTTTGATGTTTTTCCCTATAAATCATAAACTAGTATAATATAATATCTTCAGTTACTGAAATAAATCAATGAAAGTCGCCCCTTAAGGATTTGACTTCAACCATTTCGGTATGACACTTTTAAAAAGATAAAAAGTATAACTTCAATCCAAGGAGTGTTAAACTGTAATGGGTAATTTAAATTATACTTACTCTTGCATGCCAAAATCTCTCTGAGAAGGTGGGACACTGGAACCAAAGAGTAACAACGTGGCATCAGGAACATCACAACCAGTTCACTCATCTGGCGCAAGTAGTGCAGCTCAGTGTCACTAGATATGAGGTGAGGCGCCAGGGCAAACACCGGTGGCTGGTTTAATTCCAATCTAAAAGCAACACTTTTTATTAAACAAACTAGAAAAGCAGCATTTTATACAAAGTTTCAATAAACCTTTTGGTAAATTAAACAGCAGTTAAAGATATTGTTTTTTTTTAAATTCTAGTCATAAAAAGTTTATAAATCAAGACTATAATACAATAGACACAACATTAAGTCCTATTGTGGCAACTGACTGAAAATACTGTAGCACTGACAGAAGATCGACGTTCAAAATTTAAACACATTACCACATAGTTTGAATATTCTGGTACAAGCTCCGATAGCAACAACCCGGGCAGCCCTCTCCACTGTTTAAACGTTTACACACATCCATTGTGATGTGATTTGTTAATATTGTATACCTAAGGCACTTCATTTCAAGTGTATTCAAAGCACACAAGTTTTATTTATCTCATTTTCCACCCATCCACTATCAATTACTGTTATACTCTACTTGTTTTTACATGCTGCTTTTCATACAAAAAACCACCACTACCATGAATTAAAAAAAAAACAGTTATGAAAGCCTGTGATAATACGTAAGCATGTAAGACCTTAAATAAAATATTATTTTTAACTTACGCACAACTCTTAGCAATCCTTATCCGTTCAAAATGTTGAGTTATTTTAGTCACCATATCGTTGGCTAACAGTTTTTCAGCATCCACTTTCAACAGTCTTTCATACAAATTCTGCACAGCATTCCAGATATGCTCCTTGAACTTGTCTATAACTGGTTCTGGCTTGTGTGAGAGCTCCTTTATCCAGCGTGCTACAAAGTCTCTCAGGAAATAGTCAATCAAAAGTTGTATTTGACTATCCACTGTTCTGCCAAAAATCACTGGCAAGTGTGGTTTTTTGGCTAAATAAACCCAGTTGTTTTGATCTTCCTAAAAATATGCAGAAATAATTTTCTTTAATTGATAATTAAATTTTATAGGTACTAGAGATTTTATTAAATATTTACGGAAAATGACAAGACCATGTTATCCATCATAAACTGATGTTGACCGTGATACGTTAACCATCATTTTCTAATCGAATCATCTATCAGATATCAGACAGGAATGCATTTACGGAAAATTGCAGTGCATTTCTCTAATACGCCAGTTTAACAATAATAACACATAGTTATCAAATAGGACTAACCCTTATTGTTGCTTCCAGTATTCTTGCTTCCTTTTCTATGTTATCCAGAAGGAATAAAGACGTTTGATGCGGCGAAGAGAGCGCGAGATGACCCCAAAGCGTAAACACAAAAACTCCACATAACAAACACACGCTCAGAAACGACAGATAACTTAAACCCCATATAAAAGGAAAATAATAGGAAATAGACAAAATAACTGGAAACATAATATATGTGAGCCATTTGTGCATTTTTTCAGCGAGTAAATTTCACTGAAACTTAAGGTAAGTGTTTGTGCCCCGTGCCAATGTACTCTTGGCTTTCCTAATAATGAATATAATTCAAACTCCACATTTTAAAGAAACAAATAAAATTCACATAGTTTGGTTCAGATCTTCCGTATTTTTTTCAAACGAAAACTCAAAACACAAGCCGATTAGGTAGGTACATAAGTAATAAGTTTCAGGTACATACATATTTATCTATGGTAATAAGTATTAATTCTGTTTTGCTTTTTGAAGTTTTGTCTCGACCAAAGAGTATAATATAATCACTTTGTCTCGACTATCGACGTCGACCACCGACCACCAAACAATATATTATTATACTCTTTGCCACAAAACTCGACTCTCCAGGTTCAGAGCTACGAGGAACGAAACTAAATGGAGCAGCTGTAGTTTTCTACACACACATATTATGCGTTTATATGTTGCGTGAAATCGACATAGCTATTACAAACATCACATTGTCTCTTTCTTACTAATTCAAAATTGTTTACGTTATACGAGATAGCAACATATTTGATTTTTCTGATTTCGGCAACACTGAAGTTGTGACGTCACGAAAAAATAGCCGGGTGGCCAATTTCTCCATAATTTGGCACATTTTGTAGATTCGAACATGTCGAAACATGTTCACAAAGTTTATGCGTATCATGTTTTTTGCAACATTAGACAATCATATTATTATTCTAATTTGCGTGCGGACTATAATTAGTATTCAGATGTGAAAATGCCTAGTCAGTGTTGTGTTGTGCAGTGCAGATCGCGGAAAGACAAAAATAGGCCACATTTAACATTTCATAGGTCAGTATTCGATTTCATTAGTTATATCGTTAAATCGTTAAAATTATGTGTTATTATGTGTTATGATCATATTACATGCACTTATATAATGTGTAAAAGAAGAAATATTTCTTCAGGATTGAAATAAATTCGATTTAGTTTTTGTTGTTATAACAAAAACAATGTACTAATGATGTGACCGCTGTTATGCCGATATCGATAAAATTCATATATTATGTAAAGTTAAATGTTGATGGATGAGTAGGGCTCCTAATATCACTACCTTCTATTTGGACCTCGAGGTTTTACACCTCTGACTTCTCGTAGTTATTTCCGCTTTAAGAAAACGGGCCGCGGATGCGAACATTTACTATAGGTACAATCACTCGTATCAAATGTAGTTTGGTCTCGCGGGATAAGTTAAAAATCCTAATCCGGAAACATAATATGCAGCGCTGGCAAAACCTAGTTTTACTATAAATTAATTTTTAATAGTAATAATTCATTCATTTTGCTCTTAAATATTTAAATATCTGGGTGACCGAGCTTCGCTCGGTAGTTTAAGGTGTTGCGGCCCTACCAGCCCGCGAAATTCAAATTTTATTTAGTTTTTCGCAAATCTTAGACAAACTACACATTGAAGATTTATGACTATGCATTTTGCGGGCCTACTTTTAATGCATCTACATGTTTTTAATAGAAACTTTGCTCGAAAGTTCCTACTCATCTCATATTGGTTCCCGAAAGATAATATTTTGCAGTTTCAAAGATTTCGAGCTATCGGGAACCAATATGAAGTAAATGAGTATTGTTGAGCAGAGTTTTTGTTAAAAACATGTAGATGCATAAACGTTGTGCCCGCAAAACACATTGCCATTAGCCTTGAATGTATAATAAGCCCACTATGAGCGAAAAACTAAATAAAATTTGAATTTTCGCGCCCAGATGGTACCCATCGCCCTTAACTACTGGCTAATAGATGGCAGCTGCAGGAGTGCTTCGCTCGGTAGTTTAACTACTGGCTAATAGATGGCAGCAGAAATCATATTTTATTATTTTTTTGGTAAATCCGACATTTTATAAAAATGAATCCTAGCTAGATCGATTTATCGCCCCCAAAACCCCCTGTATACTAAATTTCATGAAAATCGTTGGAGCCGTTGCCGAGATCCAGATTATATAGAAATATATATACAAGAATTGCTCGTTTAAAGGTATAGGATTACTAACCACAAACTACATCGATAATATTTCCATATCGATAGATAGCTAGAGCAGCCCATCTGATCAGCTGACTGGTGCCTATCTGTGATTGGCTGATAGCTGTGATTGGCTATTTTTGATGCGACACAAGATGGCGGAAATACCCAGCCAAAAAGACTCAATACTTTGTGTCCATTACTTCTGTAGTCATAGGAAAATAGGGATTTGCATAAAGTATATTGATGGGGATTTGTTATGGACCTGGGTCTTTCGGTTCCTGGTCTGTGGACCTGGGACCATAGACAACTAACAAGACTTCCATTGAGACTTCAGTATTGATAGGTCCATTCTCCTAGCATACTCCTAGTCACAGTCTACATTGTTTATCAAGTTTTCTACATTGTCTCGGGTCTGGGTGCTTCGTTGTTTCTGTTACTTACCTACTAAGGGATCAGAGCAATGTATGTGATGTTATCCACTATTTATTTGACAACAAATCTTGGCGCTCATTATGGTGCCGCATTCGTTCGTTCGTTTCAGCCGACGGACGTCCACTGCTGGACATAGGCCTCCTGCAATGATTTCCAGCCCGCACGGTCCTGCGCCACTTGTATCCAGCGCCTTCCCGCGACTCTTTTAATGTCGTCAGTCCATCTGGTCGGAGGTCTGCCAACACTGCGCTTTCCCGTGCGGGGTCGCCATTCCAGCACTTTGGGTCCCCAACGTCCGTCGGTCCTACGAGCTATGTGCCCCGCCCATTGCCACTTCAGCTTCGCGATACGTTGAGCTATGTCGGTGACTCTGGTTCGTCTACGAATCTCCTCATTTCTGATTTGATCACGCAGAGAAACTCCGAGCATAGCTCTTTCCATCGCCCGCTGAGTGACTCTGAGCCTTCTTATGAGACCCATAGTAAAAGACCATGTCTCGGATCCGTAAGTCATCACTGGCAACACGCACTGTTCGAAGACCTTAGTCTTCAGGCACTGAGGGATATTGGACGAGAAGACATCACGAAGCTTCCCGAACGCTGCCCAACCGAGCTGAATTCGGCGGTTCACCTCTTTCTCGAAATTGGACCTACCAAGCTGGACTGTATGTCCCAGGTATATGTATTCGTCTACAATTTCGAGTGCAGAGTTCTCAACTACTACAGGGTGGAGCGGAACGTGAGAGTTAGACATGATTTTCGTCTTGCTCAACATGCCGCATGCATAGAGATAATATATTATCACAAGAGTGTGATCCAAACATTTTTCTTAAGCTAAAATGAGACTTACTGCTTTCAACTTAGAGTAGAAATCAGAAAAAACAAATAAGTTGCTATCTTGTATAACGTAAACAATTTTGAATTAGTAAGAAAGAGACAATGTGATGTTTGTAATAGCTATGTCGATTTCACGCAACATATAAACGCATAATATGTGTGTGTGTGAAAACTACAGCTGCTCCACTTTAGTTTCGTTCCTCGTAGCTATTTTCAATAAATTAAAAAAAAAGTGACTGACTACTGACTAGTGACTGAAAGGCAAGGCACCTAAAAGCACAGAGCAGTCCCTCCCGACTTAAAACAGCCAATGTTGGCAGTTAACAATTTTTTCTATCTCTTTCATTTTGTATGACGGTCTCCCTTCCTTCTCGCTCTTCGAGAACCACACGTACTCAATTTTTTTTAGTTTTATTTTTTGTTTTATGTCTATGGCACAGAGTACATATAAAAAGAAAAGATAGTCTAAATTACTAACAGTGGTGCCAGATTAGGCGAATTATCGCCATTTAGGCTACCTCGGGGGGTCAATCGGCGACCAAAAATCCCGATTGGCTACCGGTAGCCATTTAGGCTACCTGGAAAATCTTTTACAATACTTTATATTAGCCGGACAAATTAAGTGACACTTCAAAAAGATGCAATTGCCCAGAGCGACGGAAAGTTACGTTACGTACCTATACGTATTAATTTCATTCGTGTGGTTATTAACTTTTGAATAAAATTTGAATTTTTGCGCCTGGATGTTAACTATGGTATTCTGTATCTCAATGTCTTCATCAAGTTTTTTTATTATAAAACATAATTTTTTTATACATTGAAAGATTTTCTACAAAATTTTATTTGAATGATAAATTAAAGTAGCAATGTATAACGAACTATAGAAACAGTTATCATCACTGCAAGTGTAAATAGTAAATACAGAGTATGACCCCACCATAAGTTAGTTTGGTAATATGTACCTACCTACGATAAATAAATATATTACTTTTAGCTTCACGTTGTTTTTTTCTTTACGTGTCTTCTTTATTTGGGTCTTAAATATAGGTCTGTTAGATAGTTTAAGGAGCACACCACGGGTGTGCCCTTTAATCTAGCGAAATTCAATTTTTTTGTGGTTTTTCGCGATTTTTAAGCTGAAAAAGACATAATAGGCATATGGCAGTCAAATTGCGATCATCCCAATATCATCTTCACGTGTTTATATAAAAATCTCTGCTCGAAAGTGTCGAGTTAAAGAAATTAGTCCGAGATTTGCGAGTTACTCACATAAACCTCGATACTCGGACTAATTTCCTAGGATACACATTTGTATGCAAAGATTTTGATATAATCATGTTAAGATGATACCGCCATTCCCGCAAAGTGACTGTCATAAACCTCTGACGTGTAATTAGCGTACAAATAGCAAAAATCCACGAAAATTTTAAATTTCGTGGGCAGAGTCGTTGATTTCGCCTTAAAGTTTTAGGCGAATTAGGCTACTTGTGCAAAAAAAAATATTGGGCCAATTTAGGCTACTCAGCAGGCAAAATTGGGCGAATTCAATTGGAAAATATCTGGCAACCCTGAATTTACTAAAACGTACTAAACGTAGTGATTATAATATACTCTTTGAAGATAGGTACCTACCTAGGTATGTCAACTGTTGAAGAGAAAACTGAAAAAGCTGAAACTAAACTACCTACTAACTAGACGTTATTGCCCACAGTCCATGGAAATAAGTTTTTAAATGTTATTGCAATTTGCAGTTATTCTCTTGGAATTATGTTTTGAAATTTGAATACATTACATAGCCGCAAGGTGCCTATTAGTTTTCAAAGATTCTCAACTGGAATTCTTTCTTTAGTTTATGCGAGGTGTTTACTTGCTGTACGAGGTGTTGTTCTTCAAATTATTATTTTTAGAAATGACCATAAAAGCTACATATTTGGTTGTCGGTGGTGGTATCGCAGGAGTGACCTGTGTGGAGACATTATCAATTTTGCACCCTGAAGAGAAGCTTGTGATAATTACTGCTTCTTCTTTAGTAAAGAATGTGAGCAATGTTAGTTTCTATGCTAAAACCATTGTGAAATTTGATGTTCATGATACAGAAGCTAGTTCATTACTAAAAATACATCCAAATCTTGAAATTGTGTATGACTCCTTAAAATACTTGGATACAAAAAATAAAACGGCCACAACAGAAGAAGGTGTTGTCGTTCAATATGATGTAATTTGCATTTGCACTGGCGGAATTCCAAGACTTATTTCGGATTCAAATAAATGCCCACGGATACTGGGTATTAGAGATACAGATTCTGTTAAAGATTTTCAGGAAAAATTAAAAAATGGTCGCAGAATGCTCATAGTTGGCAATGGAGGTATCGCTTCAGAAATAGTCCACGCCACTAGAGGTATTCAGAAAGTATGGGTTGTCAGAGATGATTATATATCTGCAACATTTGTTGACCCGGGTGCTGCTGAGTTCTTCCAGGAAACATTCAAGAATAAATCAAAAGAAAAAGAAAAAACAGACAGCACTGTATTAAGAAGACATGTTTTTACTGAAGAAGATACTGTTGTTTCGATCAATAAAAACTTGAAATCTGCAGCTTTGGGGCCTGATTGGTATCGTAAGCTAGAAAATGTCAAAAACGAAAGCGGGGATCAAGAACTCGAAATCATATACAAGGTTGAAGTCAAGTCTGTTATCGAGACTGACAGCAAAGCTTATGCTCTAGATGTAACATTAACAAATGGTAGGACTATTGAGTGTGATTTTGTGATATCAGCTACTGGAGTTGAGCCAGCTGTTAATTTTACTTGGGATCAGCTACCAAACAGAGGTACAGATGGTGGATTAGCTGTAAATGAATTTCAGGAGACTTCAGTGAAAGATGTTTATGCAGCTGGGGATGTGGCATGCGCTGCTTGGGAGCATGCAGCTCACTGGTTTCAGCTGCGGTTATGGACACAGGCTCGTCAGATGGCAGGAATGGCTGCCAAAGCTATGCATGCCAGGGTTACAAACCAAGAAGTATTACAAGACTTTTGCTTTGAACTATTTACTCACTGCACTAGTCTTTTTGGATATAGAGTTGTATTATTAGGTAAATATAATGGTCAGGGTTTGGGTAGAGATTATGAGATTCTTTTACGTACAACTCCAAACCATGAATATATTAAATTTGTACTTAAAAATGGGAGGTTACAAGGAGCAATACTAATAGGAGAAACTGATTTGGAAGAAATGTGTGAAAATTTAATCCTTGATCAGATAGATTTAACACCATTTGGGGATGATATACTTAATCCTGATATAGATATTGATGATTACTTTGATTAAAAAAAACTTTGATTAAAGAAATTTGTTTTTATTATCTAGAACTCTAGATTATTGAAATAAGTGAAGGTTTGGTAAAAAAAATATAAATTCTATAGTATAAATTTTATTGGCCTCAGATTTAGTAAACAATTTGGACTCCGTTTTCTTAATTGATAACCCAGTGTGTGTTACTAACTAACAATACCGAATCACCCTACTGGTGGAAGGTTAGACGATACTAGGGTGTGCAAGCAAAGTCACTGGAATCTAAATCCTTCCATAGTTTGCCGTGTAACTTCGCCGGTTCACTACAAGCGATTAGTGATGTAGAGAGATTTTGAGTGATGACCCAATTTCTGAATGGCTGCAAGTTGCAATCACATCTCCATGGGTTGTCATGAACTTCTAGATTGGACAACGAAGTTAAAGCATTAAGCGTGTCTATTTCAAGGTGCTCTAGTTTATTACCGTCAAGTCTTAAGATATTTAGCTTCGGTACATTGAAGAAGGTTTTCATCCCTAGTTTTACTAAATGGTTGTTGCTCAAATCAATTTTTTGTAAGAACAGCAAATTGTTAAACAGGCCGTCTTCTAGTTTTTCTATCTGGTTATCATTGAGCAAGATCAATCTTATTTTAGCTGTTTCTTTAAAAGTGTCTGCGTGTAGCTCTTTAAGGTCGTTTTTCGATAAATCTAGTGCGACCATGATCGCGAGACCACTCATTCCGTTTTTATGTAGCGTTGTAAGCTTGCATTCTCTTAAAATGAGCTTCTTGAGATTGATTACCCCGACGTGTTCGAAAGCGTGTCTTTTTACTTCGTTTATTTCGTTGCCAGTAAGGTCTAGTATTTGTATTTCCGCGCTTAGTGTTTTGGGTATGTCGTGCAGTTCTGAGTGCGAGCAATCCGCTTGTTTGTTTCCACTTGCCCATACACATTTGCATTCTGTTGGACAGTCAGCTGTAAAGTCCGCTGTTACTAGTAGCAGCCTCGTAGAAAAAGCTAATAGACACAGTCTAAGAGTCTTGTTATCCATTTTGTGTCGCCTTTATCTGTAACAATGGAAAAATTTATTCTTTATTATTTCATGCAACATATTTTTTAACACCGAATAGAAAGCCCAACTATTCGTTTTATTACTTTAATGAATCTATGCCAGATACATTATAACCTACCTAATTTTGTGCGAGAAACAACAACACACATGAAATATTTTGAGCTCACTGCTCATATCAGTATCTCTAAGTACTTATATTAGTCAAAATAGTTACCTACTGCTGAGTGTTATTCGTTACGTGCATTAAATGATAATAATTGATAAATAAGTGCTGTGAGTTGTGACCCCACACAGGTCATAACCCGTTCGCGGAAGCTTTGCTGGTGACTTCTCCTCCCACTTCAAACTACCGCGACCCACGTTCGTCTGATAAGAGACGAGTGCGGGTCACTGTAGTATGAAGTGGGAGACAAAGTCATCGGCAAAACTTCCGCGAACTCGTTATATTGACGACCTCCGTGGTTGAGTGGTAAACGTGCCGGTTTTCAAGGCGCCGCCAGCCAGGTTCCGGGTTCGATCCCCGGTCGGGGCAATGTAGAAAAATAAGTTTTCTACATTGTACTATGGGATCGGAGCAATGTCCTCTATTTATTTATATTTATTATTTTTCTGATAATTTAGTGCTGCCAGATAAAAAAGTCTACTTTCTCAGCGCAAAAGTGACATTAAAAGCGCTAAGTATAACACGGGCGTATTTAAGTCAACCTTTGCCAATGATTTCTTGTCCCACTTCATAACTACCGCGGCCCGCAAACCGGACGAGCGCGTGTCGCGGTAGTAGGTATGCAGTGGGAGGGGAAGTCATCGGATGTTCCTGTCAGCAAAGCTTTTTTCAAATAATTTGTGTATTGTGTTTTCATGAGAGAAGGAGAACTGTCTTAAGGGGCATGCCACGGGTGTGCCCGCGAAATTCATTTTTTTATATCCTGAATATTATCAATATATTATAAGCTACTTTTTATCCCGGAAAAATACATGGTCGAACAGTGAAAAACGGATATTCAACCGGGAGAAATATACTCCTTGGCCCCGTAACTTCTGAATCGATTTGGCTGATGGAGATAGACTTCGTCCTAAATTAAAACAAAGGCTACTTTTTAGTCCGGAAAAAGCAATATGGCAGGGGATTCCAATATTTAAGCTGATCATAGGAATTTTTAGATACTTAGATAAAATAAACTTTACCATTGCCATAAGCTTCTGATAGTATAATATTATGTAAATGTAGCCTACTAGTAGCCTGTTAAAAATCTAAATAAAAATTTGAATTTCGCGGGCTACTTGGCCCGTAGCTTGACTTGTTGCGGGACGCGGGGCGGGTGTACACTGTGCGTCTCACGCAATGATCTACAGTGTGTCAAGGCTATCTTGGCGCGTGGCCAAAATCGGTACTAACACCGCTATCTTATGATTGATAGTCCGCTCTGTCAGTATATCGCTATTGTATGCTGTGTTGTTTTTGCTTACTATTTAATTAGTCTAGTTTTTTTATATCAACTATTTTAAACTAAGATTGAGGAGATTTTATTTTCTGGGTGCCTTTGTTCTATAACAGCGCCCTCATTCAAGTGCCAAGAGAGCCTTTTCTTTCTTTCTTGCTTTATGGCTTTCTGTAGTGCCAAAACAGCACCATCCACTTCGCCAATGTCGAGTAGTTTGAGGGAGGCACAAAGGAGATTGGCCGGTTAAAATGAGACAGTTTCGTGATTATCTGTAATAGAAGGGTTAGTTATAGTTAGTTATACGGTTAATGGGTTAAACACAAATATAACATTATTTACACATAATATATACAAAGACAAACACAAAGAGTTAGGGAAATATGAATTAATATTGTTACAATTTTAGTTGATTAATTTTAAAAAATTTGCATAGATATTTGGCGTAGGGACTAAACACTAACATCAAAACACATTCCACATTCAGAGGACGGGGTATTTTAGCAGGGAGGATATCGTAAATTTTGAAGGAGGTTTTTGGACAAGAAAAGAGAATATGGCAGATTGACCCCTCGTCAAGACCGCACTCACATAGGGAATGATCACGTATTCTTAATTTTGCTAGATGAACCGGGGTGCAAGCATGACCAATACGCAGGCGACTAATAGTAGAGGTAACCCAGCGAGCCGATTTTTTGTGAAAAGAGAACCATGGTTTGCGGGGAATATTAGGTTGGAGGGAAGCATAATGCTTTCCTTTAATGGAGATCGAATCAGTGTATGCTGAATTCCAGGAGGATTCAAGGTCAGCCTTTGCTAAGGACCGGATGTCTTGAGGGTGATTTATGTAATGGGAGGTAGATCCTATTTCAATAGCTTGTTTAGCTAGAGCGTCAGCAGTCTCGTTCCCTTGTATACCGGAATGGCCTGGAATCCAGGCCAAAACAACATTTAGTCCCTTCTGACGGCATGTATATATCACTTCCCTGATGTTGAACACAGTTGATATTTTCATTGCACCACGAAAAGGGCTATCCTGAAGAGCATGTAAGCAACTTAAAGAGTCAGTCAATATTAAGGCATGCCCTATATTATGGGATTCCACAAACAGAGCTGCTTCCAAAATGCCTATAGCCTCCCCTGTAAATACTGAAGACTCTGGGGGACATTTGAATTGTAGGCTGATTTTATATTTTGGAATCCAGCATGCTACACCAACGCAGCCATTCTGAGATAATTTTGAGGCGTCCGTGTATAGTGTTAGAAAACCGGCCCAGTTGTTCTGAATTATGTCATTAAATTGATGATTGGCCTCAACAGAGTCTTTACATATACCTAAGTTGACTATTGGGGGTCTACAAGTTAAACTATTGTAAGAGGAGGAGAACATGGGGAGTTTAGGAGCTGAGCTAAAAGGGTGAGGAAGGGATGTATATTTACGGAAACTTTTTAAGAGGAAGGGAATGTTATGATTATCTCTGGTGGAAGATGATAAATGGTTAAGACTTTTTAGGAGTGGATGGGAGGAAAGTTGTAAAACTTTGCAGATAAAACGGTCGCATAAATACTGGCTTCGTATTATAATGGGGGGATCAACACATTCCACCTGTAATGAGTTAGTAGGGGAAGACTTCATGGCCCCAATTATTATTCTCAAGCTCTTATATTGTATTTTATTTAATTTTTCTATGGCTGTTTTAGTAATGGGGCTTAGGATAAATGTACCATAATCTATGTGGCTTCGTATTATGGCATTGTACAGAAGTTTTTGGGAGTATGGATGTGATCCCCACCATACCCCTGATAGCGCGCGGAGGATGTTCAAGCCTTTTTCACATTTATCCATTATGTACTGAGCATGAGCTATGCCATTAAGTCTTGAGTCAAGGACCACACCTAAAAATTTAACTTTGTTATCAGAGGGAATGTGTTGATCGTCATACATTATATTAGCATCAGGTATGGACCTCTTATGTGTAAAGGTAACAGTTTTACATTTGTTAATGGAGAGCGTCAGACCATGATCTGTTAACCACTGACCTAAGTAATTTAGGGCTGAATTTAACCTATCTGTAATGTCTTCCATCGATTTAGATCTGACATAAAGAGCAATATCATCTGCATATTGTAGGATATTGCAGTTTGTTACAGATAGTTCAAGGTCAGCTGTATATATGTTATACAGGAGTGGGCTAAGGACGGAGCCTTGGGGGAGGCCTTTCCAGGTAGTTCTGGGAGAAAGGGTGGATGTAGAGGTCCTAACCTTGATAATTCTGTTTGCAAGGAGATTGGATATGATGCGGGTTAATCTCGGCGGAACACTCAGCTGGAGCAGTTTATGCCTGAGTATTGGGAGAAGAACACTATCATACGCTGACGATACATCCAGGAATACGCCTACGAGAAATTCTCCTTTAGCTATGGCTGTCTGAATATCTGCTGATATTATTGCAAGGCTGTCCATTGTACCAAACCCTTTTCTAAAGCCGAATTGGGATTTGGCTAACTGTTGACTGCTTTCCATCATCCATTCTAGTCTGTTTTTAATTAAGTGTTCCATGACTTTGGCTAGGGTGGATGAAAGGGCTATAGGGCGGTATGAGTTTGGATCCAAGGAGTCCTTTCCAGGTTTAAGTATTGGAATTATTACTTGAGTCCTCCATGAATCCGGAATGAATCCTGAAGCCAGAAATCTGTTGATCAAATTCAAGTAACAGAGTTTTGCTTTATCATTTAGGTTGACCAGAAAAGAATAAGGAATGCCATCATCCCCGGGGGCAGAGTCTTTCAGACCACAAAGAACTCCTTGGAGCTCAGCAAAGGTAAATGGAGCGTCCATTTCATCATAAGGGGAAGAAATTGAGGGAATAGTGTAGCTACTTTCACAAGGTACAAAGGGGGGAGCAAGCTTGTCTGCAAAAGCATCTAGCCAGTAATTGGGATTGTTAGTGGATGGGTTGGTAGATAGTTGTGAGTTCCGGAACCTTTTGATCTTATTCCAGACAGTAGAAGAAGGTGTGCAAGGGTTAAGAGATTCGCAAAAAGATACCCAACCAGTTTTTTTCTTTCTGGATAGAAGTCTCCTTGTCTTAGCATCGATTCGCTGGTAGTCCAAAAAATTGCTACGAGACATATTGTTTGAATAAGTAATTTCTGCTTCCTTGCGTTGACTAACTGAGTTTGTACATTCATCATCCCACCATGGGGGCGATAAGCAGAAATCTCGTTTGGTTTTTTTGATAGTGAAATGGGAGTCGGCTGATGATTTTAAAACTTTTATGAAATGCTCATAGTATTTTTGACAGTCGCTGTCGTCCAACCCAGGAAGAGAGTCAAGAAGGTTGTCCACTGTATCAGCGAATGCAGACCATTTTGCCTTAGAGATCTTATATCTAAGGAGTGGGTTGGGGTTTATAAGAGGGATTGATTTATTAGCCAAGGAAAGAAGGATAGGGTAGTGATCGCTACCATGAGAGCTTGGAAGAGTTTGCCAGGAAAAGAGAGAGGCTATTGAGGGAGAGCAAAGGGAAATGTCAACTGCAGATTTTGGATTCTGATTAGGGTAAACTCTTCTTGTCGGAGACCCATTGTTGAGAATGCAGACGTTTAGTTCATCAAAAAGATCCATCAACAGGGTAGCGAACCCATCGCATGAGTGGGAACCCCAGGCTGTATGATGGGAGTTAAAGTCACCCAAAACAACAACTGGGGGGGAGAGAGATGAGATAGTGGATTTAAGTTCAGAGATAAGTGATGCATGGGGATGGGCAATATATACAGAGAGGAAAGAAATGTCAAGGGCTCTCACAGCAACAGCATTAATCTGTTGGCTGTGAGGCGGAAGAGGGATGGAGGAGTAGATAAGGGAGTGCCGTATGAGGAGGGCACTTCCTGCATACCCGTCATCCCTGTCATCCCTCAGACAGGTAAAGCCCGAAATCCTAAAATTGGATCCAGGCTTGAGCCATGTCTCAGAGATGGCAAGGATGACGGGCCTGTATTGATTTATAATGGGGAATAATTCATGTTTCCTGCTGCGGAGGCTTTTGCAGTTCCACTGCAGTATTTGTACTAAATCCATTTTGGAGGAGTTCTACGATTTTGAAAAGAATTTGGGCAGCGTTGGACGGTGATGGTTGGTTGTTATATTTTTCTAAAATGTTAATTAAGGATTTAGTTAATAAAGATATTAGGTTATTACTTTCAGAATCAACGTTATTGTTTAGAGCACAACCATTGCTTAGGGAGGAGGAGCAGTTACCGATGATGGATTGGTGAGCTTGTTTATTATATCCCTTTGCCAAGGGGGCTCTGGGACGGGGGCTGCGAACGATTGTTTCCCTATAGGACCTAACAGGAGAGGACCTTTGTTGAAATGAGGTTTTGGGGAGAGGGTTGGGGGTGTATGTAGGTGGGGTAAACATTTGGTTTGCCATTTCAGCATAGGATGGGCGGCTGGATGGGAAGAGGGATGATGCATCGGCATAAGAAATGTTGTCCTGAGACATTTTTTGCTTAATAGCCTGCTGCCTTGCGTGTTCAGGACAACCTTTGTCTGTGGCCAAATGGCGGCCATTACATAGCACACATAAGTAATTGTCTGATGTGACTGCACATGTGTCCCCTGTGTGGTCTTGAGAGCATTTAAAGCAGCGTGATTTGGAACGGCACTGACTCTTAATATGTCCAAAGCGGCAGCAGTTAATGCACTGTACAGTGGGAAATAGGTAGGTCTCCACGGGGAGGGACGTGTAGTAGGAAAACACTCTATTAGGCAGAACTTGTCCTCTGAATGTAACAACAACTGATTGTGTTGGAATCCAGATCACTGTTCGATCATCCGAGACCTGTTTGCGGTTAAGTCTCCTAACTTTAAGAACTTCCCCGCAACCAGGTGGGAGTTGTAAGGACTCCACAAATTCATCTAAATGCCAGTCAACGGGAACTCCTCTAACTAATCCCATACGGGTCACGTTGAAGGTTGGAATGAAGGCTTTGTATTGAGCAGTATCCAGAATGGGGTTAGAGAGGAATCCGTTGGCGGCTTGCGCAGTTGAGAATTCAACGGAGATTTTATTTCTACCTATGCTTTTGACACCATCAGAAACTATTGAACTAATTTTGTTTTTATGTAAAAATTGTCCAAACTTGATTGGTCTGATGGTGGTTCCGGCTGAGGGGTCTACTACTTCTCTCGAAACATATACGATAAAGGGACCTGCATCCGAGTCAAGGTACTGTTTTGGGACATCAGCCAGGGATGGGTGGGTATATAAAGATTGAATAGAGGGGTTAGCCGTGGAAGGGTCTGAAATGGGTTTTTTAGCCGGTAGGGAAGGGTTATCGTCTAACGGGCGCTTACGATTCGGTTGGGGAGGAAGCGGGGTGTCACATATTTCTACGTATTCCCCCGGGTCAGGAGGAACAGTGGTTGGGTCCAGCTCCATGCTTCTGCAGCTTGGAACCGGCTCGGGACTTACACAATAAAAAACACTCACCGACACCAACTATTACAAATAATAACTGTTAAAAATTACACTAAAAACTCTCACTAACACGTGCGTCAATCAAAGCTACAGGCGAAGTCCCAAGAGAGCCTTGTCGGACTTGTATTATATCTGTGTATTATATATACCTTAGGTCTCCCGTCACTGACAGCTGAATAGTTGAGCGCATTAATCCCCATTCTATGGATATCCGACTGTCGGCGTAAAAATGAAGACACTTGATTTTCGCTTGATTGAAATTCAAACAAAGCCACTAGCAAGATACCCTTCTTTGTATGCAATATGCATAAACATAAAAAATAATTTTTTAATCAATTTTGAATTCTTACGGAAAAAATAAATACATAATCCATAGATTCATAAATTCTGTATACCCTGTGGAAGAGGCAGTCCACAGACCATAGACCCCAACTCTAATACAGTCTGTGCCACAGACCACAGTAGACGTCAACGTCAACTACTGAACTTTGAAGCTATGCTTTGAAGTTTAGAAGGAACCATTTTAGAACTGTCAACTGACGTTTAATTTTTGATTTGATTTGTGAATTATTGTGATTTCAATTTTCAGTGGAGGTTCCGTGTCCTAATTATAAATCTAAAGATTTTCTCGCAAGAGGGACAATTTTTTTTTTATTTTGAGCTTCACATTTACTATTCGGTGAACGTAGGTCTTTAACCAGTAGATAAGGTGTTTACCCATTTTTATTGTTTGTTTAGTCATCTAGAAATTCAATGTTTTCTTTGTTTTGCATTGTAAATAATATTATCTTGTTGCAGGATATATTGTCCAAAATGCCTATTATGTTTAGTGTGGTCGCCCGTGGCACGGTCGTGCTAGCGAAGTATGCGACCTGTGCTGGTAATTTTACCGAAGTCACCGAACAAATACTATCAAAGATTCCGCCCCATGATGATAAACTCACGTATTCGCACGGAAGTTACCTATTTCATTACATAGCGGAAAACAAGCTTGTTTATTTTTGCATTACTGACGATGTAAGTACCTACATCAAAAAATTACAGTAATTTTGCTTTTAGCTGCATGAAACATTAATTTAGAATGCTAGGCTAACCTAGCATTCTAAATTAATGTTTACTACCTAAGTAGTACGTTTTTTGATATACGACTACCTTCCATGCACAGTAGGATGTGACTGTAGTGTGATGTTTTAGAGAGTATCTAGTTCAATTCTTTATGTAGGCTTAGAATATTAGAAACCCTTGTAGTAATTATGAAACTGCAGATGCTTTGCTGACTACAATATACATATTGTATTTTTTTGTTCCTATTAAAACATAAGTTTTCTAGAACAATCCCATAAATGACTTCCATGAGTTCCATATTCAATAGCTTAATCAACGGACATTATTAGATGAGCATTGCATAGTTAGGTCTAGGCTAGCCTATTGAGTTTCACAGCTACTTAGATTGTAGCAATGACCTGGCTAGGGATATTGTCCTTGATGCATGACTGCATATTGAGATTTTACCTGTGGACAATAAAGTCAAGGTTTCATTATGAACTGGATGAAGAAATTTGTGTCGAGTCAAAGTCGAAATTCAGCCAGGTGGAAGACTTTAAATCTTTACATGATATAAGACTCAAATGCTTTTGTGGCCATGTCTTACGTTATAAAAACATAATATGTTCCACCTACTCTTTGCTTTAAAATACCTATAAAGTATTTAGAAAAATTATTATGTTGATTGGTGGTTGAGTTAAGCAAAATGCTGCATAGAATGGAGTCTTCTCTGTATAGTTTTTGTTTCTATATATTTATGAGAAATTATAACTAAAATAGGTCCTGGTAACTTATCCAATGGATCTCTAAATAAAAATTTGCAAGTGTCTCATGAGACATACATAGACATTTGTGTAAATAATTTCAATTAAAGAGATTCATTGAATAAAAACTTATTAAGTTTCTCTGTGTCTCCTGAAAAGCAGGGGTAATAAATAGCCTATATCCTGGATTGATGCCCGCAAAATAAATGCATTACTGCTTCACTGTAGGATAACTAACTTTGTGGTGGTACCTACCCAGAAACACTCCACTACAAGAGACCTGCCACCAGTAGTAACACTGCATTTTTAAAATTCCAGCAATTTCAACGTTCCCGAGCATTCCTGTTTCTAAATGAAATCAAGAGAAGATTTGTATCATCATTTGGAGACACAGCCCAGACTGCCATACCCTATGCTATGAACAGTGAGTTTGCACGTGTACTGGCCACTGAAATGAAGCATTACAGTGAGTCAAAGGACTTGGAGACCATATCGAGGGTACACGGAGAGTTGGATGAATTGAAAAACATTATGATCAAGAACATTGGTAAGTCTATTTAACTGTGCATTCAAAATAATATCTTATGAATATTATACACATGAAAAATTTCTATGCTTGTATAACCATACACCTGATGCATATGTGTAGCCAACTCATGGGACGGTACATAATCCGCCCAAAAGAGGTGAAATATGGGTATATTTCACCTCCTTTAGGATGTGTATTTCAAAGGATGTGCACAATAGATCAGGGACGATCAAAGTGCTACTGGGAGCGAATGAAGCCCTGCATAGCCGTGTCAACAAGATGTAGATGAAGAACCATACAAGCATAAAAATTTTCATTAGAAATTACATAAAACCAGGGGTCTGATTGCGTAAGAAAAATGTATTCATCGTTATCGTTAGTTAATCGCGCCTCCCGATTGTCTGATGGAAATCAGGGCACTGATCAGCAGGTGGAACTCGTTTAATGATAGGTTTTACAATCTAGGGACAGAATGTAAATTGCAAATGACCTTTATATTCCTACAAAACTATATCCTTACAGGATTAGTATAAAACACACTTACAGTTTTGTGATAAAAAAATGTTTTTATTTCTATCATAAGATTTCAAATTATACATATTTTCAAAGATTTAAATCGCTAGATGGGCCCTAAGCCTACATTGCGCACATCAAAAACGTCCACAAATATGTCGAGTGAGTGCTCTCAACATGCTATAGTTTCACTTGCATCAAAGAGAGTGACAACGTGTCACACAAGACAAAAACGTGGACTTTTTGGCGGTTTAGGGCTCATCTGACGATTTAAATCTTTGCATATTTTACATTAGCATAACTAGTTGTAGAAACCTGATTAGTTGATACATTTTGGTATCAAAAAAAGGTTATATTCCATTTAAATGAAATATGTGGACTATTTCCTTTTGATACTTGATATGATTATGTATTCATGGTTACATAAATATCTGTTGAACTTATATGGATACAAACATCAATACTGTGAATCATATTAGCTCTATGATTATAACATATACATAAATATGGAATAGCTGATGATTGTTCTGCAATGAATCTTTGTAAAAAAACTATTTTTTCCAATTACAAAATAAAGCCTACATTAGGAATGTTACAGAGCTGGTTTTATGGGTTCATAAAATATAACATTTAATTTAATGTGCGACAAAGTATAATATGTTTGATTTTTGCGGTTGTCCTTTATTTATAATATATATATCTACCAGTATTATTACAATATGTTGTAGATATATTTTTATCTCACTACTATTATTTACTACATGTTTGGATGAGAAACTTTTCAATTACCTTGTTTATAATTTCATTGACCTAATTGAATTTTATTACAAAGTACATACTATTTATATACTGTACATGCAACTTGATAGTTTGAAAACAATTACATTTTGCTTACAGACATTGAGTTTATTGGGGGGAGTTATTTTTTTTTATAAATTAAACAAGAAATAATTACAGGTATTAATTTTTTTTTGTTTAGAATTCATGAATATTGAATAATAAAAGCGTTCGAACATCTAAAATTTATTTCATCAGTTACCTAATTAATGTATGTGTAGGTACATGATTAGTTAAATGTTATCAGCATTTTGGTAATATGTTTATTTCATTTCAATTCATTTACAAATTAATATTAATTGTATAAACATACTCATTAAACCAGAGGTATTACAATTAACTAGCATAGGTTCATTAAAAAATACTAATCATCACTTATAAATAACATGGTCAGTTCTTGCACGATAAGAATATTTTAGTTCCGAAATACTGCTTTTTTTCGTTTCAAGTACTCTTATCGATCTTTATAAATTTGCTACAAAAACGATATTTCTTTGAACAGCTGTATAATGAAACATTCTGTCCCTGAATTGTTACATTGAGTTGGGAATGTTTTACTCTACATCAGTGGTTCCCAAACTTATTTTGTCTACTGCCCACTTTGAGAATAAATATTTTTTTAGCGCCCCCATTTTTTCACCTATTTAAAAACCACTATAACTTCAAATTGAATTAATTAATTATTGTGACCTATATATGTATATTAACGGAGAATTCTAAACGAAACTTTTACTATAACCCGCAACTTGAAACCTGAGCGCAGTAGGTAACATACAACGGCGCTTAAGGTCTCAAGTTAACTCTTACGGGCTCCACCTGCCAATAAGAATGATTATTGAAACGCAACTTTATAGTATTAAAACAGAGTATCTTTTATTAAAAATATAACTAAAATAATCAATCCTTATATAAAAACTAATGTGAAGGATGAATCTGATGCTGTTTAATAAGTTTGTTGATATCAGGTTCCAATTTACTCAAGAACAGTCGCAAGTCGCCACGTTCGGTAACAAGCAAACGATTTCGCTTTTTAGTAAGCAATGTTGTCACAGCACTAAATCCACGTTCACACAAATATGACGATGGGAATGCTATCAAGAATCGTTGAACGATTGAACACAATCCAGGGTACAATTGCGGGATCGGTTTTTGTAGCCAAAATTCTTGGTAACCATTTTTGAACTTGATTTTTATTTCCTCGTTTGTTGTCAATTCTATAAGTTCTTCTTCCAGCTGAGGTGACATTGCTGTGTTGACATTTGAAAACGGATCCAACACCCAGTCTGGTATTTCCAAGTTCAAAATGTCCTGGTATCGTTCGGTGAAGTCAATGTGGAGGTTTTCCAAATGTTGGCAGTAGGCAAACAATTCGTCGTTACTGCATGATACTGATAAATTTGGAAAATTGTGAAACTCACGTCTGCCCAGATTCTTTTTGTGTAGAAGCAGTTTGGCTGCGAAAGCAGCAACGACGTTTTTTGTTTTAATTAAATTTAGTTTATCGCCTTGCATTTGGAGATTCATGTCGTTGAATAATTTATACAGGTCTGTCATGTAAGCTATATCATTTTTTGATGTTATGAGCTTGTCGTGCAATTCTGTATCTTTAGTTTCCAAGAACTCTATAACAGAGTCAAACAGGTTGTAAAATCGAGTCAGACAATTGCCTCTTGATAGCCAACGAACTTCAGTATGATACAACAAACGGTTGAAATCCTCGTCATTAGTAACACAAAGCTGATGAAATAATCTATCATTCAAAGAGCTGTTGCGGATTTTATTGACTGCTTTGATGACATATTGCAGTGATTGAAATAGTTTTTCACTTAAGTTTCTAGCAACTAAATGTTGTCTATGAATAACGCAATGTACACCAAGGACATCTGGAATTTTATTTTTTAAGTACGCTATGAAGCCTTTATGGCACCCTGTCATAGCCGGAGCGCCATCCGTAGCAACTGAAATAATATTTTTCAAAGGAATCTCTTTCTCATCGCAAAACTTTTCCAATGTATTGAATATGGTTTCACCTTTTGTATCGGTCTCTAAATTTCTAGCAAATAATAGTTCTTCACATATTTTCTCATCTTTAATAAACCTCACGTAAGACAACAACAATGCTTCATTAGTTGGTAAAGTGGACTCATCGAGCTGAATTGAGAATTGACTTGTCCTCAGGTGATCGCACAATGATTCTTCAATGTTTTCAGCCATTTCATCAATTCGTCTTTGCACAGAATTATTACTCAAAGGAATTTTTCGGATAATATCTGCGGCCGGTTTATGAAGCACAGTAGTTAATACTTCATTTATTGCTGGCAATATTAACTCTTCTCCGATGTTATGTGGTTTGCCTTTTTGAGCAATTAACAAAGAGATATTGTACGAAGCTCGAAGTCCGTCGTCATCTTGCTTAGCAGCCGCCGAAAATAGTTTTGCTACACTTGGCTGTGTATTATGCTTCTTCTCTAGGTCTTGAAAATATGCTACATTCTTGTCTTTCTTATCTGGATGCATTTTATTCAAATGATCTTGCAGCCTTGAAGGCTTCATTGCTTCATTCGAAAATGTTTTTAGACATAGAAGACACAAAGGCGACGATGGGTTTGTGGGATTTTCAATAAATCCGAATTTAATATATTCCGCACAGTATTGCCGTCTCTTCTTTTTTACTTCCGACATTGTTTTGCAATGAGAAATACGTTCAACTTCGCGAGTAGTGTAGAGGAGGTGTAAGTAGTGCTCATCTATTACGCGCGAGACCACAAATGAAAATAAAATAAATATTACATTAATATATATATAGCTACTCGTGCTGATTCACTGACTGACTCATTGATCACCTCTCCTGAACAATTTTGTATGAAAAATTTTTTTTTCAATTACCATTTCGTATAGAGGGGAAAAATTCATTCGGAGGAAAAATACGGAGAGAGCTGATGATTGAGGATTTCGGAGACGGATGAAGAGCACAGCCAAGGGTATTGGAGATAGGTGGGAGGTGCTCGACCAAATGTCATTTGAAACGTCATCCAATTGGCAGTGAGCTGAAAAAAAATTCAAAATGGCGGATTCAAAATGGCGGCCATTCGAATTTCGTCAATATCTCGGAAAGTATAAAAGGTGGAAGAATGGTTTCTTGACAAGAAGTGATCAGGACCCAAAGGTCTATTTGATGGATAGAAAAAAAAATTCAAAATGGCGGAATTTTTTTTTCCATAGAAAATGTATGGGGAATGTTGAAGAGACCAACAGTTGGTAATTATGCAAGGTTGTGATGCTGTTTTTCGGAGAGTTACTAGAGAAAAATATGGAGAGAGCTGATGATTGAGGATTTCGGAGACGGGTGAAGAGCACAGCCAGGGTATTTAAGATAGGTGGGGGGTGCTCGACCAAATATAACTCGAAACGTCATCCAATTGGCAGTTAGCTAAAAAAAATCAAAATGGCAGATTCAAGATGGCCGCCATACAAATTTCGTGTTGTTATATCTCGGAAAGTATAAAAGATAAGAGAGTGATTTCTTTGCGAGACGTAATTAGAATCTCAAGGTCTACGGGATGAATGAAAAAAAATCAAAGTGGTTGAATTTATTTTTCCATGGAAAATGTGAATGCTACAATAAACCCAAAGGCCTATGAAAAACTATGAAAAGTATGAGAAGAGATGATGGTCTACGATTTGGATGATGATTGAGGAGCACGATCATGGATTTAAAGATAGTTAAGGGCTGTTTGAATAAAAAATACACTGAACCTCATCTGGAGCACGGTCATGGATTTAAAGATAGTTAAGGGCTGTTTTAATAAAAAATACACTGAACCTCATCTGATGAGGTTCAGTGTATTTTTTATTCAAACAGCCCTTAACTATCTTTAAATCCATGACCGTGCTCCGAGGTAATTCTTTTAGCCAATCGGATTCCAATTGGCGATGGAGATGACGGCGATTCTTTTATAGGTGAGAAGACAGCCCGCGGGCCACATGTGGCCCGCGCTCCCACGCGCCCTACTAGTTAATATATATATAGCTACTTGTGCTGATTCACTGACTGACTGACTCATTGATCACCTCTCCTGAACATTTTTGTATGAAAATTTTTTTTTTTACTGATTGTTTCGTATAGAGGGGAAAAATTCATTAAGAACAAAAATATGGAGAGAGCTGATGATTGAGGATTTCGGAGACGGGTGAAGAGCACGGGAAGGGTATCGTAAATAGGTGGGGGGTGCTCGACCAAATGTCATTCAAAACGTCATGCAATTGGCAGTGAGCTGAAAAAAAATTCAAAATGGCGGAAAAAAGATGGCCGCCATACAAACTTCATCGGCGTTCATCTCGAAAAGTATAAAAGTTGGAAGAGTGGTTTCTTGGCGAGAAATGATCAGGACCCGAAGGTCTATTCGATGGATAGAAAAAAAAATCAAAATGGCGGAATTTAGTTTTCCATAGAAAATGTATGGGGAATAGTGAAGAGACTACGAGTTGTAAAACATGAAGTGCTTTGATGCGGATTTTTGGATGACTACCAGAGAAAAATATGGAATGAGGTGATGATTGAGGATTTTAAAGACAGTCAAGGAGCATGGACAAGGTATTATAGTTAGGTGGGGACTGCTGAAACAAAAAATACTCGGAACTTCAGGCAATTGGCAGTGAGCTGAAAAAAAAACAAAATGGCCGACATACAAATTTCGTGTTGTTCTTTCTCGGAAAGTATAAAAGATAAGAGAGTGGTTTCTTAGCAAAAGGTGATCAGGATCTCAAGTTCTACGGGATGCATGGAAAATAATTCACTGTGGCTCAATTTATCTTTCCATGGAAAATGTACATACTATGAGAAGAGACAATGATCTAGGATTTGGATGATGATTGAGGAGCACTGTCATGGTTTTAAAGATAGTTAAGGGCTGTTCGAACAAAAAATATGCTGAACCTCATCCGATGAGGTTCAGCGTATTTTTTGTTCGAACTGCCCGTAACTATCTTTAAAACCATGACAGTGCTCCTTGGTAATTTATTCAGCTCACTGCCAATCGGATTCCAATGGGCGATGGAGATGACGGCGATACCTTTATAAGCGGGAAGACTGCACGCGGGCCACATGTGGCCCGCGCACTCACGCGCCCTACTAGTTGTTTATATAGAAATGCTTAAGCAGCACGCACCGACAGGAATAAAACAAACATGCATAAACTCGTTAATCTCATTCGACGCTCAATCGTACTCAACAAGTCCGAACAAGTATTCAATGAATCATCCGACTGCTACAGGAATGCACAATTCGGGTTATTTAACAAAAACTTGTTAAAACATGATAGATATCTACGAGTACTAATAACTATTAAAATGCGAAAGTGTGTCTGTTGCCTTTTTATTTGTGTCTACTTTCATTACGAAACGGAGCGACCGATTGACATGATGATTCATTTTTTCTATATTCAATAAAATATGACAGATATATGAACTACGCGGAGAGAAATATAGAATCGAGTTTGAGCAATCTTTTAATTCATATTAGTTGATGTTCACAAGTTGTTGTTGAGAGTCGAGAGCTCTTGCAGTTAAGAGGTTGTTTAAGAGGCCTACTAGCTAAATAAAATTACAAATCACCCCCCCGCCTCGACACAACGCCCCCATTTTCTTTCTGGGTCTCTTACCGCCCCCCTTGAGACCTGCAGCGCCCACAAGGGGGCGTTATCGCCCACTTTGGGAAAGACTGCTCTACATTATGTGCAAATAACGCGTTGTATCCATATGGAATCCGATATTGTTGCTGGTACAAGATCAAATAATGAGATGTACTCTATATAATATAAAATTGGTATACAAGCACTTGCGCTACTACTGCGCAGCCCTTTATGATCTTGATTGCGCGATAAGTTTGAAGCTTTGTGAATTTGAGAGACTACTATAATTAATCTCTCTTCCTAATATAATATTCTCGGGTCACCAAACTCCTTCGAATCTCCTTCGGTTCTTAGGAAATTTTTGTCTACGTTCGATAGATCTGTTCTACGTTCGGTCGTAATCTATTTTTCATTCCCCTAAATGGCAAAGCAACGTTAAACCTGGTCAGCTACTACATATAAAAATAGTAGATTGTTACACAAGGGACGTAAGCTATTACAGAACAAGATCCAATTTGGCGCCAGTGCGAGCGCAGCTCGCATAGGGCGCTAAAGGATCGCGTGCACCCGAGATATTTAGTCACACGAGCGAGCGCAGCGAGCGAGGGTGAATATAGTTCGAGGGTGTAATAGCTACTTGCAACCGAGGTAAGCATTCTACTTTATATCATTCTTGCGAGGTAAATAAAACATTGGTAACGCAAAATGAAATTTTAATAAGAATGATTAGCAAATTTTGAGAAAAAAAAAATAAATGAAAAAAATAAAAAATAAATAAATAAATAAATAAATAAAAAAAATAATAAAAAAAATAGTAATAAAAAAAAATAAATGAATAAAAAATAATAATAATAATAAAAAATTAAAAAAAAAAAATTTAAAAAAAAAATTAAAAAAAAAATAAAAAATAAATAATAAAAAATAAATAAAAAAATTAAAAAAAAATAAAAATATAAATAAAAAAAAATAATAAAATAAAAAAAATTATAAAAAATAAATAAAAAAAAATAATAAAAAAAAAAGTAATAAAAAAAATTAAAAAAAAGTAATATAAAAAAATAAAAAAAAAATCAAAAAATAATAATAATAAAAAATAAAAAATAATAATAAAAAAATAATAAAATAAACATAAAATAAAAAAAATCAAAAAATAAAAAATAATAAAAAAATAAAAAAATTAAATAATAAAAAATAATAATAAAAAATAAAAAAATAGATAAAAATAAAGAGAAAATAAAAAATAAAAAAAATCAAGCATAGTGCGACCTAATGTTGCCCTTGAACTGTAATGTGAACATTACAATTCAAGCATAGTGCGATGTAATGTTGCCTTGAATTGCAAACACCAACTTACAAGGAGACTTTCCACCATAGTAATCCATACTTACTGAGCAAGTATGATATAAAGTAAAATACGTTATATTATTAATTTTATGTCTATTTCAGACAATATGGCAATGCGTGGCGAAAAACTGGAGCTCCTCGTGAATAAAGCTGACAATCTGGCTACAAGTGTAAGTATATAGTCACTTTCCTTATAGTTTGTGACTGTACCAAGGACGACAATAACATATCATATCGTCAATTTTATGGGGTCTGAACTCGTAATCTGATATTATAGGTAGATAAATAATTATTATATGGTGTATTAGTAGTGATACTAATATTGATAAATTACGCACTGTTTATCTTATTTACGTTTGTATTTTTTTATTTACCTGTTACCTGTTTGCAACCTCACCTGATGGTAAATTATGATGCTGCGGAACTTGTTACTATTTTGGAAGTGGAAGGTACGGTACACTTAAAACGGTTTCTATACAAAGTCGCGCCGAAACGCGCTAACTCGATTTTAGATTAAAAGCCAAGTAAAAAATACACGATATTCAAATTTGAATGTCTATTATTAGTTTTATAAAATGCAGGTCACTAAAAATCGCTTAAATACGCCGTCTACGCCGTTAAGATTTTTTAGTAAATGAAAATTTTAAAAATTGAAATTACGCCTGCTATTCATATCTTCGCAATAGACATTAATAGAATGATATTGTAATAGAGAAAATCAACTAACGAAGATTACGTGTCTTCCTTTCCAGTCGGTGTCGTACAGCCGGTCCGCAAGAACATTGCAGCGAACGCTGTTTTGGAAGAACATCAAAATGTACGTGATCCTGGTACTGATAGCTGCAATAGCGGTGTACCTCATCGGGGCGATGGCTTGCGGCGGGCTCGCCTGGAGGTCCTGCGTCGGGTAACCTGGCAAATGTTCCTAAACTTGACGCACTGTGGAAATCGTTAATGTTTAACTACCGTATAGTGCCACAAACTTGTCTGCACCTCTAGCCATCGAAATGGGACAAAATTTAAATATTATGTACATATGAAAATCATTGAGTTATGAACATATCGCTAAATTGGGCACATTTCGTTTGAAAGTGATGCAAAAGCAATATTAAAAGATGCATGAATGGGATATAAAAGTACAGATACACATACTGCGTAGTAGCACGAAAGCAGTTGCTCGCAACTAGCATGTGTATAATATGTACCTTAATGGCTAGATTTGCTAGTCTGGTCAGGGTGTCTCTACTTGCGTCGAATTTTATTTTGTTAGTTCCAGTTTTGGCCACCAGATCAGAAAAGTTTGTGGCACTATAAGACCATGTTGGTAATGGCAAATCATGACGTTAAATAATAAATCTCATCTCATAAAAAATTGGGACACTTCCTAAAAAGCAAGTATTTTTTTTTCATAAAATGTACATCATTAAACTGTAAATATGAATTTTGCAATTGTGCGTCAGATTTAAGGAGCATGCCACGGGTGTGCCCGCGAAATTCAAATTTTTTGTTGTTTTTTGCAATTTGTACACTAGTTACACATTACAAACATGTAAAGATGATACTGACATTCCCGAAAATTGAATGCCATAAGCCTTTAATGTGTAACTAGCGTAAAAATTTCAAAAAACCACGAAAATTTTGAATTTGGCGGGCAGAGTCGTTGATTTCGCCTTAAGGATGAATGCATGGTCCTGCCCGCCAAATTGTCGCGACGACGGATGTATTCCTTTACTTTACTGAGGATACCAAGATATTTGCCAGCAATTTCGTTACTAGCTGTATCACAAATAATTACCTACAACTTCGCCTGTGTCTTCAGGAATAGTTTGTTTTTCTGGAACAAACAGGAACCTACGGAAAATCATGGAATGTATCGTTTTATGGCTGATAGATTCTGTAGTTTCAGAAATTTCCATCCATATGAACACTTTCTAATTATATCACTTAACAATATTAGTGGTAAACCCTGTAGAGTACTTATAAATAAAAAGTAAGGACCTAGTTTCTGTAGAAGTTATTGTATAATATGTATTTTATTGAAAATTGACATTCGATTTAATTTTTCATCTATAGAAAACTTGTTAGATGCTTTCGCTAATATATTAGATAAACATGAGCAATAAATGTGTTGTTTTAATATGAAATACACGTAAAATGTAAGATTATGGAACCTGGCCTTAGAAATAATGGACGCTTCTTTGATTTGGAGTAAATTGCGACTAAATTCTGAGATATAATAAGAGTATGTACTTTACTTAAAAAGCTATTTTGAGTTATGACTGTCCAAGCAAGGTGGGCCAGAACTCAAAATCTTTGATTTATTCACATGATTTTACTTGAGTTTGTGTTAATTTTTTTTTATGTATATAAAAATAAGTCGGGGTTTCCTTCCTGAACGCACGAACCGATTTCCACGGTTTTGCATTCGTTGGAAAGGTCTCGGGCTCCGTGAGGTTTATAGCATAGAAAATTCAGGAAAAATAAAAAAAAATTAAAAAATGTTACATAAAACGAAGCAATCTGGTGGCAAAACGGAGTTCGCCGAGTTTGCTAGTTATGTATATGAAATGCTTTTTAGTATGTTATTTTTAAGAATGTGATTAGTCGGCGAAGGAATTTTAAACTAAATTAGACGTGATAACCGAATTAACACTTAAAAATTGTTATAAAAGTTGTATAAAAGTACAGATTATCTACAATAATGCTTGATATTACGAGTATATTCCTGATCTATGAACTATATGACCCAGTTGTTCACCATGACTCCATATTATTCTGGTAACTTTTTTTGTCAAATCTAGTTCTAAGATTTCCATCGTATTCATTGCTTGTAACCATGTTGTATGAGATGTGTTGTTCTATTATATTGTCATAGATTTATTTCATATTATAAAATATAAAATGTAAAATACATACATATTATAAAATACTATTAAAGACTTTTAAAAGTATTGTGATATCTTTATATAATTATAAGTGTAACACTAATTTACATTAAATAACCATGATGGGACACCATGTTATAAAATTTGTAGATTGTAAACCAGAGTTGTTTCATTTTAAGTTTTTGCCCCACTAAAATTAATCCACCAAAATAGAAAAAACGTTTATAGTATGTTCTGAATGCAAACTGTCGTGGTCAAAACGCGAACTATAATTTTCCAATACTTTTTGTTGAGTTTCTTCAGCTGCCCAAAAAAGATTTAAAATTCTCGTGTCTCATGTTCGATACTAAACTCTTCCGAATTGGCTCGACCGTTGTCATAAATTTTTCTGTGTATATTCGATAGCTTTGAGAGTAGGTTGTGAGCTATTTTGAGAAATAATTCATATGACCTGGCAAACGTTGTTTTGCCATTGTTTTGCCATTAGGGTTATAAATATATCCTACCGAACATACACAGAAAATTTCATAGCAATCGGTCGAACTAGTCGTACTTTGGTAACAAACACGAAACACGAGGATTTTATATGTTAGAGAAGATATTTTATTACGTTGTTATATTATAACGGTAAAATTAATTAAGCACATCAGGACCCCTAAATTCCACGCGCGCGACGGTTCTCTATCTTTCTTACAAAAGTTGGATGCTTAAATTTATCGGAGTGCGGAAATAATTCCGATTCACAAGTTCCTCGGTAGCTTTACGCTACCCTCCCGAAAGTGAGGCCATTCGGAATTCGGGAGCGTCAGATTGATCCCGGGCCACCGAGGGTGGGCACATCGTACCCCTCCCTGCCTCGCCGCGTAGTCCCGCTCCGGAGTGCGAACGCAATCGCGCGCCAACCTCTGCCGCGGGAGGGCGCTTACGTCGCGGCGCGTACACGTGCTACTCTACGTCGACCGATATTGGTTTGGTGTGTGTATTTCCGTGTGGCAGTGGCCTGCGAGCCGACGTACGCGGCGCGATGTGATGCGTGCACGGAATAGAAATACTCCGCCGTGTATGTAAACCCGTGCTAGACTGGCTTCATATTGTTTACAGATGCTACATTTATTTATTTATCTACTAGTAATTAATTAGTTCTGTTGTAACTAATATTGATACTACAAATAATTTTCGAATAGACGACGTATTAGTACATAGCTATAGGTAGGTACGAGTATTTTAACGCCGTAATTATTAGATGAGCATAAGCAAGGTTTTTCTAACTACCCGAAATAGAATCAAAGACGTTCGTTAATTCAAATAGATGTCGGTAAAATTAAAAAAAAATCAAAGAAAACCGTACAGGATGGATCGCGAGTCGCGACCAAATCAATTCGATATGCTTATGTCAGATCATCTGCTATAAATATTAATTTGGTGGCCTTTAATGGAGCCGGCACGACTATTTTGGCAGTGGTAAATGAGCCCAATGCATAATGTTTTATCATAATGAGAATTGATTAATATTCGTAGCAGTTGCCGATTCAAAATATTTTGTTTGGCGTGTTTGGTATATTGGTAATAGGAAGTTGGGAAACAGTATCGCACATACCTATATTTGGGTATTATTTACATACATTACCATTACTTACCGCACTGTAGGTATCAAAGTAAATATCTAATAGACAACTTTGTTTGAGCGTGGTCGTGACCAGTCGCCTGTTAATGTGCCAGGAAGCGGCGTCGATTTTAGGGAATGCTCGTACTAGGAATGGCTCTCGGGTCATTGTTCTTTTTTTTTTCACGGAACCGCCTTTTTGTATCACGAAGATTAATTAGTGTTGTCTTCCCCTAAACGCTTTTTTTCACTCTACCCAATTCCGGCATCTGCTATCGCGGTGTGTAATTCTGATGGATTTGTTCAACAATTCATTCGTAACGTTTACTCGTTAGGTAATCTTTCTTAGAAGGAAGAAACGCATTTTGATTTTAATACGAAAATAACGTGTAGGTCATCTACCTAATAGTAGGTAAATTATTTAAAAGCTGTTTCAGACGAAGACAAAGCTTTGAAGATGGGTTAGTCGTAATCGTAGAGCGTACACATCAACAAAGACTGGCGATTCCCAAAATGGATTACAAAGTAGTGAGGAAATGGACTTTGAGTTATTAGAGAAAGTGTACCGAGCGGCGGAGAAATAAATCCAGAATGATGGATGACAGCTCGCCAGATTTGTCGCTGAAGTTGCGACGAGGGTCGAGCGACTCCCGGGAGTCGTTTTATATGGACTTCGCTCAGGGAATAGACTCCGATATAGAAGAGGTGACGACAATTGAGCGAATTATTCCTGAACATCCCGGCGGCCGGGCGGAGGGGGACGCGGACACGCTGGCAACGCCTTCCGGGCTGGATGACAAGGACTTGTCGCAATGGTGAGGATGCTTTATTAATAAATTATAATTTATATCATAGATACTATTTTAATATTAATTAATGAACTCGTTATGGGCTTGTCGGGATAGTTGACCAGCCTTTAGATTGTGTAAAAAATACTTATTCATCGTAATCGTAATCGGAAACAAATTGTTCCCGCTGATTGGTTAGCTGATTTACGTCACCCAATCAGAGGCGGAATTCGCTAACGATTACGATTACGATTGAATACGTTTTTCTTACGCAGTCAGACACCTGGATGGTACAAAATCCTTTTCGTATTTTCAGTCTATATATTTTCAGTCTATATATATTAATTTTTCAGTGTTCTCAAAACATTTTGAGAACACTGAAAAATTAATTTTACACCTATTGACATAGAGCGTAAAGTTGAATGTAGTTCAAGACGCAACATGGTCTACAATCATGAAAATTTGTTTTCGCGATAAGGATGATAGATTGTATGACCTACTCGTACGTTGAAAATTGAAATACATTCAATTTTACACTCAAAACCAATAGGTGTAAAGTTAATTATTCAGTGTTTTAAATTTTTTCTTTTATTTCGTGATTCACATCACTCAGTGTGTGGACACGTTACGTGATTAGCCCCCGGTAGTTACAATTATTTTAGGAGGCGGCTGCATGATTACGTCCACAGTTCTACTACATTTAGGTGCAGTAGTATGGGAGCGCTATTTTACCTCATAGAATTTACAGGAAGAAACCATATTCTCTGTTTTGCGGGTAATTATGACGACCAATTTCGATACGACTGGAGAGATAGCAGGCGGAGAACTAAAAGCATGCATATATGGGACATCGAACCGAGGATCTGCGGTTATTAAGTAGCAGTCTAAAGTGCTAACTACAAAAGTTATGAACTGTGTAAATCTCTACCTATACTTGACCTTAGCTTTTAGTAATTTTTTAAAGTAAGTAGGTATTGGAATTAGGAATGGTTCAAAACCTACGTGCCCGCCATGCAATGTGTCGAGTCGAATGTCGAACCACCTGTTCCCACAAAGGAAGCCGCGTTATTTTCGTTGAGGACACGTACTTATTCAGGACGTGCCGATTGGATCATTGGGCCCGAGCAAATCGCTCCATGATGGCATGTAACAGTATTTATTTATCAGTTTGTAAGTTCGACGACCTCCCTGGCGCAGTGGTGCAGTGCGCTCGGATTCGAGTGGGAGGTCGCGGGTTCGATTCCCGCCACTGTCCACTTTGGTAACCACCCTACTAGCACAGACGAACCGCCAAGCGATTTAGCGTTCCAGTGCGATGCTGTGTAGAAACCGTTGGAGTAATTTTACTTACCCTTTCCAAATTAGTACGATAACATCTTCGGCTGCATCATCACTTACCATCAGGTGAGATCGCAGTCAAGTACTAACTTGTGTAGTGTAAAAAAAAAGTTTGTAAGAAACGTTCTTAACAAACACTCTCAAACCAATTCCAACCATGGTGGGCCAATGTCAACAAGGATCAACCAACTATAAAATATGATGGACGTATACATATTATAATTGCCCTCTAGACCGGTCCGGCCATAGCTGTCAATGTCTACTGAGAGTTTTCATCAGTGCGGGAGTTATTATAATTCACAAGTGTGTCCTCATTTTGTAAACTCAGGTCCACTTTATTATCTCTCTCATAATCCGGAGCTTCAACACGATCGCAGAGAGATCAGGTGCAGGACAGTGTGAAATATCGCCAATTTCCAAACTCCAGGCTAGTATACTAAGAATTTCCTGATGGAAAACCCCAAATAGTAGCTTATATTTTGTTAGCCCGACCCGGGTATCGAACCCAGAACCTAGTAATGTGCACTCTAACTCGTTTACCAATATACCAACGAGGGCTTTTAAAAGTCATGGAGTTTTGACCTACCTAAGTACCTACCTACAAGTACCTACTTACATATTAAATGCAAGTTTTTCAAATTGAAGCTTATAACATACATATTGTTTACTTTTTATTTTTGATGTGTAGATATCTACTCTATTCAGTCAGACAAATTGATGGACATTCGATACGGAATGAAATCGGTAAATTAATTATTTGTTTGAGCGCTAAATGAATATTCAGTAGGACGACAACGCAGTATAAAGCTCACGAAGCTAATTGAAATTTAAGTTTTGTCGTATGCTAGTAGCAGTTTCATTTAAATGTCGGTAAATTATAGGATTGTCCCTAGAATAGATAAAATAAAAAAAGTTGAGTAGACTTTATAAACTTTACCAACTTTGTAGGTACCTATAATAAGTATCTACGTACCTAAGAAGAAAAGGATGAATTTTTGTTTTTTTTTTTCTAACTTATAAAGAAATTTTTAGCCTACCCATTCAAATTCAATACAATAGCATATTCTTCGTAACGTGATTCAAATCTTTAGTATGGAAAACTGTGGCCTGTGAACCCGAGTTCATAAAGACTCCTTCAGATAGAGCGTAAAATCCCATCCATAAGTAAAATGCCAGACACCCGAGGCACACCCAATATCTTTGCAATTCATCACTAATAGCTTTACCATAGGCTTTACCTAGAATAGTAAGAAGATAATTTTAATACTACAAAGCAGTAGCATGGGTTTAAATATTCAATTTTAATTATAGTGATAATATAAGAATCGGAGACATGATCGTTTACCTCATATGGGCCTCATAATTAAGAAGGCTGAGTCACTCAGCGAGCGATGGAGAGAGCTATGCTCGGAGGTGGCTCGGCTTATCTCTAAGTGATCGAATCAGAAATGAGGAGATCCGTAGACGAACTAGTCACCGACATAGCTCAACGTATTGCAAACCTGAAGTGGCAATGGGCGGGGCACGTAGCTCGTAGAACCGAAGGACTTTGGGGACCCACCCAGTTGAAATGGCGACCCCGCACGGAAAAGCCTGTGGGGAAAGTGCAGTGTTGGCAGACCTCCGACCAGATGGACTGACGACATTAGGAAGAAAATCGCGGGAAGTCGTTGGATACAAGTAGGTAGAGCAGAACCGTGTCGGTTGAAATCTTTGCATGAGGCGTTCGTCCAGCAGTGGATGTTCGTCAGCTGAAACGAACGAACGAACGATTTATAGTGAAGGGCAAAATTGAAAATTAGGTGTCATCAAAGTAATCTGTGGTGTCATCAGAGCGTGTGCCCGTCCAAGTTGGTGCAACTCGAAACATGTAAAGCAAAAAACTTGTTATCAGCTTGTTAAAAGATACAAGTAGGATCTAAATTCTGTAATGTGATGAGGTGTGATTACTGATTTACTCCAAGTAGTGCAGCTTCGTGCCAGCGGGCAGCAGTAGGTACTACGGGGCACTCGTTTGACGGGTCGCCTGCTCGGGGCTTTCTCTTGGGGTCAGATAAACCACACGCGCGCACCTTTTATATAGATTAGGAGCGTAAATAGTTTTGACTTTATTAGATCGTCTATAATATTTAGACCGTGAGATATTGAGGTCCAACATTTCATGAAACTTAATTGCTCAGAATTCTAGCAGAATAGAAGTAAAGCCATCTATAGAAAACATAAATAAGTCTTAAGTATAATCTGTGAGCATAATAAAGGCAAAATTATGAATGAAGGCTTACCTATTAGGATTTAGGATATAGGTGCTTAGGTGTTGTAAGGCGAGCTTTATAGAAATAAAATGTCCTTAGCGTTTAATAAGAATCGGGTCAGAAAGTACTTAGAGGTTGAAACTGGAATACGCGCAGATTGTATTCAATGCAGTGTGGAACCATTTCTTTACTTACCTGAGCATTCAGTTTAGATCTTACGTAGGTAGATTCCCGGCTATTTTTAACTTCGTATAAAAAGATGTGGTTTGTTTAATATTATTTAAACTATATAGGTTGGTAGTGGTAGGTTAGTGTAGAAAATACATAGGTATTATTATTATACCTCCCTATACCTATACTTTACTTACTTAGTTTCATCATATTTTTTAAGTTTTAGTTATTATTTTCAGTAATTACTTGAGTATCTCATTTCCCTACATAGTTGAGGACTTCAGGCCAGCGGCAGCACCTATACCTACGTAGTAGGTATCTATTTAACAAGACGTAAGTATATACTTAGCAGGTAAGAGTGCCTTTTGTGAGAGTTGCTAATACAATCGATATGTTAGCGTTAACTCTACTTAAATAGAGTTCATTGTTATTCGATTATTTTGCAGTAGGTACTCACATCCTACCTATGTTCTATAGCTCCAAGTCGGTATTTGGATCACAATTCCTATTCTATACCAAAGACTTCTATGTAGTTCTATACTCGAGATGCCTATCTCATACTGAACGATCGTAGCAGAAATACCTAGTTTTCAGTTTTCATTAGTGTATATAGCTGACTACTCTTTGTCATGTAGGTTCTTTCGTAACTAACTCATCCTGAATTTAAGACAAGGTTAGGTATACCTAATTGCACTACCTTCCTGTGAAATAAGTACAATGGTACAGGTTTTAATGACGGTAAAATTACGTGGTTGGCAGTTAGGTCTACGTGATTTTCAATAATAATTTATCGATTTCTAAATATGAGAGTTCAATCTACTCTTTCCCAACTCCTTTCGCATCGCATGACACAAGCGATGGTGATCCCTATTACGTGAATAATAATAATCCTTCTACTAGGCATCACGTCTTCCTATATGAAGCTCCATTCATTTGAACTGGAGACCGGAAAAAGATCGAATAGCTTTGGCCCAAATTGTAAAGAACGAATTTGTGAGAGGCCCACACGAACACGTGCTATACAAAACAGTCGTAATCGTGGTGCCTTATAAGGAAAGGGTTTTAAGTTCGATAACCCTATTACAATTTATATTACGGAAAAAGGTTTCACACTAATTACAAGTGGCATCATTATGTGGTTGATGTCCAGCAAGCTCAAACGAAACGATTTTCTTCCACGTTTCTGATACGTACCGCTAAGGTGTGGAACACCCTTCCAGCTTCTGTGTTCCCAGCCAAGGTGGGTGCACAAGAGTATAACCTGGGTGCCTTCAAGAGAAGAGTGAGTAGGCATTTTCTAGGCAAGCGCGCTACATCCTAGACCTCATAATTTCTGTCCATCAGATATGATTGTAGTCAAGCGCAAGCCTATCTAAGTACAATAAAAAAAAAACAAAGTTTTCTCTAAAGTGTAATTATTGAAACAAAGATTGTTTGCGGAGGAAATCGCGCGGGGGGCTAGGCGAAAGAAATGGAATTATTTGCGTGACGAAAATCCCGTCAGAAAATCTACGAAAATCTAGAATCAAACTTTTTTTCATTAGTCAAACTGTGGGCACGCATGCAATCACGTAAAGAGATGTGGTTTTGAACTCGATAACGCGAGCTAATTGTAGTACGTAATTGAAGACAGTCTATAAGTATCTAGGCTAATCTATCGAGTGATGAGTGAAATTACATATGAAAATATTAAAAAAAAAATTGATTTAGGTGTTATTCCAAACTTTGCTTCTACCGAGTTTCCTACGACTATCACGCATTTTTACTACTAGTACTACTGTTAGATACGTGACGAAGACGATAAAAGTCTAAAAAGTCTAAAAGCCAATAAAAGCCTATTAAAAACTTAGATAAAAGAAAAAGAAGGATATTAGATTGAATCGTATTAAGGGCAATGGGTAACATCCGGGCGCGAAAATTCAAATTTTATTTAGTTTTTTGCTCATAGTGGGCTAATTATGCATCGAAGGTTAATGGCAATGTGTTTTGCGAGCACAGAATTTATGCATCTACATGTTTTTCATAAAAACTCTGCTCAACAATACTCATTTACTTCATATTGGTTCCCGATAGCTCGAAATCTGGGAAAATGCAAAAAATTATCTTTTGGGAACCAATATGAGATGAGTGGGAACTTTCGAGCAAAGTTTCTATTAAAAACATGTAGATGCATAAAAAGTAGGCCCGCAAAATGCATTGCCATAAATCTACAATTTGTAGTTAGTCTAATATTTGCGAAAAACTAAATAAAATTTGAATTTCGCGGGCTGGTAGGGCCGCAACACCTTAACTTAGTAGGTAGGTATTACCTGCCTAAATCACGTTGCATTATTTTATTTTAAACTTCCACACAAAAGTGCATAGGTATCTTTAATCGTTTTAAAAAGAACGGGTTTCTTGACTATTATTAAAAATAGAGCGTGAATAAGATATACGGGTTGCGGTTTAATGTATTTTTAACGACTCTCCATTCAGCTGAATAATCCTGTCATTATATACGAATGATACGGAAAGGTTTTTTATTACGCTATGTTCATTTTATTTTCGTTCGCGCGTCCTCAGACTCGCTTATTCTTCAGTGATTTTATCACACTATTAAACTGGAGCCGTCATTGTAGCGACGCAGGCATCTACCTACTAAAAGGACGGCAAAATTATTACGGACTATAATGTCAGATACTGTCCAATGCCCGAACATACAGGATTAGATTAATTCATACCGAATTTATGATACTAAACGGGATTTTCAAACGTCTTCTCAATTCGTTCTGTCTGTTTTTGTTTGTTTAGCTTTCGACTGGGTGAACCGATTTTTGATAATTTGGTCAAATGCAGAATAGATGTAGGTACCGCAACGAAATAACGAAATTGAGAAAGACAATTTGTTATAAAATCGTAACGATATTGTAACAGCATCGTAATATAACGCTGAAACTAATTTGAAGACGGTAATGACGGTCCTTTTGATGGTCAGTTTTGTATTATAGTCTGCTACACAGCATCGCATTAAAACGCTGAAACTGCTTTGAAGACGGCTTCTGATAGTAACTGGTAAGGGACGGTCTTTGCATTACGATAAAGAAGGAAAATTTTGGCATTTTTTTTGTTTATGGACCGAATTCTTTCAAAATCGAAATAATTATTTTCTTACTTGAAAGCTGGTAAGTAGTTTCCGTGTGGTCCCATTTCAATTTGGTCCAATTCTGACGATGGCATCACAGACATGGATGACAAAACCATATAGGTACCTATAATCACTAGCCCCCTTATTAATAAACGATGGAGTAGTTAAAACCTGTTTTGTCTTTTCTCTTCTAATGTCAACTTCCACATGACAAATAAAGACAAAACAGAGTTTAACTAGTCCATCGTTACCTTCCCCCAGGGGGTACCTAGAAGTTTGAACTGGAGAGTTCTGCTTTATATACATATTATGAGTGATGACTGCTTTAACGCAGGCGTTGAAGACATTAAAGATTTGATTAGCTTTCTAGAGGTGCGTTAATTTATGTGGCTATACACAAAATCTTATCTTATAACTTTAAACGAGCAATTCTTGTATATAAGTATATTTCTATATAATCTGGATCTCGGAAACGGCTCGAACGATTTTCATGAAATTTAGTGTAAAGAGGGTTTTGGGGGCGATAAATCGATCTAGCTAGGATTCATTTTTAGAAAATGTCGAATTTACCAAAAATAAATAAAAATATGACTACTGCTGCCATCTATTGGTCACCCAGATATTGTTAATTTACACAACAAATTGCATGACCACATAGGCAAGCAGGCAATCTAAAACCTATTAGCTATACAGTATTTTCATGCGTATCTCGTAGTTTATTTATAAACGAAGAGAACGCTCTCGGAAACTATTTAGTATTCTCCCTACAATTTTCTAGCTGAGCCACGCACGTTTCGTTCGGAAATCTCGTATTTGTTCACCGGTGAGCATTATACAATAGCCGTGCGGCACCTAGGATTAGTACTGGTTTTGTACGAATTTCGAGTCGACTCGCATCGCACAAACGAATCGAATTCCTCCATACATTTACAGCCATCTAGGGACAGTCGCTGACATGCGGCTGTAAATGTATGAAGGACTAGCAGTGCCCGCGGACTCCGTTCCGCGTTAGAAATATTTTTGTCCCGGCCCGTTTGACCTGCGTAAGGCTCGGTTTCCACAAAAACGGAGCTGTGTGTTGTCAAAATGATGAAATCTGGTTGGTTATTTCATCATTTCGACATCTTCTCTCCGTTCCGTTTGTTTAAGTAAAGATCTCAGACTACACTGTGGTAAAGATGCGTAATTAATTTTGGAAATTATTATAGCCTATGACACTCCACAATAACTTAGCTTTCTATTGGTGCAAGAATTTCAAAAATCGGTTCAGTAGATCCAGAGATTACCCCTTACAACGTCACAAACTCACAAACTCACAAACATCGTTACGCTTCCTCTTTATAATATTTGTATAGAAGTATAGATTTAGATACGTTTGTGCATTCTTCCATACATTTACAGCCATCTAGGGACAGTTGCTGACATGCGGCTGTAAATGTATGAAGGATTTCGATTCGTTTGTGCATTCCTCCATACATTTACAGCCATCTAGGGACAGTCGCTGACATGCGGCTGTAAATGTATGAAGGATTTCGATTCGTTTGTGCATTCCTCCATACATTTACAGCCATCTAGGGACAGTCGCTGACATGCGGCTGTAAATGTATGAAGGATTTCGATTCGTTTGTGCATTCCTCCATACATTTACAGCCATCTAGGGACAGTCGCTGACATGCAGCTGTAAATGTATGAAGGACTACGATTCGTTTGTGCGATGCAAGTCGACTCGAAAATTTTCCTGTACTAAGCCCTCGATCGGAGGGTTATGATTATAATATTGTGTATTCCATTGCCAATAACACGGTATAATATGTGTGTCTTCTTGGATGAACAAGATATTGAATTTAGATAACTACAGGGAATTGTAATTGCTACGCAGCAGCTTAACTACATTTGAAGAATATTAATTCTTCATGCTTGTGACTTGTGAGAGCCTTCTCTGGCTAAACTCTGGTCACCAGGATCGTCAGGTGTTTGACCGTCGATTGGTACTCGACGTTGTCTGATATTGTTATACGTTATATGATACGGCACTGACTGATATTGTTTTGAAGGTATCCCAGTCCAAGTGGAAATGGGCGGGGCATGTATGTACCTAGGATTACAGACGAACGATGGATCCGCTATAGCTACTTGAATGGAGACCACACACTGGTCGCAGAAACATCGGCAGGCAGCCAACACGTTGGTCTGACAATATTGCCAAAGTCTTGGGAGAGAATCTTGGACAAGAATAAACCAACATCGCAAGAAATGGCGTGCTAATGAGGAGGCCTATGTTCAACAATAGATGAACGAAGGCTCCTAAAAAAGAAGTTTAACTACTTATATAAATTAACAAAAAATATTTTGTATCAATATAATTTTAAAACTAAATCGTATAGGATTTTAAAATCATGGATGTAGATTCTAAAATACCCGTATACTTACCCTAGTAAAATTTTAAAATAAAAATTGTAAAAAGTTAGATAGTTTTGGTTGTAAAGTTCTTTCTCCCCAAATAGCAAACTAAAGGCGACTATGGCTGTTTATTACCAAATTTTACGAGCGTCGTCACCTCACTAAATTCTTTTCCTAATTTGCACGTGAAAAGCTGGCGACAGACTAATTAAAGGTACAGAAATATTTATTTTTCCTTTCCACTAATAGATCTTTAATAATAGGGTAAATAAAAATTTATTCCAAGAATAGATCGCGATGATGTACTGACTATATTTATATTTTTAATGGTGATTGTTAAGTTACTTAGATACCTAAATTAATCCAAAAATGTCTTGGTCCTTTGTGATCTAAGAGAACATCAGCTATCTTCTTTTATTGGCATTTATCTAAATAAAAAGACATTTATAGAATAATGAATATTGGGAAATTGCCCAATTTGTACATTGGTAAATTTACTAGGCGTCCCAGTGTCAAGTTTATAAGATTGAGTTTTAAGGATTTTTAATAGTGATCAAAGCAAGTTATTTTCATGTATCTTTCATTACTTTACTACTTATTTCTTTTTTAAACAGTAAGGGCTAACCTAACCTAACCTAACTACCTGTGTGAAAAGTAATCAATCCAATCATAGTATGTATGTAAATTGTAATCGTCAGTTTGTTTGGACAGCAATAAGTAATGAAACAATTTTATCACCATGGTGCTAGTTAACTCTGTTTGGGCAGGCAAAATAACGAATGTAATTAAAACACTGTTTTGCATATTTGTCGCGCAGAAATCTAATTAAGCCTCATTTCACGGGCATGTTTATTTCCGAATGCAGTCCGAGATGATAACGCGGCTGACGGGCGCTACGCCGCGATACAGCTGTCCTGATAATATTTTAATGCTGTTTATTTGCATTTTTATTAAGGGGATTTTTGTGACTTTTTATATACACCTATTCTTGAAATTCCGCCAGGCTATGAACACTTGTCAAGTGATCAACACCGCTACAGGTAGTCGTCAAGACGGACCGATTTCAGACGGCTGCCGCGCCCCAGCTAGGTTGCACGCGTGAGTTCTTGTACGGTCTATTCCAACGGGCGGGCGAAGCGGGCCAAAAAAGAGGTTGGGTCAAATAGGTAGACGTACTTATTACGTAGATTATACTTACGGGTATTATTATGCGATACCTGCCTAGCCGATTTCAATTGCTCCATTATGAAGTAAGTTATAATAGGTTTTGTTTCAGTCCATGAGACACGCACACGACATTACCTGTAATAGGTAGGTAAGTGCTTTTATTTAATTGCTACCCGCAATATGATTGTAAAATGTATAAACGCGGGGTTTTCAACCCTTTCAAGAATGGAATTTTTTAGATAGGTAGGTAGGTACTAATGATGAGGACGGAAATATAATTTGAAAAATTTGAATGGCCTCTTGAGATGTTTTTACAATGCATCTCTTGGACTGTGTTGGAGTCTGCATCACCCATTATCTCTTGTGTGATGGTTAATACCTGGCTGGTACAAAGTATTATTATAAAAGGGGATATCAAGATAATTCAGGATCTTGATTCTAGATCAATAAATACTAGTAAAATGATAATTATTATTATATGCCAAATACTTTTCTATGGTGATTGCAACCGGAAATTACATTTTAAGTGCTTATGATGATTAAAAGATTATAGTTATTTTAGTTTTATATCAATTTAAAACACTTCACATAAATTAAAACGTGGTTATCATTAATACACGTTGCATCGTTAGCAAACATTTTATTTTTTTGAAACGTTTTGTGTATAGAGTCACGAAGGAGATGGGAAAGTATTGACGCTCAGTGACCTGCAAACGAAAATATCTGAATGCGATGAATGGAGAAGTTTCAATAAAGTTCGCAGTCATGCTTTCAAAAGTATGATCACAATGTCTCCTCTCGTATTTATGAAAGAGTAGGATGGCATACTTTTGAATCCTAACATATTCAATACGTTCAGCGCTCAATCAGCGCTCCAATTTTTTTCCTATTGTAATGATGTGAGATGAGGCTGAAAATTTTTCCTAACGGATAGCAATGAGTTCTAGAATATATCGCACTAGCTATATCTAATCGTAGATAGAGCCTATTCACTCTTTTCTTAGAAGCACCAAGATTGTAAGCATTAAACAAGGAAGTTAGGAGAGCTGCAACATTTACTTGGCAGGATCAGAAACTTAGATAAGATGTTTCGTGCGAGTTTCTTGGATGAAAGTCACATGAAGATGACCATTATCATGGCAAGATGACGATTTGCGGTAGAAAAGTGAAGGGGGAAGGCTAATCTTGAACAGAGTTCCTCAACACCCCTTTCCAAAATGTATCATAAAAAACTACTAAATCAATGCCGATAAAAATATGGAACCTATCTTCTATCGATTAAAAGATTTTTTTTTTGCTAAATAATATGCAAAAAATAATGGCTTAACAAAACCGTATCTCAAACTCAGAATCATACCTAGCATGTGAATTAATGAATTATTTTAACGGAAAAAAGAGAGTTGGGTATTACCTTAAATATTCAGGGCGGAAGCCCTTAAACGAACCTCGTTTCGTAATTTCTGTTCGAGTTGTGGAATACAATCCTTCATGAAACTTTTTCATATAACGGGTCACAGAGCATTGCGAACTAGGCTACTTTTAGAGAGCGGTCATAACAAGTGCTTTCGAGATTGACGAGCGCTCATTTTCAGCAGGTATTTTGGTCTTGAAAAAGGTATTACTATTGCTAAGCAGAAGCCTTTTTAATTAACAAGTAAATAATTAAAAAAATTAAAAACACGACTGCCCTGTGGTAAGACGATTTTTTCCAAAAAAATATAACTATATGTACTACCTATATGTTACTCGGAATGATGTAAGGATTCTAACGATACTCCATATAATATAACCCCAAATCTATTCAGCCGTTCGGAAGTACACGAAGTACACGAAATCTAAAAACATAACACTCCTTTTTTGGGCAGTCGTGTAAAAATCAGTAAATACTCGTAATAACGATTACCTACTTGTGATATAAAAAAATATCTTGAAAGGAAATAGATCTGATAAGGGAAAAAAATATACGCAAAATTATTATTCCATTTTTCTGAACGGTATGAAGATAAGCTAAAAGAAATCGAACCTATTTTGCCAACTGCATAATATAAGCTTTGGATTACCCGCATAGAAGTTCCTATACGAGGGTTTGACTAGTGAATAGTCCTTTATGCAGTTACCTACATGCCAGCTGTACTTTGGCTTGATAGTGCAAACTGCAAAGCGGCTCTGCCTTTTGCGCGATGCGATCCTATCTGAGTGAACTCTGCCTGCAAGTCGATTTCTGTCAATTAGCTTTTTGAATAACCGGTTCCACGAAAACCTTCCTGAGTCCCCAACGTAAAGGGGCTTATGAATGTTTGTAATGACGGGTTCGCGTTTACTTCCACTTTTTAGTATCATACCTCATGTTAAACTACTTTGACCCGTGGTGTAATCTCAAAACTTAATGTACTCGTAACTCTAGATAACTGACATACAGCCGTTTTCACTAAACCTAGGAAACGCCTAAATCGAATGCTTAGCCCTAAAGTGACAGTTGTTGTAGGTGAAAACTGTCACTTATCGGCTAAGCATTCGATTTAGTAGTTTCCTAGGTTTAGTGAAAACGGCTGATAGAGACTCAATAGTGCTTACCTTTGAATTCTTTGACTTCTTCATGGAGGTATTTAACCTTAAACGTAAATAACCTAAATAATATATAGACAGCATTTATTTGTTTGTTCGTTTTCATCTCATTCAATCTCTCCAATTGGCATGGCTAGTTGACGAGCAGCCTTTCGATGTCATTAAATAGAGTAACTATTTATGTTCATCATCCACTTACCATCAGTTGAGAGTACAGGCAAGTTACTAGCTTGTAGTATGTAGAAAAAGCATTATAATTTCCGTGCCGAAAGCTTGTTTCGTATAAGTAACAAAAATATCCATGTACGCGGAAGCTCTAGCGTGGCTCTAGCCTAGCGACGTGAGCACTCGAGTGGGTGCCACTTGAAGCGGTATGCGACGCTAATTTCACGCCAGACAGCTCAGGGCGAGCCCTAAATTGCACCGAAACTGCCTGTCGCGCTGGGTGTCGAACGTACATACATGATTAAAGGGAAGCGTTCAAATAACATTGACATTTGATAGTCGACGCTGAATCGCGTACATGTCAATAGTAATTGGTTGCGCTGTGGCGTACTTGTACTCGTACATGCGCTACGTTCTTTGAACTGCCGTGGCGCGTAATGAGTGTCAATGAAACGTGCGAATAAACCGGATTGTCCTCAACCACTCTACGTTTGCACTTACTAAACACTGTACGGAACTACAGACTACAGTTAGTCCGAATTCTACAGTCATCAAGTACCAACAACAGCTGTTATGAACTCCCTCAAAGGCCACTTTTCGTTCATCATAATCATAACAGGAACTACTTTTAAGTACGAGTAGATACTGTAAATGTACAGGAAATGAATATATAAGACTATTTCAATTCGTTTTCTTGATACCTAAGTGGAATGAATCCTAACGTACTTCTTTGAAATATCAAAGTAAACTTTTATGTACTTTAGTAAGATTTCTTAGTTCCCATTAAAAAACGCTCTAAATTATAGTTCCTTTATACCTACGAGTAATTTCAATATGTAGGATTGTTACGATTGTCGGAATGAATCTGCCTTAAAAATTCCAGACCCAAGGCAAAATCCGTGCAAACATCAATTAAGTATAAGACGTATAACAAAGCTTAATTGACGCCGGTTTAAACGTTCTTCAAGTTTATAGAAAATAAGGCTTAATTACAGTAAAATAATGAAGGCGCTCCTTTGCTTTATAAAACAACCTTTATAAAATAACGCTACATTAAACAATTTTCACGTTTCTCTTTACTGCAGAGGCAATCTGTGGAGGCAATTAATATTTTTGCGTGTCATGTTTATCGAAATATACCTAAGTAACATGCTGTGTTTGGAAATATAATTGATGATTAAACGAACTTACCTTAAGTGAAGTTCTATCATAATTTTGTGAATTCCTGTATGAAGATATTAACATGAACACTTATTAGGTATCTACGCCAAGTGATAGCCATTCAGACACTAAAGTTGAGAGAAAAAATAAAAAATTTCAACATTTTTCATTACGATATCTCACGCTAGCAACACTGTGTCTGTCCTTTCATTTAGTTCAGAGTAATTATTATAAGAGTGCCTTTGTGCTTCGATAAGCTCGTCTTGGTAAGAGCACTACAGAGCACCCAAATATGTATCAAATAATATATACATAACTACACAATATTATACATAACCACACAATATTATATATGTAAATATAATAATATATATATATATGGGTTATGTTGTCTTCAATAAATATTTATTATTATTGTAATATGTACATTTTTTATTTACAAATTCATACATGGGTTTTTCCACAAAACAGGGGCGGGAGGGTGTTAATATCTTCATACAGGAATTCACAAAATTATGATAGAACTTCACTTAAGGTAAGTTCGTTTAATCATCAATTTTGATTCATTCCTGTATTCGATATTAACATGAACACTTATAAGGTAGATGTTTAGAGCCATGACATTTGTAAATAAGAAATGCTTTTAAATTAATAGAATAATAAGCATAATCGCTTAATATTGAGCAAAAAAAATAAAAATAACAACTTAAGTAGATATTCAAAGCAAATTAATAATTAATGGCATAATTTTGTAGAAATATTAAAACTGTAATAGATAGTAAATCAATATTATTAGTATAATATATTAATAATAATATATGTACAAAAACATATATTTTTATATGTGCGAATACCAAGGGTATATTAAGACTATATTCTAGCAGACTTCTCGTATGTAGTCTTGACGATTAAAAGAGGTTTTAAACCTCTTTCAACAAGCTTGAAAATATTTGTATCAGTTAAAACTTTTAAATGCAACACTTGATTAATCGTAATAAATTGAGCTGTTAATATGCAACCATGAAATATACTTATATTTTAAACAGTAAATTGATCACGAATATATTTTTATAAACTTGAGTAGAATAAATATTACCGAGACATATTTTTGGAAAGAAAAAAAATAAGATCAATTTATTAATATATAAAATTAATAAATCTATGGGTTGCAGAGAACTAGTTCGTAAATTTTTGTTCATCTTGACTTCACTTTACGAAAATACAGGAGTAGGCATTAGTATTTTCGTAAAGTGTTGTTTAATTTTATTCATAGCTCTTTAGAGTTATTTCTTTTAAAGGAGTTAACAATGATATTTTTATTTAATTTCCATAATAATATTGTTATTTGGGTTTTGGTGTAGGTACAGCTCTTTAATAAGGTCATTAAGATTTAAAGTGACCTTAAATTATATTTTTAACTGAATAGGGTGAAGTAAGAATATTCTCAAGAGATATTAAAAAAAAAGAGCCATAGAGAAATCATCTTATAAGCCTATTTTAAAGTTGATTCTGATACAAAGGCTGATGAAGTAACTGTATCTACTGTTTATTCCTGAGTTCTAATAAAGTGATAACAATAGAAACTTAAGATAGTCTGAAAAAAGCATGTTTTCTAATATTGTCAGACAGTAAACATGTTATACAATATTATAGTATATATGTATGTATAACCGTGTTGAGTTTCTCATTTCACATAATATAAAAATTTTAACTGAAGGCATAATTGTTATTCTTAACAGTTATTCATGTTATAATGTAATGTTGTTTAATATCATTAATTGTTATTTTAACAGTCACCCCAACACTACTATCGCTGTTGTACTGGTTAGTTGTAAACAAAAAAAACCACATATATAATTGGAATACAAATATTAGACAATACTTTTTAAGTTCTTGAATTTCTGCATCAAGACCATTTTTCAATTTAGCAGTCTTTCAGTTGAAAAATGTGATCTGATTTTTCAAAGTTGATAATCGCAAAAATCAACGAGCAAAATATGTAACATGTCAATAGGTAGACATGTCGAAATGTTATTCGCGATTGTTCGCGATTAATGCTTTGTTGACTTGTTGCGACGATGAAAAAAAAAATTTTTTTTTTTTTTTTGTCACTTACCCAATAATTCCACTGTCATCACAGGAGATAAAAGTCTCTAATCTTCGTTTAATAATAATCAGTTAATTACATACCACAGCTGAAGTACTACTGTACTGGTATTCAAGTTCCTAGTGAAGCAGTGATGACCCAATTTTCAATTATCATTTGACCTTGGTCAGTCATCATCGAGAGCTAAATCCTTGCAGCGGCGTCATCCATGGACATGAAAGTTAAACAAAATATTAGACTTATTTAATAATGATTAAATACAGCAAAAATTAAATGTAGGCTATGTATCAATTCTAAAAGAACAAAAAAAAAAATATGATACATGCAAGCCAAAATTATGAACCATCATTGTTCATATTATAATAAATCCAATGAAGTGTTTAATGATTCTATGATCTTATATATCTATTGGTAATTTCCAAATCCTTTAACATTTTTGATGCATAGATAACCATTAGTTAATAATTAGCGGCGCGATAGCCTGAAAATAAAAATATTTGATCTCGCAAAAATTAATTTGGTCTTTAAATATATTAATTTCCATTGCGTAACGTTATTCCTAGGTATGGATACCGATATTCCTGTAGATATAGGTACAAGGATACCTAAACATAAATTTAAATAAACATATCATCGATTGTTTTCTACTTTTTCCATATTTATTATTCATTTAAGAAATTTAAGAAATAGTCAATTATAGAAATTTTAAATAACTTTGATATTCAAAAATATTGCATTCTTTTAAAAGCATGCATCCTAACTCAGTTAAAGCATTGATAAATTTGATGTAATATCTAACACATCGAGTTACGATGACAGAATGGTTGTATTAAATACATGTATTTGTAATGGAATAACAAAAAAAAAATTAAGTATGTTATCGAATAGGTTGTCTCATATTCAATTGTATGTGAACAGAATATAATAGCCGAGTTTTTTGCCCGACCTTCTCAGTGCAAATCCGCTTTTCAGATTCAAGCTTTCATAAAAGCCTGTAAATCAAGCCCATGTGAAAAATTAATGAAGATCATCATTTTCATTTTTAATTACTTAAACATGAAAATTAATTGTAATGTTAGTGGTTTAATAGTTTATAAATCTTCATAATATAAAACCTTTTGTATAAAAGTAAATTATGATGAAAGAAACTAGGATAGTACCTAGATACCTAAAGTGTCATTGCACTACATGCGAACTAAAGGAGAGAAAAAAAAATTACACATTAAATTCTGTTCATAGTTTTGAGAACATAAAGAGAGAAAAAATATATTTTTTTTACTCATATTTAAGCACGATAAAATAATATCATCAGGCTCGAATATTTTATGAATGTGGTTATTCTATAAGCGGCAAACGTACGAGTAAGTAGGCTTGCCTTCTTACCCCGACCCGTCTATAGGCGAACATGCGCGAGTCCGCACGAGGTTCGAAACAGCGCAGCACTCCGCCAGCACTCCGATCGGCGGCCGCGCGGCGCCTGACATGACAGGTCGACGGAAATGTCAAAAGAGGACATCAATAAGTACTTGCAAGGCTGTTTTGCTCCTGGTGTTGTTCTTGTGGGGAAATTAAGACTCTTCTGTCCTGGGTAAATCTTCGAGAAAAGTCGTCGCAAGAGACGAGTGCTGTCCTGCGATTTGGCCCGTGGGTCCACCATGGACCGACAGGTGGATTGCTCAGATATTCCTTCAGTGCCAGTTAATATTGGATCTTGATTAACTGTATTTCATATTATTGGTAAAAGACATAATATACACAGAAGTTATTAGAATATTATATTATCAAATAAAATTTTTGTGTCTCACTCGTACATTTCAAATTTTGAGTAGTATTACTAGTTGATTTTGTAAGACGTTGTCAATGGAATTTTTATTGATGTTTCTATAAATAATGACCACAACAAGAAACGATTCGTGTGGAAGACTAAAATAATTGTAAATAGTGCATTTGATTGCGGGTACTTTTCAGACCTGGTCTAGTAAAGTAATCTTGGTTCATTTAAATTAGCAGACAGTAAAAGAAAATATTGATATGAGGGTATATCGAAATAGTTTCTAAAGGTTATCGTTTTGATCCTTTATATCATTCCAATACAGTTGGTGATAAAAAAACAGCATCGCGCGGTGTTCCCAGGTGGTCACCCATCCAAGTATTAACTGCGCCCGATGTTGCTTAATTTCGGTGATCGGACGAGAACCGTCAACCGGTGTTTTCAACATGGTATGGGGGCGTTTAAGCACCAATATTCCTATTTTGGAAGTTGCTTACAAGATAATCATGTCATTTTTGGGAATGATTAATCCATAGGCGTTGTCCCAATAACCATCCTCAATGTATATTTTCGTGAAGGTCACACTCTCTAATGAAGTGTACCCAACACTGAAGCATAAACTGCAGAATATACTATGTTGATTGACTTTTTTGCAATTATTAATATAGAGACGATAATCTTATTGACTCACCCTCATGTATGTCGTCATGATGATCACATCCTCTTATGCAGTGTCCTCAACATAGATGCTTTGCAATTATTTTTTGCAATTATTAATACAAAGGCGATAGTCCTCAGGTTTTTCACCTACCAACTACCCTCAATGTATGTTGTCGTGAAGGTCACACCCTCTAAATGAAGTGTACCCATCACCGAAGAATGCATATTGATTAGCTCCTCTTGCAGTAATTAAAACAAAGGCGATAGTCCTTCCAACTACCCTCAATGTATACTGCTGTGAACGTAACACCCTCTAAGAGGTGTACCCAACACTGGAGCAATATGGATTTTCTGAACCAATAAAAACAATTCCGTAGATTTCACAATTCGTTTTGACGATGAATCCGATAATTTTGAATATTTCTTTTCGGATACTTTGATTTCCGCAAGAAATACTTATAATCACTCACTTTTTTTTATACGAGTTTAATAATGTTGTGTTGAACGGCCGAGCACTAGAACGCTAATGAAAGGACAGACACAGTGTTGCTAGCGTGAGATATCGTAATGAAAAATGTTGAAATTTTTTATTTTTTCTCTCAACTTTAGTGTCTGAATGGCTATCACTTGGCGTAGATACCTAATAAGTGTTCATGTTAATATCGAATACAGGAATGAATCAAAATGATGTGTTTTTAAAAAACAAAAGAAGCTAACAAATGCGTTATTTATTTTATTAAATATCTGAGTTCTTTTTGAACAAACCTACGTCTTCAAAATTTTACGAAAGGTTATCGTGAGCATGGGCATTGTTTTTCAAAATATTTTTAATCGGTAGAGGTTTAGGTCTTAGCTTATTGTTGAAGGTTAGTTGTACAACTTTTGTACTCACTTAATTCTTTTTGTTTAGGTTGCAATGTTTGTTCACTGCTTAGCTTACTTATGACGGTTCCCAATATTCAATCTATCCATGGTTTGCCTTATTAGAGATAGAAGTTTGACATAGCTTGTATGGAGCTTATGTCATATTGGTATCTCTAGTAGGGCAAATGGAAGATAGATGGAATATTGGGCACCTTTTGGGATAGAATATTGAGAAAATTTTCGGAATTGCGAAGGACAATGCAGATACTAGAAGTGGGCAGACGATCCTTAGAAAGTAGGTAGATACCTAGTTCCTTCACGTTCGCTTGCTTTTACCCCTTGGTGAGAGGCTTCCCCCGGCCGTATTTTTAAGGATTGTACGTTGATTTTTTTAATCAGTTTCACTTTAACTTAACTTTAACACTGTGACGCGAAAATTTAAAGACAGAGAGCGAATTTTATTAGTTAAGTTGAGTGACTGGGGCAAGTACCAATTGCACTTTGTGATCTTCTTTCACCATTTGAAGATTGCAATATTCCAGATGGATATTAGGATTGTGTCTCTGAGGGAGATTTTATAAAAGTCAGAATGGACACCGTTATGTTAATATTGGTTAGATATTCTTTAAATTAGTTCTGCTTTAAAACGTTTCAGTCGAACAAGCACGCCCATAAATATTAAATTGTTCGACATTCGATAAAGTGCATCCTATTATAACAAACAATGCGAAGTTGTTAGGTACAATCTATAAAGGCATAAGGCTGGGTAACTCCCATTTTGCATGGAGGCTAAAGCGTCGAAGCCTCATATCTCAGGCGCACGGTAACAGATGCCGTTATGCTCGCCACAAAAGCCTTCGCGCTGCGGTGACTAAGCGTTTGCGATTTGGAAGACATTCTTGCTTCATATTATGTGATGAAGGTAAATTTTAGAATAAGAATTTTAGAGACAATGTAAATTTTAATATTTTAGATTTGTTTGATCTGGTCCTTCCCTCACCATTTTTCTACCGCACCGCTAGACACCGACTAACACCGACCGACTTTAGACTTTACACCGACTTAAGACTTTCATCCCTATGTCGTCGCTATACCACCAGTACGAACGAAGCGATTCGCTTCTTAATTTTTATTACGCATGGCTAAGGTTTGGAATTCTCTCCCGAAATCTGTTTCCCGCATCTTACGACCGTTAAAAAAAGAGTGAATAGGCATCTTCTAGGTAAGCGTGCTCTATCTCTGACCACATCGACACTTTCCATCAGGTGAGATTGTGGTCAAGCTTAAAACTATACAGCATAAAAAAAGAAAAAGCCTAGCTGACTCGGCAAACGTTGCCTTATAAATGATCTCAGACTTTGGGATATTAAAAATAGTTTACCTCATATTCTTTCAAAAATACCAAATAAAATCACGAGATTTTTCTAAAAAAAATGTCAAGCCGTTTTGGAAAAGTGTTGTTACAAACGCTATTACAGGAGAATTTTTTTACATGTAATAGTAGCCAACCAGGCCAATGTTGTTTTACCATTTATCTCAGACCTACCGAATGGTGACAAAAAAATCATTTAAATCGGTCGTGGTCACCTTACTGTACATTAGATAGTATAATTGAGGTCCCGAGCATTATCTTAATAGATATGAGAAAGTAATATTAATGGCAAGCAATGCAATTTCCGGATGCTAATTAAGTGTCTTATAAGTTTCTTATCTTTACACGTCAACTACAGATAGCAATGACGCGATATAATTATTAAGATACTAGCGGACGCCCGCGGCTTCGCTCGCGTTTAACCTCTGCTTTACATCCTCAGGCATTTAATTACTAAAATTCCTGTCTTAACTGCCATTTATTTTAATAATATTAAGACGACAAATTCTTCCTTTGTGCTTGCTGCTATAGTCACTTATCGGTTTTGAAAATATGAGGTTGTTACAAAAAGTTTAATATACTCGTAGTTCAATTAAGGTACCGAATCTATAGGGAAAAAGGCGGGAACCCTATTACTGAGACTACACTGTCTGCCCGTCCGTCGATAATAAGTGGCGGCCACTTTTTTTAATTCTGACCATAAATTCGTTCTCTATTCTTGCTGCGATACTCAAATATCGATTTTCAAAGCAATTGGCCCAGTAACAAAAAAGTTCAAAATGGCGGCCACTTTTTTAAATTTTGACTACAAATTCCTTCTCCATGCTTATTGCGATACTCAAATACCGATTTTCAGAGCCATCGACCCAGAAACAAAAAAGTTCAAAATGGCGGCCACTTTATTTCATTCTGACCATAAATTCGTTCTCTATGCTTGCTGCGATACTCATATATCGATTTTCAAAGCAATCGGCCCAGTAACAAAAAAGTTCAAAATGGCGGCCACTTTTCTAAATTTTACCCACAAATTCGTTCTCTATGCTTGTTGCGATACTCAAATATCGATTTTCAAAGCAATCGGCCCAGTAACAAAAAAGTTCAAAATGGCGGCAACTTTATTTAATTCTGACCATATATTCGTTCTCTATGCTTGCTGCGATACTCATATATCGATTTTCAAAGCAATCGGCGCAGTAACAAAAAAGTTCAAAATGGCGGCCACTTTTTTTTAATTCTGAGAATAAATTCTTTCTGTTTGCTTGTTGCGATACTCAAATATCGATTTTCAAAGCAATCGGCCCAGTAACAAAAAAGTTCAAAATGGCGGCCACTTTTTTTATTCTGACCATAAATTTCTACTCCATGCTTGTCGCGATACTCAAATATCGATTTTCAGAGCAATCGGCCCAGTAACGAAAAAGTTCAAAATGGCGGCCATTTTTTTTAATTCTGACCATAAATTCTTTCTCTATGCTTGCTGCGATACTCAAATATTGATTTTCAAAGCAATCGGCCCAGTAACAAAAAAGTTCAAAATGGCGGCCACTTTTTTTAAATTTTGACCACAAATTCCTTTTCCATGCTTGTTGCGATACTCAAATATCGATTTTCAGAGCAATCAGCCCAGTAACAAAAAAGTTCAAAATGGCGGCCACTTTTTTTAAATTTTGACCACAAATTCCTTCTCCATGCTTGTTACGGTACTCAAATATCGATTTTCAGAGCAATCGGCCCAGTAACAAAAAATTTCAAAATGACGGCCACTTTATTAAATTCTGACCATATATTCGTTCTCTATGCTTGCTGCGATACTCATATATCGATTTTCAAAGCAATCGGCCCTATAACAAAAAAGTTCAAAATGGCGGCCACTTTTTTTAAATTTCGACCACAAATTCCTTCTCCATGCTTGTTGCGATACTCAAATATCGATTTTCAGAGCAATCGGCCCAGTAACAAAAAAGTTCAAAATGGCGGCCACTTTTTTTAATTCTGACCATAAATTCGTTCTCTATGTTTGCTGCGATACTCAAATACCGATTTTCAAAGCAATCGGCCCAGTAACAAAAAAGTTCAAAATGGCGGCCACTTCAAAATTTGGATTTCAAGAATCCCCGAAAAACTGAGTACGAATTGATTTTATAACCTGATAAAAACCTAGGTACCAATTTTCAAGATCTGAACTACTTTTATTTCTTCGGGAATTCCTGGAAAAACGAAAAAAATCACTTTTGTATGGGAAAATCCCTTGAATGTACGATTTTTACCCCTTAAAATTTGAATTTCTGAAATCCCCGTCTTAGTACGAATTCATGACCTTATATCGACCTAGGTACCAAATTTCAGATCTCTACGACTTTTAGTTTTTCGGGAATTCCTGGAACAACGAAAAAAGAATCACTTTTGTATGGGAAAATCCCTTTAATGTACGATTTTTACCCCTTAGGATTTGAATTTCTGGAATCCCCGTCTTAGTACGAATTCATGACCTAATATCTACCTAGTCACCAAATTACAGAGCTCTACGACTTTTAGTTTTTCGGGAATTCCTGGAACAACGAAAAAAAATCACTTTTGTATGGGAAAATCCCTTTAATGTATGATTGTTACCCCTTAGGATTTGAATTTCTGGAATCCCCGTCTTAGTACGAATTCATGACCTAATATCTACCCAGGCACCAAATTTCAGATCTCTACGACTTTTAGTTTTTCGGGAATTCCTGGAACAACGAAAAAAAATCACTTTTGTATGGGAAAATCCCTTTAATTTAGGATTTTTACCCCTTAACATTTGAATTTCTGGAATCCCCGTCTTAGTACGAATTCAGGACCTAATATCTACCTAGGCACCAAATTTCAGATCTCTACGACCTATAGTTTAGGCGGAATCCGTGGAACAAACCAAAATGCTTCATTCTTTTATATATTTAGATTAGTTTCTTATAACGATGCTCGTGCAAATAATCAAATGGAAAAAACTCATCTCTATAATAAATAAATCAAAATAAATCGCCGATATACATATAAGCGCTTAACATAATTTCATCCAATAACAAAATAAATCAACTTGTAATGTAGTGCCTGCTGAGTTTAAAATTTTGATCTAAATTTTTTTCTATTGAAGATAGGCTTGCGCTTGACGACAATCATACCTGATAGAAAGCAATGATGAAGTCTAGGTTGGAGCGCCTGCCTTTTCACTCTTCTCTTGAAGGCACCCAGATTGTACTTGGCTGGGAACACGGAGGCTGGAAGGGCGTTACACACTTTCGCGTATCAGAAATGTGGAAGAAAAGCGTTTCGTGCGAGTTTGTTGGATGTCAACCACACAAGGATGCCACCGCTCTCGATGTCTTGCGGTTTTATGGTAGAAAGGTGAAGGAGGCATAACGTTATATACGTCATCACGGAAGTCAGTGAATTTTTTTCTGTATTAATATCGTACTTATAAGGCGCATATAGAGCTTTATTGAAAACGGATATTAAAAAAAACCGGCCAAGTGCGAGTCGGACTCGCGTACCGAGGGTTCCATACCATAAAAGAAGTAAGACATTGAAAGAATCACTTTTGTTCATGAATTTACGAGTGTAATTTATATGTAGGTACTTTTGTTGGCGAACCGCAAACGTAACTTTGTTTTTGGTGGTTTATTGTTATAATCAATAAAAGTATAATAGTTAGGGAGTTGATTTTATTTTTCCTGTAAAATATACATTAATGTCTATTGATCATAATTATTTCAGATTTTTCGATCGATAAACTTCGGAGATAAGGGGGGGGAACGGTATTTTTTTCGAAAGTTTGCCCAATAAATGAAAAACTATCAGGCATAAAAATAAATAAAAATTGGTTTTAGAATATACAATTAACGCCCTTTCATATGATACCCCACTCAATATTGTTATCTCATTTTGAAATTTTGGCGACCCGGTTTTCCCCCCTTTTTAAATAAAAATAAAAACAATTTTCAAATTTTTACGATTGCTATGACGTCGCGTCACTATTATCTATAACTATTCTAAATTTCAGGTCGATAGCTTGAATAGTTACTGAAATAATCGAGTGTGACAGACGGACGGACGGACGGACGGACGGAGAAAGTCTCACCATAAGGGTTCCATTTTTACCAAATTGGTATGGAACCCTAAAAAGGTGCATTGGAAAATTTGTTAATAAAATACCTAACTATGACATACTAATACGTGACTACGTACGTGCCCTTAACTTTAACATCACGTATACCAATACTTGATGTTAAAGTTAACATCGAGTTAACATCACTTTTACTAACTAATACGTGATGTTAAAGTTAAGGGCTAATAATAAAGGTGATCGGGGGTTCACCTTTAATATAAGCCCAGCCTCGGCAGATGTTACGTTAAGTTAAACGATTCTAACACGAAGTGGCGACCCATAGATTATTAAATGTGCAAAACGTGGTGGTAATTTTATATTTTGTTATTGTTCACAATTTACAGATTTTAATATGAAGAGCACTGAATATCTGAACCAAAACCCGAAAAACAAATACCTAGTTATTCTTTTGCGGTTACAAGTAAAAGGAAAGAATTTCAGTCGTGCTGACTGAGTATTAACGGAATTGAAGATGGAGAGCACAATACGTAAAAAAAATTACAACAAATTCAATAAATTAAGGAGAGTGAAAACATGAATAAAAACTGTTGTTTCAAAAATAGGCTATGTGTGGCTCCAACTTGCGCTTAGAAAATTCCGTAGTATGCTTTCTGATTATTATTTATTATTCCGTGAAAATTACGCTTATACCTAACTAAAAATCGCTTCATCGGGGAGATGATAACCAAATGTGGTGGTGATATGGTTCCATACAAGTATACCTAGAGGCAGATATAGAACCCTAAAAATCGAAATCATTCGATATCAAATGAAGCCTCACAACACTCCCCTATTCTTGACACCCTCGCGAATAGGTAATATTTTACTCAACGGTCACGCGTCATAAATCAAACATTGTTATTCTAGGTTCAGTATTTAAAGCGGGGAAGCCATCTATTTATGCATCGGCCTCGTGATACTGCAAGAATTTGGCAGCAAGTTTTTTTGTTCCAGTCACGTTCGACTTATGATAAACGTACTCGGGGGAGTGACGATTTACATAGCTTGAATACGGAATGATGACGTGTTGATGAATGATGAGCGGAGATTGTATAATCTAAAGTCGGAAAACTTGATAAGAATAGAATGTAAAGTAAAGATGTTGTAGGAGGGTGTTGATTGGTGTGGCCTAGTTTTGACGCCGTAAATTAAGTGATCGTGGAAGTTGTGTAACTTTCGGCTTTGGGCCAAGTTAGTGATGTTTGATTGAAATTACTCTGCTACTTAAACGTTACGGTTAATTTACCTTATTTGTATACATAAAAGGAAAAGGTTGATTGACTGAGAGATCTATTGACGTACAACTCTAACCATTGAACGACTGCATTGAACGGATCAAGATATTCAGCTCACAGTGTTTTGACCATTATTTATGTGCTATGTTAAAACGATGCATTACAATAATTAATTCAATTAGTGTTAAATGAGTTTATTTAAGATGAAGAAAATAGTTCTTTATCATAAATATGAAATCGAATTATTTTATTTTTAAGATTGAATGTGAATGGCTCTTTCCCTCTTTATTATATTTATCCTTGTAAATTAATGAACTAAATTAGTTTATAATCATATCTGCTTTCGCTTTATCAAAAATTCTCGTTATAATTAATTTTTTGATGTCTCTATATTCCGCCAGCTGTGGAATTCGCTACTAATTTCAGGTTGGTAAGTAAAACCATAAACTTTATCTTCCGAAATTTAAACTATTTCCTTTCAACCGAAAGTTTCATCTCGAGACCGCCTTAAACATAGTTTGGAATGTTATTACTTAATGCGTCAGCTCTTTCAATTTGCTATATTTAATCATGATTCTTTTTGGTGTTAGTTATTCGTTTATATTTAGATGCAGGTATTTATTTAACTTCATAATATCCTCAAGGTATATTCAAAGAAACCAATCAATAAAACCTGCTTACGTGTTTCTTTTATATCATAAGTCATAATTTTGTTTAGGCTAGTTCGATTAAAAACACTTTACTTACCAAAATTGATGAAGTATTTTAATTGTTTGATTTGACAAACTTGTATATAGACAAGGAACTTAGGAGTGTTTATTAGGTATTTGATTAATGCAAAAAGTGTCGCAAGTAAAAAAATGTTTGAGCTAGCCCAAACAGTAGGTAGCTATACAATTTCGACTAAAATAGATAAAAGATAGATTACTATTAGATAAAGTAGATTAATTACATATTATTATTAGAAGTAGAAATACTACTATATGTTTATAAGATACTTAAACAGATTTAATGTTTCGAAGTTCTAAGCCGGCTTATTTTCGAAAGGTACACAAACTGTAGTGTAAAGCTAAAGTTTTCCGACGACCGTCTTCAGTTTAGTTTGGATAGTTCCGTGATTTCCGGCAGTTGTTTTGTTTAGAGCCTATTACGATGCTGCTTTGTTCGGATTATTGCTATAATTAATTAAGCTATTTTAAACTATGTTAGATGTTTTAAATATGAGGGTGTTTACTATTTGAAGGAGTATATCCTTGTTTTTAGTAAAGAAATAAAATTAATGTCCATTTCACTTTTTTATGTAGGTATGTGAGCATAACGATTGTAATGAAATTCGTGACCCTTTAGAAACTAAATGTACGGGCTGTTGTACACTTTGATCACTTATTATTTTATTATTGTAAATAAAGTACCATAGTACCATATAAATAAAAAAAAAATACGCAAGGTTCAAAGAAAAAAAATATTTTATTTATTTATTCAAATAATAATAAAAACTTTTATAAAGAAAATTGATTATATATTTTAAAAATGCTGTAGTTATTATGCCGATAAATGCAAACGATAAAACTCTTAGAAAATAAATAATTAATCGGTTCCGATTGTTCTTCAGAAAACGAGGGATTAAACCCACGGTGGAAACTACCCCACTTTGATTATAAAAAATTTAAAGAGCCGTTTGAAAGTAACAAAGAAGAGACATGAAAGCGCTTCCGAATCAAAACAATGCAGCTCATGGGGAGCCTTGACTTCCGGCACCTACTGTGAGCGAGGGAGAGAATCGATCCACTCGCCCAATTATACCTACTAACTACTAGGGATAGGGACTGGGGTGCGGATGAAAATGGTGTGAAAGCTAGATTAACCAAAGGTCGTCTAAAGTATGCCTGCTCGAAAGTACTTACTTGAGAGTTGTTACCTAGATAAGAATTGTTATTGTTGTTACGATAATTTCTGTATTCAGTTCAGGCTTGTCGACTATTGCCGGTGCTCGTTGATTCCTTCCCCTTGTTCCTCGTGCTTTTCTTGATAAATCGACCTTATTAAGGCCGGTGATAAGCCGACGAGTATGTAGGTTGAGGTCTACTGAATCTACACTAGAGACAAATAAAGCACATCGTTTGGTCTTGAGTTTCTAAACGTTAGCTCTACGTGTTTTTAACACATGTAAAGTGTATACACATATACCTTGGAGAGACAAACTTTACTTAAAGGAATCTTAAAACGTAGGTAACTATACGAAATCAAGTATAGAAGTCCTAACTAAAGATTTTTTTACGCTTTACAAGTTAGTACTTGACTGCGATCTCACCTGATGGTGATGATGCAGCCGAAGATGTAAGCGTACTAGCTTGGAAGGGGTAAATTATGTCACCCCAACGGTTTCTATACGGCATCGTACTGGAACGCTAAATCGCTTGGCGGTACGTCTTTGTTGGAAGGGTGCTTACAGATAATGACATAAGTCATAACTACTCATATTTTTATAGTGTTTCGATTTCCTTTTTAATTCCATGTCAAGGCGTTTCCATACTTCAGGGGGAAAGGGCTCGAGAAAAAGTAAAGCACGTTATGTAGCATTCTCCAATAAGCTACATCGCGCACGTCATGTGCCGTAGACATCTCTAGAGCACTCTAGGCACAATGGCGCGAGCTAGACGGTAGCTGAGTCGCGCACAATGCCCCGGCAAACTTTTAACGACGTAACTGTCTTATACTTTTAAATGGACTGGCTTTATGCTCACGTGAAAAGGTTCAGTAATTGCTGTTTTAACATACCAAATATCTGGGAACTGCCGTGCTATTCTGCAAAACAGCGACGAGCGTACATCTATGCATCTACGAATTTGTCAGTTGTAATAGAGTACAATTTTGCATGCCATTTTCGGGTTGGCAGCTATCTGGCAGCTGTTTCAGAGATGGACATCTTGTAGAATAGCACAGATGTACTTCCTTCGTCCGTCGTCGTATGTATGGCAACGCTATTACCGTAGTAAAGAAAGGAACACCGACATTTTATCAACGTGAAAGGTTACAACTCTCTCTGCTTTCCTTATCGTAATGTTATAAATTACTTTGCGATAGTGACTGCTTATCAGGATAGTATTTCCGGGATACGAAAATATACGAGTAGGTACTTTCCTTCCTGAACTCAAGGTACCACATACAATAACAGTTGATCACAGCTTCTGGTTTAGTGAGGTTAAATAGCTGCTTACTTCATTTGCAGTTCCGATTACTCAAGAAAAGCGAAACCTGATTAACCCTTCTAAGGTGAAAATCATGAGGCTACTTCGTTAGATTACATCAATGGCTTATTGAAACTGACGATAAAAATTCAACTGACTTAGAAAGAGGATAAGTAAAAATATATTTATGTTACATACGTAAATAGGGCCGAATATTTTCTCAGCTACACATATTGGCCTCTAAATATAGAAGCTTAGTAACACCACGGTCCATTAAAGTTATCTCCCAACAAATCACTATTCCCTACTTTCACACGATCACCAAACTAACACGCACACATGTGTTGTCAATTAGAGGAAAGGGGAAGATAAATATCTTTTATTTTGTCTTAATTTGATGGATATAGATTATTATAAAAGTGGTCACTAAGACTGGGGCCCTACCACCATCTCTTACAGCAGTATTATTATAATATTGTTTTAAAATTTTCATACTCACATTGTATGAAATTGCCAAAACAATATTACATTAATAATACTGCTATAAGGGATGGTGGTACGGCCCCAGAACTGTAAAGGATAAATAAATAAATAAATCATTCCATCCACTTTAAAGAACAAGAAAAACTTTGAATTTTAAATAAATAGGCTTTTTAGAAGTTTCGTAGTAAAAAAAGATAAGTAATTAAATTAAGAATTAAACATATATTTAGAGCACTTAATCGAGTGATCTTACGCCAAAAATGGACATCATTTACTTACAACATATTGGAGAAAAGCTGATACTTTTACACTTCTGGACCAATATTAACCAAACAGCTAAGAACCACCGCAAGGAAACTAGCTTTCATATGAAAGAAAACCACATCAAAATCGGACCATCCCTTTGAGAGCTACGACGCCCTAGACAGACAGACAGGTAGATGTCGACGTCAAACTTATAACATTCCTCTTTTTGCGTCGGGGGTTAAAAAGGATAAGCAACAATGAAATATGAACATTTATAATGAGCATAGTTAAAGATAAACATAAATAGCTCGGAAATAAAACTAAGCACAGAAAATGTTGTTGTTGTTGTTTTTGTAGATTCGGAAAGTTATGTCTAGCAAAAATAACGAACTTAGCAAGCAGACAGAGGAAAACATTTGTTTTTGTAATAAACTGGCGCGTCGCCTCCGGTGGGAGGTGAAAAATATCCAGTTTCCTTAATGAAATTTCAACTTAGACTGAAAGTTATTTTTAGATCTTATAATCTAATAAGCGCTTAGGTAAAGTTCCTTCCCAAGTACGTTCTTAGATCTGGAACTTGAGAATGAAAACTGTTATCAGTAAACCGCCACTAAAATAATTGATTTGACAAAACACAGCATATCCACACCTTCCACCATATTTATTTTTCTTTTCGTTTACAGCACGAAGCTGAACAATAATGAATACAAATCTCATGCATTTACTTGTTCTCAAGTCTCAACATTGGGTACCACGGGCAATAAACGATCTTGTTGACGTGTTTACTAAATATATGCTTACTCGATTTTATAGCTTTTCTTAGATAAAGCAGCTAAGACTGTCATACGAAAAACAGAAATGATGGATAGACTGGGAGAGCCAGAAACAAATTCGAAACTCATTCCTTGACATAAAAAATATCCTTACAATAACACTAAGAATTCCTTTAAGGACCTCTTGATCAATTAGTGGTATGTTTCCCGTATTTTTGACCTGTTTATATATTGAAAGGAATTTGGTCTTGTTGCCAAGTAACTGTCGCTAACAATTAGGCTATCATAATTTAATAGATTCAATTATACGATTTCCACAATGGCGCGAATTAATCAAATCCAGTTCCGAGAGGAAGTTCCTGAATAGCATATTATGCAAATCGCTACAGCTTCACAACGAATATATCAGTCTGTTACAGCCTACTAAATGATGCAATTTATGTGTGAGTGTGCGCAAGTAAGCTAGGAAAATTTATACTATTTTACCACTTAGGGGATAGGAGATTTACATAGAAAAACATATAGTTTGCAACGTTTAGTTGAGTTTAGGGTTGAAATTAACTTTGTGTGATGCCATGTGTAATAAGCAGAAGTAGAGCGCACTTCAAACGAGACAGCGCGTCGCCTCTTGGTCAGCTATACTTAGTTCATAAGCAAATATTCTGTCCGCACGTTTTACTTGTTTACAACATGTAAGGTAAGACTGCTAAATTGTTTAAAATACTCGTATATACAAACAAAAAAGTAAATTCCAAAGATTTGAGGTTCTATATAGTTTTGCTCAGCGAAAATTTGTTGACGAGTGCCTTAAACTTACAATGTGATATTGTTTGGTTTACAATAATTCAGTAAAATATTTAAAGGACAATGACCATGGATGTATATGGATTCCCGTATCAAGTTGATTCAAACCCAAACTTTATTTTTTATAGACTACGGTCTCCACATTAACTCCTACAATTATTACTTTTTTAATTAATATCCGGATTCTAAAGTTATAGGCAAACAAACAAGATGTACTTCTTAGTAAAATCAGTATGACACGAAATGTGCATCGAAAAAAAAGTAACTTTTTGTATGCAAAATTAAATTCCGGATATGAGAAACAAATTCTTAGTGCCAATGGTTCTTAAATCTGTCCTTGATTGGACTGAGACAGAAGCTGATGGGTTGACGTTATCTGATAAACACAATGAAGTTAACAGAGTCTCTCTACTCTCTCTCTACTACTATCTACTGGTACTCTGAGTCGCCGTGAGCAACAAAAGTTTTTTAGCTTTTAAATACCCACTCTCCGACGTACCAATAAGCTTATTGATTGCACACCCATTGTTAGAAGAAGTATAGATAGAGAAAAGAGATGCATGGCGCTAATGGTCACCTGCATTTCTTTTACGGTTCAGATAGAACAGGATTTTTTTAAAATTTTTTTTTGTATTCTATTACGAGTATTACTAGAGTTTAGTGAGTCGCGTTTTTTGGAAAGTCTCCAGTTTTGGGGTGTCTCTTGAAAATTTTGCGTCAGATGTGCCTCTTGTGAATTTTACGGTTCTGGTACCTATTGCTTTCGCGGCTATTGTGGCTCCGTTCGATCGATGGTAATTGATAGTCAACTGATACAAATCTGTGCTGGCTATGTGAGCGCCGAGCAATGAGACGATAAATTCAAACTGACACTAATCTCCCGCGGGCGGTAGTTGCGCGTTCTGTTCTGTTACATACACGAGGACATCGTTATGTGGACATTTTGGACATGACAACGATCGAAAATTCAACAATTAATTATTAGTTTTCATAAATTTGTACAGTTATAATAATAAATAATACGACGGTTTCAAATGCTATAATTTCCGCTTGTGTGATTTAACATTTCAAATATAGATATTTTGTTTATGTTCAGGTGGTGCCGCTTTCTGATATTATTTTTGCTTGGGTTAATTAATTTTGAATATCTCAGTTCTCTGAAACAACTATGTTAAGCTAGAAGTATTAGAACTTCCCTGAGTGGACCTTAGTGAGTCTTCGTCTCCAGAGATAGACAATGGTGGCTGTAACTACAGAAGTAACTTTGCCGGTTGATAAACGGTCTCGCCAAAGGAGATTAGGTACCTATTGCTTCAATTGTTGCCTTGATGGACTTGAAAAAAGAATGAACGATACGTCAAAAATGTAGTATAGAGTAACATCTTATCATAGGTATTACTATATATATATAGCTACTCGTGCTGATTCACTCACTCACTCACTCACTGATTGATCACCTCTCCTGAACAATTTTGTATGAAAATTTTTTTTTTCATGAATGGGGTCATATAGAAGAAAAAAATTCATTCGGAGGAAAAATACGGAGAAAGCTGATGATTGAGGATTTCGAAGACGGGTGAAGAGCACGGGGAGGGTATTAAAGATAGGTGGTGGGTGCTCGACCAAATGTCATTCGAAATGTCATGCAATTGGCAGTGAGCTGAAAAAAAGTTCAAAATGGCGGATTCAAGATGGCCGCCATACAAACTTCATCGGTGTCCATCTCGAAAAGTATAAAAGATGGAAGAGTGGTTTCTTGACAAGAAGTGATCAGGACCCGCAGGTCTATTTGATGGATAGAAAAAAAAAATCAAAATGGCGGAATTTATTTTTCCATAGAAAATGTATGGGGAATATTCAAGAGACCACAAGTTGTAAAACATGCAGTACATTAATGCGGTTTTTCAGAGGACTCCCAGAGAAAATTATGGAATAAGATGATGATTAAGGGTTTTGAAGACAGTCGACGAGCATGGGTAAGGTATTAAAGTTAGGTGAGGACTGCTGAAACAAAAAATACTCAGAACATCAAAAAAACCAAAATGGTGGATTCAAGATGGCCGCCATACAAATTTCGTGTTGTTGTATCACGGAAAGTATAAAAGGTAAGAGGGTGGTTTCTTAGCAAGAGATAATCAGGATTTCAAAGTCTACGGGAAGAATGGAAATAAATTCAGTGGCTGAATTAATTTTTCCATAGAAAATCTACGTGCGTAGGGAACTATGCAAGGCATCGCAGTTCTTTGGAGAACCGCCAGAGAAAAATATGAGAAGAGATGATCATCTAGGATCTGGATGATGATTGAGGAGCATGGTCATGGTTTTAAAGATAGTTAAGGGCTGTTCAATCGGATTCCAATGGGCGATGGAGATGACGGCGATACCTTTATGGGTGGGAAGACTGCACGCGGGCCACATGTGGCCCGCGCACCCACGCGCCCTACTAGTTAATAATATATATATAGCTGCTTGTGCTGATTCACTGACTCACTGATTGATCACCTCTCCTGAACAATTTTGTATGAAAAATTTTTTTTTCAATGACTATTTCGTATAGAAGAGAAAAATTCATTCGGAGGAAAAATACGGAGAGAGCTGATGATTGAGGATTTCGAAGACGGGTGAAGACCACAGCCAGGGTATTGGAGATAGGTGGGGGGTGCTCGACCAAATGTCATTCGAAACGTCATGCAATTGGCAGTGAGCTGAAAAAAAATTCAAAATGGCGAATTCAAAATGGCCGCCTTTCGAATTTCCTCGATATCTCGGAAAGTATAAAAGATGGAAAAACGGTTTCTTGACAAGAGTTGATCAGGACAAAAAGATCTATTTGATGGCTAGAAAAAAAATCCAATATGGCGGAAAAAAAAATTCTATAGAAAATGCATGGCGAATTTTGAAAGGATTTTATAAGGGCGGGAAGACAGCACGCGGGCCACGTGTGGCCCGCGCCTCCACGCACCCTACTAGTTTCAACTAAAATTATTAAGCTTTTTATGCGCATATGTATTTCCAGCATTTCCTTATTATTCGAGATCATGGCCACACACTGTCTCCACTGCGAAATCGACAATATCCGCATCCAAGCGACCCCTGCGGCCCGTCGCTGTGTGACTACTCCCTCAATTACAGCTCTTGCACAAAGTGCCCTTTACAATAATAGCTGAATATTAAGATATCACTCCATCCAGATGGAAATGTAGATCGGTTGGACGGAAGCGCTTCCGATGATTTCATAATTGCAGGGGTCTTCGCTAACTTTCGCCTTTTCGAATAAAATGAATGAATGGACGAATAGCAAAGATGCCTATATCGTTCTAAAAACAACATTTGGGTTTAACGCTCGTTTTCACCAACACTTTAAGAAACGCCTATGCCGATAGGTGACAGTTTTCACCTACAACAACTGTCACCTAAGGGCTTAGGCGTTTTTTAAAGTGAATACGAGCATTAGTTAAATAAAAGATTAATTACTACCTTATGGTCCTCTACCTTTTCACAACCACCAGATAAACCTTATTTAACGAACATATTTGATGTTGTGACAATTTTTGTATTGGCAATCTGTCAAAGTGTCAAGTTTACTCGATAGATAAAGTTTATCCATCTTTGAGTTTATCTGGCGGCTGTGAAACAAGCTCTATATAACTCGTGCTACCTATATCCAACTTTAAGATCGTTATCTTTGCTATACCTAGTATAAGTTAGATAGGTATCATATCTGTTTTCGGGGGAGTACTTTAAGCAACAACGGGGGAATTATTACCCTTAAAAGGGAAGTTGAGTAGGTAATATAAAGAGGACAATATTGCCAAAGTTCTCACGTCCCGCGGTCTATTCTCATTTGATGCCATTAATAATCTATTTGTGCAACAATTTCGCTTGAGAGCTTGTGTCCTGTGACGCCCTCGTGCTTGCAATAATGGCAGAACAAAATTGCTGCAATCGAGCCGGGTATCATCGAATTAGATCCCCCTTGCAGCTCTCGTCTGGTACAGTGTCGAGAGCGCGGTCGTACTGACCTGTGCGATTTGTTTCAAGGCGTAATGTTTTGACACTCAATCTGCATAAGGATGTTTGTGAAGTGATTTAGTACATGGAAGTCAGAATGAAGATAACCGAATCTGTAGTGAACGGACCAGATACTGATGATACGAGTATTGCAATGGATGATACCAATCCGAAACCAAGGTAGTTATTCCTATTTCTAGTATAAAAGAGTCTATTTTTAGAAGTGATGATTCATGTTGTCTTAGATTTCAAATTCTTGGTACAATAAATAGTGTCGTTCATAGTGAATTGGTATCTTATACCCTTGAAACAGACATGTACCCAGGATAGCTGACAGCACGAAAACATGTCGCCAGTTTACCGGTGCCAAAAATGCTTGTTTTGACACCAGCAATAAAGACATCATGTAGTTTGGGTACTCATCAGCCACCTATAGAATTTTGACAGATAGCGCTACTGTTTGCTTGTACGAAAAAGGTTTACGGTTCGATTCCCGCCACGGGGCCCACTTTGGAATTTTATAATTTCTAAAGTGGCTCAGGTCTGGTCTGGTGGGAGGCTTCGGCCGTGGCTAGTTATCACCCTACCAGCAAAGGCGTACCGCCAAGCGATTTGGCGTTCCGGTGCGTTGCTGTGTAGAAACCGTTGGGGTGACTTGACTTACCCCTTCCAAGTTGGTGCGTTAACATCTTTGGATGCATGATGCATAATCACTTACCATCATGCGAAATTGCAGTCAAGTACTAACTTGTATACCTAGTGTAAAAAAAGATATGGGAATCCGAACGATTTACGTAAACATTAGGTTTCTTGCCGGTGACACTTGATGAATAATTTACATTAAGGAATTGACAAGGTGTGAAGGTGGGATCCGAAACCATTCACGCTGCGTATTGCGTACCCCTCGCCCTACTTCCTGAGTTCCTGACGTATTTGTTACAATGTTATAAACACCCGGGTCGTCCCAAATAACCGGGGTCGTTGACCGCCTGCCCTGAACGCCTGTTGACAAGGGTGGAAGACGATTAATTTTAAAACGCAATAGAATGTGGATATCTCACGTGACCCTGCATATGTAAAAGTGACCAAAACGTTTGTCCGGTTGACATGCGACAAGCAGCGGATGATGGAGCGATTTGTTTTAAATACGTATGTAATTTTAATTCACGTCGTGAGCATATAGATGGCTGGGGTTGATAGTCAAATTAATATTTAATATTATTTTTCAGAACTGGTTGTAATATTAACTCTGACTTATGTTGTCAAATAAATAAAACAAGTAAATAATTTCAAAATTAAGTAAAAAACACGACTGCCCTGTGGTAAAACGACTATTTCCAAAAAGATATAGCCTATGTTACTCGGAATGATGTACCTAAGGATTCTAACGATACCTCATATTATTATGTCCAAATCTGTTCAGCCGTTCAGAAGTTATGGTGGTGTAAAGAAACTCACATACACACTCCTTTTTTGGACAGTCGTGTAATAAATGTGAACAATCCAAAGATATGTCTGTCTACTGTTTACGGTAGGCGTGAGTTTTAAAGAATGCAAGATTTTAAAATGCCCCGTGATGATAAAAAAAGTGTCGTAAGGCTATGCTTCTGGCACAAACTTGACAACATTTTCACCGCGTATCATGAAGAGAGGCGAAAATTTTACAAACTAAGAACAACCTGCAAGCGAACGTCTCTGTTTGTGCAGCGAAGGAAACTGTAACTGTTGTGACGCTTTTCGCTGAAGCACAGTTCTTACTTTGTTGTCCTGCAAAGAACTGACATGTTGTAGTTTTTTGAGAAAAAAAGATTTCTGTATTTCATTCAGTATTTTTTACAAATGTGCAATGTGCAAAAATATCTTATCTTATTTCATCTATTTAAACCAGCAATCCTTGTACATAAATACCGTTAAAAATAATATTTTAGTGCCATCTCTACAAATTATATGGTTGATGGCACTTGAATGCTAATTTATGTGGCAGGTACCTCCTTTTATTTTTATAATAATTTGTCATCAAGTAATCAATCGTTGCCTTAATTGTTTTTCGAGATGGTAGGTTGTTATTAAGGTACGAATCCAAAATATTGAAGAGCAAAGCTCGGTCGCCCAGGCCCTGATTTAGATACGTCTACAGATCCGGAAGATGATTTCGTTATGGTTCAAATCAATAAATACATTCCATAAGTATCCAACCCACTAACTTAAGGGTAGATACTTGTTATGAATTACAGTAACCCTAAACTAAGTGTGTCGGCATCCGTGTATCGCATCAGGTGTAGAGGCAAACAAGGCAACAACAAATTTTAAAGGGATCTCGAACAATGTTGGTGTAACCACATGCAAGTACAGTAAACATGACGGGCTACCGCTGTATCGACCACATGCCGTGTTGTGGAACATAATATTGTGGCAATTGTTTACTAGAGTTCGGTCTAGCGGGCACTTCGTTTGAGTAAAGGCATTTTAAGTACAAAAGGTGAAATAAAGATCATAGCTTTATAAAAAAGCCCTAAAATCTTAGTCATCAAAAATATAGGACGTTAAAAACAGAAGATAATTTTTTTTTTTTTAGATTGTGTAGGTCACAGGTACTTAAATTTTAATTTACTATTTGTTTTCGATTTCGATCATAAATTGATAAGATTAAGATGATGATTTTACAATTTTTATGGTGATAAATTAAACCACTATCTCACCTTATGTAATTAAGACGACTGAGAACCAACGACGACGACGAAGACAGAAGTCTTCGTCGTCGTTGGTGCGATTTTCACAACTGAAAATTTTTGGGTGATAGGCTGATAGGCATTAATGTTTTTCAGAGTTATAAAACTTAGGTATATTTATCAGTTCTCTAGTACCCATTACACAAGCTGTCGATTATTTAAGATTTGCGATGAGTGTAATAACCTTATTATTTTTAGTTATTTATCTACCTTATGTAAAGAGAGCTACGAGTAAGAGCGTACGTTTAGTGTATGTCTGTCAGCTCGAAGACGATTCGTTATATCTAAACATGCAGTTTAATTAAATGAAGTAAATATACTTCTACGCTACGAAGTCTCAACTCTCAAGTCACTCGAGTACTGTTTGAATGTGACCATATACTCGTAATAAGCAACGCCTTGCAAACATGTGCGGTTTGTGTGGTCCCCGCACTATATAGTAGCTGTTAGTTCTTGTGTAACAGGAATATATTATATTTATAGCAACAAGATTCACAGCTGCGACAAACATTCTTTGAAGTTTCCGATGACTTCATGAATCATTTTTGTCAGTAGCCTTTATGTTTATGAGCTTCCCTCTTCTCGGTTTTACCAGTACTGTACAATTTCTCAATGATTTTAGCAGTAAGTATCATTTTATGTTTGCCTGGTTGCAACTTCAGCTGCAACTGCTATAAAGACGTTTCTAATTACTGCTAAGTGCTAAGCAATTAAGCATTATGAATTTATTTACGATGCTTTATTTTTCTTCTATAAGAGACGCGACATAGACTAAATGATATTCGCACATAATGATCATTAAAATTAACAAAAGGTCATAGAAAAATATCAACTTTTAATTTAGAAAAAATACTTAGTTAAATAACCTGAATTGGTAAATGCAGTATTTTTAAGTAATCTTCGTGACGCTTTAAGTTAAAATGAAATATCCAATTAATACTAAAATTTATTTAATACTGATCTTCAGTATAATGTAAACCTAAAGCTAACAACTACAACTTTATGTGTTAAGTAAAAAGAAGGCATGTAAAAGAAGTAATCACCCCATCGACAAAGCTTCGCTTCTCAGTTTTAAGCCCGTAGAGATCGACCCCCCGTAACTGATTCCTTTATCCTCTTCTCTTGGCATAAAAGAACAAAAACTACGTTCAACGTAAAAAGTCACTTACTACAGACGCCCATTGATCATTGGGCGGGCGGCCAACCGGCTCCAACGAAAGCGAACGCTACGAAACCGTCTACGCTAGACCACTCTTGCTACACAACCATAATAACCTTGTTAGCTTACCCAAATTACACTCTATATTCACTGACATTAGGGCCAATTTTCAGTAGCCTATATTTGGTACTTCAGGTCAATTGATATTGGTGTCCGCATAGTAACTACGGTATAAGTTACCGTATATCGAGTAGGTATAAGTCTGATAATATTTATACTGGCGCTCAAAGATTAGTGAGATTTTAGATAGTGAAAGTGATTTGTGTTGGTGAATTAAATGTATATTTCAAACTTTATCGGTAAGGCACCGACGTATATTGTACCTACGGTCCATCGGTGCGGTAAGGCGAAGTTTTCAGGTTAATTTATGTGACTTTGCAGTTTGGGTACACCTACACCGTACAAGAGGGTATTACTTACTGCTTTAGTTTGTGAGCAGTTTTGTGTGGCTACTTTGATTAAATTCTATACTGACAAAATGAAAAATACCTTCAGCGATGATGATAATAAAGTTATATAGGTATGATAAGGTACTTCAGGTTGATTGTTTGGTACATTTTTTTTGTGGAAAATTTATTAGTAATGTCACTTCTTTTGAAGATTTAATTATTTGAATAAATGATAATAATTATTATGTACGAATAATGATATATTACTGGGCGATGATGTTAAATCTCAAAATGCAAGCGTCTTCATCAAAGCTTAGTGTCATACATCTTAGTGTCATATCATCTATATAAGTAGCTCTACATCTCGTAAACTCGTTATTTGCGTTATTTTGGTTTCGCAGCGTGTCCGGAGCAGCACGATCTAACACTTCGCTTTCCGAAATAAAAAGCGAACAGGACGCTCCATAACGCGTGCCGAGTTTCTTGCTAGTCCTTCTCGTCACGCATCTGACGCATTGATGATTGAACGTATTAGGAAAATAGACAGACTGCGTTTCACAATGCGCCTGTCTTGTAATTAGTAGGTATAACGAGTTAGGTGACAATAAATTAGGTAAAAGGTGGGTTAATTTAAACTGTTTAACTTAGCAGACAATAATTAATTTCGCATGCGATAAAACTTGACACGTTACTTCATAGATTTAAAAAGATGATGATAGGCCAAGATAATTTATAATCACTACTTTCAAACTGACTGTTAGGCTTCTCAGAAGTCGGTTTTTAAAAAAACAGTTAAAACTTTTATACCGGTCGTAGAGTTCAATGAGCCGTGTTAACTTATATGGTTTCAGGGTTCCCTTTTTTTCTTTCAAGCTATCCCATTATCCCTAGGTATGAACTTGAGAAGGCTCCGGTTTTATTTTTCGTTGACTTAGTTTACCATTGTATAGCAGTTATAATTTTTTACCTACTCGTATCTCTTTGAATCTTAATATAGAACCAGGGTATAATTTGTCTCCATTCCAGAGCCAAATCGATTCAGTAGGGCTAGTACATTTTTTGGACGAATTTGAAGTCTATTCGCATCGTACGAACGAATCGAATTCCTCCATACAGCCAACGCCATTTATGAACAGTCACTGAAATGCGGCTGTCAACAGATGACGCTGGCTGTATATTTTCAATCATTCGATTCGCTTGTTCGTCTTCGTTCGTCGATGCGAGTCGACTCGAAATTCGTACAAAATCCTGTACTAACCCCTAAGTTAGTTGCAGCGTGAAGGAGTAACAAACATAAACACACGGTAATATAGACACAAAAACTTTCGCTATTGTAATATTAATGTGATACAAAGCCTATATTGCAGAAATGACATAAGATAAAGGCTTTTCAAGGAATTCACTTCATTTCGTTACCTATACCTGCTTGTATCAGAGTTACCGGCGTCTCTCGTGACCGGTTGTCGTTAAAGTAGTATTTATTTTGTCGGCTTTGTATTGGTAGGTTCCTATTGGGGGGTGTCGGATTCTGATTTTTCGTTTTAAAGTATACTATTTTGTTCGTCGTGTTTCACGTTTAAATTCTAAAGGTAAAAATATATTTTGTCCCTTTGCTTTAACCAATATAATATAATGTGTGTTCTCTAGGTTCCTACAAACAAAGTAGGCAATTGTAATAATTTGGTACATCGTTATAGTTAGTAATATTATATATTCGTTCGGTGGTTATAGTTCCTTTTATTTCCCTTAATATAAATGAGCGTCATGTTTGTATTTCCTTTACAGTAGGACTTAGCATGTCTTAGTTTGAAGTTACAGCCTTTCAGATTTACTTCATTCTTTAATTATTCTTTAATCTGCAGCATATGAAATTCTGCATTAGCGATTCATTCAATATGTGAAGTATGCTAAATTCGTCAATATCCATAGTAAGATTCGTCGATGATCCACCCGTCTGAACTGGAAGCTAATATCTTCCAACTCTCGGCGACATCATTTCTTATCCGTAATAGCATTATCGTCGTCGACGTGATTTGTTTTTGTCTGGAAACATCAATTTTATCTTGGATAAATTGATTTCTGTTAGTAGAATGAGAGAAACAAGCAGTAGATAATGTTACGCCCTAATTATGATTATCTCTCTCAGGAATCCCTCTCAAACATTAAAACTTATTTTGTCTGGTTACCACGCTACCAGCAAAGACGCACCGCGAAGCGATTTAGCGTTCCCGCGCGATTCTGTGTAGAAACCGTTAGGGGCGAGTTTACTTACCCCTTCCAAGTTAGTTACCATCAGATGAGATCGCAGTCAAGTACAAACTTTTAAAGTGTAAAAATTTAGTCTTCGGAGTTTGTCAACTTGACTTTTTCAATTGAATCTACTACTTAGCCTTGTTAAACCTGTACTAGTACATTGTATTATTGCAGTACAAGTGTAGCGAGGATTGATTAAAATAAACGTAGCATGTAATCCCACGTAAACCGTTTACGCGGGAAACTGCACCGGAAATCAAACGCCGCCATATTGGATGCGGAAATGGTGCGCTCGTCGCCCGACGATATTCGATTTCGTCTAGAAACGTATTTTATTTTGACGCGATCATTTAATTAAACGTCATTTAATGTCTGTGGTTCACTGAACGGTAACACGTTGATACCTAGCGCTGTTTGTCTTTCCAATTCTGCGTTGTTATGAGGTAGGTAGTTTTTGAATTGTGTTTGTTCCTATTTTAACCGCTATTAAACTAAGGTATGGGTGTATTTATCCATTATGTTGATTAGCGTGGCAGCGTAGCGTGGGGCGCCCTCCAACTCGCTGGACTGGTTGGAAGAGGCTGGATGAGAAAGGCTGAGGATACGGTGTGGTGTTGCGCGATTGAAAAGGCCTATGTTCAACAGTGGACGTCCGCAGGCTGATGTGATAATAATGGTGATGAAATTAATCCAGTTACAATCCAGTTTAGATTTGATTAATTATATTACTGGCAATAAATAAAGATTGATATTGTTTGTAAACCGACAAAGCCTTTCGACGGTAACAAGGAAGCTTAATCGCCAATAGAAACGTTCACAAACGCCAAAGCTTTTGTTCCTCGTTAAAAGCAGATTATCGAACAAAAGGGGTCATTGTCTTGCCAGAAATCAATAAGAAATTACGTGCTCCCTACGTTGATCGTGTGACCTGCTAATAGGCAGCAATTAAAAGTTAATGAACGACATAAAGACACAGTATAATTGCAAGTTGTACTCCTAAGTTTGTTTGTGTTTAGTTTATTTGTTTTTATATTTTTATTCTGTGGTGTGCAATAAATAGTGATCTGTCTATCTATCTTGAAGCTTAGGGCTTATTTAAGCAAGTGGTTTATGGCCTATGGTACCTAAAATAGTTCTTTGTATGCCAGTGGTTTTGCGATAGTCTGCCAGAACTTGTCCAAAAGTAATATTTTAGAGATGTCAATTAAAACTAAGCATGGTTCAGATTTCTTAGATGTCTTCAAGCTAGAAGTCAGGTGCTTGGATCACCGACTCGCATCTCTTTATGGATGTTTGTGGAGATTAAAGATCAGTTTACTCTTTACTTGCTCTACGAAGAAAGCTGTTCGGATATTATGACGAAACCATTCTTATCTTCGTGAAAAGCGGGTTGACACAAGTTTCTTGCGCTACCTGATAAGAATTTTCAATCGTCGTTACAAATTTTTTTTTACGATTAATGTAAAAATTAATAAATTATTGTAAAAATTACCACTAACCGGCAAGTAACCGGCTTTTCTGGTACTTTTTGTACAACTGACTTACGTATACTAATGTTATAGATGATCTCATTAAAGTACGTGTGTTCATAAAGTTTCCTATGTTGTGCAGCGACAGTCACAATTCTCCGGGATTCGATCTCCAAAATATAAAGCAGTTGGTATCTCTGAACTAAAAGCGAGGTTTATCAACTGGTATTTCATTTGCAGCGGATATCGGCATTTTCATCACGTCCCTCGGCGTCTACGCGGGCAATAAATCGACTTATTACTTACTTACTTGTATCGCACCAATTGAACTGCCATACAAAAAGAGTACGTGACGAAAAAATGTACGAAATATTATTTCTTCTATCTAAGATTCTACAATTCGGTTCCACTTGGAGACAATGGGGTCAAAAGAAATGAAAACATTCTCACGTCTAATGTATGTATTCATACATGCTAATTTAATGATAACATCAATTACATTTTTCCCTCACAAAGAGTTAACGAAAAGGCACTTTTCTAAACTTTTCGAGGAGAGATAAAAAAAAAATACCTCTTCGCAAACGCGGCCATCTTGCAACTCACGAAGATATTATTTCAATAGTTACATCACCCATATTTTCCAATGAACGGATTATAACAATTAATTTAGATATAACAGGACATTCGCACAGCAAATCGAGATCGAAATAATATATTCACGTAGGTAAAGCAATTACGTCGACACACGCGTAAAAAAACAAAACGTTCCTGATCCGTACACGTACCTTATTGCGATTTAAATTAAAATTGACTTGAAAAACCTATAAAGCTTGGGATTTCGTATCTACTCTGTACTTCTCTTTCGTATAAATCTGAAATGAAATTGAGTTTTTAAAAGCGTATCTCAGAATTCGTTAAACTTTAGACAGCTCCATTAAAATCGAGGAGTGAGCATAATACGTCTCCGATTGATATACGGGAAATCTTGAGCCATCAATTTCTTCCCCTATTTTACACAGAGCTTTCCACATTCGGAGTTTGTTGAGTTCCATCGAACCGAACGGATGGTTGATAAGATCTCAAGGGCTTATTGCTTGATAGCGAATTGCGATCCTGAAATTTATGCGCACACAATATAACTGTTGACACAAATTGATATCATATACAGGGCATCCCGCGGCGATGCCTTATGGAGTGGCATCCTGAAATATTGTCACCAACCATCCTTTATGTCATTTTTAATACCCATTCAGAAATCGAAAATTGGCTTGGGATTAGGTTAGGTTAGTTAGGATAGCAAAAGCAAAATTCTATTTTGTTCTTATGAGAGAACCTCTGGGGCTGGATTTTCCGTATACTCGATCTATCTATAATAAATAGTCTTCTCTATCTCCATGCCAAATTTTAGCCAAACTCGAATAGTTACGACGTGAAGAAGTAACCAACACATTTAATTTACCTACCTGTGATTTGTTGAGTCATTCTGCACCTTTGCACAAGTATTATGTCCCTATCAATCAGTAAGGAATATAGATAAGTTAGATAGATCTTCCTACATAACATTAGGTAAGGATAGGAAGGATAATATTATGACTGTCTTGGGAATATCTATGTACTTCCAAATCACAAGAGCAAGTTTCCAGAACCTACCTAACTTTGAAATTAAAGTACGTTCGTAACTTTTAATAGGAAACTTTATACGTTGCTTGGGGGAAGCATTATTTCTTCATTACTATGTAAACTATTCTCTTACCTATACTTATACTTCTAGAGACTAGGTAACAGCAAAAGTAATTAGTGCGACGAATCTTTTTAACTCCTACGTGTTACACAGGATATATTGTATACTTTACATATCCTTTTGATATGCGAGTATTTCGCATTTTCGCATTATGTGATAAAAATATCTTTGTTTCAGCTGTTACTCAATACCGGCGAACAACATGTCGGGTGGATCCCACGTGTCCAGAGGAACGTTTGTGGACTCCGAGATATCCGGTAGCAGCGCGCCGCCACTGCCGAGCCCGGCGTCCGCGGGTGCTGCCTTGGTGTCTCCGGAGACCCTGAGCAGGCATAGCAGCCCCCCACCCATTCCGGCCCACCCATCACACCAGCCGGCACCGTCATGTTCCTCACATCGGGTCCATTTGGAATCACCACTCAGGTCTGTAGATTTTTTTAGCGATTTATCTTTGCAATGGGTGACGACTGGTGACGACCGATGGGTGACGACTGATGACTGACTTGTGTGCTGATTTTAAATACGTGCTACTTTAAGTGAAAAGCCAAGCTTTACCCTGAGTTGTTCGAAAAAAAATCCAAAAATTATTATAGTGCGTCTCCATAATTTTTTTGACATACGAGTATCTTGTGATTTGATTAAGATCACTTAAATTTAAGTTTTCCTTCGAACAACTCGCCTTGCTAATGCCAGACCTAGAGTAAAATGATACGCCTAGCCCGACGGTTGCCATATTAAAGTCGTAAAACGATGACTTTTTTCCTACCCATTTTCTTCTTCATAATTCAAATAGACAGGCATAGAGCGAGCCCTTGATTCTAAAAGTCCGGCAAAAAATACTTTGCCAAAATTGGCAAACTCGAGCCGTCGCTATACAATTAATATAGCCTATTGATACATATAAACATACATAGATACATATTATATATTATAATATTATGCATTATATATGTATCAATAGGCACTCATGTGAAGCAGTTGCTATATTCGTATCCCCATTTTGATTTTATGAGTAAGCAAATGCCATGTATCTGGATTCCTACACCAAAAGTGTCTTTTAATATCACGCTACTGTCGTAAAAGCGGAATATTTCTTTTTCAATCTCCATAAAAATGGCTCTTTGTGTTTTCTGTTTATTCACTTCAGCTTTAGATTGTTTATTTCAATTTATGAAATTTCTTTACTAATCTCGTTTGTTTTAAATCTCGTTTAAAAAAAGTATATAATAAATACGTTTTTAACAAATATTTTATTTCGTATACAAAAATGTCAATATTATGATTGTGTATAATATATATATTTATAAGTTAAATGCATTTGAAGGTAGTCTACTTATCTATTTTAGCTATTAGCCTTTAGGCTGTATAATGTAACCCTGTTTTCCCAAAGCGCTAATTAGGCTCTATATAAACTTCCCCAACTTTGAAAGCCCAACTTCGTCGACTGTCAGTTAAAATTAGTTAACAGATTAGTCGTTTCGAGCGACGACTTATTCTATGATTCGCACAATAATTCAGCTGTGAATACTAGGCACACCTGTATTCACAGTTAAACCACAGCTTTACCACTAACTTAATCTTTAACTTATAAGTTCCAAGTAAAAAGTTACTAACTCACTAAGGTGTATCTACGAGTTTAAGGAGAGCAATTGGAGCATTTGGTTCTGCTCGAGAAGAACGTATGGTGGTGTTCGTTTTTTTTAACATTCAGACTATTTTAGATATAGGGACACGAGCCGCCCAATTCAGCGCAATGCAACGAAAATAGTCGTCTAAATATAAACCAGGAATTGTAGGTTTTTTTATTCAGTTTTTATTAGTACATCTTTAAAATATTCACTGATATGTATCTAGAGTCTGGCTGTCTTCATAAGAGGAGTCAGTAATAAGAGTCAGTATTTAGTTTTCAGGCATTAGGTACCTAGGCAAACGTGCTCCACTCTAGACCTTATCCATTGATCCATTGCTTTCCATCAGCTAGGCTTGTAGTCAAGCGCTGTAATATAAAAATTTATCGTACTTTGTTACATGGAAAAGGGTATAAAGCCCCTAATGGTTGCTACATATAGTATCGAACCGAAACACTCAACTTTCGTACGTCTTCTCCGTACATAGTATAGAGCCGAAACACTAAATCTCCGTACGTTTTCTCCGTATATAGTATAGAACCGAAACACTAAATCTCCGTACGTTTTCTCCGTATATACTTAGTATAGAACCGAAACACTAAATCTCCGTACGTTTACTCCGTATATAGTGTAGAACCGAAACACTAAATCTCCGTATATTTTCTCCGTGCATAGTATAGAACAAAAAAACTAAATCTCCGTACGTCTTCTCCGTGTATAGTATAGGACCGAAACACTAAATCTCCGTATATCGTCTTTTCTCGGTAGGTGATTAGGGCATTGTTTGTTTCTGTTTTCCGATTGAAATATAATATTCAGCCTGGATTAAGTGCCGTTACAGTGTATCATGTTCCCGTAATATCCAGACAGGAGGAAGCGCTGAATTGCAGTGCGGTCTAGGTTGCACTAAACTGTTTAACCATTCTAATGGGTTCATAAATCAATAAGCTTGTTGCTCGTAAGGGCTGTTTTTTAGGATTCCGTAGCCAAAGGGTAAAAACGAGACCCTATTGAATATCTTTAAACTGTGCTAATACTAGGACTTCGCTATCCGTCCGTCCTTCCATTGGTCCCCCGTCCGTCTGACATCAGGCTGTATCTCTTGAATCGTGATAGTTATAGATATTTCAATCCACGAAGACGCGCCCCACTCTGTCGAAATTCGTATTGAGAGTTAATCATTGAAAGATTAATTTTCAATAATAATAATAATAATAATGTAATAATTATTCCTTATGATTGATGATGACGCTGAAAAGCTTTTTGTATGATTTTATGTGAAATGAAAACCACTGCTGAAAACCTATCGCAAGCACTGTTGCGGAATGCGATTGGATTGGAAATGGACACTGTAAATCCTATTGTTGTAAATCTCTTTGTTATTTTTTTTGTCGCCTCACTTTTTATGTGATCCTGGTTGGTATTAGCCAACGATATTCCATTACTGTTTATTTGTTGGTATACAGAGGCGGCCTTATCGCTACAAGAAATCTCTTCCAGGAAACTTTGGCTATAGGAAAGTATAACGGAAAAGTGGGATAGGGCTCAAGATGAAGAAAATAGTAACAATAAAAAAGGTTATGCAATAATATTACAACTATACATAATAAGAAGAATAGATAAACAAACTTTATTAAAAGATTACTCTTTAGAAAAACTACATGAAAGTAGGTAAGTATCCTGAAACAGTCAAAAGTGTCGCACTTGCCTGGAAGAAATGTCTATTTATTCTTGCTTTTAAGTCACGTTTATAGATATTCCAATCCACGAAAACGCGCCCCACTCTGTCAAAATCGCTTATGTTTCATTAGATTCGTATGGACTTTGACAGAGTAGGGCACGTCATTGTGGATTGAAATAACTATAGGTGGTGCGAAATATAGATGTCGAGCAGGTTTTCCAGACAGCCAATTAAAGCCCCTAAGATACGGGCTTTCCTAGTTTAGGAGTCCAACGAACATTGTAATTTGAGTTTCTTTCAAATAAATGTTTATTTATTTATTTAACTAGCTTTTGCCCGCGGCTTCGCCCGCGTGAACTTCGGGGTTTTACAAATCCTGTGGGAGTCCTGGATTTTCTGGGAAAAAACAGCATATGTGTTAACCTAACTTCAGAAACACGATTGGATTGATTCTCGACAAAAAGTTCTCCCAAAAATTGCTCCAAAATCTCCATTTTTCTAATTTCCATCGAAAACTACGATGGATATAATTGTAATTTTTGTTTTAATCTATCGGTAAAAAATAATTCCCAAAAACGCTCAGAACGACATTTAACTGGCTTAGTTTTTGAAGTAATTAGGTAAAACAACGTTTTTCTGTAATATTCTTCCGCCCACTAACCTAACCTTTTTTTTTATCGTGGGAAATCCTCATGGATACCCAGTCGCCCAGGGGAGCGCCTGGGTTATGCCGGACTTTCACCGGCTAAACCCCACGGTGTTTCCTCCTCGCACCGTATGACGGGAACGCTTGCGCAAACCTCCGCGAACCCGCCGGTGCCCGGCCGCTTGCGCAGCCCCTCCACGAGGTGCAGCATGGAGCTCCCCTCTAACAGCAAGGCCCGCCAGAAACACCTAAGCCGGCCTTACCTCCTCGGCGCCCATCCGTAAGGCGACGGACCCCCCCGGGACCGCCACCCAGGGGCCGTGGGCACGGGTAAGCCGATACCTGCGAAGCTTGCTCCTGCACTTCGCAGGCATCGACCTCCCATACCCCGCGGCGGATCTGATCTTTGGCTCCGCCGCAAACCACCAAACGGCCGCAGAGGACATGGAGAACGGCAACGACACACCGACACTCCTCTTCCCCTGCGGCCCCGCCGCCGACGCATCCAACGGTGCGCCACCGTTTGGTCGCGGGAGATAGGGCGAGCGGCAACGACACACCGACACGCCTCTCCTCCCGCGACCCCTCCTGGCTGCAGGAGACAGAAAACTCTGTCCCCCGCACCCCTCTTGGACGCATCCAGAGCGAGCCCATCTCCAGGCCCACTCCGAGCGTCCCCTCCTGGATTCCTTTTGGCTTCACCGGGGGCCCAACCACGGCTACTGAGCCCCCCCATCGCGACAAGATTGGAATCCATCGGGGGGGCTACTAACCTTAGACCTAACCTAACCCACCAACGTATTCATAAGAGTGAGAAAGACGAAAATAAAATCAACGTATTCGCTTAAGAGTGAAATAATTTCAGAACCTTTACCTTATATAGGTATCCATTTTCGCATTTATAGCATCCATTTTTACATTTATTCTATTGCTCAACTAAAACACCTATTTTTAATAGCGAAACAGTTCTAATATCAGAAACTATACAGGAAGACCTTTTTAGCATTATTATCCTGTATCCCATTGCTAAGCAGTGATAGCTCAGTGGTTCTGACCTCTGCCTCTCATAAGGAGGTCGCGGGTTCGAATCCTGGGTACGCACCTCTGACTTTTTCGAGTTATGTGCTGTTTAGGTTAGGTTAGCTAATAGCGAAACAGTTGTAATTTCGGAACCTATAATATAGATACCTACCCATTTTCACATTTATAGCATTATGCATTATTTATAGCATTATAGCATTATTATTTATAGCATTATTATCCCATATCCCCTTGTTTTTGCCCGCAGCCCCGCCCGCGTCAAATTCGCTTTTTCATGAATCCTAAGGGAAACGTCATTTTCCCGTTATCGTTCCCTATTCCAACCTTTAAACATGTTTTCAAGCAAGTTCGCTTGAACAATCTATCTATAGATGTAGCTATAGATTGTTTTAGAAAAATTGGTATTTTGAGTATCCCACGGGAACTACGGATTTTTCTGGAATAAAAAGTAGCCTATGTTTTAATCCGGGTTATAAGCTACCTATATTCCAAATTTCAGCTAAATCGGTTCAGTAGTTGCGGCGTGAAGGAGTAACAAACATACACACAAACTTTCGCCTTTATAATATTACTAGCTGTTGCCCGCGGCTCCGCCCGCGTGAATTACGATTTTTTACATATACCGTGGAATTCCTTGATTTTCGCGGGATTCTGGTGTGATGTTGTACAGAAACCTGTTATTACTTCACACGGGTTATCTTGTGGTGCTTTTGAAAACTCCTTTTCTTAATAATAATATAAAGTTTCATTAATACGTAGTTGAAAGATCAAAAGGACGATTTTAACAGTCAATATTTCGACCCAGTGGCACAGGTCGTGGTCACTACGTGACCACGACTTGTACCAATGTATCGAAATATCGACTGTTAAAATCGTCCTTTTCATTGTGACTTTTATTCTGAAACCACGAAATATGTCAAAAATCATTAAATCATGTGAAAAGTTGTACTGGTGGTAGACTCTTCTTTCAGAGGTCGGCCGGGTAGGTACCACTGGGATAAAATAATCTACTAACAATATTCCCCAGCCAAACATGTAAGAGTCTTTTAAAAATCTTTGCTTCATCTCAATACAATCCAAAATATCAGAATGGGCAATGGCTACATATTTCTTTACGTATAAAAATAAAGATTCCGACAAATTGAGAACCTCCTCCTTTTTATGAAGTCGGTTAAAAAAGATCTATGACGGTCAGTCTGTTAGGATTGATAAGACCTAAGAGTTAAAAATATATTTTGTGAACCATTATTTTACTATTTCCATATTGCGGATGATAAAAAAAGACGCGGCACTCCGGGAATGTCGACAGAAGTGAAAACTTTAATCTATTCCATGTCTTAACAGTGCCATCTTAATAAAGTCAGGCAACAGAACATTACATGATAATTAATTATAATTTAACAAAATTTCGGTAGTACTTAAGTCTTACGAAGCAAGATTTGACCCCGTGCCGCGCCGTAAGGAAGTTTATTGCGGGGTAATATTAGCACACCAGGGTAAGTTTGAAAAAAATCGTAGCCACAGCAACGTGTTAAGACTCTTAACATGCCTAGTTTCGTGAGTAATGGGTCATGCATTTGCACCAACGCGGACGCGACCTGATGATGATGACCCCGATGCTCTGCCTCAGGATTCAAGTACATCCTTTGTATATAATATAAGATCTCCAAGTCCTTGAACAATGCCACGTTTATATTATTGGGGCCTGTAACTGAATCATCTTTTTATGTGAAATACCGGGTACCTACCTAGCATTAGAGCAAATGATGAAACTGGAACCGCAGAAAAAATCCAAGCCTTAATGGGTATGTGCTGGCTTCCAATAAGATGAATTAAATTGAAAACGATCTCAATGTGTGTTTTAAAATCTTTAAAATATTTTTCTGACACAGTTGTCTCAGTGCTAGTCACTGTCAGATTTTTCTTTTTTTTTAATAAGTATTGCTAATTTACTTACAGTTTCAATATATGTGTTCTGTTTATTTCATATGGTTGAACTTCCAGCCAGCTTAAGTTGAGTCGTACATTCTAAGATTCTTTATATATTCCGTGGTTCAAGTTTTTTGGACTTGATACTGAGGGTTTGGGGGTCTGTAATTTCTGAACTATAAAACTGATAACCCTCAAATATTGCTAGGAAGATCTATGAAGTACCATCTTTCTAACAAAAAAATAATGAATGAAATCGGACAACACGTTAATGAATTATAAGTAAATACACATTTTGACTTTGATGCCGTCTTCCAGGGAAACCATGATGAATTTCGGGACAAAAAGTATCCTATGTCCTACCTCGGGGTATGAGCTATAATCATGTCAAGTTTCATTTAAATCCATCCAGCGGATTAGCCGTGATGCGCGGTCGTGAAACAGACAGACAGACAGACAGACAGACAGACAGACAGACAAAAATTAAAAAAATTACAGTTTTGCCTTCAGTATCGACTAAATAGTGTCCTCCAACAAAAATTTTCAAAATATCTTCAATGTACAGAATTCGACCCTTTACAGTTTTATTATAAGTATAGATTAGGATAGGATTAGGATTAAAGAAAAAGAATTTCCAAAACTTTTATCTAGCTAATATTATGGGCTGAAGATTAGATATTTGGAGTACTAATAAATTATGGTGAAACACTAAAAATATCATTCTTTAATATCCTGCAGAAAATACATTTCCCCCGCCATGCCAGTGAAATAGTCTGGTGTTGTGGAAGGATTTATGTGGTCACTGTCGTAGCTCATATCGGCTTTTGCACGACTGCCTCCGCCGGCGATCCGTTTTGATTTGAAATGTCTCCGAATTTTTTAGTGAATTTCTCTACTTTCGGCCAATAAAGCATTGATACGTACAAAAATACTGGCTGATTTAAGGTGAAACACTGATTTTATTTTGGTCCTGCTCACTCTCATGAATTGTTGGGTGCTACGTGCAGCGTCGCGAAACAATATAACAGAAAAACGTTTTACTAATTACTAAAGAACTAAGCCAGTTATCAAAAATCCGTTTTTGAACGTTTTTGGATATTATTTTTACCGACATATTAAACAAAAAATTACAATTGTACCATTGTAGTTTCTGAAAAAATTGAGATTTTGGAACAACTTTGGGAGAACTTTCTATCGCGAAAATTTTATCAATCGTCTTTTTGCTTCTTATGCCCTTTTATGCCGTTAACTGAATAACTGCAACAAAATGCGTTACGAAGCAAATCATTTTAAAATCAGCACCGAAGAAATAGGTAAACAATGTTACCTGATGTTTACCTAATGTTTTTTTAGTACGGAATATTTGTTAAGTATTAAAAAATGTATGCACATTTCACACTATTCTTTAATCTATTTGGTACTGTCGCATAAATGTACTGTATTTTATTGGGAGTCCAAATGCACGAAAGTACAAAAAAAAATCTATACTAAGGCCTAAGCACATCTATATAGTTATCAACTTACTAACAGAAATTTCAAAATGTTTAACTATACCTGCATCGGATAGTGTTGGGAATGAATGGAGTGTGGTTTAGTGCTGATATTTACGGGGTCCACGCCGTAATTCACGTCAGTCTGGCTCCACAGAGAGTGGTAAGGTAGGTACTCGTATATACCGATATATTTGTTGGGTTACACTATTACTTGGTGGACTCCAGTATCTTGCTCTATACTACTATAATATCTTTCTATTACAATAATATATTTCGAAGAGTGTACATAGGAACTATTTAATTTGATTTCTCCGTCACCTTTTTAGCATAGTACGGCAAGGCATCGTAAAAGCTTACACCTCTACATAGTTGACTTACCAAAGCGCTTTGATTCCTTGTTCCTGATAGGTACCGTAAATGTTTGGAAAACTCTCTCGGCGTTCGCCTTCACCTATAACTAGACTACCTTCGAATCAAAAGTGAATAGGCTATATCTTGAGTGAATAGAATATCTTCTAGCTAGACAAGCTCCATTTTAGACTGTACCATCACTTTCCATCAGGTGTGATAACATTCAAACGCTAGCCTGGCAACGTTTAAAGCGTTTACAGCCTACATTTCTCAAAAAAATAATACCTATTATTGTCTTTTATGTTCAAACAACAATGAACAACCTTTACTTAATTACTTACTTAACATTGTTAAAAACTGTTCATTAAAAAGTATAATTAAGAAAGTGCCTGCTACTCCACTGTTTTATTATTTTTTATAAAATAGGAACAATCCGCTACCGTGCCAAGTTCAAAGCACTCCAGCTTCACTCCGGACGCGAGGAGTGGAGTTTCAATTAATTAACCTGGATTTTGTGCTGAAATTGTTACCAGCGTGGATTGTAGTTTACAGCGTTTGAGCTGTATATTATATCAATCTCATGACGATTGTGGTCACACTCACAGGCCAGAGATTATGTTGATTAATACTCAATTTAGGTACTTAATTATGTACTGCGGCTGAATTCTATGCTGCTTGGAATATGCTGAATAAAACACGATTGACTCCAATAAGAATCTAATTTTAATTTAAGTTCAACAACTTCAGAAATGAACACGCAATAAATCAAACATACAAGTCTACAAGTACGTTAGTAATATTATATATTCGTTGCTACAAGTGAAGTATACGACTGACGTGTAACGGCGTTTAGGACGTAAGTAACTGGCTACAATCTCTAAAAGCGTTCCTTATAACGTAACGCGCTTTACATATGTAATATGGTGCGACACGGTGTGTCCCTACATTACACCACCCCAAATTGTTACAACTTTTGGCGTAGGTGTAAGTAAAACGTGGGTATTCATCGCTATCGTGATCGTAAACAAATTCTACTTCACCTTGGCTGAAAAATATATAGGTACCTACCTAAACATTTATGACCTCAGTTTATGACAAAATAATAGAGTCAAGTTTCAACCAATCAGCGGGTAGAATAACTTACCATAATCACGATCAATAAGTTTTTCTTACGCATTTGCCCCTGACATCGAAATAACTACTTTATTATTGTTGTTGTAGCAGATAAGATATAATAGCTATTTTTACTATCAATCCATCCCCTACGAAACTTAGAAACTTTACAATAAATAGTAAATATTAGGTAGATGTACAAATATTTACGTAAGTAAGTACATAATATATATCCTAATCGCCGTTGTAGCAGCAGGTGGCTGACTTTGGTTCCTAAATTGAAACTGCAATATTTATGATCCTACAGGCGAAGTTCGTAGAGTATTAGCATTGTCGGGGCATCGTCTCTTAACCAAAGGTAATATAATAAGGAAGCTTGAAGTTACATAATCTTTCGCCAGAAACTTGAGGAAGACCAATATTTACCTACATAACACTATTTACGTAACGTTTTCACACACTGAGTGATGTAAATCATAAAATAAATTAACATAAAAAATTTATACTGAAAATTTTACTTTACGTCAATTTGTTTAGATACACTCTATACATTTAAATGTAAGTATTTCACGTTTGAACATAAGAAAAACAATCTTTCAACCGTACCGCGGAAAGTAAATTTGATTTCACGATTGTGGACCATTTTGCGTTTTGAACTACATTCAATTTTACGCTCTATGTCAATAATCGTAAAATTATTTTTTCAGTGTACGCATAAATGTTTTGCTTTCAATGTCACGACGTTTTTAAACGACACGTAAATAACGTCACGAAATGTAGCCCAAGCGTTACGTGAATATCCCACCCTGACTAGTAATGGTAAAAAAGTGAGTTTGAATAATACCACGGAATGTACAATGTGTAGATTAATTGCCCTTATTAGCCGAAAGCCTAAAGTAGAGAACAATGTATAGATGTATGAAAAAGTTTCTCAAGAAGTGTAGCTCATATCCTGGGGGAACTATTATAGAGAATTCAAAAATGTATCATAAATTTTAAGTGACATCCATAAAAACAGCTGGTTCAATATCAATGAATTGGGAATAATTAAAATGATATAAGGTTTGTTAATATCATAGTTAGGGTTGCTTAATTTTATTTTTCTAAATGAAATAATATTTTTTGTATTTAAAATAAAACAAAATAATTGGGACTTCTTATCACGTTAATGTGTTAAATCAAATGTACTGTTGTAATGTTTGATCAAATAAAAATCAAAAGGTTAGCTGCGGGCACACTATACGAATTAACCCACACCTTGTATTTGTCTGTGTTTCTTGACGCAGGTTGTCCAGCCCGCCGTCGATGACCCTGGGCGCGTCGCTCTCCCTCCAGCCGATGCTGTACGGGCCGGGGCCTGGCTCCACGCAGCCGCCGCTCCCGCCGCTGAGGCACCCGCGATCGTCAGCTGCCATACAGAACATGCACGTTATAAGCGCGTAAGTGCCTAGTAATGTACTTTCACAGACTACTACAGTACTAGTACAGTAAAACGCGTTTAAGACGATTTTACAGGGTCCCTATGTTATCGAAAACGCGTCTCAAGCGAAAAATCGTATTATGCGGGAAAGGGAAAATAAAACGAACTACACGCATTATGTAGGTAAATGTGTACATTATATTCTAATTTTCAAATAAATTACGTTATGATAACGTTATTTAAAATGATCGCATTGGTTTGACAGAAGCATTTTGATACATTAAAGCTATCATTAAAGCGATTAAGTTGGTAGAAGATTTTCAACATAACTTTTATTTTGCAGTGCGCCTTGCTTTTATTCGTGGAAGCCACATAGCGTCTTAAATTATAAAAAAGCTGAAAATGCCTTCCTCTCTCATCTTTGTCTTCATCATTATCACTTAGACTTTAGAGCCTCTTTTTGTGTGTTCTTTGATTGAATTTCGTTGTCTGTATAGTATAGTCTGCATCGTCTGTTGGCAAATTGGGTGTATTAAACGGGATGACGATGACGAATCGTTTTAAGCATTATGCAATGTGTGAAAACATGTCTCAAGTTGCAGGAACTGGCGTAACAGGCACGTTATAAGCGTGTAAGTACCTAATAATGTACTTGCATAGACATTATTTACTTTTTTGAGCGGAAATGTGGCTCGAAAGTGTTCGCCAAGGATTTGTCTATCGGCAAGAGTCAGCTGATGCGTCTAAAGACCGATAACGGTAGTCTTATTTCCGATGCCTGAGATCTTGAGGGAGGTCGAAAATTTCTTCGCACATATTTACCTTCACTTGTGGATCCGTTGATTCTGTAGGCATTGCTTCCTTGTCTAACTATACATAGTAAAGGGAATCTCTGCCATTTTATTTCTCTGTAGAGATTAAAATTTGGGCAAGGTGTTGACGAGTCATTGAGTCAAGGTTTTTTTAGGTAGGTTTATAATAACATCTAAGAGAGAAAATAAAGTGTAAAACAAAACCTTTGCATCAATCAAAATTATATTGCCGATACTTCGATGTCATATTTAGGTAAAGATAAGCACCATTTTCGCCTGGCTTTGTCAGTAATTGATTCATATTTTCACCTCTGCCAACTGCTAGTCTGGCAAGTCGGCAACTTTGCGGAGCTAGGCTAAGGTTAAGAGAGCCAATTTGTCCAATCCGTATGCGCATAATTTTGGTTCTCCGCATCCCGCATCCACTTGTAAATGTACTCGTATACCGCATAAATGAAATACTCGCGGTCGATCAAATGTTACCCTCGTAAAAATGTTATATGTATCAAAATATCTTTCCGCTCCATCTCTTCCAGTAAGAAGTAATTTTGGTAATGCTACAGCCTACATTGGTATTAGCAATAAAAATATATTATCTCGCCGGAATTGGACAAGCCTTTTACAATTTGCCTTATGATGTTTATTTCTGCTGGCGCTACTTTTATACGATTGTTTAACTTGACAACTGCAAGTTATGAAAATTTTAAATAAGTCAAATTTTAAATAGCGGGAATGAGATTTATTGACACGTTGAATGAAACATTGAATGAACACAAACATTTAATGAAAGCATCTTACATCAACGACAATAGATGGGTAGGTGTCCATGAGAATTAGCAACTACCATGCTTAAAATATAAAAACTTTGCCAACAAAAATGTTGGAGCAATCCCTACAAAGCACGCGTGAGTTCGCAACTGTAATGTCTAATGAGAATTCTGCGCTTATATGAGACGCATACTGGGGCTGATTAAAACTTTGTCCTAAATAAAGCAATGGAGCAATGTTTTACTAAATGAGTTTGTCACAGATGAAAATTCGTGCGTGATGTGATTTAAGCGCACTTTGATTATGTGAACCTGTAAAATTGTGTGTGTAAAATTCCTGAAAATGTTTGAAACGTGTCTGTATCCCTGTCGTTTTCTTGTATTATCTAAACCTAAGGAATCCAAGATCAAAAAAATATCAAAATATACCAAAAACAAATATGCTTAAGTGGCTCTCTCTAGGAGAAACACCTTGAAAGTCTGTATAAACATGCGTCATAAGTTCATAATAAATATTATATTTTCACGATGACGTCGACGTATAGTCAGAATAATTGTATGACATCACTGCTCACTGTCCTCTTTCTTCCCCTTACTGCGCTGTTATTTTGGAATTCAACATCGTATCATAAGTAAATATAAACAACTCTATACGTTTTCACCGACATAACTTTCTTTGCATAAAGTCATGGACAAAAGTCAAAACCTGTACCTATTTGTTGCTAGTTTAAGATTTGACGATGACGTCATCGACGTAGTCAGAATTGTATGACGTCACTGCTCACTGTCCTCTTTCTTCCCCTTACTGCGCTGTTATTTTGGAACTCAATATCGTATTATAAGTAAATAATATAAACATGTAGGTAGGTCACCGACATATATTGTACCTATGGTACAGGTACAATATATGTCGGTGAGGTAGGTACATAATGCGGACCGACATAATTTTCTTCCCATAAAGTTCATCTAAATCTCTACCTATACCTTATTTGATTTTGGTTTAAGAGCACAATTTACTAAAAATTACTAATTACTAACATAAGCACTTTGAGCTTATAGTTATACACGGTATTCCATTGTTATTGATATTCCGAGTTACCTAATTCAGGTAGCAGTAAACTATGGGAAGCATTAGTTATGTTGATTTTAGGGTAATTTTACGAGTATACCTATTCTAAAATTACAGAAGTTCTGTGATATCGTTAAATCATGCATATAGAAATTCAATGGTTTAAAAAAAAATCAGTTTTCATGTGATTTTATTGTCGGCTTAGCCAATATTCGTTTACTAAAGGATTTAGACTTGTCGAATTCTCTGACCGATTTAAGTGAATAATGATTACCATTCAATATTGGCCACCAATCGAGCACCTTCGGTTCCAAAGTCCATTGGTATTGTGCCATAATTAATTCAAAAAGCAGGAATAAAATAATATTATGGTGTTACAAAAGGCCTAGCACAGAATATGTTAAAACTTCTGAAAGGAAACTCCTCTCAAAGGATTGTTTATCCAACCCTTTCGCTTGATTTTATTTCGAGTGCGTGGAAAATATAATACATACCTAGTTCTTATCAAACATTTGAATACCAAAACGGCTTTATTTGCATTGGACTCCTTATTTTCTGGAAGTATCCATACTAAATTTTGATTATATTTGTTCTTTTACGATACTCGGGAAAAGTTCAATCTAATATTATTTCGAATTTCTTATTTGTGAGCTCCGTGCCAATAAAGATGCTCTCTCAAAAACAGACAACGATTCGTACAACGCACCTACACTTAAGCTCTCTTCAACTGGATTCGCAAACAATTTTCAAGTGGGTACGTTCAACTCAGGCCGGAAATAGGACGTGGGTGAAAGTGGAACCTTGTCATCCACTTCGGACGTACCTACCTTCCCACTGTGTATCTATAGACATATTTGGAAGTTACAATAGCTGTGGGGAGCCAATAACACACCGTTGTCATGGCAACGAGGCATACGAGAGGGGCCCCGTTCCCAGAGGGAGCGGTAAGGGTTTTCTGGAACCAGGCGAAAGATACCTCAAGTTTGAAATGTTTTTGAATAATACTTTTACAAGGAGATTGTAAAAGACAGTATGAAGGGGTCTTCAGTTACTGGTCGTATATTATTTAGTAGGTTTTGGTACATCGTGCATCGTTCTTGGCAGGTTTTAGTCCTACGTTTTGCGATGTAGTGGATCCATTATTATTAGCAATAATTTTTTTATGACAATGAAAAATAATAATTAAATACTAAGTTTAAAAGCAATTAAGCTTCCAAAGAACACTAGTTGCGTTGCATTAAAATAATAACGTGCAAATATGCGTCGCTTTACAAGTCATTTCATTATAGTATTTAGTATTTAAACAAAAAAATAACGTAACTCGGTATTGTTATTGAATGATCTTGAATTTTCATGCTCCCGATTTTGTCCCCTTTTAAATCATGAAAAAAATTAACTCAAATTACTAGACAGACAGACGGATGGATAGGATATCATATTGGTATGAAACCCTAAGAAGTCATATAATCAAACTGTTTTACGAGAAAAAATCTAAAACAGAATGAACTATCACATCACAAGAAGTGTTCTGAGTTCTGACACAAATAAGTCCTTAACATGTAACCCTTTCCTCACGCCTATAGCACCCCTAGGGGCATCACACGCAAACTCTTAAGGCACCACGTACCTACGATGTCTCCATAGAAAGAAATACCAAAATTATTTGTAATTCGTGCATATTTCGATTATGATGTGGTGTTATTCGGGTTCATATAGTAATATGAACCCGATTAACACCACATCATGCAGTTATGCTCCTGGCCATATTTGGTTCGGAAATACTTCTTTTTAAAACGAAATAGATCAAATCAAAAATCAATTTTGATCAAACTATTATAACTTCGGTCGAGTTCCGTAATACCAAAAATTATGAATGAAACTTGTAAATTTATTTATAAACAATTTTTTATTTGGTGTTTTTCTTTAGCTGGACAGTAAAAACTGTGCTCCTGAACTAATGCGACGTGAGAAAGTGTTGTTTTACAAAACAAGTAAGTACATGTCCTTTTTGACGCAAATCGAAATTCGTTTATATTTCGTTTTAAAGAAGTATTTCCAAACCAAATATGGCCAGGAGCATAGATTATTACTATAATATGAACCCGAATAACACCACAACACGAAAATTATTCGTAATAACATTTACCATTACAAAATCATTTTGGTACATTCGTAATACCAAAATGATTTTAGTATTACGAATGTATGGTGAACATCGTAGGTATGGGCCCTCTTAATATTTCATATCCGCACTACGTAACATGCCTGCCTACTCGTTCTACTGAACATTCTGAACAACATATTGTTCTCTACATTTTTTACACCCTTTCCTCATGAAAGGAGTAAAATGTTACGTATTCAGAGCCAGGAAGAGCTCTGTTGTCATTGTTTAGTTGGTGCTGTCTAGCTAGATAGAAAATCGTCGATAAACGATTTTTTTCTTATTATTTTCTTCTTTAGTCTTTCATTAGGTACGAGATTGCCACAAAAACGCTATGAATTTGCAAGTGTTAAAAATACCTAAAAGTTCTTCGGTTCTAGAAAGAAGTCTGGTTTATTTTTAGTATATGCGCTGGATTTTACAGGTTTCTTCAAAATAATACTTATTATGTTAAAATACATTATGAACTTCAACTGTAGTGTTGATGCCTTAACTGCAACTTACGCCCTCACAAATAAACGTGAATTTAAAGGTGGAATAGATGGATATGCTCTGCTTTGTCTTTTTCCTTTGAATATTACGTATTCTCTCACAAGTGATAATCGTGAGGCACTCATTCCTATGAGAATGCAGCAAACGGCATGCATTACGATAAAAGCTTACTGTGGTATCCGGAAACTTGTTGGTTTCATTCTGGTTAACTTTTTAAGTTTGGGCTACTTATAAGCTATAGCTCGCAACTTCTACTAGTAATTGTTACTATTACTAGCGTTACTTATAATCCGGTTAGTAATTATATTTGACAACATTGAATCTTTCTCACAGTGTCTTTCAAAGACAATATTTTCAATTCCAATAATAAGGCGCACCAGATTCTCCATCACGTCTGTTTAAATTTTATGTAAATTAAACCCTTAGTATCTAGTAGGTACCTATTTTATAGCTTTGAGATTCTACTCGACCTACTAAGTAATATTTTATGCGACCTACTAAGTGATAATTTATGCTATTGAATAAAGAAATCAATACTTACCTTCTCTTCTTGCATAACACGTCTGGATGTTTAAGTTCAACCGCAGTGTCAGATATTCTGCAATAACGTTGTAATTGCGGTTTGCAAAGTACGAGAATCATTGTGTTTTAGAGTTCCGTACTCAAAGGGTAAAATCGAACCTTTCGTCCACCTGTCTCCAGGCTGTATCTCTTGAACAGTGGTAGTTAGGCTGTTGAAATTTTCACAGATTTTGTATTTCTGTTGATGCTATAACAACAAATACTAAAAAATAGAATAAAATTAATATTTAAGGGGGCTCCCATACAACAAACGTGAATTTTGCTCGTTTTCGAATATGGTTGGCACAGGTGTTTTGGTTGGAATGATGATACGAAACTCTCAGTGCACAAGCCTGACTCGTACTTGACCAATTATTATAAGTCTAGTCTAATCTATAAATATCTCACAGCTAGGCACATCCCTGAAGGAAGGGATATACTTCTAAGATTCTACATAAGTATTTCAAAGTTGCCTTGGTCACTATAAATTTCTTCTTCAAAACCTTGGGTCAATCGTTAGCAAATTCTGCCCCCCGATTGGCTGACGTTATCGGGGATCCAATCAGCAGGCAGAATTTGTAACGATGAATACGTTTTTCTGTCACAATCTAGGGGCTTATGTGTATAGATAATATATGTAACACTAGTAGGTATCTATTACATTTTTGATATCTGGATTTTTTTTTCTGTTAACAGGGGTGATGCTCTAGCGACGACTCTATCGGCGCTGTATGGAAAGTTATTGGTTGTGATGGGAGTGGCGTTCCCTATGGCCGAAGTCATTTCTACATACATTCCACCATCGTTCTATGAGGTACCTAGTCTGTACTTACAAGTATTTTGTTTAATGAATTTTAATGTAGTTTTACCGTGTTCCAAATTCCCATTAAAGTTTCGCCCTTTGTGTTCCTACAAGATTTTCCTAATTTTTTTTTGCAATTGAAGTTCTTTCTTGGAAGCACAGTTAATGTAGTCTGTGCTTGGAAGGGACAGCGGAGGGGGCTATGCAAAAGAAAATGGATTTTTCCGTCGCGACATAGACACAAAAAAAATCCCATTATATGCTTTTTATTCTTTTCCGTGAAACCAACGTTCTAATTGAATATTTGAAAATATTACAAGAACTGTTATAATATTAATATTTTACTAATAATTTTTAAAAATTTACATACATTTCGAACAAAATATAATTCTCGGACCAAAACTTCAAAGATTTGTACCTGGCGCTCGAACCACTACACCAACTTAGTAATACTGGGGAGCTACAAATTATACAAAAAAACTTCGTTCCCACCGAGTGTTCGCGCTTTTTTTCAATTAAAAAAAAATCTCCATTCCAAATTTTAGTCAGTCCAAAATTGCCGAAGACAATCAAAAATGGATCCAAACTTTCGTAAAAGACAACCTCAGTAATATTTTGTTTTTGAGGGTTTGTACAAGGTGAACTAATAGGCATGTTTCCGCAGGGCTTCTACCTGTACCTGTACATCGGCAGCATGGCGTTCCTGTTGTACATGTACGCGGCGCTGCTGCGCGACCGCGCCCGCTCCGCAGCTGACACCGCCGTCGTCGCTAGTAACTTGCTTTTTAAAATCTTTTCGTCTGAAAAAATTTCCTCTTTGTGAACTTCTTTTAAGAGCCAGCCACGCATTTGCAGTTCCTCTGGTGCTGCAAATGTCCATGGGCGGCGGTGATCGCTTACCATTAGGTCAACCGCCCGCTCGTTTGCTCGCGTCAACTATAAAAAAAACTGCATCTTACTTTAGATAAAAAAAAAAATGATCCGTAGGTACAATTACAAACGTACCCAAAAAATAATAAGCCGCGTAGGTAGGTGCTGCCTTTCTGAAGTTATTCATTGACAGTGATTTTGTAATAAACCAACTCCTCAAAATCAACATGGCAGGGTGAGGTGTATATCTACTATACATAGATTACAGTCTGAAGGCACTTCGTTAAGAAAGCAAACATGGTGAGCGTACTTAGGAACTATCTGTTAAAGCGAAAATCAGCTAAGTTGTTTATTCGTGATATGAGATTTAAGCACACGGAATTTGGATTAGGCTGTAAGTTCAGCCATTAAAGAACAATCTATCTTTCCATTAAACCAACTGAAAATATTTCTCAATACATTATTTATCTCTGTAAAATATAAGCAAGTAACAATTGAAAATCTTAACTATTAAATAATTCTACAAAAATCATTTAAGTCCCGCGCAACTCGTTAATAGAATAGTATTGCGATCTCTATGACACATGTTGTTAGAGGTAATCGCTGTTTTCATTTCTGAGCTTAGTCGGTTTAGTAATTATTACACCCTCGCCATGCTTAGCGCCTTTGATGTGAAGCCTAAGTATCTATTCATAGAGTCCCTTACCTCTTACACTACTTAGCCTACCAATAAAGTGCGCTTGAGATGATCTAAGTTGGTAGGTCTAGGTACTATAGGTATCTCAAAGAATTGCGGTTGCTTTCAATTTTTAGCGCGGAGCGTTGCCTTTCGGTTCATTTTTTGTAGAGAGTGTTCACAAGATTTTGTTTTACTAAGCTTGGGATTCAACAGGACCACATAATATTATTCAGTTCAGATGTTAAGAAGTTACTAATATAAGTCTTAAAACATACCACTCATGTATAGAAATAAACTCTCATTTATTTAAGAAACCTTACATTTTGTATTAAGTTAAAGGTAAAAGGAATCCTTCGTGAATAATAAAGTAAAATCATTGTTGGTAGGTACGAAAGAACGAAATTAGACTTGTTGATGTGAATTTGTAAGCGTGTAGAAAAGTTTCTATCCGATTTGTTTTGCTAATGCTGTTTATCAGAACAAAAGTAGCATCAATGTATAAAAGTGACATTTTTTTAGTCTTCGAATTCAAATTGTTTCTGAGCATGTCATCGGATAATGGAAACGTGTCAAAAAGTAATTAGAATTTAAAAGTTTTGCCGCTAACCAGCTTATCTTTCTATGCTATTTAAAAATACCGACGAAAACTTTTTTCACATAGGCGAAATTTCGCACCACAATCACTAGTACATTTTGGATTTGGATCCGGCTCCGATAAACAGCTCTATTTTTTTCTATTGATACAGAATCGGAAACAAGTTCGTCTCAATCAGAATCGGATTCATGTTCTTCCCGAACGGAGAGGAGTACGACCACCGCAACGCACATGCCGCCGCACCTGGCCGGGAAGAGGCTTTCTCTGGGATTCGCGCTCACTTCTGGCTCCCGGACACACCACTATGGCAGCTTCTACTTGAGGATGGGTGCTGTTGGTGAGTATCATATTATAGTAAACGGAGAGGAATACGACCACTGCAACGCACATGCCGCCGCACCTGGCAGGGAAGAGTGCATCGTAACTTACCATATTAAGTTAAGTGACCATACTAACTGTTAAGTGAATAAGACACGCCTTTTTAACTTTTTAACCAATGCTTGTATGTTATCAGCTTTCGGAATCGGGTCTATGATCTACTCGGGGCTGGAGTTCGGCCAGTACTGGGAGCTGGAGAGAAACACTAACTGCCACAACGTTTTACTCGCGCTGACGCCGGCTACGAGGATGGCCTTCATCTTCATCCAGATGTACTTCATCTTTCTCAACAATGAGGTTGGTACGCTATTATATGTATAGAGAGCTTATGCTGTAACTTTGTTAATTGCTGTGATTATCACTTTTGTCTACTATTTGTTATACATTGCTACTTTAATAAGTCAAATGTAAAAAGGATTTTGTGCCAAGTTTTCAATGGATAAAAAATATATGTCAGTGGCTCTCCTTCAGTGATGATCGCTGTTACAGCATAGGGACACTCACATTTAATGCCCCTAAGACCAAATCCATGGGTTGTTTTAAATCATACGTCACACATTTAACAAGATCGAAAACATTCTCAAACTAGGTACAATTTACAAAAAAATCTGTTGGTCAGGATTTATACGGCGGCTGGTGAGAAAGACAGGATAACTACATTATTATCCTGTCATTCTCACAAACTGTAGTTACCGCCATCGACCAGTTTACGGCAAAACGCATTCACAGCTGAATCTACAGATTCCTCTGTAACTAACCTGTCACCAATCAAATCAGAAACGTACCTAAGTGCTTACCAGCATTTTTGATACGAATCGTGTTGGATATTGCTGACTAAAATATTCGACCAAAATGCTTTTTAGGGTTCCGTTACCACAAGCGTAAAAAACGTTTACGTAAGACTTCGCCATCCGTCTGTCACCAGGCTGTATATCTTGAACCATGATAGTCAGAAAGAAATTTTCACAGGTGATGTATTTTTGTTGCCGCTATCACAATAAATACTAAAATATAGAATAAACATAACAATCGCAATTTTTTGCTCATTTTTAAATTTGGTGGGCCGAGGCGTTTTGGTTGAAATTGGCCTTGATGGTACAGAACCCTCAGTGAGCGAGCCCGACTTGATCAATTATTAGGTACATTGAGAGAAACCGTCAACAGTTGTTCGTGATTATTTGAGAACAGATTTGAGGGAAAGCCTCTGGATGATTGAACGTAATGAGGCAACGCTATATTGAAAGACAAGCAAAAGTCTGGCCCTAATTGCGGTAACAAAAAACGTGCTTTTGAGAGTGTACAGCCTAATTGCGACGTATGTTTTAGATATAATTTGTAGTTCTAATTGGATAAATGAAATTAATTGGAAAAATACTTGGATCCTATTCACTAACTCGACGACTTTTGCAAAATTTTGGCATGTACTGAGTATCATGAACCTTATCGTGCAAAGAATTGTAAAATTAATTTTTCAATGTTCGCAAAAAAATGTTCTGATTTCAATTTCATCTGCATATATACGTAAATGCCATGACCTTTTTAAACATTTCATTTCACTAAATGTAACCGACACGTTACGTGAATCGCCTACCAGATTGGTTAATGCTTGCATCGATCAGTCGGGTTAATTATACAGCCAAGGCGCCATTTGGCTGGTGATGGTTGCATTGCTTTGGTTATTTTATTGGCGATGGTTGACCGATGTACAATCGTGCATCGCCTACCAGATTGGTTAATGATTGCATCGATCAGTCGGGTTAATTATACAGCCAAGGCGCCATTTGGCTGGTGATGGTTGCATTGCTTTGGTTATTTTATTGGCGATGGTTGACCGATGTACAATCGTGCATCGCCTACCAGATTCGTTAATGCTTGCATCGATCAGTCGCGTTAATTATGCAGCCAGGCGCCATTTGGCTGGTGATGGTTGCATTGCTTTGGTTATTATTGGCGATGGTTGACCGATGTACAATCGTGAATCGCCTACCAGATTGGTCAATGCTTGCATCGGTCAGTCGCGTTAATTATGCAGCCAAGGCGCCATTTGGCTGGTGATGGTTGCATTTCTTTGGTTATTATTGGCGATGGTTGACCGATGTACAATCGTACATCGCCTACCAGATTGGTTAATGCTTGCATCGGTCAGTCGCGTTAATTATGCAGCCAAGGCGCCATTTGGATGGTGATGGTTGCATTGCTTTGGTTATTATTGGCGATGGTTGACCGATGTACAATCGTGAATCGCCTACCAGATTGGTCAATGCTTGCATCGGTCAGTCGCGTTAATTATGCAGCCAAGGCGCCATTTGGCTGGTGATGGTTGCATTTCTTTGGTTATTATTGGCGATGGTTGACCGATGTACAATCGTGAATCGCCTACCAGATTGGTTAATGCTTGCATCGGTCAGTCGCGTTAATTATGCAGCCAAGGCGCCATTTGGCTGGTGATGGTTGCATTTCTTTGGTTATTATTGGCGATGGTTGACCGATGTACAATCGTACATCGCCTACCAGATTGGTTAATGCTTGCATCGGTCAGTCGCGTTAATTATGCAGCCAAGGCGCCATTTGGCTGGTGATGGTTGCATTGCTTTGGTTATTATTGGCGATGGTTGACCGATGTACAATCGTGAATCGCCTACCAGATTGGTTAATGCTTGGATCGGTCAGTCGCGTTAATTACGCAGCCAAGGCGCCATTTGGCTGGTGATGGTTGCATTGCTTTGGTTATTTTATTGGCGACGGTTGGCCGATGTACAATCGTGCATCGCCTACCAGATTGGTTAATGCTTGCATCGGTCAGTCGCGTTAATTATGCAGCCAAGGCGCCATTTGGCTGGTGATGGTTGCATTGCTTTGGTTATTTTATTGGCGACGGTTGGCCGATGTACAATCGTGCATCGCCTACCAGATTGGTTAATGCTTGCATCGGTCAGTCGCGTTAATTATGCAGCCAAGGCGCCATTTGGCTGGTGATGGTTGCATTGCTTTGGTTATTTTATTGGCGACGGTTGGCCGATGTACAATCGTGCATCGCCTACCAGATTGATTAATGCTTGCATCGGTCAGTCGCGTTTAAGCAGCCAAGGCGCCATTTGGCTGTTGAAAACCATCACCAGCAACCGTTTTGCTATGGTTATTGGCGATGGTTGGCCGATGTACTTATAATTTTATTTTAGAAAATCACACCTAGGATGTACGAATAAACCCCCATTCAACATGATGTTTCAGATGAAAGTGTACAAGCACAAGATAGTGGCGCGGTTCGGGCTGATGCACATGGTGGGCACCAACCTCAGCGTGTGGCTCAACGTCCTTGTGCAGGAGACGAAGCACGAGATCCTCACGTTCTACGACCCCGAGAATAAAACCATTGGAATCTCTCACAGACTTGGTAAGAACAATTATCTACTTATTCCCTCTTTAAGTTTATGCGAGGATGGCGAGTTCACAGAAACTTATAACAAAATAGATTTAAATTACGATTGCTAATTATAATTTATCTGCTTATATGCAAAAGACACTTCCGTCAATGCTTACAAATGAACTGGCAACTATCTTGAATTTTGAATCATACGTTTCTGGCCCCTTCAGTATCTACAAAGAGATTAGTGCTTAAAAAGATGTCTGAATCTGAATTTGGCATCAAATTAAGTATAAATAAATGTCCAGTACAGTTGGGACTTGTCCAAAATAATAATTACGTCAAAAATTGAAAATAGACGATATTCAAATAAAAAAGGCCCCTATTCATTTTAAAATATGCGCCATTTGTAACTCATTTAGGAACTTCAGAAACGACACTGTGAGGTGGTTATTTTCCTAGATATTAAAATAATAACCATGTCACTTCATCCTTTTTAAAAGGTCGCCCTTTTTAAAAGGCTTCAACCAAACGTAACAAATAAAGGATAAATGTTATTCGTGTTGAAACTGCGGTAGAAACGTGTAGGTATGGAATTCTGATGCCCCTTAATCGTGTTCCCCATGTGACAGAGACCCCTGCTGTTTTTGTCCTTCATGCCATTGCCACGTACGAGTTTACCATAAGAATGGTGGACGGAAAATCAAAATAATGATGTTTGGTTCTGAATGCAGTGACTACAGAAATATAAACTTAAAGTAACAAAATGCAAAGTAAGTATATCAAAAACTATTTAAGTTGTTGAAAGAGTAACCGGCCACGAAATCCACGAGAATATTGGGATCAATAATATTGCGACACAAATCCAGTAAAAAATTTTATTAGTTAAAGAAGTTGCCAAAGTTCAAAGTAATTTATGTTCATCTACACTCAACTTATAGGCACCACGGTATTCAATAATAGTACCTAACGGTGCGGAAGGTTTACGCCGCAAGATGATTTAAAGAAATAGCGACCCTATCGGTGACACAAAAAAGTGCAATTCAGTTCACAACGACGCCTGTCTGCGCCTCCGCTATGCACCTAAAGTTGTGCTCTCTCTCTATCGCGTAACTTTATCTCTTACGACGTAGGTACTAAGGCTACCTCGCGCGCGTGATATACACCGTAGTACTAGTAAAAGAACTAGAGCATGCAACTTAGCCGGCGCGCGGCAGCCGTCTGAAATTGGTCCGTCGCGACGGCTATTTGTAGCTTTCTTGATCACGTGGCAAATGAGCGTAGCCTGTAGGCACTGATATGAAAAATCAATAAAATACTATAAATAACTCATAGCGATGTCTACTCCACTGTTTAAATAGCTTAAAATACTATTAGCTTCAACGCGGTGTATTTTGTTTCGGCCATCACCATATTTGAGTTTACTATACTTCTACTATCAGTTATCACTTAATTGTAATGTTGTTTATATAAACGAAGGAAAATCTTTGTATTAAAAAATCCACAGTTACCTTGTATACCGCAACGATTTCCTTTGTGTTCAGTTAATTAAATTAATTCTGATCGAGCGCGGCGCTAACAGAGTCGCAGAGCCCGCTCCAGTGAGTTCGTTGCGTTCGATCACTTCCGTGTCACAATAATTAAACGAAGAACAACAAAGGGCAATAGACGTACACAAAGGACCAGGCGGACTGCACGAAAAAATGTCGCCTTTACTTCTTAGCGCTTAACTTCCCCAAATTTTGCTCCTTTGTGATGTTATTTCGGATTATTCCGTTTACCACCCTGAAAAAAAACCTGCCTTCAGATAGATTAATGTAATTTTAAGGACTTGGTCCAGACCAAATCAAAAGAAGGAAAAAGACAAAGGAAGGAAGGAAGGAAATCAGAACATGGTCTTTTACCTAAAATATGGTTAAGAACCTTAAAACTGGTCCCGTGACCATCGTCTCAACGATAAAATTACAGAACGTTTTCCATTCCCACAAACAGGGCAACCTCATTATTTATGCACTACCCTGACCACGTAATTTGCTTTCACGCGAAGCTCTTTGTTTCAATTTATTCCTGTTTGACCCGGCTTCAGCTAAAATGAAATTTGGTATGCGCTATAAAATTTTCCCCCTAAATAACACTTCCGTACCTAGTACCTACCTAGAAATGAAACAACAAATGAAACTTAGCCAAAGAAAAGGTTACAATTTTGAACAAAGGAAGTAGGTATCTGTTCCTTACATTTACGTCACCAATTTTAATATTTTTTTGGCCGTAAATCTTTGTTTAAAGCAAGCTGCTGCCCGTGTCTTGAAAGTCATCGAATTATTTATCGACATGTTGAATGAAAAGGATTACCAATTTACTTTAAAAAATTTATCCTCTTTTTTATTTGAACGGTGGTTTTTAATTTGGGGACCCTTGTCAGTGATAGACATCGAATTTATGTCGATAGCATTCCTGCCAATGTTGATCTCAGTAGGAATGGCGGCCTAAATTCTATTAAGCGAGATACCAGGTCAACAGTGTACTCTACATACCTATATACTTAATAGAAAATATACATGTATTATAATAATGTATTCATGTTGAAGTAGAGATGTAGTAGTAAATTATTAATCGTATAATTATCACTCATTAGGTCATACTAGTAATGGTTCAAGTAGACATCTAAACCACTTACACAATTATAAATACTTAGGTCTTTCGTAGTTCACAGTGTCCATAATTATAAACTATGGCCATAATTGTCATGTACCTACTGCATTGTTGATGACCACAGGTTTTTTTTAATACTCGATGTATATTTGGTTTTATTAAAACAAAACTGAAATTTTATGTTTTTGTTTGATTCCAGCATTCCAAAAGGCCTTCGCTTCGTTATCGACGGACGTTCCGCCGTCGCACCCGGCAGCGGCGCACCTCCGAGTACCCCGCGGTCTGAAGGGTCCTCATCATATCTTCGAATGCCGTCGAACGAACATAATGGGCTCGTTGGTACAAGACGCTTCGCCGTTTCTTTTCCCCTGCACTATTGAATACTCACTTATATGCGCAGCGATATTGTACGTCATGTGGAAAAACATCTCCAAGTATCCATCTAAAAACGTAGCAGAAGCGATAGCGAAAGCGCGCCTCCTAGAGGGATTGGCTTACAAGAAATCTCCGCATCTATACAGCGTGGACTGCGCGAGAGCTCACAAAGGCCTATTTTTTGGCATCCTAGTCCTCGTCCTGACTATTATATCGCTTATATTGTTTTTCGTTTTAATATCGAGGAAAGAATATGCCACTCTGGCGGTAGTGGAAGTGAACGTTTGCGAATTAGCACTGTATGCTATGACCACGTTCGCGAGTTTAGCGGGAATGGTGTGCGTGAGGAACCTCAAGTACGACGGGAACAGAAACTTGGAGCTCGACAATATACTCCTTGTGGGCGCGCAGACCGGAATGTTCATTTATGGAACGTTCACGATAATCGGTGGCCATTTCACGATCGAGAAGAACACGATACTGATACTGATAACGGCCCTATCGTCGCTAGTGCAAACGACTTGTCAAACAATGTTCATACTGGACGCCAGTCGAAGGTCCGCTAAAACTCCGGAGCAATTGAGGAAAAAGCCCGGCCGAGAGATAGTCACGTTTCTCCTCGTGACTAACCTAGCGATGTGGGCTATCAACACGCTAGAGAAATCTCGGGCGGAATCGCATCCCGTTCAGTTGCATTTCTACGGGTTATGGGCCTGGACGATCATAACGCACGTTTCGATGCCGCTCGCGATATTCTACCGGTTCCATTCTACTGTCTGTTTGTGTGAAATATGGAAGAGGGCGTACAAGATGAAACCCGCTTACATGTAGCGAATAGCGCTAAACGTCGGGTATGAATCATGTTACTTTTGATCTGAACTATGATACTTTGAAACTAAATATTCTTTGAAAGTAGGCAAGTGGCGTAGATATATGTTAGTGCCATAAATTATATCTAGACATCTTTATAAGAATTTAAACCCTTATTGTATAGCTGTATTTAAGGGCAACTACCAGCCTTTACATTGAAATGTTGACACGCGATGGAGTTTGTTTGTTTCTACGTTGGGTGCATTTTGCACTTGTGTATATCGCTTGTATTTGTTCTGAAGTTGACTGCTCTAATGTTAAGTTATTGTATTTAGATATTTTAAAGTGTTATTTATTTGTAGCTTTATACGACGCTTTAACTACCTTAGCGGAGATCATGATACGTTGAATAATAAAATAACAGTATTTCTCAATTAGACGGGTTGGATTTCATTAATTTTAGCGCTTTAATATTTTTGATGTTACTTTTTTGTTCGATTGTATTGTTGTGATTAGTGGAAGAATACCTATACTTCTCGTGTTCATTTTGTCAATCCTTTCTAGATTTTAGATTACTTAGGTTAGGTTTAAACTTAGAAAGAACTTAGGTGAGATGTCTAGAGGTTTGCGTTCACATTCCATTTTTTTTGGTAGAAAAAACATTGTAGCTTGGCGATATCTTGCATTCATGATTCAAAGAAAGAGTCTTCCAATAGATATATTTTATAACTACCTTCGTATATTTTAGTCACTTCAGTCATTGGCTTTTCGTTTCTTTTTATCTCTATTATTTGAGAAAAATTGTACGTTTTATCTAAGAGCTTGTTTCACAATCCCCAGAAAAAGTTTATCTTACAATTAAACTTGATATTTTTACAGATTCCCAATACAAAAATTATCACAAGATCAAATATATAGTTTATATCTGGTGATTGTGAAACACGCCCTAGGTATGATTTTTCTTTCCCAAATATAAGAGGACCTTCTAAAAAAACACTATATTATTTCGAATTGCATGAGCATTTGTAGAAATCTTTTTTTAATCAACGGGAACAATAATATCGACCTAATATTTTTTTGAAAAGTTTTGATTGTAGGAAAAGCAAAATATCTACAAATAAGACACTATATTACTGTACTCTGTATCGGTTAACGGGTATAGTCTGATCAGATATTAAAGATTTTGTAGCGATATTTTTGCGATATACCTTATGAATATGTAGTGTCAGTATTTTGGATAAATTTTTAAAATTTTAGCATTACCTTTACCTACTTACCATGGACCCAGTAGTTAGGCAAAATGAGACACCAAAGTTTTTTATAATATTATTATTGTTAGGGAATTTTGGAGCTTATAACGTAATAGAACTGTCGAAGTGAATGGTTTTGAATTTTTAGCTAGATTTAGCTGTTATAACGTCCAGTTTTTCTTTCTATACATTTGCTGTGATAGGCAAATCTGCTCGTGTGGAGAGTGTTAAAGTAGATTTCCTGATATTAGATCTTTCGAAGAATAAAATTAGAGGAATCTTTAAGTGTACGCTTCTACAGTATTCGGCACCAATTTTGAGATAAAGGAGGGCGATTTGGTTGCGCTTTTAAAACGTACACTTAAACTTTTGCGTTGCTAAAACTCAGTGCTCAAAATTAGTGCCGCATCGTGTTCATTTTAAATACTAACACAATGTACGATGGCGTAACTCAATATTTATTGCTCAAATTGCTACTACTCTAAACTAAATACTCTTTTAGAATTTTTCACAGAACTTTTTTGAGCGCATTTTGTATCTAAATATTTTACAGATTTTGTGCAATTTTATACTCGACGATTTTTATTTGCTTTTATTACATTTTTAAAGACGTTTCGAGAAACAAAGATGTTGTATTTATAAATAAGTTAATAAAATATTATAGGTGTAATTAGTTTTAATTCAAAGATGTATTGTTATTTCAGCGACTGCTATTAAGAACCTTAACCGGAGCCCTAAATCAAAAATGATTACATTTATTGAAACTTTTAAAACGAAACATTCTCTTTCATTCAACGAAATACCTATCAACTTTTGATTAAATTAATTTAATTATTTAAATTTTGAATAACTAACTTTTCTACGAGCTATACGTACGACGTAGGTACGTATAGGACAGAAAGCTTTTCGTTTTAATTATTTAATATTGTTTTTGATATGTATTATAAATCCGTTGATAAGAACTGCAAAGCATCAATATGGTCCCAGTCATCTAAGAAAAATCGCGTTAAGTTGCAAAAATCGCTCTCAGACGATTTTTTCGGATATCGTTACTATGTTTAGTACCTATATTATTAAATTACGGCTAATTTGTTAGAGCTTGAAATACCTACTTTATTTTATACAAAAAAAATAGAAATGTATATAGATAACATTGTAAAAAATCATGATGATTAAGGCGAAATCAACGACTCTGCCCGCGAAATTCACAATTTTCATGGTTTTTTGCAATTTGTAGGTTTATGGCAGTCAATTTGCGGGAATGACAGTATCATCTTTACATGTTTATATCAAAAAAATCTTTGCATAAAATGTGTATCCTAGGAAATTAGTCCGAGTACCGAGTTTAAGTGAGTAACTCGCAAATCTCGGACTAATTTATTTAACTCGACACTTTCAAGGAGAGATTTTTATATTAACCCCTAAAGATGATTTATTGGGATTCCCGCAATTTGACTGTTTGTAGGCCTATTATGTCTTAGTAGCTTAAAAATCGCGAAAAACCACAAAAATATTGAATTTCGCACACCCTTGGCATGCTCCTGATAAGGGCCGATTTTTCGATCGCCAGATAAACGTTAACTAAGGAATAAATATGACGTTTTGACAGATTTTGTATGGCATATGTTCCAAATGTATTCCTCAGATAGTTTATCTGGCGATTAAAAAATCGGTCCTTAATCAAACCTTGCGTTGCATTGGTTGGTACCTACTTTAAAAATATTTATTAATTATTCCTCTGTTTAAACCATAATGAGAATTAAAAAACAATACCTATATTTCCTGAAACTTATTTTTCTTTAATTTTACTTCAAAAATTTAGTTATTGAAATTGATTCAAAAGTTTCATTCACATGTGGTAAGTTAAAAATCATAGCTTAACCAACACACATACCTACCAACCTTTCATAGATATACCTATAGATTATGAAAATGTACCTATTATATAAAACAGTAAAAATGATATTATTACTTATTATCTTCATAAAATTGTAAAAACTTCTGTACTCGTGTAAAATAGGTACTGTTTAAAAGACATGTATATTATTCTCACAATTATTTGTTTATTTTTACAGAGATTATTAAATGAATATTTATTTCCTTATTTTTTATATTATTTAATACCAAAAACTCTTTGTTATGCCTTATATTTTAAGTCCAATGCGGTATTATGAAAATATTTTAAAAACTAATTATTAGTTTAAAGTGATAGTGATATTAGAATAATGTTTTCGATTATATATTTGTATACTATTTATTTGTTTAGGGGAGATTGTGAATAGCTATAAGAATACATTCTTGGATGTTTAACGTTTACAAACAAATAAACTTTCTTGAAATTATCGTAAAACTGTGTTTCTGTTTGTTTTGCTCCTTTTTCCATATTTTAATTGACAATATTCGACGACATTCAACCTCCCTAACAAACCGGATTCCAAAAAGTATTGTGTACCTACCATAGACAAGATACGCTACGACAGATTAAACAGAAGACAAAAGGTATAACCAGTCACTTTGCTTAGTATTTGTAGACTATGAGAAGACCTTCGCTACTTCTCTAATCTCTAGTCCCTTCCGAGATGCTGAATCGACCGGTACATCCAAGCGTTGAAGTGGTTGATTGGCCGTCCGTATCCAAGACGAGCATTCAAGCTACGAGATTAATCGAACTGCAGCGAGGTGTATAACAGGGAGATGTTATCTCTCTGAAGCTATTTACCTTTGCTTTGGAGAATATTTTTAAGTTTCTGGATTGTAATAGAACGGAAAGGGCACCAACATCAATCGTGAGTAAATCACCCACCTACGGTTGTTGTATAAAGATGAACTCAGTAGACTTCGTCAACAGAATGGACTTGAAATGTATATGAGTATAAAGAAAAATCAAATGCTCATGTTATGTAATGTAGTAAAACAAAGATCAAATTCTCATGTTATGATCCACTCAGTGGCTGTTGAAGACTATGTACTAGAAAATTTTGATGATTACCGGTAGGTAATATTATAACAATATACTTATACCTACATTATTATATACCTACCCGACATACAATATACAATGCAATGTTGGCGGGTAGACGGAAAGTGACGGCTGGCCTCTGCAAGGCTAGGATGCGCGCGTAAAGATATTATCAGCCGAATTCACTAAATCTAGGAAACGCCTAAATCGAATGCTTAGCCCTAAAGTGACAGTTGTTATAGGTGAAAACTGTCACCTATCGGCTAAGCATTCGATTTAGGCGTTTCCTAGGTTTAGTGAAAACGGCTGTTAGTCTCTCTTCTTTTGTCGCTCTATTTTCTCTTTCTGATCCATATTGATAGACAGAGAAAAGACAACGACAAAAGTAGAGAGATATAATCTCTATGTGCGCATGCTGCATAGACTGGCGACGCGATATCGTGGTGCAATGCAAAATCCTGTGCAGTAATTTAAAATTATAAATATTAAGAGCCTACCTACAACGGTGGCTCTAGTTAGTCATTAGGTCATCATATTTTATGTATACAATCCCGTGAAATTCCTTAGATATTTCGCGGAGTGAATGAATGAAATTTCCCGGATTTCACGGATTATTACGTACCTAATACTGATGTTGATGCCACGGGGAAAAAATGCTTGTTGGCAATATTATGACAACATTTGTAATTGAGGCAACATTTGGCATAGAATACGGACAACGATTACTGCAGGCAAAAAAAGATTCAGAGGTTAAAAATAATAACGTTTACCAAAGATGGATAAATACACAAACAGTGGAATTATAATTATGGTCTTAATTATTCTAAATGTTTTTCTTACTCCAACAAATATAATAGGTATGGGAGTTAAGTTTTTCGACAACAATGTGGTATCATACACAATTCCAGAGAAGAGCACTTTTGCAAATGGACTGCTCTTTCTGTACTAAAATGCTCTTACTGTGTTCTGAACCACTTTGGCTGTATCTCCCTGTAGAGAGACATAAGTGATTTGCAAGGGCAGGACTAAGTTTGTAAGTATTTGAAATAGGTATGTTTTGCAATGAATATGATGATAAAGACTCACCGTGTGACATACCTTATACGGCACAGTTTAAATTAGGATCTTTATACCTAGGTACTGTGCCTACAGGATACATGCCTGTGACAAGCTTCCTATATTGGAATATGTTCTTATACCTGTACCCAATAGGTACTAAAATTAGTTCATGACTAAGGTATTAACGGTAAAATTTGAGTTGCTTTGGGATAATCGTGAACATCAAAGCAGATAAACGGTGAAATCGGATTTATATAAAATGCACAAAAAACAAGGTTCGTATTTGTCTATAGGTACTTAATTAAGTACCTAAGTACCTTGTACCTATTCATTTAAATTAATTGTTTAAGAGTATTGTAGAAGAGTATCGTCTTTAAGACGGGCGGGTATGAAGTTATGTAAGATTTATAAGAACCCAACCGATTGATACTAAATGCATTCAAACATATTTGAAATCTTGAGCGCATAATCTGGTTCTATTGACCTTATTTATAAGACGGTATTGAATGTCGATCCAGCTAGGGTTGTCAGATATTACGTAAAGGCAGAAAGTTAATATCAATGTTTCACAAAAATGTCTAGTTCTTGATACTAAGTACTATAATTGATAACTTAGTGATGATGGCCAATTTAAATCGATTCAGGAGCACTAGCCATATGACATTGCAATCCGATATATTATGGAATTGAAAAATGGAATAAAATTAAAAATAATAGAAAGGTATGTATGTGCCGATCAGTGTAGCTATCACATTATTTGAATGTAGTTCTATTTCCATTTCATCTATCGCATCGCAATATATCATGGATAGAGCTGGGTCTATTACTAAACCTTAGGCTGACAAATAACAATATAGGGCTTTGTAATCATTTGACCACCGCTCATCAATATTTAAAATGGCTTATCCTCTTGTACATTATGTGAAAGTTGTTTGTTTGCTACTCCATCACTATTCACGCCTTAACTATACCGAAAGACTGCAAGGATTGGAAATTTGGAGCGTTCAGGATACACATAAACCTAGCATATACATAACCTATTTTTACATAAGTATGGGTAGCTTTCTACGGCGGAAGCTCAACGACGTAAGTATGTATAAGTGTTTTTTAATAGACATTTAAGGCGACTTCAATTCTGTGAGTCTAAGGGCGTGTTTCACAATCTCCAGATACACTTTATCGAATGAATAAACTTGACATTTTGACAGATTCCAAATACAAAAATTGTCACAACATCAAACATATTTATCTATCTAGATAGAGTTTATTTGGTGATTGTGAAGCAGGCCCTAAATTGAACAGACTTTGGCTTTATTAGATCAAATCTTTTCTTTGTTTCATATACGCCTAATTTACATTAGGTGCATATCTTGATGAGACTTACTGACTTATCAGTATGATATAATAATGTTTCACGATCATTTAAACCTGTCCTACACTGAAATGAAGCCAAAAAACAAAACATCCTAATTCCTAAATAAATTAAAATATATCTAGAGACTGATTGGTTTACCTAATTAGATTAATAGCCAAAATAAATTACCATCCTAATTAAAAATCAATACGGTAAACAACTTTAGGTCTCAGGACAGATTAATTTGTTTTGCTATAATCCGCTACTTGAACTTCATACAGTTCGTACTTATGTGAATAAAGTGTATAACCATAGATTGGACGATAGTTCTGATAGAAAGATATGATGAGGTCTTGAATAGAGCGCGCTTGCCTATTAGAAAATGCCTATTCACAATTCTCTTGGCTTATACTTGGTCGAGAAAGAAGGTAGAAGGATGGTTCACGTCTTAGCGGTACGTATCAGAAACGTGGAAGAAAACGTTTCGTTATAACTCGCTGGACATGAACCACATAAGGATGCCACTTTTCTCGGCATCTTGCGGTTTTGTGGTAGAAAGGTGAAGGAGGTACTAGATTGTGGAGTTCCAGAACACACTCCTCCTGTAAAAAATCCTATTGAAAGGATTCTGATTTGCTTCAAAAAAGCTTCGAGAGTCATCATCACGTCAGACCGCTGACGTCCACTGTTGGACACAAGCCTTCCGCACGCGCCAATACACCCCCTCCTCAGCCTTCTTCATTCAGCCACTTCCCGCCATTCGCACCTTAACGTCGGTCCATGTCGTCAGAGCTGGAAGACGCTCCATGCTACGAAAAAAATATTTATATCCATACGTATAAGTACAGCTTTGTCAGAACCTCATCCAGGTATCTACTACCTAACCGGTAAAGTGATGACATTTAGAAGGTCGCGGTAAGGCCGATGGATGCCAACGACGCACGAAGGGGCAGGTTTGAGGTTCCTACAAGAGGACTCTTGATGTACGGACTTTTCCAACAGATCGCAAGTTATTCGTGTCCTAGCTGGATGATTTCTAACTGGATCTTCCGACGCCGTCACCGCGCCGGCTTAAACAAGGAACGGAGAAATTGCCTTCATAATTAGGTATCTCCTCCGGTTCACGCCTACTTGCGTTTATGTACCATCAGCGGATGGCTTCTGAGCTTGTCTTGTTTTAATTATTGTTAATACTTTATTTGAACTACATAGATAATGTTACCTGAGTATATTACACCTGGGTTTGAGTTGGTAAGATGAACCCAGCAGATAAGTAAGTATATTCAAGGTGTAAAGTTCCAAGACCTAAAATAGGGTAATGTTGACATCCCTATTAGGGATTATTGCAGGGCTTTACTGCTACGTGAGCGTATGAATGTGTCGCCTACACTATGGGAAGTGGGCACCTACTCACCATTCAACAAAACCTTGGCAACCGATTACGGCTATACGAGTATATGCTAATTTCGAACTGTGAACTGTCTTTAACTAAGCTTTACGATACTGGGTAGTCTGGTACATAACAGTATCTACCTATTACGAGTGTAACTAACTATTGCTGCTGCTAAATTAAACTCAAACACCTATGAATTTCCATAGACGCAGGTAGCTCGAAAATTAAGGATTTTCATAAAATAAATTTTCATCCTATCATTAGTCAAAGAGTATTTTTATGAGCATTGACTTAAGGAAACTAAAAATAAGAAGTTAGACAGAGTCTTTCTTTGCTGTCACTTTCGTCATCTCTCAGAAACTCTTTGACTCCTGTTTTTCGTCAACTCAGTTTTTATTGACGTTGTTAAAGTCAGTCGTACCGTTTTCTTTTGTTTAGCAAATGTTTTCCTTTTGTTACGTTTAATCGTAGGACGAAAGATAAAGATAAACAGTAAAAGCCAAAAGGTATAGAAATGCGTCTTTACAACTGATTTGTTCCTAGTTAGTGTGTAAAAAGCAGACACCTAGTTATACCTAAACAAGTCTTAGGAAAACGCATTTCTTTTCCATCTTCCGAGCAATAAAATAAACCTGTTCTAAGCACCAGACGTCCGATATAACATCACGACCATTGAATTTGTGACAGTCGCTATCTGTCATTATAAATTACTTCATCAGAGTTCCACATTTACAATCGTGCTATAAATTATATTTACCTCTCTACACCATGAGAACTTGACAGTGGAATAGTGCTAGTGAAGTGCTAGGTTTTGGAATGTTTTATTTATGGCCAAACCCTAAATAAAAATAGTGTTACGAATGAACCTTATTACTAAACAAAATAAGGTTCATAATTGCTCGTTAATATCTGTCACACTCGATTATTATTTCAGTAACTATTCAGTTGAGTCTTTCCGTTTTACTACTTCTGTAATACGGAACCCTCTTGAGGACCCTGAGTAAGCTTGGTCGAACAAATGAAAAAGAAATAATCTTATCTAGTTTAGTGCCAAGGTCCCCGTGGCCACCCTTCTTTAAAAAGATCGCCTTCGCACGATCTATGCCCAATACACGAACTTACTCATTTCAATCCTTTTTTTACTGGTTCTTTTTTCATTGCTCGTAAAGTGTCATCCGCTAAGAAAGGTTTTTTGAAAATTTAACCCCAGAGGTCACAAAAGCGAAGCCACAGGGCATAGGCCTAGTGTTTTCATAAATTATATGCCTACATTTAATATTGGCATACCGGGAAAAGTTGTTTTGCCATATATAGGGGTTTGAACTATGAATAAAATGGAAAATTCTTTTCAAAAAACCGACTTTAAATGTCACTACCAAGAGTTCCCTCGATTTCTCCTGGATCCCATCATCAGGTCACCTGATGACCATGGGACCACCGGGGAAGTATATTTTTCAAACAAAAAAAGAATGTATAAATCGGTCCACGCGTCTTCGAGTTATCGGCGAACATACAAAGAAAAAAAAAAGATTCCGACGAATTGAGAACCTCCTCTTTTTTTGAAGTCAGTTAAAAATAGCTTACCACCTATTCTCAGACCTACCGAATGTAGACAAAAATTGTAAAGTTTCGGAAGAGTTACAAACACTGTGATACGAGAATTTTATATAACACTAGCAGTGCCCGCGGACTCCGTTCTGCGTTTAAAATATTTTTGTTTCGGCCCGTTTGTCAAGGCCCGGTTTCCACCAAAGCGGAACGGAGTGGAGCTGTGTGTGACTAACCTAACCAACCAGATTTCATCATTTCGACATATTTTCCTCTCCCGTCTGTTTCGGAGATGTCAAAATGACGAAATCTGATTGGTTACTCAAATACAGCTCCGCTGCGCTTCGCTTTGGTGGAAACCAGGCCTTATACGTGTGAGGCGATGTGGGGAACGTCGTTGATACACAAACACTGTAATAACTTTATATCGATGTTTTTGTAGGTGGTGTTCGAACGTGTGTGCGTGTATGCCTACACGTGCTTATAACCACAGCCACGGAACATTATAATAGCATGCCACAGCCCACAGGGCTGGACGCGAGCGAGGCATTCGCATAGATTCTGCGGACTGCCTATACTTACCTATCGCCACGCAACGACCGGGGCGGCGTGTTTTTATTTTGCTAATATCTTTGAATATATTTGTTTTAACTGTATAGCGTAAAAGGTATATTCTACATTAAATTTCCGTCCTAAAAAAACATTTTTACATATGAGCTAAATAAGCTTCACAAAAATTATTCATTTTTAATCCACAATTTTAACAGTAAAGGCAGTTATTGTGAGTTACCCGTAAGAGATAGGCATATGCTATCGCGAACTTTTTACAGATTTTGATACGTTCTTTAATGTTGTACAACATTGTTTTGTTCTATCCCCAATAGTTTCCGCAGCGCACGCGATGAAAGCAATTTTTTTACGACTTAGATTACATCATTCAAGTTTAAGATGCAATTAATTTTGGAAATTATTATAGCCTATGACACTCCACAAAAACGTAGCTTTCTATTGGTGAAAGAATTTTGAAAATCAGTTCAGTAGATCCAGAGATTAATTACCCCTTACAACATCACAAACATCGTTACGTCTTTATAATATTAGTATAGAAGTATAGACTAGCATTTACCCGCGGCTTCGCCCGCGTCATTTAAGAAAAAGTTAAATATTGAAGAATTAAACTACTCTGGATTAAAAGCACCAGATGTTAGAATTGTTAGATCCTGGCAATTTGTAACATAATTATTACTTGTATGTGGCAAGCAAACTGAGCGCATATTCTAAAGGAGTGGTATTTTGCAGAAGACTTGCTGTTTTTACTGTCGAAAACGAAATGGTCCAAATCATTCAGTCAGGCTAAGTATTGATGGGAACTTATTTTTATGACCTATTTACAGTTTTCAGTTTCAATATGGAGTCTAGAGTATTTATGACCTACTATTACGGGTTTCAGTGGTATGTATTGACTATTGAGTCTTAAGTAGGTATTTATGACCTTTTGACGGTTTCGAGTGTATGGAGTGGGTTCAACATAATATATTGTGAGAAGTTACGTATACGTATGTTATGAAACAGAGAGAAATTACACTTCTAATGCAATCCCACAGGAATAGGTTTTATTTTCCGGGATAAAAGGTAGCCTATGTCACTCTCCGGGTCTTGAACTATATCTGTGCAAAAAATCAGGTCCGTTGCGTGGCTGTGGCGTGATTGAAGGATAAACAAATCAACAAATCAATAAACCAACAAACTCACTTTCACATTTATATATTAGTAGGGATGAGTATATTAGAGATAATGTTTAAATGCTATGCAACACGCGATCAATACACGATGTGCTCGGGGTAGGTATAGGAAGTGCAATGGCGGTTGTTCGCCACCACCGGCACCGTTCAGCCATTCGGCGTACATTCCCTATGGATGCGGTTTAAGAGCCAAGACGGTTTCTATTTACTTTGCTTTTTCCTCCTCGCTCTTACGAATACGACTACGTCTCTACGTATAAACGTACTTACGAGTTACGTAATACGAATACGTATTTGAGTGCCATAGGCAGTAATCATGCGGGAATATATCACAGAAAACTTTACGCCTTAATTAATTAATGACTAAAAACCCAGTTATCAAAGAGAGCTTTCAAAGAAATTTTTAGAACTTAATGCTGCAGACATCAATTATTGTAGTTAGCGATAAAAATGCAAAAAGGAGATTTTAGACCAACATTTGGGAGAACTTTTATTTATTTTATTTATTTATTTATTTATTTATTTATTTTCACCTTACTACTAGCATTACAGGAAGTTATCCTAATTCACTAGAAGTAGCTTTTGACCTTAATCTAATACTTAAAATCAAATCAAACTAAAACATCTACAATACGTACAGATAAAACTATAAACATCTATCTACAATCATAACATATAGTCCACATTGCTACTCTTGTGAATTCAGTCAGAGCGCAACTAAACAGGTCCGATCTCTCCGCTATGACGTTCAGGGTGCGAAGCGCGCGCGTCAGCGGCGCCTTACTGAGCAGGTTGGTGCGCCCCACCGGCACCGCCAGCAGCGGCGGCCTGCGCCTCCGACACACGTACCCATCCGGGACCAGGAATCTGACTTGACCCAATATTTCCGCGCTATGCAATGCACCTCTTATTACTCTAAAGATGTACGTTACAAGTGCCAGCTCCCTCCTAACCCTTAGCTCATTGTACCCGACCATACCTAAAACAAATAATGTTGGATACATTAACGGGTAGAACGGATATATCCCATACAGCTTCAGGTAGAGGAACCTGGCAAACTTGTTCTGCACACGCTCCAACATAAGTCTATACTTAGTCTCATGTGGAGACCAAATGACTGCATTCCCTTCTAACTGGCTCCTAACTAACGCATTGTACAATGCCATCACTGCGTTCATGTTGGTGAAACCACCTACGGTACGAAGCAGAAAACCCAAATTCCTGTACGCTTTCTTGCAGCATTTAACTGCATGACTACGAAACGTCAGCTCAGTGTTGAAATGAACCCCCAGATCCCTCACTGCTGCTACTCTAACCATCGGTTTCCCGTCAACCTCATACTGGTAATGGACAGGGGAGTGCGCCTTAGAAAAGGTGATTACTGCACATTTTGAGAAATTAAATTCTAATGAGTTGTTCTTGCTCCATTCGATTACTCTGTCTATATCTTGTTGCAGCCTTGCACAGTCACTCAAGTCGCGTATCTCCAGTGACAGCTTGAGGTCGTCCGCGAACAACAAGCACTTAGCGTCCTTGACGACTTGTGGCAGGTCATTAATCATCAAAATAAATTGTAAGGGTCCTAGGTTGCTGCCCTGACTCACCCCAGATCTTGTGTAGTACGGTTCTGACCGATAACCCCCATATTCTACATATTGCTGCCTGTCAGTCATGTAACTCGCAAAAAAGCTGAGTAAATGTGGAGTGAAACCAATCCCCGCCAACTTTCTCAGAAGAACGTCATTGTCCACCAAATCGAAGGCTTTCCGGAAGTCGAAGTATGCGGCGTCAGCCTGCTTCCCACCGTCGACTGCTGGAACGATCTGAGACATGTAGCAGAGAAGGTTGCTGGTTGTACTTCTCGCTGGCCTGAACCCGTGTTGAGCGTCGGAGAGTTGCGACTTAACCTGGGTGTAAATACTTTTATGCAGAGCTGATTCTAGCACTTTTGCCGGAGTTGACAGCACCGCCACCGGTCTGTACCCTTCTACCTGAGTTACAGACCCGCCTTTGGGCACCGGGACTACTCTGGTCACTTTCCACCTTTCGGGAAACACCGCTGCCTCCAGACACTGATTATATATATACATCAACGGCTCTGCTACGACGAATCGACAATCTCTGAACAGGTAAGGTGGTATACCGTCCGGTCCAGCCGACTTCTTCGGCTTAAGTTGTTTAAGTGCCTGCCTCACCTCGTCCAAAGTCAGTCGACCCACATGGACCCTTGCCGCTCCATTCTCCCCTCCTGCTGCTGCGATGGCTGCGCTAACGTCTAATTGCGCTTGGTGTGGACGATAAACTGACTGGAAAAATTCAGCGAAATCTGTAGCACATTGCTGAGCAGTCAATACCTCCCCGTTCTTAAGAATTTTTTGAGCACCCCTATTACCCCTTTTTGTTTTAATGTAATTCCAAAACGATGTTGGATCCTTGTATAAGTCATTTTGAACCCGAAGACGATAGCTCTCGCTAGCGAGTTTTATCATCCTCTTAACTTTTGCCCTACACTGAGCAAACGCATCGTAGTCTGCTTTAAATCCACTAGCTTTGTACCGTCGGTGAAGACTCGCTTTCAATTTTATGTCGCGAATGATTTCGACCGTGTACCATTCGGGGTAACTGTACCTCGAGGTTGCAGGACTTCGCTTTTTCTTTGGAACGCAGTCATCGATAATTGACGTAAGAATGTCATAAAAATAGTTTAAACTTTCGTCTAAATTTAACTTATACATTTGGGTCCAATCTACGGCCGCTATTGCCGAATATAATGATATAAAATCAGCCTTATAAAAATTCCAAGCCGTAGGCGTACTCGGACTCGCATCAGATAATGCTGCGTTAAAGTGTGGATGGCGGTTCGAACGACGCGTCACCGTAATGTCCAGCGGCGGGTGATGCGCATCAACCGGCACGATCGGCTCCGCCGCCTCGCGCACGTGCACCCCGCCGTCCGCCGACAACCCGCTCAGGACTAGGTCCAGGCATCTGTTATTACAATTAACTACCGTGTTACTCTGAGTGAACTCACAATAAGTTACAAAATATTCAAAATAGTTATTTATGTCTAAGGAACACGAATGTAAATTGAAATCGCCTACTATTACTACCTCGCTATACCGCTCGCAATATTGCTCAATAATCCTAAACAGTAACATGTATTCATTCTCACGGCTGCTAGGCGGTATGTAAACAACACACAGCAGGAACAATACCCGCCCGCGCTCACACACTGTCGCAGCAACCAGTTCAAATGTATGCGCGTCTATGTTCACGTCGCACTGCACTCGACGTAATTCGAAACGCGGTGTGGCCACGAGAAAAGCGCCTCCCTGTTTGCGTCCGTCTGCCCGGTCACATCTAATAATTGTATAACCGGGTGGAATTATTTCTGCGTCATATATGGATTCGTTACATCCTGTTTCTGTGACTGCGAATAAATCTGCGGTCGATGATGCCACGCCCTCGTAAAATTCACTTAATTTTGTCCGCAGTCCCCGTACGTTTTGATAATATATTTCCACCGATTTATTGATATATTTCGTTCTGTGAACGGGTGGAGTGACTTGCTGGTCTACGAAACCACACCCATTCACAAAATTCAACATTAATCGGCCATACTTCCGATTGGCACAGCTGGTCATACTTACTTGCGGGCACTGCTATGATAAAAGATGAATAATCTCTCTCCGTTTTGTGCTTAATTTTCTCTATTTTAATAGGTACTTCCTTAACTACATCTCGGACAAACTGCTCCAATTTCTCCACTGTGGTATCCTTCCGAAGCCGCCAAACATGTAAAAATTTTTGCCTTTCTGTCCCTTCTATAATGGCCTGTGTACTCTCTCCCCGTTTTACTTCCTGACCAGGATATCTGTTCCTTTTACTCTTTACTACTGTCCATTCTTCTTCTCTTCCTGTAATTGTCTTTTCCTCTATTACCTGACTGCCCTTCTCCTCATTATTTATTCTTGTTTCCGCCGGTTTCATGGCTTCGCACTTTTGTGGAACAACTACCTTCGTTTGGTTTTTTTTTAACGGCATCCACAAATAATTGCACTGGTTCTTTGGATTGGCCTACCGTAGCTTCACAAGATTTTGTTTCTTTCTTCTTCTTCTCAGTCTGCATAGCATTTTCCAGAAATTCATTCCTAGCTAACAAAGATTTTACTTGAGATTCTAGTTTATCTACCTTGTTGACCTTTTCTAAAACTACCTTCATTGACTGCTTCATCTCTCGTAATTCAGACTCCGTTTTAATAAATTTGTTTAAAAGCTGTTCATACTCCTTCGACTGCTCTTCGTAGCATGATTTCATTTCCCATCGGAATTCCCTCAGCTCCTCAAGTAGCCTTTCCTCCATCCCCATCCTCGACTCGTCCAGCATGACTCGATTAATTTTATCTTTTATCGAGATAATTTCCTCCAATTGTGTTCTGCTTTTAAGTGAATTTAGATATGAGCCTTTCAATACGTGATTTTCAAGAAAGTAAATGTCTTTATAGTTTTTAACCGTTAAAGATGGATTTCCAAGAATGCTCTCAGTCAACATGACGAAAGAGACGTAGAGTTTGCAACATGTTTTATGTTCATACCTATTTGTCATCGATATAAATCTTTGTATTTGTCAGTAAAATCACGGTAATATTATAGTACTAGTAATTGTACGTAAACTGATAACTGTACTTTTTACGTTTTCAGCAGTCAAAAGCAGATGCCCATAGTACTAATAAATAACCAAGACCGCATTTTAATAAACAGTATTAGATTAAACAACATTCCAAATACATACTTATTGAAAGATATTATAATTTACATCGGTACCGTAATACAAGGTGATGGAAGCTTTAATTATATTACAGAGTTTATAAAAGTCAGCGGAAATTAGTCATAATAAAAATTTATAACGAAACAGATGCAAAATTAAATTGTGATTAAATGTTCAAAATCACAATCAGCATCAAGATTGAAAGTCATCTTGGTAGTACTTATGTATTGAACTCAATTGATCTTTAGAATCTTATTTTCACGCGTCGATAATCTTAGTTTAACCACCGAATATAAAATATTATGGTTTAACACTGTATTAATTGAAAACTAATCTGTATCAACTAAATTACACTACGGAACGACTAAATAAATTGGTTTACTTGGTAGTACCTACCAAACAGGGATACTGTGTCTAGCATCGATATAAAATGGTGTCTAGTAGTTTAGTTTTCAATGATAGTATTAAACTAAGTAAGATTAGTAATTTATTAATGATAGTATTAACTTAAGTATTATAAATGGGCATGCATTACCACACAGACCAAGGAATAACTTTTTATCACATCCAAAATATTTTAAGGGCAATGTTCAATGTATTTCTTGGATGCGTCTCTACCTATATCTAACCTACCCCTCTGTTTTGATTCGGTCCTCCCCACACCCCAATTATAGATACATATTTGAGTTTACCTCACAGCTCTACTCACTAAATATTTAAAGTTAGCTACTAACTATTGAGAGTTCAGTTGCTTTTTTACTACATATTTTTTAACATCTTCTTCTACTACTACTATTGCTACTAGTTAGTAACTAGTAGTAGTAGTATCACTATAACTAGTTAACAAGGACAGCGGTCTCACACATGGTGGAAAGGGATGATGCACCCGAAAATGTTATCGTACCTACTAACTTGGAAGGGGTAAGCTAGTTCACCCCTAACGGTTTCTACACAGCATCGCACCAGAACGCTAAATCGCTAGGCAGTTTGTCATTGCTAATAAGTTGGTAACTAGCCACGCTCGAAGCAACCCATGAGACCAGACCTGGGCCAATTCCGAAAGTATAAAGTTCTAAGGTAGCCCATGGCAGAAATCGACTTGCGACTTTCCACTCGAATTCGAGCGCACACCATCAAAACAAAAAACCAAGACTATATTGTACAATTTAGCACCTGTGTCTATTTTTTTTTAGAATGATGAGACTAGCAAGATGATCAAGATCAACTGACGATGTAAGACCCGCCTGCCTATTGCAGTGCAACCCAGGACTTTGCATGGTGATGTCATGCAATGCTCTTAACTTTACCATACTGATAGACATCAGTTCTTATCTCCTATTGTGCCGGCTAAAGTGATCTTCAAAGCGAGACGCAGAAGGTAATGCTGTGCAATTACTGCATTATGACAGAACATCTGACATTGCAGTACCCAATAAGGGCAGACTCTGATAAAAAAGCTCCTGCGGAGGTTTCTGCTTAATGTGACCACGAATCCGTCATTTCAAAATATATTAGCCTTACGACATTATTGGTGGTTACGATCTACAATATATCTATCTATGGTTACGATAGCTTTTCTCTGACTTTTTAGAATCTTTCAACTTCTATGTTGTCATTCTCAATGTACTTACTAATTCAAAATCAAATGGAGAATGGTATACATTTGGTTCAATTTTCATGTAAGCAAAAGTTAAAACATTCAGTTTTGAAACCAATACACTGTGGGAAAAAATCGGAAAACCTATTGGGAACCTAAGTTAAGTTATTTCTCCCACCTAGCAATAGCCGATGGATACGTCCGTTTTTTGCATTCCATTGACTGTTATCTATTATATTAATTTTAATAATGGCGCCAGCGCTATTGCCTGCCTACTTTCATTTCTCAATATCTAGGGCGCACGACTAGCATTTTATTGGATTGGATACAACTTAATTACAAATAATTAGAGCCAACAGCCACTTTTTCTTCTAATTTCTTTATGAAAAAAAAAGAAGATAGTGTTCAGTGACGATTTCTTAGTAAAGCTAAATAGGTTCTTGAATTATTTATTGAGTAGGTTGGTACTTAGGTAGTATAGCCAGTAAATATGCCTTCTGTTTACAAAAGGAAAACTAAAGGAAGATAGGATATGACCAAGCTTCTGTTTAAAGGAAGATACAAACAATCAATATACCTAATACGTTAATTTAATTAACACGGATCAGTGACTGAATATTACTATCGAAAACAACGAAACTTGAGAACCAAACTTCGTTGAATATTTAGGCATTCAACATGTCAACTCAATACTTAAGTAAGCAATGTATCCTATCACGTTGACCATGGTTGGCAGGCTTCACATTGTTTTGAAAACACTATGGAGGGTACGTCTATAGGCACACGAGTAACTTCACGATCTTCATTGTAAAAGGAAGCGATATTATTTTTCGTAAAAGGTCTCGGGTAAGAGATTATTAAATTTACGTTTACTTTAAGTTAACAATTGGAACGGGCTAACGTTAATTAAAAATTCCTACGCCGTATCAATTACTAGCTAAGGGCCTTTCACTAAGAGCAGTGGTTCATAACGGTACACCTGATATTAACTAACACCGTCTCTTACATAGTACATACTGTCTAGTGCCTACATACCTACATGTAGGTATGTAGGCACTAGATCGATTGAAATATGATGATATTTCAATCGATCTAGTAAATCAGTCGTAAAATTTAAAAATTTACAATAATTGTAAAAAAACTCAGATCATGGTTCATAAACAGTTGACAAGATTAGGATCACAAGGGCTACTAGGCAGTAATATTTTTTAAATAATTAAAAAGTTACGAATCTGTCTAATTAAGATAGGCTTCAATCAAGAAACGTAAAAATATAACTACCTAATGATTTTTTAAATTGTGAAAGTGCGATTTCAACAAGAACAAAGAACGAAAATATGAAAAACTCTTTTAATTAAACAAGCCATAGCAATGGCTTATATAATAGTTCGGAATTTTACCGTACACGTGGACTTGAATGGACGAAAATCGATGGGAAATAGAGGGAGGGCTATAGCTATAGAGGAATTTTAGTTACGGGAGGAGGGTTCGCGTGTCTGGCTTCCACGGCACAAAGGACCCCATGCTTGTAGCTATAGATCCGTAGCAACAACAACGAGCATCGCCGCGAGTTGGCTCCGAGCTTTGGTCTTGAACGCGCGTGAGCGCCACGAATTAGAACGCGCATAAATAATACAGCAAATTTAAAAATATAATTGCAAATAAAACGCGGCCATTACCGGTCGCCGGTCTATGATCTCTTGTTAAAAGTGTGCCAACCGTAGATAAGCGATTTCGAATTTTGAAAAGCTTTTGAAATTGGAACGTTCCGTGCAGACAGTGAGTTCGCGGCTTAACAACGTTGAATGGACAATGGGACTTTTCTACTAGTGAGTTGCGAGTCGGGAAAATGAAAACGTAAGCATTTTGTTTGCTTTTTGTAGGATATTTTATTAGCTAGAATATTTTGGACATATTTAAATACCATATTCAAAAAAATATACTCATACGAAGTTTTGTAGATAATTATCTCCTGCATTTGTAGATAGATAGACGACCGATCATGATTTTTGACGACCTCCGTGGCGCAGGGGACGCACGCTCGGATTCGAGTGGGAGGTCGCGGGTTCGATTCCCGCCACGGGCCACTTTGGAATTTTATAATTTCTAAATTGGCTCAGGTCTGGTCTGGTGAGAGGCTTTGGCCGTGGCTAGTTACCACCCTACCAGCAAAGACGTACCGCCAAGCGATTTAGCGTTCCGGTACGATGCTGTGTAGAAACCGTTGGGGTGACTTAACTTACCCCTTCCAAGTTAGTACGCTAACATCTTCGACTGCATCATCACTTACCATCAGGTGAGATCGCAGTCAAGTACTAACTTGTATAGCGTAAAAAAAAAAGATAGATATCTAGATATTTATAATTTAATTTTTCTTCGTTTAAGATTTTATCGACAATATCATTTTTAATTATTTTTTATGGCCCATATAATAAATTACTTTGAATTATAGTATGCATGTCTGTACACAGCTTTAATTTAATAATTTTCAGTTCTCATTATGTCAATTCGACTCATACGCACGTCAGATTGTGTAGGATCCTTATGACAGATTTATTTGATTTCAACCATAAAAGATAAACAGAAACATGTACTGTATTTATTCCGGGACCAAGGATCTGTTCATCTGGGAGCCACTGTAACCGCAGTCGGTATAAGTGTCCTATATCAGTCCGTGATATAGGACACTTAAAATACTGACGCTCAACCGCAAAGCATCGATTTGTGATTAGCATGTCAAAGCGAACATTAATCATAAATCATAATAGATAACGAATCATCGTGCAAGTGGCCATTAGGGATTGTTTATAGGGATGTTAAATAGATGCAGTGGCATATAGTGACATCTATGATAGCGTCTATAATTTAGTGTTGGTGCCTGTGAGAAATATTACTTACAGGTAGTTTGTATTAATAACCATCAGATATATTGATTTACTCGTGTGATAAACAAATAAAGAGAGAGACAGGCTAAAGATCAACGAATCAGGGCCAAACTATCTTACATTTTGGACATTTCATTATTTTAATAAAAAAGCAAAGTAACCAAGTGTAAAATAAAACTCAGAAAATTTAAGCCAAACGAGATAAACCAAGTACTCGTGGACAGTTCTCTGTGAAGGCTTTTAAAATTAGGACCGTTTCGCTACAAAGAGGGAAGTTATTGATTGATATTTGATAGGCCCGTATTGACGCGCTTGATATTATAAGAGCAAAGACAAAGTAGGTTGCTCTTTTTAAATAAAACCTACTAAGTGAAAGTAATGAATTATGCTAGATTAGCAATTTAAAGTGATACATATGAAGTTATTATTATATTTAAGCAATATGGTGTTTGTTAGCTCTATTATCCTCCAATCAACACAGATGCCATGGGAAATAATTGTCATTTTTTGGACGCACAATAGCCCTGTATTGATTGTTTTGATTTCAAATCAACAGCTTAAATAACTATATATTGGCTAGACATCTTAAGTGCGTCTTTTGAGGACAGTAAATCGAATGCCCAATGTCTAATGGACTAAAAATATAATATACATACTGTTTTATTGTAGAGCTATTCTGTTAGTTAGTTTTGCTTTCATATCCTAGGATTCGCAAACGTATCGGCATTTTGGTAATAACCAAAATGATAATTACGTGAAGGCAAGTGTCATCATGATAGATTTTTTCAAACTTTCCATATATTATAGTTAATATAGTTATTGAATGATCAATAACAATAACTGGTGTCTATGAAGGACGTAATTCAGTTATACGAATTAAATTTAAAACATTAAAGGCTAAGGCGGTTTGTCTGCAGCTATAAATAGGTATGGTTTTATGCTAATTCTTCTAAAACTTATTCTTGCCTAACAGAACTCCACACCATGGAATCAAATAAAACGAATCACAGTCCAACAAATAAGCGTGCATAAGGCAAAAGACCCTCTCAATCAATGCACGTACAGCAGTATAGACAAGTTTTAATTGACTCTTGACCGAATTGCCACTTCGCATTTATATTGCGTATTGTTGTGTCGCATATTCAAGGCCTCCAGAGCAAAGATTTGTATCGCAGTTTTCGCCTTTTTTCCATCTATAATTAACTATGTGCTCGTAGCTGTTTGTATTGTTTTCAACTTTCACCTTAACATGGTATGCATATGTGTGGTATTTTTGCATTGTAAATGTTTTTTATTTGCAAGGTGCCTGCACAGTTTCATTATGAAATGACTTTCCAATAGCATTAGAGTCAGCGTCATTTCAACTGATAAACGGCAATTGCTTGACCAACACTTTTTGCGATGATGATGACTTCACAACGAACCGAATACCCATTATTATGGATTGTCTCAAATGCAAGGTGGAACCTAATTAACCAACAGGTTCCCATCATTATTTTTAAATGCATTGTTCTTTTATTTTTTACTGACTCAACACTTAATAAAACATGTATTCGCGGAAAATTGTTGGTCGTAATCGTCTTACTTCATAATAAATATTATGTGTGACACGCTATGTGTTATTTAATCTTATACAGAGTCAGATTAATATGAAAGAAAAAAACATTAATATAATTTGTCAGCTGGTGTCTAAAGATATTATTGTGATACCGACCACGTTAGTAAAAAACATCTTGTCTTTTTTGTCCTTCCCAAATTGTTTGCTGTTGGCAATATTTATAATATTGTGATAAGGTGTTGGTTTTTTATTATAACTGTTTGTATGAATACAATTTATAAGGCGTGTAATGAGAATTTAATTGTTTTGACTGAGATCATCCTTGCTTCAGCATCAGACTGCAGTAGCATATTTGCGGATGATCAGTATTCTTTATTATGCATTATAATTTTATGTGTAGATACTATATAAAGTCAATAAGAATCTCAAGTTCAAGTTTATGCGGTTGATATGAATATAATTACGGAAATGCGAGTACGTAATACTTCACAAAGATAACTTGCTAGACCAGTATGCAAGAATTTGTGAATACAACTCCCTTGACTGCTATTGCAAGCAAGGCTAAAAGTTCATGGTTTGTTTGATTATTCTTTGTATATCTGATAATACAACAAATATTCCATTTGAAAAAATATTTTATAATTTTATAATACTTTTTCACTTTGTACAATTTTACTATATGTATTTATAATTATAAATATTACAGTAAAAGATTAAAAATTAAAATATCTGGTTATCTGTATTTGTAGAATACACAGCTTCACTTTAAGCTGTTCTGATTTCACTTTTACGGTTTTTTAAAGGAGAGCGTAAATTAGTCTAGCGTGAAATTCACTATGCTTTTTTATTATCATACTTTCAATAAAACAGCGTGTAATCTTAGGATTAGTTCAATAAGGTCTTTTAAGCGTATTTTCTAAAATATGGCACATTCATAGTTTCAGTTCACTTGGTTTAACGATTTACTGATATTTTCCTATGAGAATGTATAGGTACAGTCAATCTGTTCAAAATCCAAAACTTGGGTACTGTTTTTAACAGGGTACTCAGTAAAAGTTAGTTATTAGTGTAGACACGATAATGCAACAAAAAATAACTTAAATTTCAAAGTCAAACCTTGATGGTGTAATTTGCATTTAAGGTCAATACAATATACGCCTTTCCCTTGAGTGATATAACTTTATTTAACCGATTGGTAACCGGTACTATTACGAGTAGAATAAGTAGTAAATACCATTGGTTACGCAGATTGACTAGTTAAAATGAAAAACGTGTTTTTAGCATGTTTAAAGTTTATTGTTTACGTGTGTTTTATTTATAGCTTTATTTTTTGAATTTCTTTATTCGCCAGGGAATATCTACAGTCTCTGTAGTTCAAATACCAAAATTAGTCAAACGAAAGAAAATTGAGCAACGAAAAAACTTATAAGTACACACATCAAAGAAACACACTATATACTAACTGTGATGAATCCACACAATATTTCTTCCGAATTCCTTAATGCTAAATATCAGCGTTCAGCCTTTAAAATATTTCCTTTCTTGGATTTTTAATTACCTCGTATAAGTAAAAAAAAAATTAAAATATAGAATATTCAACAGCAAGTGCTACTGGATACTTAAACTAAACTTACCTCATAATACGTGAATAAAATAATTCTTTCTGAAAAATTCATTTTAAGAATATTCCGTCCTTCGTGTTTACAATATAAACATGAACATTTGGTTTGAATAAAAAAGCCGTATTCATTACCACCAAAACGAGTAAAAAACTCTCCTTCAATGGATACGGCAAATAATGTAATTGCTGCTTAGGCAACTACTCGGAAATCTGAGTTTGTTATTCGGAAATGAACTCTTTGATAATGTTTATAAGGGTCACGTTGCTGATAAGGATTTTTGTTCAAATATTGTATATTGTCAGCCCCCAGTTTGCTCTGCAAGTGCGAGGTTGGCGTCTCGCTGCGACAATCGAAGGCGTCTAATTAATCTGGCTCGGAGTCGGAGGGTGAACAGGGGAGCGCTTTTTGTCTCTTGTGTTTCAACTGCTCTTGTTGATAAATTAATAAATAACACGTCTTTTAGATTTTAATAGTCGTATATTCGACTAGTCGTACTGTTGGTACAATTCTGTAGGATTATGGTAATTTTTGGAAAATATTTTTCCACGTATAGTTACGGGAACTTTTTGAAGCGTTTTTATTATATTGGATCCTTTTTTGTTAACGTTCCATAAATATTGTATTGTACATTAATATTGTATTTTCGAAATAATATAAAACCCGAGTCATATAAAATTGCACTAAATTATATCGTAAGCTCAGGAAGAGATAAAGAAATGATGTTTAAAAAGTTGCCATAAAAAATTCTTTCGACTCGCAATAAAACCTTTTTATCTGTTATGCGATCCAGTTTTCAATCCTGTTGCAATTTAAAATGCTTTGTGGACTTTGTGATACTTCCAATTTTAAATATAGAATTTTTATATAAACTTCAAAAAGTACGGTGCGTGCGCATGCGTGTGCGAGTTCAGACCATGATTAAACATATAAAGGATCAGCACTTTTGTGACGTACGCATGTACTTTTAGGCTTCGCCTTGAAACCGATCTTAATTTGTCAAAACTGTAAAATGGTGCTAATCTAAGGAAAAATATTATGTGCTGCCAGCGACTTCGTACTGTTGTGGGCGGTAACGACGCCATATTTGAGAAGTTTTTGGCTTCACATATTTCTCGTCCTCTTAGCGTACTTCGTCATTGGAGCAGACGAGCCTAACGGCACGAGCTTGTTTTTTCTTTTTTTTAATAATGAGGTGAGCAAGAGGTTCCTCAAACATTAAAGATACACCTATCCATGTAGAGACAGTGCATCCCATCAGGACATTGAATGTAGCAATGTCATACGTTGCACTGCACTTATGTGCTTATCATCCTAAGAAGGCATTAGATCTTATCTCATTATGTCCAGTAATGTACTCTACGGTAGAGCTAATTTTATTGCAATTATAGGCACTATTGCGGTGGTATGAGGTATCCATCCGTGGCATCTGATGTTCTATGTTAACTATAATAGTGCTAGTTATTTAAACTAGGCCTTTAAGATTTGAGCCATCTCAAAGACAATGCGAGTCTAAAATATAGGTAACAAGGTCCATGGTTAGTCAATCAATAAAGCAGTTCGCTTAGAAATTAGAAGTGGGTATTGACAAAAAAATGGAAAAACCTGTAGGGTGCCTTGACAAGGGTCGAAAAACAAAAGGCACACCGCACTTGCTTTCAAAACGGAGTGCTTTCGAAATATTAAGATTAAATTCAAATACTGCCAAAAACGCTTCACCCACTTTTTTCGTGACAAACGACATGCCGCGTTTTTTTATAACTACCTAGCGGACGCTCTCAGCTTCTAACACGTGAGCCCTTTTTTCTCTCCTTTAGGGGTGGAGTTAACAAAAATCCTTTCTTAGCAGATCGCTACGTGATGAAAGGTAATGATTAACTGTTTACTACTAGCCCGATCTGTGCAGTGCTTTGAGCTATGCGTTGATAGATTAGTAACCTCATCCTTTTATATACTACAATATGACTAACCAGTTACTTCATTCGTTTATTTCTGCTCATACATGTAAAATTTATTGGAATCAAACTTTTAGACAGACAAATAGAACATTACAATATAGAAATAGATTCTCTGACCTGATAATTACTGATTAGGCATCGTATCAACAGCAGATTTTATTTAATTTGGCACCAAATTCGAAGGTAGGAGAGGAGATTAATTATAGTCTTTATTATAGTCTATGATAGATATTTCTGTGAGAAAATATTATTCGAACTTTTCATGAACTGTTCTATAATATTATAGTTGGGTGCACACTGCACAGATATTCTGAGAAAAAAGTTCATACGACGTCTCAATAATGATCAACTTGTCTGAAAATTCGGAAGCTGAAGACAGTTGGGACCTCAATTTGGGACAAACTGCCCCATCCTAGGGTTAATCTTTTTTTAATAAAGTTCTGTATGACGGAGGATGTCGTTATGATAATCTTGAAAGCGTGTGGCTTGGTATCGTGGAACTTTTTTCTTCACAGACGGTTTTAAATTCAAGAACAGAAGCGCTTTACGACCTTAGCTGTCTGTTACCAGTCTACTGTAATAGCCATCGATCGCATAAATCCCAGCAGAAAGAGGCCGTACGGGGCTACAGGTGGCGGCTTTGTTTTTGTCCGGTCGTTGACCTCGGGGCGGCTTGCACCCTTGCATTCGCCACTTGCCTAGGGTGTGCGTTGCTGAGAATTTGATTACGACGCTCTTGAATTTTGGTGCGGAATTTTGGTGTACTACCTACTTATGTGCCTGTTAATATATAAGTACCTAGATACTTGTGAAGGCTTCACCCATAGTAGAAGTGCATACAATAATATCACTTACAAGCTTGTACGTGTAAAAACATTCCGTCCCGCCTCGTCACAACTGTTTACTAGTCACTTAATGGGATGTTCCCAATTCATAAATAAACCTCCAAGGTATTCTTTCTTCAAATTCGGCCGTTTGGAGAAAGCATACCTTGTATGAAGTTATTGCCAAAGTAACGATTTCAAAACGATACATATTTTGGTCGTAAAAAGAACGAAGGTACTAAGTTTTGTAAATTGATATGTCTTTATAAGAAATCAATTGCACAAGTGCATCATTCATAAAACTCTTTGTCAATGTGGTAAAGTACCTAAGTAGCATGCTATAATTCATAATGCTCAGCTGTAATTGAAGATGATGGGAACATTTTTATATCATTGAATCTTGCGCAATATACTTATTTCTTTGACTTTGATATTGTTTATACCGAATCCTTTCATTCGATTCATTTCGCTGAATTTATAAAGCGAAACAGTGCTGAATTAACAGAAACCAATATTTTATTTACATTTCTGGGAAATAATAACAGGTGTTAAAGTTGAAGTAAAGTCTCTTAAGTCTCAACACTAAAATATTCAGTCCTTGCACAATAATTATTATTACAGATAATTACTTCTTTGTAAGTAGAGTCAACTTGAAAGGAGTTGATTCGTAACAAACAAAATGAATGGAGTAGGTACAACAATATCCGACTGGTACCTTAGACATGGAAAGCGCAGAAGGGGACGTCAACAAATGAGATGGGTTGGCTGGTAAGGATCTGAAACTTACGGCTGGCCTTCATTGAAGGAGGATTGCGAGAGACTGAACTCAATGGAAAATACTGTAGGAGCCTATGTCAGGAGACACACAGGAGATAAAGGGGTTTATTATTATGATTTAAGTAGAGTTTTAGTGATCCTACGACCTGTATAGTGCATGTTTAAGTGGATAATTCAAAAACAAACCGAGGTCGTCAACATGGATGCCCTCAAGCGTCATCTTACCTCGTGCAACATCCGCAGCAACAGTTGGGCAAGACTTGCGCGTCAGAGGCCGGTGTGACGCTCCTCAATAAAGAAGGCTGTTATACAAAGTATGAGGAACGTCGTCTTGAAGATCTTAATGCAAAACGCCTGGGCAAAAAGATCAGGCCGAAGCTTTTACACATATTATAATCGCTTAGATCAGTTGTACTGTGCGCCATGCAACATGATTTTCAAGACGAAATTTGGTATCGCCAGCCACCATCGTTCAAATGTCCAAACTTAGCTAGGTCCGCCGGAGATGGATACATCAAGAAGGGTCAGAAGTTTTTAAATTAATGATAGTTTATGAGTACATTTGAGTGCATTTGGTCACTGTAATTTTTAGTTATTTTCTTAGGGTGCTATCATTCAGTAATCCATTTATCTACTCAGTTTTTTTTGGGAAAACTTCGCCGTATAAGGTCACAGCTATCGATAAAAATTATACGCTTTTATAAAGCTTTTAAGCGTGTGTGTGTTTTCACGTTACACAGTCAACAAAGTCCAGTCAGCGCAAAATGGCAATGGAGCAGCAACATCAATATGCGACACGCCGGCACGCCCTAACGGATATTGCCCTGCACACCGTATAAGCGAAACTACGGTCCATCCACCAACTGTACCTCCATGTTTGCATCATAGGTGAATTCACGATCAAATATTCAAACAGCCTTAAAAGCTATAGGTACGAATTTACGCTATCAACGCATTATCACACTTGAAACCAGGTATGCGACTTGTTTGCTCTTGCCACAGGACCTTGCCAAATGGAATAAAATTTTAAAAAATGTATGGAAATAACTGTTTTCTTAGAAAAGTCCCCGACTTTAGCAATCGAATATATCATACCCATACATTGTTTTAAAATTTCATTGGAGTAATGGAGCGATAAACAGATACTGTGACGATCTCTGATAAGTTATAATATAGTGGAGGCTGTTGACTAATGGCGGTTCCCAATATTCGATCTATCCATGGTTTGCCTTACTAGAGATAGAAATTTGGCATAACTTCTATGGACATTATGTCAAATTTTTATCTCTAGTAAGGCAAACCATGGGTAGATCGAATATTGGGAACCGACAATAGTGGGTCATGTCATAGATTGAGTCTATTTTGTTTTAATCGACAAATCAGTCACGTCGTATAACACACATTCTCACACATTCATCTTGAATCAAGACACTATGTGTAAGACGACGTGACAATCCATCTATCAAGACTCTTGATACACTGTCCGAACAATCACATTCAAATTGAGTAGGTAACTTATTTAGAAAGCAGATAGTTTAGGTGCACCTTGGTTAAGCATGTAGTGTAATAAGTAGATTATTTTTTACTAGACAAAAGTCTACTTCCAGCATTATCACAGATTTGTGAAAAATCACATTTACATGGATGAAGCCACGGATAATCTAATAACAAATAAGAAAAGTACTATGGAACTAGAGAAAAGACTAAATTATTACCATTTTATTGATGATTTGTATGAAATCTATTGCATACAAATCATCGACATACTCGTAATATTAGCCCTGATCGGATCGGCCTATAGAAAGGAACTAGGTAAGGGATGAAGATAGGGGAATAAGACCCTGTTATCCTTAGTAAACATTGTTCGATAAGATTTCTTCGGCGTACCGAATTCAAAAAGGGCTTTAAATGTTTTTAAAGGAAGGGTTCCCTTGAATCGATAGCTAGTTATTGTAGCTATTTTCATTTCTATTGAATATTTTCTTTGGAAAGAGGATCTGGTAACTTGCTATTTCTTCTTCTCATGTATGATATTCTGATATGGATCTAGCTTCCGAAAAGATGACAATATTAAATAAATCAAATAGAGTCTTGAATAATTCTTGGATGTTTGAAAGTCTTTTTACCTCTTAATTGTCAATGGATTGCCCCAGAGTCACATATGCATTAAAAGCCGAAAACCCAAAATCTTAATTAAACACATTAAGCTTAATTAAATCGCCTTAGCGTGTAGTATGTGGTATTATTATTCACCATTTTGCTCAAACGACACAGCGAACTATAATAGCAGGGGGCGAGAACATTAGGGTGGCGTTTATAGCAATTATTGCATTTACATAACTTGCATGTTATGTCAGCACACAGATCGTACTTAGTATCTTTATAAAATAATAGGTTACGATTCAATTTTAGAGTCTCTAAATTTGGCTTGTTTGAAAATGTCGTATCCCTTTCAAATTTTTACCTTTCCATACTTTTCCAATCCATTCTAATGCCCATAGAGTTTTAGATGTAAAGGTTCGAAACAAAATCGATACCATTGCCTAAGTTACATCTCATACCTAAATAAACAAATCTTAATCTCAAAAGAAGGCACAAAAAATACTGATCAGAGACATAGCTATGGTTAATTAAATGCAAGAGTACTTAATATGTCTTGATGAATGCGGTTATTTCCTAAGGTACCTATATACCCCCCCGATGGATTCCAATCTTGTCGCGATGGGGGGGCTCAGTAGCCGTGGTTGGGCCCCACGGTGAAGTCAAAAGGAATCCAGGAGGGGACGCTCGGAGTGGGCCTGGAGATGGGCCCGCTCTGGATGCGTCCAAGAGGGGTGCGGGGGACAGAGTTTTCTGTCTCCTGCAGCCAGGAGGGGTCGCGGGAGGAGAGGCGTGTCGGTGTGTCGTTGCCGCTCGCCCTATATCCCGCGACCAAACGGTGGCGCACCGTTAGATGCGTCGGCGGCGGGGCCGCAGGGGAAGAGGAGTGTCGGTGTGTCGTTGCCGTTCTTCCTGTCCTCTGCGGCCGTTTGGTGGTTTGCGGCGGAGCCAAAGATCAGATCCGCCGCGGGGTATGGGAGGTCGATGCCTGCGAAGAGCAGGAGCAAGCTTCGCAGGTATCGGCTTACCCGTGCCCACGGCCCCTGGGTGGCGGTCCCGGGGGGGTCCGTCGCCTTACGGATGGGCGCCGAGAAGGTAAGGCCCGCTTAGGTGTTTCTGGCGGGCCTTGCTGTTGGAGGGGAGCTCCATGCTCCACCTCGTGGAGGGGCTGCGCAAGCGGCCGGGCACCGGCGGGTTCGCGGAGGTTTGCGTTCCCGTGTTCCCGTCATATGGTGCGAGGAGGAAACACCGTGGGGTTTAGCCAGTAAGAGTCCGGCATAACCCAGTCGCTCCCCCGGGCGACTGGGTATCCATGAGGATTCCCCACGATTAAAAAAAAAAAAAGGTACCTATATACCCATAAGAAACGAATATGTTTTTCAAAAGTAAAAGTTCTGATAAGCCTAAAGTTTGTCCATACCTAATAATATTTAAGGTGTGTAAATAAGAAATAGGTAGATAAGTATAATTATCTACTATCGTAACTAAAACGATAGTTGCCACTACCACTACCATCACTTGTAATTGGGTATTTTTTCATTTGGAGCAATTTTCGTTTCAGTTAATTAAAGATGTTATCACTTACAGCGATACGTATTTCAATGTGATTACATAAAGCGGTCGTTGGATCCGCTTCCGGTGTCGGATCGTCTTTGTTTGTTTGTTTCCTTTGAAATGCAGATGAAATAAACAAAAAAAATTAAGGGCACGAAGGGCGTCAGTCAACTACTGAACTATTTCCTAGTTTCCCAATATAGAGAAAGAATATTCACTCGTGAAGAATTATTTTAGATTTTTTAGAATTTGCTAAACATATTAAGCACAAATTGGTACTCGAAACATTATTAAATAAATTCGATCCTTATTAGTAGGTGCTTCATAAGAAAGTACTAATTTTATTATGATTTATAAAAGCAAAAATATTATTTGGCGTAGAAAAGTAATCAATCTTTTCTACGCCAATTAATAAGTTTACTTCATTGACTTTTAATATCAGTGTATATTATAGTATATACGAGTACGAGTAGGATCCTTGGGTTAATTTAAAAATACAAATATAATACAGTAAACTGCGATTGAAGTCATAAAAATCCCGTGGTACCAGTAGGGGTTGCACTGAGGGGTACCAAGGGCAATAAACGAAATTAATAATTATTTACTAATTTAAGATTATTTTCATTACATTTCACTAACACGCCTTGCGTGACTTTGCGCAATACATAAGAATTAACAAAGGCTATTTTTTATTTTTTAAGTATATCGGGGTTTCAATGGTCTTAAGTGATAGTTGGTACAAAAGCATTCATGTTATTATCGCCTGTATTATGACAGCCGGTCACGTAAAGTTTACGTGCAAGCGCGAGAAACAGTTTGTTTGTATCTGCCGACATCGGTCAATGGGTTCATACTGGATGGCCCTAAAACATAGATGCGAGACAGAGATAATGCACCGCGATAAAAATGGATCCGTAATGTGTTTCTAGCTCAGATAAACATCTCTCCGTTTCCTGGTATGAGACGTTTCACGATATAATTAAATCTTAAGCTATAAGTCTCCCATCGGCAAGACGCGATTTTATGTGGTGAGTGAAGAGTGAAGACGCAGGCAATTTTAAACAAATTCAGTTAGGGCCTGTTTTACTTAAAACTTTAGGTGGTGGTGTTAAACTTTAGGTGGGTCTACGCTAGCGAATCGAGCACGAGTAGACCCACCACTTGACATGACAGATTACAATACAAAAATGGTCATAGCATCAAACATATTTCGCTAAATAAAGTTTGTAAAGCTAAATAAAGTTTGCCAAAAGTTTATTTGGCGATTGTGAAACAGGCCTTCAGAGTTATAGTAAAGTACTGTATTAAGATTTTTATAAGGATTATTTTTATTTTGATACGTACCTACTTAAAAATACCTGGATACCTGGGTATATTTGACCTTTTTTAAGGTTTTGTTATTGTTAGTCGAAAAAGATAAAAATCTTCAAAGCGATGCAGTACAGCTGCACCTGTGGACTTTTAATACGGCAGGTGCAATCGCGGCAACATTATAAACAACGCTACAACTTGCTTTACTTTTAATGACGTGCTCTGTTAACTTTTTGGCAAAGATTTTAAAAGGGAGGAATGAGCATCTGAATGTTTTCGTAAACCTTTTTTATACAGGCAAAAAGTAGCGCCTTATATCAAAATTCCTATGACCTGCCCAAAGGTATTATAAATGTAGAGATAACTACGAGTACATAGTGCCCTTATGAGTCGCCATGAAAGGCCCTAAAAATATTTTTGGGACCAGTGCGCGGGTGCTATTTAGTCGTGCGGTGTAGTATATGCATTTTGGCGAATGTGTACAATAAGCGAAATAAATCTTTTTTTAACGTCGTTGTTTATCTTTTTTAAACCTGTTTAGGAGATAAAAAGTGTATTTATTTCTACCCACAGCAGGATAATCGGAGATAAAGTATTTTTGTGTGACAGTAATTTGTCGAGAAAACTAAAAATAAATTGATGCTATTAGATCAACGCTTTCAAGTGCTATAAACATGAAAGTTTGTATGGACGTTTATTACTCTTTTACGCAAAAAATAATGATTTGACTGTTTGGCAACACGTTGGGCAATAATCCATGGTTTCCGCGGAATTTGTGATAATTAAAAATTCCGCTAGTGAAATAAAAGGTGAATATGGGGATTCGTAAAAAATCCGTTGCGGTCATTCTAAGAAAGTATGCCCAAAAGTCTTTACTCAATAAGTTATCGGTCGTGTGACTTTTATTTCATTGACGGCAGAGAATGACGTGAGCCATTACGAAACCATGGGACAATCGGAACCCCACACACACGCCGCCCCCATCTGTTTCCTATGGCTATGGTGCATTACATCTTCTGATGATATTAGTATGGACAGGCGAAAGTAAGTACAAGAGGCTGCCTCAGAACTAATACAAAAACTTACTATGAGAGTTCCTATAAATTATTCTGAAGTTGTAACTTTTGAGGTCGAGAATCCAATAAAAGCAAATCCACAAAAAGTTAAACTCTTTATTTAAATTTTCAACCGATTTTCCAAATTTTGAAATCGAAATGATACCATTGATCAAAAATATGTATAACTTGGGTACTTTTAATGTTACTCAGGTACCTTCGGTACTTTTAACTCGGAAGACAAGAAAAAAATTGCGTTTTCGTGCAGACGCATTCATTATGCATGCCGTCGCGTCGTCGGAAGCATATCCACGTTTTACTATCGTCTAGACTCAAAAGGCAACGCCTCACGGAAGGAGCCGACGTCGGCCGAAAGTTCACGTTGTTTTTATTCTGTCTCGCTTACTCCAACAAAAATATTAAGCTCAAAGCTCGAAGTTTGAAAGCTCCCAATCCCATGAACACCGTAGCAATAACAACCGAACCGAGCCGCGTCCTCGCGTACCTAGTCCACGTTTGTTATTAAATATCGTGAACATTGTTGCGATTTATTTTGAGTGTAAATAACGTTTACTATTTCTGTGGTGCGTTAAACGTGAGAACTAAGAGTATGTGCGTTTTGTTACGTTTCGTGGACTTAGCTTGTATCTAGAAGCAGGCTTTTGAACAGAAATAGCAGTACGCAAACAACATGTAAGTTAAAAATATTATTATAATTATACCTATTTCATTTTAATGTATAGTTTTATATTCACCAAGGTGAAAAAAAATTGAATATTAAGTTGACGTTGTTATTCATAATTGTTGCTTTAAAGAGTTAAGTAGGTACGATACCTATCTAGTTAGAAAGTGTTTAACTTTAATGTAGATGTATATGTTACAGTCATAGTGATTAAACAGCTATTATTAATAATGACTGGTTACTATGGATAATAGCCAAATTGACTAGACAATTTGATAAATTAATCACTTTATCTGGATATTATTCATAGGCGCTGGTCACAGTTGGCGAAAGTGATAATACGGTCTATTTGGCTTGTAAAACCCCCCCCGTTCTTCATCCCGCTGCCACGTGGCGTGATCCGTGGCTGACTAAATTGTTGTTACGTTGATTCTTAAAATAATTAAAATTCTTAAAATACTTATTAAAGTAATAGCTTTCGTGAAATAATTTTTTTAAGTTTTAAAATTTTAAAGTTAATAATTTAGTTTTCCCTTACACTTTTCAAGGCTCGTTCGACGGAGCCCCGCTTCGCGGGGCTCCTATTTCTGGGTGGTCATAAAAGAAAAAAACCACTCAGAAGGAAGGCGGGGCCTTGCAGGCCCCGCCATCCTCTTCGTCACCTAACCCAGCCGAGTCGGGGTGCCCTCAAGTCCCGAGCTCGCTTCGCTCGCTCCTGGACCCTGTATTATACTATTATTTCATTAAAATATTAGCAAACTGGCAAAGAAATACGTTAAATGTCGTCTGAAATAACCTAACAAATTATGATTTTTAATAATAATTTTTCTTATTACTTCTCGTTAATTTGAGTTATTTACGAAAGCTAGTGACATTGTGAAGGGAATTACATAAAAACATTCATAAATAAGTTAGTAAACAGGTAAATAATCTTTATCCATACTTGTTTTATTACATTATCCAAGTCTTCGAAGATGGTATAAAAAATAGCTGGTTAATGTGATTAATTCTATGTCAATTATCACTTTATCCAAATTGAGTTGACATTATTAATAATGGCCAGATGATATGTATAATATCCGGATTAATCGCTTTGGCTGTGACATATAAACTATAATTAAGCCTAATTATAAGAGTTCATTTTTAAATGCAGCAAGTCATTTCAAATTTAAGTGGTGTTATTTCTTCTTGAAAATCAGTTTTCTATAGTATAGACTCCAATCTTCTGAATTTAGTAATTTACCTATCCTAATTTTCTAATGATTCATTTATCCTAAAATCCAGGTAGTATTGGCCCTAAAATAACGATAAAGATTATACGAACAATTGAAACCCGAAAAAAATCATAAGTTTGCAGTTTATATTCCTGAAATATATCCAAGTATTTCTCAACAAACGATCTTTTAAAAGACAAACCTCATTCTGATTTGATCATCAAACATTGATAATAATCAAAGCAGTTTTAGGATTGTAATCTAATAGGAAGGATCCAATTCCGTGAATGGAAATATTTATTGTCGTAGTAACTTGTAATGCAGTCAGAGACACGTGTCGCCATAATAGTTTGGATAGCAGCCAACGTTTACCCGGCGTTAGTATTAGTGCGTTAGTAATATTATATATTCGTTGGTATTAGCAAGTATAAATCTGCTTTTCCTGCTTTTACCGGACATTCGTATACTAAGCTCTTTTACGGGAGTCGATATTGGTCTCTACAATCTAAATACCTATACAATCAAAGTCATACAAAAGTTTCTGTTTGTAAAGCTAGGTCGTCAGTAGAGGCGATGGGTCTAGTTTTTAAAACCAGCAAAGATGTACAGCCAATTTAGCGTTCTAGCGCGATGCTGTGTAGAAACCGTTAGGGTTGAGCTTACTTACCCCTTCCGAGATAGTACGATAACATCTTCGGCTGCATTATCACTTACCATCAGGTGAGATCGCAGTCATAAGCACCTAATTTTAACAACTACCTATAATGTAAAAAAACTAAGCGTGATCGGTGGGCAATATGATGTCTGCGGCTGTGGTAAAATCAAAGTGCTTCAATCTTAGAGGCATAGTTTACAGGCGCTTATGAAGAGTCAGTAAATTATAGGGTAAACTGTATACAAGGTATTTATGTCACGTTTTAAAACTAAGTTTACGAAGGTTCAATCGCACCCTAAACTGAGAAGCTTTTCTTTATCACTATTTGAAGTCATATAAATTTTAAACGAGCTAGAAAAAATTGAGAGCAATTCACTTGTTACGAAGGTTCTTTAGCGATCGAATGGTGTCATTAAATTTTGGATGTACTTTTATGAAAGATCAACTGCAACATCCAACTGAATCCCCCAAATTTCTTTTAGCGGCACTCAGTTCATATGGGACGGAGCAAGTATACCCAACTTCATAGCTCAAAAACTTCTTACTCAGTTTGCAACATTTGTTCCATACATACGAAAATCATGTTGTTACTACTGTAAAGTACTTTAAGTAAGGATGAGCTTACAGTTTATCGCATCAGTAAGGGATGTACGAAAAATCCTGCAAACATCGTACATCAGGCGACCTTACATAACCAGTTCCGAGGCGGACAACATAATTGCCTCCGTGATTTTACTGTGGCTTGAATTTTCTCCATACCTCGACTTTTCTCTATAATGTCCGTCATTATTTTAATATCTACACGCATTGCTAAGGGCTTCTGTATCACATACTATTTACTTACCTATAATTTGAAATAATTGGTCAAGTGCGAGTCTGGCTCGCGCACTGAGAGTTCCGTACTATCAAGACTCCTCAAAACACCTCTTATGACCAAATAAACACTTAATATAGTATGTAATTTCAAAATATTTAAGGGCTCTCCTATTCAACCAACGTATTTGGTTTAATTGAACTATTCATTGAAAAAAATACTAAATATTCTGTGAATATTTCAAGTGTTACCTGTTGCCGTGATCAATATCGAGCAAAAACAATAAAAATAACACTTTTGTCGATTTTTAAGTATAGGTATTTGTTGTTATAGCGGCAAGAGAAATACATCATATTTTGTGAAAATTGCAAGTGTCTAACTATCATGGTTCAAGAGATAACTTCAGCCTGGTGACAGATGGACGGACAGCGAAGTCTTAGTAATAGAGTCCCGTTTCTACCATTTAACCGAAACCCTAATAAAGAGAATATTTTACAAAAGAAAATGAGAGTAACGTATGATGCAATGTTTTCTCAATTTGCGCAGTGTGATAATTGGTTTGGTTTATAAAATCTGCAGGGCGATCGGCTAAAATATGTATCAATCGTTAATGTTCTGTATCTACGAGTAAATCAAGACGTGATTTTCAAGGGTTGTGATTGGTCAAAACCCTTGTTTTGACATTGATACAGTTATGTAATGATTGATACATTTTTAGACGATCGCCCTGCGGATTTCTAACTTTGGATGTATGAAATAGGCGAGAAGCATCAGTGCCTTCCAAAATAGTTCCTCCTCCTCCCCACATTTCCGGAGGTTACAAAAGCATAGAATTGAGGACACGCAGCCGCTTTTACTCGGAAACGAATTGTTTGCCGACGATCGACATTTTGTAACTTGTTGACTGTTTACATTTTGACGGAGCCGACTGTACTTACACTTTGCGCGTTCTTGAAATAACCGGGGACAGTTTCTACTCGTAAGAAGAATTGGGTCGCTATGGTGCTTTTAATGAGAGATATTATGTCTCTAGTATATATAAGATGTAATTACGCCCACATTTCGAAAGAATAGTCATCCAGTGTGCTGATTCTGTGTCGTCCAGTTTGTTAGTAAGCAAACTAAGAAAACGGAAGCAAAAATCCTATATTTGTATTTTTTTTGCACAAGTTACCAACCTAGTTTGGCATGATATCATGTCATCATACCATGCTATGACTAACTTGTGCAAGAAGAATACAAAAATATGATTTTTGCCTTCGTTTTCTTAGTTAATAGCCCAGTGAGGGTTACTAACTAACAAACTGAACGATATAGATGAATTGAATGAATTGAATACTCTCTGACACGATAGAGGAATACTATGAACTAAGGCCTTCCACGGTTAATTAAACGCGTTTGACTAATGACTACAAATGACAAAAAAAGAACACGGTAATTACTAATTACCTATTTAGTAATCAATTAATTATAATTTAATGGTACTCCAAAAAAGTAATATTGAATTGAAAATGAATTAAATACATCGACATTCGTCAGGAAATCAATCATCCAACATTTACCGATTAGTTTATCTATTAGTCAAATCCGCATCCTCGCGGATTTAGGTGAAGTACCTGAATCCGGCGTAGTGGCATAAACCTGCGATTGTGCAACGCGGGGCCTCAGTAGTCAGTACGTTTTTTGTGGCGAAGTTGCGCACGTCTTTAGTGCCGTGGGGCAACAGTTCAGTGTATCGCTGGCGCTGAAAGGCGCACGGTTGAATAGTGGCCCAGCCCTCACCGCTATTTGCAGAACAATACAGGCTCGATGTGCGCATGCCAGTGGGAAAGCGCGGGAGGGAAAACGCGCGAACACTACGGTTACTGCCGAGCCAGTCTCGGCCCGCGAGCGCGATCGGCCGCGCGCCGAAGCAAGCCAGCCACGCCTGCGCCCTGGCGCACGACGTACGCCGCGCTCGACGCGGCGTCACGTTCTCCGAATCGACCGTAGATGACACAGCCACCGTGACTGAATTTCAGTGTCAAAAGGTTTGTGACCCACATAGTGCAACCCGAAATCGACCCAATTCGTGCGTGTGTAAAGCCCTTTATGTCATCCCCTGGGGACGTTCTCTGCCACTTCCAGCTCGCGTTTTCCGCGTGAGACTCGAACGTCAAAATACGAGTAGTACCTACTTAATTATTACCGAAAAGCCTTATTTCTTTTCTTACCTAATCGACGCGGCACACATTTTCCGAATTGACCAAAGATAACACAGACATCGTGACTGAATTTCAGTGTCAAAAGGTTGGTGACCCACATAGTGCAACCCGAAATCGACCCAATTCGTGCGTGTGTAAAGCCCTTTATGTCATCCCCTTGGGACGTTCTCTGCCACTTCCAGCCGCGTTTTCCGCGTGTGCCTCAAACGTCAAAATAAGAGTAGTACCGAAGCGTTGTTTCCTTTATTACCTAATCGAACGCGACACACATTTTCCGAATTGACCGTAGATAAAACAGTTACCGTGACTGAATTTCAGTGTCAAAAGGTTGGTGACCCACAAAGTGCAACCTAAAATCGACCCAATTCGTGCGTGTGTAAAGCCCTATATGTCATCCCCTGCGTTGAAGTTCTCTGCCACTTCCAGCTCGCGTTTTCCGCGTGAGCCTCAAACGTCAAAATAAGAGTACTTAGTTTTTACTGAAGCCTTATTTCCTTTATTACCTAATCGAACGCGGCACACATTTTCCGAATTGACTGTAGATACCACAGCCTCTGTGATTGAATTTCAGTGTCAAAAGGTTGGTGACCCACATAGTGCAACCCGAAATCGACCCAATTCGTGCGTGTGTAAAGCCCTATATGTCATCCCCTGCGGGGACGTTCTCTGCCACTTCCAGCTCGCGTTTTCCGCGTGAGCCTCAAACGTCGAAATAAGAGTACTTAGTTTTTACTGAAGCCTTATTTCCTTTATTACCTAATCGAACGCAGCACACATTTTCCGAATTGACTGTAGATAACACAGCCTCTGTGATTGAATTTCAGTGTCAAAAGGTTGGTGACCCACATAGTGCAACCCGAAATCGACCCAATTCGTGCGTGTGTAAAGCCCTTTATGTCATCCCCTGAGGCGGTTCTCTACCACTTTCAGCTCGCGTTTTCCGCATGAGCCTGTAATGTTAAAATACTTAATTATTACCCACTGTAGTAATATTTCGTGATAACCAACATGACATCACATAAATTCTACTTAACTGAACGCGGAAGTTTTTTTCAAAAATATCAATTTATTCAGGTTCATAAATGATAAGTTTTTTACACGACTGCCCTAAAAAGGAGTGTAATGTTTTAAGGGTTCATGTATGTATGTGATTTACTTTATTCCACGATAACTTCTGAACGGCTGCATAGATTTGGACATATCGTTTGGGTATCGTTAGAATCCTTACATCATTCCGAGTAACAAAGGCGATATATTTTTTGGGAACAGTCATTTTACCAGTGCAGTCACGTTTTTTGTTTTTAAATTATATACTTGTTGACTTTACTCTTGTAAAAATATGTATCTGAGGAAATTAATTTTTCTTCGTCTTACTAGGTGTGTCAGTTACTAACTCAATATTGTAATAAAAGATCGTAATGTAGATATCGAATACGACAAAATTGAATTATAAATAAGAGCAAGCTCTGCGTGTATGTATACCTATAGGTATTGTTTATATTCACATCGTACGCAGCTTTCAGGATGACCTCATTCTGCGTAAAGCTTCCGGTGGTCCTTGTAAACTAACATTTAAATGTATTTGGGCCACTCAATGATATCATCGATTTCTTTCGTTTCGGTTTTCATTTCTGTTTATATTTCACCCAGAAACTTTGTATACTCACGATGAAATATGATGAATTTTGGCAAGTACAACTCTACTGGCAATAAATAGTGTGAATTAAACGGATTTAAAAAAAGCTATAGGCCGCGACCTACATGTCAAGTCCTAAACTGAAATCAGACTGCACATAAAATAGAGTAAATAAACTACGCCAAGGGATATGTCGTGAACTAAAAACGCAATGGCTGAATGCAAACTACGAGTTGAATTGATGAGATCACCGCGTTTGTCGTGGCTGGGAAAATAATGACATCGATGTTTATTTAGAATATGCTCTCAAGTCTAAACTTCTTTTAGATTTAGTTCAAAAGTGCATTCATGGAAAATTAGGTGTGGTAGTTTCATTGAAAAAGAACTACGAACGTAGCGTATAAATAAGTTGCGTAGGTACGTAGGTACATACATGCGTACATTGTACCTACTACAGTAGCAGAGATACCTAGGTACCTACTAACTGGTACCAGACTTGATGCAGTATTAAAACCTACCAGAAAAAGTTCTGCTAGGTAAATGCTAAGTGTAGCTTGCATATCTTTTAGCATCGTATCACGTAAGTACCTATTACACTTAACTTCGAAAAACTTAGGTATTTATTGTATTAAAACCGTATAAGTATATTATACCTCAAATTAGTTCCATTTACAATTAAACATCATCTAAAAAAGCCAAATCAGTTTAGTAGTTATAATGCGAACAGTAACAAACATTCTTTCTTACAGAGGCCTTAAAAGTTTAAATTATCTACTGAAAAACAGTAAATTTTCCAAGAAAATACTTATAATGTGGATGAAGTAAATGTTATACAGTTTTTTCTTCTTTATCCATTTTGCCGTCATTAATTTCACCTAATTTGTGCGCTAATTATAACGAGTAGTTTTAATATACATTATTACTTCATTCATTAACGGCGTAAACGGCTGTTTAAGCGATTTATAGTGACCTGCATTTTGATAACTACTCGTATCAGGACAATAATTTTCAAATTTAAACGTCATGTGAAATTGGAGTTCTCGCGCCCTGATGGTACACATCCCCCTTAAATAGTGCTTCATTAACGATCCTGTTTTAAATGTAGGTGTGTCTGCGTTACCTGACGACCTCCTTGGTGCAGTTGAGGTCCTGGGTTCGATTCACGGCACGAGCCTGTGTGGTTTAATACATAATTTCTAATTTTAATAAAGTCTTATTTGGTAGGAGGCTTAAGACGCACAATCACACATAACCAAGCGTTTGAATTTTCCAGTTCCGATTAAACAAACGTTAGGGGTTACTTACCTCTTAGCACGATAACAAGCTGTCTCGTCACCATACCTCACCGTCACCTACCATCAGGTGAGATTGCAGTTAAGTAGATAATATTACTTTGTAGTGTGTAAAAAGTGGTATTTTTCGTGATGCTTGTGGTCAAAATAAGCTATTGTACACTGTATCAACGAAAACTATGATAAAATGGAAAATTCTTTTCAAAAAACCGACTTCAAATGCCACTACAAAGAGTGAAATAATTTTTCAATGAAGGTACACCAATTCGAAGTCGGGCGATTAATACGAAGGACTGTGATTGTAAGAATTGCCCGACTTAATTGGTGTACCTTCATTCAAAAATTATTTCACTCTTTGTAGTGGCATTTGAAGTCGGTTTTTTGAAAAGAATTTTCCATTTTATTTTTTACTTTTTAGTGGAAAACAACAAATGCACAGGGCATTGAAAATAATGCCCAAATCGCTTGAAGTGTGCTTATAAATTCTGAAGAGTTCCCTCAGTTTTTCCGAGATCCTATCATCAGAACCTGACTTGATGGCTGTAGTCATTAAGTTAGCATCTGCAAGGAAATGCACTAGCAACTATTAAAAATACCCAAATCGCTTCAAGTATATTAGCAAAATTTGAAGAGTTCCCTCGATTTCACCAAGATTCCATGATCAGGTCCTGACCTGATGACCATAGGAAAACCTGGAAAATATTACTCTTTCAAACAGTACCCAAATTGTTTCAAGTATCCATATAAAATTTGAAGAGTTCCCTCGACTTCTCCAGGATCCCATCATCAGATCCTGACCAAAAAAAAATGGGACCACCTGGGAAGTATACCCTTTCAAACAAAAAAAATATTTCCAAATCGGTTTACGCGTCTTCGAGTAATCGGTGAACATACATAAAAAAAAAAAAAGATTCCGACGAATTGAGAACCTCCTCCTTTTTTTGAAGTCGGTTAAAAACTTTATGTAAAAAGCGTTTTTCAGCTCAAACAAAATAAAATTTCAAAACCACTCTAATATATAGTCATACTAGCTGACCTGGCAAACGTTTTTTTGCCCTTAAGGATATAAAAAAATAGATAAATTGAGATTTAAGCTATCCTATCTTTTAAGTTAGAGCAAACTGCACCCTGTGTGCGAATTTTATTAAAATCGGTTAAGTGGTTTAGGAGTCCATTGAGGACAAACATTGTGACACGAGATTTATATATATTAAGATAGACAGACGGTTGCTTTGTACACCACAATGTCTAACCATTGTCAAAGTATATACAAAATGCATCTATTGTTTACAAATACATACTAAATACTAAAAACAGACTTTCAGCTTTACCTTGAAGAGACCTTGTGAAAGGGAATCAGCAGTTGTAGCCATAATAATATGACATATCTATTCAATTTCTTACAATAATTTTGGTACGAAATTTAAAAAATGTATATTTTTTTACACTATAGAAGTAAGTACTTGACTGCGATCTCACCTCATGATTAGTGATGATGCAGCCGAAGAGGTTATCGTACTTACTTGGAAGGAAACTCACCCCTAACGGTTTCTACACAGCATCGTGCTGGAATGCTAAATCGCTTGGCGGTTTGTGTTTGCTGGTGGGGTGGTAATTAATCACGACTGAAGCCTCCCACCAGACCAAAGCTGAGCCAATTTACAAATAATAAAATTTCAAAGTGGCCCGTGGCGGGAATCGAGCCCGCGACCTCCCACTCGAATCCGAATGCACGTCACTACGCCAGGGCGGTACGAGAATGACATTTGTTTGCGCAGAAGTCACGTGAGCTTTTTAGCGATCGGATATGTCCTTCCTATACATTTTTTGAATTTCGAGCTTCGATCTCATATTGGTTCCCGAAGGATAATTTTTTGCAGTTTCCCAGATTTCGAGCTATCGGGAACCAATATGAAGTAAATGAGTATTGTTGACCAGAGTTTTTGTTAAAAACATGTAGATGCATAAATGTTGTGCCCGCAAAACACATTGCCATTAGCCTTCGATGTATAATTAGCCCACTATGAGCGAAAAACTAAATAAAATTTGAATTTTCGCGCCCGCATGGTACCCATCGCCCTTAATAGGTTCATTTATAGTTAAGGTCAATTTTAATCTTCGATACGAGTAGTCAAGACAATAATCGGCCGTAACGTAATTTAATATTTTAACTATGATATAGCAGTAACGTATTGTTACTCGTTGTCGATCGATGTTCCAAGCGTAACCGGGGATTAGCAAGCGGAAAATTGAGGCGTAAACATATTACGATGCTCTAATAAGCAAAGCTGGCTTTGGGTCGGAGAGAATTGTTCACAGCCACTATCTAATGCGCTTGTTATATAAATATCACTGAATCAATGACTTTACGGTTCACAAAAAATCCTATCAATTTACCAATTACGGCTTAGGTAATCCCTGGCTTGAGATTTTGCTCAGTAAATATAAAACTATCAGAAATAGAAATCTGTTTTAGCATATAAAACCATAATATATACAAGTTACACTTTCACCTTATACCCCACTCGATATTGTAGTCTTATTCTGAAATTTCTCTTTTTTAAATAAAAACTATTTTTATGACTGAAATGATGTTGGGCCACTATTACTCAAGACTGTTTCCATGTCGATAGCTTTAATAGTTATTACTGAAATAAAGGATAGTGACCAACGGATGGACAGACGGACAACAAAATGATCCAATAAGCCTATAGGGGTTTCGTTTTTCTTTTTGAGGTACCTACCGACCTCTAAAAATTAAGAAAAACCCGATTCACACAAACTGTTAGCCAAACTCGGTTCTCATATACTTAGGTTGTTATATTACACGGATGAACCAAATTATTCATAAACTGAAGATATATTACAGGAACCTTTATTCTTTAAATCACAATATTTTAAAGCTAAACGAAATTAAAATATAGCGACCGTGAAATTATTAAGCGACGGAAAAATAATGAACACCGAAGTTCCGTAAGCAACAGGCCGTTTTAAAAAGCAGGCTTCAAACGAAAAAATTATGTTGCCGACAGAAATTACATTCAAATCGACTTTTAACCGCAGTTTCGTTCGAAATGGTTGATTTTTAAAGTGGTCTAGATAGGGAATATTTGAAAAACGAATTAGCAAACGAAAAGTTGAGTATCTTGTACCTAAGCAGTCACCGAAATTAAATGAAAAATTGTCATGCATGAAGTTCCTATTATAAAAGCAGCCCAGATAATAGAAAACTTAAAAACAAAGATAATTTGACTAATTTCTCCATTGTTGACTGATTTTGTAGATGCATACGAGATCAAAGTTTCTCACTTGAAAGGTTTTAAGCAGCTTGGGTTGACCGGATTTGACGACCTTGGCTGTAGTTAAAATAGGCACTAAATGTAGCGTTAAAATGGCGTGAAAAGGAAGGACAACATTAATAAACCGATTATAAGACTGCTCATAAACATCGTTATAGATAATTTAGGTCGGTATGTTAAGACAAAAATGGCTCTTAAAAATTAATCATAAATATAATTGTTCACGTGACTGGGGCTGTACCAATCAGTAATGCTGCAATACCTACTGGATTATAAAGAAAGGCTCGACCGATTGTTATGAAAATTTCGGTGTATGTTCGTTACGTCGTAAGCCATTTTTTATAACTCAATATGGCGAAACAATGTTTACCAGGTCAGCAAATAATAATATAATTTCTCAGAAGAGTCTCGATGTTTATAAGTTTTATACCTACATGATTACTCGCCTATTGCTTTCGTATGACGTATCTTAATTACTACCCACTTGCTTATATCGTTATAATGTAACAAAGTACCTACAATTACCTACATGGTTCTATAGTAAACAATTCAGCGTGATCTGTAGTTCTACTTCTATCTTTTACTGCCCTCCTCTTTTACTCTCCTTACTAAATATGATCTACTTCTGTCAACTAAAGTATAATAGTTGTTTCGTGATCAATTAAAGGAAATCAGTAAACAATAAAATGATTATTAAAAATCTACCATAAACCTTCATCTGGGGTAATTGGTAATAAAAAATGGCGGCCATTGGTCAACAATGGGACATTACAGTCTGCTACACTTAACTATGCCTCGCCCGCGAATCAGTTTACTCAAACGCGCATGTCAAACATGAATCATTGTCATGCATCGTGACCATGTCTCGATTTCGTTATGCAATTTAATCATGAATTTGATGATAATGTACTGTACTATAAGGCAACTACCACGGACACGGACGGAGCGCGGAGCTCAACGCGGCTCAAGCCGCTCAACGCGTATAGCTGAGTGATTATATACTCTTTGGCTGAGTCTGGCTGAGTAATATGGCGGTGGTCTGTAAGTTGTAACCACCAAAGATTTAAATCGCTAGATGGGCCCTAAGCCTACATTGCGCACATCAAAATCGTCCACAAATATGTTGAGTGAGTGCTGTCAACATGCTATAGTTTCACTTGTATCACGAGAGTGACAACGTGTCACACAAGACAAAAACGTGGACGTTTTTGAAGGTTTACGGCCCATCTAGCGATTTAAATCTTTGGTAACCACAGACCAGGGAATAACTGTGGTTGTAACAGACGTCGTATCGTAGGTGGCGTCCGGCCTGATCTCATAAAAGAAAAATAACTCCCAACATACCTTCAATAATAAACGAAATTTTTATTTCTAAAACTTCATCACAATATTGTTTGTCTCTTAATATCAACATTCATTATTATTTACCATGAAAATCTATCTAGAATAATAATTATTCATGCGTTATAAAGGACAATGGGCAAAAATGTATGGGCGCTGGTATCAGGCCCAATAGACATAAAACATATATCGTTTGACAGGTATTTTTATGGTCATTAATGTGTGCTAGGTCGCTTGTCACCAATCGTTGTCCGAACGGAGCTATTTAGTGTCAATAAATGTCATTTTTTCGTTCTTTTTTCGTCACTGGTGTATTTATAGATATTATTTACTAATATTATGTACTTTTTTGTTACTAGATATACTTGGATTGTATATATATTGTACCTATATGTGTTATAATACATAATATTATATTCTAACATTGTAATTATTAATTAATTAATTATTATTATATTATATTATAACATTCTATAGTAGTGACAATTATATTTAATACAATGTTCTCATAATTATATTATTGATTAATATAACTATTACTAAGTTGTGGTGTGCTACAGCATGCGATGCATACGTCTGTGCATTTTAGGAAATGAAAGGGGGAGTGGATGTTGTTGAGAGTATAGAAACAACAGGTTTGTAATAAGTACTAACATTTATTTTTACTCAGTTCTCGTCAACAATTACATCGTCAAGGAACAATGCTGGAGCAATAAATCCCTCATGTCTCGCATATCCCAGATACCAGACTATGGATATAATATGAGCACAGGTGCCCATTGTACGTCGTCCTGTCAGGCAAGTACAATAGTAATGCTCAATATCATTGGCATTGTTTTCTATGTTATTTTTTACTAAAACGTAACAGTAGTACGTTCTTGATCTTACATGGCGAGACTGTATTCGCCCACGTAACATCCAAACGTTTTCGTCCATTCTATAGTCTGGCAAGTCTTCCAAAGCGTTTTCTCTATATGTTTCGATAAGATAGAGCCCATTTCTTAAATGTTCACTGCTGTAAGATTTTGCTAGCTTTAATTGGTATGTTCCCAGAGAAAGGATTATGACATGCTCTTCTGTAAGGCTTGGGAAGTTTTGAAGAGCATTGGCTTCTATTCTTTGAAAATCAGCTCTCCTGCTGTTTAATCGTTTTCTTTCTACATATCTGAACAGAAGATTTGGGGAATCCATTTTACTTCTAATAGTATTTAAAAAAGCTTCTGCGTAGATGCTATCGGAGATCGGTTGATGGAAGTGGTTTATCATTGCTGCGGCGATTCTAAAATCCGTAAACATATGCGGTAGACTTCGGTTGAAATATTTTGCCCGCAGCAGCTTAAAATCTCTTTTAAACCTCCCGTTTACCACTTCCACGATCCATCGGCACATCGTTACAGATCTGGCTTCATTAGACTGCTCTGTAGTCAGTTGAGTTTCATTTCTGTTTTTACTCGGTGGCACGTACGATTCGTAGCCACAGGCTTCAATGACCCCTAAGCTATCCCTGAATCCCCGATCTAAGATGAATACATCATTTTCCTGCAGGAAATAGTGTAACGGATTTTCTTGATCTTGCATTATGTCAGTCATTATATTCGCATCTGTCTTTACAGCAGCGTATGGACCTAGGACGTCAAGTATGTGTCCATCGGAGCATACTATTAGGAATGGTTTTAATAGATTTTGAAACTTATGCAAACTATACGATTGCCGTTGGAACAAGAAGTTCGAGCTTTTATTGATATAAATATAAGTTCCATCAAATATTAGGATCAACTTTTGATTTTCTTCGTCGCCGAATAAAGCTCTTGGAATTGTGAGGTTTCTTTCTAATGCCTCGTTTCTGTTCATATGGTTCACTCCTAAATGTAATATTACATACTCATTGTCAAGACATTCACGCACAATAAGTAATAGACGCTCCAGTTTTCTTCGTGACATATTAAATAATGTTGCTAGTCTCTCATCCGAATCTCCGGTACGCAGTTTTGTTAGGTATATGCCTAAAGCCGTTCTTGGGTAACTGACTCTTTCATTTAAAGAAGGCACTTGCTCTAGTATGGCATCGAACTGTTCTCCATTACGTCCTGTCCAAAAATGCATTTCTTCATTGCTTAATGCACCTCTTGTATTAAAGTCGAGCCTTGGTCCACGTGTCATAGCCGTTCTCAACATGTCACACACAGCAGTAAAATGTTCTGTATTGAAACGATTCGTTGCATTACAGGACTGAGGCAGCTCATCCCAAATATTACTCTCCAGGTGTTGTCTACAGACTCTGGCAGCATCGGGAATATACAGGGTTATAGAAAAAATATCGGAAACCTCTCGGCACCTAAATGATATCATTATAACTAAAAACTTTTGTTCTATAACTTTCCAAAATGTCGTATTAATTTGTGTCATACAAAAATTTAATAAATTATGTTATTTCTGTAAAGTGACATTACACTGTGAAACGAAATGCAGGTAATCAGCGATTATGACTATCCCTGTTGCCGAACCGCTGCGACGTTGCCGATATTACGTAGTAGACTACAGAGTAGTTACAAAGAAAGAATGTATGCAAAATATTGAATAAGTGATATTTCTCAAAATATCGAGTTAAAACAAAAGTTGTAGAACAAAAGTTGTTACTTTTAATGATATCATTTAGGTGTCGAGAGGTTTCCGATATTTTTTCTATAACCCTGTATAACTTATATTCACAAAACATGTGAAGTTTGATAGTCTCCGGAATGCGATTACGGGTTGAGTTTCGGCAGTTGATAAATATACAATGCCTTGGAGTGTTTGGGGCTCGCAGGTACTCTGGAACCTCAAGTTCTGGGACAACATTTGGCATTGCAACAGGTTCAGCAACAGGTTCAGCAGCAGGTTCAGCTACAGCATTATCAATTCTCTGCCAACATCTATGACAGACACGACGAGTATTGTCGAACGCCACCTGAAAACAGTCAAATAAAAGTACGATGTAGACGGTTTATTAACTTAATTCAACTCACAACTCAACTTTATGTTTAACCAATTGAAGTTACAAATGGGGCTATTATATCTCTTTACCTGAAGTACGGTTAACAAAAAAAATGGCACGCCCTTAATGCTTTGATATAAAAAAAGGAAGCAGGTAGAGAACGCTACCTGGACGGCCCGAGCGTCCTTGAATTGTTTAAGAGCACAATACATGTATGCCAAAATAAGATGTTACTGTATTTCCAAAAATACCAAGGCGATTGCATTTCCTACATCGTACATCATTTCCTTTTTCCTATCACACAAACAGTCTAGATTGTAAAACATAAAGTATGAATAAAATAAGTACTGACCTCTAAAACAGCATTTTCTTGTATATATGCCGCAAAAGCTGGACGTTCCCTTGGGAGTCCGTCAGTCAAAATATGTTGCTGGTATCTTCCGCGATGTAGGCTTCGCCGGCACATAACACAATTCCGATTTTCGTCCATTACGACAGTCCAGATCGGAAGCCAAATCAGTAGTCCACAAACACAAGCCGAGGTCAACGTTTTTAGCGGGTACAAATGTCCAAAACGGGTGCGAAAGTCTGTAATAAGAGCAAAATAGTTCCGATAAACAGCAGCGGATCGTCGTTTCACGCAAGACACGATTGAACGACTGATGAATGACGCTCTACCAGTAGGCTCTACCTGCCCAAACGCAGGGCGCGGCGCCGCCGGATTGAATACATCGTATTCGCTCTAACACAATATAGCTGTCTCTTAGTAACGGTCGTGAGGGGTCGCACACTATCATATTGGGCATAAGAACGTGGTGTTATTGCAAAAGAAGTAAAATGAATGTCCGTTTTCTGTGATTTTTATTTTAAATATAATTGTCACTGCTATACAATGTTATAATATAATATAATTATTACATTCATGATATTATATTATTATTATCGTTTTGGGTATGATAGCGACGTGTTACATACAAAAAATTGAAAATAAACGGCCATTCTCTGTGATTTTGACTTTTTTTTTGTATGAAATCTGTCATTTATATTTCGGAACGGACAACGATTTCGGACTGGTCGCCATAATAAACATTGTTAGTCTTGGGACGACCTATCCAACGACACCACACTTATTGCTATTGGAGCTGGTACCAAAATGCCCATTGTCCTTTATATTAACAACATTCACATCATTCCTATGAAATGTTACGGAAGAAATATAAGCGAAATGAATACATCTCTACCCATCATTAAACTGGATTAATATTTAATAGCACTGAATCCATTTTCCTCACAAATTACCAGAAAATAGCAATATTTTGTAATTCGTATTCCGATCGTTCTACCTTTCATGTTTAGTGGTAATGCTACACTAATACAGAATTAAAGTTCGGAAAAGTATTTCATAATCAAAGCCCAAAGGTTTCTTCTAGAAACATAAATAAATAACACCCTTTGATGTTGAGCGTCATATTTAATGTAAAAATAAAATAAAATTCCGACAAGCTTATTCCATTAGGTATGTCTCATTTCATCATAGAGATAGGTACTATGTACTAACGTTTCCTGTACCTTTTTTGAAGTCAGTGGATTATTTGATATTTCCCTATTTACCTTTTACACATAAATACATTTAAATTGCTATTTTAATTTTTCCAAAAAAAAAGTTAGCAAAAGTTTCATCAAATCGATTACTATCAAGAGTATTTCATTGCAAGAGTAGCATGCTGGATGTGTTAATTACCTAAATACCTATAATATAGGTACTGTACCAAATCCAACAACAAGTTTATACCTATCACCTGAGCCTATCACCATTAGTAACGCCTGATAGGTACCCATTTCCGATATTTTTGCACGCTTCACAAATTAAACGTGTACTAGCCGGTTATGTAATGGAATTTGTAGCGCATACACATACCTTTAAATATTAAATTCTTGCAAGTTGCAGTGTATTGAACTTTAATTGAATACCTGTTGATACTCAGTCATCGAGCGATCAACAAGATATTGAACTGTGGGCGATCGTGTTTACAATGCGCTATTAATGGCCGTTACTTCACACCTGACCCAATTTCTTTATAGCTCTCCATTTTTTATTACTTACCACATAAACCGTAAAACAACGAAAATATTTTAACAACTCTATCAATAGCTGACAGTCCAGGTGGTGTTCCCGAAACATCGACTAACAAAATCACGGGGCTCGTTATTTTGAAGGTCTTTCTTCTTCTGATTTCTTATTAATGTCTGTTATTCTTTTATACGAGTACTTCCTTCACTTGTATCAGTAAATTAATATAGTGGTACATAGAACCTGAAGTTTCCTTGTACAGTTTTTTGTGAAGAATTTACGAAATATTTTGAACTTACTCGTAGTAGAGCCAGAAAAACCAAAGCAGAAATGACTTTAAAAAATGAAAATGAAATTATGACCTGAAATTAAAAAATGATTATCTTTGAAAGCAAATGAGGCATAACATTAAAACTATCATAGAAAAAGTCTAACCTCGAAAAAGAAGGTCATGAGTCACAAACAAGTAAATGAGATTAGCAAGTAACCACCCACTAATCGGCTTTAGTCTACGTTGCCGATCTTCGGAAGTAAGCTATAAATTTGTTTGATCGCGTTTATTAAGGCGAACTCAACAGGTCTGCCCGCGAAATTCAAAATTTTCGTGGTTTTTTGCAATTTGTACGCTAATTACACATAATAGGCTTATGGCAGTCATTTTTGCGAGAATGGCAGTTACTTCTTTACATATTTATATTAAAATTTTTGCATTAAAATGTCTATCCTAGGAAATTAGTCCGAGTAAAGAGTTTTAAGTGAGCAACTCGCAAATCTCGGATTAATTTCATGAACTAGACACTTTCAAGCAGAGATTTTTATATAAATACGTGAAGATGATCTTGGGATTATCGCAATTTGACTACCAAAAGCCTATTACGTCTTATCAGCTTAAAAATCGCGAAAAACCACAAAAAATTTGAATTTCGCGGGCACACCGGTGGTGTGCTCCTTAATAGGATACCTGTTGCTTTTGCGGGCGCAGGGGTTTTAACTACGCGTCGTCTGCATAAGAGCTTAGGCCTTGAGAAAAAAAATCAAGACGTTCGTACTTCGTAAGTGGGTTGTCACTGTTCAAGAGATACTTTGGCATAAAAACTGTTCACATGTCTTCCCTTTCAATGAGAGGGAACACTTCTTCCTTTTATGGAATTAGAACCAAACATATTACGAAGTGATTCAAAGGAAAAATAGTTTCAAAGTAATCTGCCATTGTCAAATGTTACATCATCTACGTATTATATTATTTTCCCTCGACTTCCATTAAAATACCTACCTTTCCAAATCCCGAGTGACGTAAGGGCGAGTCAGTTAGTCCTCAATAGTCATGAATTTGGTAATTGTCCTTATTTTTTAACCATCGAGCCATTCTCTTTAGTACTTCCGTTCTTCGTTTATGAACTGTATCTAATTAGTTCAGACGAACAAGATGGTAGTATTTTTAATGCCTCTTAGATTAATCTTCAGATCAATTGAGCTCTTTGAGTTCGGCATCACTAGATCGAATTTCATTCGCCTTGACTGTAAATTAGAAACTGTCAGCGCAAATGATCATGTTTCTTTTAGCTATGTAGGACGCCAACTTCTTCAATAATAATACAGTTAATCAAATTCTAGCCCTTAATTATTTAACCAAGTATAAATGCTGACACAGATAGTGTTAAATTTGTCATCATTTGTTTTTATATTTTCATTCGTTCTCATGAAATAATAATTCATAACAGGAACGAACTGAAACAGGAATGAAAGATCCAGTCTATTTGATTTGACTCACAAATGGCGTGCCTGAACAAAATATTGAGTGCTTTAGGTATACAATGTACACATTGGTTCATCAATTGGTGCAAACATGTGGAACCACGTTAAGTTTCTGTCACTGTGCAGTCCAGTGACCCAATGGCCTCATTTTACTGAATCGATTGTGTGTCCCACAACAAGACGTGTGGTAGCAAAAGCAACTAAGTATGCGCAGAAATATTTTTTAATTATTATCTATAAATTGTTTTGTAGTAATATGAATTGAAATATTCTTAGCATAGATATTCGTCGGAAAGTACAAGTTATCAGATAGCTATGTAGTTTCAGTGTTCCATTTGAATGAAAGTTTCCAAGAAATGAACTCCTGGTGACAAAATATATAATGCATTATAGTATCACTCACGTTCTATTAATAAATCGAAATCTGGCACTAGCTCACAGTAAACAGATTCTCACACTTATTATAATTGTACCATTAATAGTTTAGTATCAAATAGGATACAATCAAATTGGGTAATTACGTATAAGTACGGTATACTAATAGAAACAAGTGGAAAATTAAAAAATTTTAAACACCCACGACTCTTATAGACTTGAAATTGAAAAAGGATTAAATAATATTTTTAAAACTCCCCGACTAAAGGAAAGTAAGAACTAAGAACCTATCAGGATAATTACAAATCCAAGAAAATCCGCCGGAGCTGCTATGTTCTGCCTGTGCCGGTGTTGATGGTGCAAGATGTTGCTGTTTACCAGTTGTGTGTGTTTACTTTATTCATTTGGTAACTAATTCAATTTCTCGATACTTCTTATAATAATCTACCGGTAAGCTTACCTATAGGTACTAACTGTATTAATTGATATTGGAAACAGAAATGGCAATGGCAGCTCCGACGGATTTTGCTTGGATTTGTAATTATACTGATAGGTTCTTAGTTCTTACTTTCCTTTAGTCGGGGAGTTTTAAAAATATTATTTAATCAATAGATAATTTAATCCTTACTATATTTCCAAATAGATTATTTAATCCTTTTTCAATTTCAAGTCTATAAGAGTCGTGGACACCCACTAAAAATAAACCCCGTAAATTTTTTTAATTTTCCCCTTGTTTTTTACTTTTTCAATTATTATACCTATTATATTATTACAAAATAAAAATTAATTTTTAAACAACCTACTATCTCCTCTATGCAGCGTCGGAAGGCATCATTGACCCTCGTCATCAGATCAAATGTGTTATAATGAATAGTTAAACGAAACCAAATGGGTCCAAGCTCGAAGTATTTTAATAGTTACGATTGTTGAGTAACACTCAATCCCAAGTTGCATCATCAGATATAATGTCCTCGTCACAATCTCAAACACTAGGAGTTTACTAGAAACATTATTAGACACATTAGAAAATTTCGCTACCAAATGATAAAGAAACGTTTATTGTGGCGCCCCCTGGTGAGTGATTTCCGTAACAACTATCTATTAATATATCCAAATCGATTCAGTCGTTTTTATTCCAAAAGCTTAAATTGGGAACATTCGTTTGCATTCTAAATGTATTTATGGCGCCCCCTGGTGAGCTATGTTCGTAACTACTATCTACGAACCATCGCCAATAAGTCAATAATATTTTAATAAAAACTATATCGAAATCAGTTTAGCCGTTTTTGAAATAAATGGGAACATTCGTTTGCACTATAAATGTTTTTATGGCGCCCCCTGGTGACCGATGTTCGTAATAACTATCTACGAACCATCGCCAATGAATACCAAACATTATACAGAAAACTGAATCTAAATCGGTTCAGCCGTTGTGGAAATAAATGGGAACATTGGATGTGCACAAACAAACAAACAAACATTTTTTATTGGATATTCGTTTTGTGTGAACAATTTAACACACAAACTCAAAAAATTTCATCAACCAACTAATGTACAAACGGTCTCTCACCCTAAACGCATATACCCGTACTCCGTTCCGTCGTGGGTAAAAAAGGAAAAACACGTCTACAAATAGCCTGTCAAATCTCTAGCATCATAATGGCTATTCGACTTCTCTAATAGGTTTATCTCTACTATAATAATTTTATTGGAACGGATGTAGGCAGGTAGTTCAACAGTGGTTTATTGAGGGTTAAAGTTGATTTTTTGTAAATTAATGAAAGTATTATTAAATAAATATGTCTCTATCTAGAGATACAAGAAAAAATGTTAACAGAATTTTGATACACATTGAGCCTGTGCTTATTGCAGTGATCATGAAATAAATGTGTCTTTAGCAGCAGCAATTACGCCATGTATGGTTAGAGCAAGCCATAAGACTGTCCTTGTATTGGCTTTTTTAAGGTTTTGTTCACACCTACACAACTCATCAAGACCCATAGCACTCTGTCGAAGAAAATAGAAAACTAACGATTTAAGACTTATTTCGTGGTTAGAAAACATATAGTTGTGTTTAGAACGGGTACATACCACGATATAACACGATGATTTTATGTACCGATATTTCGACCCAGTTACATGGATCGTGGTCACGACAAAGTGTGTAGCTGGAACCGTCATAGGCAGTAGCGAACTACCCTCTTTCTCGTTCTCTTCACAGGAACTTCGCGAAATTTTCGGCAAAATACACTAACAACGTCACTTTTAACTTTTGATTTCATGCGGCGCTGTCCTGGTTTGCATAGTTCTACTACTGGATTCCACATACAGGCTAGCTTAAAACCATCCTCACGATTGAAATTCTGGTGTTTGCGAATTTCTATCGCTTCGCGCACTAGTCGAGGTATATGCATATCTGTTTTTAAGTTTTCCCGCGGAAACCATGGATTTTCCTGGGATAAAAAGTAGCCTTCGTATTAGTCCAGGATATTATCTATCGCTATTCCAAATTTCAGCCAAATCAGTTCAGTAATTACGGCATGAAGGAATATTTTTCCCGCGTGGATGTCTGTTTTTCACTATTATCATAGAAACCATGAAATTTTCCGGGATGAAAAGTAGCCTATATATTAATCCAGGATAAAATCTATCTCCATGCCAAATTTCAGCCAAATCTGTTCAGTAGTTACGACGTGAAGTAGTATTTCTTCAGGTTGAATATCTGTTTTTCACTATTCCCGAAGGAACCATGGTTTTTTCCGGGATAAAAAGTACCCTATTTATTAACCCAGGATATAATCTATTTCCATTCCAAATTTCATCCAAATCGGTTGTGTACTTGCGGCGTGAGATTTTTTTTCCGCGTGAATTTCGGTTTTTAACTTATCCCACGGGAACCATGATTTTTTTCGGGATGAAAAGTAGCCTATGTGGTAATGCAAGATATAATATACCTCCATTCCAAATTTGAGCCAAATCGGTACAGTAGTTGCGGCGTAAAGACGTATTTTAACTTGATAAAATCCAAACTTCGGACCCCCGTTTCACCCCCTTAGAGGGTGAATTTTGAAAAATCCTTTCTTAGTGCACCCCTAGGCCTCACAAGGAACATGTGTGCCAAATTTGGAGTCTCTAGACCCAGCGGTTTGGGCTGTGCGTTGATATGTCAGTCAGTCAGTCAGTTTCTTCTTTTATATATATAGATAAATTAAGGTAGAGATACCTAATAAACTTCGTCGCGTGCGTCGTCTTATAAGAATGAGAGCTTTTAAATTATTTAGTTATTGCAAGTGCTCCCTTTTTCTTGTTACACGAGCCATGTATGGTAACTGGTACCTATAGTATCACCGCCATATTACATTTACTGCACGACAGTTGTCAGCTCGTCACAAACTTGTCATCAAGTGTGGATATATCTTTATGAGAAGCGTTTGACGTTTCACTTCGCAAAAAGCTCCACCGTCCACTTTGCTGTACAATAATTTATATCTACCCTCGGTGGAGTTAGAAATGTACTTTTATTATCAACTTAAATCTTTCGCATGCTTTTGTTACTTTCCCTGTTTTCATCAGCGGAAAAATGTAACTAGTCGTAGCTACTCGTAGGTATAGCTTGGCAACTTCGTGTGGGATCCTCCTGCGGGGGACGCGGTAACGCATACATGCAGAGAATGCAGAGAAGTGTTCCCTTCCCCACTACACCGCCCGCTTACCGCTGACATCTAAGTTCCTTGCCTCCCCCACCGTCTGTCACCCCGCAGGAGAGTCCTGCACGAAGTTGCCAAGCTATAGATATAAATGATGAAACAACGTTATAATGATTGAACACAATATAAATAAGTAGAGTGTAGAGTGATTTACTTCACTACCTTATTTTTTTTTTTATTGAAAATGTGAGCCCCATATGGGGGTCCCTAGATAATAATACTTTTGAATGCATTTTTTCGTAAAGTGGCTCCACACTCAGTGTTATCGTTTTAAGTCAGTAGGTACCTAAGCGACTTCGACAAACACTATGGTTTTGTTTTTCATAACGCCACAAGTTTGATTATAACTTTCTTATTGAATTCATCGACGCTATAATCTAAGCTTGAACCATTTATTTGGTATTTCTATTTACTCGCCAGTAGGTAATGTAAATTACTATGTAGTTACAAGCACTATTCTCGAGTCGGTCATCAAGCTGCCAGCTTATCTATTGTGCCCGAAATGAGCAGCTATTTGCATTTGTATTCCGTTAGATCATTAACTGTTGTATTTACTTACCTTAATGATTGTTAAACAAGTACGTATCTACTTGCCTTCTTAATTTGCGATTTTTTTGCCTATTTACACCATTACTTACTAGTAATACTTACTTATTTACCTACTCCAAGGTAATTTTATGTTCCTTGGTTTCCAACAATCCTTGTATTGACTATTGATATCATTGAAAAAAATAAGACATTTCCGTTGGTTAGACACTTTGACTTCCTTCTTTCCTTTCTTTGGTGTAGCTCAAAAAAATGTACCCCAAAGAAATGAAGGAGGAAATCAGGGAGCGAATTCACATTCACATCGGCTACTTATACAGTTGTCTTAACTTTAGAGGGCATCCGGGGGTTGTCGATATTTTTGTTAGGAGAATTCAGATTACTTAATGAAAAGATACACAATAATTAAACGAATCTGAGGAAAAAATTTATTCGTAACTGATAACCGCATCCAACCTAAGACCCGATTTCCACCAAAGCGGAGTGAAGCGGAGCTGTTTGAGTAACTAATCAAATTTCATCATATCGATGTCTCTTCTCTCCTCAGTTTCGGAGATGTCAAAATGATGAAATCTGATTGGTTAGTCAAACTCAGCTCCGGGCCTTAGGCGGTGTTACAAAATAGCCGATGACGGCCGACTTCCGAATACCACACACCGCAACTGCTGTGAGGGAAAAAATTACACCTAAATGTCATCGACAATTATTTTAGCATCTATACTTAGGTAGCTGAGGTTACGCTTATTGGTTCTAGGTCAATAAAATCATTATAGTAATTATTTTGGTAGTTGAAACAATTTTGGCACGAGATTGGTTCTGCAGTCACCTATCAAAATAAACACGTTTCTCATAATTATTAGGAGCATTCTGAACGCACATTATCGATGTTTTATGATTAGTTGTTATGTAGGCAGGTATATGGTATGTACTATGTAGGTTTAACTTTTGGACTAAAATGCCCCAATATTTCCAAATATCCCTAAATTGTGTACAAATATACAAAGCAAATAGGTAGGATAGTACTTAGTACCAAAACTTACAAATCTTTTAGTAAGGCACCAAGTCATATACATATTTTTTTAGTGAAATATAAAAAGTTTTTTACCGAAATCAAAGAGCGTATTACCTACTTTGAAGAGTGCCGGCCAGTTTAATTTTGTATTTTGCTCGTGGAATCTGGGTTAAAACGTAACGGTAGCCAATTAAGTTGGTTGGTTCTTTGGAAGTAAACTACGAGTATATGAATAGAGTTTCTTAAAACATTATTATTATTATTATATTAATTTTAAGCGTAACATTGAATAATGACATTCGATTATCTACAATTAGGTAAGTTTATTACTTTATTTGATTCAGGCTCTCTTATTTAAATGCAAATTAAAATGCTTTTGCTGTTTTAAACATTAACTGAACGAATATTAGTGACTACAACTGAAACATACGGACTCCAGCACCGACTTTGATTTTATCGAACAAAAATCTCAAGGTTAGGTTTTACAGGCGTTACAGTCACGTCGCCTGACAAAGGTCGGTTGGAAATCAATGTCATTTCAATGTTTGTGTTCACAAGTCTCCATAATAATAGGAGTTTCGCCTTGTAAATGACGCCCAAGAGACCGTTCCATAAACTGGTGAGTATAGGTGTCAGTCGTGCGTTAGAAACAAGTTAGAAATCACCGGTTGATGGATTAAGAAATAAACGGGTCGGCTTCAGTCACAATATTGACGTTGATTTTAATCTATGGTATTCGTAATAATGTTTAGCTTATCAAAATGGATAAATAGCATGCTAAATTTTTGATTATTAACCGCCTTTAAAATGAGGCTGGTAATATCAATTCCACCCCTAGGTACCTACACAAAAGTATGAAATATTATTTTAATTTTTAAGAGTCCGCTTAACCACGATGTCTCCCATACATTCGTAATACCAAAATCATTTGTAATTCGTGCAAATTTCGATCATGTGGTGTTATTCGGGTTCATATAGTAATAATCTATGTTCCTGGCCATATCTGGTTCCGAAATAGGTACTTTTGTTGCGACATGGTGATTTGGTATTTTGCATTAACGGAGACATCGTAGTTCACAGGCCCCTTAAAACTCTTTACTCGGACTAATTTCCTAGGATAGACATTTTTATGCAAAAATTTTGATATAAACATGTAAAGTAGTAACTGCCATTCTCGCAAAAATGACTGCCATAAGCCTATTATGTGTAATTAGCGTAGAAACTGCAAAAAACCACGAAAATTTTGAATTTCGCGGGCAGACCTGTTGAGTTCGCCATAAAAGAAACACTTTTGACATCAGTAAACTGGCGACATTTTTTCGCGCAGTCCACCGGCTCATGAGTATATTATTGTCTATTGTCTGTTCTCTCTACAAACTCAAATGTACATTTGGTTTTCCACAGGTGCGCGTCCGCGAGTTCTACATCGCGATGCAGCGTTGCCCCTACATCCACGAGATGAAGGAGCGGCTGCTGGGCGCGCCAGTCGACGGAGTGGAGCGCGATCAGCGCGCGCAGCCACCGTCTGAACCGGTCCCCGACCCACAGGTCGGCACTATCGTCAAAGTTGGTATCACATCACGTACACAAAACTACAAGTTACAACCCCTAACCTAGGTACAAATTTACCTATACCTACTTATGTCTTATAGCAGCCAGCCATCAGCCATACTAATCATCTAGTCAGGTATTAAGTTACTATGCACGTGTATTCAGGTCTTTTATATATTATTACAAAGATCTTGGTTCGCTACCTAATTTTCTTACACACATGGTTTTGGGTTAAGTCGCGGAATACAATAATAGTAGGTACCTAGTAGGCTAAGTAGAAAATAAATACACAAATAATTACCTAAAATTGAGTTAACTTTCAAGAGATCCATCAGTGAAAACATATTATTTATTTATTTACATTACACTCGCTCTCATAATCTATACTTATAATAAAACTGTAAAGGGTCGAATTCTGTACATTGAAGATATTTTGAAAATTTTTGTTGGAGGACACTATTTAGTCGATACTGAAGCCAAAACTGTCATTTGTTTAATTTTTGTCTGTCTGTCTGTCTGTCTGTCTGTCTGTCTGTCTGTCTGTCTGTCTGTCTGTCTGTCTGTCTGTCTGTCTGTTTCACGACCGGGCATCACGGCTTATCCGCTGGATGGATTTAAATGAAACTTGACATGATTATAGTTCATACCCCGAGGTAGGACATAGGATACTTTTTGTCCCGAAATTCATCATGGTTTCCCTGGAAGACGGCATCAAAGTCCAAACGTTTTTTAGTTATAATTCATTAACGCGTTGTCCGATTCCATACATTCTTTTTTTGTTAGAAAAGAGGTACTTTAAAGATTATTCCATACAAATCTTATCATCATCACTTTCGTAGTTCAGAAATTACAGACGTCAGAACTTTTAAGTTCAAGTAGGTAGGTGACTTGAAACTCGGAATGCACAAAGAACCTAGGGCTAGGACGTAGGGCTCAAGTAAGACTGGAGTACCCTTACAGCCGTAAATAAATAGGCTTAGCAGATTTTGTATGGTTTAAAATTTTTCACTTTTAGGGTGAACAAAAATCATGTAACTGGCGTTATCGCTACGTTATGCCGTATAGCGCCATCTCTACAATTTATGTAGAACTTGAATGTAAAACTCTGAGATAGGTACTACCGAATTTTTTTAAATAAAAATTAACTGTCATGTTATTTACTGTTTCCTGACTTTATATTAAGATGGCACTGTTAAGACAGACATGAACAGATTTAAACTTTATCATCCGCAATATGGAAAGGGTAAGATAATGGTTCACAAATATTTTTAACTCTTAGGTCTTATCGATCCTAACCGACTGACTGTCATCTACAATAAGGTCTTTTTATACGTAAGGAAATATATAGCCATTGTCCATTCTGATGTTTTGGATTGTATTGAGATGAAGCAAAGATTTTTAAAAGACTCTTATATTATGTTGGGCTGGGGAATATTGTAAGTAAAGTAATTTATCCCAGTGGTACCTACCCGGCCGAACTCTGAAAGAAGAGTTCTACCACCAGTACAACTTTTCACATGGTTTAATAATTTTTGACATATTTCGTGGTTTCAGAATAAAAATCACAACGAAAAGGACGATTTTAACTGTCGATATTTCGATACAAGTCGTGGTCACGTAGTGACCACGACCTGTGCCACTGGGTCGAAACATCGACAGTTAAAATCGTATTTTTGATCTTTCAACTACGTATTAATGAAACTTTATATTTTTATTAAGAAAAAGGAGTTTTCAAAATCACCACAAGATAACCCGTGCAAAGTAAGAACAGGTTTGTAAACAACTGTACAACATCACACCAGAATCCCGCGAAAAATCAATGAATTCCAGTAGGAAGGTATATTATGTAAAAAAATCGTAATTCACGCGGGCGGAGCCGCGGGCAACAGCTAGTACATTATATTATACCATCACTCACGGTTATCCATATTCATCGCTTTGCAACATATTAATTAGTAGCATCATGCAAGGTTGTTCAGACACACTTGAGGATTTCCATCTCAAATGAATAAAATTTAAATCTGAAAAAGAGCTTACTTAACCTATTTTTCAAGCGATACGAGTACCTTTTACTGACTCAGCTATCACGTTAAATTTTTGAGCTTTAAGGAGCATTATCTAAAAGAGTTTTGTTTTCGTGTGTATTTTATAAAGTACCTAGGTACTTATGTAGTCTCTCTCATTCTGAGTGGGGCTTGCCCATCGTCCACTTGGCTGGCCAGGGTTTCCTTTAAGAACTTTACATATAACCCTTTGCATACCGGAAACATCGAGATAAGGTATTCTACCTCATCTCGATGTTTCCGATCACCATTAAAGCAAGTGATATTTTGATGCCTGAAATCATAAGCCTTGATTCGAACTTACAAAGACCTTGATTTTACTAAGATAATAATTTATCCTTCTAGCTGAATTCCGACGGATACGGGTCGCATACATCGCCGGCGCGTGCGCCACTCGTCACAGACGAGTGCGAAGCGCCGGCGGATGAGACTGATGCCCTCACTCCCACCGAAGCAGTGCTTCGGTATCGTGCCTGCTGTCAACCGGACACTAAACCTAAAAATGCCAAGTAAGTACCCGCATCTTTGTGATAGTCGTTTCCGTTAATGGCCTTAAAGCGAAAATCTTTGACAAACATCTTAAGAAGCTTTCGCCTGGCTGTTGAATCACGTACCGCATACAGAAGGCAGTGGTCCTGAAGACAGCACGCTTTGTAAGGAGGTTCTTCACTCTCGTACCCTGACCACCGATAGCTTGGGTTTCAACCGCGGCCGGTGGTGGACTCAATTTTCTTAATATTTAAAACGTATTTTTTATTTTACTCTGTCAGCTTCGATATTAAAGCTAAAGAAGCAAAAGCATAGCATACTTAATATTGTAATTCTTCTTATTGAGAAAATGTTAGTAGGTATGTATTATTGTTTGGCATTATCATGGTTAGACCTACAAGGCAATAACATTTTTTAATCTCTTACCAAGTTCAGCACTAGTGGTCAAACAAGACATAAATTGACCTATTAAGCCATAGGGGACAAACTAAACCAGCACAAAAAAATGTTCAATAGACAATTTAAAAATAAATAAAGGGGAGGAAGTTGTAATCATAGCACATCCACATAGTCCGTAAAATGGATGGTCAATCGATTAAATGGTTCCTATATACTCGTACCTACATCAAAGGAACACGTGCGATGGGAAAATAATATCCTGAATTGTGTTTTAGTGTGGAGTAGTAGAGTCGATTTTTCAAAAGCTGATGAGCGTGGATTGCGTATGCCCGTTTCTTTATCTCGAAATGAATGTCCTATGGGCCATGACGATAAGGGATGGTTTCCAAGCTTCAAGCACGTTTTAACTTGATAGTCTTATTTTCTGAAAATTTCAATTAATAAATCGGGAAAGGATAAAAATATGCGTAAGATGTTTGAATTTCTTAGAAAAACATAACAATTAGTTCTAAGATATCCCTCTGAAATGATCAGATGTCCCTTTGAACCAAATTTTAAAACATTCTGTAATGTAAGCCAACTGTCGTCACGCAGAAAATCTAGTCAAAATTTAGATTTATTGCAATGTCAATAATAATATTATTATGGTATTTTTATGGAGATTTTAATCTACGCAGTCGAAGATATTTCTTCACATCAACAAAATCTTAATATATATAAATCTCGTGTCACAATGTTTGTCCTCAATGGACTCCTAAACCACTTAACCGATTATAATGAAATTCGCACACCATGTGCAGTTCGATCCAACTTGAGAGATAGGATAGTTTAAATCTCAATTTATGTATTTTTTATTACCCCTAAGGGCAAAACAACGTTTGCCAGGTCAGCTAGTAATAATATAACATGTTAAACGTCACTATTCACATTTTTCATTAATGTTTTGTATTGGACCTACAATATGTCCATACTCCATTATCATAAAATATGTGAATAGATGTTTATCCCTAAATCTGTTTAAGTATATCTCGAATGCCTATATTATATTTTCAACAAAAGTTTTTAAAAATACTGCATGATTTAGAACATAATCCAACTCAGAATTAGAATTCTATCAATGGTCTGGTAGTCATTTTGTCTCACCTGTTTGTATACGGATTTTACGTCATCAGCTACTATAAAGCGATGTAATGATGCATTGTATGCAAGAAACCACAAGGTTAGTACTATTATGTCATTGACAGGAATGAACTTAATTAAAATTGCTACAGTGTTATAAAAGCAATTAGAATTGCTATCGAGTGTAGGTATTTTTATTGATTAGATAGACGGTATAAATTAATAGTTGATTTTAAATATGTTTTGTTTATTATTTTATCTTACTAAGTAGATACCTAAATCATTCAAAACCCGTATAGTTTTTGGTACCTTTCAAGCTATCATGATAGGTATCTAAAATCTTTTTGATGCTTCCACTTCTTTTTTTAATATTAAATTATGCTCTATCTCGTTGACATCTTTTGTAAGCATTCTTTTTATTATTTAATCTGTGCTGAGTTGCTGACCCGTCCACTCATAGATATTCACAATCAACCTTATCATGGTTCGTGAAAATACCTTTTTGATCTTTCAAGATCCAGTTCTCGTACATAAATTAAAGGTTGAAGAGTTTATCTGGAACTTAAAATTTAGTAGATAATAATGCACATTATACTCGTATTTATTTCCCCGTTTTATAAGTACAATTATTAAGAAAATAGGTATAACGGTTAGAACAGGTTAAGTAATGAAGATCGCTAAACTTGTTTTATCAACTAAAATAATTTTGTGTTAGGTACTCATAATAAAATGGGTTTAATAATTAGATTTTACCCATAATAATATAATTTTGTCCCATGTATTAATCATTATATGTATTACTAGCTGTTGCCCGCGGCTCCGCCCGCGTGAATTACGATTTTTTTACATAATATACCTTCCTACTGGAATTCCTTGATTTTTCGCGGGATTCTGTTGTGATGTTGTACAGAAACCTGTCTCTACTTTGCACGGGTTATCTTGTGGTGATTTTGAAAACTCTTTTTTCTTAATAATAATATAAAGTTTCATTAATACGTAGTTGAAAGATCAAAAGGACGATTTTAACTGTATGTATATCGACAGTTAAAATCGTCCTTTTCAATGTGATTTTTATTCTGAAACCACGAAATATGTCAAAAATTATTAAACCATGTGAAAAGTTGTACTGGTGGTAGAACTCTTCTTTCAGAGTTCGGCCGAGTAGGTACCACTGGGATAAATTACGCTACTAACAATATTCCCCAGCCCAACATAATATAAGAGTCTTTTAAAAATCTTTGCTTCATCTCAATACAATCCAAAACATCAGAATGGACAATGGCTATATATTTCTTTACGTATAAAAAGACCTTAGATGACAGTCAGTCGGTTAGGATCGATAAGACCTAAGAGTTAAAAATATTTGTGAACCATTATCTTACCCTTTCCATATTGCGGATGATAAAGTTTAAATCTGTTCATGTGTTAACAATGCCATCTTAATATAAAGTCAGGAAACAGTAAATAACATGACAGTTAATTTTTATTTAAAAAAATTCGGTAGTACCTATCTCAGAGTTTTACATTCAAGTTCCACATAAATTGTAGAGATGGCGCTATACGGTATAACGTAGCGATAACGCCAGTTACATGATTTTTGTTCACCCTAAAAGTGAAAATTTTTAAACCATACAAAATCTCCTGCTAAGCCTATTTATTTACGGCTGTAAGGGTACTCCAGTCTTACTTGAGCCCTACGTCCTAGCCCTAGGTTCTTTGTGCATTCCGAGTTTTAAAGTCACCTACCTACTTGAACTTAAAGGTTCTGATGTCTGTAATTTCTGAATTACAAAAGTGATGATGATAAGATTTGTATGGAATAATCTTTAAAGAACCTCCTTTCTAACAAAAAAAGAATGAATGGAATCGGACAACGCGTTAATGAATTATAACTAAAAAACGTTTGGACTTTGATGCCGTCTTCCAGGGAAACCATGATGAATTTTGGGACAAAAAGTATCCTATGTCCTACCTCGGGGTATGAACTATAATCATGTCAAGTTTCATTTAAATCCATTTAGCGGATTAGCCGTGATGCCCGGTCGTGAAACAGACAGACAGACAGACAGACAGACAGACAGACAGACAGACAGACAAAAATTAAACAAATTACAGTTTTGGATTCAGTATCGACTAAATAGTGTCCTCTAACAAAATTTTTCAAAATATCTTCAATGTACAGAATTCGACCCTTTACAGTTTTATTATAAGTATAGATATTGAAGGCTCTCATATAGACAAATACCAGCTTTGACCATTTAAGTTAACCAGATTTCACAAGATGCTGTTTAGGAGTCATGTGACGATATTAACGTATAGTCAGCAGAAGTAGAACACTGCTAATTAAACTAATGCTCGCGTGTAACTAAATACAAACGTCATGTTGCACAAGAGTTAATATATACGTAAGTATTTTTATTTAACCTTTAAGCCATAAGCCCATAACATTGCAAAGAATGTAAAACAGGGTTTATTGGTTCTGTTCCATTTTTATCTCTGTCATTACGATCTCACTCGTCAGGATAGAAAGCTTTAAAGTAGGTGGAGACCTTTTTATACTCAATTCATAAGTAGAGGTAGGTAGTAGTCGGCAACACTCTGTAGAACGTTCTACGTATGTATCTACATTGCCTGTATTATGCTTATCTACTCACGTATTTTTTGAGTTTTATAAATAGGTAGGTAATACATAAATAATAATTGTTTTTCCTAATTCGAAGATTTTAACAAATGTCGATACTCCTCCGATGTTCTTCGAACTAATGTCTAGACCAAATAATACTTCATACAGGCCGGACATGTCGCAACAATAGTGCATTTCTGTTTGTCCTGTTATGCTATTTTTCTACATATTGTCCATTTTTTGCCATTTATGTCTGGTAGCAGATAAACATTGTGCTCCGATTTGTAGACCACAGACTAGACAGCCAGTTAACGAGCCTTTTTTTACAACAAATAGCAACAAAGAAATGAATATAATAACCATTACCTAGTCCGCGTAAAAAGGATTCTGTTAAAAGCGCGCAGACAGCGATAATAATACCTTCGGCGGCTTCGCTCACGTTGCATCGTTCTTATTTGGGCCTGAATTTTGAAAACTCTTTTCTTAGCTGATGGTAAGATTATGATAGTCATCTGTGTGCCAAGCAGCCCAATCTGTCCAGTAGTTTATACGTTCCAATAGAATTACCGGTTTCCCGATCCCTTCAATCCGCCAGTCAGATTTTAATTTACTAGCTAGACTATGTATATTAGTAGGTCTGAGGTGATTGATATATCAAAGAAGATCAGAAAGTAACTTAAGCTTTCAAAAAAAGAAAGAAAAACTTCCTAAGTACCTAGTTCATTTTATTCTTGACCGCTGGCTATTTGAAATGGGTGAGAGTGTTACGTGTGTTGTGCTTGCGATCGAGTTCAGCGACCCGTTACGGTTACTATTCAATCTGGATTGAGCATGCGCGACGCTTTCATCCTTTAAGACACCTATTATGTGACTATAAGCCAGAATTTGATCCATGCGTGTGCATTTTATGAGATACCAATTAGGGTTGATACGTATTTGGCAGTTGATTACGAACTGAGGGTGTTTTCTACTTAGGTCGGGTCAGTGGGTCGCGCAGCCTCCCGTAGCGACTGGGAGAGACGCGCCTCTATCGACCGCGTGCCGCCAGATTTAGGGCTGACAGTTTTAACTTCCGTGTTTATCTGATGAAAAAATAATAACTAATTACGATTTTGTAGTCGAATTATGCAAAGTTTATGACCGATTGCACTGCACGAAGTTCATGATCCAAGTAAAGTGATCTAATTTAAAACAATTTAGAATTTAAGAAAAGATCAACAAAACATTAAAAGAACAAAGTCCTCTTTAACACATTCGTACCCTTCTGAATACAATGCATTCATTGTCCAAGTGGTCCCCTCGTGGCCACCCCATGGCTGTACAATAAAATCCCTCTCGCTATTAGAAGTGCAATTTAGAATATAGGGGCGTCGTTGCCGCCCCTGATTTTGGTGATCTTGCGCGCAGCATCCATTTCTGCGCAACTCCCGGCGCACTCCAGCCGCGGGTACGGACGAAAGCCGCACCTTCATACTTCCGGAGTCGTTTTGCCAAGAAAAGGCTCTTCGCGATCCCTTCTTACCCTGCTCCTAATCCCCAACCCAGTGCCCTGTGCTATGTTCCCCTTTTTGTGAAGTGATTCCGAGTTTTGTGAAGTGCCATGGGCAAGGATAAACACCAGCCCGGTGAGGCTGAGGTGAAGGTGGCCACAGTTGAGCTGGATGTGGTGGACAACATGGCAACGCTGCCAGTTGGCCAACATCGCCAGCAGGGCAGCGATATCGCCATCGCCGAAAAACATAACAACGCGAACAAAGAGATGGAGCTGAAATGCGTTCAACCGAAGCCATCGAAGAAGTAGGTCTTGATAGTAGAAAGTTTTAATTCTAATAAAAAGTCTTGGTTGACGAGAAAATTAAAGAAAGTAAATAATTTCTACTTATTTTGATTAGAGTGTTTTATTAGCAGTTTTTAGAAATTGTACTGGGTAGTTGGTAGTAATAAAAACATTTTTAAAAATACATTAAATGGTTTTAAATTTATCACAAAAAACCCTTGCAGCAACGCAGTGCGATTAAAAATGGTGATTAAAGTTTCAGCTATAGCGGCGCTCACATCTTGCTCTCGACTTTTCACCTTCTTTTGTTCATGACCTACTATCATAATACCGCGGTTTAAATTTTTACAGCGCTCGGCCTCTTTAAGCAAATGAAAATGTTTCTGCCTTTGTGTAAAAAACTTTCTGTTATAAAATTTTAGTTTATTACATTTTTTATTTAAATTGTTCTTTAATCATATCTCACCTCATTATAAAATGGCTGGTAATATTTGGTTTCATTAATTTGTTGGTATTGTTACAGAACTTCGTTGTTCATCATTTCAAGTTTCATCTACGCGAAACTTTTGGTGGTCGTGTGTATTGCGTACGTTGTCAGTGACGTGATCACTCATAACCTACCGCTTTACTACTACGAAGGATTTTTTACATATTTATATGGCATGAGTATATTATTCTTGCTGTATGTATTCTGCTTTCTTTTGCAAGGTATCTATTTAAAACATTATACATATTTATGATCAACATACTTCATTAGCTTATCTAATAATAAAACATTTTCATTTTCAGAAAGCGCATGCTGCAACGGGAGTCCTCCAAAACCAAAACCTCCACCAAAAGAAAAGAAACAAAAGAAGGAAAAAGAAAAGAAGACCAAAGACAAAGAGAGTAAAGACGGCAAGGATGGAAAAGATGGGAAGAAAGATGGCAAGAAGGATGGAAAAAATAAGGATAAAGACAAGAAGGACGATGCTGGAAAAGACAAGACCAAAGAATGCAAAAAGCAAAGTCAATTTCAGGTACGCCCAATGTCTAAGTTCGGTCAACAGCACATCATCAGCACATCCAATACATTGTTTATAACATTTTATATATATCACATCCATTGTGTTTTTATCTGTTGTTTTGTGTTTAAATAACTAATTTATCTGCAGAATTATTTCAAAAAAATCGCGATTAGTCGGTTTTGTGACTTACGAGTATTAGCACCCTATCGCAATTTTTATTGGCTTCCCACTGAATTCACGTTTTGTAAATGCTTCCTTAGGAAGTAACTGGCGCATGACCCCTTTTTGTTTATGCTGCCTACTTTTTGTTTTTTTCCATATCATTTGGGCAGGAGGTGTATCCCCGTAAGATGCGTGATAAAGTCCGACAGCAACAATTGCAAATGCAAATGGCGCAATATTATGCCTCTGAACAGGTGAGGTATACTTGAGACGAATCCTGCTTTATCTTGACCACCGACGCTTTGGATGTGCTGTTGTACTTTGATTATTTGCAAACTATGTATCCAATGCTTATTTATAGTCGCCTGTTTCACTGTTATAGCTTTGAAAATCAGATGCCAGACTCAGGTCAGTCGCAGGATTTTAATGTGAAGCGACGTGAAGCCTTATATACTCGTAGCACGGTTTCACAACAGACCTGTTTACTTAGTTTAGCTGTATCGTATACACCCTCTACAGAATTGGTGTCAACTTGAGATACCAAGTGTAAACTCAGGAAGATTTCTTTAATTTTATGAATAATTTTACGCTTTTCACATATCTAATAACAATCTATAATTCAAAACTGGAAATAAACACATACTAATTGAATGTCTGTAGAACCAAAATTTGAGATTTTATGCCTGTTTATGAATTCGATTGTCATTTGTGCCAAATAGCCAACATTTAAGGTTAAAAAGATAGTAACACTATAAGTATATTTTTTAAATGTGTATCGTTCTACAGCAACAAGACGTGGTGGAACTTGAAGCGGGCCCTGTGGCACGACCTGTATGCCGTCGCAAGACTTCACAGAACGAACATAGTCATGGCAGCTTCTTTCTTAGAATCGGTGCTATTGGTAAATAAAAGTTTTATTATAAAAATAAAAAATATTATATATAAGTAACTTAAAATATTACTTATTGATTTTTTTGTAATATTATTTGCAGCGTTTGGCCTTGGGACTATGATTTACAATGGATTGGAGTTCGGGACGTTCTTTGAGTTACCCCTTGAATCGCCGTGTTACCTCATACTGAAAGGAGTAAATCCGGTTCTTCAAATGGTCTTTACCTTTATGCAAATGTATTTTATATTCATGAATTCTCGAGTGAGTATCAAGGAATATTTAAATAAAATAAATTTTTATTACATACATGATTTATGTTGAAAAACTTTTTTTCTAGTTAAATATTCATCGGTTCAAAGTTATCGCCCGTTTCGGTTTAATGCATGTTGTTGCTACTAATATTTGCGTATGGATACGGACCCTGGTACTAGAATCTCTAAAGGAAATCACTGATTCTCATGTCACAAATCCTCCAGGTGTCCCGGGAGAAGGCGTGCTTGGAAGTGAGTTTTTTTTATTTGTAAATTTTTTGTATGTGCCTTTTCATATTACTGTCTTTACTTTTGATTGTTTACACTACTAACTTTTGCACAGAAGTTATCCGTAAACATACCTTAAGGCATTCGGGAAAAGTTTTTGGGGCGGTAGCTACTGCTACAACAACAATAGCTACTACAGCTGCTTCAGTAGCTAAATCTACTGGAGAACAGATTTTGAATGCAATAACCTCGACAGCTGTGCCCACAACTACTCCATCGACCAGTAAGTGTATTCTTAAGAACCTTTGCCTTTAGATACAACAGAATAGTTTGTACTACGATAACTAACCCTTCATATTACTGCATGTACGTTATTAAAAAAACCTTGGACTAACTTTTCAGCGACTACCTCCTCACCATATCATCATATCGGTGGCGGTTCCGTTACTAAATCTAAAATTATCGACTCTATAAAAGCTACTATAGGGTATGATACCGGACTCCCTTACGGTCGGAATTTCGAAAGTGCATGGCCAAATGATAACCGATTCACTACTACCTCCACAATATCACCAATCACAGTCGAAGACAAGGCAACTCCAACCCAAACAGCAATGTTGGAAGTTTTCCAATGGCTGTATTCTTCGACTATGAAACCCATTATAAGCACAATGTCCACTTTGGTGGCATCAACCACTTCTGGATCACTGCCCGAAAAAGACGAATGGGGCAATTATATTGGAACATATCGTGTAGATGAACCACCACATTCGCCAGGTTTGTCGACGGAGTATCAACTATCATCTTCACATTTGGTTCCCCGCCGTAGAAGTTTTGTTTTACGTATCCTCTAATTTGCGTTTTCACACGTAGGTGTAGGTGCACACTGCACAGTTTATAACTTAAAATAATTGGGTTGTGGTAATAGCATGTTTGTTTTAGTTTTAATTATTGCACAAAATATTTGAAATATTATTTACTACTCGTTATGTTATTATGAAATATTTAGCCCCGTTTTCTATTTTCAAGAGCTTACAAATGTTTTTTATTAACATTTACAGTTAACAACTCTACCGAGATATTTGAATCATATGACGCTCTTAGTCCTGCTGCGTTGATTGCTAACATCGACAACACTACTGTTTGTGGAAGAAATCCGATAATGGGCACAATCGTTTCGGATTCGGCACCTTACCTCTATCCGTTTATAATTGAATATTCATTGATTGGAGCTGCAGTAATATATGTAATGTGGAAGCATATCGGTAGATATCCCAGGTAAATTTTACAAATATACTTATTATTGGACTAAAAAACATTCGTCTCAAGCAATTGAATGAGTTGAAGAGTTAATTTTAGTTATTCAATTCATTTAAGCCAGAAAACCACAGTACCTATTTCTGTATATTTAACTTATTTCACTTGACAGTGCACGATTAGTTTAGCATTAACACCAAAACCATCGCATACGTTAATGACGTGTGCGTTCGCGTTTGGTTGCAGCGTGGCCAACGATGAAGATCTGGAAAGACGTCTGGAGGCTGTTCTGTCCCGCAGGGCGGCAGCACTGGCGGCGGCTCAGCGCGGCAATCGAGTCGACTGCGCCGGTGCTTCGAAGGGACTCTTCTGCGGACTTCTTCTCCTCGTCGCATCTCTCATCTGCTTGATCCTATTCTTCGTCCTAATAAGACATCAAGAGTTGAAACGCCTCTCTATTTACTTGGCTGATGTTTCTCATTGCGCTCTGATGGTGCTGTCGATTTTCGCTATACTGATCGGATTTATTCGGTAAGTTTTAAAGGAATATTCCAAAAATCTAATTTTACCTAATTTAAAGCATTACCTATTATTATTGTTTGTTCACATTATTATCATAATATTCAAATACACAACTTTCTATACATTTCTTTAATCCCTGTTGAAATTGTGTAGTTTTTTACAAGTGACAAGACAATTATTTTAGTATTGCATTATAGTTGCACTTTAGTGTTGCATTTTAGTTCAATGATTTTTTGTGTTTATTAATTTGTTATGTTTAGTCTTGTTTCCAAGTTTTAACTTATTCTAATTTTGTTGGTCGGTTACTTATGTCACTTTTTTATTTTTTCCCTTCACTTTATCATTTACCATTCACTATGCCTCTCCTTATTTCCTTCCCACGATTAAAAATGCTCCATCATCTTCCTGCATACATTGTGCACATATCCCCATTAAAATCAATATTTTGTGATTAACTCTTTATTTACACTTAATACTTTCAATGTGATGATGTTATTCCTTGTTTTAACCTTTGTGTTCACCATATTTGGTTTTTTCTTTTAATATCGAGTAGTGGTAGAAAAATGAAATGGAGCTCAAATCCTTCCTCCTGTACCGAACCTCTTCGCAGGGTGCAATCGTTGAAGTTTCGCTCAGAAGAACAGTCTGATCTGAATGACATACTGCTGCGCGTCTCTGCTTTTGGACTCTTCGTGTACGCTGTGTTCAGTGTAATCGCCGGTGGAATGGGAGCTTTTACTCACGAACCCAATCTTTTGGTCATGATCACTGGATGCCTGAGCGTTTTTCAGGTTAGTATTAATATTAGATTAATACATTTCAAAGATACCTTTCAAAATTAAATATTTTAAACATTAGGTATTGATCCATTGAATGGAAGCAGGCGTTAATCCGTATGCGGAAATCCATAATTAGCAGGACAGATTAATTTGTTTTGCTATAATTCGCTACTTGAAAAGATTCTGTATGGTACAATATGCAGGAACACCACCCACATGAAACACCACACACCTACTTCCTGCATATTACACACTACATACATAGTAAACTAGAATGATGGAATACTGTACTGTCTATTTGTATGTTACACTTCGATAGAAGTTAGTTGAGCAGACCTTAAATATTTCTCAATATGAATTACAGGTAGTTTTGCAGTTGTTATTTATCGCGGATGTATCCCGTCGTCGCGTACATCTTCCAGAACAAGAGCGAAGCAAGCCTGCTCGCCAGGCCGTTACGTTTTTGCTGATCTGTAACGTCACCATGTGGTTGATTTACACGTTTGAAGCTCAGAAAGTCCTCGCCAATCCGGTAATCATTTAGCATTATTTATAACATTTTATTGAACTTTCAGGCATGACGGTTTCCTCGCGATTTTCTTTCATCGCACGTGATATTTAGTTTCCAGTGAAAAAAAAAAGTCTCTGCTACTCATTGGGGGTCAGGGTCCAGGGGATCGAACCCGAATGCTTTTATTACCATGTTTTGTCTCCAAGTGGTTAAAAAATAGGAAATATTCACGCGGATCCCCAAAGGACATCATCGCGATTTCATACATTTTTGGTCCAAATATAAAAGTGCCGGCCAAGAAATAATAATGCTGTATTCTGTTAAAACTTGTCCCTCTGAGTATTTATTATTATGGCACCAAAGCTGTAGGGTCATTATCCTTGGTTTTATTTGAGTTCAAAAATTCAATAACTCCATACATTTTAAGTGAATTTAACTAACAAGAACAAATGATTTGTTCTACCATACCTTGTCATTTGAACATTTTTAGTAAGATGCAGTGAGTATTGACCTATTTCTGACAAGATAACATAGTATATCCTGCATAATCGGCTGGGAAGCCGAGACTTTTTCCTAGAAAATGGCAATAACAATGGCCGCGCAGGTAAACACGCACGCGAACAATGGAATTCCATTGTTCGCCCCTCTCTTTCCCGCTCACCCCCGCCATCGCGCCATGCTGTTACTTTATAGTTTATTGCTTAGTTAGTACCGAAAGCAACGCTGCCGTGTACGTACGTGTGATGCCCACTAGTTCTTGTGCTTTGATTTGTTTTGTTTTTGTTATCTTCGTTGTTAAGTTTGAACATTGTTGTGAGTCATGGCAGAGTTGTGTATCTCGTGCCGTGCATCGACAGAGAATCGGCGAAGATATGATTGGGTTTCCAGAGAAATGCAACATCTTGATATCGCCCAAATAGTGATAGAAGATATAGTAGCTCGACAGGTAAGAACAGGTCTATGTTATTTACTTATATGATTTTTGCGACAGCCTTTCCAAATACAATCCGTCCGTTCTATATAGAGGTGACCAATTAAACGAAAAGCACTTAAAAAGTCCGCTTTTTAATATAAGCGTATGAGCACGTTTTTTATGTTTTCATGTTAAAAAGTTGCCCTAAAACACTATTTAGCGAATTTAGCGAAAGCCGTTTTTTCCACCTCTAGTTCTATCGTTATTGTTATTTACTTTTCAGTTGGAGCCTACTGCGTTCATTTGTCGACCATGTTGGCAAAGAACGGAACGAACGCACCAGCGACTTATTCGGGAGGCTGAACAGCAAGCTGATCAAGACCGTGATCTTTTGGAAGTTCCAAATCCAAGACCAATTTCGCTGATTTTGCCAGGTCTTCTTCGTGCTCCAAACACCGCAAATAGTTGCATTTTCCAACATTGTACGAATGAATCTCGCCGTCGTGTTCCGGAGAACATAATTTTTCGCATGGTCTGCCGCTACAGCTATTTCGTGCCAGACAGCGCGCGGTGTCTGTAATGAACACGTGGAGCAAAATCTGTGGCATTTACTTCCTGTTCAAGACAACTCTTCTGAGGAATTTACCGCAGCTCAAATAATGACTATCGTGTCGATGTTACAAAGACATATTACGGAGGAAATACTTGATTTTGAGCAGTATGAAAATATAGCACCGGCCGAGTTTCATACTTGGACAGGACTAACTCAATATCAGTTTACTGAATTATTAGACAGTTTACCAAGTCTGAGAACTAAAAAGAATAAAAGAACCGTACTGGCGGCAGTATTAGTCAAGTTAAGAACAGGTGATTCGAACGCGCGGCTTGCTAATATTTTTAAATGTAGCGAAACAGCGTTTCATACGTGGTTAAAAATCGGACGCAACGCTCTGTTAGAAGATTTTGTGCCCTTAAATGTTGGGTTTGACCATATGTCCCGTGAGGATGTAGCACGCAGAAACCTTTTTCTACCCAACAATCTGTTTGGGAACCCATCGAGCTCAGAAAATGAAAGGAAAGCGATCACGATTTGTGATGGCACGTACATATATCTGCAAAAAAGTGGAAATTATTTTTTCCAACGCAAGTCTTACAGCCATCACAAATACAGAAACCTCCTCAAACCGTTCCTCTTGGTTTCTTGTGATGGACACATTATCGAAGTCATCGGACCATATGCTGCCACCACGTCTGACGCAGATATAATGAATGACATGCTTAATAATGCTGACAGTGCCTTCCACTGGTTTTATAGGAGTGAAGATGTTTTTATTCTGGACCGTGGTTTTCGAGACTCAGCAAGAAATCTGGAATCTTGCGGATACGTACAACACATGCCTGAAACAAAGTATCCAAATGAGACACAGCTAACCACGGATCAGGCCAATAAGTCCAGGCTGATAACAATGTGTCGTTGGGTGGTTGAAGTGGTCAACGGCAGGTTCAAAAGAGATTTTCGCCTGTTGCGAAATGTGTATAATAACAGAGCCCTTTCCAGCATGTTCGACTATTTCAAGATAGCAGCGGCGATCATAAATCGTTTTCATGTTTTGATTGAAGATCATCCAAATGCTGCTGCGATTTTAGAGATTATCCACCAAAGAATTAATATGCCAAATAGATTGGCAGATCTTGTAATACGCCGTAACTACAATCGCAGACGTGCTCAGTTTACTTTAATGACTGCAGATATGCCAGAGTTCGTAGCATTTCCAAGAATGGATGAGAACGAATTAGTTTTTATTCGCTCTGGGCATTTACCAACTAAAACAGGCCAAAAGCTATTACGGTGAGCACGTCCTTGACAATGGAGCATTCACAATTGAGCTCAGCAGTGAGTTATCAAATGAAGACTTGGCGGAATTGCAGGGCAATGATTTATGGATGATAAGAGGCCGACTGCAATCGCGGCATGTTAGCGCAAGACAGTATTATGTCTACATTGTAATCGATAGGTCGTTATCAGGCCGACAAGCAATCGCTCACTATTATTGTTCGTGCATCATAGGAAAGCGAACAATAGGATGTTGCTCCCATATTATGTGCATCATATGGTACATGAGCCATGCACGACATTTGCCAGCAATAACCCCTCCAGCTTATGGATTGGAGAACATTATTGTTGTACCAGACGACGATGATTTTATAGTATTTAATTAAACAAAATAACCCTTGTATATATACATTTCATTTATAATACTCAAAAACACAAAACAAGATCAAAATGTCCAAAATAGGTCAAGAACCGATATATTTTACTAAACGATGTTCTAAATGTCTAGATATGGTAGAAAAAATCATTTGTTTTTGTTTATTAAATTCACTGAAAATGTATGAAGATGTTGTATTTTTTAACTCCAATAAAACCAAGGACAATGACCCTACAGCTTTGGTGTCATAATAATAAATACTCAGGGGGACAAGTTCTAACGGAATACAGCATATTTTTTTTTTGGCCGGCACTTTCATATTTGGACCAAAAAAGATGATGTCATTTCACTGAATTTGATTTTGGGAACAATCTGAAAAAATATTGTCATCTTTCGTTACCATTTCATCCTCACTTTCATAAACGTTTCCATTCTCACTTTCAGGTTCAACTAGATTTCTACGGATTCGTTGCTTGGTCACTCGTGCAACGGTTCACTCTTCCGCTTTGTATTTTTCATCGTTTCCATTCAGCAGTCACCCTTGCTGAAATTTGGAAAACCAGCTACAAAGCGCGCCTGGAGTGAATGACTTCGGAAACTGGATATTAAGAATCTTAGTCCAAAGCTGATCACCATAAAGTGGGGTGAACTTAATTACGTCCTGGTCCGGGACAGCAATTTTAAAGTTAAGATGGATATTTTGCTGACATTCAAGTTTGCGATAGTTGATTTCTCATAAATAGTTCGTAGTTAACGGTAGGATGCTCTATAAGATCTATAGTAATATTTTACGGTTGAGTCAAACTTAATTGCTCTCCCGGAAAGAAAAGTTGGTACCAAAACAAGGATGAACCTAGCTATCGAATTGTCAATCGAGATAATTTGTTAATTGGTTTATTTTTTATTATTTGATTACATTCCACAATACAATAGTTTCGCATTGCAATTAGTTCTCTTAAAGACTGAATGAGCAGAATGTCATCAAACTCACCTAAATACGTATTAACTTATTGCTCACCGTGAAACATTAACCAAATTTTAATCATCAGTTGTGAAAGATCCCTCCTTTTTTAGACATAAACTTGAGTGCCATGGTTATAGAATTTAAGAACTTAAAAAAATTGACAATATTTTATTCAACATTCAGTTAGGTTCACGAAACAACATTCAAGCAATAGAATATTACCTTGGGAGCCTTAATTTATTAAAATTGTATTTACTTAGTGTAGAAAAAATAATTTTCACAACTACAAAGAGTTTCCGTATTTCAGAAGTGTAGGATATTTTTAAAGTTAGGATTAATATTGCTATGAAAGTATCAAAAGATTTATTAGAGCTACGTAATTATTTCATATAGACAAGTAGGGTAATTAAATACGAATATTATAGAGTTGAAGTGTCGAAAATGATATCTGATTAATTAATGTACTTAAAGTCACAGAAACACCGTATCGTACGATAATACCTACCCATACAGGTATTGGTTAGCAGTAAACTGCTTGATACAGATGAGTTGGGTATTTAATTTTATTGCCAGGGGCCATGAAAAGTCTAAAACTTTTATCACTCTCTTCTGCATTGCGTGTAATTTAGCATTTTTGGAATAAAATTTACTAAGTACCTACTACTATAGATATAATTTTTTTTTGGAATGAATGTTAGTTGGGATTATTAGATATGAAAAAAGAATTTAACTCATAGTTTCTTATAAGATTATTTCTCTGTAATGATTGCTGTTTAAACTATGTACTTTCGATTGATAATTTTGGTTAAAATCTCATTGTAAAATATTTTCGTATCGAATTTTACGTGCAATCTATTTTTATAGGCTGATTTATTTTACACGATAGTGGAACACCTAAGTGGAGCGATCGCGGTATGCGCAATATCATTTCTACTTTACAGATTTTGTATAAATAGGTCATATGAAATTATTTATAATATATTTATTAATTTTGTAATTAACTTTAAGGTTCAATTGTATCTGATTGATCTTTAATCAGAGTGATGTGTGCTCACTTTGTGAGGTTTCGAGTGAATGTAGTGCATAGTTTTTGACTGTGTATGAATTGTATGATAACATTGTGTTGTTGAAATTTCGTAATTTATCAAAATTGGATCATTTTTTGTAATCACTACAATTTTTGATTAGGTACTAAGATTACTTGCAAAAGCGTGTGATGAACACTGAAAAAAATGGACAGGGTGTCTTTACAGAGACAATGCTGTAAATAAATTATGCTACAAAAGCAATTTCGTCCACCTATGTCTATATCAGCAATCTGTTTGCTGTGCGCTTCCAAAACAGTACCTAAATACCTTCGATCAACAGTAAGTATAGTTTGATCGAAGCTGATCAACGACATATGAAACACTTCCAGAGTTCGGAATACCAACCAGTATGTTTGGCTTGTTAAATCACTGCCGTAATTAAAACCACTTTAAATTGTAAGTCTTTGATAAATCTATACTATTTCTAACTTGTTCAATTTTGTAGTGATATTTACTGTGTACCTAAATGTTTGGAACAAAGTGTACCGATGTTTGTATCTTTAGGTTTTAACATTATAATGTGGATACTCAGTCAGTGTTATAGATACTTACCAAAAATTAATAAAAATTTGGAAACTCTACATACTTTAAATATATAATTAATATAAATGTCTATTTGAATAAATTAAATATCTAATACTTATGTGATTGTGAGTTTTATTTGTGTAGGGATCCAGTAAGCTTATGGAATCTTATTCTTATACCTTTAAACAAGCAATTCTTGTATATATATTTCTATATAATCTGGATCTCGGAAATGGCTCTGAATAATTTTCATGACATTTAGTATACAGGGGGTTTTGGGGGCAATAAATCGATCTAGCTAGGATTCATTTTTAGAAAGTGTCTAATTTACCAAAAACAATAAAAATATGACTACTGCTGCCATCTATTGGCCACCCAGATATTTGAATATTACATGTAAAGTAATTATACCAAAGCGTACCAAAAGCAAGTCTAGAAATAGAATGGATATCTCTGTATCATCTGTGTAATAAACAAGGATACCATGAAATAGGTCTGAAATTTGAAGTTTCACTGAAGAGTTGAGACTGTGAAGTTTACTACTACATGCTAGTACATACTTTTAATTCCACAGGGTATTTACAAGTTAGTAGGTCAATATAAATAATAATATTACCTATACAATCAGTCAGATTTTATAAGAATTAGGTTTGTCCACAAATCTTTATCTTACCTGTAGAATGTAGCTAACATAGTAGCTTGCGAACCACAGAACACTATTACCTACCCTAGCGTGAGTATTGAAAACGAATAACGATATAACCTTTCCGCTTTCTTTAATTTTTCATAATATCCTCTACCCTAAGGTTGCCTGGAAGAGATCGCTATTTTAGCGATAAGGCCGCCTATTGTACATGCTGTATCTACTATATGTTTGTTGTTTTTGTTTTGGTGTACAATAAAGCATATTTTACTTTTACTTTACTTTACTTTCAAGATAGATTTTGCTAGAATTCTCAGAAGTCAGAATGAAAGGTAGGTACTAAACTCAAGTTCCTAGTTAGGAAGGTACTTACCGTATTGTTCTGGAATTTGTGGCATCAAGCATCATCATCCGAGATCATTACGAATCTGTCTTTCAAGTTTCAGCTTTCTGTATGCTTAGCGGTGAAGAAAAACATCATTTATAGTAAGTTAAGGAACTAGGAAGCATACAAGCTAAGAACACAATGTTCACCACTTGAACACAATGTTCTCAAAGGTAGGTACCTATGCGAAGTCCGCGAACGCCGAACTCACATTATTGCCCAGCGTGATGGACTATGGCTGAACCTCTTGTTTCAAAAGGAGACCCGTACGCCGTGTGTTGGTTAAGTTTTACTTAGTACTTAGTACTTAGTAGTTTCAAACTACTAGTTTGTGAGCTGGAAATTGAAAACAGCGCGAATTTTTTTTTATTTCTAAGAAGAAATTTTTAGAATAGAACAGCTGACAGTGACATCTGTCACAAAAAGCACTGCGTTCAAAATATAGAAGCGCATAGAGTTTCATGTTTTTAACTGGATATTATGGAAAAAAATTGGCAATAAAGTAATTTTATGAAGTATGGATAAAAAACTACTATAAATAGAATGAGTTCTCTATCTACTCGTCAAAAAGTCCTTCTTAGAACCGTTCTTCTATAACGCCGTCGAAATCGTGTACAACTTGCTTTTATAATAGGAACGTGCCCAAAAACTTTTTTATACTCTGTAGCAGTAGCCACTGTCTGTGGTAAATGTCAGGTGTCACCACAGTTGGCTGTCAACTTGTCATTTTCAGGTGATTTTCAGTTTTATGATGTTGATGCATGCATGATGCAAATGAAAATGTAAATTGTAGTGTTTTATTCAAGAATATTACAATTTAAAACGATTTAAATCTTTAAATTGATAATTAACAGAAATCCTACAAAGAAGAATTGAATACCATAAAGTTGAACATTCGGGAAAATACCCAAAGTGTGTGAAATTCGCGGAGAGGATAAAGCGGCATTTTATATTAAACATGATAATAAGTTCCTAGAAAATAAATAAGGAACAAGTTTGGTTATCGATGAAACATTTTAATATGATTATACGGGCTAGCTTTGTGCTGCTCTTTCTTTCGTGTGTACAAACAAGAGACTTCTTCATTGATGAGTACAGTGCATACGCAGATAACTATGACCCATCAGTTTATACTGGAAGTCTGAAACTACGAAAACGCGACGCAATAGCAACACCGCAAACGAATGACAACAAACCTGATATAGTGACAAAGAAAGATGTAGTAGAGAAACCTAAATCGGAAAGTGTACCAAATACCCTCGGCGCGAGTGAAGGCGGTGGTGCTAATCCTCTACCAGGAGCAAACAGTACTAAACCTGATACAAGTGAAGTTGAAAAAAAACTGGGCACTGATAGTGGTAAGTGCATTTCTGTATATAACCTCCTTGTGTACCCCTCAAGCTAAAACGTGAAGCGAGGTTTAGATTATTATTTGGCAATAAAACTTGCAGAAGTTGACTTCCTATCCTTTTTCTACTGTGTAAACAGTCCCGTGAGGCTCACTGCTGCACAGGACTTCCTCCGAGTTGAAATACAAGATTTGGACAGAACTTGCTGTTTATTTTGTTTGCGAATAAAATTTTTACCTTGCTAAGCAAGATGTCAGGTAAAAAAAGATTGGAAGCAAAATGAGACCACATAAAATTGTGTTCTTCATAAATCCAATGTACAATGTGGGTTTTTACTGCATAAAATGTCTATATTGTTGTGTTAATCCAAAATACACATCTCCATTCCATAGCCAAATAGTTTCAGTAGTTGGGAATTGCAACATGAATGTGCAAGAAATATGCACACAGAAATATTTCAAATAAAATTTGTGTGATTTGTTTGATTCAATATATGACTCTACACATTTCATGCATTTTTTTAAACTATAGTACTTAAAATAAATAAATATTTTTAAAATGTAGAGCAAAAATAAATAAATTGTGAAAATCATTTAAGTATGTTAACTGTTTAAGTATAAAGATCAATAAAAAGAAAACCTCTGAGATCTATCCTATTGTGTAGGTGCAAATTGGACATAATAGGAATTATTTATAAATTATAAATACTTGCAGAATTACTTAATTTATAAATATATATTTAATATTTACAAATGTAGAAATATTGAGGCCAGTAAGGTCAAGGTAGATTAATTTAAAACTGATTGTAAAATCAAAAGTATAAATAAAAATGAATTTCCTTAAGGCCCCAAATTGAAATTGCTCAAGGTAACAAGCAGTATACGTATTCATCATCATCCGAGACCTGCTCCCATTTATTTGGGGTCGGCCTTCCTTATCCTCCTCTTCCATTCAGCACGATTTTGTGCCAGGTCTTTATTTAATTGAGCATTTTTGAGGTCTTTTTCGACCGTTGTCAGCCAAGTGGCAGGTGGTCTTCCACGCGAGCGTTTCGTCACTGGCAAGTCGAGGGCAAGCTTCACCATATGGTCGTCAGGGCGTCTTTGTAAGCAGTATACATATTATACAATTAAAAATTACTGTTGTACTATGACTAATGTGTGTTGAGTATGTTAAACTTAGATATTATGTAAAATTTTATAAAAAAGAAGAAAAAAGGTAATAAGTGCTTATGCTCTCCAAAATCCTAAAGAGGTTCTTTTTCTGAAAAAACTCCTAACACCGAACCAGTCTCGATGTGTGTCATCTTAGTCCTTGCACCTCCAAAAATCACTGACCGATGCATTTGGCTGCTTATATATAAGCATTGTTTAGTCTCTTTATCTTTTGTTGTGGAAAATTTCTAAACTAAACTAAATGGAAAAGTGAAAAATAGAGCTGTCATTTCCAAAATGTTTCCCATAGAAAGGATAGGTCATCACTTTGCTGGTTGTGAGGCAATAGGGAAATTTCCCTCCAGGCAGATGATATGTCAGAACTTCTATTTATAGAACGCTTTAAGCAGTTACGCCATCTATCGTCAGCTATTGAATACCACTATGAGACAGAATTGGCATCACTATTTATAATGCTGAACTGGGTGTATATTTCAATTGGCAACTTTTTAAATTTCAGGCAAAATCATCACAGCCAACAGCACTGCAAACACGGCAAAAGCTAACGAAACATCTGCCACCCCCAAGCAAAATGACACTGCTGTGGCCACTTCGGCTTCTGACTTCAACACTGCACTACAGAACCCTGGTGTAGTGAAACGAGGTCTCATCGTATTTGGCGGTTTTGCACTCCTCGCTGTTGCCTACTTCGTGTTTTACAGGTAAAGCTTTTACTCATCTCAACCCCTTTTTACGTCCCACTGCTGGGCACGGGTCTCCTCTCAGACTGAGAGGGGTTTGGCCATAGCCCACCACACTTGCCAAGTGCGGGTTGGCGGGCTTCACACCCCTTCGAGAACATTTTTGTGTTCTTTCAGGCATGCAGGTTTCCTCACGATGTTTTCCTTCACCGTAAGCAAGTGATATTTAGTTTCCTAAAACGCACATAACTCGGAAAAGTCAGAGGTGTGTGCCCAGGATTCGAACCTGCGACCTCATTATGAGAGGCAGAGCTTTTACTCATTGCCTATTAAATATTGTGAGTTTTTACCTTCTAAGGGAATTGGATAGAAGCATTTGTATACATCCATAATTAGCAAGAAAACATTAAAATGATCCGCTTTAACAGAGAAAATGTGTATGGCATGCAGTAAAAGCTAAGTTTAGTATTTATAATTACTTCTTTCCCTTTTCAATCATACTGTGATGATATTAGTACAAATCCGTACCCTTATGTTACTATATTGAAAATGATTGTGAGCATATTGAGCCAAACCTTGCCAAATTGTGTCGCATAGGTGTTTAATTTGAAGTTAACCTCTCCAGCTCAGTTAGCACTCTGCTTTTTAAACAGGAGGTATGAGATTGACCCCAGACAATCGCCATTGGCCAGTATGGGATTTTTTATTTCTGAATTTTCTTAGGCTTTGATGGGTCTTAAGGCGGTCCTATACGCGAATGACATTGAGCATTTGACCTTCACTGCTCGAGCGAGCTAAGTGCGTCGAAAACGCAAGGACCGCGCAAGTTCATCGAACCCGCTCTACGAGAAAAATAACTACCCGGTAATTTTATCATACCTGGGTCTTTTTATGTTTGAAATGGACAATTTAAGTCTCGTTGGATTCATTACATCTTAATCTAGGCTCGTAAGTTTTATTTTTTCAGTGTTTTAGTTAATTAATTTATATTAGAAAAAAAAATTAATTATCGTTAAAAAGTATGGATATTTAGACTCTAATAGCTTTGAACGTAAGCAATATTTTTTAAAAAGTAAAAAGTATGAGAATAGTACTTTATTTAATTTGAACATTTCTTAAAATTATGAAAATTGTGGTACCGAAATCACGGTGTCACAATTTTTTTCATGTTTGAGGCATACTAGCAATGATTTTAAAATCTATATTTTTTTGGGGTGATATGTGAATAACAGGGAAATATGTATATGTCAAAGGGTTAAATAGTTATTCAAATTTTAAAAAAGCGTGACCACCGAATTCAAAATAAAATAATTACTGTACATAATTAGTACTTTACCAAGCTTAAATACTCCTTCACGCCGCAACTACTAAACCGATTTGGCTCAAATTTGGAATGGAGATAAATTGTATCCTGGATTAACACATAAGCTACTTTTTATCCCGAAAAAATTCAAGGTTCCCGTGGGATTAGTTAAAATGAAATTCACGCGAAAAAAATTCTTCACGCCGCGCCGCAACCACAGGCCGCAACAGTGAAAAACAGATATTCAACCGGGAGACATACTCCTTCACGCCATAACTACTGAACAGATGTGGCATGCAAATAAAATTAATCCTAGATTAAGACATAGACTACTTTTGATCCCGCAAAATTCTATGGTTTCTATAATAATAGTGAAAACAGATACCCACCTAGGAAAATATTCCTTAATGCCGTAATGACTGAACTGATTTAGCTGAAATTTGGAATAGAGATAGATTATATCCTGGATAAATACAAAATATACTTTTTATCCCGGAAAAATCCAAGTTTTCGGCGGGAAAACTGATATTCACGCGGGAAAACACTACTTCACGCTGTAATTACTGAACTGATATGACTGAAATTTGGAAAGGAGATTTTACCTTAGATTAATACAAAGGCTACTTTTCATCCAGGAAAATTTCAGGGTTTCTATGATCATAGTGATAAACACAAAATCCACGCGGAAAAAATTCTTCAAGCCGCGCCGCAACTACTAAATCGATTTTGGAATGAAGATAGATTTCGTCCTAAATTAACACAAGCACACAACGATTTTTCGGACTAAAAAGTAGCCACTTTTTAGTCCGGAAAATCGATGGTTCCCGTGGAAATAGGGAAAACTAAAAATACGCATGCGAAGCCGCGGGTATCTGCTAGTTTAAAATAAAACATATAATTTTTTAACACAATATGCACTTTAATTAAGCTACTTTTTGGTCTACCCTTACCAATTTTTATATATATTTTTTATCCCAGGAAAATCTATGTCTTCTATAATAATAGTGAAAAATATATGTTTACGTGGAAAAATTCTTCCACGCCACAAATACGAAATTGATTTGGCTAAAATTTGCATTTAAGATAGATTATACATTGACTAGGTACTCTTTATCTCGGAAAAATCCATGGTTTCTATGATAATAGAGCAAAACAGGTATTCATGTGGAAGAACTACTCCTTCATGCCGTAATTATTGAACTGATTTGGCTGAAATTTGGAATAGAGATAGATCGTATTCTGAAATACATAGGCTACTTTTTATGTCGGGAAAATTCATAGTTTCTATGATAATTTCACTATTATCATAGATACCATGAATTTTCCCAACAGATATTCACGCGAGAGGATTATTATTTATTTATTCCTTAAATCTAAAAGAATATATACACTGATTTCTTCACACCCTTAAGCCTATACGGCTTGTCTGGGTACTGCACATCCCCCTATATAAAAATTCTTACAGGCTAGATTAAGATACGTTAAATTACAAATTATATTACAAACGAGTGCGATAAGCGGTTGTAGTCGCAGGCACATACAAGGTGTTCCAGATCATGATATTAGACGTGTATATAATATAATATGATATCGTGAATGGATATATTTATTTTAATTTAGGGTACAGAAATTTAAGTTATTTTTAATTATATTATAAGTTTTTATTATTTTTTTAATTACTACTTCACACCGAAAATATACCGAACCGATTTGGCCAAAATTTGAAATGGAGATAGATTTTATCCTGGAATTTAAAATGGAGATATATTTTATCATCTGCTACTATTTATCCCGGAATGTTCAATGGTTTTTATGGTAATAATGGAAGCCGCAAATACGGTACCGATTTGGCTGAAATTTGAAATAGAGATAGATGACAGCTTGGAATCATACATTGGCTACTTTTATCCCGGTTACTATGATAAAAGTAAAAAACAAACAGATATTTAATTTGGAGAAATACTCCTTCACGCCGTCATTACTGAACTGATTTAGATAAAATTTTAATTGGAGATACATTATGTCCTGGATTAATACATACTACTTTTGATCTAGGAAAAAAACATGGTTTTTGCGGGAATAGTGAAAAACATATATCCGTATGCGAGACTCTTTCGCGACGTAACTACTGAACTGATTTGGCTGAAATATGAAATGGACACATAGATTTTGTCCTGGAATAATACACAGGCTACTCTTTTTCGGAAAAATCATTGGTTTGCACTGGAATAGTGAAAACAGATATTCATGCGAGATAAATACTCCTCCACGCCAGCACTACTACTGAAAACTACTGAAAACTTCCAGCGAAATCAAAATAATGAGCTAAATCTTAATTTTTTTTAAAGTAATGAAAATTCCGTACATTAGCCTCTATTATTTAAATATAGAACTCATTCGTACCTTAACAATACCTTTAAAAAACCAAAATAGTGGTAGTTCAAATGCACATCGATAAATCAGTTGCACCGAAATCAATTTTAGGGGTATACCAAGCCACCGAAAGCGACTTCTTTTCTCAACAACAAAGAAGCTAAGATAGGCACAGACCTTCTTGCCTTTACCAACGACGTAGCGCGAATGAGAGTTTGTCCTACTCTAACAACTATTCTCGCAAAAGGAGAAGCAGTATGGAGAGAATTGGTGAGCGCCGCCAGTGATATCAAGTCTAAACGTCGGATGTAAAAACTATTCGTTATAAATTATCGATAAAGCCTATTATTAATTAAAAATATAACAAGTTCAGCTAAGAACTAATAAGCTATATCTAAACTATCTTTGTATGATGGTGAGTTTAATATAACAAAAGAAAAAAAAAATTCGATACAATGTGGGTTGCGGACGCGCCACTGACGTCAATATTTTCATGGTTTTTATTTTTTTACATCACTTATATTTAGTTTATCTAAAAAAATCCATATGCCCATACTTATAGTAGATCATATCTACCATACATAAAATTTTCAAGAAGCTAATAATTAATTGAATAGTGGTATCTCCATTGGACACGCATTATTGTGCCCTGTGACTTGTGAGAATGACCCACCTATCAAAAGCAGATATCATTAGGATTATTTTTGCTAAATATAAATAGCATAGGGTCAAAAATAAACGGAAGACCAGGAATTATAACATTTTATTCCAAATTATAATTAGATGAGATTATATATTTTTTAATTTTATTTATATTAAAATAAATAATTTTATATAGTATATATGAAAATCAATTGCTGTTCGTTAGTCCCTAAACAGTAGCGTTTTATATACCTATATATAATATATACATAGTTTACTAATATTTACACGATATCAACCTTATTCAATAATTTAAAAGATAACTTATTTACTAATACCTACAATAAAATTACCTACTCGAAATAAATATTTTTCGTAAAACGAGAGCGTTTGGCGGGAAAAATTGCGCGCGTCCACCCCGTCTGAAGGCCGGTAGCCGTATGCGTTTCGACGCCCGCGCTAGATTTTCTATGATTATTTGGCCTAAATATTAAATTTTCATATAAAATGGTCGAAATAAAATAAAATAAACTTTGAGAGTGAAGCATATATATATTCTCTATAATTGAATGTAAGATTTACTTTCATGGTTGCAAAGGCAAAGAAGTTGATACACGATCTTATATGAAGCTACTCTTGTAGAACACTCTTGTTTTTATCGTAATTAAAAAAAAATTAATTTTTTTAAAGCTACAGAATTAAAGACCATGAATCAATGTGTAGCATACAATTTTTTGAAAATTTTGTGATGCCATTTGACGGAGCTGATAGCTGTTGAATAACAGTATTTTCAAAGAAATAACGTCAGCACAGCCTTAAGATGTTGTTACCAATATATTGGTAAGGATTTACTACTCACATATACTCACAGATTAAGCATTCTGGTATGATACTGTATGTAGAAAGTTAGTAGAAGTTGAGTTTTTAATAGAATAAGAATCAGCTTATAAACCTTTGCCAGTAGTTTATTAGTTCGGTAAGTGTTTTGTCTGTATCTTTCATTAGAAAAATGAAGCAGATATTATATAACTTACATTAGATAACTTATAACTTAGCTTATAACTTATAAGTTATCTAATATTGTTTATTTGTTCTACAGTGTTTGTAACAAACTCTTCCAAAACGGCTTGATCGGTTTTTACGAAATTTTTTGTTACATTCAATAGATAGGTCTGAGAATAAGTTGTCAGGCATTTTTCATACCCCTTTATGGCGGAATAGTTAGTAAATCTTTAAAATTATCTATTTACAGGAGAAAGAACAAAAATAACGACGCCAACAATTCACACAACACCAACGATACAAATCAGTTCAGATACGGTGTCCTCCAGTCGGAAGATCGGAGAGACAACCTCGAGCTGTCTCGAATACCGCTCACCATGGAGTCGGATGAAGACGATGAAGAGGATCTAGAGATTTTTGACTTGGAACAAAAGAGGAAATCCCTCTCGTACGTAAATCTTCAAACGAATGACGAGGACGTCGTGTTACACGGGTCGAAGGATGAATCAAAGAATAACCTTCTATTAGACATTGAGGACGGGCCATCGGACACGCTAATTAACTGGTCAAATACTGGTAGCAATTCAATTTTATAATTGGTTCTCAATATATCGAAGGCTATGTACAAAATGAAACCTTACCTTGCTGTATGAAACTTTTTTTAGTTTAAGGTTGAATGCACAGGTTTTTCTAACATCAAACTCAAATATTATTAATTGCCCTTGCAATTTGTAAGCTTTGTATTCTTATTGCAGTTTAATTGCGGGAATAGAAAATTATCTTCACATTTTAATGTAAAAATGTTGCTTGAAAGTGCCCAGTTTAGGAAATTAGTCCTAGAAACGACAATTTTGTGAGTAACACATGTCAAACTTGATACTTTAACAAAGATTATTTTCGGACGGTATCGCGCAAGGGCGAAAGAAAATAAATTGTTGGCATGACGAAAATTCTGTCATCAAAAACCATACGAAAATTTTCGAAAATGTATACTAAACAGATTGGGCACGCATGCAATAACGTATAGAGATGTGGTTTGATGAACGTTAGGGCGAGCTGATTGAAGACAGCGCCATCTATCTAGCGATGGGTGATATCACACATGGAAATATAAAATGGAGTTTTAGGTATTATTCCAAACTTTTTCTATGGAAAGTTGTTTTCTTAGGCATAGTTTTTACAATTTGAGAATGTTAAGATGATACTGCCATATGGCTACTGTCTTGTCGGCTCACAAATTGCAAATAACCAAATAATTTTTGAATTTGACAAACTAATGGTTTGCCCGCCATTGAATCTTAAATTGACTTCTTACAACTTAAATTATGTTTATAAATTACAGTGCTACAAACTTATTTGTTCGGTAAACCTAGTCGCTAATGGATTGTTTAGGGCCGCTTACGTCCAAGAATCAACGACGGTTGATGATTTTTGCCGGCTGGACCTTCAAAAAGTTGGCCAAACTCCAACAGTATGGTAATCCGTACTTGCATACTTGTGCCCACTGTACTGTTGGATGTATGATACGATGCACTTTATACAGCCAGCCCATTGCCATATAAATCTATGGACCGCGGGTGTAAAACAAAATTCACGAACAAATTGTCCCGAGAAAACCTATATAAACCAGGGTAAGTACATGTGTATTTTTATAAACAAACTAAAACATTGTAATTTATGTCTTAAAACACAGCCTAATTCTTAATTGCGATTGGAACTCTGTTCGCGTTTTGGATTTCATTTGTTCGGACACTTTTTAGCGCTGACCCGAAATCCTTAGTTTATAAATCAATGAGCCAGCCTTATATATTTTAACCTAGTTTTTATCAGCCGCATAAGTCTCAGAACTTAATATACCACGGAAAGATTATAATAGCTGGTATCTACTTACATGAAAAACACATTAGTTTCTATGTTATCTATCTGAACAAATAAATTAGTGGCCCTGTACTGTAGCTAAGTTTGTGAAGATAGCATGTAATATGACAAATAGTACATCTACGGAATATAAATTATTTTCTTCTACAAAAATAATAATTCAACGAGATTTCTATTGGGGTTGTAACAATATTTATTAACTAGTCCATTTCTCTAACTAAAATGTGTACATTCTACGTCATTTTATGTAACAAATACATTCTTACTATTTTTCTAAAAACCTTTACATGCTATAACTATATTTTTTATTGAACTAAATACAACATAAATCCTGAATTAAAATACAATCCTGATAAATTTATAATGACCTTGTTTTAAATAACTTCGTGTGGTTTCTTTGTTATTCAGGGTATGCTTTGACACCCTAATTACATATTGAATAGGCATTTAAACGAAGATCAATTTAATTGGTACCTAATGATAAAAATAAACTTTACCATAAACATTTATTTGCATTTCTTCTATATATTTATTTTCAAAATGTGTGTGGATAAGTTATTTTTTCATTAGAAACGAAAATCTAAAACATATCAGTGGGAGTTTGTTTACGACAAGTTGAAAATTTTATGATTGAGAATTCTTCAATACTGATTCTTAATTTTATTAATAAGACTTTAAATATTAGTACTATTTTTCTGGATAGTAAAATAATATATTAATAATATTTTTAAGACTTATATCGTTAGGCGCTTTATAATACGTTCTATGTTGTGAAAAAACAGTGTTGTGTTTTGATTTCTGCAAGTATTTGTATGACTATGAGGGTAAAAAATGTCAAGAGAGGCGCAACTTGGGAGTGACTATGAAATGATCACAGTACAGTCACAGGACAAAAGGAAATTAATCTGTCTGGCTTTAAGTCATAAGTTCGTAAGCAAAATTGTAGGTTAAATATTATATAAAGATTTTATAATTACATACAAGTCCTTCCACAGTCTACCGTTAGTTAAAAACTTGCAGATGTCCTAATGTTGTGTTATAAGTTCCATAGTGTCTGTATGTGACGAGACAAATAGAATTAAAAATATCCTTTGTGTCCTCGATCCAAAGATGTAAATCGCTAGATGAGTCCTAAACCTCTGAAAACGTCCACGTTTTTGTCTTGTGTGCGACACGTTGTCATCTTACACACACAGCGACATAACTCATTATGACGTCTCATTTACTCTTAAACGAAATTTGCACTTGCGTTCTCTGTCACACAATCGCACACTACAGCATACTGAGAGCAATCACTCAGCATTTTGTGGACGTTTTCGATGTGCGCAATGTTGGCTTAGGGCGTATCCAGATTTAAATCTTTGCCTCAATCCACATCGTCTTCATAAGCTTTTGGACTGTGATAGTAGGAGAGAGAGAGAGTAGGTGTAGTGTACAAAGTATATTTTTTCATGACTCAGCACTATTGTTTGCGTATTAAGATTACGAAAATATGGATAAGTGCGTTCGCTCTACTTCTAATGCCTAACTGTTGATTACTTGTAGGATGTAAGCAGAGATGGGCAAAGTTAAATTATCATTAAAGATTATATTGTTTGTACACTCAGTCGTGAATATAGTTTGGTAGCAGGGCGCCAGCGGAGCGATGGTTATTGATAATAATTTAAAATAGTTGTGTTTATACATGTGGATTTGTGCTACCTTTTCTGTGAACAACTTTCAAGATATTGTTTCAAATTATAATGTAGAACATTACCATACCGAAATTATATGTTATAAAGTTATAAAAATTTATAATTACCAGTTTAAGAACCGAGTTAATGTAAAAAGCGTTACTGCGAAGCGGCGGGCCTCGCGTTTCGGATTATTATGTAATAGTACATTGTGATACAAGGGTGGAAAGTAGGTTTTTGCAAACGAGCTGTCATTAACAAGCCCGAGCCGAAGGCGAGGGTTTTTAATGTCACGAGTTTGCAAAAACCTATACACCCGTGTATAACACGACGTTTTTCAATACAGTTGTGAGAATTAGTAAAAAAACAAATCAAAGAGATAATATGTTTGCTCAAGATTTTGGGGGCCAATTTCCATCTTGTTTGGTTTTTACCTTAAATAAAATATCGAAGATCGAAATCGAAAGCGACTTCGAATTCGCAATCGAAAAGATAAAAGATAAAAAGATAAAAGATAAAAGATAAAAGATAAAAGATAAAAGATAAAAGATAAAAGATAAAAGATAAAAGCTAAAAGATAAAAGATAAAAGATAAAAGATAAAAGATAAAAGATAAAAGCTAAAAGATAAAAGATAAAAGATAAAAGATAAAAGATAAAAGATAAAAGATAAAAGATAAAAGATAAAAGATAAAAGATAAAAGATAAAAGATAAAAGATAAAAGATAAAAGATAAAAGATAAAAGATAAAAGATAAAAGATAAAAGATAAAAGATAAAAGATAAAAGATAAAAGATAAAAGATAAAAGATAAAAGATAAAAGATAAAAGATAAAAGATAAAAGATAAAAGATAAAAGATAAAAGATAAAAGATAAAAGATAAAAGATAAAAGATAAAAGATAAAAGATAAAAGATAAAAGATAAAAGATAAAAGATAAAAGATAAAAGATAAAAGATAAAAGATAAAAGATAAAAGATAAAAGATAAAAGATAAAAGATAAAAGATAAAAGATAAAAGATAAAAGATAAAAATATAAATATAAAAGATAAAAATTAAAAATATAAAAGATAAAAAGGTAAAAAGATAAAAGATAAAAAGATAAAAAGATAAAAGGTAAAAGATAAAAGAAAACGAAAAAAAAATTCCTTCTGTGTCTATCCCATCCCAATGTCCATCCCATTTTATTGTACAATGAAAACTCCTTGGTATCAAACGTTTTGCAAAAGTAATGATCGAGCTTGTAAAAGTAAGTTACGACCACGAAAAAGAAAGATGCCTGTGCGTAAGATGTAACTTTCGAATACTAATGACAGCCTCTGAAAGTGCGCCATACCATACAACTGTATTGAAAAATAAATATACAACTTATTAAAAAGTAAATGGCCAGTGACTTTGAATATTAATTTAATTTAATTATTATCGATGATGATTGATGATGATTTAATTTTGCCCAGCTTTGGATATAAGTAGTTTAGCTTATTAACTCTTTGGTGTCTTGATTGGTCTATGTATGTAAATGAATAATAATTGTTTGATTGATATTCATAACAGAATGTTCCTACTTTGGTGGTCCGATATGCTTTAAAATAGAGCTTTTTCTGACTCACCTAAATGTACGAGTACCTATACCTCGCGCAAATCTTGTTAAACTTCAAATTTTTATTTTATTTATTTGGGTTAACCAGCAGGTTTACATGATTCCTAACATAAATACATACAAAATTATAAGCAATACGTTCTCAGGGTATGTAAACCCATTTTAAGGTAACCACTACTTGCTAAGTTCTTTGCTTGCTTGCTTGCGAAATTGAAATCTATAACTTAACTGACATAGAATTTGTGTCAATTCTGTTAAGGTCCACGCCAAAACACACTGTTAAAAATTGTAGGTACAGTTTATTAACGATAAAAGCTCCAATATTTGTTGTTATCGTGTATCATTTTAAAGTTAGGCGTCCACATACGAGTAGGTTGATGGGCCAGACCAGCTAGGCGATTGTGTAAGAAAAACATTTTCATCAATGCGGTTGGCCCGCTGATTGGCTCGGATAAATGTTCCGCTGTTCGGCCAATTTGTTTGTCTGCCAGCAGACAGAATTTGTTTACGATTACAACCAATTAAAAAGGCAATTGTCTCCCAGATCGCAGCCAATAATCGTAGTGCAGTTAAAAAGTACGCCCGGACCGCCTGATAGGCGATTCCCGTAAAGCATCGACGACATTTCGTGAAGTGAAATGTTTAAAAAGGTCATTAAATTTAAGTATATAAACAGACGATATTGAAACCTAATAATTTTCTGAGAATACTTAGAGCGTAAAGTTGAATGTAGTTCCAAACGCAATATGGTCGAGAGTTGTGGAGTAAAATTTACGTTGCACGATAAGGTTGAGGCATTGTATCTCCTATGTTGAAGTACATTCAATTTTGCATTCTAAACCAATAGACGTAAAGTTAATTTTTCAGTGTAAATTTTTTTTTATATCTCTATTCACTTCACTCAGTGTGTGAAAGAGTTACGTGAATCAGAGAGGCCTCTGGACGCCTACTAAGTTAAAAAGTTAACTAGCTGTAACGAGGCACAGACAAAATGTTATTTAATTGGGCAAATGTAAATAGGCCATAAGACTGTTTCTTAAACAATAAAGAGATGTCTAACATTTAATAATCTTTTTATTTGCTTAGTTTTTGAATATAATTAATGGTAGATACTTACTTAAGCTATTGTGACGTAAACATCGACGGGCGATGTTTACGTCACAATAAAATATATATTTTTTAATTTAACCATTAAAATTTTCAATCCATTTCATAACATTTCCCCTGCGATAAAAAGGTTTCGTTTAAAATTGATTGATAACGGCTCTAAACTCCCCTATTGGTGCCTGCTACCAGCCCTTAAGGTGGCGCAGTACGCTCGACCGAAGTTGCCGGCGCACGTTGCAAATGTTGTTTACTATTTCACCTAACTTGTATGAGAAAGGGATATACTTACTTAGTGAGTGCACATGTGCAGAATTCTGCGATACTGTCACGCTCCTGCTCCGTTTTGAGAGAGAAGGCATAAATTGGCACCGAAATCAAGCTAGCGAATGCGTTGGAACAATCGTTTGGCTATAGTGATTTTCAGAAAAAAACTACTCAATGTATGGTTGTAAAGTAAACTTATTTGAAGTTTTGAATATACTTATTAAAAACTATGTTGAATGATATTTTCATTTGAGTTTTTATTCCCCTAATCTTATGTATTTACGCTCAAAGTTGCCATATATTTAGTGTCAAATTGATAACTACATAATTTAGATAATGATGAAATAAATCGATATTATACTTTTTTGAACCTACCACGTCAAAGAATGTAGTACCCAATCACACTTCTATGTTTGTATGAAGAAAATGTCAGCATAAGCGCTCTTAAAAGTACCCACCTTTTATGCATAGGCATATTGATGTGATGATATATTACAGACGCCCTCATACAGAGCTCCCGGGTGAAAACAAAAGCAGGCTGCGTGCACAGTTGATTTGGTAATGTTAAATGATATAGAACGTGGTTTCGATAGGGAATGGGGAAATTCATGCGTTTTGCGACTCAGTGATTTTTAAAATGCACCTAATCTTTGAAATATGATTTATGGAATATGTACGTATAATAGGTAGCATTGTATTATATGTATGGGTACCTAGGTTCTCATTCTAGCTCCTTGGAATAATATGTGGGTACTTACTACCTTACCGTCTAATATTAATTTCGGTTTTCGTTTATGAAAGTAACAGATAGATGGACTTACATAGGTATACCTAAACATCAGCCAATTTTTCAAGGAAGGACTCTCCAAACAAAAAACTGCAGACAAAAAAAAAAATGTAATCTGATCATACTGTCACACTACTACAGCGCTAGACAGTAAGTATGTAACAAAAACCCTGTTCCTGTTGTCCCTTTAAGGTACCTACTACCTATACATAATCATGTACAGTGCGACAAGGCTATTTTGGCGCGTGGCCAAAGTCTGAACTAACGCCGCTATCTCGTGCTACTGTTTGATAGTTCGCTCTGTCTATTACTATTGTATGTTAAAGTATAAGTAAGTACTCGATAAAGTCACCCGTAATGATGTACCTGTAGGTACGTACTACCTACACACCTGGATTTTGTCACATAATTATGATACAAATATTAAATGATTGGTTTAAAATGTGTGATGAAAATTAGGTATTAATTAATTATTTATTTAACCTAAGCGTTACATTGTTGTATTTTTACGTTTTCCCCCCACACGATCTTAACACATCTTTAACTTTCTTTAACCCTAGATAACTAAACATTCGTCTACGCGACGACGCACCTGTCCGAGAATTTCAAGTGCACTTACTTCCCCGCGTCCCGTACGTGCCACGCTTTGTTTACCTTCTTGATAGGTGTAAATAGTTCATCGGGTGATGCAATTGCGATTACACGTTAATTAGGAGATGAGCTACGGCTATATCGTCGTCCGGTTGACGAAAGTTTAGTAACTACGTTGGTTGATCGCAAAGGTATGTATTATTATTTTTTGATATATTATTGTTATTTATTAAAGAATTTCAAGAAATATTTATTCTTAATTTTAATTGAAATGATATATTTTACCTTTTAATCATATATTACACTTTATATAAATTAAATTTATTATAAAAAGGTTAAATTTTATGAGATCTCTCTTTGTTGCAACTGATCATATCAGTGTTTGATATGACTTGTACTTTTTATTTTTTAGATGGATTTGAGAAAACAAGAAGAGCAGATAAGTAAATGTCTCGAAAAAGAAATGGAGGATGATTTTCAGGAGGGTTTGAATAAATCGGCATTCCTAAAGAGACAGAGGATAATGTGGAGGAAGAAATACATATCAACACTTCTGATTCTTAATTCTCTTGCGTATCTTTGGAGTCTGAGGTTTTTGTTTTGTACACAATTCATGAACAACCAAATATTGAAGAAACTACAGGAAAACCAAAGATTCACTTTTATAATAGTACCAAGGGTGCCGTAGACACATTCGATCAAATGTGCTCAAATGAAAAACTAAAAGATGGCCATTATGCATTTTTATCAAATTTTAAACCTGGCTACTATCAATGCTTATGCTATTTACGTCTATAACAACATGAAAAATAAAAAGGAGCCAACACTACAACGTGATTTTTTCATGAAGATGTGAGATCGATTGATGGACGGGAGCGATTACAAATGGTAACTTTGAGGCGTGATATCAAGGTCATGATAAAAGATAATTTTAGTGAGACTTCGGTGCCTGAAGCTCCTGTTCCTTCTGTATCTAATGTGCGCAAAATCTGTTATTTATATCCCTCAAAGGCTCGTAGGAACAAAAAACATCGATGCATGAAATGCAAAAATGCCATTTGTGGATCGCACAATATTGACATATGAAATATCTGTTCGAAATACTAATTTCTATTTAAATTGTCTTATATTCATTCCAAATAAACCAAACTGAAATGCCATGTAACCAGTTCCTATTTTTAATAAATACTTTCGATAATCTCACGTTTTTTATTGCATAGTCCACCTGACGAAAGTTTAGTTACTATGTATCTACAAATATAGTTTAGTTATCTAGGGTTAAGTACCTACTCGTAGCTATACCGTAGGTATGTTAAGACTTCGTGAGGTATGGTACAAAATATAAGATTTAGGGTGTGTTTCATAGAATTATCATCGAAACGTTTCGGATTCTTTTTTATTTTCTGGCTAAACTTAAGTATCGTTTGACTTGAATGATTTCTCGCAGTTCTGTTATAGCCATTCGAAGTCACCTTTTGGTTCTTAACTATTAAGTGGGTAGAGGTAGGTAAGTACCCGCTGACTCAAAGAAACTTTGAAAAATTTGGATAGTACCTACCGATATATGCATAATAAGATAAATATAAAATAAAATGAAGTTTAATAATATACCTATCTATTTGTTATAAAGTTCCATGGTTTTTTGGGCACCAACATTTAACTAGTCGCTAGTAGGTATAATATTATTCGCGTATAAAATACTTTTAAGCATATCTCATAGCTCGATGGGACGGCAGCTCGATACTAAGAAATTGATGTAAAATATTCTATTTACTGCTCCGATGTGGGAATTGAAGCCAGGCCTACCGAAATCTGCAGTCAAGCATCCTGAGGGGTTAGTACAGATTTTTGTACCGCATCCGCAGGTGAACCGCATCGCACAAACGAATAGAATTCCTCCATGCTCTTACAGCATGCGCCATCTATGGACACTGAATAGTCACTGACATGTAGATGTCAATAGACGGCGCTGGCTGTAAATGTATGGAAGAATCCGATTCGTTTGTGCGATGCGAGTCGACTCGAAATTCGTACGAAAACCTGTACTAACCCTACTGAGCAGAGATAAACAACGAGGCAGCTATCGTGTCGTTACTCGTTATTTTATAACTTGCACCAACAAGGGAGGCCCGCGGGCCGGAGGGTCCGCCGGACCGGGCGGAAATGAAAAATAAACACGTCCGGACGTCGCATGGCGCCGGCCGCGGCGAGGGGCGGGCGGCGCGACTGCTACGCGCTACGAAATATTACTTGTTGGTTGTCACTTACAGAAATCACACTTACCTACTATGTATTATCATGGTAGGTATTCTGTGGTTACGGTAGGCTTTCGAAGTCGTACAAACGTAAATAAAATCTGTCCAATCGACAGCTAGAGTATTTTATAAGTTCATCATCATTAAAACGTTAGCTTCTACTGCTAGACTTAGGCCTCTATCTCGGAGATATCTACGAGTATAGATTGGCAGGACAGATTAATTTGTTTTGCTATGATCGCTACTTGAAAATAGTCTACAAGGTCCAATATGCAGGAACACCGCTTACATGAAACACCACACACAATTCTTTCAATTTCGATGCGCGTTTCGTACCGACACCCTCAGGAGATATTGACTTCACAATGCGAAATCGTGACTACGAAGACTAATTATGGAGTTCCGCAAAGTAACGCCTGCTTCAGTTCAATATAATATTATCTAGATCTTTTGAATGTAAGTACTTAGATCTTACATGAAATAGCTAAGTAAATACTTACCCGTATATGCTGCAAGTACCTATTAACTATAGTTAATCTATACTTATAATAAAACTGTAAAGGGTCGAATTCTGTACATTGAAGATATTTTGAAAATTTTTGTTGGACGACACTATATTTAGTCGATACTGAAGCCAAAACTGTAATTTTTTTAATTTTTGTCTGTCTGTCTGTCTGTCTGTTTCACGACCGCGCATTACGGCTAATCCGCTGGATGGATTTAAATGAAACTTGACATGATTATAGCTCATACCCCAAGGTAGAACATAGGATACTTTTTGTCCCGTAATTCATCATGGTTTCCCTAGAAGACGGCATAAAGTCAAAATGTGTATTTACTTATAATTCATTAACGCGTTGTCCGATTTGATTCATTCTTTCTTTGTTAGAAAGGAGGTTTTTTAAAAATTATTCCATACAAATTTTATCATCATCACTTTTGTAGTTCAGAAATTACAGGCATCAGAACCTTTAGCGATAAGTTCAAGTAGGTGACTTGAAACTCGGAATGGATAAAGAACGTAGGACTAAGACGTAGAGCTAAAGTTAGACTGGACTATCCTTACAGCCGTAAATAAATAGTCTTAGCAGAAGATTTTGTATGGTTTAAGATTTTCACTTTAAAGAGTGAACAAAAATCATGAAACTCGCTACGTTATACCGTATAGCGCCATCTCTACAATTATATGGAACTTGAATGTAAAACTCTGAGATAGGTACGTACTACTGAATTTTTTTTAAATAATAATTAACTATCATGTAATTTACTGTTTCATGACTTTATATTAAGATGGCACTGTTAAGACATTAACCATTACATGAACAGATTAAAGTTTTCACTTCTGTCGACATTCCCGGAGTGCCGCGTCTTTTTTTATCATCCGCAAAATAGAAAGAGTAAAATAATGGTTCACAAATCCTGACTGACTGAATGTCATAGGTCTTTTTATACGTAAACAAATTGCCATTCGGATATTTTGGATTGTATTGAGATGAAGCAAAGATTTTTAAATGACTCTTATGTTGGGCCGGGGAATATTGTTAGTAGAGTATTTTGTCCCAGTGGTACATACCCGGCAGAACTCTGAAAGAAGAGCTCTACCACCAGTACAAATTTTCACATGATTTAATGATTTTTGACATATTTCGTGGTTGCAGAATAAAAATCACATTGAAAAGGACGATTTTAACTGTCGATATTTCGATACATTGGTATAAGTCGACCTGTGCCACTGTGTCGAAATATCGACAGTTAAAATCGTCCTCTTGATCTTTCAACTACGTATTTAATGAAACTTTATATTATGATTAAGAAAAAGGAGTTTTCAAAATCACCACAAGATAACCCGTGCGAAGTAAGAATAGGTTTCTGTATAACATCACACCAGAATCCCGCGAAAAATCAAGGAATTCCATCTCCGGTATATGTAAAAAATAGTAATTCACGCGGGCGGAGCCGCGGGCAACAGCTAGTACCATATATTATAATAGATAGGTAATAGGTTTGATAGGTACTTAGGTAGTTTTATTTAATTGTAACTTACACGTAAGTAACACATTAATAAAATTAATTCCACCAAGCATCAGGTCATGTTCTGTCAAAGGTAATTAATTGTAGTGATTATTTAATTGATTACCTACCAGCAATATTACCTTGTTTAGTACTAATCGAATTAATTGATCCACAATGATGAACAAAGAACATACTCTGACTATATTAATGTGTATAATATGTCACCGGCAATCTTTATACACCTAATCCGGTATTATACAGTACCTAGATATTGCATAGATTGCCTAAAACGTTCAGACCTAGGTATTCTTTACAATATACCGAATGTGCTGCCGGCAATGTGTGTAAAAGACGACGTCAGGGGAATGTCCAAGTTGGTAGATAACATAGCAATAGACTTAATATACCTACCGCTTAGCGGTTTTTATACCGTGTAGCAATTTTGCAACCGATAGGATGAATCCACTTTGAGTTAAGTACATACACTTTCTACTATCTTCGGATATTATATGTATTGGCACTTGATCTAGTGGATATAAACTTGTACCATGATTGAAAGAAATAAACATCCAATGCAAATTAACATCATGTTATATTTGAGACTATAACATTATGAAGTAAGAGATAAGTAGTCTATAGAGCTACAAACTTATGTACTATAAGTAAATAATGTAGTTAAGTGGCATCATTTTCATCTTCTGGAAAAGAGCCCATTTCATCCAAGTTTGGTGGGTATACAAGTTGGTATATCTAAGGTACCTACGTTTGTTCTACTCCAATTTCATACCCGATGTTGAAGTAGCGCTGTTTGTGGAAGGTGTTCTCCGCAACTCGTTTAGTTTGAGTTGGCGGCAACTTTGATTGAAACTCTCTTTATTCTGGGAAATTGGTAAAACTTCCCCAATTGCTTTTCTCTGTACATATTACTAGGTTTTTCCCGCGGCTTCGCTATTTAACAAACTTTGCGGGATTCACTTTTCCCTCATTCCTCTCAATAGTTAAGGTGTGAGTGAGTAGCGTACAAACATTCACATTTCACATATTCAAACAAACAAACATTTATATTAACGTTAATTAGTTATTTATTTACTAATTAATTGGATGAAAAGAATAAAAAGAAAAAGCATTGTTAATAGCAAGAGTAGATAAGTATAATATCCATTGACATCATTAATTTAAAAAATAAATCTAGCTGCATCCATACTTGAAAATGTAATTGAAATCCGATACAAGAGACAAAAGAATGGGGTAAATAAATAAAAAAATAATAAACGAATAGCGGACTTTTTGCATGGCTGGCGCTCGTCTCCTATCGCAAGCATTTTAATTATCTTTCGATATATACGAGCTATGGAGAAGAAAAGTGCAAAAACGACTCACAATAAGAAAATAATAGCGGGCGGATTAGCATTGCGCTCTTCAGTGCTCCGGGGAACTATGGGAATGGTTTTATTCTATGTTTTCATTGAGTACTACCGAGTCGAGCGTTCTTTTAAATTCAAGTAGATATACATTTTGCTAGAACTTCGTTTTCATTTTATTAATGTTTATAATGTAACGGTTTACCCGCCAAATTCCAAATTTTATATAGTTTTTCATAATTTGTAGGCACATCACATAGTCTCCGCAGATCACTAATATCTTTTTAGATTCCCCAACGAGGTAGAATTTTCGTGGCGAGGACATTAAATAGGTACACAGTTATTTTTTTATTAAAATTGATGTTTTTTTATCCTCCAACGTCATCGGAACCTATATTGTTAGCTACTAACTACTCTTTCATACCAGTTCTCGTTGTAATGCCTCTCGCACTTCCATTCTGCATTCTAATTCTTTCTGTCACTGATTTGAGGTGCATCACCTTTCGAATCTCTAGTATTAGTTTATTTTCTGTACTGTGTATTTGTGTGTTTTATTTTCTTTATTTAAATAAGTAATTTGAACAGGTTATTTTGCACATACTATAAATATGTCTTCACAAATGTCTTCTTTATTTCAAGATTCTAAAAATCAGTTTCTTGGCTAGGTTTGTTTATAATCAAGGGAGGGCTGTATACATTCTTGGGTGAATAAGAGTTTGTAAGCTATTGCATAGCTTCTATCGCGGGCCTTGAGCGTGAAGACATTCCGCTCCGTCCAGAAATTCCGTAACGAAAATAACCTTACACCCCCCACGGAGTGAGGGGTGTTATAAGTTGATAAAAAATGCTATGCAATAGCTTTACCGCGGCAGTCTCCGAGTGCCACACATCTTTTTTTTTTTTAAATAGAAAAGACATAACAATAGAATAAAAGAACATACATAGAAGAAATTATGAATAGAGTATAGTTTATAAGACTAAATTGTATTCATTTTAATAAAACTTAAGAAACAGGCCGACTTTAAGAAAAGCTGACTTCATTATACGAGTATTCCTTAGTGGTATTCCTTAGTAGGATATATTCTAAATGAAAATCCTAGCAAGATAGTAAGTGGCCTGGGGCACATTAAAATTAGCTTTTCCACTCTGTTGGCCATTTACTCCGACATTAACTCTAAATAGAGCCACAGTTGAACATCACTTAGCATTGCTTTGTTCGGATTTGTATGAAATGAAAGTTGCTCGTTTCAAATTTGGATCGCGAAACTTCCTACCTAGTTGGAATGTTTCTAATCGCTTCGCTACACAAAAGGTATAATTTTACCTACTCGTTCAATACGGAACTAAAATGAAACAACAAAAAGGTATCTTTCAAAAATATTAAGGTACTTGAATAAAAATGTATATTTTTTATACTAATAATAATTAGTGTTTTTTGCAATAAATATTTTTTTATTTAAATCAGTCTCCATACTTACTAACGTCCATACTTGAATTTATTTTTATTTTTTGAATGGCCCCACATTGATTGTCAACTTACCTATTCAGTATTCATTATAGTCTGGGTTAAGATTTTGTTGTTAGTATCTGTGGTCTAGATTCCAATGTGATATAAGACATAAAGCTCTATAAAAATGTCTATCTCTAATAAGGTAAATGAATAGATATGAATTATTTGCTTACTAAATGCAAAGATCGACTAAATGCGAAGAATCTTTGACTAAATGTGACTTTTTGGACAGAGCGGACAATATTTCTGTTTTATGATTTTATATTGATAAAGGCCAAAGGGGAAAGGATCTAATAAGATTTTATGAGGAACGTTCAATGCTCCTTGGAGCCTTTCACGTCGATTACGTCCAGAGGACACACAATTCTTACTGCGGCCGGTAAGTTAGATGTTCAATTGTGCGGAAGCAAGTGGTCAACTTTTCAAAATGCTCCGGATCCAACCAATAATAATGAAATTGAGGAAAAATAACAATCACAGTTATATGTCTCGGAAAGATATATTTTCGCTTATAATATTAATAAAAAATCTCATTGCGCCACATATTATTACAGCTAAATAGGAATACCTGTTTAAGGAATATGGATTAGTGTAAAGCTGACTTTCGGTTTTAGGTTACAGGTTCAAGTGTAGCAGATGGAAGAGACAAATAGTGGACAAACTCTTCCAAGTAAGTACTCATGATTCTAACTGCAAATTTCTCAAATATGGCGTCGCGCGTTTCGGTACCGCTGACAGCACATACATAGTCGGTCGCATACATTAGCGCCATTTTACAGTTTTGACAAAATAAAAATCCGGCTTCAGGATGGAGCCTAATGTATGTTTAATCATTAGTTGTAACCCAGTATTAAGGTACTTGGTTAAACTGGTATCTACTTGGGGTGCTTAACTATAACTAATATCCATGTCCCATAAGAATAAGAGCAGATTTTCCAACGTCCGTGCTAAACTTAAACTATTATGGCGGACAAAAAGTTTTATAAGTTTGTCGACTCGGGAACTAACGGTCCCCGTTATTGCCTTTGGACAATATTTTTGTTGGGGATAGAGACGGGGGAAACATTGTTACATAAAGCTATTATATCGCAGAGAAATTAGTTGAACTATTATGAAAGTAATTCGACGTTCTTTCTTTATGGAACCTGACTTGGGTAAACAACTAATAAAACTTTCTTACGTAGTTTTACTTGCTTCTTTTATCTCTGCAGTCTGTATTTGTTCTACAAATGAGCATTGTGGATGTTTGACCGATAAATTGGTTAATGTATTTATACAACCCTTTCCTAAGAGCTATCTATGGTTTCTAGGAAAGTAAAGTGTATTTTTTACACACTACAAGTTTTTTTTAAAGAATAAATAAATAAATATATAGCCCCAAAGCAAGCGATAGCTTATGTTATTGGTACTAGATAACTGATAAATATACAAAATATTTTATATACATAATATATATAATGAAAACTACCTAAACACTGAAAAACATTCATGCTCATCACACAAATATTTACCAGTATTGGAAATCGAATCCACGACCTCCAACGCAGACGGCAGGTTTGCTACCGCTACGCAATTCAGTCGTTAAATAGTAACTTCATAATTATGTGGTTCATATACGAATTGGACCGGAACGCACCGGAACGGCGTTCCGGTTCGTGAAATCACCGTTCCGGTTCGTGAAATCAGCGTTCCGTTTCGTGAAAATTATTCTCAGAGCGGTCCGAACACTGGTTTTTAAATAATTGAGATCGTACATTTTTATTGCAAAGTTGTGGCTCTTCCAATAGATAAAAAATACGTTCTCCTCATAGTTAAAAGACCTAATATTTAAAAAAAAATTAATAGGAATACTGTGAAGGGATAGCGTTCCGGTTCGTAAAAAAGTCCAAAAAAATAATAAAAACACTGAAGGTATAGCGTTCCGGTTCGTGAAAAAGTGACTGCAATCAGATGTGACGATGCAACCGATGATATTATTATACTAACTAGTACAATAACATCAACTTTCGTCTTTACTGTAAAGGTGGTAGTGAGCCGCCACCGGAGCCTTTCAAAATACTTGCAGACCTGATCCAATATAGGAATTGAAGAAAATTTATGAAATTCCAAACTGGCCTGTGCTGGAAATTGAGCCCGAGACCTCCCACTCAAATCCTGACGTACTGCTTACTGCACTAGAGATATTTTTATTTAGTTCTGGTAGTTAAATGGAACTTGAATTAAATCGGTCTTGGAATCTTGGATTTGGACCCAGATTCACGTAATTTCAACCAATGGATTCATTCACTTTTCACTTATTTTTTAACCGACTTCAAAAAAAGGTGGAGGTTCTCAAATGGTCAGAGTCTTACAATAAAAAACTTGAGTGTAAATTACAGAGTAAAATTAATATGCTGCTATTTACCTACCGTAATTAAAGAGCTCCAATTAATGAGTATTTTCCTCTAATCATCAAATCGCTCTTATGATAACAACGCAGTGGTCATCTCGAGAGTCGAGACCTCACAAAGGCTGTCAGGTGCAGATTCAATCGACCAGGTAAATTAATCCGATGCACCGCAGCAGTTGTAGAGTGAGCTAGACAATTAGACATGCACTTTCTTGATATTAAACCCTCGATCGACTGAAAATATGTTATATACCACCTGAGTGAATTTCTGTTTTCTCCAATTCCGCGGCAACCATGGATTTTACCAAAATAAAAAGTAATTAAATTTAACCTGTTAACCCAGAATATGATCTATCTCTATTCCAAATTTCAGCCGAATTGGTTCAGTGGTAGTTGCGGCGTGAAGGAAAGTTTTTCCATTCATAGTTCAGACCTCCATTTCATCTTTTGAAAAATCTTTTTTTAGTGCATTCTCAGACCTATGTGTCTATAGCATGGGAACCTTTGTGCCTTTGAAGTCTCTAGACCCAGCGGTTTGGGCTGTGTGCTATGTCAGTCAGTCACTCATAAGTCCGTCAGTTTCTTCGATATTATTGGTTGATATTAATAATTACTTCGGTGTCAAAAGTTCCAATTATGAAATTGTGAAATTGACTGCAGAATAAAAATGATGTCCATTTTTAAGCCAATAGTGTAAGTATATTTATCACCGAATAACATGAAACTTTACTAAAAGCGTAGTTTTTTCAACGCCAAGTAAGTGGAGGAAGCCTTTGTTCGACGTGAAACTAAGAGCTCTTACAATCTTGAACGTCGTTTCAACTCTCGAGATGAAACAAGAACACCTTTTCATACACTAACAGTATCACATAGCTATACATAGATACAGCTCTACAAAGGTGAGTACCCAACGTTAAGGCTACTTTTCCACGAGAGGTGTGCTATGCTCCGTTGTTATGGACGCGATTGATATACACCAATCATATTCATAGGTGCACATAGCTTAGCACTGGTGGAAACGGATTCAAATAAGATATGTTTTATGTATGGAAGGATGCGTGCTATGGATGCCGTAGCGAGTGGTGTAGCTATGTGCAGAGCAGAGTACCTACAGTAGGTATGTCCGTACAAGACATCGCACAGTTTGCGGCGGCGCATAGCGCATCTTCACTGCACAGCTACATAGCTTAGTATTGGTGGAAATGGTCCCAAATTTTCGTAGCGTAGATTTCACATCTTCGCAGGCCGCACCATGGCTGCATAGCACATGTCTGGTGGAAAGGCACCCTTATACCGATATAGGTATTAGGTACGCGTAGGTAGCTATACTTAGTAGGTACCGCTGTATTGAATAATTAATTATTATTTATACAATACTTAAATATCCCGTTTATTATCAAACCTAATTCACGTCTGCCGAGTGGTTCAGACAGACTTTAAATCCCATACAAGCGTCTTTGATGCTACTTGCTTAGCTGTACTTATGTTCCTTTAGTTGTGTAAACCTAATTAATGTAAACAGAGGAAAATGGAAACGCATTAAATAATTTCGTAGTTTTAATTAATTAATATCAGTTTTAGAGTGTAACGAAACGCATCTATATACTATTGTCTAAAAACGTCTGAATAGACTATACTGCCCTCGTAACTGAAAACACAGTATCTCCAAAAATTGCGTTTCGAGAAAAACGCGTTTAAAGTTTAATAGATAAATTGATACGTTATGAGCCAACTATATACGTTAGCGTGATAGGGGTTTTTTTAAACTACGAAGAATAAATAAAGCTTTCATTATATGAACATGAAGCTCTTTTATTATTGTTCTTTAATTAATTAAATTAGATAATGTGTTTTAACATAGTAACATAATTTTTGAAAGTAAATTTATTTTACGCTTAAACCCAGTAACTTGATAGTTACTGTGTTCTAACGTACTTTTATTTAATACTGTGTTTTAACCATGTAAAGCTACAAACACTCGTGATTACACAACACAGTAACTATACATATACTGTGTTGTAAGGTAACAATACCTTACATTTATTTACTAGATAGATTTCTAGTAAGTAAGATACTGTGTTTAAGATTAATTTTGCAATATGTTGACTCTTAGTTTCCGTTATAGCATCTAAAGAAACTGTGTTTTAAGTTAACCTTTTTTCATATGTGTAAAAACACCCTGTGTGTAGAATTTTGCTTCTCCTCCTCAGATTTTTCAGATATCCCACCTGATAATGAATTTATTTGTGCTGCTGTACTTATATTTATATTCGTATCTGATTCCGAATTTTATTCGTTCCTTTTTCGGTAGTCTTTAATTCTTAGGTATGTATAACATAGATATCATTAAAACATCCATACAAATAGAAGAAATGAGTTATGTCTGTGATTTTTCAATGAATGCTTATAATTTCGTCTAAAGTCCTGATTATTCCGTTAGATTAACTAACTTAAATTATTGGATAAGTGAGAGTCTGAGAGTTGGGTTTATGAAATTTTCATTAAATCTTTTCAAAGGGTAAAGTCGAAAAATCGCCAAAATCAGCTTACGTAATTATGCTTGCTCAATTTGTTTTTAAGTGTCATTGTGAGATGTGGTGATAACAGGAAACAAAACCCAGCTGTGTTTGTAGTGGGCTTTTTCTCAGTGCAAGGCGTGTTGAACCCTCGTGTAAACTTAACTTTAAGTCGACTTGTAGTTATCACCATATATTATATGTGACAAATATCATATTGACGTCTTACAAGAACCCGTACGTTAGGCCTATGTGAAATAAAGATATTTCTAGTTTGAGTTTAGAACTGCTGAATAATAAATTATTAGGACTTATACAGTCTAGTTAGAGATTCTAATCGAGGCTACTTCTTTGTAAAGGGTTATCACGGGAATTTCAAGTAAAAGAGTGTAACAAAAGATGCTGATGTTGTAGGTAAACTATTATTTCGTAGTTTATTATTATTTATATATAAAATTATTTTCTGCTTGAATTAATAAATTGCATAGCTTAATGAATGCTTGAAAAGTGCAATTTAGCTAACATTATATAAGTGATTAATAATTTTAAAAAGAAACTTTACTTACATCTTTAAATATATAAAAGAAGGAACTGACTGACTGACATAATATCAACGCACAGCACAAACCGCTAGGTCTAGAGACACCGAATTTGGTACACAGATTCCTTGTGAGGTCTAGGGGTGCACTAAGAAAGGATTTTTCGAAATCCACCCTCTAAGGGGCTAAAACACAGATCCGAAGTTTGTATTTTACCAAGTTTAAATACTCCTTTACGCAACTACTTATCTAATTCGGCTAGAATTTGGAATGAAGGCTGGCTCTGGCTTAATACACAGGCTACTTTTTATCCCGATTCACACGGAAAATTCTTCACACCGCAACTGCAGCTATGGAACCGATTTGGCTGAAATTTGGAACGGCGATAATTATATCCTGGATTACTAGATATCAAAATAGAAATCATGGATTTCTGCGGGAATAGAGTATCTATATCAGATATTAATGCGGGAGATATACTCCTTCACGCCGTAACTAATAAAAAATTTTGGCTGAAAATTGGACTGGAAACAGTCCTATCCTAAAAAAACACAAAGGCTACTTTTTATTCCAAAAATTCGATGGTTGTAGGGAAAACTAAAATTTACTTGGGCGATGTCGCGGGTTTCTGCTAGTTAATAATATTTCAGTCATCGATATGGTTTTAACAGAAATATTTCCGTAAAAGCCGCCAAAAACTTCCAAGCGCGCAGTGCGCACGATTTAGAAGTACCTTCCCCTCTAACCTCGCTCCACGAAAAGTTAGTTTAAAACACAGTAAGTAGATAGTTACTGGGTTCAAGCTAAGTATTTACTGAAGTTAATATTAAAACTGCATACACTTAAATCACAGTAATTCAGATACTGTGTTTAATTTATGTAAAGCATTAAAAGATTCCACGAAATGTTTACAAATAAACACAGTATTTGAAGATGCCGTGTTGTAGCCAAGGAAAATTTATTAAAGAAAATCGATAGACATACGTTTAAACACAGTAAACAAAAAATTACTGTGTTCAAACCTAAAAATTCTAAGTTACTGTGTTTATTATTAAAAAAGTAATTTTTTTTTTTCGAGTTACTGTGTTTTTACTTTTCGTATCTCAGTAACTATACACGCTACAGAAAAATCGAAAAGTTTCCCAGACAGAGCGCAATCGCGCGATTCTAAAAACCTATCCAAAGCAAAAACACAGTAACTCGACTTACTGTGTTTTCAATTACGAGGGCAGTATAGATGTGTCTCGTTATATTCTGAAAGTGATATTAATTAAAACTAGCAAAGCAAAGCATTATTACCTGTTTACATTTACCCACATTGACCCTATATTATAAGATTTTATCAGATTACTCAGATGACTCATGAATGATGAAATTATTCATGTAGATTATCCGTAAGAGATCAATCTAAAAATATCTGGCTAAACATGTCAAGCTCAGAATACTGAAGTAGTAATTAGCATGTAGCTACACACGTGATCCACGTATACAGCTCTGGGAACAATCGCGGCAATCTGCATACGGTAGTGATTACCACCGCCATCGCCGGAACACGGCTCAGATATGAATCACAAGGGATCGCGCCACTTGCAACCGGAACTGGCATTAATATGGAGCGGAACTCGAGGCTCGACCCTGTCGCGGAGAACCCAGTGGCATAATGGCATTGTTTCATAAAGAGAAAAGGTGATCGTTAAATTCTTCGACAACCGTAACCGTATGACATATCTACGACCACAGAAACCAGTCGATCGCACAAATGGAACAAAAATCAAAAAAATGTATGGGAATGATATAATATACGATCGCTGAATTGGTCACACGTCTTCTACACAAACAACTGTCATTTTCATACGATTCTAATTTCATTAGATTGTAGCGATCAGAACCGACGGACGTTGGGGACCCAAAGTGCTGGAATGGCAACCCCGCGCAGTGTTGGCAGACCTCCGAGCAGATCGACTGACGGCATTCAAAGAGTCGCGGGAAGGTGCTGGATACAAGCAGCGCTGGACCGTGTGGGCTGGAAATCGTTGCAGGAGGCCTGTGCCCACTGATGGGGCAACTGTCGGCTGAAACGATTAGCGAACAGACAATAAATGCTTTTGTACAAGATAGTATAATTATGGTATCTAATAGTATGTGACAGTGACGCATATAGATTTTATGGCGAAACCGATGTTTTAATGTTATGTAAGTGGAGGAATGATCACAATAACGACAGTGATCATAAGTTTAATTATCGTTATGAATTCAAGTGTAGGTTGTAATGACGCAACACGACATCTGCGACTGGGGGAGCAGTGTGCTTTGAGAGCGTAAGATGTCGTCCTCGTTTGCACAAACGAATAAGTTTTCTAATTCCCAAAGTACCTAATGCGCTAACTCTGGCATTTTGAATTGGTTCGTTTCGTTCACAGGGTCTGGATACTTTTTATTTTTAATTTTTTTTATTTATTTAACCAAGTATAGGATTTTACCGCAGTGATTGATATCCCGCCTCGAAAATGCAAAGCATTTCTATGCTTTGGTTTGAAAGCACTGTTGCCAGCAATGAGGGAGACCGGCGCAGTGTAGTAGGTACGTTGTATGACATTGCAATGCCTAATCCTAGGACGCACTTGACCTGACATTGGCAAGGCGTATTACGTATAATAACAGATGAAGGTCTGGCAGATCATGATATTTTCTGCTAAACTCTACCAAAGGTACATATTACGTTTGTAGGTAGTTAATAAATACTACATAGCAACTTCCAAAAATCCAGACTTCTATTCATGTTCACAATAAAACATCCCGTGAGTTCCAGAAATAAATCCTTCTCTAAAGTGCTCTCGATGCATTTAACTGCTTCATTCCGCTATTTTAACCTTTTTTCGAACGTGCACAATACAGGAAGCCAGCGGTTATTACCTCCGGAGTCTTTGTTAACACACTAGCAGCTCGCGTCCCTCCTGAATTCAAATGAAGAATTATTTTCAAGCATTTTCAGCAAGGAGGTTTGTTATCTCAGACTGCCGCAGGATTCGCAAATATGAACGTAGTGTAATCGTCTTTGGTCTATTATGGTATTCTGTGGTTTGACGTAAAATGTTGGTGCTGATAATATAGTTGATAATAGAGTCGTAATAAAAATAACGCCACAAAATTATATGCGTTTGCATTACTGGTTTCGTAGTAAGAAAAATACATATTATTCGTAGCGTCAGTTTCGTAGGCGGCCGAAGACATTACTTTTCATTATAATTAATTAATTAATTAGCATTAATTATTAATTAATTAATTATCGGATGTCGTGTAGCAATCGACTAGGTTTTTTAATATACTGCCTAGGTTTTTAATATAATAAGCCACGGGCAACAGCTATGTAGTTAATAATAATTTTGATTTGTGGCGCCATTATGTAATAAACTTCCAAACAACCATCACACATTGAAGATATTAATGGAAAGAAACAATTTTATTTTTGACGAAAGTTTAAACAACTTTCGAAGAAAATCTCAGTGTTATTAAGCGCGGTACACATCCACGGTAATTTTCCCAACTGTTAACAGTATATACGGTTAACCTGAAACTCGTATCGTCACGGGAGCGATTGAGCAACCCCAGCTTGAATTGGGACGCATAAATGAATTTAAACCAACAAATTCAACTGTCTAACTTACGGCAATAAGTTCCCTAACAGTGGGTGATTGTAAATATGACTGTTGTTTTGTTAAATTGGCTTCTGTATGTACCTACCTGTATCTACATGAGGGTATGTTAGATCTTTGGTCTTGATTACATTTGTAAGTCAAGTCATGAAGGATCAATCCTTCATGACTTGACTTAGAAAATTTTTTTGATGACTTCTTGGTCCGAGAAAATACCGCGGTATGATAAAATATATGATCTTAGAATCTAAAAGTGTGTTCTGGAGTATCAGGTGCGCGACGAAGTTTCAATCAGATGAGCAAAGTGGGCGGTGAATAGAACGTATTATAGGCGTAGACTATTGACGATTTTGTTAGAGATCTATTAATTTGTAGATGTTCTGTAGCGTTTTATCACACTGATATTTATAGAGGCGAACATTTGTATGAGTAAATATGTAAGTGTGTACTTATGTGTATGTTTGTTACTCCTTCACGCCACTTTAGAAACGAATTGACTGTAATATAGGGATTATACCCTGGATAAATCCATCTACTTTTTATCCCAGTTCCCACGGAGTTTGTGGAAACTCGTAGAATTACATTAGCATAGCAGATGAAATATAAGAATCCGAGAAAAGACATCATGCATGGTACATTTCGAAGGCAGAAATAACAACTCTCTCAATCTTCAACTCGGTTTTTTGGATGTCACCCAAAATTATTTATCTATTTAATAATTGTTGCGTACCATTAAAATTTTATTTTAATGAAAAGTGTAACAATAAAGTAAACCATTAAAATTTCCCAAACTTCTATTAAAACATTTGAGATTTTGAGGAATGATATTAAAGTAGGTGTTTGTAGTAAATAGCAGAAAGGCAACGGCCTCTAATGAGATAATAACATCTCGCAGGTGCCCGCCCTCCGAATATTCGTCTCTATCTAGGGTTGCTAACTTTGTTTAGATTCAGAGGACCTTAGAAAAGGAAAAAAAAAACATTTTAATCATTGGAAACGCTAAATTGTTAATTTATTACAATTTTATATTGCATGTAGAACGAAATAAATAGTTAAAATTGAGTCACCGGTGCAAATAATTTATACCTAAATATTTTTTGATTAAAAAAATTATATAGCAATAATTGCTACAGAATATTATATACGTGACTTGCTTCTTGATGGCCTGGTACGAGTACCTAAAGGGCAATATAAATAAGCATTGGAACCTTTGCTGTAGAACAGTGTATGAACGTTTTTTAGTAATAATAATAATTAGTGATATATCAGGATATAACAAGCAATCCAACCAAAAGTAAGTGAAAGCTTATGATATGACTTATGACTATACCAGTACTAGATAATTGATATATATGCATAAATTCAATAGCTATGCAGATATACACCCAATCACTGGAAAGCATTCATGCTAAACAAAAACATTTTGCCCATTGTTTAGATCGAACCCACTACCTCCGACGCAAGGGGTAAGACCATTACCGCTGCGCTATTAGGTCGTTATGTCAATGGTTAGCAACCCTAACTCCATTGTACCCTGAGGCTGAAACACCCACAGATGTACCGACTACATTAGTGAAGTAATAAGGAATACCTACTGTTGTGTAAAATTGCGTAGAATTTCTGTGCGACATTAAGTGGATACGTGATAATCCGCTTTGTGAGAATTCTAAATTCTATGTTCGTGTCTTTTAAATAGCTTCATATCTATCCGTACCTACTGCGTAGTAGGCTGTAGGTATAGGGTAGAAATAAAACGAAGGCTACTATTTATTCTACATATATACGCTCTGATTAAAAAAAAATCATTGTATGTCATTATTTCTATCGTGGCTGGTGGGAGGCTTCGGCCGTGGCTAGTTACCACCCTACCAGCAAAGACGCATCGCCAAGCCATTTAGCGTTCTCGCGTGATACTGTGTAGAAACCGTTATGGGTGAGTTTACTTAGGTACTCCTTCCAACTTAGTACGATAGCATCTTCGGCTGCATCATCACTTACCATCAGGCGGGATCGCAGTCAAGAATTAATTTGTATAGTGTATAAAAAGTTTATAGTATAGATAAAACAATTCAATAAAATAACCGATTATAGAAAGATACTTTTATGAAAACAACTCTCCCATCGAATCCATTCGTATTTAGAAACACGTTCTACAGGAGGAAAATGGAAATAGAAAATTTCGGGTGAAGTCGTATTTCAGGTAAACCCATAACATTTCCGATTTCACTCGACAGTAGGAGGCCATTTCTTTTAGGCGGGTACGTACATAGTTCCACACTTAACGACCGAAGCAGGTGTCGAAAGAAACGTAATCATAGAAGGCTGCTGCTAACATAATATTATGTAGAGTATCCGTTATAGTAAGAAATGTGAAAAATTTAAGTAAGAAATATATTCATGTTCAGTTACTAAAATAGTTATTTATGTGCATAAAGAAGTTTATCCTCAAAATAATAAATGTTGGTTTCCATTAGGTATACCTAGTGAAAATGTGAAAATTTAAGTAAAAAATTGTATTAATGTTTAGTTAAAGAAATTTTTCCTCAAAATATTGGTAATATTACAGCTGTATTAAAAGTAGTAAATGTTATTTTGTCAAACAAAGGGTAATATTGTACCTACATTTTTAAATTCTACCACTTATGATTCCTAGAGGAAACGATTAGAGTACACAACTTCCCGCTATGTAATGTTGCTATGAAACAAAAACTTTGTAAAACATAAGAATTTTTGTAAAACATAAGAATTTTGTAAGAATTAACCTTCGGTGTAAAAATTCCATCACTATTTTTAGCTCAAGCAGCCAACGATTACTATGAGTACCTACATTCGAAATAGAAATCAGGATTTGAAATTTATTACGTGGCACACAGTTATTTGTATTAAATTCGTTTTCTTTTTTATGAAAGCCTTCCCATGAGCCGATAATGGAGAAAGTTTACCATTCTCCTGAATTGTTGGGGCCGATGCAAGGTAATAAATAACCACAGGCTGCGGCCCTCTGATTGAACTTGCTAATGAATGAAGGATAAGAATCCGAATCGATCCGCTCAAGTCTCAATGCCTCCAAGGAGGTTTCGCTCTTTGAGAAATGACTTAAACTTTCACGATTCTTTGAAAAGAATAAAACTCCTTTTAAATTATTTGAATAAATCTGCAACTTTTAAATGAGCTAAACAAAGGTGCGAATATTCAAATGAGATTCTTATTTAAGAACCTTACGAAAATAATTTTTCTAACTTTGTCCAAACTTTTCTGAAATGCTTTGTAGACGGAAAATATGCCTATCTTTTTCTTTTTTCGTTTTATTTGTTCTTTTAATTGTAGATAAGAAATGTATAAGGGAAAATCGCGTTAAAAGATAGCCAAGTATTCCAAGCTGAATGTTGGGGTAGGCGGTATTGATAGATAAAAAGTCAAGGATGCTAAATCTATTATCCCATCAAAATCAATAATTCCTTACAACAAGATATGCATTAAAAAACCACCCGCCCGGCACATCAAAGGGCGGGCGGTGTTTTCTTAACAAAGTGAGATCGTGAGGCGAGAGTCAATGAGGAGACTCAACCCTTGTTTTTCTTTACAAAGACTCACTTTCGAGCCCTGACCAGTGTGATACATGGGGAAATCCGAAACCTATCACTACCTACTTTTGCAGGCGTTAAAATATTTATTTGGTCATTTTTTACAAGTACTGTACAAGTTAGTACTTGACTGCGATTTCACCTGATGGTAAGTGATGATGCAGCCGAAGATGTTATCGTACTTGGAAGGAGTAAGTAAACTCACCCCTGACGGTTTCTACACAGCATCGCGCTGGAAAGCTAAATCGCTTGGCGGTGCGTCTTTGCTGGGAGGGTGGTAACTAGCTACGACGCCTCCCAACAGACCAGGCCTGAGCCTGAGAATATAGAAATTATAAAATTCGAAAGTGGCCCGTGGCTGGAATTGAACCCGCGACCTCTCACTCGAATCCGAGCGCGCGCCACTGCGTCAGGGAGGTCGTCAAAACGAATTTTGAAAACTTGACCAATTTAATTTTCAAATAACGTATTTTACGTATATAATAACACTCAATTGGTGCTAAATTATTCCACAGATTATACGACTAGAGGATCAAGGTTTTTAAATTTTCTTTTTATTTTAAATAAAATAAAAATTGATCAGTTTTGAAATCGTACGGGCGACTTCCTATTTTAATACCTACAAACCCTAAAAGTATGTGACTGTTTAAAATTATATTCGTAATATGATTTAAGACGACGTAATATAAGAAAGGTCTTAGAAGTTATTATTGTATTATACTCTCCAGAGAATTTGTAAGAATTAGGCAAGTGTTCTGACGAAACTATAGTCGCATTAAAGTACTTTATCATCCTAGAAATATAATTCGAAATCAAGTATAAACTTAGTGTTACATAGAAAAGGCGATTACAAATAATGAAATGAATTTGATCTTTGATGGCTTTGCTCGAGACGGTATTGAATGCTCTATTTAATAATAAATTGGCAAATTGAACTCTAATGTAGTTATTATTATAGGTAGACAAGAAGATACCCGTGGCTTCGCATGCGTAAGTTTTCCCTATTCCACGGGAACCATTGATTTTTCCGGAATAAAAAGTAGTTTTGTGTTAATTTAGACGAAATCTATCTTCATTCCAACTTTCAGCCAAAAATTTTCAGTAGTTACATCGTGAAGAAGTATATTTTCTCCCGCCTGAAAATCCGTTTTCCAAGATAAAATCTATCTCCATTCCAAATTTCAGTTTCAGGTTCAGTAGTTACGGCGTAAAAAAGTATTTCTCCCGCATGAATATCTGTTTTACTGTATTATCATAGAAACAATGGATTTTCTCGAGAAAAAAAGTAGGTGATGTATTATTCTAGGAAATAATTTATCTCAATTTCCAATTTCAGCGAAATCGGTTCAGTAGTTACGGCGCGAAGGCGTATTTTTCCCGCATGAATATTTGATTTTCACTATTTTCTTAAAAACCATGGATTTTACCGGAATATAAATTCCAGGATATAATCTATCTCATTCCAAATTTCAAGCAAATCAGTTAAGTAAGTGTAATGAAATGAGTGACATTTCATTCATTTGAATTTGCCGCGCTTCGCGTATCAGCTGTCTGTCGCGTAGGTACCTATGATTAGTGATCTGTGTCGATGATTTAAAATGGCGAGGGACGCTGAAATTGTTGTGTGCATTTTTGTCGTAATAAAAACTCATAGAAAGAATGTGATTAAGGACTCGAGATATAGTGAACTTTAAATGTCGTTTCTTTGTTATTTCAGGTGAGATAGAAGTGTAATTGTCGTAACTTGATAATAACTAGATAATTGTAAAATAGAACAAAACTTGTAATAAAACAAAACTTTGTTATTTCAGAGAAACAATTTGTGGTTTAATTTTGGAGATCCTCAATGTCTTATAAAACGACATTTTTGTGAACTAAGAGAATATGGACCGGCTTCAGTTTGAGTTTACGATGATAGCCTCAAATGATGGCAAATCAAATGTATTAGCCATAACTTCAATATGTACTGAAGAAGGAAAATGTTACGTTTTACCCGAGGAACTGAAGCCGGTGAGTCATCATACATATATTGTTAAAACGAACACTTTCGCAAAAGTAAAAAATAGCATTAAAAAAAGACACTAGAGTAGAAAAGTATGGATAAAGTTGGATGAAAATCTAAAGAAGACATATGTAGATGAGGAAGGTAATATGCAATTTTTAGATCAATATTTAGATGAAGTGAGCACAACACAAGCAAAGGACAAAAATGACACTTTGCAACAAATCTTGGAACAATTAATAGAAACTACAACTAAGAAAGAAAGTCAACATAACTTAAAACATATCTCAGAAAAATTTATTATTGAAAAATTCACAAGCAAAAATCCTAATGCGATGCAATGGATAGAAATTTTTGAAAAAGAGTGTGCGCGCTTTAATATAACAAAAGATGAGACAAAAATAGATATTTTGAGGTTATTTTTAGATAAACCTTGTTTGGATTGGTATAGCTCGATGATCATAAAACTAACAATAAATTCTGAATGGAGTGAATGGAAAGACAAGTTTTTAGAAACTTTTAAAAACCAAGGATGGGACATAGTCACATATGCTCTCGCATTTAGGTATAAAGAAGGACAGTTAATTGATTATGCCATAAAAAAAGAACGGCTTTTATTAGATATAAACAAATCTATAGATTCCAAAACAATGATAGATCTTATTGCAACTGGTTTACCTGGATTTATCTTAAATAAGTTAAACAGGGATGAACTCAACAACACTACTGACTTGTTCAACGAGATAAGAAAATATGAAGGCACGATATATAAGAAAAACTCAACTAACATAAAGAGCAGTACATTTTATAATAAAAATAAAACTTATGAGAAGAAGTCATGTAAGACTTGTGAGTCTTTGGACAAAGGAATTAGATATCATCCGGAGGAGTCATGTTGGTTCAAGAAAAATAAAAATGAACCTGAAAAAGTTCTTAAAACTAAAAATGTTAACAATAACTCCATAATTGAAGTAGACATAAATACTGAAAAAAAAAACTAGTAAGCACACCATTAATCAAAATCAAGCTTTTATTAGAAAATAAACTAGAAGTGAGTGGTATTTATGATTCAGGCTCACAGATTTCTATAATAAATTCAAGATTAATAAAAGTAAAAGAAAAAAAAGATGATATGAACATAGCATACATGAAAACGGTTAATGGTGTGAAGAAGATGGATGGCTTGATAACAATAAAAATTAAAATATTTGATTTAGAAGAAGAGGTGGATGTATACATAGTAGAAAATGAAGATTTTGATGATTTCATAATCGGATTAGATATGATAAAGAAATTCAGATTAACCCAAAATGAGAACTTGCAGATAGAACAAAAGAAAATAACAAATAAAATAGACAGGATGTCTAAAGATAACAGAAATGAAGATAATAATATAAAAAAATATACAGTAAATTTCAATGAACACATAGAAACAGAGGAATTTATAAGTATGACAGACCATTTAGATAATCAAAAGAAAATTGAGATAGAGAAAATTATAAAGGAATATAAAACAATATTTGCTAAGGACAAGTATGATATAGGTTCAGTTAAAGATTATGAAGCTCGCATAGATTTACAAGTAACTAAATATTGTAGTAAAAGACCATACAGATGTACAATACAAGATAGATTAGAAATTGAAGAGCAAATATCGATGTTACTAAAGAACAATTTAATAGAAGAATCATACAGTCCTTTCGCTGCTCCAGTGACATTGGCGTTTAAAAAAGGTGAAAATAGAAAATCCCGTTTATGTGTAGATTTCAGAGAGTTAAACAAAATAGTTATACCACAAGCTCAACCATTTCCTTTGATAGATGATCTAATTATTAAAACTAGAAATTGCAAGTATTTTACTACACTAGATATAAACTCAGCATTTTGGGCAATACCATTACGGGTGGAAGACAGAAGTAAAACAGGATTTGTCACACAAGATGGCCACTTCCAGTGGACCTGCCTCCCTTGTGGCTTGAAAACATCACCAGCAATTTTCCAGAGAATCTTAAGCAATATTCTAAGAAAACACAATCTCACAGGATACTCTGTTAACTATATCGATGATATTTTGATATACTCGTCTACCTTTGAAGAACATATAAGGCACATTAGAAATGTATTAGAGGCAATAATTAAAGAAGGCTTTAGACTGAAGTTTAAGAAATGTACCTTTGCTTCAGACTCGGTAAAATACCTCGGCCATATAATTCAGAACAATTCAGTAAGACCACTAAAAGACAATTTGATTTCAATAAGGAACTTTCCAACTCCTAAGACGCAAAAGAACATTAGACAATTTTTGGGAAAAATAAACTTCTACCATGACTATATACCAAGAAGTGCAATTATCTTAGATCCATTACACAATTTATTACGAAAAAACGAGAAATTTGTATGGTCAGAGAAATGTGAAGAAGCATTCAATCTGATAAAAAGATATTTATGTTCGCAACCGGTCTTGGAAATATTCGACAAAGACTTACCAATCAAAATCTTTACCGATGCATCTTTGGAGGGCATTGGAGCAATATTAAAACAGACACAACTAGATGGTAAAGACAAACCGGTGGCATATTTCTCAAAAAAATTGAATGAACATCAAAAACGGAAAAAGGCTATATATTTAGAATGTCTTGCTATGAAAGAAGCTGTTAAATATTGGCAGCACTGGCTCATCGGAAAACAATTCACCATTTACTCAGATCACAAACCTCTAGAGAACATGAACATTAAATGCAGGACAGATGAAGAATTGGGTGATCTCACATACTACCTATCTCAGTATGACTTTACCGTAAAATATATACCTGGTAAAGAAAATGTAGAAGCAGACTGTTTGAGCCGAAACCCTGTATTAGAACCAGAAGATAACAGAGAGGAAACATTGAGAATAGTTAATTTAATACAAATAAAAGATATAGTTGGAGACCAAGAGAAAAATGAAACAATAAGAGAAAAGAAACAAAATTTAATACTAAAAAATAATATCTATTATAAAAAAATAAAGAAACAGGAAAAGATTATCCTCTCAGAAGAATTTAGTAAAAAACTTATAAAAAAGGTGCATGAAGATTTATGCCATATTGGGATCAGACAACTGCAGAAAAAAATAAGTTCAATATATACGGCTATAAACCTAACAAAAAATATCATAAATATTTGTAAAACATGTGAAATATGCATAAAAAATAAATCAAGATGTCAAAAAAAAATTGGATTACTGTCACAACTGGGACCAGCCACCAAACCATTTGAAATAATGTCAATGGATACTATTGGTGGATTTGGAGGATCTAGGTCTACAAAGAAATATCTACACCTTTTAGTAGATCACTACACAAGATATGCATTTATTGCGACTTCGAAAACCCAGAATGCATGTGACTTTATAAATTTAACAAAGAAAGTACTAGAGACAGATGAGATTGGAATTATCCTGACAGATCAATATCCGGGCATAAATTCAAGAGAATTTAAACAATTTTTGCAGGAAAATAATATTAAACTAATTTTTACAGCCGTGAATACACCATTCTCGAACGGCTTGAATGAAAGATTAAACCAAACAATAGTAAATAAAATAAGGTGTAAAATGAATGAGAAAAATAATAAGAGAACATGGACAACACTGGCAAGAGAATGTATACAAAAATATAATGAAACAGAACACTCCGTTACAGGTTTTGCACCAAAATATTTACTGGATGGTACAAATGTCAGTATTCTACCAAATGAATTCAAAACGATGGAAAAGGAAGACAAGTGGATTGCTGATAGAAGATTGGCATTAGAGAATACAATAAAATCTCATGAGTATAACAAGAAAATATTTGATAGAAATAGAAAAATGCAAGAATTTAATGTAGGAGACAGTGTATATGTAGAAAATGGAAATAGACTGAATAGAAAGAAATTAGACGAATTAAAAATAGGCCCTTTCAAGATAATAGAGAAAATATCGAATTCCATTTATAGGATTGATACAGGCAACAGAAAAACAGAATCAACATTATTTCATATAACAAAATTGCAACCTGTCATAACAGAGGCTGAAGAAGATGAAGGAGATGATAATGAATATGAAGATGACTTATAAGTACATTTTACAGATATATTGCTTAGAATTTTCGCTCTTAGGGGGGGAGATGTAATGAAATGAGTGACATTTCATTCATTTGAATTTGCCGCGCTTCGCGTATCAGCTGTCTGTCGCGTAGGTACCTATGATTAGTGATCTGTGTCGATGATTTAAAATGGCGAGGGACGCTGAAATTGTTGTGTGCATTTTTGTCGTAATAAAAACTCATAGAAAGAATGTGATTGAGGACTCGAGATATAGTGAACTTTAAATGTCGTTTCTTTGTTATTTCAGGTGAGATAGAAGTGTAATTGTCGTAACTTGATAATAACTAGATAATTGTAAAATAAAACAAAACTTGTAATAAAACAAAACTTTGTTATTTCAGAGAAACAATTTGTGGTTTAATTTTGGAGATCCTCAATGTCTTATATAAGTAATTACAAAGTGAACGAATATTTTTCCCGCGTGTATTTCTGTTTACCTCACTATTATCATAGAAACCTTGAAATTTTCTAGGATTAAAAGTAGCCTTAGTATTAATCCAGAATAAAATCTCCAGAATAAAATCTATCTCCTTTTCGAATTTCAGTCTTATCAGGTCAGTAATTACAGCGTGAAGAAGTATTTTTCGCGCGTGAATATCAGTTCTTCAGTTTTCGACCGGAAGCTATGGACTTTCCGGGATAAAAAGTATCTTTTCTATTTATCCAGGATATAATCTATTTCTATTCTAAAATTCAGCCAAATCAGTTCAGTAAATACGGCAGTCCCTAATTAAATACAAATCTGTATTAAAATATTAATTTGTAAAATTCAATATTTGATTTTTTTTTAAAAGGATAAAACAAAAACCTCTGCAACAATTTCAACTACTACCCTACTTTTTAAACAAAGCTCACTTGAACCTACATAACGTTTTAATTTAGAAATTCAAGAGAAATTTTCAGTTGGAGACTGGAGTATTATAATTATTTTAGGATTTATTTTATTAAACTTTTACTGCAGTTCGTTTACCTGTGTGGGTATTAATTATACAGGGTTATATAAAAATACCAAATCGCTCTCGGGCTGTATTCGTTTGTATTAAAACTAACAAAGTTTGAGAAGTATCAAATATTCATTATTTTACAGAGATACTCTACTTGTTCCTACTCTGTAATGGACCATCGGCAAGTGGCAATGACGCCGTGCTAGGCGTGGTGGCGCACGAACTTGCGGCCCAAAACCGCAACAGTGTGATTTGGTGTTTCTTATATCTGTATCATTTCATTTCATTTCATATCATCCTGTATATTGTTCTCAAATATATTTAAACTGGGAAAAATACAAAATTTGTGCTGAATTCACACATTACTCAAATTCTGGATACATAAAAACATTCACTGCTTTACAAGGAAAACCTGTTTTCCGTTCACAGGCTGTTACACGTACGCGTCGCCGTCAAAATATTATATTTCATGGTCCTGCCCCTCGGTAGTGCATATTGAATCTGAAATAAACCGCTCGAAGGGGAAACGGGAGCCTACAATGGTGAAAATGACAGCGCGGGCCCAAACCAGCCTCTCAGGTGGGCAGGCCTTTTTATTATTTACATCGCATTTTCAACGAGTGTTTGCCATGAGCTTTACTTTGATTTTGGGAAAGTGGTGAAATGTAAACGTGTGATCTGAATACGTAGGCGGTGGGGCCGCTATTATATTCTGTTTTTATGGTAAGTGCTTGCGTTGTGAGGCGGCGGTTTGTTTTAGTGCTGGAGCAAGGTGCTTGTGGTAATATCCACTTTTAGAACCTTGATTGTTAGGTGTAGGCAGGTGGGCCTTCTTTTGTTTTACTGCGGAGCTCATTACCGAGATTATATTGAGTAGTTAGCCTCAAGGAGAGATGAAACTCGCACTATTATGAATTATTCAAGAGTCCGCCAATCTACATTAGATCTACGAACGCTATTAAGATTTATACTCTCTATCAGATGAGAGATTATAGGCGTGTATCCTGCAACACTTTGAAGACACATCATCATCAGACGAGTGGCTCGTGTAGATTATAATTATACTATGTAAACTGAGGATTTTCACAACAAATTAGTGTCCGAGTTCGCCGACATTGAAATGAAATGAAATGAAATTATTTATTTCACATAGGCTTAGATATAAGCTCTCGTGAAATGTCGAGGCTCTACCGCCAGGTTCGGAAAGCAGGTTTGCACCGAGAAGAACTGGCATTGAATTAGACTGTTTGATACTTTATTAAAAACTCTCCAACTAAAGTATATTTGGAACCTGATCTTAATAGGATTTAAGAAAGATGGCGGTCACAGAGTTTTATTTTAATATATTTACGAGACACATAATGTACAATGCAAATGATGATAATTCGGAAAAGCGATTCACGTGAGAGGCTCAACAGATCGTCATTCGTCACCGCAAACTCACTGAACATTTTCAGCCTAAATCGAATCAGGAAACGCGCGAAATCATGCAGTTATTTATCGCGTCAACTTTGCTGGAACACGGCGTTAAATTCCAAATGAATAGATGAAGAGCTTTAAGGTTAAGTGCGGAGGGACAACTTTATATTGGTGTTGCTTGCGACATTCCTTAGGAATCTCATATCCTGGAGGAGAGACTCCGTAGATCTTGCAAATGGTCTGCTGAATTCAAGACCTAGGAAATGATTCTCATAAATAAATCAATCATCGCCGGTAACTGTATAATGCAACCATTACCAGCCAATCGGTGCCTTATCGGCACAACCGATGCAAACATGCGATGCAACAACAATCAGTGGCTACGCGGCTCGACCGATATAAACATTAAAACCAATCAGTGCTTAACGTGTAACTTTGTCGACGCCATTTAAAGTATTTTTGTAAAGAATCGCACAGACGGAAGAGGAGTCTAGTAAGTGGTGGATGAATAAGTCCGAGGATTTGGTGTAATGGCTACGTTATTTAGAAAAAGCTATGTCAGGTCTATATCCTGATTATATATTATGTCTAGAAATTGTATAGCCGTCAGGATGGAGCCTTATTTGACTCCGCATGAAGTACGGAAACGCGCTTCAACGCGTCTGAATTATTGTCGGGAGATTAATGAACTTCGCTCTTTCGGTTTATAATTTTCTCATATTATTAGTGTTTATGTATTTTGAAACTTGTTGCGTTGAATTTCTTACAGACCTACTTAGAACTTATTTCTGGAAAAAAATAAGAATAACATTTTGAAGCTTTTTTAGAAGATCAAAACCGCAGTCTACATTTTAATAGCAACTTTTATTATAAACTTGTAACATTTTATATATTGAATGGAAGCAGGCGTAAAATTATGCGGAAATCCATAATCAGCAAGACAGATAAAATTGTTTTGCTATAATCCGCTACTTAAAAAGAATATGTATGGTGTATTTAAACCCACATGAAACACCACAGAAAATTCTTCCACCATTTCTTTTACGCACGTTTTTTTTTTCATTTTTACGAAAAAAACCGTGAAACATTTCAGGAAATGTTGACTTCAAAATGGGAAATCGTAGAGATCTACAATTTAGCATTGTGAAGATTCCCATAAAGATTCTTTTCAAGTAGCAGATTAAGTATAGCAAAACAATTTATTATATTAATATGTTCTGATAAAATTTGATTTCAATTTGGTCTGATTTTTCAATCGCCATCACATAATTCTACATAATTTAACTAAGGAATAAAGTTTGGCAATGGCATATTATTTCAAATTTATTCAGATAAATCAGATAGTTTATTTGACGATTGAAAAATCGGCCCTTAGGAGTTGTGTTTTTTCAAAAATAGTCAAGTAATTGAGTAACAAGAAGTTTTCGAGTTAAATCTCTCTACAATACCACTCGGTGAGCTGTTCATTTGCCACTAAAATTACAAAATGCTCGCGGTCGGTCGGAGTGCCGCCGACTCCCGTGACGCTTTCAGAAAGCGTTATTCAGAAAATTGTTCGCTGCAATTAATGTTGAAACTTTCCACGTCTATAAAGTGCTAAAATACGTTGGATTTCATTGAGATTTTCAATATTATTTCATAGCTTATAAGATTTTTTCTGGTTGCTGTAGAGTTATTAGAGCTAGGTAGGTACTCAATATTTCTGAGCTGTGAAACGATTACAATTTTTTTTAATTAACTTCATTGTAAATTATGAAATAAAATCACAAATTAATACCTTCTCTTCAAATTTGGCAAAATTTATTGCCATAATCGTCGCGAGTTTGCACTTCCTACATTTGCGCCTCCAAACTCTGAGCACCGTTGTCAATTAGTTATGTTAAGTTTACTATTTAATTACTATGAGTAAAAACAGTTTGAAGGCTACCATAGGAAATGTGGACCTATCGAAAAAATCTTCCAAAAGTAAGAAGTAGGTAAACGTTTACGTTTATACGTTTACCTATAACGTTTAAGGTATAATCAACGTGTAATAGTGACATTTATAAATTTCATTCATTTCAAAAACATTGATTTATAAACTAGTGATAAAGCAACAGTTGTAATAGTTTTACTAGTAATAATTAAGTTCCCCTAGTAAATAAAATTGGATTAGGTACTTAAGAAGGTTCCCATTACTACTATATATATGAGAAAGAAAACTTGACTTGTTCCAACAACCGTCGATATTATTTTATCATTCTGTTTTCCGGGAACAGTCAATTATATAAAAATACTGTTTCCTCTTTAGGGTAGGTACAAAACATAGGTACTTACCTATATAGGTACGAGCATGTATAGAAAATAAGAGGATAATAATGTTATGTGCCTATTATATTGGCGGGAGGTTGGCGCCAACACAGCATTTCATATTGGAGCCATCTCATCAACGTAATGATACATATTTATAAGAATACATATACATATTTATAATAATGTTATTAAGGCCTTTGGATAAATACGAGCACATTTGAGAAAATCAAGTCTGATTGCGTATTGATTGGATGAATATTTTAATATCATTATATTATGTTTGAGGCTTATTTCAACTGGAAAATAATTTTGTTATTTTCATCTTACGCTTTGATATGCGAATACCTATAGGCTATAACTACGTATATTGAACTACCGGACGTCCGCGTCTCCACCTACGTGATTTTTGGTTTCACAACCCTAGGATTTTCCGGGATAAAAAGAATAGCCAGTATTTCAATTTAGGATTTCATTTAAATCCATTGCAAATTTCAGCCAAGTCAGTAAATAGTGGCAGCGGCGCGGCATGAAGGAGTATTTATCTTTGTTGTATGGGAGCCCCCTTACAAATTTATTTTATTCCGTTTCTTAGTATATATTTCTTTTTGCGGCAACAAAATTTTATCATCTGTGAACATTTCAAGTGTCTATCACGGTTCAAGAGATACAACCTGGTGAGTGGTGACAGACGCACAGACGGACGACGGACGGAGGAGTCTTAGTATATAATAGAGTCCCGTTTTTCGCCCTCTGGATACGGAACCCTAAAAATGGTATGTATTTGTATAACTCTGCTCGCCTCAGGGCTACGTAGGTAGTGCCACACAATATTTACAGACAGAACGATTACTCGATTCGTGTTTATTTGGATAAGCAGTAAAACATTTAGCTGAGCGAATAAATTTGCAGTGGGTTTAATTAAAATGTTTTACAGAGAAAACAAATTGAAACTCCATTTTTAATTTACTAACGTAATAACCGGTCATTTACGATAACTTACTTTTAATATAAATCTTACTAAACCGACATTTAAAAAATTTAATACTTTATTTTGCAAATGCAAATAAATTATTAAGACAGTGTATTAATCTGCCCTTAAAATTATTAAAATTAAAATTTTTTGTTGGCTCTGAATAACAACATACAGCTGCGCTAAATTGTCGGACAATTCTTGGCACTCACGGAAGGGTGCCGACGATTTCAGCAATTTCGAAATATCCGTCCCGTATGGTAATTTTCCGGCCGGCGTCAATTTATTGTCGTCCTAAAACAAGCAATTCGTCCCTTCCACATCTCCCCCCAATTAGCGGCTGGCTCTAACTGCTTTTATGTCTCAATACAACCTTTATAACTGATAAGCACCGCCATTCAAACCGTTTCATACGGATAATGGGTGCTATTGATTGTAATTGATTGGATTGAACCGTCCGCTTAAAAATAAAGTACCATTAGATTGGATTGGAGTCACCGGTGCTTTTGATAGGTTCTGAAAATTGGACATCAGTGATTACATGTTCCAAGAATTAAGGGGAACGAGGAATCCTTACTTTTAGGGATTTCGTTGCTTAAATATGTTTGCACTTTCAATTCGTTTAGTCCGTGTAGATTAAAAAGCTCTGGACAAATTGATTTCAGATTAATTTAACTAAAATAGCTTGTTAAATACCTTTGAACAAAAAAATTCGAAATTATAGTACAAGTTTGTATGGGGATAGATAATATAAAAAAACACAACTTCGAAAATTAGCACATTATTACAATTTTTAACACAGCATTTTACATCGAATGAAATGTGATATAATTTTTATCATTGCAATCTTCCCTATGTTGAGAACACTACAATGAAACACTGACATTCTATTAATACATTAAATAATAATTCAAGCAAGTTCAAAGGAGATGTGCTTTCATAAGTAAAACGAACCAAATAACTTTGCGAAAAAAGGGAGACCTAAACGCACACGTTTAGTGGTCGTTAAGGGATGGGACACCGCGTATTTTACAATATCGATGTTTCTTGAACGCTTTAAAAAATAAAATTTTAAAATTGCTTTTATTGTAACAGTAGCAATAGCGTAGATATAGTGATGGATTTAAAATATGTTTTCTCGAAATAAAATAATAAAAAGCCTTTATTCTGATTATCCTTCTCTATGAAACTGAAAATACAATGTCAACTTTTGACAATAATTAAAACAATTACAATTAAATTCCTGCCTAATTTGTTCAGCATTGGACATTCGATAGGGAGACCCGAATCTGGGGGAGTTGGCCCCCAGATTCGAGTAAGAAAAACGTAAGCAAATTCTGCCCGTTGATTGGCTGGAAAAAATATAAATAGCGGATTAGCCCAATCAGCGGACAAAAGTTAATATTTTCATTTTATACGAGTACCGTCGCTTTGTTTACAATTTCGCGTTATATTACCAACTGCTTTATATTATTTATTATCTTTATTACACGTCTGCGTTGTGGCTTTAGCAAGTATGCAGTACCACAGGTGAAAGTAATTATGGCTTCTATACTTTCATGCAAAGCGTTATCATAACACGTGCCACGTGGGTTTGGTTGAAAAAAAATCTTATCTGTAACCTTGCTCATCGTTTGTAGCTTAGCGATATTACATCTCTAGTGTAAAGGCAACCTAAAGCTAAAAGGCCGACGTGAAATTAAGGTGCACAAATTAGAGCAATTCAAACTTCTGAACGTGTTTCATTCCAACGCCATATTCATACATCGCGAAGAGAAATGAACAACTTTGAAGAAATGAATAACTTCATTTAGGTACTTTGAAAGGATTCTTTTTACAAGATAATTATCTCAATATGAATTAAAATAGATTTGAAACGTTTTCATGTTTATAGTGTGAAAATGCACTTTTCATTCGAATATAATGATACAAATTGTTTATTTTTAATAATTCCAAGATCGGAAAGGTGAAATGAAGTAAGATACCAGCAAAGACGCACCGTCAAGCGATTTAGCGTTCGTTTACTTATCTGTTCCAAGTCACTACGATAACATCTTTGGCTGCATCATGGCTTACGTGAGATCGCGGTCAAGTACTAACTTGGAGAGTGTAAAAGAAACAACCAGCCAAGTGCGAGTTGGACTCGCGCACCGAGGGTTCCGTACTATAGGTACAAGAAGTAAATGAAAATAAAAAACCGGCCAAGTGCGAGTCGGACTCGCGCACCGAGGGTTCCATACCATAAAAGAAGTAAAACATTAAAAGAATCACTTTTGTTCATGATTTTACGAGTTTAATTTACGTATAAGTACTTTTGTTGGCAAACCGCAAACCTAACTTTGTTTTCGGCGGATTATTGTTACTAGCAAAAAAAGTATAATAGTTAGAGGGTTGATTTTATTTTTCCTGTAAAATATACGTTAACTTCTATTGATCATAGTCAGAGATAAGGGGGGGGGAACGGTATTTTTTTCGACAGTTTGCCCAATAAATCAAAAACTATCAGGCATAAAAATAAATAAAAATTGGTTTATACCCCACTCAATATTGTTATCTCATTTTGAAATTTCGGTGACCCGGTTTTCCCCCCTTTTTAAATAAAAATAAAAACAATTTTCAAATTTTTACGATTGATATGACGTCGCGTCACTATTATCTATAACTATTCTAAATTTCAGGTCGATAGCTTGAATAGTTACTGAAATAATCGAGTGTGACAGACGGACGCCGGACGGAGAAAGTCTCACCATAAGGGTTCCATTTTTACCAAATTGGTATGGAACCCTAAAAAAAAACACTTTTGTTCATTGAATTTACGAGTATTATTTTCAAGTAGGTGCAGTTGTTAGCGAACCGCAAACCTAACTTTGTTTTTAGAGGTTTATTGTTGATATAAAAAAAGGAATACTAGCTGGAGAGTTGATTTTATTATTCCTGTAAAATATATGTTAATGTCTATTGATCATAATTATTTCAGATTTTTCGGTCGATAAACTTCGGAGATAAGGGGGAACGGTATTTTTTTCGATAGTTTGCACAATAAGTCGGTCAACATATACATATAATAAAATAATACATAACAACAAATCGGTTTTAAAATACATAAGTAACGTCCTTTCATATGATACCCCACTCAATATTGTTATCTCATTTTGAAACTTTGACGACCCGCTTTTGACCCCTTTTTAAATAGAAATAAAAACGATTTTAATTTTTTTATGATTGCAATGGCGTTGGGTCACTATGACTATTCCAAATTTCAGATCGATAGGACAGACAGACGGACGGCGGAGAAAGTCTCAACATAAGGGTTCCATTTTTACCATTTTTGTAAGGAACCCTAAAAAGATACGAATAGTGTGGTTAAAATAAGTAACAAAACTTGTAAAGCAATAGTTATTATTTGTCCACACAAAAATAATACAGCAGAAGTAAATCGTCACACTAACCATATTCTAAGTGGATTCAAAGTTAATTTGATTTTAGTAAAACTTCACTGCAGACGGCCTGAGTTTTTTGAGATTCAGCGTTTCAACTTTCAATGACACTTTTATCTGTGTCACGAGTCCGCATCGTAAGCCAATTAGGCTCGGAATCTGTTCATCCCGACTTTTAAATCAAAGGAGGATAATCGGGGAGTGTGGTAAATAATACTTTAGTAGAATTGCTTGTTTTATTTAATAAAACTAAACTTATATAAATATTTAATAAAAGCTATTGAAAGAAAATTAAATATATTAGGTATAATAGCATACAAAAATTCAAGTAAGCTTATAAATGAAACAACAAGGAAGATAGTAATATATTAATATTCGCAGCTACGAGACACGAGTAAGTTGTAAATTAAAAATAAAGACTTAAAATAAAATTCAAGAATCACTAAAAGCATATAAAAAAATATTAGAGATGATGTTTAGTCTATAAAAAAATATACCTACAATTAAACATATAGAAAAGCAACTTCACCAAGCAATTTGCGACTTAACGATATTGCGGATTTCGCAAAGCCCCGAAAGTTTTACAATGTTTCTGAAATTTTTCCCGAAAGATTGTTCGGATTCTCGCCATTTAAAGGAAAGTAGCTTGACCTCATTTTTTAAAAGTTTCCTTTTCCAAAAGATTGATGTTCGTGGAAATGGTTTAAGGGAAAAAAGTTTTAATTTTTGTTGCGGTTGAAATATTTCAACTTAATATATCACGCTGTAAGCGGTTTTGAAGCTGTTAAAAATTACGAGTAAAGATGTGGTTTGAAGTATCTTAAAATTATCCCGCTGCCTGCCTAATAACCTAGATAAACAGTAGGTACTTATAGTAGTTGTGGGCACGGTTGAGGGAAAAGACCACACGGTTCTAGCCACTGGTCTGACCTGGTTAATTCACACTGCATGGAAGGAAATAATCAAGAGCTTAACGAAGGCGTTTCAGAGCTGACACGACCTTCATGAAAAACGTTTGAGCATCATCACATGTTTTGTTAGGTAGTAGGCGATGTTACGTATTGCGACCTGGCATGTCCGAAAGATGTGAAGAAAAATTTAAAAGAATCATCGCGTTGGTAAATAAACTTATGCTTACAGTTTATAGTTGATACTTGATACTAAACTCTATTACTAACTCTATGACTAAGCATTAACTAATTATTATAATTGAATAGACTTAACATTACTGCCTAATGAAATGATTGTGTTTATTTAAGTGCAGTTTGTAGCTAATGCAGAAATCGTCAATTTTAATTAATTTTGCATGTTTCGCAAATCAAATAATTTGACTATGTTGGTTGTTAGTAACAGTTTGTCGAAAATAAATTGATACGACTAAGTCTGCTCAAATAAATGAAATGAGTGCACAAATAGTTTCAACACGTACTATTTGAATTTTTTCTATCATTTATATGCTAATGCAATAAAAATCAAAATAATCTAATAGTAGGTATCCATAAAAGCCATACTAGCCCGCTAAATTCAAATTTTATTTAGTTATTCACAAAATTCAAATTTGATTTGATGGGTACCATTTTCGTAAGTCTGCCGAGGCGCAGCTTGGCAGGTTGTTCGCAGTGAAAAAAAAAAACTGAAAAACAGAGTATTTTTTCTACGTATTTCAGGTGTAGTAATTTTCATAGAAAGTGGTATTTTCCATTAACTCGATGATTTAAACAATCATGCAGCCACCACCTGGACTATTAGTTATTTTTAGTTTAATAATAAGTAGGATAAATTATTGTGCTAGGCTAGGAATTAATTCGATTCGAATCTACTCGAATTTATGGTAGGGACTTACAGACCATAATCGTCATCAAAATCGTAGTGAACAATAAGAAAAAGGTAGAAACGAAAGTACTAATACATCGACGTAAAAGAAAATAAACATGAAATCTCAATGGATTTGTTCGCCGTTTGCAAACAGAAAAAATACACAAAGAAAGAATCCAATTAAACAAATTGATAGATCGCAGGGCTCGGGACGCGATTCCTATTCTTCGATACGCTTTGTGATCGCCACATCTTCAGCTATCGTTCCGCACAAAGGGTCTCCGGGACCTGCCTGATTGTATCGGCAAATTCGCATTACCATTATCTCGTTTTTAGAGTTCGATATTTTGAATTAAAATGCATAATTGTATAGTTTTACTTGATCAATACAAGTAACAGGTGTTTTTTTATGATTTGCGCGTTCGGATTCGAGGGAGAGGTCACGAGCTCCTTTCGATTCCAAAATTGGCTAAGGTCTTACCGGGTAGGAGCCTTCGGTCGTGGTCTTTACCGCACACTAACGACAACATATGCAGCGTCAAGCGCTTTGGGGCTCTGGTGCGATGCTGCTTGTGTTTAGGATAAGAAACCATTAGGGTTTACCCTTTCCAAGTTACTACGGTAACACGTTGTATCGTCAATTGCCATCAGGTACTAAAATAGATAAAAATAGTCAAGATAGGCCCATCCGAACATTTTACGTAAACGTTCTTCATACAAGAAAATGTAGCGCCATCTGTCGAAACTCCTGCGAAATACATGTTTATTTTTTATATATTTTTTTATCTATGTGTCTGTGGTCACCTTGCCTGCAATATTATTATTAATTCAAAAAAAAAAAAATTGGTCTTACCTATCTAAAAATAGATACCTATTTTGCACCCCCCTGGCAGTAGTCAGTACTACTGCCAGGGGGGTGCAAAATAGTTATTATCGACATTTTTCGCGCTGTTAGCCCTGTCTTTAGTATACAAGTCTGTGGGTACTAACATGTACAAAGTGCAGTGCGTTTTGCGTAGGTACATGCTCAAGACACGATTCCCACTCAAGCAACCAGACTATAGCAATCTATAGCTATAGATAGGTTGCTGAAAACTTCCTTAAAAGAAGGTGTAAAGAAAAATAACCCGGGAAATTCCAAAAAGTTGTAAAATTATAGGTAGGTGTATATTTATTTTAGACTAGCTGTTGCCCGCGGCTCCGCCCGCGTGAATTACGATTTTTTTACATATACCGTGGAAATCCTTGATTTTTCGCGGGATTCTGGTGTGATGTTATACAGAAACCTGTTCTTACTTAGCTTCGCACGGGTTACCTTGTGGTGATTATGAAAACTCCTTTTTCTTAATCATAATATAAAGTTTCATTGATACGATAGTTGAAAGATCAAAAGGACGATTTTAACTGTCGATATTTCGATCCAGTGGCACAGGTCGTGGTCACTAGGTGACCACGACTTGTACCAATGTATCGAAATATCGACAATTAAAATCGTCCTTTTCAATGTGATTTTTATTCTGAAACCATGAAATATATCAAAAATCATAAAATCATGTGAAAATTTGTACTGGTGATAGAGCTCTTCATTCGGGTTCGGCCGAGTAGGTACCACTGAGATAAAATACTCTACTAACAATATTCCCCAGTCCAACATTAGAGTCATTTAAAAATCTTTGCTTCATCCAATACGATCCAAAGTATTAGAATGGGCAATGGCTATATATTTCTTTACGTATAAAAAGACCTATGACATTGACAGTCAGTCGGTTAGGATCGATAAGACCTAAGAGTTAAAAATATTTTTGAACCATTATTACCCTTTCCATATTGCGGATGATAAAAAAGACGCGGCACTCCGGGAATGTCGACAGAAGTGAAAACTTTAATCTGTTCATGTTTTAACAGTGCCATCTTAATATAAAGTCATGAAACAGTAAATAACATGACAGTTAATTATTATTTAAAAAAATTCGGTAGTACCTATCTCAGAGTTTTACATTCAAGTTCCACATAAATTGTAGAGATGGCGCTATACGGTATAACGTAGCCAATTTCATTATTTTTGTTCACCCTAAAAGTGAAAAATTTTAAACCATACAAAATCTCCTGCTTAGCCTATTTATTTACGGCTGTAAGGGTACTCCAGTCTTACTTGAGCCCTACGTCCTAGCCCTAGGTTCTTTGTGCATTCCGAGTTTCAAGTCACCTACCTACTTGAACTTAAAGGTTCTGATGTCTGTAATTTCTGAACTACAAAAATGATGATGATAAGATTTGTATGGAATAATCTTTAAAGAACCTCCTTTCTAACAAAAAAAGAATGAATGGAATCGGACAGCGCGTTAATGAATTATAACTAAAAAACGTTTGGACTTTGATGCCGTCTTCCAGGGAAACCATGATGAATTTCGGGACAAAAAGTATCCTATGTCCTACCTCGGGGTATGAACTATAATCATATCAAGTTTCATTTAAATCCATCCAGCGGATTAGCCGTGATGCCCGGTCGTGAAACAGACAGACAGACAGACAGACAGACAGACAGACAGACAGACAGACAGACAGACAAAAATTAAACAAATTACAGTTTTGGCTTCAGTATCGACTAAATAGTGTCCTCCAACAAAAATTTTCAAAATATCTTCAATGTACAGAATTCGACCCTTTACAGTTTTATTATAAGTATATAGATTATTTCATTTGATTAAGCTCTTACTTGCATTTTAGAGGTCGTTCTACAATTTTTAATTTACTTTTTATTCGGTAGAAAACAAAACACATTGCGGTGAACATAAATGTACCGGGGCAAGTTACAAGACCTTTTACCGGGAAGTCGGCGAACACCGTGTAACAAGTTCTTAGCTCGCGGCGCGACGTGCTGGGAAAACTTGCGGTTTTCGGGCTAATTAACCACACACAACTTTCAGAAAGGTAGAGCCCCTGTAAGTTTACCGTAAAAACATCTGCGTGATGCTCATGACTACAATACATGCCAAGATAAAAAGTTTTTTATAGTAAAAGAATGACGAATGATAATAAGTTTCATGTGGTCAGGGGAATTATTAACAGCCACACATCAGTGACTGTCCAGAGATGGCGTTGGTGGAATTCAATTAGTTTTTGCGATGCGAGTCGACTCGAAATTATTACAAAAATCTGTACTAACCCCTCAGTCTATTTACTTGATGCCTTTAGATATTAAAATCAACGAAGACGCGCCCCACTCTGTCAAAATCGAAGTTAAATCGTATCTAAGAGTTTGACAGAGTGAGGCGCGTCATCGTGGATTGAAATATCTATGAGAGGATGGGCTGTAAAAAAAATAATATACCACCTGGCAACATCCAGAATCATAATATGAATGCTTTTCTAAGTTCAAAGCCATTTATTGAATGCAGTCCTCCGATTTTGCTCACTTAATCCAGCACCCGGTCTATAAGATAGGTACCTTTTTTTTTTTTATCCACAGGAAATGCCTGACGCATACCCCTCCGTCAGGGGAAACGGAGGGGTTATGTGGGGCTTGCACCCACTAAAACCTGTGCTTTGCCACGACGGGCCACGTTGGCGGGAGTACGGGATTCACTTGCGTATTCACCGCGCTCCCGCCAGGCCTCGACCCGCCACCAGAGCGGCAGGTCCCGTCGCTGCTGCCGGCAGCCTGGCCGCTGCCGATCCTCCTGAGGCGCGTCCCGAACAGGTCGCGCCACCTCCTCGGCCTGTTGGTGGAATTCGGGTGACGGTTGCCAGAGCCCCTTACGTCCGTCACCCGCAGGCCGGCACCGGTCGCCGGAGGAAGGTGTACACACTCCAGCAACCGGTGCGTCTCCTGCGAGAGGGATGTGCCGCCGTAATTATCCCTCTCGACGGGCGTTCCCGCCCACTTCGGTGATTTTTTTACGAGGTTGTCTTCCTCGTAGTGCCCCGAAGGGACTTGTGGGCGTTTCCGCCCCCGCCTGTAATTTTTTTATGAGGTTTTCTTCCTCCTTTGGTGTAGGTGTAGGCGTTTCGACACAGTGCCCTCTGCTGGGACTCAGAGGGACACGCGAAGAAAACGCCACCTATCCACCGTGCCAAGCTATTAGCCGTCGGTTATTAACGTTACCAGGGAGCACCGGCCCGTGCGCTACAGATGGGGCACCGTAGCACTCGGGCACCCGTGGAGGTTGCTTGGCCAGCCCCCCATAAGATAGGTACCCATTGGCATATTATGGTGACTTTAGGAAAATATTAATTATCTATACTATTTATACTATTATTTTTACTTGACTACCCAATATTTTCGACATAAAAAATTCTTGCTGTCATTAATATATAATCCGATGTAAGCTTTTAATCGAGTAATAAAATAAATTGTCCCATATGACTCCCATGGCGGCGCGCTCGTTGCGAGCGAAACGTCAATTTTAATTTGGCAAGCTACGCCCAACAATATGTTTACGAGGAAAAGCTTTAAAACTAATTGACAGATATCGACAATGTTTCTATTTAAATCTTGGACACAAAAACAATCAGTAAGCCAATTGTTATATTTTGCGGAACGCGCAATTTAAAGATTTCCTTCATAGATTTATAATAGATTGTCGCTCGCGCTCTGACTAGATGAATCCTATCTAACAACGACAGCTCCGTGAGTGCGGCAACTTTTTTTTGTAGTATGAGTGTGTCAATTTGAAATTTGTATGGTGTGCTAGTACTAGTGAGCGAGAAAAGGTGCGTGCGGCTCGGGTTTGCCAATTTGCGCAAAGCATTTTTTGCCGCACTTTTGAAGTAGAGGGTTCCCTCTTGGACCTCTATTATTTTAATCATTATTTTAATTTCTAAATTGGCTCTGATCTGCTGGGTGATTGAAGTAAATCGGCACCATAGCAGCGCAACCAGAGACCAATGAATAAATTTATATTGACTGCAACCACCAACAGCCAATCAGTGCCAATACTGCACAACCGATGCAAAAATTAACCAATCAGTGCCTACGCGGTTGAACCGATGCAAGCATGAACCAATCGGTGTCCATGATGTAACCTCTTCAATACTATTAGTTTTACACAGTATACTATAACTATTTATTAGCTTGATCGCAAGTTCGTTTGGGTGATTTTCAATTTTCCCTTTGTACTTTTCTTCCTTTGCTTTTTATGTTTAGAATTTAGGTGGTCCTGGATTTCTTTGTTGGTAATGAAAAAATAAATTTATGCAATTTTAATATAATTAATGAACATAATTTCCACAAGATGCTCTTATTAATAGATGAGATTTCAGCCAACGTCATTGTGGAATGCGTGAGTTCATTAGGTATGTGAATTAATTATGAGCTCATTCATAATTAAAACAAGGATTCATGACGTACCTACTCTCTTTAATATGAGTTCCTATAGAAATTAAACGAGTACTTAAGTTCCAGGTTTTTTATAACATGAACAACTTTCTTATTAATGTTCTATGAAACTTCATCTTTAAGTATTATGCCCAGTAAGTATTATGAGTACCTACACGAATAAGAAATTGATGATATCTTACGAGTCAATAGACAAGAAGCTTCCGAAAATATAAATAAATGGACAAACAAATAAGATACATCATTTTAGTCGAAATCAATAAAATGTCTCCAAATATTAAAATTTTATTTATATGGGTTCTCGATGTGTAAATGTTATTGAAGGTACTCAACCCATTATTTTCCAAATTGATTTCAATTGGAACAAATTACAAAATTATTACATGCAATTGGGCGATTTTAATTGGATTAACATACTTTAATATTATACTTACCTACCTACGACTAACGTATTACAAAATGTATTTGGTAGTTTGCATTTTTATTGGGATCGAATTCGTTTACCTGCTATAAGTTTTGTTTATAATTAGGTACGAGTAAGAAGATTTTAGTTAGAGACAGGTAACGCACCAGGGATATTCCGAATGTACCCACAGACCACTTTCAATTACTGTTGGAACTATTGTTATAAAAAATCTTTAGTTTTTTTAAGACATTTCTGTTAATTAGAACATGGAACAGGTGGGTAGGCTTCCCTGAAGCAGGGGACGTGCGCTCGGATTCGCGTGGGTTCGATTCCTGCCGTGGGCCACTTTGAAATTTTATATTTTCTAAATTGACTCAGGTCTGGTCTGGTAGGAGGCTTCGGCCGTGGCTAGATACCAGCTTACCAGCAAAGACGTACCACCAAGCTTTCCGGTGCGAAGCTGTGTAGAAGCCGTTGGGGTGACTTTACTTACCCCTTCTAAGTTAGTACGGTAACAATATCTTCGGCTGCATCGTCACTTCCCATCATATGAGATCGCAATCAAGTATTAACTTGTATAATGTACAACCAGCATCTCGGCTCATATGTTTACAATCATAACGAAATACATTAGTACTTAGTAGTAATGGCCACTCATATTTCTAGCACAAAATATGAGAAAGTATAAAGCGTTTTATTATTAGTAGACAGACAAGTCGCATCCCATTCAATAGAACTCGCTCGGTTTTATGTCAATCACTTTGAACAGTCGATGAAAGAAAGCATACATTATTAACGAAGTTGGGCAAACTAAAAAGCACTAAAAACTAAGAACAAAGAACGGTAAAAGCTGATGTTTAAAAATTACTACTTCGTAAAAGAAACGCTACTTTTGCTAGAGCTAATGTTTTTTCCCTTTTACTGAATACATTAATGACGATATTTATAGTTCAGTATACTGTCGGTGTTTGTTTGCTTAGTTTTACTTGCATTGTAATTTTGTGAGTATTGACAACTTTTGTGTTCAATATTCTGAAATATTCACGGTTAAATTACAGCCTAACTAAACATTGGAGCTTTTTTCCTCTACTTCTACTATTATGAAAATAATAGAGATGAAGACGAAGATTCTATTCTAGACTTTTAAGACTATTCGACATTGCTATTCGATAAAATCTGTGCTATTGGACAACTAGGTCACAGATCACAAATTCCCGTGTTCAATTCTGCGGCATAGTAAAGTGAGTTTTCCATAGGGATTTACTGTTCCGGTAAAAAACACACTGTTGAAGGTACTTTCTTAAAATGAAATTAATATAAGAAGCGGCATCACGTCACATGTGTCCCAGGTTGGTTGGAGGCGCCGCTTTAGATAATGCCGAGCGATGATAGCGATGCATTATTGCCAGGGGACGGACGCTTAACGACAGAGGAAACTCATTAAATACGCGGGGATTCATGACACGCGAGGGCATGTAACGGTATAACAAAATTTAGGTTATGTTATATAACTACGGTATAGGAAAGCTTACAGTTTTGTTTTGGAGTTTATTTTGTTTTAGTTTCGGTACAAGTGAAATAACATAGGGTTTTTTACGTAAGTATAACGTGAGGCGTGATTTAAATTTGTTACTTCGACTGAATTTATACGAAGTTATAAATTTTTCCTGAAAATAGTTTTTTGAGGAATACTTTTGCATATATTATTTCGCATTTGTTTCGTAATGTATAGGTACTTTACTGTTTGAAAGCCTATTGCAAAAAGAAACTACAAGTGTAGTACAGGGTGATCGAATCCTCGACGTATTATCTCTGTCGAATCATCGACGTATTAATATTTAGTTAGGTTGCACCATGGTTGCACATAATTATTAAAACACAGCTCACATTTTCACTGAACTTTTATTTATTTTTTTAGTCTGATCGCTTACATGGACAGCGTATTGGCAGACATATTGAGTAACAACTAAAGTGTTGCCACACTCACCTCAGTGTTGCCAACAATTGAACATTGTTCGCAACATATTGGGGGCCACGAGAAAATTTATTTTACATTTTTTTTTCTATGGCTATTATAATATTTAATATTATTATAATTAAATTTTTTGACAATCTCGTTTCTTTTAGACATTTTAGTCTAATCAGTAAACAAAACATAATAAAAAAAAACTTAAAATACAACACTTCTTAAATCTTTTCGACATACATAATTTCTTTTAGAGTATTAAAATAAATATAACTAAAAATTACAATTCGACTGAATTAAAATTATCTTTATTACCTAAAAATTAAAAATTACAGGATCTTACTATGCAGCTATGCTGATACACTACTGACAATGAATTACCTTGCATTTAAAGTAGCTTTACATAGTTTTATTGACAGCTAACATCTAATTTAACAAAATTATTTAATCCTAATTCAGTGTGTCTCAAATCATCATCAGCCTCATTATTTATTGGGAATAAACATATCTTTCTTATAGATCTAGTGTGTTTTCTCTTGTTAGAAGACATTACCTCCACAGCTCTTACAAAATTATCTTTCCCCGGAAATACATTTGTAATCCGAGCCATTCTCCATACAAGCGGAGGTGTATTGTCATCTACTAAAAGAACTAAATCTCCTATCTTTACATTGGGCGTGACATTTCTCCATTTAGGCCTTGACTGCAAATTATTTAAGTACTGTTTATGCCAGGCCTTCCAGAAAGATTGACAAATTTTTGTGGTTACATTCCATAGACGAAGTCTCGAGGTAGGTGAGTTGCTTATGTCATTTTCTGGATATGCCATAAGTGGCCTTCCAGTCAAAAAATGACCTGGAGTGAGATATGCAAAATCTTCACAATTTGACGACAAAGGTAATAAAGGCCTAGAATTTAGTATCGCCTCAATTTGGGTTAAGACAGTATACATCTCCTCGTATGTAAGAATAGTATTTCCAATAGTACGCTTTAAATGATGTTTAGCGCTTTTTACAGCTGCTTCCCATAGTGAACCAAACACAGGAGAATGGCTGGGTATGAAATGAAATCGTATATTGTTTTGTAAAGCATAATTCATTACCTGTGTTTGATGACTTTGAGAGCAATTTAGCTTATACAAGTCAGCTAATTGATTCCTTGCACTTCGGAATGCACCCATATTATCAGCAAAAATTTCGCTTGGTAGATTTCTACGTCCTGCGAAACGCTTTAGGCAGGCAAGAAATGTGGCAGTCGTCAGGTCTGAAGCTAGTTCTAAATGAACTGCTTTTGTTGCAAAACAAACAAATACACAAATGTAACCCTTTGATATTACTGACCTTCTAACTCTAGACTGTTTAATACTGAAAGGACCTGCATAGTCAAGACCAACCCTTTCAAACGGATGTGATTGAGTAACTCTTTGCTCCGGCAAGGAACCCATTAACTGCTTTGAAGCTTCTGCCTTTAATCTGAAACAAATTGTACACCTATGAACAATCTTTTTTACATGTCTCATACCATCAATTAACCAATACTTTTCGTTAATAGTTGACAACAATAACCTTGGACCTGCATGCAATAATCTTAGATGCTCATAATGAATGATCATATCAGTGATACGGGATTTTTTTGGCAAAATAATTGGGTGCTTTCTGTTATATGTAAGGGAGGCATTTTGCAGCCGTCCACCTACTCTTATTATGCTATCCTTATCTAAGAATGGATGCAGAGGATTTAGTGGAGATTTCTTCAAATCTTTACCATTTTTTAGAGAGTTAATTTCGTCTGCAAAATGTATCTTTTGCTCATGTTTTATAATGACTTTAATTGAGTCGCTTAGTTCTTCATTACATAAGAAATTGGACCTTATTCTTTGACTGTTGGCCTTTGCCTTGCAATTTTTGTAAAAACGCATAATATATGCAACTACTCTTATCATCCTATCTAAATTCGAATATCTTTCAAACAGATCGAATGTTAAATTTGTTGCTGAGAGAGCCGTGACGATGCAGGGTGCAACATTTAATGTCACTTTCTTTACTTCTGGTAACTCTTTTGGCAACTCAATGCTTGAATCAAATTCATACTTAGCGTCTTGTAAAAATGATGGTCCAAACCACCACATTTTGTTGTCAGCTAGCTCTTGCGGAGTGAGACCTCTGGTGATGCAGTCTGCTGGGTTTTCATGTGTAGGTACATAATGCCAAGCCCACCCAGGTGTTAACTGTGCCATGACCTTCACTCTGTTTGCCACATAAGCATTTAACTGTGTTATTTGAGTTTTCATCCATGCAAGCACGATTTTTGAGTCAGAAAACAAAAATACATCGTGAATTTTTAACTTAGCATTTATAGCTTTGTGTATTTTATTTGCTAGCTTTGTGAGCAGAAGTGCTGCATTTAACTCTAGGCGAGGCACAGTTAATTCCTTATTGAGGGGGTTGACTCTTGATTTAGAGCAAAGTAAATTTAAACTTGCCTTACCTTGTTTGTCGATCACTCTCAAATATAAACAACAGCCGTAAGCTTTTGAGCTGGCCGCATCTGCAAATCCTATGAGCTGCACTGACTCTGCATGCGCTATTGGTATATTTCTTTGTATATTAATAGGCTTCATATTTTCTAAACTTCTAGCAAATATTAACCACTCATCTCTTAACTCACCCGTTAAGGGAGAATCCCAATCCAAATTGGCAGCCCACAGTCTCTGAATGAAGCTCTTTGCCGTTACAATGATTGGCGCAACGAACCCAGGCGGATCATAAAATTTTGATATATAACTGAGTATCTGTCTCTTTGTTACTAACCTATCTGCAAATGCTTCAGGGCATGTAACTGTAAAACAGTCATCTTTGACATTATAATTAATTCCCAAAGTTTTTAAGTTTAAATTTTCTTTTTCAAAATCTATATTGTCGAATTGCTGCTCAGTTTCTGGTATATCTTGTAGAACCTGAGGCACATTAGAGGCCCATTTGTGAGTTAGAAACCCACCTCTTTTTAAAATCTCGATTAATTGTGCTTTGGCTTCTATGACTTTGTTCAAATCATTTTCTGAATATAATATATCATCTACATACGTACAGTTTTTTAATATAGTAGATGCAAGAGGTAACTCCTCTTTATAAAGATTGGCGAGTTCATCCAGACACCGTGTGGCTAGGAAACTAGAGCTTTTAAGGCCATATGTGACTGTATCTAACTGGATACATTGAATTTTCAAGTCGGGATTCTCTCTCCACAGGATATTCTGCAATGAGACATGTGCTGGATTAAGTTTAATACACCTAAACATTTTTTTAATGTCTGAAGTGAACATAAATTTACCCAGACGAAATAGCATTAGGATTTCAAATAGATCTCTTTGCACCACTGGACCATTTAGAAGTATATCATTGAGGGAGACCCTCTTATCTGTTTTCATTGAACCATCATAGACGGATCTCAGCCTCGTGGACCTGGATTGTTCCTTTATCACTGCATGATGCGATAAGAAATATATTGGATCAGTCTTAAAATCGTATTTGTCTATGTCTATATAATGACCATGTTTTAATTCAATAATTTCATCAATAAACTTTTTATATTCTTTAAACAAATTTTCATTTTTATGCAACTTTTTTTCTAAATTTATAAATCTCTTTAGAGCTAAGTTGAATGAATCACCTAAATGCTCATTTACTTGTTCAAGCGGTATTTTTAAGGGTAAATCTACCTGAAACTGTTGATCTTTTAATTGCACAGTTTTTTTTATAGATATCCTCACAGAGCTCATGCTCTGGCAAGCTTTCATTAAATATTTGAGGAACATCTTCTGTTTTCCAAAATTGCTTTAGAGTTTCACTTACGCTTGAGTCGCAAGAAGTGCATAAAAGTGCTACCTGTTTTTTAGGTTGGTGAGGTATATTACCCCCTAGTATATGCCCGAAGTGTGTGTTGATGAGGCCTGGAACAGGAGCACCCGGTGTAGTACTCGTGATGCTGTGTATCTGCTCCGGCAACAGCACCTGAAAAAAGACATCACACCCCATCAGCATGTCAATATTACTAGGAATGTTGTATTCTTCATCTGCTAACTTAATTCCTGATGGCAGGGTAAATTTTTTGAACTTTTGCTGCGGCAGCTTACATGTAATATTATCAACTACACTACAGTTGATATTTATTTTGAAGTCGGACACTGTTGAGCATACCTCAAGTGGTATGCTGTATTTGACTCTGTTGTTCATGTTTGTAATGCCGACTATATCAATATTATTTGTGTCTGGCTTGAGCCCTAACTCCTGCACTATGTGAGATGCCACAAATGAAATCTGCGAACCTGTGTCAAGGATAGCTTTGATATGTAGCTCCGTCCCATCTCCTCGCATTAATTTTACCTTTGCTGTAGGGAGTAAAGACTGGTTAGCACAATTATTTTTAGCTATCAAAACCACCGGAGGTTCCTGTTCTGCAGCAGTCGCTGTTACATTGTTTGTGGCGTATGATGAGTCATGAAGCAGGTTTGAATGTGACTTTTTACAAGTTTTGCACTTGTAATGATACCTGCAGCGGCCCGTATGAGCATTTAAGCAAACCTGACATATTTGGTTTTGCTTGACAAACGCTATCCTATTTTTTACAGGCAACAACTTAAACTGGTTGCAGTTGAATAATTTATGAGACTTATCCCCAGAACACTTACTTAAGTTACAGTAGATGCAGGATGGATGTGTCGTTGACACGTTGGCCACTGCTGCCATTGAAGATGTTGACCTTACTTGGCAACCTGATGTTTGTTGTTGGTGGTGGCCATTGCCGCTGATACTCTCCATCGCCAGGGCTCTCCTTTGTATAAAATCTAAAAACTCCTGCAACGAAGGCTGTTGTTTTATGTCCCTGTCCATTTGAAATGCCTTTGCGGTGACAGGATCTAGTTTCCTCAAAAGTACACACATGAGCATCGGGTCCCATGTGCTTACGTTTGGGTCTAGATTTTTTAATGCAGCGATATTCTGCTTGATTTGTGATATAAAATCCCTAAATGAGGATGCATTATTCTTAATTTGAGGCAAATTCAATAGTTGCGCAATATGATCACCCATTATGAGGAAATCATTTCCATACCTATCATCTAAAATTTTCAAAGATTCAGGGTAACTTTGACTTGTAAGCGGCAAATTAATAATTAAGTCTAAAGGCTCCTGTTTTAAAAAATTTCTCAAATAGTACAGTTTTTGTATGTTGTCTAAGTTACTATTTCCATCTATCACTGACATAAATACGCTTTTAAATTGTACATATTCACTATACTTCCCTGTGAAAACTTTGATTTGAATGTTAGGTAACTTAGTGTGAGCTCGAGGTTCACTACTTTTTACTCCTGAGCTGTCAGAGGAGAACTTTTTTAATGCACTGTTTATACTTGCCAGTGCATTCGTGTATTTATCTTCATATTCCTCTATTTCCTCGTCGCTACTACATCCTAACTTCTGTAGCTCTATATTTAAATTTTCAAATTCTTTAAAAGCTGTAATTAATCTTTCTCTTTTTACTAACAAAATTGACTCACTTTCTTTTTCTCCATGTTCCTTCACAAAATTGTATACCCGGGTAATAACATGCTTTTTGTACCCCCGAGCTGACACCAAGCTCTTTACATCATCCATTTTTAATAATTTTGTTATTAACTATACGCTATTTAGTTACAGCACAACTTAATTATAAAGTTTGAATGTAAAAACTTCTTTGATGTCTCAACTTTGACCACTCGAACGCTTTGACACCTCGAAAAGATACGAACACGAAAATGGTGGATTTGCACAATAATTGGCACAACACAATACACTTCCACTTGACAGCTTGTTGTTAACGCGCCCGGTGTGGCCTACGTGACCTGACTCGTTGCACGCGTGAACAGCCGAAGTCGTCTGACTCCCGAAGTGATGTTGTTACCGCGCCCGGTGTGGCCTACGTGACCTGACTCGTCGCGCGCGTGAACAGCCGAAGTCGTCTGACTCCCGAAGTGATGTTGTTATGTTGTTACCGCGCCCGGTGTGGCCTACGTGACCTGACTCGTCGCGCGCATGAACAGCCGAAGTTGTCTGACTCCCGAAGCGATGTGCTAGCAGCAGTCACACGCAATGGTAAAACCTTGTTCGGGAGCAAGATATTATGGCGTTGCAGCTCAGATCGTTGCAGGAACAAATTTCAAGACATTGCGTTGGTAATCATTACGCAATCACTGGTACATATTTCACACGAAGGACCATGATCGAATCCTCGACGTATTATCTCTGTCGAATCATCGACGTATTAATATTTAGTTAGGTTGCACCATGGTTGCACATAATTATTAAAACACAGCTCACATTTTCACTGAACTTTTATTTATTTTTTTAGTCTGATCGCTTACATGGACAGCGTATTGGCAGACATATTGTGTAACAACTAAAGTGTTGCCACACTCACCTCAGTGTTGCCAACAATTGAACATTGTTCGCAACACAGGGTTATAAAAAATACCTATTTGCTCTCGGCCTGTAGTTGTTTTAGTTGTTTACATGCCTGTATTTGCTTACATTAAACTGCTACTGAGACTGACTTTTTTTCATAAGTGCCTGTAAGCAACAAAAACAGAACATTTTACATTACTATGTAAGTTAGGCCTAGTGTGAAGTAAGCCATTTTTGATTTTTGAATCGTAAATAATATTTTTACATTTGAAAATTAGGTATGGATATCATTAGAATAAAGTAGCTCGTAAAGTATCTATTACATGACTATTAACATAATATCATACATTTATGATAAAAGCTAGACCTCACAATGCACATTATACGCATCGAGTTATAAATAACACACATTGGAACAGCTACAGATTATGAGAAATTAATTTCAGATAAAGAAATGAAACGCCGAAAACAAATAGACAATAAATAATTATTTCCCTTAAATTAAGCGATCCAAGTAACCTAAGAAACAAATCACGAAAGCAATTTTCCTTTACAAAAACCTAAAAGAAACGAGTTCGTTATTTACATCAACGATCGGTGAGCCGAAGATAAAAATCTTTTATCTGCCTCTGAATAGGATGTTTTTACAATAATTTCAAGGGAAATTTCACCTAATTACTGGAAATCTTCCGGAGCTCGGGTTTTCTTTGAAAGAGAAACATTTTTGTATATCGTAGGCTTTTTACAACTCCCTCTTTACAATTAGGTAATGTCTTAGTTTAAATTTACAAAACAGGTTAAATGGCGTTCTCAATTTTTTTTTTTAGTTTATTCTGGACGTAGCATTTTTATTATTTGTATATTATACTAAAATAATTATGTACTGTAATTCTCAATGGATCTTTGCCGTTCTAATTTACTTTTACCGTAGGTAAAATTGATTTAGCGAACTGGAGGCCGTCCTACATTTTCACAAGTTTTTCTTATTTTGTAATGCGTTTGTCTGCATTGTGCAAACCTTGTCATTATTCTCTGATTTGTCGAGCAAACTGCTACTTTTTTCCTTTTTTCTTCAATCTGATTCACGAGCTAGGTACTTTATTCTCAATGTATATGTTTAATCAATGCATATTTTTAATCGTGTCATTTGAAACCAAGTAGGATTCGACTGAGATATTAAATAATAATTCAATTTAATATATATTAAACGAGTACATACCACGCAATAGTGTTGGGTCTGTTGCCGATGTTGTAATCTTATTACATGTGCCGTGGTCGCGGCAAGACTAAGAATAAAACGATTTACAATTAATACGATCTATAAGTCTACTTGAAGCAACTTGCAGTATGCTACTGAAGGTTTATTTTTTACTTTTTCTATAATCCAATGCATATTATGAGATGTTAAATAAGACACGTTGAAAAGTTATATTGCTCTAATTTGTGAAACTTATTGCACACTGGCCTCTTCGCTTGAAAGCCATTGCAGAGCTATTTAGTTAAGAGATGCGCATCTGTTTGACTCGATAGAAAGACATTACTTACTTTACTTACAGCGCTTTTTTTAATGAGTAAGGTAATCCTAGAACACAAAATAATTCTAATTCAAATTTCGATTTATTATAAGTTTCACTAAATGCTGATGTACTGTAGGTACTTTGATATGTATATAACGATTATCTCGTTCGTTTTTTCAGAATTAAAAGATTCCGTGTTTTTTCTCGGCTTTCAAGTATGTGCGTCCAATAATGTAAATAAATCTTATTACCCAGAAGAAAATACAACAGCGAATCGATTTGCATTCCTAACAACGACAGCTCCATGACTCCATGAGTGAGGCAACTTTTTTTGTAGCGTGAGTGTGTCAATTTTAAATTCGTATGGTGCACGATGCTAGTGTGCGTGAAAAATTGTGTTGCGACGGCTCAGGTTTGCCAATTTGGGCAAAAAAAAATTTGCCGCACTTGCAGTCGAGGGCGGCCTCTTGGACCTCTATGCTCCAAACTTTACAGAACAATGTCTATACACGTGCATAAATGAGTATTTTATTTAAATAATAAAAAATACGAAGGTACTTTTTCCTGTGAGTTTTGACATCGATAAATGCATCAACTCTCTAAAATACATACACATCCCTTAACCACGGCTAAGCGGGTGAGTTTAGGTCTCCCTTTTTTTGCGGAGCTATTTGATTCGTTTTACTTGTGAAAGCGCATCTTCTTTGAACTTGCTTGAATTATTTAATCTTTTAATAGAATAACGACGTTCCGTAGCAGAGCCCTATCTGATGCGCATTTAGATACATTCCCCCAGTGATTACCTCACAAAATATTACCTTTTTTTGTAGGAAGCAATTTTAAAAAGCTCTTTAAAAATCTTGTTTTAGTAGTTGTTTGAGTTGTAGAGGGTTTTTAGCTTAGTAGTACCTAATTGATGAAATTAGGGTAGAATAAATTTACAAAAACTTGATAGTGGTGAACCGTTAGCCATGATAATAATTAGTAAGAATTAGTCCACATCCTATTTATAAGCAGGCGATAAAACCACCCCCCCCGATGGATTCCAATCTTGTCGCGATGGCGGGGCTCAGTAGCCGTGGTTGGGCCCCACGGTGAAGCCAAAAGGAATCCAGGAGGGGACACTCGGAGTGGGCCTGGAGATGGGCCCGCTCTGGATGCGTCCAAGAGGTTTGCGGGGGACAGAGTTTTCTGTCTCCTGCAGCCAGGAGGGGTCGCGGGAGGAGAGGCGTGTCGGTGTGTCGTTGCCGCTCGCCCTATCTCCCGCGACCAAACGGTGGCGCACCGTTAGATGCGGCGGGGCCGCAGGGGAAGAGGAGTGTCGGTGTGTCGTTGCCGTTCTCCCTGTCCTCTGCGGCTGTTTGGTGGTTTGCGGCGGAGCCAAAGATCAGATCCGCCGCGGGGTATGGGAGGTCGATGCCTGCGAAGTGCAGGAGCAAGCTTCGCAGGTATCGGCTTACCCGTGCCCACGGGTGCCACTTACGGATGGGCGCCGAGGAGGTAAGGCCGGCTTAGGTGTTTCTGGCGGGCCTTGCTGTTGGAGGGGAGCTCCATGCTCCACCTCGTGGAGGGGCTGCGCAAGCGGCCGGGCACCGGCGGGTTCGCGGAGGTTTGCGTAAGCGTTCCCGTGTTCCCGTCATACGGTGCGAGGAGGAAACACCGTGGGGTTTAGCCGGTAAGAGTCCGGCATAACCCAGCCACTCCCCCGGGCGACTGGGTATCTATGAGGATTCCCCACGATAAAAAAAAAAAAAAGGCGATAAAACCACTCTACATTTTCAAGTACAATAATGTGCAGATAATTAAAACTGTATGTGATACCTTCCTCTCCGCAGTCGACGTAGATATTGTCGGTTGGATTCCCAGCAAGGACTAATTTAGGATCCTAGTGGAGCAAAACTCAAAAAATATGAGACACACAACTGTCATGCGCGGAAATCACGTGATCAATTTAGCTAACGTGTCTTTTATTTTCAAAAAGTTTTTGAGTTTCGTTCCATTTGAGCGAATCGAATCGCAATTTCATGAATTTGAATCATTGAATCATTTAGCGATACTTTTCATATATTTTTGAATTTAATTATATTTCTATCTTTTTATGGTATCGTAAACTGCCTATGCTTTAATAGGAGGCTTCAGTAACCGCTGGTTATCACCCATATGGCAAAAATTTACCCCCAAGCGTTCAAGAGTGATATTGTTTTGTTATAAGAAGAAGTAATTAAAAGTGATAGTGAATAAAAATTATTCAAATCCTTCCAGGCGTCAAAATGGTTTATTATCGCATCTCGATTTTGGCAACGAGCCAAACTGTTTATTCATAAATTGCTCGGATTGGATCCGTTTCGCCGATATCGTTATTTGTATAAAATGGCTCGAGTGATGGCTTATTAAACACAAAGGTTCCCAGACTTGAAGCAGCAAAGGGGCCCGCTAATTGGGAGACGACGTGGAATAAAGCGGTGCTCTGTGATGGCATCATATTGACACCGATTGGGAAGTAAATGTAGAGGTTCCTTATAAGGAGAAAGCTTTCTAGAATTTTCTATTTGAACCGCTTTGTACATTTTTGTAGCTGGTTTCACAATTTCAATTTCTTAAATACACCACAAAGTACAAAGAACAGATAATAATATGCACCACATATTATCTATTTTCTCGAAACTTAAGTTTTATGTGACCTAAGTTACCGAAGATAGGAAATAACACTCATAAATTTTAAAGTCTCAAATTACCAGTCGTTGTCGCATTCAAACTTATTATTGATGACATAATATTTTATTGGCCTTCCTGATCTCAATAAAATCGGGATCGATTAGTGCATCGAGTCATTAAGAATTTGACTGGTTTAAGTATGCATCCAAAAAATTAGCCATTAGACCGATGATGCCCAAATCGCCATAGATACTTGTACTAAATTCGGCCAATTACAAGCTATACAAAAGGCAAGGGTGAACCGCTGACACAAAATTGGGGTTATTTGAGCGTGACTATAAATTAATTTCGGTGCAGGGCATTGCAGTTAAGCCTCCATACATTTTAATTGCCTTTCATTATCGGCTGTTCAGCAAAATGGCGTTTCGGTGACAATGGGCTTAGGACGCCCTTAATTTATTTTGACATAGGACCAAAGCCTTTAGGATACGATATTAATTACTGACACTGCGTCGTTTGGCTGGATGTATTCATAGAGAAGTTCGAAATTCTCATGGAAAAGGTACTACATATAGTTCCGAGGTACTTACATATAGTTCCGAGGTTTCCGCCCGTTCTTCTAGGTGCAAAACTACTTTCCGAACGTGGCGGTGAAATGAGTTCCTGTAAGTTGGGCCTATGTCAGACCAGGTTTACTTATCACGTGATCGAAAAACTACAGGTAGCCGTCTCGACGTACTAATTTCAGACGGCTGTCGCGCGCCGGCTACTTTGCTCGCGTTAGTTCTAGTACGGTCTATTTTACGCGCTGCGTGCGAGCCAAACTTAGTACGTTGAACGAGATAAAATTACGCGATAGAAAGAGACTACAGCTTTGCGTTTGTTGCGTGTTGTTTGCGCAGGCGGGGCCAGGCGCTATTGCGCACTGAATTGCATTTTTGTGTCACCCTAGAGTCGCTATTTCTTTAAATCATTTTGCGGAGTGAGCCTTTTGTACCTTAGTGGGTGTAGTACCTAAGCCGCAAAGGCACAGTGTCTGGGGATCGAACTCCAGGTCATCAAAGCAGAAGTTTGAACCACTAGGTTTGAAACACAAGCGTTTCGATTATATCCACTGGCGTTTTATTCACTCAAAATGTTTCAATGTTTTATTCAAATAGACAGGAATGGGATAATCCTTTGTTTCAGTAAATATTGCATTGTTTTGCATAGGTTTGCCTCGAGGCGGGCAAAGTGGAGCAAATGACATTTTCTCGTTGGATCCACTCTACCTGTTTGCTCGAAGGGTACCTACCTGTTAAATTATTTATTTGATCTGTTTTTTTTACAACGAAAAATGATAATGTAAGTACGTAAGTATACTCGTACGTAACTTTCAGATGATTTTAGGAGATCAATTTAAGTACCTACTAGCTACGAGCTATTTACTCAAAGTCTAAAATACATAAGTAAATACTGTTCTGGTAAATTACCCCAAATACAAATATTACATAGTAGTTGATATGTTGCTATGTCCTTGCTTTGTCCAACAAAACAGTGAGAGTTTTGCCATTTAGTGAAATGATTACCTACATGAAATGCCTGACACACAACTCTTGATCAAGGGAAACGGAGGTTGCATCTACTGTGTTTGCCACGATTTACAACGTTAGCGGGAGTACGGGATTCACTTAAGTATTCAACACCTCCTCGCCAGGTATCGACACCAGCGGGAGGTCGATGCTGCTGACTATCCGACCGCTTCCGACTCCTCCTAGGACTTTCCATGTTTATATATGTAAGTAAGTATAATGAAGTTGAAACTCATTCCAAAAATGTATCTTTATACTCATATCAACGTCGCCAGCCCCCTAATACTCTTATACTAATAAAATCCTTTGTTTTGTCCCTTTCTTATTCTTCGTAAACAACGTGCTTACTTTTACTTTTACCAATAATAAATATCAGTTCTCGGAAAAATTATCGAAGGGATAAATCACATCTACTTTAATAGGAAATTCCAAACTTTATCTCTTATATCACGAAAGTTGTATTTGCCGGCCGCACTATTGTCATAATTATTTTTGCTCTAAATTGCTGAAATCCACAGTATGTTTTACACCGAAAGTTGTAATTTTGTTGATTAATTTATGTTACTATTTTTTTTCCTAATTGTAACCAATAATCAGTTTCTAAAATACGTATGATAAACCATACGTATCAAGAAATCCCTGAGGATTTTTATTTATATTATTTCAAATACACAGCCTTATCCGCCAAAGCGGAAAACTTGATAAAACTGAGGACCCGGTTTATCTTTTTCCGTTATCCGAAATGTGTCACAGAGTACGGAACCCTTTTCCTTTGACAAGACAAACTAAGAGAGATAAAATGTTCCTTAACGGACATTAAAGAGCTGTTGCCTTGGAAGAAAGCCATAAAAAGGCGCGATTCCTCGGAGACCTCTGCTCAGCTTCGCTGCTTCTCTGCTGAACCCAATTAATAAAAAGTCTTATATAAATCTAGTGTAGATCTTTCTTTCATTCATAAGTTTCACACACTGCCTTTAAATGTTTTTAACGAATTTAATGAATTGATTGTTTTCACTAGAACTAGCTACGACCTAGATACGACTACGATAGATATTTTCTAGCGAAAATATCTTGTGATTTTTCACTATGTTTAGTGATTTATAAGCATCCAAACAAAATAACAAAAACATGTGCTTACAGCTTAAGTATTACAAGCTGATATAAAGTTGACGACCTCCGTGGTTGAGTGTTTAGCGTGCCGGTTTTCAAGGCGCTGCAATGTACAAAATAAGTTTTCTACATTGTCTTGGGTTTGGGTGTTGTGGTACCTTCGTTGTTTCTGATTTCCTTAACACAAGTCGATATGCTACTTACTAAGGGATCGGAGCAATGTATGTGATGTTGTCCACTATTTATTTATTAAAAAAAAACTTTGCAACTGATATAAAATAGCATCAAGAGCTGATACTTCAAGCTATTGATATCTATGAAATTTAACATCTTGATGTCATATCCTTTGAATTTTACTTTCAGAAGGTAGAGGAAAATGTCTCAATCGGACAATTTATTAAGATGATTAATCTTTAAAAATAAAACAGAGAGGGAGATATTTAACTTTTTTCCGTTACTTACAAAAAACATATTATATGCAAATAAAAAATTAATTAAATTGTAAAAAGTATGTTTAATAGGAAATTACTGAATCTAATACAGCATTTTTGACTGTAATTTTGAGAAGGAAAAGAATTTCTTTTACAATGAAGCTCGTGAGTCGTGACCTGTCTCTAGAAATTTAACCTTACTGAATGCCTTCGTCGAATTTAGTGTTTTCACTTTACTGTACAGACTGCGGAGGTACCTTTCACGAATTCGATAGAGGAAGCCAGCAGTTATTACCTCCGGAGTCTTTGTTAACATACTAGCAGCTCCCAGACCCTCCTGAATTTAAATAAAGAATTATTTTCAAGTATTTTGGCTGAGAGGTTTTATTGTATTGTTTGATTGTGTGTCACTCTGATAGATGAAGGAGCGACTTTCAAATGGCATCGGCTTTGTCGTTCCACTCTTGGAGGTAATGTCGTTGAGTTCGGATGGATGAATTGATTAAAAAGTTTGCCGACGCGAGGCCTCGTAAAGTTTAAATGGGTGTAAAGCTTTCTTAAGATAGGAGTAGGTAATAATTATAGCATTTTTGCGTTATTGTACTTTATACACAGCAATTCCTTATCCCATATTTTTACTAAGTGGATATTTAATTTGTTCGTTAAGTACCATAGAATAGAGCCTCGAGGTCACAGTTCATATCAGGATTTTGTAAAATCTTAAATATCTCAGGTCTGGTCTTTAGGAAGTTTTGGCCATGGCTAGTTTTTACTCTACAGGCAAAGAAGCACCGCCGCGATGCTGTGTAAAAATTGTTAGGGGTAAGTTCAACTAATCGTTCCAAGCTGGTAGGTACGATAACATCTTCGGCTGCACCATCACTTAACATGAAGTGAGATCGCAGTCTTACTCACTTGTAAAATGTAAAAAAGCCTCACTATTCTATATAAATAATTCAGCTTTTGAAGTCTTACCTTGTAATAGACTTATCTAATTCAGTATCCAAATATTTTCTTGATTCATGTACCTTTTGAACAATAACTAGCTTATTAGCTCCCGCTACGCTCGGGTGATCCCTTTGGGATTTTCTCAAAGTCTTACTGATTATGATAATATTATAACCTTCTCAAATTTTTCTTTTTTCTACAATTAAAAACCTTATGAAAATCCGCACTGTAGTTCCAGAGATTACCACGATCAAACTTGAAGGGACACTCTACACGTAGTGATGATATAACAACAAAATGTCAAGAAATAACAACCTGAAACGTCATGAACTTTACTTCTTAGTTAGCTCTATGGGAATATTTCTATGGGAATATCCCCATACTACACGAGCACGTTCTAATTTCCTCGATTGTTAGCAACGTACGGTTAACCTGAAACTCCGGTCGTCACGGGAGCGATTGAGCTCCGCCGGCTGCAAATGGGAGGCATAAACGAATTTAAGCCAACAATTTTAACCTTCCAACTTACTCGTGAACGAGAATTTCGACAATCATTGTAGAAATGGCAGTTTCGTACGGCTATACTCGCAAGTAACATGTGTAACAACGTGACTTGTATTTAAAAGTTAGCTAGTGTGGTAATGCAGATGCGTAATTTCAGTTGTTTACCTTTTATACACCCCTACAAAGCGTATAAGCATATAAGTGGCAAATAGCATTATAGATGATACATCGCCATTGGGATGATACCGTTGATTTTCTTAACGTGACAGTGCGAGCTGCCAAACATAATCAACTAAGACCTAGCCCAAACAAAAGTTGTCGTAATTTTTTTTAATTCTACATAGGTTTACGCTTGACCACAATCTCACCTGATGATGTGGTCGAAAGTGACGATGTGGTCGAAGATGGATCGCGCTTACCTAGATGCCTATTCGCTCTTTTTTTTAAAGGCACAATACCTACTGTTACATTAACAAAATTGTGATTTCTAAGAGAGTTGATTCTTATATAAAATCACACTCGTCCTTATAAGTAAATACATACAATAATACTTATCATATAAAAGTAGCGCCTCCGATGTCTCAGGTGCGCGAAGAAGTTTTCAATCAAATGAGCTAAGTGGGCGCTGAACGAAATGTACGGGCGGTGACTGATTGACAACATTGTAAGGAGAAACGATTCCTTCGCATTTTCTTCAAGTAATTCAGAAACTCTCGAATACCCATTTATTTCGAGCGATGAAAGCCTGATGGATTTTTCACGTCACAGACTTCACGTATTACATTAAATATTTAGGCAAAAAAAAACACTGTAGCGATCACATCTTTTGATATTAATATATATATAGCTACTTGTGCTGATTCACTGACTGACTGACTCATTGATCACCTCTCCTGAACAATTTTGTATGAAAAATTTTTTTTTCAATAACCAATTCGTATACAAGAAAAAAATTCATTCGGAGGAAAAATATGGAGAGAGCTGATGATTCAGGATTTCGGAGATGGGTGAAGAGCACAGCAAGGGTATCGGAGATAGGTGGGGGGTGCTCGACCAAATGTCACTCGAAATGTCATCCAATTGGCAGTGAGCTGAAAAAATTTTCAAAATGGCGGAAAAAAGATGGCCGCCATACAAACTTCATCGGCCTTCATCTCGAAAAGTATAAAAGTTGGAAAAGTGGTTTCTTGGAAAGAAATGATCAGGATCCCAAGGTCTATTCGATGGATAGAAAAAAAATCAAAATGGCGGAATTTAGTTTTCCATAGAAAATGTATGGGGAATATTGAAGAGACCACGAGTTGTAAAACATGAAGTGCTTTGATGCGGTTTTTTGGAAGACTACCAGAGAAAAATATGAATTGAGGTGATGATTGAGGATTTTAAAGACAGTCAAGGAGCATGGGCAAGGTATTATAGTTAGGTTGGGACTGCTGAAACAAAAAATACTCGGAACTTCAGGCAATTGGCAGTGAGCTGAAAAAAAAACAAAATGGCGGATACAAGATGGCCGCCATACAAATTTCGTGTTGCTCTATCTCGGAAAGTATAAAAGATATGAGAGTGGTTTCTTAGCAAGAGGTGATCAGGATCTCAAGTTCTACGGGATGCATGGAAAATAATTCACTGTGGCGGAATTTTTCTTTCCATGGAAAATGTACATACTATGAGAAGAGACAATGATCTAGGATTTGGATGATGATTAAGGAGCACTGTCATGGTTTTAAAGATAGTTAAGGGCTGTTCGAACAAAAAATACGCTGAACCTCATCCGATGAGGTTCAGCGTATTTTTTTTCTTCGAACTGCCCGTAACTATCTTTAAAACCATGACAGTGCTCCTTGGTAATTTATTCAGCTCACTGCCAATCGGATTCCAATAGAAGATGGAGATGACGGCGATACCTTTATGGGCGGGAAGACTGCACGCGGGCCACATGTGGCCCGCGCACACACGCGCCCTACTAGTTACATATATAGATATATGGAGTTTTTCAAAATCAGAATAATTGTAAGATTATGTTTTTGTTGCTTACAGGGGACATAATGTAAAAATGTATCTGATTTTTTTAGTTTGGAAAATCAATAAGTTATATATTAGTTTGGAAATCCTATATATGTAAATGGGCTGAAAGCCCATTTATATATATAGGATTTCAAACCTACATGGTCCTGCACTACTTGTGTGATGTGTCCAGCGACTTTTCGCGACTCTCTTTTAATTTCGTCAGCCCATCTGGTCGGTGGTCTGCCAACACTGCGCTTTCCCGCACGGGGTTGTCATTCCAGCAAAATGAAAATGAAAATCCTTATTTTTCAGATAGGCCTAAATTTTATGTGCGCGTATGAAAGGTCTAATATCTACTCTCAGGTACGGAAGGAACGTTTGCACCGAGAAGAACTGGCAAGAAATCGGCACTTGCTCCTTTCACTTACTCTTCACTTCACTTTTCACTTGCTCTTCACTTTTCACTTGCACTTCAGTTTTCACTTGCTCTTTATCTTTTCTTATTTAGTATGAAAGATGAAAAATTATTACATATTTTAAGATCAGGATTTGAGGAGATGGAAGGAAATCCCTATCATACCAAAAAGGCTTGGCACTTCCCCAACGTCAATCATTTCTACACATAAACTATTTATGATAAATAATTGAAACTGTTCCCGTTAATATCATTGTTATTTAAGTTTATAAATAAGAATACTAGCTAATTCCTATAAAAATCTAACCTACTTTAGCTGAGATGACGGGTAATACCACCGAGCCATTTTAAATATTACTATCTCCATTTATTTATAGTCAGTAGAAACTTTAATACCGTGCCATTGTTCCGGCTTATCGTATATCCGACCACTTTTATTTTTAGCGGCGCTGATTAAAATTTCAGAACAAAGCGAGAAGCCTAGCACTGTTCGTGAGCAGGAATAATTTAGCCTCGGGCATCCCCCGTCTGTCGTGCGCTTTGACTCGATGATTACCGGACGAGGACTTTAGTGCTGGGCAAAGACACCTATACTATAGACCTGGCGGACCGCACGAAAAAATGTCGCCAGTTTAAGGGAGCAAGAATGACTATTTTCACCTCCCCTGGCGTCAGTAGTCAGTAGACCGCGGAACGTAGTGATTATATACTCTTTGGTCCCCGCCACAGATAATGACGCTAACAGCACGTTTCCATGGAGACGGTTTCCGCCATATTAGATTCTTAGTAGCGGGAAAATGGAATATAACTTAGTGGGAAATTTAAGTAAAAAACATCAAAATGCCTAATTGCATTGTAAAAGGCTGCAAAAATTGCAGTTTTAAATTTAAAAAGGAACATGGGATAACGTATCATCGGTAAGTAACATCTAGTAATATTACATGAGTTTGTTGGAAATAAATTATTATGTACTTACCAAATGTAAACGGCAATCCAATAGCCACATAATAACCACATAAATATTATAAGATCACACATATTGTATTGTTCTTGCATATTAATAATATAAATAGTTATTTTAAAAAAGTTATTTTGATATTCAATAATTAGTACCGAACTGCCATTTCCGAAGTGACTTTGTAAAGACGTCATTTTTATTTGTTTTATTTTTGTCTCAGGAACTTAGATTAATTTTATTAAGTATACTTAATATGTATATCTGCATGATTATTTTTATAGGCGTGCTTTTTATTTCTGTATTTATTAACAATCAGCTGTTGCTCGCTGTGAGGCTTTTTCAATGTTCCACGTTTTTCTTCAAAACAATATTAGTCGAAGAGAAGTAAGATTTAATATAAGACAAAATATAAAGTTAATAAGTCGTGGAACAAGCGCTATTAATTTTAATGACAGAAATACCCAACATTTCCGTCTAAGAACATCTTGGTATTTTAGGTGCTTTTATAACTAAGAGATACAGGCAAACTCTATTAGGATACATGGAACCGATTTAAAATGTAAAAATATTTTATAGTTTTTTTTAGTCAAGTTCTGCACAAAAATCCATAGCATTTTTTTACTGTGAATCGACTAAGTTTTATATGTGCAAGCAACATACATTGAAAAAGAATTCTGCCAGTGGAAGTTGGTCAAATTTCATAAAGTATTCTTTTTCATAATTACTAACAAGCTGAATTCAATATGTGTAGTACTTGCTCGTGGTCAAAAGTAAAATCATTCAGAAAGTATTATTACAGATTTCCAAGAGATCCCATACGTGAAGAGATTTGGAGTCGCATTATCAGGACAAGAAAATCAGCCTTATTTTAAGCCCACTAAAAACACAAGAGTATGCTCCGCTCATTTTAGTGACGAGGATTTTGTTATCTCAAAAGCTGGACTGCGAAAGCTAAAAGAATCAGCTGTACCGCAATTTCATAATAATATTTCATTAATTAAATTTCATAAATAAATTAATTATATTTCATAATAATAATAATACCTATATACAGGTACTGACCTCATAAACTCATCTATACTAAAAATAAAATGTATACTCATATTTTATTAAAGAAAATGTTTAGCGATCACTGATGAATTCTGAATTATAAGTAAAAATACATTTAAATTATATCCGTATGCCACTAACTTTTTTACCATTAATTTATGCGATTAAAACAGGAAGTACGTCCGATTCCCGAACAAGGTTACCTCTACAACCTGTGCAGCATTGCAGGCAAGGTGACCATAGACATAGATAAAAAAAAAAAGTTTTTCGCTGGAGTTTCCACAGATGGCGCAACATTTTCTTGTAATTGTATGAAGAAGGTTTACGTAAAATGTTCGGATGGGCGTATCTTGATATTTGTATCTATTGTGCTGGGTTAAAATAATGAACGCAGAACGCAGCCTCCACATCGCTTCACCGCTCGTAGATATGACATCACACCGACCAATAGCATGATTAGAACTGGCTCACGCGTTTTGGTGCACCTGATTGTGATTACAGTTCAGATTTTCATAGAACTAGCCACGACGCCTATATTTTGCTGAGAAGCCACTTGATTTTGCAAAAATACTTATTGTATCGACGATGTTACATCTATGCTCTATGGCTATATCTATGGTTAATTAATGCTTGCACAGTCGAATCGCATAGACACTGATTGGTTAATTTTGCATCGATTATGCAGCCAATGCACCAATTGGCTGGTGATGGCGTTGTTCTGGTACCGGCGATGGTTAGCCGATGTGATACAGTCATCATTTTTATCAAAATTATTTTATCCCAGTTACTGGAAAATACTAAGTCGTGTACAAGAGATTCTCTTAAAGGAAAGGGAGTTCGAGATTTGACATAATATTATCCAGTCCGCTGTTATGGTTTAATAGAATGTACATAACCTTTTTTCTGTTGCCTAAGTCTTTTCTTTCTATTTTTTGTTACAAAACGACTCTTTCGAAACAACTCGACCGATTGTTATGATATTTTCTGTGTATATTCGGTAGATCTGAGAGTAGGTTGTAAGCTATTTTTTTATATCCCTAATGGTCAAACAATGTTTACCGGGTCAGCTAGTATAGATATAAAATAATAAGATACAAAAGTTTTACCTTTCCCGAGTCTATTCTGTACAGTGTGCATTCTCTAATCCGGAGAGAGTAATGCCTATTGAAATCTCCATAACATAATGGAAAATATCTTACAATTCAAGTGCGCGCTCACGCTAACGTTATGATTTTTGTGCGTCGTCCCCAGAGCGCAACCCGGGGTGGCGAGCACTCTGTGACTCTCTGCGTATGATCTCGCATAGTTATAATGACAACCCTCCATCTATGCTTTCATTTTGTGCAAAAAATTCTAAATGAAAGACGCATTTTTTAATATTTAGCATCGCAATTTTGTTAGATTTTTAGATTCTGGAGAAAAACTAACTGGTAACTGTTCAAAAATCTTGTCTGTTCATATGTTAAGTTGTTTAGTGTTTATTTATTTTATTATTCATAGGAAAATTTACAGCTAAATCTTAGTGACTAGTCTTACATGTAATTATCTTACAGCGGCATGTTTTTACAAATATGTAAAGGCAAAAAAGATATAGAAAGAAGGAGTTTGAGTAACAAGTGGTAGAAGTTAATAGAAGATATTTTGTAGAAGTTAGTGGAAGTGGTAGTGGTAAAAGTTTATTTGATATCCTTTTCTCAGATATACCAAATTTACACAAAAAAAAATTGGAAGATAAATTTACTGTGCCCCTAGGATTTAACATACTTATATTATATTAAACAAGAAAAGGCATAGTAGCAAATAAATACGTTCTTATATATCTCTAAATTGACACAGTAGGTAATAAATAGTAATCAAAAACAAAGTTAGCCAAAATATACAATGTTGAAGGTAATAAATTCGGAGGGCGTGCTTTATAGACATATCGAATTACGCACTCTGGTGTAGTGTACCCTCATAAACGTCAATGGTGGACCGGACGTGGGTTCGCGTCCGGTTTCACGCCATCCTTCGTTAGGATGGAGGTAAACATCGTGGATTGTTTTACCATAAGCTCGGAGGAAATGTTCTTTTATTTTTGAAATCCATACATTTATCGAAACAGGTATAACGAAAATTTATTGTAGAGAATAAGAAGACAGTCTTGGCTAAAATATAACTACTCAATTTCACTAATATTATTATTGATACTTTATATTAAAAACAAAGGAGAATGCCAGAAAATGGGCTAGATTTGCGTCACTCTGCGTCTCAAGCTCGTATGCATGAAGAATCTTGTAAATGTGAAAAGGGGTCCAAATGTATTATAAAAAAAAAGTAATTAAACGTTTCGAACCATGTGGAACCGCCATGCCACTTATGAAATTTGAAAAATTAACCACTTAGAAAATCAGATTATTTTAATTTCCCTGTTAATATCTTCTAATATTTTTTTTTACATAATATTGAGAATATTTCTAATGTTTTACCGATGATTTGGTTAAGACGCAAGGTATATCCCAATTTTCATACAAGATTCGGCATTCTCCTTTATGGATTCTCACAAAAAATTTCATTGTAAACAAAACACTGTTAACAAGCTTTTAATTAATTATTGCAATGTAAATTGTATGATCGGGACTCGGATGGAATCTTGCCACTGAACAGAAGCAGATATCTACAACCGATTGAACTGATGTATACCTACAAGTTTAGTTTGGAAAACAAACGTCACCGTCATTACAAATCCAATATTCAAAATCCAACATACAAAATGGCTGACTATTTTTAAGGCACTCCTTGCAAATATCAATATAGTTTACTCAGAAGGATACGGATAAATTTCCGTATAAAAGCTTGTATGAAAAAATTTGTACCTAACTGGTAACTTACCTGCCTAATAATAAAACTGGCAGAATAACTCGAACTCTATGACAGCAAGGGTCTTCTCTTTGCGGATATAAAATGTAACACAAATAAAAATTAAATATGGCAAAATCATTACAAAAATTTTACAGCATTAAATAACAACATTAGAACAGCGCTATTTGGCAAAATGTTTAAAAGCTGAATTCTTTTCAGCCGGGGCGAGCACAGTGTAAATTGCATTTGTTATCTCATATCTGCGAACCGTCCTGCGTCCACTTGAACTGAAATGTTATCTAGGAATCTAAATGTAGGGGGGATTGAGAAATATTGCACGGAAAATAGCTCACGATTGAAATATAGAGATAAAATGTGCTCACTGAACTGAAAAGATAAGCGCAATACGGGAAGTTTAACTCATTTATGTTGGGAGTCTTATTTCGTTTGAAAAGCTCGGTACTAACTCTCTGTTGAATATTCAACGTTTAAAAAATATATATAAAGTTAACGAGCTGACCGCGCAAATGTTCAATTGTCTAAGCTGTGACAGTGAAGTTTGGTAACAAACATTATGACATCAAATTTTATATATTAGAGATGAAATATTTTGTTTATGGGATAGTTTATGGGCAATTCATTCAAAAATCATCATCATCATAACATCAGCCTGAAGACGTCCACTGTTGGACAAAGACCTTCCCATATCATCGACACCGCATCCTGTTACAAGCTTTCTACCATTAGCTAATGCGCCACAATACGCTTGCTTTGTACGCGTTCTTCACTTTAGGACATTTTGGTTCCACCTGCCCTGTCCACTGCCAAATTGCTGATAGATAGCTCTATTTTGGTGATCTTACTACTGCTGTTGAAGAAATATTCTTTCAGACATGCACACAATTCTCTCCTATAATATAAAAGTGTCAGACTTTTCACAATAGATAAGAAAGGAACAACAGTAACTCCATTCCTATAGCAAACTGATAATTGTGAATGTTTTATTCCTCTGAAACCTCAGAACTCGATAAATCTATTACAATAACGGTTTTCGATTACTGGCGAAATAGAAATCGAGATTAGAAATCCATTACGCGCGGCACACGGCACCGTGTACAATTTCGTTTTTGTATGAAAGCCTTCCCAAGGGCCAGTGATGGAGAAACTTTTTCCTTCTCCGTAATTGTTAGGGCCGATGCAAGGTAATAAATAACCACAGGCTGCGGCCCTCCGATTTAACTTGCTAATGAAGGCAGTACAAGTTACAGGAGCATACCTTCCCAATGACACCCTCTAATGTACGCTTGATATTGAATAACAACTCCAATGAAAACTGTAAGCGACTTGTTGGAAAGAATTGTCATAATGATATACTGAAATATATCAGGAGTTTTCTTGAAAAATTTCCGTCTTTAATTCAAAATTAAAATGAATTATACATATTACCTACGGAGGTAATAAGTATTGATTATATTTTATGTCGTGGAAATAATAAAATTTAATTGTTGCCTTACTACTAATAATTATATGATGGAATTTCCAAATTTTAAAGGTCCACATGGAGGAGTATTAATATCTTCATTTAATTTGTACCTAAACAACTAATCTAATCCCTGCTCTTGACTCTATCCTAAATCCCGATATGTCTAAATAGAACCTTGCAAGTAGAAGCAGTAAAGTTACGGTAGGATGAAAAAAATCTGAAACTTTTAAATTAGCTACGCAAAGGTACAGCCGCATTGATTTGGACTTTTATGGGCCTAGGGGAGAGGCCATTGACGTTATTAATTTGGATAAGTAATGTTTCAATATGAAATTTTTGATGAAAAAAGAAATTTTAAAAATTTAATACTGTTTTCTGTCTGTTTTCTTTAACAATATTATAGGCTAGCGCATGACTGTGATTACACCTGACGGAAATTGATGATACAGTATATGAGGTGGAACGCGCTTGCCTAGGAAATGCCTATTCACTCTTGATTTGAAGGTGCCCAAATTGTAAGGCTTGGGAAAGACTGCCTGGGAGTGTGTTCCAGACCTTTGCAGAAATGAGGCCTGTTTTTATGTGAATAAAAAATATGACCGAAGAATACCTACGTGCATCCTTCATCTATTATATTATGATTATAATTATGAGCTCCTAATTGTATCTCGCGATATTAGATTCACCAATATACTAAATTGCCTCCCATTATAGAAGCAAAAAACAACATTTTAAATCTCAAAGGTTTTCCGAGTTTCAAGAAGCGAGGCTATAAACGCAAAGGGACTCAGGCTAAACAAAAGTGTGGTTTATTCGACCGCTATCAATTCCCTAGGCTACTAGATCTCTTTAAAAAGCATCCTTCGTCGTATCAAAGGGCAGCCAGTGTTTTCCTTAACACGAATCGGTTCGTGAATCGGGTGCCAATAAGAGGATCCTTGGTATACGCTTCTGCACTTGAATTTGTCTATAACATAAATAAAATTTCAGTACCTTATTTCCAGGTACAGGAAATTTTGTTTGAGGAATGTTCACAAAGTTGTAGGCATTATCTTTGCAAATCTTTATCTGGATTTATCTTTATCTTGCTACATCTTTAATTTTCTTTATCTTAGGCAAATATTTGATAGGTTTTGGTAGTGTGGTAAGTAGCATGTTCAGCCTTCGTCATATTTGAACTAGTTTCACATTGAAACAGTATCTAAAGCTTTACTTACAATAAAATTTACAGTAAAAAATTTCCACTAAAATAACTCATACTTGTAATATATTTTCTGTTACGAACAAACTTAATGTTGGTTTATGTGATAAAACTAAATATTGGTTTTTAGGTGAAAGAAAAATATTTAACATTTTTAACAAAGACATCAAACTTAGCCAATAACGAGGGCTCTTAGCTTCTTGACTCAGCTGGCTAAAGCATTTTACTCGGTCATAACAACGGAAGTTTGGTCTGGACATGGACAATGGACAGGCTCACTGCAATTTCAATGGGAATATATATTTTTCTATAGTGAATAGTTCAGAATATTTTAACACAAAATGTCTGTGAAGTTTTAAAATATAACGAGGATAATAGGTATAAAATAAATTTTAGCAGAAAGGCGAGTACAAGATATACCTAATGTTAATAATTCGATTGAGTTTTCAATATGTATATAAGTCCCTCAGCGTGCTATGGAGAGGGCTATGCTGGGCGTTATACTGAGGGACAGAAGCTGCAACGAAAATATCCGTAGGAGAACTGTGTCGGCAATTATGCCGACACAGCCCAATGGCAAGCTGAAGTGGTCGCCTGACCAATGACTATATATGTCGCAGAACGGACGGTCGTTGGGGCAAACGTATTTGGGAGTGGGGACCGCGGTGGGACCGCGTATGTATCAGGCTTTCTCGTAGGTCCGGTCCAGCTGTAGTCGTCTATAGGCGTATTAAGTATACGTTTATAGTTTTGTGCCAAAAAGTTGTGGGATATAACCCACAATTTGTCTGGTACAAATATACTTTTTGGATAAAATAGACATCAAAACAAAATTCTCATCCCACGTAAGTATTGATACCACAATGTCGCTCTTTGGACGTTTGATTTATAACGCTGAATCCTTCTACGACCCGTGTCACTCAATTCAAACTATAAATAATCGTGAGCGGCGCGAAGAAGCACAGCCTCGTATATTAGCTTTGTGACTTGAATACAAGAGAAGCCGACAAATTCGATTCACATACGTTTTGCCTAAGGATGTTTTATTGCCAGGAAATCAAGAAGTGCCTGACAATCTTTGGGAATATTGAGCACAGAATTGTTACCAATATTACGAATACCATCGGTGATCTTAGCTTTTTTATTCAATGAAAATGTCAGTGTATGTCTGAAACTCACTCACTCGCTCACATTTTAAATTTGAATATCAACAATTTTTTTGTTAGTTACAGATTGCCACATTTTCTCATAAGAGACATAAACCAGGCTTTACGCAATAAGAATTTTAAATGCATGACGTCATTCAATGACCTTGTCTGTTGTTTTTTTTTTGTATAAATGGCCGCAATTACTGAACTGATTTGTCTAAAATTTAGAATGGATGTAGATTATACCCGGATTAGCAAACGAGCTACTTTTATCCCGAAAAATCCATAGTTCCTACACGATATTTTGTGAAAACCCGAAATACTCGCGAGCGGAGCCTCGGCAACAACTGTTAATAAAAAAAAACCTGCAAAAGAAAAAACTGGAAATACATGAAGTTAGAGTAAATAAAGTATTGTTAAAAGTTATTGAAGTTTTCTTAAATTCTTTGCACATTGAACCGGGAAAAGATGATCTTTATGGATCCGATGTTTATTCGCTATAAAACAGGGCGAAATCTTTATGATTGGTAAAGCCTACAGTATTTTATGGCTCCTATTTTATGATAGCGCGTGACTTGTGCGACTAAATAACACGTCGCTGAAACGACTTCGTCAACTGTGTTTCGTTTATAGCTTTGCGAATTTATTTTTTTAACGCACATGATTAAAAAAAAAAATTGAATTTAGTTTTTTTACTAAATTCAAATTAGTACCTCTTTTAATTATACACCCATACTTCCTGCACGTTAAATCGAAACAAAAATAACATTTTCATTTTGTAATTTTTAATTATAGAAAAGCTTTTCTTCGTTCCACACCAAACTTTTCTCTCAAATCTGAAAGAGCAGTGAGCGTCTTTCATTCACAAAAATATTATTCAAGATATTCGTATATTAAATCGTAGCAGGTAAAACGGTCGGTAAAATTGAAGAGTTAATTTTGATCCTTTGGACGGACCATTGATATTCCAATAAAATAAATAGGTACACGTGTGGTACACGTACAATTTCTCTATCTGTTGATACAATCAACATCAGATTGGGAAATTGTACGAGTGTTTATGATTTATATTGTTTGATAAACAACGTGAACGGCAATAAGGCTGCTTGATTACCAAAGATGTGTTATGCCACAATGTGTTTACCACTATTAGCTGTAAAAATTTCCACTTTCACCGCTTGACATGCTAAGGATATTTCAATCCACAAAGACGCGCCCACTCCGTCAAACTCGATACGAATTGAAAGAAACTTTAGCGATTTTGACAGAGTGAAGCGCGTCTTCATAGACTGAACTACCTCTACCATAATACATATATGCTCCTCTTCAACGCTTAGTTTAGTAGTTTAGGATTTCCACACAATCACAGCACAGCTGTATAGCATATCTCCGGTAGAAAAGAAGCCTAATATTGGTTTAAACTTATATGTGCATTTTGTTACCGGAAAATGGGCATTAATAACAATAGTTCATAATTCTACAATTGTCATTAAAATATGAGTTGCTCCGAGGAGTTTCGAGTACTTTAAAAATAAAACTGACGCGGTCGTTGGCATCTCTAGCTTTTAGTAAATCAGTACACTCGTAAGTTGGCTCTGAGTGTCCCCAAGCATTTTCCAATGTGGCTCACAAGTATGGAAGATAACTTAAAGTTTATAAGCCACAAAAGTGGTTCGGCGCGGTAAAATGAAGTGAATATTAATTTGTTAGATAAAGTTTACGAAAAGTTAAAGTTACATAAGGCAAAGTTTAGCTTGTAGTCTATTGTAAAAGTAAAAGTTTTTATTTTTGTGTTGGTTTAGCTGCAAATTGGCTACGTAGTTTAGTAGTTTAGGATTTCCACACAATCACAGCACAGCTGTATAGCATATCTCCGGTAGAAAAGAAGCCTAATATTGGTTTAAACTTATATGTGCATTTTGTTACCGGAAAATGGGCATTAATAACAATAGTTCATAATTCTACAATTGTCATTAAAATATGAGTTGCTCCGAGGAGTTTCGAGTACTTTAAAAATAAAACTGACGCGGTCGTTGGCATCTCTAGCTTTTAGTAAATCAGTACACTCGTAAGTTGGCTCTGAGTCTCTCCGAGCATTTTCCAATGTGGCTCACAAGTATGGAAGATAACTTAAAGTTTATAAGCCACAAAAGTGGTTCGGCGCGGTAAAATGAAGTGAATATTAATTTGTTAGATAAAGTTTACGAAAAGTTAAAGTTACATAAGGCAAAGTTTAGCTTGTAGTCTATTGTAAAAGTAAAAGTTTTTATTTTTGTGTTGGTTTAGCTGCAAATTGGCTACGTAGATTTATTTTTAAAAATACCATGGTTTCCTTGAATTCTACCGGTATAAAAGCCTATGTCTAATCCAAGGTAAAAGATATAATATTTTATATTCTCTTCAAAATACAGCCAAATCGGTGAAGTAGTTGTTGCGTGTAAAGTGGCCACTAACATAACTTAAAAACAAAAGACTACTACTTTTTACGCTAACCCTAAGCCAAATTAAATATGTTCCTCTTTCTATATAAATTTTTCTAATAAAGTTTCAAACTTTTTGTTCTAATGATTGCTTAAATACTTAAGGAAAGAATTTACCTACTTACAAATGTACGTTCCGTTTGCAGTTACTCAGGTTTATGAGAAAACTAAGATTAGGAACGGATTAGGAAAGTTTCTGTTCAAATTCCGCCTAATGGAATGGGGGTTTGTTTCGTTTGTTTCTAAATTAAACATCGGATTGAGTCTCAATTGGATGTTTGATTAGAAACACCTTCTTTAGTTGATTAGGCTATAGTAGGGGGGAATTGGGACTTCTGCATCAATGGTTCTCCGTCAAGATTAGGGCTTCTGCATCATCTCGCTGCGCTCGACTGATGCAGAAGCCCTAATCTTGACGGAGAACCATTGATGCAGAAGTCCCAATCCATATTTAGAAAATATGAACAAAAACATAGATTGGGACTTTTGCATCATTTGACCCAGTTTGGATTGGGATCTCGAATGACACAATTTTACCTAAATTATGAGAAATATATTTTTATTAGACTATCAATTTCTGTTCTACATATCGGGCATAGCATTTTATTTAATGACAAAGCACACTTTGTACACGTTACAACATGTCCACAAGGTCTGTAACAAACCTGCACTTCCTCGAGCAGACAAATTTTGCAGAGAAGTCGTGATGATATATTAACATATTCAAGAGGTTCATTGAGAGTATTCTTTAAACTAGTAGGCTTATTTTCATCCGCTGAAACATCTTGATTATCAATACCTATTCCCTCTGCCTTGTTAATAACACTTCGTACATATTTTTCACCTTTCATAAGTAAAACATAGGGACAAAACTGAAACCATTGAGCATGTACAGACCATGGGAGATCTTCAGGAGCCCAGTCTTTGACCTTCCCTCCGCAGAAAAAGCAAATTACAGCATCATCTCTTCCCGTATAAAAAAACCAGCGTCCACCATTTCTTCAGGCGTTTGAGTTAAATCCTTTGACCATTTTTCAAAAGTATGCAAGCGTGATATTTCAGTAGAATAACAAGGATAATCAGGGCGCAAGGGCATTTCTGTGTCGATAATTAATTATAAGTAGGTATAAATTAGTAGGTATAAATTAGTTTTTATAAAGCAGCACCTGTCAGCAAGTCATCACAGCATCACCTACTGACTCCAGCAAATTACCGAATTTCAATTTATATATTTTTTCATTTCAATTTATATATTCAATTTATTTATTTCAATTTATATATAAATATATACATATAAAGTTCAATTATAGTTGGTTCTTTAATATTATGAACATGGGAAAACCATTATACTTAGATCTATAATACCTAATTATTTGATAAAAATTCCTAAATCAAAGTTCATAACACATTTTTAAATACATAAAATCCAATCAATAAACTATAAAATAGACATTTAAGCAAAAAAATAATAAAAATTAGGACACAGAGGTCAAACGTTTGGTTTTTTCTTACGCTATAAATATTGGAAATCCATTATAACAAGAGCTGTGTTGATGATGAGTAAAGAATGCAACTTCCATAACAGAATTTCGTATCAAATATCCGCGACCGACTGGCGACAGTCCTAAATTAGGAAAGTTAAGGTATAAACATACTGCTCAATCTTTTTGCAACTGATTCTAGTCTTTAGTTAAAGGAGTCATAAGAAACAATATGCTAATATGAGTTTAAGAAAATAACATTTAATTTTTGCTTAAGTTCAATTGTGAATGTGGTCTTAGATTGCATTGCATAAAAAGAGGTGTCAGAGCCGTATCGATCATTTTTATTGTTTTCAGTTGAAGTGAAAGGTGCTCTGAAATCCTGTAAGTATGTGCGTATCTTTTTACAATTTTCCTTTTAGCTGTTTATTCATTAATTGACTATGTTAATATTTATTTATAATAATATTTTATTTTCGTATAGCCTTTGCCCGCAGCTTATGTGAAGTTATTCCACAATCCCAATGGAAAGTGCACTGTCACAACCTTTTCAAACCATTATATTTTTAAGGCAACAGTCTACGTATAAGCCATTGATATATTTAACTTTTATTTACATTTGATTTCAGGTCGACTATAAGCGGAAATCCATTTGATTCGGACAACGAGACTCATGTAGAGGTTAACAGAAAATTAAAACAAATAAAGAAGAAACCCCGCTCTGAAAAGCCGATACAGAAGTCTAAGAGGAAGGTTATTCAATCGGATTCTGATTCTGAACCCGAAGTACCGAAAAAACTTAAGAAAAGGGGGGCAATTTTGGATTCGGAGGTAAGTGTTATAGTTTTCAAAATTATTTATCTTATGATGAGTAATTAATATAAAACGCCTATAGAACACCTATGGCAACTTGTTATTGATATAATATGAGTAAATGCAAAATTTAAATAATTATAATACCCGAACTGGTTCATGCGGGAAATCGAAATCAGGACATCTGTTCTTAATTCCATTGCACTCAACACTGTGATTGTTAGTGTTTAATTTAAAATGAAATTTATTTCAGTTTCACTTTTCTTTCCAAATGATGAACTTTGTAACATATGAGTGCTTCGCCACACATAAAATAAACATGTTCATAAAGTTTTTGAAAAGTACTTGAAAACAGAATGAATTGATATAAATTCACGAAATTATAAACTATGTAACATATGAGCGAGATTTTTTCTTATTAACTTTAATATATTTTATCTTATGAGTAAGTAAGTAGTAATATACATAATTATTTCATTGGTTTTTAGGAAGAAAACGAACCGATTAGGGCGTCTGCACTGCGAAGTTTCCTTTCCCGCCGCGTGGGCTCAGGTTACACACTCCAGAGAGCAGACCCTACCAAGAGTGGGGAATACTACGTTGAGCTGCGTATTTACAACGCAGCAGAAGCGGAAAAGTGGGGTGCAGACAAGTGGAAGCACGCTCTTCTAACTTATAAATCCACAGTTAACGATAATACTCCAACTTGGAGAGCAGTTACTAAATTAGTCGCTGTTGCAAAAGAAGAATATTCCAAAATTCAACCAATTTTATTCCCAAATAATGTATTTTAAAAGTTGTAACTATATTATTTTAAAATGTATTATGCTACTTGCTATGTAACTTGCAGTAATTAAATTTAGTAAAATAAGTTTGACCATGCATTTTCTTACAGCAGTTGCAGTAAAGAAAAAATAAGTACTGAAATCAAAAATTAAAAACCAAAAACCAATATTAAAAGTCTAAAGCCTATTATTACTTATCAGAAATATATTATCATTTTATCATTATAGACAATAAGAAAAATAATAAAGACTTATTTCATAATTTAAAATAAGTTTGAACATGCATTTTCTTACAGCTTCTTACAGCAGTTGCAGTAAAGAAAAAATAAGTTCTGAAATCAAAAATTAAAGACCAAAAACCAATATTAAAAGTCAAAAGCCTATTATTACTTATCAGAAATATATTATCATTTTATCATTATAGACAATAAGGAAAATAATAAAGACTTATTTCATTATTTAAAATAAGTTTGAACATGCATTTTCTTACAGCAGTTGCAGTAAAGAAAAAATAAGTACTGAAATCAAAAATTAAAAACCAAAAACCAATATTAAAAGTCTAAAGCCTATTATTACTTATCAGAAATATATTATCATTTTATCATTATAGACAATAAGAAAAATAATAAAGACTTATTTCATTATTTAAAATAAGTTTGAACATGCATTTTCTTACAGCAGTTGCAGTAAAGAAAAATAAGTTCTGAAATCAAAAATTAAAGACCAAAAACCAATATTAAAAGTCAAAAGCCTATTATTACTTATCAGAAATATATTATCATTTTATCATTATAGACAATAAGAAAAATAATAAAGACTTATTTCATTATTTAAAATAAGTTTGAACATGCATTTTCTTACAGCAGTTGCAATAAAGAAAAATAAGTACTGAAATCAAAAATTTAAAAACAAAAAACCAATAATAAAAATCAAAAACACCCTCGAACATAAAATAGTAAATTGTATTGAAGTTGAAATTAAATAAGTGAGACCATGGTTAAATATTTTAATTGTAACTATTAAGCTATTTTTGCGCCAGTAAAATTATAATAAAAATTTAAAATGAAATTCTGTGAGGATTGCAATGTTCACGTTTCGAAGTATTCTTCACATAAGAAAAGTAATATTCACAAAACTAATTGTTTACTTAGAACTGAGTTTGACAATGTACAATTAATAGCCAGTGCTTTTAAAAGTAGAATTGCAAGTTATAGGATAAATCCCCATTCAAAGAGTATTATTTCACCGGAAATATTTTTATCGGATATTTCTTCCACTGTTTTCAAAGTTGTTAAAACGTTACTTAATAAACATAAGTCAATCAAGTTAAATTTCGAATTATTTGTACAGTACAGACTTCCAAAAAATGATGAAGTATCTTTAAAATCTTTCAATACTAAGTATACGGCTATAGTTCAAAGTTCTGATTTGCAGGCTATTTATGAAGAATACTCTAGGAAACTTGTAAATAAATGCACAGAGTTCGAATTATCTGAGTCTGGATGGACAATTGAAGCTATAAACCACTTAGAAATAAATATAGCAAAATATAATCCCCTGAGAGCTGGCACATTTGTTTCTTTACCAAAAAATATAGCGAGTACAAAGTCATGTCTTAATATTCATAACACAGACAGTCGTTGCTTTCTTTGGTGTATCATGGCACATATGTATCCAACAAAAAGAAATCCAAATAGAATTTCATCTTATCCACACTTTTCTAAATTGTTAAATGTAACTGGTATGTCCTTCCCACCAACGTTCGAAGATATAAAAATTTTTGAAAGAAACAATAAAAATATAAGTGTAAATATTTATGGTTTAGAAAACAATAATACGGTAACAGGACCTTTGTATAAAACATCACAAAAAAAGCTAATGCATGTTAACTTGTTATATATAAGTAAAAAAAACAAGAGTCATTTCGTTTTAATTAAAAACTTTGAAAAGCTTGTCCACAAGCAACTTACGAAAAATAAATCTAAGATTCACTTATGTGATGAATGTTTTCTTTACTTCGATTCTGAAGCAAAATTAAATAATCATGAATGCGCTCGAATGCAAACAATTCTTCCAGATGTAAATTCTAAACTTAGGTTTTCGAATCCAGAAAGGACTCAAAAAATACCAATTGTTATATATGGTGATTTCGAAAGTTTGCTTCGAGAATATTCTGATAAAAGAAAAAGTGAGCATGTAGAAAATGTTCAGATCCATGAAGCTACTTGTTTTGGTTATTATATTTGTTGTGAATCAAATCCTGAATTAAATGATTATGTTTCTTATCGAGGACCAAATTGTGCAAAAAAATTCGTTGATTCAATTTCTAAGGACATACACAGGTTATCTGAAATTTTAAATGTATAATAATAATAATAATAATAATAATAAAAAGCAAAAGCAATAAGACGAATTAATAATGTAGTATGCTGACACGATCCAGAGCACGGAACGCACAAACACCACCTCCGGACTCGCCACTCAGTCCCGCCTCGCAGCCACCCGGGACCACGCCCAATGCTGCAGTTGCGTCGAGTTCGAGCGACGAGTTTTTCTCCCCGCCGACGTCGCCACCACCAGTACATCGTCGTGGGAGAGGCCGGCCGCCGTCTTGCTTGGGATCCCGAGGCCCACCGGGTTCTGATAGGGTCCCCGCTTCCGGCGGTAGTGTGTCGCGCATGAGGTGGACAACATCCATTAATGAAAATGTCATGCGCGCATACTTTGGGGCTACTGAGGGTGGAACCAACATGACCGCGTACCGTGCTAGGATGCATGCTTTGTTTCAGGTCCTTGAACCAGCTCTCAATGTGTCGGCTCAGCGACTGTCGGACCAGGTGCGGGTTATTCAGCGTAACCACATGCTGGACAACGCCGTGCTTGATCGGCTTCGCTCTGAACTACAATGTAACCGCGCTACCCCCCTCACCGCAAGCTCCAGCACAATCGCAAACTGCTCATGCGATTCCGCTGCAGCCCACTCAAGCTGGTGAGGGACAGGATAGCGAGGCTGCACATGTAAGTACCCAGTGTAGTGAACAATTGAGGAGTGCTTTGGAGAGTGCTATTCGGGAATATAGATCTTCACCACCCGAGCTTAGACCGCGGTTACCTCGGTTACCCATGAAAAATAAGAACAAAGCGCTAATGGGTGCCCTGGATTCGCTGCTGCCGAGTTATTTTGACAGCAGCGAAGACCTTTCCGACACACATTCGATTCTGTACTGCGCGGCTGTTGCGGCATGTCGTGTTGCTAATGTACAGTTTATTAATAATGATACAGCAACACGACCGAAGCCTGCCGTACCAGCCTGGCAGTGCAGGATCAAACGTCGTATTGATGGGGCTAGGGCACTCATTGGCAAACTACTCTGCTTCAGGGAGGGCAACACTCGCCCTAGAGTCATGCGCTTTGTGAGGCGCGCTTTCTTGGGGACTGATATCAGCCCTCAAGATTATATGGCGCGCGTCACTGAGCGCATTGACTTCCTGAAACAGAAGGTCTCGGCATGGGCTAGCCGTATTCGTAGATACAAAAGCCGGGTCGAGAGATATACCCTGAATCGCACTTTCCAAAGCGATCAGAGGCGGGTATATCGAGGTTGGGAACACCCTGACCAAGGTGTCAACGATGCGCGCCTACCGGATGATGAAGCCATGACCTCATTCTGGCGCAACATCTGGTCGGCGCCTGTCGCTCACACTGAGGGTGGTTGGACGTGGGATTTAGAAAGAGCCTGCGAGCAAATTCCTGAAATGGACCTAGTCATTATCACCCCTGAAGACGTGGCCACTGCAGCGCGTCTCCTGCCCAATTGGAAATCACCTGGGCCGGACGGGCTGCACAACTTTTGGATAAAGTGGCTACGCAGCTCGCACGCTCGTTTGGCATCCCAATTCCAATCATCTCTAGAGTCAGAGTCGCTACCCCAGTTTCTGACAACAGGTATTACCCTCCTGCTCCATAAGTCAGGTAGTACCACGGAGCCCAAAAATTATAGGCCGATTACGTGTCTGCCAACATTGTATAAACTTCTTACATCCATTCTGAGAACAAAAATTAACGATCATATCAATAGAAAATCCATCATGTCTATTTCTCAGAATGGATGTAGGAATGGCTCCCGTGGTACTAAGGAGCTTCTCCTCATTGATATGGCCATTTGTCAGCAGGTTCGGCGCTCCCGAAGGGATCTGTCGACATGTTGGATAGACTATAAGAAGGCCTACGACTCTGTGCCCCATACATGGCTCATGAAGGTGCTGGAACTGTACAAAATAAACACAGTACTACGCGCCTTCCTACAGACGTGTATGGGACAGTGGAGGACGGTCCTTCACTATCCAGGATGTCGCCGGAACCTGGGGAGCGCGGAGCCTATAAGGATTGAGCGAGGCATATTTCAGGGCGATAGTCTGAGTCCTTTGTGGTTTTGCCTGGCTCTGAATCCTCTGAGTACTCTCTTGGAGAATTCAGGGCTAGGTTACCGGTTGAGGAGAGGTGGTCAGGTAATATCACACCTCCTTTACATGGATGACCTAAAACTCATTGCCCCCAACAAATCACATCTACTAGAGTTACTAAAGGTAACTAAAGCCTTTAGTGATTCCATTAGGATGGAATTTGGTGTGGACAAATGTGCGGTCATGCATGTAAAGCGAGGGAGGATTGTGGAATCTGAGGGGGTTGAGCTCTCGGATTCCATATACCTCAGATCGCTCTCCTCAACTGAAACCTACAAATACCTGGGCATGGCGGAGGCGTTAGGTATCAGAGAGGCCGACATGAGGCAGTCGGTGAGGGAGCGTTTCCTTGGCCGTCTGAGGAAAGTACTGAAAAGCCTTTTGTCGGGCGGCAATAAGGTGCGCGCCTTCAACGGTTGGGTCATGCCGGTCTTAATGTATTCCTTCGGCATAATCAGGTGGACTCAGACTGAGCTTGACGCCCTGGACAGACAAGTTCGTACGCTGCTGACCGCATATCGGATGCATCACCCGCGCTCCTCGGTGATGAGGCTGTACATTCCGCGGAAGTGTGGAGGAAGAGGCCTTTTGAATGCCAAAACCCTCCACAACCGCGAGGTGTGCAGTCTCAGGGAGTACTTTCTCCACGCCGAGACGGAGATGCACCGCGATGTGGTCGCAGTGGACAGGGGTCTGACGCCGCTCTCCTTGGCTAACGAGAACTGGCGCATACCTGTGGTGCTCAGTACCAATGACCGCAGGGTTGTATGGCAAGGTAAGGAGCTTCACGGACGCTTTTATCGGGCCCTCCACGGGCCTGATGTTGACTTTGAAGCGTCCGTGGCCTGGCTGCGCTTTGGTGACCTCTTTGGGGAAACCGAAGGGTTTGTTTGTGCAATTATGGACGAGGTCATGATGACGAACAATTACAGAAAATACATTGTGAAGGATGGAACGGTAGACATATGTCGGGCATGTCGCCGTCCTGGAGAAACTATCCGTCACATTGTTTCTGGTTGTTCTCATCTAGCTAACGGCGAATACTTACACAGACATAACCAAGTGGCCAGGATTATCCACCAGCAACTTGCCTTGAAATACAATCTTGTGGAATCGGAGGTACCGTACTACAAGTATGTGCCCGACCCAGTTCTTGAAAATGGTCATATCACACTATACTGGGATCGGTCTATCATTACAGACAGGACTATTGTAGCCAATAAGCCTGACATAGTGGTGATAGATCGATCAGAGCGCCGTGCAATGATTGTTGATGTTGCTGTTCCGCATGACGAGAACCTCGTGAAAGCTGAGAAAGAGAAACTCACCAAGTATCTCGACTTGGCGCACGAGGTTGTCGCTATGTGGAATGTAGACTCAGCAATCATTGTACCGATAGTCATTACGGCTAATGGTCTTATAGCCAAGAGCTTCGACCAACATCTTTCGAGGCTCTCGTTGGGTAGCTGGGTCAAGGGCCAGATCCAGAAGGCTGTACTCCTAGACACGGCTCGCATCGTCAGGAGGTTCCTCTCTCTGGGGCCCTGACCGCCGGTTGCTTGGACCCTGTTCCCGAAGCCGGTGGACCGCTATTTTTTATATTTTTAAATGTTTTTTTTTTAGTTTTGTAATGAAATATTTAAAAATGTAGAAAATATGAATTAATATGAATATAAATAATAATAATAAAAGCCTTTATTCACTGACCTTAAACTATACATGCTATTCTTATAAAAACAATATTATTATTGAATCTATTTCCCTTAGCAAAAATTGTATTAGTAACTTAACTGCAGCTCTGGTCAGGTTGTCTATCGACATAGGCCTCCCCCAATTGTTTCCACATCTCTCTATCCTTAGCAGTCCTTCTCCATCCTTTTGGTAAATCGTCCTCCCATCTTTTAATTTGACCTCCTCTTTGTCTTTTCCCGTTCCTCGGATACCATTCTATTACATCCTTAGTCCATTTTTCTTTATTAGTCCTCATTATATGTCCAGTCCAACTCCATTTCAGCTTTCTTATTTTTTGTAACACGTCACTGACCTTCGTTCTTTTTCTTATTTTTGAAGTTGTCCATCGATCCCGTAGTCTTATGTTAAGCATGCTTCGTTCCATGTTGCGTTGACAAACTATTAGCTTTTGGTTGTTCTTGCTCGTCTCTGGCCAAGTTTGGCATCCATAAATAAGACATGGTAGAATGCATGTGTTATATAACTTGCTTTTCATTGTTATTGGAATTGTTTCATTCTTTACTATTTCTTTTAGAGACCAGTACCGTTTCCAAGTGTTGCATATTCGTCTATCTATTTCTTTAGAATACTGGTCTTTTATTGAAATTAGTTGTCCTAAATATACATACTCCTCTACGTATTCTATAATTTCATGTCCTATTACTATATTTTCTTTTACGGCATTCGTCATTACTTTAGTTTTCGTTGGGTTCATTGTTAATCCTGCTTTCCTGCTTTCAACATCTAATTGTTGTAACATAGTTTGTAGTATGCTTGATTCCTTAGCGAAAATAACGATGTCGTCGGCAAATCTTAAGTGATTTAGGTTCAATCCGTTAATATTGATTCCCAAATTTCCCCAGTCTAAGTTTCTAAATATATTTTCTAGCACTGCTGTGAAGAGTTTTGGGGAAAGTGGGTCGCCTTGCCTTACTCCTTTTTGAACTTTGAATTCTTCCCCTTTTCTTTCGAGTTGAACTGTTGCTGTGGTGTTTCTATAAATTTGTTTTATGATTTGTATATATTTTCTTTCTATTCCTTGGTTTTCTAGCGTTTTCCATATATAAGTATGACTCAACGAATCAAAAGCCTTATTGTAATCAATGAATGCCATGTAATACAGCTGCCCGTATTCATTGAGCTTTTCAATTACTTGTTTCACAACATGAATATGGTCGATGGTAGAATAATCAGCTCGAAATCCAGCTTGCTCTCTCGGTTGGTTTTCTTCTAGCCGTTTCGATATTCGCCCCAGTATTATTTTAGAGAACACTTTATATAGATTGGGCATAAGGCTTATAGGTCTATAATTATTTATTTCATTTTTGTCACCTTTTTTGTGTAGTAGGATGATGGTGGATTTTGTCCATTGAATCGGTATTTGCTCTGTTGTTATTATTTCATTAAAAAGATGGGTTACATATTTGGATATCGCGGGTAGGGACTGTTTTATTAGTTCGTTAGATATTTTATCATCTCCAGGAGCCTTTCCACTTTTTTGTGATTTTTATAGCCTTTGTGACCTCAGACTCTAGTATATAAGGTATTTCTTCTTCTTTGTAAGCTTCATTTTCCTCTTCTTCTGGCGTTGTTATATCTGTCTCCATGTATAGGTTTTTGTAGAAATCTGTCGCTGTTTTCGCTATTGCTAATCTCTTTGTCGTAATTTTCTCATTTTTCTTCTTGTTTTTAGTTTTAACGGTGGGTATCCATTGTGTATATTCTTTCAACTGTTTTAGACCTCTTTTAATTCCGCCTGTTTTTTCTATTTGTTTTTTCAAAATATCCAGTCTTTCTGCTTTTTTATGTTTTCTTATCGTTTCCTGAATTTTCTTGCTAATACTTGCGATATTTTGTTTGTTATCTTTTCGTTTATCTAACATTTTATTCCTCTCTTCTATCAGTTTTAATGTTTCTTCTCCTAGCTTATTTTTCGTCACTTTTTTCGTGCTTGATTTGTTTATATTTGTAAGTTCTTTTTCCAAAAAATTATACTTCTCTTGCAATGTTCCAATGTCTTTCATTGCATTTAATTTTGTCTCTAGATCATTCAATATATTTTGTGGTATCGGTAATGTTATTGTCTTGTTCATATTTGAGTGTATAATATGTTTTCTTGATTTGTTATTTTTGTCTTGTATAACTCCTCTCACCATTCTATGATCAGTATTAAAATTTAGCTTATTAAGTACTTCAATATCCTTAAATATACGTTTTTCTCTTGTTAGTATAAAATCAATTTCGTTTCTATCTATGCCATTAGGTGCTAACCACGTCCACTTTCTCGACTTTCGTTTTTTGAAGAAACTATTCATTATTTTAAAATTGTAGGCAAAAGAAAAATCTATTAGTCTTTGTCCGTTTTCATTTCTGTCACCACTACTGTACTCTCCCAAGACAAATTCATCTTTGTTTGATTTCTTACCAACCTTGGCGTTAAAATCTCCCATGATGATTATGTTCTTCTTGTGAATCAACTCTGTCATGTCCTTGTAGAATTTATCTTTCGCTAATTTCGTATCATTTTCTGTGGGTGCATGTACTTGAATAATCGACCATGGTTGTTTAGATTCTTTTAAATGAATGTTGAGTATGGCGATTCTTTCTGATATTCCTTTGAAGCTAATTATTTTTTCTTTTAAATATTTTTTTACTAGGAATCCTACTCCATATAAACCTTTTTGTTTGCCATAAGAATAAAATATGTATTTCTCATATTCTCTTATTTCTTCTCCCGCTCTTCTTACTTCACAAAGGCCTATGACATCCCATTTTATGGGTGTTAGAGCTACTTCCAATTCTTGTAGTCTGCTGTCCGATATTAACGTTCTAACGCTTAACGTTGCAACGTAGATCTCATTGTAGTTTCTATTTTGATGTAGGGATGTACTTCTATGGGGGGGTGGTGGTCGTGCAACCCCACGGGGACCACCCGGATTGGGGTTGTTCTGTCTTTGATTAATGTTTAATTGCTACTTAGATATTTTATGAGAAATATTAGTAACTGAGCTTGATCTAGGCCTCATCAAATCAAATGCGTTCCTTCTGCTTTCCTTTATTGTAGAACTGTTGGTTACTGTTATCTTTTTGGCTTGATTTTGGTTATCTGGCGAAGTTAGTTGGTCTCTTTTCCTTTTTTCTTTGATTGGGTTTCCCTCTTTTACTATCAGTTGATCGTATTTAATATAAGCAGTGTTTCCTTTCGCACGTTCTTCTATTAGTTTTGGCTTTAGTTCCCTTCTTTTTTCTAGCACATCTTTAGTAAAATCTTCAGTGATGTAACCATCTTTCAGGCTCCTTTTCATTTTTAGTATCTCGATTTTCTTCCAGTTGTTTGCAAAACTAATGAGAACCGGTCTTATTTTATTTTCTTTGCTAGGACCAATGCGGTGGATTTTTGATACATCGCTAGCTTCCAAAGTTATTCCAAAATCTTGCTTAAAAATTCCTTGGACTCTCTGGAGCAACTCAAAGGAAGATTCTCTCTTCTCGTCCAATCCAAAATACAAGATGTTATTTTTCTTTTTCTCCTTCTCCAACTGCTCAATTTTCTTTTCTAATATTTCTATTTTATTCTTCAAAATTTTATTTTCATTTATTAGTGGTTCAAGTTTTTCGTCCATTTTCTCAAATATAATATTTGTTTGCTTTTCCATTTCTATTTTCATTTGGTCAAAAAGTAGTTTGAATTGACCCTCCATTTTTTTTTTTTTTTTTTTTTTTTTTTTTAAACTTGCAACACTAATGTATATTTGTGTTTTGATGTTATTGTCACTCTGTGGTATATCTATTCTGTAGTCACTCAGCACTTCCGTTTTTTTTTTTTCTGTCAAAAGTTGTCAAAAAGTAAACATTACCTTGCAATTCGTCCGCCGAAAATAATTGGAAATCACTAGTTATTCAGTGCTATTACATCAACTGTTGCAATAAACATAAACATCAAGTGACACCGAACATCTTGGGAAATAGACACCGTGAAGATACAAGTAAATACGCTTATAATAACATCATTTTATACTCCATTAATTTGAGGTTATAAGAAAGTGAGTCATACCTTACTGACATTGAAATTTTAAATGTATATAAAGATATGAATCCATTGACTAATGACGAGCAGAAATCTTTTAATAGTGCTGTGCTATGCTATATTTGTAAAAAAAAATTCACTTGTGCTGATTATAAAGTTTATGACCATGATCATTTCACTGGTAAATACCGTGCTCCAGCTCACAATTCATGTAATTTTAATAATAAAACATGTAATTTCATACCAATAATATTTCATAACCTTTCTGGATATGATTGCCATTTATTTATAAATGAACTTTCAAATGTTTGCGGTCGTATTAATTTAATACCAAAAAATAAAGAAAAATTTATTTCTTTCACAAAGTTTTTTCCAATTGGTACACAGAAAGCAGCTCAGTTAAAGTTTATAGACTCCTTTAATTTTTTGAGTTCAAGCTTAGATCATTTGTCAAAGACTTTAAACCCTAAAGATTTTAAGCATTTACGTACATTCTTCAAAGAAGATAATTTATTCAATTTATGCCTTCGAAAAGGAGTATATTGCTATGATTATGTAGATTCCTGGGAAAAGTATGAAGAAACTCAATTACCAGATAAATCAAATTTCTATAATAAACTCACATCAGAATCTATAACAAACGAAGATTATAATCATGCTTCAAAAGTATGGAAAAAATTTGGCATTAAAAACTTAGGTGAATATACTGAATTATATTTGAGGTGTGATGTTCTGTTACTTTGTGACATTTTTGAGAAATTTAGATCTATGAGCTTAAATCATTATGGACTTGATCCCTGTCATTATGTATCATCACCATCATTAAGTTGGGATGCTATGCTGCTGTTAACTAATATTGAATTAGATTTAATTTCTGATATACAAATATATCAAATGATAGAAAATGGCATTAGAGGAGGTCTTGCCCAGTGCTCGCTAAGATATGCAAAGGCTAATAATAAATATTTACCAAATTATAATAAAGAAGAGCTAAACTCTTATTTAATTTATTTGGATGCCGTAAACCTTTATGGCTATGCGATGAGTCAGCAACTTCCCTATAAAAACTTTAGATTTCTAAAAGATGATGAAATACAAAGTTTTGATGTAAATTCTATTTCTCCCGATAGTGAGGAAGGATACATACTTGAAGTAGATATTCACTATCCCTACAATATTCATGACGAACATTCGGATTTACCATTTGCAGCTGAAAAATTATCAGTTCCAATTTCTAACAATAGCAATAACACAAAATTGGTTGCTAATCTCTACGATAAATATAAATATGTCATTCATTATCTCCATTTGCAACAATGTTTGAAAAATGGGCTTATACTATTGAATGTTCACAGAATTTTAGCTTTTACTCAAAAAAATTTTTTAGAGCCATACATATCTCTAAATACATCACTGAGACAGAAAGCTACGTCTGATTTTGAAAAAGACTTTTTTAAAAACAAAATAATTCAATTTTTGGAAAAACTATTGAAAACAAAAGGAAACAAGTTGACGTTAAGCTAGTGAACGTATGGAAAGATAACTGTAATACTACTAATAAAATCTGTGGTGCTGAAAAATATGTGAGTGCACCTAATTTCAAAAATCTTGCAATAATTTCTGAGAACCTTGTTACCATCCAACTTCACCCAACAAGAGTAATTTTAGATCGACCGATTTATGTGGGTTTCACTATACTAGAACTAGCAAAAAGTCACTTATATAATTTTCATTATTCTATAATGAAAAAAATATATAAAAACAAAATAAAACTTTGTTATACTGATACCGACAGTCTTTTGTATTTAATTTATACAGAAGACTTTTATAAAGATATGAAATATCATATTCAGTACTTTGATACAAGTAATTTTCAAGAAAATAACATATACCGTATTCCAAAAGCAAATAAACAGATACCAGGTTACTTTAAAGATGAAATGGGTGGTGATGTTATCACAGAGTTTGTGGGCTTAAAAGCAAAACTGTACTGTGTTAATACGTTAAATTCTACTATTAAGAAAGCGAAAGGGGTAAAAAAGCCTGTAACAAAAAAACTTACTATTGATAAATATAGAGATATCTTAAATCTTGAGACAACCTACAGGGACAATATGTATGTTATACGATCTAAAAATCATAAACTATATACACAAAAAGTTAACAAACTCGTGCTTAGTGCTAATGATGATAAGCGACAAATTCAAAAAGAAAAGTATAACACTTTACCCTGGGGACATTATTCCACTATATTTTAAATTATAGAGTAAATTATAATTATATGCTTACCAAAATTATATTTAGATCATAATTTGTTTCATTTAGTAATAAGAAAAAATTATATTTACTTATGTTATATGTGAAGATATTAAAAGTAATAAATGGGTCTTAGAACTACTAAGTTGTTTTATTTTTCATTCGAAAACAAATGAGTCTAGATTTTTTTTCACTTATATATATTTTTATATTTCTGATACAATGATCAATTAATTATTTATTTATCTAAAAAACATGTTACCTAATTTTCAATATATATTAGTTAATTTTCTTTACAAATATTAAAAGCTGTAAATAAAAAACATCATAATATTTTGAAATCATTTATTTATCAAGTACTTCTTATTCAATAGTGTAAGCCTACCTAATTTATTAACTTGAAATAAAATATCACATCATTTAAAAAGTTTCTGGTACGCTTAACTTTTGGATAATCTTATTTATTAATTCTTCAGTGGCATACATCATATTATCGTATTTGTCTGTTACTACATACTGTACACTTAAATGGTTATTTATATTGTTTTCCTGATCATTGCTATTTATTTCTAGTATTTCAATTTTGATAATGTGATGTCCTTTCGTCCTATTTTTTCTAATAAAAAAAGATGATTCTGAATCTGTTTGCAGATTTTCTTTCGGAAGCTTTCGTTTCAAGGATAGAGTGGTCTTCTTTTTTATATTTTGAAGAGAATCTGTTTTCTTACGCTCACTTTCAAATTTTAATTTTTCTTGCTCTTCTTTTTCTAGTATAGCATTTACATCTTGACCACACTGTAAATAAAATGAATCTGTACTTTCACTTATAATAAGATCGTTTTCATCAATGCAATAGAAGTTCGACATTGTTCTGAAAAAAATAAAATAATATAAACTTCTAAGGAAAAAAACCTATTTATAAAATCGATGATAATACAAGAAAACATTATTAACTTACCAAAAATGAGGTGCAATTCAAACGCAAATCCAATCGAATGTTCTTCTCGCGGAAGATGATCTGAGAATGAATAAATAATTGGTATTTGAACTTTCGTTTAGCAGTGAAATATGATAGTCTTTAAGGTAGCGAGTTTCCAACATAAAATTGTGTTTGGTATGAAAGTAATGATTAATGTAAGTAAGTATCGAATATAAATTGCATACGAAATTGATACTTTAGACTTAGACACCAAGGTTTAATTCGATTTAATATAAATAATATTCGCATGCTAAAATAAGACATGTAACATGTATGAACATGATTGTAGTATTTAATAATGAGTGATCTCATAATTACATCATATATAACAATGAAGTTGATCAAACAAGATGAATCTTTAGATATTATACTATATATATAGCTGCTTGTGCTGATTCATTCATTCACTCATTGATCACCTCTCCTGAACAATTTTGTATGAAAAATTTTTTTTTCATGGATGGGGTCGTATAGAAGAAAAAAATTCATTCGGAGGAAAAATACGGAGAGAGCTGATGATTGAGGATACCGAAGACAGATGAAGAGCACAGCCAAGGGTATTGGAGATAGGTGGGGGGTGCTCGACCAAATGTCATTTGAAATATCATCCAATTGGCAGTGAGCTGAAAAAAAATTCAAAATGGCGGATTCAAAATGGCCGCCATTCGAATTTCGTCGATATCTCGGAAAGTATAAAAGATGGAAGAACGGTTTCTTGACAAGAGTTGATCAGGAAAAAAAGCTCTATTTGATGGCTAGAAAAAAAATCCAAAATGGCGGAAAAAAAAAATCCATAGAAAATGTATGGGGAATGTTGATAAGCATAGATTATACACTTATGTTGATAAGGGACTAAAAGTTGGAAGGCAAGTAGGGGGAAGACGGCACGCGGGCCACATGTGGCCCGCGCCCTCACGCGACCTACTAGTTAATTATATAGATACTGAAATACCAACAAAAAATTTTAACAGACATGGTAAATTGCTGCCAAACACAATTCGTTCTATAATTTGTGGACCCTCTAACTGTGGCAAAACAAATGTTATGATAAATTTATTATTACATGAAAATGGTCTGAGATTCCAGAATGTTTATATTTACTCTAAAACTACATTTCAATCGAAATATTGCTTTTTAAATAACGTTTTCCAAAATATAGTCGATGTGAGACTTATTATGTTTAAAAATGATGAAGATGTTATTGCTCCGAGTGATGCTATGAAAAACTCTATTTTTATCTTTGATGATGTCACTTGTGAAAATCAAGTGAATATTCGAAATTATTTTTCAATGGGTAGGCATCAGCAAGTTGATTGCTTTTATTTGTCTCAGACATATTCAAAAATCCCCAAGCAATTAATACGAGACAATGTTAATCTATTAATAATATTCAAACAGGATGATATAAACTTAAAACATATATATCAAGAACATGTCAATACTGATATGAGCTGGTATGACTTTAGGAATTTGTGTTCAAATATTTGGGAAGATCCATATACGTTTTTGTTAATCAACAAAGACTGTGAATTAAATAAAGGTCGGTACAGAAAAGGGTTCGACACATTTGTAAAATTCGACTAGTAAATTATTATATACTACATACAAAGTATAAATTTATTCAGTTGAATTATAGTATCGGTCGCGGTAAGCATTCTTCCGGTCATAATGGAAGCAAATATTAAAAAACAATTAATTAAATCCATTGCATCCATAAAGAAAAAAAACAAAACAATTGCGAAAAGAAGAAGAAGATATGGAATTACAGAGACGTAAGCTTTTTAAATCCATAACTGATCCATTACAGTCATTAGTATCCCATAAAAATGAAGAAAATAAATTATCTACGAAGACTAAAACTCTATACGATGTAAATGGCTCATCTTCTAGTGAAAACACTATCACAAAATGTGATGAACAAAACGTTGCAAATTGCTTAACACCAAAATTACATGTATCTTGCGTAGATTCTAAAAATATTGAAGAATGTCGTACTCCCTCACCACTGCCAGAAAATGCATGCAAAAATATGAATATACCTTTTGGTGTGCGCAATGAAGACAATACGCTGATGATTGGTAATTCCAAAGTAGTATTTTTAGATGGCAGGGATACTCCCGATAAAAATATGACAGCTAAAATAGGAAATAGATGCTATGAAGTGACCTCAGGATTAGCAGAATTGTTATTTCAGAGTAAACCAGATTTAGCCCTGATATCTGAGGAAGACAAATTAGTATATAAGGATATTTTATGTAATACTAGTGCACACAAAAGAGACTATAACCCTTTAAATCAGATCAAAGGTGATAAAGGACACAAGTATACTAAAATTGTGAAACCACTATTTTCTGAAAGTGAATTAAGTAACAAGGAATCAAAACAAGGTGGTTTTATTCCAATGCTAAAAAAATATAAAAAAAATACAGATTTCATATACTGGGACGATCCTAATGAATTAGTTGATAGATTGAAAATTTTAATTGCTTCTAAAGATGCTGGCAACACAAGTCATGATAATGAGATTATTTCAATAATTGAGGAACTTAAAGAAGCTGGCATTATAAAATGAAATCATATATAAATTTACAACCTTTTTACTATTTAGATTAGTTTCATAAACACTGTTGTAGAACATGAATGTCAACAAGTTCGGTCACCATGTGCACAAAAAAATAAGAATGGATAACAATTCTGCCTTAGAAAATATATTCGATGCTCAGCATAAAATAATAAAGCATGTTGGGATGCCTATAGACTCAAACGATTGTGCTACTAAACTTTATGTTGATAAAATCATTGATGGGATCTTAACAAGATTGAAAACAGTCGAGCAAACGTTGTCACAGCTAAATTCTGAAATAAATAGTCAAAAAAAAGCTATAGATTGTGTAAGTCGTAAAATGAAAAAATGAGTAAAGATCTTATAGTAAATGAAATCCATAGAAATGCCAGAAAAAATTTTCTTCGGCGAAATGTAATATTGAAAGATATTGATGACCTATGGCAGGCTGATTTAGTTGACATGCAATCATTTTCAAAAGAAAATTCACAATATAAGTATATTTTAACCGTCATTGATGCTTTCTCTAAATATGCTTGGGTTTACCCCCTTAAACATAAAAATCAAATAACTGTAACTGAAGCTTTTAAAAAAATTCTACAAAGTGGTCGTGTTCCTAAAAATCTACAAACTGATTTAGGGAAAGAGTTTTATAACAGTTGTTTTAAACATACTGTAGAAAACTATAACATAAATCATTATTCAACATATTCAACGAAAAAGGCATCAATAGTAGAAAGATTTATAAGAACGCTGAAATCAAAACTTTATAAGCAGTTTAGCTTACAAGGCAACTACAAATAGAATGATGGAACTCTCGATTATATAGTGAAGAAATATAACTCCACATTTCATAGAACGATTGGAATGGCTCCAGACAAAGTTAATAAAAATAATAAAGGAATAATACTTAAAAGATATAAAGCACTTCAAATACCAATATCAAAATGTTCAAAATTTAAAATAGGAGATTATGTTAGAATAAGTAAATACAAAGGAACTTTTGAAAAAGGATATACTCCCAATTGGTCAACTGAAATTTTTCGTATCGCCCAGATACAAAATACACGTCCTATTACATACCTTTTAAAAGATACTAGACATCGGCCTATATTAGGAGCATTCTACACTGAAGAATTACAGAAAACATGTCATCCTGATATATACCTCATTGAAAAGGTTTTAAAGAGAAAAGGAAATCAATTATATGTCAAATGGTTAGGTCTCCCGCTTAGTGAAAATAGTTGGATAAATAAAACAAATGTCTTATAAACACATAATACCTAACCAGTATTCAGTCTCCAATTGTCTACGAAGAAGTATACATTTCTCTTCGGTTAAAAATTAAATAAAAAATAAAAATCTATTAAAATGGCTGTAACAAGAAAATCTAATTTAAAGAAAAATAGTTCTGGTGTTGGATTGAAGAAAAGCTTTAAAGAAATTGTGTCTCGCACGAAGAAACACATCAAAAAAGTGAAGCCTAAATGCAAAAAAGCTGCTATCGAATTAGCTATTGCTGCTGCTAAGGAGCTAGCAGAAAAATCACCTGTAAATATACCTCGTATTATACCTATTCCAAAGACAGGTGGTTTATTACCACTAGTCCCAATTTTCGCAGGATTATCTGCAGCTGGTAGCTTAGCAGGTGGAGCTGCTAGTATAGTGAAAGCAGTCAATGCTATTAAATCAATGAATAAAAAATTTCAAGAACTTAAACGACACAATGAAAAAATGGAGGCAATGTGTATTGGAAAAGGATTAGTTATAAAACCGTATGGTGATGGTTTAGGAATATATACAACAAAGGAAAAAAACTGATTCGACGGCTACCTAATCGTGCTTTAACAAACATTGACATTTTAAAGATTTCAAAAAATATTCCTTATTTTAGAGGTGTATTTATGAGGGATAAATTACCAAAACATCCATTCCAAAAAGAATGCGGTATCATCAATCTAGATATGTCTCAAAATCCTGGAACACATTGGGTAGCCTATGCTAAGTTAAATAATTATGTTGAGTACTTTGATAGTTATGGTAATTTGAAACCCCCGAAAGAATTTATCAGATATATAGGATCTAAAATTAATTACAATTATGAAAATTTTCAAGGACGTCACTCTTTCAACTGTGGTCACCTTTGTATCAGATTTCTTATAAATTTCTGGAATAAAAACTCCTAATAAATACTTGAAACAAATTATTAATATTCAGTCAATCATTATGTCTCTCACATTAACTATTGTAGGAAATAAATCTATTATTGAATCAAATTATGCACCTCCTCTTATTTTGGAAGATGAATATGAGTGCGGTTTAATATATTTTTCCGCATTTAATTCAATTCCAAATGTGGGCTATAGCAATAATGTTTTTGAATATGGAGAAGACAAAGAAAGGATAATTATTCCATCCGGTTCTTACGATTTACAGGATTTGTATGAATATCTGAAAGAGAGAGTTAAAAATTGTGAATTACAAATAAATTCTAACATTAATACTATGAAATGCTCTTTGTACTGTAGTGAAACTATAAATTTTGATTTGGATAATAGTATTGGTCCTTTGTTAGGATTTCCGAGAGAAAAGCTAAAAGCAAATAAATGGCATGAATCAACAGTTCCAGTAAACATTCTACCGATATCTGTCATAAGGATCGAATGTAATCTCGTGCAGGGATCGTATACTAACGGTTCTCCCACACATATTATTTACGAATTTGTGCCAAACGTTCCAGCTAGTCATAGATTTATAGAAACTCCATGTAATATTATATATTTTCCTGTAAAACAAAAAATAATTTCATCAATCACCATAAAAATTTTGGATTTAGAAGGCAACCTCATAAATTTTAGAGGTGAAACTATTGCACTGTGCTTACATTTGAAAAAATCAAAATGATTGTCTATGACAAAGGTTATTGTTATAAAGAACATAGCCCAAAAGTTAAAAAAGTTATTACAAAGGAAAGTGTTACACGATCAAGACGTGCTAACGCCCAAAAACGACAAAAAATCAGTCAAAGTAATAAAGAATTTCTTAAGGCACTTGGCTTTAAAGTATGAGTCTTCTTCAGATAAACGATTTACCACAATTTGATAACTCTATTGAGAGTTACGAGATCCACACATATAATCCATATAATAATAGTTTTAATGAAAATGATGAAATACGGATACCTATTCACCAACAAGATATATATGTTTTACCATCAGCCAGTTCTATTTACATCGAGGGAAATGTTTCAGTAACACATAAAGATCAAGCAGGTAAAGTTCAAAAGAAAAGCGTTGACTTGAGCAATAATGCATTCGCATTTCTTTTCCAAGACATCCGGTATGAAATGAATGGCGTTGAAATTGATCGTGTTAGAAATACTGGAATAACTACAACAATAAAATCTTACATTTCAATGAATAGCGGGGAAAGTAAAGCGGCTGCCGCATGGGGATGGAATATAGAAGGATTTAAAAACCAAAGTGGTAATTTTAATGCTTTGATACCCCTGAATAAAATTTTAGGTTTTGCCGAAGATTACAATAAAATATTGATTAACTGTAAACATGAACTTATACTTAACAGAGGTAGTACCAATTTAAATAGTGTTATCATGGATAAAGAAGATATTGCACATGTATATATACAGAGAATTCAGTGGCGAGTTCCTCATATTAAAGTTTCAGACCAGCAAAGATTAATTCTTCTAAGGAAATTAGAGAAAGATAACCCTATTCAAATAGCATTTAGAAATTGGGATTTGTACGAATATCCATTACTACCTAAAACTACCAAACATTCATGGGCGGTAAAGACAGCCTCTCAATTAGAAAAACCTCGTTATGTTATATTTAGTTTGCAAACTGACAGAAAAAACAGCAAAATAAAAGATAGTACAATATTTGATCATTGTACACTGACTAATGTTACATTATTCTTGAATTCTCACTATTATCCCTATGATGCACTAAATCTTAAGTTTGATGAAAATAAATACAGTATATTATATGATATGTATGCCAAGTTTCGTCAGTCGTATTATAACCTTCCAACTGATCCGTTGCTTGATCTACATACGTTCAAAGAAAAAGCGCCTTTATTCGTCATAGACTGTTCCAGACAAAACGAAAATTTAAAAACTGGTCCAGTTGATGTTCGTTTAGAAATTGAGACTTCTCAAGATATTCCCAGCAATACCAGCGCTTACTGTTTAATCATCAACGATCGTCTTGTGGAATATAGACCGCTAAGTAACATTGTTCGGAAAGTATCATGAAAATTATTATAGATGTTCAAGGTTTTAAGACTGATGAAAATCACTTTATACCTAAAGAGATTGCTATGGTGTACAATGATCAAATTCACATTTTATTAATTAAACCACCATATCCCTATGGACAGTTGACAGAAACGGAAAAAAAACATGTAAACTGGATTGAAAGGAATAGGAAAATATTATGGAGTGAGGGTATCATCCCTTACAGGGAGTATAAATATTATATAGTAAATATTTTAAGGCATAATGATATTTATTGTAAAGGAATTGAAAAAACATTATGGTTAAAGAAAATATTAAATAATGATAGCGTACATAATTTAGAAGATAGAGATTGTCCAAGTTTATTATCATTGTATAAATTATATACTTCGAATTCTGATATATATAGCTGTATTTATCATACTACAATCTGTGCATTGAAAAATGTAACTTGTTTAAAAAAATGGTGTACAAATAATAAAATTTTTGATGATTAAATATGCTCGTTTAATTTGTTAAAAAAATCCTATGCTAATATAATTACGAACTTATTCTGATTTTGTTTTGTTGATTGATTGTGACCTCAATCTTCATAAAAAAATGTGTGAAAATTTAAAAAAAGGTCAAACTGATACTATTTTACAAATATTAAACATTGAAAACTCTCATATACATAGTTTTCAAATCGTTTAATAGTTATCACTATAATACGACTATTGAAAAATTAACTTCTGTAAATGATTCGTTATGTCTAAGCAACTATGAGTTAGGTTTATATGGAATATTTTTGATTTGATTTGCTTCTGATGCATTCATATTTTCTAAATATGGATTGGGGCTTCTGCATCAATGGTTCTCCGTCAAGATTAGGGCTTCTGCATCAGTCGAGCGCAGCGAGATGATGATGCAGAAGCCCTAATCTTGACGGAGAACCATTGATGCAGAAGTCCCAATTCTACCCTACTGGCTATTTAAATATTTCATAAATATACAGAACTTTACGACACTAAGGCCGCTTTTGCCACAGGCTTTTGCATGTATTTTTGTTTTGGTGTTTATTAAATGTGGGTGCAAATTTCAAAGTGTTCTTTTTTAAGGTTCTGTAGGGATCCAAAGGCACCCTTTGCACATACTAACTATCACTTAGCCACCCACTGTCCGTTCGTCCGTGTACTAGTGGGCTGTATCTCATGAAACGCAAAAGGTATAGAGAAATGAAATTGTTACAAAGTGTGCATTTGTAGTAACAAACCAAAGGAAGTCATGTATTTTCTTCAGAGATTTTGCTCGAAAATAGTCTAAGCATTCATTCAATCGTTGACGTTAGATTTAGATGATGCGAAACTTTACTCTCGCATTTGGCACAATTTCCTCTCGCATTTGGCACAATTTTTTCGATTTAAATTCAAAAACACTAGCATAAAAGTTCGATTCGCTACAAAGAGTCAAAGATATACCAAACCGAACGGTTTCGAGGACAAAATAAATATTTTTGCGTTCGTAAACTTTGTCAATTCAATTACCCACTCACGATACATGGACCATGCGCCAGCCACTGGAAAATAAACCTTTAGAATTTCAACTGTGGCTGTGTATTGACATTTCATACAACATTTGTATACGGAACTCCAATTCATACCTGATGCTGTTTTAGTTCTAAACGCAATTCACATAAGAGCTACTTTAAAGTACATTTTTATCAATGACCTGTACGAATTCGGCTCGGGGCAACTTTTGCTGACGGCTGTGTGGTTACCTATTTTTTTCAATAATATTTTAATTAATGAATGTAATTCATTTATTGGTTTTTTTACAAAAACCAAACTTTAAAATTCGGCATTTAAGTATTTTGCAGATTTTAGTCTTGATTTTTAAATATCCGATACACGTTTTAAAATCGCCTGGTAGGTAATTCCAGTCATGAAGAATTTAATTTCAACCCTCTATCTCTAAAATAGACATTATTTAAATTATATCATGAATGGCACGCCTGGCAAAATAAGTATGTGTTTAATTCCACATTATAGGGCTAAAAATAAATAAAAACCCTTTGTTAAAATGTAATTACCTTTAAGGAGCACACCACGGCTGTGCCCGCGAAATTCAAATTTTTCGTGGTTTTTCGCGATTTTTAAGCTAATAAGATATAATAGGCTTATGGCCGTCAAATTGCGATAATCCCAATATCTTCTTCACGTGTTTATGTAAAAATCTCTGCTCGAAAGTGTCGAGTTAAAGAAATTAGTCCAAGATTTGCGAGTTACTCACATAAAACTCGATACTCGGATTAATTTCCTAGGATACACATTTTTATGCAAAGATTTTGATATAATCATGTAAAGATGATACTGCCATTCTTAACGGCCTTAACGGCCTTGCTAGACGTCACCGATAACATTCTTGTGGCACAAGATTCTGGGTTGTGTACCTTGTTGGTTCTCCTTGATTTTTCTAGAGCATTTGACAGCATTAATATTGCCCTCTTACTGTCAAAGTTATCCTATTATGGATTGGGCATTGGTGCTGTTAAATGGTTCGATAGTTATCTATCTGGCAGAACACAGTTTGTAGAAGTAGTACATGAGGACGGAAGGAAAATCAGATCAGCAACTGCTGAAGTTTCCAGAGGTGTTCCGCAGGGTTCAGTGTTGGGTCCGCTGCTCTTTATACTGTATGCCGCTGATGTGGTTCAGCAAATTAAAAACTGCAAGTACCATCTATATGCAGATGACTTGCAACTGTATTATTCTTTTAAGCCTCAGGAGTTCCAATCTGCCATCACTCAGGTTAACGATGATCTTAATCGTATTGCCGACTGGTCAGATCGCAATTCTCTTGTTCTGAATCCTACTAAATCTAAGTATATTTTGTTTGGAACTCCAAAACAGGTAAGTAAGGTCAGTATGCAAGGTCAAAATGTCTGTATTAGAGGTATTGACTTAGAGCAAGTGTTCCTGGCACGTAATTTGGGTCTGCTCATGGACTCCAAGCTAAGATTTGAAGACCATATAGCGGAGAAGGTGCGCAATTGCTTTTATCGTCTAAAGATACTTTACAAAGTTCGTAAGTATCTCTCTCAAGAACTTCGTATTCAGCTGGTAGAGGCTTTAGTACTTTCTAAGTTGATTTATGCAGATGTTGTGTATGGGCCACGGCTGTTATGTAGAACTAAACGCCTAATCCAACGCGTGCAGAATGCATGTGCGCGTTTTTGCTTTGATATTCCTCCGAGAAGTCACGTCACCCCCTATTTGAATAATCATAGGTTATTAAGAATGAGATCACGGAGGAAACTGCATCTCGCTGGTTTGCTTTTTGGAGTAATTAAATTGGGTAAGCCTTTTTACCTAGCTCATAAATTGAATTGGGTGGACGATGGTGAAACAGGCCGCCTTCGAAGCTGTCGTAATCGGCTCCGTATTCCACTCCATCGCACGGCTGCTTTTAGGGGCTCTTTTACCTACTCTGCCACAAAATGTTGGAATAATATTCCCCCTCCAATAAAGAATTCTAAAAGCATAGTTTCGTTCAAACTCGAATTAAAAAAATTCCTTCTGGAAAAACAAGTGGAATTTCAAGATCATGTGGCAGAGTACTCTTTTCTGTAGCTTTTATAATATTTATTTATTGGTATGATATGTATTATGTTTAATTATAAATATATATATTATAGTGGTAATAGTATATAGTTAAATACATAATATAACAATAATAATTATAGATATTCTCAGTAGTATGATGTTCGATAAATAGAATAGATTAATTGGGTACCAATTACTTATACTTAATATCAGTAGTAGTAGCAGTAATAATACTTTTTAGTCGCTTTTTGTAGAAGTTTAGTGCTTTAATTTTCTATTTATACCATAGTATATAAGCTTCCTATAGCTGTTTACATCCATGTAGTTTCCGTGGCGTCACCTGAATAACGGTTCCGGCTGAAAATCAGCGCTGTATGTTTTTGTGCTTGCACTGGATATACAGCATTATGCTGAGCCTGGACCATTTTTCGGGTTGTGCCATACGTGATAGGTGTATATACTGTATGCTTGTTATGTGTGGCACAATTTGGAAATAAATGTTTTTTCTTTTTTTTCTTTCCATTCTCGCAAATTGATTGCCATAAGCCTATCATGTCTAATTAGCGTACAAATTGCAAAAAACCACGAAAATTGTGAATTTCGCGGGCAGACCCGTTGAGTTCACGTTATATTAATTTATCTAGGGCCGGAGGACATTTTTACTAGCGAAAGGAAATTGAAAAGAGAAAGAATAGACAAATTGATTCTACTTGACATAAAAATGTTACAGAGTACTGAAACTACAGAGATCTTATACAGAGTAGATTTGTTCAGAGGCTACGCTACAGAACATATTATTATGTCTTTGACATAAATTGCGGCGGGCAAAGAAGCCTAGCTATCTAATTACAAAGAAGCCTAGCTATCTAATTACAATTGATTGACATTTTAACCTTTTACAAAATTTAAACTTACTCAATTTTGAAAACTAGTTTTACATAAAATTTTACAATAATTAAATGTCCTGCGGAACACAATAAAAGTAATTTAATAAAGCAGTTCAATGACTAAGGTGAACTACAAAGTGCATAATGTTATATTATGCTTATGTGTATTAAGTTACATTAAATCGCAATGTACTTAGTTGCTACATATTTCAATTTATGCCATGCTGTTAAACAAGTGCATGTAGTAAATTGTACCATTTGAAGATGAACTTTTATGATATTATTTATAAAAGATTCATTTTTGTTAGACAGTTATTAATTAAACCTAAGTATACTATTTATGCTAAACCTATGCTAGGTCTCGCAGTTAATAACAAACAAGGTACATGTTCATATTTTAAGTACATATTTTTATATATTAAAACTTATATCTATTGTTAGACTAAGTATACAATATATTGAGCTCTCTTGGTATCGTAAGACTGGCTTACATTTCAAAGAAATCCTACGAGAAGCTACTACTTATATTGATTCATGTGGTAGTATCATCTATTGGCAATACAACCACCTTGGAAATCGCTCTGTCATGGAGCTTACCATTGGAGGTCCGGACTTGGATCACTCTTACCTTGGAATCTGAGCCAATATATACCTTAGACACTCTACCCATAGGCCAATACAAAGGTGAAGTATTTTGATCTCTTAATAATACAATCATTCCTTCTTTAATATTAGGAAATTCTTTCATCCATTTAGTTCGGTTATTAAGGGTTGATAAATATTCACTAGACCAAGCTCGCCAGAAATGCTGTCGTGTTTGCTCACATGACCTCCATAAACGAAGCCTGTTTGTAGGAATATTTTCAAGATTTTCTTCTGGGAAAGAATTTAATGGACATCCTACTAAAAAATGACCTGGTGTTAAATATGAATAATCACTAGTATCTTGAGATAATGGCATTAAGGGTCTTGAGTTTAATATGGCCTCAATTTGACAGATTATCGTATTGAATTGTTCAAAGGTATAGTTTCTAGAGCCAGCTACCCTTTTTAGGTGATGTTTAGCTGACTTTATAGCTCTTTCATAGAGACCACCGTGGTTTGGACTATATGCAGGTATAAACTTAAAGTTAATGCCCTTCATTGATAAATAATTTTGAAATTTGTCTTGAAAATCTTTTGAATTTTGCAAATCATATAGAGCTTTCAATTGGTTATTAGCTCCTTTCAGAGTAGAAGCATTATCGCAGTATACATTTGAAGGAATAGATTTTCTCGATATGAATCGCTTGAAGGCCGCTAAGAAGGCTTCAGTGGATAGATCCGAAACTACTTCCATGTGTACAGCCTTTGTGGCCATGCAAACAAACATAACAACATAACCTTTTGTGGTGGTGGCACGCCGCAAAGTTGAAACTTTTATGCTAAAAGGACCGCAATAATCTAATCCAACATTTTGGAATACTCTGCCAGGAGTGACTCTATCTTTGGGTAATGAACCCATTAATTGTTTGGCACCTTCGGCCTTATATCTTTGACAAATAACACATTTGTTGATGACACTTTTAATTTCTCTAGTTGAATTAATTAAATGATATCTCTGTGATAAACTACTAGAGACCAATTTTAATCCAGCATGAAGTAATGTTAAGTGTTCATTTTTAATAATAAGTCTTGTTATATGAGTTTTACTAGGTAATATTATAGGAAATTTCTTTGCAAAAGAAAGTGAAGAATTTTGTAACCTTCCACCTACTCTCAACAGACCATCTTTGTCTAAAAACGGATGTAAGGACTTAATGTTGGAAGTTACACATTTCCCCTTTTGCAAACTCATCATTTCATCACGGAAGTGAATGAGTTGCAGACCTTTGATAATAATATTTAACGAATTCTTCATTTCAGTTGCAGAGACATGACCTGTATTTATCGAAATTTTTCTAAGTTTGTGGATGAATCTCAACATATAACAGACTATGCGCTGTAATTTGTACAAATTTGAGTAATTAGTATAGATAGGTAACATATTATCATCACTGTTTTCAACTTTGGAGCAAATATTTAAATCAATCTTTTCACAATTTTGCTTTAATGGAATTTCAATTATTGATAAATATAAATTATAAGGACTCTTATTTTGTAAATAATCTGGCCCATGCCACCATAATTTGTTTGCATGAATGGAATTAGCATCGGAACCCCTTGACAAGATATCTGCCGGATTTAATAAGCCAGGTGTGTGAAACCATTTCATGATAGAAGTCAACTTATTAATTTCTTTCACTCTGTTTCCAATATAGGCTGGAAGTTTAATTGGAGCTGAATTTAACCATCCTAAGACAATATTGGAGTCAGTAAATAAACTGATGTTTTTAATATCTGGCAATACAGAGGAAACCTTATTCATCAAGCTACTAAGTAGCAGAGCTCCATTTAATTCAAGTTTTGGAATGGTTAATTTTGAATTCAAAGGTGCTATTCTTGACTTTGAACAAAACAAATAAATATGATATTGACCATCGACCTTGACTTTAATATAGATGCAACAACCAAATGCAACAGTACTCGAGTCACAATAACCTATTAGTTCAGATTCCTCACATCCAGATAATTGTACATTGCGCGGAATTGACAGCTCCTTCATGTTTGATAGTTCCGTTTGAAATGCTTGCCAAATTTCAGCTAAATCACTGGGTAAAGGAGAATCCCAGGCTAAGTTACGCTGCCAAATTTGCTGCAATATCAATTTAGCCTTAACTACAATTGGAGCTGCAAATCCGAGCGGGTCAAAGAATCTACTAATGGAGCTTAAAACACTTCTTTTGGTAGGTATTTTAGGAGAATCGACAGTGCTTCCACTGACTTTGAATGCGTCATCCCTAGTGTCAAATGAGAGACCCAGCGTTTTTACTATCAAAGACTCCTGATCTAGATCCCGCTGTGAAAAACCAAGTTTTTCTTGAGGTATATCTGAAATTAAATCTGAGCTGTTAGAGCACCATTTGTGTAACTGAAAGTTGCCACATTTTAAAAGTTCTATAAGCTCTCCTTTTAATTCAAGGGCTTCTTGCATGGTGGAAGCCCCGCACAGAATATCATCAACATAGGAATTTTGCAATATAGCTTTACTAGCAAGTGGGAATTTATGTTCAAATCTTAATGCTAGTTCTACTAAGCACCTTGTGGCTAGATAAGCAGAACTTTTTAAGCCATATGTTATGGTTTGTAGTTATAAACATTGGATAGGTTGATTTGGGTTTTCCCTCCAGATAATATTTTGCAGTACTCTATGTTCTGGATAAATTAGTATACATCTGTACATATGGCGTATATCACACATTAATACAATGTTGTAAGTGCGAAACTGCAACAATATGTCAAATAATTGTTTTTGGACGACAGGCCCATTGCATAACATGTCATTTAGGCTATGACTGTTTACATTATTATTATTTTTATTTTGAAGCTTAGCAGTTCCATCAAAAACGCAACGGATTTTATCCTTACGCACTATGCCATGATGAGACAAAAAATAAAGAGGCTGGTCTGCATCATCTTGGAGATGAATAGGTATTACCTTGGCATGACCTAACCGTATGTACTCATTAATAAAATCTTTGTACATAGTGAAATATAATGGATCTTTTTGGAAACGCTTCTCTAAGTTGTAAAATCGCTGCAATGCAATTGAAAATGAATCAGCAGTATTTATTTCATTTAAACTCACCTTGAGGGGATATTTAACAGAAAATATATTTTCTTCTAATTTTACTGATTCTTTAAAAATAGTCTCACTATACTCATTTTCTGGTAAATTCTCAGGATATATTTCTGGCACTTTTTCAGTATCCCAGAATCGCTTCACAACAGAATCCAGATCAGAGTCATTGACAGTATGCAAGGAGACATTGAAGTTGTTAGAAAGAGAAGGAAAAGAGTCACCTGAGATGACGTATCCAAACCTTGTGTTTAGCAGTATGGGGTCAGAAGGGGCTCCTTCTATTTTCCCATTTAGCAGAATGCGAAAGAAGATGTTGACTCCAAGTAGTAGGTCGATATCACCTGGAATGTTAAAGTTTGGATCGGCCAAAGGAACAGAATGAAGGTTAAGATTGTTAAGATTAAATTGTTTTTGGGGGAGAGGTTGAGATATTTTATTTATTATGGAACAAGTTACTCTGCAGGTGTAATTTTGTGTCATTGAATGAAGTGTTAAGTTTACAGCCTTTTGAGTCACATTAATGTTGTTGCCTATGGTAGCTATATTATTTTGTAGGTCAAACTGTGGCAAACCTAATCTGTCAGCAAGACCAGATGTGCAGAACGAGCTCTGGCTTCCAGAGTCCAGTATCCCACGGGCAACAATGAGATCTCCATTTGAGTTAGTTACTAGCACTCTGACAGTTGGCAGTAGTACCTTATTAGCTAACGGCTTTTGTGTATGTAAAGTTACCTCCTGACTAGAGCCAGCATTATTCATCTCTGAAGACTTCATCTGTGAATCTTTATTACATAGTAAAGAGCTGTGTTTTGAATCCTTGCAACTCCTACAGTGTAGACGCATATATAATCGACACCTGTTTTTATGTTTATTTAAACAAAATCTGCAGAGTTGGTTATTATTGACATGTTCCAGCCTTTTTTCTAGTGATAATAAGTTAAATTTGGGGCATTTGAACAATTTATGAAACTGGTTGTTGCCGCATAACTGGCATGGTTTACTCTGATTAACTGGGTGTTCAACGCTTGCTAAATTGACTGATTTTGACTTGGGTTTGTCAACATTATGCGAGGAGGTAGCCTCCATCGAAGCAGCCCTTTTGGAAACAAACTCTAGTAAGCTATCCAATGTAGCCACCTGTGTTGTGTCATGCTCGGCGTGAAATAATCTAACTGTCAATGGATCAAGTTTTCTAATTAGGATGCAGACTAGCAACGAACCCCATTGGTCAACAGGTTGATTTAAGTTTTGTAAAGCCGAAGTATGTTGCCGAATGCGACTCACCATGTCCCTTAGCATAGGGGCCGTCCCCCGTTGAATGTTGGGCAAGTCCAACAAGGTATTGATATGGCTGTAAATCAGTAAAGAGATATTATCATACCTTTTGTTAAGAAGACCTATAGCCGATTTGTAGGAATCATTGCACACCGGCAAACCTTCAATGAGTTGAAGTGGTTCAGATGCTAATAAACTTTTTGAATAATAGAATTTTTCCACATTTGAAAGCTTAGTGTCTTTATCTATGACTGCCGTGAATAAATCTATAAACTGTTTGTAGGTGCTAACATCCTTGCCATCAAACACTTTTATATTTATAGGTGGGAGATTAACACGCTGTTTACACAATGAAGCACTGTGACACGGATCTTCCTGTTGCACTGCACGTTTCAGCTTTCGAAGTTTAGAACACAAGGCTAAGTACCTCTCTTCGATAAGCGAAGTCTCGTCGTCCTCCTCCCCGCCGCCCAGGCAGAGAATGTCCAGTTGTACTTGTTGAAAGCGTTGAAAGTTGCTATTGAGGTTTTGTTCCCGTACCTCTATGTCGCTTATTTCATAATTCCTTTCCTGGCTGAGGTATGCTTCTAATCTTGTTATGGCGCCTTTGCACTGACCTCGTGCGTTGCGCAGTCGTTTGATGTCGTCAATTGGCATGATGATTCCCTGGCGGCGGCAAATTAGTGGTTGGCCTTTTAATTTTTGTCCTCCTCCCCTTTTTTATGATGATTTCGAGTCCTCCGGCCCTTTACTTTGGTAATTTAATTTTGATTAGTAGTTAAAATGGCGCGTGCGGCGTGGACGAATTTTTCACACTTACGCACACTTGTTTGGGAGAATTTAGCTGTGTTTCGGCACCAATGTTTAATTCCACATTATAGGGCTAAAAATAAATAAAAACCCTTTGTTAAAATGTAATTACCTTTAATATTAATTTATCTAGGGCCGGAGGACATTTTTACTAGCGAAAGGAAATTGAAAAGAGAAAGAATAGACAAATTGATTCTACTTGACATAAAAATGTTACAGAGTACTGAAACTACAGAGATCTTATACAGAGTAGATTTGTTTAGAGGCTACGCTACAGAACATATTATTATGTCTTTGACAGTATGTGTAGTAAGTGTCAGCGTAAAGATTTATTTTGATGTAGTGTTTTGCTTATCCTTATTATTATGAATATATTCTTGCACGTTATTGGTTGCTTAGAAGAAATCTCTATGTAGCGATAAGGCCGCCAAATTGTACTCCTAAGTTTGTTTTGTGTTGTGTTTATTTATTTATTTTTTATATTTTTATTCTGTGGTGTGCAGTAAAGAGTTTATCTCTCTATAAATTACAATGGCAAAAATTGGTATGGATGTATGGATGTTTGTTAATCTTTCAAGCAAAAACAACAGAACCAATTTTGCTGGAAGTGGAGATAAGTAGTTATATTAAAGTTTGTTAGGGCACCATTTCAGATAAACAAATGATATTTTACGGCAAATGTGTATTTAAATATAATTTAGTTCCAATCCAAACATCGGGTGTGGTTTTTGTACACCGAACTCTATTTACCCGCGCGGTCAAATTCAGTTGTGGAACCCTCTAATGTTTCTCTTTGAGCGAAATTAACAAAACGTATACAAATGTTGGTGGTAGCGACTATCAACGGATCGTTTTGTTTGTGTTCATAAACTAGCGGCTAATGAAATGCCTAGTTATCATGCTACTAATGGTTAGCTAGTGTGCTAAATAAACCACGGAACAAACACTGGCACTTTCCATTTTTGGCTAGTTATTAATCTGGAAATGGGAACTTCAACGTTTTTGATAAAGTTTTACATGTTCATGTTTTTTAGGGTTACATACCAAATTGGTAAAATTGGAACCCTTATGGTGAGACTTTCTCCGTCCGTCCGTCCGTCCGTCTGTCACACTCGATTATTTTAGTAACTATTAAAGCTATCGACCTGCAATTTGGAATAGTTGTAGGTAATTGTGACGAGACGTTATTGTAATGACGTTAATCATAAAAATTTGAATATCATTTTTATTTTTAGTTAAAAGAGGGACTAAACGGGGTTGTTGAAATTTCAAAATGAGACAGCAATATTGGGGTATCATATGAAAGGGTGTTACTTGTGTATTCTTACACCAATTTTTATTTATTTTTGTGCTCGATAATTTTAGATTTATTGGACAAACTGTCGAAAAAATACAGTCCCCCCCCCCCCTTATCTCCGAAGTTTATCGTTCGAAAAGTCTGAAATAATTATGATTAATAGTAATAAACGTCTATTTTACAGGAAAATAAAATCAACTCTCTAACTATTATACTTTTTTGATAATAACTATAAACCGCCAAAAACAAAGTTAGGTTTGCGGTTCGCCAACAAAAGTGCCTATATGTAAATTATACTCGTAAATTCATGAACAAAAGTGATTCTTTTAATGTTTTACTTCTTGTACAGTATGGAACCCTCGGTGCGCGAGTCCGACTCGCACTTGGCCGGTTTTTTTCTAAGAAAAATTAAATAGGTATATCACGTTGGTTTATCAAGATATTACACACATCGCAATCTAGCCGCAAAGTAAGCGATAGCTTGTGTTATGTTTACTAGAGAACTGATTAATACAATAAATAGAAAAATACCTAGACACTGGAAAATGTTCATGCTCATAGCACACAATATATTTTCCAGTCAGAATCGAACCCACAAACCCTGACGCAGAGCACTAGCGTTGCGTCATTGATTATTTAATAAAACAAATTTACTTCGACTTCCATTTTTCATTTATTTTTCCAATTGACTTATACAAAGATTATAGAATAATCGTACATGACCACAGAACACTTACAAGTAAACATAGACTATTCACATCCCTTCCTTTAGACAAAAATTATAATTTTAATATTAATAAAGTCTAACACACAATCATTTTAAACACACCTTGAAAGAAAACCAATTTGACACAAAACTTAACACAGTAACCTAAATTAGGTCTCATAATCATTTAACCATGCTGGTTTTATAATGGCTCTACCATACCTTGTTTTAGTTACACCATCATTACCAAGTAACCCAGCACCAGACTCTGATGGAGTTGGTCCATTATTATCAACCACCTCGGTACTTGATGATGATGGTTGTTCCTGTTCCTCGACAACAGAGGGCTCATAATCATAATTCACAATATTTTTATACTTATTTTTAGAGGGTCTTAAGTGTATTGTATTTCTTTCAATTAATTTTCCATCTGCTGTCTTAATTTTATATGACCTTGGCCTATTTAATTTATCAATTATAACTCCTGATTCCCACACCCTCTTTCTGGGATCTCTAACTATTACATTGGTTCCCTTATCAAAAGTAACACTTTTCTTACTTGCCCCCAAATTATAATATTGTTGAGTTAACTCCCTTCTCTTAGCTAACTGTTTGTGAGCCTCTTTAGTAACAACTTTTTGTACTAACTTGCTTTTTAAAGCTGGTAATTTTGACCTTAAAAGCCGACCCATTAACATCTCTGAGGGAGAATAATCTGTGCCTGCAACTGGAGATACTCTGTATTCTAATAAAGCTTCATATAACTCATACTGAGAGTTGCATTTTTTTAATATTTTCTTGGCAATGCCTACCGCTTTCTCTGCCATTCCATTTGATTTTGGATAGTATGGTGATGAATGAATTAAATCAATGCCTTGTTCTTTACAAAAGTCGCGCAATTTTTTAGAATTAAAAGGACTATTGTCACACACAATTTGACTTGGGATTCCATGAACTGAACATAATTTAAGCAAATTCACAATTACAGCCTCAATAGACTTATTAGGCATTTCCATAATATCAAACCATTTTGAGTAGTAGTCAACAGTAATTAAGTAACATTTACCCGCATATTGCGCAAAGTCCATTCCCAATTTAAAAAAGGGCAATTGTGGAATATCATGACTAATCAAAGGTTCTTTCTGCTTGGCAGGACAGTATTTTTCACATGTTTTACACTTTCCTACATACAACTCTATCATGGAATTCATTTTAGGCCAATACAGTAAACCTCGGGCTCTCTTTTTACACTTTTCAATTCCTAAATGAGCAGACCCGTGAATCTGTTTAAGCATTTCAGTTTGCATACTCTTAGGCACCACTACTTTGTCTTCAAAAAATAATATTTGATCTTTAACAAAAAGTTTGTCTTTTAATTTAAAATATTGATGACAATCTGAATCTGATTTGATATAATCTTGCCAACCAGTCTCCACATAATTTATTATTTTAGACAATACTGGATCAACAGCACTCTCCTTTTTAAACATTTCAATTTTTAATCTACTAATTGGCAAATAATCCTCAATTTTAATAGTATGAACAACATCCATCATATCAGAGTCATCACAAGACTTTTCGTTAAGATAATTCCTCGACAAAAAATCTGCTACAAACATAAATCTTCCCGGTACATATTCTACATTAAATTTGTATTTTAACAACTTCAATAGCATTCGTTGTATTCTATTAGTACATTTGTGAATCTCTTTACCCACAATAGTAACCAGAGGCTTATGATCAGATTGAACTTTAAATTCATGTCCATAAACAAATTGATGGAATTTTGATACAGCAAAACAAATACTCAATAATTCTTTTTCTACAGTGCTGTAATTTTGTTCGGCAGGTGTCAAACTTCTGGATACATAAGCCAATGGTCTACCTTCTTGCGTTAAACAAGCTCCAATACCATCTTTACTAGCATCAGTTTGAATTATAATATTTTTACTAGGATCAAAATATCCTAATGTTGGAGCATTGCTTATTGCATTTTTCAAACTATCAAAAGACTTTTGTTGCTCAGATTCCCAACTCCATGGTACATTCTTTTTAAGTAAATTTCTCAAGGGTGCTGCAAGCTTAGACATGTTAGGAATAAATTTATGAAGAAATGTAACCACTCCCAAAAATTTCTGTAACTCTTTCTTATTATTCGGTTCTTTTATATTTAAAATAGCTGACACCTGACCTCCGTCAGGCCTGAACCCACTTTGAGAAAATATAAACCCTAAATAGGACACTTCATGAACTTTATACTGCAGTTTATTTTGATTAAACTTAACGCCATATTTGATAGCCCGTTCCATGACTAATTTAAGGACCACATCATGTTCCTCTTCAGTCTTTGTTGCCACAATAATGTCATCAAAATAAATCTGAACTCCTTTAATGTCACCAAATATTTTCATATTCTCTCTTTGAAATATTTCAGGGCTGGAACAAAGACCAAAGGGTAACCTGTTAAACTTATACCTCCCAAATGGAGTGTTAAAAGTGCACAACAATGACGACTCATTATTTAAAGAAATCTGATGAAATCCATCTTTCATATCTAGAACCGTAAAATATTTCATACCTGATAAGTTTGCTGTCAACTCATCCACAGTAGGTATACTATAGTGTTCTCTCATTATATACTTATTGAGCTCTAACGGACATAAGCATAAACGCAAAGACCCATTAGGTTTTTCAACTATTATTAAGTCATTTACCCACTCCGTTGGTTCGGTAACCTTAGAAATTATATCACTTTTTTCCAACATACACAAAGCATCCTTTAACCTTGGTTTTAATATTTCTGGAATCCTCCGAACTGGTTTAACCACTGGAACTGCATCCTTTTTCAGTTTAATCGTATATTCAAATGGCAATTTTCCTAGTCCGGTGAATACCTTCTCATACTTTTTTAAAAACATTGTGTCAGGTTGTGAAATTCCAGGAGTTGGACTCTTCATTTCAATTAAATTTTTCTCATCAGAACTGTGTTTTATTTCCATAACTCTCCTTATTAAATTGAACTCAACTGATGATTCTCTTCCAAGTATTGGAGTCACCTCTCCTTTTACTACAATGAATTCTATAGAATGCTGATCTCGCCCTATGGGCTTACAATTAATTTTTGCCACACCCATGGGATTTATAGGATGTCCCCCAAATGCTGAAATTTTCCGTGAATCATTTTTCAATTTTACATCTTTTTCCACTTGTTTGAAAACAGAATAAGGCAGAACATTCACATCTGCGCCCGAATCAATCTTTAACCTCACCTCTACTTTATCATTTAAAATAACACCATGATACCACGCTTCATTTACCGAATCAGAATTAAGAGAATCAATTACTAACGTCTCCAACATTTGCTCATCACAACTATCACTTAACTCTTGAACAAACTTCTTTTTCTTTTTACATTTAACCTCAAAATGATTGGGCAGGCCGCAAAGTCGACATTTTTTTCCAAACGCTGGGCACTCATTTAATCCATGAAGCTTCCCACATTTGAAACAATTAAACTTACGTTTTGATGTCAAATTTTCATTACTACTCTTCTTAGTAATTACTTCAACAGCAGATCCTCTCATCACATCAACCTCTTTCCTGCTTTCCTCACTCACTCTACACATTTGTATGGTTTTATGCAGGGATAAATCCGTTTCACGTAATAAGCGTTCCTGCATTGAACAGTCTCTGAGTCCCAGAATTAAAACATCTCTAATTAACGACTCTCTTTGATCACCAAAATCACATTTCGACGCTAACGATTTCAAATTTGTCACAAAACTTTCAATGGTTTCACCCTCTTCTTGAGCTCTTTTGAAAAATTTATATCTCGAGAAAATTGTATTTTTCCGCGGCAAACAATATTCCTCAAATTTTTCTAATACTGCTTGTAGGGTTTCTTTCTGCATTCCATCTTTAAATGTGTTATATACTTTTAGGGCTTCCGATCCGATACAATTTAGCAACATGGCTACTTTCACTTTTTCGGGCTTCGATTCAAACTCATTCGCAGTTATGAATAATTCAAACGATTGTTTGAAGTTCTCCCAATTCTCTGGCAGGTCACCCGTTAACAACAATTCTGTTGGTGGCTTAAATTCCATGATTCTTACACCTGACGCCATGATTATTTAATAAAACAAATTTACTTCGACTTCCATTTTTCATTTATTTTTCCAATTGACTTATACAAAGATTATAGAATAATCGTACATGACCACAGAACACTTACAAGTAAACATAGACTATTCACAGTCATTCGGTCGTGAAATATATCAAGCTAAACTTGACACATTAGCGAAAGTTGGCTACAGGAGATTCGTCTAAACCGTTTTAACACTGTTTTGTATGTATTCATAATTTATTAATTTTGGGCCTGTTCTGCATCAAATCTCTAGGTTTAAAACTAAGTCTACATTGACTCAGTTCTCAACCTATTGGTTTGATTATTTTTAGAAGGTAGACTACATCCTTGCCCGATAGGTAGTAAGTGACGAAGAAGTCGAAAATATAATCGCTCTAACTCGAATGTGATATATAACCCCTGTCGGTTGCTCTAATGCAGTATGAACGCAAACACTTGATGCTATAGTCAGAGGTAGAGGTCTTTATTGGTAGGCAGTAATCAGCCACGGCCGAAGCCTCTCGCCAGACTAGACCTCTGCCAATTTAAAAATGGTGCCGAGAATACAAAACGGTACCTTTTCAGTATGCCAGTAATTCGTCAGTAAGCCAACTAAGTATAGGTACGTCAGGGATGACGTAAAAAGTTGTGGTCGGTAATGTTGTGGTACCTACCTAAATAAAAATAGCTATCCTTTCTAGGTAGCTTCTCTGAGCGTTGTCTGGCTGTAGGGCAACACGCAAAGTTGTTGTATTCAATTTTCCTTGTTTATTTCGGTGCCCCGGGCTGAATTTTCTACTTCGAGGAACGTATAAGACTAACTTCTTTGAAGGTATTCGAGGGAAATAAAGTAGATAACTGTTTTAAAGTGAGGTTAAACGAAATTTATATTCTACAGCTATTTTTCTAGGAGAAGGAAGTACAATTGTTTCAATTCCGCTCTAAATTCTCTCCTAACCGACTTTTGAGATGAGAAAAGGGTCATTACGCAAATAATACGTACATGTTTGTTTACTTTGTAACTGTGGAAGATTTGGTGTGCTATTATTGTGGTAAGTAGGTAAGTTTATTACTACAATTTGTCAATATTATGCGTACGAGTGTGCCCAGATTTAGTATCAAAAACATTTTAAAAATTTATAAATACATAGTTCAGAAGCCAAACTTCTTTTTTATGAGGGGCTATTAAAACATTTGTGAAGTACGAGTAAGTATGGGTTTCAATACCATTAAAAGTGTCCAATTGATAACTTTATATAACTCAAGCAGTAGATTATCTTTAAAGGAGAAAGGGTCAAGCCTGCGTGTGATGTATGAATGGACTGCCCTTTCATTGTTAAGCTGAGATAGCTGTGAAGGGTCTCATTGTCGCTTGCGAATTTATCTTATGTTCTGTCTGTTATACATATATTATGTAAGTTGTATAAATACTTAGGTAATATATTTTAATCAACATTGATTTTACTTTGTGTAGAGTTTTACAGAAAAATAAAGATTATTTTATTTAGTTAAAGTTTTGGTAAAAGTTTAATTTTCCTTGTAGATTGAATATTATATCCTTAGTTTGATAGTAAACTCTATACTTAGTAGGTTCGCAATCATAAGGGGACACTAAAATGTTGTGCTTATTTAAGCTCATATTTAAGTAGTAACTCAGAGTGCTCATAGTTACATACTTACATACCTACTTGCAACATTCTTAAAAAAGTATGTATGTATATGTAGCTTTAAATTTTTTTTATAATATTATCATCAACGTATTATTAGTTTATTTTGTAAAAGAGCTTTCTAACTAATCTATAAGCAAAAAGTTAAGCTTCTTATAAATGACTAATAAAAATATAAGGAAAACAATATATTCTCGTATAACAAGGATTACTATCGCATCTTCCGATTGGATGAAACTTATTCTTTGAGGGGATCGCAGTTCACGCTCCATATAGCAAAATATTGTCTCTCGAGATGATATCGGAGGTGGTTAAATTAATACGCCACTATACTTGATCTACCCTTTAAGAAAATGTGGATCGTTTATAAGGTTTACATGCTTGCACTAAAATTGTTAATAAGTAGTTAATCAAATATTAAATTTTCGTGTTATCTCTGGTTCTAGGTTAAGTAGAAAAAAAAAGGTACTAAATTGATTTGAAGATACTTTCTATATACCTATAATTAACTAATAAAATCTTTGTATGACGTATTTAAACTATTTTATTCTTGTAAAAATACAAAACCAAACGAGCCAAGTTTAAACATGCAAAATATCAGAACAACTCAGAATATCAATTTACTCTATAATTCGATGAATTTGGCACTTGATAGGGTCATGAGTATGTAATGAAGTGAGAGTTTAGAGAATTCGAATATTAATATCCCTTGATGAAGAAATTACCATGATCAAGCTAAGAAGGGACTTTGTTGATCATTTGAAATTTTTACTTAAAAAAAGTTTATTTCTTTTTTCTTTGTTGTCCTTTATTTCAGGTTTAGAGGTAAAATAAAAATCCAATAAAAGTAATAGGTTAAGCACGAAACGGGAACGCCAGTGGAAGATCATTGCTCGTCATCCTTATAAAAGAGAATAGAAGTAGGTGTGAGTATATACGAGTACAGGACAAGTTTAAAGCGGTAGGAACGCAAACGGGTTTACATAATTATGTATTTTAAAACATAAAAGACATAAAGAATAAACACTAAGTACTTGAACTCTCCAAATATTTAATTATTATGAATTGAAACCAAATTATATGCATTTATTAAACAATTTAATGTGGATGACTGACTAATTTATCAAGTGTGCGTTAATAAATTAGTCAGTCAGCCCTAAAATAGAATAGATCTAGCTGAAATTTAGCTATTATGACGTAACTATCTGCTTTGAAATATTTTTTGGAAAATTCAACCAAAGGGGTCAATATTGGTCACATGAACAAAGCAGCGTTGAATTATTATAGTTTTTATTTTGATATAAGCCTAATTATTACTGAAAAACGCTATCCGATCTTAAAAATTAAAAAAAATTGCACCTCCTTTAATTGTAGTTAAACTTGGCCCGGTTAAATTGTATTTAGTTAATATCAAAGTCAAAATATCTTTATTCCACATGGGCCTAACGTACAGGCTCTTGTAAAATGTCAGTATATGATATTTTTTACATATGTGTGATGATAACTACAAGTAGACTTAAAGCTAAGTTTACGAGGGTTCGAACGCGTCCATAGACATTGAGCTCCTATAAAGAAAAGCCAAGTGATAGTCGGAATCGCGCACGATATCATCAGTGTCAACTGTCTAACTATCATAGTTCCAGAGATACAGCCTATAGTGACAGACATACAATGGACGAGCAACGTAATCATTAAACGCTTAAGCTTATAACTTTGAGCACATGGTGCGAAACTTTTTGGGTTACTTGGGATTCGGGTCGCGAGTTCCGGTGATGGGCCGTGTCCAATAAATAGATGGCTGCTTATCCCGGATCAATCGGAGGTGTGTCTAATGGAGATTTTACACGTGATTTCCGGGATGTTTCAGCTGATAGACACCAATTTGTAACGGCTATAGAAAAGTAGGCCATTCATTTTCGAGCCACCCTTTTGTGAATACGTCACATTTGTACTTTAGCCCACAGATCTTAGGATTTGTTTTAGAGCTTAAATAATATTTGAAATTAACGATCGGTTATTTAATTCAACAGACATTATTTGGAAAAATGTACCCAACTTTCGAGATAAGCTAGAAACTTGAAATTTTCACAGTTGATGTATTTCTGTTGCTCCCATAACAAACGTGATTTATTTGCATGTTTTGCTCTAGGTATATTAATAACGGCAATATGTAGACGGTTAAAATATTCAAAGATTATTTAGTTATATATTTACTTTAAAAATATATAGTTGAATTAAAATAAAATTAAAATTTCAGGGGTAGTGATTTTTGCTTGTTTTTGAATTTGGTGGGCAAAAGTGTTTAGTTTACTCTAACTATTGAGAATAGGTCTTGATAGTACGAAATCCTGAGTGATTATAGACGTGTGTGAATGGTAGATACGGAACCCTTCGTGCATGAGTCCGACTTGTCCTTGGCTTGGCTTATTATACCTAGCCAATCAAGTACTTCCGCAAAGAAATGCTGTTCTTTGGGTTTGAAGTGAATGGTGTAAAAATTACGTTATAAGCAGACGCCGCGGATTTGGCTCCATTTTTTTGGGTCAAGTGATGGATCACTGTTTCCTTGTGTAATTTCCGCACACTAATTGCCACGGGCATCCGTCACGACGACGAGAGAAACAAACAAAAAATATACTAGCAGCTTTGCAATGGCTCCTAAATAGTGTATGAGACGTTACCTAGTTTATATTGTTAGTAATATTGTGTTGTGTTAAGAATTTAACAAATAGACTAGCTTACCCGGCAAACGTTGTATTCTCATAAATAAAATAAAATAAAAATAGCCTTTATCCTAATAACCTTTTTATCCATGATTAGCGACATTACATTTAATTCTTAATTCATACTTGACATAATATTACCATTTACTAACATTTTTAATTGACTAATACATACATTTTTAACTGTTCTCTCAAATAATTTTGCTTACTATTTGTCATATTATTTACTTTATATACATATTGTAAACTGTTATTATTATCACTATCACTATTATTCGATAGTTATTGTCAAATTAAGTATAATGTCAGGTGAAAGTGTGGTGTCAGGTAGAAGTGTAGTGTCAGGCAGAAGTCGCCTGTTTAAAGTAGGCCTCCCCCAGCTCCCCTCCATGAATCTCTGTTTAAATAAATCTAAATAATAAAATAATAATGTTTTAATTATCATAAGGGATCTAAAAATAGCTCACGATCTATACTCTCAGACCTACTGAATATACACAGGAAATGTCATAACAATCGTTTCGGAGGAATTTAGTAACAAAAATTAGCACCAGAATTAAGAAGAAAGATGTAGCTAAATAAAAATCACGACTTATTACTATTATTTGCGTAATATTACACGTCTCTGATACTTGTTCATACCTCTAGAATCTACCTTCGAATTTAGGGCGTAATTAATACACACCAATTAATTTTTTTAACTGTATCTAATGAAGAGTTCACAAGTAGAAAATTAAAATAATTTAAACACCCACGACTCTCTTAGACTTCAAATTGAAAAAATAACATTTTTTAAACTCCCCGACTAATGGAATGCAAGAAAATCCGCCGGAGCTGCGCTACGAGTATGTTCTGCCTGTGCCGGTGTTGATAGTCAAGATGTTGTTGCTTACCAGTGTGTACGAGTATGTTTACCTTATTAATTTGGTAACTTATTCAATTTCTTGATACATATCAGTTACAGTTACGCGGGGATGACACCAAAAGAAAATCATAAGCGGTGATGACTCAAAATTAACCACATATTCGAGCAACCTGCGCTTAAAAATATAATTTTAAAAGTTCACGTCTAAAATAATTCGATAATTATTTCCTTCCTTTGCCCAACTTATATCAAGGAAAAATACTACCGGAGCTGGCAGCTGCCGAACAGTAGAGCCTAATATTAAATGATAACATTCCGAAACCGTTGAAATAGTTATTTGTTATGCAAGGGCGCAAAGTGGATTTTTGGGCCGAGTGTCAAATTTGAATGCTGAGCGGCGAAGGATTCTAGGGTTGAACCCTGAGCGCAGCGAGGGGTTCAAAGAATAGAATCCTGAGCATAGCGAGGCATTCAAAGACACGAGTCCCAAAAAAATTTGCGCCCGTCCATAACACAAAATTTTTCATCTCACCACAATGAGGAAAATCGCCAGAAGAACACTTTAGATCGGCATTGCGATTTATGTTAAATGTTGTTTTTGGTAACTCTGAATAATTTCACTTACTGAAACCACCTTCAATCCTCACTCACCTTATTTCAAAGTTAAAACAAAAAATAATGAATAAAGTAATAAAAATATTAGGTATTTTCATTTAATCACGATTGGAAACATAGACAACTAGATCACTAGACCAGAAAAAAAAATTGAGAAACTTTTTTTTTTACTTTTTTTTTGAATGCGTTCTGAAATAGGAATTTCTAACAACCAAAGATAATATAAAATTTTATAAATATTTTTACAATAATTACATAAACAACGAGGAAAAACCATGGATTTAATTAGATTTCTTTTATAATTAATAAAACTAAATAGGAGTTATTATATTTATTGATTTTCTAAGAAAAAGTAAAAATAAAAAAACGAATGTACCTATACAAACTCTAAGGTCGACCTTTTTTACTGAACGTATGTGTTATTAGAAAAAAAAGAAGTCTTCAGCATTGACATTGACATGACACGTAATTCGAGTTTGACGTTGGAAATGCTTTTCGGCCCAAGGGCCGGAAGGGATTTTCATACTACTTTGTCTCCCTTGGGAAAAATGAAAATGCTTTGGCGGCCTAGGGAATATGATAGCATTTTCCGCCCGCATTTTGGGCATTAAAAACGCTTTTCCGAGCGGGTGAGATGAAAAAATATTTGGTTGGCTGTGAAGTGCGGGAAAATGATTTTTTTTGTCCTTTATTCTCTCAACACCACCAGCCCAGCATAAAGTAAACCAAGTAAAATTGGGTTTAAGTGGTATAAAATAATTATTATTATAATTTGTCTACAATCACTCTAAAACTAAAAGCGATGATCCTTTAATGAGGATTTTCTTACTAATGATAAAACATGTCAGTTTATATCAGTTTTCTGTACTTACGAGTATTCTTGGAAAATTTATAACTCGGAAAATATACACAGTATTCTGTTACATCATTAAATATTGTGTTCCATGAGAATACAAATCTGCGATTCATAATAAACAATCAATTACGAAGAAAAGCTGCCCGCAAATCTAAAATGGATGGAGTATGTTATATTATATACCAGTTTTTGTGATACCGGTAATGTTTCCACACGTATAATGAAGTCGAGGCATTATATTAAAGATCACGTTTCTATGGAAATGATTTTTGTCGTAATGATCTCTTTGAAGTTTGAATGTTGAATATCAAGTAGACTTGAGACGGTCCTGAATTGATTCTGTGATCTTTTATTTGCATCGAACAGGGTAAAGGCGGATGCTGTTCAGGATCTGGGTACCGAGTTTCTTCGAATGTGGTGGTTGAATTACCTTATTAATCGAGGAGGTACTCATATCTAAGGAGTTTCTCCTAAGAAAGCGCACAAAAATTGTATTCAGACTGAGTATTTTTCTTCAATAAAGAATCCCACCCAAGAGGAAAACGAACTTATTATTGAATAATAGAACAATTAAGAGTTATATGGCCTAGATAGGTATCTCTTCTTATATACATAAATATCCGGAGAGATTGGTGTCACTCATATGGTACCTACATAGTTTTCGATGATGTTCTTTGCGTTTTGGACGGCGCACAGTGAACTCGGGAATTTTGACAATTAATATGATATTTAATAAATAGATCTCGGGATTATACTTTTCGTAGTTATAAGGATTTTGTTAAGTCTATAGTATTGATTCAAGTTGATTTTTACTATTCTCCAGCAGATGGGGTCAATTTTATATTAAAAGATAAAATTCCCTTATGCATGGTATGTCCCGGACAAGGGTCTGTGAAAATAACATGAGGAAATCACGCAATAACTTATGAAATCCACATAAAGGAATTAATTTCTAATACACTTTAGCTTTTTAACCGACTTCAAAAAAAGGAGGAGGTTCTCAATTTGTCGGAATCTTTTTTTATTACGTTAAAGTAAAGATCAGGTTCTGCTAACTTATCTATTAATTTTAGAATAAAAACGATTCATAAAGCAAAATGAAAATGTGTAATGAATTATTCAACTATATGATGGCTTGTACTCACAAAGTCAATTTCAACTGGGCGAATTTTAATGAAAATACTTTCTTTTCTCTTTTCCCGCGCATTTTTCCGCTTTGAATTCGTTTCTTATTCGTAAAAGAGATTAAGCATTCTTCAAATGCGAGAATCGTTTTTGTTGATGCGTATAAATGCGTTGTTTTGCTTTTGTTATGCAAAAAGTGTTAAAACTTCGTGAAATGTGGCATTTTAGGCAACCATTTTGTTTCTACTTTGTTTCAATTTTTTTTAAATAAATTACACAAGTTTTTTCGCATAAATAAAATGAATGAGTTATCTTCATGAATGCTTTAGATATACATTTTGTGGGTTTTAATATTAACAGATTAAATGAATTTTACAAAGTAAACTTTGATATTATAAACATGGGCAGAGATGGAGTGGGCTGGTTTTAATATGAATATATATTGGGAAACTTTAGGGTTAAAATCAGGCGGGCTTTTATCAGATTACACTGTTGTAAAATTTCGTGGAAGGTTTGCTTGGCGTAGTAAATTACGAAATGTTATATGATGAACATTATTCATTTCGTAGAAGTACTAGTTCATTTTTATTTAGAGAAGTATTATGACGAGATGAGCAAGATGTACATTATGTTAAATTAGCTGTTGCCCGCGGCTCCGCCCGCGTGAATTTCGGTGTTTCGCTAATCCCGTAGGAGTGATGAATTTTTACGGAATAAAAAGTAGCTTACGTGTTAATCCTGGTTATTAGCAATCTATGTTCCAAATTTCAGCCAAATCAGTTCAGTAGTTGCGGCGTGAAAGAGTTACAAAGGTCCCATCTATCCATCCATCCGCATCCATCCATCCATACATAGAAACTTTCACGTTTATGATATAAGTAGGACTATAATACGCCTGCTAAAGTCAGGCTAAGGATGAAGATGCTCAAATGATCCAACAGGGAGCCATATCAGGGCACCGATATGGTTCCCTGTTGGATTCAGGGCACAATGAACACTTTAAACGAGAAGAAGATCCAGAAAGACGAAGGAATTGTCATAAAAACATTTGAATGATATAAATAACGTTTTATTTGAATACATGAATAATATGCCTCCAACGAACAGTAAGATAGACCCTTTCGAAAACTTCGTTATTTAGCCCTCATTCCCTTTATAGCAAAAGTCATTCCTGGCGGCTAACACGTATGTAGTTACAGTGGAAACATCTCATTACCAGCGTTTCGTTCCCGGGGCAAATGGAGGTTAATTTCATTAGCACGGGACCAACGAATCGTGTGATAACTTTACTGATGTTATGTGGAAGGGCGCCCTTGGGATCAAAACGAATCTTAGCGAGTGTATTATACGCAAACTTGATGTATTCATTAGCATGACATTTGCTCATACAGAACTAAACAAACTTTGTTAACCTTACTGGAAACATTAATTCTCAAATGGGATACGTATATAATATTCCCACTACACGAATATTTTATTTATTTCTATACTCATTTATCTTATTGTTGAATAAAGAAACATAATTTCGTTAAATAAAAGTCTATGAATTACAGTCGTCCAGTTCTATCTCTCAATTTGCACCTTAATCTTTTGCTCTTTTAAAAAAATCCTGATATACAATTTTTTGCGTCGTATATAAGCTACAAAAGAGATATTTAAATCAGTAGATGATTATCATAGTTAATTATCATAATTAGATACAGATTTATGCCAAGAGCTCTTGTTCCTCGAAATTGCTACGTCCTGGAAAAATTATTGAATCGGCAAGCTTGGTTTTCCCCTCCTTGCAAATAGATCCGCCAAGACTAGCCAAGCGAAGCACAAGGGCCACTACCTACATTTTCTACTAAACAGTATTATATTCTTCAGATTGGAAATTAATCAATAAATGGATATAAATGACGCTTGTGTCCGTAAAAAAAGTTACAAATGTTAACAGTGGAACACGATGCATCGCCACGAGTTCATTACCATAACTGATTGAACGTAACTATTGTCTCGAAAATGCAGGCGGCAATTACGGAAGCGCACCGCGGCCCTACGTGCCATGTAATTATTGGATGGGGACCGAAACTTCCTATAAAACACCGCTAAATCCCCGGCGTGGTCAAATTAAAATACATCCCAATGGAATGTCGACAGATTTCGATACACATCACTAATTGACTCGTTCAACTATCACTCGATTTAATTCACGAGAGTTATTAACATCAATTCCGAACGAGAACTTCAAAAATCTGCAAGCCGATCACGTCTGAGGACCTTAATTGAGAAGTTAATGAGATCGTGTCCTGACCTCCTTTGCTCTAATCAATACCAACTAGTTTATAAATTACAATACAAAATACATTAAGGATTTCCACCTCGTTTAAGAACTTAATTAGTTTTGCTGAATTAAGTTTAAATTTATATTTTACTCGGTTCAGTCTATTTTATTCAGCTTTAAGCGGTTGAAGCGTTCATACAGCAGTCTACATTTTGGAATAATAAATTAGTGTGCTTTATTCAATTAATCAATCAACTTGCCCACGAATTAATATTAATATCATGCCCATTGGGTGAAACTCAACGGTAATTCATTAATTTTAACTTACTGCATTTATATTTTTCATATTGACTTTTAAAAATGCCATTTCGCACTTTTTCGTCTACAAATAGCGTAATTGAATTTTTTTAATGATTATTAAAAATAAAATGTATAATTCAGTTTACTAAGCCAACATAACCTAAGAAATATACATTTTATTGCAAAGATTTAAGACTATTTATCTTCTTGAGAGATAGGATAGTTTAAATCTCAATTTATCTATTTTTTACTACCCCTAAGGGCAAAACAACGTTTGCCTGGTCAGCTAGTTATATTATAAACACTACACTACTACTGTTGCTATAATAGATGCTTTTGACTATAATACAGAGATTATCTTTCCAGTGACCACAGTATCGTAACGTGGATATTAATTTAGCCAGGTATTTACTGCGGATTAACAAATATCCAGATGATCCCCTTAGCGTCACACACAAAATACCAGAGTGCCAATTTAGCGCCGCAGCCCACTTTACACAACAAAATTCGCATTATAGGTTCCGCATTATACAGGATTAAACCGCAAACATGCTCAAGTTTCGGTCTATACATGAATAACGTAGACATTACGTCGTTCGCTAATAGCCAATATCTGACGCCAAAATTGCCTTCCTAACGATATTTCTGCAGCTAGTAATAAAACCAGTAATCCTATTACGGACCCACTGAAACAGTTTTCGTTTGATGTGATATCTCTCAATATGGGTAAAAAAAGATAAATATGGTTTACAATAGCTAGGTGATAGCTATCTTTTGCTACCTTATAAAACTTAACCCTTCTAAGTTAAAGTCTGTGATAAAATTAATAATGTTCGTAATATATTTCATGAAATAAAATACTTAATAACTACTGAAGTGTTTATCCAAATTTTCATGCCCAATTTCTTAACAGAAGGGTTGAGGTTTCAAGACCTTTACAATATTTTGTAATTCTTTTGCAGGGATTGGGCTGTGAGATTGGGTAGCACAGTATTATAAAATTTTACTAGAATATCTTTAAGTTTAAACTGTGTGGGTAGTGACAATCTAGTGGCGCTCGCTTAGGAAGGCCAATGTTCAACAGTGGAAGTCCGCAGGTTGAGTGGCTGATGTTTCAACTAAATAGGTCGCCTTTTTCCTCCAATTATAAGCGAGTGACGTCACTGTTGACGATCTACAGTGCCAGTCTAGTCAATAATGAGGCTGATGCGGGCCGCGGGTAATAAAGTTAAGGCTTTTGTTTGCCTCGAAAACATCGTTAAGGAAGTAATATTGGAAATGCTCTAATGACTTAACTGCCCGAGCGCTTTCAAACTAAATTGATATTAAATTCACAAATTGTGACTTGGAGTGGCTTTGAAGGCATTTATGAATATTTTATTTTTAACTCCCAAGCACGTCAAATCACATACAGCTATTAAAATATTTTCTAAAAAAGAATATTAATATGTTTATGAAAATGCGTCAGAAACTATATACTTATTATATTTTGATGATGCTATTTACAAATGATAAAACTTTTGGCCTTCATACCAAAAACCTAGAGGTCTATAAGTAGACCTTTTTGCATTCTACTAATAATCGTTGTAATCGTCGTTTAAGAATTTTGTAATTTTTTAGTAATATTTTATGTATTACTCTTACAGCCGTTTTCACTAAACCTAGGAAACGCCTAAATCGAATGCTTAGCCCTAAGGTGACAGTTGTTGTAGGTGAAAACTGTCACTTTTCGGCTAAGCATTCGATTTAGGCGTTTCTTAGGTTTAGTGAAAACGGCTGTTACTCTTATAACATAAGATAATCTTTTTCACGCTAATTTTCCGCAGTTACTTCCGGTTGTTTCTTTGTTTACTTCTCTGTATACTTATTTAATATATAAAAATATAATAAGCTAACAGTCTACTAAAGCAAATAAGAAAAATGTTATTAGATCCAGAAAATTGGGCGTCAAGGAAAAATGATGAATGAAGTTGTACAAAAAATATATTGCGGAATGCTAGCCTTACTCGGTTATAAAAGGTGATGTATTGTGACTCGCCTCAGATTTATTACAAAACTCGTTTCCAAAATAGTTAAGGGTTATTCAATATTAAGGAGGAAAAAGGCATGATATATAGCGAGGTAGAAAATTAATTTTCATTTATCTACCTTGCCTGGGCTTGATATTTTTGTTACCTCTGATATTAATGTATCCTGTACGAGTTCGTAGCCTTGCGTAGCACCTACGTAGTAGCTAGCGCCTACGCAGGTTGTAGAGACATTTGTGTTACTTTAGAGTTTAATCTAAAAAGACTACAAGTGTATTGCACCTTTTAAAAAGAATAGAATATGTATATTGTTTGTTGTCGGTATGTCTTTTGCACCTAATCTTATAATTATTCGAAAGAGGAGTAGTACATCAATAAAGTAAGAGGGCGCAAAAAAAATAATAGACATTTTTTGTAACGCCCACACCTTCGCTTCCTTCGCTGTGAGATTTAATATCATAATGGACATTAATTTTCTCAAGTGGACGTCTTTTGTAGTCTATTGAAATATTAGCAATCTATAAATATTTCAATTATGTTAGGTAAACATTTATACATTTTAAGATTAATAAAAACAAAGTGAAATTAAATTCAATAAATTTTGAAATTTGAAAATTTCACATTTTGGAGGAAAATTTTGAATAATTCTTGCACTAAATAATTGGAACTTTAAAAGGTAATAGTATATGACTTTATTGTTACGAGAAGAACAAACAGCGAAGATTCTGGTTATTTCCCATAGAGTTATTAATGAAATGAATGTAGATAAAAAACAAAACTTTGTATAAATTTATTTATTACAAAAAATACACTTATACACATATACATGATTCTTTATTTAAATATTTTTTATGCCAAAAACAATGTCCATAATTAATCATGAATTAAAATTAATTGAAACTCACTGTCACTTATCAAACCTATGAATTTTCACGCTCTGTGGTTCTTTTCAGCCCAGTTTTTTCAGGATTTTCTATAGATGACTCCTCTTTTATCTCTCTGTACGCACATTGTACATTCCACTCCTGTTCAATAAAGAAGCACTGTCGACGTATGCAGGGCCATACAATGTACATATACGTAACGGGAAAAAATTCTAGACGCAATTCAGAGAATTGACAAAAACGCTTTGTCTTGGGTACCGACTGATTGGGGGAGTCAAATAAACTCGTCTCCGACTCGTGTTCACATACGACGTGATCCGACTGTCAAGTCTATGTATTTATACTGAGGAAGGAGAAAAAGTCTGTTATGTACCTACGCTTTGATTTTATTACATAACGAAGTAAAGGAAACTGATTCGTCTGAATAATGTTATGTGAAGGTAAATGTTGATTAAATCATGATTGAATCATAAATGTTGATTAATCAATCATCATAGTTTATCGTTGAAAGAGATTTAGCTACGAGATATATGCTCGTTTTCACTAACATTTTAAGCGACACCTAAGCCCTTAGGTAACAGTTGTTGTAAATGAAAACTGTCACCTAAGGGCGTTCCTTAAATAATTGAAATAATCCGATCCTTGAAATAATTGTTAAGTAGATAACAATAGGACTATTGTCGAAAAAAGTTTTTTCATCTTATCATTATCTTTCATAGGATAAATAAAGTACGTATCGTTAAACAAACTAAGCACCTAGTTTAATTGATAGCTCATTGTTGTATTAAATAATCATGATATATCCAATGTATTAACATTGGATACCACAGATTTAAATTGGATACATTATCATTATTTGCAGATAAACAGAAGAAACTGCACATATTTACGAAAAATAACTTGAAATATGTTTAATATTGCAAATTCTATTCCATTTTATTGCAGTTTCCATCTCAACAAGAAACCGCAGCTGAATTTTTGCTCATTTTCGTTCGCGCGAGAAATGCGGGCAGCAATTAGTGTGCGGAAAATACACAAGAAACCAGCAATCCATCACCTGGACCGAAAAAACGAAGCCCGAAATCTGCGGCCGCCCAAATATCATTTACGCGCAGATTTGCCATGACGCAGCGCTGAGTAGCCTTTAATTACATACAGATAAGTAGGGACCTGTCTATCTACTCTTATAGTGATACCGTACTTACCTATATTTATATTTTGTGAGAGATAACAGATGCTTTAGTCCATATTCTATTAACGTTCTGCGCTTATTTAAGACAATCTTCAGGTACGTATAGAGTTATCGGTATTTTTATATTAATGGTAATTACAATTTAATAAAATGTACCTTAAAAACTGTTTTGCTCTTTGTAGGTACATTAAACTTAAATCAATACCGCTTGGTCGACATGATGAAGTCGATCTCATTTCTCGTGAAACCGTCGGGGCCTATCCACGTCCACTTCCTTTGCGGCTGTTTTTTGAAGAAGGAGTTCATCATGAAGAGGCCCTCCCTCTCCAAAAAGTCAGCCAGCATTTGGCCCCTTCGATTCCGTTGCCCAAAGCCAAATCGTCCCACTCTCTCCTCGTCACCAAGTCGCTTGCCCAGCCTTGCGTTAAAATCCACCATCACAACATTGTAGTAGGTGCTCGAGGCATGTATGGCTCTAGATATATCCCCATATATAGCCTCGATCTCCTCGTCCGGGTGCGTCGATGTCGGTGCGTAGACCTGTATGACTTTCAGCGAATAGCTTTCGGGAATTCTGAGTATAAGGTACGCTACACTTTCGACTTGAACAACGAACGACGAGGGATTTATGGACGATAAACCCGACCACACCTTGGGACTGCTGGTCGCCCTCTCGGTAGTAGAGTAAGTTGCCGGACTGGAGAATTATCGAGTCCTCGCCCTTTCTACGGACTTCCGATAAACCTATGATATCCCAATGCAACTTCCCCAATGTTTCTTCCAGCTCGATGATCTTCTCGTCGGTCCTCAATGTGCGTGAGTTGTAGGTTACCAGGTCGAGTCGTTGAGGTCGGCAGCGGAATCTCTGCTGGAGATTCTTAGCATCCCTTGCCCTTCTGTTACCCATACCGCTGCCAAAGCCGGCTAGCGGGGCTGCCAGGGACTGGGGGCCGTGGTTTTGGCTGTATAATCATTTAAGGGTTTTGCCTACTGGACGACTACGCTGGGCAGACGGGTTGGTCGCCCGCAGGGCTATGCTGGTCGCACCGGTGTCGCTGCTGCCTAACACAGGTCTGTTCTCATTTCCAGCACAGCCAATCCAGAACGGTTATACCGCCATTCGCCGGTCATCATCGCCTCGTCCGTTGATCAGCAGGGGGACCGCGAGCAGGTGAGGTTGACGATTGGGGAGCTAGGATGGAAGTGCGCCCCCATTACCCCCCTTAAGATTAATTATTTCCTTAAGATTTAAGTTTATGGCATTAATTTCAATTTCAACGTTCCTGAGAAAAGGGATTTATATAAGTTGCCATTAGTTGCCCAAGTAAATGAAAAGACGTATAGTACATCGATCAAAGGCTTTGTTTTTATTATTTTAATGTAGGTACGAAATCCTAAAAAAATATATTTATAACCAAATGGCACAGCATTATGACACAGTAATTGTATAAAGATACAATTACTATGTGTGTGTGTGTTATGTGTGATACAATTACTTTGTTTCCCTTCCTTATAAACAGTAATTTTGGTCCAGAAAACGTTCTTTCAGATAACATGAGTAAAGTTATCACACGATTCGTTGGTTTTGTGCTAATGAAATTAACCCCCGTTTGCTCGGGGAACGAAATGGTTAATGAGATGTTGTCATGAGTGTAACTTCTAACTACACACGCGTTAGTATTTAGGAATGGTTTTAGGTAAATAACGCATTTCATCATCATCATTTCAACCTTTTTAACAGCTCACTCCTGAGGGGTTAGTACAGTGCGACAAGGCTATTTTGGCGCGTGGCCAAAGTCTGAACTAACGCTGCTATCTTGTGCTACTGTTTAATAGTTCGCTCTGTCAGTATATCGCTATTGTAGGTTATATTGTTTTTGCTTACTTTTTACTATTTTAAACTAAAATTGAAGTAAAATTGAGGAGATTCTATTTTATGGCTGCCTTTGTTTTGCAACAGCGCCCTCCTTCAAGTGCCAAGAGAGCCTTGTCGGACTGTAGGTACAGGTCTTTGAATTTCGAGTTGAATCGCATCGCACAAACGAATCGAATTCTTTCATACATTTACAGCCAACGCCATATTCTATGGACGGTCACTGACATGCAACTGTCACTAGATGGCGCTGGCTGTAAATGTAAGTGTGTTGAGAGATAGCCGGCTTTATACATCTTTGTGGAATTTCATGGTTATCTCATGACTTGGAAACAAAAGTACAGACACGAAACTCAAACAAGACAGTAGTGGCAAAGAACCTACATTCTTAAACCAAAAAGGCTCACTTCTAAGCCAATACTACCGAAAAAAAAAAAAAAAGCCAATACTACCACTTCGTGATTACGAGTAGATAACTGTAAATAAAAAAATAATATTGGTAGCATCAAGAATACAACAAAAGTTATTTAATAGATCTGATCTGATCTCATGATGAACACACTATTTTCTAAATATTTCAGGAATTAAAAAGTGTTCACTATTCATTTATCTTGGGTAGTGAACGTATGGAAATACTCATATAATAGATAAACCTAAAGCGTATTTTAAGATTAATTTCCCATAGCGATGTTCCGACTGGGGGTGTAATTTGTGTTCGCTCCCACGAGAATATGTTTAATTAGTACAATATTGTGTGTTAAACTGTGCTCTGTACTTTTTATTATGGTTTAATTTGAGCTATTGCTATTACAATTGAAACCAAAAAAATAAGAGCTTGCTTTTAATATGCCTCTTAAAATATTTGTTCTAATAAATAAGTCTCCCATACATAAACGTTAACTAATACTCTCAAACTGAATTTTTGGGCGCGTAAAAGCACAAAGACAAGACCGGAGGTTTGACGTCGTTCTTGATAGTTTTCGACAACTTTCCGTTGTGCTAAGAGCCAAACCACAAAGGCTTTGAACATTAAGTACACGAAGTGCATTAAAAGTAGGTCCGCGGGAAAGTAGAATGACTAAAGCTTATGAAGTTAAAAATTAATAGTATTGGTGTTTAAAATATTCAAGATACAGTTTGTACACCTTGTCATAATTATGGTCGGCGCTCCTTTTACAGGGTATTTTATACCATGTAAGAATCGCGCAGTATATCTTTTAAAGGACACTACAATGATGAAATAGATAGACGAATCAAAAAAGCTTGGGCGTCCTACTGGTCTCTTAAACACATTTTCAAATCACAAATTGACATAAAACTGAAAAAGAAAGCAATGGACTCGGTAGTGACGCCGACTCTACTCTACGGCTGCCAGACATGGCAGTTTACCAAAGAAAATATGCACAAAATCCAGGTAACCCAAAGAGCCATGGAAAGGAGCATGCTAGGCCTAAAACTTAAGGATAAAATAAAAAACGAGATCATCCGATCGAAAACCAAAATAATTGACGCGGCAAAACTGGCATGCCACCTTAAATGGCGTTGGGCTGGACATATCGCGAGAAGTACCGATGGAAGGTGGACCGAAAAGCTACTTCATTGGTATCCTCGCGACAAGCGAAGACCGAGAGGCCGTCCGCGGCGGCGCTGGCGCGACGACCTGACCGAGACGGCAGGAATCACCTGGACGAGATTGGCGAGGGATAGATTTAAATGGAAAAGGATGGAGGAGGCCTTTGCCCGAAAATGGGCGTTCCAATAAAATAAAATAAATAATGACATATTATATTGCATGCAATAATTATGTAAATTGACTTTTAATTTAAATATTTTGTGAATAATTTTATTAATATTTTATGTTATCATATATTGGAAATAAAAGGCTATTATTATTATTATTATAAGAATCGCGCCGACTTACACCCCGAATTGATACAAGGGTTAATTTACATTTCAGGAAATCCACGTTTCCCCCGAGATTTTACTTAAAATGGTTTTATGAGTGTCACCTAACGCTTTTTTTATACCTACTCAAGTTTTACATTGCAATATGGGAATGCTCTGCGCATAAAATTAAATCAAACTCTTTCAGTTTATTCACTAATTTTTCATCAACCTACGCGATAATTTGTATCGCACGGTTTGGTAATAGCAACAAAGGGCTGAGCCCAGTGGTAGCGCCGCGGGCTGTTCCTTTGTGCTGGTGAATTTACTGTTTCTTATCATTAACCACATCTTATCGCTGTCACCTTTGACCTGAAGTTGTTTAAGTTTACCTGCAAGCGTTTGATTTAACATAAAGAGGTGAAGCCAGTACTCATGTTTAGATGAAAACGAAGTTACTGATAACTAATGGTACTCGTACTATGTCCACGAGATAAAAGTATCTTAATTCTTATTATGTACGTTGGTATGTATGTGTATCCTACGAAATTTATATGAAATTAAGGAATCAATACATTACTTTCCTGATTTAGGTTACAGATTTAATGTACTTTGAAATGCCAAGAGATGTAATTTTCTTATTTTAAAAATACACCAAATAAATCAAGTTTTGAGGTCAAAAGTCCACAAAATAGGATTGAATCCAAGATGGGCGTCAGTTTAGTTAAGATGAAACAATACTGAAAACTCAAAACATGGTTAGAACCTCAGAGGGGTTAGTACGGGTTTTTGTACGAATTTCGAGTCAACTCGCATCACACAAACGAATCGAATTCCTCCATAGATTTACAGCCAGTGCCATCTATGGATAGTCGCTAACAATCGGCTGTCAATAGATGGCGCTGGTTGTAAATGTATGCAGGAATTCAATTCGTTCGTGCGATGCGAGTCGACTCGACATTCGAACAAAAACCCGTACTAACCCCTCAGGTTAGAACTGAGCAGCGTAGGTATTCGCATGCGGCTAATAAATCATACGAGTGCGGTTTGGTTACCAGTTTCAATTTAACTTCGGGCTAGACGCGCAACGTGACGTCATTCATCCCGAATGTCGTGTTGTTATGACTGTTTATAGTTTCAAACTAATTGTTTAGGGATAAAATTTGCATGAGTTGGGTTATGATGAATTATTGTCAGGCCGCTTGTGAATTTTGAGATGATTTTATATACGAGTACCAAGCGTATAAGCATGTATTTTATGAAGCGTTAGTGTATTTAGTACATACAGACAAATTGAAATTACGTGGATATTTATAGAAGAATTTTAAGAAAGAATTTATAGAGGTTTTCTCTACATTGTTCAAAGACTTCTATACCCACATAGAAGTCTTTGACATCGTTAATACGGATTTGCTTTCAACTAACAGAAAAATTACATTTAATAACAGAAAAAAAAAAAAACTTAGCAGTATTCCTTAAGCTCAATATAATAATCATATCAACCCCTTTTTATGTCCAATTGCTGGGCATGGGTCTCCTCTCATACTGTAGGTACTACTAGAGGGGTTTGGCCATAGCCCACCACGCTAGCCAAGTGCGGGTTGGCGGGCTTCACACACCTTCGAGAACATTTTTGTGAACTCTCAGGCGTGCAGGTTTCCTCACGATGTTTTCATTCACCGCTAAGCAAGTGATATTAAGTTTCCTAAAAAAAAATACACGTATATTAATTAAAAAAGGTACGTACGCACGTTAGTTTTATTAAATCCTTAAATACGATTTGAAAATCAGTATTTACTTTTACATTAAAACACAGTGCAATGAAACATGGAATTACGGTTTACAAAATGCAACCTCGCTGCGAGACCGAAGTAAACAAAGGCTAAAAGCTAAAGCCGCATCTGTATTGAGTCCATTACACGCGCACCGCAACACGCGGCCACGCTGGTAATTCGACCGGTCTGATGCCCTGATGGACCTATGATTTCAGCCAGGATTTTTTATATGAAAATACTTGAATGGGTTCACCAATTTCGAGTCAATGCTGAGTTACTCTGAGGGTTCAACCTCTCAGAATGGGAAAGGGTTTATTCATCAGTCATCAGCATCACCCACCACCTGGGGGCCTACCACCGTGACCTAAAGTAATATTATTGTAATATTGTTTTAAAATTTCCCTACTAACATTGTATGAAAATGTCAAAACAATATTACAATAATATTGCTTTAAGTCACGGTGGTAGGCCCCCAGGTCTAGCTAGTACTGGCTATAAAATACTGGAATGGGTTCGTCAACATCGAGTCATTGCTGAGTTACTACTGAATTCTCAGAATGAGAAAGGGTTTATCCATCATATATCAGCATCATCCACCACCTGGTCTAGTAACGGCAATAAAATAGTGGATTGAGTTCTTCAATTTGGAGTCAATGCTGAGTTATTGCTAAACTGTAAGAATGAGAAAGGGTTTATCCATCACCATTAGCATCTCCCACACGTCTTGTTGATCAATTTCGAGTCATTGCAGTGTTACTACTAAACTCTTAGAATGGGAAAGGGTTTATCCATCAGTGTTCAGCATCGCCCACCACGGTCAAGTACAGGCTATGAGATCACGGTGGAGATTTCGTATTTATTCTCAATTTTTTTTTTACTTAGAAGTATGCCCGAGAATTCTAAGGCAAGCCACATTCCAAGAAAGTTGTTAATCTACTATATAAAAATAAGTCGGGTTTTCCTTCCTGACGCTATAATTCCAGAACGCAGCATTCGTTGGAAAGGTCTCGGGCTCCGTGAGGTTTATAGCAAAGAAAATTCGAGAAAAATTAAAAAAAAAAATATTAAAAAATGTTACATAAAACGAAGCCATCTGGTGGCGAAACGGAGTTCGCCGGGTTTGCTAGTATTTACATAAAAAAAAATATAGAGTAAAAAGTTTACTTTGACATGATAATATCATGAGTATTATTATCTTAAAATCTTTTTTCATAACATTTATTAATTCAGACGACTTTTTCACAATCTGTGGGAGTTTCATTAGTAGGTAAGTACTTATGGCACTCTTGGATTAAAATCTTAACCGAATGCAGAGTAGCGAAGCTAAAATAAACAGAGGTTAAAAGCTAAAACCGCATCGGTATTACGGCCATTACGAGAGCACCGCAACAACGGACCTCACCGATTACGGTTGCATTAGTATTTAGTAGCAGTAGCCGTGAGTGGAACTCGTGCGTACTTCTACGTTGTTATTGGTCATTGACTTTTTTTAATGTTATCTAAATCGTATTAATATAAATGTATGAAATTGTTTTAGAGTTCGAAAAAGAAAAAACACGGTTGTAACCAAAAACAAAAAATGGTCAAGTGCGAGTTGGGCTCGCGCACTGAGAGTCCCGTAATATTAAGACCAATTTTCAATAGTATCAAAGTAAACAAAATACCACTGCCCGCCAAATTCAAAATCACGTTTGAGTGTGGGAGCTCTCCTAATGTTTATGTATTTTATTCTGGTTTAATTTTATATTGGCATATCGGCAGCAGAAATACATCAATTCTGTGAAAATTTTATGTGTCTAACTATCACGGTTCACGATAATTTTACGGAACCCTAAAAAAGGTAAGTTTAAATTAATAATAATATATTGCTAGATAACTTACATTATTTGTCCAAGTTGCAAAATAATTTTATTGATGTTTATACAAGTGAAGCAAGCATTTTTGTGTTTTTGTATAAGTATATAAATGGATTTATAAGAAAAAATTTAAATGACACAAAACCTTGTGAAATAGAAGCCACGATGTCACTATTATGTTAAACTTTAGCAATTACGCTATGATTGCAAATCAAACATCGTTTACAAACGTCCATCAATTGTCTGGGTAATGATAGCAATCTGTTTCCTATTAAGAATAATAGACCCAGTCCAATCATACAAAATAAGCAAAAGGGTCAAGTATTTTGAAATCAGTTTTTAAACTAGAATAATATTAATCAGCTAAAATAATTAATTGATCAATTAAAATCGTTATAAAAGGCGCGCTTTCAATATTTAGATCCTACTTTTAAAAATAAGTTATCGTAAACTATATCAGTTTTTTTTTATTTAACTAAGTGGCAAACTTCAATTTATAAAAAGCAAAAATAGCTCAATACGCAAACCGAATTGAGATTTACGAGATCCATCTTACTAGCCTTTTAGTGTGGCTACCTACAAAATGCTTTTACGACATTTGGTCATAGTTCACTCACTGGATAGCACAATCCTTTTAGGGTTCGAAGTACGTTGTATATTTCCATTATGAACTAAAAATGTCCGGGATAGATTACACACCATGCCACATAAGTTACGTTACTGACGCTGTCTGCTGCAAATGAAAAAGTAGTAAGTGCATCTAATAAGTTTTCTGGAAAACGAAACTTTTTCTTGCATCACCTGCATTGTTCAATGTCCTTATCTTGGCTAGTGGACGTCTAGTGTCTGGTGATTATATAGGTAAACCTCTTAACTAAACTAATTTACCTAGGATTTTCACACTCTTAAGTCGTAGGTACGTATTAATTATGACATGTGCGTAGTATTTTAAAAATTTAATGAAAATAAATAAATCTAACGTATTTAGTCTTAGTCACTTTTTCTTGCAATTTAGCAAGCGAGAACCGAAGACATGCGCAACTTAAACTGAAAAAGAGAGCACTGGTAGCTGGAATGGTGTTTTAGAATAATATGAGATAATATTATATATCCTAATAGATGGCACCACACTATTGAGCCTAAGGATTGTATCGAAATTATGGGCTCCTGTAGCTTAGTTGCAGAACACCCAGTCGCGAATACTGTGAGACGAAGATTTGAATCTTGCCGGATGCGATCATTTGGATACATATCCAATGACTTATAAGAATAACAAGTGTGTAAAACTATATAAAAATTTTTTAGCTTTGCAACGGATTGCATAGTTCTACCTTAGAACTAAATGGGATTCGTGTAAAAATTGTCCCTCTGTGGTGAGGTGTTCAATAAGTAAACGCCGCAACTGCGATAGATGAGGAGACGCGGGTTCAAATCCCGCCAAGTTTGACGGTATTTACGTAATCAAAAAAAAAAAGTTTAAGTTAAGTTTTAAGTCTACCAAAGCTAAAGAAAATTAGTTAAACTGTAATGTCTAGAATTTTTTTTGCAAACGCACTTGCTTCGTTGTGATGTAGAGTAGTCGACATGCCCGTGAGGCACAGTGTCGCGCCATGACAAATTGCACGCGTCTCCTGCGTACCGCGCCGTTAATTACACGCCGCGGATGGGAACTATTGTAAATTGCATTTTACGTGTATAATTACGGACGTAATTATTTCACATTGATTGTCGTGCTACAATAGGCACAATTGGAAAATACAATTAATTATTCCGATACAGGTAGTTAGCGATTTGTAAATGTTTATGTGAAGTTTTTAGCGTTTCGTTTATCATTAGTAATAATAATTGTATTATGATACTAGCTTTTCCCGCAGTTCAGCCTGCGTGAAATCAGGTTTTTCAAAGATCCCAGGGGAATTATTCGGGTCAAAAGAAGCTGGATTAATACATACTCCAAAAAAGCCCATGGTCTTGAAGAATATGTAAAATTAAACCACGTCTCCATTTTTTAATACAATTAAGATATATTTCGAGACGAATTAATTATTAACTGTTCTGTTTAAATATTAATAGCATTAACATTTGTAATACCTACCTATTTGCAAGATTCAATTTCATTATGATATTAAACTCGTAGATACGTGAAGAATTGGGTGAAAATAACCGTATCTAGGCTCCATAGCTAATTGACAATGGCACCGCTCAGTGGTCCAGCATTGACATAGTAATTAGCCGAGCCTCGTTTGTTACATCGACAGCTCTAATTTCTGCTAAATGCACGCTTTTACGATATCGTGTTAATGAATGTAGCCAATTTATAAAAAAGATAGTAATATGTTAAGTCTGAACTATTAAAGGCCCACTTGCGCCAAACAACGGGTTAAGTATTTACATTTTTAAACCAGAGTTAACGTTTGTTAATAGTGATTTGGATAATTTGGTTAAATAATAATAGTTCAACACGCTAACCAAGTGGGCCTAAATAATGTCGTCCAATACGGCTACCCTATCCAACGAAAGACAGGTTGAAATTAAAATAATTCTTGAGTTGTGTGATGTCTTTCAGTCAGTGTTACCAAAATTAGACAGACATTTACAACGTGATTTGAATGCAACCCATAAAAATATCGTTGTCTTTCACAAAACTTATCATCTAGGATGGTATTATATAAAATACTATCTCAAATTAATAAATTTTTTATCCTATGCTCCGATTATGCACATGAAACGGAAAATGTCCTAAAAACAACAAAAATACTGAGAATAATTTTGGTAGAAATCATGAAAAACTCTTTCAAATATCGAAGCAGTGGTTACATAATTAATTAAACGTTAGACAATGGGTGTGGTCTAGACACTGTGAGCTTACCACGAACGTAGACTTCCCGAAAGAGCTTAAATTAGCTGAGTTACAGTGGTACAGGAGTTAAGTCCACTGTCTGGGTATCTTACCTGACTGTGCGTTATTGTTTGTACGATAAATCTGTGAAATATCACACTGTATCATTATAAAGGCGAAACGTTGTTATGTTTGACAGATTATACCCAGGATTAACAATTAGGCTACAATTATCAGCAAATTTTACCCGAAAAAATGCACTGCACTGGATTCGTGATAACGCGAATTAAACGCGAGAGGAGCTGCGGGCAAATTATTTAACATGCTCCAAAAAACTAATCTCCTCCTTTGAAGTCTGTAAAATTCAAAGGATGATCTATCTTTAAATCCATATCGAGCACTACGTTACACATATGACACACAGTTAAACTATAATAAAAACATTATATGAGGTACACATCACAAAATATGTATGTAGCACTTCAGTTTAATTTCAAAGGACATTAAATTTTCTAATACCTTAACCTGCAGTAAATTTGAGACAAGATGAGACAACTGCGGTCGCGCCAGACAGTTCTAACCATTACGTTATTGCCTAAAATATTAGACTGTGTGAAATATCTGACTGCGACTTAGGGGGAATTGGAGAGAGTCAGGTAACATCGTAGTTCAGGCTGCGGTCTCGAAAGTGGACACCGGCTAGACAATTAAGTGCTTCTGCCACATTGGCTTGGTATACCTAATGTCTCTTACTTTTATATTATGACCTACTAAATTATTCGCATATTGTAGGTATATTAGAACAAAGGATTTGTATAAAAATAATCATCAGTGTATGTACCTATGTCAAACATACCAGTAAAAACTTTGTTTTGATATCAAAACTTGTAGTTTTAAAAATGACCGAAATTGGATTTGAATTAATTAGTTGAGGTAAAGCAGAGGTATATTCATAACATGAATAAACAAAAGCCTATTTCTCTGCGCTATAAATCATAATGATTGTTTATTCACAGTTCTGCTTGACTTTCAATTTAATATTATTCTTACATATAAGCAAAAGATAAAATTGGATTGCTGAACGAACTTTATATTCGCCTTTATTGATCCTTGGGTGCGAACTAAATATATGTTCAATAAAATCCACCCCTGCAATAGGAAGTATCGGATTTATCGAACCCCATGTAAATAAATAAACTGATGGCGCATGCATTTCTCATGAAAAACTCGCCGCGACTACAGCGGGTTAGGAAAATTCTCAATATCTGTTACTAGTTTAGTAGCCTTTATTTATCTGCTTCACATGCGCTTTAATTAAAAATTCATCGTACTTTTCTACTCCTTTTTGTTAAAAAAGTACTCCAGTGTTGGAATAGGATATAAATACTGATTCTGTTAGTAGCTTCAATCAAAGGGCAGGGAGTTTATTATTTCCACAAAAGATAATTTGGATAGCACTCGATTCAGTGGTTTTTATTTACGTTATAGAGCAGACAGTAATGTCTGCTCTATAAAGTAAAAAAAAACATACAACGGATCATAGTCATATGATCACACCTGACAGAAAGTGATGATACAGTTTAAGGTAGAGCTTGTCTGCCGAGGAAGCGCATTATCACTCTTGGTTTGAAGGTGCCCGGAAAGACGGGGCCTGGGAGGGTATTTCAGACCTTAAGAAGGAGGATCAAAAAAGATTCGAACGTGTCTTTGGTTGCGTTAGCTAGTTTGGTTTAACTATTAGCTACTTGTGTTTTCGAAAGTACTAGTAAATTCAAAAGGAAAAAAAAAGTTACAGTACACTAAACAATTTATCTAAGTCGTAAGTTCAATCAGATTAAAACACATTTAACATTGAATAAAAGTTTCGGTTTGGAAAAGCGGAAAAGCAGTGTGGAGCAGGTAGCGGGCTTTCAATTCAATCAGCCTCCCTTTGCTACCTTTCGCCGCCCGTGATTTGATGAGATTGTTGGAAATCAGAATAGCTTGAGAAAAACTTACCGTATCGCCTGTAATGGAAATGCCGTGTCGGGCTGGGTAACTGCTCGGTTTACAATACGATCCGGTTTGATCATTGTTTGGTGTTGAAGAAGGATTTCAATATTGTATTTTGTTATATTATTATGAATATTATGGACCTTTTTTGCCATTCGGATAATAATACAATATAGTGCCCTAATCTAAGTGGTAATAAAATCAAATAATTATTGAAAGTAAAATCAAAAATTGATCAACAACTAATTACTCCTTACAAGTTAAAAGAAATAGAATAATTTATAGTTAAACGTGGTTAAACTATTTTCGTCTTGCTCTGTCATCAGTAACAGTTATGTATTCCGTGGTAATGGTAACATGACGTTTGAAGGCAAAAGAAAAATTTTTTTTTATATATCACCGCTAATCTACGTGTAAGGGAGTTATTGTAACAAAATAATTATATTAGATTTAAGTTTTTAACGGATAACTCTATAGTAGCTGAAAACAATTAAAATAAATTAAGTACTCAAGTTGACACCACTCAAATGCGGTATAAATGGATTTGCACCTCAGGCACTATCATAAAAAATAAGTGCCAGTTTTCGCAACAAAAATCGGAAACAGATCCATTGAAAATCGCTACCCGCGTCTAATTTATAGCGATTGTATCGTTGTAATCGAATGAAATATCACAACGCTACTGTGTCCGTGAAGATCGAACAGCGAAGAGGCGGGACGGCTGGCTAGTCTATTTGTCAACATCATTGCGATTACGTGGATGTCGTCTAAATAAATTGGGTTCGGTTTCAAGATGCCCCGATTTACGTTAATGTACATTATTGCTTTGTTTCCTTTGCAGCCTATCTGAGTAGATAAAACCCCGAAAATTAAACGCTCCTGAATATTAAGTGGTTCATTGACTTTCGCGAAGCCCGATATAGAAAGGGTTGTTGTTACGCTTAGCTTTAAAGGCATAAATAACTGCGTATTTGGGAAATATACGTTGTTCTTGAGAAAAGTCTCAGGGGAAACAGAAGTTTCTGATAGCTAAAACTCGGTTTATACTCCGTTTAAAGTACTTAAAGCATCTATACCTAGTAAAATACAAAAAAAACGTGAGTTTGTTGGTTTGTTTGCTGATCCTTAAATCACGCCACAACAAAGAAAAATTCTTTTTTGCACAGACATATGTATATGAAATGTAAAAACAGGATTAAGAATATACTCGTATATATACACTAGATTCTAGAAGATTAAGATAGTTTGTGATTGTATAGTACAAACACAGCTACCAAAGCAAGTTGTTTGAGACACGGTTTGGTATCAACGATTTCAAAGAACTGCCCGCCTTCATTGTCAATTGGGGAAAACAAACAAACCGTTACATACCCCGTATTTAACTCATTCCAGACACATCCGAGGGGCCGTGTCCCAACACTATCCCTATATCCGTATCCCTACGCCCGAGGGCTGTACGTGGTCTAAATGTTTCAGTTCAATTTACATCCTTACATAGCACGTTAAGAGGCAAATATATCCGTTCTCGCCGGTACTTCTAATTCCGAGTTAAGTTAGCGGGTTGCTTTCATGCCCTCCATCTTTTAGTTTAACCCTTGTTTTTTGCCAGAACTTTATGTAAATACACTCCAAATCCCAACTAATTTTTCTTGCTTTATGGTTGTTGCAATCATAGAAATATGTAGTTAACCTAGTTGCAATAATAAAAATAATAAAGACTTTGCAGGTAAATGCGGAACCTAAGCAGAGAGCACTAAAGCGATATGTTATTATTTTTTCAAGAATAAAATCTTAGCTTCACGAGCTTTCATAATTACGAGGCTAATGTATCCTTTACTGCCAAAAGAAGTAAATTAACATAAACCCAGACTCTTTTGCATTTTGTTTTCTTAGGATTATATGCATTTTGCTGAAAAAATGTAATAAAGGAAGCAACAAAACATTCTTGAAATTAGGAAAACGGTCTCTTTACAAAAGGACAAAGGCCGGTAGGCTCGAGGGGGCAATGAACCGAGTACAATTGCCCATTTGTAAAGTTGGTAGAGACGCGGATGGGACGCTCATGGGACGATAATATGATGAGCCCTCGTTTATGTGTACTGTGGACGTTGAGATTTGTATAAAAATACGAGTTTTTATTAAATGTACTTCTTACAGGAAAATATAAAAATTTTATGCCTAAATTAGCACTTGTAATTTTTTTATCTTCACAAGATTATTTACCAGCAGTGGACTGAGAGTAAGCTAAGATAATAACGATGATGTATGACTATACAATAATAATAATTAATCATAGTTACAGAGTAAAGACAATTTATTATAAACCCTGTTTTGAATCACAAGAAACGAGTCCACAAAACCAACCGTTTTCCGGAAATTATCAACTGAAAACTATCTGAAGGGTCACTTTGTGAAGTTTATTTAAATTTCGTACCCAAAACACAATGGAGTTGAAATAATTAATATCTGACGCGAAACTAAAATAGTGTCGCGAAGATAAATCTTGTACACCAGTCGTGGGGTCGCAGATGGTTTGGATATTTTAGCAAATGAGGCCTATATACATATATAGACTAGTAGGGCGCGTGGAGGCGCGGGCCACACGTGGCCCGCGGGCTGTCGTCCCGCCTATTTAAGTATTGTAGCCCTGAGTCATAATTGTTCCCATACATTTTCTATGGGAAAAAATTTTTCCGCCATAATGGATTTTTTTTTCTAGCCATCAAATAGACATTCGGGTCCTGATCAACTCTTGTCAAGAAACCGTTCTTCCATCTTTTATATGACGTTTATGTTTCGAATGACATTTGGTCGAGCACCCCCCACCTATCTCTAATACCCTTGGCTGTGCTCTTCATCCGTCTTCGATATCCTCAATCATCAGCTCTCTCCATATTTTTGTTCTTAACGAATATTTTCCTTCTATACGACATGATCCTTAAAAAAAATTTTTTTCATACAAAATTGTTCAGGAGAGGTGATCAATCAGTGAGTGAATCAGCACGAGCAGCTATATATATATTAATAACTAGTAGGGCGCGTGGGAGCGCGGGCCACATGTGGCCCGCGGGCTGTCTTCTCACCTATAAAAGAATCGCCGTCATCTCCATCGCCAATTGGAATCCGATTGGCAATGGGCTAAAAGAATTACCTCGGAGCACGGTCATGGATTTAAAGATAGTTAAGGGCTGTTTGAATAAAAAATACACTGAACCTCATCTGATGAGGTGCTCCTCAATCATCATCCAAATCGTAGACCATCTCTTCTCATACTTTTCATAATTTTTCATAGGCCTTTGGGTTTATTGTAGCATTCACATTTTCCATGGAAAAATAAATTTAACCACTTTGATTTTTTTTTCATTCATCCCGTAGACCTTGAGATTCTAATTACGTCTTGCAAAGAAATCACTCTCTTATCTTTTATACTTTCCGAGATAGAACATGATAGATATGTGACTATAAATGAAACACCGATCACTTCAGACAGCTCGTTTATTACTGAATGCAAAAATGGTAGGACGCAGGTATAATAGCGAAGCATACATCGGTGCAGCGGCGCGCGCACACACTCGCACGCCGATGCATATTTTATACGTCTAGGTATAGTTAGGTAGGTACATAAATAGAACTAACTACGAGTACGTACATATCATTCCTCCACACTTAATTTTTGGAACCTGGTGACAAAGATAACATTCGTTATTGTAATTGTTCAGACATAACAGTAGTACTAGTTTTAAAATACAGTTACATATAATTTATTAAGATTAATCAGAAATAGGGTTTAACTTTTTTTCTAACACGCTTGGGACGAGAGAGTGTGGGTGAAGCTGGCGTCGGTGTCGGCCTCGGCGCCTCTCGTTCCGATGTAGGTGTCAAATCGAGCTGTGCGGTTGACGTGGTAGGTTGTAATGACGTCTCCACGCTCACAGCCTGATCGTGCCCTCGCTCACACTCTCTGTCTTCACAATCAGCCCACTCTTCCCCATCACCGATATCCGCCTCGCGCTCAGCGTTAGGCGTCAGGGGCGCTCGAGTTTCATCAGTCTCCATTCGAATGGGAGGCTGGTCCGGCGCGGGCTGCGCGCTCGCGGGCGAGGTGGGCTGTTCTACGATTTGCCCAGCGCTGGGTGCCGCGACAGGTGCCCGGGACCCCGAGGACTGATGAGGCTCGTCGCTATTAATAATAGGACTCCCGAGGGGCTCGCTGCCACTATATTTCAATATTTGATCAACGTGTCTTATACAGCAAACTTGGAAGTCATGAATATAAATCTTATACATTTTATTTCCCACTCTCTCTTTAATCGTACCTAGCTGCCATGATTCATTCCTTGCACTGTACCACCTTACCCGAACCATATCACCGATATTAAATCGTCTCTTTCCCGGCACAATATTAGAATCCGCTCGAAACTCGTTCGGAGGTAAAACTAGATCGAGACGAGACCGAATGTTCCTATTGAACATTAACTTGGCCGGTGTTTGGCCGGTGGTGCAGTGCACGCTGTTCCTATAATTGAACAAATATCCTAATAATAATTCATGAGCTCTGTAAATTGAGGAACAATTTTTTAAAATACATTTTAACATATTTTTACATGTTCTAACGGAGTTTTCGGCCTGGCCGTTGCTAGCTGGGTGATAAATTGGGGTCGTAATATATTTGATACCGTTGCTTAAACAAAAATTCCTGAACTCATTTGAGTTAATTTTGACATCGTTGTCCGATACGATGACGTAAGGAATGCCAAAGGTCGAAAAAATAATTTTTAATTTTCCTATTAAAGCTTGGGTCGAAGTTCCGTTCTGCATGTGAACGCATTCGACCCATTTACTGAATGAATCGACGACAATCAGGTACACTCTTTGCTCGACGGTCATGTAATCTATGTGCACGCGCTGCCAGGGCGCGCGGGCCGCGGGCCAGGGCGCGGGGGTCGCGCGGCGGCGCGGGGCGCACCTGCGCGCACGTCTCGCAGGAGCCGACCCAGCGCTCGATGTGCTCGTCTATGTGGGGCCACCACATTCGCTGGCGTGCGTTACTTTTACATTTTACGATGCCGAGATGTGAGTCGTGTAATTCACTTAACATCTTTTCTCTCAATGAAGAGGGAATCACAATTCTATGACCCCTAAATAGACAACCGTTTTCGAGCTGTAGATCCGACTTACATTGAAAATAAGGAAGAACTGATTTACATCGTATTTTCCGAGGCCAGCCTCGCATCATATACTTAATGACCGTCTGCAGTGTAGCATCGCGTTCCGTCAGCTGTTTTATATCGCGAACTGTTATCGCCGCAGAAGTTTCGTCCAAAAACTTTAGTGCATAGTCGAAATCTACGTTGGCGTCTTCGCCTAGATCATTCCGAGCGGTAGGTAAGGGCGCGCGCGAAAAATAGTCTGCTACTGTATTATTTTCGCTAGATACGTATTGGACGATATAATTGTACGCTGACAAAATAATAGCATACCTCTGTAATCGCAACGCCGTCGTTACTGGTATACCCGTTTTGCTATTAAAAATAGACATCAGAGGTCTGTGGTCAGTCCTCAGTATAAATGGTTCCTTACACCCGTAAAGGAACTGGTGGAAACGCTTTACGCCGAATATTATAGCGGCCGCCTCTTTCTGAATCTGAGAATATTGCACTTCACTAGACGTCAGCGATCGCGACGCGAAGGCTAAGGGACGTTCACAGCCATCGCTGCCGGTTCGTTGTGAAAGGACAGAGGCGATTCCATTCGGGCCCGCGTCGCAGCTCAGGATCAGCTGCGCGCCGGGCTCGAAGTGCGCCAGCACGCGCTCCGACGCCAGCTGCCGGCGCACGGCCGCCACGGCGCCGCGCTGCCGCTCGCCCCACTGCCACGGCGCGTCCTTACGCAGTAAATCGTGAAGCGGTCTCATTAAGGCTGAGGCGTTGGGAATAAACTGCCTATAATAATTTACGAGTCCTAAAAATCTTTTAACCTCAGTAACATTTTTCGGCTCCGGTGCTTTGATAATAGCTTCGACCTTTTCCGGACAGGTGGTTAACCCTTCCTTACTTATGACGTAACCCAAATACTTCACGCTTCCTTTAAAAAACTGACATTTACTCCTTTCTAAACGAAGTCCGGCGTCACATAATCTACTCAAGACTTCATGTAACCTTCTTAGATGAGAATTACGATCGGGTCCTGTTATACAAATATCGTCGAGCCAAACGCTGACTCCGTCTATCCCTGACAGTAGGGTTTCCATCGACTTTTGAAATATAGCAGGAGCATTAGCCAACCCGTACACTAGTCTAGTATACTTAAAAAGACCTTTGTGAGTGTTTATCGTCGTAAGTTCCTGTGACGATTCATCTAGTATAAATTGATTGTAAGCGTTTTTTAAATCAATTTTGCTATACCGTTCGCCTCCTCCAATTTTGGCAAATACCTCTTCGATTCGAGGCAAAGGATATTTTTCAATTAACATATCCCTATTCAGAGTAATTGAAAAATCTCCAGCAATCTTAACTTGACCATTCGCCTTTAATACGGGTACTATTGGTGTTGCATATTGGGAATAATTAATAGGCACTAAAATACCTAAATCAACTAATCGGCTGAGTTCTTTTTCTACTTTATCTTTTAAAGCGAAAGGTACCGTACGCGGTTTGAAAAATTTGGGAACGGAATTTTCCTTTAATTGCAGTTTGACTTTAAATTTATTGAACGAACCCAATTCATCACGCCATAGGTCAGGGAATTTTTCCAGAAGACTTTGCACATCTTTATCATCGCATAAGGAGTTAATTTTAGTTGTTAAGATTAAATTAAAAGCAGACATAAAATCCCTACCCAGTAAAGGAGGCCCTCCATTTTCTATAACAAATATTTTAATTAATTTTTTTAAATTATCATATCTAGCCTTGACCAAAAAATACCCTAAGGGCGAGATTTTATGTCCACTATACATGCACATTGTAACATTGCTTTTGGTTAATTTATAATTAGAAAACTTTTCCTTATACAAAGCATCAGAAATAACGCACACCCCCGATCCCGAATCGAGCTCCATCGGTAATTTAATATTTCCCAATATAACGTCAAGTATAATAGGTTTCTCACTCACATACCTTATGTTAAAATTATGACATTCCTCGCAGTCGTCGCATGACTCCTCGTCATCGACGCGATACACATTAGAACTACCGCCAGCACTTGAATTAGCACTATTGCACATTCGCTTCAAATGGCCTTTGACGCCGCATCGTCGGCAACGATAAAATTTATATCGACACGCACTTTTATTATGGTTAAGCCCACACACTGTGCACCGGGAGTGACCTTCGCTTGCGATCGCGCTGCTGCTCGCATGGCCCGCGCTCGCACGGCCCGCGCTCGCACGGCCCGCGCTCGCCCGGCCCGCCTGGGGGCGCACGCCGCCGGCGGCGCCACGGCCCGCGCGGCCCTGGATCTCGCAGGCGCGAAATACAGGCTCCTCCTTGACCATACTAGCTCCTTCATTCGCCTTAGCCTTTTTTGCGCTCTCCGCCTGTTCCGCCACTTCAATAGCTCGAACCAAGGTGAGCGTAGACGGCTTTTGCTCGAACAGCTTGTCACGTTCCGGACCTGAGCCCAGGCCGAGGACGAAGCGATCGACTAAATTGATTTCGAGGGCAGCGCCAAACTCGCAGTATGTTGCGAGCCCCCTCAGTCGCGCTGCCCAGTCTGCTAGTTTTTCACCTGGACTCCTCGTCGCTTCGTAGAATTTGGCCTTGTCCGCGAAGGTACATTCTTTCAGCTTGAAGTGGCTGTCGAGTAATGCAACGAGCCCGGCGTAATCCAGCGACTCCACTTCTGCAGGATACGCCAAATTACGCACCAAACGGTAAGTTTCATCTGAAAGGTGAGTCAGCAGCACCCCGACCTTTCTAGAATTCACCGTCACATCATTTATATTCAAAAATTGTGCTAATTTAGATTTGAAAATTTGCCATTCACCAGATTTGTAGTCGAATATTTGAAGTGTCCCTAAATAGGCCGACATTTTGAAACTTTACACCACGCACATACGGTAAAAAAAATCCCGCCTCGTCGTCAAATGATAGATATGTGACTATAAATGAAACACCGATCACTTCAGACAGCTCGTTTATTACTGAATGCAAAAATGGTAGGACGCAGGTATAATAGCGAAGCATACATCGGTGCAGCGGCGCGCGCACACACTCGCACGCCGATGCATATTTTATACGTCTAGGTATAGTTAGGTAGGTACATAAATAGAACTAACTACGAGTACGTACATATCAGAACAACACGAAATTTGTATGGCGGCCGTCTTGAATCCGCCATTTTGATTTTTTTTTCAGCTAACTGCCAATTGGATGACGTTTCGAGTTACATTTGGTCGAGCACCTCCCACCTATCTTCGATACCCTGACTGTGCTCTTCACCCGTCTCCGAAATCCTCAATCATCAGCTCTCTCCATATTTTTCTCTAGTAACTCTCCGAAAAACCGCATCACAACCTTGCATAATTACCAACTGTTAGTCTCTTCAACATTCCCCATACATTTTCTATGGAAAAATAAATTCCGCCATTTTGAATTTTTTTTCTATCCATCAAATAGACCTTCGGGTCCTGATCACTTCTTGTTAAGAAACCATTCTTCCATCTTTTATACTTTCCGAGATATCGGCGAAATTCGTATGGCGGCCATTTTGAATCCGCCATTTTGAATTTTTTTTCAGCTCACTGCCAATTGCATGACATTTCAAATGACATTTGGTCGAGCACCCCCCACCTATCTCCAATACCCTTGGCTGTGCTCTTTATTCGTCTTCGATATCCTCAATCATCAGCTCTCTCCATATTTTTGTTCTTAATGAATTTTTTCCTTCAATACGACATGATCCTTGAAAAAAAAATTTTTCATACAAAATTGTTCAGGAGAGGTGATCAATCAGTGAGTGAATCAGCACGAGTAGCTATATATATATTAACTAGTAGGGCGCGTGTGTGCGCAGGCCACATGTGGCCCGCGTGCAGTCCTCCCGCCCATAAAGGTATCGCCGTCATCTCCATCGCCCAATGGAATCCGATTGGCAGTGAGCTGAATAAATTACCAAGGAGCACTGTCATGGTTTTAAAGATAGTTACGGGCAGTTCGAAGAAAAAAATACGCTGAACCTCACCGGGTGAGTGCTCCTCAATCATCATCCAAATCCTAGATCATTGTCTCTTCTCATAGTATGTACATTTTCCATGGGAAGATAAATTCCGCCACAGTGAATTATTTTCCATGCATCCCGTAGAACTTGAGATCCTGATCACCTCTTGCTAAGAAACCACTCTCTTATCTTTTATACTTTCCGAGATAGAACAACACAAAATTTGTATGGCGGCCATTTTGTTTTTTTTTCAGCTCACTGCCAATTGCCTGAAGTTCCGAGTATGTTTTGTTTCAGCAGTCCCCACCTAACTATAATACCTTGTCCATGCTCCTTGACTGTCTTTAAAATCCTCAATCATCACCTCATTCCATATTTTTCTCTGGTAGTTATCCAAAAATCCGCATCAAAGCACTTCATGTTTTACAACTCGTAGTCTCTTCAATATTCCCCATACATTTTCTATGGAAAACTAAATTCCGCCATTTTGATTTTTTTTTCTATCCATCGAATAGACCTTCGGGTCCTGATCATTTCTCACCCAGAAAGCACTCTTCCAACTTTTATACTTTTTGAGATGAACGCCGATGAAGTTTGTATGGCGGCCATCTTGAATCCGCCATTTTGAAATTTTTTTCAGCTAACTGCCAATTGGATGACGTTTCGAGTGACATTTGGTCGAGCACCCCCCACCTATCTTCAATACTCTTCCCGTGCTCTTCACCCGTCTCCGAAATCCTCAATCATCAGCTCTCTCCGTATTTTTCCTCCGAATGAATTTTTCCCTTCTATACGAAATGGTCATTGAAAAAATTTTTTTTCATACAAAATTGTTCAGGAGAGGTGATCAATCAGTGAGTGAGTGAGTGAATCAGCACGAGTAGCTATATATATAGTAACTAGTAGGGTGCGTGGTGGCGCGGGCCACATGTGGCCCGCGTGCCGTCTTTCCCCCTATTTGCCGTCCAATTTTCAGCCTCTTCAACATCCGCCATACATTTTCTATGGTAAAAAAAAATCCGCCATATTGGATTTTTTTTTTCTATCCATCGAATAGACCTTCGGGTCCTGATCAACTCTTGTCAAGAAACCGTTCTTCCATCTTTTATACTTTCCGAGATATCGACGAAATTCGAATGGCGGCCATTTTGAATCCGCCATTTTGAATTTTTTTTCAGCTAAATGCCAATTGGATGTCATTTCAAATGACATTTGGTCGAGCACCCCCCACCTATCTTCAATATTCAATATTTTTTATTTATTATTATTTTATAATTCAATTCCCTCTCCGTGCTCTTCACCCGTCTCCGAAGTCCTCAATCATCAGCTCTCTCCATATTTTTGTTCTTAATGATTTTTTCCTTTCTATATGACATGATCCTTGAAAAAAAAATTTTTCATACAAAATTGTTCAGGAGAGGTGATCAATCAGTCAGTGGCCAATCAGCACAAGCAGCTATATATATATTAATGTCAGAAATGGTTTACATGAATTTTAATTTAGAGTATTAATCTTACTCAAGTTACTAACAAAACGAATGATAACTGAAAGAATTTAAGAAATCGAACGTCTGTTATGTGCTTGCTTCGCTCGAGTATTTTTTGATTTCTTAATCCTTGGCAGTTTCGAAAAATCTTCCATCGTAACAACTAACAATGTTAAAAGATAGGTTATAAAGGAAACTCCTACGGAAAATTGCAGCTTGCTAGGTTTAAGAGCTTTTAGCTTTCTAGACCGGGTGTCGGTGAATTAGTGAGTACTGTCTAATCTGTACTGAGTAATCGGTGAGAATACTGATGATATCAATCGAAATTCGAATTTGGATTTAGTTTTAAAAGACCTTAGTGATTTAGCCGAATACACAAACAAAAGTACTAGCATGAATTAAACATGGATAAAAAAATGAGCAAAAAGCCGTAAACCATCATCACCATTAGTAGGTATGGGATAGAAGTCATAATAATCTGTGTTATTAATATTATAATCACAAAGCTCTTTGCTACGTAGCGTCAAGTGTTCGTAGACGCACAATAGAAGCCTTCGAGTATCGAGTACATACATACTCGTACATCAAACGAGCATTTGACGTCATGTTGACGTCATAACTCCGTTAACTAAGAGTGGCATACCACATCCAAGCGGCGTACATTCGAGTCAGCAACTGCCATCTGTCACGGCAGCCGGGCCGCGGTAAATTACGTGCCTTCATCATGCCGGGACTGACCTGCCGTGCCGGACTTATGTTCAGACGCTTTTATTCAACATGAGTTATACTCGTGCGATATTAAGTGAAAAGCATCTATTACAGCAGTTTTAGTGAACGCTATACTAAGTCTGCTCACACCATGTACCTCACGAGATACAATAGAGATATCATCTGATGTCGGTATTATTTATACTCGCAGCAAAATTGTATTTTTAAAAGAGCAAGCAATAAAGCATACAGCTTACGATACCATTTACGTAGGTATTTATTTTATAGTCTTCCAATAAAAAATAAATTCACGAATAAAGCTAATAAAAAAGTCAATGAATACCTAATGTTTTACCAAAATTGGACAGACAAATATTAAAAAAAAACCGGCCAAGTGCGAGTCGGACTCTCGCACCGAGGGTTCCTTACTATAAAATAAGTAAAACGTTAAATGAATGAATCACTTTTGTCCTTTGAATTTAGGAGTATACTCGTAATTTACAAGTACTTTTGTTAGCGAACCGCAAACCTAACTTTGTATTTAGAGGGTTATTGTAAATATCAAAAAAATATACTAGTTGGAGAGTTGATTTCATTTTTCCTGTAAAATATACGTTAATAGCTGTTAATCATAATTATTCTAGATTTTTGAGTCGATAAACTTCGTAGATTAGTGGAGAGGGAGGGGGGGGGGGTAAGTCAAAAACTATCAAGCGTAAAAATAATAAAATACTTGCTTACTTCTAAAACGTTGAGTACCTACACTCAAGGAAATAAATGGTAAAGTGAAGTCCATAATATCTGAATGTACGGCTGACGTAGGCGGCATCTTTCTAAAATAACGTTTGCTCGTCGTCAGGTGTAATCTCGCAGGAAGTTTTCTGTTTATTTTCGCTTCCAATTTCGTCAGAGTGCCTTCCGAGGTGTTGTCTGACGTCGCATTACACTTTGCCACTCACTGAACTGAGCTTTGGCGAGCTTTATGAAAAATCACAGTATAGATAGATAGATAAACCCTTTATTGCACACCATAGAATACAAACATAAACAAGAAATAACACAGACTGTACCACTTCTTTCATTAAAATAAAATATAATTTTCATTTAATATTGAATATTAATTCTATCATCGAACATCAATTTTGTTAATAAAGCATTGAACAAAAACTAGGCAATCCAGACAATTCAGTGGAGAATCAGAAATATCCTAAAGTAGTAATAATAAAATCAGCCCCTTGATTTTGCAAAAATACTTATAGCAGCGACGAGCATCTATGATTGCGTCAGTTATGCCAAGCCAAGGCGACAATTGGCAGATGATGGCTGCGTCGAAGTATCTGCGTTGTTGGTAATTGTCGATGGTTGGCCGATGTACAATTTTATAGTTTAGTTAGTATATGAATTATTTACACTCTATTAAAAAGAAAAACATACGCCAAATTGAGAACCTCCTTCTTCTTGTATTTTTTGAAGTCGGTTAAAAATGCCGAATGTTGTTCTTAATGTAACTATATTATAGCAGTGTGTATCGAAGCTAAACCAACTTTTAAGTTTTCTTGCAGTTTCACGCCAATGTTCAACTTCGTTTTTAAAATTTTACAACTTTACCCCAGCTTTTAGTTTTCTTTAAACTTAACATTTCTTACGGTACCTACTTGAGCTTCATTTCACGTATACCTCGTACATCTCTGTTTCAGAATATTTGAAGGTTTGCGTTTTGGTAACTTAATACAGTAATTGACTAGAGAGAGTTCCTGGAGAAACGCCTGTTGCCGCCACGATGGTAATTAAGGTACCTGAGCTAAATCAGAAATAAAAGTTTTTTATCAATATCTTCCTCTTACACAATATAAGATTTAAACTGTATTTCACATAATATTAATATTATTACCACTCACAGGGCACAGGTTCATAAAAAAATGGTAACTAAGCGGATACACGTAAAACTCTTAAAAAGTGTTCTGAAGTCAAAGTCGAAGGGGTTCACAATGTATTATTTAAAGATTAATCCCAAATAAGAAAAAATCTTTGAATTCTGTATGGAACATCTGCAAGCAGAATTGTGAATATCGTTGATATTCTTGTTTTTATTTCCAGAATAATATCTGTAAGAAACGTAGCTCATTATGATCAGCCCGTGCTAATGAGTATAAACCGCTTCATAGCATTTTAACGAGGATAAAATTCCGGGTAAAAAGTAAGCCATCTACTCCAAATTATTTATACTATTAACCCCATTTAATATTATATTGGAAGCCATGCAAGCACCTTCCTAAGCTGAATATTGCTACGCCCATTTACCCATAGTGATGGGTCAAAAAGCCAATTATTATTATTGGTCGCCTTTGGATACGAAAGAGCTTTTGCGTGTAATCCACTAATATGAACGACTTACAGGGGTACTAAAGTTACAAGTATAATTTTGATCAATCGAATTCCGTCCGATAGGCCCGTGAATAAATCTTTTGTAATATTATTGATTTTATTATGACGTGAGTGAAAAGTTTAGTCAATAATTCATCATTATTTATCTTATCATCAATTATATTTCCTCAATCATACTTAATAAACTTGATAACCGAAAGTTAATTATTTTATTAATCTAACCACGTTTTTATTAAGGTTTGACTAGATCACTATATGATTTTTGAAATTAGTTCAAGGTGTTAAATACATATATTTAATCAAAAATGAAATAGGTGTTGTGTATTTATTTGAACAAGATAGCTTTTAGCAAAGAACATCCTACGCATCGCAATAAACATAACATGGATCTTCGTGGATTGAACCACGAAGACTCGCCCCACTCTATCAAAATCGCTTAAGTTTCTTTCGATTCGTAAAGAGTTTTACAGAGAGGGCACGTCTTGGCTGATTAAAATACTTATCTATACTCTGGTCAACGTGGCCCACGCTTGAACGTCGTTATTGTAGTAACAATTTTGCGTAGGCGGTCGGTTGGTCTAATTTTAAAGTCCAATAAACTGACTTATTAAAGAAAGGGAATGAACCTGGTTACTGAATACAGTCTCTAGCAGGAAAGATAAATAATAGGTAGAGGATAATAAGCCCATAATCGAAAGCTCAGTGTTGCATGTACAATCCGTTCTATCTCCGCGGTCTCACGCCGCTCCTGCTGCGAATTATCCAGTAAATATAATGAAAATTTAAGCCTACAGACAGACGACTGTTGAGACGTCTGCTACAGATAATCCTTGTACCCATTAAGCTTTGAACAGAATAATACAAATTAGATAAACGGATTGCTTTGCTGTGATCACTGGAAATGAAGGAAATAGACTTGACAACGTTAACTTGGTATACTTATAGTATTTAACTAATATATATATCAAGTTATATATATCAAGTAGTAAACGTTTTTTTCAATAATATTTTTTCTGTAAAAACAAAAAAAAAACCATGGTACAGACTTCCTCCTTTCATATAATTAGGTATCGTGGATTCAAATACCGGTCTCGCATCTTCTATACGTTTATAGAAACAAAAATAGGTATAGGCACTTGATGAGCGGCAAAAAAAACATGTTTAAGAAACCTGCATTCCTTCTAGAAGTAGATTTTTTTCCTGATACCTTTTTATGTCCACTTCTGGCCACAAATTATTGGCGGGCACACAAAGTTGTCAAGACAGGATAAAACTTGAAATCACTAATCAATACTTATATCTTTATGGATGTTTATGATTGAATTGTAAGTCTGTATGCAACACACGCTGTGCCATGATTACCCTAATCCCGTTGACTCGTTAACGAATAAAACATTTACAAGGACCCGGACGCCCTATGAATATTAAAAACTTTCCTGCTACCTGAAACTTTATTTAATTATGGAACTCGGCGAATGTATGAAGTAGGTAATATGCATATGTGGAACTTTTATATTTGATCAATTCTGGAACTTTTCACATTGTTCCATTCTCAAACTTTTATGTTTGCTCCATTCTCTAGGTAAATAATCCCTCAAAGCTCCGAAGCCAGAATACGTACCACATAAAAATTGACTATTGCATAGTTTTCATTGCAAAGGAGCATTTGTAGGTTAGGAAAGCACGGAAATTGTTACAGTATTATAACGAATCTTCGAGGCTTGATAAAGGTTACAGGAAATAAAATTGTATGCAAACTAACGAACCTTAATTTAGTTACCTAAGTTAGGATAAAGCTGCATCACGATCGGCTAAGAATGTATCAATCATTAAAGAACTGCTCAATGTCAAAACGTGATTTTCAAGCGATATTGTGATTGGCCAACACCCATGTTTTGACATTGATACAGTAATTATTTAATGATTGAAACATTTTTAACTGATCGCCCTGCGGGTATTTTTGTCTACATTATATACTTTCTACTACTCTTGAACTTCTTGGCACGTTTTAAGTGTGTATAAGGCAAAACTATTATGTTTGTTTTAAAAGTATTTTGAACTTGTCCAAATGTAGATTTTATGGTGAAGTCATTTAGGATTACGCCGAAATATTCAAATTTAAATGACAACCTCCAGCGAAATGTTGATACAAAAAGCTTACACTATGTAAAGTGTACCAACGGAGCAGTAAGCCGTTACTCGCCACTTGTCGGAAATCCCATTAGAATAGCTCGGAAACACATCCTTCCTCGCCGCCAACGGTAGCGCAGCAAAAAAAGTATCTAAAAATACATTCATAGATATACTCTACTTTTATTTTATGCATTCAAGCAAAATAGGCAAATAAAGAACACAAAATAATTAAATAAGGAATAAATAAAACGATAGTTTTGTGTCAAAACCTGCTAGCCATGAGATGTTTCGTTAATGTTTGGAAAGTTGTGTGAATCCTGGTAGCTCATGATTGGCCAGTTCTTGTATAATTGGGATTATCATATAATATTAAACTGTAGAATATATATAAAAAACCTGAATTTTGATTTTTTACCTAGACGATGCAATAATATGTTCCTCCGTTTACCAGTTTGAAATAAGCATAAAAATACGTTCAAAGAGATGAAGTAAATTAATAATAATAATAATAATTTATTTATTTAAACCAAGAAAAAATTTCACAATAAAAAACTCCTTAGATCTAGTACACAGAAAAAGTAAGCAATAAATTTTGAAACCAAAAGGAGCGCTTTGGCACCCGTACTAAGAAAACCTGTGCTACGGGCACCGTAGCCCTCCCTTGGATCCACCGGTTATTAGACCATACAAATTTAGATTTTAGATGTTTGCAATTAAGGTAATATTATTAACTAAAAGTGGGTGAGTGTGAATGTATATATGTGTGTACGAGTGAAATTAAAATTAAGCCGAGCATGTAGCAAAGCATGTATGCCGAGTCTAAAGGAGAAAACAATATTGTTTTTCATTACACATTTGCTTTCATGGCAGAATGTATAAACACATGCTTTTCGTGGAGCACACATCTCGAAAACCGCAAGCTTCTTAAATATTCAGTGACCTAGTTATCGGAGTAAGTTGGCTTTCGCAGCGATTACGCTAATAATCCTTAATTAAATTCGTTGCTGAGGCGTGTTCAGCGTTAACAATGTAGATTGCGAGAAGCTTTTAAATGTTAACCACGTCCCTAAACTAACGTTGCCACTGTGTGTATTTAAGACTTGAGGAGTTTGGATGGTAACTGAGTGGGTACTTACTAACATGCGAAATGCTATTGTTGGAGTTGCTTGTAGTGTCAGTTACCAACGACAGTTATTTATTTGGAAATGTATGTAGTTCAATTGTAACTGTTGCCTCCGACCCCGCCCGCACGTTATTACAAATCGCCTATCTGTTAATCCAGGGCATTGCATCCTATGTGTGGAAACTTTTTAAAAATAAAATAATTTGCCTTGATTTTCAGCCCAATTGAAGTATTATGGAGTGGAGGGTTAACAAAATAAGCATACACACATGTTACATGTAAATTATTTTATCAGCGGGATCACGAACTATTTTAGCATGAAATTTTGAGTATCATAGATGTAATTAATTTTTGTAGTTTTAAAAAGCCTAGTTATTTTTCCAGAACTTCAAATAGTCATGGACTAAAAAACTTACTTAAAGGTCATATTATAAATAGAATACAATGAAATAGAAAAATTCTTTATTTCATGTAGGACTAGCATACAATTACAGAGGCTCTTATGACAAGACATTTCATTTTTAACTATCTCATTAAATAATGGTGATAAATATTTCATTTCACTTATTTTAAAATTATTTTATCCGTTTTTTCAATCATATTATCGTGATAGAGCTTCTGAGTTCTGACACAGGTTATAATAATATCAAATAAGTATCCTTTCATAAAGAATCTTAACCACGAATGACAAATAGGGGTTGAAGTTATTTATTGCGTTCTTTTTACATTTTAATATTAAATCTAATATACATTAAATATGTATCTATCTAATACAGTAGGTAATTCATGAAGCATCCAAGAAAATTTTATTTAGCGAGTTTTCTTTTAAAAGATCTATATATATTTTGCTCGCCGTCGCAGTCTGCAATAATAACTGCAAAATTTCAGACTTTTTATCACCGAAACTTCCGCGAATAAACCGACAGCTTAAAGTCTTAAATCAAAAGATACTTACAACAATAAAGCCGTAAAAACTTGAAATTACACTTGGCCTATTGTTAGCGTCTCTGTCGAAGTGCTCTCACGGCCGTACCAGACAATATGCATATTCACGGCACCCTTTACAATACGTGAGATGTAATGTTGCGCAGCGCAATATAGCTACTCCTTATGTGCTATGTACTGCCACAAGAACATAATCTTAACAGCCTTATATTTTTTGTTGATTACTTCAACTAGAAGCTTATAAGTATATCCCTCTTGAGTTTTTGGAGATTTTATTTATTTTCCAGTATTTAAATATAATTAATGTAAGCGACTATGAAAACTAGAAAATTGTCGAATGCTGTAAGTAGGTAAGTATAGTACGCGGTCAACACAATGTCTGTTCCTATAGCCACCACGACCATTTCAGCTTATTAACCTGTTACCAAATATGACACCTATTAAAAGCTACGCACCTTTTAAAAAGTTAAAGACCTTTTTTAACGACGGTAGCTTGCTGCTAATTGATATGGGAAAGTATGGCAACTAGAAAAATCAAAATTTGCATACAACATGAATCCGCAATTCTGAACATGAACATGAACTGAACATAAAACTGAAATGCATAGATACATTTGGGAGTTCTTAATTTGAATGAAAAGTGCGTAAAAGCCCCAATCAGTTACTGCATGGCTTTATACCAGAACTCTTGGTATTTACGTACTGGAATAAATTAAGGGTGAAAACAAGCCTTACATTAAAATTTAATAACTACCTACTTAGTAATTATATTTAAAAATTTAATTGCCATGCCACTTTTAAGTAAGTACTCAGATTTGCCAGGGAGGTCGTTTACCCTATTTCCGATCTAAATAGCTATAGATTTTCCTATGGAATTACGCCAGGCAACTTATAGACTTCCTCTGGAGGCGATGTTCGCTATCTCACCGCTCCACGCATATGGCAAACTTGCAATAACAAACTGAGCCGAACCGTTACAGTAACCCCACGATCTACTTAGCTGGCATTTATATTCATATCACCGTATATTTACATTTCATCCCGGGAAAGGTCTTTTCCAAGGGTTCGCCTTTTACGGTGAAATTCTTCGGCAAATGGAAAAATGCCGATAGAGGACTAATCAGTGAAATCTTTGAAATTCTTCGATGTAGGTAGAAAGAATCTCGGATGTACCGTACCTACAGTACCATACCGTATATAATCATGAGAAAACATATTTTGATTAACATTTATATATGTCACAGACATTCTATACAATTCCTAGGAAATCTATACGATTCCTAACCGGTGATAGGAAATGTGTAAAAGACGAAAGCAGCAAATGTGTTTATTAATTGGTGCTGAAATCCTCATTTCACAAATTTCCTAAATGCGTCAGGAATTGTGTACAGTTGCTGCTTTTCACACATTCCTGGAAACATATACATAGATTTAGAAAATCAAATACCATCTGGATGTTGAGGAAACCTAATACCTAACCTAATAAAACTAATCGTGTAGTGAGGTTGAACCCCCACTTGAATGCCAGACGATAGTTTCATTTTACTTATTAGGTAAATGTTTTTCATTCCTTAGATAAAAGCGAGTCTAATACGAATATTGCATACAGAATTTAATATTACGGATAACCACTTGAGATGTCTTCCGAGGAATGTTATAACAGAAAACAGCTTAGTGGTTCGATTTATTTGCTTCAAAGATGACATGTAGAAGATACAATATTGCGAATATACGCACACGTAAGTTATATTTATCGTGTTTTCCAGAATACCTAGAAATATTAATTAGTAAAGCATTTATTTTTTAATAAAATATCAGAAAATAAAAAAAGCTTACAGCATCGAGAAACTCTTAAAGAAGAAGAACCTTTAAATAGAAAATAGGGAAATAGAAAATAAATATATTATTTGTTTAACGTCAAAGAATTTAAATACATCAATTAACGCCCCTAACGAGTATTGTATGCAAACAGCGAATAGGTTTTTTCACCAGCGTCCTCTCAGACGCTTTTAATGGACATTAAAAAGAAAAGACAAATAAGAAACAATGGTTCGATACTCCCGTAATAGAAGATGGTGATAATGGATTTAAGGCGATATTAGTTGCAGGGAAAACAACGTTACAAAAGCAATTTCGGCTTCGCATATTGGCTATTAACTCTCGTTTGCTTTGTTTTTAGGGTTCTGTCCTATAAAGATATTAAAATATAAAGGGTTTCATGACTCAAAGCATAGCTTTCTCGTCATTGTTTTTCTTGACGTTTGCTTACCTCTAGATCGTCAAATAGGTAATTTCTTCCCTCACACTTGTGCTGCCTGAAGCCAGTCACTCTCCGCGAATCTTTGCGGTCTCTTTATGTCATTCGTCTACCTAGCCATAGCTTCAGTCCTTGAGTCCCCCTCCACAGTCCATCCGTCCTACGAGCTATGTGCACACTGCACAGCTCAGTTCTACATCACACAACACGTTGAGCTATATCGAAATGGTCACTTACTTTGTGTCATATAAATAATTTAACAAGACTGTAAGCCATGATAGATTTCATTTTAAAATTAAAATTAATAGAATTCTATACTGAGTACTCCGGGATTTGAAAAAAAAACCTACATGATGGCAAAATAACAAGACTGCACCAAACTATATGTCTGCATTTTGCCATACCATATTCCTGCACTCCCCTTTCAAATCTTGGTATAAAAGTATATAATTTTATGCATATTATATAGCAGATGCCAAAATATCCCATGCAAACTTACGTTTCCTTGAAATTTTCCCAACTCAATTTTCCTACGGAGATATGGCAAGTTAGCAAATCGTCAGCACACCTGCGCATGAATAACGTTTCTCAATTTTCCTCTAATACCTTTAATAAATCTAGGAAAAGTAGAGAAGACATACATATTTCATTTGTTAATGGAAACAAGGAAGTTTTGCAGCAATATCGTTGTTTCGCAGTATAGAAAGATTGCCAAAATTTGAGAAATATTTTCTAAAGTAATGCTAGGAAAGTATTCAGATAATATGTGTTCAGTATACATGCAATGTTTTGATGATATAAAATATGAATCATATTTTTAATAATGCGATAGTTTTTATAGATATTTCAATCCACAAAGACGCGCCACACTCTGTCAAAATCGTTTATGTTTCATTTAATTCGTATAAAGTTTGATAGAGTAGGGCGCGTCATCTTGGATTGAAATGCAAGTATCTCTATATTCTTCAATGTTATTCTTTTCACATCACACTTGACTACACTAGTTAAACTCTTGACCGACTGGGCTGAAATAATTGGCTAAGACTGAATCAGACTGAAATTGAATAGACTGTTTTTTTTCCAAACCGAAATTCACGCGTGTCAATCAAGGGTCACTTTCAAACTTTCGAAGCTTCGAGTAATAAATATGTAGTGAACACATTATTTATCATCTGGTATTCATTCGTATTGCAATCAAATGATGTCTATTGCTGGACTTAGAGATTCCTCGACTGGTCGGCTATAGCGGTTTCTTGTCATTACCATTATAGGTAGGTATATTTAATATTTTGCGTTTTAATTATCAGATATAAACAATGTTATTTCATTTAATTAAATAGAATAGTTAATGAAACAACAATATCAGTATGTGTAAACAATAGCTATATAAATAACAAACACGAATTATTTACAAATTTTAACAAACGAACAAAACAATAACATTTCTCTTAGTTAAAATTACACAACGGTAATTTAAATTTTGGGCTCGTACAAAAAACTCTACAAATTTGTTGTATAAAGTATATTTAATATCTCTGTTTTGAAAGATAGTCCAAGTAGCTTTAATCATTATGGCTGAAATTTGAAGGCTTTGTTCATTAGTGAGATAACAGGAATTAATTTGAACATGTTAACGTGAATTATTTTACACATGCGACATTTCGTTCATTACATTTTAGCGAATGCGGAGTTTGTGAATAATTAAAATTGTTGAAATGTATGTATGTACGTACGTTGACCGCATAATTTTAATGCGTGCCCCATTACGGCCATAAATAATAGTTTACCGTTGCAGATTATTGGATTACGAAACGAAACAGATTATTGTAAATATTTAATGAACATTTTCAACGGCGTAAGTTTGTATTCGGACTGTATTTGAAGGCTCTATTTGTATAAACTATTTTTTATTCGAATACAATTTTAAGATTTTATATGTATTTCACTCGTGTGAGAATAGGAGTGTCAATATAATGGGGTTGACTCAAAATACAAAAAAAAATATCGAAAATATAGTTTTACAAAAAAGTATACAAATTGGAGGCGTCACTATCTTTACGAATTCAATTGAAATTCAAGTAATATGGAAAAGTTAAAGCGTAACAGAAACACAATCTTTTATCATGTATTGTCAAAAATTAGTTCCGTTTCAAATCGCGTTAAGTTACAATGATAAAATAATATATTGGTTTTTCACGAAAAATTCACAATTAAATTGAAAATTCATCACGTCTGCGTGGCAATTAAGGGAATCTGCCACTAAATTTCCATTGTATAATAATAATATGATATTCAATACATACGGCCGACTCGGGGTAACGTGCGATCATTACCACAATACCTCGTCTTGGCCATTAATCAAAGGTATCACACGTTTTTTACTACCAAAGGGTGCGTTTGAATGGCACCCCTTCCGAATATTGGTTTTTGTCATTGCGTCCAGTAAGAGCAAACCCGTGTTTTTCCACTTACAATGTGCGCGCGCTCGCGATATCTTAGCACCGAAGCCTTATATCAAAATATAGTGCTTTATATCACAACGTCATTAAGCCCTGAATATAAAGTGAGGGAATGACAAAACAGGAATTAATTTCAGATATGTCGCACGGCACGTTGAACACCCTTGTAAGTACACACTGCTTTTCAGAATATAATATTAATTTATAAATTATACCTAGAAGTAGCTATCTTTTCTATACTTGACATATCAATGAGAAGCAGCGATTGCTTTGTGGTTAAGATATCGGCCTAATTTTCAGGGGGTGTAGAGTTCAAATCATTTACAAGCAACTTTTGTAAAATCGGGAGGTATCTTGTATGTCCAAAGTTTTCCATAGTGCTCACGGAATCTGACAGGGTAAAAAAGCTAGCGTGGAGAGCTATAAGCAAATATCAACATTAAGACTTGCGACATCATCAACAATGCCATTAACTAATAGTATTAGTATGGTTGATGTAAGAAGTAACATTACTTTTACTTTACATTACAGTTTAAGTTTTATAATTCCAGTTTTTTTTACAATTTTTCCATACAAAAGGCCTAAGTCTCTCAAACTTACTGACTAGACAGCAGACTTCGATAGCATCGCTTTAATTCAAATGAAGTTAAAAAAGATAAAAGAAGACTTCAGAATCTGCCTTGCTTAATAGAAAAAGTTCTTCATATTCTCATAGTAGCTATTTAAATAACAAAGAAACAAGCTTAACTGTTTCATTTTCCTTTCTAATCAATATTATAAAAAATCTTAAAAAAACTTTTGTAAGTTTAAGTTCGGTGCGGTTATACTTCGCTATACCTTAGTGCTTACCTTATCATACTTATAAAACTTGCATCCAACTAAACGATAATTAAATAATAATATAATTTTATAGTATCTTGTATGACAGTAATAATTAGGATGTAATGTGTTATAGTATATAGAATCTATATTATAGATTTACATTACGCCACTAACTTGCTTGTGGCACCGCAGAGCAGTGTGTCACTAATAAGTGCGATATAAGCACCCTCTGCGTGGAATGTGAGGAAATTCGCTCAATTATGTCTCCCTAACTAAGGCTTTTTAGCTTATTTATCAATCAATCTTCGATCAACACGATAAAGTCGCACCTTAGCACAAATTACTTTGCGGTAATGCATTTCAGTTATTATCCAATTATTTTGTACAACTTTGGTTAACGAAGTGATTACATTTTGTAAAACCTATCAACCAATAATGTGGCTGAAGCATAAGTATTATTATGGCATAAGTTAGGTACTTTGAGATTTTGAAATAAGTGTTTGATGAAACCGCGGTGCAATTTAAACTTGGAAGTGGTTATAACAGCGCCATTTCTTGACGCATTTAGTACATGATGAAAAATGATAAAATTAACAAATTAACATTCCAGTACCATAAAAATTTTGGGGATGGTGCTAAAAAAGCACTTATCAATTGACATGACACCCGGCTCCGGCCCAGCTACGAGTATACTATGTATTGCCACATCCGACATGGTTGAGACGATAAACAGTTTCACTATAAAAAATTCGAAATTCCATTCCCTTTTTAGGATTCCATACCAAACCATTCTCATTCCATTCCACCAGTTCCAGTCTCAGGTGGGCCTCACGGAAGACCAGCGCTTTGCCATAAAAAGCAAGGCTTATGCTGAGTGGAGGCCCATTTGGGAGTGCACATTGTACTTCCTGTTATTTATTTTTTCTCTCTTGTTAATATGTACCTAATGTGCATTACCAATAAACTTTTTCATTTCATTTCATTTCATTTCATTTCATTTTCATTTCAGTTCCATTGACTATGATGTAAGAGAAAAAAGAGAAAGATTAATCTACGACCTGTAAATCATAGTCGTAAATTCATGAACAAAAGTGATTTTTTTAACGTTTTACTTCTTTTATACTCTACTCGACTCTACTCGATTCGCACTTGACCGGTTTTTTAATAAGGCCACCATTCTATGTCACTATTATAACCACTGCAAATCTATATTCTTATTTGGGCAGAAAGAATCACACTAAACTATAATTATCAAATCAAATAAAAAATCTTGACAGCTCAAATAGTTATAGTTACGACATGAGTTTCAAGAGCACTTTTTAGCTTTTCCTTCATACCTACTACAACTCCAATTAAAATGATTTCAAATCTTGTGTATTTTGTACTCAACGATAGGTATACATATACTAACTATTCGGCTATTGCATCACGTGCCAGCCACGTGCCATGAGGAGAACATGTCATTAGCTCAACGACGTTCCTCGAGGGAGTTTTTTGTACTGATTCTGTACATCCCTAAATTGTAAGCGAAAAGCGTACATTTCATAGAATTTTAATTTCGTTAATGTTGACTACGTAAGTTTCTTTATGTGACGACAGAGTAGGTAATTGATTGTTTCCGTGTTCTATTTTTTTCCACTTCTGTTTAATACAATGATGATGTTCCTCGTCCATAATTTCGAAAAGGCTCTTATGACAGTATGACATTAAGCACAACTTTGTCAAATTGAAGAGGACATACAGTTATATTCATAAAGCATAATTTCTTGTTGAAATTGATGAAAACAAGTATCAGATCACAGATTTTATCTGTGTATCAGATGTTTCGCAGTTTGAACTTACAGTGTGTCCCTATTAACTTTTAGATTAAAATCTGTGTTTTAGATATACGTATTGTAAAATGTATAGAGTTTTCGCTTGCAACTATTTTATTAATTTGTGGTACAATTTTTTCTTACCGTGGGTAATCTTTGTATTAAATAAAATGATTTTAAATCATTTAAAATATTAGAAAAAATGTGTAATCGTTTTACTTAATTTCTTGTTAATACTTTTATTTTAAGAAAAAGTTTTTGCGGAATGCGCTTAACCACTGGAAATAGCTAATAATTTATACTTGTCCAAAACCCATACATGTCCCAGAGTACAAATTACATAATGACTTGTATTTATCAGTGACACGGAGCCGATTCCTGATGGAATCCAATCCATCGCGTCACCTGAAAATCTTGATTAATTATACTGTGTCCCCTTAACTACTTGTAACTGGGATCACTGTTTCCGATACGGTGATCCATGGTACTCGTAAACCTAATAGTATGATTGCCATGACGTGCGAGTGTAAAATCTCCGCGAGTCTTTTGATGTCGTCGATCCACCTAATTACCACATTCATTAATTATACTACATACGACGTTGCCCACGATTCCACAGCCTAACCGATTCAGTACTTGTGTTAGGAGTAATAAAGATACATACTAACACATTTACACACACAAAATAAATATAAATAAATATATAAATGTATATCAGGATACTAGCAGAAACCCGCAGCTTCGCCCGCGCAAATTTTAGTTTTCCCTACACACGGGAACCATCTATTTTCCGGAATAAAAAGTAGCCTTTGTACTAATTTGGGACGAAATCTGTCTTCATTCCAATTTTCAGCCAAAAAAATTCAGCAGTTGCGCCGTAAAGGAGTAGGTATATCTCCCGCATAAATATTTGTTTTCACTATTTTCGCAGTAATTGTGGATTCCCAGTACCATATCTATTAATCTAGGATATAATCTATCTCCATTTCAAATTTCAGGCAAATCTGTTCAGTAATTACGGCGTGAAGGAATGTTTTCCCGCGTGGATATCTATTTTTCACTATTATCAAAGAAACCATGGATTTTCCCGGGATAAAAAGTAGTAAATGTATTAATCCAGGATATAATCTATATCTTCCAAATTTCAGCTAAATTAATTCAGTAATTATGGCATGAAGGAATATTTTTGCCTCGTGAATATCAGCTTTTCACTCGTATTATATCAACCATGGAATTTTCCGGGATGAATGGTAGCCTATGTAATAATCCGGGATAAAATCTATCTCCTTACCGAATTTTAGTCATTTCAGTTCAGTAATTACAGCGTAAAGTAATACTTTTCGCGCGTGAACATCAATTTTTCAGTTTTCCCGCGGAAACCATGGATTTTTCTGGGATGAAAAGTAGCCTTCGTATTAATGCAGGATATAATCTATCTTTATTGCGAATTTCAGCCATATCAGTTCAGTAAATACGGCGTGAAGTAGTATTTTTCGCGTATGAATATCTGTTTTTCTTTTTTCCTGCAAAAACCATGGATTTTTCCGGGATAAAAAGTAGCCTAGGCATTAATTCAGGATATAGACTATCTCTATTTCAAATTTCAGCCAAATCGATTCAGTAGTTGCGGCGTGAATATTTTTTTGCGCGTGAATTTCGGTTTTTAACTAATCCCACGGGAAACTTGATTTTTTTTAGAATAAAATGTAGCTTATGGTTAATCCAGGATATAATTTATCTCCATTCCAAATTTGAGCTAAATCGGTTCAGTAATTGCGGCGTGAACGAATATTTTTCCCGCGTGGATTTCTGTTTTTCACTATGATCATACTCGTAGAAGTCATGAAATTTTCCGAGATGAAAAGTAGCCTACGTATTAATTCTGGATAAAATCTATCTTTTTTCCGAATTTCAGTCATATCAGTTCAGTAATTACAGCGTGTAGTAGTATTTTTACCGCGTAAATATCAGTTTTTCAGTTTTCCCGCGGAAACCATAGATTTTTCCGAGATGAAAAGTAGCTTTTGTATTAATCCAGGATATCATCTATCTTTATTCCGAAATTTAGCCATATCAGTTCAGTAATTACGGCATGATGGAATATTTTTCACACGTGAATTTCTGTTTTTCATTATTATCATAGAAACCATGGAATTTCCCGGTATGAAAAGTGGGCTTAGTAATAATCCGGGATAAAATCTATCTCCTTTCCGAATTTCAGTCATATCAGTTCAGTAATTACAGCGTAAAATAGTATTTTTCGCGTGTGAACATCAATGTTTCAGGTTTCCCGTGGAAACCATGGATTTTTCCGGGATGAAAAGTAGCCTTTATATTAATCCAGGATATAATCTACCTTTATTCCGAATTTCAGCCATATCAGTTCAGTAATTACGGCGTGAAGTAGTATTTTCGCGTATGAATATCTGTTTTTCTTTTTTCCTGCAAAAACCATGGATTTTTCCGGAATAAAAAGTAGCCTATTTATTAACCCAGGATATAATCTATCACCATTCTAAATTCCAGCGAAATCGGATGTGCACTTGCGGCATGAAGATTTTTTTTCCGCGTTGATTTCGGTTTTTTACTAATCCCACGGGAACCTTGAATTTTTTCGCGATGAAAAGTAGCCTTCGTATTAATCCAAGATATAATCTATCTTTATTCATAATTTCAGCCATATCAGTTCAGTAATTACGGCGGGAAGTAGTATTTTTCCCGCGCGAATATATGTTTTTCCCTTCTCCTGCAAAACCCATGGATTTTTCCGGGATGAAAAGTACCCTATTTATTAAATCAGGATTTAGTCTATCTCCATTCCAAATTTCATCCAAATCGGTTGTGTACTTGCGGCGTGAGATTTTTTTTCCGCGTGAATTTCGGTTTTTAACTTATCCCACGGGAACCATGAATTTTTTGGGATGAAAAGTAGCTTATGTGGTAATGCAAGATATAATATACCTCTATTCCAAATTTTAGCCAAATCGGTACAGTAGTTGCGGCGTGAAGACGTATTTTAACTTGATAAAATCCAAACTTTGGACCCCCGTTTCACCCCCTTAGAGGGTGAATTTTGAAAAATCCTTTCTTAGTGCTCCCCTAGACCTCACAAGGAACATGTGTGCCAAATTTGGAGTCTCTAGACCCAGCGGTTTGGGCTGTGCGTTGATATGTCAGTGAGTCAGTTTCTTCTTTTATATATTTAGATTAGGTACACACATTGCAATCTAGCCCCAATGTGAGCGATAGTTTGTGTAATGGGTACTAGATAACTGATAAACATATACATAAATATTGAACCCAGACACTGGAAAACATTCATGCTCAACACATAAACATTTAGCCAGAAGTGGGAATCGAATCCACGACTTAAGACGCAGACAGCAGGTCCGCTACCACTACGCCATTCGGTCGCCAAACAATCCTTAACCTGTATTAGTGTGACTAAGTACCTTCATAGATAGGATGCTTCTAAATATTATCTCGAAGAAGAATTCAGCACTGGACACGGGAGGGTGAAACGAGTCATAAATATTACAGATATCTCGAGATATCTCGAGTTCTATGGAAATTACCTTTAATAAAGGCTGTCTAAGGATAGTTTTTCATCTGGCAGACATAATGCTCGATTAACACACCGTAACGGCTAGCGGAAGTTCGGACACCATGCTGCCGCGAGATAGCGGAAATATATCGCCGGATGTCGGCGGCCATTATTCAGGAAAGGAGCCTTCCGTTGTCACTCCATAAGTGCTCTTATTTTGGAGGTTCAGGAGTCCTGCTTAGGTAGTTACATGATTGGGGATTAATTATTTATGATTTCAGGTGAACGAGCGAAAGTGTTAGTAATTTGTTAATACTTTGAGAGTAAGACAAATCTTTAAGTTCAGCTTAGGTACATTACCTACCTAAGCTGAACTTTTATAATATTTGTAATGTGTATGTCACACCTAACCTGTACACCTGTATGCAACATTTTATGAGTACCTTTATACCTACTAATTATATCATCAAATTGAATACTCACACGAAATCAAACTAATAAGATCAGATATGGAATCATCACAACATAAAATAATATTTTAATTTATTATGATCATGAAAATCCACACTAAAGTCTCAGTTTCGCAGTACGCAGACATCATTGTTTGCCTTCCCTTGTCTAGCGTCTTTTGTTATTATTCTTGGCTTGCCTCTAAACAAAAGAACGTTGATGCTCGACAAAGACGTAATTATAAAGGTACGCCCGCACTGGGCGTAACTGCACTGCAGCGGAGCGACGCGACACTGCACTGCAAAATATTGTTTCTAAGTAAACTTATTGAACATATCGCACTCCACGGCAGCGGAACCGCTCTGCGCGACACAGCGCTACAAAGTTGGGCAACTAAGCAAAACTGACGCACGATGTCGCGACGCGCAGTTCCGTTGCCACTAGGTGCGCTATAGTTAGCAGCACGACTGCGACGCGTCACCCCATATTTCATGCAAGTTATAACGTGCCGGACGTGCAATTTGTCGTCAATTTCATCCATCACGTTTAAAGAATTCCGACCAACTACGAACAAAACTGCCGTGCCGCTGCAGTTCTAGTGCGACATACCGAATTTCATTTATAATATCGCGTCGTTCCGCTGCAGTGCAGTTACGCCCAGTGCGGGCGTACCTTAAAGTGGAAGTTCCGAACAACCAGCAACGTACCTGTTTATCAGGACTGTAATATTTTATTGTTCAATCCTTATTCCCCTTAATTTTTATTCCTTTTTTCCCTCTTAGAGCATAAAAGCTATGCAATAGCTTAATTGAATTTGAAAATTGAATTTAAAAATTGAATAAAAAGAAAATTCAATGGCCTTGAGCGTGGAGACTGAATCCAGAAATTCCTTAACGAAAATAACCTAACACCCCCCACTCAACCGGCCTGCTCTATCGCGGGCCTTGAGCGTGGAGACCGAATCCAGAAATTCCGAAACGAAAATAACCTAGAAAGTTAGAAGTTGATAAAAAATGCTATGCAATAGCTTTACCGCGGCAGTCTCCGAGTGCCACACGTCTTTTATTTTTAATTTTTATGCGTGCAATCTTGAAATACAATTTTTAAATGTAACAATTTAAATCTAAATCCTAAAAACTACCTGAAGACGAATGGGCAAGGATAAAAATAATTCTAAGGACCTCGAACTAAAATATCATGTTTTGATCTGTTTTATATTTATTACAGTAGATTTTACTAGATAGTTGAATTGAAGGACTACACTCTGTCACACAATCACACTACTATAGCATGCTGATAGAGCATATTTGTGGACTTTTTCGACGTGTGCAATGTAGACTTATGGATCATCTAGCGATTTAAATCTTTGACTACACTTAATTTTCCGCGCTAGGTTCATCAGCCTTTAATTCAAGGCGTGGGTAATGTTTCAACGAGTCCTGCTTGCAGAAAATACGACCAATTGCTGTCACTTACGTTACAGACCTGTAATTTTATGATTTCTTTCAATCACCTCCTTGTATAACCCGCGTCTTTAATTTCATTCCTTTAAGCTGTCATTTGCGTACTTTCCTTAAGCCTTGAAAACATGATTTGTAATCTTAAGAAAAAAACTATACTTTTTTTCATAACACGGGTATGGTACGACACAATTAATTAGAATCGTTATCTATAACTGAGAAAAAAATAAAAATGTACCTATTTTTAAAGAAAAAAGGGATTTAGAATTTTAGTCAAACAAAATGAAATAATCTTTCTTCTAATATATAAAATTCTCGTTTTGTTTGTAACAAAACTCCTCTTTAATGGTTTGAATTTTTATGAAACTTTTTGTGTATATTCGGTGGGTCTGAAAATAGGACGGAAACTATTTTTTTCTTCAAATTTAGAAATGGCAAAACTACTGTTGCTAGTTTGGTATAAATGGAGTTAAAAATTATAATTTATATTTTTTATCAAAGTCAAAGAACTTATTAGGTACCTATGTGCAGTAAAATAAAATTAAAACACGATGCTGGTTCCCAGATGAAGTACATATAGTAGTACATATTATTCCTCTCCGTCCTAGGTTTGCACAGGTAATCATCATAAAGCTTTAAGCCCGACTCAGACGTGATACGCTATTACTTGATAACCTTATTAATAAATCAGTTATCACGCGAGCTGACGTTCGTATATGAGTCAAACGGAATAGCAAATTGTCTAACGCGTCTGGACTACGGGGTTTTTAATATAATATTCATACGGCACTGTAAGCACAGGTCGTAGCAACTCGTAATGTAGGGAGAAAATGTAGGTCGTATGTACATAAATGCTGGGACACAGAAAGTCAAACCTCAAACCGCTGAGGTATTTTTTGTACAGAACACTCTCCCTGGTTTTTGGGACCCATTAGGTACGTTATTTGAATTTAAATCGCGCCTTCAGTACATAAAGAATTACCCTCAATGAGAGGTCCTTTGGGTTTCCCTTGCTGTGCCTACATATGTGGGTAGTATCATCATGGCATCGGATTCCTTGCCGTCGCCATTAATATCATAAATACATAAACTTGTGGTTAGGTACTCGCAGAATTTAGTTTAAACTTTCATTGTCCATAGAACACTGTCTGTAGAAGTTTATAAAAGTTATACTTCATTAGCATTTGGTAGGTAAAGCCATCTAATGCTTGTCATTATTAGTAGGATAAATCTGCCCTACCAACAATGATAAAATTTGTTTTGCTATAATCCGCTACTTGAAAAAACTCTGTATGGTACAATATGCGAAAATATGTTGACTTCACAATGCGAGTCGCCTCGTAGAGTCTCTACGATTTCGCACTGTGAAGTCAACATCTCCTGAGTATGTTCCGGTGTCGGGATGAACGTGCGTCGAAAAAAGTGTTATTGTGGGTGATGTTCCATGTGGGCAGTGTTCCTACATATTGTACCATACAGAACTTTTTCAAGCAGCGGATTATAGCAAAACAAATTAATCTGTCATGGTCCTACTAACGGATTTCCGCAAAATAACGCCTGCTTCCATTCAATACTTGCCATTGTTGTCATCAACCTCTGACAGTTAAGTTTAAATGAAAAATATAACAAAAAAACTAAATTAGGTTAAAGGTAAATATATATTATAGGCGTAATATAGGCGTAGAATATTTGGAGTATCTTACATATTGTTTTATACGTTGTGAAATTATCCTGTTCTAACCGCACAGCTGGCTCAAAGATGGAACTACTCGCATGAGAATTAAATTGAATTGAATGCGGGGTTTCCGCTGAAATATTTTCCACATCTTGAATAAGCTTATTTTCAAAATTCGCTGCGTGAAATCTTTTAAGCGGTATGTATGAAAGGCTTAATTAAAAGCTTTCTTAATTAGGCTGAGGGCGGCACAATAATATTATGTTCCAAACTTATAAGACAGTAAGATGGAAGTAATTAAAACATTACGGTACCTACAAATTCAGTGTGTTTACGTCCGTTCGTTACAGAAGTTGAACAAGTTAGTCAAAAAGTTCAAACATTTCTGTTACGTAAATTAATTTATGTAACAGAAACTTTTACGTAGTAGATACTGAAGAAATTCCAACAGTTATGTGGACTAAGTGAATATAGAAAGGCTAATGGGTATTTGAAATCGATATTTTACCTGTACGCTGTGTAAATCGTCGAAGCATTTTATCTGATGGCTACATGGGATTAAAAAAATCCTGAAAGGATGATGACCCTAATGATGTATGGAATCCAGTACCAGGCTTAATCAAATCCAATTTTTTTATAGTCTTCAGTCTCTTACATTTATACTCATATTCTGTGTTACAAAGAAATGGTAAACACGTTATTTTTCTAAATCATATATATTCGAAATATGCTTTGAAAAGACAGTAACTTTTTGTACATAAAATTACACTCCGGATTGGAAAAATAAATTCCTTCGTGCCAATGCTTCTCAAAATATACATTTTTTCCCTAGAATATTTTGGTTTGGTTTTCTCAAGTGTCCAACACTTGAGAAAACTTGATACCTCCTTTGGTTTTCTACTTTCAATCAACAGCAACGAGTTTCTTTCTTTTCTTTTCTTTCAACCACTCAAATGATACCGTCCAAAATAAACTTTAAAGCCTTCATTTTACAAGAGTATTGAAGGTATATTTTTAATGCAATATTGTTTGGAACATTACGCAGCGGTGAGTCGCTGTGTCCCGGTGTTTGGCCACGTGCGTTTTCCCAGGCAACTGTTATTCAGCATTATGGTAATTCCGTGCACACACCGCGTATTATTGTTTCTAACTTTTGTGCGTCATATCCGTTGAACTATAACGCAAGGGATAACAACATTAATAAGTGTAATGCGAAAAGGTTTTTTTAAGGAAACTAGGTGCAAAAAAATCACTTTATTACATATAATTTTTTTATTAGCTGTATATAAAATTTATTGGTTGTTGTATGTATGTAATTTTCGGTTAGCAACTTTTTTTTTCTCATGGGAAATAGAGCAAATATCCTGAATACTGTTTGATGCATAGTACTTTTGCCTATCCTTCATTTCATTAATGTGTTTGCATATTTGTTACTTTTTAATGTCAAAAATACGTTTGACTATATTATTTTAACTTAATTTTGTTGTATAAATATACCTACTCATTTTGTTCCACAATGTCTTGTTTAATAGAAAATTCATTCTTTTTTATACTCCAATAAATAATCTAAGCTGGTTATCTGAGAATCTTTAGTTACTAATATCATTGGTAATATTACTCCATAGTCCATACATTTATGGGTAGAGCGTTCTGTTTTAGCACTTTGTTTACTTGCAGTGCATTCATTCTGCTGTGTACAAAATACCGTTTCAAAATACATTGAACTTAGGAACCATTTAGTATGTTTTCTATCTACAAAAGTTCTTGGACAGTGTTTTGAAACGTGAGCTTTGAGCATTAATTTTGTTTTATTTCGTCTTTGTTATTGTTTTCAAATATTGCGCGTGTTGTGTGTTACATTTAAAATTTATTATAACAACTGTGAGAAAAGCAAACTCGTGGGATTTCAGACTTGGCCAGTATCGAAAAATAATGATTGGCTACTTTTGACTGTAAGATAAGTACCTATGCAAATTCCGTTTACTAATTTCATCAACATGTACGATAAAAATAACTCATAATTTTACAAATAATATTTAAAAAACCTTATTATTTTACCACTAGTTTATTATATTTTGAATTTTGTTTCAAAATTATCGGATTTAAAACAAGGCTGAAAATTTTGGGACCAAGTGTCATCCTGCTGGCAACTTACATTTTCACCTATTAATTAAGTTGGTCAGGTTATTTATAAATTCAGTCTTAAGGCACCTTGCGTCGGCCTGGGTTAGTGTGTTAACTCAGAGTAAGCACGCTAACCCAGAGTAAGTTGTTAAAATTGTCCAATGAGAGACGTTGACTCTAGGGTTAAAAATGTAAATTTTAACTCCCGTTTCGCGCAAGTGGACCTTAGAATTATATTTTTGGGTTAACTTGTTAAATTTGCATTTTACTGCAAAATTTACTATTAAATTAGAAATAAAAAGTTCTGGCGGTCTCCTGAGATTTCGTACAAAACTGCACGGGAGCCAGTCTTGTGAGTTATTAGTATAGACAAGATAGCGGAAACAGATTTCATTTCCTAATTAATAATATTTTATTACAATATTTTGCTTAGTTTTTCTCGAGTTTGATCATTATAATAATATTGAAGATAAAATAGATACTCATGCATTTATCACTCATTGTCACCAGCTGTACATACTAGGTCAGTTCCTGGATAAACTGAATCAAATCCGATAATTGCTTTATAACAAGTAGGACACTGCTAGGAACAGCCGATCCTGTTGTATTTGACTTACCTATTTAAAAATAACGGTTATTTATCTTTTCTTAGGCAGTCACTTATTTATCATAAACATTCGTTTCAATGTTCCAACGCTAACTAGCGGATGCACGGGGCTTGGCTAACATAAGTCCTATTTCCGCAAGAAAAAGACGATAACGTCGTGATGGCTTATCTAGATCTTGCTTTTGAGTTGTGTGTTGATAGATTAGTCAATCGATCGGGCACATATTCATTTTATTCCTTTTAAATAATATACAGATTCGTCACATTAGGTATAATAGGTTTTGCTTATAAGCATTCTTAAAAAAGCGCATCTTTATTATTTAAAACAAGCAACAAACATTTTTTTCAAAAGCCTCTGTGTTTCAACGGCAGCGGTATTATCATAATTGTTTTAAAAGGCGGAAACCGTAATCGGAAGGAAGGTATGGAACGGCACATTATAAACTTTTTGGTCTAAGTTGTAAGCTGTCGCTCTGAATTTTAATTATTTTCTTTCAAAATAATAATAGTAAAAAAAATACTGGCATCCTGTTGACTGATCAGGGGGCACGGCAGTGCCCCCGCCAAAGTCAAAGCGCGAAGCAAAACTGCCGTACCATCTTTACAGGAACCATTTCGCCGCATTTTCGGGCTCCTATTTGAGAACCTCTGGATAAGACCAGAACGCTGAAATTTTCGCTATCCAGTAAGTAAGTAGTAACTTAAAACCCAAAATTTCAAGTCTGTAGGTCATATAGTTCCGAAGTTATGCGAAAGCAAAGTTTCGCATTTTCGACACTGACTGACTGACTCACTCATGATCATCAAAATAGAACTAGTACTTCCCATAAACTCAGAGAGCTGAAATTTGGTACAGAGTTAGGGTTTAATGGCCACATAAAGGGAAAACTATAAAAACTAGGATAATCGAAGATCTGGAGTACCTGGTGATCACTGCATTAATAACTTTGTAATTCCATATAAATTATATGAGATTACAAAGTTATTTATGCAGTTAATGTATCTAGAAAAACGGACAGAAATATTTTGTAATATTTTGAAGTTTCTACAAAAAGAAGTGAAATCCCACCAAAAACATTCTGTAAAAAACAAGCCAAAGTCAAAATGGAGCTGCTTGTTTATCTCTAAAAAGTACTGAAATCTAGACAAAGTCGTGCCAAGTCTAAGGTTCCTTACTGCGATTTCTTTATTATTATAGTTAATGTTGTGTGACTTGGCCGTTGAAGACCAAGAACCGCTACTCATTGACGATGAATTCTGGCGACAGATTGGTGCAATGGTGTCATGGAGCACCTGGTTTGAACCCTTGTGTACCCTTCAACGGCCAAGTCACGCAACATTAACTATAATAATAAAGAAATCGCAGTAAGGAACCTTAGACTTGGCACGACTTTGTCTAGATTTCAGTACTTTTTAGAGATAAACAAGCAGCTCCATTTTGACTTTGGCTTGTTTTTTACAGAATGTTTTTGGTGGGATGCGATCTTACAAAAATCATTTATAATTTAATATAGTTTAATAACGTACTCTGGTGAAGCAGTGATAGCTCAGTGGTTGTGACCTCTGCCTCTTATAAGGAGGTCGCGGGTTCGAATCCTGGGCACGCACCTCTGACTTTTCCAAGTTATGTGCGTTTTTAGGAAACTAAATATCACTTGCTTAGCGGTGAAGGAAAACATCGTGAGGAAACCTGCATGCCTGAGAGTTCGCAAATGTTCTCGAAGGTGTGTGAAGCCCGCCAACCCGCACTTGGCCAGCGTGGTGGGCTATGGCCATACCCCTCTCAGTCTGAGAGGAGACCCGTGCCCAGCAGTGGGACATAAAAAGGGGTTGAGTAACGTACTCTAATGAAATTTATTTAAACCATAATGACCACAATAAATGGATCCAACCATGATCCAACATAATTAATTAATGTGGCTGCACTAGTTCTATAAGATGTAGCGCAAGTTCAGTTAAAATGAAGAAAGATTGCAGGGAGCTAAAATTAAATGTTCTAATACAATTGAACAAGGCTCATTAACGACTTAATCCGATATTATAATATTACTAGCTGACCTGGCAAACGTTTTTTTGCCCTTAGGGGTAATAAAAAATAGATAATTTGAGATTTAAACTATCCTATCTCTCAAGTTGGATCGAACTGCACATGGTGTGCGAATTTTATTATAATCGGTTAAGTGGTTTAGGAGTCCATTGAGGACAAACATTGTGACACGAGATTTATATATATTAAGATAAGATGTGGGGTGAACACGCTTTACAATTATATGTAGTTTTATAAAACGCTCATATTTTATAACTTAGGTAGTTCAATGCCCCGTCAATAAGCGACGTCGAATGCTAGGGAGCATTATGGGCTGTCTCATTTACCACAGACAAGAGAAAGGTGGAACGCACTAATATTATATTACCCAGCTGTAGGTATACTGTTGTTTAATATAATGGCGCCTATCGATAAATTATTATAATATCGTTATATTATTTCGTGCAATAAGCACATTACAACATGATAGGTACAAAATTTAAAATGTTATAAGTGCAATGTAATATGATAACTATATGAATTTGAAGTTAAAATACATAACTATCAAATACAAATTAACTTATATTTTTAAAAGATGATATTGGTGCCAATTCTGTTGCACAAAATCTCTAAACTATTAGATGCTTCTAAAATAGTGCTATCCTTTTCAAAACGCTCTCCATGGAAAAAGAGGGCATTAATTTTAGACGTGTCAAATTAGTTTAGATTAGAGTTTTTGAACAACATAATAACTTCCAATATGAGATAATAATAAACGTCTATCTACATATACCTAACTAACAGACACGTCTAATTTAGTCATACTTGTAAGTTCATGTAAACTTGAAGTATGTAAGATATATATCATGGGCATATATTAAATCAACTTTAAATGAAGGCCTAGTTTTAATATTTGCAGGCAGACAAGCCTTTTTACAAAACTAAAATACTTTTTGGTGGGTTTCTTTTAGACAATGCCATTTGAATTTTCCCATTTTCATAATATAAAGGCAACAATGGAGAATCATGGGCCTGTACAGTTCCTTAGTAATAAAGTGCTCTAAATGAAATGCGTCATTCAGTACTGTAGCTGATTTTGCCATTTTTTAGTGCTTATAAAAGCTCGAATCAAATTACCTTCTTCGTCTTACTAATTTTTAAGTTTGCCTGCGCTTAAACAAAAAAATGGGTGCACATTTAAACTATCGTGAGACGTAAAGTACCTTCATAGAGATCCTAGAGATCAATGCGGTGGTACCATTGGCATATAAATCTATGGACCCCGGCTGTAATACAAAATTCACGAAAAAAGAGTCCCCAGAAAATCTATCGGGGGCACATATGTATTTTTATAAACTAAACTAAACTAAAACTTTCTAATTTAACTATATGTTAAACCATTATTATACAGAATAATTTTGCTTTAGTGTGATTGGAACGCTTTTCGCGTGTTGGCATTCGGTTTGGACACTTTTTAGCGCTGACCTGAAATCCGTAGTTATATATCAATGGGTGGTACCAATAATTCAGGTGACCACTGCAAAACCTAAAAAACTGGTCTGACCATATAACACATCACTGTGATTTCTCAGATAGTTTTGCAACGCTTTGACCAAAATTAAAAAATGTTTTAAATGGCTATACTAAGGCTTCTGGTAACCGGTAGATTGAGATGATTATGGTAACTAATTTATTAAACCCTCACAATGTTTTTCACATACTTAGGCGCTATGAAGCGTGTAGGTATGAGACGATAGGCCGGTGGGGTGCATCACGGTTTTCATTCACCGCAGACAAGGAAAGGGCGGACCGACTCCATCGAGCGGTGACAGTATTCACGATTGCTGTCGGTGGGCTCTTTGCCTATATTCCTTGAATTGATGCCAATAATCATTAATCTTAAAGGGGAATGCCTATTTTTTTTGCAGCAGCTACTTTATTATTAGCTACATTATGTATTTCGTAGTAGCCAGTCGCAAAACGTTGTTTCAATAGATTTAATTTACCTTATCTAAAATAACATGCTGTAGGTTAAAATAATGATTAAATAATTTTAATGAAGCACATGCTATGTTTCGCAATTTCAGAAGAATTTGAAGTTTTTCAGAAGAACGCCAATATTTTCAAAAAATCCTTGACGTTGGTTTTGCTCCGACACTGAGATTCATTTAAAACGTTAACTCGTTATAGATAATTTACGAAAACCAAAATGACTAGTTACTTTACTAAATCAGTATTTAGTTTAATCATAAAATGGAAGTACGTACATAAACTATGGCGTTAACTCGTCATAGTTTATTTACGAAAACCAAAATTACTACTTTACTAAATCAGTATTAAGTTTAAAATAAATGGAAATACTTCATGACTTTTCACAAATTGTAAAATTATATTTCCAAACAAAACCTTGTATGAGTGCGATTGGCTTTCAAAGTAAGCGGGCACAACACATCACATTTGAAAATACAGAAACGCTCGAAATGGTGGAAAAGACAAGAATAGAATTCTAGAAAACATGCACAGGATTTTCATCTCGCCAGCGAAATTGTTAAATGGTACGTGTCAAATCGTCTTATTCCAACTTATATCCCAGACACGCACGCAAGGTTCTGTCGCGGCGGCGACACACACAGATTGTGTCTATTATTTATTGCGAGCACACGACCCCCGCAATTTCGTTGCGGAACTTTCCCTTCCTTTCCGTCCAATTTCGCAACGTTAAAAAAATAGCGATATTATTGGACGGGCCAAGTTATGACCCGACCAGCGCCAGCGGTCAAGCGAAAGGGGTGAATTTTAATTCGTTAAGAACTCGCCGGTTTCTGGATACCGAATGCTTGCACGAATATTTTCACATATTGCAGTAAAAAAATAAAATAATGCGTTGCTTAAAAATTGAGTTGTGATTAAATCTAATTTTAAGATCATTGAGTTGGCGTGTTTTTTTACAATAAAACATTGAAATCTTGGCATCTCTTCTATGTGAAAGAAAATTTAAAAAGTAACGTTTGTTATTCATCGCGAAGATGTTGGTTATTTTATAAGAATTTAAACAATTACGATATTAGGGATTTTAGTTCTGACGTGAATTAGTAGGTGAGTACGTCTTTTTTCTTACAAAGTACGAGACTATTTAAATTTTATCAGAGGATACAGTTTTTTATCATCAATATACATAGTTTAATTTCACAACTCTACAGTTAAAGGACCAAATACGGAACCCTAAAAAACCATTTTTATTTACGTGAAGTACTCGGTCATGTCCATAACCTGATTTATTCCTAATTTTCGTGAGAAGCCTCTCTTTAAAACTAAGTTAAGGAAAAGATACGTTGAGTTTCATAAAATAGATTTCGCATTTTATTCTCATTTAGATATTCTTCGGTGAGTTCATATAAAGTTGACCTGTTTCAGAAGAATGAAGCTGTATTTTTGTATGGACCGTATTTCAAGTTACCATCACTTAAATATTTATGAGTTTTATTCCAAGCGAGGACCGCGATCACGGAGAGAAAGGCAAAAATTAATGTACGCTTAAATATTCTGTATGTGTAAAAATAAGGTTATTTTACATAGTGAGTTATATTCTATTAAAGATTAATTTATTTAAAAATTAATTGATATCAAATCGTGGTTTAACTAATAAAATTAGGCAAGGTCATGTTAAATATAAAATTTACTACTTAAGAGTCCTGTGAACTACCATGTCTGCCATACAAACGTGATACCAAAATCATTTGTAATTCGTGTATATTTCGATCATGTTGTGGTGTTATTCGGGTTCGTATAGTAATAATCTATGCTCCTGGCCATATCTGGTTCCGAAATACTGTTGTATACGATTTTAGTTTTGCTTATTTTTATGTCAAAGAGGACATGTTTTCTGCTTATTTGTTTTGTAAAAAAAAAACAACACTATCTCACGTCGCATTAGTTCAGGAGCACAGTTTTTATTATCCAGCTAAAGAAAAACACCAGTTAATAAAGAAAGTTACAAGTTTTCATTCATAATTTTTGGTATTATGGAACTCGACCAAAGTTATAAAAATTTTGATCAAAATTGATTATTATTTCGTTTTAAAGAAGTATTTCCGAACCAAATATGGCCAGGAGCATAGATTATTACTATATGAATCCGAATACCACCACAACATGATCGAAATATACACGAATTACAAATGATTTAGTATTTTGCATTAATGGAGACATCGTAGTTCACAGGCCTTTTAATAACTGACTTGCCATAATGAATGTCTGTGTTTAGTAAAGTAAACAACTAAAGATTCAAATGTTTTTTTATCTAGGTACGGTTTTATTCTTAAAACTAGACTTTTCTAGGTATCTCGTAGAAAGCCGGCGGAAACTTATGTTTCAGATGGCGATAGAAGGCGCTAATCTACAAGATAAATTACTTTTGCGAGTTAAAAATTCTGAGGTAAAAGAAACTAGGTACTTTTATGCTTCAGACTAGGTTAGGTATTTTTTTATGGATTACAAATAACGTTGGTAAGTACCTACATTATAAAGGGTAGTTATTTGTTTTGGTGTGGGTGTTTATGCGTTTATTTCTAGCATATTTAGGAACTAACCTAATGAATTATGGCACACGGATAAATTAAATCCTGGAAATAAACATAAAATTTTTAATCGCGCTATGTTCTCTAGGAAACTTAAGGGTTTCCTCTTTTCACGCCAAAGCTGCAAAAACTAAGAAATGCTCGTCGTCTTAAGTTGTCTATAAAACACTAAGTTTTCCCGTGGCTCCACCCGCATATTCTTATTTCAATTTTTCATAAATCTCGCAGGATACGCTAATTTTTTGCGAAATAAAGTAGCCTATGTTTTGAATTAGTACCTACGTGTAAGTTGTGGTTTAACGTAGGAAATAGGTTCTAGGTAGGTACACAATATCGCATAGTTATTAAGATGTCGTTATGCTCTCCATTTATCAGAAAATTAAACGTTTTATTTTCTCTAGACCGGTTTAGTGGTTACGAATTTTGTACCTAAGAACTCTCAAAAATTCCTAGATGCTCTACATAGCAGGGATATACTTGCACTTACAGTTTCAATACCAATTTAAAGGCACAGTGTGCTATCAGATGCGTACCGGACGTTCTCTCTTTGAGTTATGGCCGACCAATTCCGGTGAATGTATTTCCGGTGTGTGCCCAACCGCCCACGGTGTGGTTGGATAATCGTCCAATGAATCATGACTAATCAGCTACGAACTTAGCGAGCTTGGTTTGGTATGTTAACCTATGCTACCTTGTTTTGGATTAAGAAATCAATATGGCATGATAAAGATATTTCTTTACCTTTAGGGTTCCATACCAAAATGGTAAAAATGGGACCCTTATGGTGAGACTTTCTCCGTCCGTCCGTCCGTCCGTCTGTCACACTCGATTATTTCAGTAACTATAAAAGCTATCGACTTGAAATTTCGAATAGTTTTAGGTAATTGTGACCCGACGTCATTGTTATCATAAAAATTTTAAAATTATTTTTATTTATATATAGGTATACAGTTTACAACAGAAAAAACATTGTAACGTTATACTAATAGTAGTACGTAGTATGGTTGCTTGTGTAGCGATCCTGCCATCTGCGTCGGAGGCTGGCGTTGGAGGTCATGGGTTCGATTCCCACTACTTTAAAATGTTTTTGTGATGAGCATAAAGTTTCTTAGTGTCTGGGTGTTTTTCATTTCATTTATTACATTTTATTGATTTCATTTCATTTTATTTTATTTGTGTACAATAAAATACTATCGACATATATTTATCAGTTATCTATGGTGCCATTACACTAGCTTTTGCTTACTTTGGGTATAGATGGCGATGCGTGTAATGTCCTCATTAAAAAAATACCTAGCCATGATGAGGACACGTTGGAGTAAATGACATTGGTAAAAAAATTAAGAAAGCAGTGTGTACTACTTTTAAGTAGATATACTAAACCACAGGGACAAAACACAATTCAAATATTTACCTTTGTCCAATCAAAATAGACAGTATTTAAATATAGAAAAACTTCACAAAATAAAAACACTGCTAGTACAAATTCGTCGTTGAAATGACATGGCCGACATTAAATAAATGCTATTCAAAATGTTTACTCGCATTTTCTAAGCTTTTTAATATGAAAAAATAATGAGTTCATAACCAATATGCATCATTTTTTAATAAAAAAATCATTGCTATTAAAATTATAAGGCGCATTTTGTTGCAAGTTGTTATGCTGATATTATGTCCCTCGCTAGTTTTCAGATCATAAAAATCAAACGATTGTAAAGACATAATTATAAGCTTTAATATGACGTACTGTTTGTCGATGGCCATGAATATTTTTTTTCCAGGGCACAGCTCCATACAAGTTTCGGCCATGTCCTTTACGTTCAAAATTTTACAACGAAAATAAAATTCATTCATTTGATAGCTCCCTAAAAACGTCTATTCAACGTTTATAAGGGACACAGCACTAAATAATTACCTACGTGCAACTTGACCCTCGTTCTAATCTCAAGAAGAAGGAACTCCATCCGTGCGTAACAGCTTGCAGTAACAATTATTTATGTGCCTTGAGAAAAAAGATTTTGGCTCCGGAAAACTTTTTCCATTTCGAAACTTAGTGTAATGGGCTGAACAACTGTACACGGCGCATGAATAGTAATTAGACAATTTAAATTAGGTCTTAATATAAGAAAAGCTTAAAGAAGTTACTAATTATTCTTTAATATATTTTGTTTTTGTTCAGTAGGGTTAGTAGAGGTTTTTGTAAGGATTTCGAGTCGACTCGCATGGCACAAACGAATCGAATTCCTCCATACATTTACTGACCTGTCTGGCTCGGTTAGCAGAAGTTACCTGAGCATGCGCTTGCTTACCTATTTGCACCTTAACAATAAAAGACCTAAGTATGTCATCATATTCGTTTCATTTGTCAAATGGGTATCCGGAGTTTTCGTAATACTATAGTGAATTACGATGTTTAAGCCTGTAAAAATTGTTGTTTCAGATACTACGAGTATATACCTACGTCATATACAGACAATTGGTCTTCTAAAATGAACAATAATAAAAATCATTATTAATGGAATAATTTCTTATAACTTTTATTATAGAATATTTTCAAGGGCTGATTTTTCAATCGCCAGATGAGCTATCTGAATTTTGAAACATGCCATGCAAAATCTGTCAAAATATCCGTATTTATTCCTTAGTTAACGTTTATCTGGCGATTGAAAAATCAGCGCTTAAGGGGCCTGTGAACTACAATGTCTCCATTCGTTCAAAATACCAAATCATTAGTAATTCGTGCATATTTGGATCATGTTGTCCCACGATGTCTCCCATACAAACGTTATACCAAAATCATTTGTAATTAGTGCAAATTTCGACCATGTTGTGGTGTTATTCGGATTCATGTAGTAATAATCTATGCTCCTGGCCATATTTTGTTTGGAAATACTTCTTAACAAAATAATAATCAATTTTGATCAAAATTTTTATAACTTTGGTCGAGTTCCGTAATACCAAAAATTATGAATGAAAACTTGTAACTTTCTTTATTAACTAGTGTTTTTCTTTATCTGAACAATAAAAAGTGTGTGAACTAATGTGACGTGAGATAGTGTTGTTTTTATTACAAATCAAATAATCAGAAAACATGTCCTCTTCGACATAAAAATAAGCAAAACTAAATTCGTTTACAATTTCGTTTAGCAAAAGTATTTGGGAACCAGATATGGCCAGGATCATAGATTATTACTATATGAACCCGAATAACACCACAACATGGTCGAAATTTGCACGAATTACAAATGATTTTGGTATAACGTTTGTATGGGAGACATCGTGGGTCAGTAGACTCTTAATATATAAAATTCTCGTGACACCATGTTTTAACCAAACTCCTCCAAAACGGCTCGACTGATTGCAATGAAATATTTTTGGTTGATCTGCGAATAAGTCGCAAACTATTTTTCATACCCTAAATGGCAAAACAATGTTTGCCGGATCAGATAGTTTGATTTTATCAAGCTTCTAAACATTATTTAACTTTTAAAATCTCCTCTTGACATTGGCGTACTAATATTTAGCAGTGAGATATTGCTATCAGATTTCTATCAGGCGATATTTTGACAATGACTGGTCTTCACGCGTAAAATTAATTCAACGGGCCCTGATGTTTTTGTTTCATTGTTAATTTTTCAATTTTCCTTTCGTCTAAAAATAAAGGCATTCTGCCGGGTACCAGATGGTACGCGGTGAGTGTCACCACCCTGCTCTATAAATTATGGTTTGTCGCGCCCTTGCTACTGGCGACTTGGCACTGTAATAGCGTAACCATTAAATTACTGAATTAACAAATATCTGAATATTCAAATGCCCCTTGTATAGTTTAGCTACAGTATTATATTATACGGCAAATAACACAAGCTAAATTTCTTAGTTTACAACACCGACGCAATGCTGCACGCCTGTTTAGTGATTTTTTACAGGATATACTTTGGAGAGTGCGCTCAGGAACTCCGCAACTTAGTACTCTCTTCACCTTTCTACCACTGAACAGAACCGCAAGTCACCGAGAGAAGCGGCATTCTTATGTGATTAATGCCCAGCGAAGTCGAATGAAACGTTTTTCTTCCACGTTTCTGTTAAGAACCGCTAAGGTGAGAACACCCTTCCAGCTTCCGTGTTCCCAGCCAAGTATTATCTAGCTGCCTTCAAGAGGCTTAGAGTGAATAGGCATTTTCTAGGCAAACGCGTTCAATCCCAGATCTCATCATTAAACTGTGCATCTGACATGATGGTAGTCAACGGCAAGCCTATCAACAAAAAAAACTTCACATATCAGGAATGTAGTAAACATACCTGATAGATTGTAGAGGTCGTATCCTACGAGTACCTAGGTAGTCGAAGAGATACCTGTTGTTACGAGTACTCCATAAAAAGTAGTAAGTATCAATTGAGAGAATGACAAGCAACCATCTTTAGCAAAATTCGTTTGGTCTGAATCCAACAGTCTGAATAGAAGTTAATTTGTTAAAGCTGTATCCACAGGCTGTGTCAAACAAATTTTACAACGCTTTTTGTTTTTGAAAACGAAAGATAATAGGAAATATTTTGCAAAAGTCGGGTAAAGTTATACGTGAATGTGGTAGTTTTCAAAAACGGAAGATAATAGGAAACATTTTGGCTTTGCTAAAGTCGCGTAATAAACGTGAATGCGGTATATTAGTGTAGATTGGTTTGGCTCGCGTTGATACGTTAGTCGCGACATGATTCAAGTCTGAGAAGTTTATATGACTCGAAAACGCTCTAGAATAAAGTAAGATGGAAGAGACTGAGGACGGCAATAATAATTATTAAAATTCATTTTAGTTTTAAACTCTTTTTTCAAGTTAAAAACCGTATGTACCAACATAAGTGTTTAGGAAAAATTTTATCAATCAAGATAATTTAATTTAATGTCATCAGTTTCAGAGCAACGCTATATCACAGATTTTTTTGGTGTTATTTCGCTTAGGTAAAACATGAATTCTAAAACGCCCAGCCCACACTCTAGCCTTTTTTGTAACATTACCAGCTAACCTGGCAAATTGGCCTGGCCCAAAAAAACCTGGCCTTTTCCTAAATGAATTATTTCTCACTTTCCATTTATTAATTTTCTTCTTTTTGATACATGAGACAGATATAATCACAGACCAGGAAATAACTAACTTTATATTGACTTTTCTCTGTGGATATAATAGCGATGGGCCAGAGAGAGACAAACATAAAGCGGTCTCTCTCTGGTCTAGCAAAATAACGTTTGCCAGGTAGGTATGCTGGTAATGTTACAGAGACACGAGAATTTTATATATTAGAAAGATGGATCAAAGAAAATGTCGTTTCCAGATCCCACTATGAAATGTTCCAGTCTATGACAATTTCCCGGAATTGTTGCTCACAATTTGCGGCTCAGTTTGGTGCTTAATTTAATAGTTTATCTTCAATTGCGCAGTTTGCGGGAGTGAAATAAATAACTGAGGTTCCTCTAATGTCTAACGGTCGCAAGTTTAGCAACCGTTTGCAGCCAATGGCCCGTGAATCAAATGAGCGACCTTCGAGTTGCGAGGTTGTGGTGTTCCAGGCGTGGCTTTTGATGCTCTGTGCCATGCTTATTTAAGCCAGTAAATTGATACTCAATTAACCGTGATAAATTATCGTAGATACGATGCTAAATCAAGTAGGAGTATTTTAAATAATATTATTACCTTTAAATATATCATTGAGATGATTTATAAGGTACACATCTCAAGTATTTAACACAATAACATTAAAGTCCCCTGGCGCAGGGGACGCGCGCTCGGATTCGAGTGGGAGATCGCGGGTTCGATTCCCGCCAAGGGTCCCTTTGGAATTTCTTTGGCTCCGGTCTGGTCTGGTGGGAGGCTTTGGCTGTGACCAGTTACCACCCTGCCAGTAAAAACGTACCGCCAAGCGATTTAGCATTCCAGTGCAATAATGTGTAGAAACCGTTAGGGTGACTTAACTCACCCCTTCCAAGTTAGCACGTGAGATCGCAGTCAAGTAATAACTTGTATTTTTTTACACTATACAAGTTAGTACTTGACTGCGATCTCACTTGATGGTAAGTGATGATGCAGCCGAAGATGTTAACGTACTAACTTGGAGTTAAGTCACCCTAACAGTTTCTACACTGACTGAGGACTAGGAGTTTACGGCAGTTTCTGAGAAAATTTTATCAATTTCCATTACAAGCTTAGTTGTGTGTCAAGTGTGTGTTGAAGCTCAAAATGAATGCCCAAGACATTTTGCTTAAAAAATGCGTGGGCATTTTTTATCGAAAAATAATACCTAGTACAAAATAATAATAAAAAATCCATACAACGTATTAACATCGTACCTTTGGGACCGCGAGGCAATTTTATTCCGCTAGTAATCCACGTAGCCCCGACGTTTAAAGGCAATGAAAAGATATTAAATTTCCTTTAAGTCTACAACTGGATACTTAGAGTAATTCAATTTGAAAAGCCATGGGCAAGAATAATAAGACGTCAGCTTAGCTCCGAGCGTAAATGCTAGAACATTGGAGGCTACGAAGGCTTCTGTCTCAGGGGACTTGTAGCGCGCTACGATCCGTAGCACTACCCGGCTACGATAACGAAGGTAGCTACAACTACAAGTGACGTAGTTGTAGCTATTATACCTACGTTAATTCGTGTGAGGTTGATTATGTGATGAAATACTAGCTTTCAGTCTTTACTTCGTCTGTGTTGTAATAACAATAAAACCAATATCTGCATAGTAGAAAAAAATATGTTTGTATATTAAGTTGGATTTGGGATGACAAACATGATTTTTTTTGTAAACTCTAAACGCAGTTGATCATAATAAATGGATTATCACTTGCCCGATCCGATCAGAGTATCTCTATTATAGAGTTAATTACATTGAAATTACCACATCGAATACCACAAAGATTCACAAATATAAATACTTGATACTCGTAATCAAGTATTTTTATTTGTGAATATTTGCTTAAATTTTATTTATTTTCAGACTGCCAATGTTCATAAATATGCACAATATACCTAATTATGTTTTTATTTATTTAATTTAACCCAACTTAACTTAGGACTTACTCAAATATAACAAACAATATTACCAGTAATTCTTCTAACAATAAGGCCACCTTTGCGCTCATTAATTGTTCCGTTATATTGTGTCTCTCTATCTGTATGTCTATACTACTTAAAAGCGGTGCCTATAAAACGAGGTATATTCATATCTATAAATCATATTTCCTATTCCCGTGTATAAAATATAATAATATTAATTCCTCCCACATAGCACTTACGTACGTCTGGAACTCGAGTGCTCATTAAAAATATTATTCCTATATTTATCGCGATAACAAGCTAGACGTAGTCTCATTGATTCCGTTCCTTAAACACAATCGTAAGCACAGATCGTAAGGCTAGCTGTAGGGTTAGCACAAGTTTTTGTACGAATTTCGAGTCAACTCGCATCGCTCAAACGAATCGAATTCCACCATACATTTACAGTCAGCACCATCTATTGACAGCCACATGCCAACGACTGTCCATAGATGGCCTAGCTGTAAATGTTTGGAGGAATTAGATTCGTTCATGTGACGCGAGTCGACTCGAAATTCGAACAAAAACCTGTACTAACTCGGGAAGGTAATCAGTATCGCTCATCGCCCCACGCAACCGGTAGTTGGATTCCTTGAACCGTGAAATTTTATCAAGAGAATTAATCTCGTGAAACTTTTCCCTTGGACATCCCTCCCTACCTAGTCTTTTTTTATCTTAACAAACGAATTGATTGGAGTTAACGTTAGAAGAAAATTGCTTTGAAGATATCGTTTCTATTAATTATTATTTGGATAACTTCGTATGGTTATTAGAAAATATGGCCATAGGTATGGCCTATTCTGGTCGCAATATTTCACTGACCGCGGCGCAATAAAATGAGGAAACAGGCCACCTGCGCTCTCTATCGCACTTAAGAGGATTCACTGAATTCATTTTTGTAGTTTATGAATACCATGGTAGGTGCGACAACATATGAAACTTTGCGTCAAAACATCTGGACCGGGACCGTCGCTAGCGTCGGGACCGGAAAGCTAGACCAAAACCATCCTACAACTATATATTGGTATTCTACAACTATATACTTATAGTCGTCAGCTGTACTGCCACTCATGCAACAGGGTTTTCAAAACCAAATTTGGTTTTGCCGCAGTCATATCCGTGCGCACGCTAGAACTTAAAGCCAAGGTATCATCATTGACGCATACGTCATGGAGGACATCATCATCATCATCAGGTGCGACATGCAGCATTTTTTTGCAGCAGAGATATTGCGACCAGTAAAGTGGTTAACTTCGACTTCATTCATGTACTCAGTCCGGAATTGCTTTAATATGATGGGTGTAATATTTCTTTCATAGTAGTTTCTTAGTTTCTGTTAATATTATTATCTGTGGCATAATTTCATCACGGGACATTAATAAAATATAAACACATCAAAAATGTGTATTTATTTACACATTAGTATTTCTCCACAAAAACATGATACAAAAAAATCACGATCGAGCACGCGACCAGCAACAGATTTCCCCAATCATACCCCGGACATCCTTACCCTATCCGATAATGGTGGAAAATTTATAAAATATTCACATCTTCAACCTTATTTATGTGCCCCCTTTGTGCCCGGCACAAAAGCGTAGCGCTCCAAATATCCGTTCGGAAACAAAATAAAAGCGGATGAATACAACGTTGTATTAATTATTTGGTATTTGTTTTGTGTTCTTTTTTTCATGATAAATATTTCAATAAAAAGTAGATACTACATAGATGTAATCTTTTGTGATGTTTCGAATTGGGTTAATCATAATAGTTTCCGTACAAAACTAGTTTGCCTTTATTTCGTGGTTCTTTATGTAGGTATTATTTGTTTTGTTTGTTCAGTATTTTATTATATAAGTATATCTTACTAACATTCATAAAATGTTTTCGCTTATTGTGGTGACAGTAGGAAAGTGTGGGAATTATTTATAGAGTTTAGTGGCTTGACCCTTGACTGTTATTCCACTTAAGCCTGCTTTTTTGAACTAAAGAATAGCGGTCTTAACTTTATGTCAAAAGACAAGGAAAAGACTCTCTAAAAGTTCTTGTTTTTTGTTTCGAATAGAAAAAAAATCTATGTACTTTTTCATTGGTTTTTTCGATTTTTTTTATAATACTACGTGACTTGCGCTTGACTACAACCATATCTGATGGACAGAAATGATGAGGTCTTGGATGGAGCGCGCTTGAGTAGAAAATGCCTATTCACTCTTCTCTTGAAGGCACCCAGGTTGTACTTGGCTCGGAACATAGAAGCTGGAAGGGTGTTCCACACGTTAGCGGTACCTATCAGAAACGTGGAAGAAAATCGTTTCGTTCGAGCTCGCTGGACATCAATCACAATACACGCCAATCTCTTAATCGGCTTAATTTATTTCCTTCTCAAAAAGATAGAACAATATGATTTAAATTCTGCCGTGATATTCAAAGAGAGGCGCTTAGCAAACTCTCAAAAATGTTTTTAGCCGATCGGCTCTGATCCGTATCACCAGGCGACTTATAAAACATTCATGATCACTTTATTCATTCATGGCACCTCGGCGTCGGATCCACTGCAAAGCCGACTAACGTGTTGGTTATTCTTTGCTATTCGACGCTTTACCCGTTTATAGAAACTTTTTTTGACCGCCATCCTGGTTATCCTGGTCTTAACAGCGTTAGACTTAGGGATTAAGCTCTAAGTATCCTTTTTCTATGAGAGTAGAGCTTTTTGCCCAACATTATGACAGTAAATGGCTGAGGATTTTATTCATGCTTTTAGTTAATATATAGAAGCGAAAAAAAACAAATACCTACCTACAAAAAAAAAATATTTTCATAAAAAATATTTATTAATGTAAATGGAGAAACAAAGATTTAAATCGCTAGAGGAGCCCTAAACCTCCAAAAACTTTTTTTCTTGTGTGCGGCATGTTGTCACTCGCTGTCACAAGGGAAACTATAGCATGCTGAGATCACTCACTCAACATGTTTGTGGACGTTTTTGATGTGGGCTTAGGGCCCATCTAGCTAATTAAATATTTGTATTTAACTACATCATACTCTACAATCTACATACATATCTACTCGTAGCTCGATTCACTTGTCAAAAATAAAACAGAAATGTAAGACATTCCGCAAATGAGTATAATAATATGGTTCTGAAACATAAATACATATTATTTTGTTCGTCTGTTTATTATCTTTAGGTAGCAGCCAATTTTTCGGTCGCATTGCAGCGATTCTCAAATAACTGAAAATCCACGCGGAGACGTATAGAATTTTCATTACCAAAGGGCGGCTCGAGACGGAGTATCGAAAATCCTCGAAGGGCGTATTATAAATGCAAGAACTCAAGAAGGCTATATTTGCCAACTTATCAGAAAATATTTGACGGGCGCAACAGAATGTTCAATTACTTTGGCATGTATCCGGCTGTCTGGTGAACAAAATTGGTATTTTCTTTTGCAAAATAATTACTTTTGCGTTGCATAACAGGGATTGTTTGCTTTGTAGGGAATAATTTGCAGTTAAGTTAATAAATATCATGATTGCTATATAAATGATAGAAAAATGTTTTGTTTGATTAATGGTTCATTTACTAATTACTTTTATTATAATTACAAATCTCCCTTTTACAAATATACTTAACACTAGAGATTCTATCTACATTAAAATCTTAGTGTAAAATCTAATTACGCATTATAGAATTTGTTATTAATTAATAAAGCCTATCTTGTATATTTTGGTTTCTAATAAAAAATATATCTATTAACATTCCCGTACCAAAAAAATGTTGTAACATTTTTATTATATCTTAAGTATCTTCATAAAATGCAGAGAGAGTCCACCGTCTGATAAAATCATTTTGCAATTTATTAGGCGACCCTCGCAGCGAAATTTTAATTAATTAGCATCCTTTTATATGAAGCGGCAACGCTTTGAAACTATTTATTTGTACGAAAAAGGCAACTCCATTAGTCGAATGAGCGTCGGGAGATGAATAGAGGTCATTCAAGAGATGTCGTGTGTCACAAAGAAGTGGGAGGTGAAAGGAAACAGTAGGTGCGAGTTGGGACTTGGGGCCGATTCACCTTTACGTCTGAGAGGAAACAGCGATTATGTTGCGAAAAAACGTGAAATAAGCAGAATTAAATAGAAAAATATTACTGCATTGGGTATGAGTTGTGATTTACACTTTTTTTATACAACTTAGACTTTATCAGCACTTTCCATCAGGTGTGATCATAGTCAAGCGCTAGCCTATACAGTAAAAAAAATGTGATTACCGTAGTAGTACTAATAATATTTTAGTCCATGACCTAAATTTTGTTATCGCCATGTAAACTATATCACAATTATATGACAATATCTACAAACACAGGATGCATTTATCTAAGGGTTTCCTTTTACAAAGTTAAAAAAAGGATTGTGTGGTTCTATGAAACCACGGTAAAAGTGAAACTTTTGTGGCCTTGGCTACTCTGACGAGCGCTTTCACTTTATCCCTACTCCGCGGCCGACCGTCACGCGACATGCAGCACTCAGACGAAAAAGTTTGCGACATTTTAATAAAAGTTAAACTTTAAAATTTTACTATACTGCGGATTACTACGTATGGAAGGAATTTTATATAAAACTATTCGAAAAAACGACGAAGCACAGAGGAAAAGGTAAGTACTGTCCTTGCGCTTAGTTTGGCTCTTCTTGGCGGAACACTACCGTGTCCCTAGATTTACGAATAAATTCATTGTATAGAGGTTTCAAGGTATGTTTGCCTTACGTCCAGCGACTATTATGTCTCTAAAGATCAAGCTAACTCTAGTCAATAAAAAGGAATTTTGTTCCAATTTCAATTTAGTTGCTGGTTTTAATACAGTACAGTATAAAGTCTCGATTGGCTGCATGGTACAAAATCGATACTCAATGTAAGCTTACAATCGTCTCATCCCCAACAGAGCACAACTGCACAGTCGAACACGGATATGCGATAACGAATGCAATTTTCCACCTCTCTGAACAGAGTTTAGGCGGGCCTCCGATTCCGGAATCTTTACCTAACTACCACCTGCGAAATATCAGCTTTTCCACGCCTATTGAGACTTTATACCTCGAGAAATAGGGCTTGTATTTAATGTAGCAAAACCTTAGAGGCGGCCCGTAGAATTAAAATATTTCGAATACGTAATAAAAAAAGTTTTGTATTCGATACTTTATTTAAATTGCAAGGTATTTTGCCTGCCTAAAGTTAAGGTCAGCGATTATAAATTTTTAACAGGAGGAAGGAATGATAAATATTAACTAAGAGTACCTACTTAGAAAGACAAAACCATTGAATAAAAATATTTGAAACTATATTAGTCATGTATTTAATTAAATAACAGTTGTTATTGCTTATATTTATAAAATTGGTCAAGTGCAAGTCGGGCTCGCGCACTGAGGGTTCCGTACTATCAAGACCAATTCCAATCAAAATACCTCCACCCACGAAAAAAATCACGTTGTTGTGTGGGAGCCCCCTTAAATATATTTTTTTATTTTAATTTAACTATTTATTTTAAGAGTGAATAGTTATCATAACTTAATATTATTCTTTAAATATTTTAAGCGTCTACCTTTTGCTGTTACCAATATCGACCAAAAACAAGCAAAAAATCACGTTTGTTTTATTGGAGCCCCCTTAAATATTTATTATGTTCTATTTTTTATTATTTGTTATTATAGCTGCAACAAAAATTGTAACTGTTTTAACTAGGTCCTACTTATAAAATACCCTATACTTCCATAATTATTGAATCTAAATATTGATCTTTCTCAGGTTGGCACGTGAGTATCCAATGGTAGGACCCTTTTATACGTTGTGTTCATAGTAGTATCCCAAATCCTTTTAGAGCGTCAGAAGTCATGAGTCCACTAGTCCCGAAGCCATAATAATTTATCAAGTGATAAAAATAGGTCCTGGATCCGGCTACTGCCAAACCCAAGACCATAATTTAATAAGTGATAAAAATAGGACCAGACGCAATGTCTGATCCTTATAACATGGTTCTTGCTTCATAATTGTTTACTAAGTAGGCCCTACTAGCAGCCCGGCGTACTTCGACTATAAGCCTCCATACTCCTAGCACTGCGTTCGGTAAGCGTTCGAATAAGACCCTACTAACAGCCCGGCGTACTTCGACTATAAGCCTCAATACACCTAGCACTGCGTTCGGTAAGCGTTCGATAGTGGCATCTTTATGAAAAAGATGATCCTGAGCCCCGCACTCGCCCAGAATGGTGAGCTCCCGCATCCGCCTCGCCCCATAGGCGCCCCGAAGGGTGAGCCCTCCCCCACATCTCTCATAAGAGACGTAAGACTAGCCGCTTCAAGGTGGCGGTCCACCTATGTTCACATCCCCGAAGGGATATGAGATAAACAGCCTCATTAAGGTGGAGGTTACACCTATGTTCACATCCCCGGAAGGATATGAGATAAATAGCCTCATTAAGGTGGAGGTTACACCTATGTGATGTGTTGATGGAGCACTCTATCAAGAGCGCCCCGAACGGTTGTACCGCCTGTGATATGTGTTATTCTTATCCCGGTGAGGATAAGAGATCAGCACCTTAAGCGCGGTGTCACGCATACTAGAGACCAAGAGTCACTCTGCAAACATCAAGGACTGAAGGCGCAGCCTACCGTATTACTTATAGTGCAACAGCCAGCTGCGACACATCACTACACTCGACGTCATACAGATAGATACGCCACTTAGGACGCTTACCCGTATTATACCATATCGGTACGGGCATTCACTGTGTTAGCCATCAGTAGGATCTCACTAGACTCGACTGTACTTCATAATATTTATTATTATTCATAAGACACGCCATGGCCACCAACATGACGCACAGCCATCAGAAGTATTTATGTCATGCACCAATACCATCTCGGACTTAGGCGCACTCGGCAGCCCGCGTCCCTTCATACTTGTATTTTATCTTTGATAATGTCTTTCGCTCACACTTTACCTTTTAATGTGATCGCTCCGTGAATCATTATATTATATTATTATTTCGTGAGACCCACATCGTAACTTATTCATATTATATTTCATGGATCTTTGGTACTAGAGAGTCAGACTCAGGCAGAGCACCATTCAAATGCATGCTTGCCATTAAATATAAGATTTTTGGTACGACCGCTAAATGAGCTCAAAGTCCCATCGGTCGGCGCTGTGCAAGTTCATATAATGTCCCAGTGGAACATTATAAAATATTATCTCAGAACAATACTTCCTTCTACTTCAAGCCTCCACCTTCGCTCCACCTTATTAAGAGGACGCCCATACACATAAGCCGCCTCAGCGCACTGTCCACTCGAACATCGCTCTTTACGGCCTTGCGTGCGACCAACGCACTCTATTTCTTAACCAATGAAATATTATTACATGGCTTTACCACCTTAGTGAAGCGCTCTACATCATCGGTCCGTATACCATAACTCAACTCTGACTTCGGACCTCAGCGCTCAGCGCTCCGCGTCCCCTTATATTTGTCTCGCGGCTTTCTTGATCGACTGCAAGCACATGGTGAAACCCTTGCATCTCTATATCAAGAAATGGATTCTACCATGCGATTATACTTCGTTAACCTTATCGATTAAGCCTATTTCCATAGGTCATTATAGGTCATTAGAATTTCAATACACGAACCATCTTCGCTCCTTTCAATACACGGGGGTATACTATGGGGTATACTCTGACTTTGACTTAGTTTTATTATTACTCTTAGTATTGCTTCAGGCAACCACCCTTGTTACTTAGACAGCCTGCGAAGCTGTGTATTTAAGCCGAAGACTCGTTTATTTAACTTTTGTATTCTCTCAAAATCAAGAGCGGATATTTAAATAACATAGGGATAGGATAGTCACAAAATACATCATCTGTGAAATTTCAAGTGTGTAGCAATTCGGTTCAAGATATACGCCTGGTGACAGACAGACGGACGGACGGACAGCACAGTCTTAGCAATAGGGTCCCGTTTCTAACCTTTTGGTACGGAACCCTAAAAAGGCAAAAGTGTGTATGTTTGTTATTCCTTTTCATTTTGTGAACCTAAAATTCACGTATAGGTGGAGCCGCGAACAATGGCCTAGTAAAGCATAAATTTTAAATCGCCAGCACTAGGTACTGTTTATTGTTTTGAGCTTTTGACAGACCCGATATTCCCCCATATTTCAGCTGCGCCTATGTGGGTGGACAAATGTACATTATGACAAAAGAATTAATGCACTGGGGATCACTATTTAGTACCGATAATCCCCTTTTATAGAAAAACTAATCGGCTGGACTTTCATGTAAATTAAATTAAGGGGCCCATATTATGTTCCACGTTATTATCCCAGATTAGTATAGTGAAATGCATTCTTTTCGGGGAAATTGTACTAAAAGCTGTTAGTAAGTATTCGCCAACTGTTCTTATTATTGACGATATAGTATCGATTTCATTGTACAGATGACTAAGTTCATAGGCTTGTGAATGCTTCACGAAATCTTCAACACTTTCCGAAACTTTCATTCATTTTTTAGATTTAAACTCTCAAAAGAGTAAAAATATTTACAATCCATACCCATTAATTTTGAGTTTATTGGTATTTATGTTTGTCCTTTAATCACGCCATAACGGAGCAACAGACGGAACGGCGAAGAGCAGTATAGGCTTTTTATCCCGAAAAATCAAGGATTCCCACGGGATTTGTAGAAAATCTCAAATCACCTGGGCAGAGCCGCGGGCTATAGCTAGCACATAAAAACTTATCTAACGTCCAAAACTTGAAAACTTTTAGTAAGCTTTTTTCATCAAAATTTGCAATTAAAAGCCAAAAAAAATAGTTAATGTTTTCGTTGAAAACAAAAATCCAAATCCCCAGTCAGCGAAACACGTTTCAAAAATACATTCAGCCTTAACCAGGAAATCGATGAGGCGTCGGTATACCCTCCGAGGAAGTCTCTAACGACATAACCGCCTGCAATTGATATGCCCCCAGAGTAGGCCCATTGTAAAGAAAGGAAAATCCCGATCCGAAAATCTTGGGAGAGTTAAGTTTCCAGCCCTGCATCTGTATTCCAGTCGCGATCCCGCCCGGTGTCGGTTGCTACCCACCCCCCCTTGTGGTAAACTCCTTTAGTAATTTGACTTTGTTGTTATAACTCAGTTTTAGTTGTTTGTCGTTGTTGCCAGATTTATTAGTTTAATGAAATGTGCCATTTATAGCGCGCTATTTGCATAACAGCTATGATATACATGGGCACGTTTGCTAAATTAGTTTAAACGTTGTTATTTTTGTGTTTCAAACTTAGACGGAGGAAGTTAGGTGTCAAAGTAAATTCATTTACGGCTTGCGAATTGAACTCAATGTTTGAGTGAAAAAATAATAGTCAAGTGCGAGTCACGTATTCTCAAAACAAATTCTTAATATTATTAAAGTAAATTAAACACCTCTGCCCAGCCAACTCAGAAACGATAAAAATCTTGTTTATTGTATGCGAGTTCCCATAAACATTTATTTTACTCGGATTTTAGTATTTGTTGTTATAGAGGCAACATAATACCTACATCATCTGCAAAAATTTCCACTATTTAACTATAGTGGTTCATGAGCTATAGAACCTGGTGACAGAAATACTGAAAGTCCAGCGGAGTAGTTACAGGGTGTCATTTTACCTATATTTGTAAGAGTGATAAGGACAAAAATAAAATCAGTATATTCTCTTTACCAACGCAATGGACTGGAATCCTATTGGGTATAATAAGCGTTGATTCCACAAAAACTTTTTATTAGGACTAAGGACTGAATCTTCAAATGCATAGGTAAGTTAGTTTGATATCTGATTCAAAATGGTGAAATTCTTCATGCAGAAAAACGAAAAGCATGTTGGTCGTTTGGTTCGTTAAAAAAATTGTAACGCCGTAAATCCATGTTCCCCACGTGCTTCCAAAATAGACAAAGTCTGTTGCACTAATCAAAAACACAGCCCGGTCAGGCACCGGGCTAGTTTTGGATTGGTTCCATTAAATCACAGCATTGTCGTGGGCAATCCTATTGATCCTCAATAGCGCTCACCGCGTTGGCTTCATCAAATTGCATAGAACGGACGTTAGAGCACTCATCGAGCGTACCCAACGAACTGGGGGTAAAAATTTGAATAGAATATACAAGCGCCTCTCAAAGTCTACGCTCCGACTCAGTATTAAGTTACAGAAACAAAAAACTTGTCTTCAATTTAATTATATTTCATACATTTTATTCTTCAGATAATAAACACAATCAGTATACTTTCATTGTACTGGCAATTTCGCACTTTTATTTATTTTGTTTTTTAAAACTGACCACCCTGATGGACACGCGGTCCCAGCCTACCTCCGCGCCAAGCTTCATTCTTTTATTGTGCGCGGCAATGAGCACTCGACTACAAAAACACGTCTCGTTTTTGTTAATTTAGGTTCAAAGTGAAAAAAATTAAGTGTTCAGTGTTAAAACTTGCTTAATTTTCTATACTGATAATGCTTAGACGCTAGTAAAATTTATTATTATAACAAAAATAAAATCAAATCAAATCATATAATTGTGCATTCATCTTCGTCAGACTCCGAGGAAAGAGGGTAAGTGAAAATTAACCTTTTTTCCCAGATATCACATCAACTCAAATATCAATGCTGACGAAAGTGTGTCCAAAAATTGAAATCCTAAGGCATCTCTAAGCTAACTTGGAGGGTATCACATTGAGGTTATCACGAAAGTATAGCATGATGCGCGAAATAGTCCAGGCATCTCTAAGCTAGCTTGGAGGGTATCACGTTGAGGGTACCACGAAAGCATAGCATGATGCGTCAATGCTCCTGGAGGTTGACTGCGGGTCAACACGAAGGATTTTAAAAAACCTGAAAGGACTATGCGGATACCAACGGGGGACGATGTCGGTGTGGCGCTGTTCTCGGCTTCACTACAAGTGGCTCCGCATGACCTCCCGGACTTTGATCCCGAATTGCTATCGGCGCTCAGTCACAAGAACTATATTAATGGTTAGTCCCGACAGTTGTAAAATTCTAGCCGACCTTCATTGCAAAGAATCAAATAGTTTATTTGATATACTTGCCTGGCTTATGAATAGCCAGTTAAATGTTATAGCCTTTTATCAGTGATAACTATTTCACGACTTAAAAACTAATTCCACGAGGGTACCAACGCGTCGAACTTTTCTTACTACCTACAACAATAATGTTTAGATTTTGTGGTGGAAAATAATTTTACTTACTTTCGAAAATTAATGTTCAGATTGTGTAATGGGATGATAATTTAACTATTAGCTCAAAACTCAATAAGTTAACAATATTATGTATAATGTACCATTAGTCTGAAAGTTTCATTGAAGTGAATTGTTAAATTCTTTCTGAAACTAATAAAAATCTTAAACCACAACGCGTCCTGAACTGAGAAGAAGCTTAAGTTTTGACAAATGACATTTTGTTTCGACAAATGACAAGTAATTAAAGTTCACGAACGGGACCAGATGTTTTTTCGGAGAAATAGTTTCGGGCATTATACTAGTTTCAATGGTTACTGATCGTCAGGTGTTGTAAATAAAGAAACCAGCAGGGCGCGGCGGGCGACTTTGCTATCGACACCCACCGCTGGGACAGCACAATCTCGTTTCTCGAGAAACTAGCTGGCCCCCTCTCGTTACGGCTCGGCCAGCAGGGGGGGGGGCGTGACACACTTGAGTATTGGCGATCAGCCGCGAGGAAGATGCGACGTGACAGCGAGTTTCCAGCATCAGCCACAACAAGGACAAGGTTCATCGACGACGCTAGACATTAAGGTACCTATATGCCAGTTGTCTTCAACATTTTGAAGTTTATTGGTTACAGATCACTGACAAGGAATCCGTCACGATCTATAACATGATCTAGAATTTCGGGAGTTATAATAAGTGAAGACTATTTTTTGACTTTCACTAGGTGTACAAATGTACGTACATTCAATAAAATGTTTTAATGAATTGAACAAATTAAGGAACTAGCTCCAAAAAATTATTATTACATAATACCATTTTAAAAATCGTACACTAACACAGTGTACCGCCTTACACGTTCACAACAAAGAAAAAGCGACAAATGTCTTTGACAATCGACATTTCTTTTTTGGGTGAGATAATGTGGGAGTGAGTCACTGCATGTTCGATTATAGTTAAGTGGTTAAGATGTGTCTAACCTCAAAATCTTACGTGGTAAAAGATACATTCTAGATTTAAAGGCGTTGAATGAATTTGTAGTTCAAAATCCTTTGAAATTGATAGTTCATAGAACAGCTTACAAGCGAATACCTAAAAAGGGTTTTATGCCTATGAACTGAAGAATCTTAGTTTAAAGTACCGACTCATCCTTGGAAAAATACATAAAGAAGTTGTGACTCATCTCAGATACTTACCGCGGTTTTTTCATGAAGATTTGTTAGGTGTTAGAGTGTTAAAGTTATTTACTACCCTCAAAACATGCTCAGTTTCCTGGTTTTATTCTAATTTCTGACGATATGGCAGTATCGTTACCCAACCGCAAACTATGACGTGAATTATGTAACAATTCAAATTCTGTAAAGAATTTTATACGCTTAACTCGTTGTATCATCTAAGAGTTAAGCTTAATTCCGATTAAAAGTCCTAAAGTCCACTTCTCCAGCTATTAGGTATGGATGGGGTTACACAGAACGTCTGTAGAAACAAAAAATGTAGTCCGTAAGAAAAATTAGACTTTAGACGCAGCTGTTCGTCCATCATCGGTTATCCTATCAGATGGCCAGTGGTTACAAAACATTTTTTAAGTCATCTAACTCCCTAAACCTAAAAGGTTGAACTAGTGATTCACACGATTTCCCGGTCTAGATGAAGACTAATTCTTTTCATTAGAGGGATTTTTGTTTTTGTAATAATTAACGTTAAGATGAATCGAAATACCTCTTTAGAGAGTTGATGGCCATATTTTTCGATACATCTATTTTGATACACATGATTTACATCAGTTGCATAGAGGATATCAAATATCCTCATTTAAACGATTGGGTTAATTGTTTCTTATATGGAAAATAAAGATAATCAAAAGCTGACCAAGAGTTACATCCAGTTAATGGGATTAAGCTATCGCTGTAAAATTATATACTTCAAAGTTATTCAAAGAGTTCAATCCAGTTATTGAATTTATCGCTTCTTGCAATAATGCGAAATGTTATCAATACGAACCCAGACGTCTTAGAAACAGACGCATTCTGAACATTTTGGAACACCAAGTTTACCTTTGCTCTTCTATCCATTCTTCTAGAGGTAGAATGCTTAAAAACACTATTATAGACAATGCTTTAGGCGTTCATCGCCTAAGGGCCTTTACAACTTTGGGTGTTCTTCTTTTACATAAGGTGTCAAAAGACTTACTTCTTATAGTACATTTATTGATGATAAATAAGAGGAAGTTCTCTGAAGGCATTAAAAAAAAAAAATTAAGGACATTTTTTTGGAATTTTTAATAATTTATATGTTTCAAAACTTTTGTGTTATTTACAAAGTTTTGTGGCAATACTGCTTTAATAACGACTGAGATCCGTACAATCCGTACATTATAAGTCAACCTCGTAATTTCCAACAGAACAACTTGTTAACGACGTAGCATATGGTACGATTACTTGTTATCATTCGGCATTGAGTTTAATTTCTGCTGATGATTTTGGGTCAAAAAAAAAAAATATATATATATATATATATTATATTGCGAAAATGAATAAATAAATTAACATCAAACACCACATAGTAGCACACAATATAGTATGCTAACACATTGCTCAATGGGCCTTAATAAGAGTTTATTCATTCCGTAACTTTGCTTTGCTGATCTTGTAACTTTTTTAGCTTTAGGCAGTAGGCACAGCACAGAATGAAAACATTAGCATTAGTAAAAGTTAGTATTACTGTTTTTATATAATTCAAGGAAATTATTGAATTTATACAACGCCAGCTACTACTCAGGGTGAACCAGTTTTAATTATACCATAATTAAAACTGAAGAGAAAGTATAAAACTTTGCCACAGCTTTGAAAAACAAATCGATATGTCGTTTACAAAATCTTAGACCAAGATATATAATAGACAACCTCCTGATAATGTTGAGGCGACCTCATAAGGTCGCCTGCAGGCAGACCACCGTGAGAACGTGTCTGCCGAGGAATATAATCTCACGAGAGAGGTCTGCGTTTCAGTGCACTCAGCACCAGGTAAGCAACACTTCCTCGGCGAGCGCGTAGTTTGTTGCTTGACCTCATCAGAAAGGCAGTCTGCTGGTAACAACCATTACGGACGTTACCTAAGTTTTATAACCTCTTATTGAGCGATGATGCTTCTGTCGCAATAGCTCTTTTGCTCTCTAATCATTAATCATTATAATCTATCTAAATATAAATTAAACCTATTTATAATGTGACTGGTTTATTGATCCAGGAATTGAACGAAAAGATTGTGTTAATTAAATACTTCTGTGGTATAAAGAGGACCTATTATAATAGGAAACAATTTACTATCTGTTAATGTCCATAATTTAACAAAAATTTTCATCTCTAAACATCTACTGATTGTGTTTATTATCTGAAGAATAAAATGTATGAAATATAATTGATGATTAAACGAACTTACCTGTAAGTGAAGTTCTATCACAATTATGTGAATACATTTTATTCGAAGATAATAATATAAGGTCCCTCCCATACCCAAAACCCATGAGTATAATACGAAAATTTTGTTAAATATTCTCTAAAGAATGAAGCTTGGCGCGGAGGTAGGCTGGGACCGCGTGTCCATCAGGGTGGTCAGTAAAACTGACCACCCTGATGGACACGATGGATAAAAACAAAATAAATAAAAGTGCGAAATTGCCAGTACAATGAAAGTATACTGATTGTGTTTATTATCTTCGAATAAAATGTATTCACATAATTGTGATAGAACTTCACTTACAGGTAAGTTCGTTTAATCATCAATAAAATCTCACAAATATTATACAGACGAATGTTTGTTACTGCGTGCATATGTGTGTGTGTGCGGGTGGGTGGGTTCGTGTGAAGTGTGTGTATGTGTGTGTATTTGTGTTTATTTGTTACTCTTTCACGCCGCAATTACTAAAACAACTTGGCCAAAATTTGGAATGAATATCAACAATAATAAATTAGTAAACAAGCTATTACAATAAATGATTTGAATTTTTCAAATAAATGTAAAAATGATCCATAAATCGTGACTTATTGAAATAATAATATTTAACAAGCAAATACAGTGACAAATCTTACAGATACATCTTAGCAGATCAACTATCTAAAAATTTATGCGTATGTATAGGTGTGTGGGTGTAGTGTAAGTACTAACAAAATATAGTTTGGGAAGCAATGTGAATGCTGGAACATAGTATATTATACGTATAGGGTGATATGAAAGGCCGGTGACGCCCACTGCGCTCTTCAGGCGTACTTCCGACCACTCGGACGGTGGTCACAATGGAGCGGGTACCGGCTCCATCCGATATTGAAATTGCAGCTGAAGCTGGCTCCGATATTCCTTTAATAAGTGGCGGTTCCTTAACTGATATCGAGCATTATACTGGCTTATATTTGACAGAGATAAGGGGGCCTACCACCGTGACTTAAAGCAATATTTTTGTGATATTGTTTTGACATTTTTATACAATGTCAGTATGGAAATTTTTGGCCCCCAGAGCCCAATTTTTACGTAACTTTAAAATTCTAAAGAAATAATAATTAGATCGATGGCGTTATTTTTGTCTGTTATAGTTAGTTATAAAAAATCAGTCCTAAATCGATCATTTATATGGCGACAAATTTTTCGTAGACAGCTAAAAATGTAAAGCTTAGAACGTGTAATCATTAATTAGTTAATCTAAAATGTTTCTCAACAATACTGGAAAAATTTCCCTTTCTTTAATATCGTTAACACAAATTCATTTATAGTACAGGAAAATACAAAAATAGCCTTCCGTGCAAAACTTCCAATCCGCCTACGTGACCAGAATTCTAAGAAGCATGTTTATATTGACTTTCAGAACTTACAAAATTGTCACGATGTACTCTTGAGTATAGATTAGGACCATGTTAGTTGTACAATTTTATCATAATTGATTTAAGAACAACTTAATATTCCTAGTTTGAAAATCAAAGAAGCTTTATTCCTCTTACCATATAATATAAGTAACTTCAGGTCTCAGAACAGATATACTCAGAACAGAAATACCTAATAGTTTTTACTGGTGAACTTCTTGCGGAGTGGTTACTGGGCTTAATGGGACATATAAACTGGTATTATGTACAAGCAAAAACACAGCGCAGTGTGTCGTTTGATTTTTTAATACAGAGGATGAATATCCTTTTTATTAATAAAATAACAAATTTCTCATATTTATTGAGCAATAATAAGGTATTTTCAGTGCTGGAGTAGAAGTGTGCCACAGACCTTAAGCAAACTCAGCGATTGTCACAGCTGATGAGACGTTGCTCGCTTCTCAATACATTCATAGTCACGGAGGGTCTGTCATCCCCCAAACTGTGACCCTCGCTGTGATCATTAATGATGGCATCCCTCATATAATGTAGGTTACTGTGCAAACAGAATGTAGGGTGATCGGCCTTTCGGGATCGAACTGTGTCAAATGTGTGGTGGAGACAAACAACTATCGTCACATTGCGCTCTATATAAGTAGAAGATACCACCAAATATACCTAAACAATTTAAAAAATATTTGCTTTAATGGAAGAGACGGGTTTAAATATATTTTAAATACTAAAATATAAATCTCCAGTCATATAAATTACAAATGCATTTCGTATACCTTTAAGTTTCTTCAAACTCTTTCTCGTTTTGATGTAATTAGTGATTACACAGTAGGAAATTAACATTAATTTCAGATTATCTCAGCTAGTTTAGCCGGATAGTCGCTCTTTGCTTGTGCGTTTCGTAAACACACCATCTCACAATTTATGGAGTGGGCATCTCCAAAAGACACACTTAAGCGTCTTTGACTTCTATGTATGACAACTTGCCATAGATTCAATCTTCTTCAAGACTTCATAACAAAAAAGATTAAAATACATTGAGCTTTTTATAAAATAATATCACCAAGTATAATCCTAGCAATCTAAAAGCAAACGCAACCTTTTTAAAGCAGAGTTTATAGCTGGCAAGATTTAAAATGCCCCTTAATTGAGCATCTACTATTCAAGATTTTATTGACAAAGGATTATTTCCTACCCTTTCTTGAGCCATAAATTATTAGCACTTGTGTACTTAGTACAGACGCATGTCTCGAACATTAGACACCCTATGCAATAGATGCATGTGTAGCGGTCTTCGATAGCGGTCTTCGGTAGCTGACAACAGATGGCGTAACTCGCGCAATAGCACACGCTGATGGAGCATTCGACGAGCGTTCTATAAATACAACTTCTGACGTCACACGCATGGATCACAAGCGGTCCCCAGGCACAACACCTGCCTGGAGGGAAATTTCCCTATTGCCCTCTGCACCGCTAAATTGGTGACCCCGACGTGATTTCACCATTCACCACCAGAGGGCACACATCAACTGAAGAACACGCAACAAAAACAACGAAACCGCAACTGCAACAACCGCAACAACCGCAACCGCAAGAACCACATCAACCGCTACAACATCGAAGAAGCAACCGCAAACCTCATTCCTCGCATCAGACTCCCAGTCTTCGCCGACCGACTCACTGGTCACCGCGACACGTCATTCACCGCCGATCGACTCACTGATCGCGCCGCCGCATCATCAACGGACTCCCGGTTCGAAGGTCACTCACACCTCGCCGGCACGCAGTCCACCCAAGTCAACCCGGTATCGCTGACGCACTTCCACGATGCTGCACGCTGTTGACACGCACAGATGCACCACGACGACACACGACTTAACAGTCTCAGAGGGGAGTGATTGTAGCGGTCTTCGATAGCGGTCTTCGGTAGCTGACAACAGATGGCGTAACTCGCGCAATAGCACACGCTGATGGAGCATTCGACGAGCGTTCTATAAATACAACTTCTGACGTCACACGCATGGATCACAAGCGGTCCCCAGGCACAACACCTGCCTGGAGGGAAATTTCCCTATTGCCCTCTGCACCGCTAAACATGCACAAATCATTCCTTACAGGATATGCAACTCAGGAACCAATGTATAACGAACTTTACAGAATAAATTGATAAAGGTGATTTTTGCTTGAAGTCTAGTTATCAAAAATGTTGCTCAAAATCAAATTTTATGGGACGCAACAGGCTACAAACATTATATTAGAAAGGGATAGCTAACATGGTGACCTACATCTCTGGAGACAGACTAAGTAGCATTAGCTGTATCTACTGGGAATAATATTTATGGGGTGCATTATGCACATGACATTTTTATGTTTTCGGCATTGCGTTCGTAGTAAAATGGTAGTGAAGTATTGTGTGATTCCTTTTCATTTGTGAGTTATTGATAGCGGAAATTTGCCCTATTCAGAATATTCATGGTTAAATTTAGAGACTAGATAAAAATTATCTTCATTATTATTACAATTTTCAGAATTTTTATATAGAGGTAATTTATTTCTTGCATAAAATAGAGTTCACATACCGGCTCTCGAGGGATTAAAAAACCGAAACCTACTCGGCTGAAGTCTAATCTACTATGCTAAACCTGTTTTAAATATAATATGAAGGTACAAAAACCAACACAAATCAAAACACATACAATATTGAACACATTGGTATCCACATTACATATTTGAGGATGTGACGAAGAAAAAAGTAGAGAAAATAATTGAAGAAGGTTTTGATAAACAATCTGACTTTTTTAACATCTTTTTCACTTTTTTTGGGGTGTTTTTGTGGTGCAAGTTCAATTTTCAAGGAAATGTTTAGAATACCTACCAAGTTAAGATTTTGTGCGAATAAAACAGGACTGTTATACAAACAAACAGAAATAACATTCAAGAAATTTTTTGTGTAACTCTTGTCCCTTCTTCATCGAGGACAAACGCAGCTGACTCTCCATTGTCTGCCAAATTACTATTTGGGTTTCACTACAGCGTTATTTGCACATGCAAATCAGCATTTTGTTTTCATTCTGAAATGAGATGGCGGTAAGACAAAGGCTTGGAGGGGGTGAGGCTGTAATAAACACGGAGAGGTTGACACATTTGCATAAACTATTAAGAATAAGCAGCTGAGTTCTATAAATTCACTGGCTTTTGCAGGTCAAAGTCACTATTGTTATTATAAGACGGCGGTGTTAGATGAATGTTTTTGAGTTTATTTTTCATCGCGCGTACTACAGTTGGAAACTGCATGGATATTTACCGAATTTACCTATATAAAGTTTATTCGAAGGAGTATAAATTAGGAACTTGTTGATTTGTTTGGCAGTTTTCGGGTCAATATTGGCTACCTTAAAATATAATAATTAGAAAGCAGCTACGAGCGTACATCCATGCATCTATGAATTTGTCAGTTGTAATAGAGTACAATTTTGCATGTCATCTTCGGCTTGGCAGCTGTCTGGCAGCTGTTTCAGAGATGGACATTTTGTAGAATAGCACTGCAGGTTAATTTGCGGAAATCTATAATTTTATACTTTTCCCTATATTCCATAGTTTAATATTAGTGCTACATCCTGTCAATCAATGTTCAAGCACAGATCTGGATATCATAATGGCAATCATGTATATCATTCCTGAAACTTTTAGGTACATGAATGTATGAATCAAGTACAAATACCTCATAATGGATGAATGCGAATCGATCGTTTTATGTAAAAAATCCTTTCCAATAAACTTTCAACAAAAAAAATTAAACCTGGTTTGCAAAATAAAATCCACAGCCGCTGTTTTTTAATTGAATATCGAAACTTTGTGCTACAAAGAGCTGAAATCCTTTTAGCTCTCCATAAACACGGCTATTCGGATGGGCGATGGGCGAAAATTGTTAAAAATCAATAAATATTGCGTCCCCTCTAATGCAATGATGGATGATGCACACTTATCTGCTCGCGACATCGCTAACATCACAATGTAAAAGATTATTTTTAGCAGTCCCTTTTGTTGTACAAACGTGGTTGATTGCTTCGTTAGCTAATGCAACTAAATAAATGAGATAGAGTTAACGCGGTTCACGAACTTATTTACCAAGTTGTCTTCCATTTAAGTTTTAGGCTAGTAAGTATAGTGTGTATATTAAGTATCGTATATGTTAAACTATTTGGCTAAACTAACTACGTTTATGATTTTTCGGTGCAAAACACAGACGGAACGAATAATTGAAGAAAATTCCAGTTGCGCGTTCGAGCTGACAATGACAAAAAAAATCTATATTTTTTATAGTCAGGCTATTGGTTTAGGAATCCCTCCTATGCTTATTTTTCAAAACTTTATGTGTTTTACAATGGCATATATTTTACCGTTTCCACCTTTACGTTCGTGTCTAGGTGTCATATGAGGGGCGGGAGTTGCTAGAAACTTTGCAAAGCAACTAAACTGTTCAGACGACGGCACCTCCTAATTTATGTCAAGTATGCACGCACCCTTGCCTGACACTATCTGATTTATATTTATTGGAAACTGGTTTAAAGTAAACACCTAAACAGTTTTTCGTAATATCTACCTTATTTTCAAGGTTCCCTACCTCGAATAAGTAAAAAAAAACCCTTTTCTTTATGTTCTAGACTTCAGACTTTCTCAAAGTAGGTTGTATCCATCATATCACTATTTGAACAAAAAATAATAAAACTTTTATTATCTTTGTTGTACGGAGCCACGTTAGTACAAGAGTCTGACTCAATTTACGGGAAATGCTTGCTAACTTTCATGGTGTATAAATCCAAAGGAAATATTTTGTCCAATGGAATTGACATCTACTCTAGATACGGCGAACCACGCGAAAAAATGTCGCCAGTTTATGGATGTCATTAGTACCAACAGTATACTAGGCCACGCGGTAGTTCGGTCAGTGGCGGCAGCGGTATTTTGACAGTTGGCGCTACTGTTTGCTTGTATGAAAAAGATTTACGTAAATCGTTCGGATGCCCATATCTTGAGGTTAGTAATCAGTATCCAAAGGATAATTTTTTTTACACATACCCTGCAGATGTTTTGCCGTTCCATACATTTTTCAGGAGTTTTTTTACACAGGGGCCCTAATTTTAAAATGCCTTAGGTGATACTTTTATATTAAAACTTGATAAAAAGAGCTCTTGTTACTTTAGACAAATTTGCGCTCTCAAGTTGTGTATTCAAAATTGCCACAATTTGCGACTTGAGAGCAACTTTGGAACTTTCCGACATAACAATAAATGGCTAGGTCGTCGCTCGTCGGGGATTACCGGCATTGTCGACTACAGACTCAATTACTCAGGAACTTGACGACATTAAAGTTTTCAAACTTTCCTGAAAAAACGAGCAGGGTCTTATAAAAGTTAAAAATTACGTTTTAAAAATTATCGAAAGAATAATGACCTACTTTGTTGGATCAATTTGCTGCTATTAAAAAAAACTTCGAACATTTCCGATTTTAAAGATACTGAAGTAGATTTTAAAGAAAGCTCACTTACCCAATCTTCACGTTACTCGCTCTTTTTTGAAAAAGAAGCTGACCGGCGTATAGGACCAGAAAAAGTGTCAATTTTTATGTGCATTGTTATTTTCACATACATAAATAATTTCACTTTTTGATACGAAGTTATTTATGTGAACTACTTGTAGCTACCATTACTATGTAGGTACTAATGGCGCAGCTATTTCATATCGGAGCATAATATTTCAGACTCAATGGTATGAATGTCGACGCATAGCTTTAAGGCCTGAATGCCTACCGACCCTCCCCGTTTTAATCAAGAATTTTCACAAAACAACGCCCCACAAAGAAAGTGTCGCTCTAGCATTTTTCACTTATTCAAAGAGGAGTATTAATGCGCGGAGCACTTAATATCTATAGTAACACCAGTTACCCATAGATAATCCCCAATCCTACCCTTCGATATTAACCCGTCCGAGCTAACGACTGCTCTATCGCTCATGGGCACACACATGGGTCTGACAGAACTGTTATTACATCATTAATAAAATTACAAAACTGTAGCACGGGCCCATGTGCCGGCAACTTTACGGCCTATCCTCGCAAAGGGTTGTTAAATTTGAGCAATCGTCATTGCCGGGTTATGGGACCTCACTGTCTAACAATGACTGTGAATTGAGTGAATTAGGCTGAATCACGTATGTCATTGCTTTATCGCGTGCTGCAAGCGTCGTATACAAAATGTAAAGTGAGCATTGATTTCATTAATTAAATTTATTTGGGGAGCAAAGATCTTTTACGTTTTAATTTAAAATTTGTCGCATTTAGCTTCTATCGCTAATAGGCGTTACACATTTTTTCAAACAGTACCTTATTTATTGAATATAATCAGTTCCATTCACACAGTATTAATAGGTAGGTATACGCGAAGAGTAAACTATGACTTTAAAGTGTATTAGATTCACGTTCAAAGTGTGAGACTGGGCGAATTTGGAGCTGGACAGCTAATATTAATCAAAAGATGCCATCACTAAGTTATTATTATAACAATAACAACATTCATTTATTTTTTAGTTAGTTATCATAAAGATGCATAAGGTTATTTTATTTCCCCTTCACTTTGACGTAAACAATTTTCCACCTGAAAAAACTGTAAACGGTGTATCTGCACTAAAGAAAAAGTCAACCTTTTCGATTTGATATCCCTAATCATATATCAAAGCATGAGTGTATCAATTACGTAAAGGCAAACTTTAACAGTTTCAGCGTCGAATGCCATTAAAATGAGTAAAGAACATTATAAGAGATCTGATGAAAGGCCTTCTGAGGGTACGATATTAAAAGGCTTAGAAGTGTTGGGCCCGAAAAGCCTCTGAACATCTCTGTACCTCGCCCACTTAAGCACAGTATTAAGGGCACTTTGGGCTTAAGGGCAGCCGTATATTATCCTGCCCTTTTTCCTACACGAGAGGAAATTTTATATGCGTTTTATGTTTTCTTAATTAGACGCTGACGCTAAATTTTAAGTAGGTAATTACGGATACGAGGCGAAAAGTAGAAAATAAACGTATTCCTGGGTGTTGTAAATGGTTTATGTTTATAAATTAACCACATGTTCCTGCAAACTGATATTCCTACTTACAAAAAAAAGACCGTGAGCTCAGATAATACCAACTCATTTCATGTGACTCTATATAACTTTGAATGAAAAATTAAATTAAATCACAATTATTTTTATTCAAATATCAAATGTCAAACTTGCAATCTCAATTATTGTTATTGAGATATCAAATGTCAAATCCCCATTGCCTGATTTTCATTGATACTTAAATAATCATGGTTAATGCCTATAACTATTTTGCGTTACCTACTTTATACAAGAGACAGCAGAATATACTTGACGATGACGGCTGATCGTAAAATATAAGATCAACTAAATTTACCATGCTCGCTCTCCCAAGAACAAAATGGAGACAAAAAATAAAAATAAAACCGGCCAAGTGCGAGTCGGACTCGCGCACCGAGGGTTCCATACCATAAAAGAAGTTAAACTTTAAAAGAATCACTACGGTTTATAAATTTACGAGTATTATTTACATGTAGGTACATTTGTTGGCAAACCGCAAACATAACTTTGTTTTTGCCGGTTTATTGTTATTATCAAAAAAAGTATAATAGTTAGAGAGTTTATTATATTTTTCCTGTAAAATATACGTTTACTTCTATTGATCATAATTATTTCAGATTTTTCAATTGGTAAACTTCGAAGATAAGGGGGGGGGAACGGTATTTTTTTCGACAGTTTGCCCAATAAATCGAAAACTATCAGGCATAAAAATAAATAAAAATCGGGTTTAGAATACACAAGTAACGCCCTTTCATATGATACCACACTCAATATTGTTATCTCATTTTGAAATTTTGTAGACCCGGTTTTCCCCCCTTTTTAAATAAGAATAAAAGCAATTTTCAATTTTTTACGATTGTTACGACGTCGGGTCACTATCTTGAATAGTTACGGAAATAATCGAGTGTGACAGACGGACGGACGGACGGAGAAAGTCTTACCATTAGGGTTCCATTTTTACCATTTTGGTATGAAACCCTAAAATAGTATGTTTCATTACAAGTGCGGAAAGGCTGTTATTGCAAAGAGTTCCGACAAATGTCTACCCGAGCCGAGGCGCAGCCGAAAGCGAGGGTTGACAGTCGGAACAAGTTGCAATGACGGTTCCGCACGTGTACTGAACGATTATTTTGTAGCGGGTTGCTAACTTTAGTGGGAGCTTTTTGGAGTGAAACTCATTTGGATTACCTCTTCGAATAACGACGGACAGAGCTAAAAATTTGAATCTTTCTTATTCAACGCTCTTATGAAGAGGTTAGGAGTGACAAGAATCCGCACAACAGCTTATCACCCTCAATCGAACGGCCAGGTCGAAAGACTACATCGTACCATGAAGGCCGCTCTCATGGCTAGGGGCGCGTCGACAAACTGGACAGATGAGCTGCCAACCGTCCTACTAGGGCTGCGGACAGCACTACGTGAGGACAATAACCTCAGTCCAGCTCTAATGACATACGGAGCAACACTTCGCGTACCTTCAGACTTCCTTATCCCTTCAGAATCAAAAATAGAAGACGCGGACTACGTGCGACAGCTCACCGAAGTCATGGCATCGTTGACACCTACGACGCGCACGCCAGCTACGCGTTCAACATTTGTGCACAAGGATCTTACAACCTGCACTCATGTCTTTGTACGAAACGACACCGTACGAGCGCCATTAACACCACCATACGATGGCCCGTACCAAGTCCTACAGCGTCACGACAAGTACTTCAAGATACAGCTGCCCCTTCGTACTGCTGTCGTATCATTGGACAGACTTAAGCCAGCCTATATACTCAATGAAGAGGACCCGAGTACCAACGACTTAGATCAGAAATCGACGCCGGCATCGACGAGTTCCAGGCCGAAAACTACAACGGCAAAGAACACGCCTATACCTACGCTGACACCTGAATCACCGCCTGCGCCCGCTCCTCACGTTACGAGAAGCGGCCGTGTCGTAAAAAAGGTGGTACGCTTCGCTTGAAGGGGGGTACTATGGCGTAGTGACACCACAATAAAATAAAATAGAAAATACTTACGAGATACTTACGAGCTACGTCACCATCGCTCCGGCCAGCCGTCGTCGAGTATATTACCTTACCGTAGTAGAATAAACCTTACCACCATGTACCAAACATTACCTGATCATGGACACAGGAATAGGAAGGAACAAAGAAAAAACAACACCAGAATATTTTATTGAAGAACATTAGAGAGAAATGAAACTACGCACCAAGAACAGAATATTTATTTTCAATACAGTTGTATTGTATGGCGCACTTTCAGAGGCTGTCATTAGTATTCGAAAGTTAAATCTTACGCACAGGCATCTTTCTTTTTCGTGGTCGTAACTTACTTTTACAAGCTCGATCATTACTTTTGCAAAACGTTTGATACAAAGGAGTTTTACTAGTACAATAAAATGGGATGGACATTGGGATGGGATGGACACAGAAGGAATTTTTTTTTCGTTTTCTTTTATCTTTTACCTTTTATCTTTTATCTTTTATCCCTTATCTTTTATCCTTTATCTTTTATCCTTCATCTTTTTATCCTTTATCTTTTTATCCTTTATCTTTTATCTTTTCGATTGCGAATTCGAAGTCGCCTTCGATTTCGATCTTAGATATTTTATTTAAGGTAAAAATCAAACAAGATGGAAATTGGCCCCCAAAATCTTGAGCAAACATAATATTATCTCTTTGATTTGTTTTTTTACTAATTCTCACAACTGTATTGAAAAACGTCGTGTGATACACGGGTGTATAGGTTTTTGCACCCTTGTATCACAATGTACTATTGCCTACCTCACTGGTTGCCGATTCGATAGCTATATGGTCACACTGATCACAGTTATCGTTACGATAGCATTACGAGCACTATAATTTCATGGTTGCCTGATACCAATATCGCAATACGAAGATGCACTTCAGCACTGAAAAGAAAGAGCACTGCAGCCACACCAAGTCGAAGATTTTCTGCACCACATCGTATCGTTCACTGCACGTCCGTTCACCACCGCGAGCGCGCCGACTGAAACCGACGACAGCCGTCCCAACGAGTTTTATCATCAGCGCGGCCGCTGCGTCGCCGTGTGCCTCGCCTCTCGCCCCGCGGATTTGCGCACGCGCACCGCAGTCGTACCTTGCCATCTCTTTCTTGCAAACACTCGTAATTCTATATTGTATCTTCCTTACATTCTATTGGCTGTTACTAACTTTTCACTCATTTCAATTTACTAATACTTATGATATGACCTGTAAATAAATTAGGCTAAGGAATTCGCAATAAACGAGTAGCGAACAGCTACAAAAAGAAAACCGAGAGTTTCACTCCAAAAGCTCCCACTAAAGTTAGCAACCCGCTACAATTTTTAATACAGTTGCGAAAAAATGAAGCAATTTAATAAAATAATAAAAACACAATAAACTCAACTAACTTAACATTTTCTGAAAAACTATTTGCTTTTTTCTCTTCTCTCCACGCAATAAATTCGTCGTATGTAGATATGTAGCGTTTTTTTGACTTTTCCGGTAAAATGTTCTCCGAAGCACTTTGTGCAACAATCAACTAAATTCGCAAAGAAAATTTCTGAAAAATGGCGCCAACCGTAGAATATAAGCAGTTTTTTTTTCTTCACCCATTCTGGTGATTTAAAAAAAAAAATAAAAAAAAAATTGGTCATAGACTAAATAATATTCTGGTACGCAAAGGGAACTATGCCCATACAGCCAAGTCTTCAGTAGAATTTTTTTTATTGATATGAAATGAAAATGAAATTTAATGAGATGAAATGAAACCTAACCAAACTCATTCAATCAAATCTGATATTAAAACAAATTAGTAGCTTCTTTTTAGAAATATACGTAATTGCATGAATCATAAAAACTTCTATGAATTTTTTTAGTAAAAACTTCATGGTTGGTTTTTCTTTTTAATAGACATTATTTTGACAGTTGGGAAAGATTCGGCACGAGTTCGGGAAAGGTTAAAAAAAAAGCACGAGTATGTAATAGCCCCCATCCCGAACGCTATACGTCCCTGCAATACGCCACTTTTTGAGCAACTGTATTAAAAAGTGTATTTTTCTATTGTTTCGAAGGTATAAGTCACACATCTACACTTTATAGCCTAAATGATCGTCTATAGTACGTAAATAAAATATTGACAAAATCCATCTGCGTCATGGCCAGCGTAATACAAACGTTTCCCATTACCAAAATTGACCCTAAAAACGCCACACCTTCGAAATCATATTTCGGGTAATAGAACAAAACACCCCTCGATGGGACGCAACTTAATCAAGCAATTAATTCTTAATTGAATTATATCCGTCACCGAATCGCCGACCGTGAGTGGTTGCGGACCCTGCTTTCAAAATACCTGTCGGAACCTAATTGCTTGTGAAAACTGCTCAATGCGAAAATATTGTGCGTAATATTGATGAAAATTTTGCCATGTTTAATAGCTTTGCCGTACGTGACTTTTGACATTTTTTAGTTTTTTATGATCTACCAGCAGACCCGGCAAACGTTGATTTGTCGTTAGGGATATAAAAAAATATATAAAATTGAGATTTAAGCTATCCCATCTTTTACTCTTAAGTTATATCAACTGCACATGGTGTGCAGATTGAAATCGATTAAGTAGTTTAGGAGTCCATCGCGGACAAACAACTTGAAACAAAATTAAGAGAAGAAAAAGAAAGATAAATGTTATGTAAATCTTTATATGCTTAGTATATTGGAGGTCTCCCGGTCTAAGTGGAAATGGGCGGGATATGAATGTAAAACTTCAGATGACCGATGGACCCGAAGGTTACAGCAATTCATTACATAATCAAACAAAAAACAATCACAAAACATTCCCACCCCAATTTTTTATATTAAATTTCAGCTAGATCAGGTTGAAACTCCACTAGCATACGAAAAATAGAGTTTTCCGGTGCAGTGATGTGGCACGATTCTATTTTCGTCTGCATCTTACAATAAGGAAATCGCAGTTGATAGAACTTCAAAGATGGAATTCAATAAATTTAAAAAGTATAAGACCAAGGCCTAAAGAATTGTTCGAAAATAAATTTCACTTGCACTCAGTGGTGCATAATATAATTTTCTAACGGAAGAAACATTTTCCTAGCCCGGCGCAGCGAGGCCGTTGATCAGTTAACTTTTAAAGCTCATTAAAATTGATGGTTCATTCAGATGGTGTAAATTTCCACGCTGGCGGAAAATTAAAACGATACCCGAGGCGACCGCGCCCTCCACAGTTCACATACTATTCAATGAAAAAAAAAATACGAAAAACTCCAACGACAGAGAAAAACTTGGAGTAGGTACTCGTACAAATTCTAGCCATCACTGCGATGCCGTATCTTAAAATTAATTGATACCTTTTAGATATATTAAGAAGTCACAAACGTATAGGCACCGAAAAGAGGTACTTACGTCGTGTTTGTTGGAAAAGAAAATATACGCACAATAATATCTTGTTCAATTTATTTTGTGTGTTTATAAATTTCTAGACGACATAGATAGGTTTGCAGACGACATAGTTATATTGGCAGAGACGCTGCAGGATCTTGAGCAAATGCTGACCGACCTTAGCACTTCTTCCAGACGGGTGGGTCTTAAGATGAACGTGGACAAAACCAAGATCATGTTTAATGAATATGTCATCACAAGGCCCATAGTTGTCGAAAATGTCAGCATCGAAGTTGTTCAAGAATATAACTACCTGGGACAGATTATACAGTTAGGTAGAAACAACTTCGACAAGGAAGCTGACAGAAGAATTCAGCTGGGATGGGCAGCATTTGGAAAACTGTGTCAAGTCTTCAACTCGCCGATATCCCAATGCCTAAAGACAAAAGTCTTCAACGCCTGCGTCTTACCGGTCATGACATACGGAGCAGAAACGCGGACACTCACAGTAGGCCTTGTCCACAAGTTCAAAGTCGCTCAGCGTGCTATGGAGAGGGCTATGTTGGATGTTTCTCTGAAGGATAGAATCCGCAACGAGGACATCCGTAGGAGAACCAAGGTAACCGACATAGCACAACGGATTAGCAAGCTGAAGTGGCAGTGGGCGGGCCATATCTGTCGCAGGACCGACGGCCGTTGGGGCAGACGTGTTCTGGAGTGGAGACCGCGTACCGGTAAGCGCAGCGTAGGACGACCTCCTGGCCGCTGGACCGACGACCTGAAAAAGGTCGCTGGTAGCGAGTGGATGAGGAAGGCGGAGGACCGTGTGTGGTGGCGCGCTCTCGGAAAGGCCTATGTCCAACAGTGGACGACTATAGGTTGATTGATTGATTGATTGATTGAAATTTCTAGAACGCTTTTGCTGCGTGTATTTCGTATTAATTTTTTTTAACCGCATACAACCGCAAATGTAGATCTTTAGAGTTTCAACTAAATACATTAAATAAATCTTGTCGATGCGTGTCTTTATTAAAATTTGGAACATGATTCGAACAGACCGAGAAGTCAACAAAGAAAAAAATTTTGGCTATGGGATGTTCATAAAAAATATCTTATGAATTTCACAAGAATGTTTAGTTCTAGAAAAATATTTTTTTGATATTTGAGAGCACCAAAAAGCTTTTGTAACACTTTCACAATATTGCAGATTTACTCCGCTCAAAAACTTTGTCTGTTGTAGTAGGTAGGTATAGTTTTTCGCGCGATTTTTTTTTAGTGCAGTTCTGTTTTAGAGCGCACTGGCAAAAAAATCGATGTAGGTATGGACACGATTTTCCTATTCCGGCCAACATAGATTGTGCACATGCGAATATTCGATTGATCCGATGACACCGGTTACAACTCAGAATGTCAGCATTCATTACGTACTTAGGACGATAAAGATGAATGGCATCCGCGATCCGCATAGATGTACCTCTTATTTAAGGGCACCTACGACTATAATCGGAATGTATAAGACAATACTGACGTGCTACGTAGGCTCATAATAATGAAGATTTATTTATACTTTCCCGGTCTCATTTTCTTAAAATACTTACTCTCCTGCTACTTCAGCACTTTTAAGGCACCACCTGCAGTCATTTTCTTATCATTACAATATATTGCATTTTTTTGAATTTCACTAATATTAAAAAGAAGAAAACTCCATTAAAGTGTTGAAAACTGTTAAGTGCACGTTTAGTAAATGTGTGTGTGTACGTTTGTAACTCCTACTGAACAGATTCAGCTGATATTTTCAATAGAGTTTTATACACCCTACAAGTTTTAGGGTCGTAGAGTAGAGCCACCCACGTTGATATTCACGTTGACGAAGCCAACGTCAAGTTAAACCTAGTAAGTACATAATATTAGCAGTAAACAGTAAGGATTAATCTGAACGCTTTGATAAATCTCATTTGTCCTACATTGCGAAGCTTCTATAGTCTTGTCGGGAAAGTGTGAGAGTCCTTAATGAGCTTAACTATGTTATCAGGCGTTTACAGCCGAGCCGACCGGACCACAAGCGGATGCTAAAATATCCGCCAATAACGTACTTATACGACGAGTGTCGAACCGAGATTTGGTCTATGAATTCCCGCCTCATAAATTGAAATGCGATGACAATAGAACGGATACAATGCGGATACATTACATTTCGTTTCAATTTAATTTCTCTTTATTTATTCAGAGCAAACCAACGATTGGCTCGTGCGGTCGCTTTGTTTATTTAATAATTTCGTAGTGAACTGTGCGTCGATGTTTATTGAAAATTTCATATTGCTATGGACGCTATCAAGTATCAACGTTGGCTCGTAATTAATTTCGAAAAATGCATGACAAAGAAAAAAATATGCAGCTTTCAGATAGATACAAGATTTATATAAAACGACTTCTGAGACATGAAATTGTACCGACATAAAATTTGGAATACTTAGTTCTACGGGGTCTTCTATGGGGTCTTGCCAATAGGTAGAGCTATTCCAAAATTGATGTCGGTAGCTTTCATACTGTTATGAGACATATATACATAATCAGTTATGAGAGACTAAAATATAGACTTTTGTACGGTACCCTAAAAAGTTTGAGTGTTAAACGACTTTTATATGCTACTTTAGTACTTTGAGTAGGTATAAAAGCACAACTTTAAGTAACTAACGATTAACGCAGCTTTCACTTACGGAAACTTACGGTGGGATTATATTAAAATCGAAATACTCTATAGCAATGGATTGCTATAGAAAAATTCCTTGAAATTAGATAATATCTTGGTTGGGAAAGGGACTTAAATGGGGATTTTTTTACTGTGAAATCCCGTAATTCATGAGCAAACTGGGAAAATATAGGCCATATTGCATTTAATTTCTTCAAATTAAGCACCTACTTCAAGACTAGAAGAGTCAAAAGTTATAGTTCTTTATCTTTATATGGTTAAAAGAGAGGTTATAATAAAATAACTTTGAGTTAGTAATTAAATTATTTTATTAAAAATAGGTTTTCGAAGACCGTTACAAAATTAAAATAGGGTCTTGAATACTGTGACGTCATTCTTAATTCAATGTTGCCATAACATAATCGTATCCTTATCACACACAAAAATAGGCCTTTACATAATATTATGTATTTTAAAAGTATACTTTTTATTTCTCGCATATAATAATATTATAAACAGTTCTATAGTTTAAAGTATGGTCATCAACATAAACCCTTATAGTACATGCTTTTCTGAAAATTCTATATTTATTTTTGTTATGATACAACTAAATACAGAGAACTTAAAGATTGGGAAATTTGGATCAAAATAATTTGTGAACCTCTAGAAAAAATTTCCACTTTTCGTAAAGAAACTTTTTAACTACAAATAGGTTCTTTTAGTTACTATGTGTTGTATAGATTCAATTGCTACCACAAAGTGAAAAACCGAATTTTTATACTTAGATCTTCTTAACACAAAATTTTTAAATGCGCGAAATTAGGAACTAGAAGGATTTTTGCTTATTAATTTACTAGAAACTTAATATTTTTAAACTATGTTCTAGGTCCTACTCGTGTTAGATTTGTTTTAACCCAAAATGCCTTGTTTTGGTATTTTTGGCAATTGTTCTCTTAAATTTCAGGATTTTGTGCACAATTTATAGGTAGGTACTAAGTAGGTTAGTATAGATACGTACAATACAACAATATTAAAATTTTAATATTCGTCCGTCTAAAAAACTTACTGTTCATATATTTGATTTAAAAGATTTTCTTTTTTTTTTCGAAAATATGAAGCTGATTATACTCATTTATTAAGAAATATTCTTGTGACAGCTGTAAAAATTATAAGTTAAGGGCTAAGTTTTAATCTACGGTAGGTATACAGCAATATTCCGATTTTTTTTGTTCATTCTTCTCGGTGCAAAACAGTTATCCGAACGTGGTGGTAGTCTGACGTGTCATAAGTGCCTGTACCTAAGTTAATGAATAGACCTATGTGAAAGAATCAATATTTTTTTTTATTTGATTAATTGCTTTTTGTTTTTCTCTTACGGCTAATCACAAGTGAAGACAACAGCTACCTACATTGTAAGAAAAAGACTAAAACAAAAGCTACGTCATCCAGGTAAAGCATTGATAGCATTGAACAGTGCTATAGATTAACTTCTTTGCCAAGTCAAGTAAAAAACGAGCACAATTTACGATTTTTGTCAGAAATATTTATCACAACATTCTCTAGGAGTTCAGAAGGTCAAGTTAAGGTGAAGAAACTACCTACCTAGTTTTGTTCTTTCACCAAGAAAATCAGTTAAGAATTCAGCTGTCACTAGAATCATGATATACCTAATGAAAGAACTTAAATAATAAATCTTTATTATTTTCATGAATATAAAATGGCGAACAGTTTATATAACAATGGTTGTTTATTTTTTATCCGGCAATCAAAATGATAAATTGAAACAAAAGCGCACTGATTTTATCGAAGTATAAAACGCGATCAAGTTGATTTACATAATATTTACAATAGTTATAGCGCATTGCCACATTTAGCGCAAACTAAGAAAAACATAGTTTAAAATAAGAAAAACATTTAATTAAAAACGTACGTAGAGATGAAGTGTGATTTAAAAAAAGACAAATTCTTACAAAATTTACAAGCAAGCCTTAGCAGCTCAAAGTGTACGCAGAGAGAAAGTTTTTGGATTAATTGTTTGAGGAATAAAAAAAAATAATTATGTGTTTTGTCGATTTTTTTAATGCAGTTTTGTCGCAGAATCTTGTAAGTTATGATTGAGGTAATTATGATATAATCGGACAAAATGTGGTACGAGTATCTCTATCAACAAAACGCTAAGTGTGGCCACGGGCTATAGTGTGAATACAAAGACAATCAGTACAATATTAAGACTTATAGCTGCTTTCTTTAAATTAAATTCTGCAATAATTACGTACCTACAAATGATATGCAATGATACAAGTAGTGCTATATTTTATAACAAGTGGCTATACATATCACATTACCTTACGTAGTTTTAATTTTCATTTGTTTTTTTTTTCGTAACAATCATCTGAATTATATTTTCACAACTCCAATGTTACTTCTCTACGAATAGGAAACATTAATATGGCACATGAAACAATATATAATATGTTGAACAAAATGGATACTAATTCATAATATTATGATGAGACGCATTTTAAGTTAGTTTATAACACCTATTAGAGATAGGAGAGTGCAGTGATGTTGTTTTACTAACTATTGAAAATGTTTTGTTATCGATTTAATAGGGTCAATGAGAGAAAAAAATAACAATATGTATTTCATTTTATGTACAAGCACAATCATGAACATAAGCAGTTGTCTCCTATCTTTAATGCAGTATGAATATTAATTTGTAGTCCTAAATCAGTCATACTACACATGGGATTATTTGTCATTTTATGTCCATGTATTACCATTTTCTTCGTATAATTTTATTATGAAGTTGAAAGCCTACACACCTAATTCTCATTTACTAACAACTAACTCTGGATGTCTCTAATTGAGGTTTATTGTTTAATCTAACTTAATTTACACACTACAGTGAATTTTATCGTTCTCAAATTATTGCCAAGCGTTCATTCATTCAGTTTCTACTAGAAAACTTAAGCTAGTGATATAATATCCCACAAATTCGTTTACTGATATTTGCCGGACTAAATTAATTTTATTAATCCAATCAATAACACGATAAACATTTCTTATCATTTACATAATTGTTGTAATTTATTTTACCATAAGTTTTCTCAATAATCGACTAACAGTGGTTATTTACATAATTTACAAGTGTTTACTTTACATAAGACTAGCTACAATTTCGATAGAACGTAATAAATTATTATTATCATAAAATATTTTGTTATTCACTATATTACAAAGTATAATGCTAGAAAGAAAATATTAGCCTCGAAACGAAGATAAGTTACATACAGTCTTTCATTGTTAATTAAATCATAGCCAAAAAGCTTATAATATATCGCAATAGTAGGTAGGTCGTGTATAAAAAGTCTTTAATTTTCACAATGTTGATCTTTACAAGGTGCGGAAGAGCAGTGATTATAACGAAGTCACTTTCAATTATTGTAGTGCACTTTAAAGATACATCGGTCTAAACGTCCGTTTGGCACAAGTCGCCGAAAACCGGCAAGGCGTGATACTACCGCGTCACTGAATCGATTCGTGGGTGAGGTGCCGCAGGCGCTGATGCATGTGACGCTTGAGTACCGGTCAGAACATTCTGCCCATGTCGAAAGGAGGTAAGGCGAGCCAGCGTCCGCGTAGCGTCGTTGTCGAAATTAGGCCTTTCATATTGATGCTTCGGTCGCGGTCTTTGCGGTTGCATAGCTTGCAATTCATCATAACCACAGTCGTCACCATAATTCTCATCTTCGGATTCGTCTTCTCCGAATGCTCTGTACGTAGTTTCGGATTCTGAATTTTTTCTAGAGTTCCCTCCGTAACTTCCCCCGATGAGAGATTGTGTGGCATCTGTGATAGCCTTTTTCTCGGGCTTTCTCTCTTCTAAGCTCTGATTGTATCTGATTTGTGCTTTCTGTGTCTTGTCTAAAGAAGGTAAATCATAAAATTTAAGGACATTAGGGTGGCCTTGGAAATACTTTTCACTGTAAACATTTCTGTTGTAATATCCACCATTGCTAGCTGGATAGAGTTCTTCGTCTGGCGCATAGCGGGTATCGTAACTTTCTACATTCTTGCTTCCAGGAGGAAACCACCCCTGTTAAATAAATAACAATATTTCACTAAATGCAACTGGCAATAAAAAAGAAATATTATTTTTTTCTCTACACTAAATGCTTACCAAAGAACTAACACACTGCCGGGTATTTGCTACCAACGTAACCGAAGCATAGGCAGCCGGGGATGTTGCGGTTTTGCTCGTATTCCATTCATTTCCATTTACTCTGGAATTCGTAACTTCGGCATATTCAGGCAGTTGTTGGGTCACTTTATCGTACTCGGAGTTGGTTTTTTCTTTGTATTGACTCGTTTGATTGCCGGACATACACAGTCCAGGCTGATTTTCCATCCATAAAAGCGACTCAGTTTTAGTAACTGTATTTTTGTTGTAACAACTGCTGAGAGGGTGTGACAAGGAAACAGCAGCTTTTATGTTCATTTGTGTCACTAAGCTTGTACCATTAGAATCTAAAACAGAAGAAAAAAAATATTATATCTATATTATTAAACGTGAATAGACTCGAATAAACGAAGGTGTAGGCATATAAGCCACAAACAAAGTTAATTGGTTTTCAATACAGTTGTATGGTATAGCGCACTTTCAGAGGCTGTCATTAGTATTCGAAAGTTAAATCTTACGCATAGGCATCTTTTTTTTTCGTGGTCGTAACTTACTTTTACAAGCTCGATCATTATTTTATATACTAAGTACATAAAAAGTTGGATAGCAAGGAGTTTTTAGTTTACGTTTTCTTTTATCTTTTTTATTTTATCTTTTATATCTTTTTTATTTTTTCTTTCATATCTTTTTTATCTTTTTATCTTTTTCAATTTTTTTATCTTTTTATCTTTTATCTTTTATCTTTTATCTTTTTATCTTATGGTTTATCTTTTTATCTTTTTATCTTTTCGATTGCGAATTCGAAGTCGCCTTCAATTTCGATCTTCGATATTTTATTTAAGGTAAAAACCAAACAAGATGGAAATTGGCCCCCAAAATCTTGAGCAAACATATCTCTTTGATTTTTTTTTTACTAATTCTCACAACTGTATTGAAAAACGTCGTGTGATACACGGGTGTATAGGTTTTTGCAAACTCGAGACATTAAAAACCATCGCCTTCGGCTCGGGCTTGTTAATGACAGCTCGTTTGCAAAAACCTACTTCCCGCTCTTGTATCACAATGTACTATTAAAGGTAACTGGGTGAATCAACAAACGAATTGCCTCGAGAGAATAAAACAAAAACATTTACATTTACTGGGTCTTTATTTTTTGGATTTGTATCATTCCTTTGTGCCTGCCAACATGAATGCGAAATGAAAGAGATCCACTGCGCTAGCAAGAGAGGACTCGTGCTACCTTTCAACTTGAAAGTAATCTAGCATTCTGCCACCCTCGCAAGGCAAAACCTCCATCAAACAAACGCGCACCCTTACCACCCTACGACACCCGAGAATGTTTTTAATTTTGAAATTCTGATGCTGATTCTAGGGAAAAATTTAAGTGCGTCTTCACTATATGGTATTTTTATTTCAATGGTAGGAGCTATCTCTAAACTAAATAAAAATAGAAAACTATATTTTGCTCACCGTATATATTTGGCAGAGCTAACTTTTTCGCGAAAATATTATGTCTTCTTATGTAAATAATTCCTCCAATTATAATGATTTTGAATATAACGATGGCACCTATTAATAAATAGAACCATGTTTCCATTACAAAATCTCCAGCAACAATTGACACTTCTCCATTATTGGGATACCTAAAAAAACATTTATAGGTTTAAAATAAAAGTGATGAAAATTCATCATGTTTCATGGTGGAAATTACTTTAAATAATTACCTTGATAATGGATCTAATCCAACAGACCTTGAATCAATATTCAAGTAGACCTTTTGGCTAAAAGGTCCCAAGCCAACTATAGTTTCTGCTGCAATTTGTACTGAATAACTAACTCCAGACGTTAAATTGGTCATAATAAGACTGGTAGCTTGGTGAACGGTTGTATTAATGGCCACCATAGATTTGTTGGCTGGTATATCCAACCAATTTAACACTACATTATATCCTACAATAGCTCCATTTTGTAGATTAGGCTCTGGAGGGTGCCATTTTAGATGTACAGTTGAAGAGTTATAAATATACATTTCAATATTTGTTGGTGGACCATCGGGAACTGGAAATAAATAATTGGTGTTAATCCACAATACAACTAAGCTTTATTTTTATTTTGTTAGTAAAATAATTTAAACGCTTACCGTCATCCAACGTTTGGGCTACTCTGGAATTTGATGGCTTCCCCTCAAACTTCTTATAAAAGGGTACAAGGAAGAATTCGTATCGCGTATATTTTCTGAGCGATGTTATTTCATATCCAGATACATCGTTGGAATGCAGAATAGTTTTCATTTCATACTCGACCGTTTGGTTGTCTAAGGGTCTAAAATAAATAAAAAGGCCCTCGAGGTAGTAAAAATTTAGTATCTCCCACATAAGTTTTATTGTTTTCGAGTCAATGGGCGTTGCTTCAATGAGTTCCACGATGTTATCTGTCATTATATTTTTTCTGTACTCTGTATTGTTTGAAAATATTCCTCCCTCCCATAAGGAATTATTTTCCTCACCAACTGTCACAGCATCTGAAGGTGGGCTCGGTCCTGAGAGGCCGTGTGAGTTTTCTGCTCTTACAATAAACATGTACGTTATCCCAGGAATCAAAGACTTTACAATGTAGTGTGTCTGATGAACTCTTTTGGTTACGACAACCCATCCTCGAGAATTCCTAGGAGTATTATTTCCTGACAGTGTCTCTCTCGAAAACATCTCGACTTGATATCCAATAATAGAAGAAGAACCAATTTTATTATTTTGGTTCCAGGTTATAGTAACACTTGTGTCTGTGATGTTATAAATTTGAGGCTTCGTCGGAGGTCCCGGTAAAGCAGATGTATCGGCTGCTCTAAAAAAATGTATGTTCGGATTTGTGGGACTATCAACAATAAGAACACCACTCCAAACATATTTTCCGTGTTGAGAAGAAGCTACACAAGTGTAGGTACCACTGTCATCTTTGTCTAAATCTCTCAAAATAAGTGATCCGTCGGATGAAATATTTCTTCTGTGATTTTGTATTAATGCTTCCCCTTCGAAATACCATGCAATGACCGGCTCAGGTGTGCCGTTGGCCGTACAGGGGAAAACGGCCATCGATTTTATAGGTAACGTTTGGTTAGAGGGACCGTTTGTTATGATTGGCGGTGGGCGGTCATCGTCTGAAGTCACGCTTAGTTTTCCTCTAACAAACGAACTGCCAGCAAAGTTTACCGCCGAACAAACTATTGTGTGTCCGCTATCGTTTTTATTTGTTCCATTAATTGTTAAAACAGTAACGCCGTCAATTAAATCCGAAGCGTGAAATTTGCCTTTGGAAGTGCCAGGTAACATAATGGTTCTATTGCCTTCTAAACTCCAAAACATTGTTGGTTCTGGTTTCCCTGACGAAGTGCAAGTGTACGTGGCAGGGTGACCACTTTCTACGATCACTGAATTCGGCTTCAGTGTTACTGTTGGTGGATCTAAAACAAATTATATTTATTTACACGCCGCAAATTCACAAATGTCCAATACATTTGCTGTTCACGTTCACTGGGGGCTATTCACGTCACGTTTTCACACACTCAGTGATGTGAAAGAAAAAGAAAAAACCCTTACCCTTACCCTGAAAAATTAACTTTACGTTATTTCTATGGGTTTAAAGCAATGACGAAATACGCTATGCTATAAAGTGTTAAATTGAATGTCAAATACATCATAGGAAATAAAATCAATGCTTAACTTAAGTTAATTCAATCACATAATTATTATCTATCATGTTGCGTTTTGAACTACATTCAATTTTGCTTTCTATGGTGTATAGACGTAAAATTAATTGTTCAGTGTTTGCAAAAAAAAATTGATTTAAATATCGTCTGCTTATATACGTAAATGCCATCACCTTTTTAAACATTTCACATCACCAAATGTAGCTGACGCGTTACGTGAATAACATGGCTGATCCCTATAGAGCACAGTGAATACATCACATTCGCAAGGTTCATAAGACATTTAGTAAGTTTGACTGCATACATAAAACACATAGCATCACAAAACAGTGTTAGGATTTTTCAAGTTGTTTTATATCAACTCACCGTAAACGGTCAAGTACCCACTCGCGCTCACGGCACCGACTGCATTGTCAGCTTCGCATGTGTACTCTCCCTCGTCACTCAGAACAACGTCGTCGAGCCTGAGGCTCCTGTCGTCGAGGACTTTGACGCGGCCGAGTGGCATGTTCCCACCGCCGGCGGTCCTCCGCCACAGCACGTCAGGCAGGGGATCCCCGCCCACTCTGCATTGGAAGGTGACACTGCCGCCGGTTTGTGCTATCACGTCCTCCGGTCCAGCGATCAAATATGGTTTGACTGCAGAAAAAGGTTTAAATTAAATTAAAATCGCGTTTTTGATAAAATGAAAATGGCTTAAAAATGTTTACACATTTAACATAAGGTCAGGCAAGGTTCACCTAGCACGTGATTAAAGAAACTACAAATAGGCCTCTTGACGTACTAATTTCAGACGGCCGCCGGCTACTTTGCTCGCGTTAGTTCTTGTACGGTCTATTTCAGACTTAGTGCGTCGAATGAGATAAAGTTACAAGATAGAAAGAGACCACAACTTTGCGTTTGTTGCGTGTTTTTTGCGGAACCAGGCGCTATTGCGAACTGAATTGCACTTCTTGTGTCAGCTATTTCTTTAAATCATCTTACGGAGTGAGCTTTCTGTACCGTTAGGTACTAATGTGTATGTATTCCGGGTAACAATTAAATCTTGTTTACTGGGACAAACTTAAACTACAGGATAGTCAACATGAAAACATAGGTAGATAGTAAAAACATAACGAGCTAACCTACTTTATCTTTTTGCTTCAATTTGTCTGCAAAACTACACTCTTTTCACTGAACGCCTACTGCGTGAACCGAATGAGGTTAGGTAGATTTCTTTTGAATGTCTCTTTGGTAATATCACCTAACGGTAAAACTAGTCGTGTAGCTTAATTACTTACTGTGTATCCTGAGCGTGGCAATAGCAGATTCTCTTGTGCCAGCCGCATTCCTCGCAATGCATTGATACCTCCCGGCATCAGTTTGCCTCGCGTCTTGTATTACGAGACTCCCGCCGTCTACTAAATGCATCCTGAAGCAATAACGTACTAATGCAAAAATATATCAAACAATTTTTAATTTCCTATTTCTGAGAGAAGCCATTAAGTGATTCCTCCGAATGAGTTTGGCAAAACCCACGTTGGTGAGTTGGAGATTGATAGAGTAATTTACACCCTTTTTAGGACATATTGCAGATTGCATGAAGAACTCTCTTCACGATATATACGTTCATCGTCAAACAAGTACTATTTTATTCCATCACGGGCACCCAACTCGGTAAAGTTAAAGGTCTAAACCAGGACATCCGAATATGAGGCTAAAGACTCATCTCTATAGCTTAGGTGTAAGACTTTACTGTCGTCTCATAAAAGGCATAGCCCAGAGTCTAGGCTATCACGACATAACTCGCTATTTACGAGGCGATCATAATATTTAGGAATTTCATTTTCATTAAGTACATTGAACAAAGCTAGAAGAAACAAAGTCATTCAAATATTGGGCGGAATAATTCAATAGGAAATTAACATTTAATAAAGGGTCCGGCGAGTCAGAACTATTCAGATTTTTACTTGATTGCTTGTCGAGCTCTTCAAATATCCCCTTCTTTATGACTTTGATGTAGTCTCCCTACTGTTAATTATTTTCATGCTTCGCCATACACGGGGTACCCTCAAGATGTTACCTAACGCCATGCCTCATAAAAATTCATGGACAACGAATGGAAATGAATTGGCAATAAAACTTTTTGCGAAATTCAATTTGATGTAAGCGGTGATTTTTATTCAATAAACTCTGAATAAGCCGAGTCACCTTACCAAAATGGTTGAAACAACCCTAAATAAACAGCAAGTCACAATTTCAATATCGGTTCAAAGATCTTACACCAAAATGGGGCCTGTTTTTAGATAAGGCTGATTATAATAATATCTGTTGTCCTTCAACACAGTTTTCCGTTAAAGTTGAACTATCAATTAACCCGAAAATCAGAAAATCTCATTTTATTTTACACAAGTCGTCTTACGACTTCATTCAAGAACAAAGACAAGACTATCGCGTTTCCACCATTCCATTTAACTCGAAGAGCTCTTACCGACTACCCTCAATTTTGATTCATTCCTGTATTCGATATTAACATGAACACTTATTAGGTATTTACGCCAAGTGATAGCCATTCAGACACTAAAGTTGAGAGAAAAAATAAAAAATTTCAACATTTTTCATTACGATATCTCACGCTAGCAACACTGTGTCTGTCCTTCCATTAGCGTTCTAGTGCTCGGCCGTTCAACACAACATTATTAAACTCGTATAAAAAAGTGAGTGATTATAAGTATTTCTTGCGGAAATCAAAGTATCCGAAAAGAAATATTCAAAATAATCGGATTCATCGTCAAAACGAATTGTGAAATCTACGGAATTGTTATTATTGGTTCAGAAAATCCATATTGCTCCAGTGTTGGGTACACCTCTTAGAGGGTGTTACGTTCACAGCAGTATACATTGAGGGTAGTTGGAAGGACTATCGCCTTTGTTTTAATTACTGCAAGAGGAGCTAATCAAGATGCATTCTTCGGTGATGGGTACACTTCATTAAGAGGGTGTGACCTTCACGACAACATACATTGAGGGTAGTTGGTAGGTGAAAAACCTGAGGACTATCGCCTTTGTATTAATAATTGCAAAAAATAATTGCAAAGCATCTATGTTGAGGACACTGCATAAAAGGATGTGATCATCACGACGACATACATATGAGGGTGAGTTAATAAGATTATCGTCTCTATATTAGGTAATAATTGCAAAAAAGTCAATCAACATAATATATTCTGCAGTCTATGCTTCAGTGTTGGGTACACTTCATTAGAGAGTGTGACCTTCACGACAATATACATTGAGGATGGTTATTGGGACAACGCCTATGGATTAATCATTCCCAAAAATGACAAGATTATCTTGTAAGCAACTTCCAAAATAGCAAATTGGTGCTTAAACGCCCCCATACCATGTTGAAAACACCGGTTGACGGTTCTCGTCCGATCACCGAAATTAAGCAACATCGGGCGCAGTTAATACTTGGATGGGTGACCACCTGGGAACACCGCGCGATGCTGTTTTTTTTTTTATCACCAACTGTATTGGAATGATATAAAGGATCAAAACGATTACCTTTAGAAACTATTTCGATATACCCTCATATCAATATTTTCTTTTACTGTCTGCTAATTTAAATGAACCAAGATTACTTTACTAGACCAGGTCTGAAAAGTACCCGCAATCAAATGCACTATTTACAATTATTTTAGTCTTCCGCACGAATCGTTTCTTGTTGTGGTCATTATTTATAGATACATCAATAAAAAGTCCATTGACAACGTCTTACAAAATCAACTAGTAATAGGTACTACTCAAAATTTGAAATGTACGAGTGAGACACAAAAATTTTATTTGATAATATAATATTCTAATAACTTCTGTGTATATTATGTCTTTTATCAATAATATGAAATACAGTTAATCAAGATCCAATATTAACTGGCACTGGAGGAATATCTGAGCAATCCACCTGTCGGTCCATGGTGGACCCACGGGCCAAATCGCAGGACAGCACTCGTCTCTTGCGACGACTTTTCTCGAAGATTTACCCAGTACAGAAGGGTCTTGATTTCCCCACAAGAACAGCACCAGGAGCAAAACAGCCTTGCAAGTACTTATCGATGTCCTCTTTTGACATTTCCGTCGACCTGTCATGTCAGGCGCCGCGCGGCCGCCGATCAGAGTGCTGGCGGAGCGTTGCGCTGTTTCGAACCTCGTGCGGACTCGCGCATGTTCGCATATAGTCGGGTCGGGGTAAGAAGGCAACCCGTGGTACCCCGGGGGGACCATCGGGGGTACCACGGGCAATAAACGACACCTACTTACTCGTACGTTTGCCGCTTAGCTTATAGAATAACCGCATTCATAAAATATTCGAGCCTGATGATATTATTTCATCGTGCTTAAATATGAGTGGAAAATTTATTTTTTCTCTCTTTATGTTCTCAAAACAATGAACAGAATTTAATGTGTATTTTTTTTTCTCTTCTTTAGTTCGCATGTAGTGCAATGACACTTTAGATATCTAGGTACTATCCTAGTTTCATTCATAATAATTTACTTTTATACAAAAGGTTTTATATTATGAAGATTTATAAACTATTGAACCACTAACATTACAGTTAGTTTTCATGTTTAAGTAATTAAAAATGAAAATGATTTTTTTTTTCAAATGGGCTTGATTTACAGGCTTTTATGAAAGCTTGAATCTGAAAAACGGGTTTGCGCTGAGAAGGTCTGGCAAAAAACTCGGCTATTATATTCTGTTCACATACAATTGAATATGAGACAACCTATTCGATAACATACTTAATTTTTTTTTGTTATTCCATTACAAATACATGTTTTTAATACAACCATTCTTTCATCGTAACTCGATGTATTAGATATTACATCAAATTTATCAATGCTTTAACTGAGTTAGGATGCATGCTTTTAAAAGAATGCAATATTTTTGAATATCAAAGTTATTTATAGTTTCTATAATTGACTATTTCTTAAATTTCTTAAATGAATATTAAATATGGAAAATGTAGAGTCCTTATAAAACAATCGATGATATGTTTATTTAAATTTATTTTAGGTATCCTTGTGCCTGTATCTACAGGAATATCGGTATCCATACCTAGGAATAACGTAACGCAATGGAAAATATATTTAAAGACCAAATTAATTTTTGCTAAATCAAATATTTTTATTTTCAGGCGATCGCGCCGCTAATTAACTAATGGTTATCTATGCATCAAAAATGTTAAAGGATTTGGAAATTACCAATATATATATAAGATCATAGAATCATTAAATACTTCATTGGATTTATGATAATATGAACAATGATGGTTCATAATTTTGGCTTGCATGTATCATATTTATTTTTTTGTTCTTTTAGAGTTGATACATAGCCTACATTTTATGTTTTCTGTATTTAATCATTATTAAATAAGTCTAATATTTTGTTTAACTTTCATGCCGATGGATGACGCCGCTGCAAGGATTTAGCGATGATGATGACTGACCAAGGTCAAATGATAATTGAAAATTGGGTCATCACTGCTTCACTAGGAACTTGAATACCAGTACAGTAGTACTTCAGCTGTGGTATGTAATTAACTGATTATTATTAAACGAAGATTAGAGACTTATCTCCTGTGATGACAGTGGAATTATTGGGTAAGTGACAAAAAAAAAAATTTTTTTTTTCATCGTCGCAACAAATCTACAAAGCATTAATCGCGAACAATCGCGAATAACATTTCGACATGTCTACCTATTTACATGTTATATTTGCTCGTTGATTTTTGCGATTATCAACTTGGAAAAATCAGATCACATTTTTAAACTGAAAGACTGCTAAATTAAAAAATGGTCTTGATGCAGAAACTGAAGAACTTAAAAAGTATTGTCTAATATTTGTATTCCAATTGTATATGTGGTTTTTTGTTTACAACTAACCAGTACAACAGCGATAGTAGTGTTGGGGTGACTGTTAAAATAACAATTATTGATATTAAACAACATTATTATAACATGAATAAGAATAACAATTATGCCTTCAGTTAAAATTTTAATATTATGTGAAATGAGAAACTCAACACGGTTTTACATACTATATTGTATAAGATGTTTACTGTCTGACAATATTAGAAAACATGCTTATTTCAGACTATCTTAAGTTTCTATTGTTATCACTTTATTAGAACTCAGGAATAAACAGTAGATACAGTTACTTCATCAGCCTTTGTCTCAGAATCAACTTTAAAATAGGCTTATAAGATGATTTCTCTATGGCTTTTTTCAAAATCTCTTGAGAATATTCTTACTTCACCCTATTCAGTTAAAAATATAATTTAAGGTCACTTTAAATCTTAATGACCTTATTAAAGCTGTACCTACACCAAAACCCAAATAACAATATTATTATGGAAATTAAATAAAAATATCATTGTTAACTCCTTTAATAGAAACAACTCTAAAAAGCTATGAATAAAATTAAACAACACTTTACGAAAATACTTATGCCTACTCCTGTGTTTTCGTAAAGTGAAGTCAAGATGAACAAAAATTTACGAACTAGTTCTCTGCAACCCATAGATTTATTAATCTTATATATTAATAAATTGATCTTATTTTTTTTCTTTCCAAAAATAATATGTCTCGGTAATATTTATTCTACTCAAGTTTATAAAAATATATTCGTGATCAATTTACTGTTTAAAATATATATTTCATGGTTGCATATTAACAGCTCAATTTATTACGATTAATCAAGTGTTGCATTTAAAAGTTTTAACTGATACAAATATTTTCAAGCTTGTTGAAAGAGGTTTAAAACCTCTTTTAATCGTCAAGACTACATACGAGCAGTACTGCTAGAATATAGTCTTAATATACCCTTGGTATTCGCACATATAAAAATATATGTTTTTGTACATATATTATTATTAATATATTACACTAATAATATTGATTTACTATCTATTACAGTTTTAATATTTCTACAAAATTATGCCATTAATTATTAATTTGCTTTGAATATCAACTTAAGTTGTTATTTTTATTTTTTTGCTCAATATTAAGCGATTATGCTTATTATTCTATTAATTTAAAAGCATTTCTTATTTACAAATGTCATGGCTCTAAACATCTACCTAATAAGTGTTCATGTTAATATCGAATACAGGAATGAATCAAAATTGATGATTAAACGAACTTACCTTAAGTGAAGTTCTATCATAATTTTGTGAATTCCTGTATGAAGATATTAACACCCTCCCGCCCCTGTTTTGTGGAAAAACCCATGTATGAATTTGTAAATAAAAAATGTACATATTACAATAATAATAAATATTTATTGAAGACAACATAACCCACATATATATATATATATTATTATTATATTTACATATATAATATTGTGTGGTTATGTATAATATTGTGTAGTTATGTATATATTAGGTATATGATACATATTTGGGTGCTCTGTAGTGCTCCTACCAAGACGAGCTTATCGAAGCACAAAGGCACTCTTATAATAATTACTCTGAACTAAATGAAAGGACAGACACAGTGTTGCTAGCGTGAGATATCGTAATGAAAAATGTTGAAATTTTTTATTTTTTCTCTCAACTTTAGTGTCTGAATGGCTATCACTTGGCGTAAATACCTAATAAGTGTTCATGTTAATATCTTCATACAGGAATTCACAAAATTATGATAGAACTTCACTTAAGGTAAGTTCGTTTAATCATCAATTCTACGTTAAGTGCGCTCTATCGAACTGGCGAGCAACTTTCATTTGATATCCCAAAGCTCCACATTTTAATATATCTGCCAACTTTGGCAGATTTCCGCAATCTAAAACTTTGTTACGAACGGCCGTTTAGTGCCCACATAAGTTATTCAGTTAGGTTCGGATATTGAACAGAATTTGTTGACCTATATACTAAGTTCTTTCAACAGAACATAATTACGAAATTTATCTCGAATTACCTATGAATTTTAAGACAATATCACAAGAAACATAAGAAAATTTCGTGTTTTGGAAATAATAGCCAATATTTTTTGCATCATACACGTCGTATTACGTAGACATTTCTATATCTATAGAAACGTGTACTATTTTAAGATTTTATATACTACAGAGCAGGTCTATTTATTTAAAATTACGTGAAATTTACCTGGAGTCACCGTCAAAATGCAAGATTTGGCTATTCTTTTTCCAATATACAGTCGGTTCAGGGGAGCCTCTTGGTGGTGAACATTCTAGTATAACCGTTTCCCCTTGCGCTGTCTGCGTTGACACAGGTTCCAGGCGGAATTCTTCACGAATAACTGTATGCAAATAAAATCAATACATATATGAGTACCTATTATAGAGAAACGGTAAGATGCACCATGGTTTTAGTTTAAAACTTTATGTAAGTTCACACGGATAATCCCAGAGGTAGAGTCAAACTTACCAGCGACGTGTAAGGTTGCATTTCGACTTCTAGCTGTCCCGTAAGGATTGGTAGCTTCACACCAATAAACTCCTGCATCGGAATGCGCTCTTCCATGGGTCGCTCTCAAGAAGAATAGTCCTCCAGCCGGCAGGAGGCTTCTGTGAGTATCAGACACTACGAGGACTCCACTCTTGTACCATCTGATCGTGGGGGCTGGGGAACCACCAGCTCGACAGTTGAGGGTAGCGGGCTGGTGCCTGGCAACCGTCACGTCCAACGGCTGCTCAATTATGTACGGCGCTTCCCCGCTGCTCATGTAATCATCACTCAGGCCCCCATCCACGCAACCTGTTGAGAAACAATAATTTAAATAAAACACATATTGGGACTGATACACCTAAAGACATTAGCAATAAAACTTTTTAAGGATTATAGATGGAGGTAAATCGTAGGTAATAATATATAGGTAAAGTAACTTAATACTTATTTTCTTCGACGCAATATTATTAATAACATGAAAGTTTAGTCGTCATACATCCGAATATGGTTAACGCCATCATTAACTTATTTTCCCCAGGCAAACTCTTTGGTTTTTTTTTTTTTCAGAAAATCTGTTCTTATTCCTTGCCGAGTTCTCGTGACTCTAGTTGTTTAAGAAAAAAGGGGGAATCTTTTTTCTTAAACAATATAGAGTCAGCGAGACATTCATTCTCTTAACAAAGGAGATACAATATTTTAGAGATTTTAAACCCTGTGAAAACGCATTTGTTTAATTTGAAACAAAGTTCTTAAAAACAATGAAGTATTACAAGACCAAACATACTTAATGGATTGCCACTTAAATTAAAGCAAGAGTACTAAACTAGGTATTATTTTAAACTTAGCCCACAATAGACCTCTGTAGGCTTTCACATATATTAATAATGGGTGGAGTGTGTCATTCTCAGCTACTTTAAAGCAGCGCACAATAATAATGAGCCATAAACACAGGCTTCGTCCCCTAGGATTCTGTACTATGGGACCCTCACTATTTTACTCTGTTTACAACGAACGGCACAGATGTTAGTTTTTGACACTTGAATTGATGTACGTCTTTTGTGCCTCGGGCTATTATTATAGCGAAAAACTATCGCTGAAAAAATCTGCCGATTTCGTCCACTAACCGATCAAGCTATTTTGTGAGTTAGGACTCGATATTCGTGTTACAAAACAGGGATTGCCTCTATTGTGCAAAATAATTGTGTTTATTTATTCACGTATTACGGATTTACAATTATCGTGTGGTGCGGTATGGCTTATCTATAATTGAATCTGGAGCACATTTGTTATCCTTCGATTTTCCCCATGTTGGTATTCAAGATTATCTACTTTTTTTGTTCGACCTAATTTTTTTTGCTTGTTACTGATTTGTCAGCAAGAACAAGTTTCGCATCCCTCTATAACCTTGAATCGAAGTTTGGTTCTATATTTAGGTTGGGAGTGCGATCCACGAAAATTCGTCTACTAAGATTTGGATTTGAGAGTTTTGGGACTAAGTAAGATTTTACCTTTGATCTTGATTTTAAGATTATAATTCCATTCCTATGGTAACAAATATACTAAAGAGCATCTTGAAAGTCATTTAGGTTTAACATGGTATTTTGGACAACCTATCCTAGGAAAATAAATATTTCCTATGGGACGAGCACATACTTAATATTGTTTTTATATTTTAAACAAACCATTACGTAAAATAACAACGTATCTTTGTCAATAGTTGTTAGTTTACACGACATCTTAAATCATGTAGCGGAAAGAGACCAAAACGATAAAAATTTAGCTAGGCCCATAAAATATTGTTTATATAGATTTCGATACGCTATTTTATCGCACATAAAACTAAAGTTTATGGCTCAGCTAGGCGTTTGAACTATCCATGTCACATATCAGAAGTAAGAAAATCTATATGCGATTATGTGAAAGCCTACAATATAAATTATAAAATTATTATTTGGACTATGTACAATAGCAGCAGCTATAATAAATAAATAGGCTGAGTCGTCACTTCCGGTAAAACAAACTTTCTAGGGTTCCGTACCAAAATGGTAATTGGAACCCATATGGTGTGACTTTCTACGCTCGTCTGTCCGTCTTTCTCTCTGTCACGTTCGATTATTTCAGTAGGTACAAGTATCTGTACCCTTTTAGATATTAACAATAAATCCTTACAAACAAAGTTAATTTTGCGGTTTAGGTTTTTTAAAAAAAGTTTTACGTCTTGAATAGTATAGAAACCTCCGTGCGCGATTTTTCTGCTCGATAGTTTTTGATTTATTGGTTATTGGGCAAACTGTCAAAAAATGTGAAATAATTACGATCAAAAGGCATTAACGTATATTTAACAGGAAAAATAAAATCAACTCTCTAACTAGTATAGGTACTTTTTTTGTTACTAACAATTAACTGCCGAAAACAAAGTTAGGCTTACGGTTCGCCAACAAAAGTACCTACTTGTAAATTATACTCATAAATTCAGTGAACAAAAGTGATTCATTTAACGTTTTACTTCTTTAATAGTATGGAACCCTCGGTGCGCGAGTCCAACTCGCACTTGGCCGGTTTTCTTTTAAATTGAGAAATACGATTTCGAAACTGAAGTTACGGGAAACATTTATAACTGCGTTTGGATTTGCCCGGATTTTGATTTATGAGTTTAACTTGAAAAGCTATGATGTCAGGAAATACTCGGTTGAAGCCAAACTATCCAAAAGTCCGCGTGGCGGATTAAATGTGAAACCCATGTCACTGTTATATTTTTTATATTTTTTTTAGTGGCGCGTGTCAACATGTGCAAGTATTATAAATTAGCTGGGGGACATAGCGCTCCCTCGCAGACTTTTTTAACAAAGATTTTTGAACAATAGCACATAACTACACGCGTGCAAATGAAAAATCACTCCCTTTGCCGTTAGGCGTCTCCTGTGTCGCCGTTAATGTGAAAACACTTGGATACGAATCATTAATTTGCCGCCAGCGCTCTCTATTGCTGAAAGGCGTGTCATTCTCGACTGGTTATAGCTTGGTAAAAACTTGTTGGAACAGAAATATTTTTTTTGTTTCTCCGATAGGAGTTAGCTACAATAAACCTGTTTATTTTTGGTCATAACTGCATCAAAAAAATTTTTTTCCACAATTTATTTATTTATTCGTTATTATTAAATTACCAAACTTTATTGTTCACCACCGATGAAGGACCTCAGGATATGGCCATCCGAATGATTTACGTAAACCTTTTTCGTACAAGCAAGCAGTAACGCCATCTGTCAAAATTATATGGCGCTAAATGGTGCTAAGCGACCAACAACGTCCACCTTACTGAGGCAAATTAAGCATTTTTGGCACTGATAAACTGGCGAAATTATTTACGCCGTCTATGTCTATTAGTAATGTATGTCTATTGAGTTAAGGTGTTACGGCCCTAGCCCTACCAGCCCGCGAAATTAAAATTTTACTTAGTTTTCCGCAAATATTACACTAACTTCATAATTGTAGGTTTATAGCAATTAATTTTGCGGGTATAATATTTATGCATCTCCATACTTTTAATAAAAGCTTAACTCGGAAATTCCCACTCACCTGATATTGGTTTCCAAAAGATAACTTTTTGCAGTTTCCCAGATTTTGAGCTATCGGGAACCAATATGAAGTACCTAATTGAGTATTGTTGAGCAAAGTTTTTATTTATAACTTGTAGATGCATAAATGTTGTGCCCACAAAACTCATTGTCAAAAGCCTACGATGTATATTTAGCACCTACTATTAGAAATTTGAAATTTCGCGCCCGGATAGTTCCCCCCATTAACCTAGTTCTTCTAGGTGTCAAGAGACACATAATCTGATCTTATTTCCTAGCATCAAGCACGCTATCACCCTACGCAATCCGATAGTCGTTTGAACTTCGAATATCTAATTCTAATGACCGTGATTGGCTCCCTAAGGAGGCAATCATGATTTTTCGAATTTTGAACACGTGTTCGTTCAAATTTTGGGACCCTCCGCAATATGACGCTCGCCCGTTATTACGCTATTTTGTATAATAGAAGCGTTTGATAATTGGCGTCATTTAGCAACATTTGCTACTAATGACAAATATTGTCCTCAGTAAATTGATCCAGATCTGCAAAATTACAAGTTGCCGGGATATTATCAAAACCGTGATATTAATGTAATTTTTCACTAGTTAACTTATTATTAATAACACGAAACTTTGACAACCGTCTCCATTTCTTACAGTTTCACAGGCTTGTTTCAGTGACATTTTAATTTCACTCTACTAATGAATTATGAATTTAGTATACCTAACTATTATCATTGTAAAAATATTCATATATTTTTCATACTGTAATTTTGTTCACAATGTTATTATTTACAATCAAGTCATAATAAAATAGTAGTTTATGAAACGGATGCATAATGGGGGGTATTAAAGCATGAGTGTGAATAGTATCACACGAGTGTTTTAATACCTAATTATGTAGAGTTTCATACACTACTTTATCTACGCTCAAATTATCATAAATCCAAACCATAAAATCTTGCTAACGTTTGTCGTAAATCCTTCACTTTGTTGGTAAAAGATTGTCGGTCATTTTTGTTGCAATTACTAAAATGTCAGGTGGAGTTAAATCTTCTTCAGTAGGTTTCACTGCTAGACATTTTTCCGCGCTAAGTTTTGACTAAGTAAAAAAAATAACACATTGAAATGTTAAAAGTTAGGTATGGCGCTAAAATTCAGTTGTAAACTGCGTAAAGTCTGTTAAAAAAGTCATTAAACAAAAGAGAGTAGAAAAATATTTATACAAGTCAGATAAAGTATATTTTTAGTGGATAATTAAATTATCAAAAATAATACATAATTCTTTTCAACATTCTGTATTAAGGCAGGGAAAAATTATTGTTTCCGTGAATTAATTGTTGTCTATGGTCGATCATGGCCCATCCCATGACTACCAACTAAATGTTGTCTGTGAACTCCATATATAAAAAAACAAAATTGAGGATTGGCTCTACACTCTCTTTTGGCTATGACGACCACAGAGAAAAGAAAGTTATTCCCTGGTCTGTGATGATGACACATAAAAATACAGGAACCCAGAGCCGAGTATCGTAATGGAAATTATTCAACTATCTATAGTTATTTCCATAGTACAGCGATTTTATAATGAATAACTTTTTAATAATTATAGAAGTCTGTGAATAAAGTAGGTCAATATGTGACACATTTTGATTTCATAATTCGAACTTTAAGCAATGAGCGTAGATAAAAAATGTTAAAGTGTTACCCATCTACATATAGTTTGAATAAAGAACAATTTTAACGACGACTTTTTGTTCGAATACACTTCTCATATTTTCTTAAATACAGAATAATAGCTCCAAGTTCAAGAAATGTCACGGCCAATGAAATAGCACTTAAAAGTTTACGATGCAAAAAACAAAACACACGCTGTTATACACATGTGTTGGAAATTAGCCGCCTCTATGCAACGGATGGCCGGATTATCCTAATATGAATTTCGTGAGTTACACTGTTTGTCTTGTGAGACGTTTTTCTAATGTAGGGACAAATTGTTGACGCAGTGTCATCTTTCATAGGGCCCGTCCGTACCTGGGTGAAACGAGGGCAGCCTTACAGCAAACAATCGGACATAGCCAATTTTGCTGTTACAAGGTTATCGTGGAATTTTGAACTTTATGTCAATGGCATAACGTTCGGAGATTCTTTCTTTGGAATTTGGCAAAGTGAAGTTCCGACGTAGTGGCAGTTGTAGCCATTTCTCTGACGGAGTTTACGGAAACGGCGCGTCGGCGACAGTTGCGATGTTTCTTTTCTTCTCTGTTTGTTTGCTCAGCGTTCCGACGCGTGGACAGTTGAAAAAATATAGACATTGATAGTGTAACTGAGACACCTTTCATCTCACTTACATAAAGTGTGGGTTAATTCGTATCATATGCCCGCAGCTAACCTTTTACCTTGATCCTAGAACCACATTATCGTAATAAGAAGTCCCCATTATTTTTATTTTCACTACAAAAATATAGCAATCTTAAATATGATATCGACAAAACTTCATATCATTTTCAGTATTCCTAGTTCATTGATATTGAACCAGCTGTTTTTAGGGATGTCACTTAAATTTATGGTACATTTTTGATATGAGCTACACTTCTTGTGATATTTTTTCATGCATCTTTACATCGTTCCCTACTTTTGTCTTTCGGCTAATTAGGGCAAATAATCTACACGTTGTATATTTTATTTGTGCTTCTCTAGATGTTCAATACCATTTACTTAACTACAGAAAACAAAATAAGGTATAAAGGTAAATTTTATCTTTGAGAACTAATCTACAAATATGTTAGAGTTCGGTCGTACTAGTTCAACCAATTTGTTGAACTAGATTGGATATTTTTGGCCAAATAGTTCAACTTCATCCAATTCTTATATCCCGATTTTTTGTAGGAAACCAGATTTGCTTCTGTAGAAAAAGCATACTGACCCGGATTCGAGCAGATTGCCTTTAAAAAACATAGAAGCCGCATTTGGCATTACGCAATCACAGATTCAGCAAAAAACGAGCAAAGCTTATATTATGGCGGCACCAAAAACACTTAAAGCAATCTGTTTTTATCTGCTCCTGAACTGTCTCCATTAATACCAGCAGATAAAAGGGTATAGTTTGCAAGCTGAAAGCTATCTGATCGGATGAGTGCTTAAAGCGACACAAAAAATATTTTAGCGATCGATCGTTTAGATAAAGATTTGCTTGTTAGCAGTGTGACATGTGTATTTAAAGAACGAACGATACGAATTTTAATAATGAAGAGAAATTCTTATCCGCCAGACATAGAGAGAGACCATCAAAAATGTCAAAGTTATGAGAATTTTTTATAGTCATGTACTTGTATTATACATATTGTATTCTGTGACTATGGTGAGACAAAAAGTAATTGGACTATCTAAAAAAAATCCCGCAGCAAACCTAGTATTTCAAAGAATAAAACTTACTTAGTGCAAAAACAATACACTGTCCTTGTCGATAATGAAAATTATCGACAACATTATTATATTAAAATTAATTTCCGACTTATTTAACTGTAATTTTTTTTTTATTCAAACTTCCGTTCCGCGATTATTTTAATTATGTAGTTACTACACTGTCTGGGCTTAGATTGAAAGCTTTTGATCTGATACTACACGTGCAGTAAATAATAGTAATAGGGGTCAAAATGTGTCTATATTCATAAAATAAAAGTCACTTTTGTTCGAAGCCAGACTGGGAGATACGAATCATTTTTTTTTCATATAATATCATTGAGCACAATGACTTATGGCGCATAGTGTGCATACTGCTGCCCATTGTTGAGTACTTCGATTGATTCTTTTTATTTTCATTTTTTTTAACCATGTTTCACGCAGCATCCATCACACATTAGATACAAAAGATAGGCGTCGTTTAACATTAGCTTAACTTCTTTACGCTTTGATAACCGCCTGGGGTGCGGCGTTTTTCTTTTTATTCATCGATTCCCGAGCCACAGCCTAAAATAAATACTGTAGCGTGACTTTACTAACTGGGGGAATATACATCATTCTGTTTGGTAAGTTCGTAGTCTGCTCCAAGTTTGGTTGATTGTAAAATATATGCAATAGACAGATGCGTCACTAAATCTCTGCATGTGTGTTTTGTTAAACTAATGAGTTTTGTCAATAAGTTACGCTGTCTTTTACATTTTTATAGCACCCAAGGGATCCATAACGTTTGTGGGTTAGACATGGTTTTTATCACTTGTGAAGCTTTTAAAATGTTTTAATCGTTTTTATTTAGATACTTTACCAGCCTCCCACCACACGCGGTCCTCCGCCATCCACCAGCTACTAATAGCGATCTTTCGCGGTCGTCAGTCCAGCGTAAACAATGATCTCCATTCTGATTCTGACAGTGACAACGTAAAAATGAAGATATTTGATTTTCGCCATTTAGGCGCTGATTGTTGCGTAACCTGGCGTGAGTGTCTATGGAACTAAAATAAAATGACATTTCAAACGACGGTCACTCTATTGTTAGCTCATAGTGGTCACTAGGAACAAAATGTTAATTTAGTACTGTGGACGTTCGAGGGTGGCGCTTCAAATTGGCACAAATATTAGACTATACAAATGTATCGTGTATGTATAGAAATTTACTGTCAGATGTATAGAATGATTAATCCATAAAATGGAGATCAGTGAGCGTAAAACTTATTTTAGGCCCTTATTTAGGCCAACAACACAAAACAAACTATTAAGGCTACATTTATAAGATTTGAACGAACACCGGTAACTAATGCTTTCCATTATATAATTCAAAATGAGTCCCCTCTAAAGTTTCCTCAAGAACTTTTCGGACGTTTCCTTCAGAAAGTTACTTTGAAACGGCGACAAATTGAAGCTCGTACATATTTTTCTAACGACATTTTGCTAAGTGGTGGCTCAAATCCAGTGGTACGATGTGGCACTAAATCGAATAGTCGGGTAGGGGTGTGTATTATTTTATGATTGTTTTTATTTTCTAGTGTCATATTTTGTAAAGAGTCTAAAGTAGAATGACCAAAGCTTTTCAAGTTTTCTCATGAACCAAAACCAAAATATTCTAGGAAACTAAAATAGTGTTTTTAAGAAACATAGGCACTAGGAATTTGTTTTGCATATCTGGAATTTAATTTTGCATACAAAAAGTTACTTTCTTTTTAATGCACATTTCCTGTCATATATTTAATATCACATAAATTTTTGAATATCGTTCACTACATTTATTTTAGTTGTAAGATACTTTATTATTTCTCTTGGATTTTTAACTTTAAAATAATGTAACACATTAAAGTTTTAAAGTTGCAAAATCACGACATTCAATATTCTAAAACGTAATTATTTTCTGTAATTATTGTTATTGTCACTCCTCTAACTAGATTTTTGCGAATTCGACAGCCCTATGGTAGTACGGGGGAATGCAACCTCATGGGAGGGCGACTATTAGCGCGACTTGAACTTTGGCTTCACCGTGAATTCTTTATTCCTACGAAGGATCCTCCTAATATACAAAATGAGTTATTAATGGAAAACATTATCTTTATTTTTTGAGGCGGTTCCTTTTATCTGTCTATAGGTTTTTTTATGGGAAACGTACCTAATATATGGAGAAAACTGACGATATATATTTTTTTACATCAGAGCTTACATCTAAGTTTATAATTCCTCTACTTTTTACAAGATACTTATTTTTACACCAGAAATAACTGTCGACTTCCATACAACAGCCTTACTAATAAAAATAATTTAAACGACTGTTAAACAACTGTATACTTACACATTGTATAAGCCCTGTGTAAGGGTTACACACTCCCTCTACTAATAATAGTTGTGTAAGCATTGCATAGTTATAATTTAGTTACTACAAGAACCTCTGGCAACATTCATCAGGCACGTTTTGAAACTAGATGACCAAATTATAGAAACACTTTGATACAAGTCTAAAAATGTTATTTATTTACTTTTTAGTGAAATATTTACATATTTATGTAAAATAATCTTTTTAATATCTATAGAAACAAGTTTTTTGTACTTACTATGGCTAAAACGAAAATTTATTTTGAAAAATCTATCAAGAAATTTTAAGTTTTCGAACGTGCCTTAGAAACGTCAATTGACATATTTTGACAATTCATGATTACTTTGCTCAGTGTACCTACCTACATGATCCTAAAATAGTTGGCTGTTTTAATGTATTTTACTACATTTTACTTACTCCACTACGTTTTACTTGAAAATACAATAAATAGATCTTACTTGTGTTGTAAATATTTTGTATTGTTAAAAATTTTCGAAAATGAGTGAAATTATTGTGAAAAGAAAACGATCTGCGAATTGGGACATTTTAGAAAAGGTATAAATATTTTTATTAATTTGGCATTAATTTGGTTACATTCGTGTATTTTTTTTTCATAAACTCAGTCAATTTGTGATCGAATTCTTTTTCTTTCAGAATTTATTGAGAAGTTGCATGGCAGACTTTGTTTCCATCATTGAAAACAAAAACACGGACACGAACACAAACAAGAATAAGACAATCGCTTGGCAAAACATTACAAAAAGGTTTGTGTAAATAAATATCACGTTTACATGAATTTTGTTTAATACTCTATATTCGGAGCTTGACTGAACCTTAATGTTTACAGATTTAATGAATTGAACAACCGGGAGAGGGATTTAGCTGAAATTAAGCAACAATGGCGAACCATGAAATTAGATGCAAAGAAAAATTTGTCTTCAGTAAAGAGCTCTATCAAATGTACTGGTGGAGGACCAAAGCCTCCTAGCCCAGAACCAGAAACAATTGAAATTTTAAGCATGATTCCGCAGGAGTTTGAGACAGATTCCAATGTCTTCGACAGTGACAGCATAATGGTAAGGGTATTCATAACTTTTATTGTTATTTTCTTCATAAATATAATATATTATCTCTAATGTAGAAACAATAACAACATTGTTTTACTATGCTTTACTACTTTATATTATTTCAGATTCAAGAGGTCGAGTCTCCTGTGACTGTATCCACACAAGACTATGAACTGACTCCAGTAGACATCAAAGAAAATGTAGAAAAGGTATGATGTTCAAGATTTCATATTCAGATTTCAAGATTTCAACAACTAGGTTTTGCCTGCATGGGCTCAATGTATATCTGACTGTATCCTGACCTTTTATCTACCTAAACAGCCTGGAGTACCTACAAACACACAGCAATACAGGGACACCTTCAGATTTATTTAGAATTATATAGTGCGGGTTGTCCGCTACAAATGTATATATCTATATAAATCTTTAAAAAAATTAAATTTTTATTGATATCTTATAATGTCCATGTTATTTTTGTTTCAGAACATTACACCACTTCCTTTAAAAAACATTGAACCTAAAAACCTGTTTAAAAGTTCTGGTAAAAAGCGGAAACTACCTTTTAATGAAATGAAAGATAAAGATCACGCAACAAATCGTGAGGTAAAATCAAAGCGCACAATTTATATAACTGTTTTTAATCACAATGTATGGACAGTAACTTCAAAATTTTAAACTTATCAAGCGAGCATAGTGAGCGAAGTTCTCCATGTATACTTGGACAGTTTTTATGTATGAAAGTTTGTCTGACGGTAACTCGAGTGAAAAGAGAATACTCGACAAATGTATATGTATAAAGTCCAAACATAAGAAAAGTAGGGTAAAGGATTGTCGAGCTACAGGGTTATTGCAAGTTCACAGTGTGAGGCTAACTACTAGTTTATTTACGCTTTCAATGGGACTAACAAACCTTTTGAAACAAAAAAGAATCATTAAAATCTGATCATAATCAGCGAAGATACAGCTAAATTATGAACTTTTTCCCTTGTCAAAGACTTTTGAGAATGTCTTATTTGTTTAATACACAAAATATTACAGTTATGTAAGATCTTGAGGTGACACAGAAAAAGTTGTTCTTTTATATAACATTTATTTTGTTTTAGAATAGTTTAGAACTCAATTTCATAATTATTTTTGACTTTTGTGAAAAAATTCACATCATTCATTTCAGGAAACGGACATGTCAAGAGAGCGGACCAAGGTTCTTATAAACTGCATCAAGGAGGAACATGAGTTAAAAATAAATAATATGAAAGAAACTCATAACTTTATTAAAGAAGAACACATTTTAAAAATTAAACAGATAAAATTAGAAACTGAAGAATCTCAACTTCGAATTGAAAAATTAAAATTGGAAATATTATTGTTAAAATGTAAAACTTAATTAAATTATACATTATTATAATATCTAAAAGTGTGTTTCAATGAATAATCTTCTTGTTTCTTGACCAGATCTGCTATCAGTTACTTCTCGAGGTGTTTGTTGCCTAACATTACTCTCAGATGAGACAGGTTGAAGAAAATCAATATCTTCATTCATCTCGATGGCAATATTGTGCAATATAGCAAGTGCTACAATGTATAGTTTTACATTTTCTAGTGACACACTGAATCCATGTAACAAACATCGGAACCTCTGTTTCCAAACCCCGAAGCACCTTTCAATTGTGTTTCTTGTGGATATATGTAATCTATTGTAAGATTCCTCTTTTGCAGTTTGGGGATTCTGTATTGGTGTAAACAAATAAGGTGTCAAACCATAACCTGAATCTCCAAGCAAACGGCCATTAAATTCTCCATTTTCAAATCGTTGTCGAATCCGGCTTTCTCTGAATATTCTTGCATCATGAGTGCTGCCCCTCCAGTGTGCTACTATGTCTCTTATCTTTAATGAAGAATCGCAAACTACCTGGACATTTAAGGATGAAAATCCCTTTCTGTTTATATAGTACTGAGCACTATCACCTCCAACTTTTTTAATTTTTATGTGTGTACAATCAATGGCACCGATCACTTTTCTAAAGTATCTATTTTATTATATTATTGAAATGCCTTTACTTACTCTTTTTCACTGTTTTAATTTTTATACCTACTTTAATTTATTTGTTTTAATTTTTTCCTGCGCGTTTTTGTGTACACGATCTTTAGTTCGTGGCGTCACCCTGTCAAGGGCTCCAACTGAAAATCAGCGCTGTGTGCTCTCATGCTTGCATGGGGCGCGCAGCACTATGCTGAGTTGGGGCCCATTTCTGGGTTATGCCACACATGACAAGCGGTGTCTGGTGCTTCCGTCACTTGAGCAACAGTCTAGTATTTGTTGCCCAGGTGGTGGAAGCTTCAGACAACGTTTTAGTACATGAGTGTGTACTTTTGTTTTATGTGTGGCATAATGTGTGGAAATAAAGATATTTTTCTTTCTTTCTTTCTTTCTAAAGCCACAAATGTTTCTAAATCCAGAAACTGTTTCTTCTTGCTCTTCTAAAGTTCTAGGCATGCGTATAAATTGTGCCGCTTTATTTGCTAAAGCAAGAGCCACTCTTCGGCATACATTAGTGATGGACTGTTGGCTAAGACCATGAATATCTGCAGAGTCATCTTGAACTTCTTGTCTAGCCCAGGTCCTGATGGCAGTACAAACTTGAAGTTCTACAGAAAGTCCTCCACCGCGAGTTTGTAGTTCAATGTCACTTCTAATTAACTCGACTATTTTCCTTATATAAATTTTGCTAAATCTATATTTCATTCGAAAGTCTGTTTCTTCTAAAGTAAATGGATCAAAACGCTTCTTATAGTGTTTTCTTTTCCTTCTTGGTTCTTCACGATCAATTTCATCAAAAATATCGAAATAATGTAAATAATCCATTGTTGTTAAAAACAAATCACGTCAAATTTAAGGTTATGTGCTTGTTAAACAAGGGTCGGCGACTGAATAACATCTGTGTAATTTCTCATACTATTTAAACACTCCTTACAACAGACGTATACAACTGAACTGTCAAGTATGTTTTATTAGTAGTGTGAGTGGTATACCTCTAGTATACGTCGTGTATAAAACTTTATTAGTAAAGCTGAAAATATAGAAAAAGAAATTGACTCTTCAAACTTTCGTTGTCAATCCGTTTTAGCTTTAGAGGCTTCAAAACTTCATGGCGTGATTCACAAGTAGATAGCAGCATATTTTTGTTATTAAATAAAGACCTACATAAGAAAGATTTAAATTTTTGATAATAATATACCACTTACAAGCAGGCAACAAATTCTTCAGTAAACTTTAGTTAGCTAAACTTGAACAAACTTACTAAGATAGAAGAGTCCCAGGAGAGCAGTCACCGCCGCCCACGAAGCCATACTGGCTGTTCACTCCCACATATTCAAGCTTTCCAACTCTTCGTATCTTCGAGACAAACTTCTAATCATGGCTTAGTTCATCTGAAACAAAATAATATTCTTTATTGAAGGAAAGTTTCACATGAAGCAAGACTCGCGAACTCAAATACAGAAGTAACTTCTATAATTTTCAATTCAATTGCAATTACGTTGCGTTGCGTACTACCTGTAGTACTACTAACAGAAATAGGTACATAAATAATTATTATTGTTGTTAAATTTCCTAACCGCTGTCAGACCTTTAAAATCAAATTACGCAAACATAGACGCTGATAGAGTTGCGGCCGCTACCCGGTCTGGAGATTTAATGTAAACAACTTTATAATATTTATTTGGAATTTTAAGGAGGCTTTTAACATGTGTCAGACTGAGATTTGAGACTGAAGTCGAGAAATGGCTTTCCAAATTAATTGCACATGTTCTAAACTTTTCTTCTAACTGTGAATGTTAATACATACGAGTATAATTGAAAATATAATGCCACTTTCGACTTCATTTTTTAAAGTTTGAGTTTTACTCTTGGTATTATTTAGGGTAAATACAATTCTGATTTACTTACGTTCCCGTTCTTAATAATTCATGAGTAACTAATATTACCTAATCTTACCTATTGGTAATGATTAAGATGATAATTGATATTAAGGCGACGTTACATCAAATGTAGCTGCAGCAGCTCCATTCATCATAATGCGCAACGTATTATGTCATGATTTATAGGTCTCTAATAATATTTAGTAGGTTCTTAATGAATATAATCTAATATTGATTTGGCAGGTAGAAGTACCTACGCGTAACTATAGTGAATAAACCATTAGGTATTTACCATTAGATAGGATATTTAACATAAATCTGTGGGATACATTTTTTTACATTTAATTAATTACTTATACAATGCATAATGTAAGTAGGTATTAACTAAGGGAAAAATAGTTTTATTAGAGTATATATGTATATGTTCATGAGTTTAAAAAGAAAATCCAATACAAAAATGGATGGCTGTCAGCAGTGTACGTTTGTCCAAATATAAAGCGCGAAACACAGCCGGAAAAAGGAATATTATGAATTAATAATTTGTGTTTGCGTTTGAGTGACTTACCCAAATAAGGGTTAACTTGATATTGACAGTGGTCAATGAAAGCTGACATATCCTGATTCCAGACCCGCCAATATAATATTGGAAAATAATAAAACTTAAATGAAACGTGTGCGTAATTTGTTCGAATATTGGAATATGTTTTCTATTGCAATAGTAGTAAACGCTAATCCGTTTATTTCTGTTGTTAATGAATACTTATAATCGAAAGAGATCTGCGGGTAATATCTCTATCTGATACCCTTGGAGGATGAGTTTATTGGCTTGTATTGTTCCACGAATTCATGACCCTGATTTAACATTTGACTGGTTGAATTACTCGGCTCAATTACTTTTGATATAAACTTCCGCCATGCTCTAGTGGCCTGGGGGCATTATACGGTAGAGATTACATATGATATTTCAGGTAAACTTAGTACCTTTCATTCAAACGACTTCTTTCAACGTGAAATTTTCCAAATCTAGGTAATTTTATATTTACATCAACGAATAAAATCTTCTCGACCAAATTTAGACTTAGCGACCTCAAGTCATCGGTATGGTAGAAAATTTATGTAGGTACAATATATCTAGATTTCAATATAGGGTTTGCTGATCAAACACTATATCAAATAGTCAATGGTGTTCCAGTTTTAAGAAACAACTGTGATATCAGAGGCAGGAATAACGACTTTACATGGTCGCCTATGTACGATAATATTTCTTTGTACGAGTACTTAGTTCGATTAATAAACTACTGGTGCTTTACTGCGATCTTTTTTAATGATGTGGTCATAAGTGACGATACACAATGCAGCCGAAAATCTAATCGTATCGTAATTCCTACTATCTTGGAATAAGTAAATAAATAATTCACTAACACTACTTAAACACTACTTCGCAGCGGAACACTAAATCGCTTGGCGATATGACGTCTATGTCAATATGGCGGTAACTTCTAACCAGCCATGAGTGATGAGTAAAATCGCCAACCAGATTAGACCAAGGTTATCCAGAAATTATAAAATCCCAAACTGGTTCATGCTGGAAATTGAACCCGGGAGTCGGGACCTTCCGCTTATTTTTAACGTCATTCGTCAGGGAGGTCGAGAGGTCTTCGGAGAGGTATCGTGATTCTTCCATAATGTGATGACACTGAAAGTTACTTAATGAAATCAATTTATTATCCGTTAAAAGCATATAAAAGGAGTCACATGTAAAAAGCGCTTATAAATACATCTGCTTTTTATAACATTTTTTGTTCACGTTTTATAGGGCAATGATAAAAATATCCTAAGTAATAAGATGCTACAGCCAAGCTACAGTAGCCGCCCAAGATAAGGTTGGGACACATGTTATAAATATAGGGAGATTACAGGACAGCCAATAAATTCGCCTGGTATGTGATAACGGACGAGCTCTGGACTTTATAACAAGACAAGACAAAATGTTTAAGACAAGCGTGAAATATACTGGCCTGCAAAAGTAAGTATCACACTTTTCAAATTAAATTGATACAAAGTGTGATACTTTCTTTTGCAGGCCAGTGTATATTTGGTTAAATATAATTCCTATTTCCACTTACACTCTTTAAAGCTCTCTAGAGTGGACTGAAAACTTGAAACTTAGAGTCTAAGCAATACTAAAAACTGATTAATGAAATGAAAAATCTAATAAAAGCAATGCACCATACTTGACATACGAGTAGATTCACCTTACTTTGCTGATAAACATAATTTTCTGAGTGTTTTGACTATCTACTATAGATTAGTAGAGGCTTTGAAGAGTTTTATCAGTGAACGGTAAAATCTTATTTTAGTTTTTGGTGTAATAAAGGCCAAAATAAATGGCACTCGTATGATGTTAATTTAGATGTATTTAAGTGATCGTTAATTTTAATTTTAATTATCACATCGTCTGGACTTCTGCAATAAAATTGATGGTTCATGTGAAAAACGTTTTGTTTGGCCAATATATCAGTGATGATAGTCAGACCATTTTATATGTAGCGTTGCAGCTGTTCCTTCTCCGTATGTCAGTTCCGTGCACCCGGAATTACAGTAGTATACTTCGTAACATTATATGCAGTTGTAAAATTACATCCGAATCCGAACGTTACTGTCGAATTAGATAAACCAAATTCGTCCTCATTTTCCATTTTAATCAACGGCAATGCACCGAGCCACGTTAATTCATCGGATAATGTGTTCGAATAACTTCGAATTGAATTTCATTAGACTAACGTAAATCGGAAATCGAATCGAAAATTAGATGTACTCAATTTGAGACTGACAATCACTGATTATTATTATTACTGATTACGCACCGCGCCTGTGCACGATGAATCAGCGGGCAACTGCCGGGCCCATCAGAGCAGGCCAGCGGATTCCCACAGGCAGCGGCGGTGGCGGGTCGAAAAAGGCCCGCCAAAAAATTTTATAGGCGATTTGCACTGGGTTTTATCCCGCGGCACAGAGTGACTTACTACTAGGTACTTACCGGCGCAGGAGACAGCCAGCACGTGGAATCCGGGGAGTGTGTTCGTGTATGATGAATGTAGTGTGTGGTGTCTGCGGTGTTAAATGCGAAGGAACACACTCGCCCTCCTCTGAAGGGTCTTTCGCGGCGGCGGCACGAATTCGCGGGTAGCGAAGCGAGTCCGCGGCGGCGTGGTATCAAGATGGCGCGTGAGCACAAAAAACCGTGCTCCGGACAGTCAAATGGGCCCGCGGCGTTAGAAGGACGCGGCGGACAACACGACACACGAAGGAGCGCAATAAATAGGGCTCGTAAAAACTAAACGACACGGCGTGGCCGGCAAACTTCACGCGGGCAACGCGGCACAAAATGGTACGCGATAAATAGCTCCTCATAAATAATAAGACGGCACGATGGCGGCGTGGCAGGCGACTTCACGCGGGCGACGCGGCAACTAACAATCGACCGACTCCGTCGAGGTTTTACCAAGGACTCTTCAAGCGCGTCGCCGAAAACGGGGAGGCGCGATGCGCGGGGGCAGGCGATAGCCGGCCGTCGCGATACGGCCTAGCGTAAACCGGAGTGCTAGCGTAAAGCGCGAACACCCCCGCCAGTGGACCCATGGATTTGGAGTCCACTAACAATTGGGCAACCGGGATAAGGAAGAGACGGCTCGCTGCAAAACCGAATCTCCGACCATTACCTCGGCAACTCTGGGAACCCCATCGGATCCATATATCAATTTAAGAATGCGTCCACGACGCCAACATAAAGGCAACAAATTAGACTCCTTAACTAGGACAAGATCACCAACCTTAGGTGGGTCGGTCTTGTCTGACCACTTAACGCGCTGCTGCAAGAGATGCAAATATTCTAAATACCAACGATGCCAGAAATTTTGGGTCATCTGCTGTAGCAATTCGAAGCGAGACAACCGTGAGACCTTCAGGTCCCTGAAGGGGTACTCGGGCAGGGCGTTAAGGGGTTCACCAATTAGGAAATGACCGGGGGTTAAAACTTCCAGGTCATTGGGATCGGACGATAAGGGGCCGAGTGGCCGAGAATTGAGGACAGCCTCAATCTTACAAAACACGGTAGCGAGCTCTTCAAAAGTCAAAATGGTTTCACCTATCACGCGTCGGAGATGCGTCTTTGAGACCTTAACGACGGCTTCAAAGATCCCGCCCCAGTGGGGACAAGCTGGCGGGTCAAAGGTCCAAGTTATCCCCATCTTGGACATTGCCGTGCCGATGCCTACCTTATTTTCATTCAAAAATTGGGCGACTTCCTTCAAATACCTATCGGCACCCTTATAGTTGGTCCCACAATCCGATCGGATCAGGTGCGGATAACCTCGGCGTGAAACGAAGCGGCCTAGCGTGGCTACAAAGGCTTCGGTGCTGAGGGCGCTCACCAGTTCTAAGTGTACGGCCTTGGTAGCCAGGCAAACAAAAACGCAAAGGTAGGCCTTGAGGGAACGAGCATTGCGGAGGCTGGAGCTCTTGACGAAGAATGGCCCCGCAAAATCCGTCCCGACCGCCGAAAAAGGGCGCGAGGCCACGACACGGTCGGTGGGGAGGTCCCCCATAATGGGCTGCATGGTGCTGGCCTTCAGGCGGTAGCACGGAATGCACTTAAAAATGACGCTTCGGATGGAGCGTCGTCCCGATAAAATCCAAAATTCGCGCTGCAATATGGCCGAAAGGGCGTTGCAGCCAGCGTGGGCATTTTTGACGTGGTAATGCGTCACCAACAATTTTACAAAAGCGCTATTGTTCGGAAGCAGCAGGGGATGACGTGCCCCATAGGGTAAGTCAGAATTCCGGAGGCGTCCACCAACGCGTATCAATCCGGTGTCATCCAGGAAGAGGTTTAAGCGGGCGAGCGAGCCCTTCAAAGGTAAACCTCGCTTCAGTGTCTCAATAGCGGACTCAAAATGCTCCAGTTGAACCAAACGTATCCAAAAGGTCCGGGCCTCCTGTCTCTCCAGGGGCGACAAGACCGGGTTCGACATTTTGTCGCGTGGGTTCCGAGCGTTGTGGGTGAAGCGCTGAATCCAAGCCGTCACCCCAATCAATTTATCAAGGGAACTGTAGCGTTCCTGAAGATAGCTCAGCGAATTGGCTGGCTTATCCTCAACAACTCCGACTCGCAAGCCAGGTAACACATCGGGCTCGGAGAACCTACTCTGAGGCCAGGCGGACTCATTCCGAGTCAGCCAGTCAGGGCCCCACCAAAGAGAGTGGTTGACAAGGTCGGAAGCTTCACATCCGCGGGAAGCACAATCTGCAGGGTTCAGGTCCCCTGGCACATGTCTCCAGGTCAACGGGGTTTCCGAATTCTGGATTTGGGAAACCCGGTTGGCAACAAAGACTTCCAAGTTGTGGGGAGCGGCTCGCAACCAACAAAGGACAATTTCGCTGTCCGACCAGGCGTACACGTCCGTCAGGTCAACGATCGATAGGAGGGACGTACGCACATGGTTGAGAAGGCGCACCAAAAGAGCGGCTCCAGACAACTCCAATTTGGGTATCGTCAAGCGTGACCGAATTGGGGCCACTTTACTTTTCGCCAAGACAAGGTGGGTTGCGAACTCGCCGGTGTCACTGACAGTTCGCAAATAGACCACGGCTGCGTACCCTTTTTCGGACGCATCACAAAAGCCGTGGAGACTGGCGTGGCACCTTCCGGGCGGTAGGAAGCAACGAGGCATCGAAATCCGATTAACATTCGGAAGTGAGGCCACGAGGGAGAGCCACTCCTGTAATAACCTCCCTTGAAGGGGCTCGTCCCAGCTGACTTCAGCCAACCAGAGCTTCTGCAGGAAGCATTTGGCCAAAAATATTACGGGGGTGATCCACCCATTTGGATCAAAGGTACGTGCCACCGTGGACAAGACCGTACGTTTGGTCCAAGTCTTAGGGGGGATCCAGTTTGACCCGGTAAGTAAAAATGTCCTGCACGGGCTGGTATTGTATACCCAAGACTGTCAGCAAATTAGGATTTTCGGGATTTTCGAAAATGTGTGGATCCTGCTGATCTTCTCCCGGCAAGTCCCTTAAGACAAGCGGGGAGCTCGAGAGCCATTTACTCAGCTCGTATCCACCCGACTTCAGGATGGCAATCAACTCATCCCGCAAAATCAAGGCTTCCTCAACACTGGAAGCTCCCGTACAAATGTCGTCCATATAGACTGACGACTCCAAAATGGCTGAGGCGCGAGGATATTTCAGTCGTTCCCGGTCGGCCAACTCCAGTAATGACCGGATGGCAATGTAGGGGCTGGACCGAAGGCCATAGGTGGTCGTATTCAGCTCGAACACTCGTATGGGGTCACTCGGACTCTCGCGCCATAATATCAGCTGGTACCTCCGATCATCACGATGCACCACGGTTTGGCGGAACATCATGCGGATGTCGGCCACAAAGACCACCTGGTGCTGCCGAAACGTCGTGAGGATGTCGGAGATATCCTTGATCAACTTGGGACCGGAGTGTAGACACTGGTTGAGAGGCACTCCGTTGGACGTTGGAACAGAGCCATCAAAAACTACACGGATTTTCCCATTCGGGTTTTTCAAAATGGCGTGGTGGCAAAGGAAGTAATGCTCGTTCGAACGCCAATCAAAGTTGGACGGCGACATGTGACCAAGGTCTTCATATTCCCGCATGAAGGCCACATACTTGCTACGGAAGGCCGGGTCCCGTTTCATGCGCCGTTCCATTGATAGGAGCCTCTTCTCAGCGAGGGCCCGCGATTGACCCAGGGGGGTCGTGCCGCCAGGAGTGGCAAACGGGTTACAAAGCGTCCGTCCGTACGGCGCCCCGTGTTATTCCTGTAAAAGGACTCACACTCCTGTTCAAGGGGGCTAACCCGAGCGGCCTGAGGCGGCTCTTCAACCTCCCAAAATCGCTGGACAACATCGGTCAGCGACAAGCCTGCGACCTGGATGGGGTCAGGCTCCGGGGAGGGGCTAGACCATAAAACCGGACCGAAGAAGCTATTGCCAAAAATAGTGGGCAAAGCGCAAAGGCCATTGGTCTGCAGGGCCCTAGCTCCCCCAGTTATGATAAGACCCAGCACGTCGGAACCCAAAAGAAGGTCCATAGGACCGGGTTCGGACCAGTGGGGGTCAGCAGGGGCTAAACCTGACGTACAGCGCACTGCGGCGTCGGTTACCCGAACTTGCGGAAGGGGACCTAAAATGTTATCCATGACGGTCACCATAATCAAAACCCGCATGTTTCCACGAATAGGACTAAACATTAACTCAGCCTCTCCCTTGTGCGATGCGGGCGTGGCGCCACCGACACCGATGACACGACACTCGCGCGGTCTCCAAGGGAGCCCTAGCCTTCCCACCAAGTAAGACGAAGCTATGGAGCGTTGGCTACCCAGGTCCAAAAGGCAACGAACGGTCATAGATTCACCATTAGGGTTATACACCTTCACTGAGGCCGTCGGCAAAAGAATGGTCTGACATACTGTCTGCTGTAGGTTCAGAGTCTCAGGGGAGGTGGCTACGGTGGGAGCTAGGGTGGCGGATACCTAGCGCGGCGAGGGTTCACCAGCGGGATCCCACTGACGGGGGTGCTCCGGCTGGGGCGGCGCTAGAGGGGTGGAGGGCATTCCGTACGGAGAGGTGACGAACATGCCGTACGGGGACCATGCACCCATCCGGGACCGCACCATGCGGCTAGCGTCCGGCACCCGGTAGGGATTGCCTCGACCCATGGTGGGTGGATGGCGCTCCAGTCGCGGCCACTCATGTAGTGGCGGCGAGAACCGACGCGGGACGACGCTCAATGGGGCAGCCGCGATATCCCCGTCGTAATGACGCGAGGGGGATGTGACCGTGACGCGGGGGGTGAAACCCTCCTCCGGGGGGCGGAACCCCTACCTCCACTAGGAGGTTGGTGGTCCACCGGAGAACGCCTAACGGGGCTGGCCGGGTGGCCAGGACTAGCGCCCCCGCCCATGGGGGGGGTGCGCGATCGAGCGCCCCCGCCCATGGGGGGGGTGCGCGACCCAACGTCCCGGCGACCGGAACCACTCCGGTTAGCGCACAAGAGGGCCGAATGGGCACCGCCGCAATGTGGGCAGGGCCGCTGGCGCGGGCAGTCTCTTACGAGATGCTGGCCCAGGCACGAGAAGCACCACTGGCGTGTCGACACGTATTCTCTCCGGGCCGCAACCGGTTTGGCCAGGAAGTGCGGACACGAGGAGACCTGGTGGCCGGGGTGCCGACAATAGGCACAGGGGGGAGCTTCGTTGCCACGGCCCCGCTGTACTGTGACACCCGGCGACCTTCTCTGGCGTCGGCTCCACGGCCTCGCCGGTTGGGGCCGGTCCCCGCCGAAGGGCCAGTCCTTGCCCCACCCCCTCGGACATGCTCGGACCTCCCAGGGGCCACTCGAGGGCCGGTAACTCCAGAGTTATCGGCCTGGAGGCACTCCTGCTCCAAAAACTTCAGGAGGTCGGAGAAAGGGGGCAGGTAGGTTGCACCGTCCCCTCCGAAGCGCTGCTCGAAGCGGAGCTTAAGCTCCGACGGCAGGCGGGAGAGCACTATGTGCAACAACAAGAAGGACCACTGGTCGACGGGGAGATCCAATCGACGGAGAGCATTGGTGGCCACAATGCAAGGGTTTAGCAAGGCCTCTCTGAGGCCGGCCACCCCGGTGACGGCGGGCAAGGCTAGTAGCTGGGCTACATGTGCGTCGGCCAACCGGCGCACATTTTCATAGCGCCTGGCCAGCAATTCCCGAGCCGTGTGGTAGCTCTCCTCCGAGAGGTCGAGGTGTCGCACCACGTCCAGGGCCTCGCCCTGTAGCGAGGACAGTAAGTATGTCAGCTTCTGGGTGGGGGACAGGTCCTTCCTGGCGTGGACCAGACTGTCGAATAACGCCAGGAAGCCCATCCACTCTTGAAGCTGCCCACCGAATTTGGGCAGCTCGATCGTGGGCAGTTTCCCGAGTAATGCCGGCTGTGTGGGCGGTCGGCTGGGGGAGTCTCTAAAAGCGCCACTTCGACGCCTTTCATCAGCGGCGGTCCGGATCCCATGGGCGGCCTCCACCACCGAGTCCATCAGTTCGAAGAACTGGTCGTAATCGGCCTGAGCCGTCCTCAGTACCTCCTGTTCGGGACCGAGGGTGAGCAGGTCTTGAAAGGCCTGCTCCACGGAGGCCTGCCGAGTCCGCACCTGGTCCGCTCGGTGTAATAGGGCGGCGGTTCTATCTTCGCGGCCTATCAAACCCGCGGCGGACGTCGCCCAGCGAAGCTCAGACTGTATCTGTACAGCTAGCTTTTTTATGTTCGCGGACATTCTAACAAATTAAATGTAAACAAAATGTAAAAATAAAGTAATAATAAATTGAAAAGGCGGCCGGCAAGTCGGCGGGCGGCGCGAGTGCAAGCAATAATAAATTGAAAAGGCGGCCGGCAAGTCGGCGGGCGGCGCGAGTGCAAGCAATAATAAAATTAAAGCAATAGTAAACAAGTCGTATCGCGGTCGCGGTCGTACCGTAGTCGCAATGAACAAAGCGGCGCGACCGTAGTAGGTACGCGTGTTAAATTACGGCGAGCGGGCGGTACCGGCACGCAAGCAAAACTTAAAATAAAAATTAAACTTATAATTATAATAAGCGGAACGCGGCCGAAACGCGGCGTTGACGCAGCGGAACTGGCGGCGATTGCGGAATTTCCGCTAACAGCGCGGCGAACGACACGGCGCGTGGCGGAAAGCGGGATTTATGCCAGCGGCGCAGAAAATAAACGGCGCGGCGGGCAAAACCAGCGCAAAACGCAAAGCGAGGTGTAGACAAACCACGCTCACTGCTACCAATAATGATTACGCACCGCGCCTGTGCACGATGAATCAGCGGGCAACTGCCGGGCCCATCAGAGCAGGCCAGCGGATTCCCACAGGCAGCGGCGGTGGCGGGTCGAAAAAGGCCCGCCACAAAATTTTATAGGCGATTTGCACTGGGTTTTATCCCGCGGCACAGAGTGACTTACTACTAGGTACTTACCGGCGCAGGAGACAGCCAGCACGTGGAATCCGGGGAGTGTGTTCGTGTATGATGAATGTAGTGTGTGGTGTCTGCGGTGTTAAATGCGAAGGAACACACTCGCCCTCCTCTGAAGGGTCTTTCGCGGCGGCGGCACGAATTCGCGGGTAGCGAAGCGAGTCCGCGGCGGCGTGGTATCAAGATGGCGCGTGAGCACAAAAAACCGTGCTCCGGACAGTCAAATGGGCCCGCGGCGTTAGAAGGACGCGGCGGACAACACGACACACGAAGGAGCGCAATAAATAGGGCTCGTAAAAACTAAACGACACGGCGTGGCCGGCAAACTTCACGCGGGCAACGCGGCACAAAATGGTACGCGATAAATAGCTCCTCATAAATAATAAGACGGCACGATGGCGGCGTGGCAGGCGACTTCACGCGGGCGACGCGGCAACTAACAATCGACCGACTCCGTCGAGGTTTTACCAAGGACTCTTCAAGCGCGTCGCCGAAAACGGGGAGGCGCGATGCGCGGGGGCAGGCGATAGCCGGCCGTCGCGATACGGCCTAGCGTAAACCGGAGTGCTAGCGTAAAGCGCGAACAATTACCCATAAAATAAATTTAAATTTTTTTTTGAGTGTGTCGGGAAATTATTAAAAATAAAATATATTAACAGCCTTCATTAATTGATGTCTATCAACCGATTTTACAATATACTTTCTACATTAATATTATTATGTTAGAATATTTGACAACGGGGGTTATGGCTGACGACATGGGTAACAGCTTTCGAGGGAAGCAATAATTATCAAATTGTCACAAAATAAAAAAATAGGTACAAGTCGTTTTAAAGGTTTAATATAAGATATAGTTTTAGGTTCCTAATTCATAAACGCATAGCATTTTAGTAGAAAAAATAAACACTCAAATGGGATTATTGCTACCAACCATCGACCAGCAATGATTTCCAAGTTGAATCCAATGAGTTCTCACGATTACCAGATGCTCTTAGAAACAAACGGTTAACCAAAACAAACGTGGCCAAGGTTAAGTTTATAATTTATTGCCACTTGAACGTTGACGGGACGCCAGTTAACCAAAAAAATGTATCGCTCAATCCAATAAACAAGGAGCTCTTTCCAAGAGAAGCGGCGAGTTGTTGTGGCCGAGTGGAATCTAGCCTACCTAATATTATACATCTACGAGTGTGCCCGCGAAATTCAAAATTTTCGTGGTTTTTTGCAATTTTTACGCTAATTAGACAGACTTTTAGAAGTCAATTGCGTAAATGGCTGTATCATCTTTACATCTGTATATCAATATCATTACTTAAAAATGTCCATTCTAAGGAATTATTTCGAGTATCGAGTTTTATGTGAGTAACCCGCAAATCTCGGCCTAATTTCTTCAACTGGACACTTTCAAGCAAAGATTTTTATGTTAACACGTAAAGATGATACTAGCGTTTCCGCAATTTTACTGCCATAACCCTATATAAATATGATACTGTTGAATCTACAAACATTGCTCTTGATACCTACTAAAAAATAACGACTTTCTCCAAAACATCTAATTATAAAGGTTAAGTAGTACTAGGCGCTTATTATTTCTTATTAGCTACTAAAAATTACGTATTTCAATATTGAAGTTTACAGCCACAATAACGTCGTTAGTGAAGTGATGACACTCAAGAATATAATGTGACTGTTGACATTTAACTTAGAGGCGCGTCGTAGAGATAGCTTTAGCAAATGCAGTATGCTCTGGTCTTCATCATGTTGATTTTTCACATAGTACGGCTAGCTGCGTCAACATAAATTATTAACATTGGAGACTGTATGCGGAGCTGGTTAATATAACTTGGATGTGTACCGCGTGAAAACATATTTATTTAAACGGATTCCTTGGAATATTGTGTGGAAGAATATGTATTAAAGTAGCTGATGTACGAGTAGCGCCAGAGGTAGTGGTAAATTCATATACGAAACGAAAACGTGAAAATTCTCGGTCTAACTAGATAATACTGATACCACTGTTAGTAGCAGTCGTATCACTACGAGTAGTTCCGGAATAAATTATTCTTTAATATTTTTACGGTAAACTTCGTCTAGTTAAAAAATTAAAACACGTCCACCACATTATTATTTCAACGTGTAAGCATTGTAAATTACTGTAATCTACAAGTAACTAGTGTTGATTTCATGAAATGAAAATTTGCAAAAATTTTGAAAATCGATAAACCACACGAAAAAAATTATACGCAACCCATATTAAAGCCGAAGGATTTGTCCCGTTTCATTTCATTCTACATCTCTCAGTCTATAAAGCTGGAGCGCAATATTAACTAACACCTACTCAAGCCTTTTTATAAGGTCCTCTAATGGATTATGGTAACACTGAGTAAATTCTTTAACATGCAGTAGCCTTAAATGTAAATAGAAAACTCTCACGAAACCTACGCCTGGCGAGATCACACGCGGTGATTTTATACACGTGAGTGTTATTGTAAAAATAAATGAAAACATGCCTTTTGAATAATGTTTGTTTTGACGATGGCTACCATATTTATGGCGTCGAAGCGAGTGTCGACGTTTCAGACCCACACAAAGAAGGATTGAAAGGAGCCTTGTAAAATATAACTCGCTCCCATTTCGGAATTGATTAATTGTAGGTTGCGATGAGGGTACTCCAGTTCCTATGATCTAATGTTAAAAGAGCCCAAATGCCTATTTGTCGTCGTTAATGCATTAGAGTTATTTTTTAATTGTAGCAGTCGTTAATCATTGCGTTGATTTAGTTTAACGATCTTGTTGATGGTCAATTGGGATGGGTGTTGATTTGTAATGCTTTGTTTGGGGAGAGGATTAAGTTCGTTGAGGATTTTTTGCCCGAACGCGTCGGCGTCGGCTGTGCGTGTATCACCGAAAATTGCACAAGTTTTTACCAAAGTTTTCGACAAAGCATCGCTCGTCTCACAATGGACTATTTTTGTTCGTGCGGTCTCAACTGACAGTTCGCGTGATGTATTGGGCTGCGGTGGAGGATTATTTTTACCCATTTCACGAACTTTGCATGCATCTATTGTGTATGCCGGAAGCGGCGTCACAAAGTAGGACCGAAATTATTGTCGAGGGTAAATCTTTTGAGCCTATGAATGATTGGGGATTTGGAATAGAATAATGTATGTTATTATGAACTTGTGTTTTTTTCATGTAGTCAATTGACACACGAGGTACCTATTAGGTACCTACCTATTTATTTGCTTGGAACTCTAGTAGTTGCGTGCATCGTAATGAAAATTGTTATTTTTCTTACACCTTTTTCCTTCTGAGATCATTCGTAAGGCGAGCCAACTTTTTATTGGCAGAAGAACGGTGTAATAATAATACAATTAAACCCCTATTTTCCTTAAAACACTTTTTCTGTTTTGTTATGATATTTTGTAGAGTATGTGTAAATATCATATCGGCATTCAGTGCGATGTGTGGAAGTCAAAATATGTGGTTGAAATCGTATTTTTATATCTGTTAATCACAGTGAACTAGATAACGAAACCGTTGAGAGAGTTTATAAACATGACAAAGTCGCTTTATATTTGTATCAAACATTAGTTAAATTCCAAAATGTCATCGGGAATAAAAACGAACAAGCAGTAACTTTGAAGTTTGAAATAGAAACGTCACAACTCAGAAATATATAAAAGTTCGGTTTACGACATCTAGCGATGGAGCTTAACTTTGCCGATGCGCGGTTCTGTGACATCGATAAAATATAAACGGTGGAACTTTCAAAGAAAACCCGAGTGAACTATACAACTAAGATATTATAACCACTACTTTTCTACTAACGTTGACGTATAAACAACCTGCATTAGTACAAGGAACGTGAAATAACATAAGATTATGATACTTTTACTTTAATGCGAGGAAATATGATAATATTTATGAAACATAAGAGACTTAGACATGACATAATTGGGTGACTTAATCGCGTTATCAAAAGGAAAATGAACAACAAAAGCTCCTGAGAACATACAAATAGTCTCTATATAAGGATGATAACGATTACCATTTACCACTCAAACAAATAAATAGTGGTTTTATTTTGAAAGACTGACCTATTTGTAAAGAGATAAAGTTATCTTATTGTATTATTTAAATCGATAACCCTTCTTAAGATAATCGGGATCATGTTCTAAGATCTTCATCGCTCTCTTTAGAAGGATTCTAAATAAATATGATTTAATAATAAATACATAAATATGAGTTAATCTGTACCTCTTGTGCAAATGTTTAGTATCTAAGTTCAATTCACGTGTCTTGTCACCTACATTTTCAAGTCTTACGTATAGTTTTAGGTTAGCTTTTCCTTCTTCATGTACATTATTAAAGCAATGGCAGACCATGGGTTCAGTCGACTGTCTCTCGTCAGGGGGTCACTGGCTGAAATCCCACTGGCACGTACTGTTGACTTTGCGGAGTTAATGTGTGATTGAGGAAACTGAATATCACTTGCTTAAGACGGTAAAAAAAGCCTCGTGATTCGTGAAGAAACCCGCATGCCAGAGAATTATCAAAGGTGTGGACCAACCGCCAACCCTGTTTGACCAGTATTGTGAATTAAGGCCAACCGCCAAACCCCTCTCATTTTCAGAAGTCTCGGGTCCAGTACACAAAGAGGGACATTTACTCGTACATTGCAGAGTCTGGTCTAGAGCATACGAGAGTTAGGAAATGTTTCAATTTCAACCCTGTGTCCCAGAGATTACGTATAGCTGTCGGGCCAGGTTACGAGATATCACTAGGACACTAACACAAATGGTCGTGAAAGTCATTATCATTGTCCTAATGCATGATAAACTTAATGCAAAAGTTTAGACTAAGCTTGGGATGTATAATAAAGCATGGGTATAAGGACAGGTCATGAACAGCAAAGATTTTAAGCAGATGTACCTAGTCATATTAGGAGGAAGAAAGTATAATAGAATTAGTAGACTCAGTAGGTACCTACTCTATATTATGTATTTATTTTTATATCTATTTTATGGAAATAATTCACTATTTAATACCGTCAAAATTGAAAAAAATATGTTAGTATTTCGCTATAAAAATTAATTTACTTAAGCTTTTCCTATATCGTATCGAACCACACAGAAGTCGCGCCAAAAGGTCTTAAATATTGTGCAGCTTGTAATTTCCGAGCGTTATTTTTATTTACCGTCCTAGTTGGCACTCGGTACCCACTGTGGTGAGTGTCGTAAAAATATACTCGTACTTTAACTGGACTTCAAGTAATATCTTCTTGTAGTTGAAGTACGGCGAGTTAAAATGTTAAAAGTGTTTGAAGAATATTATTTGTGAAAAGTGAAAAATGTATTTGAAATTGTTATTTGTATAGTAGCTCAGTGATAAAGATTTTGAACTTTTATTGAAAATTTCGGGTTTGAGTCCCAAATACGCACATACCTCTTTTCAGAGTAAAGTGAATTTAAAGCAAATAAAAATCATCATTACCTTTGTTTCAACAATGACGAAAATTAATAATTTTGATAAATAATTAATTAATATCGAGATAGTAGATAGTGACTAAAGTCAAGTTATTTCTTCACAAAGTTCTCAAGTTGTTATAACTCACAACTTAAAACTAAAAAACTCGATATACCTACCTTTATTTCTGTAGATCTAACTTGATCTGATATTTGTGCGACACGATAAACATAATTATGTATTTGGGGATAACTATTATTTGACTTTAAAAAGTTGTGAAGCCTTGAAACTCATTTGGTGAGTAAGTAATTCATAACTTAGCCGGCAAAAGTTTGATGAACTATGATGTTGATAAATGTTACTCCTAAAGAGATTTAGTTCCTGATGATTAGTACTACAATTTGAAAAGGCAATTTTTCAAGTATCATTTTGTGAGACACATCCACAAAATATTTCTGTGCAATAAATCTGTTTCTTTAAAATACTTACGTACATTTTGAACATTTCTAAGAAGCATACAGCTGTGCGCATAAATCTCTTCGGTCCGTCGATAAAACTGTGTAATTCGGCTGTCTGCTGGATGCCCGCGAGCTACCTCGAAACTCTTGGCTAAGTGTCGAATTTTCCACGCCATTAATGTTATTTCGCTTTTAGGTTTTATTCGTATTCGAACCTAAATTAAAATACAGGCTGTGTTCTCAATGTGCAGCATCGAATAATTTTGGTTTCATGGCATAAAACACAGTAAAATCTATAAAACCTTCAAAATTCATTTAAACCTTAAGATTTTTTTTACAAACTACAAGTTCCTTGAATCAATCTCACTTACGTGTATTACATTGGGTTAGTAATCCCTAACGGTTGCTACTTGGCGGTGCGTCTTTGCTGACAGGGTGATAGCTAGGTAACCTGTTTGGCAGGGTGGTAAATGATAACTAGCTGCGACCGAAATCTCCCACCAAATCAGACCAGCAGGGCTAGACAATTTAACATAAGCGTTAAGCGTTGACGACTGTAGAGAAGCCACGTGACCACCAGTACCAAACATATGAAAGCAGAATGTACTCTATGCGTAGCGTTGTTGCTGCTGCAGCTGCCGGTGTCGCTTGTCGCTAGCGCAGTACGCTAAAGTTATCTACAAGGTCTGCGAGAACGACAAATAGTCGTACTCGATTTTCAAAAACAGGGTGATTTCCTCTATTCGATGACGTGGTTTGTCTACAGTCACGTGGTTTGTCCATACATTTTTGCCTACTATCGTCAATGCTAAACGACTGTTACTTTGTCTAGCCTTGCTGAGCTAATTAATAGGAAATTACAAAATTTCAAATGTATCGGAAATCGGGTCAGATGGTAAGTACTCATTTTAACTCTGTGGAGAAACATAAATTTCTTTTGAGCTAAGAGAACCAAAATGATCTGAGATAATAAAATATCTTTTAAGAATCTAGGCGATTTGTGGTCCTATGGCAAAAAAGTAAAGGAGGCACAAGCTTATGTAGTTCCTGAGCAAACTGATGAGTGATGAGTCGTCACATCTAATCATAGAGGGTATGATGTCAATACTTTGAGATTTTTGTTGTTGTTTTTTATCGTAACCATAATGCTAGTGTATTCCCAGCGCATACTTTACGACAAAACGATGGAAGTAACATATATTATTTATTGTGCGTACATTATGCGTGAATGCTCAAAACATCCCTTTACATGAAAGCAAAATACCTATGTATAATTCAAAAGCAAATTTGCAGGATGTCAAATGAACTCGTAAAGCACATAACATCGTATTTGCACAGATTAATTAGTGTTTTTCATTAAACCCACATGAAAAAGTGCATTTCCGCGAATATCTTCCTTTGATGTCCAGGAATTTCTCGACTTGACGGCTGATTCACCGCAGGAGTTTATTTTGGTCTCCGTCCCACACTTTATAGTATAAGAGCAGTGCATATCAAACAAGCCAAGACGACTTTGACAGGTTAGTTCGCTCAGTCTACAAGACAGATTATGAATATGTAATAAACATAATAAATAACTTGTATTGATGCAATATGATACACACTCGCAGGTACGTAATTTTTTCTACTGATTGCCATGCCTAAGTGAAAACTGATAAATAATTTGTTGCAAGCAATGACCGCAAAACAATTAACATCATTGTTTCCAAGTTTCTGTATTGCCTCACTCTTATAGTACAAAGTCTAGCAGCAATCGAATATTTCGATAGATTAAAAGTTGGCACTTGACTGTTATCTTACCTGATGGTAATTTAATATCGACTTGTTATCGTGTACACGCATTTTCTTACCGAAACTTTGCCTGAAACTGAATGTCAATGTTACTATCTCCTCGCATTCTCGTACATTATTTACACTATGTTTGTAACATAACATGTAAATTGTAAAGGTTTAGGAGCGTAGCGAAAGCACGGTTAAGCTACGTTTGTTTTGGCCGTGCGTGCCGTTAGCCGCGGCGATTAAACAGCTACATTGGATGTTGCACAATGTTTGACCACATGTTTCTATAACCCGGCCATCACCACGCGCGCTATCACAATATTGATCCTCTTATCCGCAACGAGGCATTGTGGCGCTTTGATACTCACAAGAGCGACCACCTTTCATTTGCTTACCCCATTAGCTGCCACTTAAGCGTCCATTAAAAAAATATTTGACTACGGCTACGCATCGGCGGCGAATCTAGCGAGGAATTTAATTTTATCAAACACTCATTACTATTACGGCTACCGATTATTTTTTTCTCGGCGCCTTTGAGTCGTTATGGTCATTTATTTGGCCCCTTTTTTGTTGAAAGGGACGAATTTAAACCATAAAGGGTGACTTTGCCACAATTAAGGAGCTGGGATGGCTAAAAAATGTCACCCTTTAAAAGCGTTGCGGACGAGCGTCGAAAAAAGTGGTCAATTTTTTATCACCTGGGCTGGAAGTCACAAAATGTTTATCGCCACTCAACGACATGTTGATTTATGCTTCCACCCCATTGAGGACTGTGTGGAGGCCAAAATGAATTAGATTATTTAATTGGTCATTTATTTTGAGAGATACTGTCGGTCGCCCTGTGTCGAGTGTACGAGGTCACTGAAGTGGCACTCGAACGATAAGCTGAATTCGTTATTTAATCTGAACCCTTATTTTTTATTCAGATCCATAAAACAAAATTTACGCATCCGCCGTTGTTGTATATAATGTAATAAATTGATACATACTCGTATATTGGGATCAGCTGTTGTTCTAACTTCAGATTTATTACAGATAATTGCTACGAAGGGAACAGTATCTCATGCATTATGGATTACCTTCGAGAAATATGATGTGCTTTAAGACAAAAGGTATAAAAATGGATCTACAAAAGGTGGCTAATGACCGGCTTACACTTAAAAGGCCCACCCGTAACGAAATATTAAAGGCTTATCTTAAATTATGCTTAATTGGAGGGTCTAAAAATACAGATTGAATTTCGAACTTTGATTGATGGCCTTAGGTCAAGGGAGTATTGGCATTAATAATATTATGTATCTAAATCCCTTTAGAATATTTAGTACGCACTCTGACCAAACAATAGAGTCAATAAACATTCCCAAATCAGAAACATTGCTTTATCAAATACCAAAGTGCTTACAGGCTATAATAAAGTTAAGACGTCCAAGTTTAAACAAAGTAAGGTATTGTTTCGAAAAACCACCCAACAATAGAATCACTGTGCACCCGTTCTTTATAATTCCCACTATATTCCTCAAAATTAACCGTTGGAGAGGCAATAACAAAAACAAACGCTCCGAAGAAACTGTATCGTTTTAATTGATTTAACAAAAACCAGGGCTATGAAAGAAATGGTGGATATACAAGAGCCCCTTTATTCTGTGTGGCAGCTGTTTGCAGAAACAAAACGCTCGGCTCATAAATGTGCCACTCAATATTTTTTACGCCGTTTACCTACAAGGCTAATACTGCATAGTCCTGTTGAATATCAGTTACAATAATAATACGTAATACAATAAGATATTTTCTTCAGCGTACTAAATATTCTTTATTTACTCCCATTCTGATAAGAGACCTGTGCCCAGACGTGGAAAACAGAGGTTGAGACGATTCAATATTGGAAATAAGGAGATTAATTATTATTGGTAAACGCCGTGTAAACGAAGAAAGACCGACGTTAAGGAATCAGTGTGTCGCGAAGCAAATGTGGCAAGAGTGGTCTTCGGAGACCTCTGGTGCCTGGACTAGTAGGTACCTAAATAGACAATAGAAGTGGTTTCGACATAATCCTGGAGAATGTCAATGGTCCAAAATCAAGACGGTCATTGGATGTGGGTGGGAATGAGACAGTTAATTCTAATTATGGCCGCATTGTGAGGCTGAATTTTATCGCTATCTCATTGGTGCGCTCATTATGGCCGAAACGTAATTGCGCTCTATTGTACTATGTTCCGGGCTCATTTTTCTGCGGACCGTGTGAATCTGGAACGGCCGCCCTAATTCGCAACGTTCACGCTTACTTGCGAATCAAAATTGAATAATGAAAATACTTGGAGTTTAGGGCGCTTGAATTTTATTCGTTTTTTAATAGAGATTCGGTGTAACGTATGTTTTTCTTTTTTTTTTAAGTTGTATCTCATCTGGTAATACAAGGGCTGGCTGATTTATACAAAATATACGATTCAGACTGCATCCAGTAATTTTCAGTGCGAAAATGCAGCGTGTATTATTGACACCAGTTATCTATATTTTAGTATTTAATATAGCAATTTCAGTAAAAAATCACAGACTGAAATATAAAAATCAACTGAGAACTAAATTTTTTAGATAAATCACAAAATTTTAAAGTTAACTAATTTTATATACAAAACATAATTAGTAAATGCAAAGATTCAAATCGCTAGATGAGCCCTAAAACTTCAAAACTTTAGTCCAAGACCGTCCACGTTTTTGTCTTGTGTTGACACGTTTTCGGTTGTCACTTTTTCTGTCACAAGTGAAACCATAGCATGCTGAGAGCACTCACTCAACATATTTGTGAATGTTTTTGATTTGCCCAATGTAGGCTTAGAGCCCATTTAGCGATTTAAATCTTTGAGTAAATGATCACGATAATCACAGATGACAGACTGTGATTCCAGAGGTGAACAACTTTAAATCCCTCGTATTGATTTCCATCCTTTTGGCAGAAATCGGAAAAAGGTTTCGGTCGGCCCACATTTAAAAGCCAAAAAGTTGGGTAAAATTTCGAAAGCGGATTTCGGAGATGGATTAATAGTTTTTGGTAAAACATAATCCGTTCACAAGCGGCTCAGGAACAATGTTCATCAATATGCTAAAAGTGGATGTTATTGTAGGTTATTTTAGAAACATACGTTGGCCTTTTAGACAACCACTGATGGACTCTAAAGTTTCATCGCGGCCTGGCGGAGCGATTAGCGCCCTGACAGCTAATTTATATACTCAACTTACTGTTCTATTCCCGGAGGGATGTAACCATAGATTTTGTGGTAAGTAGATATGACTCAAAATGATTAAGCGTGATAGTGGTAATTACTTAAAGTTGAATAGAAACGAATAAGATTATAATCATCATGTAGCATACAGCTGGCACTGTATTATGGATAGACTATATCTTCAAAAAGAATGCAAAATAATTTGAGGAAATACTCAATATTCCCTAAACTATAATTAGTAGCTTAGAAATGCATAATTATAGTTTTTGAGAGATACAAAGATACATAGATTGGTACAAGTTATATTAAGTAACTCGTTACCTATACACCTTCGTTAAAGGTGCCAACATAATATTACAGTGCTTTATCGAGTCTGGTAAATATAATAGTGTACAAATAAATAAGTATAACAACTACCAGTGTAAATAAATAATGCGAGCACAATATTATTTTGAGCATGAAAAAATAAATACAGTAAATGGCACAGCTAAAATATTGGTGGAAAGTAAAATTCAGAAAATATAACCGAGTGTAAACGACAAACAGTGTCATCGCTTGGCACAATGCTTGCAGCTGTAAGACTATCACACCTCATTGCTTTTTCCATGACATTGCGCTGCGCGAGGATACCAGCTTTGCAATAACATTAGTGAACTAGGAAATAAAATTATGTACCCACTACGTAAGTGTACCAGTTCTGAATGACAAAAAATTAGATTCTGGATTAATATTTGTATAAACACTATGTGAACAAACTCAAAGCGAGTTCAATTTAAAGAAAAACAAGCAACGTTGGTGAATTTGAAAATATGATTATGACAATATTTAAGAAAATCAATCAGGGCTTATCATGCTTTAGGTATGTTTTGAAAGTGTAAATAAAACAGAGTTCAAAGACAGGGTCAAGCATACGCGTAAGTATAAATAAATTAATGTTTCTTTAATCTTAAGGAATGTTTCCTTTCCTTGAATGAAAATAAATAAGAACAACGCAAGAATTGTCTATAAAACAAACACGCTTATATAGATTTACACGATGTTTTACATCCCAAAACATTCAAAACATATGTATGTAATCGAATCCCAATCCAGCATATCCCTTACATCTATGAATATAAAGGAGCTGGCTTACAAAAAAAGCCGAAAAAATGTTCTGCCGGCTCTAAAGATTACCATAACCGCGGCCGGCATTGTTTCAATGGATACAACAAATTGTATTCGGAACCCTTCGACTCTAAATCTGGAAACGATTTGGAGTATACTCTCGTGACAAATAATTTGAGTACCGAATTGTTCCAACGATTCACCTACTTAATGGTCCCGTTAAGCTTCTGAATATTTGAAGTGAAAGAAAGCTATTCGAGTTTACCTAATTGGGCATGGTCATTGGTGGTAGTAAAAATGTTTGTGTTAAGGTTAAGGTTAAATAGAGAACAACAAGTTCGGCAAAGTGTTATGACTAATCCGGTTTTACTAGGAATACAGGTCGAGTCGTCGTCTTTTATTAGATCAGAAAAGAAAGAAAAGAAAATAGATCAGAACAAGACCATGACTGCAACAGTGAGTCATATAGCATCAAAACAATTGAGATGTAAATAGTGATGACTAAAGATGGTCGAACAGTCTCATTTTGTTTGAATGAAATTAAGAAAGAAAAAGAGAGAAAGAACAATATTTTTATTTCATAATATTATGCCACACATGAAAACAAAGTACACAGACACACTTATGTACTAAAACGATGACCATGATCAGCTTCCACCACTAATCGTCCCTTGGGCAACAAATACCAGATTATTGCCCAAGCGACGAAAGCACCAGACACCGCCTGTCTAGTGTGGCAAAATCCAGAAATTATGATGATTCAAATATTACTTTGTATCTATTTGATAAAGTAGAAGCTAATTAATACAAGTATGTGCTTTAAAAATAAAGTAATAAAATTGCTATAAAATAGAACAAGCAGCCGGATTGTATCCAATAAAGAAGTAATTTAATGTTAACAATTAGCTACAAACATTAAGCGTCTACTCCAAAAGCAATATCTTAAGTGACGCCTATTTATATGTCACTTATCATTTTTACGGCGGCGTAAATTTAAGGAATCGTTGTCTCGAATGTGCCATGAGCCATCTCCCTAAAAGCGCTGCATTGCATGCCCATAAATTATCTGACGACGCACTAAAATAGCGTAACACCCCATGCCATGGGAACGGCCACGACCCTAAAGCTAAAAGTCGACAAATCTGTCGCGCAAATCAAAAAGATATCCAGACTCATCGGGGTGACGATTAGAAACGCCCGATCAATAAACAATTTATGAAGTTAAAGGAACATCTCAAATGATAAATGCATCGACTGATGAAACAGCTAAGTAAATTGGTAGGAGACTGGAGACTACAATGGCAGCGCGAAGGCCGGAAGCATCGCAGATTTTTCCCCGTGAACCCGAACAACAATAGCAGTCATTTATACCTAAGCTTGCGGGGCGTCCTTTGTTTAATTAATTATCCAGCGGATAGAATAATTAAGCTCAAATCTGGAGCTGCGATTACAACCCTCTCTGAAATATTTATATGACTTTTTTAATATCAGGTGCTGGTATTTCCTTTTGTGCGTCAACAGGATATTTTCCTCTATCCGTTTTCTCCCATTGTGTGTTTTCATACTTTGATAAACTCAACGTGATTATTTTCAAGTCCTACCCGGAGGACATTTTTATTGTTAATTCTGTAGAATATTAAGCTTATAATTTATAATTGTCTACAACAAAATTTTTAACCTTTGGTCTACAAAAACAAATTCATTTTCATAACACCTAAATATCTGAATTGATCACTGAATGAGAAGAAATGTTTGTGAACACATATTACGTTTTCATGATACCAGTCATCATCAATCAGAATGCATTCACATCTGATAATATATCGTCAACAGTCCAACATTTAATTGGTGATGGATCGCCACAAACTCTGATGGACGAATTTCACGAGCGAATATCATATTTCGTGGACTCATTCGCTCCCAGCTCCAACCGTGCATACATTCGATATACGGAATTATTATTTTCGTCTCTAAATCTTACCCTCTTTTAGGTTCGGAAGCGATACGTAAAATGACGGAAGATTTGAAGGGCGGTAATGGGGGAAAATTGTACTTTATTCGATTTTGATAGACTTGATGATGGATTAAGGACCTGCCGACACTCAAGGATTCTGACTGACTTTAATATTGTTGCCTTGGGTTTAGGCATTGCCAAAAAATCTCTGATACAAACAATGTACTTATATTCCTTATATTTTTATTGTTACGAAATAAATAGTTGAGTCTGTTTTTAGATATACTCCCGCCTCACACTGGGTGTTCCAAAGTTATAAAAAGTTATTGTATTTTATTAACTCTGCCTTATCTTGGTTACACAATCAACTACTGAAGTTGCACTTCTATAAATGTTTGTTGATAAAACGATAAGCTTGTTTTAAGAACACATACTATAACAGTCGGTGCCGCTCTTAACAGAAAAATACATTCGTCAGCGATTAAAGTTATCGTGGGCCAAATTACTCATTAAATCACTTTGCCGTTGAAAGCATACGTTAGAGTTAAGATGGTGTTATTTAATTTATAGGTACATGTTGGGTATCACTTATCCGTGGTTTGGAAGCGTTCGCCTACGTTACCAATTACCTATTCGATAAGAGACTTATTTATGACCCCGGCGGCCGGGTTGCGCACAGTATTAAAATTCATTGTTTCTCTTATCCCCGAAACGTACGATATACCGAGGTCACGGGATATCTCCGTTTTATCTGTGACAAGAATAGGCTTTTAAAGCAAAGGGCCCCTGATAGGAAAGTCGGGGTAGTAATTACGTGACCTCCTCGAATCGGAAAATCTTTAGAGCGGCGCTCGCTCCATTGATCCATTCGTAAGGTGAAAGTATCGGGTTTCGGAAAATTAAATCTAAAATTGGACTATCCTTGGCATTTGACGGCAGATAAGAGGTCAATTTTATATAGCCCCTAGGGGACCGTAAATCGAAGATAAGCTCGACTTGATAGGGTGAGTTAGGTGGTATATTTTTAGGTTGTGAATGCCTATATTTATTACCAAAAAAGTCTTCTCCCTCCATACGATGGGCCAATTGAAAATGACATAATGTTGGTTAGAGAGGCAGGATGGGGGGAATTGAACAAATTAGTTACTCTACAATCTACATATTGATTGCCGTGACTTTTTAAGTTCATTCTCGTCTTTTATACGAGTTATGTGAATAGTTCTGACTCACTCTCTAATTCACTAAAAAAATGTCACTCAACACAAACCTTTGGTCTTTGAAAACCGAAAAAATTCGCACACAGGTTATATTTTTTATGCAGACAAGGAATAAGGAAGAATTTTCAAATTTTCTACCTACTTAACTATAGATCACCCGAGTAAAGCAGGGGTATTCAGTATACTCATACAGGAAGTTACTTAGTTGTGAATGTATAAAATTCTTTGTCATAAATCTAATGAGCAGTACAATTTGTACAGCAAAAGAACCCTAAAACTTCATTTAAAATTTCAATATTTTTAACCGGAAACCTGCAATTTCGTATGCAAATAGCCAAGATGGTGACATAACGTACGACATGTGTGGCTTATAAATATTTAAGTTAATATAACGGGTGCATTAACTTCTTCGCTTCCTGTAGTTTTTGCAAGCATAAGACACCATGTAGGTTTGACATCATTGTGATCTGTGTGGGTTTAAGACACAGGACGTGCATCACTACGTGGCAGCAAGCTGTTCATCGATGGAAAAGAAGTAGGCAGAGCCAGTACATCTCACCAAATGAATGAGTCACAGCAGCTACCGCGTGTCAGTGGTGACATGGATACAAACAGCCAGCCTGCTCATAAACAACAAACCATCGCGGAAATACTAGAGACATTTCGGAAGTAAAAGTAAAGACACGGATAAAGATAACAATTTTAAAATATTAATACAGAACACGCAAAGCCTAAAAAATAAATCTCATATATTAACAAGTTTTCTCGAGGATCAAAATATTGACGTTGCATGTATTTCAGAAACTTGGATCTCTGAATCGCAAAAAGACTTACTCACGATAGATGGCTATAAATTTGCAGCATCATTCCATCGCAAAGACCGGCAAGGAGGAGGAGTTGCGATACTAGTAAGGGATGGGATAGAGTTCAAAGATAGACAGGATATAACGGATCTATCCACTGAATATGTAATCGAGTGCTGTGCAATTGAGCTAACTATACCGAACCTAATACTTGTAAACGTATATCGTGCTGATCGTGAAATTGAGGTCTTCTTTACTTTTATAGAAACTATGCTTAACAAAATCCGCACCAAAATATCGAAAAAACAAATTATTATTGCGGGAGACTTTAATATTGATGCTCTTACAATACCTAAAACAAAATACTACCACAGACTATCGAATCTGATGCTCGAACTTAATATCTTTCAGTTAATAAATGAACCAACACGAGTTACCGAAACGACATCCTCGTGCATAGACTTAGTGTTCACCGATAAAAAAAACCTTACTCCTACAGTTGAGGACTATGGCATCTCAGATCATAAAAGTATCATCTGCAATCTAAAAGTCCGCGCTAAACCAAAACCAAATCCCACCCATTATGTAACTAAACGAGTCTTCAGTGACAAAGAAATGGCTAACTTTAAAACAAAACTGACAAATGTAAGCTGGGACGAAATAATAATGCTAAATAACAACGTCAATGAAAACTATAATAACTTTATCAGTAAACTTACACATATCCTTGACATATGTATTCCAAAGCGACGAATTAAAATTAGAACCGAGACTAAAACCTATTTAACCACCGGGCTAAAAAAGTCATGCCAACACAAACGCATACTCAAACTAATGGCTAAAGAGTCCAATAATAGTGTACTAAAAAAACACCACAAAACCTACGGGAAACAATCAATCAAAACAAAACAAACAATCAAAGAAATTAGATAATGCAAAAAAAATGCATGGTTCGAAAAACAAAACGAAAACCATGTGGCACATAATAAAGGGAATAACGGACAAAAACAAACAGACAGACTCAAAAAATATAACACTCTCGACTCAATCGGGCTAAGTTCAGGAACCGCACCAAGTCGCAAATATATTTAATGAATATTTCATATCAGTCGGCAAGACGCCAACCAGTTATAACCCCAACGCCAACTCAGGGCATGTGTGTGATTCGCAGTCGCGATCTACCAACTCGCTTTTCCTTGAGCCAGCTACCGAAAAGGAAGTTCATACAATTATCCGCAAATTAGAAAACAAACGCAGCTTCGGCGCAGATGACATTCCACCGACATTAATCAAATACTGCATTAAGGAATTAACCCCCCCGTTGACATTTTTAATTAATCAATCATTTGACGAAGGCTACTGTCCCGATAAACTAAAAATTACAAAAATAAGACCGATATTTAAAAATGGCGGAAAACCCAATGACCCTTGCAGCTATAGACCTATCGCTCTTTTGCCAGCGCTGTCCAAAATCTTCGAAAAAACCCTAACAAACCGAATATACAGATTTCTGGAAAAATTTAATATCTTAAATGAGACTCAATACGGCTTTAGGAAAAACCGCTCGACAACTCTAGCTGTCTTTAAATACGTACAAGAAATCCTTAACTGCTTAGAGGAAAAAAAGTACGGTGTCGGACTATTGCTGGACATGACCAAGGCATATGACAAAGTCTCACATAAGGTATTGCTGAATAAAATTTACGATTCGGGTATACGAGGAAACGCCCACCGATGGCTAGAATCCTACTTGAAGGACCGACAACAATTCGTTCAAGTACGATATCGCGATGATGAGGCTAACGCAACGAGTGATTTCGATTCAGACGTACGTGTTACCAATTGGTCTATTCCACAAGGAAGCGTCCTTGGATGCATCCTCTTTTTAGTATATATTAATGACCTACCCAACCATATAGACTCACACTCGACATGTGTTATGTTTGCGGATGACGTGTCGATATTAAGCAAGTGCCTAAACGTAACTGACTGCGAAAACAACATCTTGGAAAACTTAACAAAAATTCAAAACTATCTTAGTTCCAATAATCTAGAGATGAATCCTAATAAAACAAAGCTAATTCAATTCCGACCATACCAGAAACAACCACTTAATGTAAAGCCACTCGGGAATATCACAAAAATAAAAGAGGTCACAGACTTTACTCTTCTCGGCCTAACAATTGATGTCCACCTAAATTGGAAGTGCCATATTTACAATTTAAGTGTAAAGCTCTCGAGGTTTGTGTATGCTCTCAGTATCTTGAAAGCAAATACAAACTACGAAACTGCCCTCTCTGCTTACTACGCATACGCTTATTCGTGGTTAAGATATGGGATTATCCTCTGGGGCGGAAGTACCAACGCAGAGGATATCTTCATCCTACAGAAAAAATGCATCCGAATATTAGTAAATATAAAACCCCGCGAAAGTTGCAGACCCCATTTCTTGGACAAAAAAATTCTCACCTTACCATCCATTTATATAATGGAGACGGCTTTGTTTGTTAGGAAACATCCCTATATATATAAAACTGCGAATGCAACAAAAAACGAAAGAAGTGCGCGTCGAAGAAACAAACTCGTTTATCCCAGCTGTAAATTACAAATGACAAATAGTGGCCCATTACACCGAACAATAAATATCTATAATAAAATCCCGAACCACATTACTGACGAAACAAATGATAAGACTTTTAAGAAGAAACTTAAACAATGGCTTATATATAACTGCTTTTATGACATTAATGAGTTATTACAGCCCCAAAAGTAAATACTCCTCTTCACAATTCTAGACCTCAATAGCACGAATACGCATTGATTAATATGGACTATATATTTTCACTTTATTAATATATATATAGCTGCTTGTGCTGATTCACTGACTGATTGATCACCTCTCCTGAACAATTTTGTATGAAAAATTTTTTTTTCAATTACCATTTCGTATAGAAGAGAAAAATTCATTCGGAGGAAAAATACGGAGAGAGCTGATGATTGAGGATTTCGGAGACGGATGAAGAGCACAGCCAAGGGTATTGGAGATAGGTGGGGGGTGCTCGACCAAATGTCATTTGAAATGTCATCCAATTGGCAGTTAGCTGAAAAAAAATTCAAAATGGCGGATTCAAAATGGCCGCCATACGAATTTCGTCGATTTCTCGGAAAGTATAAAAGATGGAAGAACGGTTTCTTGACAAGAACTGATCAGGACCGAAAGGTCTATTTGATGGATTGAAAAAAAATCAAAATGGCGGAATTTTTTTTTTCGATAAAAAATGTAGGGGGATGATTGTCGGCTTATATAGGCGGGAAGACAGCACGCGGGCCACATGTGGCCCGCGCCCCCACGCGACCTACTAGTTAATATATATATAGCTGCTCGTGCTGATTCACTGACTGACTCATTGATCACCTCTCCTGAACAATTTTGTATGAAAAATTTTTTTTTCACGGATGGGGTCGTATAGAAGAAAAAAATTCATTCGGAGGAAAAATATGGAGAGAGCTGATGATTGAGGATTTCGGAGACGGGTAAAGAGCACGGGGAGGGTATTAAAGATAGGTGGGGGGTGCTCGACCAAATGTCATTCGAAATGACATCCAATTGGCAGTGAGCCGAAAAAAAATTCAAAATGGCGGATTCAAAATGGCCGCCATACGAATTTCGTCGATATCTCGGAAAGTATAAAAGATGGAAGAAAGGTTTCTTGACAAGAGTTGATCAGTACCTCATGGTCTATTCGATGAATAGAAAAAAAAATCAAAATGGTGGAGTTTATTTTTCCATAGAAAATGTATGAGGAATATTGAAGAGATCACGAGTTGTGAACTATGCAAAGCTTTGCTAAGGTTATTTTTTAATTTTAATTTTCCCATCCCAAACTCCTGAGGGAAAAGCAAGAGAGTTTGGAAGAGGGTTGGGGGGCACAGCCAGGGTATCAAATATACGTGTGTGAGACCTACTCAAATAAAAAATACTCTACACCTCAGCCGATTGGTAATGAGCTGAGAAAAAGTCTAAAATGGCGACTTTAAGAGGAGGGCTGTATAAAAGATGGAAGAGTTATTTACTACTTGGTCTATTAAAATCATGGTGACATTTGTTATAAATTTTCTTTGACTTTATTGGTAAAAGAGTGTGGGGTGTTGTAGGTATGTTGTATCTAAAATGTCAGATGGAGTCAAATTTTCTCTGGATCACTGCTAGACATTTTTCCGCGTGAAATTTTGAGTAAATTACAAGTATAATAAATTAGATACTTAAAAATTAGGAGGTAAAGTCCTTTTCATGAAAGAAGTCCCGCGGCAAAAACATGAACTAAAATTGACAGCTGTTTACGAATTACGAGTGCGAGTGAGAGGGCAATATTTAATAATGTGATTACAGCGCCGCGTCTGCGGGACTTCTTTCATGAAAAGGACTATACCAAAGTCGCCAAAATTCATTTGTGAACTACGCATGTGCGTGCAGATCCATAGACATTATTGTCGATATCGTAAAAAATTAATTTATATTCTCTAACAAAGTGGCATTATTTTATTTTTTGAGTCATAATTTAAAATATGTAATCAATTAAATAAATAAATTATTTTTGAATCTGTGGTAAAAATACGAAGAGTGTAGCAATAGCAGGCTGAAAGCGGATGTGGCATTTTTGTTTGTAGATACGAGTACAAAGTACAAACGAGTGGAGTAACAAAGATACAAAGTTTCACATTTTTCTTTATATTATAAGGAATTTAAAAACAATGTTACATCGCGTTCGTCTTCGTCCGCCATACGCAGGCACTGTGCATCGTACATCGGTTGTACGGAATATCACATGTAACTTTGAGATTTTGAGACCACCTGACATTTTTAAAATTTAAAATATTTTATTTTATAAGATTTTCAACATTATTTGACAAAAGTTGCCGATCATCCGACAATATTGATGGTGTAGTTTTAAAATAACGAATAAAAAAATACAAATATTTTACAAGAATTTTAAATTATGATTGTAGTAGATAAAAATCGTTATCTCCATCTACTCTTTAAACATTATTTATTATACGTTACTAGCGCGCGCCCGTGGCTTTGCTTACCCTTTACGAATATTTACCCCGACTTTGGGTATGAATTTTCGAAAACTATCTTAGCAGTAATTGCCTGTGCATAGCAATTACTTTCGGCCCGACTCACCCAGTCATTTATACGAGACCTATCTGTGTTTAAAAGATCTGTCAAAGAAAAAATAAATGAATAATATAAGGTATACAGCTAACAGAAAATTCATCCGTATATTATATCGGTAAATAACAAAAGAAAATCGTAAAATTGGTAAAGATTTAAACTCGGCCACATTATTAACGTGCACTTTCAGGCACAATCCTCTTTATTCTTTTTTACACACTACAAGTTAGTAGGTGCTTGACTAAAATCTCTGAGTTGATACACAGCATCGCACCGGAACCCAAAATCATTTGGCGGTGCGTCTTTACCGTTATAGTGGTAAATAGCTGCGGCCGAAAACTCCTACCAGAGCAGACCTGAGTCAATAGAAATTATGAAATTCCACATTGGGCCGTGCCGGGAACCGAACCCGGGACCTTTCGCTCAAATCCGAGCACCACCGCTGCATAAGTGAAGTCGTCAAAAATTGGTGAAATCGGTTCAGTAGCATTGACATTCATTTAATTAATTCAGACAAAGGGTCATTGAGTAACAAACATACAAACTAAAAAACTTACCAACTGCCAAACTTCAGTATGAATAGGTACTTTAATATAATAAGATTAGACTGTATTGATGTCAACCAGTTCAAGTATATTGACGTCAATAAAATCAATACTTAGTCTAAATTCACTTGAACTCAATCCAAAAAAAAAAAAAACAAAAAAAAAATTAGGTATATTTTTAATCTGTGGTTTCCTACCTGTAGGTAACTCGCGCTGTAAGAAATTCAGAGAGAAAATAGAAATCAATTACATGACTATTTTTTTTAATAATAATTAATACAGTTTTAAATTGAAACAAAATATTAATATAATAGTAATAATAACATTAATTGTAATAAAAAGTAGACTTTATAAAATATAATAAGAATTATCGGGCATGTCTCGAATATTTGTGAGTTCTTAGACACGAATTCGAATGTTCTTTTTTTGAAGTCTTTAGGATGAAAAAAACAAAAGGCGGTAAAATTTTACTTTTATCGTTCTTTGTGCGTTGTATTTCTACTGCGTAGAATGTTCTAATTGTTCTACACATAATTGTAGAGATTTATCAATCTTCAGAACTTATTTAAATCAATATTTCAGTCTGCTATTCTTTATTAATATTTATGTATCATTAATAGTTATTTGTAAAAATTAATATCTAAAATACTTTATGGTATATTTTATCCAAATTGTGAAAACTGCAGTGGGATTTACATAAATTTAATAAAATTCATTTGTTTATTATTGTGTACCTATTTAGTTAGTGTTTTATTAGTGCTGTAGCTGATTTTATGGTAAGTGACAACATTTTATAACTGAGATTAATATGGTTATGTCGCCTTCTTATCGCACCGTGCAAATTAGGGAAGTTGCTAATCTCGATGCACCAACTCGAGAAGTTTTCTTATATAAAATTCCCGGTGATGGGAACTGCATGTTTTCAGCGCTGTCTTTTCATATATACGGTCACATAAACCGATCTCAGGAAATACGATCGCGTATAGTTCGTGAAATTGTATCGAATTGGGATCGATATGGCATGTTTACAATGCAACGTGACGAATGCCCGTATTTGTCGGCTGAAGAATATTGCAATGAAATGATGCAAAACGGAGTTTACGGGACTACCATCGAATTGACGATAGCAGGAGAAATATATACAGATTATAAATTTAAACTGTACATTGAAGGTGTTTATGCGCAAGCATTCGGCACTGGAACAATAGAAAAAATGATCAGTTTTACAGGGCATCTAACGAGCGGTCATTTTGATGTTTTCATCGAAAAAAACCTTAATCAGATTCCTTTACTACAAGATGAACTTCATTCGCCATGTATTAGCTCACTTACGACGACCGGAGAAAAAGAGCACCATTCGCCCAGCGATGGAAATCCAGCGCTAATCAATGAATCGTTAACGTTTACGGAGTCGCAGACCTACAGTTTAAATCCAAAAAGTAGTTCATCAAGCTATGAATCACTGACTTTTAATAGAAGAGAATGTTTTTTGCCAAAGAGGGAGCAAATATTAATAAATGAGGAAGAATCCCCAACTTTCACTGAGTCGCAATCCTATTCTTCGAATGTTAATAAGTCTGGTAGTGTCTCATCAATTACGACTGCTAGCGAAGAACGTATCAGCTCCTTAACTATCACTCTAGATAATGATCGCCACATGCCCAGCAGTGTCGAAATTAATGAAGCCAAATCTTCAACGTTTACGCAGTCACAGTACAGCATAAACCCTAATACAATTTCGCTTAGCAATGAATCATTAATAACTTTAAGTAATAAACAATATTTTTTGCCAAATAGTAAGCAAATACTGTTTAATGTGGGTGAATCTCCAACTTTCACGGAGTCGCAATCCTGTAGCCTTCACACAATACATAGCATTCGTCCATGTAAAATAGTATTAGAGCGATTGCCTCTTGATAACCCACACCTTGCAGCACTATTACAAAACAAAAGTGATAACAAAGAAATGTATCTACAAGACTGCAAACGCTTACGCGGTAGGCCAAAAAAACAAATAACCGCAGATGAAAAAAAACGTAAGCATTTGCAGTCTGTTTTGCGTTACCAGAAACGTAAGCCACAATCTAACAGGAATGCCGTGACTCGGTATACATCAGCACATCCTGAAGTGCACCAAGAGGCTGTGCAACGTTACAACGCTGCACACCCCGAAGTGCACCAAGAGGCCGTGCAAGTATATACAGCTGCACATCCTGAAATAAATAGGCAGGCTGCGTTAAGATACCAACTCTTGCATCCTCAAGTTCATCGGGAATGTGTTAGTAGATATTCTGAAATACATCGAGACGAAATACAGCGAATCAGAAATATTCCTATAGAAATACGTGGGTTGGGTTTAACGGGTGCGCTGAAAGGCGATGATTTATTCGTTTGAAACATTCTCTTCTGTGTGAAGATACATACAAATGTATTCACTGCGGCGCAAGACTTTTTGATGAAGAAAAGTCTCGCACAAAGTGGTGCTGTGGACAGGGCAAATATAATATTGACCCACTTGGACCATTGGATGCCCAATTTTATACAAACCAACATTTTTTAAAAAATGCTAGAGCATATAATAATCTTTTTAGTTTTTCAGCACTAGGTACAACTCACGGCTTCCAAAGACCTCCTGCCGGTCACGGTCCTAACTTAGTCAAAGTTCAAGGTCGCATTTACCATCGCGTCTTTGATTTGGCTTATAATGAAAGTACAAATAATACAGCATTATACATACATGATGGCGAAGAACATCAAAGATTAGCAAATCAACAAAATTTGTGCCCCAATATTACTAAGGAGATATACATGTACTTAAAAAATAACAACCCCCTAATTAAGGATTTACACTTATTAAATAATCACCCGAGTACAGAAGCTCGACTAATTTTTCAAAATACAAGCCGACGTACTCATGGACCGATATTAGGAGATAGGCCGGTATCGACGGAGCTTGCAGGTTTGATTGAAACTTCTAATGAACATCACCCGCGAGCAGTAGTAATATGGAAGATTGGCCAAGCAAAACCACACACAGTGCACTATTTACATCCCGCGTATGAAGCCTTTCAATATCCTTTACTGTTTCCTAGAGCTCCCGAAAGATATTCCCTTGACATTAAAGATAAAGCAGGCAACAAACTAAGCCAAGTAAAATACTATCGGTGCCAACTCTTATCTGAAGAGCGATTTGCGATGTTGCGGCGTTTATCACAGGAATACTTCATCGATATGTGGTGTAGAACAGAAGAAGAAAGGTTACAGTATTTCAAAGGGATTCAGAACGAATTAAGAATTGCAACCCGACGTGAAATCGATGAAACAATCGCAGGTGAAGGTATCCGACCTGGTAAAATATATTTACCAGCAAGTCTTACGAATAGCCCGCGTTATATGCAAATAAGATACCATGACGCTATGGCCATTGTTGCACGGTTGGGAAAACCAAGCTTTTTCCTCACCGTTACATGTAATCCGAAATGGCCTGAAATAACCGAGAGTTTATATCCCGGTCAACAGCCAACAGATCGCCCGGATTTGTGTGTGCGAGTATTCCAACTAAAGTTGTCAATATTGTTGCAAAAAATTAGATCCAAGAACTTCTTTGGTCCCGTTATATCAATTCTACACGTTATAGAATTTCAAAAACGGGGTTTACCTCACGCGCACATTACGTTCCGTATTGAAGGAGGAGGTCCTGTAGATAGTATGGATATTGACAAATTTATTCAAGCGACCATACCTCCACCGGAACAGGAAAGGCTAAGACAACTGGTTTTGCAACATATGGTGCACGGCCCATGTGGATCTGAAAGGTCACCATGCTACGATAAAGCTGCTAAGAAATGTTCAAAACATTTTCCTAAAAGTTACACTGAAGTGACGTACACAGACGAAAGAGGCGCAGTACACTATAAACGTCCAGCAGATGACCCGCCAGCAATTAGTGAACGAAATCAAACTTCAATCAGTCATCGGTGGATTGTGCCATATAACCCGGCGATACTACTCTTGATGGAATGTCATTGCAATTTGGAAATTTCATCCACCTCCAAAGTGGTAAAATACCTTTTCAAGTACCTGCACAAAGGTCCTGATCATGCAAGAGCGAGTGTTTCTGACGAAGTTATCGACGAAATAGAACACTATGCTCAATATCGATATGTAAGCGCCTCTGATGCAATGTGGCGTCTGTTAGAGTTTGATATCAGCTGTAGATACCCAACTGTTGTTGCATTACCGGTACATTTACCTGACGGAGACGCAATTATTTTCCGTACCGGAACCGAGGCGCAGGCATCAGAAAATTACATGTCCAAATTAAAAATATACATGACGAGACCTTCAGATCCTGAGTTAGACGAATGTACTTACATAATGTTTTATGAAAGGTACAACATTGAAACTCAAGCCCGGCCTAATGCTACAGTACAAGTGCTGGCTCATGAATCCGGAAAATACTTCATAACAAAAAGAGTAAGAGGCGAGGTTGTAGCTCGGATAGTCTTTATATCTCCTACGCTCGGTGAACTTTATTTTCTGCGAATGTTGATCATGCGTTATCCGTGCCGGAGCTACGAAGAACTGCGAACTGTCAACAATATCATTTATGACACATTTCAAAAAGCAGCATTCGAACGTGGTATTCTAAATGATAACCAAGAGTACGGATCGGCAATAGAAGAAGCAGCCGGCTTCAAAAGCGGTAAAGGTTTGCGTCAGCTTTTTTTCGCACTTATTATGGACGGTGCCCCAGCCCTTCTTTTATGGGATAAATACCGTAACCATTTGTGCGATGACTATCACAGAGGCCGTGAATCCGAAATGGAAGCGGCTTTCGACCACGGCCTTCGAGACATTGAACAAATGCTACGTGCTCATGGTCGCTCGCTTTCTGATTTCGGTTTGCCAGATGTAAGACATAGTATTACCGAGCTTGAACGAGAAAGTGGAAGATGGAATGAAGAAGCTACTGCCATATTAAATAAGTGGGAGTCGAAATTAAACTCGCAGCAACGGGCTATATATAATGCAGTCGTATTACTTACTGCAGATGATTGTGAGGATACACCCCCGGTTTTTATCGATGGTCCCGCCGGAACCGGAAAAACAATCTTGCTGAACGTGATTGCTGCTAAAATTCGTTCTAGCGGACATATTGTACTGTGTACGGCTTCCACGGGCATAGCTGCACTAAACCACAATGGAGGTGTCACAGCACATTCAATGTTTAAGCTTCCGTTAGACTTTGATGGTGGTAATGCTGTATGGGGAATTTCAAATAATTCTCAAAGAGCAGCACTGATCAAAGCTGCACGACTGATAATTATCGATGAAGCACCAATGGCTCACAAGCATCTTTTTGAAACTATTGACCGTGGCCTCAAAGATCTAATGAAATGCAGTACCAGACCCTTTGGAGGCAAAGTTTTAGTACTTGCCGGTGATTTTAGACAAATACCACCGGTGATAACAGGAGCAGGAGAACGTGACATATGCCAGGCTTCAATAAAAAGTTCTGAAATTTGGCACTGCACTCAAGTATTCAAGCTGACTGAAAATCAGCGTGCAAAAGAAGACCCCATTTTCGCTAACTTTTTATTGAGTATTGGAGAAGGTGAAGCAGAAACGATCGAAAGAGATTTAATAATTTTAAAAAATATTAATTACGTCAATACCTTACAACAATTAATTGACGATATATATCCACAAGACAAAGTCTTTGATACAGAAGATATGTACAAAAGGGCTATTCTATCGGGAACTAATGAAAACATTAGAGCTATTAATCAAATAATACTAGAACTGATACCTGGACCTATTATTGTGTGTCACAGTGCTGATACCACCAACCACCTCAATGAGAACTCAGCTGAACAGTTAGAAGGGAACATTTTAAACTCATTCACAGCACCCGGAGTGCCAGATCATGACTTGAAACTTAAAGTTGGTGCGATCGTATTACTTATTCGAAATATTAGTTTCACACACCGTTTAGTTAATGGTACTAAACTAATAATAGATCAGGTTTCAAAATTCACTCTTTTAGCACATCACCCAAATAGTAGTGAGCATGTCATCATACCTCGCATAACTTTTAAATTTCAAATAGGACGAAACGGTGTAGAAATGATTCGCAAGCAGTTCCCCGTCAAATTGGCTTATGCTATGACGTTTAATAAATCTCAAGGGCAAACTCTTGATCGTGTTGGAGTAGACCTAAGAAGCGATGTATTTTCACATGGACAGTTGTACGTCGCTTTGGGCAGAGTACGACACAGTCGTGATTTGAGTGTCTTGGTACCGCAAGAAAGAGTTTGCGGAAATTACGCTCTTACAAAAAATATAGTTTATAAATCATTACTATAAATCATATTATGTTGTCACTTTAGTAAAATCGTAGTTAGACATTTAAGATGTCACCGTAAGGATAATTTAACAATTTAGATGTCTTAATGATTAGATCTCTGCTTACTAAATACATCAAAACTTAATAATTGAATATGTAGATAATATCTTTTTAGTTTTATGGTGATTTCTATATTAGTTTGATAACCTTTATAAGAGTATTTGTTTTGAGTAATGTTTATTCTATTTATTTATCTATCGTGGAGCATGAATGCAAAAATATTTTTATTCAATATTTTTGCAAAATAATTGCAATAGGTCTCATTACTCAGGCATGCAGAAAATACTTTTATTTCAATTTGGTTTTAAAGTCTGAGAATGGGAGAACCACGTAAAAAAAAACGAGCTGAGGCTGTACCTCCTGGGTGGCTTGGAAACTGGCCTTCTATACTTTTTATATTATAAAGTCAGTGAGATTTTCACAAATAAAAAAAAGTAAAAGGGGTTTAAAAAGTAGCCTATGTATAATTACTAAAATTCAGTGTTAGAAGCACACGAAAATCTTTATAATATAAAATACAGTAATAGTAGTATAATAGTAGGCCAGTTTTAAAGCCACTAAAGCCTATTTTTCTGTTTCAGATATTCATTTAATGAGTTTCTAAGAGATCAGTTTGTGAGAGTTCCTTCGTGATTAGGCTCCCGGGGTAACTTGAAGATTAAGAATAAGTTCTTAATGCAATATATAAATATCAATACACAAATCAAAGTGGACAATTTTCTACGCGGTCCGCTTTAGCGGGCCGCGCATCCACGCGCCGTACTAGTTACTATATATATAGCTGCTTGTGCTGATTCACTGACTGACTGATTGATCACCTCTCCTGAACAATTTTGTATGAAAAATTTTTTTTTCAATTACCATTTCGTATAGAAGAGAAAAATTCATTCGGAGGAAAAATACGGAGAGAGCTGATGATTGAGGATATCGAAGACGGATGAAGAGCACAGCCAAGGGTATTGCAGATAGGTGGGGGGTGTTCGACCAAATGTCATTTGAAATGTCATCCAATTGGCAGATAGGTGAAAAAAAATTCAAAATGGCGGATTCAAAATGGCGGCCATTTGAATTTCGTCAATATCTCGGAAAGTATAAAAGATGGAAGAATGGTTTCTCGACAAGAAGTGATCAGGATCCGAAGGTCTATTTGATGGATAGAAAAAAAATTCAAAATGGCGGAATTTATTTTTCCATAGAAAATGTATGGGGAATGTTGAAGTGACTAACAGTTGGTAATTATGCAAGGTTGTGATGCGGTTTTTCGGAGAGTTACTAGAGAAGAATATGGAGAGAGCTGATGATTGAGGATTTCGGAGACGGGTGAAGAGCATAGCCAGGGTATCGAAGATAGGTGGGGGGTGCTCGACCAAATGTAACTCGAAACGTAATCCAATTGGCAGTTAGCTGTAAAAAAAATCAAAATGGCGGATTCAAGATGGCCGCCACACAAATTTCGTGTTGTTCTACCTCGGAAAGTATAAAAGATAAGAGAGTGATTTCTTTGCAAGACGTAATTAGAATCTCAAGGTCTACGGGATGAATGAAAAAAAATCAAAGTGGTTGAATTTATTTTTCCATGGAAAATGTGAATGCTACAATAAACAAGGCCTATGAAAAACTATGAAAAGTATGAGAAGAGATGATGGTCTACGATTTAGATGATGATTGAAGAGCACGGTCATGGATTTAAAGATAGGTAAGGGCTGTTTGAATAAAAAATACACTGAACCTCACCGGGTGAGGTTCAGTGTATTTTTTATTCAAACAGCCCTTAACTATCTTTAAATCCATGACCGTGCTCCGAGGTAATTCTTTTAGCCCATTGCCAATCGGATTCCAATTGGCGATGGAGATGACGGCGATTCTTAAATAGGTGAGAAGACAGCCCGCGGGCCACATGTGGCCCGCGCTCCCACGCGCCCTACTAGTTTTATATATACTTAATTGTTAACTAAGTAGTATAATTATTGCACTGATTGCAGGAGTCAAGCTTGAGTGTATGCGCATTTTATATGGTATTGGTTCTACAGTGTACACTACATTGTATGTTAAACAACGTTTAGTTCAGGAATAGATGGGATATATCCGTTTGGTAACCGATGACCCCTTTGACACTTGATGTTAGATAGCAGCGAGTTAGAGAGTTACGCTCAGATGTTCGTGCCGACTGCCGTCTCACACAAGCACTTTTCAAACTTTGATTTTAAAAGAGGAAAATATCCAACTTGACAACACTCTAGACTGTCTTTTGCTTCTTTAAAAGAACAGGGGTTTGATTGCCTAAGAAAAACGTATTCATCGTCATTGTAATCGTTTGCTAATTCTGCCCCCCTATTGGCTGATGTAAAAGGGAACCAATCAGCGGGCAGAGTTTCTAAACGATTACGATACGATAAATACGTTTTTCTTACACAATTAAGGGGCAGTGATATGAATAACTTAAGACAACGTTAGAAAAGACTTTATAGATGCATAAACAGGCGTAGATGCAATTCAGCTACCTAGTCATTTAGGTACAGTACTGAATACCTATTTTTTTTTTAAATATTATCGCCAGCCTATATTGCAAATGAACCATGTCCTTGCGATAATTTCAAAACTTAATGAAATAGTCAGTAGTAGTTGCAGCTTGAGAGGCACGCGTCCCAATAGTTAAAAAAATCACAAATATAGCACTGTTACTTACGGCAGTTAATACATTGTAGGTTTAAGTAGCCAGTCCGCAGTTACGACGCGTTAGTGACGCTAGAACCCGCGCGTGTCTAAAGCCCTTAATAGTTGTTGAAGCGCTCGAGACGTCTTTGGCTCAGACAAACAACTAGTTGCATAGCATTTCATCCTCGTCAGGGCGTACTTTTTAGTGACTAGGCAACACATTGTTAGTCACTCACCTGCCTTGGGAGAAGGATGTGAAAACGTCACGCATAAATAATTGTAGAAAATTTTCTAATTTTTAACTATTGGGTGATGATCTTCTTTGTTTCATTTACATTAAGATTGTCGTAATTACACGACTGCCCAAAAAAGAAGTGCAATGTTTTTAGGGTTCATGTATGTATGTATGTATGTATGTGAGTTTCTATATTCCACCATAACGTTTTTTCCACCATAAACACTATTTTTTTACACCAAATGAGCTTATAATGGTGATAGTTCACAAGGAAAACTAGATGGTTTTGTCCACTTAATGAAACGACAAGCGTACTCGAAGGGTTTAGCTGGATTCGCTAACCTAGTCGGAGGAAACTGAAGGGTAAATGTAATTCCTAAATGTACCTTTTTTACTTTTAAGATAAGTTAATGCAACGGCTAAATTGTATCATATGTCAGCGTTACAAGAAGTAATGTTTCTATTTGTGACTGCCGCGCTTCCGGCTTGTACCTTTCAATGTCTAAAAAAGATTTACGTATGGGTGATATGAAATATGAATTTGCTTGTCAGCTATAAGGGATATATTATACTAGCAGGCACCGACGGTTTCACTCACCCTTATTTCAATTAGGACCACTAGCGCCAAATCTTATTTAGCACGCTAACCTGGGTTTGGAAATTGACAAAAAAGTCCAATGATAGACCTTTATTGTGGTTAAAAATTTATAATATGTAACCCGCTGCTTGGCGCAAGTGGGCCTTAGGAGTTATTTTTTGAAAATTCGCTGTTATAGCAGATGATTACGCCATGATAGTTATCTGTAAGCCAGAGCTGTATCGAGTGTTTTGAGCTGTGCATTGACAGTTTGCAGTAGTCATTCCGATAGTACAGAATATCTTAAGGCATTCCATTACAACCTAAGAACATGATGGAAAAAAATCGCACAAGCACAGTGCGACAATTAAGGCTTATCTTGGTGCGTCGGATCTAACGTATCGCCGCTATCTTGTGACACTGTTTGATAGTTCGTTCTGCCGGCATATCTGTCGGTATGTTGCAAGTATTTTGCGTTGTTTTTGCTTATTACTAACAAAAATTGAGGAGATTTTATTCGCTGGCTGCCTTTGTTCTGAAACTACGCCCTAATATCAATGTCATTCAAATGCCAACAGAGCCTTGTCGGGATGTATAAATATACATAATATATAGTCGTACATAGGCTGGTTGGATTGTTAATTATTAAGAACAGATTTTCAAAGAATATGTTTTATTTTATTTATAATAATTAAAACATGGATGTATTTATAATTAAAATACTTTGACAGTTATCAAATATTAAAGTTTATTCTTTGCCATTGAAATTTTAACCTTAATTACATAAAAACAGAGTTCCTAGAAAAATCTTTAAAATACGAATCAACTAGCGCTGGTGCGGGCAAAAGCGGAACTATAGGTATATTTTAAGTCAATTTTTGCAATATAAATTATATGCCTGTGACAATAAGGTTGACTTTAATTTTGGCTTGTTGGTTGGCTTAACTTTTTCGTTACGGTTTTTCTGGATTCGGTCCACCCGTCAAGGCCCGCGATAGAAGCTATGCAATAGCTTAAAAACTTACAAATGTTTAATCTCTCGCATAATCTACGAGAATAACGATGAAATTAATTAAATAACTCATGAGCTTCGTGAACGAGGATTATAAAATGAAGTTATATTAAATTTTTGATGATCGCGTAATCAAGTTAAAGCACTCGTGGAACGCTGAATGAACTTTAACACGATATGCGTTTAATATCCGTTAGTAGTTCAAATAACTCCCGCGGGATTAAAATACAACATTGACGGCATTGAATCCGTGAGCTTGATGGACAAATATCTACGCGGTGTTTTTAATAAAACGAAATTCCCCAATCTCATCAAAATATTTTCCTTATATATGTTTCATAATTTTTCATAATTTTTCATAATTTTTTGTATCGTTTAGGCAAACGGCAAGCACTAATAACAAGTACACTAACAGTGCAGCAAGACATTTAAAAAACTACATAATTGTGCGAAAAAAACTAACGACTTGCGACCTACCAAATACCCGAGACAAATAGGCACAGCGACATTGAAAGCTCCCCGAGTCGTCAATTTTTGAGGAAAAATGAAAAAAAAAGTTATGACGAAGTCTGCTAAAAAGTTATTCTCAATGATAAATATGACAAGGTTATGTAAAGTCTAAAAAAATTGCAGGGGGCTCTATTGAATCTTCTTGTTTAGATCAGCGCCTTCTCAAATAACAGTTTTTAATTTTTTTTTATGCAATAATCAAGTTTGGGTCACCAATATACTTGCCATTAGTAAATTCGAAGTACTTCTGTTTACAAACCGTAGTTCTTTTAGTTCGTATTTTATTTACTACACTTTATTATGTCCAACAGTGGACGTAATATGTTGACTAGAATTGTAATGGTATTATAACACACTGTATAGAATGGCCAGATGTACCTACTGTAGTATTATTCCCGATTCAGGAATAAGGGAATGCTATTATTTCCTTCGTTGTGTTAATTTACTTTCAAAACAGAAAATGTGTGTTATTAGTCTGGTAAAGTTCAACTTTTATTAACACGTTAATAGATTCATTAATTTCTTACATAGGCTTAAAGCTTCGCCACCATCTAACAGTAAGCTTTAGTTGTAAAGACAAGACGGTTTCTCTTTTTATTAATTCAATCGTCGAGGTTTCTTCATCCATGTCAGCTCTGTTAAGTAACAGGACACAGTATATAGGTGAACGCATAAGTATTAAAATCCCTACTTTCTTATGGAATAAAATGCAAAATCTGAGCACTTGATTTGCTCTATCATAAAGAGTAGAGCAATGCGCGATGTAGAGCTTAGAGAATTGGGTCCTCCAAGCTGTACGCAAATTTTATACGGGCTGGGGAGAAACAAATCAGTGGGTATTGTAGGTACTCGTATAATAATCAGGCTATTATAGACGTCCACTGTTAATATACAGTCATACTTTGGAGGGTGTAGTAAAACTGATAGGTGGAACCAGCTTCTAAGAATTTAACACGTGCGTGAGTTACACTTAGGACTATAATATATTGTTTGCCAGAAAAAAATATTAAAGCGTTAATTGAGATTGAACGCGCAATAAAATGTGCCTAAGTAGATACATGAATTATGTTTTAATTAATCTCGCGCGTACACTTCAAGTTAAAAGATACGGGCCGCTTACTCGATAAGAAATTTCCAACTTTTTGATGTCGTCCAAAAAATTGATAATCTGAATTCTACCGTAACGCGAGGTGGTACATTTTCGCTAATTCATCGCTCCGTCGCCAGTGATAAGAGGCAACGGTCGGGATGGGACGGAAGTCGCTTTTTTCTTTCTCAAACTCTTAAGAGCTTTGCAAAAATGTCTTCGAAAAACGACTTTTTCGCTCTTAAGTACATTTTGACATCCCTTTTGCACTTATTTTTACAATGCTGTTCCACTTAAACCCAACTCTCAACTTCACTCCCTTTCGTTACTCCCATTGAGTTTAGAAATAATGAACTCGCGGAACGATGAGCGTAGAAATAAAAATGTTGCAGCGTAAATATAAAAGCAAAAACCGCTGAAGTAGGCAAAAACGAGAGGCTCCGCTAAAAATGGTAACAGATTCAAATTCCTGTTTTATTTTATTTGCTCGTGTCAAAACTTAAAATTTCTGAATTTATGAACAGGAATACTTACTTCAAAATCTACATAAAAAAATTATATGCAAAATAAATAATATGCAAAGTAACGATCCAAAGCCAGTGTTTCCGAAACACTTAATTAAGATAATTAAGACCTACAGGGAAAACAGCAATAAAAGCTTTACTTCCAACGCCTATTTCACCAGAAAAAAAATTTAGGGTAACTATTAGCTTTGGCTAATTGGTGTCTAAGGTACTGTTCAAGTTCCTTTTCGATTAAAAATATGGACTTTATTAAAAAAATATATGAATAACTTTTCTTTATTAATAAAAATGAATAAATAATAATTTACATAATATAAATAACAATAATAAATTGTTAGCAATAAAAATAACAGGTATGGTAGAAAACACAATGATGAAGGCCATTGAAAAAGATAACCGGCATGCTGCTGAAAATCAAAACAAATCTGGTATTCCGCAGCACACAGAATTGTGCAAATAAATCAACTTACACGATCCAATAAAGTCCAAATTTCCAAAGCGGGATGGATGTTCCAGAGCACAAAAAATAATGTCAATGGCAAACACTGAAAACACGATTCGTTTGAATTCACACGCGTTCAAAAATTCGCGCAAACGGAGTAGGGCCGTGACGTGCTCTCTATCCCAGAGCGTGGATCAAACTGATGGTCTGGCGGGCGGTCTAGACGGGGTAGATAGGCGGAGGGCTGTGGGGTAAATCAACCCCAGCGAATTTGCCCAAAATGGTAAAGCTCGTATAGCCGTAGAGGTGATTTTTGAGCCGCACTATCGCCACTATCCAATACACTTTGGTTTATTGTACGGCTGTTGGGTAATTGCTGGCAATGTTTTCATTAACTTCGTCAATTCCAAACGTTTTCGGCTATTCGGGAAATGTAAATTATTGTCTGGTATACTTATCGTTTATTAGAATCTGCAATAAAAAGTTACTCCAAAATTTAGAAAGGAATTTATCTATATTCATTAAATTGTAGCATAGATATTCATTCGCGAATATATAATATTTATTCACGAAACTTTTTTAAAAGTTCTTCATTAAATTAATTAATATGTTAGCACGCACAAGCGACCTCATTAAATGTGCAATACATCATTAAGGTATTGAAAATAGTTTTTTATTGTTGATTATTTATTGATGTTTACAGGTATAAGGGTTGGAATAAACTTTAGAATATTTTTTGTTTCTTTATAAATTTTACCTCTTTTGTTTTCTAAAATAGAAAACTGTTGGCACAACACTTACCTAGAGAGTAAAGACTGCAGTTAAATAGACGATCTATTAATAAAATGTCTGCAATGTCTGTGCAGTGGATGCTGGGTATAATCCGTATCGATCAAGTTTAAATTTAGTTCCGTATAAAGCTTTGAGCTTACAATAGGCAAGGCAGCCCAAAAAGAGACAGGAGACTACAGTCGTTGGAATACCAATATCACTGATTTCAGAAGAGGCTTTTCCTGACTTTTCTTTATTATTCGGATACCAGAAAACGTATTTTCGTATCAAGGTATTTTGTTAATGATTGGCAATGCTAATAATGGTGAAGTAATTTTGGTGTTGTTAAATTTAATTCAGTGTTAATTCAAGTGTGCTTGGAATGGAACAAAAACTTTACTAAAAGATTTTATCACTTAAAAACTTGTTGTCACTTATCATCAGATAACCCTTTGTTTTTTATCTAATTAACACGGGGCCCGTAAGAGAGATTTTCTTCTACGTTCTTATGCAATGTACAGACGATAGACAGTAAAAAGAATAGTGAGCCTATATTGTTTACTGTCGGTCAACGCAGACTTGAATATTGTGAAATCGATTCAATTCCATGGTTTAGAAGATGCGCTACAAATAATAGAGTTTAAGTATGGTGTTTGTCAAAAACTAAAAACTCAGAATATCTTTATTTCACATAGGCCTAACATACAGTCTCTTGCAAAATGTCGGTATGATATTTGTTGCATAAGAATGGTGATAACTACAAGTCGACTTAAAACTAAGTTTACGAGGGTTCCAAACGCGCCCTGCCGTCCTGCTGTCCACCAGAGATGTGTTAATTGTCATATTGTTTTGCATAGCATCATAACGATACGCTTACGCTTACGAGCGGTGTGCGAAGGGGGTTAGACATCTGCTGCCTGAGCCAAGTGACAAATAGCGTTACGTTGCGACGTATAAAAAAATGTATACGAACTATCACTATTTTGACACTTGGTAACGTTCAGCTAAGCGTCACTGAACTTCAAATCGCATACCATTTTTGAAATTTTGTTCCATTTCTATACGTCGCGACGTATCGCTATTTGTCACTTGGTTCAGAAAGCTATCATAGTCAGATAGGTATCATAGTCAGATAACCAAAGTATCACCATAGAAACACAAGATGCGGGTGATATGTCATATGACAAATTGATGTTCACATGACAAGAGGTTTAAATACGAGTGTTTAAAGTGGCAGAGAGTAATAGAAGCGCGGTGATACGGCACTGCGGCATCGTATGACTAAATTATGGTACAATTACAATGACAGCGTCACAATAGCTTGTTTATGTGGAATCGAGTTATGTGCGGGGAAGCTATGGCGATTAGCTGCGGTAATCAGGAATATCGCTTGTAATCAAATTGAAATTTCCTTCTGCAGTTATTTTAAAAACTTTAATATAAGCCCGCTAACCCAACCTGAGGATCGATTGCTGACCCAGCAAACGTTGTGCTGCCATTAATGTTATAAAAAATAGCTTACGACCTACTCTCAAACCTGCTGAACATACACAAAAAAAATCATAACAATCGGCTGAGCCGTTTTGGAGGAGTTTGGCACGAGAGTTTTATTTACAAACTTTAACGAGAGTTTTATTTACAAAAATTACAAATATGTTTGAGCAGTTAGTGAAAAACTGAAAATTTAAATTAATAATGTGACGTGTGCTGTCTCCAAAAAGATACTAAATAGACAGCTGTCCTCTTAATAGTTTTTATTTTAACGGAAAGTTTACATGAGGGTAAAACTGTTAGGTCAAAGGAATCGGTTAATAAATCATTTAAAACGAATACACCTAACGTACAATCTTATCAAGAACACATAATTTTAACAAACTCGAGTAAATATTTGATATTAGGAACAGTCCATCAAGATAAGATTACACCAGATAAGTCTAACAAACATACAATAATGAGTTATTCTGGGAATGCCAAGCCGCCTTACAAGTACTATTATTTATTTATTTAACATACGAGTACATTCATTATCATTAGATACAGTTATAAATACAATTTCTAGATACTAGATAGAGCTATTAGTTAGCAATCTCAATCAAATATAAAATACGCTGAAGCATGGTTACATTTGGGCCTTATTATTTAGCCCACATCACTTATAACTTTCTTTTTGACACCCCACTCGATAGATTTGGTTATATTTTTTTTAATGACAACTTACATTTAGCATCAAAAATCTGCCATTTAAAAAAATTAAAAAAAAACTATGTAAACTGCAGCTAAAAAAACTATTTTAGGACACTTGGGTTTCTGAAACAAATCTAACGATATCTTTACTTTCCAAATTCCATTCAGCCGGTCGAAAGATACGAAGTAATAAAGAAATTTACAAATGTGAACAAGACATCGATATAAATTTACCTTAATGGAACAAGATATGTACGAAAACATAACTCTTCCTTCCTGCAATTGGGTGAAAAGACAAGATGCAAGATCAAGCGACAGATTATCCGCACCGGCTGTGAATCTGTGAATGCTGAGGAGACATGTGGGTTCAAATCCCGACGAGTGGGCGGAGCACTAAAATAAGGTACCTAACCTCCCTCTACCTCTCTCTTCATATCAATAAAATCCTGAGATTCCTAAAAGACCAAAATCAACTCATAGCTCATCGAGTCACGTAGCTGAAGAGGTACATAAAAGGTACATAGAGGAGTATAATGAAATTAATTGACATTCAAGAGAGGTGTACAATATACAATATACACGCCTTAATAACACAAGGAAGTATTTGATTTGAGATATTATGTTAATACACTAGGTACGGGTTAACCCTTAAGTTTGCATGTAAAAGCCAGATAATTCCAGTAGAGATTTTAACTTTACCGCCTGGTATTTCGGTTTTAACATTTCATATAACACGATGTAACAACGATAAATTATATAATTATTTATTATGTCTTCGTGTCGGTTTTTGGTTGTTACATAAAATCAAATACAAAATGTATTTGATTTATTTAAGCTTATGTGTAGCTGCAATAAAAAAATAGGTACCTACTTAAAATCAGTTGTTGACTGACGTGAGTCCTTTTAAAAAATAACCTCGAAATTTAATAGTTTCGTAATTTTGTAATAGGTATATTCTAAGGATTTCATGTCTAAGTCAAAAATCTGTTCCAAATTAACCAACTCTAATTGACTTACAACAGAAAACACTTTAAAGCGAACTGTAATAAATTGTTTTAAAATTCCACCCCTCATACCCCATTAGCTATTTTCCAGGAATGTTTACGAGTTGCTCTGGACTCGTTCCAAAGTTTCACTACCTCCCTCATTATGGGAGTAGTGTTAATGCTGAATGTCCGTGAAATCTCTCAGAGGACACTCCACTCAGTTTTAATTCTGTCTCTTTATTGCTTGCTTCGTTAAAGCTGAGAGGTTATTTGGCTGAGGAGTGCGGAGGGCAAGCATGAATCCACGCCGCTGTTCGCTGTGAAAGAAAACAGAACAAAATTTACTACGGAATGTGTTTTAGCAGCACAATGCACCTTTTTACACACCTACTATGTAGGTAGTGCAACCGTCAATAGACTGTACAAGTGTACGATATACACTGACATTACCTTACACTTTGATCTTAGTAATTTTAAACCACGCCAATTTTGGAACCCTAAATTATCACAGGCTGTAGCTAAAAGACGTTTGGCACTCCGTACATTCAGGCGTAATCCAACTCCTACTAACTTATCAAGATTAAATAAAATAACTGCGGACACACAAAGGGATATTCGACGTGAAGAATCAAAATCATATCGGGACTTTTACTCATCTTTAGATGAAACCACATCAGCTAGTGATATGTGGCATCGTATGAGATGGTTGAAAGGCTATAAAAGCCAGCGCCAGCCTATCGACCCAATCAAATCAAACGCATTATTACAAAATTTATGTCCGGACTATGTTTCTCCCTGTAAACCTATATTTACTTCCAACAATGATTTCCTAGAAATGCCTATTACACTTGATGAACTTAACAAATCAATAAAATCCAAAGATACTGCCCCAGGTTGTGATAATATCTCATTTTCAATGATCTACAATTTACCTTTAGTAGCCAAACAATGTTTAGTAAAACTTTATAACCTATTTTTAATGCAGAGTTTTGTTCCTATTCAGTGGCGTGACATAGGTATCATTCCTATTCCTAAGCCTGGTCGTAATTCAGACTGTTTTTCGTCTTTAAGACCAATATCTCTTATCTCCTGCTTATGTAAGATCTTTCATTCTATTATTAATAAGCGTTTGGAATGGTTTATTGAACGAAACAACTTACTTTCAAATAATTCGATAGGTTTCAGGAAATTTCACTCATGTTTGGACGGTCTGGGGAAATTAGTATCGCATATTCAATCAGGCTTCACTAAAAATGAAATAACAATTGGTTGCTTTACTGATATTCAAAATGCATACAATAACGTGGACATTTGTACTCTTTTACGCAAATTAGATCTTTTAGGCGTTGGTACGAGAATCTGTAATTATTTGTGGGAGTTTTTGAAAGAACGTAATTTAAAAATAAAGTCCGATAATTCTTTCATGTCAAGAACTACAGGCCGAGGTTTAGCCCAAGGTGACCCATTATCACCATTCTTATTCAATATTGCCACGATTGACATCTGTAAGCAAGTCGATAATATTGTCAACATTAATGTTTTACAATACGCGGATGACTTTGTTATTTATTCCACTAACAAAGATTTGATTAAATGTGCCGATTGCATACAAGAGGCTTTAAACAAATTATTCAGTCTACTGGCTGACTTAGGTTTAGAGATTTCCTCATCCAAAAGTAAGATTTGCACTTTTAGAAAAGGCCCAAACAGGGTTCCAGTAACTATCAAAATGAATGACGAAATTTTGTCTACAGCTGATTGTGTGAAATATTTAGGTATCTGGCTGGACCGTTCCTTGCGGTGGAGCAAACACATAAATGAAATTAAAGACAAAACCCTAAAATATCTTAATGTTTTTAAAGTATTAGCGGGGTCGAGTTGGGGAATTCACCCTCGCCATTTACGTCGTCTCTATTTAACCATAATTCGAAGCAGACTAGACTACGGTTCTTTTCTATATTCCGATAGCTGCAATTCCCACCTGAAGAAATTAGACACAGTGCAAAATATGGCTATGCGAGTTATAGGTGGTTTTTTGAGATCTACACCGATACACGTCATGGAATCCGAACTAAACTTACAACCTTTAAATATCCGTAGGCAATATTTGGCAGGTAAATTTATTTTGAAAACTAAATCCCTCTCTAGTAAATCTGATATGATAGACCTTTTGCAGACATTGTTGACTAGATGTACTCCTACTTTTTGGAAGAGACGTAACATCCCTTTACTTGCATCAACCCAAAGTGACTGGACAGACACATTAATTCAGAAAAGTGATAAATTAGATATGTATAGCCTAGATGTATGGGTTAGTCGAATAGATCTCGATAACGTTTTGAGTATAAACATTAAAGATATGCACCAAGCTAAAGGTCGCTACGGCGCCGGCGTGTTGAATCAGATATGTATTAGATATTTAGATTTGGAATATCTTTACTTTTATAAAATTTATACAGACGGCTCTAAAAACACCTGTGGTTCCGGCGCAGCCTTTTATGACCCCCAATCGGATACTGAGGCTAAGTTTAAAATTGATTCTGGTGTTTCCATCATGCACGTGGAACTGTTAGCCATTGCTGAAGCGTTATCTTACATTGACTGCATTAGTTATGACAAATTTGTAATCTTGTCCGATTCTAAAAGCGCTATTCAACACATAGCTAGATGCTCCTCGACTTTTCGAGGGCTACCTATAGCTTATGCAATAATTAGGACTATTATGAAACTCAGATCCCAAAACAAAACTATTAAAATACAATGGATTCCGTCACACATTGGTATTTACGGGAACAATAAGGCGGACCTTCTAGCCGACCAAGCAACGTACGAAGGCATTCCGGTACAAATCGCGCCGTTCTATACAGACTGTATACATTTACTCAAAAAGAAATGTACATATTCCTGGAAAGAATATTTTGACCATCGATCTAGACATAAAGGTATATGGTACCGCACCATCCAATCTGAACCACTGTCATCCTGGGTTAGTAACTGTTCGTTATCTAGAAAAGATACGGTAGATATGTTGAGACTTCGTTCCGGACACGTTCCACTTAACAAGTTTTGGCACTTAATTGGTAAAGTTGAATCACCTAACTGCCCTGACTGTGACATGTCAGAAGACGTCTACCACATATTACTGGAGTGTGTCCGGAACGAGGCAGAACGTTGGGAGACCCTCGTCCGGTTCCCCGCGCTCAGGGAAGTCGGAGGCTGCAATAGCGCCCTGGGCTGCCCCCTTTCGGAGGAGGCCAGGGCCTTGTTGCGCCTGTATAAGAAGGGTAGGCGAAGAATTGTTTTATAGTTAAGTACGTTTATAAGAATGATTTAATAAGTTTGTTTGTAATAGGTTAAGTTCTTTTGTACGGGGCGACTTAGTCCATTGTGGGACCAAGCCCATAAATAAAGATTTAAAAAAAAAAAAAACTGACATTACCTAAAAAGTAAGTTGGTTGGCATACCTTTTCTAACCATTTTTACCGATAAATAATTATTTATCTTTCAAATGTCTATGTATGTGTCCCTACACATACACCAGGACTTAACAAAGACCATAAATAAACCTCTGATATTTTTGAGCAAATGAATAATATGCAAAACGAGTACCGAATACCGATGATGGAGGTCCAATAGTCCAGGACCTTAGGGCCAGGCATAAACCTCTGACATTTTGAAGTAGGTATGCAAAATCAATGGCTCGGTGAGCAATGAGCATACCAATTGCTAGCACGGTCCAGTTCCAAACAGTGACTTAAAGTACAGATGATAACATCTTCCTTAAAAATGAAAACATTGATCAATATGATATTTGGAGAGTTTTAATACTGATACCCAGTTTTTTTTAATGATCAAATCTTACGCAGGTATTTCATTCACTGAAAATGAGTTATGGTTTCTTTTATACGGTTCACAAACAACCATCTGGGGATGTATCGACACTATTTTATTATCATAAAAAAAGGATTTGGGTAACACATTCATACGGAGCCAATAGTAGTACGAGTAGCAACTCACGCGTCATCGTCTTCGGGGACATTAATTTTTTTGTACATTTTTAAGTTAGTGTTATAGTCATTTTTTGTCGATTCGTCGTATTTAATTTACTGAACATTTTTTGAACATTTTTCGATGTTGTACAATAGGCAATCTGAATTCACATCGCCTGACTTACTTGCTTCTTAGTCGTCAATATATTGTTCAATTCGTAAAACGTTTGGTAAGTATACAACTGTATTAGGTACATAGGTACTTCGATTTCTTTGATCTTCAAAAGGGAATAACCTCAAAGAGATCTTAAGTCTTAATGAAAAGTAATTAGGATTGTGTGTTTCAATAAGAAAAGTAGGTTAAAATAGACATTAACCAAAGATGTTTCCCAAAGTTCAAGTAAAAAGCTCATTATATAGTTATACATTACACTTACAGAAATAGCTATTATATTTTAGCATAGCCCAATTTTTTTTAATATTTAAATATTATGAAATAGTGCCTAGCAAAGTCATAATAATAAAAAGTATGAAGTTTCATTGTCTAGATCGAGAGTAAAATTGACGAGTCAGGCCACAAAAGTCTGTACTCGTTTCGGTCTGATAGGCGTTCTCAACAGGAATTACAGAAATATTCAGCTGCCGGCAACAAAAGCTCGTTCCCAATGGTCAAGTTATTGTTCAACTCGAGGAGGTACAATGCGACATCATGGATCACCCGTCTCCCGACAACAATACAAGTTTGGTTTTGTCATAACTTAGAGCCGATCATGGAGTTTGAGCAATAAAAATGTTTGAACGGCTTCGAACAGATATCTTTTTGGACATCCTGCAGTTACTGCGAAGGTTATTTTTTTAGAAATACATTTATCATTTTTGGTACCTTTTTGTGATTTCATTTTAAAAGGATGCAGCTTTTAATATGGGATAAGCGATGTTCTGGAGGTGTAATTATTATTTGAACTGTAATAAATAAAGTTCTCGTGTCTGTACCAAAGTGTTTGTAACAGAAAGAAACGAATTTACCGATTTTTATGATTGTTTTGTGTATAATCGGCTCGGTAGGTCTGAGAATAGGACATACACTATTTTTCATACCCCTAAGCGAGAAATAATTATTGGCAAAACAATATTTGTGGCGCAATGATATTATATATATAAAAAGATTGTGGCGTCAGCTAGTGTAATATATGCTTAGTGCACGTCGTATTTACCTACGTCTTTTACATCATATTTACGTTATGCGCTTAATAGTAGGTGTTACTGTCGAAAAAATAATATGAACATCTGAATAAAGACTACATAGTGTTAACATTGTAGCCCGTACGTTAAAAGATTTGGAAACTTATAGCGTTTGTCAAGACTTATCATACAAATACCGGTGTATGTATGTATGTCAGAATCGACAAAATCGACTACGCAAGATTAGTATTACAAATTCTCAAGCTACACACGAGTTAAAATTCGCGTGAAATAACTTTCGTAAGCTCAAGCTTACAAAACATTTTCAATCTTTTCTCGCTTATAAATGTTGTCTCTCCAACTAGTATTAGTTCGTCGATGCATGTGACGTTTTTGGTGAATGTGACATTCCCATATCGTGTGGGACGATACCTTGATACCGTTTTATTTTGACAAAAGTACAAAGAACTCCCTTTGTTACGTTTAGAGCAATATATCAGCATGAGACACATTTTCAAGAAAAAACACCCATTCATACGCTTTTAGATTCAATGCATGAAAACATAAAATAAATTTTACAATTCGGAACCATAAACGTCTTTTACGCCTACTATAAGAAATACAAATAGACGCTTGCTTAAAACTGAGTACATTAACCAACGGAACTCTACATTAATCTATGTTATATCTAGGACTGAATTTACGTTAGTTAAAGCAAAACTAAATGTTTTTTTGAAACATTTGTTAATATCTACGTCCTGTTTGACAAATGTTACTAGGTAAGTACCTAACTAAATTATTTTAATAATTTCTGATGAAGTTAAGTTTCAGGAAATTATAAGTATAGGTAGTTGAGGATTAAGCTGTAAACGTGTTGAAGAACTCTCTTATGAAAGATACGTATAATTATCGGTCACTGATCTAAATAACTTTCCTTATGATTACATCATGCTGACTGCTGCAAAGGTCAATGTGGTCTCAAAATATTTGAATATCACAGTGTAATCGAAACAATTATCCGAACCGTCCCCAGTAATAACATGGAAGGTGAAGATTTATCACGTCATCAATACAATTATTTCAATGCGCAAGACCACCCGCTACTTACTAACGATGTCGTTAGAGACAATACTGGTGGCATAATGCAAGAGTAACGACCTTCGAAGCTTTACGCCATTGATAGCGTCGCTGGCTAAACAGCCAAAAACAAAAGACGAGCATAAATCACACACCTCTCGGCTGTTACCCCACGCTTCGATGCAAATAGTGTCACTTTAGAAAAATCGACACCAATCAATAATGAGTTCTACTCCCTCAGGATTGAGTGTTTAGTCGTGGATATTTTATTGTATTTTCAATAGCCCGCACTTTGAAGTAAACAATAGCCTCTGGACGTTGGGCTAGCTTTACAACAGTATAACATAATCATTGGTCCATTGTTCGGCGAGCAATTCTCAAAAATACATTATGGGTGTTAAATAGCCGAACTCTCGTAGTGTCGTGCGGGCGGACATTGTGGGGAATGTACGACAAAATATTTTCACCGCAGCGCATGGCGAATTGATTATTTAAAAACAGCGGGTAGCTTTAAATGCCTTTTTTGCAAACATTATTTAGAATAAAGGCTCACTTTGCCCGAGATCTGAATAGGTAAATTCTGTAGGATAATTTTTCTTTCTTCTGCTTTAAGTAATATTTTATGTTAACTTGATTTATTAAATACGTACAGAATTGGCATGTCTGTTAGATAGCTTAAGTATATACCTATTAACTGAAATTGTACTTAACCATCATCTTCATCTCAGTGACCTCAAAGGTGTATGAAACATGCAAACCTACACTTGATCAGCGTCGTGAGTGTCTTATTCTGTGACAGTAGTCCTGTGTACAGTAGAGGATTTTAGAAGAGGTTGAAAAAGATTAAGTCATAAAAGCACGGTCATTACTAAAGTTCTCATAAAAGATTAAGTCATTGCTCCGGATCCCATGGACAGCACATAGAACCAACGCGTCGATCCTGAGACAGCTCAGAATAACAAAAAGGCTATCAACCACTTGCCTGCAGAGGATTCTGGAGTACTTCGGTCACATTGCCCGAAGGGAAGGTGGCAACCTGGAGAAGATGGTTGTCACCGGCAAAATGGAAGGAAAGAGACCTCGAGGACGGAGCCCGATGCGTTGGTCTGATCAAATCCGCACCGCACTCGACACGAACGTCCACGATGCTCTACACGTCGCAGCCAACAGGGCTACATGGCGCGACATTGTCCTAAAGAAAGTCGTCGGTGGAAGGGGTCACGACCCTCAGTAATGAGGATTACGACGCAGAGAGAGAGAGAGACTAAAGTTCTACGCTACTGTAGGTAATAGTACAGCGCCGGGAAACTTGTCTGCCCCTAGACAATTTACCGGGAGCATTGTAATCTAATTGCCGCATCGCCTTGACCTTCCTAAATGCATTTTGTGTGTTGCCAATTATCGCCTTCGCCGGACAGTAATAACCTGCCTAAACATTTATATTACGTAGAGTTGGAACCTCATACCCGTAAAAACATAAGAAAGAGTAGGTAGGTTTGTTATTTTATCTTATAAATTGCCATTCTACTGGCGGTTTTCATTTTATTCGAAAATTTTCCAATCACGAATAACGAATGTGCCTAATTTATTTTATTTTAAGTTAAAGAATTTTGAAACTCGAAACAGTAGGATAGTATTTTTTTTTGTAGATAGACTTGTGCTTGACGACAATCATGCCTGATGGAAAGCAATGATGAGGTCTAGGTTGGAGTGCGCTTGCCTAGATAATGCCTATTCACTCTTACTATGGCTGGAAATACGGAGGCTGGAAGGGCGTTCTACACCTTAACGGTTCGTATCAGAAATATGAAAGAAAAACGTTTCGTACGACTTTTTTGGACGTCAGCCATTGCAATTTTCAGAGACAATCCACAATAAGCATACTTTATACTTCTTCACTTACTAAGAGTTTTTTAATTGTTAGAAATCGTGCGATTTACTGCCGCACCTGGTGACTGGCCTGGCTCCTTTATTGCGCAAAGAATCAGAATAGCTGTTCAGTGTTCATGCAGCTAGTATTTTTGGCACCATAACACGTGCGATTAGGATTAATTTGTACAGCTATTTCTGAGAGAAAACTCAATACCTTGGATAGAAAATCGAATTAAGGAACGAAAAGTACCTCTACGATCCAAAAACCTATAACATAATTCCTAAATAGTCGACTAACTCACAAACCTCGTATTAACAATGAGTCGCTAATTTCCCCTGCCTCACCCTCCCAATCCTCAAATAGCTGTTTCCCATCGCATGACAAACTAAATTAACACATCAGATCTCCCCCGCTTCACGCACTGCTTAACTTTTGAAAGTTCTACAAGGAAAAACGCACGTTTCGAATAGTTGGTGAAAACATTTTTGTAGAACAAGTCGATTTTGTATTCCTGATTTTGGTAGGGAAGATTAGAGGTTATAGACACCATAAAATTCACAAAAAGGTGCAAGAAAAACCAGATGTTTTTAAACAACCATGAAAAAAAGTTCTGAATGTATGGACAGCTTTTCTTTAAGCATAACATTACTTTTACCTAAGTAGGTACCTTTGTTTTATGCAAGCAGAGACGTTTCCCAATCCAAATAGGGATAGTCAAAAGTTTGCACACATTTGTGATTAGGTACAAATATACCTACGAGTACATCGTACAAGGTAATTCCGAGTATAGGAAGTTTTTCCATCGCGTGTGAGTCCCTCAGACAACTACACGCGATTATATTTTCTTAAGGAGAAGGGAAATAATATATTAATTTCTTCATAACAGAAGATACAGCGCATACAATATAGTAAGTTTATTAGAATCTGTTTGTGTGTGCAATATAGTTGTATAAATAAATAAAAATTCAATATTGCAACCTCATGGGGAAAACATGTAATTAAAAATAATATTTAGAAAAACGAAATGAAATAAAACTTATGAGATAAATAAAACCGAACCAATTTGAACATAACTAAGTAATCCGCAATTTCTGATAATTATTGTTCGACTATAGCTCTGCAAATTTCTGTTATAGGATACACATATCGGAACGTCCACTTTGGGCTATGGCAACAGCTGCACAATTTACATAGTTCCCACTTCCTAACTATGACGGCGAGGTTCCAGCAATCTAGAGAACAGTTGCTTCGTAATGAACGTGTACCTATAATAGTTACCTTGTCTGACTGCCTCGTTTATGTAGTAACCTACCATGTTGGCCTGTAGATCACGAGTGACTAGATTCAATTTCCTAATTTAGGAGATGAAATTGTTAGCTTTTCTGACTAGTTTTAGTTCAAACCCCAAAATTAGGAAATTAGTAGTGAGTGGCTATTATAATTAGCATTCAATAAAATACTTCAAAGGCCCCTTACCTCCAATAAAGAACCGTGGATATCTTCTCATATAAGGCCTGCACAGCAACGATATATTAACTCTAATTATTTGATAGATAGAGAGTACAATGGTATTAAACTAAGTCACAGCAGCTTTTAATGTCTTACTTACTTAACTTACTTAAAAGACGTTCACTGCTGCTTTTTTGAGGCTTTTCCGAGAGCGCACCACCATACATGGTCCTTCGCCTCCCTCGTCCACCTGCTACCAGCAACCTTTTTCAGATCGTCGTTCCAGCGGGCAGGACGTCGTACTACGCTGCGCTTACTTGTACGCGATCTCTACTCCAGAACACATCTGCCGCAACGTTGCTCTATGTCGGTTACTTTGATTCTCCTACAGATGTCCTCTTTGCGCATTATTTCCTTCAGACAAAGACCCAGCATAGCCCTCTCCATAGCACGCTGAGCGACTTTGAACTTGTGGACAAGGCCTACTGTTCTAATATTTGTATTTCTGTTTAAAATTTTGTATAGTTTTGTGATTAGTCATTTACCTATGAATTTCCGAAACAGGTGAAATTACAGAAATAAAGAAGTACGTATAAGTAAACGTAAGTCTGTAAGTCTCACGCATCAGGTGATCAAAGAGCTGGCGCTTACTTCGCCCAACGGCTAAGCCTAGCTATACAGCGAGGCAATAGCGCCAGTGTTTTGGCGAGCATTTGGACGGTGCATAGTTTTTGTAAATATTTTTCACTTTACAATTTTCTTTAGTTTAGTTGTACTTTTTAAATTTAATTATTATATAGTAGGTTTAATCATTTTATAATCTTTAAGTAAATTAAATATTCTTCGTACAAGTAAACGATAAATAATAATATTGTCAAATCACAATTGAGCTTCTGACGCAATCTGCGAATGTGTAAAAGTATCAGTTGCCAGTTTCCACGAAGTCTACGTGTAAGTATAGGAAATTTCTAAATCGCGTGCGGCCCCAGCAGACACGGACACGCGATCGTTTCTTGTGGAGGAGGAAAAGCGGACTGATAATATTCTGGCACGCTTCCCTAATAGACTCCGCTGTGGAAACTAGGCTGCTTGCGGAGCACCTATAGTGCTTTTTGTGGTAGGTCTCTTGTTCTGTCTCTATACTCGTATTGCACAGGCTTGAGACAGAGAAACTAATGAAAAACTTTTTGAAGAAAATTATACACTCAAAGCTTCAAGTGAGCTGAAATTTTATATGCATGTGTTTACACGTTTCGGATGACAATACAAAATTAATTAGACATGGCGCTGATCTGATGATGGAACTGGTAGATGGTCATATTATGAACTTGGTAGTAAATGACACAATTCCATCATGTTTGGACAAGTTTGATCGGTCTTGACGAGTACTTTGGTGCTACATGGTAACTAGGGTTTGATGCTGAAAAGAATACTGATGAAATATATAAAAGCTTTTTTTTTTTTGTTTTTTAAATGATAACTTGTTATTACAATTAACACTAAAATTCTTATTATAATTAATACTAAAATTTACAAGCGCAATTTTTATTGGAGTAAGATCATTCTGTATAATTGATACCTATTCAGTACAGCAGTTAGGTATAAGCTAGCATCGTCTCAAGAAACGATCGACGAATGAATTTCTCAGTAGCTTCAAAAGAAACTTTGTAGGTACCTTAATTGTTATAATTTAACAAAAATATAACTAATATTTGTGACGAACATAACAATTTTTTTTCATTTATATAGAGATGCAAAATTAGGTATCGTAATTTTTACGTAATCATGAAGAATATAGTTCTGAAAGCATGTTTATATTGAGGTTAATAGCTTTCAGTACACAAGTGAGCTTGTTAACCTTTGAAAATATGTAGCTTTTTATATCTAAATAGGTCCCATTCTTGATCTGGCATTCTTTCAGGCAATTTCTTTTGGTTAAGTACCTTGTACATAAAGTAGTAGTATAGAAAATAGTTTCCTCTGCATAGGACCATTGAGCCAATATTACTATTTAAAGAAATAATATGTTCTGGATTCTTATGTGTATAACTAGCAAACGTTGTGTTGACATAGGGGTATGAAAAATAGATTGCGACCTCAGATCTATCAAATCTAGCCAAAAAAATCATTAGAATCGGTCAAGTCGATGTGGAGAACTTTGGTTACAAGCTACTAGGTATAAGGTACATACGAGAATAAGCTTCAGAAAAATGATTTTTTTATCATCTTTAGAGAATTATTTACTGATTCTGTTTTCTAAAAATGTACCTAACCAATTTGGTAAAAGACTTGCCGTCGTCAAAGGGCTTGAACCATAATATTTTCCTTCTACTAATAATACTTATTTCTGCTAAAATGTATCTTTAAGCAAAACTTTGCAAATAGACTTTAGTCGTAAGTGTTAGGGTGCATTTTCGTTAAGCACGACATAAGAGTCGCGGGATCGCTTCAAGTTGAGTAGGTCCATTTCTTTCGCCGCCCATAATAATGTTTGGCGATTTATCAAATCGCAATTTCGTAATAGATACGCCCGCTTGATGTGACATCAGATAAAGGTATATAAATTGTTCGGATTGTTTCGGCGAATTGAAACCGCTTTACCGTGTGGATATACTGAACAATGGCATTGATGCTTTTCTTACGATAAGCACTGACAAACAGCATGACAATTTTAACTTAAAAAGCTACTTCAATAGTTTTCAATAATTAAGTTTCTTCTTTTTACGGATCTGTAGGTCGGTTGTCGTTAAATTTTTGTTAGGTGTCGATAAATTTCTCGCCACCAACATATTTTATTAAGAAGAGCTAAAAATGCGTCGACTTGAAAATTATGTTTATCAGCCCCATTAACCCATAATATTATGCTTGGAGGTACCTATACTGTTTTGATTTTCATACGATGACTGTGTTGTTTTAGATAAGTGATTATTATTATTGGTGTGCGAAATTCAGATTTTATTTAGTTTTTCGCAAATATTAGAGTGACTACACATTGTTGGTGTATGGCATTGAGTTTTGCGAGCAAAATATTTATGCATCCACAGGTTTTTAATAAAAACTTTGCTAAAAAATTCCCATTCACTTCTTATTCCTTGAAAGATTATTATTTTTTGCATTTCCGCAGATTTGCTGCTATCGGGAACCAATATGAACTAAATGCGTGCAAAGTTAAAAACATGTAGATTCTCGCAAAACGCTTACAAGGTAACATTAATCCACTATTAGCGAAAACCAAAATAAAATTAGAATTTCTGCGCCCGGAAGGTTAACATCCCCTTAATCTCTTATAACATTTCTACGTAATTTTTTATGTACTTCCACATCCTACAACAAAGTTAATGTACATATCGCGTGTGTTTATTTGTAGAAATACCTTTTGTCATGGTCCATTGTATTGCTTGCTGCTATCTGTTTTATCACAGATCTATTTTTTTCAAGTCTGACATATTAAAAAAAACATTAGAAAATAAAGATATTTCGTATTACATACAACACACGGTTCAAAATTGTGAATCAGAAGGTTTTATTCGTACAAATGCACGTTTGTGTAATGGGTATAGTTCACGTGGAAATCTTTAGGATGACAAAGGATTTAAATGACTCTATTCCTGACGTCTTTGTCCGGCATTGTCGTTTGTCCGAAAAGCGTTGGTCGTAATTTATGTTCGTTTTCTGTCTCCTGTTTGTACAAGTGCTTGATAAAGATAAGAAAGATAAAATATAAGGTCATTCAAATGCGTATTCGTTTTATAATGTTCGGGCATTACAAGCAGGATGAGTTTTACTCAAACAGTCTTTCTTATTATGACTTGCTTTAACAATGACGATTTAGGAAATCCGAAAATGTCATCGAACTAACTAGGAAGGATCCCTTATTTGTCCTACGTAGCTTCGCACCGTAATTTTAAAGCGCAGTTGAAGTCTCCTACAAGACCCGACCTGAGCCAATTAAGTATTTTTACGCACTACCTAAATACCAGTTAGTACCTACTTGAATGCGATGTAACCTCCCTGCGACGGAAAGTGACGATTCAGCCGAAGATGTTATCGATATAACTTGGAAGAAGAAAGTAATCCCTAACGATTTCTACAAAGCGTCGTACTGTAACTTAGCTGTGCGTCTCTGCAGATAGGGTCGGTAGCCACAGCTGTAACCTCCCATCAGACAAGATCTAAACCAAATTGGAAATAATAAAATTCTAAAGCGGCCCGTGGTAGAAATTCTAAAATTCTAAAAAATGCCTCCTCGAATTTTATATAAATTACGTAATATAAAATTTTTAAGTGGCTCCTGCCACGATTCGAACCCGCGGCCTTCTACTCACATCCGAATGAATGCGCTACCAGCGGCGATAGGGAAGTCACAGGAGCCCAGTGCCCGCGGGCCGCGAAGTTACCAAAGGTCTTCTGCAGTAATTTTGCAGTATTGTTTTGGCATTATTATACTATGTTTGTATGAAAATATTAAAACAGACTTACTGCAAGCAATATTACGGTCTGTACTTAAAAGTGTGACGGTAATGTACTGGACTTATACGAAATCCTTATAATTTAATGATTATAATTAAAAAAGAACCCGAAATGCGCATCAATTTTTTTCCATAGGTCTTGTTTGAACGGATTCAAATTGGAAACAGCCGAACCGATTTTGAAGAAAATATCACAGTAACGTGGATGATCATAATCATACTCATTGTATAATTATACAATGAGTGTGATTATGATCATCACACAATCAATTACGAGTTTACATTGTATAATTATACAATGAGTGGCCCAGGTTTCGTTTTATCCCAGGAAAACAGCCGGCTTCTGTGGGATTTAGAAAAAATTATAATCCGCTATCCACGCAAATGGCGTAACTGTCAAGAGCTAAGGAATATAAGCCAATAAAGTCCTAAAACTCTTTGTAAAAGTCGTTAAATTAAATCTGCAACAGTAACAGTGAATAAAAACATATTATTATTTAATCTTAATTTCGAACCAAATATTTAACAGAAATATCTCGAAAAATACTGTTATTAAATTAAAATATTCCGGCAAACTTTTTCAAATTCCAAAACTTACCTCAGAACTCCAACAATTGCAACAAACAAGTCCAATCGCACCGAGTCATTTAAACACAGCACAGCACATTGAAAACTTGGGGTGGAAGCATCGAAAATTCACGAGTACGGACGTAACGCCGTGGGCGGAAAGTGGGAAACGCCGCCCAAACGCGAGCGCCCTCCCCGGCTGCCGGAACCTTACTGAGGGGAGGGTCAAAGCCTTCGGAGGCTCCGATAACAGTCGCGCGCATCCCATACCTTAAGTACTCTATACATGCGTGAGGGCCCTGCAATATCGGAGCCGGGAGCAGGTAAGAAATGTTTCACATTGCTCTACGCTTTTGCCGCTGCCCTGAATGTCATATTACATGGAAAAGCGGTTAATAGAAAATCTGACGTGGAATGGGCTTTTCCCAGTTTTATTCATGGTGGAAATTCGGAAAGATTTGATCTATATAACTGTACAGTGTACTGTAATTATGATGTCTCATCATCTCAACCCCTTTTTATGTCCCACTGCTGGGCACGGGTCTCCTCTCAGACTTACATACAGACAGAGAGGGATTTGGCCTTAGCCCACCACGCTGGCCATGTGCGGTTTGGCGAGCTTCACACACCTTCGAGAACATTTTTGTGAGGCATGCAGGTTTCCTCACGATGTTTTCTTTCACCGTTAAGCAAGTGATATTTAGTTTTCTAAAAACGCACATAACTAGGAAAAAACAGAGGTGCGTGCCCAGGATTCTCCTCTCATAAGGAGGCAGAGGTCAGAACCACTGAGCTATCACTGCTTAATTATAACATACCCATATTCAAACCCTTGGATTGACCGAGCTGCGATTTACCTAGCTATTATATTGTACCTACAAATTAAAGAAAATTCAACTCTTAGTGGGGTAAAATAGGGGGTCACGTGATTAGAGTTGTAGTTCACTAAACTTGCAGATCCTCAGGTACTTGCCTATCTGCGAACTACTTTTGTATTTACTAAATATGAGAGGAAATCAGTAGAATAAAAACATTATCTATATTGTGGACTGGGCCGCTGGGTCAATGCGGCCCAGTCCGACCTTTAATCTTCTACCTTTATTGCAACGTACTTGGGAAAATATAGTACTTCAGAGTGTAAGAGAAAAATTCATACCTCATTAGTATAATACTGTTGGTAGGACACTTCTTGCGAAGTTAGAATGGGTACTTAAGGACCACCGCATTCATTTATTCTATGGTGAAGTGGTAGTGTAAAACCACAAAGAATATCTTTAAACTTTGCTTTAACTGTTTCAGTTTGAATGGCACTGTACGCCCACATGATTACTGGGCAAAATGAGACCTAAGAACTGATGTCTTAGCATGATGAGCTCAGTGCAGTGTATCGTATGATAGCGCAATGAACGCAAAGCTCATTTTTTTAAAATATTTTTACGAAACATTAGATTTGTTACTTTTTGTAATATTAGTTTTTAGATTCGTATCAAGACATTACACACATCGCAATCTAGCCCCAAAGTAAGCGATGGCTTGTGTTATGGGTACTAGATAACTGATAAATATACAATATACATACTAATATACAAAATGGGAAATGCTTTCCAAAAAACCAACTTCAAATGCCACTACAAAGAGTGAAATAATTTTTATTTAAATTTTAGGTACCTACACCAATTCGAAGTCGGGCAATGTTTCATACAATCCCTAATAGTCCTTCTTACTTAATTGATGTGCGAAGAAATGACAAAGTCATAGACAATCGCATTTGAAGTTGGTTTTTTGGAAAGCATTTCCCATTTTTATTTTATACTTTTTAGTGGAAAACAATAAAATGCACAAGGCGTTGTAAAATATCCAAATTGCTTGAGGTCTGTTCATAAAATCTGAAGAGATACCTCAAATTCACCAAGATCCCATCATCAGACCCTGACTTGATGACTTTAGTCATCAAATCAGTATCTGCTAGCAAATGCACCAGTAACTATAAAAAATACCCAACTCGCTTCAAGTATACTAGCAAAATTTGACGAGTTCCCTCGATTTCACCAAGATCCCATCATCAGATCCTGACTTGATGACTTTAGTCATCAAATCCGTATCTGCTAGCATATGCACCAGTAACTATAAAAAATACCCAACTCGCTTTAAGTATACTAGCAAAATTTGAAGAGTTCTCTCGATTTCACCAAGATCCCATGATCAGATCCTGACCTGATGACCATAGAACAACTTGGAAAATATTACTCTTTCTAATAATACTCAAATAGTTTCATGTGTCCATATAAAATTTGAAGAGTTCACTCGATTTCTCTAGGATCCCATCATCAGATCCTGACCTGATTAAAATGGGACCATCTGGAAACAAAACCCTCTTAAACAAAAAAAGAATTTTTCAAATCGGTCCACGCGTCTCCGAGTAATCGGTGAACATACATAGATAAAAAAAAAAAAAAAAAAAGATTCCGACGAATTGAGAACCTCCTCCTTTTTTTGAAGTCGGTTAATAAATATAATATATTGAAAAACTCCCCGACACTAGAAAATATTCATGATCATCACACAAACATTTACCTAGTCCAGTAGTGGTAATCGAACCCGACGTAGAAGCAGGTTCGCTACCGCTACGCCATTCGGACGTCATTTCTTTCGGGTCTTTCAAACATAACTGTTACTGAAATAACATTAATAGATATTATGTTGAAATTTTTTTAGGATATAATAAATTTAAATAATAGTTGAACAAGAATTAGAAATATTTTACAAGCAGAATATAAATATAAAAAAATACTAAATTTCTTCTCTTCTGTCTTTATAAATATTAAGGAAACAGGAAATAGGCAATAAGAATGAGAACCATATACTTAATTCTGTAATGGTCTGGAAAACAAACTGGTAGGGAAGACTGTTTTTGCTCACTACCAAGCACCGTGGAAAGAAATATCTTCCTTTCGTCGCATCAGCAATGAAACAAAATCCATTGAGAGTAAGGATGTAAGAATTTAGCAAGGTCCGAAACAAATACAAAAATATTATAAGACAGGTGTACGCTTGTAGAGTCGCACCTCGATAAATATTTTATTTAAATAGATTTGTTAAAAAAGTGCACTTTTCCGGTCTAGTGCATAACGGAGGTCTTAAACAAAAATTTTTCTGTTTAAAAAAAATGTATTGCCAATGATTTCCTTTCGTTGTTTTGTTTTTTTTTTCATAATCTATTATTAATATTGTCGTCGCATGCACGTGAGGAATGATAATAATTTCTACACTTGTATCGAAATACTATTTTAATTTTATTTAATCAAAAAAAAATACTCACGGCTTCTGGGCCAAATTATTGGCCATTATTCTCGTTGAGAGTCTGTTTTTCAAAAATGCAGGTTTTATGTTTTTTTTGTTGCTAAATGTTAGCTTAGGAAACAAAAATCTTATATATTTTCATTTTCCAAGAGAAAACAGTGCATGGGAAATTATAAAACCTCACAAATGAAAAAAATACTTTGAAACCCATGAGTAATTAGTACGTAGCCTATTTTTCATTGAGTTTTACCCGCGCGATGTCGTCGTGGTTTACTGGAGTGAAAAATATGTATTCAAGTTGTGAATATACCTATAGCGGTAGTCTCCGGGACTACAATATATACCTCGGGAGAAGGAAAAATTACCAACAATAAAAACTGGAGGCTCTCGCAAAATTAACGATGTATGAGTTGACAGCGTAGACGGAGCTTATCTCTATGTTTTTAATGGGAAAGAAAGTTACAACGTTTTCCCTTTTTACGACAGAGCATTAGCTGTGTTTTCTTTTAATGAAACGTTCTGTACATTTTATTTTTTTAGGACATTTTTATCAAATGTTTCTCTTTTGATATCCTCCCCGGGATCCGGACGTAGTTAATTAATTATCATGTTTTGTTTGGCGTAAACACGGTTTCAATATTCTATCGCGGATGGGGGGAAATTTATACCGCAATATTAGCATTTTGGGGTTTGTGTTGACCATGTTCCTGATATTCCAATTTTGTGCGGTTTTCAGTTAACTAGATCATGATAGCTAAATAATTAAAAATACTCTCAAAATCATTTAAAACTGCCTTTAAGTACCCTTCTAAATACACCCCGCGCTGAATTTACTTCATTAATTTTTAATTACTTGGCTTTGTAAACATATTATGTAGAGTTTGCTAAAACTGTCCAGCTTCAGTTACTAAGTTTGGTTAGCTGAAGTTCCCAAAATTACTTACAACTAGTACCTATATAATGCCATGATTGAATGACAGTTTTTTTTTTATATTCGAAATGCTCTAAAAGCCGACAAAGCAAAAGATTTCCTTACTTTGACAGCACTTTCATGGAATTATATTCACAGCGTTGGATTTCAACTGTGCGCCGTCAGAGATTAGGTTTAAAAACTCGAGAATTAGTTAATTAATAAGGTACGTACTTGAAGGGGAATGAAAAGGTTTAAGCGGGAAGTTTTCGTCGAGCGCCCATTGACGTGCCCGTAATCCGCCCGTGAATTGGCAGAGCCTGAAAAGTGCACGGACCGTGAAAAATTCGCATTAATGACAACGATATTTTACAAATTTAAGATACGTCACACGTCCGTACTTATTAATTTTAAAATTTCATTATTGTAAAATATGATTATTATTCATCATTGTAAAATATGATTATTATTATTGCTGTTGTAAATTTTATATTACTAATTTATCCACCCCCGTTTCGCTCGGATGATACTTACCATGAATTTTGGAATAGTTAGTCATATTTTTTTCTTTATGTGCATATTTTCTTTATACTAATGTTAACTATCGTAAATCTTTAGTAGTGTCTGTATCAAAAAGGGTACCGCTGCCAGTTTTTAGCGATACTTTCTAGGTAGGACATTATACTATACTAACTATCGTTAACTATCTGTATCCAAAAAGGTACGATACTTTGAAATTATGGCGTCAATAAAATAATTAATTTATAAAAATATGTAAGTACATGTTCTTGATCCACAGTTCCTCTCTCTTAAAAATGTTAGTTTTACATCTTACGATAACATCTTTGGCTGCATTGTCACTTAGAAACTGTCACAATCAAGCACTAACATGTAGTGTTTGTAAAAAAATGCACTTTAAGCTGAAAATTATTACCTACTGACCTCGTAAATAGCGATACATACAAGTAGATAGGTACTTTAAGAGGATATATTCAGCACATAAATTACTACCTCTCTTTATACACAGTGTATCATTGATTTATACTGTTCCATTGAAATAATGCCGGCGTAAGCGAAAATTGTCAATAATAAATCGATGTCGAATCCCCGGCTTTATATTTTCGATTGTTCATTCGATGCTCCATAATGGCCGACCGTTTTTGTGCTCTGAATAAAAACTGTAACATTGTCGAACAAGAATCTGTACAGTGTACACATGGATAAAAGGAGAAGGAACTGACTGACTGATAGACTGATCTTTGATTGGGCTGAAGTTTGGCATCATAATATTATTATGATGTAATCACACACTAAGAAAAGATTTTGGATAATTCAATACCAAAGTATAGTACATATTCGAGAATTATGAAAGCTCACGTGACCACTTGGGTCTCTTTCATTAGAAGTCAGACGTTTTAACCACTGCTTTCATTGCCCAATATATTATAACGATAAGTGAAACCTCAGTATATTATCTAAGTTTCAGACCTGGATAATCCGGAATTTCACAGAGACAATTCAGTGCTTGCCTATATAGATACGCCTAAATAGAGCGGTGAACAAAAATGAATTATTCATAGAAACAAAGCGTGTATAAAATTGCATGCAGCAGACTGAAACGTCTACAATTAAAATTTGAATTTCTTCCCCATCTCATAAGTTTCAAGCACCGCACAAAGCGTTGGAAGGTGAAAACTCGAAACAAATTGCGTTTAAGCGTAATAGAGGCCCGTTTCCCGTATAAAAGTTTCCATCAGATTACGTGGCAAATTCAATATTTAAGATTGATTTGGGCAGATGGAAGGGTATCAACGCCTTATGGAGAACTGAAATGGGCGAGAACATATCTATTTCAAGTCTTTCAGTTTTCACGTTGAAAACCATTACGCTACTTTTACGTCTCTATTACGTTAGTTTTCTGTTTTATGTACGATCTCATACACAAATCCCTTTTCAAGTTGAAAATAGCTTGTCACGGCTATATAATGTGAAACAATACACCTTTAAAAGCGACTAAAAATCCCTGCCAATTAAGTATTGTACCTGGGAAAATAGAACCTCTTTTGTTACTATTGTACGTGTAACGATCGAAAATGCTCTCACGGAGCAAGCTATTCCTAAGTATAAAGGAATAAAATAAAATGGACTCTTTAGAATCGATAAAATTTACATAAATAGTAGTTATGTAAATACCTGCAGTAATATTAAAAGAAAGTAAAATTTTATTTTATCACGCTTTTATGCGGGTCGTAGCTGGGCAATGGGTAGGGGCTCTAGCATTTAAAACTTTTTTTTAGAATAGCGAAGAAATGATATTAATTTTATGAAGATTTAAGGAATGAATTTAATTAAAAATATACACATTCGTACAAAACACTAATTTATCATCAGATAATTGGTAAATAGTCATGCTAGACATTTTTCGTGGTTCAGAAACATAATTAATAATGTGTATCGCCGTCTATTATCGCCGAATGTCTTTTTTATAATTTTTTATCAAGAATCTTTTATAAAACATTTTTTATAGCTTCAAGACATTCTTAAAATGATAAACGGTAACCTAAATTAAACGTATTTTTGTACGTATATATTTTGTAAGTCGCCTTACAGAATTTTAAGTTTTCTCTACCGAAGGCTACATACTAACGCCATCCTCTCTACCAAAGTTCGTTCCACCCTTGCAAATGAAGCGTACAGTAATTGCGCGTGTACCTACGTCAGTGTGTGTACAAAAAATAGAAATTCACTGTCCAATCCCGTTCTTTTAGTGACTAAACGGCCGGAGGCGTCCAATTTGCAGGAAAAGAATCCCACAAGCTCAGTGTTATGCGCTTCGCACCACACCGTACACTATTTGAATTTCCTCTGAAGGGAGGGGAGAATCAATTTAAATTTTAACTCACACTTAATACACCCTTGTTTGGTGTCTAAGTGGTGTGTTTGAGGCACCCTCTGTTTGGAGCGTATAATAAGTTGGGAAGACAACAAGGCTGGTAATTCGCTGCAAATGTAGAAACCTGGCGTCTTGCTGCAATTCGCGTGTTTAAATTTTAGGGTAGCGACAGAAATAAAACAAATTTTTCCTTCTTTTGGTTCAATAACGATTTTGACAGCCAATTATTAATAAATACAGGATATACCTCTTTTTGTCATTCACAAGTGAGTAAACGTTTCTTCTTGGGATGCGGAGCTCTCCAATCTGGCCAATTGAGGGTTGACATGACAGTCTTCACATACCTTTGAGAAATTATTCAGTTTTCCGCATGATTTATCGCCTAAACAAGTGATATTTAAGTAATTGCAACCAATGCACAATTAAAAGAACTTCAAAAGTGCAGTGGATTTCTACTGCTCGTTGATAGATCAGTCAATCATTTGCCTTTTTTTAAACAGATAATATTAGACATAAATTATACCCTGGACAGGACGGACAGCTCCGAAAAATGTCACCAGTTTAACGGCATCAAAAATGCTTGTTTTGTCACCAGCAGTAAGGTCACGATGTAGTTCGCTCAGCAGCCACCTAATTTTGACAGAATTTTGACAGATTGAACTACTGTTTTCTCGTAGGAAAAAGATTTACGTAAATCGTTCGGATAGCTATATCCTCAGGGTTCTTATCGGTTTAGATAAGGCAGACAAAATCTACTTTAGATCAAAGCAGACAACACTATTTGCGGAATCCAAATAGAACTTGTAAATTTCACAAACACGCCGCGCCGTTGGCTTGGCTTACACCACGCTTACACCCATTCTCATTTTCTAAGATGACCCTCGTGTAAATAAATCTAGACGTGCTGTAATGAAAATACCGGGCTAAATGGCAGTGCAGCATGTTTAGCACTAAAATGTTGTTAGCACGCGCATAATGCAAACAGCGTCGCTCCAAGCGAGTGCCCGAATTAAAATTAAACGTCGACAATGTACTCGTGCAATTCGCGACACTTATGAAGCATTTTAAGTTCTCTCATATTCTAAAGGCGAAAATTCTTTCTGATCTAGACTTAGTTGAAGCAAATGAGATAGATGCGTATTGTTTTCACAGCATATATGAGCGGCTTGCACGAGGGTAGGGGACAATTTCTCCATGGCGAAAGGATAAAATGTTTTTCCCTACTTCAAGCTTTATATTATGCACTCTCTTAGCAACGGTTCACATGTGTTGATAGGACAAAACAGCGGAAAGACTTCTTCTTTCGTTCCGTTTGCTGTGCTTTAAGCTATGGAGAAAATAACTTTATCCCCAGTCAGATGATATACTGGTGGTAATCCTGATAAATTGGTTTTAGATAAATCGGAGGTCATAGTTCGGTGTTTCAGCTATATAACTATCAACTAAATCGTATCGCAAATTACTTTTTGTTAACTATCACGGTGCTCTTTTGTATTTTTCATCTGTGCACTAACCGCATAGGTACAATTTTTATGTTTATTGTATTACATATAAGTTTAGCACTTTGTTAAAAATTGTATTTTGAGCTTTTAAATAAATAAATAAATAAATAAAAAATAAATAAATTTCGTTTAAGAGTAAATGAGAGATAATTAGTTATGTCGCTGTGTGTGTATTGGTGTAATATGTCAACGTGTCGCACACAAGACAAAAACATGGACGTTTTTGGAGGCTTAGGACTCATCTAGCGATTTAAATCTTTGACTTTAAATGTTTTAAATTAAATAAAATCGGTGTCCTAAAACTAGAACCTAAAATCAAAGTGTGATAATATTATATTTAGTTTTTTAGATAACTTAAAATAAGATAAAGCTTAGTAAAGATTATTTATTGTAAGTAATTTTTGATTTGCGACATTAGAATAATTAATTATCAAATCAATGTTTAGAATATAAAATTATTCAATTACTTCACTCTAGAAGTTACTATTTGGATCCACATTTTTACTTGTAATGCTTCTATATTATTTTTGTTAGTATATTAGTTTTGTGTTATGAATAGTTTTAAGTAGGATTTGAATATTTCGAGTGTATTGTTTTTGCTTTACCTTATCCTTTATTCACGTGATATAGATAGTTAGTTACCTACTGTTATTACAATACAAACCAATATTATTTTTCTACTTAACTATTTCGATATAAGTAGCGATATATCTTTAATAATGATTAAAATATATTATTGTACTATTTATTAAAGTGCCTACGATCCAGGTAAAATTGAACTAATCCAAATGGTTTTGGTATTGAGTTGTGAATTTTAATAAATTATAAAATTCTACAAATTCTACAAATTCAGATTATTTAATTAAACCACACAATCGCTAAAATATCAAAGAATTCTTTGCACGTTTTCACATAAAAAAATTTGAGTAGAAAACAACTTTTTATTAGGTTCAAGCAACGAAGATAATCTCTAACATTAAAAACCTGCTTCAGTATTTATTTTTTGATCCCCACCCTGGTCTTTGTGCTTGTAATGGTATTGCCGTATTATGCTAAACGACTTGGGGCAATTGCAGTGCCTTGCTGGATGCAAGTAGTACTTTCAATTCAACGGAAAATTACGTCATTTGTATGAGAGGCTGTATTAAAGCGGGGAAAATTCTTGTTTATCCACTTAACCTTCAACGATATTTTAACGAGACACTTGGCTTTACAGCTTTTTATATCGCGAATCGACAGCGCAGCACTTTTATTTTTAGCTCATCTATAAAATTATTTTTGCAAGTATTTGACCTATTATACAGTAAGTACTTTAGCGGGCCGAAGCTGAGGTTCCAAACCTAGGTACGCTCTATTGGAAGTTGTATGCATTTGTGGAAAACTGAGAACTAAACTTCATTTTCTTTGCGGTGAAGCTTTCCGATTCAGAACGTTCGATATCTTTCGAATTTCAGATCCATAGGTTCTCGTATCAAAAGTGCGCGCATTATATATCATACCACTACATAAATACATACTACTCAAATATTTAGTAACTATCTATCAAGTAAATTACAACTACATAGTATTCGTTTCGATTTTGGGCACGCGCAGACTTATGTGACGCGCACCCGATCGATATCGTTGGACGTTGAGGAAAACTGCATGCCTGAGAGTTCATTATTATTTCCTAAACGGTGCGAAGTTCGCCATCTCGCACTTGACCAGCTTGACCTATGAGGTAACAAAATTATGGAGGTTATTCATTCGACATGCGGCGCCATTATGAGCGCCAAAAGTTTTCAAAAGCTCATCATAATATACTGAGTAAGGTACTATCCTAGGTGAAGGCGTGACGCCATCTTATACGTCACTTGACGAAATAAAAATAAATAATCACGCTAATTTTGTAGACGGGGCCAATCCATACTTATTGGTTCCTAGATCATTGAGCTTGGCAGATACTCGTATTTATGGGCTGTGTCCAAAACCCCTCTCATCCTGAGATGAGACCATGTCCATTTACAAGTATGGTACATCAAAAGAGGTTGAGTGTTGAGAGGCCTACCTACGTTAGGATGTTATCTTAATGGTTTTCTAGGTGTTACTTATACACTCGTAATGTATACGTCCAGTAGGCACTATCAGATGATGGCCGTCTTCGCGTCTGAAAGATTAAGCTCGTAAATGTTTATTTCCTCAAACGGACGTGTTGTCTTATCAACTCTCTTCTTTTATCAAGTTGTATTAAGATAGGATTAATTTTTCTTCAGTTATTTATTATGGCATTTAACTCTCACATTGAGCGTGGGTGCATATGAAGATAAACTGCCCTTGAGATAGTGCTATCTGGCTCTAATTGTATTCATCAAGTTATTTAGACTTGAGATAACTTATGTTACTTGATAAGATAATATTAGGTACTATTCCAAATTAATCAATTTAGTTATTAAATTAAAACTAAAATACCCTTTTAGGCTCTTTACGACAAGGAACTTTTATTACGCATTATCATATTGCTAACGTTTCATTGCCTATTAATAATTTGAAATAATGATTCCGTTGATTTCCCTGATTAAAAACTGTCGATGCAGTATACACTTACATACTACACAAACCACAAATTCAGTGCATACCACTAATTCTAGAGCATGCATTGTTCCCGTTAAAACAGCAGCATACAATTCGCAGCTAAAAATTCAAAGTAGGTTATGAAATAGAATTTCAAAGTCCAAATACATAAAACAGTCACTATGTCACGCAAATATGCTCCTCGCGGCATGCTTCGCTTATATGCGACCGCCTTAGACCCGCGGTTTCATGTTTGTTGAGGAGGAAAAGCTTGTATTCCACCACTAACTTCAATATATTAACGGAATCTATTTATTTTACGTAATTTAATTTTTGTAGTAGTCATAATTCTAAATGTCTCACTTCTGATTGGGATTTTGCTTGGGCAATATCAATATTAAGCGTTTATAAAGACCAAAATATCTGTAAAGGGGTAAAGATCTTGCTATTTGATTCTATGACCAAAACAAAGAAGCTAACGATTTTAAATGGCTCTGCAATTTTTTGACTTGATTATAAATGACTTCTGTCATCGATACTAGTTCCTCTATCGGTATATCACATGCTTAGGGCTATAACCTAATTCTATGCAATGTTGCTAGGAAGCTACTAGGCTGTACTGGCTGCACGTGCTGTAGTATTTATTTATTCAGATTTATTCCACAGCCCGGTGTAAGTAAATACACAGTTGCGAGTAATGTCGCGAGAGAATGTTCATACTTTAGCATAATGCTAGCCATCTTGAATTTATTATCGCCGCGTGGACATTAAAAAGCAATTATCACATTTTAATATGACAAACAGTTATGCCAAGCTTTTTAGCTTACTAGCGATGCAAAAGTGGGGTAGTAAGATAGTAAAAAAAGTTAACAAACAAAAATTAAACTTTTGTTCCGTTAGTTATTTCAGTTAAAGGTCATATAGCCTTGTCTTATAGCGAAAAGCTTGTACTAATATCGCAAGTGCCTTCCGTTTGACTGTTGGACTGTTCTATACAGAAGGCAGTGGTCCTGGAAACGGGCACGAGGTTCCTCACTCTGGAACCCTGATCACCGGTGGCTTGGGCCGGTGGTCAGAGTTCTGATTGGCTGTTTCGTTTTGAAACAAAATGAACCAGCCCATAATTATGTCATGATGAGGCTTTCAATACTCAAATGTTTAAAAAAACTTGGCTTCGGCCCATGTTTCTTTTAAAGAAAGTTATTTCTTATTTTATTTAGGAGTATTGGTGCTCCTTAGAAAAACTATAAGGTTTTTCTAGCCTACTTTATTGTTGATTTTAGGCTTTAAACGTGAAAGGCCTCATGCAAGTAGGCCATACTACAGCTATTAAGTGATGGATTTAATTTAATTCACTGGCACTGTTAAATACATGCCGCTGCCAAAAATGTAAGTTTTAAAATTTGGCTCCTAATGTATAGCGAATTGTTTCGTTCTTTTTTTTCTGCGTAATTTGCATTAACAAGTCTTGTCTACAGTGCTCTGTAAATCTCTTATTTACCAATTTCCTTAAGCGAATAATAGTTTAATTTGAACTTAATCTATTTAGATAAAGATATATTCAAATTCAAGTTAAAATATAAAGATTTTTTATCATGAACATAGAAACTATTTTTATTTGGACTCGTATGGTTTTAACGATTCGAAGGTGTTTTATCTTTCATTTGCCTCGCCTAATGTACCCTAGGGCGAATATCACACCTACCTGTAAAGTAGTGTTCCATGTTGCAGGATTTCACAAATGTAGTTCCAGACAGACACAAAAAGTTTATAGATTTTGTCGCAATCGTTTTATATAGACTTCAAAATTCTCTACGAACTATTTTAAAATATATATTAATTTATCAAGTCTTGAGTTTATTGTGTTCGTCTGTTGGTTTTCGAATATTCGGAAATAGGTTAGGTCCTAGTTAGTGGTAAATAGTAGATGATTGATATTTCGTACACCTATACTCTGCTTTGCATAAAAAAATAGAAACTTTATAAAATTAAATTTTATGCTCTAAATTCGACCGAATATGGTCGAAGAACATGAAACCTACATAATAAATTAAGTTTTAGAATTGGTACTCGTACTTAAAAAAAGTCATCGGCATTAAACTGGAATAAATCATCTTTCACGAATATTGTTTTCTCTCAGAGACTTATTTTTGCGGTTGTTTCTACTCGATGTTAAACATTGCCTTAACTTTAAGTGGAGACAACTTAAAGTTTAAAAATTTCGCGAAAAAATAAAACACGTTCTAAAAATTTATATTTTAGCGCAACAATTTTTAACTCTGTAAAAGCCGGGGCGTGTTGCCGAGACAAAATGGCTGTTTCATTAGTCGGGGCAAATCTGTTTCTTTCCGCAAACGACAAAAGTTAGCCGCGAGTCTTTTGAGTTTTCTCAATAAATCACCTTAATTTATTGAGACGAAAGTCGCGGGGTACTTAGAGTTGAATTACTTACTGCTGTTACGCTTGACTAATGTGTTCGCGTAAACTTATTTGTCAGGTTTAAGAGAGCTATTTATCTTAGGTATGTAATCAGGCAAGTTACTCGATACAGGTGAAGAGTGTTACAAGCACAAAACATAATCCGTAGGTATTCAATGACAAATTACCATGATTAATTAATTACCTTGGAAGTGACTGATAAATAATAAATTGCACTGTTGTTGTTATTAGCCTATTTAGTATTTATACTTATTTTTTTAAATGGTGATAACATGAAAAATACAACAAATATTAATCATTGGTTGATATTTTTGTTACCGAGACTATTAAGCGCATCTTAAAGTCTAGTATCCCTTTCTCTACGACAAGGTTGGAGAATCCTTTTGCACCTTCTGCAACAGCACTAATAGTCTGCAGAAGCTCCTATATCCTTTTCCTACCGTAACGTAATTTAAGGGATAGATGCCCTAAATTTAGAGACTTAAAAGCAGAATCAGTACTACAATTATTAGAATTTAAAAACTCTAACGTAAAGAAGGTAATATATAGGTTCAATAAAAGTCCTGTTTCCAATCTTATCAATCGTCATTCGAATCCTCTTGTGTCTGGAAAGTCAAACAAGTCCACCAAAGCACTTAGCGGCGAGGCAAGACTCTTTCGCGCGAAAGCCTTAATTGTTCTTAAAACTTGTTGGATGAATTCATGTAGGTAACTGTGGTAGGTAAGTACCTATTTCTAGATTCATTTTTAGTTTGTCACATAGGCCTGTAAGCTAGGATCTTATTCTTATAAGAAGTCTAAACTTTACAGCTAAGTTCGGAAAGCAGTTTTTCACCCAGAATAACTGGTAAGAAACTCGGCACTTGTTATTGCATATCTATATCTATATAAGGTACTATAAAATATAATACCAGGAGGTATATTTATACTAAGCACATAAAAGTACCTATTTTGAAGTTCCAAGCCAAAGTGGCCCGTTTTCTAAGATAACTTATGTCGCAAAGTAATAAAATCAAATTATAAATGTAAAATCAGAAATTGAAATGTAAAACGGAAATCGATACAAATCAAAGCTTTTCAGGGGATCTGAGTTTAAGGAATCTAACATAACTTTTTGAGAAAATCAGAAAACAGTTCTCTGTTATGTTATTCACGAATCTGATTTCCACCTTGAAATCGTTTAATTAAGATGCAATATGCAAGTCCCTATTCAACAAAACGTTCATTATGTAGTACCACCTAACATAACAAAACAAGCTTGCATAATAACATTGTACATACGAGAACGAAACGGAGCTTAGTACACTCATTATGGCACTGTTCATGGAACACTTCACTCCCGCATATATAACGTAGTTCTTAATGTGAATTAGAGCTATTAAATACAATATTTTAGCCTAGACACAGTTATTACTTCATCGGTTCAAATGATATGGTCGCCAAATACCACAAGTGCCAAGTGAATGTCAATAGGGTTCTCCGGTACGAAGTACAACATTTTGGACAAGTTATTGAAATGAATGGATTTTCATTATTTCATTACTATCATCTCAGCGAGAACATCCACTTCTGAACCGCTTGGAGCAACAGTGTAGATGTAGCTGCAATAGCAACCAAATCGGTTTAGTCATTTAAAAAATAAAACGCATTCCTCCAGATAGCTCTACAAAGTTTTTAAATCGTGTGTTTGATTAATTACATTCTATTGTTTTTCTTAATATAATAGTACTATGTATGAACACAATTAGGGGCAGTTATTTTCAAATCATAGGCGTTAGTAATATTATTATGTCTTCGGTGTCATACAATCAATTTTAATTTATATCTAGCAGATTTATCGTTCACGTGCCCTGTTTTCCTAGTTGAACTTAAAAAAATCCCTTCTTACATGATGCCTACATTACATTGACAATCTGTAGTCATTCTCCAGTGATTCAGGGTATGATTTAAAAACTTTTATTTTAACAAATTTTGACAAATTTTTCTTTTAAAACATTTGTTAAAATAATCATTCCAGATTCGTATTACGCACACTAACATAGGCCGGGCGTGCTTGTTATGAATTGACATCTACTGTAGACAGGGCGAACCGCGCGAAAAAATGTCGCCACTCGCCAGTTTATCGGTGTCATTAATAGTACTAACAGTATAAGGCCACGTGGTAGTTCGCTCCTATAGTATTTTGACAGTTGGCGCTACTGTTTGTTGTATGAAAAAGGTTTAAGTAAATCGTTCGGATGCCCATATCTTGAGGTTAGTAATCAGTGTTTTTATGTAACATTTTGCTTTGTATGGGTCAATGAAGATGTTTCAATTTAAATTTTTTGTCAGCAAGTAGTGCCAACTGGAGCGCGTATGGCGGTTCCGTTATGACCAAACGTTACATAACTCTCGTTGTTTTTGTTAATTACGAGCGCATTTTCCTTTCCGAAGCCAAATATTCGGTTATTTCGTGTCAGTAATCAGAAAGGATGACTTTTTTTTGTAAAATTCTCTTTTTCAATATCAGAACAAAAAAAAATCAATATAATATCATTTTCCACATAGGCCTAACTTATAGACACTTTTAAGAAAGTAAGACTAGACTATAATTATGGTAATAACTATTTGTGGACTTAAAAGTTAAAACTAAGTTTACGAGGGTTTCAACAAAACTATAAATGTATATTTTGTATCCCATTCAAAAATAATTAGCAGGCTTCACACTTTTAAAGAATTATAGACACAACTTTCTACACGATGATTTAACTCACACATCAAGAAAATACAATCAATCTGCAAAGATTTTCATTAAATACTTATGTACTCGAAACTTTGTTATGATTTTTCAAAGGCAAACAACAAGACAAGTGAAGTATTAAAAGATAGATATCGGCACATCTCTTAATTGATACCAGAAATCGATTGGCTTCGTTGAGAGAAGTTGAAATTTAATTAGTATCGTTATCTTCAAGCCGACTCAGACTAACAAGAACGTATCCTCAGTTTCCAGACACTGAAAAAGCTCTGTACATGTTGCAAATGTTGCCTACAATTGATGATTAAACGAACTTACCTGTAAGTGAAGTTCTATCACAATTGTATGAATCATCTCAATCTGAAGACGTTTACGTTAACTTAGTAGTAACACGATCAGTGAGGCCATTCAATCACTAAAGTTGAGAGAAAAAATAAAATAAAGATGTACACATTTCGTGGCATATTACACAGCCAACGCATGGCAACACAGGCTGCTAGTTCTTCATTTAGTTCAGAGTACTTTAATACAATAAATATCGGTAATTATTCAATACGGTAACTATGCAATGTCGTATTTATAACTCTTACCGTAACATAAACTTCATTTCAAACAATTGTTATGTATAATTATGTATACAACTTATTTTTTATTTACAATGTCATACATGGGTCCAAATAAAAGGGTGGGATGGGAGGTAAACGTCTTCAGATTGAGATGATTCATACAATTGTGATAGAACTTCACTTACAGGTAAGTTCGTTTAATCATCAATTGCATATCATATCTCAATCTTCGACGTTTACGTTAACTTAGTAGATCTTTAGAGACATGACATTTGTAAACAAAAAACACAATTGTTAGAAACAACAAGTAATTATGCTTGTGCTTAATATTAAGCAAAAATGGTTCTTAAGTTAACAACTTAACTTAATTTTCCAAAGAGAATTAAAAATAATATCTTATTATTGATCTTATCGGTAAATTTAAACAAAGTTTTAATTACATTGCTTGGGTAGTGTTTACGAAATTTTAATAATTTTAAAAGAACCAAGCATTAGAACGTTTAGTATTTATTAAAACTTTCTAATCCACTGATGATGGATCATTGATGGATCGCAATAAATAGATTTAAATGAATTTGCATATTCTATATATGTAAGAAGTTGTTCATGGTTATTGTTATCATTAGCATGAGTCAAAAGCTAATAGTTTGAACAAAAAAAAACATAGCTAAATAAAGCATAAAGAAAGAAGGGTTGCAAAGAAATCAATTCGTAAATTTCTTAATTTTAACTGTTAGTTTTAGAATTTTGGAATAGTATCATTTTATTCGAATAGTAACTTTATTCAGTAAATTTTTCTATAAAGGAGTTGAAAAAATGTTTTCCTTTAATTTTCATACTAATATTGACATTCGAAATATGGATGAAAGTTCTCTTTACCAAAGTCCAAAATAATATTTTAACTAAATTTTTACTGAAAAGGATGAAGCACGAATATTCTCAAACAATATTAAAAAATAAAATCTAGAGAACCCATCTTTTATGCAAATTTTTAAGTTTATAATAAAATGTAGGGCTGATCAAATATCTGTATACAGAGTTATCTGTATAAATCTATCAAACTCCTGTATTAATACTTTCTATAAGAAAGCAATTACATTAATTGAAACTTAAGTTTCATAAAAACGAATACTGTAAAGTTTACCAATATATTATTATATAATATATTCGGTGCCAATACTTTACCATTGTAATAACGCCATAAATGATAAATTTATGACACAAGCTTGCCTATTAACTACATTAAAAATTCAATTTTTCTAATATTGATAGACGGTTCACAGAAGACTATACTATAATATTATAATATTATGATTTTGATAAATAATATGTAAAAACCTTGGTTTCAATAATTTGGGTTCCATACCAAAATGGTAAAAATGGGACCCTTATTTTTAATATTCACCACAAACAAATTACTATCGCTGTTGCAGTAGCTTGAATTAATAATCAATATTTATAATACAAACATTTGAATTCATTATTAAACAATAACTTTTAAACTCTTGTTTCTGCATCAAAAAAACCCATTTTTAATTGAGCCCTCTTATAATTGAACATATGTTTGATTATTTTCAAGTAGATATTGATCTCCACACTATCGAGATTCGAGGTGTGTGTGTTCGAGGATAATTCTCGATTTTCCGCGATTACAGATTTGTTGTACGTTTGTTACGAAGTTGCAAATTTTTTGTCACTTACCCAATAGTTCCACTGTCATCACTCACCACAGTGGATACAGGAGTCTTATAATAAAAGGTCCACCACTTAACAATAAACGGTTAATTACATACCTCTAAAGTACTTTGGTATAATTCAAGGCGTGAAAGTCGCCTGTGAAGTAACGGTGAACCGCTTAGCTATTACATTTGATCGTAGTACCTACATCATCACTGATAGCTAAATAGGTAAATAATAAAATTGAATTTAAAGAGAATAAAGGAAAAAAAAGAAAAGGAATATACCTACTATGTGAATGGAATATAATATAGGTTATGTCTATATTTATGCTATGGATTCACTCTAGTAGCATTAAATGAAACTATAATTCATGCCAGCCAAAATTATGAACCATCATTCACATCATACGAGTATTTAATGATTCCATGATCTTTTTTATATCTATAGATACATACTTTTGATGACATAGGTATTTGATGCATATTGTTAGGGCAACCAGTAATTAATTATTGGCGCGATATAATAAAAAACAATCTCATACCGCAACAACATTTTTGTGTTTAAATATTAATTCTATTGCGTAGCTTTATTCCTGTGGCAGTACCTTTTGAGGTACAAGAATACCTATGAATAACTTTATTGATTGTTTTATAAGGACACGACTTTAACCAAATATCATTAATTTCATTATTCAGTTTAGCATGCGTAAAAATCCATCACATTAAAATCAATAAAATTTTGATGTTAAATTTAAAATATCAAGTTACGAGAAAGGATTGGCCGACGGCCGTATTACCTGTAAACATGAATAATATTTTGAAATAGGAAAAAAATCCAAACTAATTTTAGGTTTGTCATCAAATGGGATGTTGTTAATTATTATTTTTCAATATATATTAATATTCAATAATATGTGATCAAGATATAATTGAACGCGAGAATTAATTTTGAAGTAATTCAATAGTTCCGTAAAAATAAGTACTTCAAAATATTTAACTTTTGTATAAAAATAAAAATAAATTCTTGCACGCTTCAATTCGGAAACTTCGGAGATTTTCACGACACAATTGTATTTATTCACACATTCATATGAGGTATGTGTGTGAACAATTAAACATAGATGTCATATAGGCACAAAGCTTCTGCCACTATTTCACTTATGTAGAAACTGAGATAGTATCTATAAACTTAAAGTTTTTATTGCATGTTTCTTTGAAGTGTGCATTCAATTATCTATTAGGCTCGAAATGAGAAGAAAATACACATTTTGCTATGCATCAATTTTCAAATTCTGATCACATTTTTAAAAACAATTTTTTTTAAATTATGCTAATGCAAGAGTGCGGGTAGCGTCAAGCCTTTCTACACGTCTGCAGATTCGCAGAGAGGTCGGCGATAGCTCTTACCTCGGCGATGGGTGAGCACTGAGCATGATGTGTCCGCTCGAGGTCCACAGCGCACCGGTTAGCGCGGCGGCGGCGCGGGCGGCGCTTGCCGAATCACATGACAGGTCGATAGCAATGTCAAAAAGAGACCTCGAGAAGTTTGCAAGGCTGATGCACTGAAAGAGCTCGTCTTGTAGGGAAATAAAACTATTATGTCCCGGGAAAAAAAAAACCGTCGCAAGAACTGTTCTACGATTTGGTTCGCGAGACCACACAGATAGGTGAATTATTCACATATTCCTCTTCAGTGCTAGTCATTATTGGAGACTGTATTTCATCTTCTTGATATTACACATAATTCACAGAAGTTATTAGTATCAAAACATAAGAGATTTTTAGATAAATTTTGTACTTCCGATACCAGGAATCGAATCCGAGCCTCTTGGGTGAGAGCCAGGTATCCATGCCACTAGACCATTACAGATATCTCACTCGTACATTTCAAATTTTAAATATTAAATCCAGATAAAATCGCTAGTTGATTCTGTAAGTTATCAATGGACTTTTGATGTATCTATGCGATGACCACAACGAGAACGACTCGTGTGGAAGACTTAATTATTAATAGTGCATTTTATTGCGGGTATTTCTGAGACCTGGTCTAGTGAATTCTATTTAAAGCAATCTTTAAGGTTCATTTAATTTGCAGGCAAAAAACAAAAAATGGTTTGAGGGTATATCGAAAATTTTTTAAAGGTAATAAATTTTAGACCCTTTTTTATTCCAATGCAGTTGATGATAAAAAACTAACATCACGCGGTGTTCCCAGGCGGTCATCACCCATACAAGTACTAACCGCATCCGAATTTGCTTAACTTCGGTGATTGGATGAGAACCAGTGCTCTCAACATGGTATGGGCGTTTGAGTACCAAAACGTAATTTGAAGGTTACTTACAGGAAAATCTCGACATTCCATGGTAATAGTTAATAAATCTAACATTACATTTGGCGTTAGTCCCAATAACACCACTCATTGTATATTGTTGTGAAGGTCACACTCTCTAATGGAGTGTACCCAACACTGAAGCACAAGACTGCAGAAAGAATGTTAATCGACTCCTTTTGCAATTTTACTAACACAAAGACAATAATCTTTATAACTCACCCTCATATATGTCGTCGTGATGATCACATCCTTTAATGCATAGTATGTACTCAACATTGATGAATGTTTTTGCACATATTAATACAAAGGTGATAGTCCTCAGGTTTTTCACCCACCAACTAACCTCAATGTATGTTGTCGTGAAGGTCACACCCTCTACATGAAGTGTACCCATCACTGAAGAATGCATCTTGATTAGCTCCCTTTGCAGTAATTAATACAAAGGCGATAGTCCTTCCAACTACCCTCAATGTGTACTGCTGTGAACGTCACACCCTCAAAGAAGTGGACCCAACACAGGAGCATTCAGGATTTTTTGAACCAATAATAACAAATCCGTAGATTTCACAATAACTTTTGGATTTTGACGGTGAATTCAATAATTTGGAATATTTCTTTCCGGTTACTTTGATTTCGGCAAGGAATACTTATAATCACTCACTTTTTTAATACAAGTTTAATAATGTTGTGTTGAACGGCCGAGCACTAAAACGCGAATGAAGAACTAGCAGCCTGTGTTGCCATGCGTTGGCTGTGTAATATGCCACGAAATGTGTACATCTTTATTTTATTTTTTCTCTCAACTTTAGTGATTGAATGGCCTCACTGATCGTGTTACTACTAAGTTAACGTAAACGTCGAAGATTGAGATATGATATGCAATATGCTACAACTTTTGCTACGATAATACTGTACGTGCCATTTTCACCTCTATGGATCTTTGTTTTGAGTCTATATCTGATTGATTGTTGATTTTAGTAAGTGTGCTGACAGCTGTTTTGGAGCCGGGTAAATTAAGTGATTTTTATTTTCTCTTAAGTAATTATATTATTATTATATGCCAGAAAGACATGGAATGAAGACGGAGCGAATTTACCGGTCTGCCCTTGCCATATTGAAGACCTATATGTTTACAATAATTTTTAAAAAATACAAGAACATTTAATGATTTTAGTAAAAAGAAACAAATGATAGACTTCGTTGGTAGTTTGCGGTTTATTTGCATTTGTTTAGCTGATTTTAAAATGAATGTACGGACGCGTACGTATATGTGAGGTATATGTGTGAAGTTAATGATACTTAGTGCACTTACGGTATTCAAGTTCCTATGTTGCACGAAAGTCACTCATGACATGTATTTTAATCAGACGTCTTAATATTTAACACAAGAGACTCGACTGCTAGAGTCGTTCAAGAGATGTTCGCCTACAAACAACCCTAATGCAATGTGCACAACAAACATAAGTTATACCCACCAGTACCTACTCGATAAACTAACTGTAATACACCACAGACGAAGTGATACATCTGTGAAATTCAGTATTTGAAGTGTATTTTTATTCTGTATTTTTAATGGATAAATTACATATTTATACTTGAAAACATTTTAAACCAACTACTACCCTTTAGCGCGCTACTTTGACTAAGTTAAAAGAACTTCAACAAATTACGATAAACGTGATAAAGCAAAAACATTGACTTAAATATGATACGATTTTTTTCTTGTACTTATTTATTTTATCACACTTTACCTTACATAATATACTTCACCGTCTCGTCTCAAATAAATATGAAATTTAAAAACTTTTTTTCAAAATTTAAAGAGAGTAAATGATTTTGAATTTTGAGTGTTTTGTTTCTTTTTCATCTTGTATATTAATTTTTTTACTCCTGGATAAAATGCAAGAATGAGTAAAGGATTATTATGAAACCATTTTCCGTGTAAGTAGGATAAAGACAATTTAATGGATCAACGCATTTGAGAATTAAACTAAAATACGAAGCTAAGTAATAGAATACGAAGCTAATAACATAATTTCTGAAGACCTTAAAAATGCGGATAATAAGGAATTTACATTTATCACGAGGAATAATGTATCATAATAAAAAGGAAGATGCCTTTGCATAAGCCCACATGACTAAAAAACTTACGCTAATATTACGGAAAACTTTTAAGCGAAACGAGAAGATACTTTTTGCTTATTTAAAAAACAATATATTAGAATGCTTATAGACAAGACTTACACCGCTTTTACCCGCCGTCGCGCAAGACTTTACAGGGGTAAGTTAGCACCGCTCCCTAATGAAATGAAGACGTTGCCAGTTTACATGCCCTGTGCAAGAGACGGTATTCACGGGCTTTTGGCTAATTTAACGAGCAAGTGCTCGGGGAAAACGTTTATTAGGAATGTTTAGTAATCAGGAAAACATACATAAATTATTGTGTACATGTATTTTAACGATCGTCACGGTTCAGCTAGTGCTCTTTGTAATATTTAGAAGTCAGTACGTTACTATATAAAAACTAGTTGACCTGTATGTAAAAAAGTAATTTATTTCCTATCGAACATACACCGAAAATTCCATAACAATCGGTCGAGCCTGTTTCGGAGGAGTTTGGTAACAAACACGAGACACGAGAATATTATTTTAATAGAAGATATCGTCGTCACTATGCCATATATGAGAATTTACATAGGTATTTACGTATCATCATTTTTTTCGTGTCAAAAAAATGATGATTGTATTGTAAAAGTTCCCCTATAGTTATTATGATTATAACAACTATCACATAATAATAAATATATGGTAAGCTCACCTACCTCAGCTCACGTTCATAAAGTCCTATTCTACCTCAGTACCTGTGGAGAGCTTAAGGCTGGATCGCATAATTTTCCTCTTCTCATTGTTGAGGGCACACCGTAATTTTATTTGCTTAGAAATTTGTTCTGTGCGCCAACATTTTCCTTTTGATGTTTGATTCATGAAATAGACCGGGTGATTTATTAATTTTATTATTGGATTAGCCTTTTATAAAACCTTTTATATGTTTAAATTAAGTAATTTATTAGCTACATATTTTTTGTGCTTTTTGTAAGTAATTAGTAGTTTTTACTATTTTTTTACGCGAGCTATTTTTGAATATCGATTGGGAGTTAACTCCAAATATTAAAGCTTTCTTCACCTGTTACGAGATGTTCTAACTTTAAACTTCACATTACTCCCTCCCACGTAATCGATTCATCAAGCGTCGAATAATATAGTTAGTCGGGAAATTGTCCTTCAGTATTAGGAAATAATCTCATTAAAATGCTGCCTACGAGTCGTGATTGATGCGAGTTCGTTTGTTTACAGCCATTTGTGACGAGTTTCAGAAGTAGGTGCTCGCCTCGTTTGATTTAGGGCTGTTTATAAGTATTTAAAGCTTCATAAGATAACTTACATAAATCTATTGAATAACTATAGATGAGGAACATAGAGAATTTTTTAAATATCAGGATCCAATACCCTTAAATATTAGATATATGTAATTATGAAATTATAAGAAGACCAATTAGTGCTTTCTTTAATAACGAAAATTTAATAGCATTTTAGATGAACTAGGAGGCAGCTGTGGCAGATTTTGTATAGAAACTTCTATGTTTTAACAAATACAAGGAATAAGAAAGTGAAACAAGTAGGTCGGATGTTCAAATATCAATTAAAAAAGTTGATATCATGCATCATCATCAAGATGTAAGTTATTTGTTATGCGAAGAAAATCATTAGTCATCCGTATTATCAGGAATTTTCTTTTACCCTTTCACAGGAGATATTACAAAAACTTTCACCCCTTAATAAATTGGCTTCTAGACAGAAGTTTTATTGGCTTTATCGATTTCAGTAAGTCATAAATATTCACGTGAAAGGTTTACTTTTGTAATTCTTGGTGATTTATTAAGACTGAAAAAAAAAATATCCAATCTGTTAAATTGCGGAATTTAATAAGGATTTCTTGGTTTGTATGTAAGAGTCGTGTTCAATATGTAAACGAATGCCCTATCAATCCCATAGAAACGATGTACCTACTTGTTTATTTAATATCCGAAGGTACTTGAATTGAAATTGCCATTCAATTTTCAATAGGCGTTTCGGTCGTGACAGAGATGTTTTTATTATTTTAATGAAAATAAATAGGTTATTTGGATTGATCTTTATTTGACTATGAGAATTATTTATTCACGTTGATTCATTATAAAGCTTGTGTCTTCAATTTTTAACGTCATGTAGTTGGTTCCAATATTTCAATATGATTTTACACAGGCAGAATAGATATGGTCCGATTTTAAGTTCTATCATGTTCAAGTCATTGGGCACTTGAGTACACTGTACAAAACAGTTTAACAGGTAAAAATTCTCACCAAAATTTGCGGACTCTACTAAAAGACAATCTTCTGCAGGAAAATTCAAAAATTCTTACACTGCTTTAATTAATTTTATTATTCAATATTACCTATTGCACTATTTTGATCACACTCGTCAGATGTCTACGGATTTTAAGGAAAAGGTTAAAAGTTGAAATAAAATTGATTTAAAATCTGATTAGGTAAGTGCCAGTCCTTGTATGCATTTATATACTTTTATTATTGAGTCCCTTTTCACCTGAAAAATTAATTTCCATAGTTTCTTAACTTGAACTTGGCTTAACAAGCTACCGCGTGTCTAGATTTCTTTAGGAGGTACTTTCTTACAAATAAACGTTGAATAGAGGTGAAATAGTTATACTCTTGTCTTTTTCATTCGAATTAAAAACTACTGATGAGTGATGACAGAAAAGAATAAGTACCTTCCAATGCGATGCGTATAAATAGACCGGATCAATTCTTGAAGTAGTTTTCAAAATAAAAGATAAATTAACTTGTCTTTTATTATTGACATATTTAATTAAATTAATTACGTAAGATTCTTATAACTTCGGCAATTTGAAACTTTGATTAGTTTTAATTATCACTTTCGCGTTTTATTGGAGTTATTCTGATCCGTTCAAACATTTACAAAGTTGCTTGGCGGTTTCGTGATCCTAATTAGCGAACTTTGCTCTCCCTAATGCCGAATAATAACGTCTTTAAATTAAATTCGTCATACAAATATTAAATATTCATGGTCCAATTTCTAGGGCAAAATGCTCCGGATAATAAACTAACAGAAATGTCGTTATTTTGCAAAATTATATTATTATTGATATTCGCTAAACTCGCGACAGATGTCTCAAATTTCAAATCGAGCAGTGAATTTTTAGTGAATAATTAAAAATAAATATTGCCATATATATTGAACGATGTGATATGAAGAAGAGAAACGCTTAGAAAAGAACAATTAAGCACGTAAAACACACTATATCAAAATAATACAAAACTGTGTTGCATGTCGTCCACAAAACATCGTAAATCGTAAGTATCAAGCATAACATCTTATTTGTAATTATAATTTTTTTAAATTGCCCACCATGCTATTAATACGGCGAAAGCCGAGGGCGAGACGCAATCTGTAATATGATAAACCTCCCCTTGCCTTCAATCCGAATGATTTCCCCCAAAAAATTAAATTAATTTCTCCCATACATTCAATATCCGTGTGCATTGATTACGTCTTCGACATGATCGAGTTATTTTTGAAGAGATAAATGTTTTCAATTATCTTACTGAATAATAATGGCTATAATTTTTTATATGTATTATAATATTATACTTAAATGTATTTTGTAGACTGAAATACTCGTACGATAAAATTTTCGAGGATACCGTTATTTTGCTTCTAGTTTAACCTACCGCAATACCATAAAATAGATAATAATATTATGATGCCTCAACACTCATTTATTTGCAGAATAATGAAAATAAGTAAATATTATTTGTCAATTTGAACCATATGAAAAGGAAGTGTAATGTACACAGCAGATTCTTATTATATAATGTACTAGCTAACCCAGCAAACCTTTTTTTGCCACAAGGGATTTAAAACAGTAGCTTACGATCTCACTTACGACTACTCTCAAACCTACTGAGCATAAACAGAAAATTTCATAATAATTGGTCGAGCCGTTTCGGAGGAGTTTGTTAAAAAAATGTCACAAGAATTTTATAATTATCAAAGGAGATGATAATAATATGAAGAATCTTGACATAATTTGGTTGATAATAATATATCAAGATAATCACTAGCTCTCTGAAAAAACCGTGCATTTTCTATGAAATCAACGATTGCACATAACATGCACCCCGCACTCACTGAGCGGTATCAACTAAATCGTCTCATTTCAAGACCCTGTTTATCTTTAACTACAGATCTACAACCACGCAATAAAGAATACAAAATCCGTCCCCCGGGCTAAACAATCGTTTAGTATTACACTAGATACCTCATCTGTTATCTGGCGCGTGGCCCGATACGAGCCTAATCCATCACCCCACAAACTCTTTGATGTCCCACATTACAGTGGGGAGTATTATTTTGGTGCCCAGCTGCGAAACTACGTGCACTTTAATTTCATTGATCATAACATGCCGTAGGTTCTATTTGATAGACTATATTACTGACGTGATTTATATATTCGAGTTTATCTACTCGTATTTTTGCGAATGATATTCATTTTTTGAATATCTTTTCTGTCTCATTTATTTGCACATTAGTCTACAAGCATTTTAGCACATTTCCTTGTCATTATTAAATCACAGTATTAAATATACACAGTTTAGAAAAATAAAAATTTTAACTTGTAAGTTTTTTTTTTGAAATCTAGTGTAGCGTCGTTCCTAAACAACATTTTTTAATTAGCTTTAACTACCGTTATAAAATAGTGTATGACATAATTTCGTTCAACACAAATTCTTTTAAAAACTTTTAAGCTAACTCTAGATCTTATAAAATTGATCTAAAGTAATATCCCATCCATAAATGTTGTGCAGGTACCAGTAGGTATCATTAATCGCTTCAGAATCTTTATGTAAGTTGTCTTTCATTCCTTGGGATTACCGATACATTTTTAATACAATGTGACAAGTAGACGTTAGCCCTCTCGAACAAGATACGTGAGTACATTTCTGTTGTAATGTTTTTATTTGATTTCACGGAGGGTAGACAGGAGGGTGTCGTGTGTCACATTGACCGTATCATATCCCTCAATTACAGATATAAATGCCAATATTTATAGGTAATTCACTGGGAAAGACGCGCGTTAAAGTTTTACCTTAATTGCATATTTTGCGAAGAAAATTCTAGGTTGAAGGCCGGTGTAGTGGGTATTCTTCGCGTCTAAATAATTACAGCTTTTGTACACAGCTTTTAGTATCTAGAATTTTCAATACATAAATCAACATTTTTCATTTCATTTCAACGAACGTTAATTGGTCCATTCACGAATACGCGCTCCACTCTATTAAAATCGCTTAATATTTTTCATGAGCTTCGTAAGGAGTTACGAAGGAGTGGCCTAAGTTTAATGTCTATTATGTCCTATATTGATGATATACGACTTAAGTTCTTGTCTCAAAGAGTGCTATAGTAAGAAGGAAATAATATGCAAAAATATCGCATATAGAACTAAAAGGGAAAGTTTGTAAGTTAGCAAAAACATTAAGATTTGGTTATCTGCAACTACAAACAAACAAATTGCAAAAGCTCTTCGCAATAATAACTATTTCAAAGTCGAACCGAATTGGATTACTTTCACTACGTTAAATTAAAACTTTCTTTGGCACAAGAGATTCAATTTTTTCGCACACAAACTTTGAACAATCCCTGACAGCGTCTGGCCGTTTTCCCGTTAAAGAAATCAAGACAGCACAAACATGTTAAGCTGAAATTCTTTCATAGGTCTCCAAAGAGTCTGGCCACGCAGTTAATATACTTTCGCCTCTGGCAAATTCTTCCAAACAATAGCGGGGACTTTGGCTGAGCCGTGACGGGGTAGCGTAGTCCCCGACTACTAATGCTCTACCAAGACGTCTGGGACATTTATATCTACTTGGCAGTCGACTACGTAACGAATGTTAGGACAGCGACACACAGCGATTTTGATGAATTGAATTTCGATGATTTCATAAGACCGGCATACGAATCACAATCGATGTACTTTGAATCTAAATTTTTAAACAAGTTCCATTTGCTGTTTTAAAACGTTTTTTTTTCTGATTTTAACATCTTTTTATTGCTCATTACTAGGCACGAGTTATAGTCTAAGTACTGGTTTGAAGAAGATCTAGCTATATTATGACTAATGTAATTGTGAGATTTTTAAGATGGCTTTCCCAACGCTTTCGAACGAAATAAAAAAATGGGAATTATTACTTAGTAAAGAAAACGTTTATTTTTAAATGACTTTTTAATTTAAAGCTCTTCTGAAAGTGTTGCGAAAGAGACCTTAGAAGTCGCAATAGAGCTGGAGCTTGGAGGTGGCTTTAAGAAAATTATGGACAATGTTCAGGTTCGCAGGTTTCCTCAAAGTATTATTTTTCATCAATAAGAAGGTTAAATTTTAGTTGCCTCAAACTCAAATTCTTCAGTCTTAAAATAAAGACGAACTCTTAACAACTAGACTACGTAACAACTACGTACGTAAGTACTATATTTAATATTTTATAAATTGAAGGATAGTAAAAAATAAAATACAAGGATATACCAAGAGCCAATAATTGTTATTATTATAAGTATTATTTATTAAACAAAAATCGCCAAGTGCAAGTCAGACTCGCGCACCGAGGGCTCGTTACTAAAATGATAATACAACGGATAAGTACAACTGTAAACGTACCACAAAACATTATTTGTATAGGTCCATAATATAATTTAAAAAGTATACAATTTAATTTAAATTTCAAGTAATGTACAAGTAATCAAGTAACGCGCTTTCATATTATACCCCACTCAGTATCTTTATGTATCTCACTTTGTAACCTTTTTGATAATTTCCCCCTTTTGAATTACTGTGATAGACAGACAGACGTACCATTTTAATATGGAACGCAAAAAAATCGCCTTCAAACCAAATAAGTTTTCTGGACATTGATCTTCAACCCTTTCAAGAAATTAAGTACTCGTAGAATCATAGAAAGAATTTCATCGATTCTTTAAAATTTAATACCGATAATACTATTATAATCTGAAATTTATTTTCCGTGCCATTGTCAGTGAGTGGTGTACCTATAAACCATATCAAGCGTGGCCGGGAGCCGGTGCAAGAATAACTGAACGGCTCCACGTGACTGGATTCCGCAATACTATGGAACAGTTCCTTCCCGGTGTAGATTTCCCGAGCATTTGTTGAATTTCCCGGCTGTGTTAGCGCTTTGTTGTCGATACTGGTATTACCTAACGATTTGAATGCCTTACTATTTTGTTGTGGCTGCATTAACATCGTAATACTGTCAGCTTTTTGGTAGAGGCAATGTCGCTTGGGCAAACGTGAACCAAAGATACGTACCAACAATATTATAATCAAGTTCATGCTTGTAATTTTAGGTAGGTTGCTGTCAAATAATATTAATCCAGAGTTTTTTTCGCATGTAAGATATATCAACATTTTTGGATGAGGCGGATTAATGCAATAGTGGAATAATGCTATTTGTGATATTAAATTACAATTAATACTGTTTCATATAGTACACTTACCGGCCAAGTACGAGTCAGTACATCAACATTGGGACAAGAAGCCAAACAAATAGACCCATCTGTAATTTTATATTATTTTATTTTCATTATTTTGTTTGTGATAGAGATTATCAATTAACACTCATTCTGTGAAAACTTTTTAATTCAGTCCGGTTTAGTTCCGACACCGCACACACGCGGTGTCTTTGGGTACGGAACCTAGAAATGATAATGGTAATAACTGACGTACAGACATTACATAAAAAATAATAGAGTGTGACAGACGGATGGACGAACGGAGACAGCCAGAGATCTCACCATAAGGGTTCCATTTTTATAATTTCGGGATGGAACCCTAAAAATTATACAAGCAACACATATCCCCTTTCCTATTTATTTAGAAGACTTTATTGTAAGTAGTGCACATTATTATATCTTTTATCGGCTTACCTTAAGCTAATAATTTTTAACTAAACTTGGCAAGGTGAGGGCACACGCCTAAGCAAGATTAACAACCGAAGGCACTGGGGAAGTAATTACAGGCATTATTGGCAATCGATGGGGATCTCAGCAGATTTAGTACTCCAACTTACGAGGGATTTCAAAAACCAGCCAATTTTAGAGAGCTACCAACTCGCTTTTTTGACACACCTCAAGGGATCTATTTAAACTGGAGGGATATGGAATAAGTTAGAACATTAACTAAATAATAGGTAACTCCGACTATCTCCTGGGGTTAATCTTCTTAAGGAATTCGGGAGGCTGGTTGTATTAAAATTTCATCAAATTGTTTCGTTGTCCTTAAGAGCTTTATTTGAGAAAAGAATGATGAGATTTGTAGAATTTGGTTTTAATTGACTGATCGACTATTTAGGATTGGAATGAATTAGAAACAATTAATGATTAGTGGAAAATCATTAAAAACTTTAAATTAGAAAAAAGAAGACATTGAAACATATTATGAAAGGATCAGCATATTGAAAAGCAACATACCTACTGAGAAAATTTAGGCACTGCTTACATGAATAACAGCAAAAAAGTTTTATCGGATTGAATCAGCTGTAAGTTAATTTGGTTGGAAGGGCGACCTGTGACAAGTCAGGTGTCAAGAGGATATTTTCCATATTCGGGGATGAGTCGGGAAACGGAGAAAGGCATTATCGATGGGTTTTCCGGACCATTGAACACTGACGCGACGGATCGTGACGTGAAAAAGAGCTCTCGTTGACGATCTACGTTGCTTTATTACACCAATAATGCATGAATAATAATGCTTTTAAAACGTGCTTTTGACGCATTTTTTGGCCATTTCGTAAGCGATTTTCTGTTGTCTGTTTTGTAGGTTCATCGTCCATTTTTGAAGACATTCAATTCAATAAAAAAGACAGCAACTAATTAAAAAACATACAGAATTTGGTCGTAAGAACGTTGGGCATCGAGAACATTGTGATGGATTTTCAAGCAAGCTATTTATCTCACTATTATTTCCTTCACTATATTCAGCATGTGATAAGAGGAGTTCCTAAAACAAACATAACTCCGAATAATCGGAGGTAAAGAGGTAACAGGAGGTTCCGATCCTCCGACCCCCTGATAAGATCAAGTGGCCTTAAACCAATGACCTTTCAATGCAGAGTTTGCGAGAATCTTTACCAACCTGAAATGCTTAGTAGTAATGTCTATCACGGCGGTTTTCAATATCCTAACTATCCATGGTTTTCCTGACTAGAGATAGAAATTTGACAGCTCCATACAAGTTACGTCAAATTTCTATCTCTAGTAAGGAAAACCATGGATAGATACGATATTGAAAACCGCCGTTAGTCTATAATTAGTCTATCGTGACATACATACTGTCTGTATGTATGTCACGATAGACTGACTAATCTATTAGTTTATTAGTCTAATAGACAGACAGATATATTATGGACGACAAAGGGATCCTATCAGGGTTCCGTTTTCCTTTTAAGGTACGGAACCTTAAAAATTCACCATCGTAATTGGTTAAAAAGTTGACGAAGACAAATAAGTTCCTGAACTTTTGTCGTCGTAATTATTTCTTTAATTTTTCGAAGATTAAGTGTTAAGGTATTTTTAAGGTCCAGATTCGCTGAAAATAGATGTCGGAATAATAATCTTCTCCTTCTTTTATGTTTGAAAGCCTTTTAAAAATAAGAATTAATTTCACATCCTCAAGAAAATGAATCGCGATTGTACAATTTACATAACATTCCGAGCGGCGAATAGGAGCCAAGTTTAAAACTCTCATGACTATAGAACGGTTTTATGCTTTTATTCAATGAATATCTGTATCCGTGACCGTATCCCGTATCCCATTAATTCAATGTTCGAATGTCCCAATCGTAGTTTTCCTTGCTCGCGTTCAACAAGAGGTTTTTTTCTTATCTAAAGTGTTTCTGGAATAGCGCCAGATATTGCGAACGCTATTGGAAGCTTTTATTTATTGCGAGTTAATAACTTGTACTAATTTATTATTTTATCGAATGCCTTAATAGCAAATAATTGAGTATATTTTATATTTTGGTGTTGCTGCTGTTTTTAATTTGAAAAATAAAATCCGCCTTAAGTCAGTATGGACCTCGGGATCCTTTATAAGTTTAGGGCTTAGCTTATGGCCGAAGCTACGTCATTAAGAACATGATGATTTTGAGAACATAGAAGAATACTCAGCTGAGTTTGTTGTGGACTTTTTCTCAGAAGCAGGGCGCGATCTCTTTTGAATCTCTTCCCCCTGTACCCCCTGACTCTATAAGAGAAACATTTTCATGGTAATAGTCAATCGGCAGCATAGTCTGCCCGCTTACTAGCCGATACTGACCCTGATAGACTGAATTTGTCTTACTTTTTACGATTACCATTAGTAAATTTTCTGCACTAACACACAGAGCTATAGAATACGCGCTATGAGAAAATTATGTCGCATTTTTATCAATCTCTTCTAATCCATAGACAGAGAAAAGACATCGACATAATTTTCTTATGACGTGCATCTTACTAGTGTAGGGGGGGGGGGGGGCCCCCCGCTGTCGATATAATTAACCTACGAGTTCTTTAGTGCATGAATCGTAATCGCTTTTCCAATACCTCGGTAGGGTAGTAATAGGTTTTAGATCGCAACTTGGTTATTAGTTGCTGAATACATGAAAAAGCAAATCCACTAAAATAACTCAGCTTAATCGAATACAGATCCATCTGATGATCATGGTTAAAAAGTCATTTTAAAATAACGGTTTTCTGTACTCGCACAACTGACAGATCGACATTTTATACCCTAGAAACATGAGATATTGAATAAAGTTCTGAGTACCGCAGTAAGCTCTTACGCTACATAGTTTAAGAGCCATAATGCCGAAATGTCTTCATGATTTGTGCTGCCGTACGTGCCCACTATTCCGGGCCCGCCCGATAAATCAAATACTTGTAATGAAACGTCGGGGCTTACCGTGCCTGAACACGTTTTCGTACATAATGTAACATGTTCCTAGCTAGTTCTGTTTAGTCATGGTTATTGCTTGAGACTGAGGATGTATTGGAAAGGTTGGTATAAAATTCATTGGCATAAGTTTTAGATTACAGTTTCTGGCAATAGTAACAATGGATGTAACGTTAAAATTTAACATTTTATGCAGGTTACTTAACTTCAAAGAAGAATTAACATACAAAAGATTTAGAATAACACTTACTTATTAGGTTTAAGCTGCTTGCCTGGATATTTCTGTTTTATAAACAGGAAGTACAGCTACTAACGTATTTTCCCGCCATAAAATGTATAATATTATATCAATTGATTATTACTATAACAACTTATTTACAGAGCTTAATAAGTTCGTAAATAAAACAACTATATTAGTAACTAAAATAACTTATTAAAAAATAGCGTTTTCTTTTCTTTTCTACGGATATAAGTCAAAAGCTTAGTACCCAATACATATGAGCCTAACTTATACAAGCGTATATAGTTGTATATTCTGAACAAATTACCTCCAGTAGGAACCGGATTGTATCGCTAATGGAAAACAGATGTGCAGCAATCTGTTCGAGGAGGTTTACATTAACCTTGCGTGTTATAAATGGATGAATTATGTCCTTTTTGCATAAAATACGATAGGTGGTAAGTAAATCTATTCCGTTGTTCACAATCATCATAATATGAGTATTGGATGTTAATTATTATATTTTCCAAATCTCAATCAAATGCTATCAAGGGTCAAAATATCATCCCAGAATCTCTTTGACAGTATGAGGTTACTGGTTACAGTTACTGGACTTATATTCCGGATGCTTTTTCTTTGATAAATTCGGCAACAGCTAGGCTGGTGAACGTGAATCCCGTACTCGCGCCAGCAAACCAATGGTTGAAAAAGAACAGTTTTTAGTGCCCTACAATATAGCCTCCGACTAATATAGCTTGACGACCTCCATGGCGCAGGGGACGCACGCTCGGATTCGAGTGGGAGGACGCGGGTTCGATTCCCGCTACGGGCCACTTTGGAATTTTATAATTTCTAAATTGGCTCAGGTCTGGTCTGGTGGGAGGCTTTGGCCGTGGCTAGTTACCACCTTACCAGCAAAGACGTACCGCCAAGCGATTTAGCGTTCCGGTACGATGCTGTGTAGAAACCGTTGGGGTGACATAACTTACCCCTTCCAAGGTAGTACGCTAACATCTTCGACTGCATCATCACTTACCATCAGGTGAGATCGCAGTCAAGTACTAACTTGTACAGCGTAAAAAAAAAAATATAGCCCCTTCGTTTCCCCTGATGGAGGGGCATGCACTATGCGTGGCATTTTTTGCCTTTAAAACGTCAGTAAGTAAGTATAGTGTCTGCGGTAATGAGGCAGTATTTTAAGTAAGTAAGTATGCACACTGACGTAAAATTGTAACGATAAGTACCTACCGAGAAGGACTTAAATCCATTACTTACATCACTAATTTAAACTAAAATAAAAAACTTAATAATTTAAATCATGCGACAAACTCATAATGGATGTAAGTCCTTATTTCAAATAAATTGTATTAAAAATAATTTCATAAGATATCATCCTCGACTCTTCGACTTAAAACATCAAAGTTGTTAATATAATACTCACGGAAATATTGTGAAGCATATTTTATTAGCTTTCCAACGATAAAGGTCTCGGCAAAACCTTAATATTCCATGAAAATATTCCCGTACGTAGTCGCGTAGAAATTATTTACTTACATAATAATGGAAATGGGAGGCTTCTCTTATAATAATATTCATTATAAAATACAGAGTAATACTCCTACCCGTATGTTACTATCCGTATCTACTATTATCCGTATGTCCTAATTTTACTGAAAAAAAGGTCCAATTTCTGACCCATCTTTCGATGGATGCTTCAGAGAGATTCAATAAATAAGTAAGTAGTCAGAAGCAATACTTATTTTTATCATTACCGACTACCGTAACTTATTATTGACACGTCGTTTGATTGTCTCTCGCAGACTTTAAGGTTTTGCCTTTACGAGTATACAGGTAAATTCAGGTTTTTGGTTTAACTTCAGGTTGGTTATGCTTTTTAGGGAGTTGTACCTAATACCTATGAGTAACTAGGTACTACGCGATCTTTATAATAAAAGCAATTAACAAGTTTTGAACATTAAGTAATAAGTTCAATAGTTATAATACTAGCTAACCAATATTTTTTTCTGAGGGAGGATTGCATGTCAAGCACTAAAGAAGATAATTATTACCAAAATGTACCAAAAATAATACTATGTGGCTTGATAGTCCATGGCAACGCTCGATAACACGAGAGTAGGTATAGTTACTTTTTCAGCACTCCGCCATAAGCTCTTTTGCCTCGCTTCGCTTTATAAGATAGTTTGTAAACACAGTAGTAGGTTTTTGTAAAAAAAAATTCACACACTAAGTAAAAACAGCGTCGGACAGCCGCCTACCTGCATCATAGATGGCGCTGACTGTAAATGTTTTGAGGAATTCGGTTCGTTGGTGTGAAGCGAGTCGATTCGAAATATGTACAAATACCTGTACTAACCCTACAGGAAGGCACATGCGTATGTTCATAATTATAAAAACTGAAACTTAGCTATGGACGTAATTCCATGACATCGTTCGGATCGATCACGGGCTGCAGTCGCGACGCCTCGTTAGACCTACGTGATCGCAATAGGGATTGCCTATTTATACACATTGTCGGCCTCCACCGACGATGGCCCGACATAACCACTCTGCCACGAGCTCTGATGACGCGCAGCCAACCCTCGTAACACATTAATTGCCAACTTCTGAACCCGGCCGAAGGCTCTACGTTAATTGGCTTAAAAATGCAAAATGAAGCATTCTGTTAATTTGATCGAGCCGGAGCATTCTGAATAGGGAAGCGAACTTAGTTGGACGCAACTCCGGTATGAATAGAGGCTTTTTATAAACTGAACGCGAGCGCTATTTAGTTTTTTACGGCTAGTCGGGGCTAATGATGTTAAGGGGGATCAATGTAAAAGGAAAAGCCCGATCACAACATTTTATATTCAAGTGTCAGATGGGATGATTATAGAAAAGCACACCTTTAAAGAATGATGTAATGGAAAGCAAATAGTTCCTTCATCCTATACTGATATATACACTTGACAAAGTTTCGGACCCGTTGCACATTTATGATAGAAACAAACCTAATTATATTGCCTTATCCGATTATTACATACTGTTATTTGTAATGACGTAAAAGACAATGCTGTAGAGAAGGCATCTACAGAGTAAAGATCAAAACGGTCTCTATTAGTATTCCATGACGCAGCTCCTGGGTCCACAAAGCCTGTCCGCCTATCCTGTTATTAGGCGGTCGCATTTAATGCCGCCGGCCGCCACATCCTGCAATGACAGCCGACTGCCGTTTCATTTGACGCCCCTGAATTGGCCCTTTGTGTAGCTATCCGAAAGGTATTTTAGCAATTTAACTGTTTGTTTCGGTATTTTACTGTTTTACAAACGCAGAAGTAATACATTTTTGATCCAGAAATAGTTGGTATTGAGCGAGCAAGCAAATTGTGGCAAATAACTCCAAATAATTATGGCTGCGATGTCATCTGATGGTAAGTGACAGTGCAGCCGAAGATGTAACTCCTAACGGCATCTACACAGCATTAAACCGGAACGTTAAATTGCTTGGCGGTGCGTCTTTGCTGGTAGGGTGGTAATTTTCCTCGACCGACGCCTCCCACTAGACCAGACGTGAGTTGAATTAGAAATTTAAAAAAATCTGAAGTGGCGCGTGGCATGAATCGAACCCGTTACCTCCCAGGCTCCCACTCGAATCCAAGTGCTGTGCAACTCTGTGCCAGAGAGGTCATCAAATATTTGATAGCCTTTCAGAGGCAATGGAATCTTTAACCGATTTAAACTAGAACAACTGTCTTTATTAAGAAACACTAAAGTATAAGTACCAGTGCATCCTGCCGGTCCTCACTTATGGCGCTGAAACGTGGACACTAACATGCGGCATGATCGACAAATTCAAGATCGCTCAGCGTGCTATGGAGAGTGCTATGTTAGGGGTTTCCTTACGTGATAGAATCAGAAATTAGGAGGTCCGCAGGAGAACCAAAGTCACCGACATAGCCAACATCTGCATTAAAAAGCTGAAAAGGCAGTGGTTACACCTGTTGTAGAGGTAAAGGCTGTTGGAGCCGGAAAGTCCTGAAGTGGAAACCGTACAAGTAAGCGTTGTGTGTGGCGACTTTATATCATCGGACCAACCGAGTATAAAGTAGGTGGCGGGAAGCGGCTGGATGAGGAAATCTGAGGACAGATTGTGGAGGTGCGCGCTTGGGGAGGCCTATATTCAACAGTGGACGTCCGCAGACTGAGATGATGATGATGATGATGAACCTTTCTTATAGCCATCACAGTACAAGGTCAGACCGTAGGTGGCGGGAAGCGGCTGGATGAGGAAATCTGAGGACAGATTGTGGTGGTGCGCGCTTGGGATGGCCTATATTCAACAGTGGACGTCAGCAGGCTGAGATGATGATGATGATAATAAACCTTCTTTATAGACATCATAGTACAAGGTCACACCACATCTATGGTCAAGCTCAAATATAAATCCGTAATCAATAAAAAGTCCCGAAAACAAATCTTGCCTAAACACCGGGGTCCGGGTTCTTATGAGGTCGAAGAAAGTTTTATCCGGTATTCGCGTGTCTCTCGGATATTACCGTAAGTTCAATCTCCAGGGAGCTGACCTGCTTACCGCTATACCTCTAAGTGGTACACTCTACGCATTTAGGCTATTGGCTATGTCCAATAGCCACAATTGCCACAAAGCCGATATTGAACGAAAATTGGATACCATTATTAAAAGGGCACACATGTAATTTGGGTGATTGACCTCTCTTATAACGCTGTAAACTTAAGTCACATTTTTTTCAAAAGTCATCTTTTTGCATTCTGATTCTTTTTCCTGATTTAAAAAATATACACATTTTTTTATAATTGATTGGCAATGCGTTTGACTACAATCATGTCTCATGGGCAGAAATGATGAGCTCTAGGATGGAGCGCGCTTGCCTAGAAAATGCCTATTTATACGTAGAGTGCTACCAAGGTTGCTACCCAAAGTAAAAAGATTGAAAAAGCCTTAAGTAATACAACAATGAAATAAGAGACAAAGTATATTACAAACTCATTATTACAAACACTAATTCTTGCTGGTCACCTCACAAAATTAAACACCCTCAGTCAATGTTAAACCACGGCGCCTGTCCACGCAATCTCTGTCTGTGATAACAAAAAACCAATTTAGTCAGACTTTACACAGCTTTATCTGCTTTTAAACGCTTGTTGGTAAGACACCCTATTACATAGAAAATCCCTTGATAGTTGAGACTAGTTGCAATGTCAACTTGCGCAATAAACAATTTAACACTTACCGCCCATTTTCTGATGTTTTGTTCAAAACTCTACCTTAATTCCTTCGCAAAAAGAGATATGATATATCTTTTACAAGTGCATGGTTTGGTTTGGTACACAAAATATTCCCTAATACTGGCACGTGGCGCAGACGCAGGTCTGTTTAATCTTCGTCCCATGGCTTTGATGTGAACGCTTCCCTATGTTTGTCTAAACATAGCTTTAATTACAAGCTCATTAATTTTGGATTATTTACAGAAGTGATACTTTGGACTGGTACCTACGTCCTACCAGCCTTTTGGGATGTTTCATGAACAAACTGCATATTGTGCGAGTTCAAACTAATTCAGTTTCGGAACATAACATTAACTTATAATAGGTTTGTCAGATTTATCTAAATGTTTGTGCAAAAGTGCCACCGTACAAACCAATAGATTAATTCGAATATGGATTTTTATTTCAAAGCAGATTGTCCAGGTAGTTGGTACATAATATAAGGATCTATGTTTTTTGATTCCTTATAAGAAAGGTTCATCTACTCGTAGTTTCTGGCTAGCTGGTAGGTAATAATTATAAAATCGTTATTTAGCTTCAATACTGAGCTTTTTATATTAATCTGTGACTGAGGTTATTAGACCAACTAAATATCAACTGACTTGCACAACAGCTAGTTTTGCGCAAAGAAAAATTTATCCTTCTATGAAAATATTAGGAAAATATTTAGAGAAGGTGTTAGATGACATAATATATTCATTTTATTTTAAAAGTTTTTATTTTATAACAGTAATGATTTTTATAGTTAAGGACGGTAAAATGAGGTAGAGTAGGTACAGCGATCTATCTCAACAATCTTGCAGGGAGTAAGGGTTTTGAATTGTGTTCGTAGACTCAATTGACGTAGTGGAGCAAGTTTGTACAAATACTTGTGTAGTCTTGGGGTGTCTAAGTGCTGTTTGTCGTTGTTATTTCTAGTTCCCTCAAACTCTAAGCTTGGTGTGTTTAGGTAATTTTGTTATGAAGCTCAAGCAATTACAGGACAGTAAAATTACATTACGAAAATTTCATACGAAAAACCTCGTAAATACAACTTAAACACTAATTATCAGTAATTTTTTTAAAGAAAAAAAAAGCCCTAACTAGTAGATTTTACTTTACAACTTGTTATTTTCTGCTTGCTTTAATACCGTAATGCTTATTAGTTAACTAATAAAAAAATAATACATACAACTTAAGAAAAAGAACAGAAGAAATCGAAAATTCAATATTTATAGGCTTAACTTTAGTCGTAAACAAAATTGAATTTCGGAATAGCGAAAAAACAGCCAAAAATCCCTTCCTGTAAATTAGCCGCCCTGCTCAGCGAACCGTGACTAATAGCTGCAGTTATTTCATTTGTTTCTGGGACATAACAACGCTGTTTTCTAAACATCTGTTCCTGTTTTGCATGCAAGAGTGCATGGTAAAATAGGTAGAAATTTTAATTTTACCAAAAAAATTTTTGTCAAAAAAAGAAAAATATTATTGATTTCATATATTATTTTTTACTTTTAAAGTGAATATATGTATATACTGTTAAAATTTTAAGCACCTTGCAATTATGTATGGAAGCCCCTTTAATATTTGTTTTATTCATTTTTTTAATATTTTTTTGTGATAATGGCAACAAAAACGTTTTGAAGTCCCGTTTTACGCTTTGCATACGGAACCCTATATATATGTTATTATATAAATATCTTATCTACTTAAATATAAAATAATAATTTGTATACGTACAATTTTATTAATTTCATATCACAAAATACCTTGTAAAACAAAAAGGTACGTGTGGAGTACGTTACGTGTAGAGTAATTGCGCATGGTAAAATTTTTAACTATAACTTCTTGCTATGATAATTTTAAAGAGGTTTACACGTCAAATTACCAATATCTGTGATTCGCCACGCTGCGTTTACACAGACTCTGGTTAAGAAATTCCTAAAGCCCATTCAATAGACATTTGCAGCGAGTCGACGCAATAATCTCGGTAATTGCGCGACACCTGCCTGCATACAAAACAGTCGCAGATGTGAAAAAAGGCACTCGTAAAAGAATAGTGGCATTGGTATACCGTATATGTATAAAATGTTACAAATTTAGATGTTGTAAACATGTTACAATGTTACAAATTTCTATCTGTAGGCAATATCAAAACTTGTATTATTTTTAACCGACTTCGTTTAATATTAACTCCTAACTTTTACCTTAAATTTAATATTTTTCAATGCCTGTTCGGAAATTAGTAGAGTAAGGTATTCTTTTAGAACAGAAATTAACTAGGTGCGTATTATAAAATTTTCATAAACGGGAGGTCTTTTTAGGGTTATATACCTCAAAAGAAAAAACGGAAACCTTATAAGATCACTTTGTTGATTGTCTGTCTATCCTCTGTCACGACTCTTTATTTCAGTAACTAATAAAGATATTGACATAAAATTTGGAGTTGTTGTAGGTGACAATGGCTCGACATCATTGCAATAATTAAAAATTGAAACTTCGTTTTATTTTGTTTAAAAAGGGGCGGAAAACCAGGCCGTCAAAATTTCAAAATAAGATAACAATATCGAGTAGGGTACATCGAGTTACTATATGTATCTTGTGTATCTAAAACCGATTTTCTATAGAAGTACGGAACCCTCGGTCCAACTCGCTCTTGGCTGTAGTAATTCTCCATTGATCCTTCTCTTTGAGACACCTAGATAATTATTGACTGATGGGAACACGAAAGAAAGTCGTTCCAAACCCAAGCGATTCGTATCAAAATCGTCGAAGAATCGTTTCATATAAAGGGACATTCTATCATAGGGTGCCACTGATCACATCAACTTACCATGCTGTGGTAGAGTTACTCATAATAAATTTTGTAAAAAATTGTGTTCCATTATATTTTGTATAACTTATCAATTAATTAATTGATGCAATTCTACAATGCTTTTCTTCGGATAAAAAAAAGTCGAGTTAAGTCCGAACAGCTTTTAAAAAGAGACTTCTTTTAAAAAAGCTCTTCATATTATTCACCTGGCTATCTCCGTGAAGCAGTAGAAAGTAAGAAAACAAAGTGTCCGCATTTCTTGGTCATCAGACGACATTAGTCATGTTTATCGCGCTGGACAGCGCAATTAAAGGATTCTACCGCCGTCCTCTGAAATAGCGCCATTTAAAACCACAGTATTTTTAACCAAGCTCCAAAGGAACCTTAATAAATTAGGTTTAATTGGCGATGACAAATCAAATACAGTACGTACATACCTATAGAAAACAAAAATCACATCTAAAAATTAACTACTCATACTCCAAAAGGTTTAATAATTAAAGGTTAATAGAATAAAAATGGTTGGACGAATTTCGATTTGAATCTCGATTTGTTTCAATATGTCACCGTCAATCTGTAAACTTCAGGTATTGTTTTCAATACTGCAACGCAAGAGCAATTTAACACTAAATCCACTTTATAGATAAATAGCATTGGCATATTATGTAGGTACATTGCAGGTATAGACAATGGCAATCTTCCTGATAATAACCTTTTAAAAATTATTAATTTTTACAGAAATTTATATCCAAGTCTGTGTATTTGGCTTCCTTTTGTATTTCTCGAAGATATCATTTAATTATGCATTATTTTCCTCCACGGCTGAAACATGTAATGAAAAGACAACACTAAAGATGAAAATATAGAAAATTTAAATGCAAAATTGTGAGTTTTCGTTTTGCCTATTGGAATCGTAAAATTAATGGACGGGTAAAATACAAGTTTTATATTCCGAAACGCTTAAAATTGGAAAAATACCTCCGCGTTCGTCCTGCTATCTCCGCAATGCAGGTGACAAAGTAAGAAAATAAAAATTCCTCGTTCCTTGTACATCGGACGACATTATTCATGTTTATCGCACATTGGATACCGCAATTAACCGGATTTTACTCCCATTTCAAAGCTTAAACTCAGGTATTTTTAGAGCTACAAATTTATTTATATTATTTATCAAAGCTCATCTATCTATACAGACTCTTGCTCGGACTTTGTTTTCTGATTTGCTATTCACATGGCCTTTAAGGGGGATGGGTAACATCCTGGCGAGAAAATTCAAATTTTATTTAGTTTTTAGCTAATATTGGACTAAATACAAATCTTATGCTTATGGGATTGTAATATGCATCTACATGTTTTAAATAAAAACTTTGCGAAAAATACGCATTTAGTTCATATTGGTTTCCGATGGCACCAAATCTGGGAAACTGCAAAAAATAATCATTGGAGAGCAAAGTTTTTATTAAAAACAAGTAGATGTACAAATTTTATACTCGCGAAACTCATTGCCATAAACCTACAATTAGTCTATAATATTGGCGAGAAACTAAATAAAATTTTTATTTAGAGGGCTTTTAGGGCCGAAACGCCTTAAGAAATAACATGTGCGATAGGAGACTTAACTAATGTCACAGCAGTATATTGGATGAAAAAATTGGCCAGTCAATTTGTAACAACTACATGATTATAATCATACTCATATAATATAAGATCATACTTAACTCATAGGGATGAGAAAATGGCATTTTTACATTACTTCTGCGATCTACATGGCTGAGAGTTTACCATCAAATGGCCAAACGATTCTAATTTCGAGAAGAAACCCTTGCCCAGTTGTAGGACATAAAACAAAAAGTTGAAACACAGGATTATAGAAACATAACCAAAACTGACAGTAATCCTTGCAAATCTAGGAAAATCTAGACATTGAAACTAGGAAAGTAAAAAGTTGGATAAATCCCCGTACTTATTCCGTTACTATCTCACAAGAGCAAAGTAAGAATATAAAGTGCGGCCACTTCTTCAACAACAGCTTTATTAATGGTAATCGTGCCCTGGATACAAAAACAGACTTTTACCGTTCTTTTCTTTATATAACTATCGCTGGAACTTTTATTTTTATAGCAAGAGGAACTCGCGTCTTTTTAATTGACCGATGTTGATTTGGGTTGAGTTCTAATCTATTAGACTACAAGATGTAATGTAGAAATTGAGCAGCCTGACTAGTTCTTAAATTTTCTAAGGCCAGCCGCACTTTGGACGCGTTTAAGAATGAATTTGTCTCGTGTACCTAGATAATTATTGACTGATGGGAACACGAAAGAAAGTCGTTCCAAACCCAAGCGATTCGTATCAAAATCGTCGAAGAATCGTTTCATATAAAGGGACATTCTATCATAGGGTGCCACTGATCACATCAACTTACCATGCTGTGGTAGAGTTACTCATAATAAATTTTGTAAAAAATTGTGTTCTATTATATTTTGTATAACTTATCAATTAATTAATTGATGCAATTCTACAATGCTTTTCTTCGGATAAAAAAAAATCGAGTTAAGTCCGAACAGCTTTTAAAAAGAGACTTCTTTTAAAAAAGCTCTTCATATTATTCACCTGGCTATCTCCGTGAAGCAGTAGAAAGTAAGAAAACAAAGTGTCCGCATTTCTTGGTCATCAGACGACATTAGTCATGTTTATCGCGCTGGACAGCGCAATTAAAGGATTCTACCGCCGTCCTCTGAAATAGCGCCATTTAAAACCACAGTATTTTTAACCAAGCTCCAAAGGAACCTTAATAAATTAGGTTTAATTGGCGATGACAAATCAAATACAGTACGTACATACCTATAGAAAACAAAAATCACATCTAAAAATTAACTACTCATACTCCAAAAGGTTTAATAATTAAAGGTTAATAGAATAAAAATGGTTGGACGAATTTCGATTTGAATCTCGATTTGTTTCAATATGTCACCGTCAACCTGTAAACTTCAGGTATTGTTTTCAATACTGCAACGCAAGAGCAATTTAACACTAAAACCACTTTATAGATAAATAGCATTGGCATATTATGTAGGTACATTGCAGGTATAGACAATGGCAATCTTCCTGATAATAACCTTTTAAAAATTATTAATTTTTACAGAAATTTATATCCAAGTCTGTGTATTTGGCTTCCTTTTGTATTTCTCGAAGATATCATTTAATTATGCATTATTTTCCTCCACGGCTGAAACATGTAATGAAAAGACAACACTAAAGATGAAAATATAGAAAATTTAAATGCAAAATTGTGAGTTTTCGTTTTGCCTATTGGAATCGTAAAATTAATGGACGGGTAAAATACAAGTTTTATATTCCGAAACGCTTAAAATTGGAAAAATACCTCCGCGTTCGTCCTGCTATCTCCGCAATGCAGGTGACAAAATAAGAAAATAAAAATTCCTCGTTCCTTGTACATCGGACGACATTATTCATGTTTATCGCACATTGGATACCGCAATTAACCGGATTTTACTCCCATTTCAAAGCTTAAACTCAGGTATTTTTAGAGCTACAAATTTATTTATATTATTTATCAAAGCTCATCTATCTATACAGACTCTTGCTCGGACTTTGTTTTCTGATTTGCTATTCACATGGCCTTTAAGGGGGATGGGGAACATCCTGGCGAGAAAATTCAAATTTTATTTAGTTTTTAGCTAATATTGGACTAAATACAAATCTTATGCTTATGGGATTGTAATATGCATCTACATGTTTTAAATAAAAACTTTGCGAAAAATACGCATTTAGTTCATATTGGTTTCCGATGGCACCAAATCTGGGAAACTGCAAAAAATAATCATTGGAGAGCAAAGTTTTTATTAAAAACAAGTAGATGTACAAATTTTATACTCGCGAAACTCATTGCCATAAACCTACAATTAGTCTATAATATTGGCGAGAAACTAAATAAAATTTTTATTTAGAGGGCTTTTAGGGCCGAAACGCCTTAAGAAATAACATGTGCGATAGGAGACTTAACTAATGTCACAGCAGTATATTGGATGAAAAAATTGGCCAGTCAATTTGTAACAACTACATGATTATAATCATACTCATATAATATAAGATCATACTTAACTCATAGGGATGAGAAAATGGCATTTTTACATTACTTCTGCGATCTACATGGCTGAGAGTTTACCATCAAATGGCCAAACGATTCTAATTTCGAGAAGAAACCCTTGCCCAGTTGTAGGACATAAAACAAAAAGTTGAAACACAGGATTATAGAAACATAACCAAGACTGACAGTAATCCTTGCAAATCTAGGAAAATCTAGACATTGAAACTAGGAAAGTAAAAAGTTGGATAAATCCCCGTACTTATTCCGTTACTATCTCACAAGAGCAAAGTAAGAATATAAAGTGCGGCCACTTCTTCAACAACAGCTTTATTAATGGTAATCGTGCCCTGGATACAAAAACAGACTTTTACCGTTCTTTTCTTTATATAACTATCGCTGGAACTTTTATTTTTATAGCAAGAGGAACTCGCGTCTTTTTAATTGACCGATGTTGATTTGGGTTGAGTTCTAATCTATTAGACTACAAGATGTAATGTAGAAATTGAGCAGCCTGACTAGTTCTTAAATTTTCTAAGGCCAGCCGCACTTTGGACGCGTTTAAGAATGAATTTGTCTCGTGTACCTAGATAATTATTGACTGATGGGAACACGAAAGAAAGTCGTTCCAAACCCAAGCGATTCGTATCAAAATCGTCGAAGAATCGTTTCATATAAAGGGACATTCTATCATAGGGTGCCACTGATCACATCAACTTACCATGCTGTGGTAGAGTTACTCATAATAAATTTTGTAAAAAATTGTGTTCTATTATATTTTGTATAACTTATCAATTAATTAATTGATGCAATTCTACAATGCTTTTCTTCGGATAAAAAAAAATCGAGTTAAGTCCGAACAGCTTTTAAAAAGAGACTTCTTTTAAAAAAGCTCTTCATATTATTCACCTGGCTATCTCCGTGAAGCAGTAGAAAGTAAGAAAACAAAGTGTCCGCATTTCTTGGTCATCAGACGACATTAGTCATGTTTATCGCGCTGGACAGCGCAATTAAAGGATTCTACCGCCGTCCTCTGAAATAGCGCCATTTAAAACCACAGTATTTTTAACCAAGCTCCAAAGGAACCTTAATAAATTAGGTTTAATTGGCGATGACAAATCAAATACAGTACGTACATACCTATAGAAAACAAAAATCACATCTAAAAATTAACTACTCATACTCCAAAAGGTTTAATAATTAAAGGTTAATAGAATAAAAATGGTTGGACGAATTTCGATTTGAATCTCGATTTGTTTCAATATGTCACCGTCAATCTGTAAACTTCAGGTATTGTTTTCAATACTGCAACGCAAGAGCAATTTAACACTAAAACCACTTTATAGATAAATAGCATTGGCATATTATGTAGGTACATTGCAGGTATAGACAATGGCAATCTTCCTGATAATAACCTTTTAAAAATTATTAATTTTTACAAAAATTTATATCCAAGTCTGTGTATTTGGCTTCCTTTTGTATTTCTCGAAGATATCATTTAATTATGCATTATTTTCCTCCACGGCTGAAACATGTAATGAAAAGACAACACTAAAGATGAAAATATAGAAAATTTAAATGCAAAATTGTGAGTTTTCTTTTTGCCTATTGGAATCGTAAAATTAATGGACGGTTAAAATACAAGTTTTATATTCCGAAACGCTTAAAATTGGAAAAATACCTCCGCGTTCGTCCTGCTATCTCCGCAATGCAGGTGACAAAGTAAGAAAATAAAAATTCCTCGTTCCTTGTACATCGGACGACATTATTCATGTTTATCGCACATTGGATACCGCAATTAACCGGATTTTACTCCCATTTCAAAGCTTAAACTCAGGTATTTTTACAGCTACACATTTATTTATATTATTTATCAAAGCTCATCTGTACATACTCTTGCTCGGACTTTGTTTTCTGATTGGCTATTCACATGACCTTTAAGGGAAATGGGTAACATCCTGGCGCGAAAATTCAAATTTTATTTAGTTTTTAGCTAATATTGGACTAATTATAAATCGTATGCTTATGGCATTGTAATATGCATCTACATGTTTTAAATAAAAACTTTGCGCAAAAATACGCATTTAGTTCATATTGGTTTACGATAACACCAAATCTGGGAAACTGCAAAAAATAATCATTGGGGACTCAATACGAGGTGAATTTTTGAGCAAAGTTTTTATTAAAAACATGTAGATGTACGAATTTTATACTCGCGAAACTCATTGCCACAAACCTACAGTGTGTAATTAGTCTATAATATTGGCGAGAAACTAAATAAAATTTTAATTTAGAGGGCTTTTAGGGCCGAAACGCCGTAAGAAATAACATGTGCAATAGGAGACTTAACTAATGTCACAGCTAATATATTGGATGAAAAATTTGGCCACTCAATTTGTAGCAACTACATGATAATATATGTAACGCATAGGGATGACAAAATGGCATTTTTACATTACATCTGCGACCTACATGGCTGAGAGTTCACCATCAAGTGGCCAAATAATTCTAATTTTGAGAAGAAACCCTTGCCCAGTTGTAGGACATAGAACAAAAAGTTAAAACACAGGATTATAGAAACATAACCAAGACTGACAGTAATCCTTGCAAATCTAGGAAAATCTAAACATTGAAACTAGGAAAGTAAAAAGTTGGATAAATCCCCGTACTTATTCCGTTACTATCTCACAAGAGCAGGTGACAAAGTAAGAATATAAAGTGCGGCCACTTCTTCAACAACAGCTTTATTAATGGTAATCGTGCCCTGGATACAAATACAGACTTTTACCGTTCTTTAATTTATAACTATCGCTGAACCTTTTATTTTTATAACAAGAGGAACTCGCGTCTTTTTAATTGACCGATGCTGAGTTGCGTTGAGTTCTAATCTATTAGACAACTAGATGTAATGGAGAAATTGAGCAGCCTGACTAGTTCTTAAATTTTCTAAGGCCAGCCGCACTTTGAACGCATTTAAGAATGAATTTGTCTCGTGCACCTAAATACTTGCAGAGAAAGAAATTCGTATGGGCAGCGTTCAGGAAACGGGAGAAGGCTCCAAGTACAAGCTATTGTGGTATTCTGGACTCAGAGTCACAGAGCGGGCGATAGAAAGAGTATCCGTGCGGCATCGAATCAGCAAAGAAAGATCTGCAAAATAACTTAAATAACTGACAGCGAGAGTCCCGAGAGTCGCAGGCGGCTCAAGATCGTGATATTTGGAGGTCAAATACCACAACATAACATCGTCACAATATATCAAGAGACCTAATTGTCCAGCAGTAAGAAATACTTGCAAACCTATGTGAAAACACAAATATTCAATAGATCGGGATGCCGCCTCAAGCCATATCATATTTACAAGCGATACGCTAAAAAGATAGAAATGGAACGAAATTTGAAATTGTAATTGAAAATTATCTATAAATTATAATTTCTAAATTGGTCATATTGTAACTCCGCTCATTCTTATACATTTTTTTAATTTCATTCAGAAGCGATGTATTAGAAAACGCATGAATGGATGGGACATAATATGGCTACTGGCTAGAGCTGCTGTATATATACATGTTATACATGTAATAATAATTTCGAAAACAAAATACATGTGAATACATAATAGAATATATGTAAATACATGATAAATAAAACACATTCGACAACATAGAATATTAATGTACCTACGGGCTAATGCAGACTGATCCCTTTGGTAGCCCAAATACAATAGGAAGATTACGCTCTTATTTCCAAGCTCTTATTATCTAACTCGTAAAGGAGAGAATCCTCTAAAATTATTTATCTCAAAGTTACCTACCGTAAGGATAAACCGACGGACACCACCGGCCGTCCAACAGGATTAAGCGACTTCGTTTTTGCCTGAATTATTAATTAGATGCTAAATTAAAGAGGAAATCTTTGATGAAACTTAAATCCATGACCTGTTTGACCTGCTGTAATGTTTAAAATATTTAACGATATTTCGGCAACCATAAAATTACGGAATAAAGATGAATTCCAAATAATCTCCCCAAAGTATTTAATTACCTACGTAAACTTTGTCTTTATTAAGCTTAGTAAATACGTTTTTACCTTTAAGGGTTGCAAATGCAATTACAACAATCGATGATTCCACCCTCAAGGTATACGCGGAGGGTTGGATGTCGTGCTGTGATATTTATTACGAGCATTTTGCTACTATCTTTAGACATAACATAATGCACCTATTTTTTCCTGAAAATGTTTACTGTATACAAGTCTTGCCTGCGTGGAGTGGTGCCAAGAAGACTGGCTGTATTTTCACGCAGAACAGCTAAATAATCAGTCCATCTATCATATCTAGTCGTTGGGCAAAAATTAAGCTAGCTTTTCTGTCATGAGGCTTAACCGCGGGGAAATAACTCTAAGGAATAAAGACTTTTAGAATAAATTTAGAGATAGATTAGACACATAGGAACTACTCTTTACTCGGAAATATCCGTTGTATTTTACGCAATTTCTGAAAAATTTCAAGCGAGCGGAACCGCGGGACAAACTATCTACATAAAAAGTATACCTTAGCACACAAATAAAAATAACTGAACGTGAGCGTAAATTCTGGATTATTGAACAAAAAATTTACATACGATAAGGCTTTAAAAATGCATTTGTCGATGTCTTGTCGACCCGACCGCTGGACGTCTAGTGGTTAGGCATAAATCTCGTAGTGGCTTGTCCGTATACCACCATTTTTTGCTGCTTTTACCCAATGGAATGGGTCTAGTCCGGGTTTCAACTTCAGTGATAATATAAATCTACTCTTAAATTACGTAGGCTCTATCAATGAATTTCTCAACCCCTATTTACGGCCCAAAACTGGGCGTGGTACACTCTTAGCATGAGAGAGACTTGGCTATAGCCTATCAAGCTGGCCAAGTCGGAATGTCGATCTTTACAAATTTCATATACATTTCCTCATCATTTTACCTTTATCTACCTAACCTATACTTGCCTGCAATGAAGTAAATAACCGTTATTCAGCCAAAATATGAATACAACTGATTAAAACCGTTTCATTTCCTGAAAAGATCACGGAACGTTAATGCGACGTTTGAAAAGAATAACACCATTTATCATGGCCAGGCTAAAGGGATTTTGGGGGCCACATTATACAGGATGAAACCAAATCTTTTCACGCCGCCCACCCGGACTCTTTGGTATATTTCAATGTAAATTATCAGAATATAAAATGGAGCAGGCTCGCTTCTTCAGACACTTAACCTCAATTTTGGAGCACTCAATTCGTTGATATATTTTGAAAACCCTGTTTAGGTACCTCCGTTTGGAGAAGCGTTACTTCAAAATATTAATATTATTTTCACTCTTCAATACCTCACCTTATTATAATCAACAGTAATTTAATAAATATTTTTCCTACAAAGTAACAATAACATACTTCACTAAAATCTCATAAGAATAGAAACAGAATCGTATTCGTATAATGCAAACCATTTGTTGAATATCAAGAGTTTCATTATTCAAAATCTTAGCCAGGTTGTTTACTTTGTAAACCTTGATTTTTACCTTTATTACCGTGATCAAATACCCTCATTTAATCCGAAAACACGCTGTCTAATCAGGCGTATTTTATTATTTCTAAACACACAAATACCGTCCAGAACCCTGTCCCCCACCCTTCCGTCTGGATGTTCAAATAAAAGGGTTGAATGTTAAATCTACGTTATTGGTACTCTACGGGGGCTCGGAATCCTAAATTTACGAGCATTTAGTCTCCTCACTTGGATCTTAAGCGGCTTACACACAGCGCAGGCTTCACTGCGGTTTGCGGTTGGGCAGTTTTCTACTGTGCAATTATGCAATTGCTGTTATTCTTCGTTTACGTTCCTATGTACCTATGTGTTTTACATTTTATTATTTTTCGTCTTATTTAAACATATCGTCACCTCCGTAGAAAACTTACGAATCTGTAGTTCAAGTAAAAATTGACTTTTGGATGTGTGTTTCTAAGGCGTGTGTTTCTTAAAAAAATATTTATAATCCATTGAATGCAGGTATTTAAAATAAAATTTACCACCGTTATATCTATTTTTGCAAATAATTTAATTTATGCTTTCAAAACGAATATTATATGAATAAATGACATTTATTTATTTTTATTTATTTAACGATCTGTAAAAATTAATTTTTTGCCGATTTCAATTGAAGAGACAAGACAGTTTACTCCATCTTTATTCCACGTTTATAAATAAGGGCGATTAAGTTTACCATAGAGTACCTATATGCAAATTATAAAAGAGTCACCTAATAGGATCGCATGATAGACAATGATATTAAGTTAAAAAAAGTGTTTTAACAAAGTGTTACAATTTTTTTTAAACCAAGGTTAATGTTAATAAATTTATTTTTAAATAAATAAATAAAAGATAATAATAATTAATGACCGAGGCAAGTAGGCCTAAGTGTAGTTTTATTAATTCTGATATCGTCGAGTTAAATTTTACCATGTGAAACTGGCCTTATTTAGAGCGTCTAAATAATTTTAGCGAACGAACACGCCGCAGGATTAATTTGAGCACGGAAATCACAATAAGCTACGAGTTTCCAACTCGGAGCTGTGGACGCTTGCAGTTTATTACGAACAGACGAATCACCGGTTACCGTTTCATAATAGAGACTTATGAGGTTCGAACTATTCTGCAGATTAGGTAATACTTACTTCGCAAATTCTAAAGATGGCTACCTCAATGTTCTACTAGTTAATACTTACTATATATGACTTTTTAATGATGAAGTCCTGCTAGCGAAAGGAGATTGACATCCTTGTGATAGGAATTCTTCGCCGTCTTCGCCAAAATATTGAAATTCCTATTCGTCTACAGGTCCAGGATTGTGAATAAAAGATTCTTGCCACTTATTTATCTTTCTTGTATTTTCATAAATCAATAATTCAATTAGTAACATTTTTTTCCGACATATCTTTTTCAATCACAGACAGAACTGAATTTCCTTCCATTTTCAAATTGCATAAAAAATAAAATTAATCGTAAAGAGGTTTGTTTTCCAAAAATTATACATATTAAATACTTCACGGTGACGCAAAATATTAATGAAAACTAAACATAAATCTTCAGCACGCTAACAACTCGTCCATCCTGATATACATTTCGCGTCCCCGCGAAATACTGAACATTGTTACAAACAAACATCAAATAACCTAAGAATCATATTATCAAAGCCGTATGATATCATTTAAAATTTTTTTATACATTTTATTAATATTCTTCTTAGCACCAGATCCAGGTTACCATCTAGCACCAAAGTACTCGTCAAAACGGATCAAACGAGTCTAAACTCGATGGGGTTGTGTCCTTTAACTACCGAGTTCCTATAACAACTTTCCTGTTCATCATCAGATCAGCTCCAAGTCATAATAGTTATTCAATTACACATTTATACAAAATTTAAGTTCAATCGGTAACCGGGACGTGGATCCTTAACTTGCAAAATTTGATTACAAACAAACATTAAAACTGGTGAAACTAATAAAAGCTGTAAATAACATAAACAGAAAACAACAATTACAAAACATTTCAGGGTAACCCATAAGTATTAATTCTCATCATCTGAATTACTAATTTTTGACTTTATAAATTATGAATTTTCAATTATTGACATCTTGAATTATAACGAACAATATTATGAAAAATGATGATTACAAATTGACATTCTGAATTACTAACTTTTGTCTTTATAAATTATCAATTTACAGTCATTGACATCCTGACTTATATCTATCATAATATTATGAAAAATGATAATTTCTAATTTAATCAAACAAATATTAACATTTAGTTTTTTTTTTTTTATATTCATACGCCATAAAGCAGAATATATAAGGATAATAATTGTTATTGCTGACCACCTAATGTACCTGCATGCATATAAATAAATGACATTTATTTATTTAATTATTATTATCATTAATTTAAACAAATAACATTGAACATACAATACACTTTATGCACTTTCTATATTAATTTACAAAATTAAACAAATCAAATTATTGTATTGCGTTTAAAGTCTTTAAGTACGTGCACCTTGCACTTCTAGGTCTTCCACACTATCATGCTACCTTAGCAGTGTGGGCATAATGATCTTCTACACTATCATGCTACCTTAGCAGTGTAGGAATAATGGTCGTCCACACTATCGTGCTACCTTAGCAGTGCCGAAATAATGGTCTTTTTACACTATCATGCTACGTTAGCAGTGTACTTTAACAGTGTAGAAACTAGGTGCATATTGCACTACAATCAAATATTTACAATTTTAACTTCATTAGAAACAATCCTTGTTTGCAACAAAACATCAAACAAGAATTACTTTACACTAATTGAAATACAAACTTCCAGTTTGTACTAACACACAATGAGACAGAATTAACATACGATGTTTCATCTCAATACGTTGTTGCTGTCGCTGTTACAAATTAATACACCATTCCATGCATTAGATCCTATAACGTAATAATATCCAATATTTTTAAAGTGAAACTTTTATTACATCGTCTCAAACTTTTTCTTCTATGTGTTGCAAGTCGCGTGACGGTCGGCCGCGGAGTAGGAACAAAGTGAAAGGCGCTCGTCAGAACAGCCAAGACCACAAAAGTTTGACTTTTACCGTGGTTTCATAAAATCACACAATCCTTTTTATAAAAAAAAAAAATTAAAATTATAATCTCTCTAAAACACATATCTAAATCACAAAATTTTGTTTTTAACCATCAGTATATCCTCGCAAAGGATGGCTCACTACCCTCTCCATTAAAACAGGACCAAGGATGTACTTCAATCGTGTATAATTATAATAATATTATGTTGTTAATCCTTTTTTTTTACACTATAATATAAACATAAACATTTCGGTCTTAATTTTATACTTTTATCGCAACCTTGTTTATAAATTATGTTCTTTCAATTCTCACTAGATCTCTCATTTTAATATCAAACGGTTTTTCTGTTTCTTTCTATATCAAATCCTTTGAACTTTTTTTTTTATGACTTTTGCATACCATTACCACTCACGATACTAACAATTACATAGTGTTTTCATTTATTTTTTAGCTCGTGAAATGGCTTCACAATATTTTTAGTCAATATAAAGTAATTCCCTAGTCTGTGTTTTTAACACTCGGAAAAAAAATAACAGTGCTAACCAATGTCACCAGTGGGACATGTGAGGTCACAATATCTAAATCGACCACCAGAAAAATTAAAATAAAGTGCTGAATTTAATCTAATTATGAAGTCTCACAATTTTGTGAATACGTATCAGATTTAAATGAAATAAATACGAATATTCCTATAATGACATATTTTTAAAGAAATAGATGACTACCATTTTTATTTCCCTTTTCATCTTTCTCAAGCTCTGTCATTAACCTAACAAATGGATTGGACATAATTATTAATAGTCGATATGGTATGAGATGACTTTCGTATTTGAAAAGACTATTTATGTTTTTTTTAAATATTGCTAAGGTTTTGCCGCCTGCAACACATTGGCACTACCGTACCTTAATCCATCCTTAGTCACCTTATACTCATACACCCAGACGCGCTTTAACACAAAATTCTTAGGTACATAAATCCATCAATCATCTGCTTCTAAACTGGAAGATTTTTTATATATTCTTGTGTTTTCAAGTTTTTGGTGAACAATCATGTGTCTACCGTTTCAATTAAATATAGACATTAATCAGAATTTTCTTAGTAATTTCTACTGCTGGGCTTTTACTCGTTATAAGATGGTATAAGTAAGTACTTATAGCTTTCTTAAGACGAAATTAATAGTTCGTTAAAAAAAAAAAAAAAACTGAATCCTATTGTCAAATCTCAATAGTTAGGTTGACCGAACTACTATAGGTATTATACATAATTTATACTGCCCATCAGGTGTTAGGATCTTTTCTTTACTCTTAGTGTCTTGAGTTAACGAAACCTAACAATATTCAGTTATATGGTTATAATATAATTCAACAGGTTTTATACAAAATTTCCAACCGAACAATCACTATTCCTCAATACATAGCAACGGAAAATCTTACTATAATATTTCCTTTCTGTCAAAGCAAATCAAAAAATCTATCTACCGTTCTAAAATGATTTAACCCATACAGTCTTTAAGCGATTGCTTCTATATTTGCAACTTGAGTACCTAGTTATTTCTGTAATAATTTTCGATTTTTAAATCATCTTGCTGAGTGAGCCTTCTGTACCTTTAGTACTATTATGTACTCCGTGACCTAGCTCAACGAAATTCTTATTAAGTAAACAATCACAGTACCAATGCATAATAATAGATATCGAGCAACATTGTCTTTTGTCCAAACTTGCGTAATTATGAAGTTAATTCGAAAAAATGAATGCTTATCGCCATAATTTTAAACTATTTTTAAACTTATAGCACAGATTTGAACTTATACTGCCAACACTACTTCATGTCATAATTAAAATAAGTTATACAATGATTACCGTTTTTGATGTGCCCATTACTATAATATCGTTTAATCATAGATCGTTACGAAAACAATTTCGACTGGTAAAACTTATACTATCGTCTAGCTGTAAGCTTTCATACAAAAACCAATAACGTTTTCCTACTCGTAAATATGTATAATCCGGTTTTCATAACTTTTAGAATTGTCGCAGATACAATGAAGTACTTTGTTCATAAGTTTAACTTTTTAAGAAGTTTATTAGAGTCTAAATATCCATATTTTGACCTTAAAAGTTACTCGAGTATTTTTTTAAATAAAACGTACGAGCCTAGATTAAAATGTAGGTACTGAATCTAATAAAACCAAAATTGTCCAATTCAGTAGGTAACGTTTACTGGGTGGATGGGTAAAAACTCAAGCAATATTTCAAGAATAAAATTTAGGTTCTGGACTTGCAACTCTCTCTATACGAGCATACGAAGTATTTTTCAACCGCGTTTATAAATCGTATTTAGGTGAAGTTAATAAAATATTTATTGCAGTTAACAAAATCACAATTTTTTTGTAAAGCCAAATTATTCAGTTACTTAGCCATTTTACGTATGGCACAATTTACTTCTCAAAAAATTATTTATTTTATTACATTGACTGCCAGTAGAACAATGACGACTTCCCATTCATAATTTTAGTTGAGAATATTTCTATTAAAATATATATAACAAATATCTTTTAATTTCATTCTGCTTATATTCCTTAACTCATTATTTTTAAATATTTTAACATATAAATGTAAAACAAACTCATTTTTAGTTTCATCTATTTAGTTTATCTAAGTAAATATATCTATCAAGAAAAAAGCGACTCTATCCAAGAAATATCCAAAGATAATAGGTATTCAATATACGCTATGGTTAACATAAGTCACTTGTCCTAGGATTTGTGAATACGCACCGCGCCTGTGCACAATGAATCAGCGGGCAACTGCCGGGCCCATCAGAGCAGGCCAGCGGATTCCCACAGGCAGCGGCGGGGTGGGTCGAAAAGGACCCACCAAAAAAAAAAGAGAGAGCGTGGTTTGCACTGGGTTTTATCCCGCGGCACAGAACGACTTACTACTAGGTACTTACCGGCGCAGGAGACAGCACGCACGTGGAATCCGGGGAGTGTGTTCGTGTATGATGGAATGTGGTGTGTGGTGCCTGCTGTGTTAAATGCAAAGGAACACACTCGCCCTCCTTGGAGGGGTCTTTCGCGGCGGCGGCACTAGATCACGAGTAGCGAGTCCGCGGCGGCGTGGTATCCAGATGGCGCGGGAGCACAAGGAACAGTGTTCCGGATAGTCAAATGGGCCCGCGGCGTTCGGAGGACGCGGCGAGCCAAGGAGCGCAAAATTAGGGCTCGTAAAACTAAAAACGACACGGCGTGGCCGGCAAACTTCACGCGGGCAACGCGGGCCTTGGGTATTGACCGTTTCAGTGGGCTTCTAGAACCGGACTTTTCGGCGATCGCGGACGGCAAGTGGCGGCGTGGCCGGCAAACAACACGCGGGCGACGCGGCACAAAAATGGTACGCGATAAATAGCTCCTCATAAATAATAAGACGACACGATGCGGCGTGGCGGGTGACTTCACGCGGGCGACGCGGCACTTAAAGTCGACCGAATCCGTCGGGGTGACACGAAGCACTACTAAACGGCGCGTCCGACCGCCGGGCGCAGCGGCGTGGGCGGCGGTTCGCTAAGCGCGCGAGTGGACCTTACGCTAATATACTTAAAGACGATCCGCGCAGCAAAAAATCTCCGCCGCACGGACCTGTTAACGAATGTACACTCGAACTGCGTACACGGGGGGCTACCGCGCTGCCCCCGGAGCCGCGCGCCCCATCTCCCTCTCCAGCCGCAGGCGGGAGCGAGAAAGGGGCGTTTGGCCAAAACAATCCCCCCGCCCGTGGGCCCAAGGATTTGGGGTCCACTAACCAATGGGCAAGCGGGATAAGGAAGAGACGGCTCGCTGCAAAACCGAATCTCCGACCATTACCTCGGCAACTCTGGGAACCCCATCGGATCCATATATCAATTTAAGAATGCGTCCACGACGCCAGCACAAAGGCAACAAATTAGGCTCCTTAACTAGGACAAGATCACCAACCTTAGGTGGGTCGGTCTTGTCTGACCACTTAACGCGCTGCTGCAAGAGATGCAAATATTCTAAATACCAACGATGCCAGAAATTTTGGGTCATCTGCTGTAGCAATTCGAAACGAGACAACCGTGAGACCTTCACGTCCCTGAAGGGGTACTCCGGCAGGGCGTTAAGGGGTTCACCAATTAGGAAATGACCGGGGGTTAAAACTTCCAGGTCATTGGGATCGGACGATAAGGGGCAGAGTGGCCGAGAATTGAGGACAGCCTCAATCTTACAAAAAACGGTAGCGAGCTCTTCAAAAGTCAAAATGGTTTCACCTATCACGCGTCGGAGATGCGTCTTTGAGACCTTAACGACGGCTTCAAAGATCCCGCCCCAGTGGGGACAAGCTGGTGGGTCAAAGGTCCAAGTTATCCCCATCTTGGACATTGCCGTGCCGATGCCTACCTTATTTTCATTCAAAAATTGGGCGACTTCCTTCAAATACCTATCGGCACCCTTATAGTTGGTCCCACAGTCCGATCGGATCAGGTGCGGATAACCTCGGCGTGAAACGAAGCGGCCTAGCGTGGCTACAAAGGCTTCGGTGCTGAGGGCACTCACCAGTTCTAAGTGTACGGCCTTGGTAGCCAGGCAAACAAAAACGCAAAGGTAGTGTAGTGATTGACATTTTAGTCTGTAATCTCAAGTACAGACATTGGCTCAAAAGGCAAGCGTCCCAGGTCAACTATAGTTAAAAAAAAAAAACAAACAATAATAAACAATAGATTTATTCTGTATTCTTTTAAAAATAAAAATTTAAATAACCATTACTAAAACCTAAACTAAAACTAAACACTTTATAAAGTATTTAAATACTTTGAAACTTATATATTTTTACACACTAGCAATAGACAAGCGCACTCGGTTTCTGAACGAGAGTTTTGTCTATGTTTTTTGACGGCTGGGTCTACGAACGTGACCTACTGTTCTTTTTCTGCGCGTCGCCATGCGAGCTGGCAATTTTTGAGAAATCTCCGTTGAGATACCTATCAGGAAGATGAAAGTTGGGAGTAAAAAATAACCCAATGGATTCCACCTATCAGTGAAATCTAGTAATAACCCGAAACTCGGTGAGTTGAAATTCTTTTTTTTCGCATAATCAGACGTAACAATACCGATACCTAACTACTGCAGAATTCCTCGTATTGCAGTCTAATCCTCGATTAATTTTGTGTATAATACATTATTAACCCATATTTCAGTGTTCCCAAACGTGTTACTGCATATTTTCTCCATAAAATGCATTGTACTTGAATTTGCGTCGTAACTAAACCACATGTCAGTCAAACGACATTTCTATTATTTCGATGTTTTATACTTGCGTTCCTTGTTTTCGACGCTGCAATACTGATAATTCACCTAGGTCAAGTTATCTGTGTAGATTGAATTCGTTGATTGGCAGTTTTGTGAAATATTCGAGTCTCTAATATAAAAGTCGATATTAACCTTTGTAAATCTAACCTCTTGCCTAGCCATGTTTTCTTTGAGTCCGAACCACTCTGTGTTGGTGGGTTCCCTCGGGACTCCAAGGAGACATCGGCAGACTTGAGCGCGCAAAGACCTCGGACTAAGACGAGCTTGTGTGGACGCGTTCCAGGGTTTTCTCCACCTACCATATAACTACGTGGACACTTATTTAATGAGTGGATACCTACTGAAGACTCCTTCACGCTGAAATGCAGCCTACTGTGGAGTGAGCCAGGTTCCGGCTTCGGTCCACTGCTGAGTCACTACACTCAGGATCGATGAGCAGACCACCACGCTTTACTACGCGCTGAGCACCGCCGCCCTGACGTCCAGCAGCACCGTGCAGGAGCCACGGAGAACCCGTCAACACAGATCAGTATTTCCATCTTATCTACACCTGCGAGTCTCGTCCCGTCTACCGTCCTTCTGTGAGAACCCCGCGCTCTCCGAGCTAGTGCATAATTATTAATTATTTAACTTTTTACTACCCAAATTGAATTAAAATTCGTTTTTTTATACAACCGTAAAAGGTAGCTTCACTACAACCCAATTTGTCGTATCATAATTTAAACCTCCATTAGTAATTGTAAATTTAAAACAACCAAATGTAACAACTAACCCATTAATAACACTTAACAATCATCTTCCTGATTTTTAAATATAACTTTAAAAGAAATATCTCTAGTTTTTATTGTCCAACCTACCTACCTACCTTGCCGTGTTTGGGTCTGTCACCTACCGGGCAGTGCACAGCACCCAAGCGCGACAGTGGCGCCCAACTGACTTACTGACAATAATTACAATTATTTATTAATTTCTAACTGCACTAACATCATAAATCTGTCATTTTTTTAATTTATATTACTACATCCATAAACTCAGAAATACGGTAGTACGGATGAGGTACAGCAGTTGTTTTAGCGGAGCTCGGGAATGCATGGTTAGACCTGAGGCTCTGATTAGTATTAAGTACCTAACCTTAATATTAAGTCATTCTGTAACTGTAAATGGTTATGCGAGGAATTGACAGCTCACCGCGATTCAAACTGTGACTTTGCTCGAAACTTAACTACACTTAAATCTATACCTTAAATTAATTTAAATACTTAATCTTATCACATTTAAAATGTCTTACAACATAAAATTTTTGTCACTACAAAAATCCGAGCTGGAATATGAGGTGGCCGTACGTGGGAGTACCCCGGCAGACTCAGTAGCTGAATTAAGGAAACAAATTATTAAATTAGCACCAATACTACCTGCTGAAGATATATTAGAATCACACTTAGACGCGAATGTAGATTTAAAGGCAGTTAAAGAAACATTAATTAAAACACAAAATAACTTACAAACATTAAAAACTAAATTTGATAAAAATCTATTCACAAGAACTGAAACTATGATACATCACCTCTATCATCGACTAAACAGAATCACACCGACTACTGACACTAATGAATTGTATAAAATTTGCCGTACCAACTTCAAATCACAATTTAATGAGTTAATATCACTTAAGCCTCAATCAACTGAACAAACCACAAGTGAAACAACAGACTCTGCTACCACCTCCAATACCTCAAATGAAACTGAAAAAATCATTACTTGCGACCGCAACTTAATAGCGGAAATTAGCAAAATTAAATTCTCCGGTAAAACATGTGTCAGGGCCTTCATACAAAGAATTAAAGAATTTATGCACACTAGAAACATATCTCCAAGCAAAATTATGTCCTTCGCATATGAAATCTTTACAGATGACGCGTTACATTGGTTTCGATTTACAAAAAACAAAGTAAACACTTGGAAAGAGCTTGTAGAATCACTCAAACGCGACTTTAGTGACAGTGACTACGACTATAGACTATTATCTGAAATCCGTAATCGTACACAGGGCGAGCGTGAAAATATTACAATTTATCTCTCAATAATGAATGGTATGTTCTCACGTTTAAATAAACCTTTACAGAAAACTGAACAGCTAGAAATAATATTACACAACATAAGACCTTGCTATGCCAGCACCTTAGCTGCATCCCCAGAAATAAATAACCTTGATACACTAAAGGAAATTTGCCGTAACTATGAAACAATACAATCACGTTTGAAACAATTTCGAGAACCACCAAAGGCAAACTTAGAAACATTAGCACCTGAATTTGCCTATAATAAACAACCGACACCTAGCTGCAGTTTTTCTAATACTTATCACAATAAAAAACATAACTACTACAATAACTCAAATTCAAATAATTACTACAAAGACAAATACACAAAACCTAATTATTCAAATCACTTAAATAAACAAAATAACACTACCACCTCAGACTCAAACAAAAATACACAGAATAGAACATCATCAGTTGCTGCAATATCTACACATCGTACAAAAATTTATTGTCCAAGATGTAGAAATAACTCACACTCCTTACATCAATGTAAATTACCTCACTTTCCCATCTGTTTTAAATGCGGAATGAAAGGAGTACGGTATCCTGAATGCACTATCTGTCATCAACAAAAATCTAACTCAAAAAACTAGAGAACAAGGATTGGAGAGACAGTACTGAATGGAAGGAATGGCTAAATACTATTACAAAATATTTTTCTTGCTATTCAATCTCTTCAATCCATAATGTCAATAACAATTCTCGCCCCTACGCTCTAATTAACATAAACAACTTACAATTGTCAGGTCTTCTGGATTCCGGGACATCTACAACGATTCTAGGAAACAATCTCTATAAAATATTAATTAATAATGGTTTCAAACTACACAACTTAGAAAACCAAAATTTCATGGTAGCTAATGGCCACACACTAAAATCAATTGGCACAATACATTTACCTATATCATTTGCTCAACAATTACACTTAATCAAAGCACATGTAGTACCTGAGATCCAACATGACTTAATTTTAGGAATGGATTTTTGGAACACTTTTGGTCTATTTCCTAAACACATTAATAATATCATTTTCAAACAACATAAGAACACACTAACAGAATTATCTACTACTCAAACTGAACACAACATCCATTCGTACGATCACTTATCACCAACTTAGAAAATAACAGCCGATCACATCATATCTCAGTTCCGCGAAATTTCATACGAAAAGCGTGGCTTAGGTCGTACACATCTCATTACTCACAGTATCGACACGGGAGATGTTAACCCTATAAGACAGAGATACTACAGGATGTCTCCTGAAAAACAGAGAATCCTTATTGAGCAATTAGACGAAATGGTGAAGGAAGACGTCGTAGAACCTTGTGATAGTCCATGGTCGTCACCTGTCTTACTAACTCCAAAAAAGAACGGCGAATTAAGATTCTGCCTCGACAGTCGCAAGCTAAACTCAGTGACTAAAAAGGATGCTTACAGTCTACCTTACATATCAGAGATTCTGGACAATCTTCGAGACGCTAAATACCTAACAAGTATAGACTTATCTAAGAGCTTTTGGCAAATACCAATTAAAGAACAGGACAGATGTAAAACAAGTTTCTATATACCATCCCGTGGAACATACCAATTCAAATGCATGCCATTCGGCCTTACAAACGCACCTGCTACTCAACAGAGACTAATTGACAGTCTTTTCTATGGACCAGAATTTGAACACATGGTTTTTGCATATGTCGACGACATTATCATAGTATCCCCTACATTTGACAAACACATATCATTACTCCTAAGCGTTTTAGAAAAATTACAATTAGCAAATCTAACTATTAACTTTACAAAAAGCCAATTTTTTAGACAACAACTAAAATATCTCGGCTATATAGTAAACTCAAATGGCCTCCAGCCAGATCCAGAAAAGGTACAAGCTATAGTAGATTATCCAACTCCAACAAATAGAAAAGAACTTAGACGTTTCTTAGGCACAGCTTCATGGTACCGAAGATTCATTGCAAATTTCAGTACATTAGCTGCACCCTTAAATAAATTAACTTCTCAAGGAAAAAATGCACCTAAATTCGCTTGGACTCCTAAAGCTGACGACGCTTTCAAGAAACTAAAAGAATGTCTCATCTCAGCTCCAGTCTTATCATGCCCAATATATACTGAACCTTTCCAAATTCATTCAGATGCCAGCGACTTCGGAATAGGATCTATTTTAACTCAAATACAGAATGGAGAAGAGAAAGTTATAGCCTACATGAGCAAGTCATTATCCCAAAATGAGCGAAAATTCAGTGCCACTGAGCGAGAGGCGCTGTCAGTTCTCACTGCCGTAGAACATTGGCGATGTTATCTCGATAACGGAAAAAAATTTACAGTGTACACAGATCACGCTGCCCTAAAGTGGTTTTTAAACTTAAATAATCCTACCGGTCGTTTAGCTCGTTGGGGTGTTCGACTATCAGCCTTCAACTTTGAGATAAAACATCGGAAAGGATCTGAAAACGTAGTACCTGATAGCCTTTCTAGATCAGTTCCTATCACTGCAATTACAGACCTTCCTAATAGGGATTCCAAAAACACCACAGACACTTGGTACTTAAACATCTACAACGGCATACAAAAATCACCGACTTCATTCTTAAATTACAGAATTGACAACAACAAACTCTATCGCCATATTAAAACACTAAATCCACTATTGAGAGACTTTGAATGGAAGGAAGTTATCCCACTCGAATTTAGAAAGGATCTAATAGCAAAAAATCACTCTGAACCAACTTCTGCACATCTAGGAATCTATAAAACAATTAAGCGCTTACAATTACACTACTACTGGCCAAAAATGCATCAAGATGTAACCAATTTCATAATAAATTGTGATACTTGTAATTCTTATAAACATTCAAATCAAGCCACACTAGGATTCATGGGTCAACCTAAAACTTGCTCTAAACCATTTGAAATGATTAGTATGGATCTAGTCGGAGTTTTACCAACATCAAAAAACCTAAACACATACTTATTTGTTGTAGTATGCTGTTTTAGCAAATATTGTTTACTATTTCCCATACGTAAAGCAACTGCTAACATTATTGCCCGCATATTAGAGGAACGAGTGTTCTTAACCTACGGAATACCATCTACTGTCTTACATGACAACGGAAAAGTCTTTGTCAGTAACACACTACGTCAATTATACGAAAATTACAAAATACCAAATGTATTATTCACACCAAAATACACACCACAAGTCAATACAGTAGAGAGGTACAACAAAACAATCATGACAGCAGTTTCAACATTTATTGATGATGATCATAGAACATGGGACTCCAACATACCTAAAATACAGTTTGCACTAAACAGCTCTGTTAATACAGTCACTAAATACACTCCGGCATTCCTCGTTTTTGGTCGCGAATTAATTTCTTGTGGATCTCAATACAAAAATTCAAAAATAGAATCTATAGATGACATAATACACATACCTCGGGATGAATACGCCGAAAATTTAGGTACACTACATAAGATATTTGACAAAGTACAAAGTTCATTACTAACGGCTCATTCTCGAAACTGCACATCCTATAACTTGAGGCGGCAAAACGCAGAGTTTAAGATTGGCGATTATGTCTGGAAAAGGACCTATTATCAGAGTAATAAAGATAATAAATTCGCAAAAAAAACTTGCACCTAAATATCAAAAATGTAAAATAGTTAGCAAGAAATCACCGCTAGTATACGACTTGGAGGACATCCACGGTAACAATTTAGGCACATGGCACATAAAAGATTTAAAAAGACATAACTACAAAATTTAACTACACCATCATATAAACACTTAAATAACATAGGATAAAACTAACACTCAATACTAATAAATTGATTATACATCCACCTACAAAAAAATTAATTAATAAACATCATATTAAACTCACAAACCTCACATACTAACCATTAGCATTAAAAAGTTATGTAACATTAAATAACACTACAACTAAATCCTAATCAAAAAAAAAAAAAAAAATATATCAACAATACAAACATTCTACTAGGCCACACAACATGTCCTTAAATGGCCATCACTAATTTGGGCATGCCGACTAAAACAATATACTTAATTCAAGGCAGACCTAAACTGCACTTGAATCAGCATCAACCAAACAAAAAAAAAGCTGTAAAAACTAACTAATTGCTAAGTTAAAGTAAAAATTATTAAAAGTTATCACATACCACTACCCCAACTTAACTCATACAATATCTAACTTAACTAAACTTGAGTCTTTATTTACTAAAAATAAAAACTCTATCCGCAAGGCAGCATAGTTCTAAAATATTCATAGAACTACAGTTGAATTACTAGATGATGAATGAATAGATTGCATGTAAGGATGAAGTATGAACGAGAAGATGTGTGTAAGTTAACGTTTAGCTAAGTATTCGGTTAAGCTTTAGCTGGATTTTTTTCTAGCTAAAAATCCAAAACTAAAAAGGGGGGTATGTAGTGATTGACATTTTAGTCTGTAATCTCAAGTACAGACATTGGCTCAAAAGGCAAGCGTCCCAGGTCAACTATAGTTAAAAAAAAAAAACAAACAATAATAAACAATAGATTTATTCTGTATTCTTTTAAAAATAAAAATTTAAATAACCATTACTAAAACCTAAACTAAAACTAAACACTTTATAAAGTATTTAAATACTTTGAAACTTATATATTTTTACACACTAGCAATAGACAAGCGCACTCGGTTTCTGAACGAGAGTTTTGTCGATGTTTTTTGACGGCTGGGTCTACGAACGTGACCTACTGTTCTTTTTCTGCGCGTCGCCATGCGAGCTGGCAATTTTTGAGAAATCTCCGTTGAGATACCTATCAGGAAGATGAAAGTTGGGAGTAAAAAATAACCCAATGGATTCCACCTATCAGTGAAATCTAGTAATAACCCGAAACTCGGTGAGTTGAAATTCTTTTTTTTCGCATAATCAGACGTAACAATACCGATACCTAACTACTGCAGAATTCCTCGTATTGCAGTCTAATCCTCGATTAATTTTGTGTATAATACATTATTAACCCATATTTCAGTGTTCCCAAACGTGTTACTGCATATTTTCTCCATAAAATGCATTGTACTTGAATTTGCGTCGTAACTAAACCACATGTCAGTCAAACGACATTTCTATTATTTCGATGTTTTATACTTGCGTTCCTTGTTTTCGACGCTGCAATACTGATAATTCACCTAGGTCAAGTTATCTGTGTAGATTGAATTCGTTGATTGGCAGTTTTGTGAAATATTCGAGTCTCTAATATAAAAGTCGATATTAACCTTTGTAAATCTAACCTCTTGCCTAGCCATGTTTTCTTTGAGTCCGAACCACTCTGTGTTGGTGGGTTCCCTCGGGACTCCAAGGAGACATCGGCAGACTTGAGCGCGCAAAGACCTCGGACTAAGACGAGCTTGTGTGGACGCGTTCCAGGGTTTTCTCCACCTACCATATAACTACGTGGACACTTATTTAATGAGTGGATACCTACTGAAGACTCCTTCACGCTGAAATGCAGCCTACTGTGGAGTGAGCCAGGTTCCGGCTTCGGTCCACTGCTGAGTCACTACACTCAGGATCGATGAGCAGACCACCACGCTTTACTACGCGCTGAGCACCGCCGCCCTGACGTCCAGCAGCACCGTGCAGGAGCCACGGAGAACCCGTCAACACAGATCAGTATTTCCATCTTATCTACACCTGCGAGTCTCGTCCCGTCTACCGTCCTTCTGTGAGAACCCCGCGCTCTCCGAGCTAGTGCATAATTATTAATTTTTTAACTTTTTACTACCCAAATTGAATTAAAATTCGTTTTTTTATACAACCGTAAAAGGTAGCTTCACTACAACCCAATTTGTCGTATCATAATTTAAACCTCCATTAGTAATTGTAAATTTAAAACAACCAAATGTAACAACTAACCCATTAATAACACTTAACAATCATCTTCCTGATTTTTAAATATAACTTTAAAAGAAATATCTCTAGTTTTTATTGTCCAACCTACCTACCTACCTTGCCGTGTTTGGGTCTGTCACCTACCGGGCAGTGCACAGCACCCAAGCGCGACAGTAGGCCTTGAGGGAACGAGCATTGCGGAGGCTGGAGCTCTTGACGAAGAACGGCCCCGCAAAATCCGTCCCGACCGCCGAAAAAGGGCGCGAGGCCACGACACGGTCGGTGGGGAGGTCCCCCATAATGGGCTGCATGGTGCTGGCCTTCAGGCGGTAGCACGGAATGCACTTAAAAATGACGCTTCGGATGGAGCGTCGTCCCGATAAAATCCAAAATTCGCGCTGCAATATGGCCGAAAGGGCGTTGCAGCCAGCGTGGGCATTTTTGACGTGGTAATGCGTCACCAACAATTTTACAAAAGCGCTATTGTTCGGAAGCAACAAGGGATGACGTGCCCCATAGGGTAAGTCAGAATTCCGGAGGCGTCCACCAACGCGTATCAATCCGGTGTCATCCAGGAAGAGGTTTAAGCGGGCGAGCGAGCCTTTCAAAGGTAAACCTCGCTTCAGTGTCTCAATAGCGGACTCAAAATGCTCCAGTTGAACCAAACGTATCCAAAAGGTCCGGGCCTCCTGTCTCTCCAGGGGCGACAAGACCGGGTTCGACATTTTGTCGCGTGGGTTCCGAGCGTTGTGGGTGAAGCGCTGAATCCAAGCCGTCACCCCAATCAATTTATCAAGGGAACTGTAGCGTTCCTGAAGATAGCTCAGCGAATTGGCTGGCTTATCCTCAACAACTCCGACTCGCAAGCCAGGTAACACATCGGGCTCGGAGAACCTACTCTGAGGCCAGGCGGACTCATTCCGAGTCAGCCAGTCAGGGCCCCACCAAAGAGAGCGGTTGACAAGGTCGGAAGCTTCACATCCGCGGGAAGCACAATCTGCAGGGTTCAGGTCCCCTGGCACATGTCTCCAGGTCAACGGGGTTTCCGAATTCTGGATTTGGGAAACCCGGTTGGCAACAAAGACTTCCAAGTTGTGGGGAGCGGCTCGCAACCAACAAAGGACAATTTCGCTGTCCGACCAGGCGTACACGTCCGTCAGGTCAACGATCGATAGGAGGGACGTACGCACATGGTTGAGAAGGCGCACCAAAAGAGCGGCTCCAGACAACTCCAATTTGGGTATCGTCAAGCGTGACCGAATTGGGGTTTAGTATATAGAGAGAGTAGCAGAGTAATGCTGCAGTGAATTTAGAGCACACCAGTACAGCCGTTAGCGATTAATTAGGTAGATAAATAATAAAACATATTATCTGAACAAGAAAAGTATTCTGCCTTTTTATTTTTCCTTGACACAAGTGAATAAACAACAAGTTGTCATAGCAACCAATTTAAATTCTAAAGACGAACAATATACATTATCTATGACACTCCCCCTCACGACGACCTTGGGATCTTCTCACAAGTCGGAGTGTTCAACCCTACCATCTTCATTAATTTCAATAGTCTTGGTAAAGGTATTGCTTTGGTAAGAAGGTCTGCTTCCATGTGTTCAGTGCTTTTATAAGAGATTCTAATTTTCTTATTTTGAACACATTCTCTAATAAAATGCTCTTTAATACTTATATGCTTTGACCTCTTGCCAGTCATTAGGTTGCTTGCTAATTTTTGCGCGGCCAAATTATCATTGTATATTTGAACTATTTGTTCAGGTTCTCCAATATCTTCCAATAACTGCTTTAAATGTAACGCTTCTTTAGCTGCTTCACTTAATGACATATACTCCGCTTCAGCGGTTGATAATGCTACGCATCTTTGTTTTTTGGTGGCATAACTGACCAATCCTCCTCCATATTTAAAAATGTATCCAGTGTATGACCGACGATCGATTGTACATGCCGCCCAGTCAGCATCAGCCATACCTACTAATGCCATCCCGTTTTTATTATATTTGATGCTTACATCCTTCGTATCCTTTAGGTAACGAATAACTCTTTTTGCAGCTTGCCAATGTGTTTTTCCATAGCAGGTATTGTATTGGCTCAGATAACTTACAGCAAACATGATGTCTGGACGTGTTGCTACAGCCAGATACATCAAAGAACCAATTAAAGCCTGATATGGGATTTCATTCATCTCTTCTATATTTTGTTCTTTCTCCAATCTTAAACCCGTTTCCATTGGTGTTGAAGCCGGCTTACATTCGCCCATGTTAAACTTATTTATCAAGTTTTCAATATAATTCGCCTGCGACAACATCATTTCTCCCCCTACATGGGTGAATTGTATGCCCAGGCAATGATGGAGTGAACCCATATCTCTTATTTCAAATGCCTTCTGCAATTTATTTTTGACTTCTTTTAATAAATTTTCTGACTTATATGCCAGGATTAAATCGTCTACATAAATGTTAGCTAATACTTTTTCTCCATCTTTTTCTAATATATACAAACAGGGATCCGCTGTGGAGTTCTTAAAGCCGATTTCCATTAATTTTTCATGCAATTTTAAAAACCATTGCCGACCCGCTTGTTTCAATCCATATATCGCTTTATTTAGTTGACATATCCCATTATTTTTGTATTTATTTACATCTTGTAGCATTTCTTTGGCTTTTCTTACTATGTCTTTATCTTTCCCTTCTTTTATTATAATGTTTAAATATTTAACCAAATTTTTCGGCATCTTCATATAAATTTTTTCATCTATGTCGCCGTTCAAAAACGCAGTACACACATCTAGTTGGGATAATTTCATGTCTTTTTCAATCGCATATGCGATGAGTAGTCTTATCGTACTCATTTTCGCAACAGGTGCAAATGTTTCTGTATAATCAATACCTTCTTTTTGATTAAAACCTCGCGCTACTAATCTCGCTTTTCTTCTATCTATTTCACCCTTTGCATTGTATTTATATTTTAAAACCATCTTACTATCTATCAGATTTCTACTTTCATTCTTGTTTACGACCTTCCATGTATTGTTTTTGAGATGGGATTCGATCTCACTTTTTATTGAATCTTCCCATTCATCACTATTTTCATCTATTTCACAGAGAAACAATTGTTCTACATCCATTTCATAATCTTTCTGCCATACAGGTGGCTTTCTTTGACGCTTTTCATTACCGGAAGTAGTCGTTTCTTCTTCATTATTTAAACTTACATTATTCATTTCATCTAATTCTGTATTTGCATCGACAAACATTTCATCAACGTTTGATTCGTGTTCCGATTCATTAACTTCACGACTTTCCAAGTCTTCATAATTTTCTGAACATTTATTTTCAGGTGATAATATTAATTCAATTTCATTTTTATTGATATCATCCTGTTTTTGTTCTTCGTTTATTTCTTTTTCATAGTACATTTTATCCATTACTTTAACATCTCTGCTAATTATCATCATCCTTGTTTTTGGATTAAAAATTCGATATGCCTTATGATTTTCCGAATATCCAACAAAAATTCCAGGTGTCGCCCTGGCTTCGAACTTCCCATTTTTCTTTCCTTTTCTTAAAACGAATGCCTTCGACCCAAAAATATGTAAATGTCTTACTGATGGAATCCGTTGTACCCATTTCTCGAATGGTGTTGTATTATCAATACTGCTACATGGACTACGGTTAGCTAAATAATTTGCAGTGTTGATTGCTTCAGCCCAAAGTTCTTCCTTTAAATTAGCATCAATTAGCATGCATCTTGCCTTATCAAGTAAGGTTCTATTCTTTCTTTCCGATAAACCATTTTGTTGTGGCGTATATGGTGCTGATAGCCTTCTTTTGATTCCGCATTCTTTTAAGTAATTATCAAATTTACAATTAATATATTCAGTCCCATTATCACTTTGCAAACAAACTATCTTTTGCTTAGTAAATCGTTCAGCCTCTTTCTGAAATTCCTTAAATTTTGATAGGGCTTCATCTTTAGTTTTCATCATATATACTCTAGTATATCTAGAATAATCATCTGTAAATGTAATAAAATATTTGGAACCCCCTATCGATGGCTGCCTCATGGGACCACATACATCTGTATGCACAATTTCTAATCGTTCATTTGTCCTTTGCTCATTTTTAGCATTTTCAAATGTTACTCTTGTTGCCTTGCCTTTAGCACAGACCTCGCAGTCTCTTACTGACTCATTTTTATTAAATTCTAAGCCTTGCATATTTTTCTTATTAAGTGCAATTTGCATTTGCCCTTCATTAAGATGTCCTAATTTTCTATGCCATTTCTGCATAAGACTCAATTGACTCAAATTTGCTTTTTCTTCTAAGTTTTCTTTAATATAGTACAAACCATCTGTATTTCTCTCAGCTTTAAGCAATAATTCACCATTTCGCATAACAGTTGCATTGTTTTTCTTAAATAAGACTGTTGCGCCTTTGTCAGTCATTTTACCTACTGACATTAAGTTTGTAGTTAGTGACGGTACATATAATGCATCGGTCAGTTGCAAATTGGGTCTTTCTACAATGTTCAGTTTCACTGGACCATGTCCTTCAATGTTTGCAGTGCAATTTTCTGAAGCTAATTTTATAGATTTCATGTCCTCTTTTTCTAGATCGCTGAATCTTTCTAATTCAAATGTCATATGTGACGTACATCCGCTATCTAGACACCATTTGTTTTCTTTTTCTTTATTATCATTAGTATTTAGACATGTTTCTTCAGAGCAGTATAGGTTAGAATTATTTGTTTTATTACCTTGACTCACTTTTGACCCTTTTGACCAGCATTTGTCAGCTTTATGACCTTTCTTCTTGCATTTAAAACATTCAATCACAAATTTCTTATTTTGATTTCGCTGTCTCCCATATAGCGCCTCTTGTTCAGAATTCTGTTCACTTGTACTGGCGTTATTTCTTCTTGCTTCCGCTTCTTCAATAATTTTTATTTTTAAATTTTCTGGATCCGGTAAATCATCTCTGGATTCAATAGCGATCCTAAAATTTTCAAATGATTGCGACAAGCTATAGAGCATCATAATACTTAATAGATCTTTATTTATATCTATGCCCATGTCTGCTAATTTGTCGACAATATCCATAAATTTGTTTAAATGATCAACTATATTGTCCTCATCTTTCATTTTTCTCAGTATCAATTCCTTTAAGAGAGTTGCTTTTCTAGCAGGACCTTTACTGTAATATATGTTTTCCAGCGTATTCCAGATCTCATTACTAGTTTTACAATTTTTCACTTGCTTTAACTCGCCTGGTGATATTATTAGTAGTAGTTCAGACAATGCAAGATTATCTTTTTCCATATAGTTATTTAATTCATCACCGTCATTTTCAGGCTTTTTAATTTGATCGGAAACATAATTCCATAGGCCAAGTTTCGATAGCAATGCTTTTGCATGTATCCGCCAAGTATCATAATTTTCTCGCTTCAACGGTTCAATACGTACGTGGTGACTCATTTTTCTATTTTTCTATTTTCTCACGTAAAGCCCATAACCTTTAGTATATAGAGAGAGTAGCAGAGTAATGCTGCAGTGAATTTAGAGCACACCAGTACAGCCGTTAGCGATTAATTAGGTAGATAAATAATAAAACATATTATCTGAACAAGAAAAGTATTCTGCCTTTTTATTTTTCCTTGACACAAGTGAATAAACAACAAGTTGTCATAGCAACCAATTTAAATTCTAAAGACGAACAATATACATTATCTATGACATGGGGCCACTTTACTTTTCGCCAAGACAAGGTGGGTTGCGACCTCGCCGGTGTCACTGACAGTTCGCAAATAGACCACGGCTGCGTACCCCTTTTCGGACATATCACAAAAGCCGTGGAGACTGGCGTGGCACCTTCCGGGCGGTAGGAAGCAACGAGGCATCGAAATCCGATTAACATTCGGAAGTGAGGCCACAAGGGAGAGCCACTCCTGTAGCCTGAGACCCTAACCTTCCTGAGGCAGTCGTAAAGTATGGTCTGGCATACTGACTGCTGTAGACCCAAAGTCTCAGGGGAGGTGGCTAGGTGGCAGCTAGGGTGGCGGACACCTAGCGCGACGTGCCTTCACCAGCGGGAGCCCACTGACGGGGGTACTCCGGCTGGGGCGCTGCTAGAGAGGGGGAGGGTACCCAACGTGGGGACCATCCGGCATAACCAACCCGGGGTCGCACCATGCGGCTAGCATCCGGGGCGTGGTAGGGAGCGCCTCGACCTAGCACGGGTGGATGGCGCTCCAGTTGCGTCCACACATGGAGGGGAGGCAAAAACCTAGACGGTTCGACGCTCATTTGAGCGGCCGTCAGACACCCGTCATAAAAATGCGAGGGGGGTGTGACCCTCCCCTGGGGGGTGTGATCCCCCCCTGGGGGGGTGAAGCCCCACCGCCCCTAGGGCGCTGGTAATCAGCAGGGGACCGTTCACCCATTTGGGGCCGCACCATGCGGCTAACGTCCGGCACCCGGTAGGGATCGCCTCGACCTATGGTGGGAGGATGGCGCTCCAGTCGCGGCCACTCGTGTAGTGGCGGCGAGAACCGACGCGGGACGACGCCCAATGGGGCGGACGCGATATCCCCGTCGTAATGACGCGAGGGGGATGTGACCGTGACGCGGGGGGGTGAAGCCCTCCTCCGGGGGGTGGAACCCCTACCTCCACTAGGAGGTTGGTGGTCCACCGGAGAACGCCTAACGGGACTGATCGGGTGGCCAGGACTAGCGCCCCCGCCCATGGGGGGGGTGCGCGATCGAGCGCCCCCGCCCATGGGGGGTGCGCGACCCAACGTCCCGGCGACCGGAACCACTCCGGTTAGCGCACAAAAGGGCCGAATGGGCACCGCCGCAATGTGGGCAGGGCCGCTGGCGCGGGCAGTCTCTTACGAGATGCTGGCCCAGGCAAGAGAAGCACCACTGGCGTGTCGACACGTATTCTCTCCGGGCCGCAACCGGTTTGGCCAGGAAGTGCGGACACGAGGAGACCTGGTGGCCGGGGTGCCGACAATAGGCACAGGGGGGAGCTTCGTTGCCACGGCCCCGCTGTACTGTGACACCCGGCGACCTTCTCTGGCGTCGGCTCCACGGCCTCGCCGGTTGGGGCCGGTCCCCGTCGAAGGGCCAGTCCTTGCCCCACCCCCTCGGACATGCTCGGACCTCCCAGGGGCCACTCGAGGGCCGGTAACTCCAGAGTTATCGGCCTGGAGGCACTCCTGCTCCAAAAACTTCAGGAGGTCGGAGAAAGGGGGCAGGTAGGTTGCACCGTCCCCTCCGAAGCGCTGCTCGAAGCGGAGCTTAAGCTCCGACGGCAGGCGGGAGAGCACTATGTGCAATAACAAGAAGGACCACTGGTCGACGGGGAGATCCAATCGACGGAGAGCATTGGTGGCCACAATGCAAGGGTTTAGCAAGGCCTCTCTGAGGCCGGCCACCCCGGTGACGGCGGGCAAGGCGAGTAGCTGGGCTACATGTGCGTCGGCCAACCGGCGCACATTTTCGTAGCGCCTGGCCAGCAATTCCCGGGCCGTGGTGTAGCTCTCCTCCGAGAGGTCGAGGTGCCGCACCACGTCCAGGGCCTCGCCCTGTAGCGAGGACAGTAAGTATGTCAGCTTCTGGGTGGGGGACAGGTCCTTCCTGGCGTGGACCAGACTGTCGAACAACGCCAGGAAGCCCATCCACTCTTGAAGCTGCCCACCGAATTTGGGCAGCTCGATCGTGGGCAGTTTCCCTAGTAATGCCGGCTGTGTGGGCGGTCGGCTGGGGGAGTCTCTAAAAGCGCCACTTCGACGCCTTTCATCAGCGGCGGTCCGGATCCCATGGGCGGCCTCCACCACCGAGTCCATCAGTTCGAAGAACTGGTCGTAATCGGCCTGAGCCGTCCTCAGTACCTCCTGTTCGGGACCGAGGGTGAGCAGGTCTTGGAAGGCCTGCTCCACAGAGGCCTGCCGAGTCCGCACCTGGTCCGCTCGGTGTAATAGGGCGGCGGATCTATCTTCGCGGCCTATCAAACCCGCGGCGGACGTCGCCCAGCGAAGCTCAGACTGTATCTGTACAGCTAGCTTTTTGATGTTCGCGGACATTCTAACAAATTAAATGTAAACAAATGTAAAAATAAAGTAATAATAAATTGAAAAGGCGGCCGGCAAGTCGGCGGGCGGCGCGAGTGCAAGCAATAATAAAATTAAAGTAACAGTAAACAAGTCGTATCGCGGTCGCGGTCGTACCGTAGTCGCAATGAACAAAGCGGCGCGACCGTAGTAGATACGCGTGTTAAATTACGGCGAGCGGGCGGTACCGGCACGCAAGCAAAACAATAACAAATGTAACAAACAAATTATGATGTAATTAAACTTATAATTATAATAATCGGAACGCGGCCGAAACGCGGCGTTGACGCAGCGGAACTGGCGGCGATTGCGAAATTTCCGCTAACAGCGCGGCGAACGACACGGCGCGTGGCGGAAAGCGGGATTTATGCCAGCGGCGCAGAAAACGAACGGCGCGGCGGGCAAAACCAGCGCAAAACGCAAAGCGAGGTGTAGACAAACCGCGCTCACTGCTACCAATTGAATACGCACCGCGCCTGTGCACAATGAATCAGCGGGCAACTGCCGGGCCCATCAGAGCAGGCCAGCGGATTCCCACAGGCAGCGGCGGGGTGGGTCGAAAAGGACCCACCAAAAAAAAAAGAGAGAGCGTGGTTTGCACTGGGTTTTATCCCGCGGCACAGAACGACTTACTACTAGGTACTTACCGGCGCAGGAGACAGCACGCACGTGGAATCCGGGGAGTGTGTTCGTGTATGATGGAATGTGGTGTGTGGTGCCTGCTGTGTTAAATGCAAAGGAACACACTCGCCCTCCTTGGAGGGGTCTTTCGCGGCGGCGGCACTAGATCACGAGTAGCGAGTCCGCGGCGGCGTGGTATCCAGATGGCGCGGGAGCACAAGGAACAGTGTTCCGGATAGTCAAATGGGCCCGCGGCGTTCGGAGGACGCGGCGAGCCAAGGAGCGCAAAATTAGGGCTCGTAAAACTAAAAACGACACGGCGTGGCCGGCAAACTTCACGCGGGCAACGCGGGCCTTGGGTATTGACCGTTTCAGTGGGCTTCTAGAACCGGACTTTTCGGCGATCGCGGACGGCAAGTGGCGGCGTGGCCGGCAAACAACACGCGGGCGACGCGGCACAAAAATGGTACGCGATAAATAGCTCCTCATAAATAATAAGACGACACGATGCGGCGTGGCGGGTGACTTCACGCGGGCGACGCGGCACTTAAAGTCGACCGAATCCGTCGGGGTGACACGAAGCACTACTAAACGGCGCGTCCGACCGCCGGGCGCAGCGGCGTGGGCGGCGGTTCGCTAAGCGCGCGAGTGGACCTTACGCTAATATACTTAAAGACGATCCGCGCAGCAAAAAATCTCCGCCGCACGGACCTGTTAACGAATGTACACTCGAACTGCGTACACGGGGGGCTACCGCGCTGCCCCCGGAGCCGCGCGCCCCATCTCCCTCTCCAGCCGCAGGCGGGAGCGAGAAAGGGGCGTTTGGCCAAAACAATTTGTAACTATCATTAGTTGTGATTTATCCTTTATAACTATAGTTGTGAGTCTTGAGCAATGTTGCGAGGTACACAATTGTAAATAAATCCGTAGTCAATTAAAGAAAACCCTATTGAGTTGATAAAATAATATCAGATTATGTAATATCAGATTATGTAGAAAGTAATTCGAAAATGCAGAACTACCAAAACAGAATATTAGAAATGAACGTTAGAAATAGTTTTGTCTGAATCAATAACCGAATAGTTGTGCTGATAACTATATAACAAAATAATTCAATAAAAATAACATCATGTGCACATACTGCACTAACGTTTCCTACAAGTGCTTACTCTTTATCTAAGTTGATTGTAACGTTATTGTAATGCTTCTTTAATAACTTTTTATTTTAGTACCCAAATTTACCCACCTATGTGATTGTGATGTGTTTCTCTATCACATTATCGATATTTAAAATTTGTTACAACTTGCCAATTACAAGCAACGTTGCCGATTACTTTTTGAGTAAACAATAACAAGTATTTACTAATTACTGCCAAATAACATAAACGTCCAAAGACACTGTTTAAGCAGAACTGACTTGAATTATAATATTTGTAGTAAACATGTCTTCATCTAAAACAATTCAGTCATCTAGTCACAATAATATCAATGAGCAGTTTGTTTGCTGACCCAACAATAAATTTCAGCACTTTCTCTTACTTTATTTCAAATTATAAATGATTATAATTAAAGCTGACCCTGGCATATGCCGGGATAAAAGCTAAGAAGAAGAAGAAGAAGAAATGATTATAATTATTCGATATTTAGATAGCAAATCACACTTATACTGTGAGATTAGTACGAGTTGGATCAATTTCAATTCAAATTTCGATTCAATTCAAACTTTGACTTTTTTTTACAAAATTAAATTGTATTGAATATTTAGCATTATTAATGTATTTTGTCCTAATCTTACTGGTTACATTATTTTATGAAAACATTACACACATACACATTTTTCTCTACTAATTTATAGTTGTTTGATTATAAAACCTCTATGATATATATATTGATTAATAATAACCAATAATCATAAACCATTATCAGTTACCTATCACCAAACAACATAGTTTGCAGCGATGCAGGTATAATAGCGCAAGTACAAACGAGAGTACGCTATGACGCCTGTGCAATCTATGACTATCTATAAATCTATTTGCCGCTTATCGGTCCGGTGATGTACGGGGTGTGCGTCGCTGTACCGCAGGCCGTCGTGCCTGCCATCCAGCTGCCAGCACTGCTAAGAGCGACATCCACCAACGTACTCGACACTCGTAGCACGTTGCCGCCAGCGACGACTTCGCCTGCACCTTGAAACACCAACTGCTCCACGTCCACCACCAAGCTGCACCTAGAAACAGCAACTGCTCCACCACCAAGCTGCACCGTAGACTCCAACTGCTGCCACCACCAGGCTGCACCATGAGACACCAGGCTGCACCGTAAGACACCAACTGCTGCTACCACCAGGCTGCATCGTGAGACACCAACTGCTGCTACCACCAGGCTGCACCGTGAGACACCAACTGCTGCTACCACCAGACTGCACCGTGAGACACCAACTGCTGCTACCGCCAGGCTGCACCGCGGGACATCCATTCACTCCGGGAACGATCACATGGCATCTTGAGTCACTTACCTGAAACCATTTAAACAACGAGTATCTCTCTCCTTATACCCACACATTATGTACTTACACACAATAATATGTAGTACATTCAATCTCCTACCATAAACTTATGAAACATGAATCTCTTAGAATCCAAAATTACTTTACATTTAGTACACACACTGTGGTAACTGGTAAAGATTTGTCAATCAATCAATCAATCAAATCAATCAAACAAACAATTTATTTGCATACATGTGTCAGGTATAAAGATTACATAAGAATAAGAAGTCAGAGTTTCAACATGTTGCCATATAGGCGTGCAAATACATTAAAAAGGTAAGTAATTATAAAATTATAAACTAAATTAATCAATTAACATATTTCAGATAAATTTTCTATGATTCTAAGAATTCTTTAATGTCATAAATTACTCTTTCGGTAAGAAACTTTTGAAGTTCGGTTTTTAATCTCACTGTTGTACAATCTCTTATCTCTTTTGGCAATTTATTGTATATTTTAACAGCCATCACGCAAACACCCTTATCAAAGAATGTGGAATTGTGAATGTCTTGTACATTCTAAAACACAAATACATTAACATGTACCTTCTCGTGGGCGTAGAATTGCACCAGGGTAACGGTAGTACGTTATAGTCCCTGATGACGTCCCTCTTCGGATCTGATAGGAATTCTTCGCCGTCTTCGCCAAAATATTGAAATTCCTATTCGTCTACAGGTCCAGGATTGTGAATAAAAGATTCTTGCCACTTATTTATCTTTCTTGTATTTTCATAAATCAATAATTCAATTAGTAACATTTTTTTCCGACATATCTTTTTCAATCACAGACAGAACTGAATTTCCTTCCATTTTCAAATTGCATAAAAAATAAAATTAATCGTAAAGAGGTTTGTTTTCCAAAAATTATACATATTAAATACTTCACGGTGACGCAAAATATTAATGAAAACTAAACATAAATCTTCAGCACGCTAACACTTGTGTCTCGGTGGTCACGTTTAACCTTTCGTTATCAGTAATTAAAGTTAATCCCACTTGCCGATGGGAGATGACGCTTATACCCAGCTGGAGGCCAGTAATGTCCTAAGGATATTGATGATGATAAATATGTACAGCATGAAGTAATGCTTAGCGGTTCCGTGCTGATAACCTGGAAGACGGGGAGGTTGTTTTATTCCGAAACCGTCGTAGATCTTTCTTCTCTGAAAAAAAATGAAGATGATAAAACTGAAATAAGTCAGTGGCACAGGAAAAATAGAATAAGTGGGACAAAATTTTCACTAAACATTACTAAAATTAAGAGATTTCGGAACTTTGTGGACTTAAGTAACTACGTACTATTTACTGTAATAAATACTTTAAAACTGTACAACATGTTTGAGGTATCAGCATTAGTATAATGCTGAAGCACAGATTTTATGCTGAAGTTTTTAAAAATTCTTTGATACTTGTAAGAATTTTTTTATAACTTACTAGAAGGACTGAAATCAAAAAAAACACTTCTTTAGAATTCTTAATAAGAAAGTAACAAACAAAAAACAATCAGAGACAACCCTCTAATAATTCCTTCAAAGTTCAATAATTAATTGGACGTTGTTAAAAGGGAGTAAAGCACTCAAAGCGTAAGCCCCAGCATTCTTAAACGGGGCAAAGGCTAACTTTACGAGCTATTAATTAACTAAATAGAGTCCTTAGCTAGTCCTAAGTAGTCCGACTTGAAGGTAGCAGCGCTATCAATGTAGTTTGTTTTAAAGCGAGCTTAAATTTTGGGCTTTAATATTAGTAACTTGAATATAAGAAATTAATAGGCAAGGGTACTCAGAATGAACATGGTTTTGTATTCATTTAAAATTGTTAAAATTTTAACAAAATTTGTTGCGTTAACTGAAGATTAAACTAACCGTTCTAAAACTTATTTTATTACAGGTTAGACAAAATATAATTTTTCTTTTAAAAAAGTTCAGTACCATTGCGCCACTATCCAATTTCTTCATAGTTAACTTAACTTTTCAAACTATTTTACAGGCAATTTTTAAAATATTAGATAGAAAAATAGGTACATGCGATTAATTAATAATAGTTACTAGCAATCTGGACCATTTATATTGATTGTACTTATTTTCTTCATTAATATTTTTTCATTAGTATTTTTTTAATTTTAATTATCTTATTATGAGCGAAAGAGATTTGCTTGACTGAAATATTGTCTGTAGTCTTCAACTATTGTAGTGGGTGAATTAAATCGCTATCCCATGCTAGGAGATGTTTTGTACATTTAAAGCAAAATTTTGTCAAAATATCAAGTTTTGATAAAAATAACAAACGTTAGGCTAATGTTTTTCTCCAACTTTTCCACCAATTGCTTAATATGTCCCCGTCACGTACTCGTCCCAACACGTAACACCAAAGAGGTATTAGAATTATTCGCCACCGGCATGAAGCTCGTCGTAAGTCTGACGTGCGTAAATCTTATACGAAATAACAATGGTCTTACACATAAAACAGAAAAAAAGATTTTTTTTTTAAATGTAAATGAGTCATTTCATATTTTTTCAAATACAAATAACAGCATAAAACTGTGATACGATAGGTACTTATAATTAATTACAAAATCAGCCCCATTTATTCAAAAACTGGACCAAGATATCCATTACCTAAGCGATATATAATACGTACCTACCTACTGTCTTTACGCTTCTCTACCAACCACCAACAACGCATTTTTTTTTTTAAGTAATCAATCGTCGCAAGCATTGTTTTAATCCGTTTCGAGTTTCGTTTAACTATGAAGTGTCTGATGTCAAATATCAGCTGTGCTATTCTACAAACACGTTGAACCCTAACATTCTAACACGTAATGGCAGTTACTTGATTTTATTCGACACTCGCAAGTCGGAACTAGTAACGTGCGTAAATCTTGTTACAGGCGAAGTAGCGAAAGCATTTTATGCCGGCGTGAATTTTATTTTCAAGTGTCAAGTGCAGTTGCATAAAGTTTCACTCAGTAACTGCTGTTATATACTTTCAAAGTTAAAGTCAGTGTTAGATTTTTCGCTTTGATACACCAAGTTTGTGAAAGTTAGCTGCTGTAATTCGAATACACTAAATGTGCTTCAATATTATCGCTGCATAATATTGTTGTTACGATGACATAAAAGCTACGCCGTAGCCAGTTGCTACGCTACGATTGCACTTTTGTTACAGTACAATGTCGAAGCTCACTATTTTGGTATTTAACAAACTCTATATACTTTGGTATTAATTCACTCTACCTAGATTATGACCACTTTTGTAGCGGCCTGATTTAAACTGTATGCGATTATGAAAAACACTATATATATTGTAATTATTTGAATGATATAATACTAACAGGTACAATAAAAAAAAATATCAAAAATAACTGCTGCTATGATTATAATAAATCAATAATGTATGTAGAGATATGCAATTTTACAAGAAAAAAGTCCCTGGGTTCCGAATTTAAAGCGGCGCGGCACTTTGATGCGCTGAAGCAACTAGCTACTAGCGTCAACCATGTGCCATAATAAAATACTAGGAAGTATTATGTTTGATCCCATGATAATATGTTCGGTTTTCCAAGAAAAATAACGTACTTCTTCTCTTACATTGGTCTTACTGAAGATGGAAAGGATTCGATCCTTCCTTGCTGCTTCCTTGCTTGCTTGAACACAATAAACCTGCAAACGGCTAATATTGTGATCTCTGAGGCACAAAGGAAAATAAATGAAAAAGCTGTAGTACTACTTGCCTTTCATTTTAACACCCATTCAATTTCTGACTTATAATTTTTCTTTCCAATACAGAAGCCTTCATGTAGTTTGTTTAAAATCAAGTAGGTACTTACATCTTCTCTAATTTATAAAATTCTCTCGACTCCTCCGAAACGGCTCGACTATTGTTATGAAATTTTCAGTGTATGATCGCAGGGTCTGAGAGCAGATTTTATCTAGTTTTTATATCCTTAAACGGCAAAATTACGTTTGCCGGTTCAACTAGTATTATTATATAATTCTAGTTACACAGTGAATAATATTACAACCGTCTAAGTTCTAACCCATAAATGCCAGCTGGAAAGTGGTGTCCAACTTTTGTTCGTTTCACGTGTCCCAGCAGAATGCAAAGGTTCTATCCAGTAGGTGCAATGAAACAGTACTTAGGTATAACAAATCGCTTAATATTCAGAGCTATTTTTCACGAGTGGATGTCGCCCGCCGCGTCACTCGAGGGTTACAAAATTACACTTGCACCCGTCGCCTGCTGAGAGCCGGCACGTTCATATACGAACCGAATGAATGCTGCTTTATTCGACACTGGCTTGTAAATGAAAGTTAAAATAGAAAAAAAAACTGCTGTAGCGGCTTTTTATGAATTCCAATAAAGAAGAAAGTTTTTACGTTTGTGTGTATGTTAAAAGTTTACGGATTGACTGATTTATTCCTAAGGGGAGCTTCTCGTAAGCAAAGCCGGAGTGTCACTTACTAAATACTAAGAAATAAATTTTAGATTCTATCCTTTTTCCCTTTACATTAAGGTTTTTTGACTAATACTAGCAGATATTTGTAAACTCTTAGATTTTGTTATTAAACGTTTACGTAATAAAAATAATCTACTTCGTAAATAATAATACCTACCAGTTTTCTGTGTGATACGCGAATACTAAAATAGCACCTATTCCTTAACGACATAAAATATAGGTACACCAACGTAGATCTGTTTTTCTAAAATGCAAAAAAAAAAAACACTTTTCATAAAATGACGGTAGGTACTTGAATATAGCAACAAGGAACTTAGCACATCAGTGCACATCTTGCGAACAGCAGGTGTCGAGGGCGGGCCCCTAGTCGAGGGGAAGGGAATTTGCAGCATTTTTTGCCGATTTAGACGTCTTATGACTTGCTGAAAATCCATTATGACGATTGCTCGCAGGCTGCGTTATAGTATAATGACTACCTTCAAGAAGATTTTTTTACCTTGTGTTGGTGAGCAAAATACGAACTCTATTACATAAATAATGCATACAATAATTACAACATGCATTAACTGGCAATTTTTGTTTAATTTTATAATTTCTATTGCAAAATTTCGAATTTAATATTACGACCTCGTAAATTACATACCATTAATATCATCTAATCCATAATTTCAGAAAGAGAGGCAAAAAATGTAACCTTTACAAGTTAGTAAAAGTCACCCTCATTTGGGCATATTGCCAACCTTTTCACACGATCATACTCATACGTACGAGTGCCTACGTCGCGGTCGTAGTAATAATAAATGCAAGGGTCCACAAAATACACAGTACAGTAGAGTTAGTAAGGGTTTTTTACAAATTTCGATTCGAATAAACGGATCGGATCCTCCATACATCATAACTAAGCTTTTGCAGGCTATAAGGTAGATACTAAACCCTATGAAGTAGAAGTCCCTGATTTATCTCATTCGACAAGTGTTGCAGGTACAATTGGAACCTGCTGTTAGAAAATACTTGTTACGATTTTAACAACAATAAACTTTTAAATCAGCTCTATGAAAAAATGCTTTCTTAAATTTTTTATTTTATTTATACTCCTTTGGCTTAATAATTTATATGATAAAAGATTAAATGACTACCTTTGATCTTCTTTGAACTCCTTTAATGGCGTCTTTGGAGGAAGTTATCACAAACTAATTAAATCAATTTAGACAAGTTGCCGGTAAAGGTGTACAGGACCAATTTATAAAGATCTATTTTACTTCATACCGTGACTTTAAACTTAGCAGCCACGACAGTTCCGAATATAATGGTCTTCTGTTTAGGAATATTTTGCTGGAGGTAATAAATCGAAGAACATTTATTACTTTTATCAGATGCGCAATTAATTTGTCAAACCAATTTAGTTAAGCCAATTAACATTTAAATCGGTTTAGCGGAATGTTTGAAACATTTTGTTTAATTGATTGCTTCTTCCTAAATTTCATAATATTATATGATCTTACCACAGATCTGAGGATCTAACTCTCTAAATAATTAATGATAATATGAATCCTTTATATCGGAGAGATTGCTAATATTACCTACATGATATTTTATTTTGTTAACACGTCAATCACACTAAAACTTGCTACAAACGCAAATATTCAACGTCAGATATGCTACACTATGCTAACGTCAGGTATGATATATTAGCGATGTATCACTCATAATACACTCACATAAATCGTATGGGAATGTCATTACCGGTCGACACGTGACTTGTCAAAACACAACTGTCATTTCTCATACTTTTATTGAATTTCGTTTATTTCAGTGTATATGGAATGATCATCAGCAAAAGTTGCTGATCGTTTATTGTATAGTCTCTTCCTTTAAAAGTGTCCCGTAGAATTCAAAATGCGAACGAAGAAAAGTCAAAAAGTCGGCTACATTTCCGGTGCACTCACGCAGTGCATCGGTCCGTTGATTGCCCTGTCAATCATTGCCTAGGAGCGATAGGTCTAAGCTGTACCCGCTGTACACCTCTCACTTACTCCTCCTATAAGGGAAAGGGACACCAAAACGTATGTGGGGCGCACTTGGCACCGGATATTTGTCCCGGAACTTATTTACTGGTTCAACAGCGTGCCGACGTGATTTCATTTTCGTGTGCATATTAATGTGTACGCGAACATGTGAATTTGACGTCTTTACAATTTCAGACACCAAGCGGTTTTATAAACGTTAAGCATTGCGTGTACGACTGTCTTTCAATGTAATATTATAGTGGGTATGTGTACATTTGTTACTCCTTCACTCCGCAACTACTGCACCGATTTGGCTGAAACTTGGAAAGGAAATACATTATAGCCTGGATTAATGCATCGACTACTTTTTGTTACGGCAAAAATAGATGGTTTCTGAGAGTAGGTGAAGAACCAGGTGTGGCTAAGAGCAAATGCTAGTAGTCTTTAAAACTAGACTTGAATGTTTTATTTCTTCAGTAATTAGAAATTCCTTACCTTAGTGATAAATTATCTAAACAATGTGGTAACAATGTAAAACACAATAATTTTATAAGAGCAAGTGCCGAGTTTCTAGGTCTTTCTCCTCAGTGTGGCGGTAAAATCTGACATTACGTAAGTTATGTGAAAGAATATTGATTTGAATAATAAAGGATTTGCTTCCTTCCCAATATAAATATTTAATTCATTACTGAAAGAGTTTATTTTTCTTTCTACGTTCACCGAATTTTTGGAGGTTTGAAATGTATACGCAAGTTTTTATTATTCAACTGAGAAATGTAGTGATAGAGCGTTTTATAAGCCCCCATGTCAAATAAGTTTTAATCGTTTTATTTCTGGAATTTTAATTGAATTTCTTGAAGATAGCATGTTACGAGTAGGTACAAACATTAGGGGCAATAAGAGAAAATTTGGTTCCTCAGTCAGAAATAGAACCTCCTATCAATACTCAATGAGCTAATGGGAGCAAACAAGTCTAACTATCCCTAACAAGGCAGTCAAATAATAAAGTCTGATTTATCGTATCTAACTGTATGCTGAGAATAATTTTATTTTACTTTATGCGAATCTCTTCAAGTTTTCAACTTCTTTTCTATAATCTGAGATAAGACAAATGGAACTTAAGTAGAGTCTGGCTTAAAGTTCGTCTTGTGTTATAATTTCAAGGAAATTAGGATCCTAATCCGCCTCTTTGCTGAAAACATGCTTACGAAAACTGTTAAATAAAAGTATTTTTACAATGAAGTAGCTATTTTACAAAAAAGTCATTTTATTTGTAATTTTTTTTTTATTTAACGGCATCAACGGCGTTACAAAAAATGATCTACAATGAACTTAAAGCTATATGAATAAGGTCAAATGAAGAATATACGCAAGTCGTCTTACTAAAAGTATGCTTATTTACCGTTTGAAACTTTCGGAATGACTATCAAAAGGATGACAAATCATTTATGGATGTCCACGTAATTGGAGTCCGTAATATCACAAACAACCCTAGAAGGCTCTATAGAATTCCTGCACAAGCTTAGTTTTGGGGGAACGGAAAAAAGGACGCCCCTTCCGGACCGGACGTTTGAAACATGGTCTGCATTCTCCAATAATGAATGCAAGACCGCCGTACATTTCGGTAGAAACTAATCCAAACCAACATCGAGCTACGAATGGGACCGCATTTTGGAAATGGCAAAATATTTTATGCAAAAAAACAACTTACTCATGCTGAATCCTTAATCAATGACGGGGCCCGGTTTTGACGGCATTCGTGCACGACAAAACCCAGGAGATTCCCAACTAGGTGGACTGAAATAAATAATAATCGTTCGGCGTAAGGCAGTTAAGATTGCAGACTTACGAGTTTGTCCAGCAGTGGGCATACAGCATACACTAACTGAAACGGTGCGTGTGTTTGCATTCAGGGGTTTCTGCCCAAGTAACCTGTTTCATATTCCCGAAAGATTATTTTTTGCAGGAATCTCATCCTTCGGGAATATGAGGTGAATGGGAATCTGCAGTTTTTATGAAAAACATGTAAATGCATAAACCTTATGCTCGCAAATAGTATGTTTCATTACAAGTGCGGAAAGGCTGTTATTGCAAAGAGTTCCGACAAATGTCTACCCGAGCCGAGGCGCAGCCGAAAGCGAGGGTTGACAGTCGGAACAAGTTGCAATGACGGTTCCGCACGTGTACTGAACGATTATTTTTAATACAGTTGCGAAAAAATGAAGCAATTTAATAAAATAATAAAAACACAATAAACTCAACTTAACATTTTCTGAAAAACTACTTATTTGCTTTTTTCTCTTCTCTTCACGCAATAAATTCGTCGTATGTAGATATGTAGCGACTTTTTGACTTTTCCGGTAAAATGTTCTCCGAAGCATTTTGTGCAACAAACAACTAAACTCGCAAAGAAAATTTCTGAAAAATGGCGCCAACCGTAGAATATAAGCAGTTTTTTTTTCTTCACCCATTCTGGTGATTTAAAAAAAAATTAAAAAAAATTTGGTCATAGACTAAATAATATTCTGGTACGCCAAGGGAACTATGCCCATACAGCCAAGTCTTCAGTCGAATTTTTTTTATTGATTTGAAATGAAAATGAAATTTAATGAGATGAAATGAAACCTAACCAAACTCATTCAATCAAATCTGATATTGAAACAAATAAGTAGGTAGCTTCTTTTTAGAAATATACGTATTTGCATGAATCATAAAAACATCTATGAATTTTTTTAGTAAAAACTTCATGGTTGGTTTTTCTTTTTAATAGACATTATTTTGACAGTTGGGAAAGATAACGCACGAGTTCGGGAAAGGTAAAAAAAAAGCACGAGTATGTAATAGCCCACATCCCGAACGCTATACGTCCCTGCAATACGCCACTTTTTGAGCAACTGTATTAAAAACTCATTTACACAAGCCTACGAGGTATAATAAGTCCACTTTACACAGCAATAACATGGGATGTTATAAGAATCATCATAGTGATGAAACAATTCCAAAGCAGTTTAACTCGCACACTCAAGATCCTTATACCTTACCTATACATTGCCTTACCTATACTGCCTATACAGTGGTTTCACTATAAATGCGTGGGTAGGTATTATTTAAAAGCTAGAGCTTTTTCGCGGGATATTATGACAGATGAAATCCGAAAAGCGAAGATTTTCGAGTTGGGCTTACGTGATGGAGACGTACGAATCCCTTGAGCCTTCTTACCCTTTTAGAACGAATGAATCGAGCGAGTTTCACACCTGATATACTCGTACATTTACGTATACGTAATATTGTTATTCCATTAGAAGAATATTGTATAGAACGGTAACTGTCACGGGTACAAAACAAGTAAGAATACGAAAGTGAAGGTAATTTTCTGTCGTATTTTATTGATTAAGTAGGTAAAAGTAGGTAATTTTTAAGTATTTAGGCTTAAACTTCAACTTATAGAACTGAAATAATGTGAATTGGAGTTTGTTTCAATATTTAACTTATAATCATCATCAATCATCAATACATATAAAGAATCTGTAGAGGTCGAATTTCTGTACAAATAAAAAAAATGCTAAAAACGGAGTCAGGGGGATGTAAGAAGTGAAATAGAACTAATTTAATTTTTTTTTCAAATTTTTTGTTTCTCTGTTTGTCTGTTTATCTGTTTGTCTGTTTGTCTGTTTGTCTGTTTGTCTGTCTGTTTGTACGGGCTAATCTTTGGAACGGCTGGACCGATTCCAATGAAATTTTGTGTGGTGGTAGCTTATGTCCCTGGTCAACATATAAGATACTTTTCATCCCGGTAAAATAAAGAGTTCCCGTGGGATAGTTAAAAAACTGCAATTAATTTAACAGCTTTGTAAACAACAACTAATGAACTTAATTTAGTAAAATTTGTAATGCTGATACCTTATGTTGCCTCTTTAACAAAATATATATATAGTAAAACTTATTAATCCAATCGGGTTCCCGCGGGAAAGAAAACATTACAAAAACAGTTAGCAGGCGTCTTTCAAGTAACGGATTTAAATGAAATTTTATGATCCTACTTTATATATATGCCCGGTCAACATTTAAGATACTTTTCATCCTGAAAAATTTGAGAGCACCCGTGGGATGTTTAAAAAACCTATAGCTACTTATCTACGTAGCACAATCAAAACGGGGTCGAAATATCGACAGTTTAAATCGTCCTTTTGATCGTGCAACTAGGTATAACTATACAAGATAACCCGTACGTAGCAGGAACGGGTTGCTACGTACACAGCAGCGCATCAGAATGCTTAATTACAATATCTGGGCATTGGTATCATCTCAGAATAAGATAAGTTTGGTTAGTATAGATATTACAATCCACTATGACACGCCCCACTCTGTCTTACTCCATGCGAATTGAGTAACATAAGCGATTTCGATAGAGTGTATAAGTAGAGGAAGACCTAAGAAGATATAGGTAAATTGTGTGAAAGAAGATAGCACGTTGACAGGAGAGATTGGAAGAAGAATCCTTTACGGGTCCATCGAACCCAGGGACCACTCATTTATCTTGGGAAAAATTAAGAAATTCCACGGGAAACATTTTTGTAAAAAAAACGAACTGCACGCGGGCGGAGCCGCGGGCAACAGCTAGTCATAACATAATATTATCAAATTATTTTCCGTCAAAACTTTTGTAAACAACTGCCACAATAGCTAAAATCTATTATTATTAAGCATGTAATAATGCAGAACATCTGTGAGAGTGCGTGGTACTTCCCTTACATATATATCCACCAATCACAGCTTCCTGTCTCCGAGCTGTCACGTAATCCACCAATCAGAGCCGAGCTGCGTTTTGTTTATCGCGTGGTCACCGGTAGGGGGCCCTTGTGGCGCTTCCTCATAGCGTCGTTACTTCCCAGTGCGAAAACACGTTCTCACAATTTGTAAGTGAGGTTGTTTTCGGTTATAGTGATTTTCTGTTAGAAATTAAATTATTATGGAAGTGAATAACGTTAAAAACAACGTTACCGCCGCCGTCTTCACCGAAGATAGCGTCGCGACTGGTGCATACGCGGCGTTGTCTGAACAAATCTGACGACTACTCGGATTCTGGATAAGGTGATGAAAGCGGTTCAAAGCCAAGTAAGGTATTTAAGAAGAAATTTTGGTGAGTCCTCCAAAGTTTTTTATTACCATAGTGTAATATACCTAGTAAGCAGCAATTTAGAGTTGTCACAAAATGGCGGCTGTCAGCGCAGGTACCTTTGCACCTCGCCTTGCGTGCAGCGCCCGGGCCTCATACTGCATTTCAGTTTACACCCGAAAATGCGCATTGTTCAGTTTATTCGCTTACTATAGGTAAAATACTGACAGGTATTTCAAAACCATACTGATGTAGCTGCATCGATGATGGTACTCATAATAATATATACCTACTACTATGCGCCCCGTGCTGCCGATTTTGCATTTTGGACGTATAAATAAATACCTGCTTTTCTGTGGATGCCGTTGCTACGTGCCCCGTGCCGTCGCTTATGCAGATGCGCCGACGACGGTGCTCATAGGACTACCCTAAAGTCAAACTACTGCGGGCGGAAATACCTACTTTTCTTCGCATGCATATGCGACGCGCCCCGTGCCGCCGCTTTTTGCAGATGCGCCGATGACTGCTCATACTACCCTTAAGTTGAAACCTCTGCGGGCGGAAATACCTACTTTTCTACGCTTGCCTATGCGACGCGCCACATGCCGCCGCTTATGCAGATGCAGATGCAGCGATGGCGGTGCTCATACTACCCTCGAATTAAACCACTGCGGGCGGAAATACCCACTTTTCTACCCATGCCTATGCGACGCGCCCCATGCCGCTGCTTATGCAGATGCAGCGATGACAGTGCTCATACTACCCTCAAGTTTACCCGTGAAGGGCGTAAATACTTGCATGCCTATGCGACGCGCCACGTGCCGCCGCAAATACCTACTGCGAGTCCGAGCAACATCGATCAAGACAGTGACGAGAGTAAACTATGCATCTATGAATTGAGAATTCGACATAATGTAATAATAGTATCATAATGGTGTAATAGTATTTCAATTTTGCATGTCATCTTCGGTATGGCAAGTTTCTGACAGCTGTTTCAGGGATGAACATTTTCAAGAATAGCACAGCAGTATTATTACAATTTGGCGATCGTGTGTAGAAGGATAGCCGGTACGCAGATTTTCCGTTGAACTCAAAGTTAATTATGATCCTAGATAATTCGTCGAGGAATGGGACTACAGTTGTTTGTCGATTAGTCTGCGGCACCTGACACTGCGCTCAACGCAGCTATAGCTCTTCAGCAGGTTATCGGCGAATTTTACCTGCAGCCCGCTATTGTATGTTCACACAGCACACGGGTGGAATGGACAACTGTATCTGGCGGCTGGCCTTGGTTTTTCTTTGGCGAGTGGGGTAGAACATCAAAATCATCAAAATAGAGCAAAACACAAGAAACGACTTCACAAATGACTCGCGGCCATACCTACCCGAGTTTTATGAGGGCTGCCTCCGTGCGTATCGGAGGCAGTGGCAGTTGGTTTGGGCTTCGAAGGCCCTTCTCGGCATACGGGAATCCGGCTGCCATTTACCCTCAAATCCCCTCTTATGCCTAGCAGGATACAGCTTGACCAAGGACTCGGCGATAGCGATCATCCTAACCCGAGTTGTTAGGGGGCTGCCTTTGAGCGTATCGAAGGCAGTGGCAGTTGGTTTGGGCTCCGAAGGCCCTTCTCGACACACGGGAATCCGACTGCCATTTACCCCCAAACCTAGTCTTGTCCTATCAAGTCTTCGAAGCCTTGAAATGAAAAGAACGTGCTGAAAGCCCCACATCAGAACAAGTTGGATTCTAGTTTTATCTCAACAATGTTTCTCACCCAGAAGGGCGATGGTTCAGAAAAACCTATTTTCAAATTAAAACGTCGGAACGGTCACGAGATGACAGTACGACTGGACCTTTCATCCGAGCATCAAGGAGTGTCATCGACAATTCTTATAATCATTCTATGGAACAAAGAGTTGAGACCATAGAGAATTTCGACGAATTCTTTTTTGTCAATAAATCGAAGGGTTAACGTCAGTATACACTACAGATCACTACAGATGCTGGAACTATTGGGATGGACTATGAAAAATACAAACCTATTGTAGTCACCGGCAAAGCGGACATTGAGTATTTAGGAATAATGTGGAACTCAAACAACGTTTTCAACTGCTTACCTGAGAAAAGCATCCAGTGGGTTAAGCTCTGACGAAGTAAAAACTTTCTCTGACAGACAACGAGGTCATTATGGAGATTATTATGATGATTTTCGTCAGCTTCCTTATATTCTGAGGGTCACACTTATGGACTATGGTCGCCATGCTCGTACCCGGTTAAACTTTGCTCCGTCGGAGAGTGCAGTATGATTGTGACTTGTGGACCTCTAGGGATGGAGCCACACATTGGAATAGACTTGGATGGCGCAGCGGCGCTTTTGTCGCCTAATAGTTACCGTTCAAGAGTTCAAGACTCGCTCCAATTTTTAGGCCTCAAAATAAAGAACGCCAAATCCGGTAAAGTGACAACAGACATCAATTACTAGGCCAACATCTTATAATCACAGTTAGATATAATAATGGGGCGGTAGTATCCTGTTAAAAAGCAAGGAAGTTGTGATTCGGTGGGTAGCCCTTCTCAATCTAACATAACTGCTAAGGAGGATCTTGGACGAGTGGAACACGTCATGCACTACCGAGTATCTACCGATAGATTTCTATAACAACGCCGACGGATTATTCTCGGCATCGGAGTGGCACCTGAAACAGACTTTATGCTCAAGCAAATATTTAAGAGATTTAGAACATCAAATATCGTCCTGGTTGCCTCTAAGCAAAAAAGTTGTGAGGATTTTGTCAGCAATTAACATTGCGTCGCCGCGCCGCCGGCAGCCGGGCGGGAAATTATCATCTATCCTCGATGTTTTAGCCATGTCAGTAATTGCCACCTAGCTTGATACGCCACGTTCGGTCAACGTCAAAAGTTAATAGATAAATAGATATTGTAAATAAGATCTGTTTCATGCTATATATTACATATAAATAATTTGAAATTAATGTTCATTGCATATTGTATACAGTTTATGGTACTTGCACACAGTTTTTGCTTTTAAGCTATAATTTTATTAAGGTTTTTTAAAGTTGACCCTACACCTTTGGTTTACTTGATACATCATTTAAACTTGGCAGTTGGCACCGAGAACGTTCCTGTTTGTGGCACCGATGCAGAACAGAGCATTCTGCCTGCCAGGGATAGAGATCCACAGAAGGGTGTTGTGCAAACTGGTGAGAATCAGGGTTCTGGAACAGTCATGAACCAGTTCAGATAGGACGGGTTAATAGTGCAAAGGAAACATATTAATGAAAACATAATATCAAACTGGCGCGTTTATGGTGTCATGCTTTTTCAACCTTACCATTAGGTCAATACTTGAATGTAGGTACGAGTAATGCCCATGTCTTATTCTACCCTGAGTTCAGATCGAAAACCGATACTGCAACATTAGACTAGGTTATAGAATATTACTACTACGTCTTTACTAAAATATTTGTCCTGTACTCCTGTTTATAGGTATTTTAACTATTAGAGTGCACACAGTCGGGTAACACACACTGTCGGAGTTCTGATTAATTATTTATTTAATGGATAAACACATGTAACATCTGGAACAATTATTGGCAATTGGATTAAGTGTAAGAAGAAACTAACTAACGGTATAAAGATATCTGAGACACTCTGCCGTATCATCTAATCCGTTATCGGACTTTTTAAAGATATCCTCTCTCAAAGATATTAATGGCACAGAGAGAAACTCTTGTTTCTAAGCTTTAAATTAATTATTATTATTGGCTGATCTTAGGTCACCCTTTATAATCAAAATGCTTTTGAGCCTAAGTATTTGAATTTAATGTTTACTTGAATTGAAGTTTTAAGTTTTGATTTGCTGTACGAGCTTTTTGTTTATTATTAATCATACATTTTATCATTACGTATTTTTTTTTATTATTTTAATAGCAATCCTCTGAAGCTTCACATAGCGTCGTTTGGTGGTCACCAGGAGTTAATAAACAGGTCTCTCACAGATGTTCTGCATTATTACATGCTTAATAATAGTGCAAGTTTTACAAAACAATAAAACTTGTATTATTAACAGAAATAATGCAGAACATCCCAATAAGGCCTCCTGGTGAGAGACTCGTATGAGGAAGCGCCACAAGGGCCCCCTACCGGTGACCACGCGATAAACAAAACGCAGCTCGGCTCTGATTGGTGGATTACGTGACAGCTCGGAGACAGGAAGCTGTGATTGGTGGATATATATGTAAGGGAAGTACCACGCACTCTCACAGATGTTCTGCATTATTTCTGTTAATAATACAAGTTTTATTGTTTTGTAAAACTTGCACTATTATTAGGAGATGAAAATTATCAGCTCTCATTTTAAACTATTCGTAACAAACTTCATTATTGTTAAATTATGCACAATTTGCAAGCGCATAGTTTTCGATAATTTCACAAACTCCAATACAAACATGCTAGTAATAGGAAAATAAAATAATGCTTAACTAAGGAATATTTAGTCTAGAAGCGCAAACCCAAAATCAATAGGCAGGCGTGGTACAAGTGAAAATGCAGCCCCTAACAATGAATAAAATCTATACTTTCTATACTTATAATAAAACTGTAAAGGGTCGAATTCTGTACATTGAAGATATTTTGAAAATTTTTGTTGGAGGACACTATTTAGTCGATACTGAAGCCAAAACTGTAATTTGTTAATTTTTTTGTCTGTCTGTCTGTCTGTCTGTCTGTCTGTCTGTCTGTCTGTTTCACGACCGCGCATCACGGCTAATCCGCTGGATGGATTTAAATGAAACTTGACATGATTATAGTTCATACCCCGAGGTAGGACATAGGATACTTTTTGTCCCGAAATTCATCATAGTTTCCCTGGAAGACGGCATCAAAGTCCAAACGTTTTTTAGTTATAATTCATTAACGCGTTGTCCGATTCCATTCATTCTTTTTTTGTTAGAAAGGAGGTTCTTTAAAGATTATTCCATACAAATCTTATCATCATCACTTTTGTAGTTCAGAAATTACAGACATCAGAACCTTTAAGTTCAAGTAGGTAGGTGACTTGAAACTCGGAATGCACAAAGAACCTAGGACTAGGACGTAGGGCTCAAGTAAGACTGGAGTACCTTTACAGCCGTAAATAAATAGGCTTAGCAGGAGATTTTGTATGGTTTAAAATTTTTCACTTTTAGGGTGAACAAAAATCATTTAACTGGCGTTATCGCTACGTTATACCGTATAGCGCCATCTCTACAATTTATGTGAAACTTGAATGTAAAACTCTGAGATAGGTACTACCGAATTTTTTTAAATAAAAATTAACTGTCATGTTATTTACTGTTTCCTGACTTTATATTAAGATGGCACTGTTAACACATGAACAGATTTAAACTTTATCATCCGCAATATGGAAAGGGTAAGATAATGGTTCACAAATATTTTTAACTCTTAGATCTTATCGATCCTAACCGACTGACTGTCATCTAAGGTCTTTTTATACGTAAAAAAATATATAGCCATTGTCCATTCTGATGTTTTGGATTGTATTGAGATGAAGCAAAGATTTTTAAAAGACTCTTATATTATGTTGGGCTGGGGAATATTGTTAGTAGAGTAATTTATCCCAGTGGTACCTACCCGGCCGAACTCTGAAAGAAGAGTTCTACCACCAGTACAACTTTTCACATAGTTTAATAATTTTTGACATATTTCGTGGTTTCAGAATAAAAATCACAATGAAAAGGACGATTTTAACTGTCGATATTTCGATACATTGGTACAAGTCGTGGTCACGTAGTGACCACGACCTGTGCCACTGGGTCGAAATATCGACAGTTAAAATCGTCCTTTTGATCTTTCAACTACGTATTAATGAAACTTTATATTATTATTAAGAAAAAGGAGTTTTCAAAATCACCACAAGATAACCCGTGCAAAGTAAGAATAGGTTTCTGTACAACATCACACCAGAATCCCGCGAAAAATCAAGGAATTCCAGTAGGAAGGTATATTATGTAAGAAAATCGTAATTCACGCGGGCAGAGCCGCGGGCAACAGCTAGTAAACAATATTATTATTATGAATTATATTCTTCGAAACGCCTACATTGTAAAAAATATATCAGAGATATGACTTTTAAGTGTTATCTACTATCTAGCAGGGCTAGAGATAATTATACAAAATATTCGATATCAATTTTTTTTATTTTCGGTTACTCAATGCATACAGATTGTGTCACGAAACCGAAATCAAGATCCGACCCGAAATCCAACGGTACTAACCGGACAGATATAATGAAAACCACTGATTACTAACCTCAAGATATGGGCATCCGAACGATTTACGTAAACCTTTTTCATACAAGCAAATAGTAGCGCCAACTGTCAAAATACTATAGGTGGCCGCTGAGCTACTAGCGCATGGCCTTATATTGTTGGTACTAATGACACCAACTGGCGACATTTTTTCGCGCGGTTTGCTCTGTCTAGAGTAGATCATGTCAATTATGAGAACCCAAAACTGCGAAAAATTAGATTGCTGGAAAAAGAGAGAGTATAGGATTATTTGACATAGGTATACACTCTGAGTAAAAATACTACAATCTGATTTTATCGCTTCCGCTTATACTCTAGACTCAAGCAACAAGGTTAGTTTTAGGTAAAGGAGCAAACAGCCCCGGGGTGAGCAAATACGCTGACGAAGGGCACACCTCGCTTATATCCTGGATATACTTTTTATCTGTCGCTGACAGCCGAAAGGACAACCTTTAAGTGAACCTTTTGATGATGTTGACTGTGAATCTGTCCCTTTTTGTGGGATGTTTTACTGGTATTGTTATACCTAATGTTATTAGAATTTATTTAGGAAGAAAAAACTTAGAAGTTGTTATCTTGTACATTCTTAATAGAGATTCTCCTGAGAACTCTGGCCTCTACTCTACTCATAACTGAGAGTTGTTAAGATAAAGTTTTCCAATTCTATTGCTATAGATATAGCATTAATAATATTAGTAGTTTAACCAAATTTTGGGTCGTTACAGATTTTTGATTCTCAAACAGGAGGAAATTCGTTTTGTTGTTTGACAATGAAATGTTAAAATATCCATGTTAAAAGAATATATAACAAGAAAACAAATATTTACAGATGTATCCAAAATATTTGCGTAACCGATAATAAGTAACCAAATAAATCAGCAATGGAAAGTACGTAGCGGATACGTGACGATTTTCAAACAACCCAATCGTACGTTATCTATAACACCACAATATATTCAGCCTTTTTATACTTTGGATAAAAAGAACATAAACTCAAACCTACCCGTATACGCAAATGGCGCATAAAATAAGCTTGGTTAAACGCAGAACACTCGTGGAAGGGATCATCCGTCAACCGAGCACTAGATGTGGAGTCAGCAAAAATAAGAGAGAGGGTGACGTCAGACCCTCAGTTTGACGAGTTCACACCGAATTTTGGGCATAAAAACGTCGCGTCAGTGATATTTAAAGATGAGGCTTCCCATTCAGCTTATTTTAAGAATCCGAAATATCATTTTAATGTAAAAATCTGGATAAATAAGTGAATTTATGACACAAAGTTGCATTTAAAAAAATTAACATACTATTTACAATTCTGATATTATATGAACTAAAAAAATGCCTGTAAATTTATAGGGCCTAGGATATTAGGCCTAAGATCACTACAATTTTTTTTGTCATCTCATATTTTTGTTTGGATTAAATACTTATTTCAAAGTATTTTTAGTCGCACCTATCAAAATTATAAAATCTAAACTAGATGATAAAGGTGAAATAACAAGAGTCCTTTGAATTTCATCAGAGTACATTCGGTACTTATGCGCGCAATAAATGGTAAATCTGGATTTACTCGTAGTTTATCTCAAAATTTTTAATACTATTATTTCTCAGAGCCAAGAAAAATGTTTAACCTGTCAACTGTTTGCCAAATGGACACCAATATACACTAACCAATTTGAAAGCTTGCCAAGAATCTGAAAATGAATGTTTATAAAATATTTATAACGCAGAAGAGACAGATATTAAGAAGATACGAGACTACTTTACTACAAATTCGATTTTTATTCTCTACGTCATCATCAAATTATCTTCAAATTATTGTACAATACTGCCTGTCTCAAATGAAGGAGTTACTTACCCTTTCTATACTTACTTGGTCACATCAATATTACACATATTATTCTTCTCCGTTAACGTTTTTCTTTTATGCAGGAAAACATAAGCCTTTATAAGCTTTATTGCTCGTAAAAACATTTTACTCATTTTCCGTTTCGCACATATTTTATTCCCTGACACTTTGTCAGGGAGCTGTGTAATCTGAGTTCGGCTGTGAAAAGGTGCCAAATCATGTGCTTCGTATGAGTGTTTTTTTCGATTATTGTTTACATTTTGACGCTGTTGTCGCAGATGGTCTGCAGGTCCTGCTTTCTGCGTCAGAGGTCATAGGTTCAATTCCTACAACTGTAAAATGTTTGAGAGACGAGTATTCGAGTATTATTATTTTCCAGTGTTTGGGTGTTTTTCTATAACTCAATGTATTTAATCGCTAATGCTTACTTTGGGACTAGATTGGGATGTGTGTAATGTCCTGTTATATTTATTTATTTTATTGCATCATGTGTGAGCATCTTATTTTTTTTTTCAATTAAGACCCTTAAATATTTAGCATGCCTAATTCCTACACTATAATATATTCTTGGTTCTTGGCTGCCATCTCAGCGTGATTAGTGACCGAAGATATTATTGCACTACCTTAGAAGTTGTAAAACCTCTAGTGGTTGCTACACAGTACATAGCTTACCGGAACGCTAAAGTGGTTAGCAGTGCTGCATCTCTACCAGCAGAGCAGCCTTGTACCAGACCTATGAAAATTTAGAAATAATTAAATCCCAAATTAGCTGTACCGGGAATCAAACCCTTAATGTCCCGCTTAAACACTACAGCACACCAAACTGCGCGAGAGAGGTCATTAAAAACTTTCAAAACAGCTCATGGTTCAACAAACGGTTCGTAGCATAATTACGACTGTAGGGGTAGTACAGGTTTTTGACCGAATAGACTCGCTTCGAATAAACGAAATGGATATCTTCTCACATCTACAGCCAGTGCGCGCCCCGAGCGGACAAACGCTAAAAGTTTAGTTCACAATGTGTCCGTTTATTCGAAGCGAGTCGACTCGTTTGTACAAAAACTTGTACTAACCCCACTGAGCACAGAAGTTGTACGTATTCGGAACGGAGCAGCCATCAAGAGGCCCGGACATGTGGTCGCTGGTCACCCTCGTCGGCTAATGAAAATTCCTTGCCCAAATATTTGGACACCCTGGTCAAGGCGTGACAAGTTTAACCCAACTGATTATTATTATTCACGTTACGTAGCCAGTTTCGTTAACTATTTTTTTTTTAATATTTTGTAACCTTAAAACATTCTAACTGAGGAAAAGTTTTTTATTCTATGAGATGTCAATCAGAAGCTCGATGTCGATATATTATATCGACATCGAGCTTCGTATAAAAATGTGTGAGTGTTGCGATTGCGCATGTCATGTATTGACATGACTGAAACGAAAGTTCAAAGATTTAAATCGTTAGATGGGCCCTTAGCCTACATTGAGCACATCAAAAACGTCCACAAATATGTTGAGTGAGTGCTCTCAACATGCTATAGTTTTACTTGTGTCAAAGAGAGTGACAACGTGTCACACAAGACCAAAACGTGGACGTTTTTGGAGGTTTAGGGCCCATCTAGCGGTTTAAATCTTTGGCGCTACCCACTGAATCAGCAGATGGCATTTTTGTATCGGCGGAAACTTTGTTTGTGTGGATACAACAAACGATTTACGAAAGTTGTAATTACTGACTAGGGCACTTTGGTGGATTTTCTTTGTGTCGGGATTTTCATGACGGTAAAACCTATTTTCTTTTGCCTAGCCCCCTGCGCGCCACACCTTACGAAAAGGCATTTTCGTTAAAAAAAATCACAATATTTTTAAAGATTTGTAAGGATTTTTAATATTATCAATAGATCACCCAGAAAGTCAGGAGGTCAGCTTGCAAAGACTAATTAGCCCCTTCACACACGGCTCTTATACGTAAGCGTATCATTATGAGGCTACGCATGACATTATGACAATTACGCCTCCTACAATTCGCTACAAATTCTCGATGGATAGCCCGAACAAAGTCAACAGGTCAGCTTGCAAAGACTAATAAGGCCCTTCGAATTTGGCTCGTAAGCGTAAGCGTATCATTATGAGGCTACGCATACATGAAAATTACGCCTCCTATAATTCGCTACATTACCGTTCTGTCCGTGGATACGTTTCAATATGTTCGTGCTCGTACTGCCCTCGTTGTGCGTAAGGATCACGCTACGCTTACGCTTACGCGCCGTGTGCGAAGGGGCTAAGTAACATAAGGAAAAATTTAAATTTCAGTAGAATGTTAAAAAAGTTGGTGAATAAAAAGCATTGGGACATCGCCAAAAACGACTTTATTCAGGAATCAAGGGGACGCCACATGACGACTTGAGCTAAGTTTATGTGCTTCGTGTAATTTGACGGGCGGCTATAAGGAAAGTTTTATTTCATTGAGACTATACCCAGACGATAGTTTACTCGCTGTTTTATTGCCTTATTAACATACCACTATACGATGGTTTATGGCATATTTATATACTCATACTTAGTTTTATTGGTTTGAAGACCGAATGGCAAACCTGCCGACTGCGTCGGAGGTCGTGGGTACGATTCTCACTACTGGTAAATGTTCTTATCTAGTAGTTATTATCTAGTAGCTTACTTTGGGGCTAGGTTGTGATATGTGTATAATGTCCTAAAAAAGTTATATATTAGTAAGTCGCTTGTAAGTACTTAAATTTAACCGTCCGTAAGGTTCCAGACTAATTTGTCTCCCCTGTTACAAAAATACGTCGGAAAATGTACCAAATTTGTTAATAAATCCTATGAAAAAAGATTAAAATATACAATTTGAAGCGTAAAATTTTAATTAATTTTTCATGTTTCGCCCGTATATTCGCCCGTGCGTGTTCTACCCCCCATTGTTTGGTTCGCCAATATTACACGCATGCTCGTTTGTGCGCTAGGTGCTACGCCGCCGCTCGTGCTGCGTAATTTGTAGTCATAGCTGTAAACTGTAGACCTGTACAATGTAGACGCTTCATAATTAACAAGTGTCATAAAATTTTACAAGGAAAAGTGGTAAAGACGGACTTGCAAATGCTTAAAGCACGTTGCTTATAGGAGCGATACAAATTAAGACCCTAGCAGTTGATAATAATTGAAGGAACTGAGGTTTTGCGCTGCTTGGTTACAGAGAACATAACAGCGCAAAACCGTGATGGAAAGAGTTACTCTGCAGAGTGTAGGTACATTCTGATAAACTATATGGAGCCAATTTTGTGCTTCCCTTTACCTCTGTTAGCTCGATGTTATTAAGGCGAAGACAGATTAGTTTGGTTCATTATTAAATTCTCGTAAAACAGTCTCAAACATCACTTAGTGTAAAGCAAACTTCAGACGATAGGTCATTAGTAATCGAATAATGAGTGGGACGTGCTTAATGCGTACCACAGCCAACCTAATTGGATTTCCAAACCAATTAATGCCGAATATAGGCTCCGTTATACGTGAACGCCATATTATAAAGTCGATCACACGACCGTTGGCAATTGATTAGTCAGAGATAGATTGTTACCCCGTAACATATATTGAATTTATGCATAAACGACTGAAATCTACTACACTTAAGAGTTCTGTGGCCACGATACGATGCGATGTCTCCATTCATTAAAAATACCAAATCATTTGTAATCCGTGCATAATTAGATCATGTTGTGGTGTTATTTGGATTCATATAGTAATAATCTATGCTCCTGGCCATGTTTGGTTCAGAAATGCTTCTTTAAAACGAAATAATAATCAATTTTAATCAAAATTTTGATAACTTTGGTCGAGTTCCGTAATACCAAAAATTATGAATGTAAACTTGTAACTTTCTTTATTTACTGGTGTTTTTCTTTAGCTGGACAGTAAAAACTGTGCTCCTAAACTAATGCGATGTGAGATAGTATTGTTTTTATTACAAAACAAATAAGCAGAAAACATGTCCTCTTTGACATAAAAATAAGCAAAACTCAATTCGTTTACAACTTTGTTTAACAAAAGTATTTCGGAAAAAGATATATGGCCAGGAGCATAGATTATTACCAAAGATCGATTTATAACGTTGAAGTTACTTACTTAGAAGGGAGTACTTCTCCCTTAGTAGCCCTAACGGTTTCTAAACAGCATCCCGCTTGAATACAGTGCGTCTTTGCTGGTAGGGTAGTAACTAGCCATTGCCGAAGCCCCACACCAGACCAGACCTGAGCCAATTAAGAAGTTAAAAAACTCTAAAGAAGTCCGTGGTGAGAATCGAACCCACGACCGTCAATCTACATTAACGACCTCGCTAGATTTATAAACTGAAAAAAAATTATAAACTACATACTTAACAGACATTTTTATGATGGAATTAAAATCAGTGTAGGTTTTTGCTATCATTGATATAGATATATATATATATAACATACAATTCGGATCAGGAAATCATGAGCAGTCTAATATTGATAACAAAATAACATGTTAGGAAAAGTATAAACAATGAACACTAATTAAAATTAATGGGTTAAAAAACAAATTTTAAAATCGGACGAAGACTATATAATAATTATAATTGGCACGTATCGACACAATCTCACTAAGTACATAATTGGTAACACGTAGATGCCTACCTCTAACCCCCTTATTAATAAACGTGGAGTAACGATGGAGTAGTTAAACTCTATTTTGTATTTTCTCTTTAAATGTCAACTTCCACGAGATAGATAAACACGAGATAGACAAAACAGCGTTTAACTACTTCATCGCTACTCCACATTTATTAATAAGGGGGGAAAAGTCTTAAGGCTCGTTTTCACCAACACTTGAAACGCCTAAGCCGATAGGTGACAGTTTTCACTTACAATAATTGTGACCTAAGGGCTTAGGTGTCGCATAAAATGTTGGTGAAAACGAGCATTAGGGATGTTAACCATATTGGATTTCCAATCTGATTCATGTTGAATACAAGCATTAAGTACATACACACAGCTTTGTAAAGTCAATGCAAACGCGTCTATTGCTAATTGATTAGTTTCTGGACATTGATTGCAACCATCTTGCGGCTAATGGCAATACGGTTTATGGACCGACGAATAGCCCTGGATAACATAACAATACGGCAGATAATGGTGGAATATAGGTACTTGATCCAAGGTATTCAGTTAACTTATTAGTTATTAGCAATGGCTAAAGTAAATGAACTTGCACGTATATAACAATCATGGATTAAGATGATTAACTGGATTTTGTTTTTGTCCTTCTCACTCTTACGTACGACACGCAGCGTTGCGGAAGAATATAACAAAAATATGACATTTTAACTAATTACTAAAACATCCTAATTTTAAGAGAATTTTCTCTCGATAAAAGTTTATGCAATCGTATTTATGCTTCACAGTGATTTTAGATTAAAGACCTTAAATAAATGTATTATGTTTCAATTTTAGAGAAATTTTCTTTACAGTTTTAAAACTGATCCTTACTAAAAATCACTTAAAACATTGTCCAAGTCGTTAATTTTAATCTAACTACGACTCGTATTAGCCCTTTCGAGGTCTTTAACTTGATTGTTTTTACAAAAACTTACGATTATTTTTGGGACTTATAAAACGTAAACTGAGCGGGATTATAGAGGGATTCGATCTTATATTTTGTAATTTTGAGACCCTTCCTATGTCTTTACACACTAATGTCAATATTTCTTCGTATTTTTTTCTACTTGACACTGTTTTAACTGCCAATATCATCAGCCCATAAAACAGCTGAGCACAGACATCGTAATTACTAAAATATATTAAACATAAAATATATACCTACAAAATCATAAGTTAGTTACAATTTGAACATTGTAAATTAAATTATTAGTTGCAATAAAACGCACTACGAACGTGATAGTAAATTTAGTTGCGTAATTTAATAGAAAATAACATGAAATCGCTTTTATGCAATTCATTAGATATGGCAATCGACCACATTTCATTAATTTCGCCTGCAAAATAGTTAGTGTTAGTGACCTAGCTCAATAAAATCGATAATTCGAGCCAAGTGCAGTCCGAATTACGGCTAAAAGCATAGGTCAATACATCGGGGTACTGACACGCTAATACGCGCTTTGTCCGCCTCGCTAAGTACGCACTCTGAGCCAAATGGCTAGTAATTATCCTGGACTCCATACTGATGACTTGTTGAACGCCGCCGTTGTTTATATATTACCAAATTGCGCTATTGATAGCGTATAAATGTGCCTGATATATGCCTGTTATGTATACCTTACTCTATTGTATCCAACTGCTTGATAACATTATAGTATCTACTAATAATGCTTTGTTATTAGTACACTGTACACAAATAGAGATGTCTACTGATGCATACTTTATAACCGTTATTTATCTAGCTCTGTATTAAAGCTGTAAAATAAACAATACTAGGTGTATGTCTTATGACTAATACATTCAAGATGACTAATGATTTCAAAAGAATACCTTACAACATAAGTATTTTCAGTCCCTTTCGAGTTCCTGTGAGTTTTTAAGAAAATATATATTCATACACTTAAGATACTTCAGATATCCGGTACTTAAAATACTTGCATAAAATGGTTTAAGCTCTGAGTAAACAGCAGTCATATAATTTGATATTATAATAAATATATTATATAAATATATTGCAAGATAATTTTATTCGCATTCGTTTAGAATGAATAAGGTATATCTTTCTGCTACGGGTTAATGTATAAAGATTTATTTGGCGAAGTCATAAATAGTCAAGTGAGAGTTGGGATGGGCACTAAAGGTTCCGTACTATCAAGACCAATTCCTACCAAAACACCTCTACCCACCAAATCTTTAAATGAGCAATTCTTGTATATATATTTCTATATAATCTGGATCTCGGAAACGGCTTGAACGATTTTCATGAAATTTAGTATACAGGGGATTTTGGGGGCGATAAATCGATCTAACTAGGATTCATTTTTAGAAAATGTCGAATTTACCAAAAAAATAAAAATATGACTACTGCTGCCATCTATTGGCCACCGAGCGAAGCTCGATCATCCAGATATTTAATTCAAAAACAAGCAAAAATCACGTCTGTATAAATATGGGAGCCCCGCTCAACTAAGTTTTTTTTATTTAACTATCTTTCCATTACCGTGCAATGTCAAGCAAAAAAATCACGTTAGTTGTATGGGAGTTTATTATATTTTTTAGTATCAATTGTTGTTATAGCGTTAACAGAAATATATCATCTGTGAAAATTTCAAGTCTGTAGCTATCACGGTTCAAGAGATACAGTCTGGTGACAGACGGACTGACGGTGAAGTCTTAGTAATAGAGTCCCGTTTATACCGTTTGGCTACGGAACGCCATAAACTGATGAAGTTATAAATAAAAGCAAGTTCTAAAATATCAGGACGCAATATTTGCGAAGCAATCTCCAGACCGGGGTCTGATTTTTTTGCAACTATACGCTAAATTGTTCTCGTGCATGTTGCAACTAACTCCTGCCGAGATTATTAATCCAGTCTCCATTCCAATCAATAGTTCCCAATCAATCTGACTTGCGGCTAACGTACAATGCACGTACATTGTTCATTCGAGCTCGAACAGTTTAGCAATCGGTTTAATTAAACTGTTAAAGGAATGTTTTAACTATATCCAAAAAGAGGAATGGGCACATGTTTTCTATTCCAAACCATTGTTTATATATTACATTTAATATTTGACACATGTTGAAATATTTAACATTTGCCTCTTTATTCTTCAAACAATTTAAGTTTTAATGTGGAAGGTATACAAAAATGTAATACAATAATAAATAATAAAATTCCCACATAAATTGTAGCACTGATCACCTATACTTACCTACATTAACTTTATATCTAATTGAATTAAGGTGTTGCGGCCCTACCAGCCCGCGAAATTCAAATTTTATTTAGTTTTTCACAAATATTAGACTAACTACACATTGTAGATTTATGGCAATGCATTTTGCGGGCCTACTTTTTATGCATCTACGTGTTTTTAATAGAAACTTTGCTCGAAAGTTTCCACTCATCTCATATTGGTTCCCGAAAGATAATTTTTTGCAGTTTCCCAGATTTCGAGCAATCGGGAACCAATATGAAGTACCTAAATGAGTATTGTTGAGCAGAGTTTTTATTAAAAACATGAGATGCATAAATGTTGTGCCCGCAAAACTCATTGCCATTAGCTTTCGATGTATAATTGATGATTAAACGAACTTACCTTAAGTGAAGTTCTATCATAATTTTGTGAATTCCTGTATGAAGATATTAACATGAACACTTATTAGGTATTTACGCCAAGTGATAGCCATTCAGACACTAAAGTTGAGAGAAAAAATAAAAAATTTCAACATTTTTCATTACGATATCTCACGCTAGCAACACTGTGTCTGTCCTTTCATTTAGTTCAGAGTAATTATTATAAGAGTGCCTTTGTGCTTCGATAAGCTCGTCTTGGTAGGAGCACTACAGAGCACCCAAATATATATCATATACCTAATATATACATAACTACACAATATTATACATAACCACACAATATTATATATGTAAATATAATAATATTAATATATATATGTGGGTTATGTTGTCTTCAATAAATATTTATTATTATTGTAATATGTACATTTTTTATTTACAAATTCATACATGGGTTTTTCCACAAAACAGGGGCGGGAGGGTGTTAATATCTTCATACAGGAATTCACAAAATTATGATAGAACTTCACTTAAGGTAAGTTCGTTTAATCATCAATTTTGATTCATTCCTGTATTCGATATTAACATGAACACTTATTAGGTAGATGTTTAGAGCCATGACATTTGTAAATAAGAAATGCTTTTAAATTAATAGAATAATAAGCATAATCGCTTAATATTGAGCAAAAAAATAAAAATAACAACTTAAGTTGATATTCAAAGCAAATTAATAATTAATGGCATAATTTTGTAGAAATATTAAAACTGTAATAGATAGTAAATCAATATTATTAGTATAATATATTAATAATAATATATGTACAAAAACATATATTTTTATATGTGCGAATACCAAGGGTATATTAAGACTATATTCTAGCAGTACTGCTCGTATGTAGTCTTGACGATTAAAAGAGGTTTTAAACCTCTTTCAACAAGCTTGAAAATATTTGTATCAGTTAAAACTTTTAAATGCAACACTTGATTAATCGTAATAAATTGAGCTGTTAATATGCAACCATGAAAAATATATTTTAAACAGTAAATTGATCACGAATATATTTTTATAAACTTGAGTAGAATAAATATTACCGAGACATATTATTTTTGGAAAGAAAAAAAATAAGATCAATTTATTAATATATAAGATTAATAAATCTATGGGTTGCAGAGAACTAGTTCGTAAATTTTTGTTCATCTTGACTTCACTTTACGAAAACACAGGAGTAGGCATTAGTATTTTCGTAAAGTGTTGTTTAATTTTATTCATAGCTTTTTAGAGTTATTTCTATTAAAGGAGTTAACAATGATATTTTTATTTAATTTCCATAATAATATTGTTATTTGGGTTTTGGTGTAGGTACAGCTTTAATAAGGTCATTAAGATTTAAAGTGACCTTAAATTATATTTTTAACTGAATAGGGTGAAGTAAGAATATTCTCAAGAGATTTTGAAAAAAGCCATAGAGAAATCATCTTATAAGCCTATTTTAAAGTTGATTCTGAGACAAAGGCTGATGAAGTAACTGTATCTACTGTTTATTCCTGAGTTCTAATAAAGTGATAACAATAGAAACTTAAGATAGTCTGAAATAAGCATGTTTTCTAATATTGTCAGACAGTAAACATCTTATACAATATAGTATGTAAAACCGTGTTGAGTTTCTCATTTCACATAATATTAAAATTTTAACTGAAGGCATAATTGTTATTCTTATTCATGTTATAATAATGTTGTTTAATATCAATAATTGTTATTTTAACAGTCACCCCAACACTACTATCGCTGTTGTACTGGTTAGTTGTAAACAAAAAACCACATATACAATTGGAATACAAATATTAGACAATACTTTTTAAGTTCTTCAGTTTCTGCATCAAGACCATTTTTTAATTTAGCAGTCTTTCAGTTTAAAAATGTGATCTGATTTTTCCAAGTTGATAATCGCAAAAATCAACGAGCAAATATAACATGTAAATAGGTAGACATGTCGAAATGTTATTCGCGATTGTTCGCGATTAATGCTTTGTAGATTTGTTGCGACGATGAAAAAAAAAATTTTTTTTTTGTCACTTACCCAATAATTCCACTGTCATCACAGGAGATAAGTCTCTAATCTTCGTTTAATAATAATCAGTTAATTACATACCACAGCTGAAGTACTACTGTACTGGTATTCAAGTTCCTAGTGAAGCAGTGATGACCCAATTTTCAATTATCATTTGACCTTGGTCAGTCATCATCGAGAGCTAAATCCTTGCAGCGGCGTCATCCATCGGCATGAAAGTTAAACAAAATATTAGACTTATTTAATAATGATTAAATACAGAAAACATAAAATGTAGGCTATGTATCAACTCTAAAAGAACAAAAAAAAAAATATGATACATGCAAGCCAAAATTATGAACCATCATTCATTGTTCATATTATCATAAATCCAATGAAGTATTTAATGATTCTATGATCTTATATATATATTGGTAATTTCCAAATCCTTTAACATTTTTGATGCATAGATAACCATTAGTTAATTAGCGGCGCGATCGCCTGAAAATAAAAATATTTGATCTAGCAAAAATTAATTTGGTCTTTAAATATATTTTCCATTGCGTTACGTTATTCCTAGGTATGGATACCGATATTCCTGTAGATACAGGCACAAGGATACCTAAAATAAATTTAAATAAACATATCATCGATTGTTTTATAAGGACTCTACATTTTCCATATTTAATATTCATTTAAGAAATTTAAGAAATAGTCAATTATAGAAACTATAAATAACTTTGATATTCAAAAATATTGCATTCTTTTAAAAGCATGCATCCTAACTCAGTTAAAGCATTGATAAATTTGATGTAATATCTAATACATCGAGTTACGATGAAAGAATGGTTGTATTAAAAACATGTATTTGTAATGGAATAACAAAAAAAAATTAAGTATGTTATCGAATAGGTTGTCTCATATTCAATTGTATGTGAACAGAATATAATAGCCGAGTTTTTTGCCAGACCTTCTCAGCGCAAACCCGTTTTTCAGATTCAAGCTCTCATAAAAGCCTGTAAATCAAGCCCATTTGAAAAAAAAACATTTTCATTTTTAATTACTTAAACATGAAAACTAAATGTAATGTTAGTGGTTCAATAGTTTATAAATCTTCATAATATAAAACCTTTTGTATAAAAGTAAATTATTATGAATGAAACTAGGATAGTACCTAGATATCTAAAGTGTCATTGCACTACATGCGAACTAAAGAAGAGAAAAAAAAACACATTAAATTCTGTTCATTGTTTTGAGAACATAAAGAGAGAAAAAATAAATTTTCCACTCATATTTAAGCACGATAAAATAATATCATCAGGCTCGAATATTTTATGAATGCGGTTATTCTATAAGCTAAGCGGCAAACGTACGAGTAAGTAGGTGTCGTTTATTGCCCGTGGTACCCCCGATGGTCCCCCCGGGGTACCACGGGTTGCCTTCTTACCCCGACCCGACTATATGCGAACATGCGCGAGTCCGCACGAGGTTCGAAACAGCGCAACGCTCCGCCAGCACTCTGATCGGCGGCCGCGCGGCGCCTGACATGACAGGTCGACGGAAATGTCAAAAGAGGACATCGATAAGTACTTGCAAGGCTGTTTTGCTCCTGGTGCTGTTCTTGTGGGGAAATCAAGACTCTTCTGTCCTGGGTAAATCTTCGAGAAAAGTCGTCGCAAGAGACGAGTGCTGTCCTGCGATTTGGCCCGTGGGTCCACCATGGACCGACAGGTGGATTGCTCAGATATTCCTCCAGTGCCAGTTAATATTGGATCTTGATTAACTGTATTTCATATTATTGATAAAAGACATAATATACACAGAAGTTATTAGAATATTATATTATCAAATAAAATTTTTGTGTCTCACTCGTACATTTCAAATTTTGAGTAGTACCTATTACTAGTTGATTTTGTAAGACGTTGTCAATGGACTTTTTATTGATGTATCTATAAATAATGACCACAACAAGAAACGATTCGTGCGGAAGACTAAAATAATTGTAAATAGTGCATTTGATTGCGGGTACTTTTCAGACCTGGTCTAGTAAAGTAATCTTGGTTCATTTAAATTAGCAGACAGTAAAAGAAAATATTGATATGAGGGTATATCGAAATAGTTTCTAAAGGTAATCGTTTTGATCCTTTATATCATTCCAATACAGTTGGTGATAAAAAAAAACAGCATCGCGCGGTGTTCCCAGGTGGTCACCCATCCAAGTATTAACTGCGCCCGATGTTGCTTAATTTCGGTGATCGGACGAGAACCGTCAACCGGTGTTTTCAACATGGTATGGGGGCGTTTAAGCACCAATTTGCTATTTTGGAAGTTGCTTACAAGATAATCTTGTCATTTTTGGGAATGATTAATCCATAGGCGTTGTCCCAATAACCATCCTCAATGTATATTGTCGTGAAGGTCACACTCTCTAATGAAGTGTACCCAACACTGAAGCATAGACTGCAGAATATATTATGTTGATTGACTTTTTTGCAATTATTACCTAATATAGAGACGATAATCTTATTAACTCACCCTCATATGTATGTCGTCGTGATGATCACATCCTTTTATGCAGTGTCCTCAACATAGATGCTTTGCAATTATTTTTTGCAATTATTAATACAAAGGCGATAGTCCTCAGGTTTTTCACCTACCAACTACCCTCAATGTATGTTGTCGTGAAGGTCACACCCTCTTAATGAAGTGTACCCATCACCGAAGAATGCATCTTGATTAGCTCCTCTTGCAGTAATTAAAACAAAGGCGATAGTCCTTCCAACTACCCTCAATGTATACTGCTGTGAACGTAACACCCTCTAAGAGGTGTACCCAACACTGGAGCAATATGGATTTTCTGAACCAATAATAACAATTCCGTAGATTTCACAATTCGTTTTGACGATGAATCCGATTATTTTGAATATTTCTTTTCGGATACTTTGATTTCCGCAAGAAATACTTATAATCACTCACTTTTTTATACGAGTTTAATAATGTTGTGTTGAACGGCCGAGCACTAGAACGCTAAATGGAAGGACAGACACAGTGTTGCTAGCGTGAGATATCGTAATGAAAAATGTTGAAATTTTTTATTTTTTCTCTCAACTTTAGTGTCTGAATGGCTATCACTTGGCGTAAATACCTAATAAGTGTTCATGTTAATATCGAATACAGGAATGAATCAAAATTAGCCCACTATGAGCGACAAACTAAATAAAATTTGAATTTTCGCGCCCGGATGGTACCCATCGCCCTTAAGTAATCTTTGCAAGAAAAAGTAACAGACAATTTAAACGTATAGGATGTGTAAGAAGCAGCTAGAACAAAAAGTTTTTATGACCAAAAATATTTTTGGCTTCGTACCTAACAATATTAAATATTGAATGTGCCCACCATAAAGTACTAGGGAAGGAAAAATTACTCATGGGTCAAGCCGTAATGTAAGTACCTAATTTTCATTACTATCATAATGAGTAGCAGTATAGTACGCAATCAATAACCACTTAAACCGTCTGCAATTTGCCACCATTCAATCGCTCATGAAGCCATGATGCCTAATGCGGTAATCAATTCCATATCGTGTACAACCGCCCTTGCTAGATCGTCTAGAACTTGGTAAATGATTTCCATAGCTGTTGCTCAGTCGGTGCATTGCCGTTATGCATTCTGCCTTTGAACCCGCTATAATTTAATTGAAGCGTCTCGCATCCAAGCAGATCCAAGTTTCGAAACTGCCCGCCTTCGATGGACAAAGTTTATCACTAACCTACTTACATGAGCGGTTTAAGCAAATATTGTCGTTGTGCACGTATTGTGTACTTGGTTGTAAATATACTGAAGTAGCTGCTTTGATATCTCTCTAAGCTTCGTCTAGGTATAGAGTTTACATATTTTATACAATGAAGTTATTTTAGTATTATTCTAATAAGCTGTTAAAAAAGTCTAACAAGTCAAGGTTAGGTACAATAGATACAACTGTATTATTTCTAAGTAATAAAGATTTTTAGGAGGAGAAGATTTCTTTAATTTCATTTAAATTAGAAGTTCTTTTGATAAGAAAAGTTGATACTCGTATCTGAAACTAGTACCCACGTATCTTTTCGTTTAGTTTTTATGACAATATCCACTTTTAGTATAATCAATGGTCACGGACGGTGAAGTCTCAGTAACGGAACCCGAAAAACGGGTTATGTCTTCGGTAATTATGGCTATACAATAACAATATTAATTACTGTAATTTCAATATATTTTTCCGATGATCTCAAATTAGTTAAAATCAAAATATCAATCAGTCTATACAGATTTATGTTACGAGAACTTTTATAGCATGTTCCATTAACCAGCGCCTACTAGTATATCATTGACGTTCTGCAGTACATAGCGAAATCTATTTACGAAAAAATAAAAATAGATTCCCGCTACGAGGCCGGTGTAAAGGTGTAAAATGGAGTCGATAAGAGACACGTTATATCCGTTTAATACTAACTACAATAGCTAACGAATTATAGAGCAACGTGCAACAGCTATTCCTAACAATTCCGATAATATTTGTGTTAAAACATGAGTAACTTACCCTGAAAAGGCACCACCTAGTAATCAATCTGCTCCGCTTTGGTGGAAACCGGGTCTATCAAAGTCTCCATTCGCCCACAGGTGCCAACGGTATTTTTTCGGCCAACGGTATTTTTTCGACAGTTTGGCCAATAAAACAAAAATGTCAAACGTAAAAGTAGCCCTTTCATATGATACCCCATTCAATATTGTTATTTCATTTTGAAATTTCAACATCCCGGTTTACCTCCGGTATATCCCGGTGAACCAAAAACGATTTTAAATTTTTTATAATTGCAATCACGTTGGGTCATTGCAGTCATAAAAAAATTCGGGTCACTGAAATCATGGAGCGTGACGTGACAAACGGACACACGGGGAAAGTCTCGTCATAAGGGTTCTATTTTTACCATTGGTATGGAACCCTAAAAATCATAGCAAATTACATAAATCGAGGCGCCATCGCCGCAGCGCGTGAGTGATGTTTAATATTATGTGTTCTCCTTTCCATTTACTACGCCTCAGCGTCATGCCACAGTTGTAGCACATTCCTTCGCGTTTTATGTGAAGCTCCATCGCAAAACGAATTTGAATGCAGTGAAGACACGCAAAGATGGTGTACACCAAATAAAATGTTTGCACCTCTACCATGAATTTAGGTCAGCTCAAGGAGAATAAAGAAGCGACACAAACCACATGTTATAAGGCATTGTAATACTAAATTAATTATAAGCTGGACCGGCAAACGTTGTTGCCATTAGGGATATAAAAAATGGGTTACGACCTACTCTTAGACATACCGAACATACTTACACAGAAAATTTCATAACAATCCATCGAGCCATTCCGGAGGAGTTTGGTAACAAAAATTGGCACGAGATTTATTATATTCGATAGGATATATCCAATAATACTCGTAACTTTATCAGTTTAAAGAAATCGTGGATTTTAAATTCTACTCGACTAATGAAATCACAAGACTTTTTTTATAATAAAAATAGCTTTAGGTATAGCCTTAAGTATATCTCGTTTATCTTATTGCATTCCTAGGAACTACTTATTAGTAAATGTTTAAAGATTTACTAAAAGCGAAGTTCGATTAGCTCTCAATGTGCTTGCGCTTTAGCTGCGGGTGGTATCACCATCGGTCGTCATGACGAATGTCTATTTTTTATGCCTTTCTTGTCTGTTTATTACACATAAGTCTCGAGACATACCTGCGTAATTTACGTCACCAAAGTCAGCTCAATATTATTTTTACAGTGTTTATAAAGTACCAATCAAACTTTGTCTCATCAGCTTACATTTAAGACACGTTTGGCGTGGGGCCCCAACTGTTATGCACGCAATCGATGGGCAATTACATGGCAAGCAACACATCAGACAAAAACCTATACCTATAAAATTTCGGTGGCTTAACTTTGAGCAGGTGTGTTCCGACACTAAAAACATAATCGTTATATTATGTACTTTCACATTTTATGGGAAACCTTGGCGAAACCCCATCACGGAAATAATTTTGTTTATTGTTGTGGATCATGGGAATGGGGTCGAATAACAAAAAAAATTTGTTATAATTACAATCATAAGTTCAAGCCAAACTTAAACTTTAATTATAATATGCGACTCAATATAGTTCATGAAAAAGAGTTAGTTAAGTAAGGAATTTAATACAGTAAGAATAAGAGGGCTTATAAAGTTTTGCGTGAATTATATTATCTATATTATTTATATAATATAGTGACACAAGTAGGTGTAGGTGTATTTAAGTACATTTAAAGAACATAAATAAAACAAAAAAATATTATAATATCACGATTTAATATTCAAAGCTTAACAAAACACCTAGCACACTAACCTAAACGAAGTTTATTATAAATAAATGCATTGTACATAATATATATACATTTAGTAATTAATTGCCAGTTTACCGTTTTTATCATTTGATGATATAAGAAGTTAAGAAAATACAACCTGCCTTTCCTATTATTTTTTTCCAATTTTCAGTTTTTTATTATTATAGGCAATATATTGTTTTGGAAGAAACCTGTTAAAAATGTAGGTGTATATATATATATTAAACGTTTGACAATGAGTGTTTTCAAAATAATTGCCTGTAAATGTAAAATTCGCTAACATCTACAAACATTCATGTTATAGTACCTGTAATAATGTAACCTACATTCAAGTAAGTTATTAAGAGATTATATTAAATGAATAAGTATCTATTTATTAATAATAATCACTGAGTAACTTTTTTCAATAGAAAAATATAAAAAATAAAATCATTTTCGATAAAATTTAATTAATTAATTATCAAAATTTATTTGTGCGTCTCCTCATGAAAAACAATAACTTACCTACTGATCTCACTTTTAATATTTTTTATCCTTTAATCTGTTCTGAATAAATACTAAACAAGTACTCAATACTTACAAACATTGAAATACATAGGTTACATAACGATTAATAGAAATACTTTTCAAATAATTTGGATGGATATGTAAATTACTACTAGAATAAAATTACTATAGTAAAAGTATTGTGAGTTTAAAATTGCCTTTTTTCCGCCCATTTCCACACTATTAAGGGTCATGAAAACATATATTTTACATAAAGTACGTTACCTTCCTTTTCGGATCTGTGTATTAAAATATAAATTTATTTATGTTCCCAACAAATACATAGGTAGCATACGAGTATGCGTGTACGAAGTATGATAAATAAATACAAATACATCAAAGTATACAAATGTTAAGATCATAATATTCGTAAATGCACTAACATTACATATGGTTAAAGAGAAGACTGAACAAAGATAGTGTTTTTTTCATCTATCAAATACATGCTTACATGATTCTTTTAAAAAAAAATACATACAAGACGTGCAATGATGGTTAAAATTTTTAAACAGTTAAATATTTCCTTTTCCATCCCTCGATTTTGTGTAGGTACCTGTTGAATTGCTCTTAAATTCGGTTTTTTGTCTGGCAACAGTTTATTTAATTTTTATTTTAATAGATATTTAAATTTTACTACCCAGTGGCAGCTTAACAATCGTAAAAACAAGACATTAAGAAATACCTGTTTTTATGGAAATAACCATCAATACGAAATAAATAATGCTATTAAAATAGCATTATTTAGTATGCTAGAACATAGTTGTGGTTGTAGTAGATCTAAATTCATTTATTTAAAAATGTATTTAGAACTATAGGTCTATAACTCCAATAACATAATATTATTATGATGTTATGAGTAAAATAATGTGGAGAAGTTATGTGAAAACTCATGCCATTTGGTTGGCTTATCAACCAATTATCAACCAAATTATAATTTTCCACAAGTTAATGAGTACCTAATTATCATTGTTTATTTTACTATAACATCATTACATACATTAAAAGTGTTACGAACTAAATTTTATATGTAAAAAATAATGGAGGTAAAAATGGCTATCCCGAATAAGTTCCGAGGTAAGCGTTACAACTAGGGCAGTAGTGATCCGCGTTTTGGCAAGAATCCATACAGTAAGGAACGCACACGCATGGCCAGCATCTGTAAAAAAAGAAATCTTTTAGAATTCACATAGCAACGGCGTAGGAGTGTAGAACTCGATTCGCGGCACACTCAAACCTACGCACATTACTTGTTTAATTTTGTGAAACAATACAAAGACGTGACCTCAATGTTAGCTGTAGAATTTAGATAACCTTATTGCGTTCTGAATCTAATATAAATAACTAATAACAATATTTCCCTGGCCGATTTTGTGTTCCTTTGACAGATTTCTTACGAGAGATTACCAGAGCCTATAGCTTGACAAGTTCGTGAAATAGCTTTAGCTTCACAACTTCGTGCGCGACCCTCCTGTGGGGTGGGGGTGCGGGGACGCGGTAACGCATACATGCAGAGAAGTGTCCCCTTCCCCGCTACACCGCCCGCTAACCGCTGACATGTAAGTTCCTTGCCTCCCCCAACATCTGTCACCCCGCAGGAGGGTCCTGCACGAAGTTGCCAAGCTATATGAAATGAAATGAAATGAAATGAAATGAAATGAAATTCTTTATTTCACATAGGCTTAGATATAAGCTCTCATGAAAATGTCGAGACTCTACCGCCAGGTTCGGAAAGCAGGATTGCACCGAGAAGAACTGGCAAGAAACTCGGTACTTGCTCTTTTAAAAAAAAATGATGAATGAAATATAGTGCGTAAACAGAACACACGTTATAGTCCAATGGTATGGCAGCTCCACCACCTCTGATAGGAGAGAGGAGGACCGACTCCTTAACTTGTTCTCTGACTTCCTAGGGACTGTAGGGAATTACTAAGAATTTCTTGATGGAAAACTCAATACTATCTGACTCAACTCGGAAAACTCAGGGCCTCGTGCTCTGAAGTCTGCCCCATAACATTAAGCATCTAGTACTCGTATTATGGTTATAGCTAAAAAAACTATGCTGCACGTGTAGGTATTGTAATCCGTGCTCGTATAGTGCCTTTATTACAAAAGCATGGTAAACCTTCAAATTCTTATGATACCTACTTCCTCATTCTATAGAAACAGTGAAGTAAGTAGTGACACCTCAAACCATATTGTGTCGTAGACAAAACAATTAATGAATTATGAATCATCATCAATCGCGCATGTTAATAAGTTATTTCATGAAACATTTTATAAAACCTACGAGTACTTATAATATATGTATTAGTAAACAGCGATCACGCGAGCATGGTGCAATTGTGTAAAGAAAACCTTATGCCGTATAACATTTATACATTTGTCCAAGCTAACTACTCGTTATTTAGATTATGTGTGTACAGAGTTCATGCATATCGTATGAAGTATCTACGTGTAGCCAGTAGCATGTATGTTATGTATTAAACAATAATTATTAATAAATAATAGCATACACTATTATTAAACTCATTCGAATTATGAAGACAGGTTTAAAACTCTCAAACAAATAAGAGTGCGATTGCCAATACATTTATGCCATCGTGAATATAGAATATTCAATTAATTAAGTAGAAATAAGGCGAGGCCTAAGTTGAACCTCAGACGAACGGTCATGGCAGTCGGCAGTTTCACCTTGACTTATCATGCGTAACGCGTTGTGGCCTCAGACTACCTACATAGGGTTGTGGCTAGCGGAGTGATTGGAATTAATTGAATAACATACGTTTTCACTGATCGACGCAAAATTGGTGAAGAAAATGTATACTATGACAGTGTGGGCAAAGGATTTTACCAGTAGAATGATTCGTAAAAATCTTGATAAGAATTACAATTAAACTTCATTTAAGGGGCCTGTGAACTACAATGTCTCCATTCGTTCAAAATACCAAATCATTAGTAATTCTTGCATATTTGGATCATGTTGTGGTGTTATTCGGATTCATATAGTAATAATCCATGCTCCTGGCCATATTTTGTTTGGAAATACTTCTTTAAAACGAAATAATAATCCATTTTGATCAAAATTTTTATAACTTTGGTCGAGTTCCGTAAAACCAAAAATTATGAATGAAAACTTGTAACTTTCTTTATTAACTGGTGTTTTTCTTTATCTGGACAATAAAAACTGTGCTCTTGAACTAATGCGACGTGAGATAGTGTTGTTTTTACTACAATTCAAATAAGCAGAAAACATGTCCTCTTTGACATAAAAATAAGCAAAACGAAATTCTTGTACAATTTCGTTTAAATAAAGTATTTCGGAACCAGATATAGCCACGAGCATAGATTATTACTATATAAACCCGAATAACACCACAACATGATCGAAATTTGCACGAATTACAAATGATTTTGGTATTACGTTTGTATGGGAGACATCGTGGGTCAGTAGACTCTTAAACGTAAACTTTTTTAATATGAAACATCTATATTCAACGCTGCAGTTGTTTACAGATGATCTGCAGTAAATTCTACAAAAAAATCTTAGTTAGGTAAATCCCGTTAATTAATTTTATAAGAAGACAGAGATAATGAATTTAATTGATTTGATACTTAAAAGATGATTATTATTTCATTAAGAACATCAAACAATGTTGGCATCGTCGATCACTCCTCAAGGTATATCCAATACAAGTAATTCGCTGGCAAAATAAAGACAGGTTAACCGTTAAAGTGTTCTACTTATTATAGCTTCGATTACACATTTATACAGAATTTTGTATTAATAACTGCTTTGTATGTTGTATGTAATGTTTTCAAGATATTCCAGTAAAGCAAGCGGTAAACACTCAAGCAATTAAGAGCTTATGAGATAAAATAAAATTATCAGTCACTTGATAGACAATTCTTGAAATGTTTCAAGTAGGTTTGTAGGTAATAGAAACATTTCCATTCATGAGATGATCGGGCGGATCGCGAAGTTTGTGATGCGGTTTACGCGTTACAATGTCATTCGAGGTACCCGTCCATCTTATTTGCAGGTCCTCGTGGTGAGCTGGCGAGCAGTCACCGATGTACATCACACTTAACACCAAAAAGAGTAATTTCCACATGTTGTGACAATATTTAATATTTAATTCACCTTAAAAAATAACAAGATAAACAACAACAGGAAATAAAACTGTTTACTAAGCGCGCTCACTTTTGCGTAACACCAACGGAAACACGAGTGGCGAGCGCGCCAATGAATAATACCTTAAGAAGTATCCTTCACCGTTAAGGTAAACAATAAGTAATTAGTTTCCACAAACTGTATAAAATACTGTAAAACTGTAATACTAGGTACCTAGGATTCAAACACCCGATCTTATGGTCTGAACAATTAGGCTAATTGGCTCATCCCAGAAACATTGCATACAACAAAAATATATGCTTGTAAACAAGTAGGTATACTCACAGGAATAAACATAAAATTAAGGCTATGATATGTGTTTTGGTGGTGGCCTTGTGGTCGACCCTGGTCACCACGCTGGCTCGGCAGGAAGGGCACACCAGGCTAGAGGGCTTAGGTCCAACTGGAGCGACGTTCATGATTGCTGTAAAAGAAAAATCCAAATATTAATCAAAATATTTCGACATTCCAAACAGTGATCATAGCTGTTATGTGCCTAACACGATATCCCCCTAGCCCATCCCTAACCTATTTACTTAATTCTAAAATAATCAATGTATTGAATATTGATCGCATCGTTAGTGTCACTAACCTGACAAACTATCTTACTGGGGAACCTATGATTACTTAGGACTATGTTTAGGATTGACGGTGAAATAAGGTTGTCCCTTACGAAGAGTTTACCATCTCTCTCAAGCCATCTCCGGCATTCCAATAACGACGGGTCTTCTCTTAGAATAAGTAAACTAACTACGCATATTTTTCCTATTTTTAAGTACAACCACTACTATACAATTATTATTCAAAATGTTGCTATCTTTGGTAAAAAAAACTTCAGCTGTGTGTTCGTTGTTACTAAAAACACACACTCTACTAAACGCACACAGTAAAATTAATTAAATTGAACAGACAAACCACAGAATCCTGTCTACGGAAAAAAAACGGCCGTCAAAGTGCCACCGCCCTGGATAACTTTTTGCCCTTGTTGTTATCAACAAACGATATCAGAAGAACTAACTTGTCCACAAATAGTATAAATAACTGGTCAAGTACGAGTTGGAGTCTTACATCAAAGTTATATTACGTAATTATCTGACCAAAATATTTTTATGAATAAGAACCAAAAAAAAGGTCAACCCAATCGATAAAATTGAACACACAGTATGTATCACGTATGTAGTACTGGTAGGGGTTTTAAAAAAAATAATACAACATCTTGATCTTCATGTACATGATTTATTGAGTATCCTTTACGTGTTACGCCCTTCGCATACGGCTCGTAAGCGTAAGCGTAGAGTAATCGTTATAGACCTAAGAAATATCTTAAAGGATGAAGTATGACACATAACTACCACAAAGGTCTTAGTAGGTAGTCTCGGAACTCTCATGTAACTCATATGCAACATATTCTTTTATAAATGAGGCCAACACAACATTAAAACAAGTAAAATGATCCAGAAACCTGTGAAGTTCCTTCATCTACCTAAGTAAATGGCTACCTACTTATGTGGAGAATCGGGCGAACGAATTATTACACGACTACCCAAAAAAGGAGTGTAATGTTTTTAGGATTCATGTATGTATGTATGTATGTGAGTTTATTTATTCCACCATAACTTCTAAACGGCTGAAATATTTGGACATATGGAATATCATTAGAATCCTTACATCATTCTGAGTAACATACGATATATATTTTGGAAAAAGTCGTTTTACCACAGGGCAGACGTGTGTTTTAAATTATTTACTTGTTTCCAACTATTAACTAGAAAAGTCTAAGTCAGCTCTTATTTCTTAATATGTAGGGGAACCCTAAAAATTACTTCGAGACAAAAACCACGATGCGAAAGATGATGTCATAGCTTTTTACAGACGGCGTTCAAGGTTAGAGTAAACGTTTGTATCAGGGCCGCAGAGCACTAACCTAAGAGGTAATTGGTAAAGAAAATAAGCAGTGTCGAAAATTATTACGTTAGCTGAGGAAGCTATCAAAAATGCTCCAATTATTATTAAACTCTTGCGCATACCTAAACTCTTTATACGAGTAAGTGGATGACGCTGAATATGACCTTCGTATTTAATTTCGTTCGTTCCGATAATACTGTAGATTTTTTTATAGTTTCGTCTAATTTTCGTCGCTTCATCCAGTGTCACAGTGTTATTGCAGTTACCTAACTGCAATAACACTGTATTGATAATGATGATAGGATGCATACCTATGCATCCTATCATCATTATCAATATATTACGCGTTAAAGCTTGTATGTTCGTGAAACCTTCGTAGTAAATAGGCGTATAGCGATGAACCGAATTCACGTACATATTTAAATGTGGCTTTTCTATATTATGGAGCCTAAAATTACGTGGAACAGTTTCACATCAAATTAAAAAGTATCTATCTTCCTACTAGAATAATTATACAACTATTAATTAGTATCGATGACAAAAGTCTTCGCGGGAATATTCACACCGTTCACAAAACTTTACTACGATAGAAGTACACTTCGCACGGGTTTTTGCTCATATCTGGTGGTCGCACCATCCAAATTTCACCAAAAACTACAGCTCTTCAGGTTAGTTCTACCAATTGATATATAAAAACCCAAATTCGATAGGTTGTTCGCAAGTTGAGTTATTGCTCCGACTAACTTGCTTGCTTATTTGTCGACAGACCCATGTTTTTTGAGGTTTTCTCGAGACTTAAAGCACCAATTTTGATGCGGTTTTCGCCAGTAGACGTGAAATTCCAAGCACAAACTGCTAGCAGCGATACTAATGGGTCGAGCGATTAACCCTGGTCTGCCAGATCAAAAGACTGGAACGGTGTGAATATGAAGAAGGTAATTTTCTTTGGCCACTAACAAAAAGGAGACCAATAGTCCTTCCCATGATGATATGGTTGAAGATGACTACTGATGATGAAGGAAGCAGCAAAAAGAAGCAGTAGAAAGGCTTTTTACTTCCCTTTAAAGAAGTACTATGGTAGGTATGTGATGCTGAAGATAGTAATCATGATGTTTGACTACTTTCATGCCACTATTATTATTTGACCTTACCCACTTGACTTATGAAGACTACTTATAACCGGCAACTATAGGTATTTTTGACAAAACAACGTCACAATTCTCTTGAAATGCTGAGTCTAAGTAGAATGTGTCGTAGATGTGTGGTGTCTAGTTAGAAGACAAAAATCTAAACCACTGTTCTCATAAGACAATCATTTGTTTTGTTTTGACAGATACGTGTGACGTGTATAAAATAAAAGCCGAAAAACCCGGAATCTCGTTCCTAATACGCCCTGGTTTTAAAATGCATCAATACGTGCCGAAAACCCGGTTCCGAGTAACCCGGGTTAAATTACCTAATCGTAATCCACGTCGAGCAAAGCCGTGGTTAGGAACCTATATATTTAAGTAAATTGTACGTATGTAGAAGCAAATATGCCTCGATGTGTATTGTGCAATAATAATGTGTGCGATGTCGCAACCTTATACAGCTCCCATGTTCTTATTTGGCCGGTTTTGTAATAAATAAGGCTTCATATCGTATATTTTACTACCTACATTGTTTCATCATTTGGTGATAATTTTGGCTGTAGTTGTCGGTATTGGCTTGTTAATAATATCTAAAGAAATATTATAAGACGTTTATGTTACAACGTGAATGAAAAAAAAAGTTCTTGACTGAGTTGTGGACACGTATGTGAATTTTATACTCAAATAAATTATTTGAATATTTAACTATCGAGCTGCGTTTGGATGACAGATAAAACTGTAAGAAGCCAATTAGGTATAGATTTATAAACGTCGTCGCTGGTGGACCTCTGTCTCAATTGGCATCTCCCGATTTTATTATCATGAGGTCTGTCGTGCTATTCTGCAAAAATACTTAAAGCAGCGACGAGCTTAAATCTATGCATCTATGAATTTGTCAGTTGTTATAGAGTACAATTTTGCATGTCATCTTCGGCTTGGCAGCTGTCTGGCAGCAGTTTCAGAGATGGACATTTTGTAGAATATCACTGCTGTTCATTGTCTACCACTATGAAAACTTCACATAATTCCATGCAAACGATAAAGTCTATAGAGTAACCAATATGCGTTATAAAAGGGGCACGTATAATTGGTCAGAGAACCTACTAGATAGACACATTTCAAATCAAAATATATTTTATTTCATATTATATAGCTTATAGGCAGAGGCACTTATTATCTCTATGATGGAGATAACTATAAATCACGACCTGAAACTAGTTTTACGAGTTTCGCAAACGCCCATGCCAATGTAATGGAGAATAAGTCCACAAAAACCAGCCGGGTATTCTTTGACGTTTTCATCATCAACATAGAAAGCAATGTAATATATAGATGTCGGTTTCCACCAATAATGAAAATGGCATCTCTGACGGAGTTCTAATTATTATAATAGCTACCAACTGCCCTGTTTTATGGGGCACACCTGTGGCACGCCATGCTACCTCACGCAGGGGCCAAGGCCAGGCCGCAGGCGTTACTATAAAAGATTCCGACGAATTGAGAATCTCCTCCTTTTTTTAAGTCGGTTAAAAATTTAAAAATAAAGTGAATATGAATGAATGGAAATGGAATACAAAACATAGAACCTACCTAGACCTTAATTTAGCGAAAATATAAAATTTAATTTCAAAGGTTTAATATAAAGGTTTACAAAGGATACCTACCTACCTATCACTATTCAAACCACCGCCAATCAATAATAATAAATAAAAGTAATAAGTTTTCAATAATTGTTTTGACTTATTAATTATTATTATTAAAACCACTTTTACTTGAGTAAAACCTTAATATATGTATAAAGTTCTCGTGTCATAGTTTAACCAAAATCATCGGAAACGACCTATTTTTCACACCCGTGAATGTAGACAAAAAACATCATAAAAATTGGTCGAGCCGTTTCGGAGGAATTTAGTACAATAATTTGTATATTATAGTGATATGAAAACCAAAAATCCCTGAGCTCCAAAAATCCAATAGCCTTAAACCTCAAAACTTTGTTCAATAAGAACAAACGTAACAACGTAAACAAGTAGTAAATAACCCTAAAAATACTGTTTCCACGATAACCGTGAAAGTAAACGCACGTTTGAGACTTAAGTAAGTAAAACTGGTAATACGAGATTCATCGCTTCAACTATTTCTCTTTCATAAATAAAATCTTAAATAAATTACCATAAAAGCATGTCTTTACACTTTCGCACAGTCATAAATAAACTTAAATTATATTTCATACATTTTATTCTTCAATAATAATAAACACAATCAGGTACACTTTCATTGTACTGGCAATTTCGCACTTTTATTTATTTTGTTTTTTAAAACTGACCACCCTGATGGACACGCTACGCCGGGCCGAGCCTACGTCCGGGCCAAGCTTCATTCTTTTATTGTGCGCGGCAATGAGCACTCGACTACAAAAACACGTCTCGTTTTTGTTAATTTAGGTTCAAAGTAAAAAAAATTAAGTGTTCAGTGTTAAAACTTGCTTAATTTTCTATACTGATAATGCTTAGACGCTAGTAAAATTTATTATTATAACAAAAATAAAATCAAATCAAATCATATAAGTGTGCATTCATCTTCGTCAGACTCCGAGGAAAGAGGGTAAGTGAAAATTAACCTTTTTTCCCAGATATCACATCAACTCAAATATCAATGCTGACGAAAGTGTGTCCAAAAATTGAAATCCTAAGGCATCTCTAAGCTAACTTGGAGGGTATCACATTGAGGTTATCACGAAAGTATAGCATGATGCGCGAAATAGTCCAGGCATCTCTAAGCTAGCTTGGAGGGTATCACGTTGAGGATACCACGAAAGCATAGCATGATGCGTCAATGCTCCTGGAGGTTGACTGCGGGTCAACACGAAGGATTTTAAAAAAACCTCAAAGGACTTTGCGGATACCAACGGGGGACGATGTCGGTGTGGCGCTGTTCTCGGCTTCACTACAAGTGGCTCCGCATGACCTCCCAGACTTTGATCCCGAATTGCTATCGGCGCTCAGTCACAAGAACTATATTAATGGTTAGTCCCGACAGTTGTAAAATTCTAGCCGACCTTCATTGCAAAGAATCAAATAGTTTATTTGATATACTTGCCTGACTTATGAATAGCCAGTTAAACGTTATAGCCTTTTATCAGTGATAACTATTTCACGACTTAAAAACTAATTCCACGAGGGTACCAACGCGTCGAACTTTTCTAACTATGTACCTACAACAATAATGTTTAGATTTTGTGGTGGAAAATAATTTTACTTACTTTCGAAAATTAATGTTCAGATTGTGTAATGGGATGATAATTTAACTATTAGCTCAAAACTCAATAAGTTAACAATATTATGTATAATGTACCATTAGTCTGAAAGTTTCATTGAAGTGAATTGTTAAATTCTTTCTGAAACTAATAAAAATCTTAAACCACAACGCGTCCTGAACTGAGAAGAAGCTTAAGTATTGACAAATGACATTTTGTTTCGACAAATGACAAGTAATTAAAGTTCACGAACGGGACCAGATGTTTTTTCGGAGAAATAGTTTCGGGCATTATACTAGTTTCAATGGTTACTGATCGTCAGGTGTTGTAAATAAAGAAACCAGCAGGGCGCGGCGGGCGACTTTGCTATCGACACCCACCGCTGGGACAGCGCAATCTCGTTTCTCGAGAAACTAGCTGGCCCCCTCTCGTTACGGCTCGGCCAGCAGGGGGGGCGTGACACACTTGAGTATTGGCGATCAGCCGCGAGGAAGATGCGACGTGGCAGCGAGTCTCCAGCATCAGCCACAACAAGGACCAGGTTCAGCGACGACGCTAGACATTAAGGTACCTATATGCCAGTTGTCTTCAACATTTTGAAGTTTGTTGGTTACATATCACTGACAAGGAATCCGTCACGATCTATAACATGATCTAGAATTTCGGGAGTTATAATAAGTGAAGACTATTTTTTGACTTTCACTAGGTGTACAAATGTACGTACATTCAATAAAATATTTTAATGAATTGAACAAATTAAGGAACTAGCTCCAAAAAATTATTATTACATAATACCATTTTAAAAATTGTACACTAACACAGTGTACCGTCTTACACGTTCACAACAAAGAAAAAGCGACAAATGTCTTTGACAATCGACATTTCTTTTTTGGGTGAGATAATGTGGGAGTGAGTCACTGCATGTTCGATTATAGTTAAGATGTGTCTAACCTCAAAATCTTACGTGGTAAAAGATACATTCTAAATTTAAAGGCGTTGAATGAATTTGTAGTTCAAAATCCTTTGAAATTGATAGTTCATAGAACAGCTTACAAGCGAATACTTAAAAAGGGTTTTATGCCTATGAACTGAAGAATCTTATTTTAAAGTACCGATTCATCCTTGGTAAAATACATAAAGAAGTTGTGACTCATCTCAGATACTTACCGCGGTTTTTTCATGAGGATTTGTTAGGTGTTAGAGTGTTAAAGTTATTTACTACCCTCAAAACATGCTCAGTTTCCTGGTTTTATTTTATTTTAATTTCTGACGATATGGCAGTATCGTTACCCAACCGCAAACTATGACGTGAATTATGTAACAATTCAAATTCTGTAAAAAATTTTATACGCTTAACTCGTTGTATCATCTAAGAGTTAAGCTTAATTCCGATTAAAAGTCCTAAAGTCCACTTCTCCAGCTATTAGGTATGGATGGGGTTACACAGAACGTCTGTAGAAACAAAAAATGTAGCCCGTAAGAAAAATTAGACTTTAGACGCAGCTGTTCGTCCATCATCGGTTATCCTATCAGATGGCCAGTGGTTACAACACATTTTTTAAGTCATCTAACTCCCTTAAACCTAAAAGGTTGAACTAGTGATTCACACGATTTCCCGGTCTAGATGAAGACTAATTCTTTTCATTAGAGGGATTTTTGTTTTTGTAATAATTAACGTTAAGATGAATCGAAATACCTCTTTACAGAGTTGATGGCCATATTTTTCGATACATCTATTTTGATACACATGATTTACATCAGTTGCATAGAGGATATCAAATATCCTCATTTAAACGATTGGGTTAATTGTTTCTTATATGGAAATTAAAGATAATCAAAAGCTGACCAAGAGTTACATCCAGTTAATGGGATTAAGCTATCGCTGTAAAATTATATACTTCAAAGTTATTCAAAGAGTTCAATCCAGTTATTGAATTTATCGCTTCTTGCAATAATGCGAAATGTAATCAATATGAACCCAGACGTCTTAGAAACAGACGCATTCTGAACATTTTGGAAAACGAAGTTTACCTTTGCTCTTCTATACATTCTTGTAGAGGTAGAATGCTTAAAAATACTATTATAGACAATGCTTTAGACATACATCGTCTAAGGACCTCTACAACTTTGGATTTCCTTCTTTTACATAAGGTGTCAAAAGACTTACTTCTTATAGTACATTTATTGATGATAAATAAATAAATATGGTCTTTCCCTAGAGAACCACAATTCATAGGAATTACTGGAGGAAGTTCTCTGAAGGCATTAAAAAAAAAAAAAAAAAAAAAAAAAAAAAAAGGACATTTTGTTGGAATTTTTAATAATCTATATTTTTAAAAAATTTTGTGTTATTTACAAAGTTTTGTGGCAATACTGCTTTAATAACGACTGAGATCCGTACAATCCGTACATTATAAGTCAACCTCGTAATTTCCAACAGAACAACTTGTTAACGACGTAGCATATGGTACGATTACTTGTTATCATTCGGCATTGAGTTTAATTTCTGCTGATGATTTTGGGTCAAATAAAAAAAAAAAAAAAATATATATATATATATATATATTATATTGCGAAAATGAATAGATAAATTAACATCAAACACCACATAGTAGCACACAATATAGTATGCTAACACATTGCTCAATGGGCCTTAATAAGAGTTTATTCATTCCGTAACTTTGCTTTGCTGATCTTGTAACTTTTTTAGCTTTAGGCAGTAGACACAGCACAGAATGAAAACATTAGCATTAGTTAAAGTTAGTATTATTGTTTTTATATAATTCAAGGGAATTATTGAGTTTATACAACGCCAGCTACTACTCAGGGCGAACCAGTTTTAATTATACCATAATCAAAACTGAAGAGAAAGTATAAAAATTTGCCACAGCTTTGAAAAACAAATCGATATGTCGTTTACAAAATCTTAGACCAAGATATATAATAGACAACCTCCTGATAATGTTGAAGCGACCTCATAAGGTCGCCTGCAGGCAGACCACCGTGAGAACGTGTCTACCGAGGAATATAATCTCTTACGAGAGAGGTCTGCGTTTCAGTGTACTCAGCACCAAGTACGCAACACTTCCTCGGCGAGCACGTAGTTTGTTGCTTGACCTCATCAGAAAAGCAGTCTGCTGGTAACAACCATTACGGACGTTACCTAAGTTTTATAACCTCTTATTGAGCGATGATGCTTCTGTCGCAATAGCTCTTTTGCTCTCTAATCATTAATCATTATAATCTATCTAAATATAAATTAAACCTATTTGTAATGTGACTGGTTTATTGATCCAGGAATTGAACGAAAAGATTGTGTTAATTAAATACTTCTGTGGTATAAAGAGGACCTATTTCCTATTATAATAGGAAACAATTTACTATCTGTTAATGTCCATAATTTAACAAAAATTTTCATCTCTAAACATCTACCTGATTGTGTTTATTATTATTGAAGAATAAAATGTATGAAATATAATTGATGATTAAACGAACTTACCTGTAAGTGAAGTTCTATCACAATTATGTGAATACATTTTATTCGAAAATAATAATATAAGGTCCCTCCCATACCCAAAACCCATGAGTATAATACGAAAATTTTGTTAAATATTCTCTAAAGAATGAAGCTTGGCCCGGACGTAGGCTCGGCCCGGCGTAGCGTGTCCATCAGGGTGGTCAGTTTTAAAAAACAAAATAAATAAAAGTGCGAAATTGCCAGTACAATGAAAGTGTACCTGATTGTGTTTATTATTATTTTCGAATAAAATGTATTCACATAATTGTGATAGAACTTCACTTACAGGTAAGTTCGTTTAATCATCAATTATATTTAAATTAATTACCTGTTATAGATGTAATTAATTAACAAACTAAAAACACTGAACACAAAGTTAATTGCGATGACCGTGCTCGGCGACCACACGGAATGGAAAGTAACACTCAACTAAAAATACGCCTAGCCTTCGCAACCAGCATTGACGGTCGTGGAGCTCATTCTGTACCACACGTTTTATCAGCCGGAACACCATGAAGATTAAAAGATCGTAATTAGGCCATACAATTAGTTATGTTCTTTGTATTAACATCCCGTATGATGCGAGCAATATTTAAATGTGTAAATGTGTAAATATTTAAATGCTTACCAATATTATTTATTAGCAGACGCCCGCGGCTCTGCCCGCGTGTATATTTCAGTTTTGCACGATTTCCGTGGGAACCATGGATTCTCCGGGATAAAAAGTAGCCTATGTTTTACATCTACGGTATAATCTATCTCCATTCCAAATTCCAGCCGAATCGGTTCAGTACAAACGTTGTGAAGGAGTAACAAAAATACAACACTTACACACACACTCGCCTTTAAAATATTACTGTGATACATTCATCACATCAGCCTGCGGACGTCCACTATTGGACATAGACCTTTCCAAGCGCGCACCACACTCTGTCCTAAGCCTTCCTCATCCATCCACTCTCCGCCACCCGCGGGATGTTGTTGGTCATCGAGCTGGAGGGCGCCCCACGCTACGCCTGCTTATACGCGGTATCCACTCCAGGACTTTTCGAATCCACCTGCCATCGCTCTGACGACGTGCATGACCTATCCACTGCCACTTCAGTTCCCTAATGCTTTGGGCTATGTCAGTGGCTTTCGTTCTGCTGCGGCTCACCTCGATTCTGATTTTATCCCTCAGGGAAACTCCAAACTTTTATACACTACAAGACTGCAATCCCACATAGTAGGTAAAGAAGTGCAGATGCAGCCGTAGGTGTTAATTTGAAAAGGGTAAATAACCACCTATCAGTTGCTATGTGCAGCATTATACCGGCACAATAAATCGCTTGGTGGTATTTCTATGCCGGTAGGGAGATAACACGCTGCGGCCGAAGTCTCTCACCAGACCAAAGACAATAGGTACTGGTCTGTGCCAGGAATCGAAAGCGGAAAGCAGCGCGCGCTTACTGCGTGGTCAAAAAGATTGTGAAGATGCGTTTGTTGAGGGCTTCTTTTCAGTAGTCAGTACTGGTTGCTTTGAAAGTTTGAGCCACCGACCCGTAGGGTACAATATAAATCGGTGGTTTGAGCCATCGTTAGTTTTTAGCGTGAAATAGTTATCACCACTAATCACTAGGTGCCTATATGTATATTTTCACCACTGGTACCTAAAGTAAGTAAAATAATGAATTCGAATCTACCTTTTCAATCTTTGCGTCATATTTTCGTTCCAACGTTAATCCAAAAATGTATGAAAATGATCACTAATAATTTGATCATGTGACTTCAATGACTTCTATGTGACTTTCATATATATTTTTTTTGGTTTTCATTCCATTTCCATCTTTTTATCGGTTAGTTATGTCATAATATGACTATAGAGTTCCTATTTAGATATTCACTGTAGTCTCTCTCGTTTTGGCAAATGACATAACATTATACGATTTTCAAAAAAGGAAAATAAAATTAAAATTAGCCATGCTAGTTAAAGCATAGTCTTAATATATATAAATCCCGTGTCACAATGTTTGTCCTCAATGGACTCCTAAACTACTGAACCGATTTAGTTCAAACTTCGTGAATATCTGTCATTTGGTCCAACTTAAAAGATAGAATAGTTTTTATCCCCCGTGGACGAAGTCGCGGGCATCAGCTAGTAATATTATATATTCGTTGGTTAAAGTGAAACTTAATTGCCAGTGAGAGGGAGACCCTGTGTAAGGCCCGGTTTCGACCAACTAGATTTCGTCATTTTGACATCTTCGAAACTGAGCGGAGAGGAGATAGCGAAATAACGAAATCTGGGGTCTGATTGCGTTAGAAAAACGTATTCATCGTTATCATAATCGTTAGGGAATACTGCCCCTGATTGGCTGACGGGAATCAGGGAACAAATCAGCGGGCGGATTTCGTAAACGATTGCGATAACGAAGAATACGTTTTCCTTACACAATCTAAGGGCGTATTGGTTACTCAAACATAGCTCCGCTCTGCCCCGCTTTGGCGAAAACCGGGCCTAATAAAAGAAATAAAAATAGGATTTTTGATCAATGAGCAAATAAAAAAACTAAATTATTTATTATTAATAATACATTTATTTAGTATAAATATCTATCCTGAATAGGTACCAAGGTAGGCGTTGCAAGAAGGACAATAGTGGTTGGCGTTTTTGCAAGATTTTATGCAGTAAGGGACGCACATGAATGGGCAACATCTGGAAAATAAACATGATACAGTGAAACGAGGCTGAACACTAAAAATAATAATTAATCAAAGATAAAACTAACTAAGTCGACTATAAAGATTGAATCGAAGCTGGCGTTATTTTGAGGAAATCCATAATTAGTAGTTTGCTATAATCCGCTACTTGAAAAGATTCTGTATGGTACAATATGCAGGAACACTTCCCACATAAAACACCACACACAATTTTCCGATACTTGACTTCTCGATTTCGCAATGTCAAGTCAACATCTCCTGAGGATGTCCCGGTGTCGGAACGAAACGTACGTCGAATAAAGAATATCAATAAAAATTAACGTATATTTTACAGGAAAAATAAAATCAACTCGCTAACTAATATACTTTTTGTGATATTAACAATAAACTTCTAAAAACAAAGTTACATTATACTCGTAAATTCTAGGAACAAAAGTTATTCTTATGTTTTACTTCTTTGCTGGTATGGAACCCTTGGTGCGCGAGTTCGACTCGTACTTGGTCGGTTTTTATTTGTCAAATGGCGCTAATGTAAGCGACCGACAGCGGTATGCGCTGTCAGCGGTACCGAAATGTACGACGCGCGACGCCATATTTGAGAAAATTTTGGCTTCAACATACGTCACATCTTTCCCGTCCTCTTAGCGTAGCGTATTTAGTCATTGATCATCACTGACAAATAGGTAGGTATTTACAGTCTCGGAATGAAAACGAACCTTTTCATTCCGTAACCATGAGTTCGCTCCCCAGTAAACTTGTAGTTAATAATTAAGTTGCGTAGGTAGGACCAATATCAATATTCATGTTTTTTGTACTTATAAATAAGTGTATCAAAATTATCGCTGCCAACGGGATTCGAACTCGCAACCACCACCTGTCGCGAGTGGCCGCTCTACCGATTGAGCTATGGAAGCGACTACCGCTGACACGATAATTTCGATATACATTGTTTTCCAGTCGTAGGCAGACTGCGGAGCCATCTATTGGGAAACTACGGTTTCACCAACTCAAAGGCCCATATTTTGAATGGAGCGCACTTTGAACGAGAGAGACTACCTTGCCCTTTTTACAATTTACTTTTTTGTTATAGTGGTTCACACACTAGGTATATTTTGTATATGTCTTTATACTTACACTAAGCATGTAATACAAGCTATTATATGTGTTTTTGACGAAGATACGTAATCTATTCTGGACACAATTTGAGCTCTGCAGGAAGGGCAGACCATAGATGCAGGGAAAGGGCCCACTGGCAATGTTATTCCCGGTGGATTTTGCGAATAGTTAACTCCCGAACGAGAATTTTCCATTTCACTAGGAGGGCCATTGATTCCTGCAGGAGGTCCATTGATTCCTCCAGGAGGGCCATACATTTCCTTGGGAGGACCATGCGGTACCCCAGATTGATTCATTGTGCCTGTGGACAAAAAATTACTAATGTTAAACACACTTCTTGTGTTTGCGCTAGCTAATTAAAATTTTCGTTCATAAATAAATTTGTGTAAAATGGAACAAAGATTTTCACGAACATAACTTCCCATAAAACGAGCACTTTTGAGTACTTTTAGTACTGATTACAGTTGTAAGGGTGATTTGATGAAATAAAATAAATCTTATAATTATATTGTAACGTAGCGTTACATCATTTAATTTTTTTTTATTACTAATGGCAAAACAACGTTTGCCTGGCCATAACAAGTCGTTTTAAACTTCAGTTCGCGCCGAAAGGAACGCACGCCGCGCGGCCGCGGTGGATTTGATATACCTATAGTGACGCGTCGTGCGCACGCGCAGACCATGTTGATTCGACGGCAGGCTGAGTGTGACAATCGCCCCTCAGTGCGGCCCGAATCGTTCTAGACGAAGGCCGCATTCAACTTCATCTATTTTTTCTGTCAGGCGCTTTAGTCCGACAGAAAAATGTTTTATTACGTTTAAATTTTTCTTGTTAGGCGCTCTAGTCCGACAACGAAATTATAATGTGACTTCAAGATTAAGGAGTTCCCGTTCTAGGGTAAGGTTTTAAATGGCACATTTATAGACTACGTAGTAATATCACCTCACCTCGTGGTACCTACCGTCACGGCTCACGGCTTATTATTTCTTTTATGTTTTAATTTCAGCTTTTAGTATTCATTTCTTAGTGTCATTGTGATTGCCTATTTCCATTGAATCGTTTTATCATTTTGCAATAATAATTTAATATTTTATCATAGCAGAATTTTTTCACTTTCGTTTTGCTTAGCCACTACCTACCCACATCATTCTTTTTTATAATTGCTATTCGTCATTATTTTTCTTGCTAATAATATTTTGTTTTAATTTTGCTTAATTGCTAATTCCATAGGCCTTCTGCCGCTTCAATTCATTTTAAATAAAAAATTGTAAACTCCGTTCTGATCGTGGTCAACCATCGGCAATTCTAATGCGTGTATCACGTCCCTAGTTTTATTTACGCTACGCCGATGGGACAGGCCCGAGTAGTATTGCCAATACTAAATGGGAATACTCTCAATTCCAGGAACCTTGGAAACCTTGTTAACCTCGTTAACCTTGGAGGATTCTTCCACCGACCGGCAACATCACCTACAGCCGGCGGCCGGTTCGTTCCGCATCCATCACCGCGCGCGCTGACCACCGAGCGCAAGGCACCTCCCGCGACTTACGGCCGCCTCACACCTCCGGCCCAAACAAAAACTAAGGGAAGTGCTTACGTACTGCTGCACAAGTGAATCGCAGATAGATATAGGTACCACGCCTTCTACGTGGTTATTAATGATTAGAAATCCAGTATACCGGTACACTGGCGCCCTCTACGTGGTTATCTGCTTTTCGCTTTTGTAGCATAGTAATTAGTCTTGCACGGTGAGTTGCTAGTTTTGTAAGCGCTTAATTTTTGGTTTAGCTAAGGTGAACGTAGGTAGTCAAACAATTTATATTTGTTAACCCTTGTAACGCTCGACATTATCGGTACAATATTACACTTTTGTTTGCTAATTAAAAGTCGATCTTTATTTGTTTTATTTTGATTTTTAGGTAATTACTCATTTTGACGAAAAAATATGGCAGCTTCATTTGACTTTCTTCTTTATTAAAAGTGGCTTCCTCTGGCTGAAATGACTGCCGCAATTCTTCGTGACATGCTTTGGACGAGGTTTTTTATAAGTTCTTGGTGAATACGCTTCTATTCGGCCGTAATAGCAATTTTAAACTCTGGGATGTTCTGTGGGGCTGAGTGTGCAGCTCCAACACGTCGTTTAAGAAAGTCCCATATCATTGGAGAGAGTTAACCAATTTAAGTATTTCAGGCCTATGTTGACCCCCGACCTCAAAGATGATGCCGTCATCGAGCGAGAACGGAGAGCGTTGTCAGTGAGAGCAAATACGCTGGCTCGCAGGTTTGCGCGGTGTACGAGCGCCGTTAAAATCACGTTGTTCAGAGCTTATTGTACGACGTTCTACTCGTGCAGCCTGTGGGCCAAGTATACTCTCTAAAAGCCTACAACGCTCTTCGTGTGCAATATCATAATGCTTTCAGGGTGTTGATGAGGTTGCCCCGTTTTTGTAGTGCATCAGGGATGTTCGCGGACGCGCGAGTTGATTGCTTTTACGCCACAATGCGCAAAAGATACGTGGCTCCTTGGTACAAAGGGTGCGGGGCACTCCAACAGCATCCTGAAGATGATCGCTAGCAGGTTGGACTGCAGATATGTGAGTCACTGCTGCGCTATAACAAATGAATTACGACGTCGGTCTTCACCAAATAAAGCGATTCTGGCTTCATCAGAAAATAAAACCATTCTACATCGGTCCACATCGCACAATATTGAGAAAATCTTTGCAATACGGTGCCCACGGAGCAATTTTTTAGGGATCCTTACCCCAAAAGAAAAAAATACGGAACCTTTATAAGATCACTTTGTTGTCCGTCTGTCTGTCTGTGTGTCACGACCCTTTATTTCAGTAAGTATTAAAGATATCGACATGAAATTTGGAATAGTTGTAGAAAATGATAGCTCGCCATCAGTGCAAAATTAAAAAATTAAAAATCGATTATATTTTTATTTAAAAAGGGGGGGGGGGGGGGAAACTGGGTCATTGAAATTTCAAAATGCCCCACTCAATATTATAATATTGATTGTAAGGGCGTTACATGTGTATTCCAATCCCGATTTTTATAGATTTTATTTAGTAATACCGCCCCCCCCCCTTATCCCCGAAGTTTATCAATCGAAAATTCTGAAATAATGATGAATTAATAGAAATCAATGTATATTTTACGGGAAAATTTTAAATCTTTGGGGAAAATAAAATGAACTCTGTATCTGTTATCCAAACATAAACTGCGAGCAAATGTTCGAATCGAAATATTTATATTTGGAACATTTTATTATACATGTCAGTACTTTATAATACGTAGATATTTCTTTCTCATTAATTGAATGCATGTAAAACCTCTTTTGTTAAAAGATTCCATAACCCTATTACTGAGACTTCGCTGTTCATCCGTCCGTCACTCCGTCTGTCACCAGGCTGTATTTCTTGAACCATGATAGCTACAGACTTGAAATTTTCACAGATGATGTACTTATTTCTGTTGCCGCTATAACAACAAATACATAAAAATAGAAAAAAAATAAGTATTGAAACAACTAAACGTAATTTTTTGCTTGTTTTTGCTCGATATTGATAACGGTAACAGGTAGACGCTTTAAACTTTTCACAGAATGATTAGATATATACTTCCTGTGGAAATCAATAGTTAAATTAACATAAAATAAAAAATTAAGGGGGCTCCCATACAAGAAACGTAATTTTTTGCTTATTGTTGCTCGATATTGATAACGGTTAAAGGTAGACGCTTCAAATTTTCACAGAATATTAAGTTTTGTACTTAGTGTAGAAATAAGTAGTTAAATTAAAATAAAATAAAAAATAAGGGGGGCTCCCATACAATAAACGTGATTTTTATGCTCGTTTTTGATTTAGTGGGCAGGGGTGTTTAATTTACTATACTATACTATAGAGAATGGGAATATACTCTTGATGGTACGGAACCCTCAGCGCAGGAGCCCGACTCGCACTTGACCAATTTTTATAGATAACACTGCGATCGCAAGTCCGACTCGTTCTTGTGCGGTTTTTTATTTTATTTATTTTTAAATAAAATGGGAGTACAAGTACCAGCAAATATGAAGCATTAAGGTATAATCAAATATATTTTTCAAAATTGCTGACGATAACTAATTTAGGATATTTAATAAAATCCAGTAGTAAAGTTTACATAATAATCAATATAAATCTAATAATAATAATAAGTATGTACTTAGACCTTGCTCATGAGATTACCGCCATGTGGAGTGTGAACTCGACGATTATTGTTCCGATAGTCGTTTCAGTTAACGGTCTTATAGCAAAAAACTTCGACCAACATCTTAAGAAGCTTTCGCTCAACTGTTGGATCAAGGGCCGTATACAGAAAGCAGTGGTCCTGGAAACGGCACGCATTGTGAAGAGGTTCCTCACTCTTGAACCCTGACCACCGGTAGCTTGGGCCGTAAAGGCTCCGCGACCAGTGGATGACTCAATTTTTTAATATTTTTAAACGTGTTTTTTTTATTTATTTTTAGGGACATTGTTAAAAATATTATTAAATTGTAATAAAAATAATAAGTATGTACTTACCAGTTAGAAATCGGAAATAAACATCGAATTCAAGAACTTGTTTTATAAAAGTAAATAATTATTTATTCTTAAATTAAAAACCAAGCTACACAAAATGAAGTGGTCAAAATAACTCAACAATCTCCATGTGAATGTTGTAAAATATGTTAAATCTACATCCGTTACCTCGTATTAGTCATCCGTATATTTCAATTTAATTTTATTTTACTGAAAATTATCAATCCCATGAGGATAAAAGCATGTACTCGTATAATATGTATAAACAACAGGAAAAACAGAAACAAAATTTATTGATAGGTGTTTTAAATTTACAAATGGCAATACTTATCTAATAATAATCCCACAGCAATATTGCGACTAAAATAGAGCATGAAATTAGTATCAGAAGTAAATTATTACAAAACTTAAAGTTATAAATACCTAATAATGATAGAGGTGCGAATGCAAAAAATGCAAGAAAGAGGACAAAGATTTATAACAGGTCGTCACTCGCGCTCCAACTAGATAGAGCCTTTACAAACAACGACAGCTCCGTGAGTGCGGCAACTTTTTTTGTAGTGTGTGTGTCAATTTGAAATTTGTATGGTGCGCCGATGCTAGTGTGTGTGAAAAATTATGTAGCGACGGTTCTGGTTTGCCAATTTAGGCAAAGTATTTTATGCTACACTGAAGTCGAGGACGGCCTCTTAGACCTCTGTGAAAAAGGACATAAATTATTTTTCATCTCACCCGCTCGGAAAAGGGATCTTTAATGCCCAAAATGCGGGCGCGAAATGCTATTATATTCCCTAGGCTGCAAAATCATTTTCACTTCTCCCTAGGGAGAGAAAGCATTATGAAAATCCTTTCTTTACCTAGGGCTGGAAAGCATTTCCAAAGTCAACGTAATATCGTAATCGCATACAACGAGCTGCATCGAAATGGTTATCTTTATAAAATAGGATACTTTAAACTAAGGGGGTCCGAGTTTTGAAACTTTTGTCGTTCATACAAATGATTAAAGTTGGTACCCATCCCACTGTATGGTTAGTACTGCCACTCAATATAAATACGGAACCTAATAAAACATTAAAATCATAATGATAATTGCGCAATGCAAAAAGTCCTCCTTAAAAGTCTATGGTAGATCAGCAGGTATCTTTAATCTGTGATTGGCAGGAGTCGAGTAGGTGCTTAACTTGGAAATTAATAACTCGCTTTAATAATAATCTGATTTGTTTATTGTTATCATTAAATCATAAACATAATATAACATCATGTGCATAATTTTATTCCTATATATAATATAACTAGCTGATCTGGCAAACGTTGTTTTGCCCTTAGGGGTAATAAAAAATAGATAAATTGAGATTTAAACTATCCTATCTCTCAAGTTGGATCGAACTGCACATGGTGTGCGAATTTTATTGTAATCGGTTAAGTGGTTTAGGAGTACATTGAGGACAAACATTGTGACACGAGATTTATATATATTAAGATAAGATTGGTGTTTAATTTTGTTAAAAGATTTATTTAAGTAATTATGTGACTTTTATCGATTGATTGTTTTGTAGCTACGAGTATATACTATGGCGTAAGTTTTGTAATAAAATTTTATTTTCCTGGTCATTCGTGTATAAAGTCATGTTTGCAACTGTTCGTAATTAGTCATTTCAGTTCTCGTACTATCCTACCAGCACTCTAATTAAAATGACCCTCGCCTTACGATGCAGTTCAGAAACCTATTTGACACAAAACTTAGTCTAGCAATTACGAGTAGCACATATCTGGTAGACAAACATCCGTTTAGGCTTATTTATGTGATTTTGTTCAAAAATTTCACTGTCGCATCGTCTTTGTTAAATTACCAATGATTTGGTAAACGTACATGGAAAGGTATTTCTATTTTATTATGGTAAAACGTTTTTGAGAAAAATCCACAAAACCTCAAATTTTGACCTATGGCACCGAATAAGTAGCACATACATATTAACTATCGATGTTGCTTTTTTAAATTTTATTTGTAATGGTAAACTCTCCACCAATATTTGGGCCTGTGGTAGTTATTGTTATTTGACCACTATTTTTATGTCTAAATTGACCGGACTACAAATTATCCCGCGTATGATCCGATATAAGCGTTGCAGTTGGGGCAGTAATGATCGGCGTTGTTGCAGGAGTCCACGCAATAGGATACTTTTAAACAGTCAAATTATCCCGCATATGTTCCGATATAAGCGTTGCAGTTGGGGCAGTAATGATCGGCGTTGTTGCAGGAGTCCACGCAATAGGATACTTTTAAACAGTCAAATTATCCCGCGTATGTTCCGATATAAGCGTTGCAGTTGGGGCAGTAATGATCGGCTTTGTTGCAGGAGTCCACGCAATAGGATACTTTTAAACAGTCAAATTATCCCGCGTATGTTCCGATATAAGCGTTGCAGTTGAGGCAGTAATGATCGGCGTTGTTGCAGGAGTCCACGCAATAGGATACTTTTAAACAGTCAAATTATCCCGCGTATGTTCCGATATAAGCGTTGCAGTTAGGGCAGTAATGATCGGCGTTGTTGCAGGAGTCCACGCAATAGAATACTTTTAAACAGTCAAATTATCCCGCGTATGTTCCGATATAAGCGTTGCAGTTGGGGCAGTAATGATCGGCGTTGTTGCTGGAGTCCACGCATTCGGATAATTTTAAACAGTCAAATTATCCCGCGTATGTTCCGATATAAGCGTTGCAGTTGAGGCAGTAATGATCGGCGTTGTTGCAGGAGTCCACGCAATAGGATACTTTTAAACAGTCAAATTATCCCGCGTATGTTCCGATATAAGCGTTGCAGTTGGGGCAGTAATGATCGGCGTTGTTGCAGGAGTCCACGCAATAGGATACTTTTAAACAGTCAAATAATCCCGCGTATGTTCCGATATAAGCGTTGCAGTTGGGGCAGTAATGATCGGCTTTGTTGCAGGAGTCCACGCAATAGGATACTTTTAAACAGTCAAATTATCCCGCGTATGTTCCGATATAAGCGTTGCAGTTGGGGCAGTAATGATCGGCTTTGTTGCAGGAGTCCACGCAATAGGATACTTTTAAACAGTCAAATTATCCCGCGTATGTTCCGATATAAGCGTTGCAGTTGAGGCAGTAATGATCGGCGTTGTTGCAGGAGTCCACGCAATAGGATACTTTTAAACAGTCAAATTATCCCGCGTATGTTCCGATATAAGCGTTGCAGTTGAGGCAGTAATGATCGGCGTTGTTGCAGGAGTCCACGCAATAGAATACTTTTAAACAGTCAAATTATCCCGCGTATGTTCCGATATAAGCGTTGCAGTTGGGGCAGTAATGATCGGCGTTGTTGCAGGAGTCCACGCAATAGGATACTTTTAAACAGTCAAATTATCCCGCGTATGTTCCGATATAAGCGTTGCAGTTGGGGCAGTAATGATCGGCTTTGTTGCAGGAGTCCACGCAATAGGATACTTTTAAACAGTCAAATTATCCCGCGTATGTTCCGATATAAGCGTTGCAGTTGGGGCAGTAATGGTCGGCGTTGTTGCAGGAGTCCACGCAATAGGATACTTTTAAACAGTCAAATTATCCCGCGTATGTTCCGATATAAGCGTTGCAGTTGAGGCAGTAATGATCGGCGTTGTTGCAGGAGTCCACGCAATAGAATACTTTTAAACAGTCAAATTATCCCGCGTATGTTCCGATATAAGCGTTGCAGTTGGGGCAGTAATGATCGGCTTTGTTGCAGGAGTCCACGCAATAGGATACTTTTAAACAGTCAAATTATCCCGCGTATGTTCCGATATAAGCGTTGCAGTTGGGGCAGTAATGATCGGCTTTGTTGCAGGAGTCCACGCAATAGGATACTTTTAAACAGTCAAATTATCCCGCGTATGTTCCGATATAAGCGTTGCAGTTGGGGCAGTAATGGTCGGCGTTGTTGCAGGAGTCCACGCAATAGGATACTTTTAAACAGTCAAATTATCCCGCGTATGTTCCGATATAAGCGTTGCAGTTGGGGCAGTAATGATCGGCTTTGTTGCAGGAGTCCACGCAATAGGATACTTTTAAACAGTCAAATTATCCCGCGTATGTTCCGATATAAGCGTTGCAGTTGAGGCAGTAATGATCGGCGTTGTTGCAGGAGTCCACGCAATAGGATACTTTTAAACAGTCAAATTATCCCGCGTATGTTCCGATATAAGCGTTGCAGTTAGGGCAGTAATGATCGGCGTTGTTGCAGGAGTCCACGCAATAGAATACTTTTAAACAGTCAAATTATCCCGCGTATGTTCCGATATAAGCGTTGCAGTTGGGCCAGTAATGATCGGCGTTGTTGCTGGAGTCCACGCATTCGGATACTTTTAAACAGTCAAATTATCCCGCGTATGTTCCGATATAAGCGTTGCAGTTGGGGCAGTAATGGTCGGCGTTGTTGCAGGAGTCCACGCAATAGGGAATGCACACGCAGGGCCACAAACTGAAACAAAAACATTTTAGAAATTAATATTATATAAATCGCTCAAAATCTTTTTGAAAATAGAATCCTAATCCCCTTAAGACGCTTCACGCTAGTCTAGTGCCACCACATGAAAAGACTTTTCAAGGGATTAGGTATGATAGTATACAAGGTGTAAGGAGACCACTTCCGAAAAGAAATATAGGCGATCGTACTCGTCACTACTAATAAGGTACCATACGAAAATCATCAATCAATCAATCAATCAATACATATAATAAATCTCTTGTTTGTCTGTTTGTCTGTTTGTCTGTCTGTTTGTACGGGCTAATCTTTGGAACGGCTGGACCGATTCCAATGAAATTTTGTGTGGTGGTAGCCTATGTCCCTGGTCAACATATAGGATACTTTTCATCCCGTTAAAATAAAGAGTTCCCGTGGGATAGTTAAAAAACTGCAATTAATTTAACAGCTTTGTAAACAACAACTAATGAACTTAATTTAGTAAAATTGGTTATGCTGATACCTTATGTTGCCTTTTTAACAAAATATATATATAGTAAAACTTATTAATCCAATCGAGTTCCCGCGGGAAAGAAAACATTACAAAAACAGTTAGCAGGCGTCTTTCAAGTAACGGATTTTAATGAAATTTTATGATCCTACTTTATATATATGCCCGGTCAACATTTAAGATACTTTTCATCCTGAAAAATTTGAGAGCACCCGTGGGATGTTTAAAAAAACCTATAGCTACTTATCTCCGTAGCACAATCAAAACGGGGTCGAAATATCGACAGTTTAAATCGTCCTTTTGATCGTGCAACTTGGTATGACTATACAAGATAACCCGTACGTAGCAGGAACGGGTTGCTACGTACACAGTAGCGCATCAGAATGCTTATCAATACATATAATAAATCTGTTGTTTGTCTGTTTGTCTGTTTGTCTGTCTGTTTGTACGGGCTAATCTTTGGAACGGCTGGACCGATTCCAATGAAATTTTGTGTGGTGGTAGCCTATGTCCCTGGTTAACATATAGGATACTTTTCATCCCGGTAAAATAAAGAGTTCCCGTGGGATAGTTAAAAAACTGCAATTAATTTAACAGCTTTGTAAACAACAACTAATGAACTTAATTTAGTAAAATTGGTTATGCTGATACCCTATGTTGCCTTTTTAACAAAATATATATATAGTAAAACTTATTAATCCAATCGAGTTCCCGCGGGAAAGAAAACATTACAAAAACAGTTAGCAGGCGTCTTTCAAGTAACGGATTTTAATGAAATTTTATGATCCTACTTTATATATATGCCCGGTCAACATTTAAGATACTTTTCATCCTGAAAAATTTGAGAGCACCCGTGGGATGTTTAAAAAAACCTATAGCTACTTATCTCCGTAGCACAATCAAAACGGGGTCGAAATATCGACAGTTTAAATCGTCCTTTTGATCGTGCAACTTGGTATGACTATACAAGATAACCCGTACGTAGCAGGAACGGGTTGCTACGTACACAGTAGCGCATCAGAATGCTTAATTACAATATCTGGGCGTTGGTATCATCTCAGAATAAGATAAGTTTGGTTAGTATAGATATTACAATCCACGATGACACGCCCCACTCTATCTTACTCCATGCGAATTGAGTAACATAAGCGATTTCGACAGAGTGTATAAGTAGAGGAAGACCAAAGAAGATATAGGTAAATTGTGTAAAAGAAGATAGCACGTTGACAGGAGAGATTGGAAGAAGACTCCTTTACGGGTCCATCGAACCCAAGGACCACTCATTTTGTACGGGAAATCTTGGGAAAATTAAGAAATTCCACGGGAAACATTTTTGTAAAAAAAACGAACTGCACGCGGGCGGAGCCGCGGGCAACAGCTAGTACGCAATAAAATTTGTACTTTAGGTAAGCTGGAGGGTGCTTGCGCTCTTGGCGAACAGCTGATCTACCGCTGCGAGTGTGCTACTGATGGACGATGACCTCTACAGTCCGACAAGGCTCTCTTGGCACTCGAATGACATTGTCAGGAGGGCGTTGTTATAGAACAAAGGCAGCCAGAAAATAAAATCTCCTCAATTTTACTTTTATTTTAGTTAATATTAAGCAAAAACAGCACAACATTACCGATATACCGACAGAGAGAACTATCAAACAGTATCACAAGATAGCGGCGCGGTTAGTTCCGATTTTGGCCACGCGCCAAAATAGCCATATCGCACCTTAGCATCAGATATTAAATCATATTTTGCTGTTTGAATTATAATGGAGATTTTTTAACAAAATTAACGGATTTTTGATGTTTTTTTTTTTAACTGTTCTTATTGTTCTTATTGGTTTCAATTTATTTGCATTTTTATGTATGGTGATTGGTGTATTGGTGGTAGTCATGAGTATACTATCATTCTATATTTGTTTTCGTAAGCTATCTCTTCACACCCTGTATTTAAGGACTAACCCTAAAAGTATTAGGCAAGTAATCTTGACAAGAAAGAATAAATACATACCCTAAAAGACAAAGAATACCAGCGCACATATGTGTCCTCATAGACGGAATACGTTCCACCCTTGTGATAATTTGCTGATTGCAAGACCGGCACACGTAGTGAGTGGGTCCTGGCGCCATACCGTTAGTAACAATCACAGCTGGATATAAGGAGGATCCATGGATCACTGTGGTATTGGGGTGTACCACAGTTACTTGTGGCTGGCTCGTGACCGCGTAGCCAGCTGGAGCCGCGTACCCGGATTGGGATGGGTAACTCGGTCCGGGGGGAGGACCCGGGTACGGTGGGGGATCTGTCCCCGGATATGCATGTTGTTGAGAACTACCCCCCAGGTCTTTCACTGAAATTATATGAAAAAAATAAAGTTACATTATTTTGTAATTAAAGCTTGTAATATGCACGAATACGATGATTTATTTGTGTCTGATATTTCTTCGCCGTTCGCAAGGCATCGCGATTAGGTATAATAATAATAGTCAATTTATTAATTGCTTTCAATTACATTTTATTTTATTTTTGATGTTTTTGATATATTGGGCAAATTGGAATGAAATTGAAAAATACCGGTCCCTCCCTTTATCTGCAAAGTTTACGATTCCAAAATTCTCAAATAATTATTATTAATAGGGATTGATATATTTTACGGGAATAATAAAATCAATTCTACTGTATCTAATATAAAGTTAAGTTAATAACCTCAAAAAATAAAGTAAAGTTTGAGGTTCGGTAAAAAAGTGATTATTATGCTGGTTTTACTTTTCTAATGTACTACGGAATCCTCGGTGCGCGAGTCAGACTCGCACTTGGCCAATTTTTTTTTAATATATTTAAATAATAATGCTTCAAAATAAAAATCCTTAGAGCTTAATCATATAGATACTTACTCGTTCGTATAAAAGATTACTTAGATAAGGTGTAAAAAACAATGTATTTTTGCTAATAAATTTTAGAGAATAAATATAGTCCTAATCACTCAGTACTAAAGATAGCAGCGAGTATTGGAATAATTAAATGTGATACGTGATTCATAGGTATAAGAAAACAATTTATTGGAATATTTATGTATTTATTGTAATATTATAACCAGACTGCAAACAGATAAATACAAGTATGGGCCCATAAAAATATAATCATTGAAATATTTATTAGTCAACAAACATTATACTCATACGAAGAGCAAAAAGTTTTAGAGTCTAGATTATTTAATAAGTATACTTATTTATTTTTATTGGTTAGACGTCATCATACCTAAAATTAATTTGAACTCCCGTGACGATAATTTAATAGGTATAGATATTTCTATCCACATTTATATCCACGATGACGCGCCCCACTATGTCAAATTATGGAATAAAACAAGCGAAGGAAGGAAGGAAGGAAACGAATCGAATAAAACAAGCGATTTTGACGAAGTGGGGCGCATCTTCGTGGATCGAAATATCTATGGCACGTAGGTACACAGCACATTATGGTACACAAAATTCATTTAATAATGATAAGATTTGATTATGATCTAATTGGGAACACTATTATATTCTTCAAAAATCTCTACACCTATCGAAGCACGCCTACCTATAAATTCTGTCTGTACTATGACCCGCCGTTTGTTAAAAACTTGTTTATTAGATAAAATCAAAACAGCTAATACAACAATCTGTCTAGGAACCATGAGAGCTTGTACAAAAACATATCCAAGAATCAGGGAAGTGAGCACTTACTTTTTGTATCCATTTTTTGATCAATCAGCCTTCAGCACTGGTAATGCGTTTTGTTGGAATCACAATTATCGATTGCCTGACCGAACAAAAGAGTAATGCTCCGTGGCACTTCTATCTCCAGTAATTCAGTCGATATCAGATTAGCCACTATCAAAAATTGATAAAAAACCTAATATCCGTTGTATCATATGAGTCAAAAAAATTACTTTTAAAGTGAAACTTTTATTGTATCAACCCAACCATTGAATGTCTCATTACTGCCGGGCCGACGCCAGATGTCGTTTCAATAGCGTAATTTTATAGCGACGTCTCTAAAATTAATGTTGTGGTTCGACTCGTTGACGACCCCAGTTTCAGCAACCAACTGCAACCCTTAAAACACCGTATGGACGTTAGCTCTCTATGTGTGTTCCATGTGTTGATGGTTATTCAATGGAGAGTGCTCTGAAGAGCTGTTTGATAATATGATCCCATCTACTATTTTCTCTATGCGCACACTCCGGCGGAGAAACGTTCCATCTATAGACCTGGATGGCTGGCAATCCACGACCATCCGGTATGCCAGATCCTTCTTTTCACGCACTTGAAAACTATGGAACCAGCTACCAGCAGCAGTATTCCCTCATAGCTAGACAAGAGGTTATTCAAACAAATTCTTTAAGATCTGACAACGCTATTGCAGTTCTTCTGGTGCTGCTATCCATCTTAATAACTTGTAAAAGGGTAAAAGTAACCCCTAATAGTTTCTTAACAGCATCGCGCAAGTATGACCGCCATATCGTTACCTTAACCCAACTGAAATCGGGAATCGAACCCGCGGCCTCACACTCGTAGGTATCCGACCGCTCGTCATCTGTGCCAGAGAGGTCATTTGTACATCCTTGTTTGCCTTAAAAAAAGTGTGGTTTTTCTTTCTGTTTGCATATTAGTACATAAATAGATTATATTATATATAAATATACATAAATTATAAATGAATATACATATTTTGTAGTAAATATGTATATTTATTTTGTCGGGACGCCGGATGGGAATTTTGAGTAAAATTGTTTTACTGGTAAAGCCTATAAATTCCATCACTTATTTAGGTCTTCCTTGCATCAAATTACGAGATACCTGCCATGTTTACGTTAAAATGTTTATCGGAAAACAAATAAACTCACAAACATTTGTTTAATATTATTTAAATTTATTTTATTTAATATGCCGTTGAGTAAAGATAGTTACATATTATAACTTATCATTGGATATTTCTATCACTATACCTGATAGAAATACAAATGACTTTATTGCAAAATATACGTTATTGAATGAGGGGTATAATTTGGTACTAAATCACTACATAATGTACTTATTTACCAATACAATAGTGTACAAGAAAAAGTACACTTAGATACATACATGCGTGATAGTTTAAAATTAAAATTTATTAAACTTAACAATAAACACAGATCTATTATAAAGAATCATAATATAACCTAATAAGATTTGAGAAATCGGACAAATAATTGTTTGTATTTGTGTTTCCCAGAATACAAAAAAAAAATTGTGCCAGATACAAAGGATACAAAAACGTGGTTGCTTGTCTTGTTGAACTTATCTTCTTGCGATAATATTAATATAATCAGTGCCTATAGGGGGGTCAAAATAATCAGTCACCTCCAGTAAAACTCGCTCGATCAAGTTAAGCTTGTACTTTTGTTTCCAGTACCTAGTAGTACCTTGTTTTCAAAAAGATGCACAACTGTTACACAAAATACTCGCGCTCAGGCACTGATTTAAAGAGGCAGTTCTAAATAGCAGTTTTGATAAGTTAAAAATTAAAAATGGCATGTTTAATAACCTAGTTCAGCAGTTAAAACTAAGCAGTAAAGTAAACAAAAATGAGTAATAAAAAATAATGAACTGGATCAGTGAATATATAATTGAGCAGGAAAATAATTAAATGGGTGGTAAAAAAAATTGAACGAGCGGTTACGCGTGGGCAGTAAGAAATCGGAATTTGTCGGTAAGAAATCTCATTCTAAGCAATTCTATAAACAATGAGGTGGTAAAATACAATAAAAAAAACAGTACTTAAATAGTAATGAAAAATTAAATTACTTTTGCTTTGACTGAAGGAATGGTAGGTCTAGGACACGGGACCCGTTGCGGGGGGGATGGGAGGGGGTGAGGGGGAGGGGAGGGGTAGGGGGAGTCTACCCCCCAAGCCAAATCGTACGAGGCCTAATACTTTTCGAGAAATATTTTTTTGAAATTAAAAAATCTTCACCTCTTCTCATTATTTATGTCTTTAATCTTCTTAAAGGCCAGTCGACGGAGCCCCGCTTCGCGGGGCTCCTATTTCTGGGTGGTCATAAAAGAAAATAACCACTCAGAAGGATGGCGGGGCCTTGCAGGCCCCGCCATCCTCTTCGTCACCTAACCCAGCCGAGTCGGGGTGCCCTCAAGTCCCGAGCTCGCTTCGCTCGCTCCTGGACCCTAAGTCGTTTGTGCAGTGATTTACGAAAGTTAGTGACAGTGTGATACAAATCTTTCGTAAAAATATTAGCAAACTGGCAAAAAATACGTAAACATAACCTAAAAAAATGTGATTTATAATAATAATTTTTCTTATTATTTCTCGTTAATTTGAGTTATTTACGAAAGCTAGTGACATTGTGAAGTGTATTACATAAAAAACTTTCGTGAAAATACCACTCGGACAAAAACTTCCTTTTTTGTCCGAGTGGAATGTTTTTAGCTTCAACTGGAGGTACTGCGTACTTCAGAGAACCTTTAAGAGAAAAGGAACCGCTCATTCCATCATTTTTACCGCTCATTCAGTTATTGGACTGCTAAATTATTTTTAGAATTGATATTGTATGATAAAATAACCGACTAATTGATTCTTTATTACTGTTCATGTTTTACTGTCGCAATAATTAATCAACCGCCATTAAATTAAATAACTGCTCAATATGTTTTCCAACTGATCATAATAACATCTCGAATATTTAAATAACAGCTCAAAAAATTAGTTCCCTTAATTAAATACATACTTAAATATACGCATTATACTTTCTATAAACTAGGTTCCAACTTATTCTTTTTCACTTATTTAACAAAACAAATACTCATTCATCAACGTTATAGATACATAATATTTTATTCAGAAATCAGTGATTATTTGATCCAAGATACGAGCTGCAATTGGGACAGTAATGATCGGCCTTCTTACAAGAGTCTACACAGTAAGGAGTGAACACACAGCACCACAATCTGAAACAATCATAAAAAGAGTAAAAACCTAAAAAAAATCCGAAATAAAGTGTAATTAGTCCAGAGTATTAGTTGCCTACATTTTAAATATCAGCCAAATCAACTACTGAACTGATTTGTCTGTTTGTTGGAACGTTCAAACAGACTCTAACAAACTTTCATATTTAAACCATGAATATTTTTTTGCGCAACAACGCCACGTCTACGTTGAGAGTCTCTGGCGTTGAGAAACAGACGTTGGCGAAACGCCGACGCTCGCATAACGCCCAGTGGGATAGCAGCCTTAGCGTTCCTTCAAATGTATGCGCAGGACGCGACGTCAACGTGACGTTGGAGAAACGCCGACGCTCGCATAACGCCCAGTGTAATAGCAGCCTTAGCTTTCTTCAAATGTATGCGCAGCGACGCGACGTCAACGGGGAGAGTCTCTGGCGTTGAGAAACAGACGTTGGAGAAAACGCCGACCTCGCATAATGCCCTATGGGATAGCGGCCTTAGTGTGTGAAGTTTCATTTTAATCCGACGCTGTGAAGACCGAGCACGAGCCGAACACAATTCGTGCCGTGTGGACCGACTTGCAAGCCTCGAACTAGCGCGCTGCGAGAATTTCGTTTGTGCTCGGCTGCGTTGTAGGTACGTTGTACGTCCACACTTGACGCCACGAACGACGAAGCGAAACGGCCCCGGTTGTGCTTCGCCCGTGCTCGGTTCGCCTAGCGTAGACCCACACATGTAACTATACAATGTACATACCCTAAGACACAAAACAGCGCTGCAAACAAATGTGTTTTCATGGTGTTAACATTTTCCACTCTTGTAACTATTTGCTGATGGCACGACCTGCAGTAATACGGCTGTGATTGTGGCGCCATATAATTGCTATGGGCGACAACAACTGCGGGTCCTTGTATGATTGAGACAAATGGTTGAGATGCGCCAACATTTGTTGGGCCAGCTGGATTGGGTTCTGGACCAGAGTACGGCGGTGGATCAGCACTTGAACGCGTGTAATCTTGGTCTGGATAGTTGCTAATATCTTTCCCTGAAATAAAATTAATAAATGTTTATATTTACGTTAGAATAACTATAGCTCATTGGTACAGACCTCTGCCATTCGTCAAGGAGTCGGGAGTTAGAATTTTGGGCACGCGTCTGACTTTTCGGAGTATTATAAAAAAATATCGTGAGGAAACCAGGCGGGCCATGGCGAAACTCCTCTCATTCTGTGAGGAAAATATAAACTTATTCCTTGGTCTGAGAGAAAATTCCCACCCAGAAGCAGTATGATGAATAGGGTATTTGACTCCAATTTTTTTATTACTTTATTATAAAGTAGAATTAAAATAATGACGTGCACTGAAAGAACTAATTAAATCGATCAAATAACAAAAAAGTTATAAGCATTTAAAGATTTGTGATTAGACAGAGATAGCAACAGAGACATTGTGACGTCACACCGTACCAATGCCATAGTAGCTTCGTGCGGCTTCATACAAATTTTCGTTTTGCGAGAAAGGGATAGAAGATCCTCCCACTCCAAAGTTTAAACGCCTGTAACTTTGTAAATCTTCGTTGGATTTTAATATTTCTTTCACTGCACGTTATTATTTTTATCCTAGTTTATAATAAAGTAATATTTTTTATCAAATTCAAAAGTAGTGTAAGACCCCATTATAGTGATCAATTGTTATTGATATGCAGGAACCACAATTAAATTTAGGTATAACAGTCAAATATATGTTACATATGAGAAAATGGAACCATAAATAATTGTAGATACTTTTATATAAATGATTTTGTTGGAAAAATGATGCTTTTCACAGAATAGATAGGAAGCTATATGGCCTTAACAATATCAACAAAATAACAAGCAAACCCCGAGTCGCCCTTGACCGGTGTTTTTTAATTATAGTTATTTGACATTTTTATAGTACAGATTTTGGAGGACTTTTTACGCACACGAAAACATAGGTAAATCCTAGTTTCCTTTTTGAATCTCAGATCCTCTAGCCCTCAGGTTTTAAAAACATATCACACAAAACATCTAAATTCAAACACAAGGTTTATAGTTACAACAGTTTAGTAATAACTCTGAATTTAAACCACCTAAAAGTGGAAAAATATTACACCAATAAAGGCACTAACTTTTAGCATCCATTTCTAGTTCTAGCCTTCGATAATGTTGATGCGTTTACAAAATGGTCTTCTTTCTTTCACTAAAGTTTATTTATCTATGGCGATATGTAAAAAATATATGCATACTTCACAGTTGGTGATAAAAATACCTGATAATAAATATTACGAATCTGAAAAACACCTATGACGACAAAGATAAAGAAGAACCCACCCAAGAACACAAAGAGGGTTCCGCCCTTTTTAACTTGGAATATAATTATGTTTGTTTAGGTGGAATCCTGCAACTAAGTTTTGAAGCAGGTATCGTATTGTATACAGCTGATTGAACTGATGTATTGTCAGTTTAGTTTGGATGACAATGCACGGTTAGCCACTGCGGTGTAAATTGACCTTGAAGAAACAAGAAGAAAACCCCTTGAAAAGGGTAACGTTGTATTTTCATGCCTAAAATGAACCGTCTTAGCCTTACTTTTCTGCGATCTTCACAGAAACCTGTCGGGAATGGCGGATCCGTTCGCTACATTGACCACCTATCGAAGACAGCCGTCATTTTCATACATTTTTTTTTAATTTCGTTCCATTTGAGGGATCGCATACAAGTCATATTATGAGCTGCCCTTGGATGGGCCCTAAGCCTACATTGCGCACATCAAAAACGTCCACAAATATGTTGAGTGAGTTCACTCAACATGCTATATTTCACTTGTGTCAAAGAGAGTGACAACGTGTCACACAAGACAAAAACGTGGACGTTTTTGGAGGTTTAGGGCCCATCTAGCGATTTAAATCTTTGGCTGCAGGTATATATAGCTCGGTCAACATTGTTATATGGGTGACCGTATAGGGGGCCGCAAAAACACGTTAAATACAGGGAACTGTTTCTCTCAGACTAAGAAGTAGGAACTTTATAGCTGCTCGTGATCTATATTATAATCAAAGCAATAGACTTAGACTAGACTTTACTTATACTTTTATTTATTTTGTAAATAAATAAAATAGGCTACTAATTCCGTTCATCATCATCATAACCAATGCATTTTCTCCAAAACTAAATCAGCTGATTTCATGACTGAAATAGGTAGAACCCTAAAAAAGTGCCATTAGCTGACAACTCTTATCTCTTAGATTAGTTGAGAAGGATAAGGTTAACCGAAATTAATGTACCTATTCGACGAAAACCTTTCGTACGTATCCATCGAATACACTATTACTTATTTTGGCGGTGACATCCTATATTTACATTACGAGTAAAATTGTAAAGATTTTGTTTTGTATTCTAATTAAACAAGAAATAATAACGAACAATAAAAGAATAATGACCAAAATATTCTAAGAAAATAAAATAATGTTTTTTAAGTACCATTGGCACTAGGAATTTGTTTTTAATATCTGGTATATAATTTTTCATACAAAAAGTTATCGTATTTTATTTTCGATTTTATTGAGAAGTACAACTTGTTATTTGGCTATAACTTTGGAATCCGGATATTAATTAAAAAAATAATAATTGTAGGAGTTAAAGTGGAGAACGTAATCTATAAAAAATTATGGATCAGTTTTTTACGGGATTACATACATTCATGGTCAGTATCCTTTAATCAGTCAGAGAATGTTCTTTGTATTTATAGCCTAAATTAAATACGCTTGACCAAATTGCGGTTCAATCCAAGGGTACGAGTATATCAGACAGTATCACCTGACACGTAAGTTAATCTTGATTGAAAGCCTATTTGGCTAATGTAACCACCACACCACAGTGCAATCTATCACTTAGAGAATACCTGCGTTATATCTTTTATTAAAGCCGTTTCATAATCATCATCACAATGTAATATTATGATTATAACAGTCAATACGGACTTCCACGGTTGGTAGGGCTTTCCAAGCCCTTTCACGACCCGTGCAGGGTCGGTAAAATGCTGTAATTAATTAGGATAGGCCAAGGCATTGGCAAAAAGGAAATTCGTTTTTTTCATGCTCAATATCATCTTCAACTGAAAGGAGACGTGTGGAGTCAGCATCGTCTATTTAAAGAATTGTCACGAGTCACGTTTGAAAGGACTTGAACATTGATTAAACAATTAAATTACTTGACCTGATAAATTGAGCAGCCAAGCAAACAATTTTGCAATTGCCTTTACATCATCATATACTTTTATTGTAATTTATTATCATTTTGAAGTGGTGTGATGTTGTGTGTTATGAGTCATAGTCTAAGATAGCTATTTGCATCTTTCTTAGACTATGACTCATACCATCATTTTGATAAGATTAAGACAAGAGTACCAGCTAATTAGTATCATTATACTATAGTGTTAAAATGACGTATCAGCTACATGTTTGCAACTGATATCTATTAGAAAAGGATATGCACAGGACTAATAGCGAAGGTAACTAATAGCGAGTATCTACTTCTTCTTCAAGAGCATTCATATATCCATTGTTGGACAGGCCTCCTCATATAGACATACCATTTCTTGCATTGATGGGCTATTCTCGTCAACGATTTCCCTAAGAGGTAGGCAATGTCGTAAGACCATGTTGGTTGCCTAGTGAAGAGCATGGTCTCCATTCAAGTAGCAAACGGGTCCATCGGTCTACTGAAGTGTCCATTTCAACTTGGACCGGGACATCTTCAAAACAACATCAACAACAAGGTATATTATGTCTATGAACTTTGCTCAGCATCCATGCGTCATCTCATCAGAATATTGGTCCGAATCAAGCACAATACGCAGCGAGGGCTTACACAAAGGCGTATTTGTCCTAAAGGTAGGACTCAGAGCAAGCAATCACTTAATTGAAGCGACGCACCGCTTCGCCCGCTCGCTTCCAGCGATGTTAGTTTACACAAGTAAATCAATAGATTCAAAACATTGCTTTAACTTGCTATATCAAATGCAGTGAAGGTAATCCACAAATTATACACAATGGTGTCGATTCTTTTGCCTAAAATTTCTAAACTAAACTAAATTTACGCATCATACAATGGTGATAACCTTTCCAAAATGCTTTCCATGGAAAAGTATGTATAAAGAACTATTTTAGAGAATAATTCGTTTCGTTAATAAGTTTCGTTAATAATAACAGAGATTTTGCATAACAGAATTAGCTTAATATATACTTAGTAAGTAATAAGGAAAAGCTGTAGTGGTATGACTAATCTATTCTATTTCTATGCTGTTATTCAGTACGCATTGGAACGACATTCAAAAAATTTCGTAAAACTTTGCATTTGAAGTTTGAGAAAAACCAATGCCCCACCGTAAATAAGACCATGACCATCTCATTCTGAAGGGTAAATCCATGTTCAGCCATAGCAAATCATCGTTTTACAATATAATTCATAAAATGTATAAGAATGCCATATTAGAGACTAGAGATAAATAACTAGAGATGCTGTCGGTACCCAACTATTGGCCGATACGATATTAGGTATGCCGCAAGTCAAACCTAAAGCACAAAAATAGGTATGAAAAGCAAAACGTTAGGATATACAATTAAGTATTAAAAATTGTTTAAACTAGTAGTCGTGGCAACTAGCCAAACTATGTACCAACAATCATTGTATATTTTTACATCGATTACAAAAAATCTCGACACATAAATTATTGTTGTTATATTCATCTTTTAAACGGGACAGAAATTTTGCTACATAACTATAGTTAGGATATCAAATTTGATATTATTAAACGAGTATACTATATTATAGTATTATGTACCAGCTACCTGTATACTTTATTAGGTACTTATTTAAGTTAGCATATTGTTTACCATACTATTTTGTCAGCTTTTAATTCTGATGGCATTTCTTAGCCCAAATTCAAATATTTTGAAATAGCCCCCCGTGAAACAGTTCTTGAAACTTGACTGAAATTACGCGCAACAGTACTAAAGAAACATTTTCTTAGTACCATTAGTACTCTATATAATAGAGGTCAACAAGTTACGAGAATTTGGAGAGCTATGTGGCAAAATTTTTAAAGCGTCAAATCCAAAGCCTGTTTTGTTCTAATGTCCATGTTTATTTTTAAATTTTATAAACGCGTCGTGTGATCGCCTTAACAATCAACGAGCAAAAATTAACTAACACCTAAGACGCATTTAAGCGGGGAAGCGTGTCAGGTAGGGTGATTTTGGTTCAAAGTCGAAGAACCCTAGTTAATGTTTTCATCCATTAGCTCGACCGAGCACTTATGAAATTCGTGCCCGCGATCCGAACAAGATTACACGCTAGCCGACATCTCTTCAGTAATAGGGCTGTCACCTTTATTACTTCAGTTGTGCAGTTTTCACGAGAATTGATGATATGTGTTTATCTGTTATCCATTATTATCTTATTTATTTTGATAAAAAAATAACCCTGTAGAAAATTGAGATCGTCATGAACACGGATTAAGATGTCTTTAAATGTACCTTATAATTTTTCAACTCTCAAAATTGCACGGTCTTCAATATCTGATGATAGATGGCATAACCAGTCCCTTAGGATACGCTGACGGAGTTTTTGACGAGCGATAAATACATATCACGTCCTACGCTCGGATCACAAGCGGTACCATGGCATAACACCTGCCTGGAGGAAAATTTCCTTATTGTCAGAAGAACAGCGCTTCTTAGCAAGTAGGCAACTGAATGACCAATTACAATGACATCTTTATGTGTATTGCGTCCGTATTTTAAATTTGCTTGTGTGTGTTGCGGTAGTGGGGTGCGTTATTTCGGCTTGGACAAGCTGTAAAACACTTTTTATTTAATAAGTAAAATTATTATTTAATAACAGGCAACAGCCCTACAGAGCGGCTCGTTACAAATGTACCTTCGGGGTACACTCGTTCGTTACGTCTTAACATCGAACGTCCACATCATCATCAATCCTTTGATTATATATTCTCGTATATCAACAATCCTTAAATCATCTAATTATGCCCAACTCTAGGGAAAATGGTAATTCATGCCCCAGGCAACATCGTTTTGCTAATGAAATACAAGTGTGAGTATGAACGAGTTCTGCAAGATTATAGTAAAATCCTGAAACATATTTCAAATCTTCTAAACTCTAGCCAATCTGATAAAATCAAATAATTAAAAATCATTTTAAACATACACACACACTAATCTAATGTTAAAACTGTTAAACTCACAAAAACGTGTCCTTAAAAACCGAAAACAAATAAGAGTGTTCCAACCGCTCACTCCTTCACCATTCTCTACCGTCTAGCTCCAACCATTGATGTAAAATTTTGCACAAAGGCACCTACCTATAATTTATGATGTGGACAAGGGTCAAGGAAGGCCAATTTCAGTTCCTTTTGCATCACCCGAATAACACAAGAGTAACCCGCACTAACTTGTACATTTATTATCGTATCGAATATGTAAATTTACCAATATTGATACCATGATAATAGCATAACTTTTACGTTTTAAAATCGCACCAAAATTTCTAACAGTAATCTCTTTTGGGAACCCAGTTAAAATGTCGCATAGATAACGGTGTTGTAACGCGCACAAAATTTCAAACTGTCCGGAACAAATCCCTGCGTGGCGCTGCTTTGAAATATTTATGATCCGTTGTGTACCGTCATATCTCTGGCTTTCCACGCACTTCCACAACATTGAACGAGACACGATGGAAAAACTAATGGGGACAACACAATATGTAGACCGTATAGCTATGACTCCTGCACCTAACCATGTTGAGAAAAATGAGCCAATACTATTTTGAATTTAATTTGTGAACTCACGATTTATTGTCGTGCGGATCAATGACTATGACACACAGGTCGTGCGGATCAATGACTATGACAGCAAAGAGTCTCAACTTAATTTCGGTGTTCCACAGGGTAGCGTTCTCGGACCTACCCTTTTCCTAATTTATATTAACGAGTTGTGCATGCTTCCACTTCCTAAATGTAAGATAATTACTTATGCGGATGATACAGTACTTCTTATCCAGGGAAATAGCTGGAAAGATGCCCAAAATATCTCCGAATCTTCATTAAGATCCGTCTTGAAGTGGCTGCAACAGAACCTGCTTACTATAAATGTACCTAAAACTAAATTCATTTCATTCGCTTCTTCTTCACCTTCCCAAGCCCCTCCTTCGTTTAACATCCGTGCCCACACATGTTTAAATGACAGTAAACTTTGCAATTGTGAATCAATAGAGCGCTCGCAAAGCACCAAGTACCTGGGTGTGATAATGGATGGTTCGATGACCTGGAGGCAACATATTGACTCTATTGTGCCTCGGGTCAGAAAACTTATCTTTATTTTTAAAAAACTAAGGAACGTAGTGGATTCCAAATGTTTAGAAACAGTATATGATTCATTGGCAAAATCTGTTCTCACATACTGCATTACCTGTTGGGGTGGTTCTGGGTCAACTTTGATGCTGAGACTGGAAAGAATCCAAAGATCAGTTCTTAAGGTCATGTACAACAAACCCATCTATTTTCCTACGAACCAGCTTTACAAAATCACCAAGGTACTTACAGTGAGACAGCTGTTTGTCCTGTCTACGATCCTCCGCAAACATCGTGAGATCCCATATGATCCCAACTTACCAATTAAGCGTAGATCTTATGCTGTATGCAAAATGCCTGCAACCCGCACTGCGATTGCTAGTCGCCATTATCCGTATTTAAGTAGCCTTTTATACAATAGAATTAATAAATTATTGAATATATATATAATGTTAAATCTTGCAAATCAAAATGTCTAAATTGGCTCCAATCACTCTCTTATGAAGAGACAGAGAAACTTTTGAAGGTAGTAAAATAAAAACCTATTTTCTTATTAAGCTTTTACACTCACACTCACACATTCACACACTCACACACGCATACACACTCACACGCAACCACACACACACACACACTCACAATCACACACACACACACACACACACACACACTTACACACACACACACCGATTTACACGCGCACATACACTCACCTAAAATTTTGTATTTATGTTTTGCATGCTGCACGTACCAGTAACAGTACCGTAATAGTGAACAGTTGCTACATTGATTGTTTCGGAGGTGGGCGTGATAACTGTAACGCAGTTTATACTTTTACAGTTGTCATCGTTCATGATAAACTGTGTTCAATTGTTAATGTTCGAATCAATAAATAAATTTCATTTCAAAAATTTCATTTCATTGTGACTTATATTGTATTTGAAACTCTTTGAAAAAAATATAGTTTTAGAAGTGTCTTAAGAATCCGGATACCTACAATGTCTCCATACATTTATAATACCAAATCATTTGTAATTGCTGCATATTTCGATCATATTGTGGTGTTATTCGGGTTCATATAGTAATAATCTATGCTCCTGGCCATTTTTGGTTCGAAAATACTTCTCTAAAACGAAATATAAATCAATTTTGATCAATATTGTTATTACTTTGGTCGAGTTCCGTAATACCAAAAATTATTAATGAAAACGTGTTTTTATTACAAAACAAATAAGCAGAAAACATTTCGTTTTTGACGCAAAAATAAACAAATCGAAATTCAATCGCAATGCTGCCAACAGGAATCTCTGGAGAACAATATCGAAAGCAGTAACGACTAAGAAGAAATAGGGGTAACATCCATCAAAATTTGTTTTGATAATGCTTTATATCTTCAGTTACACCAAAAACTGAGGTTGCAGTCATGTATACCCTTCCTTTGTACATATTTTAACGCATAACATGATAATAATCAAATGTAGAGGAAATTTAATTTCTTCATACTCTTACATCTATACAGGAGAAAAAAATACAATAGATATGTTAGTGCATTATAATTAAATACTCTTCTTACATCACCACACATAGTTCAAATCACTGAGCCGCTTCAAAAGTTTTTTTTTTTTTTGCACAGAATTCAAAAATTTTATCTCTTGAGGATAAAAGGTTTAGTAAACGTTGTATAAATTCGATATGTTGACCCAATGGAATAAAACATTCAGGCTTTTACAGCGTCAGGATTAAAAACTCGGCGATAGTGCCAGCAAAATGAAAAAAATATAGAGAACATTCCACTATCCACTGTACAGAATAAATATGCATAACAACCAAGTAACAATGCAGTTAGATGCCTCAACAGTGCAAACCTAAACAATGTTCCATACATATTATGGTTATAAAAATTCCAAGCAGAGGGCTCTTTTTTCTGAACAGGGGATGCCAGCCTCCGTCAGGGAAAACGTTGCCACGGTGGACCCGTTGGTGGGAGTACGGGATGCACTAGCATGTCCACTCGTTCCGTCAAGACATTGCCCTTTCATCGGTGATCTCCAAACAGAGGAAATGCCTGTTACACCCCCTGAGTCAGAAAACCGTTGCCACGGCGAATCCGTTGGCGGGAGTATGGGATGCAGTACCAACTGCTCTCCTCCAGTCATCTGAGCGGCAGGTCCTTTCATTTGTGAGCTCTAACCTTTCTTCTCCATTCCCTTTTTATCTCCTACTGTGGGGCACGGGTCTCCTGACTCCTCCCAAAATAAGATAAGGTTGGTCATAGCCTACCACGCTTGCCAACATCGGGTTGGTAGGTTTCAGACACCTTGTAAACACATACAAGTTTACTCACAATATTTTTCTACGACACAAAGCAATTTACATTATTTTGTTTTGTATAAATACACTAATGACTCCAAACAAGATATTATAGTAAATAGAGCGATTTGGTGCATTAACCTAAGAATTTCCCTGTCGATTTACCTACTACAATTTCCATAGAGCTCTGGCTTTTTATAGATTTGAAAGTAAAAAATTATAATTGTTAATTATTTTGCATCAATTTGAGTGGGATAGTCAAATAATAATAATTGTATTACTGCTTAATAATATTATTACAATAATGAGTAAGTTTTCCGTCTTACCAATTTAGTATTTTCTTGCTATCCGCCGCTCTGCAAATATTTACTTTTAATTACCAAGAATTGTTCAAAGGCCATAACGCTGATCTTATAAAGTTAATTCAAGTTGATCCCAGGTGTTCGGGCCTCCTGTTTATCTACAGGGAGCGAGCTGGGGTCACTATACTCCAATGTGAAGGGTGCTGGAACAACGAAATACATGGAGGATATTAAAGTCAACTTTTTTTCTGCTTGCGAAACTTTCATCCTGCACTTGCAATTTACGCACTGTCGTAATAACTGGGATCTCTCTGCCCCTACTGTAATTTCTTATTACAATTAATGGAATTTTTGGTCTCGTCTTACAGTGAGAGGCTTTGGATGCGGCTGTTTAGGTTAGCTAGCAAAAACTTAATACGGTTACCGCCAGCGATTTAGCATTTTAGTACGATTTTATGCAGCAAGTAACAAACACACGAACGGATATATATCCCTTTCGAGTCTTTATACATATCGCCACTTTCTATCAAATTCATGTAATAATATTACTCTCAAGTACTTAGTTATACCAAACCAGAAAGAGTTTTATTGGGGCCGGACGTCACTTATGGATTACATCAATGAACTTTTTATTTACCATAAATATAATTATAAATAAAAATTTAATACAGCGCTGATTTGAGTGGCGTTGATATTAGATACGGTTGCATTCGTCCAACAACACATATTGTGCAGAGATGACTTTAACCATCAAACTAAGCTGTTATTAGTAACAATTCAACCTACTCCATTGATTTCCATTTCCATTTTGGAAATTACGGTTGTCGAAGATTATCGTAGTCTGTGCCCTCCGGAAGCTGTACAACGTGGTTATTATCTGCCTGCAACGTCACTTCCGCTCCGCACACCTCGGAAAACTCTGCTCCTGTTCCAATTTTAAATTCCTCCATCGTTGCTGTTACGTTAACAGCTATAGTTTTTGTTTAAGCATGTTTTATTATTTATACAGATTATAAAAGAAGAATGCGTGCAGAAATAAAATATTTTAATGTATAAAAATGCAGCCTGTATAATAACTGAGGCATTCATGCACAAAAATATATGAATTAAATAGACAAGTACCCTAGACAGAGCGCACAGCACAAAAAAATGTCGCTAGTTTATCGGTGCCAAAAATGCTTGTTTTACCACCAACAATAAGGCCACGCTATAGGTCGCTTAGCAGCCTATATACAATTTTGCCGATGCCGATTCACCTATATACAGATGCCGCCACTGTTTGCTTGTACAAGTGTGGTCTAAACATTATTGTTTAGCAAAAATAGTATCTATAGAAAGTCTAATCAGAGCACTGTGTGATATACGAGTCGACTTGCTTCGATCACACGTGAATTCACTTAGCTTACTTTTTTTACACTCTAGATACTATACTCTCTACTAACTTCTAGACTCTAGAAGTTAGTAGTTACCTGACTAAAATCTCACTTGATGGTAAGTGACGATGCAGCTGAAGATATTGTCGTATTAACTTGGAGGGAATAAGCAACCCCTAACGATGCTACACAGCATCGCAGCTGAACGCTAAGTTGCTTAGCAGCGCGTCTTTGCCATACACATTGACACCTTTGTAAATTAATTTACGTCTTATTCAACATAATATCTTCAATCACAAGTGGTAAGAATAACGCAACATATTATCAGTAAGTAGGTACTAGAGCATGATACAACAATTACTTCGCAAAAGCAAACATGAAAATAAGACCTATTTCTAACAAAATAAAGGTTTTTCTCCCGTAGCAATAAAATTTATGACGTCACAACAACAATAACGCCAATAAGATGAACGTCACGCGAGTGTACCTCTGATTTATGGCTTCATTTTCCACAGGGAGAGAAGGGAAATTATCTTTTGTTAGGTACAATTTATATAGGATACAGCCAGTACGCTTTTAACGCCCTTTGAATGTAATGAAACGTTTTAATACGTCGTTTGTCATCAATTAATTGTGTTCAACATGCTTACAATGGTTAATGTCATAAACAACATTAAATACGAGTAAGCACTCACCCTGTATGTTCTATCAACGTAGGTTCTTTTTCTCAATTTTATGAAACTTTTTATGTATTATATTCCTTAGGTTAGTTTAGGTTAGGTTTGAAATTGAAATAGTTGTAGATAATGACAGCCGTAAGCCGTAAACTAGAAAATCGTTTTTATTTTTATTTAATAAGGGGGTAAAACTGGGTCGTCAAAATTTAAAAATGAGATAACAATATTGAGTGGGGTATCCTAGAAAGGGCGTTGCTTGTTTATTCTAAAACCGATTTTTCAAAAACTATCGGGCACGAATTTTGTTGATTTATTGAGCAAACTGCCAAAAAAATACCTTTCCATCCCTTTATCTCCGAAGTTTACCAACCGAAAATTCTGAAATAATTATGATTAATAGGGATCAATGTATATTATACAGGAAATAAAATCAATAACAATTAACCTCAAAAAACAAAGTTAAGTTTGCGGTTCGGTAAGTATTTAATATTTTACTTTTCTATAGTAGTACCGAACCCTCAGTGCGCGAGCCCGACTTGCACCTGACCTATTATTTTTATAGGAAAAGCCACTTTCAATATGGTTAAAAATGTTGTTAACTTCGGGATCGTTTTATTAAAGCGGGTACTCATCCCTAACTCATAACATAGATACCTACTAAACAGGAACTAATCTAAGAGTAGGTACAAGTATTACAACATTGTCTGTAATACGAGTATGTATGTACCTCTCATCAGTAAATCTTACACGACTCAGTAATATAATAAGCACGCTACTCGATTTACATATCAAACTAGCTGCTTTGGTACGAGTATGATACGTATTCATTTGCTACGAATAAGGGATCGTTAACTTGATCCAGGTAAAGGTATGTAAGACATTTAATTCAAGGATACTCTAAGAATTTACCTTGAAACAAGATTAAGGAAACATTTTAGCGCAATCGATTTTGTGATGAATTTAGTAATGGAATTGCGTAAAAAAATATAACAATCATACAAAACTTCACAGCTGGTACACTTATATTATAAAGAAAGAAAAAAAAACATTGCCAGATTTATTCTTTCTCATCTTGCCGTTCTGGGTCTTTCAAAAACATTGTGGATGTGGGAATTGTGATTTTTATAACTATGGAAACCTACAATGTGCGTGGCCCGACGCGCACTTGGACGGTTTTTATTTATGATAGCTTAGACATAATTGAAGAACCCAGCAGAGTTTAATATAGGCTACCTATTTTAAACCCGGGAAAATCAATTGTTCCTACCAGATTTGTGAAAGACCGAAATTTACACCGGGAACAGGTGCAACAGGTACAATTTTATAACAACAAACTTTGTGTAGTAACAATTTGTATTGTGGCAGATAGACAACTGAGTATTTTTGATATTTTGATTTGTCTTTCTCATTTGGTTTCACTTTTTTCGTACCTACTGAATGGAAAAATGACACACAAAATGGACCGGCGTTGGTCGCTACGTATTAATTTATAGTGACATGGAACTTGATATTCTTTTAAAATGACCCATTAAAGGAAAATCTTAAGACTTGTCTGAAGATGTGTCCATTATCAGCTACATTAAAGTATTAGTTTCTGTTAGGAATATAGCCTTTTCTTCTCGAAAAGTATGAGTGACATTCTATACAGAGACATTTTCCTTTACTTTAAAGAATACCTTTCTTTCTTTATGCTGAAACTTATGAAAGACTTTGTTTTCATGATGAGTTTGTTTGTGTGTACTCAGATACTTAGAAATCAGACGTAGTCTGGCAAAGTATTTACAACAAGACTTATATATTTATGAGAATTCTGATGAGCCCGAAGGTATTTTATCTCCTGCAAAATAAAGGAGAGTTAGAAAGTTTGTCCATTATTGTCTATTACTAAGTTCATTGAAACTGACTGAGCTTAATTTGAATTAATAAAAAATTCACTTTTGTATGGGAAAATAGCTTAAATGACTCCTAAAGAAAAAACTATTTACTAGATATCGTTCAAACCAATTTTCGGTGGAAGTTTGCATGGTAATGTACATCATGTATTTTTTTCAGTTTTATCATTCTCTTATTTTAGAAATTAGAGGGGGGGGTCACACATTTTATCACTTTGGAAGTGTCTCTCGCGCAAACTATTCAGTTTAGAAAAAAAATGATATTAGAAACCTCAATATCATTTTTGAAGACCTATCCATAGATACCCCATACTTATAGGTTTGATGAAAAAAAAATTTTTGAGTTTCAGTTCAAAGTATGGGGAACCCCAAAAATTTATTGTTTTTTTTTCTAGTTTTTTGTGAAAATCTTAATGCGGTTCACAGAATACATCTACTTACCAAGTTTCAACAGTATAGTCCTTATAGTTTCGGAAAAAAGTGGCTGTGACATACGGACGGACAGACAGACAGACAGACAGACATGACGAATCTATAAGGGTTCCGTTTTTTTGCCATTTGGCTACGGAACCCTAAAAATTTAGGAATGCTATCTACGCAAGATTGAGCTTTCGAGAAATGTTTGATATCTTAAAGCCTTTTCCAGGATCAATGGTTGAAGGGGAATTAAACTCCTCTTCGTTACTGCTTAATGGTCCAAATCAGGATCACCCTCTTCCATGGTTCACGGAAAGAGATAATAATTTATCTTGTGGTCACCTCTGCCATTATTGTGTAAGTTTAGTGTTCACTGGCTTCTATGAATTGACCGAATCCTTGAAAATCATTTCTATTATCATGAATATACTTTTTGAATGTTTGTATATTTGAATTGTGAATTAAAACTACTTTGATTCGTCCTACTTTGCGGAAGACTACCTGTTTTACAATTATTTTCTTGTGCTCCGTAGGATGAATCTGTAACGGCAACTTTAAAAATCATACAAAATATATATTCTCTTCTCACGTTTCGGTCAAACACGATACCATCACACGTTAATTTAATAAAGTGTATCTGAAAAGTACAAAGTTTATTTTTTTCGAGTCTAAGGTTTTTTTTATGACAAGTTACTGGTTTACCCGCTAGATACAATGTGGTTTATTTATTTATTATTTATTTAACACTTTATTTGTATACCACAAAACATAAAACTATAACGAAGTAAAAATTAATTAGTACAAAAGGCGGCCTTATCGCTAAGAAGCGATCTCTGCCAGGCAACCTGTAGATAATGTTTATATTACGTACCTCTGCATTTATTATTAGAATACTTGTATCTCTACGTTTAATAGGGGTTGCTGTCCACCCGTACCTGTCTAAACGCTAATCAGAGGCATTAAGTATGCTCCCCGCGTACTTCAGAGGTCTCGCTGATACCGTCCGTGTACGAAATAGCTGCATTTTATCATTTGTGTCCGGTGTATAGTAGGGGACACGGACAATGTAGACGACCTCTTGTTAACCAATCACAGTTAGATAAATGTTCCTGGTTCAGGAACTTGGTTCCGACTTCTGCCTCTCATCAGAAAGTTCAAATCCGGGCATGCATTTCTGGGACTTTTTTGAGGATCTCTATTCTATGGATAGCTTACTGTCAACGTAAAAATGAAGACACTTAATTTTCGCCATTTTGGCGCTGACTGTTGAGTAACCTAGCGTGAGCGTCCATGGAACTAAAATAAAATGACATTCAAAACGACGGTCACTAGCAACAAATGTCAATTTAGTACCGAAGATGTTCGAGGTTGGTGCTTCAAATCGGCATAAAAAAGGAACTGTCAGATGTATTTATAGAATGATTAATCCATAGAATGGAGATCAGTGGGTAATGAACTTATGTTCATATCCCTTGGTTAATGGTGAAAGAAAACATTGTAATTGAAACCTGCATACCTAGAAGTTCACCATTAATGTTTTCAAACATCCATACACATCTCCTTCTTCCGTCCCTCCACAATTTTATAATTTTAGTTCTGCGATAAATGAAACATATCTTTTTATTATATTTTATGAAATTCCTTCACTTTTAGCTAGATCAGGTTTGTTGTGTACTAAAATTTAGCATAGCCACGTATAGAACATTATGAGCAGCTTAAAGAATGTAATTATCAGATGAAAAAATCAAAGCTAAACTAAAAAAACATATAAAGAGCAGATCGCAGGCATTTAAGAGGCATGTAGTATGTATGCTACAGTGAATCAGAGAGTATAAATAGTTGCAGCTTCCAAACCAACGCTCGACGTTTCCATTTTGTGGACGAGGCCGGAATTTAAGTGTCTAAGCAAGTAATTGTTCTGCCAGTTACTGGATACCATGTTTGCTGGATTTCCTGCTTTAGTTAGTAAATGCCTTGCACACGCACACAGGTAAGTTCGAGTAGGAAAAAACTAGTATAAACTATGTAGAAAAAAACTTTCAAAATACAGTGCGTTATCTTTTCCGCCATAATAACATGCAGTGTTTTACCGCCTTAGGGGTTATTTGTGTGTATGCCCAAATTTCAACTGGGTTCATCAAATATTATTATTGGAAAATGCAAGTGCCGAGTTTTTGCCCGTTCTTCTCGGGGCTTTCCAAACGTGGCGGTAGAGTCACGCCCACATAAATTCTCCAAGTTGCTTAGAACTCTTGGTAGTGAAACTTTGTGCATATATGTACGTATTGTAATGCATGGATAGTTAAAATAAGTTTAATCTAGTATCAAGCATTCTCCTGGTTAATACTCGTCAAGTAAACAAATAATAAAATGCAATACACCTACTGGATGTTTATTAGGCAAAACACAGTACAATGATACTCCCTTTGAATGTAGAGCTGTCCACAAACAAAATAAATACTAAAGGGGTACAGTCGGTTCTATTAACGAAATGAACGAACAAATATTAACGCTCCCGTTTCAAAGCGAGGCCGATAAGCCTTTTAACACCACAAGCGCCAAATATATACGAGCACGAGTATGCATACAGATTATATCCCAACATGTTAGATACGTAGACTCGAGATAAGATAGCATTAGGTTACCTAAAACCTTATGTTTATACGTGAACATAATTAAAAACATCAAACTTATTCATTGTTATTTATTGAGTCACTCAACCTAGTGTGGGAGAAAATTCAAGATAAGTAGGTATATCACGCAACTAAGACGCATAGTATGTTTGTAAAAAGGTAACAATTGACAAACAAATGTCCTTACTATTCGTTTAATAATTGTTTAGCACCAACCGTTAACGTGAGAAACGTGGGCTACTGCCGTGCTATTCTGCAAAAATACTTAAAGCAGCGACGTGCGTACATCTATGCACCTATGAATTCGTCAGTTGTAATAGAGTACAATTTTGCATGGCATCCTCGGTATGGCAGCTGTGTGACAGCTGTTTCGGGATGTAAACTTTCAAGAATAGCACCACTGAAAAAGTAGCCTATACACACCCTTTAAAATCACTAATAATATATTATACAGGCAAAAGTTTGTCTGTGTTTACTGTGTGGTGACTGTGTGTGAACCTATTAGGCTAATGGATATAGATTATATTATAGCCTGGATTAAATCTAAGGTATAGGCATATGGTAGCACAGTTATAGTTAAAAACCCGGCGTCTGGATTTTTATTCCGGAAAAAAATATTTAGGATTTTTAAAGCCAAAATTCACTTCATACATAGGCACCTACACTAGCGGCACGCTATGATGGCCGGTTTGACACATTACAATAGTGATGATTTTGAGTCCTAAACCTAAAACTACATTCGATAAAATTTATGAATCTCTGCACATCACTATCCTAATCCTAATAATATTATAAAGGCGAAAGTTTGTGTGTATGTTTGTTACTCCTTCACGGCTCAACTACTGAACCGATTTAGCTGAAATTTGGAACATAGGTAGCTTATAACCCGGATTAAAACATAGGCTACTTTTTATCCCGGAAAAATCCGTAGTTCCCGTGGGATACTCAAAATACCAAATTTTCTAAAGCAATCTATAGCTACATCTATAGATAGATTGTTCAAGCGAACTTGCTTGAAAGCATGTTTAAAGGTTGGAATAGGGAACGATAACGGGAAAATGACGTTTCCCTTAGGATTCATGAAAAAGCGAATTTGACGTGGGCGGGGCCGCGGGCAAAAACTGATGATATTATTATTATCACTATAAATGTGAAAATGGCCACTATGTAGGTTCTGAACATAGCACTGTACGCATTTAACAAGTGTGTTTTAGTTAAACAAGGGGATATAGGATAATAATGCTATAAATAATGCATAATGCTATAAATATGAAAATGGGTGTAACCTGTATTCGACATTACAATTGTTTCGCTATTAGCATTATGTGTTTTAGTTGAGCAATGAGATACAGGTTAATAAAATTATAACTATGAAAACGGGTACCTATATGATATAGGTTCTGAACTAACATCTGTTTCGTTACTGACAATGTACGAGTATGTTTTAGTAGAGCTATGGGATATGGTATAGTAATTAGTAATGCTATAAATGTGGAAATGGGTACCTACCCATAAAGGTTCTGAAAGTACAATTGTTTCGCTATTTATAATGTGTGTTTTGGTTAAGCAACGGGATACAGATTAATAATGCTAAAAAGGTGTTCCTGTATAGTTTCTGATATAAGAACTGTTTCGCTATTAAAAATAATATGTGTTTTAGTTGAGCAATAGAATATGTGATAGTAATTATGCTATTAATGCGAAAATGGATACCTATAAGGTAAAGGTTCTAAAATTATTTCAATCTTAAGCGGATACGTTGATTTTGTTTTCGTCCTTCTCACTCTTATGAATACGTTGGTGGGTTAGGTTAGGTTAGGTTAGTATGCAGCGTTGCGGAAGAATGTTGTTTTACCTAATTACTTCAAAAACTAAGCCAGTTATTTAAATGTCGTTCTGAGCGTTTTTGGGAATTATTTTTTACCGATACATTAAAACAAAAATTACAATTATGTCCATCGTAGTTTTCGATGGAAATTAGAAAAATGGAGATTTTGGAGCAATTTTTGGGAGAACTTTTTGGCAAGAAATTTTTATCCAATCGTGTTTCTGAAGTTTTTTCCCAGAAAATCAAGGACTCCCACGGGATTTGTAAAACTCCGAAATTCACGCGGGCGAAGCCGCGGGCAAAAGCTAGTCGTCAATAAAGTAATACAATTATTTCCTTCAAAGTCGTTATCAATTAATACGGAACTTCATGAGCGGACAAACGTCAAACCGGCCATCATAGCGTGCCGCTAGTATAGATTCGACGACTTCGCATAAGATCTAATCTGCTTTTAAATGAAGCAGCTTAGCAAATCTAACTGCTATCATTAATTGATTTTGGATATACAAACATGTACTTAATTGAAATTTTCGATTACACTTAGTGCATAACATATCGATGCATGTATCTCTAATGAAACGTACCCCTTTGATGTACTCGTACACACGACCGATGTTTGTCCGCGCTAGTCTCAAAGCTGTATTTAATTGCTACCTCGTTATTTTCGGATTATTTACAGAGACCGTTTTGATCTGAAGTCTCCCTACGGACCCCGGCTTCAATTAAAACCATCAAACAATTTTTCCACATGTGAAACTGTTATTTAATCGACTCAAAACTTTTTACTGGTGCATACGCAAATTGTTCCGCACATTTTGTTGCAGTTAAGCCGAAATTCAACCCTCTAATTGCAACAAATTCTATATTTTTATAGCTAGTCAACGGAAAATGTCTGTAATTGTGATGCAACTTTTTAATAGAAAGAACGATAGAACAACTCATACTATTACTTATTTGGAAACAATGACGAAAGCTTGGGTGATTTCTCAGATCACTCAAACGCAACTTTGGCCGTGGCCTTGTTTGAAGTGATCTGAGGGTGATATTTAAATAACAGTTATTTTTTAACAAACATCAACTCCCAAATATATAGGTAAGCTTTATTTGACAGTGCAATAAATTAACTACATAAATCACGTGAGATACCTGAGAATCACAAACACGTAGTATTGATATACGAATACAGGAATTGGGGTAGTCCTCCTATCGTATATGTAAAGCGTGCATGACGGGCGAATATGTCAACCCCGCCTGATATATGACGGGCTTCGCGGATAGCTGTTAACTTATGGAGTTCCTAGCAGATATTATAGTGATGCGCAATATCGTTCACATGATAAACATATATTTTAACGGAATGCTACAAGTTTTAAATGTCTTCCTTGATCCTTGTTTCATTTATATAGCCAGCTTCCAGTTTGAATTTTTTCCTTCAGAGCAAAATTTCAAATTTTTATGTTCATGAGTTTGGGTTAGGTGTCGATGAGTCTAACAAAACAAATAATATCAGTTAATAAATTGTCTGACATAAAAATTGTGTGTGTATTGTGTGTCATGTCGCAACCACTAAACTGTTTGGGCTATAAATTATACCCTGAAATAACACGTTAGGTAATATTCAAGATTCCCCTGTAATCTAATGAACAACCGAATTCACTTCGCAGAAAAAAGCTAGTTTATTTAAAAATTGAAAAAGTAATGTTATATCGATACTTGAAGCCCCGCACTATTCAACCACTTTACATGCAACGCGGCGCGCACGGCGGCAAACGACTAATCTCTTGATATATCGACGCTCACCTTCCCTTATCTGAAGATCTGCGAAAAAGTGCTCCTTTATTACGCTACTTGGATTACTGCACCCTACAAGCCTCAATAGCCTATAAAGCCTTCAGATCACCGCTACAATGAACCTCCCTTCATAGTGGTTTAAGAGCAACTCTTGTGTAGTATTCGCGATTATATTGCACTGTAGACAATTTGCTGTATTTCTTCAGATGTGAATTTCGTGCTTCATTAATAATTATTTTATTTTATTTTATTTATAAAGGAAAACTTACAGCTAAATCTTACAGACTAGTCTTACATCTTATTATCTTACAGCTAATATCAAGTTTTCACAAGTGGGTAGAGGTATAATGATAGTTAAAGATTTGGACACAATCTAAGAGTAAATTTTTAATAGATACATTACATGTGAATGCATTTTCTAATATAAAAAAAAATTGATTGCCAATTTTTGTTACCAAACCTTCTTGTCTTCCAAAATAGCTCTACCGATTGTTATGAAATTTTCTGTGTATGTTCGGTAGGTCTGAGAGAGAGAGAGAGTCGTAAGCTATTTTTTTATATTCCTAGTGGCAAAACGACGATTGCCGAGCCAAGTATTTATATAAAAAAAACATGCATCACTTCGGGACGGGCACGGCTGCATGAATTTGACGAATCCTTTTAGTCTAATTGTCAGCACAAAGTTTGTATGACAGAAAACTTTTGGAAAATCCACGGGTAAAGATAAAGAGCTATAAGAAACCACCCACGCCACTCTCACATTTGCCACCGTTTGGCAGGCTTTTGAATATTTTATAAAAATAAAAGAAAAGATCGTAATAAAAGAAAATAAAATAAAAGATCGTCAACTATTCCGACGGCATGTTCCTATACAGTCATATTTCCCCTAGAGAAGGTTGCATGCAATTACAGAGGGATTCAAAACCATTACAGATTACAGAGGAAAACTACTCAGACAGGTTGTTACTGTTTAAGAGGTAAATTATGTAAATGTATTACTATGATAGTGCAAGACTCATCATACGAATATATCGACTATAGCTGTTGCTGAAACTTCATGTTTCTGTTGCTGCAACATCATGTTGCTGTTGCTGCAACTTCAAGTTTCTATTGCTGCAATTTCATGTACCTATCTATTTGTAATTTGTATTTATGGTATAAAAAGTGGGGTCAGGTTATCAAAAGTAACCATGTGGGCAAGCGTGCTGAGTTCTTTGTCTGTTCTTCTTAGAACAAAACAGCTTTCCAGTTGTGGTGGTAGAGACTAACATTTCATGAGTGGCTGTAAATTAGGCCTATGTGAAAGAAAATTATATTGTATTAATAAATAATTTAAAATAAATATAGACACTATTTCGCGTTCCTTATATTAGGATGATGATAATGATATAATCATAATATACATACAATATGACATTTTAAGATATATAAGGATAGGCTAAAAGGATTTTGTATTCGCGTGAATTATGTTTTAATCCTGCAGGAACCCTGTTTTTTACTGGGTGAAAAATATTCTATGCTGTTTCAGGATCAGGATGATAAACAGTGTCAAAATTTTAATTAAATCTGTTATACCGTTTTTTATGACACACATAATTGCCATTTCTATTTATTTAAGTTCACTAAAATTATTAATTTCGTAGCGTTAAAAAAGCATTTTAGAAATCTATGTGTCTATAAAATGGTTCGCTTGGCTTCTGGCTTTTTTTGAATTTCTTAGTCTAGCATTTTTTTAATTTCTTAATTCCCTAGAAGCTGCAAATGTGAACATCAACATTTAATGTTGCTCTGATATTATCAGGTTACCCATGTAAACAGTATAAAAATAAATCCGTTCATTTTTACTAAATTAAAAGATGAACAATTCTAACAAAAAAAAGAGTTTTTATTTAATGAGACCTTCATTTTTGTTAATTCTGGGTCATTAGAATATGACATTTTTCACCCTAATCTTGTTAAGCAAATCCCATAGAGAGGCAGGCAGCCGCCTGACGTAGCTCAATGGTTCGCGACTCGCGTAGCTTCGACTCTACCCGTAGCACGTAGCATGTAGCTTTGAATAGGATATTTTTTGAGACGAATCGTATTTTGCAATTCCATTTTATGAGTAATAATGTTGTTTCACAAAAAAGAATATTTTTTGTCTTATGTTGAATTAAAATACCTATATCCGATATTCGAAGAAGTTGAGGGAATTTTAGTGATATTCTAAATTTTATTTCGGCTCTTTATTTTCTTCATTGTGAAATGAAAAATTTGGTTAATTTTGTAACTGAGGTGCGTTTTACATGTTTACGAACAATGTCACTGCAAAATAGATTAAAACAAATAATGGAAAAATATTCACTTTTCCATTATTTATTTTAATTTGTATATGTTTTAGGCAATGACGAAATACGCTACGTTGTGCCATGTAGTTGTCATCACACTAGTTCAACTGAAAATCAAAACAAAAGGTAGGTAGGCATACGAATCTTTAAGCCAATCGATGAGGGCCGGGGATGCTCCTTAAATTCTTAATACCTCACGTAACATTAGAGATTAGGGGGAGGGGAAACTGCACTTAACTTTTATAGAACCTCGAGTGTCGAGGCCACCGATCGATGATAATGGATTCATGGAGTTGTTCCAGCCACTGTTTACAAGTGCTTCAGTGCACACACAGACCTGAAACAACGCAAGGTGATACACACATAAGATGAAAACTTTCTCTACAGTATGTTTTAAGTTTTCTTTAATTTTATCTTCACCTAACACACCTTTCTTTAATATTTACCTCAATTTTATAATCCGATGGGTCTATATTTCGTAGCATTCACAATATTACCATAACCGTATGTAGAGAATTTTCCACTGAATTGAAAATTCTTTACTTTCTGTAAGTCTTCCAGACGATGAATTCGGTTAGATAGGTTTAAATTTTTGTTAGATGACTTTTTTAATTATTTAATTCACATCTATTGCTCGTGTTACATATAAGTCCAACTACCCTACTACGGTATAAAACCCAGCAAACTACCAAAATTAATTACATTTTGAAGTAATTCGAATAAGTGTTAATGTCATGGTAAAAGAAAAGTTGATATAGGCAAAGGCTTCCTTAGGTTTTTTCCTAGAAACATTGTAGGTGTTATCACTAAGTTTATTAGAATCTAAAAAATTAAGGATCATCCTTGAATAAGTTCCCGATGCAACACAAATCAGCCGCGGTAAAAACTTGTCATATACCAGAAACCTTATGATATTTACCCAAAAAGCTCTAGCAGAATAATTTCTTTCATCGCACTTTTTTGCCTCGAGATTCAACCCGTATGTTTTTGGAGAAACTGCATTTTCTTTACGGGAAAAAGAAGCGAGACTTTTCAAGAAAATGAAAATCTTTGATACCGTTATTCATCTCAAATATAACTCTACCATTAATTATCTCACAGCCAGTACGGTATTTAATCCTACTCAAGCTTGCATCGTATGGGTAACTAAGCCGATTACAATATACTGCGAATACCCCAACAAAGAGCCACCGTCGACTTGTTAGCGACCAAGTTTGTCTTGTTAAAACTCGCTCGCAGGACTTATGACATTCAGACTAGCTAAAAAGCCTTTCAACTGCGCTTTGGGGGATTTTATCTGCGATGCTATGAATATGCAAAAGTTCTGCTTCCTAATGGGACACTCGTTTCTTATTTTGCTTATTACAGTTGCTTGTTTGTAATGGTCAAAGATGCTACGTTTGTGACATTTTTGTAATTAACTTATGTACAGGATTGCATAAAGCGTGTACGGATCGTAGAAAGTTCGTGTTAATTAATTAAAAACATAGTATATTTTTTTTTTCAAATTATAGGGTTTGAATAACTCTTTTGAATGTTATTTATATTTTTAAAGAATACTTAATTAAAAAGAGGCCTTATCTACTACATAGAGCATACTTGGCACTTGTTCCAAGAAAGTATATAATTAATAGAATCAAAACATAATACATAATAATTTAAAGAAAATATTATGTATTAATTTGAAAAGAAATGTGAAAAATTACGGTAAGTCTAACAGTAGGTCGTAAGCTATTTTTTATCCCTATAACAAAACAACGATTGCCGGTCTGCTAGTATTTATCTGATATTCTGCACATTTCGGGAGGGGTTTGAACCCCCTTAAACCCTCCTGGCTACGCCCATTACATCATTCCTAGTAACATAGGCTATATTTTTTTGGAAAAAGTCTTGTCACCTGTACAGGGCAGTCGTTTTTTTTTATTTTTTTTTATTATTTACTTGTTTAGCTATTATTTTCATACATGTTTGTTATTCGTTCCATTTCTATCTTTTAACCGTATCGCAAAACGCCATTTGGCTAGAAGTGCTGCACCTAATAGTAGTAGGCCATGATAGGGCGAGCAATGTGGAAGTTTAAAGCCGGTATCAGTATAAACTCAGTAAAATTTAAAAAGTAGTAAAGTGAGGAGAAACCTGGCAGGATCTCGAAACAAACACAAGTCGGTTATCTCCAAAGTAGCGCGGGGGAAGTTTGACAAAGCATTTATTGTTAGTAAAGAAGTCGCGGAATACTACCGAGCCGGCTTCGAACGATAACGAGTTCTGAAGTACGTAGATCTGACTGAAAAATACACTTATTGTTTCAAATTGTTTCTGTTTATAAAGTTAGAAGCAATAGGCCTAACTTGATATTTTCAACCGACTTCAAAAAAGGAAGAGGTTCTCATTTCGACTGTATGATTTTTTTTATTGTTATGTTTGTTACCTCGTAACTTTTGACTGGGTGAATCGATTCTGATGATTCTTTTTTTATTAGAAAGGTGACGATTCCCGTGTGATCCCATTTGAATTCAGTCCAGTTCTGATAATGGTATCTATGAAAAACCCATATAAGTGTTAAATTTTTTATTGGAAAGGATGTATTTAACAGTAGTTTGATTAGAGTTAAAGTTTTTTGTTAATTATGTACCTACTTGTGTGTACCTTATAAATTCATTTTGCATTGAGTAGCTAAAATAATTATAAGTAAGTAAGACCACCTTGGACCTGCCATAATTCGAAGTTACGCTCTGAATCTAATTTAAAAAGTACTATCGAAGAAGAAAAACAAATCCAGTACTAATACAACATCCAACCCAAAAGAAGCTAAAATTCAAAACAATAAAATAAAATATTCTATTTTTTCTACAATATGTATGTTTTTCGTGTTGTCTGCTGATTAATAGGCGAGGAGTCCACAGCAAATTGTGTTAGATAACGCACTGAAGACAAAGAGTATCACATTATGTTAAACTGAGACCATTTTTTGAAAACTAGTTGAGAGACAGCGAGTTATATTTCCTGTTAATATTTAAAAGGGAAACTCTGCTTTATATTCTACTCATATAGATGCACGAACTGTGTCCCAGATGCGTTTATATCAAGAATGCATAGATTGTTGAATCTTATAAATCCTCAAAACCTAAACCTAAAGTCCTCAAATCCTAAAGTCAAAAACAAGAGTTCCTTATTCTTTAACATCTATTAGCTGACTCAAAATGTTAGATCTTTTGGTGCCTAACAACTTTTAAGTGGTTCAAAGTGACAATTACGAGATGAATGTTCTTTAATGAATTTGACACTAAAATTCATTGGACTCAAATTGGACTCAAACTGGAAGTCAAAGTATTTATACATTTAGCTTGATTACTCATATTATCTGCCTTGTGGTAATATGCAGCTGAGATTAAAATTAATCAACTATTAATAATAATTATGAAAGAAAAACTTATAGGGTATTAGGATGTCTTAGATCTAAATGGTGTTTTATACCTAAATAAACATGATAAATACCCTATCGAATATTATAACTGTTATAGTGATTAGTGCAATAATTAACGTTTTTTGGCCTAAAGTTAAAATGTCATCAGTAGTATGTGTTTCGCCGGTTCTGCCCCACTGGCCCACCCTCCAACCCCCCACCCGCCGGCGCTCCCCCCGCTTCGTGCTTGGCTAACTTACCAAAACTAAAAAAAAAAAAAAAAAAAAAAAAAAAAAAAAAAGGTTTAGCCCCCCATTTGAATCGTTTGCGAGCACTCCCGGAGTCGTATCTATCGTAGTTTCAGAGATAGCTTTTTTGAAGCAAACGTCCTAGTTCGTTAACTAATCGCTTAATTAATCGAACGCTAATCACCTCACCTCATGGACAATCGACATGGTCTCGAGGCTCGAACGCTGCTAATGACAGGCTCATTACTAATCACCTTAAACGATTGCAGGGTGCGTTCAAAAGAACTTTCTTACTGATCATATTCTGCCGGATTCATCGCTGCCAACAGCACGCTATATTTATTTACCGACGATTGCTCTTTGGGAAAGTCTAAGCGTCATCGGCCGCCGCATATGGACTATGTCATCTTTGTTCATACAAAATTACAAAAATGCCTTTGAACACCCTGCACACGGTAACGCTGGTGGCTGCCGCTCCCTACAAATCATTGCTACTCACTTCTTGTGCTGCGCACTGCTCACTCAGCATGGGTTACAAAAAATATCACCCAGCGACCGCATGTGTCGACCACCGACCACAAGTGGGTTAATACAAAAGAGACACTAACCCCAAACAAAAACAAAATAACATAAATATCATAGTATTACAACAAGATACCTACCCATTTGACAATTGACTAGAGCGTGTCCACCTTTACCATAATAAAAAACAATAAAGATCTATCAACGTACTACCTTGCGATAACGTAGTAATACACTGTAAAAAATCAAAAAATCAAAAACAATGCCTATGTTGTTAAAAATTGACAAAACATTCTCCACCCTGTAATCCTTCCCTTTACCCTATAAATTTCAAATCTAAATAAACTGTTAAACAAACTTGAAAAGAAATATGAGAACCACATAATATAAAGAAAGTAACAAAACAGCCAAAACAAATCTAGACACGGGTAAGATCCATATTACTTACACTAAAAACAAATATCTGTTTAGAACGGCAAATATCCCTTTCTTGCAAATTATGTGCCAATGATATAAAATATTTTAAATGGTGATACTGAAAATTTTAAAAGAATTTACAAACTGAAGAATGATAAAAGTCCAGGACCAGATAATAGGTACATGAAGCAATGCAACAAATAAATCAAAAGTATTGATTATGCAAAAGCATTCGACGCTATCTCGCTTGAAAGCATTTGGAACGTCCTAGAAAACTTTGAATTCCCGCAAATATACTTGAAAATAATTAAAAATACTTATGAAAACTACAAAAGTATATTTGTAAAACCGTCTAGTTATGTTATAGTTATGTTGAGAATATAGAGACAACAATTGTATTTTTTATTTTATTTTATTTTTGTATGTATGCAAGTACAAAAAAAGGTTAAATGAAGTTAAGTTTTGAAGACAGTATACTCGTAGTTTGCTTAAACTGTAATGGCAAATTTACTATTTTTTGCATAAAAATTAACCTGTACCTAATGAAACCTACTACATACTATTAGAATTGCTAAAGTTATCAATTCAGACCAAACTATTTTTTAGGTTTATGTTTATTTTGTTCAATATAAATTCGTTATAAATTTTAGAATTACAAGTACCAATATTAATATAATCTAATATTTTTTTTTTATAACTCAAATTTTTCTCTCATTCTATTCAAAATATTTAAACCACCTCCTACGAGAGCCTTACACATTATACATACATATAACACATACAAATTCATAGGTCAAAACAAATTCTGCGACAAGTGACATTTGTTTATCACAGAGTAAAGAAATCATTGTCTCTATGCTCTAGGATGCTTTGCGATGGCGCTCCCTGTCACAGTTGTTTTAACAAACGGATTATTGTAGCAACAACAGATATAAATATATATTTTTCCTACACTTTCTCTTTTGAAAAAACTCTATGTATCTAAATTTCAAACATACAGACAGAATCTAAAATGGGTTCTCAGCAATATATTCTCATCTAAAATTATGTTTGGTATATCACCATTGTTCTTTTACCACAATATAGTATGTTTTGATGAAATAAAATTTATCAAAAATTTTAACACAGTAAAAAAAATACAGAATAACTTAATTTAAAAAAAAATGAAAACTCTTTATCTTTCCAATGCATTTATAATTTTTAACTGATGAAAAATATTTTTATGAAATATAAAACTATTCATATGTAAAAAAAAAAAAAAAAGATTACACATAAAAAAAGTTCACTTACTTTAACGTAACTCGAAAAAAAAAAAAGTCATCTCTTGTTTTCAGAAAACTTAGATACTGACAACAATATATAAATTTATAAAACTGTTTCACGAGTTGAAAAAAATGTATGTCACTAATCAAAATACAAAAAATAATATGTTCACGCGATTCTCTTTTCTGGTATTTCAAAATGAGTGAATTTCTTGTTTGATGTGTGTATTTTTTTTTAATTTAGAATAGTTTTATAAATTCATATACACTTTTATCTATTGTTTTCATTTTTTATTTTTGTCTAGTGATAATTTCCTTTCAACTCGAGAAATATTTTTATAAATTTATATATTGTTGTAGATTTATTAAATATACTTTCAAAACATTCAATTAATTTTTCAGATTTTTTTTATAGTCATATTTACTAAAGATATCAATAAAACACAATATATAGTTAAAACTATAATTATATTTCGAATATATGTATTTGTTTCGAGCAAACTTTCGCTGCACAGGTTTTTTTTTTTTTTTTTATTATTGATAAATCATTAACAACTTGCCGCTTCCAGTGAGGCGACACTTGACTCCAAAAGTTTCAATAAAACTTATAATAACATGCATTAAATATGAATTTACAATATGAAAAATCTTGTTGACCAATATTATATTACATTACTAGCTGATGCCCGCGACTTCGTCCACGTGGGATAAAAACTATTCTATCTTTTAAGTTGGACCAAATGACAGATACTCACGAAGTTTGAACTAAATCGGTTCAGTAGTTTAGGAGTCCATTGAGGACAAACATTGTGACACGAGATTTATATATATTAAGATTAATATTATCCAATATTAAATCGCAGTTGCTCCGTTTGCTTTCGCTGCAATCCGAAGTGCTTTTTCTCCAAAAGCTAGCAGGTGAGAACGGCAGCTGTCATGTCCAATCGCTATGCGAAGACTCTCTTTAGTCAGTTGGAAGCCCAACCTGAATTCACAGTCCATGCGATGTTCGCTGCACAGGTTTATGAAGTGTGTAAGTATCTTATGACTGCCACCATTTTCTAACATCTTTTTTAGACATTTTACTTCTCATAGTATTTGAAAATTTCTCTTTGCTACTGAATCCAGTAGGATGTGTTGAATCATAATATTATATTGTTTATTTCTAATAAGGAGTCCATTTTTCCCAATCTATTTTCTTCTTAATCTTTGTCATATGCTTATCACCACTAGAATTAGGTGTGAATAAGGTGTCTTGATTTGATTTATAGTTACCTTCAAGCTTATTCAATTGAAGTTGATGAATAAACTCAGATCTTTTAGGATTACCGATGTAAGACAACGGTATTTTAATTGAATTTAAAGCTTCTGCAAATTTTTCCCAACCTATAGGATCACTTCTTTTAAGTGATCTCAGGGAGTCATTTATTAGATCAACAATATTACTTCCAGAAACTTTTTCATTATTTATTATAACTGTACCTTCATCATCCCAGTCAATTGTATTTTTACTCAAAGAGATCAAGTTCAGTAACAACTCACCCTTTTTCAAATATGACTTAGGTATTAAACTTAATATTTCAGTTGAAGTGTAACGTGTCCGATTATTATTTAATATATTTTGTTCTTTTACTTCATGTGATGGTATTTCAGTCAAACCTAAGTTTTCATTTTTCGTTTTACTATTTTCATATTCCATATTATTAATGCTTTCAGTTATAATCGGTAATTTAATAGGTTGACGATCCTCATGGGTAAAATGTAGGTATCTTCGTAAAATTTGTAGATATAAAATACACTTTTTAGTATCTTCAATGTTACTTTTTAAGATCTTTTGCATTTCTGCATCTAATCGAGACATAGGATTTTCAACATTAGTTTGTTGTTTAAATTTTTCTATGACACTTGGTTCGACTAACAACATTTTCTTAGCATTTTCCATCTTAAACTGAAGATGAAACTAGTTCACTTAAAATAGATCCCAATATTAAAGGTAAAAATGCTCCTCCCTTTTGTATTAGTATATTTTTTCTTATTCTATTTTTTCCTTTACGAACCAAGTTGCGTAGTATTTTTTTATATTTTTGTAACTTTTTCTTGTTCCTATCTTCTATTGGAACTTTACCTTGTAAAACGTTATGAATACATTCACAAATGCAATGTATTTCTTCTTCGTCACAAGATTTCAATAAAGCTTTTCTATATTTAGGTTTAAGTGTATGTAATGCATTTAGTAGCTCTTTATGGGTCTTTAAGCGTTGATGCATTGTTTGTGACTGATACAAATTTGATGATTCTTTAAATATCTGCAATTATGGTAAAAGGATGAATAAAATAAAACATTGTGACGTGTATTTCGTAAAATGTTTTTAACAAGAATGAATCATTCAGTAGATATTTGAGGTAGATAAGTTATCGTTATGAACAAGAAGTTAATGAGTGCAATTACTCATTAAATGTCAACTTTTACCGATGTTGCAATTTCATAGAAATATTTAAAGTACAATCTACCAACTGTTTTCATTTAATCACCACATCGTTAATTAAAACTAGATTGAGAAGTAAAAATGTCTAAAAAAGATGTTAGAAAATGGTGGCAGTCATAAGATACTTACACACTTCATAAACCTGTGCAGCGAACATCGCATGGACTGTGAATTCAGGTTGGGCTTCCAACTGACTAAAGAGAGTCTTCGCATAGCGATTGGACATGACAGCTGCCGTTCTCACCTGCTAGCTTTTGGAGAAAAAGCACTTCGGATTGCAGCGAAAGCAAACGGAGCAACTGCGATTTAATATTGGATAATATTAATCTTAATATATATAAATCTCGTGTCACAATGTTTGTCCTCAATGGACTCCTAAACTACTGAACCGATTTAGTTCAAACTTCGTGAGTATCTGTCATTTGGTCCAACTTAAAAGATAGAATAGTTTTTATCTCACGTGGACGAAGTCGCGGGCATCAGCTAGTAATGTAATATAATATTGGTCAACAAGATTTTTCATATTGTAAATTCATATTTAATGCATGTTATTATAAGTTTTATTGAAACTTTTGGAGTCAAGTGTCGCCTCACTGGAAGCGGCAAGTTGTTAATGATTTATCAATAATAAAAAAAAAAAAAAAAACCTGTGCAGCGAAAGTTTGCTCGAAACAAATACATATATTCGAAATATAATTATAGTTTTAACTATATATTGTGTTTTATTGATATCTTTAGTAAATATGACTATAAAAAAAATCTGAAAAATTAATTGAATGTTTTGAAAGTATATTTAATAAATCTACAACAATATATAAATTTATAAAAATATTTCTCGAGTTGAAAGGAAATTATCACTAGACAAAAATAAAAAATGAAAACAATAGATAAAAGTGTATATGAATTTATAAAACTATTCTAAATTAAAAAAAAATACACACATCAAACAAGAAATTCACTCATTTTGAAATACCAGAAAAGAGAATCGCGTGAACATATTATTTTTTGTATTTTGATTAGTGACATACATTTTTTTCAACTCGTGAAACAGTTTTATAAATTTATATATTGTTGTCAGTATCTAAGTTTTCTGAAAACAAGAGATGACTTTTTTTTTTTCGAGTTACGTTAAAGTAAGTGAACTTTTTTTATGTGTAATCTTTTTTTTTTTTTTTTTACATATGAATAGTTTTATATTTCATAAAAATATTTTTCATCAGTTAAAAATTATAAATGCATTGGAAAGATAAAGAGTTTTCATTTTTTTTTAAATTAAGTTATTCTGTATTTTTTTTACTGTGTTAAAATTTTTGATAAATTTTATTTCATCAAAACATACTATATTGTGGTAAAAGAACAATGGTGATATACCAAACATAATTTTAGATGAGAATATATTGCTGAGAACCCATTTTAGATTCTGTCTGTATGTTTGAAATTTAGATACATAGAGTTTTTTCAAAAGAGAAAGTGTAGGAAAAATATATATTTATATCTGTTGTTGCTACAATAATCCGTTTGTTAAAACAACTGTGACAGGGAGCGCCATCGCAAAGCATCCTAGAGCATAGAGACAATGATTTCTTTACTCTGTGATAAACAAATGTCACTTGTCGCAGAATTTGTTTTGACCTATGAATTTGTATGTGTTATATGTATGTATAATGTGTAAGGCTCTCGTAGGAGGTGGTTTAAATATTTTGAATAGAATGAGAGAAAAATTTGAGTTATAAAAAAAAAATATTAGATTATATTAATATTGGTACTTGTAATTCTAAAATTTATAACGAATTTATATTGAACAAAATAAACATAAACCTAAAAAATAGTTTGGTCTGAATTGATAACTTTAGCAATTCTAATAGTATGTAGTAGGTTTCATTAGGTACAGGTTAATTTTTATGCAAAAAATAGTAAATTTGCCATTACAGTTTAAGCAAACTACGAGTATACTGTCTTCAAAACTTAACTTCATTTAACCTTTTTTTGTACTTGCATACATACAAAAATAAAATAAAATAAAAAATACAATTGTTGTCTCTATATTCTCAACATAACTATAACATAACTAGACGGTTTTACAAATATACTTTTGTAGTTTTCATAAGTATTTTTAATTATTTTCAAGTATATTTGCGGGAATTCAAAGTTTTCTAGGACGTTCCAAATGCTTTCAAGCGAGATAGCGTCGAATGCTTTTGCATAATCAATACTTTTGATTTATTTGTTGCATTGCTTCATGTACCTATTATCTGGTCCTGGACTTTTATCATTCTTCAGTTTGTAAATTCTTTTAAAATTTTCAGTATCACCATTTAAAATATTTTATATCATTGGCACATAATTTGCAAGAAAGGGATATTTGCCGTTCTAAACAGATATTTGTTTTTAGTGTAAGTAATATGGATCTTACCCGTGTCTAGATTTGTTTTGGCTGTTTTGTTACTTTCTTTATATTATGTGGTTCTCATATTTCTTTTCAAGTTTGTTTAACAGTTTATTTAGATTTGAAATTTATAGGGTAAAGGGAAGGATTACAGGGTGGAGAATGTTTTGTCAATTTTTAACAACATAGGCATTGTTTTTGATTTTTTGATTTTTTACAGTGTATTACTACGTTATCGCAAGGTAGTACGTTGATAGATCTTTATTGTTTTTTATTATGGTAAAGGTGGACACGCTCTAGTCAATTGTCAAATGGGTAGGTATCTTGTTGTAATACTATGATATTTATGTTATTTTGTTTTTGTTTGGGGTTAGTGTCTCTTTTGTATTAACCCACTTGTGGTCGGTGGTCGACACATGCGGTCGCTGGGTGATATTTTTTGTAACCCATGCTGAGTGAGCAGTGCGCAGCACAAGAAGTGAGTAGCAATGATTTGTAGGGAGCGGCAGCCACCAGCGTTACCGTGTGCAGGGTGTTCAAAGGCATTTTTGTAATTTTGTATGAACAAAGATGACATAGTCCATATGCGGCGGCCGATGACGCTTAGACTTTCCCAAAGAGCAATCGTCGGTAAATAAATATAGCGTGCTGTTGGCAGCGATGAATCCGGCAGAATATGATCAGTAAGAAAGTTCTTTTGAACGCACCCTGCAATCGTTTAAGGTGATTAGTAATGAGCCTGTCATTAGCAGCGTTCGAGCCTCGAGACCATGTCGATTGTCCATGAGGTGAGGTGATTAGCGTTCGATTAATTAAGCGATTAGTTAACGAACTAGGACGTTTGCTTCAAAAAAGCTATCTCTGAAACTACGATAGATACGAGTCCGGGAGTGCTCGCAAACGATTCAAATGGGGGGCTAAACCTTTTTTTTTTTTTTTTTTTTTTTTTTTTTTTTTTTTTTTTTTTAGTTTTGGTAAGTTAGCCAAGCACGAAGCGGGGGGAGCGCCGGCGGGTGGGGGGTTGGAGGGTGGGTCAGTGGGGCAGAACCGGCGAAACACATACTACTGTCATCTCAAATTCAGCATCCTTACCCTGCTGCAAGCTTATGGGGGTTTTGTTCTATCACCCCGCGGTGACCAAGCGTATTGGGGATCTGTTTGTTTTTTGACTTTATTGTTTGTGTATTGTTTAAAGTTCTTTACCCTACACCCCCAATAATATATTATGAAACCGAGTGTGGGGTTTTCGATTCACAATGTCAATTTTATCCACAGACACGAAAGGAAAACCTAAATTCAGCCAGACGTAAGAAGCATGGAAGATGCAATAATATATAGGTGCATATAACTTCAAAGTCATATAATACCATAGACAACTTCTGTTCGCCCTAGTCAATAGAATTATCAAGTTTACGCAGCGGTCGCCTAAGCCAAACTTAAACTTGGTCTGGTTATAGCAGCAGAATATCCTAATTGACATATCGGCCAGTGGAGCTAGCGCTGCCGCGGATTATACTCGACGACAGGACGACAGCCATCGAATAGCGAGCTATAATATCTACGCGAATGTATACGAACTGTGTGTGGAGTGTGGACTTAAGGGGATTAGCAGCCGACAGAGTACAATTTGGTATTATGTACCTAACAGAGTTAACGAGGCTCTTCCCAGTACCAATATTATAATACCTATACTCGTTTGACGTAGGTACTCATGTCTACTATAAGGTGACATTTTCTGATGCCTATAACACGAGCTATTGTATACTCATTGTAGGCATCAGACGCTCAACCTAAATGAGATGTTGTATAGCTGTAAACTCTAAAAAATATTTATTTATTGGTTTAAATGTCCGAACGACCCATGGTGTAAACGTACATGTAAGTCCCAGATAAAGTCGTGTGTGCGGTCAAATAACTGCCTACTCGGTTTGAAAACTGTTAATTCAGTCAATTGTTACAATCAATCAATGTTTTCTTTAAGTTTCAGAAGTGAAGAACAGACCCATGATTTTAAGGGATTAGGTTTACCAATGACGTTTTAAGCTAATAGTAAAGTAGCACATGAAAGTATTTATTGATCACACACAATAGCAATCTAGCAATCCTAGAAACAGAATAGATGAGGTACGTATCGAATATTAATCACAATAAATAATTTCTCCTCTGGTTTAGAACAGACTATCTCACCGGTATTAAGAATACAATGACCTACGTTTTCTCCATACATTCAAAACACCACCAAATTATTTGTAATTCGTGCATATTTCGATCATGTTGTGGTGTTATTCGGATTCATATAGTAAATAATTCGGAAATACTTCTTTAAAACGAAATAATAATCAATTTTGATCAAAATTTTTATAACTTTGGTCGAGTTCCATAATACCAAAAATTATGAATGAAAACTTGTAACTATCTTTATTAACTGGTGTATTTCTTTAGCTGAACAATAAAAACTGTGCTCCTGAACTAATGCGACGTGAGATAGTGTTGTTTTTATTACAAAACAAATAAGCAGAAACATGTCCTCTTTGACATAAAAAATAAGCAAAACTAAATTCGCTTACAATTTCGTTTAACAAAAGTTTTTCGGAACCAGATATGGCCAGGAGCATAGATATTACTATATGAACCCGAATAACACCACAATATGATCGAAATTTGCACGAATTACAAATGATTTTGGTTTTACGTTTGTATGGGAGACATCGTAGTTCACAGGCCTCTTAACAGATCGGTACGACTGACGAAATTGTAATTAAGCTAATTTGACCTCAGACTACATTAAGGAATTTGACATAGTTAACCCTGTTCACGCACAGACGGCTGCTAATACGGTGACACTACTTTGGCCTAGTTAATCTAACTAATTGGCCCGGTTTTTCAACCCGTTCGTTGTCTTCATATCCATTTGTACGAACTCAGGGATGATAACTTAAAAGCCAATGATGGAAGTAGCTAATAAGGAAAATTGCAGAATTAACCAGTTTTTACAGACCAAACTGCGACTAGATTGTATTCACTTTAAAAGATATATGATATGACGATTGATAAATCATATATTATTTCACTGTTATATCATAAAAATATAAAATATTTATAATATTATGCTTGACAAAAAACAAAATGAATGGAGTTGACCAACTTTATTTATACGACAATTTCATAACTTCTAGGATTGTTGCTGTTGTTTTTGGTTTTTCATTACGGTTGTACTCAATGAAACATCGCACGTGCAACAAATATGTCGATGCAACTACTTCATTACGTCGTGCCAATCACATCGTCTGGCGCGAAATCATAACTCAGCAAGACGCGTACCCTCCTTCTAAATCTTTGGGGAAGCTCCATCCATTGCGTTTAATTATAGCCCGACCCCAAGCGCTCACCTGAAGATCGTTAATCTTTCTTAAAGATATATTCGCTGGTTCGCTACAGCCTTCATTCTACGCCCTCAGCGCTAATCGCCTTCTGTCGCACTTCAGTTTTATAAAGGCTTCTCTAGACGATGCTGGAAACGGTGGCACTTGATGATACTAGGTGGTATAGGACTTTTTATAAAGTCTGCCCAAATAAGCAACCCGGCAATGTCAGATATTCTGCCACAAAGCAATAATTGCGCAGTATTAGGTACTGGGTTCTAATTCCAAGGACACTGCAGCTGGTAAGATAACTGAGTACTGATAGTGAGACTTAAAAAGCAGATTTCGCAATCGCAAGGCGCAGTGTTGTTTCAAATTGTAATGCAAAACCCTGGCATGCACTGCAGTATGACAAGGGCAGGCGTATCGCTTAGCATCAAGTGAACTCTACGTCTCGTCCTGCTGTGCTTCACAATTTAAAAACAAGGAAATAAACGTCTAGCATACTTAAGTTCGAGCATGACGAAAATCATGCTAATTAAAAGCAATACCTAATGAGGTTCTTGAAGGAACGAAGTGAGAAGTGGCAGAGAATACATGAAGGCACGTTATGCACCTTAGCAGTTAAATATACCACAACCATGGATTAGGGATATTAATAATTAATTAAAGTAATTCATGGATAACAACAAGACAGCTGTTTTTTAGTGTGTTTTCGCTTCAAAAACTCTCTATTAACTCGGTTACTGAACTAATGGCTATGGTAACTATGCTTTAACTTATCCGGCGACAATGTGGTATGATTGAACATGCTATTGGCATCCGGTAACTAAGCGCCTACGGTTAAAAACCGAATCGTGTATACAGGGCTTAAGATTATTATACCTATACAAACTCTCGCTTTTGCTTAGTTACTACATTGAAGTCTTTGAACTCTGAATCCACCCTTACAAAGAGGCTTGACTCTACGCGTCACGATCTTGATTTCGACGTTTATGTTTATTGATTAGGAGGATGATGGTATCAATAAGCTCCATTAACCAATTTCCCCTCGGGACCCGTTGACTAAGGAGTGTGTCACGATATGACCATCCTAATATCGACGATATGACCATAGATCCTTCTCGCATGGAAAAATACCAGGCTTGAGTATCTCTTGAAAATAAAAATAATTTATTTGAATACTTTTTAATATCAATGATTTCTCTGAACATTCCCCTATCCGCGTGTGTGTGGTAGGTTCAGTTAACACAAGTTGGACAAGAGCTAAACAAACAGTCTGGCCACCGCGAGAACAGTTCAAATACACCCGACGCCCGTTCGCTTTCCAATTAAGCTCAGAAACTGTTTGAGTTCCGCGCAGGTATCATACCTGGCCCTTTGATGGCAGCCCTCATATTGCCACTCGACTGTAATAATTTTAAGTGATTCTTTTTGATTGTTTTTAATAAACAGCACATACGTCACATCCTTCAAGTCCTCTTATCGTAGCGTATTTCGTCATTGGATGAAACACGATAAGACAAAAAATAGACGTGGAATACTTTTGGAATGCTAACAAAAGTCAAAACTCATAGCAATATACGAGTATACAGGGGTAATAGTAATAATGTGAGGTGTCAGTTACATTACAGTAATCAGTTCAATGGTTTTATCCCATCTTAAAATAAATGCCTTACGCGCCTAAAGAAGTTTTCTCTTCAAGGTTACATAACATAACAGAGTGTGTGGTGAGTAGTTCAATGGTTTTTTCACTTCAATGTTTGGAGTCTACAAAAAACATTCGCTTTTATTTAAAAAAACATGCGCTTTTCTTTCTTTATTCTTTACCTTTTTGAGCAGGTAGACCCAGTGGACAGTATACCTTTTATTTCCAGTAGTTCTGTTACTAAAAAAGTGCACAGAACTACTGGGCAATTTAGCAAAGTCAGTAGGAGAGTTGTAGAGCTGTGCACTGCAAAATATAAATCTTAACTAAGGAAAATGGAAATCCCTAAAAGGATTGGCGCTAATCAGTTCAAAGAACGGTAAATAGGAAGAAAGATACATATCACATAAATAATGTTTTGTGTTGGTTCCTATTATAATTCCGAGGTAATGTTCATTGAAATAAGAGATAGGAATACAAAAATTCGCATTCTACATAAATTTTACAAGTCGATATAAAGTTCAAACTATCATTTGAGAAAGCAGACGGGTTTATGTGCTGTTAAAATTCAGTACATTTTTATGATCTCTCGCGGTTGTTTAGTACCGCTATAATATTATGTGCAAGTTCAGACTTCTGAACTGATGTTTATTCTGCGTAAAGTAACAGCTTCCTACGTCAGTTTACGAAGACTTAATTTGTTTGTTGGTACACGTTGTCAGTTAACTTTAGTCCTATTCAATTATTCGAAATAAAATGAAATCTGGTTTTAATGAATACTGCAACAACCATGGATTTTCCTGGGCAAAATCCTTTACCCAGGGTAAATATAGTATCGTCATTTTATATTTCAGTGAAATCAGTGCAGAAGTCACGTCGTTCGCGGGAATAGACCTACGCAGGACCCGGTGAACTAGGCGAAGTAATGTCGCCAGTATACTGGTATCAAAAATGTTTGTTTTGACACCAACAGAAAGAAAGAAAGAAAGAAAGAAAGAAAGAAAAAACATTTATTTCCAAATTGTGCCCCACATAACAAGCATACAGTATATACACCTATCACGCATGGCACAACCCGAAAAATGGCCCAGGCTCAGCATAATACTGTATATCCAGTGCAAGCACAAAAACATACAGCGCTGATTTTCAGCCGGAACCGTAATTCAGGTGACGCTACGCCAACAGCGTCCATTGTAAGCCGACCATAGTCCATAGACCGCGGTCCACGTCACAGATCAATACCTACTTGTTTTTAGTCCGCACGTGAGTTTCCAAAGAGACGATTTCCGCCATGTTGCGGTATGTTAGCGGCAATTTTGACTTTTCTCTTGTTTGAAGAAGATTGACGTAAAATGTTTCGATTGTCACATCCTCAGCTTCATAATATCATGAGTGTACGCGGGACAAAATATCGTAGTATCCTAAACATGGTTGTTATGTCAATATAAAGTAATTCCCTGGTCTGTGGTTGTTATCAAAGTATTTTCTTTTGTTTTCCAATAGTTACAACAAAATAAATTCTCCTAGCTCAGAATGAAAGAACTGCAATAAATTACTTCCGAGACCGTGACGGCACGGATTAACTTAATCTGCATCCAAAAGTAAAGTCGGAAGGTTCTGCAATTTAAAGTATTTAGTGTTAATGCAAAAATGCAAAAAAAAACATTAAATTAAATCGTTTTATCTTTCCACACTCACAATTTACTTAGTCTAGAAAAGGTATTTTATTTAAGCCTTATTTTATTTTGTTAATATTAAGGTTCCATACCAATTTGATAAAAATGGAACCCTTATGGTGAGACTTTCTCCGTCCGTCCGTCCGTCCGTCTGTCCGTCCGTCCGTCCGTCCGTCCGTCCGTCCGTCCGTCCGTCACACTCGATTATTTCAGTAACCATTCAAGCTATCGACTTGAAATTTAGAACAGTTATAGGTAATAGTGACCCGACGTCATAACAATCGTAAAAATTTGAAAATTGTTTTTATTTTTATTTAAAAAGGGGGGAAAACCGGGTCGACTAAATTTCAAAATGAGATAACAATATTGAGTGGGGTATCATATGAAAGGGCGTTACTTGTGTATTCTAAAACTAATTTTTATTTATTTTTATGCCTGATAGTTTTTGATTTATTGGGCAAACTATCGAAAAAAATAGCGTTCCCCCCCCTTATCTCCGAAGTTTACCAATCGAAAAATCTGAAATAATTATGATCAATAGAAGTTAACGTATATTTTACAGGAAAAATAAAATCAACTCGCTGACTAATATACTTTTTTTGATAATAACAATAATCCGCCAAAAACAAAGTTACGTTTGCGGTTTGCCAACAAAAGTACCTACATGTAAATTATACTCGTAAATTCATGAACAAAAGTGATTCTTTCAATGTTTTACTTCTTTTATGGTATGGAACCCTCGGTGCGCGAGTCCGACTCGCACTTGGCCGGTTTTTTTTTCCTTCACGTAGAGAGTGCATGATACATTTCCCTGTTACGACAAGGGATAAACAAGTATTCCTTGAAATTACTATGGGATCACCCGAGTGCAGTGGCCATAATAAAACTAAATTCCAATTATGGAGATTCCTATGGTCTATGAAAGTTACATCAGCATGCAACGGATATGTTACACCCCGACCATAGACCATTCTATTGAGCCACCATTTTGGTCACATTTTATTTTTAAAAACTTCTATATATCTCTCGCCGTGACTAACATTGCAGTGACAATACATTATCACTACGTATAATATTTAAATCTGTATAAATATAACACAATTATTTTCAAAACAGTTACTGCCTTTCAATAGTTATTTATTATTCAATAACTCTTTCATATTTCCATAACAATGACTTCTTAATAATAATATTATGTAAACTTGAAAGGGCAAACAAAGGCTTTAATTCAGTTAATACAGGACGTCACGAACCGACGCAGTCATAAAACAATAATATAATAATGTATGTATTGTTCGCGGCTCTGCCATTGAGCATTGTGCGTCGAGAGGCTGTCTGCCTGAAATCTGCTTTGTGAATCCCTTTTCACGAGGAAGACGCGACGGCTTAAGGATGCTCTGAATTACGATGACTCCCATACAGTCGTAATACCAAAATCATTTGTAATTCGTGCATATTTCGATCATGTTGTGGTGTTATTCGGATTCATATAGTGATAATCTATGCTCCTGACCATATTTGGTTAGGAAATACTTCTCTAAAACAAAACATAAATTAATTTTGATTTGCTTATTTTTGCGTCAAAAAGGACATGTTTTCAGCTTTTATTTTGTAATAAAAACAGCACTACGAGTATATCACGTCGCATTAGTTGAGGAGCACAGTTTTTAGTGTCCAAATAAAGAAAAACACCAGTTATAATAAAGAAAGTTACAAGATTTCATTCATAATTTTTGGTATTACGGAACTTGACCGAAGTTATAACAATTTTGATCAAAATTGATTTATATTTCGTTTTAGAGAAGTATTTCCGAACCAACTATGACCAGGAACATAGATTATTTTTTATTACTATATGAACCCGAATGACACCACAACATGATCGAAATATGCACGAATTAGAAATTATTTATGGAGACATTGTAGTTCATGGGACTCTTAAAACCTCGTTTAGGGGAACTCGACGCCTTTACCGCTTGAACGTTATGGCCCAAGAAAACCATCCCCTAATTTAAATAATTAAGTACGCCAAGTCACATTGTCTTAAGATTCAGACACCTCGATTAGGTAAGTACACAAATATAACTCAAATCTCATTCATCTTACTAAGTGCATCATCATTGTCTCTCCGCAATCTATTAAGATGAAAAAAAAAAATTTTAATAAAACCTATGAAGAACATATTCTCGCTTCGTACGTTGTAGGGATAGTCTTGATCTTATCTCCAACCTTAAGTATTAGCGTCTTTCATGAGTTTCAGCTTTATTTTGGTAAAATTTTCCGTAAAAGGTGGTACCACTTTTCAATAAGACATTAATTTACTCGTAATGCGTTAAAATCATTAAAGAATATTGCACACGTATAAAACTTAAATGTGAAAATTAATAGTATGTATCGATATAATTATTGGTACATTCATTTTAGGATCAATTTTTTTTCTTACAGTATCAAATATATTGCCTCATACATTACCTATTAAAAATCACTAAAATATGTGTAAAAGCAGCTAAATAACTATTTCTTGCGAATGCAATAAGTAGGTTTTTTTTTTTTTTTTTTAATTTATTTAATGTTACAAAGCATACATATAGGTACAAAAATATATCTGCACTAACAAACCACTAGAGTTTACAGTAAGTGCACATAATCTGTCATCTGTTATTACAATTTTTTATAAAAAAGTCTTTAAGTTTTTTACTAATGTTTTTTGGAGTTAATCCATTCTTAAATTTGTAATCTAAATTATTTATTAAACGAGGAACCATGTAGGCAGTGGTGCGCATTCCATATTTATTTTTGGCAGGTATGGTCACTAGTAAACTTTGTGCTGCTCTCCGAGTAAATCTTTCATATTTAAGTGTCTTTTGAATATCTAAGTTAAAAAATTGCTCTTTTAATAGTTGGTAATTAACCTTATCATATATGTTTATTACTTTACAGTGTTTAAATAAAATATTTTCATCCTCTTTCGCTTTTAATTTAATATTTAAGGGAACAATAGCTTTAAGAATCCTTACTTGTAACTGATAAATGTAATGAAGATAAGTTTTATCGGTTCTTCCATAGCTGCTCACACCATAACTTATGATTGAATCAGCCAGGGCATTATACAGTATCAACCTAACTTTATAATTCATTTTTTTCTTGATTATGTAAATATTTGCCAAAAAAGCTCTAAGTTTGTCGCATACATGATTTATATGATCATGCCAGTTAAAACGGTGATCAATTATCAACCCTAGATATGTATACATTCCCTTCAGAGGATATACCTAGCGTGATGAAAGTTGACAAGTACGGTTAATAATAACGCAATATCGCTATTATGCAAATCACTAAACCAATGCTTAATTCAAACTTTTAATTAATTCTTTACATTTTTACTATTTATTACAACATTTAAATGTATTACCGTGTACGAGTATAATATAATCGTGCCTCACTTACACCATTTGCACTATGAATAATAAGAAATAAAATAAAACCATTCCGTGCTTATTTATTGTGCTATGTGTAATAATATTTTAAAAAACCAGCCCTTGCTTTTGATAGTAAACTTATAGTTTATAAATAAAACTAGTATAACTTTAGTTTATAAATAAAAAATTCTCTATTTTTTTACCAAATAACCTATTTTTAGGGTTCCATACCAAAATGGTAAAAATGGAACCGTAAAAATGAATACGTAATGAATGATTTCTAGCACATACTTGTGCAGTCGAGATCTGTACTGCTATAACACTTTAGAGTCAACGGGCTTTGACAAATTAAATTCAGTTAGGTAGATGGACATTTGTAAAAACGAATTACTGAAATAAAAGTCTGTGTTGTAACCACAGGACTGAAACCAGCTTTCTATAAAGTCAGGCGGCAAGTAGCCCTCTGTTTGTGGTCAGTATTACCTAGGGAGGACGTGGTAGGGGGATAATTAACAGAGCAAATCTCCAACTCTACCGATAGGAACTTTTCGCAGTTTACAACTCGTATTTTGACGACCTCCCTGGCGCAGGGGACGCGCGCTCGGATTCGAGTGGGAGGTCGTGGGTTCGATTCCTGAAACGGGCCACTTTGAAATTTTATAATTTCTAAACTGAGACCTGAGTCTGGACTGGTGGGAGGCTTCGGCTAGTTACCCACCCTACCAGCAAAGACGTACCGCCAAGCGATTTAGCGTTCCGGTGCGATGCTGTGTGGAAACCGTTGGGGGTGAGTTTACTTACCCTTCCAAGTTAGTTCGTTAACATCTTCGGCTGCATCATCACTTACCATCAGGTGAGATCGCAGAAAGTTGTAGTGTGAAAAAAAATAAAAACCGGCTAAGTGCGAGTCGGACTCGCGCACCGAGGGTTCCATACCATAAAAGAAGTAAAACTTTGAAAGAATCACTTTTGTTCATGAATTTACGAGTATAATTTACATGTAGGTACTTTTGTTGGCAAACCGCAAACGTCACTTTGTCTTTCGTGGTTTATTGTTATTATCAAAAAAAGCATATTAGTCAGCGAGTTGATTTTATTTTTCCTGTAAAATATACGTTTACTTCTATTGATCATAATTATTTCAGATTTTTCGATTGGTAAACTTCGGAGATAAGGGGGGGGGGGGGGAACGGTATTTATTTCGACAGTTTGCCCAATAAATCAAAAACTATCAGGCATAAAAATAAATAAAAATTAGTTTTAGAATATACAAGTAACGCCCTTTCTTATCATAAGAAAAATGAGATAACAATATTGAGTGGGGTATCAACCCCACTCAATATTGTTATCTCATTTTGAAATTCTGTCGACCCGGTTTTCCCCCCTTTTTAAATAAAAATAAAAACAATTTTCAAATTTTTACGATTGTTATGACGTCGGGTCACTATTACCTATAACTATTCTAAATTTCAAGTCGATAGCTTGAATAGTTACTGAAATAATCGAGTGTGACAGACAGACGGACGGACGGACGGACGGACGGAGAAAGTCTCACCATAAGGGTTCCATTTTTACCATTTTGGTATGGAACCCTAAAAATTAATCCTCCATTGATGATCGATTGCTCTTCACTTCTTATACCGTGAAAACTCTTTAAAATTTCTACCTTAATCTATTAAATATTTTGTCGACAGTATAATAAGATCTGCGATCGACTTTTTTGCAACAGCTTTGCTTGATGTGGCTTGGCTAGCAGCTTCTACATATTCCTTAACTTTACAGTCTGTTTATGCTTTCGCCCGCACTTTGAGGCCTCAAATTGAGGTATTCTTTCTGTTACATTTATTATGAATTTCCATTTCGTCAATAGCACTTAATGTAAGTGAGGGTCTGAAACTTATCCCAACACTTAAGGCTTCATATACTGTTATCCCTTTTGAACCAAAAAGACCAATGCTACTAAAACGTCGGAGAGAGTCTGATTTTGAAGGGATTGTTATACATAGGCTTTCACGAAGCCTACGTCCAGCAATGGTTTCTTATCAGTTAAAATTACAGTCGCATACAAACAAAGAGGACAAAACAAACCAGTTTTAACAATTCAAAAAGAAAGAGCAAGGAAACATCGTCTGTGGATGGGCCCTAATTTAATTCCCCGTGTACTCAGACAAGCCAAAAAATACACTCATTTGAATTTCGAATGCAATGCGAACGTGACCTAAGCGTATCCCCATTTGGATGCTTTCGGTGGCTCTCTCGATTAAGTTAAGCCTTTTACGAAAAATACATTAACTGAATTTTGGACCTGAATTGGTCTGGAACTGAAATAAACTTTTCACTTTTTTTGTTTTATTATTGCGACATACGTCGAATGCTCAGGTCGAATGAAACAAATCGTGAGTTTTGCGTGACTGTAGTGTAAGTCTGGCTCCACGCGCTCTTCGTTGGTATTGTGATTCGACGCAAACTTTGTGAAACTCAAAGCATTTCGATTATAATATTACCTTAATAACAGCAGATCACAAGGGCTATTACTATTTTTTACACTTACCCTACAGCCTTTTCAGGTTGGCGTTGTAATAATTGTGCTTGAAATTGTGACGTCTGCCCCTTGACTGTATAAGAAACACGTATTCATAGTTATCGTATAGAAACTCTGCCCGCTGATTGGTTCCCTGATTTACGTCAGCCAATAAGGGGGCAGAATTGGTAAACAATTACGGTAACGATGAATACGTTTTTCTTAGGCAATCAGAACCCTGACAAAAAAGGGCTGCGCTTTATGACTGACCCGCAGCTGTAGCCATATGACCTACCTATTCCATTTCTAAGATTGGTTTTGGCGCGCGGATCTTAATTCGAAAAATGTATGAGAATTACAGTTTTCTACGTGCAGGAAATCATGCGATCTATCTTGCGATCGCCAATGTAATTCCCATGCATTACATGAGTCATATAGCAGGGGGGCAATTACGTAAGAAAAACGTTATTCATCGTTATCGTAAACAATTTCTGCCCGATGATTAACAGAATCCATTGGTTACAGCTAATCAGAGTTTGAAAACGATTATGATAGCGATGCAAAATATGTTTCTCTTACACAATCGCCTTCTCGGCTTATTCATTCACGAGACAAGTAGGTACCTACTTATACATAATGATTCTTTGTGGTTATTATCTCTCTGTTTTATCCCATATTTTTCTATGGTTAAAGACCTTAATAAAAGGGAACGTTTGCTTAAATATCTCATATACCTACACCCGTAAGTGGGGATCCCTATAGCAATAAACAATGAAGAAATACCGCATATTACGCCGTGATCGTAAACTGTCCTTGAACATCTTTCTTTAAAGAGGGTCTCTTGCTACATACATTGTCGTTATCATGCAAAGCGGAAGGCTAAATGGTTGTTTATGACGCGGTTTTCCTCGAAAATTCTTCGAGCACTTTAAATGTACTCGTACCAAATACCTCGGTTGTTGAATGTTAACAAAGTTGCAATAAATCCAAATTCCCTAACTCGATTTGTTCAATGTTGAACGGCCTATATGATTATCTATCTCTCATTCAAACTCGAACTTAAATTATTTATTTCATATAGGCCTTACTGGTTGGCTCTTATGAATAGTCAATAAAATATAATTAAGTATACTTACAGTAGTACTCATAACTATTTTACTACTTAGAAACTAAGTTTACGAGGGTTCAAACGCTGAACTGAAAAGAAGACCACAACAAACTCAACCAGAAAACATTCTCCATTGGGTCTCTCATGTTCGAAGATCATCACCCTCATAGTTCACAAACCAACACAACTCTATGTCAAAGTCTCATCCTTGGCTAACTTAGTAAAAAATTGTGGAAGATGTGCTGATTTTTTTCCATTTATTAAAAATATAGAAACACGTTTAAAATACTTGAAAGAATTTAGTCTACTATCTGTTGGGGAGCATTTAGGCAACTGGTAGTCAGGGTTGCAGAGTGAGGAACCTCCTCTCAATGCGTGATGACTCCAAACCACTGTCTTCTATATGCGTCCTTAGATCCAACAGCCGAACGAAAGCTTCTTGACGTAAGTAGGTATTGGTCGAAGCTTTTTGCTGCAATGACTATCAGTGACCCATAGATTCATAATTGGTAGTCGCTCGCGCTTGGAATATATAGAGCCCTACCTAACAACGATTGTGGCTCTAACTCCGTAAGTGCGGCAACTTTTTCTTGTAATGTGAGGGTTTCAATTTGAAATTTGTATGGTGCACGGATGCTAGTGTGCGTGAAAATTACGTAGCGACGGCTTGGGTTTGCCAATTTAGGCAAAGTATTTTTTGCCACACTTTTGAAGTCGAGGGCTGCCTCTTCGACCTCTATGCGCTGACCATTATTTGTCTGTTTGACCAAGTTAAAAGTAAGTCACAATTTAAAACGTTGTTAAAAAATTACCACATTCTAGCCTTTTAGCGATAAATATTTGAATTTGTCCAGGTTAAATTAAACTATCCCAAGCTGCAATAATTTTAGCCAATCCAAAGTGACTATAATGATAATGGATCTGAATAAATGATAACGTGACGGCTGCACACTGCACGCTGCACAGAGGCGACCGCACGTCCATTGCATTTGTTGATTTGCTCCACGAATAGCCTTTGATACGTAATCGTCACGATCGGCCTTTTCATTCCGAAATCGGCTAAATGAAACACATCACATATTACTTCGGTAATGGCTTACTGTCACAAACAAACTGAAATAAAACATAGAAAGCTCATCCACTTAATTATTTATTTATTCAATGTTTACATCAAATTAGCACAGCAGTGCCACTCATACTAACGTGATTTGATTTTAAACAATCAAAGAATCATAACAATAACAACTACACTACAATAGAACATACTCATAAAAAAACTGAAAGTAGAAACATACTTGTGATAAAAGAGGCAATGTGTGGAATGTGGATAAGCAATAACATAAAAATTATAAATACTCGTATTTCTCAATAACATACCCACACAGGTTTAATACTCCTTAAAAGTCGTGGTAATTTTATGTAATAAGTAGTAAAACAAATGACTGAAAGAGAGGCTTAAGAGTATAATGTAAAGATTTCCTATTTCCCAAAAAATCTAATAAATAATTTAAGTTAATATCTTTCCGACGAAGCCTTCCCATCAGTCACGTCGTAAAAATTTATTGAATCGATAAAAATCTATCTCCTTTGTTTTATATCGACACTTTGACAAATTAACGGACGACCGAAACAAGCAATTTTCAAAGTCGTAATACCGTAATACCCCATGATTTATACGCCGATGATGTTTTATTAAGCCCATAAAACATCCAGCCAGCTTCGCGAAGAAACTCTCCTTTTGTACTTTCGAGGGCCTTTTTTTCATATAGAAAGTGGATACCCTTAATTTTTTAACTGTTTGGGATAAAAAAATTGTGATACTTCTTGTAATACTAGTTGTTGGATACCACAATTGGATACGATCCGAATTTCGATTCGGTTTCGCCATATACATATACGCAGGGAGTTACCGAAAACGTACAACGCTATCGAATTTTTCGCATTATTGTATCTTGTTTGAAACACCTCTGCTACGAGTAAAAACACTCTTCCTAGCTGTTATCAAGTAAGGTATTTTTTACGTAAAAAAACTAGAACCCCAGAGACGATAGCTTACAAATAGTGATAAAGTGGTGACATAAATAACTTTCTTTTAAGAATTAAGAAGAAACAAAGTATAGTGTACTGCCAAAATACATTTTTGCTGCCTCCTTGCAAGGAAGTGGCTGGCGCCATCGCCGCCTCGTCGTCGCCGCCGGCATTATGCTCCTCGCAGTAAATTGGGACGCATAAAATGTCACTTCAATGCTTTGAACACTTCTTTGACACTCGAATGACAAGCAGTAAAGGTTACTTGGTACACCCTTGGAAATGTGCACCAAGTACGTTTACCTGAACTACTTCATGCTTGACATTCGAGAGTTAAAGAAAATATTTTAGTGGATAGTCAAATAATTAAAACTATACATAATTCTTTTTAATATTCTGCATTCACATACTTTTTATCAGCCATATGAGGCAGAGAAAAATTATTGTTTCCGTGAATTAATTTCACGACTTTTTTGACGGACTATAACTTATATATGTTGTTGCCAAAATTTAGGATGTGTAAGAACTACGTCTACTTGTGTGTACGTAAGAAAAATGTAAGCCGTTTATGTAAAGTATTATTCCTAAATAACTAAAAAAGTCAATTTAATGGTAAAAAAATAAAAGTGTTCAAAATTTAATTGTTATTTTTACCAGGAATATTACTTTATAAAAATTATAATAATCAATTTTTACCCCATTTCAGATTTATTTTTAGATTTTAAATATAAATATAAAAACTAATATATTTAAAATTACGTACATGACTAGATTCAAACGGAGCATGGTAAGTAAAAACCTTGTTAGAGGGCTTAGGCTCGTTTTCACCAACACTTTAAGAAACGCCTAAGCCCATAGGTGACAGTTTTCACTTACAACAACTGTCACCTATCGGCTCAGGTGTTTCCTAAAGTGTTGGTGAAAACGAGCATTAGTTTCAGAGGTGGACGTTTATTCACAGGCATCTATATATTCGTAGTTATAGAGTAAACCTTGCCACTATACAAATACAGTGGTAATACAGTGGAATGTAAAGAATATAATATATAAAAAACCTAGGATGGACATTTTCCAATAGAGATATATAAAAAACCTAGGATGGACATTTTCCAATAGAGAAAAATTTATAAGCCGTCTTTATCCGCAGCGCCATTTTAACCGTATTGTTATGCCATCGGGTTTGTAATTGCCAAATTTATGGCTGCCTACACTAACGCAATTGTGGTCGGGGCCCGTGGCATGTATCACTCTAAATTAGATTGCGATGCAAACGCAAAACGGTTGTCAGTGAGAGTGGCCTTATTTATTGGGAAAACAGTTCCCGGGTTCATTATGACCATCCTTGCGGAGAACTTTTATCTTAGCAACAATTAAACAGTCCAACTTTGTAATTGCCCTCGGGCGTGCTTGTTTTACTGGTTCTTAAGTAGGTAAAAGTATGTAAGATCAGACTTATACTTGTTTGTTAAAAGTAAAGTACCTAAGTTAGTATTCAAGCAACTTACACGTACGTAATTCGAATTCCCATATCCTGAGGTCTGTTATCGGTGGTTGTGACACATTTTCTCATTTTCCTTTAATATAAAAGAATTATTACCTTATTCTCGACAGGTAAAGGTGAAAAGAGACTCCTGTTATTATTTTACCAAGATATGTACGGAATGATTTTTATTCAACTTAGAGGATGTGCAAAGTTATTAAACTAAATAATTAAGTCACTAAAGCATTATATTTAATTTTCAACATATAATTAACATAAATATGCGTCAATGTTTTCTTCTGGAGTTGCCAATGATGTGGCTTTCCCAGGATGGATATCACACAATTCTATTCATTTCAAAGAATATATGTATATATATTTTGTATTCTTGAACTACGTTATGTTCTAAAGAATCATCTTCTATTTATCATAAACAGGTAAGTAAAGCTCAAGTTAGTTTTGCAGCTTGCACGTTGAACAAAGACTGAGCTCGAAGCGCAGTCAACAAATCCTTTGTAAATTTCATCTAAACAGTTTTAAAGTTGAAGATCTAACTGCTTTCTCGTTTGCCGGAGACAAGCGCTTGAGGCATCTTCTTTAATTCGTTTTCAGAATTATTAACATCACAAATGTTGGGATGCGAGAAAGTTGCGGGAAAGCTTTGTGTTGTATTATTTTACCTGGTTGTTCAAGCTGAAAGAGCCGCTAATAATATATTTAATTATTCTTGAAATACAGGCATTTCTATAAGGTGAGACCACAGCATCTAGTAGGTAATAGGTAGGTTGGATATTGGGAAATGGGAACTGACTATCGGTCGGGCACGTAGCTTATAAGACTGATGGACATTGGGGACTCAAGGTACTACAACGGTCACTTCATACCGGGAGGGATGTATTGGCAGACCTCTGCCAGAATGACGGATGAAGTTGATAGAATTGTGCTCTTCCGTGCGACTCCACGAATTCTGGTTTGAAGGATTCTGGAAGGAATTTCTGGTTTCAGGTACGGCGTAAAATTGTGGTTACAGTTGCGAACCACACCAAAAGGCTTGATAACTACCTATTTCTAACAGTGAATGTGTAATGATTGAAATGATAACCAATGCGCATTAATATGATTTTTCCCTTTATATATACATTTTATACTAAACGTAACTTAAAATAACCGTAACTTTAAATTTACTTATCCCTGCCATCCATGTTAACCAGGCGTGTTCTAGGAGTATATACGCGTACCTGTGCTATACATACAGATTCCTATTTCACGTTTTTTCCATTCGATAATTTTCCCCTCGATTCATTATCATAATAAAGAAAACGATTAACTTATTATTAAACATTTAACTTAACAGAGGTACAATCCTCTTTCTACTTCTAGTAGTAGTACATAATATAATATGTTTTCAGTAACAAATAAATCTTACGCAGCGTTATCTGAAGGCAAGTTGATATGATTTGAATATCGAGTTACGTGGAGTTTGCTCCTCAGGGAACACTTGAACTCGCTAGGGGCTTAGACGTTGTAATTTTAGTTACACTGCCGGCTATGTTATGACAGTACAAAGTTGGTAATTACGACGAACCAACGAACGGAGATGACATTTCACAGGTAGCGCACTTAAAAACAACATTTTTCTTTTTATCTATTTATAAAAACTAATCCAGGAAAAGTTTTGTTTTGGCAAATTTGAAATAATTTATGAATAAAAAAATGGGAAATGCTTTCCAAAAAACCAACTTCAAATGCCACTACAAAGAGTGAAATAATTTTTATTTAAATTTTAGGTACCTACACCAATTCGAAGTCGGGCAATGTTTCATACAATCCCTAATAGTCCTTCTTACTTAATTGATGTGCGAAGAAATGACAAAGTCATAGACAATCGCCCGACTTCGAATTGGTGTAGGTACCTAAAATTTAAATAAAAATTATTTCACTCTTTGTAGTGGCATTTGAAGTTGGTTTTTTGGAAAGCATTTCCCATTTTTATTTTATACTTTTTAGTGGAAAACAATAAAATGCACAAGGCGTTGTAAAATATCCAAATTGCTTGAGGTGTGTTCATAAAATCTGAAGAGATACCTCAAATTCACCAAGATCCCATCATCAGACCCTGACTTGATGACTTTAGTCATCAAATCAGTATCTGCTAGCAAATGCACCAGTAACTATAAAAAATACCCAACTCGCTTCAAGTATACTAGCAAAATTTGAAGAGTTCCCTCGATTTCACCAAGATCCCATCATTAGACCCTGACTTGATGACTTTAGTCATCAAATCAGTATCTGCTAGCAAATGCACCAGTAACTATAAAAAATACCCAACTCGCTTCAAGTATACTAGCAAAATTTGAAGAGTTCCCTCGATTTCACCAAGATCCCATCATCAGACCCTGACTTGATGACTTTAGTCATCAAATCCGTATCTGCTAGCATATGCACCAGTAACTATAAAAAATACCCAACTCGCTTTAAGTATACTAGCAAAATTTGAAGAGTTCTCTCGATTTCACCAAGATCCCATGATCAGATCCTGACCTGTTGACCATAGAACAACTTGGAAAATATTACTCTTTCTAATAATACTCAAATAGTTTCATGTGTCCATATAAAATTTGAAGAGTTCCCTCGATTTCTCCAGGATCCCATCATCAGATCCTGACCTGATTAAAATGGGACCATCTGGAAACAAAACCCTCTTAAACAAAAAAAGAATTATTCAAATCGGTCCACGCGTCTCCGAGTAATCGGTGAACATACATAGATAAAAAAAAAAAAAAAAAAAAAAAAAAAAAAAAAAGATTCCGACGAATTGAGAACCTCCTCCTTTTTTTGAAGTCGGTTAAAAATAATGCAAAATTGGAGCAAAAACCTATCAAGATATTTTTTCGTATTTGTGCAGCAAAATGCATAGGTTTTTTCTTTATAGGTTCTAACCTTCAGGTCAGGTCACTATAGAACACATAGTGGGCCCTATTCGATATATCTAGAATATTTTAATTTAATATTTTGCTTATCAATATTCATTATCACCACGGCACTCAATCATCGATTCCCAACAAACCCATCCATAATTCTTTTAATAAATTTAGGTCATTTCCAAAAATCAATTACCTTTTTCTATGTCGGCTATCACTTTGTCACGGGAGAGTAATGACGGATGGCAATCGGTGGGATTTATTTTATTCCCGAAACTCGCTCACTCGAATGTTGGTGTCATTGGGAATTGATTGCTTGTGAAAACCGTCGAGTACTCGTAATTTTTTGCCATTTTCCGTTTTGTTTTTTGAGACGCAACTAAACTCGTGGCTCCTGAGCCGTAGACTTACTCCGATCGTGGCAGATAACATTTCATGTTTTTTTACATTAAGTACCTGACGGTAAGTGACGGTGTAGTCGAAGATGTTGTCGTAGTAACTTAGAAGGGACTAAGTAACCTATAATAGTTTCTACACAGCATCGTACCGGAACGCTTAAGCGCGTGCCGGTACGTCATTGTCAGTACTAGCCGCGGCCGAAACCTTCTACCAGCCCAGGCCCTACATTGTCTTAGGAAAAACGTATTCTTTGTTATCGTAATCGTTCACTCATTCTGCCGATGATGAATACGTTTTTCTTACGCAATCAGACCCCAGATATGAGCCAATCATTGAGATACTATGGAGCCAATTCAGGAATTTTAAAATTCCAAAGTGAACGTAAGTAAACTGCACTGATATATGTACATATAATTTCGGAGATCTTTTAATAGATTGCTTGGATAGCTGCACTATAAATATAATTTTAATGACCGAAGTTTCTATCTATTATTATTAAAGGTTAGAAATATCATTCATACCATTTGTAAATCGTAAAAGACAAGTTGAAAACTAATATCCACATGGTTTGTACCAACAGCACGCGATGTCGTCAGACAAGGGGCACGTATTGTGATATTTTTCTATAACAAACTATTGAACAAGTGTTGAACAAGTCATCGGCTGAAACGATGATGAAGAGGACACCGACAACGTAGACACCAGTTGCTAGCCATGTCCAACATAAAATACAAAACATCAAATATTTATTTATTTCCATGAATATGGTAATTTAAAAGATGAAATTATTGTAAACATTAGTTCTTACATATTATTATTCAGTCATTTCAGCATGTTCTCCATTTCAAGGGAAAATTGGTGACTCCGCAGGTGAATGTATTATGTAACCTAAAAGAGCTTTACATAAATGCCACTTGGGACGAGTAACAGAAGAAGTTTGCGACATAATGTTATTGTAGAACTTCTTCTGCCAACAGTTTGTTGTATGGGTGTCGTGTAAGCTGCATGCAAATGTGCAAAATATCTTACAATCGAAGCCATCGCTCATGCAACAGCGATTGGTGGTTCGCGAAAAACCTCAAAGGCAGTGCACGCTAACGCCCCCGCGTCACGGCATCGGTGACCGACCTACATTCTTGAAAGATTACCTTTGTCTTTCTATTGAACAGAAAAGACCTACAGATTCGACATACCTACTTACTTAAAAATGGTTTTGTCGTTTTTCGTGGATGTTGATTGCGATTTTGGACCTTTGGACCTTTGCAGCTCTATATCCCATCCTATCCATGCTTTTTTAAAGATTTATTTTTTCATCCCAAAAAATTTATGAACGAAATTATATAAGTATGCTCTAAGGTCACGTTATCATTTAGCATTCATATGTTTTTGAATTTCCTTCCATTACCGTCTTTTTAGTGTTTCGCAAAATGCCATACAGCTAGAGGTGGTGATATTAAATTACTTCATGCGATCATGCTAATGCTTCACTTACTAAATACGATGACAAATGCTTACATAAGTTTTTTTTTTAAATATAAGTTTAATTACCTCGGAGATGGAACTCTACTTATTACTAAGTAACTCTACTAATTATTAGGATTGTCTTTTAAGAACATAGGTACCGTACCCGTACCTAAGTAAATATCGCCAAAATCTTTGATTGGCCAAGAAAGATAACTTACAAAACGAAATATTAATATAAAAATATATATTAATATTTCGTTTATATATTCTTAGGATATAGTACACTCTTCATGGGATTAGGCACTATAGTATAAATCAAGGCATACCCCTTGTTTCAGAAATCTCTTTTTAAGTTACTCACTGGGGGCTTAACCCAGTCAACTAACTGTCTGAACTACTGCCATTATAGAGGTCAATTACCTACTTTGTATTCTAAGCAGTGCTAAGCCTTTTTATCTTAGACTTATCTACGAAAATGCGTAGTACGTTTTATGGTACGAAGAATCCACAAAAGAATATTTAGGAGTATCGAGCAAAAAATCTCATGATATCTTTAAAATGTAAGTTGTTAAGTCTGAAAACGGAAGACAAAATATTCGTAGCCGTATTTCTTAAATAAATAAAATCTTTATTTATTTAGCTTTTAATGAAACTTAAACCGACAACCAAAAACAATGATGTAGTGGCAGTGCTAGGAACGATTACATTCAATATCCTATCCCAGAAACCTGCACTTAGTGGCTTAAAGGAAGTTGATGTGATTCAGTAAAATATACATGAGTTATATATATACAAACGGGCTAAGCGGTTATTCAAGGGATTGTGAGTGACCTGCAGGTTATTTATAATTACTTTCAAATTTAAACGTCATGCATGAGGTATCGGTTAGATTATGATAGCAAATTCAATGGGTCAAGTTCATTCAAGCCCCACTTTCAACACAAAGAATTTTCACTTCAATTAAACTCACGGTTAGCCGAATTTCTGGCGGTTGTGCGGTGTGACCATAACTTTTTTTGAGGGTCCGCCCCTGGTTATATATAGCCCGTCCATAGTAGTATAAATCATCAACATCAGCAATCATCAACAGGTAAATAAAAACACATTAGTCCCTCGCGTGCAATACTGCGATACATAATAATCGAACCGCTCATAAAGTATCAGTGAAAAGCACAACACGGCACCCACCACCGTGGGCACATTCGGACGATTTATGGCAATCCTTTTTACCGCAATATTTTTAAAAATATTCCGTATGCAGGCCCAAAAGAGACGGTAAACATGTGTGGTATCTTTTCAAACTTAAATTGTGATCGGGGTTTAGGGAGCCATAAGGTTTTATGGCCCAATTTTCCCTACACGAAAAATAATAATTAGTAACAAAACTCTGTGTGTGGGTAACCATCATATTCTCATAAGTCGTAAAAACATAAATACATAATATTATGTGGATCCGTTATACCTACTCGTAATTAATATTTCACTTTGAAAGTTACATTTCACGTATTCTAATATTTTGATTATGATATTAGAATACGTAAAATGTAACTTTAATAATAATAAATTATTCCATAAGTATTAAAATTTAAAAAAAACATTTATTTTATTAACGGGCTTGAGAGGCGCACTTTAGGATCTTTAGTGACCTGAAATACCTACATAAGGTGTATATTGTGGTTTAAAAAAACTTTATTTTATTAGATAACAGTCAAAAGATGATATAAGAATCTATTGAAAACTATGCAAGTTTAAGATATACATAAAATATATATATATACATACCTAAAACTATTCTTAGGTACCCGTCTATCTCCCAATCGTTAGGAAAGAAACATTATGAAGTTTTCAGACGTTCTAGTCGTATTTAACACGCCGTGAACTAGACAAAGTTTAGGTTTACTGTAAACCTCGTAAAACTGTGAAGGTACTAGGTTTTGTTTGTACTAACATAATTATAAAGTGTACACGCTTGTTGGTTAACTTTCTACAGCTTGACGAGGAAATGTCCTGCGATACCTTCACGACTTTTTTCTGTCTAGCTGTATTTTAAAAACTATTTATGTTTCGTGTCTGCAGTACAAAAATAAATCTATACAGCAGTATAGTCTACAAAGCCATATTCTTCCAATCAGCATTCCAAGAAATTAAAAGGTCTCTCCAAGTTCGATGTCTCATTGGTTCTCCGTCTTTGCCTCTAGTGTCACAACTAGCCACGACTGAAGCCTTATTTCAAACCGAATTTATATACAATACCTAGCTTATGCCGACTAAACTTGAAAACCGTCAAAACCTCAAATCAATACCTATATAACAGCTTTACATAGTTTTTCCAGTCAGCATTAGAAGAACTTAAAGGTTTCTCCAAGATCTATGTCCCTCTCATTGGTTCTCTAGGTCTTTGCCTCTAGCGTCATAACTCATAACTAGCCACGGCTGAAGCCTCTCTTTAAACCGAATTAATGTAAAATCCCTTGCCTGTGCCGACTAAGCTTGAAAATCGTCAAAACCTATATATAACAGCTTCACATAGTTGTTCATAGTTATTCAATGGATTTGCGTAAAAAATCCTCCACAATAGCAGTGCAACCGTTTACCGCCATCGTTTATTTCGCTATACAACCGCACTTGAAACAAAAAAAACAACGTTTAGGTAACTTTTCATATTTTACAGTTGCAGCGCAAATAGGTCAGTATTCAGTACTAAAAGCGGAGTGGGTGCGCTATTGTTGCAATATCCACACACAATAGGCAAATGGGAGCAGTTGTCAGTGCCGGCTTTGTCCAATACCTGCTCGATGGATCTAAGGTTTCGTACATTCAGCTGGTTGAAAAGAAAACATAACAGCACAATGGGATCTCTCAATATTGACATCGTTGCCTTATATAGAAGCTCTTGAATTTTATTTTCATTTTATTTTCAACTGAATTATATGTGTCTTGTTGTGTAGAGAAACATTAAGTGCTTTTTCAATGATCCTAACTTTTTCGAAGCAGACTCCTGTATCAACGATAGATTGCGATTAATCACAATCAAAATAACCACTTGTTTCTTTATTATTCTGTTTTGTCTTTTCTTGTATATAAAGGAAATATTCTAAATAATTAATATAAATAAATATATAAATATATCAGGATTGCAAAATGCAATCTACTTCCAAAGTAAGCGTTAGCTTGTATGATGGGTATTAGATGACTGATAAATATTCATAAATATAATATTATATTGAAAAACACCCAGACACTTGAAAACATTCATGCTCATCACACAAACATTTACCAGTAGTGGGAATCGAACCCACGACCCCGACGCAGGCGGCAGGTTCGCTACCGCTACGCCATTCGGTCGTCAAATAATAAAAAGAATGCGAAAAACAAATCATTCTGTATACCGTCTGAGCCAAAAATAACGAAAAATAATTTTCAAAGTAAAGCAAACAAAATTATTAAAATCGTTTATTAACCAGGAAGCAATTAATAAACAGAAACATTTTATAAAGAGCTCGCGGTATCCAACACCATCCAAATTAATAAAACGCTGAGCTTTATTGAGTTTTCACGTTAATTAAAAAAGAAAAATTTTAAATGTATTTTTCTAACACATTTTTCTTATACTGGAAACATTAATATAAAGGTTGACAATAACTCTCCGAAACTGAAAGCCAAAAATTCGGAAAAAAAAAATTGCAATTTTTCTTTCTCTCTCATTAATTGTACTGCATTTTTAAAATAAGTCGGATGTAGGCACGTGCTCATAATACATATATAACAATATGCATAGCTATTAATTACAATCAAAACAATCCTTTGTCTAAATATAACACGATAAGTCAAATAATACTCAGAGGAATGTTTGCTTTTCTATTTAACGTTTTAAAGTATAGGGACAAGCAGAATCGCCTTTCAGTTAAGTCTTATTGTCGAGTTGAAAGCCTTCAGCCTTTTCAGGCTGGCTTCGCGGGAATTATTAATTTATTTCTGCCGCAATACAATTTTCGCGCCGCATTTCATCTGCTCACCCGCTTTGAATCATTTAAATAGCTCGTTATTCGTTTTCGTGTAATAATAATCATTGGGGTAGAAGCGAAGATGACAGAGATCGTCTTACCTATTTTAGTAAGCCATTAAAACGGAATATTAAAGTGTGTATATAATCATACAATACGCTCGTAAGTACAATCCTCTGTAGATCATAGAAATATGCGGAAAAGTCTAAATAATTCTATAGGCTTAACATAATTTGGGATAAGTAATGTACAGTACATTGTAAACTTCTTTTGCATTCAGCCTTGACTTCTATCTTCTTTTCTCTCTTCTTGAATCGTCAAAGATATACCTTTCTAAGAAGTGGTATAGTGAAATTTACATACCTACATTCATTTTATCTAAGCAAACACATAGGTAGGTAGACATAATTGAGCATTTTTCTTTCAAAAGGGAAGATAAAAATAAAAAATGTTGCCAGGAACTGTTCCGCTGGAAGCCATGTAGGTAAGTAATACGTTACAATATCAGCTGTTGAAGCACAAACACGTTACCTAACACAAATTTACGCTTCGCCGCGAAGCGAGGTAAGCCCGCTCTCATGAAATATGAAGAAAACAGAGAGGCACCGCTGAGGGACGGGCAACTTTTATTGCCTTATAAATAAAGCTTGCCGTAAATCAGCACAAGTAGATGTTTCTACTGATTTGTTGGTTCTAAACAAATGCCTTTTAAGATTCCGTGCCTCAAACAAATAAAACGGAACCCTATAAGCTTCACTCTGTTGTTCGACTATGCAGTCATAGGTTAAAGCGCTTAGGCTTTGATAAAGTGATGAATTGTCAAACCTTGGCTGAGGTGTTACAATTTCAACCCTTTAAAGTTGAAGCAATTCAAGTCAGAAACATTTTTGTCGTCAATAGGCCAGCTTTGTTAATTAAAACGAAGGTGTAGTGTGTTCCTGTAAATCTATAAATTATTATGAAATTCTGAATTTCTCGAATGATTTGATTTTTAGTTATGAAAACCTGAGCAATAGCTAGTCTTGCCTGACCGATTGTTTAAATTGCCTATATGTCATAGGTAAACACACGATCACAAAATCACGAAAACCTGAAAAATTTCGATAAGAATCTTATAGATTAAGAAAGCCACGTCTTGGTACGAGTAAGTCGATCGAAATCTTTTAACAATATTATTTTCAAGTTCAGCTAGACGCTATAAAAATACGTGTCGAAGAGAATCACTTATCGCCTTCTTACCCTCAGGCTTATCGGAGGGTGCTTCAAATGTTCCTCTGCTAGGTAATTTCTCTTCGCCAGATTGTTGTTCGTCCAATAACGCCTCGCACCCGTTGCTCTGTAACACTTGCGCTAAATTATATTTTTTTTTCACGAGAGCCTGGCTTGTTTGTAACCTTACTTGTTTTGACGGTTTAATCTGGATTTTTACCTGACTTAAAAGAGGTCCTTAATCATGACCTAGACTATAGCATTATTCTGTCACTGATTAAAATGTTGAGGTAAGTTAATTTGTACATTTAAGTATAAATAATCGCACCCAGCTCGGGATTCGACCATGCACACTTTCTGCGCTCCTGCTCTAATTTAACTTTAGTTTTGCCAAAGCTCATGATCTCAAATGCATAAATAATAATTAGCGTGAATGTTTCCGTAGTAATTTTATTGAAAAAGTCATTAGCATCACATTTGACATCAGGCAATTTACATCGCAGCTTGGTAATTTATAACGCAATGGATGTCCAGTATAAATCAATGTTGGACCCGCACTAACCGGACATTTATCTCGACTCTACATCAGTTCTACCTCATGAGGGCTCTACGATAAAAATCTTCAGAAGGACTTACTGAACAGCATAGCGATCCCATGACTGGTAAAAAATAGAACAAAATATTAACAAGTAAAATATTCTGCAAAAAAGAAGAATAAAAATTTGGTTCATGAGAAAACTTGATTCCATCTTTGTATCAAGTTTTGTCATGAGCAAATATTTTAGAAAAATAAAATATTGCTTTTTGAGAACCTAAAAATTGGCGCAAAAATTTATATTTCATATCCGGAATTTAATTTTGGATACAAAAAGTTATTTGGTTTTTATTGCACATTTCCTGCCATACATTTTTAATTAGGAAATGCGACTTGTTTATTTGCCTAGAACTTTGAAATCCGGATGTTAATTTTAAAAAAAGTATGAGTTAACGTGGAGATGGTAGTCTATAAAAAATAAATTTTGAATTTAAATCAGCTTGTTACGGGATTTCATATCCTTTAGTAAAATATACTGGCCTGCAAAAGTAAGTAGGTATCACACTTTTCAAATTAAATTGATACAAAGTGTGATACTTTCTTTTGCAGGCCAGTGTAGTATGCACCACAGGTATGCACCGAAGCTACCGCATTAAAGTAATGAAGCTTGTATGGATTGCGCGTCTCATAACCACTAGTAGGTACTATTTCCAGCTCAAATCAAGCACAATTTCATCAAAGCAAAGAAGACAGCTTGTAAGAGAGATTATATAATATTCATGGCAAGACATAATTCTATTCTGTAAGAATTCTCGACAGCTCTCTCGCTTGAAATTGGACTCTTGACTCGAAAAATGTGTAATGAAGGCGAATCGTGACCAAAATTAAATAACGTCAATGTATTTCAATATGGACTGTCTCTCATGTTGCTTGAAAACTGAATAAAATATATTAAATTCATAAGTCATTCGATCACTTAAATTTCAATAAATCATTTTCAATATGTACTTAATTTGATTGAAGCTTTGATGTAAATTTTGAGGGTATCACTTATTTTATGATATGCAGAATGAAAAGTGACATGACATTTATAAGAAGTTAACTTGATAAACTTGTTTTCAAGTTCGCCAGTAAATTCCATTTTGAGAGTTTCAAATTGAGGCTACTGTAGTAACCTAATGTGTTTAATCTGTATTATTTGAATATTGGTGATATTTAGGTAAAGTTTGAACTGATTTATAGTTATTACTCTAATGCCAACGGAAGGGCTAATATGCGAACCAGTTTCAACAGCTCTGAGTCTTGAAACTGTCATTTCGATATAAGCCGAGGATATCATCATGAATCAGCATTAAGGAGCACACCACGAGTGTGCCCGCGAAATTCAAATTTTTCGTAGTTTTTCGCGATTTTTAAGCTAATAAGACATAATAGGCTTATGGCCGTCAAATTGCGATAATCCCAATATCTGCTTCACGTGTTTATATGAAAACCTCTGCTCGAAAGTGTCGATTTAAAGAAATTAGTCCAAGATTTGCGAGTTACTCACATAAAACTCGATACTCGGACTAATTTCCTAGGATACACATTTTTATACAAAGATTTTGATATAATCATGTAAAGATGATACTGCCATGCTCGCAAATTGATTGCCATAAGCCTATCATGTCTAATTAGCGTACAAATTGCAAAAAACCACGAAAATTTTGAATTTCGCGGGCAGACCCGTTGATTTCACGTTAAGTAATATATAAAGACGTAATCTTTCGAATTACAATATGCGGCATATAAATTGAACCCTACGTAGAAAACATTTCAAGTATGTTTGGTATAGGTATGAGGGTGCTGCAAGGGAAAGCGCGTAAGGCGAGGCGCAAGAAGATATTAAACCTGCACAGATGGCTGCCATTTTGGGTCAACTTAATTTCCGCGTGGCGCGTACTATGAGTAGCACTAATTGCTTCTACCGTTCTTGCGTAATTGGCGCTATAATAAGTCGGTACCCATATTATCTTAAAATAGTTAATTGTTTTTCCCAGCTCAGTTTATTTATTATTTCGAGTTAAACACTTGCAGTTGTTGAATGAATAAATCATTCAGCAATTGTAATTGTAACTCGAATAATGGAGTAACAGTCGTCACAATATGCGCATTGTGTTTTTTGTGAGGTCGTATTTGATATAAATTCCCATGCCCTGAAAATTTTAGACGTGATCGCCTCGGGTACTTACGGTTTTAATTTTCCGCTTTTCAACAACCTTTGTAATTCATTCAAAAAACATACGTTATTATAAAAGTTGGCTATTTATGGCTAAATAATACGACTACGTAGGCACTCCTTTGTAATAGTGGTAATTTCGTAAACTTATGCAGCATCACAGGTGCATATTATGTGGACAAAGTCTGTAAGCATGAGATCGAATAAATAAATCAAGTGCACCATACATCAGTTACGTACCAACATCTAAGAATTTTGTTATATATTTAAAATTGTATAAAAAACAAATATTCTGCCACAGTCTGAAGAATATCTTGTATTTCTAAGAATATCTTGAAACTGTGATAATGCCCTTGATGTGACAAAAATCTTCTTAATTTAGACATCGATTATTTTACTTACCTACTTTTTCTTTGAAAACGTATCTTACTTATAAAACTAATCGCTTACATACTCTAATATAATTACTCTTGTCCGTGTGGAATACTGGCTGCATTTCCGCGCTAAACAGCTAGGCTGATTCTTTGCTCAAAAGTTGAGCCAGCCCTTCTGTCACCAGATGAGGAAACGCGGAGAATTTATTGTCTCTACGACTCCATGGCTTCTCTACGAATAACAGGACATGTAAATAAAACACCGAAATGGGGAGAAAACAATTTGTACCTATAATACATGCTAACTTCACGTCGACTGTACCGAAAATAATGTAATCACAGTAATGAGAAATCGCTTTGATCGGAGCAAGGTGCGACGCGCTGGCGGCCCTTCCACCGCCGCTCTGCGCAGAGCTTTAATTTTCCGCTAGCCCACAGATTTATATATTTTCAGTTTTCCCGTCAATTTTCACCATTTTTAATTTAAACGCTACGTTGACCCCGAAAAGGCAGTCGTTTCCATTCTCATTTCACCTTTCAGTTTCGCAGACTGTTATTTAATGTTATCGCTGCCTATTTTTTTACTTATTACATTTTACATTTATCATCATCACCATAATCCATTATTCTCAGCCTATTAATGTCCCAGTGCCAGACACAGTGATTCCCACCCATTTTATTAAAATCCTTCGAGACTTCGCGATGCTGCAATTCAGGTTGGCGGGCTTGCCCTGAACTGTTTGTTAAAAAAGTCCGAACAAACTAGTTTCATCAAAAATAGATATAATTTTCGTTATATGAAGCTCTAATCGAAATATGAATTGATATAAGTATTTATAGAAATTTAAAATTATCTAACTACTTATTTAAAATTAATTTCAGCTTTTATCTATATATTTATCAATCTTTACATTATTTCTCATGTCTTAACTAACCCTTTGTCACAAAAAATGGCCAAAATCAAAATTGTATCAAATTATTTCAAGTTATCGAGTATGCTCGTAATGTACTACTTTTTAAGTACCCATGGAATCGATCTTTACACGATTTTTTGATTTACTTTGTTTCAGCCAGCCTCAAGACACTGTCACCTTCCGTACCATCTGAAACATCAAATAATAACTGAAGGCTTTATTTTATTCTCCAGAAACACAGTAACATAAACAACGCACGATGGGACAAAGGGCAGACAAGCGAATCGAACCTTCACAATTTAGAGGCTCCGGGCGCAGGAAACAGCCTCAATTACCTATTACTTGCCATTGACTTGCCGTTTATCTTGCGTACCCATCTTAAATGCATATAAGTACCTATCTAAGTTAATTGATATCTTCGGTTTTTGCGTCTTTCTAATTATTTATTTGTCTTATATACCCGAAGACAAAATTATGCTGATATATAATGGATAGAATATAAGTAAAAGTTTTTTATTTATTTATTTATTTCAATACATATCCTTGCTACACTTACAGCTTTAGCTAAGACGTGCAGCAAGTTAACTTAGTCTAAAATACTATTATTTAGTCAAATACAGTAGTTTACTATTATTTGAATATGAGATAAACTTAGAAATACTTATCACACAGATCTAGATTCTGGTGCTGAGTAATTAATTCGTTCAAAATACAAAACGATGAGTTAATAATATCTATGTTAGTACTATACCTACTCCTGCGGTGCCTTACTCTGTATACCTACCTAATATGGATTAATTCTGAGCAAAATAGTCTGAAGCTCCAAACCACTTTATATAAAGCACTGCCAATGCATGTTGGTAAACAACACAAATTCCAGCACTCTACTAGGTACTAAAGACAATAGACAATAAAATCATGGTTAATCCACGTCAACAAGTGAAATTAGCTCTTGATTACATGTTGATTGAGTTGCAAATGCCTTGTTCGATCTTGCTGGTTGGTTTCGAAGGTGGAAAGATATGCCAAACCGGGTTCGCCGGGACGCAGACGAAATATGAGGATTAAATTCCTGTACAGCACTTAACTAGTGTAATTTATACGCGGGGCGCTTGCACCGGCGTGCACTGCACTTAACTAAACTAATTGAGAGGTAATGGTGGATATTTAGCGGGAATGTGCTTTGTTTGCTCATTGGTTGCGTGTTTGGTAACATTTTACACGTCATAAATTTCGTTACCTACTGTCTATATGTTCGAGCGAAAGCACTGGACTCGCTTTCGGAGGTTTAACGATAGTGCAAATTTGTGATATTTGCTTAGCTGCATGAAGTATTTGCTTCCGATAGCTATGTGGGATTGTGTTTTAATAACCTTCTTATACTTGAGCTGGCACAATAATGCTAAGAATTCGCTTTTCAATTGCCTCCCGCATATAAGATTACTGCCTGATTTTAATTATTTAAAAAAAAAATTGAACCGACTTCAAAACCACAAATAGGCACTCAAAAGCGAAAAATAAATTAATATAATTATTATAACCGCTACTACCCAATCATCTATTTTGAAGTCGGTGCCAGCGAAGCTTACTACTACTACATACTATGGATGTAGTTTTGCACTATTATAAAGATTTAGGTACTTATCTATTTGAATTGGCTGGCACCGACTTCAAAATAGATGAGTGGGTAGTAGCGGTTATAATAATTATATTAATTTATTTTTCGCTTTTGAGTGCCTATTTGTGGTTTTGAAGTCGGTTCAATTTTTTTTAAAAATAATTTATTTTACCCTTTTTAGTGCAAAAAAGTTTTTAAAGACAAGCTTTTATGATCTAGTTGCCACGTTTTAACCAAATTTAAAACGGGCTATCACAATAAAATGCATGTACAATAATCACGGAAAATCCTAAATACCGATATAGGGATTAAACAGAGAACCTCTTTTTTTGACGTCGGTCAATCCTAATAATATTATAAAGGCGAAAGTTTGTGTGTATGTTTGTTACTCCTTCACGGCTCAACTACTGAACCGATTTAGCTGAAATTTGGAACATAGGTAGCTTATAACCCGGATTAAAACATAGGCTACTTTTTATCCCGGAAAAATCCGTAGTTCCCGTGGGATACTCAAAATACCAAATTTTCTAAAGCAATCTATAGCTACATCTATAGATAGATTGTTCAAGCGAACTTGCTTGAAAGCATGTTTAAAGGTTGGAATAGGGAACGATAACGGGAAAATGACGTTTCCCTTAGGATTCATGAAAAAGCGAATTTGACGTGGGCGGGGCCGCGGGCAAAAACTGATGATATTATTATTATCACTATAAATGTGAAAATGGCCACTATGTAGGTTCTGAACATAGCACTGTACGCATTTAACAAGTGTGTTTTAGTTAAACAAGGGGATATAGGATAATAATGCTATAAATAATGCATAATGCTATAAATATGAAAATGGGTGTAACCTGTATTCGACATTACAATTGTTTCGCTATTAGCATTATGTGTTTTAGTTGAGCAATGAGATACAGGTTAATAATATTATAACTATGAAAACGGGTACCTATATGATATAGGTTCTGAACTAACATCTGTTTCGTTACTGACAATGTACGAGTATGTTTTAGTAGAGCTATGGGATATGGTATAGTAATTAGTAATGCTATAAATGTGGAAATGTGTACCTACCCATAAAGGTTCTGAAAGTACAATTGTTTCGCTATTTATAATGTGTGTTTTGGTTAAGCAACGGGATACAGATTAATAATGCTAAAAAGGTGTTCCTGTATAGTTTCTGATATAAGAACTGTTTCGCTATTAAAAATAATATGTGTTTTAGTTGAGCAATAGAATATGTGATAGTAATTATGCTATTAATGCGAAAATGGATACCTATAAGGTAAAGGTTCTAAAATTATTTCAATCTTAAGCGGATACGTTGATTTTGTTTTCGTCCTTCTCACTCTTATGAATACGTTGGTGGGTTAGGTTAGGTTAGGTTAGTATGCAGCGTTGCGGAAGAATGTTGTTTTACCTAATTACTTCAAAAACTAAGCCAGTTATTTAAATGTCGTTCTGAGCGTTTTTGGGAATTATTTTTTACCGATACATTAAAACAAAAATTACAATTATGTCCATCGTAGTTTTCGATGGAAATTAGAAAAATGGAGATTTTGGAGCAATTTTTGGGAGAACTTTTTGGCAAGAAATTTTTATCCAATCGTGTTTCTGAAGTTTTTTCCCAGAAAATCAAGGACTCCCACGGGATTTGTAAAACTCCGAAATTCACGCGGGCGAAGCCGCGGGCAAAAGCTAGTTAAAACATATATTTCAGTCAACTTGAGAATCTCCTTCTCTTTTGAAGTCCGATAAAATCTACACTGTACACTATTATACCGATCGCAAGCGATTTACTATTTTCCGTTGAGGAGTTCCGCTCTCCATCTCCGAAGATATTCATTAAATCTCGACGAAATTAAAACGAGTCTACCTGTGATGTATGGCCTATCTAACAAAAAAAGAATCATCTAAATCCGTTTTGCCGAACTCGAGATAATCGCGAACAAACTTAAATACAAATATGTTGATCAAACTAAGAACCTCTTATTTTTTTAAGTCGGTTAATATACTAAAACCTTCTCCAGAATGTAACAAATACTTTCCTGAAAACCGCATCAAAATCGGTTCAGCCAAACGTGAAATAATCGCGGACAAACATACATACATACATACACACCCACATACATACATACATACATACATACGGGTCGAATACAGAACCTCTTTCTTTTTTTGAAGTCGGTTAAAAACATCTTTATACGTACCTTTAAGTTCGGTGAAGCTGAAAGTATACATGCTAAAAATACGTTTTCCTTATTCTTTACCCAGGAGCAATTTCATGAAGAATATTTATACAAAATGGTTCTTATAAAAATGTCTTATATCATAAATAAACCATGTCATTCCTTTTAAATACGTGATCCCCGGGTCGCGAAATTCATCACATTACGTCTAAGTGGCTATTTACAGGGTTGATATAAATGTATCCCCATTTCAAATGTTAAACGAATATAGGGAGATAATCTTAAGATGCAGCATCCGAGGCTCCATCTGAAGGCAATTTCACGCCACGTCGTCGTAGGCCTCCAGCGTAATTCATTTCTCTCAAACGTGGCCGATGAAAAATTTTGTATTTACTTTATTCAAACAATGTAATTTTCTTACGTGACACCACTATCACGTAAGAAAACTACAATTAATTTTCTTACGTGATAGTGATAATAATAATTAATCGCTGTTTGAAATTCGAATTACGAAATTGTAGTGGAAAAACAGCGTAGGTACTGGAAGACAGGCACCTCCGACCTCCCTGGCGCAGTAACGCGCGCTCGAATTCGAATGGGAGGTGGCGGGTTCGATTCCCGCTACGAGCCACTTTGGAATTTTATAATTTCTAATTCGGCACAGGTCTGGTCTGGTGGGAGGCTTCGGCTGTGGCTAGTTACCACCCTACTAGCAAAGACGCACGTGATTTAGTGTTCCGGCGCGATCCTGCGTAGAAACCGTTAGGGGTGAGTTTACTTACCCCTCAAGTCAGTACGATAACATCTTCGACTGCATCATCACTTACCATCAAGTGGGATCGCAGTCAAGTACTAACAGGAATAGAGTAAAAAAAGGCAATTAAGCATAAGGAAAGGAACTGCCCAGCAAACAAATAATTCAAAAATCCCTAAAATCGACACACGTGCTTATTTTTGTTTAGAGACTTTAAGGCAGCTAAAATTAGTAGGTATCTACTTGCCCAATTTCCACTCACTAGTGAGACTAAAAATTAGGAACTAGTTTCACTCATTTCAAAAGTCATCAACTTTCCTACTGGAAAATTTTGCGTACCAGGCTATTCATTTATTTTCACAGATTTCATTTATAAAGATTTAGTTATGTTAAATGAAAAACCCTGTGTTACTTCTATAATTTGTTTTCCTTCTAAAACCCATCAAGCTCATGACTTTAGGTTGTTACAATGTGTGATCATGCCAAAAATACTTATTGTAAAAGGGATCGTTTATAATTTTACGTTGATATACAAAAATTATGATAGCCCACGCAAAAAATATTATATTTACCTACTTTGAAATTGAAATTTTTACTTAGTAAGTATTATAATTACATTTTTCTTTGGAGGAAGATATTGAAATACATAAAATTTAAGGAAGAATAGGTGTCTATTCTAATTCAAAATAAAATATTGTAACGCTGCTCAGCACAAAGGTTTGAATATCTAGACTGCCTGCACTATTTTTCGCAGAATTTTCTTTTCAAAAATACAGGAAACCTCAAATCTGTATATCGAGTGCCTAGGAATCGGACAAAGCCGGTGCTGACAACTGCTCCCATTTGCTATTTTCATAGATATAACAACAATGCTATGCGTTTCTGAGTACTACTGACCTATTTACTTTTGAGTGGAGAAATGTGACTTACATCTTGAAATTATAATGCTGATAAAATATCTCTATCCGAGTTAAAAACCGCACTGTTTACGGTTCCGTACCCAAAGAGTTAAACGGGACCCTATTACTAAGACTCCGCTGTATGTCCGTCTGCCCCTAGGCTGTAGCCTGTATTTCATAAACCGTGATAGTTATAGGCATTAAAATTTTCACACATGATGAATTTCTGTTGCCGCTTTAATTAAGAATACTTAAAAGAAAATAGAATAAAATAAATATTCAAGGTTGCTCCCATGTATTTGTTACACGTTATTTATTTTGCTCGTTTTCGAATTTGACGGGCAGTGGTGTTTAGTTTAATTTAATACTATTGAGAGTAATTTATTGGTCTTGACACAGACCAGGGAAATAACTTTATATTGGATAACTTGACCCTCAGTGCGCGAACTTGAATTCCACAGGCATAGGACAAGATAAATCAGTCCTCTTTTCGTATAGACAAACCGACAAACAATACCTTTTTAACATAGGTATATGTGTGTTTCGGTTCATTCTTTCATTCAAATAATCATAGCTTTAATTTACTTAGAGGCAGCAATTTCGATTGTAACCACTTACAGACACTTGTACGTCAACTATTTGCATAGATAATAATTAGTGTGTATCTGATTGGAATTGGAATATTACTTGAAATGACAGCACATCATCACAGATAATATTAATAAACACTCTTGGGTAAAGCCATGTTAGCGCTAAGTAATTAGGAAGGCAACTAACAGCTTTTCTGCGCTATATGCCTCATTAAACATTACCTACGTAAGGATGCAAGTTCCACAGGTATGAAGCACAGAAAGTAAACAAGTGAATAGAACTTCCCGCTTTATCTCCCAATAATAATGTCAAGAAACTGTAAAGCAAACTTCTCTATTACATACTGCGTCAAAACTTACCGCGAATAAACTTTATCTACTAACTCCTGTGTACGTATATTTGAAAACTGTGCGAATATAAGCCTTCAAGGCTAGTGTAAGAGAGGATTAATTAGTTTCGAATATAGTTAGATTTGCATATTAAGCATTGTTAAGTGCTTTTATGTTACTTCTTGGAGTTCTCATATACTTACTGGTGGTAGCTAGATCTCTTGTGGAGTTCATCCTGGTATAGGTACCACCGCAATCACACTCATATTATAAAGGTGACACCATTAAGTATCTGAAATTAGAATGGAGATAAACTATATCCAGACCAACACATACTTATACACCGGAAAAAGTCATAGTTCCCGTGGGATTTATGGTGAAAAACCAAACTTCTGGCGGGCGCAGCCACGGGAAAAAGTTAGTAGGTATTTCATACATTTCTTACATTGTACATATTCAATAGGCGTTAGCAATAGTCCGTATTAAGATGCACCCTAAGCCGTAAAGATAGCCAGCGACAGTTATGCAGGGTGCAGTAACGACCAGCTAAGTAAACTCTTATGAATATTCAGTGACTTTCGGTGTCTGCCGTTTCTTTATCTTACACTTTGGCTATTTTATTTTACTCTTATTTTGTAAACAAGAGTTAATTTTATTATTTACATATTTTCGAGATTTGTCTTTCTTTCAGATTTATAATATTTCGTGGATTCTTTCCTGTTAGATTCGTAACTACCAAACCAAGTGTAACCTCCTTTAAAAGTTCTGGACACCGGACTCCTCTTAGAAGGATGGACGGATGGATGGATGAAAATGGTTTTACCATGAGGGGACCAAGGGCTTGGATACGTATATGGCCAGTGGGCTTATTCTGTATCGTTAGTTCGCATCTAGCAAAAATCCTGTTTTTGTATAACTCTTAGCAACTAGCATGGTATGTTAACATGATGCCAAACCAACCTAGGTTGGTAACATGTGCAAAAATAATACAAAAATAGGATTTTACCTCCGTTTTTGCAGTTGATAACCCAGTGCGAGTTGCTAACTAACATATACATAAATACATACTAACACATACAGAATAAGCCCCCTGGTCTAACCAAGTGAGGCTTGGCAGACTTTCCTTTAAAACATTTAGGAGACTCAGGCATGAACGCACCTATGAAATCAGGCATGGGTGTATCAAGTGAGAGTAGGTTTGTAGTACCTACGTCACATACTTTTGAAAACATTATCCTAATATCCTAATCCTAATAATCCTATCCTAATCCTAATAATATCCTAATAATATTATAAAGGCGAAAGTTTGTGTGTATGTTTGTTACTCCTTCACGGCTCAACTACTGAACCGATTTAGCTGAAATTTGGAACATAGGTAGCTTATAACCCGGATTAAAACATAGGCTACTTTTTATCCCGGAAAAATCCGTAGTTCCCGTGGGATACTCAAAATACCAAATTTTCTAAAGCAATCTATAGCTACATCTATAGATAGATTGTTCAAGCGAACTTGCTTGAAAGCATGTTTAAAGGTTGGAATAGGGAACGATAACGGGAAAATGACGTTTCCCTTAGGATTCATGAAAAAGCGAATTTGACGTGGGCGGGGCCGCGGGCAAAAACTGATGATATTATTATTATCACTATAAATGTGAAAATGGCCACTATGTAGGTTCTGAACATAGCACTGTACGCATTTAACAAGTGTGTTTTAGTTAAACAAGGGGATATAGGATAATAATGCTATAAATAATGCATAATGCTATAAATATGAAAATGGGTGTAACCTGTATTCGACATTACAATTGTTTCGCTATTAGCATTATGTGTTTTAGTTGAGCAATGAGATACAGGTTAATAATATTATAACTATGAAAACGGGTACCTATATGATATAGGTTCTGAACTAACATCTGTTTCGTTACTGACAATGTACGAGTATGTTTTAGTAGAGCTATGGGATATGGTATAGTAATTAGTAATGCTATAAATGTGGAAATGTGTACCTACCCATAAAGGTTCTGAAAGTACAATTGTTTCGCTATTTATAATGTGTGTTTTGGTTAAGCAACGGGATACAGATTAATAATGCTAAAAAGGTGTTCCTGTATAGTTTCTGATATAAGAACTGTTTCGCTATTAAAAATAATATGTGTTTTAGTTGAGCAATAGAATATGTGATAGTAATTATGCTATTAATGCGAAAATGGATACCTATAAGGTAAAGGTTCTAAAATTATTTCAATCTTAAGCGGATACGTTGATTTTGTTTTCGTCCTTCTCACTCTTATGAATACGTTGGTGGGTTAGGTTAGGTTAGGTTAGTATGCAGCGTTGCGGAAGAATGTTGTTTTACCTAATTACTTCAAAAACTAAGCCAGTTATTTAAATGTCGTTCTGAGCGTTTTTGGGAATTATTTTTTACCGATACATTAAAACAAAAATTACAATTATGTCCATCGTAGTTTTCGATGGAAATTAGAAAAATGGAGATTTTGGAGCAATTTTTGGGAGAACTTTTTGGCAAGAAATTTTTATCCAATCGTGTTTCTGAAGTTTTTTCCCAGAAAATCAAGGACTCCCACGGGATTTGTAAAACTCCGAAATTCACGCGGGCGAAGCCGCGGGCAAAAGCTAGTAGAAAATTAAAAATACAATCATCTTTTAATTGAGGCATGTGGGTGTGGCTAGGAACCAAGAGCTACTTAGGCTAACTTTTTTCAACAGACTCCGCAAACTATAATTTGTGAAAAATAAATGAATTTCCGCAATAAATATAACAAAAAAATAGGTTTTATTTATGCTAATACTAGTTATATTACCTCAGTGTAAAGTGTAAAACAAAGCAAGTTATATTTATATGCCATAAACACACAAGTAAGCGTTACAAACTGTTATTGAGCTATGAGTATACTTTCTTTAAGTCTTTAGTATACTCATCGAGAAACGAATACCGAGTCGTATATTTCGAGTATAAGAGTAATTAATAATTAGTCGTTTTTACTAACAAAATAATACTTGAAATGAGTTTTGGATAATGTAACTTGAATTTTGAGTTAATCAATTAATTTTGTACCGTAATTTCGTCTTCGTATCCACCATTGTGCCTACTGATTTCAGAACGACTTCAGGCAACATTTAGAGATGTTTGTTCTGGTATAAATGAGCACGATACCGCTGTTGTTTGCTCGGATGAATTTCCATTTGTTCGCGGAGCCTCTGCCGTACTGTTTTCTCTCATTCGCTTCCATTATTTGATGATGTTGCCATTATGTCGGAGCATCGACGATTTTCCCTTTTGGTAAACTTAATTTCAAAATTACGCGTAGGTATAACCAGTTACGGAAAGTGGTTTTCATTAGAAGCGTGAATATTTTCAGGGTTCCGTACCCAAAGGGTAAAATCGGGACCCTATTACTAAGACCTCGCTGTCCGTCCGTCCGTCCGTCCCGTCCCGTCTGTCACTAGCCGTGTCAGTGTCTGACTTGAAATGTTCACAGATGATGTATTTCTGTTGCTATAACAGAAATACATCATCTGTAAAAATTTCTAGTCTGTAGCTATCTTGGTTCCAGAGATACAGCGTGGTGACAGACGGACGGATGGACGGACGGCGAAATCGTAGCAATAGGGTCCCGATTTTAGCCTTTGGGTACGGAACAAATGCACAAAACTCGGAATAGACAGAGGCGCCCGATCTGCGATTCAAACCTCCGGCCCCTGACTAGAGGTCTGAACCATCAACCAATGGACTGTCACGGCTTATCAGACTACGAGTACTTACTTAAGGTTACCATCCGGGCGCGAAAATTCAAATTTGATTTAGTTTTTCGCTCATAGTGGGCTAATTATACATCGAAGGCTAATGGCAATGAGTTTTGCGGGCACACCATTTATACCTAATGTGTTTAATAAAATTTGTACATACAAACATTTGTAACATGTTTTTAATAAAAACTCTGCTCAACAATACTCATTTACTTCATATTGATTCCCGATAGCTCGAAATCTGGGAAACTGCAATAAATTATCTTTCAGGAACCAATATGAGATGAGTGGGAACCTTCGAGCAAAGTTTCTATTAAAACATGTAGATGTATAGAAAGTAGGCCCGCAAAATGCATTGCCATAAATCTACAATGTGTAGTTAGTGTAATATTTGCGAAAAACTGACTAAAATTTGAATTTCGCGGGCTGGTAGGGCCGCAACAATTTAAAACGAATTACGAATAATAAGTATTCGAAAATGAGTCCTGCTTTTGTAGACAATGTAAAACAAAAACGTTTCTTATCAGCCTCCTAAGGGTTAGTACAGGTAGATATTTGTACAAATTTCGAGTCGACTCGCATCGCACAAACGAAACGAATGCCTACATACATTGTCAGGCAGCGTCATTATATTGACAGCCGCATGTCAGTGGCTTTCCATAGATGGCATTGGCTGTAAATGTATGGAGGCATTCGATTCGTGTGTGCGATACGAATCGACTAGAAATTCGTACAAAAACCTGAACTAACCTCTCTTGAATGAAATGAGTTACTCCACACGCGGTGGCGACGACGTACCGTGAAATTGTGTTCACGAGAAGCTTCGGATGATGCACATTGTGATTATACCCTTATTCGTTTACACACAAATAAAGCCACATCTTTATATGTGTACAAGCTGACCTAGCGAACGTTGTTTTGTCATGTAAATTACTTCTTCTTGGCTTCAAACAAATTTTCGTTTTGCGAGAAAGAGATAGGAGAGCCTCCCACTCCAAAATGAAAATGCATATAGCTTTGTAAATATTAGTTGCATATTTTTAATGTTAGTAACTATTTTTATCAAATTCAAAAGCAGTGTAATATCCAATTGTCGCCCAGGCACAATATTTTAAGCTGATGACGTAACTAGGTTTTTTAAAAATGGGCACGGGTGTTCGCATTGTGAAGTCACATCTCCTAAGGATGTCCCGGTGTCGGGACGCAACGTGCGTCGAAGAATTGTTGGAAGAATTGTGTTTGTTTCATGTGGGCGGTGTTCTTACAATATTAGACCATACAGATTCTTTTCAAGTAGCGGATTGTGGCAAAACACTTTGCCACAAGCAATTGATCTGTCCTGCTAAAATGATAATGATTTTACTTGCTTGACTTTTTGTACCTTCTATAAGTATATGACTGTGATATATTATGGGTTAAAATGTGACTTCTTATCGAGAATAAATAAGGTTACGGTTATACATAAACAGCAATAATTTCAATGTGTATACTGTGTGTGTTTCATAACCAAATATAATAATAAAAGTTAGGAAAGCTACTACACAAATTATTGGTAACAAACATGATTTGTAATTAAACCGTCCTGTGTGGTTTACTGTGTTTGTTTAAAAAGTAACAAAATTGTGTGGTTGCTTATTAATGATTGTATCATCATTTTTCAAGTGTGAATATAGGTGGTTGCTATACGCAAGTGATCATCCTTCTATTTCACTAATTATTTATATTTATACTGTGGTTATATTTAACAAATAATATTTATAATTATGTTACTGGTTGCAAATAATTATATGATGTATTTCATCGTAATTACCTTTATAAAAGTTAAGAAAGTCAAGATACTGATTGTCTGTACAATCACATTATTAATTAATTAAAATATTATTAATTTAATACTTTAATACATGAAGAATAACATTATTACGTTAATGACAAACATAGCTGTTATAATATTAATGACAAACGGAACTTAATTTGCATTACGTTTATTGAAGTTGGGGAAGTCATTATACCAAGTGTGTATAACCATTATCATTCTGCTTCCATGGGTTTGTGTATTTCTGTTCTTTGAGTAATCTAATGTTTAATTGCAAAAAATAACATTAATAATCATATGATCATTTTATATAACTATCATTCTCTGTTATTAAATGAGAATGTTGACAATTTGATTTGTATTGGTAGGAAGTCATCATACCAATTGTTTGTAAACACTATCATTCTACTTCTATAGGTTTGTGTGTTTCTGTTCTTTAAGTAATTCAATATTTAACTACAAAAAAAATAACATTTTAAAACAATATAATCATATGATTATTTGATAATACTGTTATTCTCTGTAAATTAATTAGGATATTGACAATTTGACTAGTGACGGTAGTTAAATAAAGAGAGGGATCTCCCACTTGTTGACTCGATAGTATAAAAGCCTCGAATATGGCAGTCTGGGGATTATTCTATTTTTGACCGTAGTACCTGACAGAGCTGTTGGGGCACTGCAAAAGCTAAGTATTTCTTATAACCTATAATTGTTATCTATCTATTTATTTGTTAACTATATTTTGTAGTTGTCATTCTGAATTAATTAATCCAGTTAATGTGGCTTACATATTGCTGAGTATAATAATTGTGTTCTATAAAGATTGTTAAATTACTGTGGATCGATAAATAATATCATTAGATCTCATCGACCATTGTCGAGTCATTTTGTATTAATTAATTAGTGATTATTGTTACCAAGTTACTTGTAACATTGCTTGTACAATATATATTTTGAAAAGACCAAGTGCTGAGTTTCTTGCCGGTTCTTCTCAGTGCAAAACTTGCTTTCCGAACCGGTGGTAGATTCATTCCAACAATTAGAAAAGATAAACAGTTTAAAAATAAATTAACGTTTCGAATAAAAGTTTTAACAGAAAATAACCTCTTTTATTTTAAACACTTCTGGTGACCACACCCTTAACCCAAAAATTTGTCAACTGCAATTATATTTTATTACTGCACAAAAGTATCAAGAATCGGCGTCTGGACCGAAGAATAGATAAATCGCTTATGTTTCATTCGAATCGTATTTAGTTTGACAAAGTGGGCGCGTCATCGTGGTTTGCAATATCTAATATTTCCCATGTGCTGGAAAATTTCCAGATTAAATTTAAAAAGTAGGTGTACAAAATGTTTTTAAAGGTAGAAAAAAAGGAAGCCTGCAGGCTCTTTGTATTGTGCTAGTTGTAATTTCCGTGCAGACATGCCTCGCGACAATCCCGACTTATCTTTGTTCCTTCACTACACTTTCCCCTGGGCTTGCACCTAGCAAACATACAAGTTACAATTATAAAAAACTCTATTTCCTCTCGCTTAAGGTTGAATTTCCCTGTTTTGAGACGCAAAAAAACATTTGTAAGTACACAGCATGATTTAGGGCGAAACTTCTGAACTTTTGTAGTCGCTTTCATTTCACCCGCCCGACTTGAACGAGGCGACTTGTTTGTTTGTGTTACCTACTCTACGATAATAAACTCATCTTTTCACTCCTAATTCTGTATATTTTTTTTTTTTTGAAACTTTTCCACTTACCTGTAAGTTTTTTGTCTTAGTAAAATGAAGCTTCAGGAAGTGGAGTAGTCAAAATCTTATGATTTTGCATGATTTGAAAAAAATTACGTTCGTTGTTTAGTACTACCAAGTTGAACCTAATGAAACTATCAACACCAATATCGAAACTGGTATTAAATAATGTATTATGTACAGTCGGGTTCAAAAATACAAACAGGTTTATGGCTAATACGGTGTGCAAGTGGCCGGATATTACCGTAATCAGATTTTTATACTGTCGTACTGGCGGAGGCATTTTGTTTGCAAATTCTATATACACTTTTGAACCTGACCGTACTTACCTGTATTACTAGAAAAGCCCAGAGCCCCCAGACAGACAAAGGACAAAATGTTGAGCTTGAAGTAGTGTTTATAAATGTGTATTAAATGCCACAATACCCACCACATTTATACAATAGAAGTCTGATTTATTATTATGTTTTTGAGCTATCCGTCAATCATTCCAAGCCTCCAATGATTTTTAGGATTTTACACGAGACTTAAGGAAGGTAAAATAATATACCTATACCTACTAATTTTGTAAACAGTATAGCAATCTGAACTACTTTACAAGACAAGATATTAAGTATACCTTTTTTTTTAAGCTACACAAGTTAATACTTGACTGCGATCTCACTTGATGGTAAGTGATGATGCAGCCGATGATTTGTAAGCGTATACTAACTTGAGGGGTAAGTTATGTCGGCGCTAGAATGTTGAATGTTGATGTTATAAAAAAGTAGCGAATAATAATTATTATTATTGTAACATTGCATATTAATTTATCAACAAGTTCACGACCCGAGTCCGCCTGTTTGAAGCCGTGGCGTTTCACGGCAAAATATATGAGCGTTTATTCCTAACAAACTGCAACAATTAAAGGTCCGCTGGTAAGCAATTACAATTTTACCGTCCGCCTTTAAATTAGCACCGTGGCATAATAAGTATTTACAGACGTCCCAATCTCAACAACGGATCATACAGAAAATTGCTACTTCTAAATTGGCGGATAATCTGCTTGGGTGCAAAGAGAAAATTACCTCAACCAGACCTTACTTCCTTATTTGCCTACCAACTCTGGGATACGTGTTCGTACGTGAATCATAATCGTTTACTAGATTAACAATATCAAACTCTTTGAAAAATGATTTGTAGGTACAGTGCCTGAACCTACTGAAATAATTATGTCGTTAGTGTCGTTTCGTTACTTGGAGAAATTCATGGAGAAACCCATAGCAGCTCGTATTAAAGTCGTGACGTGTCTTAATCTGAGCCTACTTAATTACCGTTCTACAGTCTAGTTTCAATTTTCGATGGTTCAGAGATAAATTGGTGCCTACTGTTACTTACTATCCAAAACCATTGTAAATCCATTCAAGACATTTCTTTCAACTTGTGTTGAGCCGTATACATCGATCGGTGATCGGATGAATAGTGTCAACTGTCAACGACTGTTATTGTTACACCCGACATTTAAGTAGGTACGTCTGTAGAAGCTTTAAAACATTCAAGAAAAATTATATTCAAATTTAGTCCTTATGTCGTTGGTCATAAGAGACTAAGGTTGGTTATCAACCGGACTACGGTGGTTGTTCTAATGCTCGTAATATATGTGAGTCTGCGCCCCGCTGCGAAAGACATATAAATCGCGTACGAATATCACCGAACGTATTTGATAGTTTTCTGCGTAAGGCCGCCTTTCCACCAGCGTGTGCAACGCAGCAGGTGAGCTACGAAACTATTCGTCTTTATTTTCAAACAAACAAAAATACCCTTTGCGCGACGTAGCTGCGTAGTCTGGCTACGTCGTAATACCGTACGTAGTAGAAAGTAGAGTGACGTAGGCTGTAGCAGAGTGAAAACGATGTGCTACGAAAATATGCTTTGCGCGAAGTAGCTACACACGCTTCATAGCTGTAGCTAAAATTATAATTTTTACCAGATTTTTTTTTTAATGAATATCACGCGATCTTGTTGATTAGTGTGATAAACACCCTAATAGCTTACCAACGTAGCACATCTCTAATAGAAAGGCAACTAAAGGAAAACGACACGAAAAAGATATTAGATTCAAACTATAAACCTTAAACGGCGCATTAATATTGCGATTCGTATGTAAAATTAATTTTCAACTTATGATATCGAACACCCGATTCAAAATCGATCAATGCAGCAGTGCTTGAGAAGTTTGGAAGCAACTTCTTCATCAACGAGTATGAGGGTCAGACTTATGTCTACAGAAGGGGAGACTGGACGTTCTTTCATTTTTAGAACTTAGCACAAAGCGAGATTTTGTGTCGAGTATTGTGCATTACGCAACAGAAAATTATATTATAACTAGCTGTTGCCCGCGGCTCCGCCCGCGTGAATTACGATTTTTTTACATAATATACCTTCCTACTGGAATTCCTTGATTTTTCGCGGGATTCTGGTGTGATGTTGTACAGAAACCTGTCCTTACTTTGCACAGGTTATCTTGTGGTGATTTTGAAAACTCCTTTATCTTAATAATTACATAAAGTTTCATTAATACGTAGTTGAAAGATCAAAAGGACGATTTTAACAGTCGATATTTCGACCCAGTGGCACAGGTCATGGTCAGTGGTCACTACGTGACCACGACTTGTACCAATGTATCGAAATATCGACAGTTAAAATCGTCCTTTTCATTGTGATTTTTATTCTGAAACCACGAAATATGTCAAAAATTATTAAATCATGTGAAAAGTTGTACTGGTGGTAGAACTCTCTCAGACTCTTTCAGAGTTCGGCCGGGTACCACTGGGTACCACTGGGATAAATTACTCTACTAACAATATTCCCCAGCCCAACATAATATAATTTTAAAAATCTTTGCTTCATCTCAATACAATCCAAAGCATCAGAATGGACAATGGCTATATATTTCTTTACGTATAAAAAGACCTTAGATGACAGTCAGTCGGTTAGGATCGATAAGACCTAAGAGTTAAAAATATTTGTGAACCATTATCTTACCCTTTCCATATTGCGGATGATAAAGTTTAAATCTGTTCATGTGTTAACAGTGCCATCTTAATATAAAGTCAGGAAACAGTAAATAACATGACAGTTAATTTTTACTTAAAAAAATTCGGTAGTACCTATCTCAGAGTTTTACATTCAAGTTCCACATAAATTGTAGAGATGGCGCTATACGGTATAACGTAGCGATAACATTAGTTACATGATTTTTGTTCACCCTAAAAGTGAAAAATTTTAAACCATAAAAAATCTCCTGCTAAGCCTATTTATTTACGGCTGTAAGGGTACTCCAGTCTTACTTGAGCCCTACGTCCTAGCCCTAGGTTGTTTGTGCATTCCGAGTTTCAAGTCACCTACCTACTTGAACTTAAAGGTTCTGATGTCTGTAATTTCTGAACTACAAAAGTGATGATGATAAGATTTGTATGGGATAATCTTTAAAGAACCTCCTTTCTAACAAAAAAAGAGTGAATGGAATCGGACAACGCGTTAATGAATTATAACTAAAAAACGTTTGGACTTTGATGCCGTCTTCCAGGGAAACCATGATGAATTTCGGGACAAAAAGTATCCTATGTCCTACCTCGGGGTATGAACTATAATCATGTCAAGTTTCATTTAAATCCATCCAGCGGATTAGCCGTGATGCCCGGTCGTGAAACAGACAGACAGACAGACAGACAGACAGACAAAAATTAAACAAATTACAGTTTTGGCTTCAGTATCGACTAAATAGTGTCCTCCAACAAAAATTTTCAAAATATCTTCAATGTACAGAATTCGACCCTTTACAGTTTTATTATAAGTATATATAGATAGATATAGATATGTACATCCGTATGAGTTAAGAAAAGCAAGGAAAGCCCTAAAATATTATCTATCTACTTAAACATAAACGCCTTAGTGTTTATACCTTATATTGTTTATATATATGTAACTTCAGCAGGTATTCCTAAATACATCGTTATTTTAATAAGATCCACAGGCGTTGAACGTTAAGCATCTGTCTTTCAACTGAGATCAGGGACCGAAGCAGACGTCACTTGGCAAAAGATGATAAAATAAATTTTAAGCAACCCCCATTACAAGGCTAATGGGCTGTATCTCGAAGCTAGGGAATAAAAGATCCGTCGATTAGAAACTTTATGTTTGCAATTTTCCGGAGCTCCCCCGATGCCTGCGCCAGCGGAAGATACCTACTCTGCTTCGACGAACCTATTAAAATAAACAAAATGAATCCGGTCCAAAGCGGATGGAATAAGTGCGCGTAAACTTTTACATTAGCCTGCAATTTTTATGCGAATTTTTAGGGTAAACGTACGATAAAGTAAGGACTACTCTGGTATATACCCAAGTCAATAAGAAAGAGCTAGAGACTCATAGAAGCCAAGGAATCACTATTTTAGATACATAGCACATTGCGTGGCGAAGCTAAAATAGCAATGGACTGGGCACATAGATCGCAAGCACTGGATACTCAATAGACATAGGTATCACATAATCAAGGTGCTGGAATGGCAACTTTGTGCCGAAAATCACACTGTTAGTCGACAGGGAATCTGGGAATATCGCTTGATCCTATAGCGGAGCTATACTGCAACTGATGGTTGAAGATCCCTTCAGGAGTCATATGTCCAGCAGTCTATCTGTGCCACACAGTAGGAAGAAGTCATTCAGCTGAGACGACGCCATGACGATGATGATGACCTCCCGGAACTTCTTTCGTCTGCGTCGAACTATCTAATCTGTCGTCTCTAATTTACCGGCTCTGTTCCGGTGAACTTAATTACTATGACTACTTACAGTAGGTATACATACTGGTATACATATAGAAAAAAACTTTAAGCCTCATAAGTTCCATAGCAATACGCAATGCGGGTAGTTACAACAATTTTCCATTTCTTCACGCTGCCGACTGTGTTCGTCGTTCCGATTAATGATGCAGTAATGCGTTTGTACTGTTACCATGGAGGGCGTAATTTCAGCGACTCTTAGCACCTACAGTTCTACAAGTCGATTAATATTAAGCACCTACAATCTAAGTACATCTTGTACCTAAGTAGAATTACACCTATTAGACATAAAAAAATATTAGACCTTTTATCAACTTCTAGGCCGCGATAGCGGATCAAAACGTTCCCTAGACACTACAATGAGACGAAAATCTTGTCTAGGAAACACGACACAAAACTGACATGGCAAGTAGGTATATCGTACCCACAGCAAATCGCCAATCGGATAACTGATAACTGATAAGTAAATCTCTAAGGTCCACTCAATATTCAAAAGCCTCCCTAATAGCATTTTCCTTTATATTATACCTACCTATCGGAGGATCGGGAGGAGAAGTAGGTACATATTTTTAAATTTGGAACAATATGGCGGACAGCGTTGTCATAAATCTAAAGATGCCCGTAATGCGAGAATACACGAATGGAATCCTTTATGAGGGGTTATTCTAGATTCAAATATTGTTTGGATACGAAATATAAAATATTGTCAGAATTTAAATGTTCACTGTTGCCTGTTTTTGGATAGATACTTATTATTCTAGACTTTATTCCATGTTCCGCTCCACACTTATAGTAACGTTATAAGGGTGGATTTAAAATAGATACGAATAATATCTGTAATTTTAAGCTTGTAATTATTTTGAGATTGTCTCACTGTCTCACATTTTTCTGCTATACACTCCGTAGGGAAAGCCTGTCTAGAGAAAGCGGTAGGTAAAAACAAAGGTAAAAACTTACTTTCTATATCAATTTAACTTTTTCAAATGTGAAAATTAAAATATTTAAATAAATAACAATGGAAAGTGTCAAAAATTAAGATAATTATGTTCATTAATTAAAAACTTTAGCATAAAAACCTTGTAAGTTCATTATTTCTAATTTTGGTAGAGATTTTCCTTCGTTATATCTTTTCGAGACAAAAGTCTAATCTCGGCAGCGAGCTCGAGCTGTCTCCTAAAATTAAATTATGCCTTTCCATGAATATTATATACTCGTATGGTGTCGCAATTTTTTTTCCTTTACTTAACTGACGCTCTGCTGTAATATATTCCGCACACAATACATATTGTGCTGAATAATATAATGATCTGAATATCTGAAATTATCTGTAGGTACCATAAATATTATAACCTACAGATATTATAATAGACGTATGCACAAGACCCGACGGACCGCGCGAAAAATTTCGCTAGTTTACTGGTGTCAAAATTGTTTGTTTTGGCACCAACAGTGTCAGTTGTAATAATTGTAAGCCGACCCTGCCGACAGCAGTAAGTATTGTCAATGGACCGCAGTCCACGCCACAAAACTTATTATTTGTTATTAGTCCACACGCGAGTTTCCGCAGGGTTGATTATACAGCCATGTTTCGGCGGTTTAGCGGAAATTTTCACAAAGGGCGCTACATTTTCTTGTATGAAGAAGTATGACGTTAAATGTTCCCATGGGCTTAGGTCTATATCGGTGTTACAGATCCAGGAGAAGCTTTCAGCGAAGGATAGCTGATAAATCTTACTACTTACCACTTACCTACCAGTGTTCCCATAATATATGTACTCGTATTTAAGTCTCCCTCCTCGCTCGCATTTGCGAGCGAGTTCCCGGGTTCGATTCCTGGTACGAGTAATTTTATAATTTCTAAAATCGATAAGTCATGATCCTACTGCAAGAAAAAATTTAACGATGCGGTGCGATCCTGTCTAGTAACCGTTATGGATTAGTAAACACTTAAGTACCCCTTCCAAGTTTTTACGATCATATCTTTGGCTGTATCGTCACCTACCATAAATTTTATATATTACGTTTGGTGCCTACTTAATGGAATATTTTCTTAATTGAGTATTTTCTTCGAGTATATTTTGTAGGGCAGAACAACTACCTCTACCTACCTATTTAAAAAAAAAATACTCAGGGATAATATATTATTTGATCATCAATTTAATTAAAGACAAAATAGTAAGTATTTTGAACACACAATAAACAAATTGAAATTAGTAAAAACTACGCGTCACTCCGGTCGTGCCGACAGATGTGAAAACTTGAATAAACTCGTGTAAAATAAATTCTATCGTGATAAATTCACGAAAAATCCATCCCGTTCTCATACAGTGATATAAAAAACCAGTGCTAACAAAACGAAGCAGGCACGTCTACGTGACAAAGTACACACAAGTAAATACGCCAGCCCGTAGGCCCGTCGCGCGCACATTTCAGCCCTTCCGTGCCTAGCGAAGTTTTTTATCGCAGAGCCGAGATAAATGTCCGGTTAGCGGGGGTCCAACATTGATTTATACTGGACGTCCATCAGGCAACGAATTACCAAGCAGCGATGTAAATCACCTGGCGTCGGAGCCGAATCAATACCTACCTGGACAGCTACTTGCTAATGGCTTTTCAGTAAAAATATCTACGAGTACGTAGGTACCTACCATGCAGTTGAAAATACTTGTATGTCACCTTGAGTTATGTGCAGCCACAGAATGAGTAAACGTCTACGATAACATCTTCGGCTGCATCATCACTTACCATCAGGTGAGATCGCAGTCAAGTACCTACTCACTTGTATAATGTAATTTGTAAAAAGAAACTGGAATAACACCGAAAACAAAACAACTCGTCACGCAAAAAATCTATTTTCTTCGTCTAGCCCCTTGCGCGATACCGTCCGAAAAAAGACAGTTTCACTAGTTAGGACTGTTAAGTCAATATAATAGTTGTTTTGAGCATTTAAACCGTCCGTTAGAATGCTCAAAACAAGAAGTGTCGACATAAACCACGAGAGACGTAACCCGGCCGTTACAGCTCCAATTATTGCAACAGAGCGGGCGGGCGCCGCGCGTCAAACTTTACACGTTAAACTCCTCGCTCGTAAAACACGATCGCAGGTGGATTAAAAAGGGACAGGATTTTGAGCTTGCGGGGCTAAGGGCCAAGGAAAATATACTATATATAATATAAAGGTTGACGTAGGGATTCTACTAGTGAGAAGACGAGAGTCCGATACCCGCCGTGGGCCTCTGAAATTGTTTAATTTCTAAATTGGCTCAGGGGGGGCTATTTCGTTTCCCAATGATAATAATCACTCACAATGTGTTTTATTAATACCTACTTAATATCTGGGTGACCGAGCTTCACTCGGTAGTTTAACTACTGGCCAATAGATGGCAGCAGGAGTCATATTTTTATTTTATTTTTGGTAAATTCGACATTTTCTAAAAATGAATCCTAGCCAGATCGATTTATCGCCCCCAAAACCCCCTGTATACTAAATTTCATGAAAATCGTTCGAGCCTTTTCCGAGATCCAGATTATATAGAAATATAAATATATATACAAGAATTGCCTGCTTATAGTAATGAAGTACACTTAGGCGCTGGTACTTACTCGTATGTACTCGTATATGGTCCAGTCCAGTCTACATCCGGACGCCGGACGTGATTTCGCGACCGGAAAATCGCCAATCTCCTCTCTGTACCTGCCATTTTTTATGTTTCATATTCGTATCACAACATCTGTTACCAGTGACCCTACATTCTACACTGGCGATATTAGGTAATAAGTATATTAGGTACCTCGGCTACACCAGGTAACGTGAAAAATCTTTATTTTTTCAGAAAAACTTTAGTTACCTGGTAGATGGCACCTACTCATAGATAAAGCATCTAAATATATTAAATATGTGATCGTACACAAATTCCGGCTGCTGATTGCTTGCCTGATTTACGTGTGCCAATCAGGGGCCAGAATTCGCTTACGATTACGTTGAAATTTGAATACGTTTTCCTTACGCAATCCATGCCCTGATTGGTAAATGACTGACGTATCAACGCACAGCAAAAGCTGGGGGCCTAAACGTCAAATTTGAGCACACAGGTTCCTTATAAGACTAGGGATGCACTAAGAAAGGATGTTACTAAGGGATATAGGAGCCCACAGTTTGTATGGAGAAATACTCCTTCACGCTGCAACTACTGAAGCGATTTGGCCGAGCAATGGAGATAGAATATTATATCCTGGATTAACATATTAAGCTACTTTTTATCTCGGAAAATCCAAGGTTGCCGCGAGATTTGTGAAAAACCAAAATTCCTACGGGAATCCGCTAGTAAAACATATTGTAAACAAGTAAATAATTTAAAAATTAAATACACGACTGCCCTGAGGCAAAACTACTTTTACCAAAGAAATATAGCTCCTATGTTACTCAAAATGATGTAAGGATTCTAACGATACTCCCAAATGTCCAAATCTATTCAGCCATTCAGAAATTGTGATGATACATACATACAAGCAAACATACAATGAACCCTAAAAACATAACACTTCTTTTTTGGCAGTTGTGTAAAAAGATCTGACATGTTTTAGGTGCACAATGAAGAATATGAGAATGAAGATAAGAAGAAGAAGCTAATAAGACAGTAGGTAGACCTTATGAGGTAACAGTAGAGTATAGATCAATGAGGTAGACAATGATCATGTCAATTAAATTGTGGAATGGCAGTATCACCTTTACATATTATTTTTATTTAAATCTGTGTTTCAAAGTGTACATTTATATTTAAATCTGTGTTTAAAAGTGTCCATTTTAAGAAATTAGTTGTTTCGAGTTTGACAAAAGTTCCATATGATACTCGGACTAATTACATAAAATGAACAGTTTCGAGCAAAGATTTATATGCAAACATATGAAGATGGTACTGAAAATCCAGAAATTTACTGTCACTAGCCTATACTGGTGTCAATTGTCATACAAAATCTCGAAACAACTTTGATGCATCTAATCTTTAAGCTATTTAGTGCTTTCCTTTATATATAGTAGTGCTTTCCTTTTCAAAATGCTTCCATCGAAAGCACTACTTTAGACACACCAAATCAGTTTAGTTTGCACTACACAATTGGCGCCAGTGTGTTATTTGCTTCAACGTTTTTCAATGTCAACAAGAAGGTTTACTACAAGCACTACAAACAAAATATAATTATAAAGTTGTAGCATGTTAATAATAAAAATATGAATTAACAAATAAAACTTCAAATTTATTATATAACTATACTAAACTAAAATCACTTAAATTTAATAAACTAGACTTCATCAATCAGTTTAAACCTATTGTGCTGGGGCTCCGGTATAACATTGAAATATTTCTTGAAGATAGTATGCTGTTCACGACCTGCATAGATTCTTTTCACCCAAGTGTGCTCCCAGTTTGGGTCAAATTTCTCACAGGTGACAACAACCTTGCCAGGTTCCATGGCGAAGAGAGTGCCATTTCTTCCAAAACCAACCTGAAAATACATAACACACTTTTAATAAACAAGACACGGAAGGTAAGGACCTCAAGTATTTTTTCTTGATTGTTCACTATCTCAGATGTCTATAGAAACGTGCAAATAATTTCAGTTAGAGATCCATTGAATAAAAACTTATAAAGTCTATTTTTGTCTCCTAAAAAGCAGGGGTATTTACTTATACACCCAGAGCTTGAAGCCTGCGATATGATTAAGGAACTGTTTCAATAATAATAACTTTCTTACAACTTTTACAACTTACATTCAGTCCAGGCATAAATCTGGTGTTAAGTTGTGTGGCTAGTATGTGCCCGCTAGTCACATTGTGGCCGTCTTGCACCTTCCAACCCCTGTGCTTGGGCCTCACTTTACAGTTTGTGTTCCTAGTGCTGCCACCTGTCTTCTTACTCGCATAACGGACAGTCTCTGTAAAAACATTGAATGTAAATAACTATTTGAGTACTATCTGCAGCCATAGCCAGCCATATTATGACATATTTCGGTTCTATTTGTGGAAGGAATGGCACGAAAATCAAGAATATATCAGAATAGAAGTCATAAATTTAGCTACATTTTTGAAATTTCCATTCCATTCCAAGTTTGGAACAACCAAACTTGCTGTTCTGACCTCCCTGGTTTAGTTGGCGGGTTACCTGTATGGAAGTTCCTGGAATAGCATAATAACCAGGCCCTACTTGTAATTTGATGATTTCTAAATTAATTCAGGTCCCTTACTCTTTAGCTCTTTTCTCTTTCAAATCCCTATAGATAGAGAGTTGTCTGTTGGAGTATTTCCTACATTTATTGATTAAGATACAAATTCTATGAAGCACCTCTTAGTACAATAGATAAGGAAGATTTTTTGAAAATTCCCCTGTATTACTCAGGCAAAGGAGAGTTGAGTTGGCTAGTTCAGTGTTCACTATCGTCAGACAACAACTATCAAATATACATAAATTTAGGTGGAAATCCCATAAATTTAAATACGAATCAAAAATTTCACTAACGGCTGGGGGACGCGCGGCTGAGTGCTCTTACTACTGAGCTATACGAGCCATAAGGGTTTTGTTGAGGATCGACTATGGTCCTCGACAAAATTGCAATGATTAATTATTGCTTATTGCATAAATTGATAGGTTACATGACTTGGGTGAAGGCTTACCGTGTATTATAGTTTTTGGTTTGCTCCATTTCGCAATTATATTCATCGACATATTATTATCTTCGCTAATTTAATCTTATTTAGGTAGGTACCATCTAAGTTTTAAATTATCAAAAGTCAAAATATTATGTTACACCACTACCACAGATCACCAAAGAGCAAAGAGTATATAATCACTACGCACAGATTAAAGATATTGTATCTTAATCACTACGTGCCAAAGAGCATGACCAAAGAGTACATATATCACAGACCAGGAACTGAACCTACTCTATGGTATATATAGTGTTTGTTGTCTATGGAGTATATAATCCACAGATTTCTCTATATCCACAGAGAAAAGACACTATAAAGCATGGACCTTAGTATGTTATCTCCATGCTATAAAGTTATTCCCTGGTCTGTGTCTATGATATCACTAGCGTTACAGTGCGACAAGGCTATTTTGGCGCGTGGCTGAACTAACGCCGCTAACTTGTGCTACCGTTTGATAGTTCGCTCTGTCAGTATTTCACTATTGTAGGTATGTAATGTTGTTTTTGCTTACTATTAACTATTTTAAACTAAAATTGAAATAAAGTTGCGGAGAATTTATTTTATGGCTGCCTTTGATTTGCAACAGCGCCCTCCTTCAAGTGCCAAGAGAGCCTTGTCGGACTGTACCTACTGTTAACTGTACTCCCTATACCTACCTACTAGTGTTTTATTTCTATGACTGTACTTACTTAGTTCATGTATAATTATAATACTCTTTGACTTAGTTCAAGTCACAGACCAGGAATGGTTCAAGTTTGGAGTTGTTACTTGTTAGTAAACAAAAATTCTGCGAAAAATTATATTTCATAAACTTTCTCTAGTTCCTATAAAATAATAATTATAATGAATAGAACCATACGAAGCTCTACTCGAGAGGTCATATTTAGAGTGTATAGGCGTTGTTTCCTTGAATATGAAGCGAAAAGCGTATTGTCGGATTTTGACAATGTAATACAAAGAACCGCGGATATGACTGGTAAACCTACTTTTGTTTTGTTAGTAAATAAAATAAAAGTTATTTATAAAAATACTTTACTGGTGGTCGGACTCCTCTCGAAGTTCGTTCCAGTAGGTACCACCATAGTTTCAGCTATTCTACTATCTACCTTGATTCCTGAACCACTTTCGGTAAAGATGATTCCAGCAAAAACATTTTCATGTAAAATGTTGCCAAGACGAGAACATGTGGCTCACACTATCAAAAAGTTATCAGATCTCATGTAGAGCAAGACTTCTAACTATACACGCCCTAACTCTATAAATCCTAACTTTATAAACTCTACACTTTAGTCAAAATATATTATGTCTTGGCTGTTTCGGTACCGTCACATGGGCGTAAAGTGAAGAATTTATTCACTGTTCAGTACCTACTTTTCTAATAGAGTTTTGCAAGTGGCATAATGGACCATACAAAATTCAAGAAATTTCACATTAAAATTAAATGGTATCACCATTGTTATGGGAAAAAACTTCCATTTATTAAAAATATCCTCTAAAGCAAAGGAACACACTTTTGCAAAGTGTGATGAAGTATTTGAAACCAATGCAGTTAGTAAAACCTAAGTGCAGTTTCTGAGAAGACTCAATACCTGTCTAATAAATAATCGTTACTACAGAAACTAGGTATTGTATATCAGAAAAGTACAAAGTCAGTGAATAATATTTTTACTTTACACCCATGTGACAGTAACGAAACAGCCAAGACATAATATATTTTGACTAAAGTGTAGAGTTTATAAAGTTAGGATTTATAGAGTTAGGGCGTGTATAGTTAGAAGTCTTGCTCTACATGAGATCTGATAACTTTTTGATAGTGTGAGCCACATGTTCTCGTCTTGGCAACATTTTACATGAAAATGTTTTTGCTGGAATTTCACTTCTTTTTGTAAGTTGTTTACGACTATATTTTTTATTTGGTTAATTTCCTTTTCTTTGGTGTATTTCTTGAATATCATTGCAAGGTGGATATTTGTCAGAATCAAGTATCCCCCCCCCCCCCCTCTATCATTTAAATGAGGGAACCCTCCTTGGTTCACCTAGTTTATTTTTTTCCTTATTTGTAGTTTATTACAAAGAGTCCCTATATCAATTTTGAGACCTCTAGCATCAATATTTGCGGTAATTTCATACAAACTTCCATCCCCTATTTTAAGGGGTTGGGGGGTTAAATTTCCAACTTTTGGAATTTTTTTGTTGGTTGTGTGCTAATACTAGCTTATATACCAAATTTCAGCTTTCTAGGTCTTCAGGAAGTACCTAGGAATTTTGATGATCATCAGTGAGTCAGTCAGTCAGTGACGAAATTTGGGTTTTTTAGACGTCAATAAAATCTAAAGTATAAGACCTATAAAATTTAAACTTTATAGGTTTAATAAGTTCACTGGCGACATCATTTTCCGAGAATTTTGATTATCTGAAATAATTCAGGCCTAAGTTATAAGGGTTTAAAAATACGGCGAAACACTTTGAGAAAAGATAGGTAGTGCCCTCGCGCTTCGCTTTGCTCGTCTTGGCGGGGACACTACCGTGTCCCCAGATGACTGGCCACTGTATTTTATTTTTATTTTACGGCCCTGGATACTGGCTTTGGCCACTGTAGCCAACTACAGTCCGACAAGGCTCTCTTGGCACTTGAAGGAGGGCGCTGTTGCAAAACAAAGGCAGCCATAAAGAAAATCTCCTCAATTTTACTTCAATTTGAGTTTAAAATAGTTAATAGTAAGCAAAAACAACATAACATACAATAGAACTACTACACTATATACTACATACACTATATACTGAAAGATACACTGAAAGATACACTGATGATATACTGAAAGAGCGAACTATCAAACAGTAGCACAAGATAGCGGCGTTAGTTCAGACTTTAGCCATGCGCCAAAACAGCCTTGTCAAATTTTATTTATTTTGTGTATTGTTTGCTTTTCAGGTAAATCTGTTAACCATGTAAGGAACATTGTAGAAGAAGGAGTTCATAATAATGGAAAATTTTCAGAAGAACTAACAAAAGGTCGAGTTAAAAAACTATTAGATGATTTTGATTTGTGCTCAATCAGACAAAAAATATTTGACTTTTACGCTGTGAAAAAACAGGTACAAGTGTTTTAAAAATAGTACATTACTGGAGTGGCCAGTAAAAAGGCATTGATTGACAAATATGTAAATGTGGGCAGAGGTATAGCCGAGGCACACATACATGAGTCCATCAATGCTTAGTTGTGACCAAGGCTTCTATACTTAGTACTTTTTACCAATGCAGAAAATATCAAAATCAATTACGAACACAGAGTCCAGCCACCAGACAACAATAAATTTTTCCAAGTCAAAATGCTTATTTGTTTTTTTTTTCAATAAACAGCTTTCTATTTGCAAGCCAGTTTGAAATTTCAATTAAACCATATTTAAATTACATAAAACTATGGATTTTCTTAAAACTTTTACCGGTGCAGCAATTTTGATTTAACTCAAAGAAGATTCTCAACATAATGCTCAAATATCAAAGCAAGTTTGAGCAAAAATATATTTTCCTTCGAAGTACATTTATTTCTATTCTAGGTACCAACTTTACGTAATCTTCTTCTAGTAGTGCGAGAAGATTTGGGATTTGATGGTAGCCGTGAAGATTTAAGGAAAATCCTGTTATCTCTAGGGTTTAAATATAAAAAACATCACTCAAAGAGAACTACCTTGATGGAAAGGTCAAGCATTGCAGCCAAGAGAGAAGCATATCTTAAAATCATCATGGAGAACAGAGACTTGCCTGAAGAACAACAAAAGGATGTTATCTACCTTGGCGAAAGTTATATTCACCAATCATACAAATTAAAAAAATGCTGGCAATCAGTTAACATCAGTGGTGTAAAAAAAAGTGTTTCCAAAGGCAAAAGATATGTAGTCATACATGCTGGCGGCAAGGATGGCTTTGTACCAAATGCCTTATTGATTTTTAGTGGAACAAATAAAAAAGAAGAGTATCATTCGGATATGAACAAAAAAAACTTCACAAAGTGGGTAGAAGACAAATTAATTCCCAATTTACCAAAGCCGTCCATCGTGGTTATGGATAATGCACCATACCATTCGGTAGTTTTAAACAACACTCCTTCATCTGCTACCAAGATAAGCGATATTCAAATGTGGTTATCTCAAAATAATATTCCATATGATTCCACTTTAAAAAAGCCACAACTATTGATGCTTGTTAGAAGGCACAGGCCAGATCCTGTATATGAAATCGATGAAATTTTAGGTGCACATGGACACAAAGCGGTCAGACTTCCGCCGTATCATTGTGATTTAACTCCGATTGAGTTGATTTGGGGAATTGCCAAGTGCAAAATAGCTGCACTAAATGTTGGATCAATTGACATAAAGGTATAAATTAAATTTCTGTGTAATGTAAATGGTAGATGTCAGATGTGTCATACCTTTTTTTCGAACGGTAATGCGCAGGTGGCTAGGCTAAATATTGTTTGCGTGCCGAACATCCCCTCACGAAGAAAATCTACTAAAATCTACAATGAAAGTTTCTCTTACTAGTCAACAGAGTGGGCACACATGCAATCACGTATAGGGATTTGTATGACGAACTCGTTAGTTCGAGCTAACCGTATACGGCGCCATCTAAGGAGCGATTTCATGACATGAAAATATAAAATGGAGTTTTTTTAGGTGTATTCCAAACTTTGTTTCTACCGAGGGCTCCACGTTACTCGCGTCTTTTTATATTATAGTAGGTTTTGTAATTATTTTAGGAAGCAGCTCAACGTGCCTTCTGTGAAATATCAATAGATGATTGGAAGAATTCATGTCGACGTGTGATGAAAATAGAAAAAGAGTACTACGAGAGGGGAGCAACTCTTTATGACGATATTGGTAGAATTGTAATAAACTTGCAAGACAGCTGCAGCAGTGATGAGACTTCCGACTCCGAGTCCGAAATGAATGTCGAGTATTTAGACGAAGAATTCTTGAGCTAATGATATTATTCATCATACCATCGCTCTGCTGCCGTAACAATTATATCGTTTGTACATATGTAACATATTATTATTAGAATTAATAGAATTAAATATGTAATACAATTTAAAGTTAAATGTCAATTAGTTCAAGGAGCCCCCTTAAATATTTATATTTATTTTATTCTATTTTTTTGTGTTTACCTCCTTACATGTACAAATAATTCAGTATAATAATAAAATCAGTAGGTATTAATAGGTAGGTATTAATTTGTACATGTAAGGAGATAAACTCAAACACGATATAAGTAAATATTTAAAATAGACCAGTCATCCAGACTTGCAATCTGTGAATATTAGTACCTACGCAATTTGGTTTGCGAAGAGCCGATAACAATTTTGTTATATACTCGTATGATTGCTATATTTTGAAATGTTATGCGCGTAGACGGTTTTTATTTCTGTCCTCCTTATGTTAAGTTTTATATGAATAGGTACGTTGGTAGGTGCAAAAGACACAAAAAGACGTTTTACTTAATTACTAAAGAACTAAATCCAATCTAAATATGTACGTTATTCTGCTTGTGTGCGAATTTTAAGGAACGAACTAAAACACATGACGGTTAAATTTGAAAGTAGGTAGGTGATAGGTCAGTGTCTTTATACTTCGTTTGTAGAGATCACTTAAAATCGGTTAAATAATCGTATAGGCCGTTACTTATTTTGTTAGCAATTATTTAGTTACGTCAATACGTTAGTCTATTACTTAGCTTCACTAGGCAGCTTATTCAAAAGTTACGTCCACGTAGGAGACAGACTAACGAGGTAAAAATATAAGGGTTCCTTATTAGCTACGGAACACAAAAAAACCCAATATTTACGTGGGTGTGTAGACTGTAGCCGCGGGCCATAGCAATAACACGCGCCAAATTGAGAACCTTCCTTTGTTTTCGAAGTCTGTTAAAAAAAAAACGGCCAAGTGCGAGTCGGACTCGCGCACCGAGGGTTCCATACCATAAAAGAAGTAAAACATTCAAAGAATCACTTTTGTTCATAAATTTACGAGTATAATTTACATGTAGGTACTTTTGTTGGCAAACCGCAAACGTAACTTTGTTTTTGGTGGTTTATTGTTATTATCAAAAAAGTATAATAGAGTTGATTTTATTTTTCCTGTAAAATATACGTTTATTCCTATTGATCATAATTATTTCAGATTTTTTGATTGGTAAACTTCGGAGATAAGGGGGGGGGGAACGGTATTTTTTTCGACAGTTTGCTCAATAACTCAAAAACTATAAGGCATAAAAATAAATAAAAATTGGTTTTAGAATACACAAGTCACGCCCTTTCATATGATAACCCCACTCAATATTGTTATCTCATTTTGGAATTTGGACGACCCGGTTTTCCCCCCTTTTTAAATAAAAATAAAATAGATTTTCAATTTTTTATGATTGCAATGGCGGCGCGCCGCAATCACCTACAATTACTATTCCAAATTTCAGTTCGATAGTTACTGAAATAATCGAGTGTGACAGACGGACTGACGGAGAAAGTCTCACCATAAGGGTTCCATTTTTACCATTTTGGTATGGAACCCTAATACCCAACCCAACGTACGGTTGAAATCAAAAGTATCCAGCATACACCGTGAGTAGTAAAATTATAACGACATTGAACTGTTGACATGACTTGAATATCTGATAATATTTGTAGACAAACTCGCGCAGAATGTATGACGTAATAGTAAATAAAACAGTACGGAGCTACTTACTATACTTACTGCAGGGAACGCTAGCATTCGCATCAGACAAACCACGCAAAGTGGTCGGTCGTTTAATTGGATAAATTGTTATTGATATTTTATCGTTTATTTATCATTTTTGTATTAAGTACTTAACTAGGCTAAAAATGATAGCGTTTTTGTTATTGCTTGTGTTGGTGATGATAATTTTGGCATCGTGGGTGACTTTATTGAGGGATTATAATAAATATAGCATTCCAGGACCTCGGCCCTTGCCTTTGGTGGGCAACGCATTGAAGTTCGTCACCAAACCGTCAGGCAAGTTTCCTTTACTGTTCAGTAGTGTAATCGATCTGTCCTTGCTTCTCTCGCATGAATCCTGTGGGAAAATATCCTACTAATATAAACTCGCCGGCATATTTAGCGGAACATAAAAAAAAGGTCCATAATTAAAAAAATATGGTTTTATTTTAAAATCTACTTACTACACTTCTTTTGTTATTTAAAGTTTCATTTGTTTTTACTTAAAATGAGATCACATTAAGAACAGATTTTGCGAGTAAAGGCTATTTATGAAAAATGGTACATTTTTGAACTTTTCATGTAACCTGGAAAAGTGAAATTTAATATTAAAATTACAATTAATTAAATCAGAAAAATGGTGATTAATATCGCGTATTTCCTCCACGTGCTCTTATTAAAGTTTCTACCCGTCTAGGCATACTGAGAATGATGTTATCGATGGTCGCCTGGGATAGTCTCCGCCATTCCTCAACTACGGCGATTCGCAGTTCTCCCACGTTGGCAGGAGCTGGAATTCTGGACTTAACTTTTCTTTTCAGCAAGTCCCAAACGTGCTCTATTGGGTTCATATTCGGTGATCTCGCAGGCCACTCCATAACAGTGATATTCATATCATTAAGATAAGCTTGAGTTACCCGAGCGGTATGCGGCAGAGCATTATCCTGCATAAAAACAAAATCGTCACCGATATATGGGGCAAACGGTACGACATTTTCTTCTAAAACTTCTCTGATATAGCGGTCTGCAGTCAGACTCCCTCTGTCAATCACTACCAAGTCTGTGCGAGCTCTCAAACAAATGCCCGCCCAAACCATTATTGATCCACCACCGTATGCAACTGTAGTTTCAAAATTTGTCTGAATGTATCGTTCTCCTTTGCGTCTGTATATTCTTTGCCTGCCGTCAATTTGATTTAAGAGAATTCTGCACTCATCACTAAACAATACCTTACTCCATTGGTCCGCGTTCCAAAGTCGATGTTCCTGAGCAAAAGTTAACCTGTTTCTACGATGATTTACCTCGAGCCTTGGAGCCTTGGCGGGCACAAATGAACCCATACCAGCTTCTTCGAGCCTTCTTCGTACCGTACGCTCACTTACGGTTACACCCCGCACTGCTTCTAACTCATGTCGGGCTTGGACGGCCGTCAAACGGGGGTTCCTACGTACACGAAGCCGAATGAAACGATCATCCCTACTCAAAGTGCGTCTTTTTCTGCCTTGTCCTGCTCTTCTCACATAAGTACCGGTCTCCCTGAACCGTTGGATACTGCGATGGATCGTTGAAACTGGTCGATGAAGATCTCTGGATATCACTCTGTAGGTTTGACCATTTCTTCGCATTTCGAGTGCCCTGGCAATCTCCGTTGGGGCTAAGTCAGGCATAATTCAGCCATCAACTCCAGAAAGATACGCGATTAAAAAAACTAACAAAAAACAGTATTTCAATGAAATTTTAAATCAAACTCAGAAGGAAGAAACACTCGAAGTTCGCTCCAGATAAGGTGTATTTGAATAAAATTAAAACAATTGCATAAAATGTGATGTTCAGTTGCTTTCTTAATTTGAAAATATTTCTTTTTAAATTAAATAACGTATAAACCAGCCAGCAACTTTATATGATACTGATATCAAACCTTTTTTTTATGTTCCGCTAAATATGCCGGCGAGTTTATTAAAACGCGAAAGTTTGTAGGGATGAATGGATGGATCTTTGTTACTCTTTCACGCCGCAACTAATGAACCGATTTGGCTAAAGTTTGGAACATAGAGACCTTATAACCTGGATGAACACAAAGGCTACTTTTTATCCCGGAAAAATCCATCCATCCCATCGCTCCCACAGGATTAGCGAGAATCCTAAATTCACGCGGACGCGGAGCCGCGGGCAATAGCTAGGTAGCAAGCGATAAACGGCTACAGATAAAGGCTATCTGTGCGGTTTTTAAATTATGTTATTTTATTTATTTATTTATTTTGCACAATGAACAAAACACACAGACATAGAGAGGACATGTACAAGGACACTTCTGTTACTTCTGGACTAGGTACGAAACCCTCGGTACACGAGTATGACTCGGACTTGGCCGGTTTTTTTTCATTATACCATGATCAAGTGAACCGTGAGCGCTTTTCCAAATATATTCCTGACAGTAGTTCTCAAACAGTATGTATAGGTACTTATAGTTCCCTTGCATTGCAAATATTTATTTTTATTTTATATTCTTTACAGAATTCATACCACTTCTGCACAACTTGAGAGTTAATTACGGTGATGCTTATCGCGTATACTTTTTCCACAACCCTTATGTTATACTATCGCATCCAAAATACGTGGAGGTAAGAAATACGAGTACCTATATTAAGCCTGCCTACCTAGTCAGTAGTAACACAGATAGACCGTACCCGTTTTGCAAAGTTAAGTAGACTGTACCTAGGTACTATTTTTTATTCCGAGAAATTCAATGATTTTCACGGTGTTTATGAAAAATTTAATTTATATAGCTAGGACGCGGGCGGAGCAGCGGACCACAAATCATATTCGACTCGTGGTATTGACTCTAACAATTAACGGTTGAACTTGATTTTTGTTAGGACAAAATATTATAGAGTAGGTTTCCTTCCTTCATAATTCTGAGAACTATCTAGCCAAGTAGCTGGCTTTATGGAATCCAACTTTGAGGACTTGTACCTAATTAATTCTTCTAATGGCTTAAAATAACACAGCTAAGCGCTGCGCCACACCCGCAAAACGGAAATATGTATGTATTTAACTCGGGGACTAAATAAAACGAATAGAGTGGGTACCATTTATAATGGGTGGGCAGCTAATAAAGAGCATCATAAAAAAGTAAAAGCTGATAGCATATAAAATATCAATTATTCAGTTCTGTTCCGTCTGTGTATCAGCTCGCCTGAGAATCGTCTAAAGTCATCGGAAAAGCTTCTGCGAACGGGTAATACCATATTTCCGGGAGGGGAAAATAATTCTAATATTATCTTTATATTATATCCGTATTTACCTATATCCATATATAATTCTTAACATGTTATTTGGTTTCCATTTAATTGCAGCCTTTAGTATCACATAATGACCTAATAACGAAAGGCAGATCTTATTACTACCTTCGCCCTTGGCTTGGAAATGGTCTTCTTACTTCTGCAGGTACGAAAAATCTATGCTACTCTATGCAATACCTTACCCACAGGCACTGATCTCTATCTCTGGATCGCTGACTGTCAATGTAAAAATGAAGACACTTGATTTTCACAATTTTGGCGCTGATTGTTGAGTAACCTCAGTAACCTAGCGTGAGCGTTTATGGAACATTGATCTATATTGCTATGGAACTAAAATAAAATGACAAATTCAAAACGACGGTCCACTACAAACACATGTCAATTTAGTACCGTGACGTTCGGGGGTCGCGCTTCAAATCGGCACAAAAAAGGAACTGTCATATTAATTATCTGTGCCTATTCCTACCATTGATTCCTTATAGGTACCTAAGCACGAGTATGGTTTAAAAAGTAAACAATGCTTTGTCAAACTTCCCGAATCTATTAATCTGAATATAAATCAATATAAATTGCATAGATTTAATGACACTGTCAGGAGGGCCTTGTTATAAAACAAAAGCAGCCATAAAATAAAATCTCAATTTCACTTCAATTTTAGTTTTATTTTAGTTAATATTAATCAAAAGCAACACAACATACATTAGCGATAGGTACTTATAACGACAGAGCGAACTATCAAACTATCACAAGATAGCGTCGTTAGTTTCGATTTTCGCCACGCGCCAGATAGCCTTGTCGCAATCTTGTCGCACTGTACGAGATAGTTTGAGTTTGATACCACTTTGATACCTAATATTATGTGATGCACAGATGTGGTGCTAAATTATTATTTAAACCTTTAAATTTTCGCCTTCAGATTATAGATGGAGGACAACACGCAAATTTTTGACGCCGGCATTTCATTTCAACATTTTGCAGAATTTCCTTCCTGTTTTTCTGAAAAATGAGAAGATTTTGATAAGAAAATTGCATAACTACGCCGATGGAAAACCGTTTGATGTATTTCCGGTCATGGCATTAACTGCTTTAGATAATGTCACAGGTAAGCATTAGCAATCTTTATGAAACTAAAACGTCTTGAACCGGAACTAATTTTTGTTTTCTGATACGAGCTACCCAATATGAAACTTATTATATTAGCGCCAAATTGTCCAAATTACTTCCTTGAATTTCAATCCACTTTGTATTGACAGTGGCGACACCTATTTTCCACATTTTTTTGCCAAATTCCTTAACCAACCGATTCGTCTGACCAGAGAGGTAAGTAGTTAGTCTATGAGCCCTCTTCATTTTGAGAGAGACTCGTGGCAGCAATGATATCGGTTTCGAGAATTAGGATGATAGTATAAGTAATAACTCTTATTTTCTGGATTCGACTATCAAACCGTTTGAAAAACATCTACATATTTTACAGAATCAATTATGGGAGTATCTATTGAAGCTCAAACCAACAGCGAATCCAAATATGTAAAATCAATTGAAACGTAAGTTACCTACCTACTCACTAACGATGTATAAAAATTATAATTAAGGTGGGGATGGGCACTATCCGGGCGCGAAAACTCAAATTTTTATTACTTAGTTGTTCTGACTTCTGTATTACCAAATGACTATGCGATACTAAAAGCGTTCTACGACGAGTTTTTAGTTTTGATGTTAGGAATTGTTGTCCCAAATCATTCTGGTATATACGACCCTGTATAACGAGGTACACAATTTCAGTGTATCGAAGATCATATCGATGAGAATGCGAAATCCCTTTACTGGAGAAGACGCGATTTTCAACGTACTCCCATACAAAAGGGATCAAGACGATGCGCTAAAGGTACTTCACTCCCAAACACAAAAAGTGATAACGATGCGACGAGAGGAATTAAAAAATGCCAACGTGACTGGATTACAGGAATACAGTGAAACTGGTAAAAATATCTTGATATCCATACCTACCAACGCTAGAACAAGTAAATAATTTAAAAATTGAAAAACACTACTGCCCTGTGGTAGAACTACTTTTTCCAAAAAAATATAGCCTAGATGTTATTTGGGAATTAAGATGATGTAAGGATTCTAACGATGTCCCACATATCCAAATCTGGTCAGCTGAAGTTATAGGCGAATAAAGAAACTCGCATACATACATACATGAACCCTAAAAACATTACACATGAGAAATTTTCGGCTTCAACATACGTCACGTCTTTCCCGTCCTCTTAGCGTAGCGTATTTTGTCATTGAGGTATACCTACCGAGATAAGGGCAGGCGGCGTATAAGTTGAACACTACGCAGAACACATTTTTGGATGACAACTGAGATGTAGTATAAGGAGAAGCGCATAAGGCGAGGCGCGAGGAGTACCAACTACCAGCGTATATGGTCGCCATTTTGGGTCAACTTAATTGCCACGTACCTACTTACTGTACTCATGTTCCAACGTATATCTATAATAGATACATTTTTTATAAACCAAACGAGGCACCAAGATTTATGACATCATATTAATTGTTATAAAATACATAGTAATAATTTATTTACAAGTTATTTTTTTATTAAAAATTAACCTGATGGTGACCTAATGTTATATTTTATTAATGAGCAAGTATGACTTCATTAAAGGTATAAAAAATAAGCATGCCTTTTTGGATTTACTATTACTATCGACTGTGGACGGCAAAAAAATCAGCGATGAACACGTGAGAGAAGAGGTTGACACGTTTATGTTCGAGGTAACGTGTTTAACTTGACCCTGCTAAGTGCTAGCTTACTTGCTTTACTTGTAACACAGTACTTGACCCTGATACTTATAACTTAACTAATACCACAACCGGTCATTTCATTTTTATTCTTATTCATAAAAAAATTACAGTTTTATTATTTTTAGCATGATAAGGAATATTTCATTGTACTGCAAAAAAATCCTGACATCATCAGTGTTCAAAAGACCAAGTGCTGAGTTTCTGGCCAGTTCTTCTCGGTGCAAACCTGCTTTTCGAACCTGGCGGTGGTGGTTTTGACTTTTCATAAGAGCCTATTTAGATTTAGGCCTATGTGAAAACTGAAAAATAAAGATTTTCATTTTTCATTTCGTTATTTAATATTTTCACCTCGCCCGCTCGGGAAAGATACATATATTTAATAATCTTTAATTTATAAAATACAGCGCAGAAAATGCCATTATATTCCTAGGGAATAAATAATGGACCTCTTTTCCGAGCGGGTGTTATGATTTTTTTAACCTTAATATTATTACCGTAGTTCCTATAATTCCTATAGAAAACAAAGCTCTCCCATACAAAAACCAATAAATATAAACAAGAAAAAAAACATTTTAGGGACACGATACGACGACGTCCGGTATCTCCTTCACTTTGTATTGTCTGGCAAAACACCCTGAAATCCAAGACAAGATCCTCGACGAACAAAGAAGTCTCCTTGGGAACAGTTTGGACAGGGACCCGAGCTACGCGTTAGTATTTTACGAGTATTTTCAAGAATTTAGTTCCCTACAACAATTAATAGAAAAAATCTCAAAGGGATCTTGGATTTCGATACACATTGTTTTCAGTCATAAACCGTAGTTTCCCAATAGATCGCATCGCAGCCTGCTATTACAGAAAACAATGTGAATCGAAACTATAATTGCTCCCATAGCTTTACACCCAGCCGCGATAGCATGGGATGCGGGTTCAAGTCCCGTTGGCAGCGATAATTTTGATATACCAATATGTAATACATCAAGTTTAGCTATAAGTGGTTACGTTTTAAACTTGATCCTTACAGAGAACTTAAAGAAATGCGATATTTGGACCAAGTGATTAAGGAGAGCCTTCGATTGTATCCTTCAGTGCCAGTCATAGAAAGGCTTATGGTTAGAGATACTGGTAAGAATATTCTTTGTAAAATCTCCATTGGTAGATGCATTAGCGTATTTCGTCATTGGATAGATGTCATAAATTATTACAAGTAAAAGAGTTTTTACTTATTAATTATTTGTAGAGTTATAATTACATTTACCTCGTTTTTTATTAAAATTATTTATGAGCTATTGTTTTAACTATTGATGCAAGGAAAAACCATCAATGTTTTTCTTAAACAAAGCACGTGTTCACTTGTTGTTACCTATACTAAGAACGCAAAGGGCAAGAAGTCTCTATAAGGGAAATCGCAAACTTGGTCCCTTGAGCTCTCACTTAACCAGTTTTGACTGTACCTACCTGAAATGCAATAAAAATGTTGATCATCTTGGAAATATCCCTAAAAATCAGTTAACTGTTCTCAGAAATAGCTGGGCTGAAAATTAGAAAGGGCTCTTCAGTGGTTGTGAATATAATAGAAATGCATCGACACCCCGACATCTACGACAGCCCCTTGGAGTTCCGTCCGGAGAGGCACGACTCCGCGGCGTCTAACTCAGCGAAGAATGCTTTCAGCTGGCTCGCGTTCAGCGCCGGACCCCGGAATTGTATTGGTAAGACCATCGCTAACTCCGCTAAGAACATTTAAGGCAAGGTACAGGAGCCCTTTGTGGGGTTGAGTGTACATAACACCTATAAAAAAGAAACTCTATTTTATATTTTCACGTGTGACTTAACCATCGGTTGATAGATGGCGCTGTCTTCAGTTAGCGCGCGCTAACGAGTTCGACAAACCAAAGTGATTGCACGCGTGCCTATTCTGTTGACTGGATTCGAAACTTTCACGCACGCCACGCAAAAAAAAAACATTTTCTTTCGCCTAGCCCCCTGCATACCCCCCGGAAAGATACTTTGATTCAAAAATAAATTATCAATTTTGTACCTATAACTTTAGAAAGAAACTCTCGCTGTCACGGAATAGCTACACGGATACGACATGCGATACGATTTTTCATCTAGGAACCGTGTTTGTTCGTCATCAAAGAAGACGCGGATACGGACAGGTTTTGAAAAAAATATGATTGAATATTAGATATAAATAAAATGGTCAAGTGCGAGTCGGGCTCGCGCATTAAGGGTTCCATACTATCAAGACCAATTCTCAATAGTATTAAAGTAAAGTAAAGCCACCAAATTCAAAAAGAATCAAAAATTCACATTTTATTGTATGGGTGGCCCCTTAAATTTGTAACTTCATTTCTCATAATACCACACTCAATATTCATCTCATTTTTAAATATCAACATCCCGGTACCCCCCCCCCCTTTTTTTTTTAATAAATAAAAATAAAAACTAATTTTTATGATTGCATTGACGTTACGTTAGTTACTATTCCAAATTTGAAGTCGATAGCTTTAATAGTTAGGTACTGAAAAAATCGTGTGTGACAGACGGAAAGTCTTTGTATATTTGTTGCTATAAGGCTGAGATTTTACTATAAGGGTTCCATTTTTACCATTTTGGTATGGAACCCTAAAAATGATAAAAAATATATACATTTTGTTGAATAGGAAATCCTAGTAGAGGAAATCAAACTGGTTTGAATTTAGCAATGGAATGTGCAGAGTTGGTATCGCAAGAAAAACTTTGCATTTAGAAGCCGGTTTTCTCATAATACCTTTATAGGTCGCAAAGTCATGATGTTTTCCTTGACTGCAATTAAATAATACCTACGACATTTAAATCGCACTACGTGTACTTAAACTAGGAACCTATGTTACTTAAGTCCACTGTTATATTTATTTGTTCGTGCTGTTAATTGGTTACATAGTTACCATTCGATTACTTGCATTGTTATGCAAGCAATTAAAAATAATTAACAACCAATGAATATTTTTTTATGAATATCACTTGAGACTACGGAACGAAAAAAACAAACCTCTGATCTCTATTCCATTAGTCTATGGATTAATCATTCTATACATCTGACAGTTCCTTTTTTATGCCGATTTGAAGCGCCACTCTCGAACGTCCACGACTCCACGGTACTAAATTGACATTTGTTGCGTGTTTTAAAGACATTTGTTGCGTGTTGCGTTAGTGACCGTCGTTTTAAATGTCATTCTATTTTAGTTCCATAGACGCTCACGCCAGGTTACGCAACAATCAGCGCCAAAAGGGCGAAAATCAAGTGTCTTTATTTTTACGTTGACGGTCAGCGATCCATTGAATAGAGATCAGTGTATGGAACCCTAGAAAGATACCAAGATATAAAGATATTTAAATTTATTAAATCTTTTCAGGGCAAAAATTCGCAATGATGGAACTGAAGGTCATCGTGGCAAGCGTTATTAAAAACTTCATAGTTCTACCCGCAGAGTCGGACGCAGCAGAGCCGCCGCTGTGTGCCGAGCTCATTCTCAGAAGCGAGATCGGTGTCAATATTAAACTGAAACCTAGGAATAAAAACTGTTAACTAAATAATAGTTATTTTTAATAGTGATTATTTGTTAAAATACGCAATACAAAGTATTTTTCTGTTTTTTTTTTTTTAATTAAAGTCTGCGCCTTTATTTATAGACAGAAAATTTCTTCCCCTTAGCACCTTATGACAGGGGAAATGGGGGGTCTTACATCCACTAAAAGCAGCATGTTTCCTCGAAGAGCGCGCCACTTTCGTATCCCATAGGGACTGTTATTTTCGATACCTACGATTTTCTTCCTCTACCAGTGTAGATATCTGGACGTTTCCCCACTGTGCCCTCTGCTACCTAATCAGAGGCACACATGAATGAACGTCACTTATCTACCGCGACCAGACATAAAACACTATATGGCTACGTCTCAACTTTTACCTAAAGTAAGGTATTCAGTGGGCTCTCGTGTAGCACTCTGACATGACAAGTCAATAGTCCATTGACAAGGTCACTGCCACTGGGCCTGCGGACTCCCCTCCCTGAGATTCTAAGAAAATTCTTGTGTATACTCGATTCACTGTACCTACTCTGTGAGTCCCATGTGCAAAGAGAAACTGACAGTTCGAAAACGCCATGACCGTGAGCATTTATTTATAATGTTTGTAACTTTACCTTTCTGTTAGGTATTGAGGTAACAGTTTTATATTTGGGACAGCAATGTATTATTGGTCTGAGGTATTTATCACTGGACATGCTCATCACAGACCACAAATGACAAAAATATGCTCTGCTCTTGACTGTTGACCACTGATCTCCAAGAACGTAAAATGAAAACACTTGATTTTCGCCATTTTGGCGCTGATTGCTGCGTAACCTGGCGTGAGCGTCTATGGAACTAAAATCAAATGAAATTCAAACCGACGGTCCACTTCCAACAAATGTCAATTTAGTACCGTGGACGCTCGGGGGAGGCGCTTCAAATTGGCACAAAAAATGAATTTGAACCACAGACCACAAAAGTTTGAACTATCCCTATAGTGTTTTATGTCTATGGTTTCAGGTTTGAGCTTTGAGTTGTTTATGTACTCTGTGTTTGAGTTTTTGAACTTGAGTTCTTTCGGTTCATGTTCGGTTCCTGGTCTGTGCTTGAGTTTTTGTGAGGTTTTTTGATACCTAGGTTTTTTCCTTGGTTTTTACTCAATGTACTCACTACTCTGTAGTCTGTGGTTTTTACTTTTTGCACATGCAAAAAAAAAAACCATGGTTTTTGCTAATGGTTTTTTAATGGTTTTTGAATTCAGCAGGGCGATCGGCTAAAAATGTAACAATCATTTAATAACTGTATCAATGTCAAAACGTGATTTTCAAGCGTTGTGATTGGTCAATACCTATGTATTGACATTGATACAGTTATTAAATGATATAAGTGATATAAGTAATCTCAAATCTGTGAATGATTGATACATTTTTAGCCGATCGCCCTGCTGATTTCTGATTGAAATGATTTGTGAATTTGTGACATAGGTAACTACAGTTTCACTCACGCTCAGATTTTGAAGACAAAAATGAACTGTATTACCATAATGAGGCAGAGCTGAATAATAATAACAGTAGTTGATACTTTGATAGCATTTCGTGTCGATATAGCTTCAAAGTTGGTGTAAAGAATGTCTACAGAAGCATTGAATATATGTCGGCGTAAGCTAAACGAAGTTTTGGGCGATAAATCCACTAAATATTTCAACCACATGAAACAATGGTTTACAATGAAACTCACGAAGGAAGAGTTCGATACTGAAGCCCGGGCTTTGCTAACCGCTGACCAAGTGCACTACCACAATGAGTTCTTACTTGCTCTGTTGAATAAAGTTGAGGGATTAGCTGAAACATCGATAACTATTTCTAACGATAAAGCTATCAATTCACACAGCAGAAATAGTCGACGACACAAAAGGAGTTCTCGCACTTCTGAGAAGTCTAACTTTGAGCCGGTGGATTTGTTGGAGTATTTGCCGCCCAATTCACCGCCTGGCGCTGGCAGCGATGGCGTCAAATATGCAGCACAGGTGAGTTGAATTCAACATTCTTATTATCTTCAAAGTTCAAATATTCTATCCTGTGTGAACTATTTCGGGTAATATATAGATATCCGGTACTCGCTTTCAGGGGAGGGGAGTGGGGGGGAGGGTGGGGAGGGGGGAGAGGGTACCCCCCACTTTGTTCCCCCCACCGGAAATGCATAGTTTTTTTTTAATGAATTTTTAAAAATCTCATTTTGAAGTTATGTTTTCATACATTTACAACGCGTAGGGGGGAGGGGGGTGAATGGGTGGGAAGGGGGGTTAGGGGGAGGGTGCCCCCCCATCTTTGTTCCCCCCACCGGAAATGCATAAGTAATTTTTTTTACGAATTTTTACAAATCTCATTTTGAGGTTATGTTTTCATACATTTACAAAGAACCTAAGTTTATAAAAATATTTATGTTCTAACCCAACCTAATTTAATTTCCAACTAATAGAACCTAAGTGCCCGGCCTGCGGCCGGGCACCTGTTATATTTATGTTCTAACCTAACCTAACCTACCTTTAGGTTTTCCATGGTCTAGTGGTTAGAGGGAGCTTAGAACCCCTACAATTTAATTTTTCATTTCAAACTAATGGAACCTAAGTGCCCGGCCTGCGGCCGGGCACCTGTTGTATTTGTGTTCTAACCTAACCTAACCTACCTTTATGTTTTCCATGGTCTAGTGGTTAGAGGGAGCTTAGAACCCCTAAAATTTAATTTTTCATTTCAGACTAATAGAACCTAAGTGCCCGGCCTGCGGCCGGGCACCTGTTATATTTGTGTTCTAACCTAACCTAACCTACCTTTAGGTTTTCCATGGTCTAGTGGTTAGAGGGAGCTTAGAACCCCTTAAAATTTAGTTTAACCTTTAGGTTTTACTCGCGTATGATGACTCAAGATATGTGAGGAGTTGAGGACTTGGTTCTATGACTGTTATGATGTAAATAAAACAATTATTGAAATAATTATATTTTTATGTTATTTTATAAACATGTTTAATTGCCTTCATCAGTTCTTCGAAAGCATCTTTTTTATATTTTTCAATATTTCGACGCCATAAATATTCTATAATCAAATCCGAAAAATTCTCGGGATTATTAAGTATAATTTTGCTTTTTAAAAAACCTCTTCACCGCTCTCCACTGGGACTCAATTCTTTGCGTGTGAACCCCATCAGCAGCCACAAATGGATTGTTGGGGTCTGAATGATTCACTTTTTTGTGGGTGTACCCATGTTCTGACAAACAGTCATATGCCTTCCAACAGTCTGTATGTATTATGGTGCCAACTGCTACATGTTTTTTAATAAGAGGCACCAGCACCTCAGCAGACCTGATATTGTTTGGGCACACCTCTAATCTAAGATCCTCAGACCCATCTTCGATGAGACCCAACACCCAGTGTCCTTTGATGTGACGTCCTTAAACGAATAAAATTAGTTTTTAAACAATTTGAATGATAAAAACAGGAAAGTGATTTAGATAACACGCAAATTCAATTATATTTACCTTTATTGTACTTGCGTTTTCCAAATTTGCTTTCATCTATTTGGACAATTTTTCCAGGGCCACCAATCTGCCCTTTAAACTTGATTTGTTTTTCAAAGTAGTAAATAACAACTACCTCTCTGCAATATGTAAACCAATCACATATAGTATTATAACTTAAGCATTGTTGCTTTTGACGTTTGTAGGGGTCTTCCAATATAGTTTGGTCATAAGACCATCCCCGTGCATATGCATATATTAGATATTAGATAGTACACATGCACCAAATCCAACAAAACTCAAAGAAGGTTCCTTTTCTTCTTGATATTTTTGAGCTGCTTCCTCCAGCTTTGCGTTTGCAAGATTCTTTGGCGCAAACAAATGTCCCAAAGGATTTGCAGCCAGCAGTGTATGAAATTTTCATTGGTGTCCGATGTTTCGAACACTTCCGTTCCTTAGGAACTAACCCTTGTTCCTCACTATAGGCCACACATAGCTCGTTCGTCCCGAGTTCGTGGACGATATCCGTCAAATTTTTCATTTGAAGCACTTCTGACACATAACGCCGTCGCTTGACATGTTCACTATCGTCATTACAATCGTCGACGTTATCAAATGACGCATCAGGCGCCGAAGACGGGCCCGCAACGGGTTCGTAATCTGTCATTTTCAAATACCTAAGTCCGGTGTGAATGCCAAGGTAAAACGTGTGAAAATCCAATCGAATCCAAAAAACAAAGCCAAAGTTAAAGCTGCGGCCAAACCTGCGCGACCAAAGCGACTGCGAAGCGGGAGCGTCTACCGCGCGGCGGACGCTACCCATGTATTCTTATGGCGCCTTGCACACCTACGCGACCGCGATGCGGGACGTACGCGTCGGCAGAGCGGGACGTACGCGTCCAGTGGTCAGACGTGTGTTTTGTAAAAGCGAATATAACAACACACAATTAATTGTTACCTATTTTATTCCACAATGGCTACACCAGGAGATACTTGTAATACAGTTGTTTATAGAACGAGTGCGAGAGTATCCTATTTATACGACTGTCCACAAAAAGGAGTGTAATGTGTTTAGGGTTCATGTATGTATGTATGTATGTGATGTTTCTTTATTCCACCAAAAGTTATGAACAGCTGAACCGATTTGAACATATATGGGGTATCGTTAGAATCCTTAGATCCTTCCGAGTAACATAGGCTATAATTTTTTCGGAAAAATCAGTATGGCGGATGTTAGGCGCCACTTTCAAATGTGTAAAACAAATTCTTCAACTATCACAATATGTGTATCAAAATGAAGGTATTAGAGAGTAGTTATAAAAAATATATATATTTAATATATAATTTTATATATGTAGGATGTACACCCAAAAAAACCTTTTTTATATGACTGTCCAAAAAAGATTGTGTAGGTAAATTTATTGCCATTTACCATAACTTTTGAATGACTAATGACGTTTGGACATATTATTATGGGTTATTGTTGAATTCTTGCTTCACCTAACTGCTGACCATCACTAAAAGGTATAAAATAAAAATAAGTAATTAAAAAATTAAAAAACACAACTCCCCTGTTATAAAACGAACTAAAAAGTAAGGAACAAGTTATTTTAGTTGAACAGATAAATTCATATGGCAGTCGGAGGGCTGTTCTGACGGATACCTTCTATTCTAAGAGGTCTCTATGTTAGGTACGAGGATGTCATTAGCACTACTATTTAGTAGTTGCACCAGATAAAGTCGCGCGTCTTCAGTGACTGTTCATTAAGAAATGAAGTTCACGGTTCGCGCCGTAGTCGCGCAGGTGTGCACGCGAGTTTCGCGTTGCAGACGCTCCCGCTTCGCGTCCCGCGTCCCGCGCTACTGACGCGCAGGTTTGGCCGCAGCTACGTGTGAGCAATCGAAACAGTCCAAAAAGCACAGCAAAAGTCGTCGTAAAAGGAAAAAAACACTAAGAACACAGGAGAACACATTCACGTGACCACCAAAGAAACGGAATGCACCTGAATGCACCTATGGAATGCACAGAACAATATTGACGGCTTGACGCGTAGACAGAGAAAAGCTATAGACGCTGGTAAAGCGTGTCGCAAAAAGAGACAAAAAAGGTTACGTCACTATTTTTAGGGTTGCCTTGTGAGGAAAACTGACTCCACATTTTTTTTCACAATAACAAATTAGCAGTCTGTCAAAAGTCATGAAACAAAAAGAGTAGAAAAATATTTATATAAGACAGAATAAAGTATATTTTAGTGGATAATTAAATAATCAAAAATTATACATAATTCTTTTCAATATTCTGTATGAACACACTTTTTAATCAGTCCTATTAGGCAGGGAAAAATTCTTGTTTCCGTGAATTATGTTCATGATCTTTTAACGAACTGTAACTACAAAATTAGATACAAATTTACTTTATATAAAATCATTAATTAACTGGAAGGCTGGATTCCACCAATTTTTACTTTTATTTAAACTTGGCGGCTACACAATCAGCTTGCTCAATGTCAAATGAAATATCATTTGGACATATGACAAAGCCGAAACCAAGAAAACTGGTTAACCGCCAAGGATAATAATTGTCGGTCAAAATCGATGAAAACAAGCTGTGATAGTAGGTTCTGGATTTTTGGGTGAAAAATAAAACATATTGATTTTTAATTAGCTTTTAATAAATTATTATTGTTATTATTAGCCCAGTTGTAGTATGGCATGACTACAACTCGTCCCATTTTCGGGCAAAGGCCTCCCCTAGTCTCTTCCAAGTTTTGATATTGTTGGTATTTCTGTGCCACAAAGGGCCTGCAAACTCTACAATGTCGTCTCTCCACCTGTAGACTGGTCTTCCTCTCTTTCTGATATTATATATGGTGAATATTTTCTACCACTAGAACCTGGGTTCAACATTTTTTTTAAGAAATCTCTATTGGCAGGGTCAATAGATTCTAATAAATCTCCATTTTCTTCGCTTATCAAGAAAATTGTTTTAAGTTCTGTAATAATATTTTCTAGTGTAGCCACTTTTTTTGATAAACGTCTACTCTTTTCTCGAAGAGCTTTTAATTTTTTCAGTCGTTCGGATGCTAGTTTTTGTGAGCTTTTCCATTTCTTTCGCAACGTTCGAGGAGTGTACTCTGGAGTCTTAACCTAAAATCCAAAATATAAAAGTTAAATAACCGTAACTTTGTTGCAGACATAATATTTTTTTATGTAATACTTACTGTTGATGGTTGTTGAGAAATTGGAGGGTTTACTATTTCAACTGGCATTTGATCACTAGTCGAAGGCAGTAAGTCATCAGCATTATCAATCTGAAATAATGCGATTTTTATGATAAATTTGCCACACTTTTATAGGGGAAAACAATTTTATTTTTAATTAATATACTTACATGAATGTTTAAATTATTTTCAATTTCCATATTTGTTTCTTCATGTGTGACGGATGAGGATGATGTAATAGAAGTCTTTATTTCCTAAAAAAGAAAATCTTATGAAATTAATATTTGCACACCCGTCTGTGGGTAAAAACACATTGATTCCTTTGTCGTTTGTATTCCACCTGTATTTACATGTTTTTATGCAAATAACTGATACTTTACTTTACTTTACTTTTATACAAAAAGGTGCAGGTAGGATGATGAGTTTACAGAAAATAGTATATTTTTAAGTTATTGGTATTTGATAGTCCAAAGAACCTGTCTCAGTCATTTATTACTAATTAAATGCACAAAATATAACAGGTGATTGAACTAAATATATTATTAACTGAATGTTTACCAGAGTAGGTACAGCATTGGGGAATAGCAGTGTCAGATTCTTCTTTTTGTTTAACACTTTTTCCTCAAAATGTCTGCTGCAAATTTTTGAATACGTTTTTGGTGTCCAATTTGTTCGTCCAGTAGCTGCAATCCAATTTCTACATAAATCACCAGATTCAGGAAAACTGCAACAAGCCATTAAATATTTAAGATATTTTAATCATTACACACTGTACTTAGACTACATATTATAATTTCCCATAAAAGTGGGTAATAATTTATAGAAAAGTTGGCAACACTAGGTTTTTAGGCTAGAATTTACATTCGTTAGTTAAGTGCTCTTTTATAGATGAATTTACATCTAGAGTACATCATACTCAATATTTAAGCAATATATGAACATAATAAAAAGTTACTGTATGCCTAGTAACTGATACTTACGAATGAAAAGACAATCCGGGCATTTTCGTTCCGCTATCACTTTTACACCCTTTAACACTACACCGCACCATGATTTTTTGTTTTGAATCGTTGTACTAATATGTGTAAGTTTATTAAAGTGTTCAAAACCTAATTTAACTTGAATCGGACATAACATAATCGTAAAAACTGAATTATAAAGTAATACGATAGCTAACTGTTGGTCCGCTGTCAAACTTTGTTTAGCAAAGTAGTGTGACTAAAACATAAAAAACGTGACACGCTACGTGAAACAAAAGATCTTATCGTTCTATTTCTTTTCTTTACACGACATCGGCGTAAGTTGCTCTTTATCTTGTGTGAATGAAACATAAGATAACAATTTGTCTATAGCTTTTCTCTGTCTACGGCTTGACGCTTGTCATTTGAAACTTGACAGATGTCAAAAAGGCCGCCAACACGATTTGCGTTCCGTTTCGTTTCACTCGTTATTTTGATTTTGACATTATCACTAGACCAAAATTGATAGAGCAGTGTTTCGTTCTACGCAATTTTTGTGGTGTAAATGTAAATGTATAAAAACATAACCTCAAAATGAGATTTTTATAAATTCATAAAAAAAAAACTATGCCTTTCCGGTGGGGGGAACAAAAAGGGGGGCACGCTCTCGCCCCTCCCCACCCTCCCCACCCCTCCCCACCTCTGAAAGCGAGTACCGGATGTCTATAGCCAACCCAAAAAGTTTAACAGATACATAGTTAATTTTATTTTTCCCGTAAAATATAAATTGATCTACAACTTCCAAATTTCATGTAGGTAGTTGTCTTTAACAGTTACTGAAATAAAGGGTTGTGACAGATAAACTGCCAAACAACAACATGATCTTATAAGGGTTCCGGTTTTTTTTTGGTTTGAGGTATGGAACTCTAAAAAGGAGTCTAAAGCTTAAGAGGCCCATAATCTTTTTAATTGCTTTGTGAAAATTAGCCTTTCAAAGAGGGGAAAGGGGAACTTTATTAATGGTTGGTAAGAATAATACTTTATAACTGAAGACATCTTCACATATCCATTTGAATTTTCAGGAAATTTTCCTCCCAGATCATGCGCTGGTTGTGGGTAGATTCATGCTTGCTGCATGGGAACTAGGGCTTGAAGGGGCTGATGATGATGCTGCAGACATCATTGTTGTCGCTGTGCAGAACTTCCTGAAGAACATTATTACTGCTGTCATATCACAGAGGAAAGGGTATGAAAGTAGTTTCATGATTTAGAAAACTAACAACCAGCTAATTAATCATTTTGGCATCTACACAGATCTTCACTATGGTATGTGGTTAGGACTGGTCTTGCAATTTGTCATAATAGACAAAATGTCACTGCAGTGTCAGATATTCTACAGTAAAGCCATGAGGAAAGCAATATTTTGATGAATGAATTCCCATATTCCCACTACTGGAAAATGTTTGTGTGATAAGCATGAATGTTTTCAAGTGTCTGGGTGTTTTTCAATTGTTATTGTATTCTGATAGTTATTTAGTACCCATATTACAAGGTGGTGCTTACTTTAGGGCTAGATTGTGATGTGTGTAATGCCCTGATATATTTATTTATTTATTTTGCACAACAGAATTGGCACCATTGTCACAACATTTTTGCTCAATTCTAGGGTTCGATTCCTGACAAGGGCCTCTTTAGAATTTCCTAATTTCTAAATTTGGTTCAGGTCTGGTCTGTGACAATTCAGCCTCTGGTTCTTTTGTTTAGACCTCAGAGATTCACTTATAGCAGTATTTTTTGCTTTCAGGTACAAGCTGAGAAACAAGAGGTTTATGTATGACCTGGGTGGTGACATGCCTAACATGTGGCTAAGGAATAGCAGCATGCTGTACGACCCTCAAAGCGAGGGCCGGGTACATGTAGACGACAGCGTGGACGCCCTGGGACCTCGATGCCCGCCCACCATTGATGAAGTGGAACATTCAGCCGCATATGAAATAGCGTGCAGGTATATTTTTTTCTATTTTTATTGACGACCGAATGGTGTACTGGTATCAAATCTGCCTTCTGCGTCGAAGGTTGTGTGTTTGATTCCTATTACTGTTAAATATTTGTGTTGAGCATGTTTTCCAGTGTCCGGATATTATAATTATGTATATCTAGTACCCATAACACAAGCTATCGCTTACTTTGGGGCTAGGTCCCATTGTGTGTAAACTGTAATGTCCTGATAATTTATTTATATAGAAGGTTTTTTGCTATATCAATATTCCTAATACCATATAGCTAAAAGTAAGTGTATTCTAAAATTTTGGTTTTTCAAAATTTTTCTGAAGTAATAAGTAGCCTATATAAACTACTCAAAACAAAATAGGGCCCACTCTGCATAATCTCAAATTTTGCATAAAAACTAAGTTATATAACTTTTTTACAATGTCAAGAATTGAAACATTTCGGAGACATGTTTATGAACCTCTAACGATGTTTCAAGCAACAACTTTAACGTTTGTTCTTAAGTGGATGACAAAAAAACTGAAGTGCTTTAAATCATCCCCTTGCACAAGGTCCAGATCGCTTGTGTTTTTAGTCTAATTTTAATCGTTGCCGTCGAAAGTCACTTTGTTTAGTTGTTTACTTTAGTTTCGGGACTAATCCTAATCACTATGCCTGGTTCTCGTCGTCATATGGATATGGAAACTGCAACAAGAGCAGTCGTTTTGCTGCAGGAAGGAAACTCTCAGAGATCTGTTGCTCTGCGCCTCGGTGTGTCGCGTCGAGCTATCCGAAATGTATGGGAACGCTACCAAGAGACAGGTAGTGTGGCTAGAAGACGAGGATCAGGAAGAGTTCGAGCCACAACTGCCCAGGAGGACCGATTTATCCGATTAGCTGCACGTCGAGATCGTACCGCAACCGCTCGTCTCCTACAAAACCGACTACGGGAATCCACTGGTACCCGAGTCAGTGACCAGACGATTCGGAATCGACTCCACGAGGATGGACAACATTCCAGAATGCGCGCTGTCCGACTGAAACTCACCAGGGCTCATCGTGCAGCACGTTTAAGCTACGCGCGTGACCACTTGAACTGGACGATGGACAGTTGGAGCACTGTACTCTTCAGTGATGAGTGTAAAGTAAAGTTTTTTAGTGATGACAGGCGAGTGCGTGTGTGGAGAAGACGAGGCGAACGTTTTACAGAACCTTGCATCCACGAAACAGATCGCTGGGGGGGCCCAAGTGTCATGGTATGGGGTGGAATCAGTCTAGCAGGTAAAACCGAGCTGGTAATTCTGGACGAAGGAACTGTAACCGCTGCCAGTTACATGCCATGTTGTGTAATCCGACCCCATGTGATCCCATTTTCACAGCGGGTGGGTGATGGATTTGTTTTTATGCAGGACAATGCTCGCGCTCATACAGCCCGGGCCACCCAGAGGACTCTCGCGGAAGCCAATATCTCGGTTTTGCCCTGGCCTGGCATGAGTCCGGACCTCAATCCCATTGAACATTTGTGGGACCAATTAAAGAGTACCCTTAAAGAAGGTTACAGCCGAATGAATAACCAGCAGGAGTTGATTACAGCTCTAAAAGCCTGTTGGAAGAGGATACCCCAAGAAAATATTCATCATTTAATTGAGAGTGTCCCAAGCAGGCTCAGAGAGTGTGTGCAAAAGAGAGGGGGCCCTACTCGATATTAAAAAAAAATGGCATGATTTTGAAAGAAAACAAAAAAAAATCGTGATTAGAAAAACATTGCAAGTTTGTAAAGTTATTGGTATTTTTTTAGTTTTTGTCAGTTATTCAACCATAACAAACTTTTTTTAAACAATTTGGTGTTTACAGGATTTTTTATTCCTTAACGGCATAGAAGCCGTATTTATGCGATCTTTAGTGAAGTTTTGTATAAAAACTATAAAGACAATGATTTTTAAATTTACACGTCATGTATTTTGGGTCTTTAATCTAAAATCGTTGAGAAGCAGAAACACGATTGGATAAAATTTCCTCGATAGAAAGTTCTCCCAAAAGTTGCTCGACAATCTCAGTTTTTCTCGTTTTTATCGGAAACTGAAATGGATGTAATTGTAATTTTTGTTTTAATGTATCGGTAATAATTATATCTAAAAACGTTGAGAAACAGATTTTTGATAACTGGCTTAGTTTTTGAGTAATTAGGTAAAAGGTCGTATTTCTGACATATTCTTCCGCGACGCTGCATGTCGCACCCATCAACGTATCCGTGAGAGTGACAAAGACAAAAATAAATTCAATAAATCACCTTAATTTAAGCATACCAATTCGAAAAAAACAGCATTCTTGGTTTTTAAACATTATAGCCAAAAAACGTAATGGGCCCTATTTTGTTTTGACTAGTTTATAATCCCGGTAATAAGTTCCCAACCAAATCGTTTCAGTAGCTACTGCATGATTTGGTAACTAATGTATACACAGAATAACAATCGGGTAAAAATACTAATAAATATAATAAAATAGTAATAACTTAAAATAAAACATTAGAAAAAATTTAAGTAATTAAAAATTGTCATTTTAAGTGATTAAGAATTGTCATTTCTTTGCAGTGGGCCGAGCACAGAACCAAACGACGATAGATTGACGATAGACGAATTCTACAATACCCTGCTCACTCACAAGAATGTGATCGCCTGTCATTCAGTATATGCAGTGAACATGGAGAGAATGGCTCTAATGTTAAATCATCCTAGCTACTAGGTTTTCGTTCGGGCACTTTCGCTGGTAGTATGTTTGTGTTTTTTATACATATACAAATGTGTAAGGACTGTATGTTCAATGTTGTGTTGTGTGAAAGGATAAACGAAAGGAAACACAGTTTGCAGTATCTATTAGAATTACGAAGAAGACACAAAGGAGATACTGTTCTTAGTTGCCACTGTAGCATCCTCTTATTCTCAATAACGATGTGTAGGTAAGAGACAAAGGATTAAAAATTGCAATTCTATTCTGGGAACTCATAGAATCTACCAAACTAATGTATAACTACTTAGTGGAAAAATAAACGATTTTATAAAACTTCCTACATTTTATTTATCTGATTTTTACAGTAAAAACCAACAACAATAGAATATTATAAGAAAAAAAAACAAAACTTAAATTATTCTTATATCTACTCTTTATTTTTGGCAGTCGTATTTTATTAATTTTTATCATAACAAATTACAATATCATTCATAATAATTATTAACCAACATAATAACAATAAATGTAATATGATTAAAAACTCAATTACTAAACATTAAAGATTTGTTTCGAATGGCAACTGACCGCACTTTTTGACTTTTAAATAGGAAGGGAAAGTTAATAAGTTTTTGAAATATCCATGGAAATGGGTATTTCAGAATTTTCTTACTGATTGCACAGATTATAAAAAGGTAAACTAAAAAGTTCAGATGTTTTAGATCCAGGATTCGGTACTGTTGTTCAGACTCGATTGAAGCACAAATGAGTCTGATATCAGAATGAATGATTTTGTATTTTATAGGAACAGGAGTGTGCAAGCTCGGCACCTAAAGTATAAATTTTCTGGAATCTAAACCAATAATAATGATAATTAAGGTCTCGTACCTTATCTATGTACATATTTAGTATTTAAACACCACAGATTTCTCCTTGCTCAGTCCATGAATACATTTTTGAATAAAAAGTCTGTTTTAGGTGTATATACAACTTACTGTAAGGTTGTGTGTCTAAACTGCTTTAGTACAATTGACCAAACATATTGTAATGGGGATTATAGTAATTCATTAAAAAAATGTAAAGACGTGAAGATCGAACCTAAACATCAGATGCAACCATCATTTTGATACAAGCATAAGTAATTTTAAGGTCCATTGGTTACTTCGACAGCTAGCTAACTACCCAATTACGTAAACAATTTGCTGATACTCATAATGCTACAACCTATTTTAGACCTCTAAGGTATCACGTCGGACTCTGAGATCTCGACATAAGTGGTGAAGACCCAGGCTCGCCCGGCGTTGATGGGGACTGGACGACTATTGCCGGCACGCTTCGTTCAAGCCTTGGGTTTACACTGGCAGGACTGGGTCTCGGCATTTCCCTGATTTCAATCGCCTCCGGCTCGGGTTGGGGCGGCGCCACTCCGAGCAGGCTTCGCTTTTTCCACGCTATGTAAACGAGAGAACCAATCACCACCGCGACCAGAATACCGCCGACCGTAACTCCCGTAGTTGAGGCGGTCGACATTTTGTACATTCCTGAAAACATTAAAAAAAAGTTTTTAGGACTGATGCTCAGGTCAATAGATATAAGATATCATAAGTAAATATGCTTTTGCCATGTAGGTATGAACAAGCATCATCCAATTATATTATATTATCATATTTAACTTCTTATGTTGCTGGTACTTTGGAAAATTTTGGTCCAAACTATAGGCGTTCCCGGAATTTGCCTGTCGTTCTATCCCCAAAAATCACCGGATTTTGGAGAAACCATTGTACAGTTACTCCGCTTCCTGTAGAACGGTCTTTTAATTAAGTTTAGAGATTTGAATCAAGAACAGAATTAGTACCAGTGATAATATTATTTACTGACTATGAAGACTTAATTGGATAAAATAGCTTTAACTTCGAGGCCGTTTTTAATTAGGGAAAAAGTGACAAAGTTGATAGCTTTACCCATGACCTTAACCGAATTCGGCCACATAACCTTGCTTTGATGGCTTTGACGGCCTGCCTGGCACAGTTTTCGCGCTTTCGGATTGAACTGCGTTCGAATTCTAGTCTTATCAGCCATTTACGATTCTTAACTTATTCAGCTTCTGGAACTTATTCTTCTTAAATTAATTCTTAACTTATTCAGCTACTGCAGTTGCTAACTTATCGATGCCAGATGCTAATACTTTAGATTTCTTTCGGTACGCTTATGGAACGAAATTCAAAAAACTTATACAAAGCAAAGTAGAGTTTAACTATTCTACCACTATTCAACTGTTAAGACGTACACATCCAAATTGATAATAAATAAATAATCAATACAAAAACTAATTTACACCAATTTCCTTATTTTAGTTTAATAATAAAGTAATGAGCCTAAAGAATAAGGCGGACGGATCCCACTGCTGGACAAAGTCTTTCAAAGTCAAATTGTAACTTGGATCCAGCCAATTCCCGGACTTTGAGTCCATCTGTTCGCGGGTCAGCCAAGCGTTATCGCCATTTCAGCACTTTAGATCCCCAAAATCTGTCGGTTCTACGAGCTAAGTGTGCCCCGAACGCAATGTGTTTATGAAATGGGTACTTTTCAGCGTTTCACGTACCTTCGATCTCGAGCCTGATGACATCGATGTGCTCCTTCCCGTCGTCCAGGCCAGCGCCGCAGATCCACTGCCCGAGGTCCTCGTACTTCACGCTGAGGATGGTGACCGCGCAGTCGCCGCGGTCCAGACTCGCGTTAGACGGGAAGTAATACTTGTCAAGGATCGCACTGGAACAGTAAACATTCATGACCGAATGGCGTAGCTCTAGCTATCCTGCCTTCTGCGTCGGCGGCCATGGATTCGATTCCCACATCTGGGAAATGTTTGTGTGATGGGCATGAATGTTTTCTAGTGTCTGGGTGTTTTTCGATATACTTATTATATTTAGGTAAATCTAGTACCCATAATCCATAACACAAGATATCATCTACTTTGGGGCTAGATTGCGATGTATGTAATGACGTAGAACGCGAGTTCGAAGATTCCACAGTCGGAGGAAATTAAAATAGTAATGAAAACAAAATTAGAGGATACAGTTAGGTACTGCTATATACTTATAATACGGATGATGTAGGAGCTGTGCAAAATTGGGGGATACAGTTTGGTATTGCTACATATTAATTATTTGTGATGATAATATAGGACCTGCGCAAAATTGGGGGATACAGTTTGGTATTGCTAGTATTTGTGATGATGTAGGACTTGCGCAAAATTGAGGGATACAGTTTGGTATTGCTACATATTATTTGTGATGATGTAGGACCTGCGCTTGGGCAGCGTGATGAGCTGTTATGCAAAACCCATACTTATAGACATTATTCGTATCTTTTGTAATAAACATTTGGCCTTAGTAAATTACTTATTTACAACAAGAGATAAGTAAACTTTATTACAAAGTTGTTATCTATGAAGAAGTTTTGTGGCGACCACAATATTATTAGTACCTAAGTATCGGTTATTTTGTAACTACGAGGTCAAATTGTACACAAAAGCTACGGTAATTTTTAGATCCAACCAGAACTAACATGATTTCTACGGTTAACATAATAAAATAAGAGTCGTCTTATCCAAATCCAAATTTTCTATAATACTCAAAATTCAATAAATAACAAACAACTGTTTTTATCATATACCAATTTACGTAATCGAATCTTTAGGCAAAACAAAATCTTTATTTTAATTTTATTGCGAATCTTTTGCCTTAGGTGCTAAGAACGCTTAACGCGGTTAAAGAAGATTTCACTCTAAACAACAAAACCATTGCCGATTGCTTTAATCTAAATACTTAAGACTAGAAGAACCTACACGAACGACGGCATAGAATGAACCTATAAGTATGAACTATGAAGGCAAAGATTTAAATCGCAAGATGCGCCCTAAGGCTACATTACGATCATCAAATACGTCCACAAACATGAGTGAGTGCTCTCAGGATGCTGTAGTTGCACTTGTGACAGAGAGAGTGACTAGTCGCACAAGACGTGAAAGCTTTTGGGGGTTAGATAGGGACAACCCTCCACCACCCATGGCCCAATGAACGGTAGGTACTTGTTCTTGGCGTCTTCCCGGGGCGCCTTCTTGACTCCCTACAAGTTGTTTCCTCTCGCTCCTTGTCCCTATGTGCTCACTCTCCCCATTCTGGGGCAAGACGATACAAAATTTTAAGGGTTGATCTAGCGATTTAAATCTTTATATTATGTAGGGACTTACTTTTCCTTAGAGACAGTTGAATCAATGTTGAACGACTTGCCATTCGGGGGTTCGAATCGACAGTAGCTCAACGGGATGAGGCCCTTGGTCGTCGCGCAGCTGATGGTGATTGGTCTACCGAGCATCGCCGTGATGTTGGGCTCTAAAGCCGCCACTTCATTCACTATCCTCACTTCTATTTTCTTGATGGTTTCGAGTCGCACGGACTTCCTTCCGATGTGGCAGACCCATTCGCCGCTGTCTTCTTGAGTTGCGTTGATTTTTTGCACGCATTTTCCATCGCTTACAGCGCGATCGGTGAACCTAAGTTCATAATCGTTGGATTTAAATTATCTAGCTATACTATACTACCTCTGATAGTAGGTAGCTATACCTAAGGTCTCAGGTTTGATCTTCACTCGCACACACAACGTTAAGTATTTGTAGACAAAAAGGAATATTGTTTCGGTCATCAATTATATCGCTAATATATACCTTAAAAAAATCATCAGTCTTTGATGTAGTCGGAATACCTATGAAGGAATTTTGGAACGATTATTTTTTTCGCAAAAAAACTTTAACCGACTTCAAACTTATATTTGCTTATTAGCGAAAGCCTACTAAGCATTCCGGTGCGATGCTGCGTAGCAAACGTTAGGGAGTTATATTAATCCTTTCCAAGTAAGTAGTGACCTATCACTGGTGAGTTTGCAGTCAAGTATCTACTAACTCTTGAGTAAAAAATAAACATCAGTATTTAAAATAGGTACACTAGTTTTTGAGAAAATCTTGTACAAACAAACACACATACATGGAATATAAAGTAAAACCTCCTCTTTAGTAATGGAGGTTAAATACTGGATTTGATATTTGTATAGGTACCTAATAATTTGACACACACAGGGTTTTTTATTGAATCGAGTCTTCAAAAATAATTAAAAATATACTCACGAAAACCGTTTACCACTCGGATGCACAAAACCACAATATGTCATGGGAAAATCGGATTTGCATTGTATGTTTATGTTTTCATTTTCGGAGGCCAATATAGTCTCTCTGCCATCGATATCAAATATCCTAAACGCTGTAAGTTTTAAGTAAAGTTAAACAGAAAAAAATATTACAAAACCACTGTTACTCAATTTAATTTTACCACTTAAAACCTTCAGTTTAAAACATAAAAAAACTGTTAAAAAAAATTACCATCTGTAATAGAGCAATTGAAAATAATAATCGCGGTGTATACGTAAAAATTCATAAAAAGTAACATCGTTTATCCATCCAAGGTTTGAATTTGGCACTATCACTAACTTATCACTAACTTAGACGTATTTTCTTTTCACTAGACACGCGCTTTGTCTCCAGCCTACCCGCCGCATATTGCTAAATGATACTGATAAATGTCCGTAACGCGTCTAAAGTCAAAAGGTCGTATTTGACTGCAATTTCGATAACATTCGCTTTAATGAATGAGCATCTTAAATCTTAACCCGTTATGATAAGTTCTACAAGTATGTTTAGACACTTCGAATTAATTAATTAAACTATTATCCACATACAAACAAAGATACCTACCTAGTATGAAAGCTAATTCGGCCCAAGCAAATAAGTATAAACTGTAACGTTTTGTATTTTATGTGTATATAAATTAGGTAAGCAACTTATTCATTAGCTATACTTTTTCTCTGGGTCAAAGATGTTTCTGGTTGTAGTTATGCATTGGCAATAGGAAAAGGTAGAATTTAGAAAGCCTAATTTGGTATTTATTTTTTTGTATTACAAAAAAATAACGCAACGTTCGCCCAGAATAGAATACTGTTACGAAATACAATTTTTATTTTAAACCTACAAGCGTAACACCAAAATAGATTGTTTCTGCCTACTAATTTATGAATATGTAAATGAAGTCATTTGCATAATTAGCAAATAATGCAAAATGATACTTAAATATATCCGACCTGCTCAAGATCATTTTATACTTCTTGAAAAATGTGGTTTTTGGTAGCTATGAATCAGAATGTATCAGAATTAAAATAAAAGAACTATTCAAGTATCCACTGAAATACTTTATTACGCATTAATTCTACATCATACACCAATCGATCAAAAAATAATACAACTTGTTTCTACTATACAGTTCTAGATAAACTTATTGTAGGTTTTTAGGTACTATTTCCTTCTATTTCTGCCCCCTTTTGTTCTTCTGTCAGTTTTGTCAGTGGCCAGTTCCTGTTGTAATTTTTTTAGCATCTGTGGAGTTATTAGTCCCTGCAAAAAGAAAACTTGATCTCACAAATTTTGCAGTTAGGTAAAATGTTGCAGCCTCCGCCATCATGGCTTATTTATAGTCACAAAAACATATTGAATGCTCGCTCCATACTTAATGGAACGAAATTTAAAAAATGTATGAGTATGGTAACTGCAGTTACCTTCGATAAGTCACATGTTCAAAATTCAAATTATTATGGATCGAATGTGTCATTCCCATGTTTTTTATTCCGTTAAACATATTTAGATATGAAATGAGGGATCGACGGATTTCTATGACGACCATATGGTCATAATATGGCTTAAGAGAGTTGGTTGGGCTTTTAGATTAAGTAAGCCTCTAAGTAAATTAATTCCACTAACCTTGGAGACGAGCATTTCTGATAGTTTTCCTTTCGGCTCATCATCTTTGGCTTGTGAAAGTTTTCCTGTTCTTCTTCGTCCCAATTCTGTCATTTCTGGATCTTGGCGCAGGACTTGTTCTGAATTTCTCAACAATCTAAAGGGGACAGAAATTAAAATTCACAACATTATACATGCTTAGATAACGAACACAATGCTTAGCTAAAAAAATTTCATTTCAACACTATCATCTATCATTTTGGAATAGACATACACAAGATGCGGCGAACCGCGCGAATAAATGTCGCCAATTTACTGGCATCAATTGCCTTTTAGCTCACAAATTACAAAACACTCACGCACGCACGTGACAGATTTTGGGTTAAGGGTGTTGTCACCAGAAGTGTTTAAAATAAAAGAGGTTATTTTATATTTAAACTTTTATTCGAAACGTTAATTTATTTTTAAACTGTTTATCTTTTCTAATTATTGGAATGAATCTACCACCGGTTCGGAAAGCAAGTTTTGCACTGAGAAGAACCGGCAAGAAACTCAGCACTTGTTATTTTCAAAATATATATTGTACAAGCAATGTTACAAGTAACTTGGTAACAATAATCACTAATTAATTAATTAATACAATGTGACTCGACAATGGTCGATGAGATCTAATGATATTATTAATCGTTCCACAGTAATTTATAGAACACAATCACAACAACAATCTTTATAGAACACAATTATTATACTCAGCAATATGTAAGCCACATTAACTGGATTTAATTGATTCAGAATGAACACTACAAAATATATCATTATAACAATAACTAGAATAAATGGATAGATAACAATTTTAGGTTATAAGTTATACAAAATATACTTAGCTTTTGCAATGCCCTCCGGCGGCTCTGTCCAGTACTACGGTCGGAATAGAATGCTCCCCAGACTGCCGATTTCGAGACTTTTATACTATCAAATAAACAAGTGGGAGATCCCTTCTTTTTGTTCAACTACCGACATTAGTCAAATTGTCAACATTATCATATATTAACAGAGAATGACAGTAATATAAAATAACCACAATATTATTAGTTATTTTGGTAAATTAATATTAAATTACTCGATTACTGAAATAACCGAAATACACCAAAACTATAAAATTAAGATAATAGTTATAAACAATTGGTATAATGACTTCCTACCGACACTAGTCAAATTGTCAACATTCTCATATATTAACAGGGAATGTTAGTAATATAAAATAATCATATTATGGCTATTAATGGTATTTCTTGTAATCTAACATTCAATTACTCAAAGAACAGTAATACACATGGAAGCAGAATGATAACATTTATAAACAATTATTGGTATAATGACTTCCCCAACTTCAATAAACGTAATGCAATTACAATTTAGTTCCGTTTGTCATTAATATTATAACAGCTATGTTTGTCATTAATAAAATAATGTTATTCCTTATGTATTAAAGTATACTTAATATTTTAATTAAATCATGTGACTGTACAAACAATCGGTATCTTGACTTTCTTAACTTTTAGTGAACTAGAAAGATGATCACTTGTGTATAACAACCACCTGTATTTATACTTGAAAAATGATGATACAATCATTTCTAAACAACCACACAATTATCAATGTTACTTTTTAAACAAACACAGGATAGTTTAATTACAATTCATGTTTGTTACTCAATAATTTGTGTAGTACCTTTTTTTTTAACTTTTATTATTATATTTGGCTATGAAACGTACACAGTATACACATTTGAAATCTTTCTGTTTATGCAAATTAACTTTCTTTATTCTCGATAAGAAGTCACATTTTAACCAATAATATAACACGGCCAGACTGACCTGTACTTCGCTCTCGAAGTACCACAATTATTTCGCGTCCTATTTTTTTTCGCGAACCGTCGAGACTTATTTTTTCACGACGCCAATTATTATGGTCGAGACCAATCTTTTCACGACCCCGGTCGAGACCAATCTTTTCACGACCCCAATTATTATGGTCGAGACCAATCTTTTCACGACCCCGGTCGAGACCAATCTTTTCACGACCCCAATTATTATGGTCGAGACCAATCTTTTCACGACCCCGGTCGAGACCAATCTTTTCACGACCCCAATTATTATGGTCGAGACCAATCTTTTCACGACCCCGGTCGAGACCAATCTTTTCACGACCCCAATTACTATTGTCGAGACCAATCTTTTCACGACACCAATTATTATTGTCGAGACCAATCTTTTCACGACACCAATTTCAGACCTCCGGCCTTAAATACAAGCACCTACCACCGCTGCCTGGTGGGGTTCAGTGAAGTATCAGGGCGGGGTCAGCAGCTTTCACTTTTTTTTTTGTGACTCCTGATCTTGCATATTAGCATCGTTATCGATAATAAGTATGCCACAAATGACAATGTAAAGAGTCTCAACAGAGTCCCACGCGCTGACGCCGAAGCTTAATCGACCGCGAGTACAGAACTCCATTGTGTATGGCAGACCCATCATCTTTAACACTACCACCAAACCCATCCATCATCATGATCAGATCTGTATTATGTGTATGTTTCCTTGTTCAAAAAAAAAAGAAATCTTTACAATATTGGCTTAGTTACAAATCAATCAACATTACAATAATCAAATAAAATAATATAACACGGTCGATCCGTTAATGCCACAATAATTATACTTCACGAAGCCATATCTTTTTTTTTTTTTTTCACTTCAAACGACTCCAGATCACAAAACTACATTTTTTTTCTTTTACCAGTCAACAGTAAATGTCAAAGTTAGAGTTAGAATCCATACCATCCAGTGGGCATTACACACCATTCATTAATGGTAAACTCTATATCACTTACAACCACTGGAGGTATTTAAACCATAGTCAAGTTATGTCATAGTAAACAGTAAGAGTCATGTTAGATGGCAATTTCCAATAACTTCTTGTGATCAAATAACAATGTTTAAAAATACTTCTAATAACACATATTCTTTGGCATTTTATTCCGTAATCTTGATTATTGTAATATGTACCATATTTTTCTTTATAAACAATCCTTCGCTTTATACAATACATTTCCACACAGATTTTCATCAAAAGAATTGTCTGTTATTATGACAGCTGAACATAAAACTTTTATGGATTAATTTCCTCAAATAATAAATCAAAGCATCCCAAAGACGAAATAGACTGTACAAAAGCTTATTATTGTTCGCTTAAATTATTTTTTGTGTTTCTCAAATTTAGTCCAAACCAAAAATATACTATGATGTTACACTTAAGAATGTTATTTTTTTCGTTGCAGACTTTGTAGCTCAAAATATTTCAAACCAATATCAAAATAAAAGTAATCGCTCGGCCAATCTGACAAACAATTTTAAATCGCAAAGGTCAGTCTTTTTTTAAGACCATTCATTTCCTTTCCACACGTACTATTATATACAAAAATAAATAACAAAATAGTATTTCTTTATCTGGGAAGTCTGAACGAGATTTACTGGTAAAATCAGTCTTATGCCAATTTTTTTTTTTTTTAACTTGATGAACAAATTGACTTGATGTTAGATGTCAAACTTTTACAGCAAATGCACCACTTATCCCACCGATTGATTTTTTTAATGAAGAAATAAATTATAATTTTGTGTTATATTTTCTCATTAGTGTAACAATTATTTCAATTTTTTGTTCAAAGATTATTATAAAGAAGGTACTTAGAAACTACGATATTATCAATTAGTGTTTCTTTATTCTATACGCTTATTTATCATAGGCTTTAAATAATAATTTTAATAGAAGCCTCAGTAGTTTTCTCCTAGGTGTGTAATAATTATAAAAAGAAAGCTTAGTTCAGTATAACACCTGAAAAACAGGATTATTATATGGAAAAATGAATACTTTAAATTTTAATTATATTCTTTTTTTTAATTGAAAACTGTCAAACTCAAATCGAAAGATGTCAGAACAACTGTCATTTTTTGAAGTTCAAGGATTGTCATAATTGAATAGATGAAAGAAAAGAGTGTTGTTATAAGTTTTTTATTTTAGTCTCCTTTGCCTTATTTAAATATATGATTCATAAATTAAAAATCAATAGACTGTCTATTCAATATGTATCTAATTTATAACGTGGTTTGTATAAGACGTACTGTGCCATTGTTTGAAAACTCCAATAAATAAAATAAAATCAATCAATCGCAGTGAATAGGGATCAGTAAACTGACAACTCTCATTTTTACATTATTTATACTATATTATCTTGCTCAATTTTTATTTATATTGTTAAACTTATAGAACGAAAATAAATAGAAATCCCAAACGAATATTTAATAATTCTCTTTGAGATATTACGAGAAAAGGTAGCTGTAAGAACAGAATTATCTATAAGCGATATAGACGAAGTTTTGTTTAAAAGTTTTGGAATTGTTATCTGCTGTGGACCAAATTTAATGTGACTTTATTTTGCTTGTCAATATCTTCATTAAACAAATATTCGTGATTAGTTTTAAACAGTTATTTGTAGGTTATAACAAATATTCATTATGAGAACGTAAATTCTAAATTTGAATAAAATTTACTTTTGTCTTAAAAAAATGTGTACGAAATTGAATAATCTTAGCTGTAGTCAAGACGAAACTGGATATTATTAGTGGTGTTTACTTGTTAAGGATAAAATAACTTTGGTTGTAGCAAACACATGAATCTAGCAATGATGATTGGACACCATGTAGCATAGTCAATGTTAATAAACCTAAAATCAATAACAGTTTTATGTTACTTTGAAGACTCATTTATCAATGTTTATTTATTTTGAAATATATTCAGATCGCTACCAATGGCTCGTCTGTGCTCGAGTGACGTTGCAACATCGAAGGGGTATTATAATTAATATTTCTTTTAATCGTAAAGTATAGGAAGGATGTTCTTTTTAATTATTAAAATTTACTGTCAATACCATTAATGTACGACTACCTTCATATTATACAAATTATATTATATATTTTTTGTTATCTTGCGTAAAAAGAAATATTGGTTAGATTTTTTACTTTTAAAATAGAAAAGGAAAGGAGAACTAACAAAAATAACCCAGAGACCGTTCAGATTATGGAATGATCTATTTTGGATTGCTGTTTCTTATAGATTTTCTTTTTGTGTAAATACCATATTTTTTTTTTTTTAGAAGTAGGGAATCAAAAATAAAATACAATAAAAAAAACGGTCGAATGGCAATATTTTTTTTTTATATGGCAACAAAAAGTCAACCTAGCACCGACCCATTACTAGATGCAGGTCTTTCAGAATGAGAATGGATTTCTTTGGCTTTTTCAGATAATCTGCACTAAAATTATTCACTTGGAAACAATGAAATATATCTAAACCTAACCTCACTTTCAACAATAATGTGAATATCCTCTTTCTCCCTACTTTATTTGATTGACTTTGTATGACAGTTTTGTAAGCTTGGTTGAGTACTATAAGTATCAGAAGTTTCATAACTGAACGTGGATTGAAGTGGATTTTAGTCTGGGCCAGAAATGTATGGGAGTTTGCCGGTCTCCTTTCTGTTGCTGATTCTTTTTTTTTTTTTTTACTGAGCATTAATTGCCACACGTAATGCCACAATTAAAAAAAATACATAATTGGAGTCATTTACTGTTAGTTCAATTGATTACTAAACAAGTAGATATTATTTTCTTTGTGTAATTGACACCTAGTTTGAGTTTAGTTTTAGTTAAGTTGCTATTTTGGGTATATAATTTAGCGTAACTTCGCATCATCAAAGATATCAATCGCGAAAACCCTAGTGTATGGCCGATAAGAACTTTTATTTATTATAGCTTATTTCATATTTTATATTAAAAAAATAAACTTGCTTTATGCAGTGTACATGTCTTAAAAAACTATTATTTTCTTTTTTTATACGGTAAAACATAGTACCGACTTCTGTTTTAGCTTAGTTATTTATGATTGGTTTGGAATAAATTAACGACACTCACAGCCTGATATTTAAATGAAAACGAATCCATCTCACAATAAGTGATTTTCTTCAATTCCTTAATACGTAATAAGTCTTGTTTCCCCCTTTTTTATGGATGCTTTGTAAACGTTCACAATATAATTGTATTTATGCGTTTCGATATTTTCATTTAATGTACAACTATTTTCATATTGATTATAATTTTAAGAAAAACTATAGTAAATGGTTCTAATAACTGACCTTAAAAAGGTATACATCCGTTGAGACTAATACCAATGACGATATTTCGCGGCCAGCTACATTCTTCACTTCTTTCCATATTCACAAATGAAATTCTTCTGTATCAGCATCTCGGATGTAAATATAGTTCAGGTTGGCACAACAGAATCCACGCTCACCGTTTCTGAAACATAAGATAATGTATTAGCAAAATAGGTTCCGATCCCACTTCTGATGACAGATTTTGGGTTAAGGGTGTTGTCACCAGAAGTGTTTAAAATAAAAGAGGTTATTTTATATTTAAACTTTTATTCGAAACGTTAATTTATTTTTAAACTGTTTATCTTTTCTAATTATTGGAATGAATCTACCACCGGTTCGGAAAGCAAGTTTTGCACTGAGAAGAACCGGCAAGAAACTCAGCACTTGTTATTTTCAAAATATATATTGTACAAGCAATGTTACAAGTAACTTGGTAACAATAATCACTAATTAATTAATTAATACAATGTGACTCGACAATGGTCGATGAGATCTAATGATATTATTAATCGTTCCACAGTAATTTATAGAACACAATCACAACAACAATCTTTATAGAACACAATTATTATACTCAGCAATATGTAAGCCACATTAACTGGATTTAATTGATTCAGAATGAACACTACAAAATATATCATTATAACAATAACTAGAATAAATGGATAGATAACAATTTTAGGTTATAAGTTATACAAAATATACTTAGCTTTTGCAATGCCCTCCGGCGGCTCTGTCCAGTACTACGGTCGGAATAGAATGCTCCCCAGACTGCCGATTTCGAGACTTTTATACTATCAAATAAACAAGTGGGAGATCCCTTCTTTTTGTTCAACTACCGACATTAGTCAAATTGTCAACATTATCATATATTAACAGAGAATGACAGTAATATAAAATAACCACAATATTATTAGTTATTTTGGTAAATTAATATTAAATTACTCGATTACTGAAATAACCGAAATACACCAAAACTATAAAATTAAGATAATAGTTATAAACAATTGGTATAATGACTTCCTACCGACACTAGTCAAATTGTCAACATTCTCATATATTAACAGGGAATGTTAGTAATATAAAATAATCATATTATGGCTATTAATGGTATTTCTTGTAATCTAACATTCAATTACTCAAAGAACAGTAATACACATGGAAGCAGAATGATAACATTTATAAACAATTATTGGTATAATGACTTCCCCAACTTCAATAAACGTAATGCAATTACAATTTAGTTCCGTTTGTCATTAATATTATAACAGCTATGTTTGTCATTAATAAAATAATGTTATTCCTTATGTATTAAAGTATACTTAATATTTTAATTAAATCATGTGACTGTACAAACAATCGGTATCTTGACTTTCTTAACTTTTAGTGAACTAGAAAGATGATCACTTGTGTATAACAACCACCTGTATTTATACTTGAAAAATGATGATACAATCATTTCTAAACAACCACACAATTATCAATGTTACTTTTTAAACAAACACAGGATAGTTTAATTACAATTCATGTTTGTTACTCAATAATTTGTGTAGTACCTTTTTTTTTAACTTTTATTATTATATTTGGCTATGAAACGTACACAGTATACACATTTGAAATCTTTCTGTTTATGCAAATTAACTTTCTTTATTCTCGATAAGAAGTCACATTTTAACCAATAATATAACACACGCACTCACGCATGCGTTTTGTAAGTCTTATCCGCCATGTTGAATTTGCCATTATAACATAATAATATGGCAATATGGCTATGGTCTCACCTGGTAATTTGGAATATCCCTTGTTGAATAATGGCGTCCAAACCAATTTCCATTTCCCGTACGAGTTTGACGTCGGGGAACATGTCCGGAAATCTATAGCTGTTGACAAAAGGTTCAGTTCGTGAAAAGAGATAATCAAGAGAAATGATAACCAAGAAGGAGCTAGATGAAGCTCTAGCTATATAACACATTCCTGCAATTTATAATTGGTCCACCACGTTGCACAGCCAGCTGCGCGTGATGGGCTCGTTCCGGCTGTACTGCCGGACCATCTGCCGAGAGTACAGTGTTTTACCTGAGCCACAAGTACAGCTCGAGCACATCGAACACCGCCTCCAGGTGCACGAGGTCCATGATGGTCTTGGGCGGCGGCAGCGGCCAGTCCACCACGTTGCACAGCCAGCTGCGCGTGATGGGCTCGTTCCGGCTGTACTGCCGGACCATCTGCCGAGAGTACAGTGTTTTACCTGAGCCACAAGTACAGCTCGAGCACATCGAACACCGCCTCCAGGTGCACGAGGTCCATGATGGTCTTGGGCGGCGGCAGCGGCCAGTCCACCACGTTGCACAGCCAGCTGCGCGTGATGGGCTCGTTCCGGCTGTACTGCCGGACCATCTGCCGAGAGTACAGTGTTTTACCTGAGCCACAAGTACAGCTCGAGCACATCGAACACCGCCTCCAGGTGCACGAGGTCCATGATGGTCTTGGGCGGCGGCAGCGGCCAGTCCACCACGTTGCACAGCCAGCTGCGCGTGATGGGCTCGTTCCGGCTGTACTGCCGGACCATCTGCCGAGAGTACAGTGATTTACCTGAGCCACAAGTACAGCTCGAGCACATCGAACACCGCCTCCAGGTGCACGAGGTCCATGATGGTCTTGGGCGGCGGCAGCGGCCAGTCCACCACGTTGCACAGCCAGCTGCGCGTGATGGGCTCATTCCGGCTGTACTGCCGGACCATCTGTCGAGAGTACAGTGATTTAACCTGATTATGCGAAATTCTTTAAGCGCGTTGGATATTTTTAAGATGGGTCAAAACCCATGTATATACTTGTTTTTGGGTTTTCACTTCTGCCTGCACGTCTTTTCTCGTGTTACCAATTAGCGATTGAAGTGACACTCATGCTCAGTAGTGTGCATATATTATGGCCATTCGCTAAGCAGTCATTCGCTATTCCGATTGGCCAATTTTGGCCGTTTGTAATGGTCGCTTGTAACAGATGTAACTTCACGGTTACAATTTTAGCAGCCAGACTACCTCTATGATGTTGTTGCCACCTAGCACTGACTGACTGTGCCATAGACAAGCATGTTTAGTGATAGTCAAAAGTGATCATCACTGCATGTGTCAAATTACAGCATTAGGGCTTAGATTTAGTTAAACGGTGTTTTCATTTTAATAGTTGCCGACTGCATGAGATCATTGTTGTCTCCTATGTATTTCGGTACAAAATTCCGGTTGGGACATATTCGTCCACTTTCCATGCTTAAGTCGGACAAATATGTCCTGTCAATATAAACCACATGCAGACGTAATACCGCACCTTAAGGAAAGTGGCGCACACAAAAGGCAGCTTGTTGTTGATGGGCGCGCAGCAGAACACGTAGCGCGCGCGCAGCGGCAGCGGCACGTGCTGGATCATCTCCGCCAGGAACTTGAAGCCCTCCGTGTTGCACATGAAGTACAGCGAGTCGTCCACTGTGCACAGGTGGACAAATATGTCCTGCCAATATGAACACTTCATTAATTCACTCTTCTAACAACCGACACGTCGGTCCCATGTATATTGCCTAAATAATCCAGCTGGATAAAACGGCCAATGATAAACTCAAACTGAAATTATTTATTTCATATTGACCTTACTTGTTGGCTCTTATGAATAGTCGATCAATTATGATTATTAAGTATACTTATAGTAATAGTGGTAACTATTTTACAACTTGAAAACTCAGGGTTTACGAAGGTTCAAACGCGCCCTGAAGGTTGTTAATGGTGTAAAATAATATTGCCAGTCAGATTTGCTCACATTAGAAAACGCGTCTGAATGTGTCCACAACAACCAATAGCGCCAGGAAGATCGTCAGAAACTACTGTACTACAAGAACTTTTTTTAGACGCACTCGATTTAGAGACTCTTAAACCGAATCGATAGTACGTGATACAAATAATGTTAAAAATTATATACATATATTATGGTCTTAAATCGATAAAAATTCAATTATACATTAATGTAAAAGAAATTGACTGTTAAGAAATAATAGTTAATCTGTTGTAATTTGTAAGGTGGTAGTAGTAATAAAGGCTTTTTTATTTTTATTTTTATTTTATTTATTAAACCGAATCGATACCAATATCTCCAAGGTTGTGACCTGTGAAGTCCATCTTATTTACTTACCATTAAGCTACTGAGAGTGGCGTGTGGCAGGTGGTACGCGTACAGCTCCATCTGTTCAGCGGTGGGATGCAGCCCCGCCTGTGTGATGGGGTCGGGGGGTTGGGACAGCAGAGTCTTCAACGTCGCCAGATCTTCAGGTCTGAATGTAGTCACGTAGCCGGTCTCCCAAGCGCTGCCGTAGCGACCGGCGCGACCTTTAGATAGTGATTCGTGAATAGATAAAAATAGTAAAGATAGGCCAATCCGAACATTTTACGTAAACCTTCTTCATACAAGCAAACAGTAGCGTCATCTGTCAAAATACCCGCCGCCGCCGCTGACCGAACTACCGCGTGGCCTTATACTGTTGGTACTAATGACACCCATAAACTAGCGACATTTTTTCGCGCTGTTCGCCCTGTCTTTAGTATACAAGTCTGTGGATTCGTGTCATAAAATAACTTTCCTCTTGAACATAATCTTAATATATATAAATTACGCGTCACGTCGATTGACTCCTATAAACTACTTATCCAATTTTAATCGAATTTGCACACTGTGCGCAGTTTGATCTAACTTAAAAGATAGGATAGCTTAAATCTCATTTTTTTTTAATATCCCTAATGGCAAAACAACGTTTGCCGGGTCAACTAGCTAAATAATAGAGATAACAGATAAAATTCCTGCTTTTGGGATGGCTCTGCCAAGTGCCGACTTGATGCTTTGGATTCGGTGGATCGCTGATCGCTGAACAACAGAAAGCACAACATTTCACATACCGGCAATCTGCAGCGCTTGTGATATGCTGATAACGTCCATTTCCTTGCCTCCGTCCTCATTTACAACTGGTTTTATCAGCGAGTAAAATATTATCCTTCGTATACTCCTGCAAAACAAACACGTTTTTGCACACTTAGTTATTACTCGATTACGATCTCACCATGCGTCCTAAACTAACTCATCCTCCTCCTTGGAGGGTCCTCACTAGGAAAGGGTAAGAAACGCAGACATTTACCACATATCATCGCATCGGAACGCTAAATTGCTTGGTGGTGCGTCTTTGCCGTTAGGGTAACTAACCGCGGCCAAATCCTCCTACCAGTCTAGTCGTGAACCAATATCGTCGTCGTCTTACGGCTGGACATAGGCCTCCTGGAAAGATCGCCAAACACAATCTTGCGTCGTCCGTCCACCTAGTGGACATGGGGGGGCTGCCGACACTGCGCTTACCGGTGGGTGGGCACCATTCCAGTACCTTGGATCCCCGTCGGCTCTACGGACGATGTGCCCCCCTTATTGCCACTTCAGTTTGGCGATACGTTGAGCTATGTCGGTCAGTTTGGTTCTTTTGCAGATCTCATTTCTAATTCGATTGCGCAGTGATACTCCGAGCATAGCTGTCTCCATCGCTGGCCCTGAGCCTTCTTATGAGGCCCATAGTTAGCGAACCAATATAGAAATTAGCAGGACTGTTAGAGAACACAGAAAAGAGAGAATCTTTTCAAGTGGTAGAAAATTGTGTGTGGTGTTTCATGTGGGTGGTGTTCCTGCATATTGTACCATACAGAATCATTTCAAGTAGCAGATTATAGCATAACAAATTAATCTGTCCTGCTAATTATGGATTTCCGCAAAATACCGCCTGCTTCCATTCGAAATTATAAAATTTCAAAATGGTGGTTAAAAAGGTTATTGATATCTAACCAAGACGCGCTGAATATAAAAAAAGCACTCACAAGTTGATACCAAGTCCTATAGCATCAGTGGCGACCATGACTTTGCACGAACTCTCCGGGTCGTTGAATTTATTGGCTTGAGCTAGTTTAGTGCCGGGCGGCAAGCTGCCGTATATCACTGCCACCTCATGCCCCCTGAAACGTGGCAAATGCTATATTAAACGGAAAACATTTTCCCCAGAGTCACATTACTTGTTTTAAGATTCAAAATTTTAAATGGCTTCTCAGTATGTTGTTGCCAATACGGTGGTAACTGGTCAATGGCTAAGCCTCCCACCAGACCATACTCAAGTAAAGTTAAAAATGATAACACCTTAAAGTGATCCATACAGGAATCAAACCTTGAAAACACTTGTTCAAATACCTAGCATTTTTTTTTTATTCAAGCAGATAAATTACTTTAGAATACTAAATTAAACCGAAGTAAAATTTGACACCAGGCAATGTAAGATTTGATGATTTTTGATGAAAATTCTTCAGCTCACAGTCTTCAAAAACTGTGCATCACTGTACCTAAGGATCCCTAACTTGCATACTTTCGTGCTAATTAATCACAATAGTTCCTGCCAGCTCTCTTAATATTATCATTAGTACACCCAATTACGCTTGCAGCGTTAGGTTTCCCGGTGTGGAGTCGCCATTTCCCAACATTCGTCGGAAGACGATTAATTCAGTATAAAATGATTTACTCACGTCCAACGTTAGCGCCTAGATTCGAGATGGGTCTGTGATAGTAAATCGGAACATCAGTAGTTTTAATGAGCAAAAATAATTTGTTAGAACACACCATCGAGTTATCATGTGTGGAGATGGAACAATTGAAAATTAGGCTATCATTGTTATTTTTATAAATGAACTAGTAGGGCGCGTGTGTGCGCGGGCCACATGTGGCCCGCGTGCAGTCTTCCCGCCCATAAAGTTATCGCCGTCATCTCCATCGCCCATTGGAATCCGATTGGCAGTGAGCTGAAAAAATTACCAAGGAGCACTGTCATGGTTTTAAAGATAGTTAAGGGCAGTTCAAACAAAAAAATACGCTGAACCTCATCGGATGAGGTTCAGCGTATTTTTTGTTCGAACAGCCCTTAACTATCTTTAAAACCATGACAGTGCTCCTCAATCATCACCCAAATTCTAGATCATTGTCTCTTCTCATAGTATGTACATTTTCCATGAAAAGATAAATTCCTCCACAGTGAATTATTTTCCATGCATCCCGTAGAATTTGAGATCCTGATCACCTCTTGCTAAGAAACCACTCTCTTATATTTTATACTTTCCGAGATATATAGAACAACACGAAATTTGTATGGCGGCCATCTTGAATCCGCCATTTTGTTTTTTTTTCAGCTCACTACCAATTGCCTGAAGTTTCGAGTATTTTTTGTTTCAGCAGTCCCCACCTAAATATAATACCTTGCCCATGCTCCTTGACTGTCTTTAAAATCCTCAATCATCACGTCATTCAATATTTTTCCCTTGTAGTCTTCCAAAAAACCGCATCAAAGCACTTCATGTTTTACAACTGGTGGTCTCTTCAATATTCCTCATACATTTTCTATGGAAAAATAAATTCCGCCATTTTGATTTTTTCTTCTATCCATCGAATAGACCATGGGCTCCTGATCACTTCTTGTCAAGAAACCGTTCTTCCATCTTTTATACTTTTCGAGATGGACACCGATGAAGTTTGTATGACGGCCATCTTGAATCCGCCATTTTGAACTTTTTTTCAGCTAACTGCCAATTGGATGATGTTTCGAGTGACATTTGGTCGAGCACCCCCACCTAACTATAATACCCTGCCCATGCTCCTCGACAGTCTTCAAAACCCTCAATCATCATCTCATTTCATATTTTTCTCTGGGAGTCCTCCGAAAAACCGCATAATTCTACTGCATGTTTTAAAACTTGTGGTCTCTTGACTATTCCCCATACATTTTCTATGGAAAAATAAATTCCGCCATTTTGAATTTTTTTTCAATTCATCAAGAAGACCTTCGGGTCCTGATCAACTCTTGTCAAGAAACCACTCTTCCATCTTTTATACTCTTCGAGATGGACACCGATTAAGTTTGTATGGCGGCCATCTTGAATCCGCCATTTTGAACTTTTTTTTCAGCTCACTGCCAATTGCATGACGTTTCGAATGACATTTGGTCGAGCACCCCCCACCTATCTTCAATACCCTCCCCGTGCTCTTTACCCGTCTTCGAAATCCTCAATCATCAGCTCTCTCCGTATTTTTCCTCCGAATGAATTTTTTTCTAGTATACGACCCCATCCGTGAAAAAAAATTTTTTCATACAAAATTGTTCAGGAGAGGTGATCAATCAGTGAGTCAGTCAGTCAATCAGTGAATCAGCACGAGTAGCTATATATATATTAACTAGTAGGGTGCGTGGTGGCGCGGGCCACATGTGGCCCGCGTGCCGTCTTTCCCCCTATTTGCCGTCCAACTTTCAGCCTCTTCAACATCCGCCATACATTTTCTATGGAAAAATAAATTCCGCCATTTTGATTTTTTTTTCTATCCATCAAATAGACCTTCGGGTCCTGATTACTTCTTGCCAAGAAACCATTCTTCCATCTTTTATACTTTCCGAGATATCGGCGAAATTCGTATGGCGGCCATTTTGAATCCGCCATTTTGAATTTTTTTTCAGCTCACTGGCAGTTGGATGACATTTCAAATGACATTTGGTCGAACACCCCCCACCTATCTGCAATACCTTTGGCTGTGCTCTTCATCCGTCTTCGAAATCCTCAATCATCAGCTCTCGCTATATTTTTCTTCCTCATGAATTTTTCCTTTCTATACGAAATGGTCATTGAAAAAAAAAATTTCCATACAAAATTGTTCAGGAGAGGTGATCAATCAGTCAATCAGCACAAGCAGCTATATATATATTAATAATAATAAATGCGTATCTTTAATTGGATACCTGCCTTAACAAGGGACTGACCTCTGTTCGATCGCTCGACTTACACTGTAAATGTCGTTCTTATTGAAACACACTATACAATCCCCCTCGCGCACCTTGTCCAGGGAGCCAAGCGCCGCGTCCTCCACTTTTAGTTCAGTTAACCTTTTGTATGATCTCACCTAAAACAATGAAAAAATATTGAGTAGAAGCAGGCGTGACTTTGCGGAAGCCTATAATTAGCTAGAAAGATAAAATTATCTTGGTATATTCCGCTAGCTGAAAAAAATGTATATGGTCTAATATGCAGTAACTGGCCAAACGCCGCTCGCCTTTCCACTCAGGTACACAGGCAAGTACCTAAGCAATCAATACAACAACCACCACATACAACTCTTACGATACTCGACGCACGTTTCATCCCGACACCGGGACATTCTCAGGAGATATTGACTAATACATTATGTATACAATCTTGCGTTGTGAAGTCAACATATCCAGCTATCGCTTCGCAACGATAAAGCACTCTTCATCGTTGGGAAGTGATGTTCAAGATGTACTACTATTTAATGGTGACTGCTTTGCCAATAAGGTGAATCTGTCACAGCTCAACAAAGATCATAATATAATCCTGTGTACAATTTTAAGACATCAGTACTAACCTCCATTTCTTCCCCAGTCGTGTTACATATTTCTTCTATTAGGTTAATCGCTCCCGCTTCACCACATAAATGTATTTCCTCTGCTTGTAAACCTGATACAAATATTGTTAAATTGAATAACTTTACACCATATATCATGTGATATACTTACCACAGCTTTATGTTAAACTTATGAAAATTCGCACTGTACCTAATACTGCTCTTGTCCAAGCCCAACCTCTGCCTCTATCGCCAATCATTTGTATTTCATCAATGATTGCCACCTCATCTGCAATATAATAATTATTAATTATTATTGATTAAAGAACAGGAGCAAAAAGTCTCATAATTATTAATTAGACTGTGGAATCTAGCTAACCTCTATTCTAAACTAACTTATAATTTGGGAATATTCCTACACAAAAGCTCTACAACTACAATACAATACTGACAGCTTTACTTTGAAGATCAAATGGTGCAGTGGTAGTCTTCCTGCTCTCTGTGTTGCAGGTCATGGGTTCAATTCCCACTACTGACAAATGGTTGTGTGATAAGCATTATATTTTCCGGCCTCTGGGTGTTTTTCTATACATTGTATTGATATTCATTAATATTCTACTAATATTATAAACGCGAAGGTTTGTAAGCTTATCCTATGGATGGATTAACACATAGGCTACTTTTTGTGGGCAACAGCTAGTCATGTATATTTATCAATTAGATAATAGGCTAGTACCTATAACACAAGCTATTGCGATATGTGTGTAATATCCTGATTTATTTATTTATTATTATTTAGACTCACACAATTCATTCAACGACGTCATTTCAACAGTACACGCGACATGTTTGGAAGGTGTCAATTCTGGTTCATCTATTAGGAAGGATTCAGCTTCTGGTTTTTCACTCTCTTCACTGTTCTCCACTAGAGTGTTGTACTGAGAGGCATGCCTCCTTTCCTCTCCTGTGATTAAATCACATGGAGTGCCCTGAAACACCATCAAAATGGGTGAAATGAGAATCATATACATCTTGTATAGATATTTCAATCAACAATGACGCGGCCCACTCTGTCAAACTTCATATGAATCGAATGAAACATAAGCGATTTTGACAGAGTAGGGTGAGTCTTCGTGGATTGAAATAATATAAGTGGACCTAAAATAATATAAGACACTAGGGTTAAAAATGTAAATATGTGTGTAACTCCCGTTTCGCGCAAGTGGCCCTAAGTCAGTAAAATTTTTAGATATCCACTCAATTTCCATCTGCAATGTTATCAGAAACTTTTCGCAAATCCGGATAAAATATTAAAATAACAAGATAAAAAATGTCAGAAGAACTGAAGGGAAAGAAAACTGAAGGGAAGTGTCTTTCAAGTATAATTATATATATTTGTATAATAACTAAAAAAAAAGAAATATCCTTACTCTTAGGTTTTGTTTGAGTCACTATGTATCAGGGGGCCACCCTGATACATAGTGACTCAAAACCTTCATACCAGGAAACTGGCATTCTGTGTAATTTTTTTTTGTAAGGTAGAAAATGTTTCAGAATCGATTTTTCAAAATTACCACCAACTTACCCAAGGTAAGCAAAGGAAGTTAACAGTGGCAAAGGGTGAATATTTTTTAAAGTTAAGTTGAATGGGGAAATAAAATCCTATTGCATAAAGCTTTTGCTTTTTGTATTCAAGGCAATTTGGGTTTCCTGTCATCTATGAAAGAAATCTATGAAAGTAAAATAAAAGAGGTATGAAAAGTATGGGGCATGGAATCTCCTCTCCTAAGGGAAGCCTTTGCCATAAGCTGATAAATATTAAAAATTCAGACAAAAGTTCAGCAACTGGGTAAAACAAGTACTTTCAATATACATGAAATAATTTTGATTAAATAACAAAAAGAAAAACCTGAGTCAAGAAACAATTTTGCATCAGGGATAAAATGATTATTTCGATGTTTATAATTTTTTTATGTTTAAAATTTAAATCTTACCTTAGAATTAGACTTGTGGTATATTTCTGTTGCTAATAACTTAAGCGGCCCACAGTAGACACCCGACTTAGAAGTGAGGAACCTTTCCATAGCATGATAGGTCTTGCCCGAGTTGGTGGGGCCAGCATGAAATATTATCTTCCTATTAATATTACGAGCTTGGGGATACCTGTTCAAAAAATTTGTAATGTTTTAGTTGTAATTTAATTGGTATTTAATTAGTTGCTACTGAATTATCAGCTGTTATATTGCACTAGCTGACCCAGGAAACATTGTTTTCTTAAGTAAATTATTATTTTTGTACCCAATATTCCACCATATAATATTTAAAAATGGTAAAATTAGCACAAATTGTCCAAATTTAACACATTTAATTACCACATGCATTTTACTTTACTACCACAAACAACAATTATTTATTTATGTTCATATAGCTTTAACATAGTTGCCTGAATATTTCTAAACTTAAGTATATATACATAAAAAAATTTCAGTTTTTTTTCTTTTTATGCTATACAAGTTAGTACTTGACTGCGATCTCACCTGATGGTAAGTGATGATGCAGTCGAAGATGTTAGCGTACTAACTTGGAAGGGGTAAGTTAAGTCACCCCAACGGGTTTCTACACAGCATCATACCGGAACGCTAAATTGCTTGGCGGTATGTCTTTGCTGGTAGGGTGGTAACTAGCCACGGCCAAAGCCTCCCACCAGACCAGACCTGAGCCAATTTAGAAATTATAAAATTCCAAAGTGGCCAGTGGCGGGAATCGAACCCGCAACCTCGAATCCGAGCGTGCATCCCCTGCGCCACAGAGGTCGTCAACATAACAATAATACACACTCACCAACTAGCAGGTGTTCTTAAATCAGATATTTTCTTAAGGTCATCTAAACAGTCAAGATGTGGGAAAGCAAGTCTAGCATGTCTAAGGAAATATGGAAACAAGTCGTCCACGTGACCAGCACCTGTGAAATATGTGTAAAGTGCAAATATTATAAAACCAGGAATGCATGTTAAAATGGTAAGCTCAGTTGGCATTGTCATATTACTTATGATTTTATTTTTACAACTAATTACAATATTAATTGAGAAATACATAGGAATAAAGTCAGTATATACTAGTGATCTGCTGCCAACATTAGCAAATGCAAAAATTCATTCTTGTTTAAATTTGGCACCATTAGTTTATGGCCTTGTTCCTTGACTGCAGTCCTGTACGAACGAGGTATGTTCGGACCGGACTGCCGAACATACCTTGTTTATTTTTTGAACATTCTGTTTATTTAGTTAATAAGAATGTATCTGATTGAAGTGCTATTGCCAAGTAATAGATAATGTTCTGTGTTCCACTTGCAAGTGTTATCGTTTTTTCTTTAAATTTGCAAAACATTCGCAGTAATTTTGCGAATGCAAAGAAGCAAAAATATGAGATTATCCACAAATGGGAATATTCGTAACAGCACTACACTATACCCGCTGTCATACCAGACCTTTAAACCATATAAGCCTATCCTGTGGAGTGAAGGACTTTGTCTGTGAGACATGACAAGGGATAGTTAAAACAATTAAGAAATGAATAACAAAGAGAAATGTAAACAACAAAGCCAATAAGTTGGCTCAACCTATTCACAATTATGATAGCGATGAATACGATTTTCTTACACAATTTCCCCCGAATAGGGTACCTTATGTAATTAATTATCTAATTAATATAAACACTGTATCTTACCTAACAATATATCACTTATTGTTATATGTAAATCAGGAGGTAAATCGTGTTCCAAGCAATGCCTTCTGAAGGACAAGAATGACTGATGCAGCAACTGATCATCCAAACCGTTTTCTGCTGCTAAGAGTCTAACCTCGGGTTTCTGATAAAACTTGTTCAAAATCTTCAGCAGGTCTTGCTTTTTTAACCGTCCAGTAAACTCTTCACCTACATTTATGTCATCAGGATTGGGTTTCACCGGCACTGGAACGAAAAGGGCGGAAGGGTTCCCTTTATCATGTTTTTTGGTCCTCTTGAAAACATAACCTATGTTTCCGAGTTTTGTTTTTTGGGAATTTAGAACACCAGTAACGAACGGCGTGACACATGGCTGAAGCCTATCTATACAGTAAACAGTCCATATTCGTGAAAACCCTTTATACATTATGCTTTTTGATATATGTATGTAATTATTCTATTATTTATTTTACAAAAAAAATTTTGATTTTCTTGTTTTCTAGTTTTCTGTCACATTGCGGGCCATAGACCAGGAACCGAAAGATTGCGGGCCACAGATCGTAGACAACTAACACCCGACATAACACCCTAACCAAAGAGTATATAATCACTTCGTACCCTAACCCTATTTTATCTATAGAGATCATAGACTACTAACAAGTAACACTTACTATAGGCACCATCTCAGTACACGAACATTTGACGACAAACCTTGGCACTCATCATATTCATGACGGCGTAGGTACAGTGCGACAAGGCTATTTAGGCGCTTCAATGACGTTGTCACGAGGGCGCCATCGTACGACAAAGGCAGCCAGCAAATAAATTTTCCTCAATTTTAGGGAGTAAATAGGTATATGAAAAATGTCAGTTCAGCACTGATATACGATAAAACTTACAAAATAAGATAAAACTCACTTGATTTTTTCAGCAAAAATCGAGTGAGTTTCATCTTATTTGAACGGATTGAGTACTTAATTCTAGTATCAGGAAAAAGCATGACGAGGTGTATGGAAATTAAAAAGGCTGTAATTGAAAAAAATGAATTTCAGATTATTTTATTATAATCATGGTCACTGCGAATTATATCAAGCGGGTGAGTATCAAAATTTCCTCTATCATCGTCTTCTCTACTACCATCATCACTGTCACTTCTTTCTTTTTCTGAAAATACTTCTATGATGAATGGTTTATCCAAATATCCATTTTTTAAACAGTACGCAGCAACTGTGCCACTCATCTGTAGAAATGGCCTTGAATAATTATTTTAATTATTTTATTGTGTAATCATATTTAACTTAATATAGTTTCATGGATAAACTTAAAACATGTTACCTGCAAATAACGATCGCCCGCCATGCAGATATAATTGATGATTAAACGAACTTACCTGTAAGTGAAGTTCTATCACAATTATGTGAATACATTTTATTCGAAAATAATAATAAACACAATCAGGTATACTTTCATTGTACTGGCAATTTCGCACTTTTATTTATTTTGTTTTTTAAAACTGACCACCCTGATGGACACGCTGTCCCAGCTTACGTCCGCGTCATGCTTTCATTCTTTAGAGAATATTTAACAAAATTTTCGTATTATACTCATGGGTTTTTGGGTATGGGAGGGACCTTATATTATTATTTTCGAATAAAATGTATTCACATAATTGTGATAGAACTTCACTTACAGGTAAGTTCGTTTAATCATCAATTATATTTCATACATTTTATTCTTCAATAATAATAAACACAATCAGGTAGATGTTTAGAGATGAAAATTTTTGTTAAATTATGGACATTAACAGATAGTAAATTGTTTCCTATTATAATAGGAAATAGGTCCTCTTTATACCACAGAAGTATTTAATTAACACAATCTTTTCGTTCAATTCCTGGATCAATAAACCAGTCACATTACAAATAGGTTTAATTTATATTTAGATAGATTATAATGATTAATGATTAAAGAGCAAAAGAGCTATTGCGACAGAAGCATCATCGCTCAATAAGAGGTTATAAAACTTAGGTAACGTCCGTAATGGTTGTTACCAGCAGACTGCTTTTCTGATGAGGTCAAGCAACAAACTACGTGCTCGCCGAGGAAGTGTTGCGTACTTGGTGCTGAGTACACTGAAACGCAGACCTCTCTCGTGAGAGATTATATTCTTCGGCAGACACGTTCTCACGGTGGTCTGCCTGTAGGCGACCTTATGAGGTCGCTTCAACATTATCAGGAGGTTGCCTATTATATATCTTGGTCTAAGATTTTGTAAACGACATATCGATTTGTTTTTCAAAGCTGTGGCAAATTTTTATACTTTCTCTTCAGTTTTGATTATGGTATAATTAAAACTGGTTCGCCCTGAGTAGTAGCTGGCGTTGTATAAACTCAATAATTCCCTTGAATTATATAAAAACAATAATACTAACTTTAACTAATGCTAATGTTTTCATTCTGTGCTGTGTCTACTGCCTAAAGCTAAAAAAGTTACAAGATCAGCAAAGCAAAGTTACGGAATGAATAAACTCTTATTAAGGCCCATTGAGCAATGTGTTAGCATACTATATTGTGTGCTACTATGTGGTGTTTGATGTTAATTTATCTATTCATTTTCGCAATATAATATATATATATATATATTTTTTTATTTCACCCAAAATCATCAGCAGAAATTAAACTCAATGCCGAATGATAACAAGTAATCGTACCATATGCTACGTCGTTAACAAGTTGTTCTGTTGGAAATTACGAGGTTGACTTATAATGTACGGATTGTACGGATCTCAGTCGTTATTAAAGCAGTATTGCCACAAAACTTTGTAAATAACACAAAATTTTTGAAACATATAGATTATTAAAAATTCCAACAAAATGTCCTTTTTTTTTTTTTTTTTTAATGCCTTCAGAGAACTTCCTCCAGTAATTCCTATGAATTGTGGTTCTCTAGGGAAAGACCATATTTATTTATTTATCATCAATAAATGTACTATAAGAAGTAAGTCTTTTGACACCTTATGTAAAAGAAGGAAATCCAAAGTCGTAGACGATGTATGTCTAAAGCATTGTCTATAATAGTATTTTTAAGCATTCTACCTCTAGAAGAATGTATAGAAGAGCAAAGGTAAACTTGGTGTTCCAAAATGTTCAGAATGCGTCTGTTTCTAAGACGTCTGGGTTCATATTGATTACATTTCGCATTATTGCAAGAAGCGATAAATTCAATAACTGGATTGAACTCTTTGAATAACTTTGAAGTATATAATTTTACAGCGATAGCTTAATCCCATTAACTGGATGTAACTCTTGGTCAGCTTTTGATTATCTTTAATTTCCATATAAGAAACAATTAACCCAATCGTTTAAATGAGGATATTTGATATCCTCTATGCAACTGATGTAAATCATGTGTATCAAAATAGATGTATCGAAAAATATGGCCATCAACTCTGTAAAGAGGTATTTCGATTCATCTTAACGTTAATTATTACAAAAACAAAAATCCCTCTAATGAAAAGAATTAGTCTTCATCTAGACCGGGAAATCGTGTGAATCACTAGTTCAACCTTTTAGGTTTAAGGGAGTTAGATGACTTAAAAAATGTTTTGTAACCACTGGCCATCTGATAGGATAACCGATGATGGACGAACAGCTGCGTCTAAAGTCTAATTTTTCTTACGGGCTACATTTTTTGTTTCTACAGACGTTCTGTGTAACCCCATCCATACCTAATAGCTGGAGAAGTGGACTTTAGGACTTTTAATCGGAATTAAGCTTAACTCTTAGATGATACAACGAGTTAAGCGTATAATTTTTTTTACAGAATTTGAATTGTTACATAATTCACGTCATAGTTTGCGGTTGGGTAACGATACTGCCATATCGTCAGAAATTAAAATAAAACCAGGAAACTGAGCATGTTTTGAGGGTAGTAAATAACTTTAACACTCTAACACCTAACAAATCTTCATGAAAAAACCGCGGTAAGTATCTGAGATGAGTCACAACTTCTTTATGTATTTTACTAAGGATGAATCGGTACTTTAAAATAAGAACCTTCAGTTCATAGGCATAAAACCCTTTTTAAGTATTCGCTTGTAACCTGTTCTATGAACTATCAATTTCAAAGGATTTTGAACTACAAATTCATTCAACGCCTTTAAATTTAGAATGTATCTTTTACCACGTAAGATTTTGAGGTTAGACACATCTTAACTATAATCGAACATACTTGACTCACTCCCACATTAAATAAAATAAAATAAAATAAAAATAAAAATAGCTTTATTTTCCTTCTACACACAAAGTGAAATACATCGTTTTTGCATAATCTAGGTTAGTAGTTTGGTTAGTTTTACATTTTAATTGACTTTGTTTAGTGTTAGTATTGTTAGTGTTGCCTACTTGGTACTTCTAGCATTTAGTGTCTATTATACTAATTATATATGTATATATTTTTGTATATATTTTTATAAAGTAGAAGGACCGCTGTCTGCGGTGAAAGCCTCCTCTAATTTCAGCCATTTAGCTCTATTTAAGGCGACTCTAGTCCACGTTTTTCCAAAATTATCCTCGCAGTACTGTTTTGATATATTGCTTTAATCAGGTCTATGTATTGTTTGTTCACTCCTTGAGATGATAGAGCTTGCCATATAGAGCTATGTGATATAGAGTCAAAAGCTTTGCTGTAATCAATAAAGCATAAATACAAAGGCTTGTTATACTCGTTATATTTCTCGATGATCATCTTCAGAGTGTGGATATGATCTATTGTGGAATAGTTGCGTATAAAACCGGCTTGCTCTATCGGTTGGTTTTCGTCGATAATTTTACTGAGTCTATGCAGCAGTGTCATTGAAAATAGTTTATACAGGCAAGACATCAGGCTGATTGGTCTGTAGTTAGATATTAAGTGAGGATTGCCCTTTTTATACAGTAGAACGATGTTAGAACATAGCCATTGTTTTGGTAGTTCTCTTGTTGTGAGAATCATGTTAAACAGGTTGGTAAGTGGTGTAATAAGCGTATCTTTTCCGAGTATAAGCATTTCGTTTGTTATGCCATCTGGCCCTGGGCATTTCTCTGTTTTGAGCTTGCAAATTGAGTGCTCTATTTCGCTTTTCATGAACTGTGGTACCAGGTCTTCGTTTCTGTTTTCAGAGGATAAGGGTTGGTTGTCTGAAGTGTTGTTTTTATAACTATATAATTCTGAGTAAAAATCGGTGGCCACCTTTATTAGGTCTTCTCTATTTGTGACTGGCGTTCCCGAGTTATTCATAAGTTTGCTCAGTATTGGCTTGCTGTTGGTGAGAGTTTTAAGGGCTTGTTTGACTGCGCCTGTTCTGTCCAAGAAAGTTTCTATCACTTTTTGCCGGTACGTCTTAGTGTTAATTTTTATTTTCTTGTGGATTAATGTATATAACTGGCTAAGTTCCCTTTTATCGTCTTTTGTTTTTTCCTGTTTATTTCTGAGTAGAAATTTTCTTTCCTTAAGTTTTATAATTTCATCTGTTATAATTTCTTTCATTTTTGTGTTTTTCTTGGAGATTTTTGCTGAAATGCTGCTTTTGACAATATTGTGCTCTATTGTGTCATAGTACTGTTGGACTTTGTTTGGCGATGTTTCCTCTATTTCCCTGTATTTTGATAGCTCTTGTCGATATTTCTGAGCGTCTATATATCTTTGTGGTCTTGGCGCGAAATTTGCCCTTGATCTATTTTTCCCATTTATATTTATTTTAATCCTGACGGGTCTGTGATCACTTGGATGTTTTATGTTACCAAGAACGGTAGAGTCTTCTATGATGTGTGGCGTGTTTGTGAGTATAAAGTCTATCTCGTTTTTTACTGTGGAATCCGGTGATCTCCACGTCCATCTTTGCTTGGGTGATTTTTTAAACATAGTGTTTGTAATTTTAAGATTATGTTGGATGCAGAATTGTATCAATTTATCGCCTCTAATGTTTCTTTTTCCATATCCAAACTTTCCCATAACCCGTGTTTCTCCTTGCTTTGGTTGACCGATTTTTGCGTTCATGTCACCCAGTAGTAATATTTTGTTTGAGCTTTCCTCGATGGCTTTTTCTAAGGATTCATAGAACTTCTCTATTTCACTTTCGTCCGCGCTTGAGGTCGGAGCATAGACTTGGATAACAGAGTAGGGTGTCCCGACGATAGTAACTTGTAGGATTGCTATTCGGATTGCTGAGATTCCAATGAAATCTCGTATTACTATATCATTACGTTTTTTGACAAGAAATCCAATCCCGTTTCTTCCTTTAGTCTCACCATGTAAGTACAAGTGGTATGTTCCTCTGTCTTCTATAATATGTCCTTGTTTTCTAGTCTCACAGATGCCTAAGATGTCCCATTTGACGAATGACATTGCATATTCTAATTCTGTTATTCGTGTTTCGTTGGCTAGAGACCTGACGTTGAAAGTCGCTATGTATAATTTGTTGTTATTTTTTAGAGGGTTTTCTGCCGTTAAATTCCCCGTGGTGGCGAGCCATACTGGGGAAGTTTGCTCCCACATTATCTCACCCAAAAAAGAAATGTCGATTGTCAAAGACATTTGTCGCTTTTTCTTTGTTGTGAACGTGTAAGGCGGTACACTGTGTTAGTGTACGATTTTTAAAATGGTATTATGTAATAATAATTTTTTGGAGCTAGTTCCTTAATTTGTTCAATTCATTAAAATATTTTATTGAATGTACGTACATTTGTACACCTAGTGAAAGTCAAAAAATAGTCTTCACTTATTATAACTCCCGAAATTCTAGATCATGTTATAGATCGTGACGGATTCCTTGTCAGTGATATGTAACCAATAAACTTCAAAATGTTGAAGACAACTGGCATATAGGTACCTTAATGTCTAGCGTCGTCGATGAACCTCGTCCTTGTTGTGGCTGATGCTGGAGACTCGCTGCCACGTCGTATCTTCCTCGCGGCTGATCGCCAATACTCCAGTGTGTCACGCCCCCCCCTGCTGGCCGAGCCGTAACGAGAGGGGGCCAGCTAGTTTCTCGAGAAACGAGATTGCGCTGTCCCAGCGGTGGGTGTCGATAGCAAAGTCGCCCGCCGCGCCCTGCTGGTTTCTTTATTTACAACACCTGACGATCAGTAACCATTGAAACTAGTATAATGCCCGAAACTATTTCTCCGAAAAAACATCTGGTCCCGTTCGTGAACTTTAATTACTTGTCATTTGTCGAAACAAAATGTCATTTGTCAATACTTAAGCTTCTTCTCAGTTCAGGACGCGTTGTGGTTTAAGATTTTTATTAGTTTCAGAAAGAATTTAACAATTCACTTCAATGAAACTTTCAGACTAATGGTACATTATACATAATATTGTTAACTTATTGAGTTTTGAGCTAATAGTTAAATTATCATCCCATTACACAATCTGAACATTAATTTTCGAAAGTAAGTAAAATTATTTTCCACCACAAAATCTAAACATTATTGTTGTAGGTACATAGTTAGAAAAGTTCGACGCGTTGGTACCCTCGTGGAATTAGTTTTTAAGTCGTGAAATAGTTATCACTGATAAAAGGCTATAACGTTTAACTGGCTATTCATAAGCCAGGCAAGTATATCAAATAAACTATTTGATTCTTTGCAATGAAGGTCGGCTAGAATTTTACAACTGTCGGGACTAACCATTAATATAGTTCTTGTGACTGAGCGCCGATAGCAATTCGGGATCAAAGTCCGGGAGGTCATGCGGAGCCACTTGTAGTGAAGCCGAGAACAGCGCCACACCGACATCGTCCCCCGTTGGTATCCGCAAAGTCCTTTGAGGTTTTTTAAAATCCTTCGTGTTGACCCGCAGTCAACCTCCAGGAGCATTGACGCATCATGCTATGCTTTCGTGGTATCCTCAACGTGATACCCTCCAAGCTAGCTTAGAGATGCCTGGACTATTTCGCGCATCATGCTATACTTTCGTGATAACCTCAATGTGATACCCTCCAAGTTAGCTTAGAGATGCCTTAGGATTTCAATTTTTGGACACACTTTCGTCAGCATTGATATTTGAGTTGATGTGATATCTGGGAAAAAAGGTTAATTTTCACTTACCCTCTTTCCTCGGAGTCTGACGAAGATGAATGCACAATTATATGATTTGATTTGATTTTATTTTTGTTATAATAATAAATTTTACTAGCGTCTAAGCATTATCAGTATAGAAAATTAAGCAAGTTTTAACACTGAACACTTAATTTTTTTTTTTACTTTGAACCTAAATTAACAAAAACGAGACGTGTTTTTGTAGTCGAGTGCTCATTGCCGCGCACAATAAAAGAATGAAAGCATGACGCGGACGTAAGCTGGGACAGCGTGTCCATCAGGGTGGTCAGTTTTAAAAAACAAAATAAATAAAAGTGCGAAATTGCCAGTACAATGAAAGTATACCTGATTGTGTTTATTATTATTGAAGAATAAAATGTATGAAATATAATTATTATCATTTCTTTCCATTAGAATCTCTCTGTTGCATTTCTAAATCGAAAACAAATCTTTTTAATATGCTGACTAAGAATTTCTTGACTACCTTGAAAACCAATTTCTTCTCTAAGTACACGATGTAAATTCTTTACTGTTGGGATTTCTTCCTTCATGGTATAAAATTGATGAATTTTCCGACATAAAACACCGGTATCAAAAGCATCCATCACAAGTTTGTTATTTCTTGTTTTTCTCTTCTTCTTCTGTCTATTTTAATGCCTGATGCTTTAGCAATGCTTCCTTCATTTAAAATTCTTACTACAGTACGTAAAGAAACGCCTGAAGAATAAAGAAACATAATATTGCACATTAAAGAAATAGATAGGAAACGTATTTATTCCGATCGGGTGGGACTTAACGATTCCCGAGTATGGTAACATTTACCTGTAGCAGCGGCAACTCGATCATTTACTCTTTCAAATAGAATTATTGGGGCCCTTAGCTCTTTCTCCTGCATAAAAAACTCTTTAACTTTTAGCACTATTTCTCAAACACCACTTTTATGTGCTTTTGGCATATTTTTTGAATAAATAATAAGCAAAAACAACACAATAATTTGTGTTGTTATGACAGCGATATGTTGACAGAGCGAACTATCAAACACACGATGACATTAAAGTTTCCGATTTTTGCCGCGCGCCTAAAAAGCCTTGTCGCACTGTACCTACATCACGCAAGGCTAGGCTAGAACCATTGATCTATAATAGAACGAATGAATCCTCGTTAGTATATGTGTTCTGTGGAATGAATAGGTCGCCTCCATAGTTCTGTTATCTCTATGAGGCCTTATTAGTCTGTGGCAACTGTCAAAATTACAAATTTGACAGATCGCCAGTGGCCTTAGCACTCAATGACGAAGTAATTATAAGGACAGGAAATTGTCAGTCTTTTTGGGTGGCAATATCCGCCATCTTGTGTCGCATTAAAATAGCCAATCACAGCCATCGGCCAATCACAGATAGGCACCAGACAGCTGATCAGAAGGGCTGCTCTAACTATCTATCGATATGGAAATATTATCGATGTAATTCGTGGTTAGTCATTAAAGGTTAAAGAGAGCAAAAGAATGAATATAACTTACTGTTAAAAACCTACTGATGAAAATGAATGGTTATTGGTTTTGAAATCGGTCGCCTTGATGCGAAGTAACGATTATCTTAGGAACATACAGTATTACGAGTCGTATACATTTTTCTCCGGAGATGCAAAATTATTTTTTTGTGGAATAAATACCTACCTACCTTAATAAAAAAATATTGCTATCCACATGTCACCAACAAACAATAATTATTATCTGACGTAACCATGACACACATACACATTAAATATACTGTATCTGACGTATAATTCAAATAACATACTATCTAGTATAATATTGTAGTAAAACACAAATTAGTTACTTACAGTAGTGTCAGATAATTTACATGTAATAGTAGTATTATGATTAATACACGACGTGATGAATTAGGCTCTTCGTTAGTTATCGAGAAATATTCTTTTTTTTAATCTTGAGGTTACAACTCCTCTTTAATCCTCAGTTTCTCTCACCCATTTCAAAGCTCGGTCAACGAAGTTTTGCGGGACTCCTATTTCTGGGTGGTCATGATAATAACTACCAATAAAGATCCTATTCGTCACCTAATTTGTCGGGGTTCTCCAAGTCCCGAGCTCGCATCGGTCACTCCCGGATCCTAATATTTGTAACAAACATCTAATCTGCAAATAGCGTAGATCTGTAGTAGCTGAGACTTCCAGTTCAAATGTTCAAAGTTCAATGTGGCAGCCATTTTTTAAATTTTGACCACAAATTACATGTCTTTGCTTGCTGCAATGGTTTTTGTAATTTAGTCATTTCGAGATATGAACAATTTTTTTCTTAAAATACAGTCCCGCCAAACTGACTTACAGTTGTTACTTAAAAATTGTCAGACATCGATTTTAAAGAAATTCATCATTCATGAAAAAACTTTAGAAATTTTCACTCCTTATAATTTGAATTTCTACTAAGGTAAAACCACCAGTAATTGACACTGTACTAATAGTTGACACTTTGACGAAGAAAATAAAATATTAAGAAAACCACAGGTTGCCGAAGATCGAGATTGTGTCTGAGATATAGATATTTTTAAGGTTATTTTTTTTTATTCCACTACAAGTTAGCCCTTGACTGCGATCTCACCTGATGGTAAGTGATGATGCGGTCTAAGATGGTAGCGGGCTAACCGAGAAGAGTGGTGAAGTCGGTGAAGTACTCTTCGCTGTACTTACTCCAGTGCTTTGTGTATTTACTTTCATTACATTTCTTTTTGTGTACATCTTTTTCGTATACCTATGTCAACTACTAAATATACCTATGTCAACTACTAAATATTTTTGTTTTCACTGGGTGTCAACTACTAGCATAGTACCTTTACTTTATTAAAAATAACTTAAAAAATGCACATTAGTTTTATTGCTACAACTCTTGTCACATTCTGAAAGGGGAATAATTTGCGCAACTATAAACAATTAGGAGTTCCCTCTAAGATGATTTCATACCAAACTATGTCAATAAACATACTAATAAATCATTAGGGTGTCATCTACTGGGTATTTTACCTTACTCTCTGTTTCTTTTTTATAACTTTAATCTATAATATTATTGTCTATTGCGTGTTAGTATTGTCTATGTATTTATGTCAGTTATTAGGTTTTGTGGGTTGTGGTCAGCAATATTATTATAATATTTACCTGATGTGGTGAAAATTTTATTTAATTCATACAAAATAAATTCACATCTCCGGGAAAAAATAAGTATGCGTGGGTCTTCTCGTTCTACTGAATCTCCCTTAATTTATCGTAACTTCAAACTAAGGCGACCGGATTTAAACCATCAGCCAATGCTTTAACAAATCCCACGAGACCAAACTATATCTATTCCTGAAGCCTTTTCCTCTTTTATAAAAGTTTGCAATAGATAATAGCTATAGAAAAGCTTTAGTTTCTGTAAAACCCCGAGATTTTTTCCTATCTACTCAGCTATCACAAGCATAGTATGAAATTTATCGATAACGGTATAATAGTAGTCACATCATTAGTACTTTGACATGAAGCAATGCGCATGTCAAAGTGCTACAATTTATGGCGGTTTTTGCCACCCCGACACATATAGTGATATGTAAACTATGGCCTCTCTATATATATGTTTAAATTCTCTAAGTTAGCACTTGACAGTTGACGTAAACGGAGGACGGACGTCGGACACATAGATAATCATACATCGGACACGACGACTGGAGATTTACTTTATTTCGGCTTAACTCGATTTTCGCATCGATTACATTTCACATGATAGAATCTACTAAATATCCCAGAACAAAAAACATCATCATAGGCATAGTGACTTAATACAGCATTTATAAACCATGGGTAAAGCCAAAAAGGGGAAGAAAAATCAGTCAGTGGAAGACGGGTAATTCAGGCTCATAAACATATGTTTAAGTATCTTTAACACATGATAGTGTATTATTAACAACTTTTTACATATTTTCAGTGATAGTGATGTGGAAACCACAACCATTGAAAACCAGAAACCGGCTCAAATTAAGGGACAAAAGTGAGTACTTTGAGGTTATCAGTCGTTGAACACTTCACTAACCATTCTCTATTTAATATTTCCACTATTCACATTTCCACTATTTTAAGTCTTGGCTATCCACATTTTAGGAAATATATACTCATCGACTCCTAAACTGGTAAAAAGCAGGTCGCATGAGTGTTTTTTTTAATAGATATGTGTATTTGCCTTTCATATGTGTGACCATATTTTACAGGAAAATTATAGACTCTGATGAAAGCGAAGATGAAAAGCCTAAAGCAAAAACTAAACAGAAAAAATCAATTGATTCAGATTCAAAAGAAGTCACAAAAAACATTAAAAATGTGTCAATTTCTAACAAGTCACAAAAGAAAAAAGTGGAGGCTAGTAGCGATGGTAAGTAATTAAGTTAAAAGGTTCCATGAAAAACAAAAAAATATTTTTTATCAAATATTATAAGCATTCAATCTCAAAATATTATAATTCTTTCATTTTAGAAGAATCAGATGAGGATGAAAAGCCTAAAAAAGGTAAAAGCAAGAAAGAAGAAACGAGTGCCTTTTCTCTGTTAGAGGTTGAAGATTCAGGTGACTCGGCACCCGAAGCACCACCATCTTCTGATGATGAAAAACCTGTACAGAAGCCTCAAAAAAAACCTGCACAAGAAAAGAAAGAACCAGCTGGTAAAAAAGGCAAGAAAGCTAAAAGGAAGAAAGATGAAAGTGATGAGGACATTGAAAAAGTTCTTGCAGAACTTGAAATGGAATATTCTGGGGTTAAAAAGGAGGTTACCCCTGTCCCTGCACCTGAACCACCACAACCAGCTGAAGTTGTTGAAGAAAAACCTAAGACAAAGAAAAAAAGTAAAAAAGAAGAGCCTAAACCTGAGCAAAATGAAAATGAGGCAGAAGAAAAAGGTAGTGACAATGAAAACGATATAACAATAAAAACAGCAGCACAAAAAAAGAAAGAAAAGAAAGAGCGTGAGAAACAGAAAAAGTTAGAGGCAAAGAAAAAAGAACAAGATGGTAAAAAAGAAATTGTTGAGCCTAAAAAGGCACCAGCTAAATCAGAAGAGAAAAAAGATGAAGTTGTTGAAGAAGTAAAAGAAGAGTCGAAAGCTCCATCTGAAGAAAAGGACAAAGAAGGTGAAGGTGATACCCCTGCAACAGATGGAAAGAAAAAGAAAAAGGGTGATAAAGGCGACAAGGATGACAAGGGGAAAAAAGGACCCACAAAAAAAACTCTTGCTGCAATGCAAGAGGCTTTAAAGAAAGTTAAAGAAGAAGAAGAACGCTTAAAAAAGGAAGAAGAGGAAAGAATAAGGCAGGAAGAGGAGAGGGAGCGTCAAAGATTAGAAGCAATTAGATTAGAGAAAGAGCGCAAAGAAAGAAAGAAACAAAAGGAAAAGGAGAGAAAGGAAAGACTTAAAGCTGAAGGGAAGCTATTAACTCCTAAACAAAGGGCAGAAAAGGCAAGAGCTCAGGCTATGCTGGAATCATTAAAAGCACAAGGCATTGAAATTGGATCAGCTGAGAAAAAGCCCCCACGACCGGGGACTAGGATCAAGCCCACAAAATTAAAAACCCAAATGTCACAAGAAGCTCCTCTAACTCCGGTTGAAGAGAAGAAAATTGAATTGGAAAGTAGCGACAAGAAGGTAATTATTGCTTTATAATATCTTCTTATATTTCAAATTATTCATGAATGGGGGGCTTATAAGGGCCACTAGTTATTGTCGCTAACACAGGTTAAAAGATCAAACAATTAGACTTGTGTGGCCACAATATCTTGTAATAAAAAGAAGCACACTTTGTCAACTATGCATAAAGACGGTGCGAAAAAATGCTTGTTTTGCCACCAATAGTAAGGCCACGCTGTCAGCAGCTGCCAATAAAATTTTGACAGATGGCCCATCAAATGACCCGCTCGTTAGCTTGTGATGACTAAAAAAAAAAATAACATTTTGTCATTATTATGTTATACACAGGAGGAATCACCAAAAGAAGATTCTCCCATGAAGGAATCTGATACAGAATCAGTGAAAGATGCATGGGATGCTGAATCATCTGAAGAAGAGGAGCCGGAGAAACCTGAACCTTCACCACCCTCAAAACCTGCTGTGAAAAAAGCTGAGTCCGTTGAAGATAAAACTAATGAGGTATGACCATTATACAGGGTTATATAAAAAATACCAAATCGCTCTCGCCCTATATTTGTTTACATTAAAACTAACTACTTGTTGACTAATTTACGATTAAAACGTTGTACGACTTTTTTTTAACTTTGTATTTTGAGAAATATAAAATATTCAACATTTTTAATACTCTACTTGTTCATATTCTGTAAAGTAACATCGACAAGTTGCAATGGCGCGGCGCGAAGGCGTGCGAACTCGCGATGCAAAACCGCAGCAGTGTAATGTCACTTTACAGAAATAACATTTTTTTGTATGAAATAAATTAATATTGAATTTTGAAAAGTTGTAGAGCAAACATTTTTGATGTTAATGGAAACAACTATAGGCCGAAAGTGATTTGGTATTTTTATATAATGTATAACCAATGGTCCTTGTTCTCAAGAAAACCATTTTGATGACCAATTTTTCTTTTAGAAGGAAGAAGATGAGAGTTCCGATGAAGACGATGAAAGTTCTGAGGAAGAATCAAGCTCTGAAGAGGAATCGGAGGATGATCAAATGACTGACGCTCAAAAGAAAAGAGAGTTGGTTCTTAAAAGATTAGAGGTAAAATCTTCATATTCTCACAGCTGAATATTGAAACTATTTTGAACATGGCAGTGGCATACAATTTTGAACGTGGCATCAGAGTTTGAACCCTTGTATACTTTGCTTTAAGTCGACTTGTAGTTATCATCATGCATATGCGGCAAATTACATACTAATGTAATACATATTAACGTTTTACAAGAGCCTGTATGTTAGGCTTATGTGAAATAAAGATATTTTGATTTTTGACATTTCATAAGTGCCCTAACTAACATAAAGTGCCTAAAAAAGAAATCTGATTATGATTTTTTGATTTAAGTCCTAGTATTATCTATCTCCATTCCAAATATTCAAATTGGTTCTGGAGTTTTAACGCTAAGCAGTAACTATACATACACAGACTTTTAACATTTTCCTTTAATATCAACAATGTTTTACTGTTAGCAATATCAACCTTAAGGCAATCTTCATTAGGTTCAAAATTTTTCATGCATGCAAGGGATCTTGTTTGCAAATTTTATATTGACTTTTGACGCTGACCATACGTTACAGAAACGTCGAGAAGATAACGAGAAGAATAAAACCAACAACCCGCTGCGTGCGGCCGTCGTGTGCGTGCTCGGACACGTAGACACGGGAAAGACCAAGATCCTCGACAAACTACGCAGGACAAATGTACAGGATGGCGAGGCTGGCGGCATCACGCAGCAGATCGGGGCTACCAATGTCCCTATTGAGAATATTAAGGAGCAAACCAAACATGTTAAAGGGGTAAGTCCACGTTTAAGAAGATAATATCTGGGTGACGTAGTATTACTGCTACTCACCAATAGATGGCAGCAGGAGTCATATTATTTTTTATTTACCTTTACTGTAATAGTTTTACTTTTTGCCAATAGATGTCAGGCAGAGTTAGATTTTTTTTTGGTAAATATAACATTTTCTAAAAATGAATCCTAGCTAAGTAGATCGATTTATCGCCCCCAAAACCCCCTGTATACTAAATTTCATGAAAGTCGTTCGAGCCCTTTCCGAGATTATATAGAAATATATAATATGTACTAGCTTTTGCCCGCGGCTTCGCCCGCGTGAATTTCGGGGTTTTACAAATCCCGTGGGAGTCCTTAGTGTTAACCTAACTTCAGAAGCACGATTGGATAAAAATTTCTCGCCAAAAAGTTCTCCCAAAAATTGCTCCTAAATCTCCATTTTTCTAATTTCCATCAAAAACTACGATGGTCATAATTGTAAATTTGTTTTAAGGTAAAAAATAATTCCCAAAAACGCTCAGAATGACATTTAAATAACTGGCTTAGTTTTTGAAGTAATTAGGTAAAACAACGTTTTTCTGTTACATTCTACCGCAACGCTGCATACTAACCTAACCTAACCTAACCCACCAAAGTATTCATAAGAGTGAGAAGGACGAAAATAAAATCAACGTATCCGCTTAAGAGTGAAATAATTTCAGAACCTTTACCTTATAGGTATCCATTTTCGCATTTATAGCATAATTACTATCACATATTCTATTGCTCAACTAAAACACATATTTTTAATAGCAAAACAGTTCTAATATCAGAAACTATACAGGAACACCTTTTTAGCATTATTATCTTAACCAAAACACACATTATAAATAGCGAAACAATTGTACTTTCAGAACCTTTATGGGTAGGTACCCATTTCCAAATTTAGGTATATCATTACTAATTACTATACCATATCCCATAGCTCAATCTAAAACATACATTGTCAGTAACGAAACAGATGTTAGTTCAGAACCTATATCATATACCCGGTAAACAGGTACCCGTTTTCATAGTTATAATTATAATATTATTAACCTATATCTCATGGCTCAACTAAAACACATAATGCTAATAGCGAAACAGTTGTAATGTCGGAACCTATAATGTGAAAATGGGTACCTGTGAACCCATTTTCACATTTATAGCATTATGCATTATTTATAGCATTATAGCATTATTATCCCATATCTCCTTGTTCAACTAAAAAACACTTGTTAAATGCGTACAGTGCTACCTATGTTCAGAACCTACATAGTGGCCATTTTCACATTTAAAGTGATAATAGATTCAGTTTTTGCCCGCGGCCCCGCCCGCGTCAAATTCGCTTTTTCATGAATCCTAAGGGAAACGTCATTTTCCCGTTATCGTTCCCTATTCCAACCTTTAAACATGCTTTCAAGCAAGTTCGCTTGAACAATCTATCTATAGATGTAGCTATAGATTGCTCTAGAAAATTTGGTATTTTGAGTATCCCACGGAAACTACGGATTTTTCCGGGATAAAAAGTAGCCTATGTTTTAATCCGGGTTATAAGCTACCTATGTTCCAAATTTCAGCTAAATCGGTTCAGTAGTTGAGCCGTGAAGGAGTAACAAACACACACACAAACTTTCGCCTTTATAATATTATTAGGATTAGGATTAGGATATAGACGAGAACCTAAGCTCCATAGACGAGAAACTAAGGCCTCTAGTGGAAGAAAACGTAAATCTGAAAAAACAAGTGACTACGCTCAACAAAAAAGTTTACGATCTGGAACGTCAGGTCAGGAAAAACAATGTGATCATACACGGAATAGAGGAGAGCGAAAATGATGATTGTGAACTTTTGGAATCAATTATCACTTTCCTCAACAGCACAAATAAAGAAACGGGACTAGAAAACTGGGACAAGTGGGAAATAAGCAGTGTTCGGCGACTGGGAAAGAAAGACAACAAGAAAACGCGACCCGTTCTAATGACACTCACCCTAGCTTGGCGAAAACTTCAACTCCTCCGCAACAACAAGAACCTGCCTAAAAACGTGTATATCACAGAGGACTACCCTAAAGACGTTATCAACGCCAGGAAAGAATTAAAAGTAAAACAACAAGAAGAAATAAAGAAGGGAAAAATTGCATTCATCCGGTACGATAAGCTGGTGGTAAAGGACAAAACCTTTATAAACAACGAAAGCGAAAAAAGGAAAAGGAAACCAACGGATTCGCCTCCCCACCAGGATAGCAATGAAAATAATGGCACAAAAGCCCTATCTAAAATAAATAAAACAAACCCATTTGGGATGGTGAGCCGCACAAGGGCTAACACGATTGCAGGATCAAGCAAGCAATGACAACCTATGCACATCGGAAACCGGAAGACCACAAATCAGATAACTACTAATAGCAACAAAACCAACCAAAACAAATTCACCCCCCCAATCCGGAAAGCGGTCACCGTGGGGGAAAACGACCGCAACCCTCTAACCAATCGCAAAGAAAGTAAAGAAGGCAAACAGAAACTAAAGTCACAGAAATTATACATTGCCACGTTGAACACACTTACCTTAAGATCTGATGAAAGGCTCCAAGAACTAGAAAATGCTCTCCTAACTGTCAATTGGGATATCTTAGGACTAAGTGAAGTAAGAAGACTGGGTGACACTATTGAAGAACACAACAATTACATACTCTACTACAAAGGAGTTACGAAAGGTCAATATGGTGTAGGATTCATGATAAGAAAAGTGTTCAAAAAGAATATCATAGAGTTTAGAGGTATTTCCGACAGAATAGCTTTACTTAACATAGAACTACCTGGCTTCAACAGCAACTGGACTATAATTCAGGTATACGCACCAACAGAGGCAGCAGAAGACTCAGTAAAAGATGATTTCTATACAAAACTAGGCGAAACCATAGAGACCTGTTGCCAAAACATCATTATTATGGGAGACTTTAACGGAAGAATTGGAAAGCAAAATCAAGGTGAAGAAGATATAATGAGAAAATATAGCCAAGGAAAAAGAAGTCCAAACGGAGAGCGAATGGTACAGATGGCCCTAGAACACAAACTTAAATTTATGAACAGCTGCTTTAAAAAGAAACCATCAAAGAAATGGACATGGATTTCACCAGATGGCTTATATCACAACGAAATAGATCATATACTGAGCAACCAGCCCAAATCCTTCCTTGATGTGAATGTTATAAACCAGCTAAACTTCAATAGTAATCACCGCATGGTAAGAGCAACATTACATTGCACAAACAAAAAGAAAAGTAGGAAATATTTTAGGCACAATACTTACTACCAATTCCAACACGCATCACCCATGAATATAAATACCGACGCTATGGAAAGTGATAAAAACAAAATCCAGGAAACATACAACAAAGAAATAAGCTGTATGTACAAGGTAACAAAAATAGAGAAGGAAAAAACGCAACTATTCAGTCAAACCACCAAGGACCTAATCCAAAAAAGGAGAACAATGTTCGAAAATAAAAAAGACAAGAAAGTTTTAAGGGAAATTACAAAAATTAGCAAAGACATAAGCAGGAATATTAAAAAAGACAGAACTAGAAAAAGAATGGAATGCATAAACTACCACATTTCTAAAACGGGAGGATTAAAAAAAGCCCTCAAGGAACTTCGAGAGGCAAAGATATGGATTCCAAAACTTAAAAACAAAAGGGCAAAACCTGAAACAAGCAGAAAGGATATACTAACTATCGCAACTAACTTCTTCTTCTTCGTACTCAACAAATATAATAGAAAGAAAGGATACAAAATTAGAAGAGGAAAATGAAGAAACCATCCCACCAATTCTAGAAAAGGAAGTAGCTTATGCTGTGGGAACACAGAAGAAGGATAAATCACCCGGCCAAGACTTCATTACAAATGAAATGATGAAAATTACATTGCCAGATAATATAAACAGACTAACCACTCTTTATAACACCATCTTGGAATCCGAATATATCCCTGTTCAATGGACAGACAGCACGATTACACTAATATACAAAAAAGGTGACAAAGACGACATAGGCAACTACCGGCCTATCAGCCTCCTGTCAAATGTTTACAAAGTGTTTGCAAAAATAATTTTAAACCGCATCTCAAAAATATTGGACTTTCACCAGCCAGTTGAGCAAGCAGGATTTAGGTCTGGATACTCAACCATAGACCACATGCACAGCCTGAAGCAAACCATAGAGAAATGCCAAGAGTATGGGTACTCACTGTTCCTGGCGTTTATCGATTACAACAAGGCCTTCGATTCCCTAGAGCACCAATACATTTGGGAGGCGTTGAAAAATCAAGGCGTAGATCTCAAATACATACGGCTGATTAGAAATGTGTATGTAAATAGCTCATCACGGGTAAAACTAGAAACCTGGGGTAAAAGTTTCCCAATTCAAAGAGGGGTAAGACAGGGCGACCCTCTGTCACCAAAACTCTTCTCTGCAGTGCTAGAAGAAGTAATGAGAAAAATGAAATGGGACAGCTATGGAATCAATATTGATGGTCGCAAGCTCAACCACCTCAGGTTTGCAGATGACTTAGTACTGATAACCGATAATCCAGAAGCACTACAAATAATGCTACAGGATCTTGTCACAGGAAGCAGAGAAGTCGGTCTAACGATAAATAAGTCTAAAACCAAGGTAATGTCAAACAGAACAGAACTAAGCATACAAATAGATGGCGAGCAAATAGAATTTGTCAAGACCTATATTTACCTGGGGCAACTTATCTCTTTCCAAGACCAAATGGACCAAGAAATAGACAGAAGAGTAACAAATGCATGGAAGCGATTTTGGTCACTCAAAGACATTATGAAAAACAAGCAGTACCCAATGAAAATAAAAAGAAAGCTTTTCAACTGCTGCATATTACCAATTCTAACTTATGGTTCCCAAACATGGTCTATGACAGAGAGAATTCACCGCAAATTAAGAACATGTCAGAGGAGTATGGAGAGAAGTGTACTTGGATATAGAATAAGAGACAAGAAAAGATCAACAGACTTAAGAAAGATTACTGGGTTTCAAGACGTAAATAAGAAAATTAAAGAACTAAAATGGCGCTGGTCAGGCCACATACTAAGAGAACTAGCAGGAAAATGGACAAGGGACATAACTGAATGGACTCCACGATTCAACACAAAAAGGAAGAGAGGCAGACAACTTAAAAGGTGGTCTGATGACATAAAAAAGATAGCAGGACCAGTGTGGACGAGGACTGCAAGAGACAGAATGGAGTGGAGAAGGTTAGAGGAGGCCTACGTGTCAGAGGGGACACACTGATTTGCAACCGTACTGATGTGCATATAACATATTATAAACTCTGTAAAAAAAACATTTAATCAGTAATAAAGGCTTTGTATTTGTATTTGTATTTGTATCATTTTTTACACTATACAAGTTAGTACTTGACTGTGATCTCACATGATAGTATGTGATGATGCAGCCAAAGATGTCATATGTGATGACGTACTAACTTGGAAGGGGTAAGTGAACTCACCCCAACGGTTTCTACACAGCATCACACCGGAACGCTAAATCGCGTGGCGGTGCGTCTTACGTGTCCTTGTCACTCTTACGAATACGTGGTGGGTGCGACATGCAACGTGAAAGAATATCATAGAAAAACGACGTTTTACCTATGCCTACTAAAAAACTTAAAATCTGAAGATAAACTATGCTAATTATCAAAAATCCGTTTATGAGCGATTTTTAGTATTATTGTTACCGACAATATATGAAAACAAAAATTACACTAGTAAGACAGATTTATTTGTATTGCTATAATCCATTACTTGAAAAAATATAAATCTTTATTAGAAAAGATTCTGCAAGGCACAATATGCAGGAACACTGCCCACATGAAACACAATTTTAATGATATTTGTTTTTTTTTCCAGGTAAATGAAATAGCTTTCAAGTTGCCAGGTTTGCTGATCATAGACACGCCTGGTCACGAATCCTTCAGCAATCTGAGGAACAGAGGCTCTTCACTCTGTGATATTGCCATTTTAGTAAGTCTTATACCTAAATTCTATAATATAAAATATAAAAAAAACTTTTAACTCTTGAAAAAACTTTTGGTCATATTTAGATAATTGGGCATTTTTTTTATGCTATACAAGTTAGTACTTGACTGCGATCTCACCTGATGGTAAGTGATGATGCAGCCGAAGATGTTAGCGTACTAACTTGGAAGGTGTAACTTATGTTACCCCAACGGTTTCTACACAGCATCGTACCGGAACGCTTGGCGGTACGTCTTTGCTGGTAAGGTGGTAACTAGCCACGGCCAAAGCCTCAGACCAGACCAGACCTAAGCCAATTTAGAAATTATAAAATTCCATAATGGCCCGTGGCGGGAATCGAACCCGCGACCTCCCACTCGAATCTGAGCGTGCGTCCCCTACGCCACGGAGGTCGTCAACCTGAGATTTGGAGGTTTGGAGATGGGACGAAACCATTCAACTCGTCACACTGGTACCGTTACCGACACCAAACTTATTTAGGGCTTCGTTGGGCATTTTTTGAAGATGGGACAAAACTAGCGACACTGTTACGGTTTCCACTTCTGTCTGCACTTCCGGGTCGTTGTTTGACTACAGAGTAGTAAAAAACATTTTGTCGAAGATTATTAAAATGATTCAAAGCGCATAATTTAACATCGTTTTTCTCGTTAAATTATAGGTTTTTTTTTTTTTTTTTTTAAATGTATCGCACTTAGATATTCTCTGCTATAGGCAGAGACCTTTTTAATGCGAACTTTGCTCTGAAGAAGTGCCAACTCACGATGGTCGTGACCTGGTAGGTTACTGCAAAATTCCTGTGGTAGCTTTCGCGCCTTACGATTGTGAGCAACACTCATCAGAGCATCTAAGTGCTCCGTCAAAATTATAATAAATTATTAATAGATGTTAGTTTTAGTATAAGTAATTTTAATAGTATGTATATTAATGTTAGTCGTTAGTAGTTTTGGATATTTAATTAATAAAATAAGTTAAATTATAGGTAGATAGAGGTAGAAATCTTAATTTGTTGTTTTTTTTTTATTTATTTAGTACCACAATATATTATGTTACTTAAAAAATTAGAAAGATGGTTGTGTACAAGTATGCACTTATATCTATAAGAGATCTCTGCCAGTGACCCTTGTTTTAAGTCCTAACTCAGTCATGGATTTAACAAAACCAGAAATTATAACAAGTCTTTCGCCTACAGGTTGTCGATATCATGCACGGGCTGGAACCACAAACAATCGAGTCTATAAACCTATTGAAACAGAAGAAAACGCCGTTCATTGTGGCGCTCAACAAGATAGACCGTCTGTACGACTGGCAGAGCGCGCAGAGAAAGGACGTGCGCGACATCCTGAAGATGCAGCAACCCAACACTCAGTTGGAGTTCGAGAAGAGGAGCAAGGATGTGATCATACAGTTCGCGGAACAGGTAAATGGTTACATTAAAGTATTAATTTTCGATATGTAAGTACTTATAATAGACTCAGGATCTGGCGGATGGCGCGAAAAAATGTCACCAGTTTACTGGTGTCAAAAATGTTTGTTTTAACACCAACAGCGTCAGTACTAAGCCAAACGGAGTTTCGTTTATGGACCGCGATCCACGCTACAGACCACTTCACGATATATTATTATAGCTTGGCAACTTCGTGCGGGACCCTCCTTCACGGTGACAGACGGTGGGGGAGGCAAGGAACTTAGATGTCAGCGGTTAGCGGGCGGTGTAGCGGGGAAGGCGACACTTCTCTGCATGTATGCGTTACCGCGTCCCCCGTCTGTTACCCCGCAGGAGGGTCCCGCACGAAGTTGCCAAGCTATAGTCCGATTGCGCGTTTCCATAGGGATAAACATGTAGATGCATACAATTTATGCATCTACATGTCTTTAATAAAAACTGCTCATGAATGCGCATTTACCTCTGGTTCCCGATGGCTTCAAAACTGGGAAGCTGCAAAAAATTATCTTTCGGGAACCAATATGTGAATGGGAATTTTCGAACACGTGTAGATGCAAAAATATTATGCTCGCAAAACTCATCGCCATAAACCTACAATGTATACTTATAGCCGTTTTCACTAAACCTAGGAAACGCCTAAATCAAATGCTTAGCCCTAAGGTGACAGTTCTTGTAGGTGAAAACTGTCACTTATCGGCTAAGCATTCGAATTAGGCGTTTCCTAGGTTTAGTGAAAACGGCTGTTAGTCTAATATTTGCGAAAAACCAAATATAACTTTTACAGCAGCCAGCTACGTTTCTAGTCCTACATCCATTTATAGTCATATTTTTGATGACTTTCCAGGGTCTCAACGCAGCTCTGTTCTACCAAAACCCGGACCCGCGCACGTATGTGTCGCTGGTTCCGACGTCCGCGGTGACGGGCGAGGGCATGGGCAACCTGCTGGCTATGATCGTGCAAGCGTGCGAGGGACCGCTGCACAAGCGGCTGGTGTTCTCGCACCAACTGCAGGCCACTGTGCTTGAGGTTAGTGTCCACTGCTGGCAGAGGTCTCTTGTACAGTGCGACAAGGCTATCTTGGCGCGTGGCCAAAATCGGTACTAACACCGCTATCTTGTGATACTGTTTGATAGTCCGCTCTGTCAGTATAACGCTATTGTATGTTGTGTTGTTTTTGCTTACTATCAACTATTTTAAACTAAAATCGAGGAGATTTTTCAAGTGCCAAGAGAGCCTTATCGGACTGTAGCTTGGTAGTGGGGGAGGAAAATCAGTAGTAGCTAGTAGCGCTGTGGAGACCTATTGTATTGTAAAGATAAAAAGGAAAAAATAATCGTAGTAATGTGGAGACTAGTGTACAAAAAATAAAGTTTTGAATTATCTTGGATTCCATACATCCATGTGGTCATTATCCTTTGTTGTCCAACTGTCTGTCCGTCTTTTGGTGTTTCTGTAACGACCCATTATTTGAGTAACTATTAAAGATATGGACATGAAATTAGGAATAGTTGTAGATAATAATGGCCTGCTGTCATGGCAATCATAAAAATTATAAATCGGGGGAATAGCCGGGTCGTTAAAAATTCAAAATGAAATAACGATATTAAGTGGGGTATCATATATATGAAAAGCCGTTTCTTGTGTATTCTAAAACTGATTTTTATTTATTTTATCCCCCCTCCCCCCTTATCTCTAAAGTATACCGATCGAAAAATCTGAAATGATTATGATTACTAGGGATTAATGTATATTTTACGGGAGAAATAAAATCATTTATGTATCTATTATATATTTTTTGGTATTAACAATTAAAAAACAAAGTTAAGTTTGCGGTTCGGAAAAAGAAGTGATTCTTTTGGCTTTATTTTTTGTAATGTAGTACGGTACCCTCGGTGCGCAAGTCTCGCACTTGGCTGATTTTTTTTACAATCTGTTGCATTTTGTAGGTGAAAGCGATCCCCGGGCTGGGCACGACCATCGACACGATCCTCATCAACGGCACGCTGCGCGAGGGCGACACCATCGTGCTGGCGGGCACGGACGGGCCCATCGTCACGCAGATCCGCTCGCTGCTCATGCCGCAGCCCATGAAGGAGCTGAGGGTCAAGGTACGGTTCATTCAAACACTTCACTCTGTACTTAGCACATTGTGCCCAGGGTGAAAGCGATCCCCGGGCTGGGCACGACCATCGACACGATCCTCATCAACGGCTCGCTGCTCATGCCGCAGCCCATGAAGGAGCTGAGGGTTAAGGTACGGTTTATTCATAAAGCCCAGTTGGTCAAGCAGCACAACAGAATTTTGTCGGACTCTCTCTATCTATACTGCTCTAGTAAATTAGCCTTTACTGTATTTCCGTTTAAAGGGAACTATTGAAGACTAAATTAAAAAACATTGTGAAACTTAAGAACAGAAGCCCTATCTATCTTTAATGGCTGGCATAAATGATATATGAGATATCAGCGCGGTCTTCCGTGACCAACTTAACGATTGGAATCCATAGGACAGCAAGACGCCGAGATCGGTGGTATCGTTATGTGGTTGACATCCAACAAATTCGCACGAAACGCTTTTACGAAAACTTACACGTTTCTGATACGAACCACTAAGGTGTGGAATGCCCTTCCAGCCTCCGTTAGCTATATATAATCGGGGTTCCTTCAAGAGACTTAATAGGCATTTTCTAGGCAAGCGCGCTCGAACCTAGACCTCGTAATTGTTTTCAATCAGGCATGATTGTCGTCAAGCGCAAGCCTATCTACATTAAAAAAAACAACAGGACAATCCGGAGTGCATATGTCATTTTCGTTCCATTAGGACGGTCGGCAGCTTTCTGTGGCAATCGCGAATATGTCATATGGCTACGGCTGCAGGATGTCGAGCATTATTCAGTGCATTGTATAACAATGTTCTCTAATGCACTTCAACATCTTAGTTTTAAAATCTTCCAAAACCAAAGTTGGAAGTTCTCACGTGGGCATGAAGGGTGTTTTTTAATTTTTATTGCATGGTTATTGTTTCTCCAAGGTTTCTAAGTATTGGAATGATTTTTCTTTTGTTCTATCAGAACGCGTACATAGAGCACAAGGAAGTGGTAGCGGCGCAGGGAGTGAAGATCGCGGCCAAAGAGTTGGAGAAAGCCATCGCTGGACTCAACTTGCTCGTGGCGCAGAAACCAGACGAAGTCGAAGTACTGAAGTGAGTTGCTTGATTCTGATACAAAAGTAACAACATCCTCGGTGCAGGTGTCACGGGTTCGATTCCCATCAATTTGAACCTAATCATCATCGAGTGTGTATATTTGTTACTCCTTCACGTCACAACTACTGAACCGATTTGGCTGAAATTTGGAATGGAGATAGAAAAAGAAGAAACACTTTATTGCATCCAACACACAATTACAAAGAAAAAAAAGATACATAACACAGAACAAAAAAGATAAGAGTAATGGTATGCAAAGGCGGCCTTATCGCTGCAAGAGATCTCTGCGGGACAACCTTGATATTATCTAGGTATAAAATCTATCAAGGCAAACCTTGATAGATTCTACCTTGTATTAAAACAGGTTACTTTTTATCCCGGAAAAATACATGGCTTCCGCGGGATTTGTGAAAACCCGAAATTGACCCGCTAAGTAATTTCTAAAGAAGCTCGGGACTGGTCTGGTAGGAGGCTTCGGCCGTGGTTAATTAGACCACCCTACCAGCAAAGATCTACCGCCAAACGATTAAGTTTTCCGGCGATATGCTGTGCAAAAACCGTAAGCCGGGGTGAGTTTAATTATCCCTCCCAATTTAGTACGATAACATCATCGACTGTGTATATCCTCAGGGAGGAAGTGGCCAGGGAGCTGAAGTCTGCGCTGTCGTCCATCAAGCTGTCAGAGCGGGGCGTGTACGTGCAGGCGTCCACCCTCGGCTCCCTCGAAGCCCTGCTCGAGTTCCTTAGGACTAGCAAAATTCCTGTGAGTATCACTAACTAAAATAATTTAAAAATTAAAAACACTACTACCCTGAGGTAAAACGACTTTTTCCAAAAAAATATAGCCTATTTTACTCGGAATGATGTAATAGTAGTTTATGAAACGGATGCATAATGGGGGTATTAAAACATGAGTGTGAGTTTAAAAAACGAGCCGCAGGCGAGTTTTTTAATAGTATCACACGAGTGTTTTAATACCTAATTATATGTAGAGTTTCATACACTACTTTATCTACGCTCAAATTATCATAAATCCAAACCATAAAATCTTGCTTACGTTTGTCGTAAATCCTTCACTTTGTTGGTAAAAGATTGTGGGTCATTTTTAATTTTGTTGCAATTAATAAAATGTCAGGTGGAGTTAAATTTTCTTTAGTAGGTTTCACTGCTAGACATTTTTCCGCGATAAGTTTTGACTAAGTATCAAAAATAACACATTGAAATGTTAAAAGTTAGGTATGGCGCCAAAATTCAGTTGTAAACTGCGTATAGTCTGTTAAAAAAGTCATGAAACAAAAGAGAGTAGAAAAATATTTATACAAGTCAGTTAAAGTATATTTTTAGTGGAAAATTAAATTATCAAAAATTATACATAATTCTTTTCAATATTCTGTATGAACACACTTGTTAATCAGTCATATAAGGCAGGGAAAAATTATTGTTTCCGTGAATTAATTGTTGTCTATGGTCGATGTTCCTTGTCAGTGATGGTCGATCATGGCCCATCCCATGACTACCAACTACTTAAATGTTGTCTGTGGACTCCATATATAAAAAACAAAATTGAGGATTGGCTCTACACTCTCTTTTGGCTATGACGACCACAGAGAAAAGAAAGTTATTCCCTGGTCTGTGATGACGACACATAAAAATACAGGAACACAGAGCCGAGTATCGTAATGGAAATTATTCAACTATCTAGAGATATTTCCATAGTACAGCGATGTAATAATGAATAACTTTTTAATAATTATAGAAGTCTGTGAATAAAGTAGGTCAATATGTGACACATTTTGATTTCATAATTCGAACTTTAAGCAATGAGCGTAGATAAAGATTATAACGATACGCCATTTGTCCATATCTATTCAGCCGTTCAGAAGTCGTTGTGGAATAAAGAATCTCACATACATACATACATACATACATACATACATACATACATACATACATACATGCATACATACATACATACATACATGCATGAACCCTAAAAACATGACACTCCTTTTTTGGACAGTCATGTAATCATGTAAAAATTTTTTGTGCTATATTAAATTCCGAATATGAAAATCAAATTCCCAGTGCCAATGGTTCTTAAAAAACACTATTTGATTTTCCTAGAATTTTTTTTTTATATTTGGTTCATGAGAAAACTTGATATCACCTTTGGTCATTCTTATTTATATTATAAAAAATAGTAGATTATGTGTTTGTTTGTTTGTGTGTCCAGTACTCCGCCATCAGGATAGGGCCGGTGGTGAAGCGTGACGTCATGAAAGCGTCCGCCATGCTGGAGCACGACTCGCAGTACGCCACTATCTTGGCGTTTGATGTCAAGGTGAGTTGATTCTACATACGATAATACCAAATCCGTTGACGAATCGGAGTCATTAAAATGTCTCGTAAAGCAATAGGTATTTGTAAGTAACAAAACGTTACTACGTGTCCACCACGAAGAGTTTTCGTAATGTATCTATGTACATGAAAAGGAAAAGAGATTTCTTGCGGGGTGCAACATAGCCCTTCTCAAAAGCGCCGAATCAGGCGAGAGTTGCATCCTCTACATTTTCCATGAAAAACTTTCGATACTTTTTTGCGGATCCCATGTTTCAATAGTTATTTGTTATGCAAGGGCGCAAAGTGGATTTTTGGGCCGAGTGTCAAATTTGAATACTGAGCGGCGAAGGATTCTAGGGTTGAACCCTGAGCGCAGCGAGGGGTTCAAAGAATAGAATCCTGAGCATAGCGAGGCATTCAAAGACACGAGACCCAAAAAAATTTGCGCCCGTACAGAACACAAAATTTTTCATCTCACCACAGCGAGGAAAATCACCAGAAGAACACTTAAGATCGGCATTGCGAGTTATGTTACATGTTGGTTTTGGTAACTCTGAATAATTTCACTTACTGAAACCACCTTCAATCATCACTCACCTTATTTCAAAGTTAAAACAAAAAAATAATGAATAAAGTAATAAAAATATTAGGTATTTTCATTTAATCACGATTGGAAACATAGACAACTAACACTAGACTAGACCAGAAAAAAAATGAGAAACTTTTTTTTTAACTTTTTTTTTTAATGCGTTCTAAAATAGGAACTTCTAAAAACCAAAGATAATATAAAATTTTAAATTTTTTTTACAATAATTACATAAACAACTAGGAAAAATCATGGATTTAATCAGATTTCTTTTATAATTAATGAAACTAAATAGGAGTTATTATATTTATTGATATTCTAAGAAAAAGTAAAAATAAAATAACTAATGTACCTATACAAACTCTAAGGTCGAACTTTTTTACTGAACGTATGTGTTATTAGAAAAAAAAAAGAAGTCTTCAGCTTGACATTGACATGACACGTAATTCGAGTTTGACGTTGGAAATGCTTTTCGGCCCAAGGGCCGGAAGGGATTTTCATACTACTTTGTCTCCCTTGGGAAAAATGAAAATGCTTTGGCGGCCTAGGGAATATAATAGCATTTCCCGCCCGCATTTCGGGCATTAAAAAACGCTTTTCCGAGCGGGTGAGATGAAAAAGTAATTTCTCGCACACAGATTGAACGCGACGCACAAGAGATGGCGGACAACTTGGGCGTGAAGATATTCGCCGCGGACATCATCTACCACCTGTTCGACAAGTTCACGGCCTACCGCGAGGAGCTGAAGCAGAAGAAGCGCGAGGAGTTCAAGCACATCGCCGTGTTCCCTTGCAAGCTGAAGGTACGTGGACCTTAACAAAATGGCGGACAACTTGGGTGTGAAGATATTCGCCGCGGACATCATCTACCACCTGTTCGACAAGTTCACGGCCTACCGCGAGGAGCTGAAGCAGAAGAAGCGCGAGGAGTTCAAGCACATCGCCGTGTTCCCTTGCAAGCTGAAGGTACGTGGACCTTAACAAAATGGCGGACAACTTGGGTGTGAAGATATTCGCCGCGGACATCATCTACCACCTGTTCGACAAGTTCACGGCCTACCGCGAGGAGCTGAAGCAGAAGAAGCGCGAGGAGTTCAAGCACATCGCCGTGTTCCCTTGCAAGCTGAAGGTACGTGGACCTTAGCAAAATGGCGGACAACTTGGGTGTGAAGATATTCGCCGCGGACATCATCTACCACCTGTTCGACAAGTTCACGGCCTACCGCGAGGAGCTGAAGCAGAAGAAGCGCGAGGAGTTCAAGCACATCGCCGTGTTCCCTTGCAAGCTGAAGGTACGTGGACCTTAACAAAATGGCGGACAACCTGTACGATGACACATAAAAGCCAAGAAGTTAATTAAGGGCCCCCTCCATTAAGTAGCTTTGACATTCTCGCAATTTTATACAGATCACAATATGGGGAATATTCCTTGGCTCTGTATCTATTGTAAGTGTATCTGTCTTCTTCTTCACCGCTCTTATCCCACATTACGTGGGTCGATACGCCTTCTTTCACTCATTCTTTATCGGTTGCAGATAGAGGGACGAATGGTCGGTCCCTTTTACGTCTCAACACTCTTATCCATACAACGCGATAAGACTAACTTTTGTCTAAAAAAATTGAATGGAAAAGGAGGATGTGGACACAAACACACATACACGTTTGCATGCACGCACCCACTCACGTACGCGTACGCATGCACACACACGCACACGCAATATCATTTGTGGTTTGTTGCAGATTTTGCCGCAATTCGTGTTTAACTCCCGTGACCCCATCGTGGCCGGAGTGATGGTGGAAGCGGGCGTTGTCAAAGAAGGAACGCCCATTTGTGTACCTAGTAAAGAAGTATGTTATGAGTATGAATTATGTTTTAAAAAAAACTATTTACTAAAAAAAAACAATGTACCAAAAATACTCGACGGCTTGATCGATTTTTACTATTTTTGTGTATATGCCTGAGAATAGGACGTAAACTATTATTCATACCCCTTAGTGAGAAGTAATTTATATTGCAAAACAACGTTTACTAGGTCAGCTCGAATTTAATAATAAATTGAGAGACTACATAGATAGATAGAAATTTTTTATTGTAAACCAAAAGCAACAAGAAATAAAAACAAATAAAAAAATGTACAAATATGGCGGCCTTATCGCGACACAGCGATCTCTACATACAATAATTGGTTGTTCAGTTCGTGGAGCTCGGCATCGTGACGTCCATCGAGGTGAACCACAAGCAGGTGGAGACGGCGCGCAAGGGGCAGGAGGTGTGCATCAAGATCGAGCCCATCCCCGGCGAGTCGCCCAAGATGTTCGGCCGGCACTTCGACGAGACCGACTTCCTAGTCAGCAAGGTCAGAGTTGTAAAGTTCGTTCGCTTTCATTTTGTCGCGCGGCCGGTTGCGGCGGCGGTACTCTCACAGGACATTAAATGACTGTGCATCAAGATCGAGCCCATCCCCGGCGAGTCGCCCAAGATGTTCGGCCGGCACTTCGACGAGACCGACTTCCTAGTCAGCAAGGTCAGAGTTGTAAAGTTCGTTCGCTTTCATTTTGTCGCGCGGCCGGTTGCGGCGGCGGTACTCTCACAGGACATTAAATGAATGTGTATCAAGATTGAGCCAATCCCCGGCGAGTCGCCCAAGATGTTCGGCCGGCACTTCGACGAGACCGACTTCCTAGTCAGCAAGGTTAGTGTGTAAAGTTCGTTCGCTTTCATTTTGTCGCGCGGCCGGTTGCGGCGGCGGTATTCTCAAAGGACATCAATTAATGACTGTGCATCAAGATCGAGCCCATCCCCGGCGACTCGCCCAAGATATTCGGCCGGCACTTCGACGAGACCGACTTCCTAGTCAGCAAGGTTAGTGTCGTAAACTTCGTTCGCTCTCATTTTGTCGCGCGGCCGGTTGCGGCGGCGGTATATTCTTAAAGGACATCTAAATATGACTGAAATGAAATGAAATGAAATGAAATGAAATATCTTTATTTCACATAGGCCTAATATATAGGCGCTTGTAAATGGTCCTTATGATATTTGTCACATTTGAATGGCGATAACTCCAATCAAGATCGAGCCAATCCCCGGCGAGTCGCCCAAGATGTTCGGCCGGCACTTCGACGAGACCGACTTCCTAGTCAGCAAGGTTAGTGTCGTAAACTTCGTTCGCTTTCATTTTGTCGCGCGGCCGGTTGCGGCGGCGGCATATTCTTAAAGGACATGTAAATATGACTGTGCATCAAGATTGAAAGTACTACTGTTATGCTCGTTTTCACCAACACTGAAACGCCTAAGCCGTAGGGTGACAGTTTTCACTTACAACAACTGTCACCTAAGGGCTTAGGTGTCCCTTAAAATGTTGGTGAAAACGAGCAACTAACCGAATCATCGCATCACTCTGTCCACGAGATGTACTTCTATTGTGTGAATAGATGCTTGACAGATACGATAACTTTTGCGGCTTAGCTTTGCCTGCGATTATTAATATTCATAAATCCCAATGACGACCTCCGTGGTTGAGTGGTTAGCGTGCCGGTTTTCAAGGCGCCGCCATCTCTGAGGTTCCGGGTTTGAGCCCCGGTCGGGGCAATGTAGAAAAATAAGTTTTCTACACTGTCTTGGGTCTAGGTGTTGTGGTATCTTCGTTGTTTCTGATTTCCATAACACAAGTGCATATAAGCTACTTACTATGGGATTGGAGCAATGTATGTGATGTTGTCCTCTATATATATATATATATATATATTTATTATTAATTTATTTATTACCAATATGTTTGTTGTAACTTGTAAAGACGCTGGCAGAGCACTCATACTTTCAAAAGATTTTTAGTTTTAAATTTCAGATAAAATTTTCAGACAAAATATAATATTGAACAGAAATAGATAGGATCATCTATATTTACGTTGCTGCGATAGGAATATCTTCAAAGCTAGACCATAAATATGTTTCATCGGAATGAATTAGTTATTTTTTGTGTACGCTCTCAAAGGAACGCTCGTGAAAGTTTTATCGGTGCATGATCATCGTTACTTTTTACACTCATGGTTTCCTCAGTTCTACCGTTTTGCATGTTATATTTCTGAGAATATTAACCGCGATTTTTACTCACTTAAAAGTGGGGGGTGTTAGGTTATTTTCGTTACAGAATTTCTGGATTCGGTCACCACGCTCAAGGCCCGCGATAGAGCGGGCCGGTGGGAGTGGGGGGTGTTCGGTTATTTTCGTTACGGAATTTCTGGATTCGGTCTCCACGCTCAAGGCCCGCGATAGAAGCTATGCAATAGCTTAAAAGTAATTTTTCACACTCTGATCGCCTATCAAATAAACGTGGAATATCGGTGGAATAGTTATACTCTGCTTTATCATTGTCTGTCATCAATTATTTGATAAATTATATTCGAAGTATAAGTCGAAAAAGACAAAACAGAGTATAAAACTATTCCACCTCTATTCCACGTTTATTTTTAATAGAAGAGGTAGAAGTATACTGTATAAGTACCCTGATTGCAATTTCACCCGATGTTAAGGTGTTTCGTCTCTATCAGCCCGTGCAATTCAAAATTTATTTAGTTTTCCGCAAATATTAGACTAACTACATACTTCTTGTAGATTTATGGCAATGAATTTTGCGGGCATAGTATTTATGCATCTATATGTTTTTCGCGCTTGTCTTGTATGTTTATTTATAACAAAATTATTATACCTCGTATCGTATCTTTCATACGGCTGGATGAATTTTGACAGTTATGGAATTGTTTATACATTTGTTCAAAAACCCCAAGTGTCTATTGATAGAATTTTGGAAAAAATCAAAATGGCGGAAATTTAAGCGCTAAATTGTAAGTCATTAACAAAAAAGAAATGAACAAATCTATTAAGTGGGGCATCAAAATGAAGGAAATTAAAAAGAGATTAAAAAAATATGTTTAAAAATTGTTTTGGTTTATTGTGCATTGCTAGCAACTTTATAACTTGACATTTTTGCAGTCGGATTTTTGTAACCATCACACCTTTTTAGAATCTAATTATGTAACATGCATCGTGCATCTATGTTGTGCCTAAGCAAATCGACCTCTAACATTTATTGCTTCCACACGTCAACGATTGTTTGAACTGGAGGTATCAGGTATACAATGCGCAAATATCAATACGGCGCCGGTGCGTTGTTGAACCGTTTACTCCACACATCCGTTCTATTCCCGTACCCAAACATTTTCACTTCGGATATGCGCTGTTAACAGTTTTTACGCGAAATCAGTTCAGAAACCTCGGAGAAATCGGTAAATGATACCTTTATTATAATAATTGGTCAAGTGCGAGTTGGACTTGGGCACGAAGGGTTCCGTAACATTCATTTATATCTATAACGTAGCGAGATGATGATACAGAATACAGAGCTATCAATAATACCCCACTACTATGGTCCAGAACTCTCAATTTTACTTTACTTGTACCTATTCTACACAGATTATTATTAACTAAAAACTGAAAATTAGCAAAACTAGTTTATAGTATTTGTTGTTATAGCGGCAACGGAAATACAACATCTGTGAAAATTTCACAGAAATAAAAATGGGCACACTTGATTTTTGCCATTTTGGCGCTGATTGCGTAAAGCGTAACCTGGCGTGAACGTCTATGGAACTAAAATAAAATGAAATTCAAAACGACGACGGTCACAAGCAACAAATCACAAATGTCAATTTATATTCCGACTTTTAATTCGATTCGTAAAATGACGTTTCGTATTTTTTTATACTCCAATAAATCGCTATGTTTCACCTTTAAATGTTATAAAATAAGACACGAGGGTTTCTAAAGTTAGACTTTTATGTAAAATTACTTGGATTATATTTTATTCAGCTTATTTAAGTAATTAAATGACATTTAGAAACGTCATTTTACGAATCGAATTAAAAGTCGAAGTGTAGTACCGTGGATGTTCGAGAGTGGCGCTTCAAATCGGCACACAAGCAAATAATTTAAAAAATAAAAAGACACGACTGCCATGTGCATAAAGAAACTCGCATTATTTTATGTAAAATTACTTGGATTATATATTTTATTCAGCTTATTTAAAAAATTAAATGTCATTTAGAAACGTCATTTTACGAATCGAATTAAAAGTCGAAGTATAGTACCGTGGATGTTCGAGGGTGGCGCTTCAAATCGGCACACAAGTAAATAATTTAAAAAATAAAAAGACACGACTGCCATGTGCATAAAGAAACTCGAATGAATCCTAAAAACATTACACCCCTTTTTTGGGCAGTCGTGTAAAAAAAGGAACTGTCAGATGTACAGAATGATTAATTCATAGAATGGACATCAGTGGCTTGCCCGCATTTCATTGAAGTGCAAGCGTGAATGCAGGCCACGCCCCGCGCGGCTCCATTGATCTCCGCTGCAGGTCACTGGGTCGAGGGGACCGACGGAGGGGTAGCTAGATACACGACGGTATTATTTTATGGAATGCACTTCCCTTAGAGGTACGGCAGTCTAAAACGCTTAACATATTTAAAAACTCGGTAAAGAAGCATTATTTTGAAACTCGGGCTACTTAATGACGACTAAGTATTATTTGTTTATTTGTAATATAACGGAATATATACATATACTAGCTGTTGCCCGCGGCTCCGCCCGCGTGAATTACGATTTTTCTTACATATATCAAGGAATTCTACGGGAATTCCTTGATTTTCGCGGGATTTTGGTGTGATGTTGTACAGAAACCTGTTCTTACTTCGCACGGGTTATCTTGTGGTGATTTTGAAAACTCCTTTTTTTAATAAAAAATATAAAGTTTCATTAATACGTAGTTGAAAGATCAGAAGGACGATTTTAACTGTCGATATTTCGACCCAATGGCACAGGTCGTGGTCACTACGTGACCACGACTTGTACCAATGTATCGAAATATCGACAGTTAAAATCGTCCTTTTCATTGTGATTTTTATTCTGAAACCACGAAATATGTCAAAAATTATTAAATCATGTGAAAAGTTGTACTGGTGGTAGACATCTTCTTTCAGAGTTCGGCCCGGTAGGTACCACTGGGATAAAATACTCTACTAACAATATTCCCCAGCCCAAAATAAGAGTCTGTTAAAAATCTTTGCTTCATCTCAATACAATCCCAAGTATCAGAATGGGCAATGGCTATATATTTCTTTACGTATAAAAAGACCTATGACGGTCATTCGGTTAGGACCAGTTAAGACCTGAGAGTTAAAAATATTTGTGAACCATTATTTTACTCTTTCCATGTTGCGGATGATAAAAAAAGACGTGGCACTCTGGGAATTTCCACAAGTCTCAACAGTGCCATCTTAATATAAAGTCAAGGAACAGTACATTACATGACAATTAATTTTATTAACAAAAATTCGGTAGTACGTATCTCCAAGTTTTACATTCAAGTTTCACACAATTTGTAGAGATGGCGCGATAGGGTATAACGTGGTGATAAATTCATGATTTTTGTTCACCCTAAAAGTAAAAAATCGTAAACCATACAAAATCTTCTGCTAAGCATATTTATTTACGGCTGTAAGGGTATTCCAGCCTGACTTGAGCCCTTACGTCCTAGCCCTAGGTGCTTGTCCATTCCGAGTTTCAAGTCACACTTACTTGAACTCATCGATAAAGGTTCTGATGTGTATAATTTCTGAACTACAAAAGTGATGATGATAAAATTTAAAGGAAATAATCTTTAAAGAACCTCCTTTCTAACAAAAAAAGAATGAATAAAATCGGACAACGGGTTAATGAATTATAAGTAAATACACATTTTGATTTTGATGCCGTCTTCCAGGGAAACCATGATGAATACCGGGACAAAAAGTATCCTATGTCCTACCTCGGAGTATGAACTATAATCATGTCAAGTTTCATTTAAATCCATCCAGCGGATTAGCCGTGATGCGCGGTCGTGAAACAGACAGACAGACAGACAGACAGACAGACAGACAAAAATGAAACAAATTACAGTTTTGGCTTCAGTATCGACTAAATAGTATCCTCCAATAAAAATTTTCAAAATATCTTCAATGTACAGAATTCGACCCTTTACAGTTTTATTATAAGTATAGATATAGATATTATAAGTATTGAGTATATATTATATAAGTTTTTTTATATAATATTTATTATTATTTATATATTTATTTTATTATTTTTATTTTTGTATTCTAGTGTATGTAGTAATACGTATTTATTTGAATTTAGGTATTAATATTATAGTGTTGCACCACCTGCAGTCCGTGATTCCTCTGTATTTTCCTTATCTGCAGGTTGCCTGGCAGAGATCGCTTTTTAGCGATAAGGCCGCCTTTTGTACTTATTTAATTTTTACTTCGTTATAGTATTATGTTTTGTGGTGTACAAATAAAGTGTTAAATAAATAAATAATAAATAAATACCTCGCTGCCTCGTATTCGCTCTGCTGGATAACTTCACGTCTTATCGACGATATTATTTCAGCTGTAAAAAAAATAAGATGCTAGTTGATTTTCAGATCTTTATTTGAAGTGAAAACTTTTTAGGTGCTTCGGGCAATTTTGTGAAGGAAAAAAACCATTGAATTCGCGACACTGTTACCGTAACCGATACTCCTGTTTGAGTTATCACTTGTTCCCGAGAGCCATGTCTTTATTTTATACAAAGGAATGATGATTCAGGCAGGACGTTCATACATTTCAAAACTATTATTTGGAAAAATAGATTTAATAGAGTGTAGTTCTTTGACGCCACTCACAGTGTGCGTAACGACTAGGACGACAAGAAGAACTCAAAACTAAACAATAATGTTATAATTCCGAGAACATGAAAGCATAAATCTTTCTTTAATCCACAATTTATAAAGCATTCGGTATGAACTCGGCAGTTTTCCGTCACTGCGCGAAGGTCGCTTTATTTTTGGACGTGTGACGTCACACGCTTTCCATACATTGGGTAAGAGCTGCGAACGTCTATTGGGATAACACTTTAGTTAAGAAGTCAGTTTTATTTTTCGGAGATATTTTTCGTTGTAGAATATTGAAATGCGTACGCAGATACCTATAGGCTATTGGCAGTAAACGCACTGTAATATCGCCTATAGTGCTTTTTGACCAGAAACATGCAGCACCTAATGCTTCGCAATGGCTAATTCACGCCTAAAATCTGTGTTCACGGCATTATTTGGCATTGCAGTGGTAGCCCGTAGCTATACCAATGCAGAAGTATTCTGCAATAAGAGTTCCCCAAATTGTAGTGACCGGTGACTGATCATAATTATCATAATGTATTTCAATAGTTATTATTTCCTATATCCCTAGATATATTTAGGATGGATTTTTCGATCGCTAGATAATCGTTCATTAAGGAATAAATATGATGTTTTGACAGATTTTGTATGGCATATGTTTCAAATTTAGTCCTCAGATAGTTTGAAAAACCAGCCCTTGGTCGCTAAAACGTTAGCGATGCTTGTGTATATCTGTTACTCCTTCATTTTATTGAACTGGTCGAACAGAAATTTGTACAGGAGATAGAATATCCTCTGGATTTGGATTGACTTGGACACACCTTTTGAAAATGTCTATGGCAGGATTTTTTTGGAGTATTTCATCTCGTGTACCTAGTCGATATAGCAGAGTTTGCTCTCTACATTTGACATCTAGATATAAGAGTGTACATATACCAACCAACAACCTAATCAATAGTGTATAGGCGAGTCGGAACCTTGGAAAATTTTCCCACGACTACACAAAGTAGACCTGGATATGTATAGAAGTTATTGAGGTTTGTTTCTACTCCCGCTCAGAAAGTTCCAGAAGTGTTTACATTGTTAGAGCATGTGGCGTTATTGGAGCTACTCTATGCTATTATTATGTCGAGGAGCTTCCCGTAACGCGTCCCGGTAATGTGGGGATTTATGTTTTCGCTAACAGCTCTACCGGTGTGCCCGATCGAACACATTAAACATTATAAATCTTCAGAAAACTCTACCAGAAAACTAATTTTTCCGAACAGACGAAATGTTAGTTGGTGATCTACCTATATAAGAATTTTTTTAACCCAACATCGGAACGAAAAGAAGTAATACTTAATAAGCAACAGCAAAGAAGTGTTGGTCTTTTTTCGTTCTTGCTGAAAACGACTTGTCATTTCGGGCAAAGTGGAAGGCACAAGGCCACGCGAAGGTCGCCCATGCGATGGACTGACCAAGTCAAGGCTGCTGTTGGTGATACCTTGCATGAGTGCACCATGGATCGCGACAAGCAGGGAGAAATGACGTAAGCTCGTAAAAAGAAATAACATCTACCTCAAGCAGAGTTTCAAATGAGATCGTTACGACCGGTCTGTAAAGAGCGAAACTACGAACACAAACTCAACTCAAAATATCTTATTTCACGTTACGCCTAACGTACAGCCTCTTGTAAAACGTCAATATGATATTTGTCACATATATATATATGGTGATAACTACAAGTCGGCTTAAAGCTAAGTTTACGAGGGTTCAAACGTGTCCTGCACTGACAAGAAGCCCACAACTAACTCAACCGGGTTTCGTTTTTTGTTCTCACCGTTTCACAATGGCTCTTAAAATCTAATTGAGCTAGTAGGTATAATAACAACAGTTTATTATCACTCCCAAGGATTTGCCTCATGTAAGTAATCCTTAGTACTATAGTAAACTTTATTAATGAGCATTCGTTTCACAGCCACTTTGAACTTTGTATTGGGGGATATTTCACTAGAGAAAACCAGAACAAAATCAGAGGCTTACGCTAGTCAAACTGTATAAAATTCATTCATTATTTCTAAATCTGTCGACCTAGGCCATGAAAATCAGCATTTGGAACCCTGCCCAGTCCCAACGTTCAAATTAAAGTGCGCACAATTTTAGTGTATTTTTTTCTCAGAGTGCTCAATGACTCAACAATCAATGGGCAATGTTGCAGTTGTAGACATTTCTTCTTCCAACAATTTAAAGCCTGCCAGCTCTTGAAAGCTTCCTTTTATTATTATACGGGTATTGAATATGTCTATAACAGTTTTATTTTAATTGAGTATTAGAAAGGTCGTAAAAATTACAATCAAAACTGGACTTTGACCGAAAGCTCTGTTAAATAATGTGTGTCTGGATATTTTTCTTATTTAGGAGGTTCCCTGTGTTCCCTTAAAATCGATAAGTTATATTCCACTCTAACTGCACACACAGGGTTCCATTTCATAGCATCTACCATCGTTCCTCCTGAAAATTATTCAAAAAATGAACCTTTTAGGTTGGCTTAAAAGTTATTTTCAGACTTATCGTAAAGCTATTAGTACTCGTAAATACATATTTTTGGCGGCATTCGCTGAATTTGCATGTTATTGTCGAATTTGACCGAGATCGAGAATTTGTCGAGTTTGATTTGCTGTTCATTTATTCAGATATAATAAGGCACTAACAGACAAAAAACAGATAATCGCTTAAGAGTAAATCCACCCAAGCAACTCGGAGACCTCGCTTAACTCGGTCAAGCAAAAGTTGCAACTAATGCTTTTACTTGAACGTGGGTATACTTTCGCATTTTCTCACCAAATAAAAGGCATTTTACATTGCGATAATATGGTAACACCAGTCCAAACTCAGAATTTACATTAAAAATTTTGTAAAAAAACAAGATTTACCTCAATTTAAAATTACACACGAACTACTTATGCATGGAACAAGGCTCGCCTTATGATATCGCAACTATCACATCGTGTGCACGAACGTTGCCTGTATTAGGTAGTAAGTAGTAACTAGTAAGTACTATACATATAATACTCGTTCGTCGTTGCACGCACACTAGCGCATATGCCATAGCGTCCTGATGCACACATTCGCAATGACCGGGTCAAATCTTCGCAGCTCCATTGATATTTTCGCGGCGCGGTTTCATTGATGAAATATGGCAGCGTTGCTTCATAGTTCATGCCTAGTCGTCATTCAGTAGAATTGCTTTATATAAATAACGTTACGTTTCTTGTCAATGGGTTCGTTATGTAAATCTTATTTTTGCATGACTGTTTGCTACTCGACCACAACACAACTCCCACTGAAAGGATTTGAATGTTTATACTCGGCATTACATAATAGAGATTATACTCGGATCCTGGATTAATAAATAGACTGTAGGCTACATTTTACCACGGGATTTGTTAAAAACTGAATTTCTACGCAGGCCAATTCGTGAATGAAACCTACCTAAACCCTCTAAACCCTACATAAATCATGGATTCTTGATAACTGGCTACGTGGGTGTATCCACGTGTGACGTGCATTGCAGGTTTCTATAGTTTCCCAAAGTATTAGTGCTATAATGCGATACAAACGGGCAACTACCGAAACCTCTATGTAATTTTTCTATGGAAATACATATTTACTCGTATTATGATTTTTTAACTTACAGTAGGTTACGTACCTTTGTTACGTACCTTTACCAAATATTTGTTGCTAGTATTAAGATATCCCATTATTTGCCTAACTTTAATAATTGTTGTATGTAACATAATACCAAAAGCTTTTTTTCGTTATTTTTTTATACCTACTTTAAAACAATAATCCTTCAAAATTATTTTTTCTATACTGTTCAATTACAAATTACCTAGATAATTGCTAATTTCATTTACTCTCTTGGTCTCATTAAGTTGGGGACCTTATTTAACTTTTCCATTTCCCTTCCAAAATTACATTCTAACGTTATCATTTGTTGCAATTAGGTACATATTTCCGTCAACGCTCAAAATGTACTTTACGCTAAAAATACACAACAAAATTGAATTACCCCAGATTCACCTATTTCGAATTAAGCCCCACCCTCGCGAGCTGTACCTACCTACGTAAATTGTATTCCGCGTTGCCTCCGTGACGTCACGGCTGAGGGGCTGCAGCAGCGGCGGCAGGTCGCCGGATGACCCAGTTCTTGCACAACCTGATCTATTTTCCCTATGACGTCATTGCCCCATTCAACCCCGGAAAGCTGAATCGATGCTCCGAAACTGGGTCGACCTGAATGGAAACCCCCTGTTACATTCATGCAGGCTATTTATAGCATCGTAATGGAATACACTATATTAAGAAAATGATGTTATTTAGGAACCCTTGTGTCTCTAAAAGGCTCAAAATATACATAAAAAGTCATATTTTGTAGAAAAAATAGAAAGACCGGTAGAATTATAGTATAGGTATAATGCATTCAAAGTTTTATAAATTTTATTCATTGATGTCCTTATTAATTTGGGCTGAAAAGTTAGTAGAAAATATGCGTAAAATTATATGTTAAAACTAAAAAGTGCAATGTCTTTTCATCAAATGTACTTGTAATTCAGATATTTTTTCTTCTTTTGCCAAAATTAAAAAAAAAAACTTTTCCCACTTTTCTCGGCACAATTGGCATTATATGTACGTACGAATAGCTGCGCTGGCGTTGGATGAAGCAAGGAGATATAATAAAGGTAAAATGCAGTGAAATATAACATCTAAAACAGAACTCCATTTTATATTTCCATGTGTGATTTCATTCATCGCTCGATAGATGAAGCTGTTTTCAATTAGCTCGCGCTAACGAGTTCAATACCAAATTTCACAAGTGATTGCATATGCGGTGCTTTTCCTGTTGCCATATGAGAAACTTTCATCCTAGGTTTTCAAAGATTTTCTTAGTCACACAAAAAAATACATTTGTTTCGTCTAGCCCAGTCTTTCCCAAAGTGGGCGATAACGCCCCCTTGTGGGCGCTGCAGGTCTCAAGGGGGGCGGTAAGAGACCCAGAAAGAAAATGGGGGCGTTGTGTCGAGGCGGGGGGGTGATTTGTAATTTTATTTAGCTAGTAGGCCTCTTAAACAACCTCTTAACTGCAAGAGCTCTCGACTCTCAACAACAACTTGTGAACATCAACTAATATGAATTAAAAGATTGCTCAAACTCGATTCTATATTTCTCTCCGCGTAGTTCATATATCTGTCATATTTTATTGAATATAGAAAAAATGAATCATCATGTCAATCGGTCGCTCCGTTTCGTAATGAAAGTAGACACAAATAAAAAGGCAACAGACACACTTTCGCATTTTAATAGTTATTAGTACTCGTAGATATCTATCATGTTTTAACAAGTTTTTGTTAAATAACCCGAATTGTGCATTCCTGTAGCAGTCGGATGATTCATTGAATACTTGTTCGGACTTGTTGAGTACGATTGAGCGTCGAATGAGATTAAAGAGTTTATGCATGTTTGTTTTATTCCTGTCGGTGCGTGCTGCTTAAGCATTTCTATATAAACAATGTAATATTTATTTTATTTTCATTTGTGGTCTCGCGCGTAATAGATGAGCACTACTTACACCTCCTCTACACTACTCGCGAAGTTGAACGTATTTCTCATTGCAAAACAATGTCGGAAGTAAAAAAGAAGAGACGGCAATAGTGTGCGGAATATATTAAATTCGGATTTATTGAAAATCCCACAAACCCATCGTCGCCTTTGTGTCTTCTATGTCTAAAAACATTTTCGAATGAAGCAATGAAGCCTTCAAGGCTGCAAGATCATTTGAATAAAATGCATCCAGATAAGAAAGACAAGAATGTAGCATATTTTCAAGACCTAGAGAAGAAGCATAATACACAGCCAAGTGTAGCAAAACTATTTTCGGCGGCTGCTAAGCAAGATGACGACGGACTTCGAGCTTCGTACAATATCTCTTTGTTAATTGCTCAAAAAGGCAAACCACATAACATCGGAGAAGAGTTAATATTGCCAGCAATAAATGAAGTAATAACTACTGTGCTTCATAAACCGGCCGCAGATATTATCCGAAAAATTCCTTTGAGTAATAATTCTGTGCAAAGACGAATTGATGAAATGGCTGAAAACATTGAAGAATCATTGTGCGATCACCTGAGGACAAGTCAATTCTCAATTCAGCTCGATGAGTCCACTTTACCAACTAATGAAGCATTGTTGTTGTCTTACGTGAGGTTTATTAAAGATGAGAAAATATGTGAAGAACTATTATTTGCTAGAAATTTAGAGACCGATACAAAAGGTGAAACCATATTCAATACATTGGAAAAGTTTTGCGATGAGAAAGAGATTCCTTTGAAAAATATTATTTCAGTTGCTACGGATGGCGCTCCGGCTATGACAGGGTGCCATAAAGGCTTCATAGCGTACTTAAAAAATAAAATTCCAGATGTCCTTGGTGTACATTGCGTTATTCATAGACAACATTTAGTTGCTAGAAACTTAAGTGAAAAACTATTTCAATCACTGCAATATGTCATCAAAGCAGTCAATAAAATCCGCAACAGCTCTTTGAATGATAGATTATTTCATCAGCTTTGTGTTACTAATGACGAGGATTTCAACCGTTTGTTGTATCATACTGAAGTTCGTTGGCTATCAAGAGGCAATTGTCTGACTCGATTTTACAACCTGTTTGACTCTGTTATAGAGTTCTTGGAAACTAAAGATACAGAATTGCACGACAAGCTCATAACATCAAAAAATGATATAGCTTACATGACAGACCTGTATAAATTATTCAACGACATGAATCTCCAAATGCAAGGCGATAAACTAAATTTAATTAAAACAAAAAACGTCGTTGCTGCTTTCGCAGCCAAACTGCTTCTACACAAAAAGAATCTGGGCAGACGTGAGTTTCACAATTTTCAAATTTATCAGTATCATGCAGTAACGACGAATTGTTTGCCTACTGCCAACATTTGGAAAACCTCCACATTGACTTCACCGAACGATACCAGGACATTTTGAACTTGGAAATACCAGACTGGGTGTTGGATCCGTTTTCAAATGTCAACACAGCAATGTCACCTCAGCTGGAAGAAGAACTTATAGAATTGACAACAAACGAGGAAATAAAAATCAAGTTCAAAAATGGTTACCAAGAATTTTGGCTACAAAAACCGATCCCGCAATTGTACCCTGGATTGTGGTCAATCGTTCAACGATTCTTGATAGCATTCCCATCGTCATATTTGTGTGAACGTGGATGTAGTGCTGTGACAACATTGCTTACTAAAAAGCGAAATCGTTTGCTTGTTACCGAACGTGGCGACTTGCGACTGTTCTTGAGTAAATTGGAACCTGATATCAACAAACTTATTAAACAGCATCAGATTCATCCTTCACATTAGTTTTTATATAAGGATTGATTATTTTAGTTATATTTTTAATAAAAGATACTCTGTTTTAATACTATAAAGTTGCGTTTCAATAATCATTCTTATTGGCAGGTGGAGCCCGTAAGAGTTAACTTGAGACCTTAAGCGCCGTTGTATGTTACCTACTGCGCTCAGGTTTCAAGTTGCGGGTTATAGTAAAAGTTTCGTTTAGAATTCTCCGTTAATATACATATATAGGTCACAATAATTAATTAATTCAATTTGAAGTTATAGTGGTTTTTAAATAGGTGAAAAAATGGGGGCGCTAAAGAAATATTTATTCTCAAAGTGGGCAGTAGACAAAATAAGTTTGGGAACCACTGGACTCTAGCCCCCTGCTCCTACGAAAAGAAACCCTCCGAAAAGAAATTTTGTTTCAAAATCTCATAGGATCTTTTTGTTTCAGATATCGCGTGCAAGTATCGACGCCTGCAAGGACTACTTCAGGGACGATCTCATAAAATCCGATTGGCAACTCATGGTGGAGCTGAAGAAACTCTTCCAGATTCTGTAACTCTCTCCGAGTTCAAATTATACATGATTACAACATCTTGTAGTATACCGTGTCTGTAACTCTCTGTTACATAGTATTGTGATTTTTTACTTGCTTTTTTTATAAAGCTCTCATCCTATAAGCAATTTCTGTGGTGCGAAGATTTTTATTAAATAATATCTACTGGCGGACGTCAGATAAGGTCTGTTCCATCTACTTCATCAGCGCTGTGTTGAATAGAAACAATTGGGTCTTACACTACTTTTGAATTTGATAAAAAATATTACTTTATTATAAACTAGGATAAAAATAATAACGTGCAGTGAAAGAAATATTAAAATCCAACGAAGATTTACAAAGTTACAGGCGTTTAAACTTTGGAGTGGGGGGATCTTCTATCCCTTTCTCGCAAAACGAAAATTTGTATGAAGCCGCACGAAGCTACTATGGCATTGGTAAGGTGTGACGTCACAATTTCATGTTGCTATCTCTATCTAATCACAAATCTTTAAATTCTTATAACTTTTTTTGTTATTTGATCGATTTAATTAGTTCTTTCAGTGCACATCATTATTTTAATTCTACTTTATAATAAAGTAATAAAAAAATTGGAGTCTAATACCCTAAGTGTCCGAAAAACTGAATATTACGTCTCTAAGATTTCAAACTCATTTAATTTAGTTATAACATTTAACGGTTTTTGTCACATTTCAATCCAGATTTCGAACTGAAATGTGTTAACCGAGTAGTTTTTAAAACAGATAAGAAAAACTTAGTTCACTTTGTCTTTACTTTTGATAAGTTACCAGATTTTTCACATAATCGGTGCGGACACTAAAACGCTTAGTATTTTTTTAATATGTAGTACCCATTATAATAAACAAGTTTTTTTATTTTATTGTATGTTCATGCGCATCATAGAATCTCATACCCGTTATTTTGAAGAATACAAACATGTTTTGCGTCCATAGATTTTAACTACTTTTTGTGCTTTTGATTTCGATCAGCATTACAATTGGTATAACTACCTACACCCTTAACATGTGTAAATAGTCCATTAGAAAATCTATTTATTATGAAGCCTCTTACTTTCAACCTTTTGGTATCTTTTTAATGGGTCTCGAAATTATAATTATGCTTACAAGTATTTCACACTTAAAACTTCAACAGAAACCTTCGTTTGTGTATAAAACTCATATTATGTATATCATTAAAACAGAATTCTTTGTAAATACACAGATTAATCAAATTATAATAATATTTTCATTTTCATTTTTTTGTACATACGAGAAAATATAGTGTGTGGCAACTGGAATATTCTTTGTTATTAGTTCTTATTAGGGAGTGCAATAAACGATCTCGGATTACGAAATATATTTGTGACTTCGCATATTGTGTCAAAAATATGATCGTATATGTAGTTTTATCAGCTTCTGTTATAGATGACATGATAAAAAACCGCCCCCTTAATACCGCGAAAGATTTACGACAGGCGTAAAAACTACGCGTGAAAATAAATCGCGATTGTTGCTGTCAAACGTCACTTTTAAATAAAAAAAATGACAATTAAGTGACATTAGCGAAACCACTTATGACCATTAGAATGGTGCCAATTCTATTGCAGCGCAAAATCTTTTAAACTACACTAATTTTACGCGTAAGTACTTTATGCCCGTTTCCACTAACATTTTAAGGGACACCTAAGCCCTTACTTGACAGTTGTTATATGTGAAAACTGTCACCTATGGGGTTACTTAAAATGTTAGTGAAAACAAGCATTAGAATCCTATCCTATTTAAAATGTTGCTCTCCATGGAAACGGAGAGCACAATTTAAACGCGTAAAATTAGTTTAGTTTAGAGATTTTGCACAACAGAATTAGCATCAAATGGTACATTAGGTAAATTACAAATGTGACGTTTGACAGCAACGATCGCGAGATTTACGCCTGTCGCAAACCTGTCGCGAGTTACGTAATAAGAGGCGGTAGTTGGTATAAAATCACGAATTTGGAAACATTTGTCACAGAATCGATTGAAATTGAAAGTGCATTGAATGTTTCATACCATCACCATCTAAAAATTTTGTTATAAAAATAAAACATGAAAAATAAAAAGTGTGTGTTATTTATTTCATTTTCTCTATTGATTATGTATTATAATAATATTATCAAATGAAATAATGAAAATATGTTAATAAATCGTAATGTGAATGTTTTGTAGTTTTTCGTGTTTTGTTGTAGTTCCGAAAATATTTATTACAAAAAATTAAAAAAAAATCGCTAATACTACAATATTACTCCATAATAAAGATACACAAAGGTTGTCATTTTTGTAGGTATTATCCCGTTTTTAAATGCTTTGTATTATATAGATGGAATCGGACATATTCTTATATTGAAGAAATTTTAATAAATTACAAAATATGTATTTAACTTTTTCATTTTAAAATTTCCTCTTTACACCTACCTATATTTTATGAGTAGCTAGACTTTAATGCCGTATTCGAAAAACTTAACGTAGCTTTAACCACACGTTGCTACGTTGCTAATATCTGGAAAATGTTTATACCTAAGTACTTTATGCTAGGTAAGTAGTAGGTAGGCGCCTAACTATAAATTATCACTGCCAACGGGACTTGAACCCGCATCTCCGGCTGGGTGCTCTGCCAATTGAGCTATGGGAGCAACTACCGCTGACACGATAATAAAATAACGATGTGTATCGAAATAATGACATACGGTTCCGAGACATGGTCATTTACTATGGGCCTCATAAGAATGGCTCAGAGTCACTCAGCGGGCGATGGAGAGACCTATGCTCGGAGTTTCTTTACGTGATCAAATCAGAAATGATGAGATCCGTAGACGAACCAGAGTCACCGACATAGCTCAACGCATCGCGAAGCTGAAGTGGCAATGGGCGGGGCACATAGCTCGCAGGGCCGACGGACGTTGGGAACCCAAAGTGCTGGAATGGCGACCCCGTATGGGAAAGCGCAGTGTTGGCACACCTCCGACCAGACTGAGTGACTTTAAAAGAGTCGCGGGAAGACACTAGATACAAATTACATGTTGTACAGAACCGTGCGGGCTGGAAATGCAAAATTGTACTCTATTACAACTGACGAATTCATAGATGCTTAGATGTACGCTCGTCGCTGCTTTAAGTAGATATTTTTGCATAATAGCACGGCAGGCCTTTGACGAGCTGTGGACGTCCGTCGGCACTTGGTGCCACTTTTGACCCTTCTATAACTCAAAACCTATTTAACGTAAACACATAAAACTACGTGTGTTTAATTATATCGATAAGATCATATAGAAGCCCAATTTTCATGAAGCTAGCTCAAACGGTTATAAAGATATGAAGGTCAAAAAGTCGTAAAAATTCATACTGACTGACATATAGTACAAAAACCTAACCTACTTCCAGATGACCTAGAAGGATGAAATTTGGGATCCAGCTCGGTAACTGTGTGTAAGCGTAGGAAAAAATCAAAAAATAAAGAAAAGTCAAAAAATAAGGGGTGTTCCCATACAAACTGACATATAGTACCTAAATCTAACCTATACTTCCAGATGACCTGGAAGGATGAAATTTGAAATCCAGCTTGGTAACTGTGTGTAAGCGCAGGAAAAAATTTGAAAATAAAAAAAAGTCAAAAATAAGGGGTGTCCCATACAAACTAACATATAGTACAAAAACCTAACCTACTTCCAGATGACCTGGAAGGATGAAATTTGAAATCCAGCTCGGTAACTGTGTGTAAGCGCAGGAAAAAATCAAAAAATAAAGAAAAGTCAAAAAATAAGGGGTGTTCCCATACAAACTGAAATATAGTACCTAAATCTAACCTATACTTCCAGATGACCTAGAAAGATGAAATTTGAAATCCAGCTTGGTAAGTGTGTGTTAACGTAGGAAAAAATCAGAAAATAAAGAAAAGTCAAAAAATAAGGGGTGTTCCCATACAAACTAACATATAGTACAAAAACCTAACCTACTTCCAGATGACCTGGAAGGATGAAATTTGGAATCCAGCTCGGTAACTGTGTATAAGCGTAGGAAAAAATCAAAAAATAAAGAAAAGTCAAAAAATAAGGGGTGTTCCCATACAAACTGAAATATAGTACCTAAATCTAACCTATACTTCCAGATGACCTAGAAAGATGAAATTTGAAATCCAGCTTGGTAAGTGTGTGTAAGCGTAGGAAAAAATCAGAAAATAAAAAAAAGTCAAAAAATAAGGGGTGTCCCCATACAAACTAACATAAAGTACAAAAACCTAACCTACTTCCAGATGACCTGGAAGGATGAAATTTGAAATCCAGCTCGGTAACTGTGTGTAAGCGTAGGAAAAAATCAAAAAATAAAGAAAAGTCAAAAAATAAGGGGTGTTCCCATACAAACTGAAATATAGTACCTAAATCTAACCTACTTCCAGATGACCTAGAAGGATGAAATTTGGAATCCAGCTCGGTAACTGTGTGTAAGCGTAGGAAAAAATCAAAAAATAAAGAAAAGTCAAAAAATAAGGGGTGTCCCCATACAAACTGACATATAGTACCTAAACCTAACCTACTTCCAGATGACCTAGAAGGATGAAATTTGGAATCCAGCTCGTTAATTGTGTGTAAACGTAGGAAAAAATCAAAAAATGAAAAAGTAAAAAAAATAAAAAATAAGCGGTGTCCTCATACAAAAAACTTGTAATACGCGCTAAAAAACCAGGTTCTTCGTGCCTTAACCAATAATAGTATAAAAGTGAAGTACATATATATGAGATTTGAATGAATAAATAAATACTTTATACAACTCGTTCGCTATAAGTTTGCCGCTGTCAACTGTCACGCGTTTAGCGTTGTCTCAGCCACTCATTTCTAGTTCCAGTAAGAAAACGCTATACTGACATCATTTGACAGCAGCAAACTTATGTTGTACTAGCTGACCCGGCGAACTTCGTTCCGTCTAACAGTTGATTCTTTAATTTGGACAATGCAACATTAGGTACTTTATTTTTCTATTTTATTTATTATCACTATTATCTCTAACATTCAAGACAGTGTAAAAAATAGTATAAAAAAGAAAACCACGCAGCGGAAACGCAAGAAAAAGCTTTAAACTCAATACCTGCCTAGTTTTCTTTACAAAAAGTAATGATATCCCACCAAAAACATAAATGTAAAAAAGGAGAGCCAAGTTTGAGAGCCGCAAAAAGAATGGAGATCAAAATGAGTGCCAAGTTCTATGTAAAATCGAAATTTGTATTTATAGGAACAAAAAAACAATATGAACAATTATTAAACTCTATTTCTTTGCTTTATTGGATACCTATAACAATTGCTGTTATTCAAAAATGTGAGATCTTAAAATAGGTTAGATTTGACTTGGCGAGTTTTTATCTGAATTAAAATGTTGTATAACTTTATAAAATGACTAGTAGGGCGCGTGGGAGCGCGGGCCACATGTGGCCCGCGGGCTGTCTTCTCACCTATAAAAGAATCGCCGTCATCTCCATCGCCAATTGGAATCCGATTGGCAATGGGCTAAAAGAATTACATGAGGTTCAGTGTATTTTTTATTCAAACAGCCCTTAACTATCTTTAAATCCATGACCGTGCTCCTCAATCATCATCCAAATCGTAGACCATCATCTCTTCTCATACTTTTCATAGTTTTTCATAGGCCTTGTTTGTTGTAGAGTTCACATTTTCCATGGAAAAATAAATTCAACCACTTTGATTTTTTTTCATTCATCCCGTAGACCTTGAGATTCTAATTACGTCTTGCAAAGAAATCACTCTCTTATCTTTTATACTTTCCGAGATAGAACAACACGAAATATGGCGGCCATCTTGAATCCGCCATTTTGATTTTTTTTTCAGCTAACTGCCAATTGGATGACGTTTCGAGTTACATTTGGTCGAGCACCCCCCACCTATCTTCGATACCCTGGCTGTGCTCTTCACCCGTCTCCGAAATCCTCAATCATCTCTCTCCATATGGAGCTCTCTCCATATTTTTCTCTAGTAACTCTCCGAAAAACCGCATCACAACCTTGCATAATTACCAACTGTTAGTCTCTTCAACATTCCCCATACATTTTTTTATGGAAAAATAAATTCCGCCATTTTGATTTATTTTTTCTAGCCATCAAATAGACCTTTTTGTCCTGATCAACTCTTGTCAAAAAACCGTTCTTTCATCTTTTATACTTTCCGAGAAATCGACGAAATTCTTATGGCGGCCATTTTGAATCCGCCATTTTGAATTTTTTTTCAGCTAACTGCCAATTGGACGACATTTCAAATGACATTTGGTCGAGCACCCCCCACCTATCTTCAATACCCTTGGCTGTGCTCTTTACCCGTCTTCGAAATCCTCAATCATCAGCTCTCTCCGTATTTTTCCTCCGAATGAATTTTTCCCTTGTATACGAAATGGTTGTTGAAAAAATAATTTTCCATACAAAATTGTTCAGGAGAGGTGATCAATGAGTCAGTCAGTGAATCAGCACGAGTAGCTATATATATATTAACTAGTTTTTTGCGTGGGGGCGCGGCCCGCTAAAGCGGACCGCGTAACTGTTGGGAGCCATTTACTTGGCTGCTCATACTCGGATTTTGCAAAAACTCCATATTTCAATTTTTTCCCGAAAAATGGGGTATTTTTTTTTACCAATTTACATTTCGAGTCTTAACGTACGATCACCCCATAATGGTTCAAATAATCTGATGTTGCCAACTGTGATAAACTTGAATTGAACCATCCCATTTTGAGGTAGAACAATGAAAATTTCAAATCACTAAAGCTCAGCCGCCATCTTGTTTTTACATGATTTTCCATTTTTTCTTTAATCAATTTACTCATTTCCTCCAGTACTGCAAGTTTGAACAAAATCGGTTGGAAAACAAAAGAGTTACAAAAGTCACGTCGGCCGCCATCTTGTTTTTCTGAAATGTCATAATTTTTCCTTTTTTCTCTCCTGCCCTCAAACACATCTCCTATACATCATTGTATCGTTTCCTTCCTATTTCTAAGAGAAAAATGACAATTTTCTTATAGCTCCCAATCGCCATACAATTTAGTATGAAAAATTTTTTTCCGCCATTTTGAATTTTTTTTTCTTCCAATAGATAAACTTACTCGTCTTGACCTTCTATTGCTATGAAACTACTTTTCTATCTTTCATACTTTCTGAGATAGACACCGCCGAAATTTGTATGGCGGCCATCTTTTTTTCGCCATTTTGAAATTTTTTTCGGCTCACTGGCAACTGCACGAGATTTCGAATGACATTTGGTCGAGCACCCCCCACCTATCTTCAATACCCTGGCTGTGCTCTTCACCCATCTCCGAAATCCTCAATCATCAGCTCTCTCCATATTTTTCGCCGAGTCATTTCTTGACTTCTATACGAATCCATAAGTGAAAAAAAAATTGTTGATACAAAATTTTACAGGAGGACATTTTGGGGAAAATCTCGAAAACTACCCCAAATGTGGCAACACAGCTTATATATCTCGATACTGCCGGTCAAGTTACACAATCGGTTCATACATATCGACTTTCCGAAATGTTGCCAAGTGCCCCAAAAACACGATCAAAATATTCAAAAAAATGAAATAAAAACAAAATGGCCGCCACCCCATTCCACATAAATATTTTACATAGTTTCGTATTCTTCCTAGTAACTACAGGATTAACCGCTCCTGATGACGTTACAATTTTTCATCTCGCTCGCACCCAGGCGACATGATGGCCCCTGAAAAGTGACCATGTCGAAAATCACTTTTTCTTTGATAGATTCCAGTGTTGCCAGACCTTGGCGATAAAAATATCCAAATGTTATTTGTACCAGTAGGACGCGTGGTCGCTCATACTCGTATTTTGCAAAAAGTCCATATTTCGATTTTTTACGTTTTGGGGAAAATCTCGAAATTTCCCGAGAAATGGGGTAATTTTTTTCCCCCACTCAATACTTCGAGTCAAAACGCACAATCGTCCCATAGAAGTCAAAATGCTCCAATGTTGCCAACTATGAGAAATTTGAATTTCAAAATCGTGTTTTTTCGTACATCAGACTGACTGACCACCAGAACAGCCGCCATCTTGGATTTTAAAAAATTACTCCCATTTCGTCAAAATTCAGGATAATTGTGGGCGAAACAAGAAAAAATTATCATCCACAACCACGCCGTTTAGGATCTGTGGCGCCGCGGTTTGGGGTCGAAAAATGAAAAATTTTAAAACACCACAGCTCGGCCGCCATCTTGTTTTTCCAAATTTTTCCAATTTTTCTAGAAACCAATTACTCATTTCCTTGAATACTGCAAGTTTGAACGAAATCGGTTGGAAAACAAAAGAGTTGCGAAAGTCACGTCGGCCGCCATCTTGTTTTTCTGAAATGTCATAATTTTTCCCTACTCCCATCCCGCACCCGAACACATCTCCCATACATCATTATATCATTTTCCGTCTCCTTCTGGGAGAACAATTATGTCAATGAGTGAGTCAGTGAGTCAGTGGTAATCGAGCTATATATATTATAACTAGTTTTTCGCGTGGAGGCGCGGCCCGCTAAAGCGGACCGCGTAACTGCTGGGAGCCATTTACTTGGTCGCTCATACTCGGATTTTGTAAGAACTCCATATTTCAATTTTTCCTGAAAAATGGGGTAATTTTTTTGAACAATTTACACCCCAAGTCTTAACGTACGATCACCCCATAAACGTTCAAAGATGTTACCAACTGTAATAAATTTGAATTAAACCATCCTGGTTTGAGGTAGAACAATGAAAATTTCAAAACACTACAGCTCAGCCGCCATCTTGTTTTTACAAGATTTTCCATTTTTTCAATTAACAATTTACTCATTTCCTCGAGTACCGCGAGTTTGACCGAAATCGGTTGGAAAACAAAAGAGTTACGAAAGTCACGTTGGCCGCCATCTTGTTTTTCTGAAATGTCATAATTTTTTCCTATTCTAATCCCGCACTTAAACACGTCCGCCATACATCATTTTATCGTTTTATGTCTGTTTCTAGGAGAACAATGTCAATTTTCTTATAGCTCCCAATCGCCATACAATTTAGTATGAAAAAAAAATTTCCGCCATTTTGAATATTTTTTTCTTCCAATAGATATACCTCCTCTTCCTGATCATCTTTCGCTAAGAAACCACTTTTTTACCATTCATACTTTCTGAGATAGACTCCGACGAAATTTGTATGGCGGCCATCTTTTTTACGCCATTTTGAAATTTTTTTCAGCTCATTGGCATTTGCACGAGATTTCGAATGACATTTGGTCGAGCACCCCCCACCTATCTTCAATACCCTGGCTGTGCTCTTCACCCGTCTCCGAAATCCTCAATCATCAGCTCTCTCCATATTTTTCGCCGAGTCATTTCTTGACTTCTATACGAAGCCATAAGTGAAAAAAAAATTGTTCATACAAAATTTTACAGGAGGACGTTTTGGGGAAAATTTCGAAAACTACCCCAAATGTGGCAACACAGCTTATATATCTCGATACTGCCGGTCAAGTTACACAATCGGTTCATACATATCGACTTTCCGAAATGTTGCCAAGTGCCCCAAAAACACGATCAAAATATTCAAAAAAATTAAATAAAAACAAAATGGCCGCCACCCCATTCCACATAAATATTTTACATAGTTTCGTATTCTTCCTAGTAACTACAGGATTAACCGCTCCTGATGACGTTACAATTTTTCATCTCACTCGCACCCAGGCAACATGATGGCCCCTGAAAAGTGACCATGTCGAAAATCACTTTTTCTTTGATAGATTCCAGTGTTGCCAGACCTTGGCGACAAAAATACCCAAATGTTATTTGTATCAGTAGGACGCGTGGTCACTCATACTCGGATTTCGCAAAAAGTCCGTATTTCGATTTTTTACGTTTTGGGGAAAATCTCGAAATTTCCCTAGAAATGGGGTAATTTTTTTTCCCCACTCAATACTCCGAGTCGAAACGCACAATCGTCCCATAGAAGTCGAAACGCTCCGATGTTGCCAACTATGACAAATTTGAATTTCAAAATCGTGTTTTTTCGTACATCAGACTGATTGACCGCCAGAACAGCCGCCATCTTGGATTTTAAAAAATTACACCCGTTCTGCCAAAATTCAGGATAATTGTGGGCGAAACAAGAAAAAAATATCATCCTCGAGTACCCCGTTTAGGATCTGAGGCGCCGCGGTTTGGGGTCGAAAAATGAAAAATTTCAAAACACCACAGCTCGGCCGCCATCTTGTTTTTCCAAATTTTTCCAATTTTTCTAAAAACCATTAACTCATTTCCTTAAATACTGCGAGTTTGAACGAAATCGGCTGAAAAACAAAAGAGTTGCGAAAGTCACGTCGGCCGCCATCTTGTTTTTCTGAAATGTCATAATTTTTCCCTACTCGACTCCCGCACCCGAACACATCTCCCATACATCATTATATCATTTTCCGTCTCCTTCTGGGAGAACAATTATGTCAATGAGTCAGTCAGTCAGTGAGTGAGTGGTAATCGAGCTATATATATTATAATGACTGATGTAATGAAAACTGGCCAAGTCAAATCTTACCTATTTTAAGATCTCACATTTTTGAATAACAACAATTGTTATAGGTATCCAATAAAGCAAAGAAATAGAGTTTAATAATTGTTCATATTGTTTTTTTGTTCCTATAAAATATACAAATTTCGATTTTACATAGAACTTGGCACTCATTTTGATCTCCATTCTTTTTGCGGCTCTCAAACTTGGCTCTCCTTTTTTACATTTATGTTTTTGGTGGGATTTATTTTATTCTATTTTTTTCTAGTAAGTATTTGTTTATTACTTTCTAGTAAGTATTTGTTGTTATAGCGGCATCAGAAATACATCACCTGTGAAAATTTCAAGTCTGTAGCTATCACGGTTCAAGAGATACAGCCTGGTGACAGACAGACGGACGGACGGACAACGAAGTCTCCGTAATAGGGTTCCTTTTTAACCCTTTGGGTACGGAACCGTAAAAATTCCTATCAGCTACCTACATATTGTTCTAAAAATCGATCATGTATGTACAATGCATAACATCCTTATCATGTGTTCATTCTCTGTAATATAATATTGCAGTAGATAACCTTTAGATCGGTGTCATGCAGCTACTATTTACCTATGTTGCTCATATTTTAGTCCATGATGGCCCCCGGAAGGACAGTTGGTGGCAGCCAATGCTAAACAAGCATAAACGTTGATTGGGAGGAGCATATACGCCCGTAGGTAGTGTTTGTCTTCCTCATCCATCCAAATGATCCAGGAACTTAAAACGTCTCAGATTTTTTTTTATGAGAATTAATATTTTTTTTGGAGTAAAAAGAATAAATATGTGGTGGTGGTGGTAAGGAATTGGGATAATTTAGGGATTTCCGCTTGGATTTCCATTTGCAGTTTGGTCCGTAACCATGGCAACTGGGTGCGCGTAGGCGGGAGGGTGTTGTTTTCAGGGTCTAGGTCACGCCCCGGTGCTGAGCGCGCATGCGCGCCGCCTGGGTCCGGACTTGGAGCCAGTCCAGTTCAAAAGTCCGTCAGAGCCAGTTGATGGGAGGCCTGATAACCAGAATCCCTGATCAAGTGAGTAACACTTAAAGCTTATGCCCTTTACTAAAAAGTGGCTTAACTCATGCATAGTATACAAGAAAGTGGCTTAAGTGAGTGTGGTTTATAGTTACAGTTAACTATAGTGATAAGTGTTGTCCGTCCATCACTATTGGCAGTTATAATAAAGTGTGGTAAGTGCATTACATTGCTTTTCGAAAATAATTTCACAGGGTACAAAACTATCTAGTAAGCTAATCTTAATATATATAAATCACGTGTCACAATGTTTGTCCTCAATGGACTCCTAAACCACTTAACCGATTATAATAAAATTCGCACACCATGTGCAGTTCGATCTAACTTGAGAGATAGGATAGTTTAAATCTCAATTTATCTATTTTTTTTATATCCTTAAGGGCAAAACAACGTTTGCCAGGTCAGCTAGTTATATTTATAAAAAACTGCTGTCCACAACGTGATCCGAGTCCCACGTACTTATCCGGTTCTATCGTACCTATAAATCACATTTTTAAATGTGAATTTCCATACATAATTACCATGCTTCTGAAACCTTCTGCAGATTTTACAAAAAATCTTCCATACCTGAAAATTGACTGTCCATCTGTCCTGAAAATTGTGAACATAAAGATTTTTCATAAATGAAAATGCTTTCTTAAAAAAATTGAATTAAAAAACCCAGACAGTAAAAGTTGTAAAACCTTGAGCTTTTGTAAGCATTTGAGAGAACACACTAAAATTTGAGGCGAAGTTGTCTATCTAAATACAAGAATGCTTTATTCGTAATTTAGTTCAGTTCGATTTCAGACGGACGGAGAAAGTCTTACTATAAAAGGTCTCGTTTTTACCATTCTAATATGGAACCCTAAAAAGTACGCATACCTGACATTGCGATACGATAAATGAAAATATGGAAATGGAACGAAATGGAAAAAAAATAGGTAGGAATACACGGAAATCACGTGATAAGTTTAGCGATCATTTTTTAGGGTTCCGTACCCAAGGGGTAAAAAACGGGACCCTATTACTGAGACTTTGCCTTTCGTCCGTCCGTCCGGCTGTATCTCTTGACTTGAAATTTTCACAGATGATGTACCTATTTCCCTTGCGTTTGTTTACTCTTTACGTACGCTCTATCGTATTTATCGTTTAAGTATCGTATAATTATACTGAGAGGCTGAGGATCTATGGAGAAAGAAAGAAAACAGTAGGTACCTAGTTGTAGCAGGCACTTAACGACTCCTACTTTTTTTTCTACATTCGGTTACGCTCAAAAACTCAAAAAATTAGTGAGAATATTTGCCAGGTCCCGTTATTTTGCCCTTCTAAGTAACTCTGAACCCCGGGTTAGTGAGAAACCTCCATAAGGGAAAAAGAGATCTTGGTCCCTTGCTGAGTCAGACTTGAGATTGAGGTAGGTATTAGGTATTCGTGGTAGAGTGCAGATGCATTTATTTCGGCGTTTAGCTGTAACGCTGTTTATTTATGCAACAGGTATATGAGCTAATAAACGCGTTGCTCACATAGTAATCAAGTAGTGTAGTCACCGTTAGACAAGGTCGACCCAGCGTTTCCTGCCGAGCCGGGGCAGAGTTCCAGCGGCTTTAGGCCACGTGCTGGCAGTCGTTCTGCGTTCATTCAAGTGAGCGAGTGAATGAGCAGCGAGCGGCGAGCAGTCGGCCTGCGCTCGCGGTGGCACGCCGGTCGCCGCACCGCTGCGCCCGCGCCGCCTGCGCCTGCGAGTGCGTGACGCGACATACTCTCCGCCTCCGACACTGCGTCGCGGACCCACTGAGTACCTACTGACAGCGGATCCGCGCTCTAGCTCAGAACGCAAGAGGAAACTATCGGTGCGTTATCTATTAATAACATTTTGACTCCACAACCTTGAATCCGGCTCCATTCACCACCAGTCCCAACTCGGCTTATCGTTTCGCTAATTGATGATCATTTTGTACGATCTCAAGATGTTCAATTGGACGTTCTTCAGTCGTGGAATTACTGCTAAGTACTTATTCGTATAATTGTCTTACAAATTTTGAGTATGTACAATTAATCAACTAAGTACCAGTAAAACTTCTAGCTTGTAAAAAGTTAGAAGCGTGGCGTCGAGTAAAAAGTAATAACACGGTCGCAATAGTAGATCCTTCTCTCTATATTTACAGTTATATTATACCAAGAAAAGACTATTGACAGGAAATTAAAGTTGTTAGTAGGGCCGCCGCACCGTCGACGGCTCAGACTACAGTAGCCAGTCCCGTTGTACGCTTGTCTCTGGACGCCGACACATAAGAAAACTTCTAAAGCACTCGTAGGAAATGCCACAAGAATAATAGTCCTATTTATACTTATGGAAGTTCTCAGTTCGTCGCAGAGGCGGTTATCTTCATCGCAACAAGACCTCGTTGTGAGTTCGAGCCGAACAAAGCGCGTGCCAAACGACTAACAAAAAACCACTCCGGAATACTATTTCATTGATAAGATACGTCGACAAAGGGCTACCAGAAACTTATCCGTATTTTAAAAGAATCACGTCCATTATTCACTTTTAGAGCCAATATGACAGGCTTTTAGAAAATTAAGACGGTTATCATACCGCGGTGGCGCCAGACGGGTTTTCGATACATTTAAATTTTAAAGCGTCAAAATACAATTTCAAACATTTCGACATGTTTGAACTTTGAGCGCGTGGTCGTAACTCGTAATAACTGCTATGAAAATGAATTGTCTAATTTTAGCTGAAGCAAACTATAGATACAAACATCACATCCTTGTCTGTCCAAGACCAAACGTGTGCCCAAGACCAAACTCGGTACAATGTTTCGTGGAATTCAAATTCGCCGAAAGTAAGCGCGGTAGTCATATCGGGACAGACGAGTTTTGATTCTTGGACATCTGATTTATAAACATTTCAAGCTCGAGTGATATATCTGTACTACAACTTATCACTTATTGCAAGATCAACCCACAAAAGAATTATACAATAATACATTCAATATATATTTTTTTATCACAATCATTATTCTGGCCTTGTGACATAAGTTACCTGACTATTGCATATAACGTAGAAGATAAAACCAATCTTTGTATTGTGAAAATTCGCCTCACACTACTCTTTACTAAATGTGTGTGATAAAGTCAAAAAGTTCTTAAATTCTTATCCAAGCAAGAAAACAGTCTCATCGCAGTCCTAGGGTAAAAATACGAATTTAATCAAATTGAAATCATTTATGCATAGCCATTTGACTTGTTAGCTCTATTAATTCTACAATTACTTGAGAAATGAATGAAAATGACATCGGTGACCTGACTGACTGACACAAACCGCACAGCCCAAACCACTGGGTCTAGACAAAGACTTCTATGTAGGTATCCCTGGTCTAGAGACTCTTTTGGCCCACTGGTTCCTTATGAGGTGTAGAAAGGATTTTTCAAAATTCATCCCCTAAGTGGGTGAAACGGGGCTCCGAGAACAGTGAAAAACAGATATTCAACCGGGAAGAATACTCCTTCGCGCCGTAACTACTGAACCGATTTGGCTGAAATTTCATCCTGTAATCATCATCGGCTTCTTTTAATGCCGGGAAAATCAATGGTTTCCGCAGGAATAGTGAAAAATGGATTTTCAGTCGGCAGAAAATATATCATTATTATAAAGAACGTACCTAGTAAAACTGTACTAAAATGAAGAATATTTAGAGTGTGCGTTTGAGTGGATTGTGGAATATACTTACATATAACACGATTGGAAGCATCCAGTCAGTTTGAAACGTGAGGTGACCGTTTGTGTGATAGCGTGGGGCGCGAGCGCGGGCGACGCGACCTCGCCAGATAAATCTATCAATGGAGCCGATAAGGGGACCGCGTGTCACGTAACCGCAGGAAGTGCCCCGACTCCGCCTGCCCTGTGCCCCGCGAATATCATCCGCCGTACCAGGGCCCGCGAATCGCTAGCGACCACCGTACTAAAATCTCTGATATCTTTTTGAAACTTTTTCAAAAAATTGTCATAGACTGACTGATTTTGACTGTTGTTGTTGACTTTACCCACTGATCTCCATCTCTGGATCGCTGACTGTCAGCGTAAAAATGAAGACACTTGATTTTCGCCATTTTGGCGCTGATTGCTGCGTACCCTGGCGTGAGCGTCCATGGAACTAAAACCAAATGACATTCAAAACGACAGTCCACTTGGTCCACTACCAACAAATGTCAATTTAGTACCATGGACGTTCGGGGGTGGCGCTTCAAATCGGCACAAAAAATGAACTGTCAAGTGTATGGAAACATAAATCCAAAGAATATAATATGGAAAACAGTGACTTTACCACATTTTAGTCTTAAAATTACATTGAGTCTGTCTAAGTATATATAACTACTGGCGCTAATTACACGATGTGTCTATTCTACTTATTATTTGGTAATACTTTTCATTATTTCCAGTTCATTCATATTGAATGAGCCGTTTTTAGGGATGTCACTTAAAATTTATGGTACATTTTTGAACTCCCTATAGTTCCCTCAGGATGTGAGCTAGACTTCTTGTGATATTTTTTCAGACATCTATACATCGTGGCAAGTAACCAACAAGTTGTATAATATGTTTGTTTTGGCGGCCTCTTGGACCTCTATGGAGAGACCCTATTTTTTTAGTAATTAGATTAGATACTCATTCGGTAAAGGAACTCTCTACCATCAGTAAGCTAGTTTTTCCTGTCTCCCTCTTGAACACAGTTCCCTGACTCAGAAATATGCAATAAACATGAAACGGAAGTGTAAGTTCTATTTTAAAAATAAACCTATCAAATCGAATATGCAAAGTTACATAGAAATCATCGCACCATACGTACATCTGTATTTGCATATACCTAATAGCGTAAACATTTATGCGATGCGTCACTTTGGTCTGATGCCAAACTAGGGTTTCCGCCTGTGATAGCTAGAAACACTAGCACAAATAAATAATTCGACTGGCGCTGCGCATACAAAGAATATGCGGACTGTGAAAAGGTATAAAATAATATATGATAAACCTTAGACTTAATGAGCCACTCATTTTATAGAATGAATGTACACATATTTGACGATCTTACTTAAATACCATAGAGAATGGGTCTTGATGGTATGGAACCCTCAGTGCGCACGCCCGACTCGCACTTAACCAATTTTTATTTATAAATTCCACTTTAAAGGTCCAGTTAGCATGTATAAGTATACCTAATACTATATAAGTAAAACCTCCGAACTACATTTTCAACTGTTACAGCATTTATCGAATTCAAGAAATATCTTCTAAGTAAATCATTTTTATTACTCAAGAAAGTATACGTTTTTTTACACTTTGTATAATAGTAGTTTATGGTACAAGTGAGTAAAGTTGGTGATTATCTACCGCTGAGGCGCCTTTGCGACCCGAGCCGTTAGGTGAGGGTCTTAAGATAGCCGTGGACGGTAATCGTCAATACTCACGTGTATCATACGACGATTCAACATATTTGTGAATAAAATAATACTAAAAATAATTTTATTTAGTAGTTAAAGTTAAAAAAAATGTCTAACTCACTAGTGAATAATAGTAATGAAAAAGTCACAGTTTGCGATGAGCAAGTGTGTTGAAAAAACTGTCTAACTCACTAGTGAATTCAATAGTAATGAAAAAGTCACAGTTTGCGATTATAGGTGTCATTATGTGCCTAATTGCGGTGAAATTAGAGCCACTTTATGAGCAAGTGGGTTGAAAAATATTGATATCGGCAGTTTGAAGTTGTTGGTACTTCGCCATCGATATACAACATTTCTAGGAGAGAAGCGTTTACACAATGGCTATCGCTTTAGGGTGTTGGACCTTGCTTGGGCCATTATGCACGCGTTTGGTAAGAGGTAAATTGTGTTTCTCGTGACAGTCATGCCAACACCAAAATTAAAATGCAGCGTAGGTCGCTTAACCTACTTGTGTTGAGTGACGAGGCGAACGATACCTAAACAAATCGTTATACTCCTCTCGAAACTCCCATCGATAGAGTCACCATCTTGACAGAGCCGGGACTAACTTTTCCGGATTAATTCCTGCCACAGGTCACCTTAGAATTTTATTATTTCCAATTTGGCTAATTCATAAAAATCTATGTGTCAAAGCAAAATTATATTATGTATTTTACATAATTTATACATACTCATATATCTCATCATCTCAACCCCTTTTTAAGACCCCTGTTGGGCACGGATTTGTTCTCAGACTGAGAGGGGTTTGGCCATAGCCCACCAAGCTGGGCAAGTTCGGGTTAGCGGGCTTCACACACCTTCGAGAACATTTTTTGTGAACTCTCAGACATGCAGGTTTCCTCACGATGTTTTCCTTCACCGCTAAGCAAGTATTTAGTTTCCCAAAACCGCACATAACTCTGAAAAGTGAGAGATGCGTGCCCAGGAATCGAACCCGCGACCTCCTTATGAGAGGCAGAGTTCAGAACTACTGAGCTATCGACACTGCTTCCAAATCTTATATATTATCTAGTTATACGAAAATGACACATAACGTAGACATAATATTATTATACCTTATTTTCCCCTATCCCGCATAATACGATTTCTCGCTTAAGGCGATTTATTGAATTTATTTTTGTCTTTGTCACTCTCACGAATGCGTTGATGGGTGCGACATGCAGCGTCGCGGAAGAATATAACAGAAAAACGACCTTTTACCTAATTTCTCTAAAACTAAGCCAGATATTTAAAATCTGTTTCTCAACGTTTTTAGATATTATTATTACCGACACATTAAAACAAAAATTACAATTACATCCATTGTAGTTTCGGAAACAAAGAAGAAAAACTGAGATTTTGGAGCAACTTTTGGGAGAACTTTCTATTGAGAAAATTTTATCTAATCATGTTTCTGCTTCTCAACGATTTTAGATTAAGGACCCAAATTACATGACATATAAATTTAAAAGTGATTGTCTCAATAGTTTTTAAACTAAACTTCACTAAAGATCGCTTAAATACGGCTTCTAGGCCGTTAAAATGTTTCGGCCCAACCAGCCCGCGCAATTCAACGAGTTTTTATTAAAAACATGTAGATCATAGATGCATAAATGTTGTGCCCGCAAAACTCATTGCCTTAGCCTACGATGCATAATTAGCCCACTATTAGCGAAAAATTTTAAAAAAAATTTAATTGTTGCGCCCGGATGGTACCCATCCCCTTTCAGACGCGTTTTTGGTTAAGTCCCTGTGGCTGTGAAATCGTTTTAAACGGGTTTACTTACATTCAGAGCCAAATGTCCTTTTCAATGATTATGGACATCCTACTTGTGACCATTAATTAAGCGGTAGGCGTCAAACGTGGACAAGTGAAGGACATCGTTTACCTTTTATCGAAAATGGTCACAATTATAATAAAGAATCGAGTGATCCCTTATTCATGCCCACGTTAAGTGCCTACTTATTGTTGTTTACTTCATAATATTGCATATTTTGAACACTGGATAACTTATGAAAATATCCGTTTTGAATTTTGATTGTTCCATGAAAATCATTGTCACCTCTAGGTATCTATGGAAAGATTGTCTGGAAAAGATTCCTGTGTCTTTGTCGTTCTTATGTACCTAGTAGTCCTAGTGCCTACCTATAGGTATAGGGTATATTACATTGGTATCGGTCTTCAATCTTCAATATCGGGGTGACCGAGCTTTGCTCGGTAGTATATCTACCCACCAATAGATGGCAGCAGGGGTCATATTTTTTTTGGTATTTTCGACAAATGACATTGACATTGACAATGACATTTTCTGACATTTTCGACAAATGACTCCTAGCTAGATCGATTTATCGCCCCAAAACTCCCTGTATACATCATCATAGCCGTTTCCGAGATTCGGATTATATAGAAATATATATTAATATACATATATATATATATATATATATACAAGAATTGCTTTAAAGGTATAGGATATAGATATTGCAATCCACCCCACGCTGTCAAAATCGTTTATGTTTCATTCTATTCAAATGGAGTTTGACAGAGTGGGGCGCGTCTTCGTGGATTAAAATATCTATACCAATCTTCTTTCCATTTTCAAATATCGCTGGAGTCTAAATGGCCCTTTGGTACAATTTATGTGAGTTATGAGTACCTACCTACTTACCTTCTGATTACAATTTTGTGCGGATTACGAACAAAACAAGCCAGATTAATTAAATTAACAAAAAACAGACTAATTATACCGGTGAAAAATAGCAGCTCGTAATGTTCTCACCAGGCCGAAAGTTTCCTATAATTTGGACAAAGTAACAAACGCCTTAACAGGGCATTAAATTATACAGGTAACATTGGTATATAAATATGGGTATAATAGATTTATATGTCAATGATAGGTACCTACTTAAGTACCCTTTTCTCAATCATGTTTGACAACCTTCTTCGGGATATATCGAAATTACTGTACCAGCCAAGCAACGGGCGCCATAAGTTGTATGAAAAACCATTTATGTCGTTGTTTAGCGGTCGTATAAATTACATACTAAACTTATATCTGTCGTGTAATTTAAACATATGAAGTTCTCACGGTCATGAGATACAGCCTGGTGACAGACGAACGGACGGACGGACAGAGTCTTAGCAATAGGGTCCCGTTTTGTCCGTAGGCTGTAGGCTCCTACACGCCTCAAATAACCTACAAAGCTAATTCGAGTGTCCCACGTAAATGCCGGCTTTTGTAAGTTGTAACTAATAAGGTGTACCAGCTGTATCTACGCTATATCGAACAGTTGCATAACGCTCCGCTTTCCACCAGCCCACGGGGCCGTGGGCTCACAGTTTGGTACCAGCCTCCGAAGCCGCTTGCGAAATGCAACGCGTGGGTGGCGACTGGAGAGGGAGCTGATGCGGTATTTCGATCGATTGTAACAAATAAGTACACGTAGCGTATATGGATGCGGATTTATCCGGCTGAGTTTGTTGTGGGCTTCATCTCAGTGCTGGCCGCGATGGAACCTCCTTGGGCATCCATAACTTCGTTTTAATTTGTCTGATACGTATATTTATGACCATCTTAATATTACCTAGATTATGGTTCTGGTAACCTGCTTTTGTATTGATATTATCGAATGATAAAGCTCCCCCTTTCTGCTTCTATTTCTCCCCCTTTTCCCACATTATGTGGGGTCGGCAAAACACGTCTTATTTTTCCATTCACTCCTATCAGCTGATAACGTACAATCCTTTTACAATCCACTCTCACCTTTCACACATAATAAATCCTCTTTTACGCAATTTCTTTTTTGGTGTTCCTCTACTTCTTTTTTTCCACATGCACACTATACCTACTCATCAAATCTGTAATACTAACTACTAAGCTCATCTAAGCTGTAACTTACTAAGTAGAACAGGCATGCCCGCTTGTGGGTAGACCGTAGGTGTTGGATAACTTGGCTTATAGGCAAAAGTCATTTTAGACATATTTTAGTTATATTACATACTTAGTGACATGATTATGAGTTTAATGTGGGACCGGCATAGCTTTGCCGCTCGCGGCGCCCCTGCTCGCTATTGTTACTATTTTTACTTAGATCTAGAATCTAGATGTACTTATGCAATACCTAAACTTTATTGGTCTAGAGATGTTTGACTGCGAATCTTGACGTCCCTGGTTCTTTTCTGGATTGGAACAACAAATGTTGTCTGTTTTTTCAACCCAGTTTTCCAAGTTATTAGTAGTAAGCTAGACTTGAAGCTATCAAGCCGCACTTGGATGCTTATGCTTGATAATAATGTTCATTGTCCATATATCCTGTTCAACCGACAACCGTGAACCGGTTAGCGGTAGTCGGTAAGCGATGTCGGCAGCAAGTCCACCATATTCAGTTGTGACCACACCGATATCGGACGATAAGTTTAGTGCGAGCGAAATGAAGACGATATCTGACAGCCGATGTGAAAACGTAATGTTCCTGTTGCGAGCTAATCGGAGTCCAATTGTTATCAGTCCGATCTAGGCCAACACTGACACAGTCGGACGTCGTGTGGACAGCTGATGCTTGAGGCTGAGGCGCCACATCGGACCGACATGTCGGCTGTCGGCTGTCGGTCGAGTTAGTGCGAGCGAAATGAAGACGATATCAGTCGATGTGAAAACGTAATGTTTCTGAAGTCTGTTCTGAGCTAATCGGACTCCAATTATTATCAGTCCGATCTAGGCCAACAATGAGAGTCGGACTCGGTCGGCCGGGGCTAAGGCGCCACATCAGACCGACATGTCGGCTGTCGGCTATCAGTCGGATGGACAGCTGGGTTATATACCTACGCGGTACCCAAAAAGAACGGTTCTTGATCTAGAGTCGGTGCCAGTATTTGGTGTGTCAGGGCGCAGGGTCGTCGACCGCGCTGGTCGCTGTAGTGCGCGCTATTTTCAGCGCGAGCGCGGCCGACCCTGCGCGAGCGCCGCGTAAACAAACACACAAACATGGCCGAACTGTCATTCACTTATTCATTCATGATCATTGTATTTGACAAATTGACAACAACTCAAGAAATATACGCGAGTGACAATTGACAATGCCTATTGCAAATCCTACAATGTCTAGTTAGTAGTTAGTCTTATAAACAACACCTTAATCTTATTGAATTTATTCTTATGAAAAATATGTTTGAAGCTATTCACTGAAATTCACATTCTTTCAATTTTAGTGCATAACCACACGTGTATAATGGTAGGTACAAAGTTTTGGCCCCTAAGATAGATTTATCACAGACAAGAGCTATTTCTGAGGACAGAGACTATAAATAGAACTCTCGTGGCTATGCTATTATTTAATAGCGAATAGTTATCAACTACCTACTAGAATAGACTGCAGTTGGTATTATTTCATTGTGTTCTAAAACAGGCACATCTTTCCGAGCGAATCGCGAACTTTCTCATAAATATGAATGAAAGCAGTCGTTATTTTAATTTTGCGGAAATCCAGATTGGCAGGACAGATTAATTTGTTTTGCCACTACTTCAAAAGAATATGTATGGTCCAAAGAATCTGTATATGGTCCATTATCAGGAACACCACCCACATGAAACACCACACACAATTTTTTCAACACTTTTTTCGACGCATGTTTCGTTCTGACACCAGGACATGCTCAGGAGATGTTGACTTCACAATGCGAGATCGTAGAGTCTACTCTTCACAACATCTCCTGAGGATGTAAACTAAATATTCCCGGTCTACTAGGGCCGTAAGCCATAGCAGCTTCGCCGCTATTTCAGCACCATAGTTATAGGTCCAGGTTAGTCCATTCTACTTAATACCAAAAACTTGGTATTTGTTTGAGACTGAATTTATGAATTTACTACACCAACCATGTTGACCTTATATCACTTAGGTATGGTGTTTAGTTATGTTGATGTGAATGCGAGCCATATGCCAGCGTGCACCATAGAAACTGTTAATTTAAATTTCAAAGTACAATAAGCTGTCTCTCTTAACGCCAAAACTAGTATCGCGATATGGGACACGTGTAGGTATGCATTGTTCCTACTCAGACACTTTATAGGGCTGCCAAACATATAGTTTTGAGAAAAGGTTTCGACATTAATACCTCTCTGCTTGCGAAACCTGCAGAGCAGTCAAGCAATGTAATGAGTTCCTTATCTATTATATTTCTACGATTATTGTTGAATTGAAATTTAAAAATGTATGAGAAATGTACGTCACCGATAAGTCACGTGATCAGTTTGTCGATCGGACCCGTCATTACCGTAGGTACCTACATTTTTTGCATTTTGTTCACATATTGGCAATCGTCATAGAAAGCTGTTGTGTGCTGATTCTGTATCGTTCACTTATAGTTAGTAAGTAACCCAAACTGGCTAAGAAAACGGGAGGCAAAAATCCTATTTTTGTATTCTTTTTGTACAAGATAGCAACTAGCATGGTATACTGTTATGATACCATACCGACCTAGGTTGGTAATTTATGCAAAAATAGGATTTTTGCCTTCGTTTTCTTAGTTAATAGCCCAGTTAGGGTTACTAACTAACTAAGTGAACGATACAGAATAAGGCCCTTGATCGCTCAAGTTTCGAATGAAATTCTAAAAATGCATCCATTGAGACTTGAGAGCGACTGATGACAGTAGTCTGCGTGGAAGTTACGGGATCAATTTAGCGATTCGATGTTTTTCTCGTATTTCGTTCCACTTGAGCGATCGACTGGTTTCTGTGATGACCGCAAACAATATGTCATAACACTACGGCTGCTGAGCGCGCCAGGGAGGTCGCCACTGTTTCTAAATTATCGCAACGGAAGTCCCACGTCGTGGGCCACGACCCTTAAATGTTTTCATTGGGAGTGCCAGCCCTAAGGCCCGCTCGTCGTGGCACATCTGTAGAGCATATTCAAGCGAAGCGAGCCTTTTGTTCTACTCTGCCCGTGCGCCATGTGGCCCGCTCGCCGCTCGCCGCGCCGCCGCGCTGTCGGCCCGCGCTGTTCTCTGCGCTTTTTCTGTCGATTTTTTTAACGAACGAAATTTCGAAAAGCTTCATATGCCTATTTGAGTATCCGGTAACTAAAATAAGCCTTTACACTGACTGTTGTAGGTGTCATGGAAAACGAGCACTGAAAATTCGCGTTCGGAAATAGGTATATCTACATACCAACGTGAATAGAAAACATTGTAGATCATACCACTTTTGAAGCTATTAATAATGTGTAGAGAGTCTCTAGACTAGACTAGAGACAAAAGAGTGTGAGATTTGGGCTAAAATAAAACGTGATTATGATAGATAGTGTAGAGAAAAACTGAAATTACATAATTACTTAATGCTGAATTTCGACCAATGGACGAGATTACGAGTTTGTCAATTGTCATACTAGAGATAGAAATTTGACGTAACTTGTATGGAGCTTATATCTTACATTGATATATTTGTTGTAGGGCAAATTGAAGATAGATAGAATATTAGGAACCGACATATTATAACGTGCATGTAAAAACCGAAATACGCAAAGCCGCGGGCAACGTAAATTTTTTTTGTGTATTACGAAGATTACGAAATGCAAGAGGGCAAAGCCGCGGGCAAAGTTCAATTTTATTTGTGTATTATACTCGCACTATGTTTTTCCTTGTCCGTACGTACCTAATTCCGTTCTGTGGTTTTAGAAACAAGTAATAAATACCATAATAATACCTAGTTTTCAACTCGTAACCAAATACTCGTAAAAAAAAGCAACAACGTCGTAAGTAAGTAGGTACTTACTTATGCCACTAAAAATTATTTCACTAGCATGAATAATGGCTGGAATAGATCGAATCTCAGTGTTCTTTTAACGTGAAACCTATAATGTCAATACCTACACTCCAATGAAGAATGAACGGATATTGTGTTGTAGAGGAAGTCAGAAGCTCATTTTGAATCGTTTAATTTTTAAATGGACATAAGTTATGAATAAATCTTTTGACAAATAGATATGGTGACTTGGTAAGTTTAATTCAAAACATCGACGGAATTGTAAGCTCTCATTGAAGTTGCACATACCTATTGGTTCCCGAAAGATTATTTTTTGCAGTTTCCCGGATTTGGAGCTATCGGGAACCAATATGAACTGCCTAAATGCTTATTTTTGAGCAAAGTTAAAAACATGTAGAGGCATAAAATGCTCGCAAAACTCATCGTAAGTCTACGAATTACATTACATGGCACCATCTATTTTGAAAATCAAGTAGTAGGTAAATGAGCTCAGAGATTAAATATGACTTCAAACAAATACAAAGTGGTATTAGTTTTCGGTATGAGAATGGAATAACCCACGTATTCGATTTTCAAATTACACAAGCGAACTTAGTAGAGACTTTTCCACCCATGGCTCGGCTACATCTATTGCAAATCCGTTTATTATGTAGTAGGTACCTTCTCCGTCGTGGCTTGTAACGGTCTAAGAATAGACTCAAGTGAAGGGGTATCTCGTCGAATCCCCGTACAATAAGTAGCCGGTGAGCTCGGAGTCAAGCCGGTGTCAAGCACGTGGCGAAGTGTTGAAGAGTTGCCAACTCGCGCGCTTCCTGTTTACTGCCGATGCCGCCGACACCGCCACCTGTGTACTTGATAAAACTTTGCGGCCTACTCAGCTCCAGCCTCCTGAGCCAAGTGACATAAAGCGATACCGACTACGCCTGGTATAGAAATGGAACAAAATTCGTAATATTATGTATGCGATCTATCGCTCTTTTGACGCTAACTGATTACGTGACTGATGCGTCGTGCGTTCACAATTTTGTTCCATTTCTAAAGGTACCATCCTCCTGAGCGAAGTGGCAAATATAGGTACTGCACGTGGTATAGACATGCAACAAAATTAAAAAATGTATCCAAAATATCACTGTTTTGATTTTTGACGCTAACTAATTACGCGTCTGATGCGTCGCGCGTAACTATTTTGTTCCATTTCCAACCTAAGCCAAGTGGCAAATAGCGATAGGAATATAAATGGAACAAAATTTAAAAAATGTATGTGCTGGGTGATCACGTGACTGATGCGTCGTGCGTTCCTTTTTTTGTTCCATTTCTATACCATCCTCCTGAGACAAGTGACAATGACAACAGTTAGAGCGTGGTACTCCTACAAAAATGGAACGAAATTTAAATAAATGTATGGGAACTATAATTCGCTATTGTGACGCGAGGCATAGGTTTCGTGCATTCACAATTTTGTTCCATTTCTAAACCATCCTTCTGACGTCTGACAAAGTTGCTATTTCGATATTAGGTAAATAGGTAGGTAGGGATACTATTATCGGATCGTAAAAATCTTTGGTTCGTCCTCCAAACGTCCCCAGCAACTTATTTGACATTGCGATTGCGCAATTCATGTACATGTATAATTTAATATTTTGATACCTACTGGCCAAGTAAGGTCCGAGGTTTCGGCTGTAAGGATTCCGTATCGTTACCTTAATATTCGGCCGTCAATCGGATTCTAAAACGGGTGGTCAGAATCAGTATATTATCCTCTTAAGCTATTTGGTGTGGTTTAGCCACTGATCTCTATTCTATGGATCGCTGACTGTCAACGTAAAAATGAAGACACTTGGTTTTTGCCATTTGCCAACCTGGCGTGAGCGTCTGTGGAACTAAAATTAAAATGACATTTAAAACGACGGTCACCAGCCATGCTATTCTGCAAAACAGCGACAAGCGTACATCTCTGCATCTATGAATTTGTCAGTTGTAATAGAGTACAATTTTGCATGCCATATTCGGGTTGTCAGCTATCTGGCAGCTATTTCATTTTGTAGAATAGCACAGCAGGAACAAATGTCAATTTAGTACCGTGAATGTTCGAGGGTGGCGCTTCAAATCGGCACAAAAAATTAACTGATAGATGTATAGAATGATTAGTCCACAGAATGGAGATCAGTGGGTTTAGCGCATTTCGCTGAGGGTATCTAAATGTTTTTGTGAATTTACCGTTTGTAGTACCACAGTTCCGCGTAAGGTTGGCCTTGGTTTGTGTTGACTAAATATTTTTTCTCGTCGTTCGTACACAGATAACGCATTGTTCCCTTATCAAGTAGCGATTTGGACGCGCTTCGGACGAGTAAGAACTGCGAATAATTCAAAAACCTATATTTTATACTTACGTGAAAAAAAAATCGTAGATAGACTACGCGAAGATTTTAAGAATATCAGATATTAAGAATCTTTTTTTAATTTTTAAATAGGCCTAACTTATACTAAGTATAGGAATTTATGAAGAATCAGTAAAATATTTCACTATAGGCAACTATTTCAAAGTTTTATTAGGTATTATTTATGTTTCATGTAGGTTTATGTCACGCTTGCAACTATTAGTTTAGGCCTAAGTCCTAACCTACTTGAGAAGTAAGTAAAATGCTTAGTTTGATTAAAAAAGTAAAATTAATCTCACAACGAAGTTTATAAGGGCTCCAATGCGGCTCTTTTTTAACCTTTTAAAAGCAGAAAACTAAAATGAATGAATCTGAACCTATTACTATCTCACATAAGGGCCTCATTCTCTGAAAAAGCAAAAAAATATAAAAGCTTTTCAATACTTTATCTAAGTTTTACTGCCTAACAAGTGAAATAGTTCAATTAATAGTGATTTATACGGGAGCCTAATAAGAATGGTCTTAAGGTTCGGGTTGATCCCATTTTGCCCGGTGCGTCTGCCCGGTACCGGGCAGGATGGGAACTTTTTGTGCCATCCTGCCCGGTACCGGGCACCTTCCTTATTTATGATTTCAACCAATAATCTTGTATTCTTAGGGGATTTTTTCAATTACGAAATACGCTACGCTAAGAAGACAGGAAATATGTGAAGCTAAGAATTTCTCAAATATGACGTCCTGCATCGTACACTTCAGTACCGCTGACAGCACATACCACTGTCGGTCGCATACCTACATTAGCGCCATTTTACAGTTTTGACAAATTAAAAATCATGTTTCAAGGCGGAGCCTAAAAATGACGTCACTAAGTGATGATCATTTAATATGTTTAAGCTATGGATTTTTTTAATGCTAATTATACAATCTTTTCATTTCTTGACATTCCTTTTCGGTAACTTTACTTTTGAATGGTAAATAATTAATAAATACAAATGAGTTACACTATCCTTATTTCATTTAAAGGCTTCTTTTTCATAACTAAATGTTACCGGGCGCGATGGGTAACTTTTTTCAAAAAAGATTCTCATCCTGCCCGGCAAACGATTGCACGGTGCGCAACGGGCAGGATGGGAACTTTTTGTGCCATCCTGCCCGGTACCGGGCAGACGCACCGGGCAAAATGGGATCAACCCTAAGGTTCGGTCCAAATAGAGAGCACATGTGCTATGTCGCTAGAATCCGGGACAGGCGGGACGCAATTATGATGATTGAAGCAAACTGGTTCCTCCGGACTCCGCGCTGTTCCCTGACCAACCTCGCTCTCAACATACACGAGTTTCCATTGTTCACTTTTGAAAGCATCAGCCAATCTAGCCATCTTCATAGCGATTCTCTCTCTCTGATCGCTAGCTAGCTAGCTAAAAGTTCTGCTATTCATCGATAGATGGTAAAACTAAAAAGTTTTTTGTGCGCTCTCCTGCATTCATGGTACCCTGGTACCAAAAGCTCTATTTAGGGGTGTTAAGTTACGGAATTTCTGGATTCGGTCTCCACGCTCAAAGCCCGCGATAGAAGCTATGCAATAGCTTAAAAACCGGCCAAGTGCGATTCACACTTGCGCACCGAGAGTTGAATACCTACTACAAAAGAAGTGAAACTTAAAAACATTCATTTTGGTTTATTTTTAGACGTTAACTAGGAATGACATTCATTCCCATTCACATTCATTCGATTAGGCACGTGATCAACCTAACAGATACGTAGTTTCATTGTAAGATACATTTTTTGTATTCATTAAACATTAAAGTAGAGCTAATTATGCAATAGCAATAGCTGTGTCCAATGCCACTTTATCTGTAGTAATTGTAGAAACAGAATAGCTAAGATAATATGGCTACGGCCGGGCCTCAGAATACTAGCTACGGCCTGCTGGTGACATCGCACTCACGTGTTATTGTTGACTGTAACTTGTGAAAAATTAAATTGCCTTAAAATATTGATCTCAAGATAAAGAATGAGATTAGTTCTACGCTTAAGGCTATCGTCTATTGACTTAGCGCGACGCAATGCTTAGGTGTTTTCAAAAATGATGTCTATGGCCGTATAGACTATAGAGAGAATTGCAAGTCCAAAGCTAGGCTACATTTTATTATCGAAATAGGTATTACTTCGGGTGGTAACGCCTCTTAAGCCTCCGGTGCGATCGTATGAGATCCCGAAAGCTTCCAGCATGTGCTGAGGTTGTCCACCGAGAGAGTTCCCATATAACCCAACCTTTTAACCTTTTAACAATTTGGATATCTCAATTGAGATATCCCCCCAGCAAAAAAACAATCCAGCAGATTACAGTAAATATAATTTTTGTGACATTCAAAGAGTTATTCGGAGACGATAGCATACCGGACTCAAAAAGCGATAGATAATAAATTAATTGGCTTCACAAAATCACAGATTAGTTCAGAAGTAGCCTCCACGCATGCCGCTCGCTACGCACCCGGCGCCAAGCTATTTTGGAACCCTTTGAAAACGCCGCCCCCTTATGTTTTCAGTCACAGTTTACTTATTTCCCCGGCTTTTTGATGTAAATAATTACGTGGGTAAATAACTAATATTTATGTTACATGCTGTCCTGAAAATTGCTTGACTACCGCTCTAATTTAGGCAATTGAATGTGCTCATTGGTAAGTATTAAAAACTTGGTATCTAGTTGCTGGTAGGTATATGAGGTTTGCAGGTAGTAGGTAAGTACCTTTGTCACTTGGCTAGTGCTCCACCAACATTTTAAGAGACACCTAAGCCCTTAGGTGACAGTTGTTGTACGTGAAAACTGCCACCTATCGGCTTAGGCGTTTCTTAAAGGGTTAGTGAAAACGGGCATAAGGCCCGCAAGCTTCCGCATCCCTAAGCTTATGTTGAATAAGTAGAATATTTACCTAAGTTGTTGTAAATTCAACTATAGTTTAAATTATAAATGGTTTATATTCTGGTTTTAAAGTATAAAAGGTTTAAATTCAACAATGGGCACTGCAAGAAAATTTGATTACAGGAATGTTCAGATTTTATAGGATTTTTATGTAGTAAATTCTGTCATAAACCAAAGCACGCTATAATATAAATATCTGCACACTAGCACATAGTAAATATTATAGAAGACTTTACAAGAAAATGCTAAGTCAGTTATGTTAAGAGAAAAATAATAATGAAACAAAGCTGTAAGTACTTTTTTTCTATTTACAGCTACGGAAAGGTCGCCTGAAAATTTTCCAGTCAACAACATGTTTTTGTGTTGAATTAATTACAAAAAAACGTTGTAACGAAACGTTACACATTTTGTTAATATTTATTATTATTTATTTAAAATACAATGTTATTAATAATTTAAATGTATATTTATTATTATTCTAATTTATTTATTTTATTTTTATTACGCAAAATTTAAGTATTTATCACTAATGATAAAATTTGCTCGGTAACGGAACGACGGCGCTGGTTTCTGTCACCGCGCACCGCGGAGGTTGACCGCGAGTTGACCTTACAGTGTGGTACCGGCGTTCCTAGCGGGACCACACGTCATTTTTTAGCCATCGTGCGAGCGTCCTTAGCTCGTCGCGATGGATTTTTATATTTTAATTTCTTTTAAAGATTATTAAAATGTAAATTACAGTGTAAGTGCTCCCGATTATACGGGTAAGTTGTGAATCGCACCCATTTTTTCTATTTTAACATAATGAACGCATATTTTGCTATATCATTGTACCTATTTGCCATTAGTGTTTTAATTATTAACTTTATTTGTTCATTTTTTTTTTACAAATCAATAGATTATTTTAATGTAATTACGAGTAGCTATTCCATACGAATTTAATCGTTACTACATATTGCGTCATCCTTTTTGTTGTACATCGAACAAACTAGTAACTACCTACCTTCAAAATAATTTAATTTCATAATTTTGCCCTTTCACAGTAGTAACTCATTACAGTTGTATTACTTAATCATTTCATCCTAGCCTTCTGCTTTTTCAATCTTATCATTGTAAACTCCGTTCTGATTTGTTTTGCACCGGCAAATATAACTGCGTGTAGGAAGTACCTACGTTTGCCGGGGTAGACAAATGCGAACGGAATTTGATGCAACCTGCTTAGCTTGGTTTGTATCATTTCCAGGAGCACTGTACGAGCTCAGCACCGTACGGGCTAGGGTATTGGGATCCCGACCCGTCACTCATCGCCCGCTTTCACCATCTCGCCCCGCGATGTCACCTGCGGCGGCGTCCCCTCTGACCTTGGGCCGCCCGCCATCTTAGGTCCAAGTCAGGGGAGTACCAGCTACGTAACCGCAACAGAAGTAAAATAACAGATTGGCCGCCACGACCCTACAATAAATTTGTGTGCCTCCGCTGAACTAGAACACCTACATGTAAAATTTTAACCAATTAAATTATATTTTGATTTTCTTTATTTCACTCTTTTTTATTTTTTTTTAAAACCGGCACACTGGCGCCCTGCACGTGGTTAATATCTGTTTATTCTGCTTTTGTTGTGTAGTAGTTATTTTTGTACGGTGTCAATTTTTTTTGTAAAACGCTAAATTTTTTGGTTTGCCCGTAACTGAGGTGAACGCAATGTATCCGTTACATTTTAATTTTAACGTTTTAGACGATTTCGTTAACATAATGTTTTTATTTTTGTTTTTTTGATGTCTGGTCTTAAGTGCGCATTAGTACTAAGTACCTTCAGAGACAAAAATGTTTTTTTGTTTCGATTGCTTTGTTTTAGAAGTTTTTGTATGCTTAAGTACATACTTCGTCCTTATTAAGCTGCGTTCACATCAGTTACAAATTTTTTGTCATCATCATCATTTTTTATTTTGCCCTCACATTATTTTCTTTCATTCTGTCAAACCAAGCGTTCTGTAAATTAATTGTAACAGAACGGAGTATTTTTTGGTGCTATTCACAACATACCTTCAATTTTTTTTTCGATTTTTCATGAACTCAAATATTATTTTATGATACTATTAACATTTTATTTTATTTATTATGTCATATTGACTTTTAACATTATATTATTTGTTTATTTTTACTATAAAATCATAGGCTGCGTTAGGCATATGATTTATTAAAAGGTGTTTCCTAACGTTTTACTTGGGTGAAAGCGCACTAGCCTACACCAGGGTGCTTTGGTTGGAGACATCTCATTTTATTATATTATTTATTATTTATTAAATTATAGTAGGTCATAGGCTGCATTAGGCAAATGGCTTATTTTTGTGCTGTCTCCTGACGTTTTTACTTGGGTCGAAGCGCATTAGCTTAGACCAGGGTGCCTAGTTAGGAGATATCACATTTTGTAGACTATTATTGCGTCCATATTTTATACTTTATTGTTATTTATATATTTTATTCTCGTTACATTCTTCTGAAGTCTTAGAGATCATTTTTATGCTTTTGCAACCGAGTCATGAGTCGTATTAGGCATGTGACTTTTATTATGTAAGAACGCGTCTCTCAACGCTTTAGTTTCGATTCTGCGCATTAGTAGGTCGAAGCGCCTAGTTTTGAGACGTTTTGTTTGAAAGATGAGGTATGTAAGAAGTATTTGAAAGAAGGTTTGATAGGATATGGAAGGTTGTGTGATAGAAAGGTAAGAAAGTTATTGTACTAAGTTGAACTTAATCTCTCAGTACGGATTTTATTTTTAAAATAAAATCCTTACGAAGCAAACGGGGTAATGTAACGAAACGTTACACATTTTGTTAATATTTATTATTATTTATTTAAAATACAATGTTATTAATAATTTAAATGTATATTTATTATTATTCTAATTTATTTATTTTATTTTTATTACGCAAAATTTAAGTATTTATCACTAATGATAAAATTTGCTCGGTAACGGAACGACGGCGCTGGTTTCTGTCACCGCGCACCGCGGAGGTTGACCGCGAGTTGACCTTACAGTGTGGTACCGGCGTTCCTAGCGGGACCACACGTCATTTTTTAGCCATCGTGCGAGCGTCCTTAGCTCGTCGCGATGGATTTTTATATTTTAATTTCTTTTAAAGATTATTAAAATGTAAATTACAGTGTAAGTGCTCCCGATTATACGGGTAAGTTGTGAATCGCACCCATTTTTTCTATTTTAACATAATGAACGCATATTTTGCTATATCATTGTACCTATTTGCCATTAGTGTTTTAATTATTAACTTTATTTGTTCATTTTTTTTTACAAATCAATAGATTATTTTAATGTAATTACGAGTAGCTATTCCATACGAATTTAATCGTTACTACATATTGCGTCATCCTTTTTGTTGTACATCGAACAAACTAGTAACTACCTACCTTCAAAATAATTTAATTTCATAATTTTGCCCTTTCACAGTAGTAACTCATTACAGTTGTATTACTTAATCATTTCATCCTAGCCTTCTGCTTTTTCAATCTTATCATTGTAAACTCCGTTCTGATTTGTTTTGCACCGGCAAATATAACTGCGTGTAGGAAGTACCTACGTTTGCCGGGGTAGACAAATGCGAACGGAATTTGATGCAACCTGCTTAGCTTGGTTTGTATCATTTCCAGGAGCACTGTACGAGCTCAGCACCGTACGGGCTAGGGTATTGGGATCCCGACCCGTCACTCATCGCCCGCTTTCACCATCTCGCCCCGCGATGTCACCTGCGGCGGCGTCCCCTCTGACCTTGGGCCGCCCGCCATCTTAGGTCCAAGTCAGGGGAGTACCAGCTACGTAACCGCAACAGAAGTAAAATAACAGATTGGCCGCCACGACCCTACAATAAATTTGTGTGCCTCCGCTGAACTAGAACACCTACATGTAAAATTTTAACCAATTAAATTATATTTTGATTTTCTTTATTTCACTCTTTTTTATTTTTTTTTAAAACCGGCACAACGTAATGCTGAGACAAATTTCGGAACAGTAGCTATTCTATTTAAGGAAGTCCAGGGATTTCGGTCCAATTAGTTCGCGAAAATCAAATTTTATTTAGTTTTTCGTTAATTAGTAATTCCTATAGTAGACAAATTATATAATACATCGTAGGCTATGAGTTTTGCGAGCATAACGTTTATGCTTCATGCATCTACATGCTTTTTAAGCATCTAGATGCATGAAGCATAAACGATTTTCTACAGTTTCTGCACAGATTTGGAGCTATCGGGAACCAACATGAAGTAAATGAGACCAAAAGAGTGAGCTATGGTCAACCGTGCACGGTTGTCGGTAACAACTTGATGTTAATTGATACGCTGCTTATGCCAGGTCATCAGGTACATCATAGTGTGCGTCACGAGTGCACTAGTTATCCTAGGACATCAGGAACTGTACTTCCTTCACCTTTCTACCATATAGCACTGCAAGACGCCGAGAGCGCGGTGGCATCCATAAGTGGTTGACATCCAACAGACTCGCACGAAACGTTTTTTTCCACGTTTAGATGTGGAACGCCCTTCTAGCCTCCTCGTTTCCAGCCAAGTACAATCTGGGTGCCTTCAAGAGAAGAGTGAATAATTTCTAGGCAAGCGCGCTCCAACCTACACCTATCCATTGCTTTCCATCAGGCATGATTGTCGTCAAGTGCAAGCCTATATATAAGTAAACAATAAAATAAAAAAAGTCTCATCATGTCCAGTAGTTTCTTCGTTTATAGCGCCCTTGAAACCGAAATTACATAAAACATTATTGCAATTTCTTAGTTATTAGACGATTTGTTTTATATAATCCAAATACTAAAAATATGCTAAAAATACATGAAATTAAACGTAGTCTTATCTTTTATGATAAATGATTTTAAGTATATTCAAATGCGACACACTATCGGCTGTGCAAACATAAATATTTTTTGGTATCATAATTTACACAAGATGCCCACGTGGATTTAATTTTTTGAACACCATAGATAACAGGCGTACCTAGCTTTTGACTAGGTGGTTTGTCCAGTTCACTGTTCTACGAGTTCTACTTCAGTTTATTCTACCGAGTAGCGCTAACTGCAAAGCTTTTTGGAGTTTCGTTTTGAAGAGCACTATAGCCGAAGAAATTATACTTAGGTACTCGTTCCAAAGCTCGTACTAGACATTGGACACAACCGCAGTGGAGTGCGTGATGATTACCTACATCAGTTGAATGTGATTATCATGCACGTCTCCATTTTTTTTTAAAACAACCTTTGGTTATCTCGAGTTGATCTTTATTCACTATGTATACAGGCCATTCTTTGTCCCGGAAAAGCAAATTTTTGCCCATAGTACCTTGCCACGGGACGCGAGCAAAGTCATGGAGAACGCCTGGTAGGTATATATAGCACCCATAAAAGAGTATATTGTGGTTGTGATAATGAACGTTGTTGGTTAAGATTAAGAATTATTTATCTGCGGTGTAATATCTCGATGGTGCGGGTGGGCGGCGAGAATGTGGATATTTCGGGCCATTATCGCGCCCACGCCACACTATTGGCAGAAAAATGTTACGAAAATACTTCGTCGCAATTCACACTCCGGCGCACAGCGGCCGACGCCTGACCCGAGCTGACATTGCTCCCACATCCGCGGCCACAAACGCTGCGGAGTGCCATCAGCATTAAATTGTTCTAGTAATAGTACTGAATGGGTTTATCCCTATACTAAATGTGTTACAAAAACACTTCGTTGCAATTCACATTTTACACTCGGACTGGCTGATTGACTACTTTGTTATATCGATTTTTCAAGATTTTTCGAGAAAAGCTAAAGTGAAAAAATGTCTTTTGTATGTACTTATTTAAATTATGTAAGATATTGTTATTATTTAGAGAGTAGGTGACAAAGCCGCGAATACTACAACACATTCTTCAAATTCACAGTAGAATAGGTATATGGTACAAAGATAAATCATTGGTTCACGCTGTTTTCTCGCACTGCGGTCGGCCTGACGCCTTATCTTGCATATCGTCGGTGCCGAGAGCTGAGACGTAATGGAAGATGTGTGTTCCACATCGCGACCATCTCTGTCCGTTTCCGGTGGTTGTATACAAAAAAATAATACATCACTTAGATACTATTCTTATTTACCTATATGTACCTACAGCTTGACGAAGTTATCAAGACAGGATCAGTGTTTTTGTTTGTTTATTCGCAATGAGTAAGTAGATGTCGTTTAAGTTGACATCGTGGCCAGAACTTAGAATTGAACGTTAGAACATAAGTAGGTACTTATTGAAAACGTACTCGTAGCCTGCAAATCCTATACCTTTAAACGAGCAATTCTTGTATATATATATATTTCTATATAATCTGGATCTCGGCAACGGCTTCAACGATTTTCATGAAATTTAGTATACAGGGGGTTTTAGGGGCGATAAATCGATCTAACTAGGATTCATTTTTAGAAAATGTCGAATTTACCAAAAAAAAAAAAATATGACTTCTGCTGTCATCTATTAGCCAGTAGTTAAACTACCGAGCGAAGCACTTTTGCTGCCATCTATTATCCAGTAGTTAAACTACCGAGCGAAGCTCGGTCAACCAGATATTGTTCTAAATCGGTCCACGCGTCTTCGAGTAATCGGTGAACATATCTACATAAAACAAAGTGATCATATGAGGGTTTCTTCGAGAAAAAAAGATTCCGACGAATTAAGAACCTCCTCCTTTTTTGAAGTCGGTTAAAAACATAAAAGTTCGGTGAACGGTTTTCGGTGCAAATATCGACATTAACGCAAACAGAGCCACAGTCCGTCGCTAGGTTTGATACAAACTTGTTGTCCACAGCGGGCTCACGAACCGGCCGGCCGAGATACTTGGTGCGATTAAAAATCGTTACAACTTCCGTTCGGCTCTGAGCCTCGGAGTGGAGGCCCAGATAAAAAAGATAAATAAAAAAAATAACATAAAGATCGATACGGCGGCGGGACGGCGCTACCTGTTTTTTTCACCGAGCTCAGAGTTCGAGGCAATTGGGCCGTTGGTGTCGCTTGGTCAACTTACTTATACGTGTGTACATTCCACTGCTTCTTACTACTTAGGTATACTTAAAACTATAAGTGGCTTGCCCGAAGAAAGACTTCGTGGGTCAAAATCTTCGTCATTGATTTTGTATCCATGTACAGTAAGGGAACGAAAAGGTTCGTCAATTTTCAAACAGATTCGTTTGCACTAGTCGATTGTTTTGGTATGTTGACATTATAGAATCTTGCAGAACTAGTGCAAGCGAAAATCGTCACTAAGGTGACGAACCTTTTCATTCCGCGACTATGCCTGCCCATGTAGGTACCTACGTCATTTTTAGCAGGAAGTCACTTTCTTTCATTATTTTATTTTCTTCTATGAGAAACTAAGACTGCAATGGATTATTTACGAATCTGCAATCTGCATCTCTGCAGCCTCTAGTTAATTTTCAATTATTTAGGTAAGTATGGCAAAATATCGTTTGCCCGATCTAGTATGTAGGTACTAGTAATATAATATTTAAAAATTTAGCTATACTTACCTACTAGGTACTACTATCTCGGATGTCGAAAACTAACAAACGCTGTTTACAATTTCCAAAATACTTAATTTAAATGAACGTGAGAAGCAACGTATGTTTCCGGTCATTAGGGTCTATTTGATCAGTGATGCTCAATGCCCATTGCCCATGTTCTTGTAAAAAAGATCAAGTATTATAAAATGTTCATTAGATACTTGCAACTTACGCCTCACGAGTCACGAAACAATTTATTGATTCTCAAGTTTTTGAATTTAAGTGTAGAGTGTGTATTTTATTCTGGTTATTATTACACGCTCTATACAGATTAAGTACATGTCGTCGAATGAGACCAATGAGACGCTATAAACGTCATTAGATAGATATTATAATGCGTTTCGTCTTAAATGGCACTCGAGAAACAAATTAATAATGCCATAAATACCCTCCCATTTCCATTTAAAAGCGTATTAAAGCTTTAATAAACGATCATTTCGAAGAAAGAGCGGCCGGACGACCGCTCGCTCCGGAGGGATCGGTTTAGAAAGAATTTGCATCGAATGATGTCACGCATCCGGCAGCCGGCTGCATCTTCTAGTCGGTACAAATCGGGTTCCATATTATTTTTACTCGATCGCGACCGGTAATGAAATGATATTAGATTGATATAAGACGCCGTCGTCGGGAGCGCAGGCGCAGGAGATCGGCAGCAATTTCACGAACGGTGCGCCATCGCCATGATAATTAAGTGTTCGAAGTGGAACGCGATGGTGTGCGTGGGCGCGGGGTGCGGGGCGCGCGGGCGGGGAGGCCGATCGAGTCTGGTAACTATGCGGCGTAACTCCGGTAGCAGTGCAACAGGTCTGCGCGGGCGGCGCGGGCGGCGCGGGCGCAGCGCGGGACGGTAGGAAATCCTTTGCTCACGCGCGCACACAGGCGCGCGGCGCAGTGTGCGCCATCCGGTTCTGCTTGCGCGTGCGCACCGCGCGGCGTGTACGCATAGGCGCGCCTGTGTGCGCGGCCACCGAGCCGATCGATCAATGAGCTCGACATCGGCTCGAACTGTTGCCTGCATGCAACTCATTGATTAACGCTATGAACGTGGAATTGTTTATTCATTCATGATGAATATTATTTTTATTTCAAATAAACGTTTTTGTTGTCCGCTACCTACAGGTTGACCTTCTTGAAGCATACTTGCGAAGTTGCGCGAGCGAGCGTACGTACAGAGACGTTTTAATATATTATTCTCCTCTACATAGATACGTCACACGTAGGTATACGAGTGGTATATTCCTCCTACGAACCAAATTGCAACAACGTGCATTGATATTAGGTATTATAGTTACGATTACTTATTTCAAATTATGCAGATTGCAATCGTTGCGTAGGAAGGCACTTGTCTAAGAAACTATCTAGTACTCGTAGGTATCTACCTAGACCTCCCTAGGGAAACAATTATAATTATTGTTCATTTGTTGTTGTTTCATCGTGCCTATACTGCCTACTATTCATCACAGACGAGAACCCTCATTTCAGACGACCGCGTCTCGCGCTCATTTAAGGTGGAAGGAGAAACTCATCGGCAAGCCTTCTGCGAACTAGTTTTTACCAATTAATCAATTATTATCATAATACTTCAAATTTGAATGTATAATCTTCATCGAGGTTTAAGTTTAATATAAAGGTATTGTTTTTCATTGCAGATCCATGCCGGTCCCCGAGTAAAATGTAGGTGAGTGACTCGGATAAATACTGCACATATTGGATGCGGTAATTACCATTAAATTTTTCACGAGTTGCACTTTACACTTTTTTAAATTCGATAAAAAGGACCCCGGAAATTTTATTTAAGCAGTTAGGAATTTATTTTTAATATAGCCCGAATAGTAGTAGTTCTAGGGCGTTATCCGATTAAAAAGATTTAGGTACGTTAGATTTAATGGAAATATTCTTCAATATACCTATTGGGATGGTTTTAATTTTGGAATAGGTAGGTTTTTATGGGAAGTAGGTAGGTATCATCTACTTACTTCTATAAAGTCTACACTAATGTCCGCCGCACTTATAATACCTAGGTATAGTTTACCTTAGCTGATAAGTAGTTCTTACTTCATGGTATTAGAGGTACCGATTACGATGGCAATATACCTACATAACACATAGATAGATTAATTTTGTTCACACATTGTCATCCATAAATGGTAGTCCTGGGAGCCTGGTACTTATTTAATCGAAGATTGCTTCATAATACGCGAGTGGAATTATCAACTAGCATTACCGATACATCGATATTTATGACTGTCATTCGTTTTAAAATATATCGATTCGACATTGGTATTTTGTGGGCTAAGTAAGCAAAATTCTTGTAGCGTAGCACCTCATTGATTGTTCATATTAATTTAAAAAATATTTCATTAGATTTCTGACCGATGCTGTGATGCTTTTGCTCTCGGAGTAAACAAAATATTTTTCATCTCACCCGCTCGGAAAAGCGATCTTTAAGGCCCGAAATGCGGGCGGAAAATGCTATTATATTCCCTAGGCTGCCAAAGCATTTTCATTTTTCCCACGGGAGACAAAGTAGTATGAAAATCCTTTCCGGCCCTAGGCTCGAAAGCATTTCCAAAGTCAAATTTGTTTGAGTTATCTGTGGTCAAACTCTTATTACGTGTCATGTCAATGTCAAATGTCAAAGCTGAAGAATTCTTTTTTTTAATAACACATACGATCAGTAACGAAGTTCGTTCGTTAAAGTTTGTATAGGTAAATTAGTTTTTTTAATTTTACTTTTTCTTATAATATCAATTAAAAAATACTAACTCTTATTTAGTTTTATTAATTATAAAAGAAATCTAATTAAATCCTTGATTTTTCCTCATTGTTTATGTATTTATTGTTAACATATTTATAAAATTTTATATTATCTTTGGTTCTTAAAAATGATTTCAGAACGCATTCAAAATAAAAGTACAGAAAAAAAGTTTCTCATTTTTTTTCTGATCTAGTGTTAGTTGTCTATGTTTTCATTCGCGCTAATGACCAAAATGGCGGTGCCACTCGAAGGATAATACCTAATACTTTTTTGGCTTTATTCTATATTTTTTGTTTTAACTTTAAAATAATGATGATGATTGAAGGTGGTTTCAGTAAGTGTAATTATTCAGAGTTACTAAGAACAACATTTAACGTAACTCGCAATGTCGATCTAAAGTGTTCTTCTGGTGATTTTCCTCGCTGTGGTGAGATGAAAAATTTTGTGCTATGTACGGGCGCAAATTTTTTTGGATCTCGTGTCTTTGAATGCCTCGCTATGCTCAGGATTCTATTCTTTGAACCCCTCGCTGCGCTCAGGGTTCAACCCTAGAATCCTTCGCCGCTTAGCATTCAAATTTGACACTCGGCCCAAAAATCCACTTTGCGCCCTTGCATAACAAATAACTATTCTCTAATTCTAAATGTAACCTCAGTGCAAAATGTTAGTTTTTCCTGTACAAGGGGTGTTCAAGGCTGTCGTCTAGTGTTGAAGCGCGACGCGAGTATAGGTATTTTCAAAAATGATATATATGCTCAATGCTCATCTCATTGCACGTAGGTATATAGAGTTGCAACTTGCAAGTCCAAAAGTAGGTCTAAATTTTGTTTTATTGTAACGTTTTTAGTTTTTACCCCCGCAAACATTGGAACAATTTTGATCTCATTAGATTAATTATGTCCACCTTAATCGATACATAGGCTTGTGCTTTTAATTTTTTTGGTATTTAGGTTTGATTGGTTTCACAGTAACTTTACATAACACTTTCCAGAAATTACATAATTTATTAATTTTTTGTATGAAATTAATAAATACTGAATTTGGAAAAGTAGTAGAACAAAAGTTGTTAGTTTTATTGTAAACAAGTACAGGCCGAGACCGATTTGGTATTTTTCATATGACTCTACATGAAAGAAATTATAATTGTGGCACGCCGAAATGAGAGTGATAACCTGTTGCCACCAAAATCTATAGATAAAGAGATCTCCGTCAGTGTTTTAGCAATACAAGTCCGTTATATTCTAGCAAGTGTGATGATTACCGCGGCTCCGCCCGCGTGAATTTCGGTTTTTCTCAATTCCGGAGGAACCCTAGATTTTTTGTGATAAAAAGTAGCCTATGTTTTAATCCAGGGTATAATCTACCTCCATTCTAAATTTCAGCCAAATCGGTTCTGTAGTTGCGACATGATTGAGAAACAAACATGCACACATACTTACACACACAAACACACATACACACTTACGCACACTTACATACAAGCTTTTGTATTTATGATATTAGTGTTATTTGATGTGATTTTTGTAAATAACTTGAAGATTTTTTAAAAGCGCATACCCGGTTGAATACTGCAATACTTCAGAAAAAGCTTATCTATAATTAGTTATAACACCCCTTTTGGGTCGGGGGTTAAAAATAAACGTTTGAATTGGCATTGGAGATGGCATCCATAAGAGCTGTTGAAACTTTGGAGCAAACGGTTAGCGGAGACTTGGAACACATGCTTTTGTAAAAAGAATGGTGTAACCACAATTTATCTACGGTTTTGGTTTTCTGGGATACCTACATGAGTAGGCAGCTTAACTGGCTCCCAAAATGGCATATCAAAGAGTTGCTGAAAGTGTCCAATGAAAGACCACTTCCAAGATCGAAAGATGTGCTTTTGTTGAAAGAAACGTGGTAAGAGCAATGGCTAATATGACTTGGGGGTTTCGGGGCATGTGAGTCAATTAGTAAATGGGGTAAAAAGGATGCTCAAATGATGATTCCAAAATCCAAGATGGCATAAGCAGGAGCATTCAGGAGTTTGGATAGCGTGCTTTTGGCGCTCTAGAATGGAATTCTGACAATGGCTCGAATGACGTGGGGTTTTGGAGAAGCAGAGTATCAGAAAATTGATTCGAATATTCGCATTTTCGAATGAAAGCGAGTAGCAACAACCTCCGTCTTGGGACGTCAGCCATATTGGATTCAGACTGACGTCACAAAGCTAACCAAGCATTGTCATTCAAACTACAATATTACAATCTTATTCATCTAAGCTGAGGATAACTGCTTGAAAATTCGGCTGCAAATGGAACATAGCTACATCATACATTGCAATTAAATAAAATTTTGAAATAGATGCTTCGTTTTGTAAAGCTTAGTCTATAGGTACTTACTAAGTATTTCGTAAGAGTATATAAATGTACAGTACAGCCGTGGTCGCGGCTTCAAGTCGGATAGAAATCAGGTTTCGTTTGTTATTCTGGAGGCGGCGCGGGCGCAAGCGGAAGGCATCGCCTCCGCCGCGCTTTCCATCCGGCATGCAGGCCGATCGCCTGCGCACAGTCGCGCCGATCCTATCGAGTATCGACTGTTTTATGTGCCCCAATGTATTGGCATATAAATCTACATACATATATACACCCCGGATGTAATACAAAATTCACGAAAAAAGTGTCCCGAGAAAACCCATATAAACGAGGGTGCATGTGTATTTTTATATACAAACTTAATCATTGTAATTTATGTCTTAAACCATTATAATACAGCCTTATTTTGCTTAAGTGCGATTGGAACTCTTTTCGCATTCATTATGTTCGGACACTTTTTAGCGCTGATCCTAAATCCTTAGTTTATATATCAATGGCCCAATGGTGGTTTTTAGGGTTCCGTATCCAAACTCCTACTTTACTACTCTATTACTAAGACTTCGCTATCCGTAGGTACGCCAGTCCGTCCGTTTGTCACCAGGCTTTACTCCTAGGCTTATCTCTTCAGCCGTGATAATTAGACAGCTGAAATTGTCACAAACGATGTATTTCAGTTGCCTCTATCACAGCAAATACTAAAAAAACTGAATAAAATATATATAAAGGGACCTAGGTTTTGTTTTCAAATATTGTATCAGTTGGTCCTCTCAACGAAGATACTATAGCACTCATTTCGGTACTTGCGGTTTACAAATACCTTGGCATAGTGATTTAATTCGTGTCTATAGAAAAGTAAGTTTAAATAATAAGTATCATGTAAGTAAAGTTGTCATTTTTAAATACTCAATAACTTAATCATCAGTTTTCCGCGGCGCTAGCAGTTATCATTCAACTGTTTTCTCAAAATACTGCGTTATCTTTGAACTTCCTTCTAGAGTCACAGCGCGTTATCAGTATCGTTTTATTCGTAAGTAATTTTTTTAAACATAAAAAGCGGGATCATTTTAGTAACGTTTATTTTATAACTTTATCAACACTGGCGTTATTACGAAACAACCAGTCTGCTTACTTAACATCGATAAATCGTATTGTTTTGAACACGAATTATCTTTCGCGAGCACAAGACGCGATAAGCGGTTCATAAGAGAGATGTTTGTTTCAAATTACTATCTCAATATGAGCCAAAACCGCCGATAACTGTGTGATATGCGATACTCGTATGTCCCAAGCACAACTCCGAATACCAAAAACTCGAGCCCAGCGCATTGTGCCGGATGTTCCATAGATAAAGGAAGCGTATATATACACTATGGACTATCAGAGTAAACACATTACGTCGCGTATTGATCCAATGATAAAATTATAAAGAGTTCGTTATCCGAGCCGGAGAACTTCTGCGAATACGGTTTCTTAGAAACATAAATAAATAAAAACATCATGCCGATACGAATGGCGCGCCGCGGCGGTTTTCGCGGATAGGTAGGTACTAATTTTTTTTGCGGCGAAGCTTGTAAACATGTGTGGAAACATGACAAATTAACACATGATACTTACGTTCAAATGTGAGCAGGAAATAAGGCGAAAAAATAGTGCGGTATATGTATGAGATGACGAAACGGATGTTAGTAGCCGGCTAGCATCTCATAAATTGTGATGATGTACAGCGTTATGAGAGTAAGTAGGTGTTGCTTTAGAAATGTGTTGATGAAGAAACTGCCTGCCGGTAGAGTCAACACGCTCTATTTTATACTTACCTGCAATCTACTTTTTGAAACTTAATTACACTTACCTATAAATTATAAGTAATATTGACCGAAGATAAACAATAATAGGTATCTTTAGCGAAAACTTTTTGGTACGTACTAATTAGGCATCCCCTTTTTAGGCAATGGTTTTGCGTAGGTACATCGGATTTGGCATACCTACTTTATACTTAATATCTAAAATGTATGGTAATGGTTTATTTATAAGCACAATTAATATTTGCTCACCCGTCTGTGGGTAAAAACACATTGATTCCTTGTATTCCACTTGTATTAACGTGTTTTTATGCAAATAAATGATACTTTACTTTACTTTACTTTGTAAGTATGTGTATGTATAAGTACCTAAAGAAAAATTAATAAATACTTAACACAAATGCCAACCGTTGTACAGTCGGGGAATGAAAAGGTTCGTCACCGTAGTGTCGATTTTCGCTTGCACTAGTACTGCAAGATTCTATAATGTCAACATACCAAAACAATCGACTAGTGCAAACGAATCCGTTTGAAAATTGACGAACCTTTTCTTTTTGTTCCCTTACTATACTTAGCACAATGAAAAGTAACTATTTTATATCGAAGCTGTACACGAACACTGCGCAGTGAGGGGTTACGTAAGACAAAAGCTAGAATTAAGGACCTCCGCTGAATGGCCGCTGTCGCGCACGACTCGCTCCATTCATGGCACGCACTCGTCGGCGGTGACCTTCCACGTCCATGTGGTTATTTAGCGATGTGTGCAGGCGAACTGCGAATATTCCAAGCCGCTCGGCGTCGCGCGTACAGTGCGACAAGGCTATCTTAGCTCGTGGCCGAAATCAGAACTAACGCCGCTATCTTGTGATACTGTTTGATAGTTTGCTCTGTCGGAATATCGCTATAGTATGTTGTGTTATTTTAGCTTAATATTAACTAAAATAAAATTAAAATTGAAGCAAAATTTAGGAGATTTTATTTTCTGGCCGCCTTTGTTCTATAACAACTGGGGGGGCAAAAATAACAAATGAGGAGTCTCTGCTACGCGGGAAGCCGGTCGTGGTGATGGGCCGCTCTAAACTGTCATCAATCTGTATGTACTCGCTGAATAGCGTAATGTATGGGTATATTCAACAAAACATGAAAATGTAATAAAAATGAAACAGTTCTACAAATGAACAGCGCCCTCCTGACAATGTCATTCAAGTGCCAAGAGAGCCTTGTCGGACTGTAGTTCTTATGACAGTGTTCCGTCAGCGGCAAATCCAAAGCAGCGTCTGTCACGCGAAGATGGAACATGCGCTGGATGGAGTTCTCGTTTTAATTGAAGGCAATTACGTGAATTCCACGTAGCGGTCGCGGGAGGGCCGCGGGGAGGTGCGGCGCGAGGGGGCGCGGAGAGTGTCGACCTTCCGTGAGGCCGTCCGTCGCCCGTCCGCGGGCCGCGCTCGCCGCTCGGTGCAAGCTGGCCGCGCAGTTCAACAATCGAGCTACAACTTTAAAGGCTTTGCTGGAGCGAAAGGGCAATGATTTTTTTAGATAGAATGTCTAGGTTGGTACTTGGTACCTATTCAATTAAGTAAGTACAGGTATTTGACTGAATGATAATGTTCTCACTTTCTGGGTAAATATATTAATTAACTAAAGACCTCGTTCCTGCTTTGAGAATAAAAAAGTCTAATACTCACACAGATTTTCCAGTTGTATACATATAGAGGTAAAAGTTTAGTCATTTGAAAGCATATTATTGTCAATTGACCTGTGTCACAGACCACCTTATACCTAGGATAGGATTCTCTGCGCAAGATTCTCTGCGCAAGACCGTTTTAGTAAAAGACGACGATTCCAGCGACGATACAGGACACAATTCGGACGATGAAACCTTGATGAAACTTCCAAATTACTTATGTTAGGAATCCAAACTTAGAACAAACGACTGTGGCCTAAGGAAATGTTTCAAAATTATCAAGGTATGATAACCATACGACTATACCTACCAGAGTATTAAAGGTACCCCTAAGACTAAGACGTACCTATAGCTTTACGAAAGTAGAAGACGTACTTACAGGCTACAGCTAAACGAATGTTGTAGATCTAAAATACTAACTGTGCTATAAGTACAAAAAATAACATAGGTACCCAAAGAGTATATAAACACTTAAAGGTGCCTATAGTAGCATTTTTAATGAATTACATCAAAATAAGACAAGGTATTGAAATTTTTAAGTAGCCAGTACGGAAGTAGGTAAATTATTGTAGTAATTAAATTAAATCAATTAGGTACTTAGGCTGCAAATAACAGGTCTTGTTCGATAAGGATATGAATTCAATTCACCGTGGGATTTTAAAGCTATGTCAAAATGATTGACGCACACCTAAAGCTCTGCTTTCACTCACAAAAAATACCCACGAGAAAATGTTATTCCGAAGTGATTAGAAAATTCCAAGCAAGTGACGTGATATGTCCAGGATGTGCCGCCGCTAATACCCAGTTGTTTGTAGTCCACTGAACGCGATGACGAAATACGCTACGCTAAGAGGACGGGAAAGATGTGACGTAAATTTCGCTACCACTGACAGCACATACCGCTATCGATCGCATACATTAGCGTTTTTTTACAGTTTTTGAAATTGATTAGGCTATTAAACGGATGAGACTGTTTACCTACTTACTAGTTATATATATATATATATGTTTTTATTGTAAATAGGCTTGCGCTTGACGACAATCATGCCTGATGGAAAGCAGTGATGAAGTCTAGGTTGGAGCGCGCTTGCCTAGAAAATGCCTTTTCACTCTTCTCTTGAAGGCACCCAGATTATACTTGGCTGGAAACACAGAGGCTGGAAGGGCGTTCCATACCTTAGCGGTTCGTATCAGAAACGTGGAAGAAAAACGTTTCGTGCGAGTTTGTTGGATGTCAACCACATAAGGATGCCACCCCTCTCGGCGTCTTGCAGTCCTATAGTAGAAAGGTGAAGGTGGAACAAGGTTATGTAGTTCCTGAGCACACTCACCAAAGTATATCCTGTAAAAAACCGCTAAACAGGCAACATTGCGACGGTGTTGTAAGCTGAGCAATTTTGCCCGCGTTAGCGATTCCTTTCCGATTATTCTGCGGGCGCGGCGATCAACAGAGTCCAATGCATCGAGCTGATACTTGGCTGAGCCATCCCAAAGGTGACTGCAGTACTCAATGCCAGAACGCACCTGGGCCTCATACAGCGTCAGTAGCTGTTCAGGCGTGAAGTACCGCTTTACCTTGTTTAGGATGCCAAGTTTTTTAGCAGCTGTTTTTGCTTTAGCTTCGATGCATTTCCCAAAATTGAGGTTGGGTGAGATGGTTATACCCAGAAGCTCAATATGATCACCAATCGGGACGGATATGCTTTGGAAAGTGGGAGCCAAGGAGAAGGGGCTCTTTTTTGCAGTGAACAAACACGCCTGTGTTTTGGTAGCGTTGAACTTGACCAGATTAGCGTCACCTCACTCAGACACTTCATTTAAAGTCAAGTTCACGCGATTTACCAGTGCCTCTCTAAGCTCAAGGATCTCAGCACCACTGGCTTTAGAACTGGACATGTATCTCTCCGAAACAGTGCTGTCGTTCCCATAACCAAAGATACCTGGTTTGAGCAGATCGTTAATATGCAGCAAAAACAGTGTCGCGGAGAGAACAGACCCCTGGGGTACACCGGCATTGACAGCCATTAGGTCCGATGAGTGGCCATCTACGACCACCCGAAAAGACCGTTCCCTCAGGAAGTCAGATACCCAGTTGCAAAAGCCCGCGGGTATCCCGTATGCCGGAAGTTTGCTAAGAAGACTACCGTGCCAGACCCGGTCGAAAGCCTTAGAAATGTCGAGTGAGACAGCAAGTGCCTCACCGTGCTTCTCCATGGCCTCACCCCAAGTATGCGTAGCATACACTAGAAGATCGCCAGTTGAGCGGTTGGATCTAAAGCCATACTGACGGTCCGACAGAAGGTCATTTTCCTCTAGGTATGCCAGGAGCTTACGATTGAGAACTCTTTCCATACTTTTGCACAGTATGGACGTGATGGCAATCGGTCTGTAATTAGCCGGATCAGCACGGCAGCCTTTTTTAGGTACCGAATATTATTGAATTCCGAAAAATCGACTTTTTGGAATTCAATAAAACATAATATTATAATGATTACATTATTATATTTATATTATATTATATAACATAAATTTGTTTAATTGTTGTTTTGTGTTTGTTTTTCCATACTTTATTAAAAAGTATTCGTCTAAAATAATTAGACCTCTTCTGTTTTTGAATAATATATAGGTACATAATAGTTAATAGGATATTACGGTGAGTTTTTCGGTAGAGCCATGCGTGATAGTAATCATTAAATCAATTTCTTCTAAGAAAACACTTTATTGCCATCGTTGTGATAGGTATTAAGAACCCTTTTTCGGCGTAGGTTCCCACAGATTAAAACTGTTCTTTTCGTGGCTGCGATACACTTTGCGAACTATAAAAAAAACCGCATGGGAATTTAAAAGTTATACTTACGTCATTTAGAAAACGCGAAATTTAAAAGAGAATTGCTGATTATATAATATACATTCGCATATAAATCTATGGACCCCGGTCTCCACCGCCAGTGGGACAAATAAATATTGGCCCAAGAGTGGTGCATATTTTCCTCTACATTTTTGATTTTTGTATTATCATTTTATTCGCCGAGAATGGCGATATAATTAATAATTATATTAAGCTAAGTGGTTATTTAAGCGATTTTTAGTGACCTGCAGGTTAAAAACTCTAAAAAGTTGTCCCAAAAGTTGCAGCTAATTTTTATCGGAAACCAAAATGGATTTTATAAATTCATTATGTATTTTTTTTTATAATTTGGGTCAGCAGTAGGTAAATATACATACATAACATAATAAAATAAAATATAGATATAAAGAAGGCATCCGTAGATAATTCATAGAACGGGTGGCAACATGCTTTGTATGGAGAAGTTATTAGCGATTTATCACGTAAAGGTATAAACGCACTGCATGGTGCAAAACGCCGCCGCGTACTTGCCTATGTTGCATCCTGTGGTTGCATCAAATGTAGAGGTTCAGTAAATCTGACATTTCATGGCAGTAGAGTTTGACATTTCTTTTTTAGTGCCTTTAAATTAGGCCTATGTGAATAATAACTACATACTCGTATTTTAATTAATTGTATTTTTTAAGTTTGTGCACTTCGACATGTGCGTTAGGAGTTCTTTGAGACGGGAAAACCATTGAACTCGCGTCACTGTTACCGTTTCCGACACCTCTAATGTATCTACATGTGTAAGTAAGTATATCAGTACGTGTATAAGTTTTCACTTCTGTCGGCACTCCCGGAATGCCACTGTTTTCTTTTGCTAAGAAGCATATTGGCATATCACTGGTTATAGTGTACTCACTAAATATTTATATTAATAGTCGATGAAACTAAGGAACGAGCTTTTGTATTAGTCGGATTGCTCCACAGGGCTCTTGAGTGCAATGTCATGCGATACACTGAATTGCATTCATCATTCTGAGTCATCAGTGTTTGAATCTATTGGCCATAATGCCGTATAATTTCGGCTGCTACATTGGCTTTCTAATCAAGACACTATAAAATGCATTGCAATAGCTGCTTCACGGCGGGCACTGGGGTGATATTTGTCACTCCGGTGATCCGTGGTACTGTGATTTACTTTGTGTATGGATTATCGTGGATATCGAGTGGGATTCGGTGAGAAAACGCGCGGTAACAGTGCCGCAGTGCGTGAGGTTCGCCGGCGGCTGCGCGGCTAGGTGCGGCGCCGTGGGCGAACCGCCGCCCACGCGCCGCCTGCGACACGCGGACACGCGCATTCCGAGCCCACACCTGTACACTGTACCCACTCCGCCGCCTGGCTCGCCTCATACTAGAGAGTTGCCGCAGCCCGTTCATCGTCATCACTGCACATTCTGACCCTTATTCTGTAGGGAGTATTGGAGCCCCCCCCTTAAATACTTCAATATTTTTTCCTCTATGAGTAGGTAGGTAAGCATAATATGTCAGGAGATAATTTTTATTTCTTTGTCTGTGGATCATAAAGTTATTACTCATACTATGTTTGGTCTGAGGCATTAGGTTATAAGAAGTCTGTGTAAAAGCCGCCATTAAAAATACTTATATAATAAAACTGAAAAACATCTTTTCATTTCATAAAAATTAAAATTAGCAGGACTGATGAATTTGTTTTGCTATTATCCGCTACTTGAAAATTAAAATTAAAATTATAAAATAATAATTAACATGGTAGCAGTGCGGTGATTGTTCCGATAAATAAAAACATTAAAAACCTAAAAACGAAGTGGAGAAGTGAAAGTAGTGACTTCTGAAAACTGAAAAATCAAAAATAAGTTATTTGTACTGAGGAAAAAACATGGAGGAAAGGGATGCGATCTCCCGCATACAGCGGCTTACAAACGACAAGACGTTTGTCGTATGGAAATTCCAAATTGACATACATTTACGAAGCAACGACCTGTATGATATAATACATGGCGAAGAAGATACGTCCTTTGACAATAAAGAAAACATTAAAAAAGATGCGCAGGCTCAAAAAGTTATAACAAGCACGATAGACCGAAAACACCTACCACTATTATTGTCCTGCAAATCGGCAAAAGAAATGTATAAAAAACTTTGCTTTATCTTCGAGAAAAAAAGCGATCAACAAAAATGTAATACGCTTCAAGAGTTTTTCCAGTACACATACAACAAAAAACAAGACATGACATTCCATATAAGTTCACTTGAAAATTTAGCATTCCAACTAAACTGCTTGGGTGAAAACATAAATGAGAACATGCTCATATCAAAAATCATATCAACTTTACCAGAGCAGTATAATAATTTCATAACAGCATGGGAGTCAACAGCAACGTGTGACAAAACTACTAATAATTTAATTTCAAGATTATTGGCTGAAGAAAAACGTTTGACAATGACAACCGTAAGTACTAATGCTGAAAATGTTGCTTTTAAAGCGAATAACAAAAACTTTAACAAGAAATTCTGTAAAATTTGCAAGAAAAATAATCATGAGGAAAAGAACTGTTTTTACAAGAAAAAAGAAAAGCCTATTTGCTCTATTTGCAAGAAAAATAATCATGAGGAGAAAAACTGTTTCTTCAGAAAGAATCAGGTATCTTTTATGGCCACAGAAGAAACCTTTGTCATCGATTCGGGTTGTACTAGTCACATGACCAATAAAAACTCAATTTTAAGTCATGAAAAACAATGTGATATTGAAATAAAAACTGCAGAAAAGAATAAAATAATGACTGCAACTAAAATAGGAAAAATAAAGTCAGAAACTTGCAACTTTGACAACGTACTTTATGTCCCTAAACTAGAGAAAAACTTACTCTCGGTTAATGCTATAACGGAGAAGGAAGGTGTTGTCATATTTACAAAAGATAAAGTTACCATAAAAAAGGATGATGAAATAATACTACAAGGTGAGAAAAATAATAAAGGTTTATATAACATAAATATTAACACAAATACTGAAGAAAATGTCCTTATTTCATATGGCAAAGAAACTGCAGAAGATTGGCACCGTAGATATGGTCATCCTGGAAAAGAAACATTAAAAAACATTATTAAATCAGTAGAAGGCATAAATATTACAAATAAGGAGATAGATACACTTACCTCTACTTGTGATATATGTATGAAGGCAAAACAAACTAGAATTCCATTTCATACCCGACAAAGATCTGAACGAAAGGCACATACTATACATACTGACATATGTGGGCCCATTTCCCCAGAGACATGGGACAACAAGAGATATGTATTAACATTCATTGACGACTATACAAACTATACACAAGTTTATCTCTTAACTCATAAAAGTGATGTATTTATGTACTTAAAAGAATATGTACAAGAAGTCGAGAGACACACAAACCTTAAGGTCAGTGTCATCCGATGTGATGGCGGTGGCGAATATTCAAGCAATAATCTCAAAGAATGGTGTAAAACCAGAGGAATCAAGATAGACTATACAATTCCCTATACGCCACAACTAAACGGAAAAGCTGAACGCTTTAACCGGACTTGATGGAAAAAGTACGAGCAATGCTTTACGAGTCCAACATGAACCATGAAATGTGGGGTGAAGCAGTACTATCAGCTACCTATCTGCTGAATAGAACTCCACGAGATGGTCAAGAAAAAACCCCTATAGAAATGTGGACTAATAAAAAACCAAATGTGAAAAATATACAAATATTTGGCTCAGAAGCATACACAAAAATATTGAAACCATTAAAGAAACTTGATGAAAGAAGTGAAAAGCTCATCTTTGTTGGTTACGCTCCGACTGGCTATAGACTTTGGAACTCTGAAAATAGAGAAATAATAATAAGAAGAGACGTAAAGTTTGTAAAAAGCAACAACCAAGAAAAGTGTGACTTGGTAAATGAAGAAAATGACATAATTGAACTAATAACTACTTACGATGATTCGAAAAATAACGAAAAGGAAATTAAAGAAGTAATAAACGATGAACCAGAAATACAAAATGAAGTTACAGAAGTAACAAGTGAAGAACCACAAATATCTTATGAAGAAAATGTATGTATGCCAAATGATACAGCAGACAAAACAGACACAAATACTCAAAAAACAACCAGTGATGAAAATATAACACCTGTACCAGGAAAAAGAGTAAGAAGACCACCACAAAGATATGAAGATTATGTAATGTTAACATACAATGAAGCTATTAACGGTAAAGACAAATTAAAATGGCAAGAGGCTATTGACAATGAAAAAAACTCACTGATTGACAATAAAGTTTGGAAAATAGTTAAAGAAGAAGACATTAAAGGAAAAAAGATACTAAGTAATAAATGGGTGTTAAAAATCAAAGACGATGGCACCTACAAAGCTCGCTTAGTCGTTCGAGGATTTGAACAGCGAGAAGGAATTGATTATCATGAGATTTTTAGTCCGGTGATAAGCAGCAGTCCTTTGAGAATGATTCTAGCAATTGCAGCTCAAAATAATTTTAAAATAAAAACATTTGACATTAAAACTGCATTCTTATATGGTGAATTAGATGATGATGAAGAAATCTATATGTACCCACCAGAGGGAATGAGCACTAAAGGTATATGCAAACTGCAGAAAGCCCTATACGGCATGAAACAGGCACCTCTTAAATGGAATAAAACATTCACAAATTACTTAAACAGTCAAGGCCTAGTACAACTATTAACAGAACCATGTATTTTAAAAAATGAAAATAACACAATATTCTTAGGTATACATGTGGATGATGGAATAGTAATTGGAGAAGACGAAAAAGAAATAGACATGATATTGACACAAATTGGTAACAGATTTATCACCAAAATAGACAACAATCCTAAGAAATACATCGGAATGGAAATAATGCAAAAGGAAAAAGAGTTAAAATTAAAACAAGAGATCTTTATAGAAAATATCTTACAAGATTACAACATGACGGAGTCTAAAGCATCAACAGTACCCATTGAATCAAGTAAAACAATAGAATCTGCGAAGAACACTATATTTCCATACAGAGAATTACTAGGAAGCTTAACATACATTTCAAATAAAACCAGACCTGACATAAGTTTTGCTGTCAATTATTGTAGCAGAAAAGTAGAAAACCCAACCGATCAAGATGTTCATAACTTAAAACAAATTCTTAAATACCTGAAAGGAACAAAAGAGAAAGGCTTAACCTACCTAAAAGAGAAAAGAGAGATTGAATTAACTGCATACTGCGATTCAGACTATGCCGGTGACATTGAAACAAGAAGGAGTACGACAGGATATATAATATTCCTCAGCAACTGTCCAATAAGCTGGTGCACAAGACGTCAACCAATAGTTGCACTTTCCAGCACCGAAGCGGAGTACATCGCTGCAGCTGAATGTTGCAAAGAACTATTATACCTAAAACCTTTGATTCAAGAACTGTTAAACCTAACAAGTGTAAAAGTTACAATGTACGTGGACAATCAAAGTGCAATAAGACTCATAAAAAGTGGAGTGATGAATAGACGGTCAAAGCATATAGATGTTCGTTATAAATTCATTCATGAAAAAGTGCAAAGTGGTGAAATGACAATTAAATACTGTTCATCGGATCTTCAAACAGCTGACATCTTTACAAAGGTGTTAGGAAGAATTAAATTTAACTCTCATATTGATAAAATTGTAATGTAAAATAGTTTTTTTTTTTTTAAACTTGATAATTAATATTAACTTTTTCTGCATTAAAAATATGTGTTACATACTACAATTATTGTTAGCTATGTCATATTGTAATACCATAGTAATATGCATGTAAACTTTATTATTCAATTAACTTCATAGTAGAAATTTGTTTTTTTTTTGCTTGTAAAACAATTATTGTAAAACCTATTGTAAAAGACAAAGAAACTAAAATTAGGGCAGTGTGTCAGGAGATAATTTTTATTTCTTTGTCTGTGGATCATAAAGTTATTACTCATACTATGTTTGGTCTGAGGCATTAGGTTATAAGAAGTCTGTGTAAAAGCCGCCATTAAAAATACTTATATAATAAAACTGAAAAACATCTTTTCATTTCATAAAAATTAAAATTATAAAATAATAATTAACATAATATAATATTGAAAATAAAGAAATGGAAGAAAATCATTCGAATATATGAACAGGGCAACGTCTATGTTGTAATCGTAAAGCTAATTACAGGAAAACGTCTTGGTCTTCCCATTGTGCGCTTTCTCGAATGTTATACCTAACTTATAACTATAAGCATTCCATGAAGAAGCCTCTTGCAGCTTCAATTGGAAATCTGGTGTCGTTTTCACTTGCTATACCTATTAAGGCCACCCATTGTTTCTGAAGGGCGTCACATTTCGTATCGGCTCTATAGTACAGGTTTTTGTACGAATTTCGAGTCTACTCGCCTCGCACAAACGAATCGAATTCCTCCATAACATTTACAGCTTACGCCAATCATGGACATTCACTGACATGCGGCTGTCAATAGATGGCAGCAATCAGCATGGATATGATGTAGGCATTCGATTCGATTGTGCGATGCGAGTTGACTCGAAATTCGTACACAAACCTGTACTAGCCTGTCTGCATTGACTCATATACCCCTAAGTGCTATACCTATCCACCCATTGTTAGACGGCATTGTAAAATCATAAACAAAGGAATACCTGCAATCACTTACTCACAGCGTTGTGTCTGGTGAATAAAAATTGTCATATCGGCGACTGATTAATAATATCCGACAGCTATTCTATGAATTCGTTATAATTTTCCAGGTATAAAGAGGAACCTAGAAAATGGTTAGCACTTCACATTGATAGTCTTACCTATATTTTAATCTTACCTATCTCTTGTTATCCCTTTTTATGTTTTTTTTTTTAATTTAATCTCGAGGTTTAGTGAAAATACCGAAAAGAGACGTTAAGAAAAAGGTTAGGTGACTAATGTGAGATTGTTAAGGGTTTTATTCCGTCACATACCTACCTAACCAAATTAATACTAGGCGAAAGTTTTGTATGTGTGTGTTGTGTGTGAGAAAGTGTGTGTTTATTACGGAGAGGCGTGTTATTCGGTGGTTTACGCCGCAACTACTGAACTTTGGTTCGGAATGAAGGTAGATTATACCTACGACCTACATTATACATATATATCCGAAAATTATCCATGTTTCTCGCGTGAAAACCCGAATTCAACTCGAATCGACCCGCGGGCAATCCTAACTAGTACTAGTTTAATCTGTCTTTCCCATACTTTTAGGCTTTGGAATGCAAAAATTTTATTCGATCCAACTATTTCCCCAGCACGTTTGTACTAGCGGATGTTCGACCGTTAATGTAACAAAAAACGCTTCGACCCGGATGCAGTTCTTTAAAAAAACCTGTGGCATTAGCACGCATGTCGACTCGGATGAGAGACCCTTGTGTATTAAATGTAATTATCAGATACATAGAACTGCCAATCTAAGTATGATTAGATTATAGCAATAAATTACTGAGAAGCTTCCTCTCCATCTTTAGGGTTGCGTAGCCAAATGGCAATAAACGGAACCCTTATGGATTCGTCATATTGTCTGTCTTTCTAGCTGTCTGTCCGTCCGTATGTCACAGCCACTTTTTTCCGAAACTATAAGAACTATACTGTTGAAACTTGGTAAGTAGATGTATTTCGTGAATCGCACTAAGATTTTCTCACAATAGAAAAAAAACAATAACTTTTGGGGGTTTCCCATGCTTGACACTCAAAAATGCTTTTTTCATCAAACACACAGATGGGTAACTATATATTAGAACCCTCAATATCATAAATCATTTTTGAAGACCTATCCATGGTCAAAAATGATATTGAGGGTTCTAATATAATTTTTCCTAAAAGTTTGCGCGAGGGGAGAGACACTTTCTAAGTGGTAAAATGTGTCCCCCCTGTAACTTATAAAATAAGAGAATGATAAAATAAACAAAAATATATGATGTACCTACATAACTTCCACCAAAAATTCGTTTGAACGAGATCTATAGAAGAGAAAGAGATCTAGGAAAGTAGTTTTTTTGGTGTTGACCGTTAGGTAACTTCAAAAAACAAACTTAAGTTTGCGGTTGCATAAGAAAAGTGATTCTTATGTATTTATTACTTTTTCTATAGTACAACGGAACCCTTGGTGCGCGAGTCCGATTCGCACTTTTTTCACATTTACTTGCCTACTGCTACCTATTTACCAACATTTAGATGTTCACGAAGTATTAATTAAAAAGTTGGTCAAGTGCGAGTAGGTCTCGCGCACTGATGGTTCCGTACTATCAAGACCAATTCTCAATAGCATTACAACACCTCTGCCCGCCAAGATAAAAAACGAGCGAAACTATCACGTTTGTTGTATTGGGACTTAGGAGCCCCTTTTATTTTATTATTTTATAAAATTTCAACTGTCTAATTAGTTAGTAGCTAATGGTATGGAACCCTAAAAACTAAAACTTGTGTGTTGACGTCTGTTGACGTGTCTAAAGGTCTAATTCTACTATTTCAAAAAAACTGCATGGCTAGCCGTGTTACATACCGATTCTCCTCCTACAATCGTTACCTACCTATATAATATGTATGTATACTATATACTTGAGTAGTAAGGTATGCCTGAGTAAGTTCATCAATTTTGAGTGGTTTAAACATTAAAATTTTTGAAAGATCATGTTGTTAACTTTTAATTCATAAACCCGTGATTCCAAACATTAATGCCACCTTGAATGGATTTTGGTTTAAGTTTGTATCCTACAAAAAAAGTGCTCTACCTGAGGTTAGTTTTTCTACTGTCCAGGTGTTCCCAACCATCAACCGCACAATAATGGGATCTCCCGGTACATTTCCATTTCATTTCTCCCGAGTCCCAACCAGTCTTGAATGGACTGACATCATCAGCTGTATCTACGTAATATCATTTCAAGGTATCTTATTTGGATCATTCATATCTTTTGTCAGAACAAAGTACCTATATAAAGTCTCAAAAACTATTCCACGGCACCTAACTTATCAAAGGTACTCGTAACACTTATTACTAGTGATCATTTACTAGCTGAAGTCAAAGTTGAAGTAGATGGACTTGTTTCGTGAGAATTGGTTACAAGAGCAAGACATATTTTAAGGCTAGGAAATGATCTTTGATAGCTCTACATGCAACTATAAATTGAGTTTATGTGAAACTCCTAAGGAGCTGCTGTGCTATTCTACAAAATGAAATAGCTGCCAGACAGCTGCCAACCCGAATATGGTATGCAAAATTGTACTCTATTACAACTGACAAATTCATAGATGCAGAGATGTACGCTCGTCGCTGTTGTGCAGAATAGCACGGCTGGAAAAGGAAAGCAGTTCCAATTAATTAATTATTATCTAAGAGAGACGAGGTAAAATAATTCGGTGTATGACTGTATGGTACTATTGTACCTAGCAGTACGATGACAGCCGTCCCGTGGCAGCGTTATCGCTCGTCCTTGACACAGAGACGCCGCGTGCACAACGTGCCTTATTGTCGCTGCAACCTTGCGGAAATTATATTGATACTCGTATACCTACCCGCTGCCGCGCGATAACACGCCGCCTGACGCCTGGCGCCTGGCGCGCCGACTGCTTGTCTTTCAGCGGAGAGTCGTCCTTCCGGGATTCTGCCTTCATGGATTGGATTAGAGTTGCCAGTTGGAATGCGTCGAGTCCAGCGGATTCTGCTAGAATGGATTCATGTTCATGGTCAATCATGGCCGTCGCAAGGACCAAAAGATAGTACGCTTGCAGGACGAAAGTGGGCGGCGCGGCGCGACTCTCGCCAGCCGGAAACCTAATTCCCGGATGCGGCCACGCGGGGATTTCGCCGGAAGCTCGATAAACGAGCACATCCGCTGCCGTCGCCCGCGCCGCAAAATTTGGCACCGCGAGCGCTCACAGCTCGCTTCCGGCCCCCGCCCCCTCCCCGGCCCGCTCGCCGCGAAAATAGCGGCCGACCGCTTCGTGTACGCGGTTCATTCAGTATGGCCGCCTTCCATTCATAAAAAGGCGAGGCGCGCGCGGAGGACGCGCGGCGGCGGGGCGCGGCCCCGCGCCGGCCCGCGCCCGCCAGACGCCAGTGCGGAATGTGCCAGCGAACGGAACGGTCGTTTCGTCGGAGCGTAGCGCTAACGCTCCCGGTTTTCCATTAAAATGTGTATAAGAATAAGTGCAGTGAATCCGCACGAGTTCGGAACGGTTACGAAAATCGCCGTCATCGAGATCAGGAGTAGAAATCAACGAAGAACTTCACCGAGGAAGTGAGTAGCGGCCATATTGCAGTGATAACCGCGCGCGGCGGACGAGAATCGAGGCCGGTGCGTGGGCCGCCCCCCGCCCGCCAGGTGCCGCTCCGGACCGCGCCGGTCTCGCAGCCTTCCCGTGGATTTGCGCGACCAAAACTCGGTGGTTCCGCCGTTCTGTCGTGTGTCAGTGAGCCCCCGGCGGCCGAGCGCCCAGTGCAGTGTGTGGGGCCGGGCGGCCCGAGTGCTCTCGTGTGATGTGTGCAGGAGACGCGCGACCACGGAGCGTCCGCTTCGTAAGTACTTGTCCAGCGTCACCGCGTCCAGGATGTGACGGGTCGGGCGGCCTCGTCCGGTCGGATCACATGCCGCGCGGTTATCGCGTAGGCAGTCATTACTCTGATGCCAGAAAAAATGAGCAAACATGAATGACAGTCGCGACGCTCTCGCTCTCCGTCGCTCGTCGCCGAGCTAGCGACTGCCGGCAGCCCGCTAGCGAGCAGCCGAGCTGCACGTGTGCCCACTGCCTGTGCGCGAGGCCCGCGAATGCTTTAATTACAATGATGCTTCGTACATCATTAAAAACATACAACAACCATTCTGTTAGGACAGACACCCTTCTTACAACCTTCGATGAGAGTAGATAGTTAGATACTAGATAGAGCCAATATGTAGCCAATAAATACTATCGGGTACTGGACGTTCAGAATCTATGGGACCGAAACTGATGAAGTCAAAGTGAAGATTACAATAAAACTATAACAGACATTTATTTTCATCGACGAAGTTATTATAGCAACAGAGACCAATTTCGACAAGTCTTCGATAACTGAATGATGATAAGAAAAGACGGTTTGTAAACAACACACTGTCTATCTCTAAAAAGTTTCATGAGGATTAACTTGGTATAATGCCTCTCAAGTTAAACGAATTCAATGAATATGTACATCTAGATCTACTACTACCTATATCACAGTATAGGTTTGTGCTATGCTTCCTAACGAACTTTTGAAATAGACTGAAATAGATATAAAAATACAGTCACAAATATTCATTAAAATTCAGCCCATAATCTATCCAACCGATTCCAATTAAGAAACCGCGAAGGCGTTCTAGCTGTCGTGTGTAAAATATTATACTAGACGAAATTTCTCAAATTAATATTCATAATGTCAAAGCATTAATGACCGCATTTGTATATGTTATAGGAATACTAATTCCTTAGCGATAAAGTTGCTGTTTAAACAACTAAATGAGATATTTTTATTGAATCATATCTTTAAAAGTGTCGCATTTATTAAGAGAATTAACTATTTAGTTATCACTAGAAATAGGTTTAATGGGCAATAACCCGCGGGATATAAAGAATTAGTTACTACCAATTTAAGAAATAAAATAATACAAGCTGTGTACCGTTAAGATATCAAATAAACTGGAATTTAGAAAAACCTAATTTATAAATATGCAAAAAGAAATTTGGCAAAAATATATCTTTCACTAAAATGTAATAAAAATATTCAAGTTCACGAGTAGTTACTAGTTACCTAGTTGTTATGTAGGTACGTAAAAGTCTTAAAATAGCTACGCCCATGATCTTTGGGTTTGTATTCATTTAGATTCTAGACTGATATCAGACATCCGAAATAAAAATAATATATTTGAACTAACTGAAGGTAATGTGCATTTCCACATTTCCAAGAAGCAAATTAAAACATTAAAAGACATCTAAGAATTGTACAGAACAGCTTATATAATATGCCTATAGTGACGCTCTACCTATTCGAATTTGCTTTATTAATATAATATTTTCGAATTTATCAACGAATATAGAGAAATAAGATAGATTAGCTTTTATCATGAAAATTGTGTAAAAATTTAATTATTCAGTCTTTGTTAATGTGTTCGTGCTACAATTCGTATTAAATTTGAGAAGTGCTCAATGCTGATCTGGTAAAACACGAAATCGTATTGAATGTCGTATAAAAACACAAATACGTTCGGAAACCATTACGAACTATTTCATCCGAAACCGATGGTAAAATACAATAGTTTGTATTTTAAACGAAGATGCGATATCCGCTGTAAACACAACTTTATTTTATTATACCTACATATGCATTGCAGACACTTATGGAAGCCAGATGCTTATCATAGTTTACATATATGCAAATAGTTCAAGATATTATTAATCCGACCGCAGTAATCTTTTCATTCGTGCTTATTACGTGTGTTAATAATTTCTATGTGAAACATCTAATTTTCTGATTTGGCGATAAAGTAAAGAACTTACGAAATTTGCAACCTTTCTTAATTTTGCACAAGTGATTCTCATTGCTGATACGCAGCTTCCTTGACTTCAATAAATAATGTCGTTCTTACAATGATAAAAAGTTTCAATTTCCAGGTTTCTCTTGACATGGTTTATGATCTCGTACAAAAAATGATCTTTATTATAAAAAAGTATATAACTTTCGCTTACACACATTCATGGTTAAGTGAAAATAGCTTTTCGTATCAAATTATAAATGTAACCAAAGTAAAAGTATTAAATGTCGTGATAGTCGTTTCAACTCTCAAACAGTAATTGACTCGGGCTGATACATATCGGTGATCTAGATCCTAAAATTTTAATATCAATCAAATCAATGCATTGAAATATCAATAACGTAAAAGAAAACAAATAGTTGAATGAGCGATAAATAATATGAAATGAAAAGAAATTCACGACTACTTAATCCAATACAAACAATCAACTGCAATGTAAAATAAACTGCATTGTAATTTCAAAACTTTCGTAAAAGTTTTCTTTGATATAGGTATATATAGCGTTACTTCAGGAATATCCTGAGATGATAACTTAAATTAAAATGAGTCGATTATCAACTTTAAAGTTTCAGTTATAAAAATATGTATAGGTAATAATTATTATCTAAAACGAAATTTTTCATTAGATTTTACTTAAATACTTACTCCTTTTTAGAATAGTTACCTGAAAATTTTATCCATCTATCCTGTGGCGCTACAGTCTCTTGTGGGCCCTGGCCTCCTCCACAATATTCCTCCACTTGTCGCGGTCCTTCGACTCCTTGCTCCAGTTGGTGTATTTACCCATGCTCCTTAAATCTTCCTCCACGTCATCGGCCCAAGGCTTTTCTGGTTTGCCTTTTGGTGTTTTTTATCCTATAGTTCTTGGTCCTGGCATTCGTTCCAGGTGGCCACCTCAAGCCCATCTCAAGCGTTTTGACTTACAGAACCTGACGATGGTCTCACGTCCCATAAGAGCACCAAACTCGTGATTCATGCGCTGCCGGGATGTTCCATCAGATTCTCGGACTGGACCAAATATGAGCACTTTCCTTTTAAATACCTCAAGTCTCGTTTCTTACCTAAAAATTGTAACCTTGAAAATAAGTATGCCTATAAGACAGTCAATTACATAATTCGAGATTCTGATAACGATTTCGATTCTTATTGTGTCTGTTGGGCGATGGACTATCAATACTTTAATAAATTGATTTAATGAAGCGAAATCTTTCTAATTTTCAACCATTTCTTTATTACTAACCTAATTCTGATTTTTAGTTTTCATATTGAAATTAAATTAGGTAAGACTGATTTGCTTAAAGCAGTTCGTAAGTTATTTTATCTGTTTTATAAAATGTTTTACGTATTCGTGAAGATTTATAAAGCTATCGTTACAAGCTTTCGAGGTTAAAGATCCATTAATAAATATAGCCGATCCAAATGGGACAAGGATCAGAAAGCAAATTCGGAAGAAAAGTGCAACCGTCTCAACTTGTAATTTACAGTTAACAACCTTTCTGTGAAACGATGTGTTAGTTGAAAAGCCATTGAGAATACAAGTGAATCTTTATTACGGTCGTATAATGCTAATATTCCTCATCCGGGTGATTGATATTAATTTATATTCTACACAAAAAGGATCAGAGTGCAAAGATAAGTAACAAGAAAAAAGCAATTTAAAATTGTAAACCTTTTCATGAGACGACATCTAAGTTGAAAAGCCATTGAAAGTGAAAACTGTAAAGGATATAAGTTTTATAATTTCTTGATCACGGTCGAATATGCTAAAATTCCTCATCTGGGTGATTGATTAATTTATATTCTACTCAAAAAGGATCAGAATGCTAATTCGATAAGTAACAAGAAAAGAGCAACCATCTTAATTTGCAATTTACAATATACTACCCTGGAAACGAAATTTTAGTTGACAAGCAATTAAAAATAGAAGTGAAAAGTATGTAATAAAATACAAGTTCTTAATCAGCAAATTCGAGAAATAAGAAGACAAGAGCAAACGTTACAATTTGTAATTTACAATTTACGACCTTTCTGTGGAACGATATAAGTGAGTCGAAAAGCCATTGAAAATAAAAACTGTAGAGGGTGTATATAAGTTAATATAGATTCTTGATCATAGTCGACTAAATATTCCACATTTGAAGTATTGATATTAATTCATAATCTATATAAAAATTATGAAAATGTTAGTTGAAAAGCCATTGAGAATGGAAATGAAAACAGAAAAAATGTACACATGCAAGATACCTACTATAAGTTTTTGATCTCGGTCGACTAATGCTAAAATTACAAACTTGGGTGATTTACATTAATTTATATTCGATACAAAAAGAAACAGAAAGCAAATTCGAGAAGTAAGAAGGAGAGAGCAAACGTTACAATTTGTAATTTACAATTTACGACTTTTCTGTGAAATGACATGTTAGTTGAAAAGCTATTGAGAATAGAAACTGAAAAAGATACTATAAGTTCTTGATCATGGACGACTAATGCTAAATATTCCAAGTACATGATTGATTTATATTATGTACAAACACGTTACTTGAAAATTCATTAAGAATAGAAGTGAAAAGTATGTATATTTTTTTGTATTGAAATGTTACAATAAAACTTATCACTAGCTTACTATAAAGGTTTGCTCGCGTGGAATGGTGCCAAGGCTGCATATCCGCGTTGAACAGCTAGGCTGATTAGTTGCACAAAAAATGAGCTAGCCCTTCTGTCACCAGTTGAGGCTGTTAACCGCGAGGAAAAAAAAACTCGAAATAATTTTTGCCACTATGACTCCATGGCCCCAGGATCTCCACGGCACACGTAAACGGGACAAATATATATATAACTCTAATAGAGAGGCATATTTGCGAGTATGTCGGATTCATCAGTTTCAGCTGCGTCCTCCCGGCTTTGATTCTGTCTCCCTGAATCCTGATATGAATCGAAGCCAATGTGTCAGACCATGTTACCACATCAGCGCCCGACCCTGTTCCCAGGAAACCAGCGTTAGGCTCTTGCCATCATCACGACTAATTTCTGCTGGCTCCAATAGGGAGAAATATTATCAATGGTGGCTAGAGCCCTTTTAATAACATCATTGAGGAAACCATGCCGAAAAAACCTAACGGCGCTCCTGTGGCAAGAGAGACCGTGAATTCCAAACTTGTCTACCTCTTTTCCATACCAGTGCTCGTGGCACAGTGATGCACCCAATCTGAGTCCTACAGTTACATTACAGTTACACAAGAGTGCCGAGATTTCGTGATGCTAAATATAAATTGATTAATTATAATTTATATTCTAAAAACGTTATCTATTATCAAATTCTTCTATTACTTGGTTAAGATAAAGTCATGTTCGCAGTTAAAGTAGACATCTAACAGAGTCGTTTTTAAAGTACAATTAGCATTGCATAGTACACATTGCTGTTGCATTCTTTTCCATCGTACGATGACTAAAAGCATTTAAATCGTGATCATCTTTGTATTGAATTCAATTGCCAGGCAAGCATTTTCTTTCATTAACGTCTTGCCAGGCAGTATACAGTCTCATGCCTTGAAAGAAAGGCTAATGTGTCTGCCTTAGTAGAAGTCAGTCCATATCTGAAAGTTGTTCTTCCTCATCACAAATTTCTTCTGTGACTACGTGACACTATGCGTGGTGTTTGGGATTCTGAACTTTTTCTTGATAGGATTTTCATTTTCTGCATAATCTGCATATCGTTAAGACATTCTTAACGCGACGACAAGAGGAGAGATTGCGGAGTTCAGCAGATTAAGAAAAACATGTTATTGATAATCTGATTCTCCATCATTTATCAACAAACAACTAGTGAAATAATGTTACAAATGTGATTAAGTTAATAATAAACGATAGGCGGTGAGTCTACTTTGGTGAGCCTGAGTCAATTGCATAGGCATAGGGGTTTTTTAAGGGTATAAAAGATTACCTTCAAAGTATTGAAATTATTAGTCTGTAATAGCGCACCATCACTTTTAATGATTCTTCAGAAATAACATAATGCACCTGTAAAAAAGAGAGAAATAATAACAATTATTCTATAACTGTTAGAAGAAATTGAGGGTTGTCGGATCTTACTTAATGATAACTTAACTAAATGAGAAAAAGTACGCTTAAATTAAGTTTGTGCTGTATAGATTTTATTAATATGGCTTAATCTGTTGTGACATTGCTGTATTTGTCTACCAAATACAATTCTTGAACGATTTTATCCAATATACAAGTTGTCATTTTAATTATTTCTTACAATTATGCTTTGTATACCCCAAAACAATTGCATGGATACGAACTACAATAATACTCGTTCGTTTATAATCAATTCTAGAAAGTTGGTTACAGTCAGGATCAATTATTAATTTGAACGTAATAAAGATTCTTCTCCAAAATGTGCCTGTTTACGTATTCATCATCACAATAATTGTTTTGAATATTTGTTACAGATAACATTAATCTTTCAATATATTACCTATATTCATGGAAAATATTAAGTTGTTAATTTATCTCTGAAACCTGCTCTTTAAAATGAAGTCTAAAATTTCATTATTTATGTAAAAATAAATGTCCAAAACTAAACAACCTACATCTCAATTCTCATTACCCAACCCAAAACCCCAACTGTTGGTCCTGGAAGACTGATATTTTGCAAACTGTTTTCTTTATCATGGAGATCGGAGAAAATCGATAAAAAAGGACTTTTGAAATTGCAACGGCGCGAGAATGAAGCACGGGCGAGTCAGCCATAAATGACCTTGAAATACTTTTTGACCTAGCTTTATGGGTGAACAGTTTTACAACTAAACGCTCGTTTTATCTATCATGAATGCCCCAGTTTACTAATTCTCATTGAAGTCTGGCAAGGTCATAAACTTGGCCTTGATATCACAGGATTTAAATAACCTATTCGAAAAAAATTGTCATGGAGATTATATAAGTACCAGACTGTAATAAGAGACTTTAGTTATAACATAAACAATGTTAAATCGATTCCAATATTGAAATCAAAATTATTTAAATAACAATTTCTTCGAATGCGGTGTTAATAATTACTTAATCATTGTTCACACATTTGAATTCATTTTTTAAATATCGATACTAACCAATGCCTGTTAGTATTCAAATGTTCCTCTTGATTAGGATTAACTTCATTTTGGATGTTTCGTGCTCGTTTGTTTTCGTGACTAACTGTTTACATGACAGATATGAACTTAGGATGGAGCTAGAATAAAAATTGTTAGGATAACTTTACCGCAGTGATTAGTGTCAATGTTTATTATGTATTTTACATATTACCGTGTTCATACCCTGTCTGAACTAAAGATTTATTTTGTGTTTTCTCCCTTATCTTTCCCGTATTCTCAACACGGTGTTTTCGAGCCGTTCCAATAAGTATATACTTACTTGGTTCATTCAAGCTTGCTAACCCTCGTTTCACGACTGGACGGTCCGGTTTCGATGTCATTTGTCTATATCCGGTTTCTCACACGCTGCCGGACGCAAAGTTTTCGTTTTATTCGTAATGTTCATAAATTGTGCAGGTTAAAAGACTGTTTTAATATTAGCGCGTTTTATCCATTTCCATTTACACTTTTATCAACCGACATTAATACGTGATTAACAAGATGCTCTCTCCAAGGTTGTTTAAGCTATTTTTTTACTAGGAGTCGTCATAAACACAATATTCTTGGTAAAATGATTGATTTACTTACGTGGACGTTGGACAAGTACTGTGAATGTTAATGATAGGGTTACTCTTAAAATTGGTCGGAAAATCTGAGTCAAGGTACGGTAATGACCATAAGTAACGAAAGTAATCTGTTGTTCGGCAGGTGGGGACGATGAGGGAACAGGAAGGCGACGGCCCCGAGAGCCGTTAGCCGGACTCGATGGACGAGTATGGCGGGCCGGCGGCGCCGCCCCGGCCGCCCAAGCCGGCGGCTCGCGTGCACCGCGCGGGCGCGTCGAGCGGCGCGGGCGGCGCGGGCGGCGCGCGCCAGCCCGCCGTGTCGCTGCTGCGGCCGCGTCCCGAGGCCGAGCGCGAGCGCAACGCGTACGTGGAGGCGCCGCGCCGCGCGCCGCCCGCGCCGCGCAGCCACGCCGCCGCGCAGCCGCTCAAGCCGGTGACGGCGCAGCCCGGCGCGGACAAGCGGCGCGCGCCCGGCGCCGACTCCATCGTGTGCGAGGCGTGCGGGCGCTGCCGCTGCGCGCAGTGCGCGCGCCCGCGCCCGCTGCCGTCGCGCTGGCTGTGCGGCTCGTGCCTGTGCAGCGCCGAGGCGTGCGTGGACTACGCGTCGTGCATGTGCTGCGCCAAGGCGCTGTTCTACCACTGCGGGAGCGGCGAAGAGGAGGCGGGCGAGCCGTGCGCGTGCGGGCCGCGCCTGGCGTGCGTGGCGGCGCTGTCGGTGCCGCTGCCATGCCTGTGGCTGTACTGGCCGCTGCGCGGCGTGGCGGCGCTGGGCGCGGCCGCGTACGGGCGCTGTCGCCGGAGCGGCTGCCGCTGCCCCGAGGCGCCCGCGCCGCTCTCCAGTATTATCTAGTCCCGCCGCCGGGCGCCGCGCTGTACAAATATTTATTGGCGAGCGGCTCGCCCGACGGACGGACGAGTGCAGTGTGGTGCGGCCGAGTGCGAGTCTTGTAAATATAGTCGTGTAGTGTGTGAATGTACGTGAACGTGTCGCCCGAACGCAGAGTCTCAAATTTTCTTGAGACCGAAACGTGTCATAAGAAAACGCTAACATTTAGTATTTTGGATTCCACACAAATCCAAGGAAGATGATTAAGAAAATGAGATAAAAATACTTATTAAGATGTAGATAATTTACCATTTATTTATTAACTGAATTTGTATTTATTTGTAAATAAAACGACAATTATATTATAAATACGAATGTTTACTACAATATTTGTTTTCTTTATACTAAAACCTAGCTAAATGGTGTGCGAAAAATCAAATAGCCTCAGGATTCAGAACGTGGTGGTTATGAAGCTGACGTCCTGAGTGCACGAGGTATTGCGGGACCCGTGGGCGGTGACTTTGCCAGTAGTCACTGAAATGCTGCAATGCGCCAAAGAAGACTTCGCTCTTTTCAAAGAAATACCTACACAACTGTAGAATTGAACTTGTAAAGTTTGTGACCCTTTTCACTGATACCTAATATCGTTATTCTGGATTTAAGGCGGTGCGCGGCGCTAAGTCTGTTTCCTACAATACCTATTTACACACATAGTATAGAAGACACTAACTAATACGTCTCGCCTTGATCCTCCCATTACCGGTTAAGCAAGTGCGACAAATGGAAATGGCTCCTAAAATTCAGAAACCAAGCCAAATAAATGACTTATGCGGCCTGTTTCTAACAACGCTACAGCTTTAAAAAATGTGCGAACGACAGGGTTAATCACGTGACTTATAGATGACAACTGTCAATTCACTTTTCGTGGAAATAAAATTGATAAATAGCTTAGCCTTGTACCTACCTCCATCACCTTTCTATCACAGAACCGCAAGACGCCGTGAGCGGAGGCAACCTTATTGTGGTTGAAACCCAGCAAACTCGCACGAAACATTTTTGTTCCACGTTTCTGATTCAAACCGCTAAAGTATGGAACGCCCGCCCTTCCAGCCTCCGTGTTCCCAGCCAAGTACAATTTGAGTGCCTTCAAGAGATGAGTGAACAGGCATTTCCTAGGCAAACACGCTTCGACCTAGACCTCCTCATTGCTTTCTATCAGGCATGATTCGCAAACGCAAGCCTATCTTCAATATAAAACACTGCTAGGCAGGCTCCTATATATAACGGTACCCCTAGATTGTCTAAGAAAAACGTATTCACCGTGGTCGTAACCGTTTACTAATCCTGACCTGCCCCCTGATTGCGTAAGAAAAACGTATTCATAGTTATCGTAAGCGAATTCTGCCCGCTAATTGGGTTCCTGATTTGCACCAGCCAATCGCGGCGCAGAATTCGCTAGCGTTTACGATAACGATGAATACGTTTTTCTCATGCAATCAGGGGGCTGATCCTAATTTGCGTCACCCAATCGCGAGGCAGAATTCTCTAGCGATTACGATAACGATGAATACGTTTTTCTTACGCAATCAGACGCCAATCGCTGCGCGGACGCGGCCGTCGGTGTTCACGGAATATAAATAGTGGTGCGCAGGCGCGTCGCAGGAGGAAGTGAGGCGCGCCGCTTCCTCCCTGAGCCACAGGATGCGCCTCCTGTCTCACTCTTTCTTCAACCGCTCCATGTTTATTTCATGATGGAATGCACATCATGTTTCTACATACCCACGCATCGTTTCTTTATAACAAAAGTTACTTCTAAAATCTAATGTTTTTATCTTAAATATGTACCTACGCAAATAATTCAAGTGCGAGTCCGGCTCGCGCACTGAGGGTTCCGTGTACTATCAAGACCAATTTACACCAAAATACTTATGACCACCAGATTAAAAAATGAGCAAAAATCACGTTTGTTATATGGAAGCCCCCCCCCCCTTAAATATTTGTTTTATTGTATTTATTTAGTATTTATTGTTATTGCCGCAACAGAATTACTCAAAATTTCAAGTGTCTTACTGTGACGGTTCAAGAGATACAGCCTGACAGACGGACGAACGGTGGAGTCAGAGATAAGAGAGAGAATAAATTTTTACCCTTTAGGTACGGAACCCTAAAAGGTAAATGATAATGATGACAAAATCGGGGACACGTTTTGGTTTTGCAGTTAAACTAATATGTTAAAAGAAGTCCTGACCTAATGGCTTATAAGTACACCTTCCAGCCTAAACTTTTGGTCTTAGAAAGCTGAAATTTTTGAATTTTGTTAAATCGTAACGGAGTCACACGAGCAAAACCGGGTCTCCACCGCTGCATAGCGAGCCTTTACACGGTTTCATTATAGGTACCCAAAGGGTAAACACGGGACCCTATTAATAAGACTTCGCTGTCCGTCCGTCCGAACGTCTGTCACCTGCTGTATCTCTTGAACCGTGATAGCTACGGACATGAAATTTTCACAGATGATGTATTTCTGTTGCCGCTACAATTAACAAATACTAAAAATTAAAATACATTAAAAATTTAAGGGGCCTCCCATACAACAAATGTGATTTGTTGCTTGTTTTTGCACGATAGATAAATACTACTTAACGTAAGTTAGAGTAGGAACTATTTATTTAACCCAAGTGTTACATAAGAGTAAGTAGCAGGAAGGATCATCTTCGTCTAAATTAGGACAACAGATGTGAACAAGCCGTTTGATAGCGATGGGATGGCCGGAGCATGGCGTGATAAAAGGAAACTCTCGTGTTGCAATTGTACTTGTGTGAACTCCTCGCTCAATGTACACCAAATCATCACGGTTGGTTACATACATGTATTTGAACCCGCCATAGACCGCCGTAAGTAGTTATTAGTAAAGAAAGTTTTAGTTACTAACACCCTACCGACATATCTAGATCTGTGATCTAGATATACTATCTTTAGCGTATACCTTGTTCTCCGGAATCTGGACGTCACATGGGGTGCTCATTCTGTTTTATTCTGGATTTCACAGATGTGGCAATTTCTAAAAACCGACATTCGCAAAGCGGAGAGCAAAATCTAGTAAGATTTAAAAACGTGAGCCTTTGATAAATTCATTTGTAAATTGTAATGTTTATTCATCAAAACTCAGGAGCATTTATTTTAGTGCTTGTGGCGTCTTGTGTATGCCAATGGCCAAACCATATAAGTTTTAACCAAGACATTAATTGTAGGATTAGTTCAGGTAGAGAAATGCAATAGCATTTTGAAAATCAATTTAGGCACCTACTGCTGTAGACAGTGTAGTTGTTGCTGAAAATGCTGTTGGTGGGATGAGCTAAGATGTATCGCCAATTGGACGTCGATTTCTATAAGTAGTTTGACCACAACATTGGTCACAATCTATTCTTTCATACCTTTTAATAAGCTGGCAGCAATACGTAGGTAAGCCGCGTCTAACAAACAACGGGAAGTGTAGATGTGACATCATACTCGTACTCTAAGAGATAGTGACAAATTTCGTAGAGGCACTTATGCTCGTTTTCACCAACATTTGGAACACCTAAGCCCAGAGGTGACAGTTTTCACATACAACAACTGTCACCTAATTAGGGTCTTAGGCGTCCGGCGTCCCTTAAAATGTTGGTGAAAACGAGCATCAATTATGGTGATTAAAAGCTTGTCTGTCTTAATAAAATTATGATTATAGCCGCGTCTGAATAATTTTAAGCCTGGATCGAGCTACTGGTTTATACATAGGTACTAACCGGTTGCAGAGGTAAGCTGGTTCTATTATAGATATTCTATATTATAATGTCTTCAGAATTTAATATTAGTTTTAGTCTAGGCAAACCGCAAAAGTCAAAAACGGCAATTGCGTTGATTTGAACGTGGTATTTTGATAATAAAGTCATTTAAAATTCAAAAAAGAATTCAAAATTTTATTCTTTACAGGCACTTGCGAAACGTTAGACTCTACCGCCTCGTTCGGAAAGTAACACTGCGCCGAGAAGAACGGGCAAGAAACTGGGCACTTGTTTTTTTTTTAAATAATTGTTTACAATTTTGTTTTAAACAATATATCTCATTATAATAAGCATCTTGTGAGCAGACGGTTTACCTCTTAGAATAGAACTAGTTCCTCAGAACAGCCCCCCGACTGCCATATAAATTTATCTGTTCAACTAAAATAACTTGTTTCTTACTTTTTAGTTCGTTTTATAACAGGGCAGTCGTGTTTTTAGGGTTCCATACCAATTTGGTAACAATGGAACCCTTATAGTGAGACTTTCTCCGTCCGTCCGTCCGTCACACTCGATTATTTCAGTAACTATTCAAGTTATCGACTTGAAATTTAGAATAGTTATAGGTAATAGTGACCCGACGTCATAACAATCGTAAAAATTTGAAAATTGTTTTAATTTTTATTTAAAAAGGGGGGAAAACTGGGTCGACAAAATTTCAAAATGAGATAACAATATTGAGTGGGGCATCATATGAAAGGGCGTTACTTGCGTATTCTGAAACTAATTTTTATTTATTTTTATGCCTGATAGTTTTTGATTTATTGGGTAAACTGTCGAAAAAAATACCGTCCCCCCCCCCTTATCTCCGAAGTTTACCAATCAAAAAATCTGAAATAATTATGATCAATAGAATTTAACGTATATTTTACAGGAAAAATAATATCAACTCACTGACTAATATACTTTTTTTGATAATAACAATAATCCGCCAAAAACAAAGTTACGTTTGCGGTTCGCCAACAAAAGTACCTACATACTCGTAAATCCATGAACAAAAGTGATTATTTCAATGTTTTACTTCTTTTATGGTATGGAACCCTCGGTGCGCGAGTCCGACTCGCACTTTGCCGGTTTTTTAATTTTTTAATTACTTTTTTATTTTTAATTTTTTAGTGATGGTCTGCAGTTAGGTGAAGGTATTTTCTGTAACTACTCTCCATTACCTTCATTTTGATACCCATATTGTGATAGTTGAAGAAAAAGTTTTGTTTACCACTTTTGAAAATGGCGCCTTACAACCGCCATATTGATTTTTTCCAAAAAAAAATATGGCCTATGTTACTGAGGAGGATCCAAGGATTCTAACGATACTCCATATATGTCCAAATCTGTTCAGCCGTTCAGAAGTTATGGAGGAATAAAGAAACATCACATACCCTAAAAACATTACACTCCTTTTTTTGGGCAGTCGTGTAAAAAGTTCTTGTTTCCCATAATTTCCCATCATCTCTCTGGCTAGGAGCCCTACTACGAGTATGTATCGGCGGTACATCGAATCTGCCCCGATATATTTAGGTCCTGCCGTACCGAGCTCGCGTGGTGCGGATCGCCTATTTGCCGCATGCGTAAGCGTCGCGCCTTGAATTTTAATGTATTAATACTTACTATACAGGATCTGCCTCTGACTGGTGTTACGTGACGTGATGTTTACTCAAAAATACCTGTTACACGAATGACTACCTGCTGCAAGAAAATTCTCATAACCAACGTACTGTACCTTTGCAGCTCGTGGTTGCCCCATTGCTTGCTTATCCATTCAGTCATACCAAAACAGTGTGTTTATATTCTTCTCACTCGTTTTTACTGTACTAGGAAAATTTATTGATTAAACATATAAAGAATCAGCACTTATACTGACGTCACGCATGTATTTTAAGGCAAGTCTAGCATCCTTTTTAATTTGTCAATAATGGCGCTAATGTAAGCGACAAAATTATGTGCTGTCAGCGGTACAGTACTGTTGTGGGCGTTAACTACGCCATATTTGAGAAATTTTTGGCTTCAATATATACGTTCTTCTTCAGCGTACTTCGTCATTGGGAAAATCTCGCGAATGTCACTTGCCATCCTTCCCACAACCGCCAAAAGCATTAATTCAGGAAAAGGACTGTCTGGTAACGCTATACTAGATTTGCTTTTTTTCTATCCCATTCATCCTTTACTCTACTACGACACGTGCAAGGAATCAAAGTTCCGAGCTATGACGTCATTTCACAGTAATTGAACTGGTCCATCGCTCTCGACTGATTCAGTGGAAATATGCCCTAAAAATTAAAATAGACTGCGGATCTTTTGACCCGTGCTTGTGGAAGATGGATTGTTCACGTCATTGTGAGCGCGGACCTTCGGAGGTGTTTCGTGGCGCTTGTATTCGTAAACATGCCCACGGTGTAGCAATCATGTAGTTAGGCAAATTGTTTTACTGTAGACTGTAGAGGTAGGCAAATTAAGTCTTCTGCGCTTTTTTTGACAACCGTAACATTAGCCACCACTAAAGTACAAGGTCTATTTTCTTATTCTTGTTGCACGATGTTGATGACAGGAATTTATTGATTTACATATTATTTACATAAATAGTTTGCATGCTTCCTTGTGTGGGTGGTAAAACACCGTCAGTAGCATCTAAATTCTGACAGGTAACTATACGGTAACCTTGGCCAACCAACTAATCCACTTGGCCAGCGTGGTGGGCCATAACGAAATTCTGAGAGTACACCCAACCGTGAGTGTCATAAAGAGGCGTTCAGACTAAATAGTACAATGTTATACCACGTCTTATCATCCCTATTGTGGATCCATCAGATATTATAACGAGGACCTTTACAATACCTGGTGATTCTATTTGTCTCAATTTTTCTCGGCGGTGCATACCTATTTCGTGAAAAAGCGTACTTACTTCAAAGTGCTCCAGTGTTTTTGGATTGGAAAGTAATAAACTGGGTTTTAAATGGGCACGCTCTCGCGACTCCGCCTGCATGAAATTCGTTTTTTCTAATCCCGAGGAGACTATAAATTTTTTCGGGATAGCAAGTAACTTTTTTGTTAATTCAAAATGTAATCTATGTCCTTCCATATTTCAGGCACTTAAATCACTTTAGGTGATAGTTGCCGCGTGAATGCAACACATATCTACAAACACAAACATACAAACTTTAGCCTTTGTAACTTAGTAAGTTAGAATAAACTTACCAACTGTATGTTAGCTTACCAGCGCTTTTTCACTGTCAAAACTCGCTATTTATCGATCGCATTCCTTGACCTGTGGCCTGCGCCCGCGCCGGTGCATGCGCGTTGTGATGCAGTGCCACTGTGGCACTCGGATAGCTCCACCACTGCATATCTGTGAATAATGCACAGGGGAGTGATTCACGTAATGCGTCGGCTACATGTCATGAAGTGAGATGTCTACAAAGGTCATGGCATTCACCATAGGACTAGATAGAGCCCTACCTAACAATCTTTGTGAGTGCGGCAACTGTTTTTGTAGTATTGTGTAGCGACGCCTCGGGTTTGCCAATTTAGCCCAAGTATTTTTTTCCGCACTTTTGAAATCGACGGCGGCCCCTTGGACCTTCATGGCATTAACTCATTTAAGCAGACGATATTGGTACAAAACATTATTTGCGGAAAAGTTTATTTTACGACTGTTGACATAGAGCGTAAAATTTAATGTAGTTCAAAACGCAACATGGTCGACAATCGTGAAATTAAATTCACTATCCGCGATAAGGTTAAAGTATTGTATTTCTTGTGTTTAAAAAAATACATTCCTTTTTACACTCTTAAGTTAATAGACTTATAGATAGTGTTAATTTTTTATTTTATTTCTTGATTCACATCATTCAGTGTGTGAAAACGTATGTGAATAGCCCCCCAGGTCGTTACTCAATCGTGCATCTCGGTGAATAATGCACAGGCCGTTACTGAGACGGTCAAAAGGGCTATCAGGCTTGTTTGTTCTTTTTTGGCATCGCGTGCTGTGATTAATCTTGGTGCTTTTCTGTCGCTGCATCGCAAGGGATTTATTTAGTTTATCATAACATGACGTGTCGCTCGTGATTCAATGTTGTAGTGAGTACTGCTCAGTGCTCAACCCTTTCATGTGGGGTTTATAGGTAACTTTGTTTCGGACAAGTAAAGTCGTCGCTAAACTGTGATAATAGTCCATTTTGACTTTTTGTCTCTTATTAGGCGTACGAAAGTTTTTGACTGCTGCAGCTTCAAAAATAAGGGTTCCATTTGTACCATTTTGGTATGGAACCCTAATTAGTTAATACGCAAAGATTTGGAGTAGGTAGTTGTTATTATGACATTCTTAATGTTAATAAGGCTTAATGCAAGGATCTTTCCACAAAATTGAAATTTTTTTGGTTTCTCGTAATTCAAAGAATATAACAAATATTATAAACATGTAGAAGATACTGCTAATCTTGCAATTTCATTGTCATAAGCCTAGTACTTTTTAGCTTATAAATGGCGAAGACTCAAATATTTAAGTTTGATGGGCAAACTCTTTCATTACACCTTAATTCCCGTCAATAAATTTTTACTGAATAAGACACAAAAAAAATGGAAAAACCAGTAAAATTATTTTCCAAACTCCGAAACACCAGTCAAAAAACTGTAAAAGTTGAAGAAAAAGATCTTATAAAAAAATCAGTATTCGTTTAGCAAGTAGTGGGCTGTGAGACGTGCAGTTATCCGATGATAAGTGACAAGTGAAGCTAATAATAAATCCGGCATTATCTTGTGAGTAGTGACGACACGTATAGCCAATGGGTCTGCGAGACTCGTACACGGCTAGCAATGAGTTTACACGTATTATGTAGAGTAGAGCGTCAGAGATATCTAGAGTCTAGACTCTAGACTAAGAACAGCGGTTAGCCGACCTTAGTTAGGGCTCTCACAGTTTGCTCGGTTTCTTTCTATCTTTAAGAAATACAGAGAAGACGACAAAAAACAATGATGAGGTCAAAAGTAATGATGAGGTCTAGGTTGGAGCGCGCTTGCCTAGAAAATGCCTATTCACTCTTCTCTTGAAGGCACCCAGCGTGAACTTAGCTGGAAACACGGAAGCTGAAAGGGCGTTTCACACCTTAGTGGTTCGTTTCTCTATACTTCATGATATCTCATATTGAGATCATGATATATCGATTTCCCCTTTTACAATCGCTAACGAATGTTAAAAAATTATGAGAATTAATCGTGGTCAAAAGAATCGAACAAATACGTTACTCCTAAGCATTTTTTTGTTAAGGCCTTACATTGAAAAAAACTCATTTCAGTTTTTATGAGTACTTCAGAAAAAGGGGGCGTGGCTTCAATATAGCACGCCGTTTGGCAATATGCGGCGAATTTCGGTACTTTTACGTACGAACACTAGCACAACGGCAGAAAGCGGTATTAATACGTAAAAAAAACTATCACTAATGCCTATAGATGGCGCGGAAAGAATACAATACTTTAAAAGTAGGTACGTGAGCTGATTGTGCAAATAATAATAAATTTGGTAGGTATATAGATATAATTTCACTCCACGAAGACGAATCGAATAAACATAAGCGATTTTGACAGACCGGGGCGCGTCGTAGGTACCTACTGATTTCCTTATTTTTAGGGTTCCATACCAAAATGGTAAAAATGGAACCCTTATGGTGAGACTTTCTCCATCCGTCCGTCCGTCCGTCCGTCCGTCCGTCCGTCCGTCCGTCTGTCACACTCGATTATTTCAGTAACTATCAAAGCTATCGACTTGAAATTTGAAATAGTTATAGGTAATAGTGACGCGACGTCATAACAATCGTAAAAATTTGAAAATTATTTTTATTTTTATTTAAAAAGGGGGGAAAACCGGGGCTTCGATTTTTCAAAATGAGATAACAATATTGAGTGGGGTATCATATGAAAGGGCGTTACTTGTGTAGTCTAAAACCGATTTTTATTTATTTTTATGTCTGATAGTTTTTGATTTATTGAGCAAACTGTCGAAAAAAATACCGTTCCCCTTATCTCCGAAGTTTACCAATCGAAAAATCTGAAATAATTATGATCAATAGAAATTAATGTATATTTTACAGGAAAAATAAAATCAACTCACTGACTAATATACTTTTTTGATAATAACAATAATCCGCCAAAAACAAAGTTACGTTTGCGGTTTGCCAACAAAAGTACCTACATGTAAATTTTACTCGTAAATTCATGAATAAAAGTGATTCTTTCAATGTTTTACTTCTTTTATGGTATGGAACCCTCGGTGCGCGAGTCCGACTCGCACTTGGCCGGTTTTTTTTTACGCTATACAAGTTAGTACTTGACTGCGATCTCACCTGATGGTAAGTGATGATGCAGTCGAAGATGTTAGCGTACTAACTAGGAAGGCGTAAGTAAAGTCACCCCAACAGTTTCTACACAGCATCGTACAGGACCGCTAAATCGCTTGGCGGTACGTCTTTGCTGGTAGGGTGGTAACTAGCCACGGCCGAAGCCTCCCACCAGACCAAACCTGAGCCAATTTAGAAAAACCGGCCAAGTGCGAGTCGGACTCGCGCACCGAGGGTTCCATACCATAGAAGAAGTAAAACATTGAAAGAATCACTTTTGTTCATGATTTTACGAGTATAATTTACATGTAGGTACTTTTGTTGGCAAACCGCAAACGTAACTTTGTTTTTGGCGGTTTATTGTTATTATCAAAAAAAGTATAATAGTTAGGGAGTTGATTTTATTTTTCCTGTAAAATATACGTTTATTTTTATTGATCATAATTATTTCAGATTTTTCGATTGGTAATCTTCGGAGATAAGGGGGGGGAACGGTATTTTTTTCGCCAGTTTGCCCAATAAATCAAAAACTATCAGGCATAAAAATAAATAAAAATCAGTTTTAGATACACAAGTAACGCCCTTTCATACGATACCCCACTCAATATTGTTATCTCATTTTGAAATTTTGCCGACCCGGTTTTCCCCCCTTTTTAAATAAAAATAAAAACAATTTTCAAATTTTTACGATTGTTATGACGTCGGGTCACTATTTCCTATAACTATTCTAAATTTCAAGTCGATAGCTTGAATAGTTACTGAAATAATCGAGTGTGACAGACGGACGGACGGACGGACGGACGGACGGACGGAGAAAGTCTCACCATAAGGGTTCCATTTTTACCATTTTGGTATGGAACCCTAAAAATATAAAATTCCAAAGTGGCCCGTGGCGGGATCGAACCCGCGACCTCCCACTCGAATCCGAGCATGCGTCCCCTGCGCCACGGAGGTCGTCGCATTGTCTTTATAATTTCGCATTGTCACTCGATTTACCGATTTATCGGTAGCCATGAAGTGGATTGTTGATTAGTTACAACAATTTGGCAAACAAACAAACATCGGGACATGTGAAACTAAATAAAAGCTTGTAATAATAATAATAAATTATCGTCTTCAACCTGCAGGGCAACAGGCGACGTCCTGTTTCCCCTTTTTATTGCATCGCGAGCAGCGAGGTATTTACTCATAGATCTTCGGCCAACTAAATTTCTTAATTTTTATAATAATTAAAAATAATATTTCTTAATTTTCTCATTTTTTTATAAAATAATAAACCGAAGTTTTAATAAAATAGGTAAATGACAACATATAAAATTAAAATATTATCAAAGTACATATCAAAACCACGTGGGTTTCCTGCGCACATAATCGTTCAGCGACATACTAACAGATGGCGTGTTTGACAGTATATAATATAACCATTCAGCCGCTTAATAGAGGGCGTTATTTCAGCGGTTATTGCCACAGACCAAGGAATAACTTTCTATATTACGATCAGAAATCTACGGCTGCGAAATATACATTCACGCGCACGTCCGACTCTCGCATTAGCGCAGGACAGACTGACGCCTATGAGGCGTATCTGAAAGACAATGATGTCAATATACATGCATCAAGTGTCCGAAAGAGTTAACCATATGCTTATCACTTACGTAATTTGGGGGCGGAATAATGAGTTTTCACTTGAATAGGTTTTAATTGTATTGTGAATAATGTATAGTCCTGATTTCAAAAAAACTTCACGTCGATTTGAGTACTCATCAATAAGGACCCAAAAAAAAAAAAAAACAGAAAACTGTTGAATCGTTTCCGATAAATCTGAATAAATATGAGAAGATTGGAGCAACTTTTGGGAAAACTTTCTATCGAGGAAAGTTTTTCCAATCGTGTTTCTGCGTCTTAACGTTTTGAGGTTAAAGATCCAAAATACATGACGTTCAAATTTGAAACTAATTGTCTCTATAGTTTTCAACTGAGAGGCCGGTCAAAATCGCATAAATAGGCCTTCTATGCCGTTAATTTTCCAGCGGTATGACTATAGAAAGGGAATCAGTATATTGTTTAGTACTTGTAGTTCACCAGGGGGCGCTACACGATTATGGACTATTTTTTCGAAGACTCGTTTCTCAATTTGATAAATTAACCGAAGATATCGTACACCAGACTAAATAAACATCGCCTGTGAGATATGCGACAAAAGACGATAAGCGAATTTCGTTCTAAATATAGAGGTCCAGATTTTTAATGAACCCTGATTTTGTAGCGCAAAATCTGTTGACTCCATTGATAAGGAGTTAACATATTATTATGAGTATAGAAATTCAATATTTTTAGTTTATATAAGTGTGTCACTGCTATACTTACGTCTTCATACGACTACAGAGTAGTAACTGGTAAGGGAGTAGTTGTACGGTGTTATGACCACAATATTAAAAAAAAATATGGCATCAACAAAATGAATAACAAGATTATTTCTGGAAATGATGTGAATAATATCAAACTTAAGACAACAGCATAATGAGTAGTTGCTATAATCCGCTACTTGAAAAGATTCTGTATGGTACAATATGCAGGAACACTGCGCCCCTACCGGCCTATCGTGCTTTTGGATGAGGTGGCAAAGCTCTTAGAGAGAATTTTATCAGACCGCCTCGTCCAACACTTGGAGCGAGTGGGGCCGGACCTGGCAGATAATCAGTATGGATTTCGCCGAGGGCGCTCCACAGTAGACGCAATAATGCGCGTAAGGGCCCTGGCGGAGGAAGCAGCCTTTAGGGGTGAGGTGATGTTGGCGGTATCTCTTGACATCGCCAATGCCTTTAACACCTTGCCCTGGAGCTGTATCAGGGAGGCACTCGCCTACCATCGAGTGCCGAACTACCTCCGCCTCGTGATCGGGGACTATCTGGCGGAGAGAGCTGTAATCTTCCCGGGTCGGGATGGATGGGGTCGGCGAGAGTGTTCGTGCGGTGTTCCACAGGGGTCGGTCTTGGTGCCACTCCTGTGGAACATTGGCTACTACTGGGTGCTTCGCGGTGCTCTTCTCCCCGGTGTCGCCGTCACATGTTACGCTGACGACACACTGGTTACCGCATGTGGAGAGACACACCGGGAGGCGACATTGTTGGCAACCGCAGCAATTTGTGCAACCCCAGCGGTCCGCTGGGGTTGCACAAATTGCAACAGTCCTACTAAAATAACGCCTGCTTCAATGCAGCACTATAATATACGTAAATGCCTTTTTTTTAATTTCACTTCACGAAATGTAACCGTCACGTTACGTGAATCGCCTACCAGTTGCACTTCAAACGGCCAATCTTCCGAAGTCAGCAGAAACTGATAGTGTATTTTGGTGCTGTGTTGTGCATCGCGCGCGCTCGATAAGGCGGGTCATCGCACAGGAAGCGGCACTTCAAATGGTGCCGATAGCGGTCGGAGCAGCCGTCAACTCGCGCTACCCTATCTCAAGACCGAAATTAAACAATTACACTGATAGATCAGACGTGGACACTAACCAAAGAACCGTTTCTTTGGTTGGTGAAGCTACATGTCAGGGATGTGCAGAACTTTGTATTTTGTTTGGATAAAAAAATAAGAATAGAAGATGTTCCTCAGAACAGCCCTCCGACTGCCGTATGAATTTATCTGTTCAACTAAAATAACTTGTTTCTTACTTTTTAGTTTTTAGTTAATTTTATAATAGGGCAGTCGTGTTTTTTAATTTTTTAATTACTTATTTTTATTTTATAGTTTTGTGATGGTCAGCAGATAGGTGAAGTAAGGATTCAACAATAACCCATAATATAATATGTCCAAATGTTTTTAGTCATTCAGAAGTTATGGTTAATGGAAATAAACTTACCTACATACATACTTATACATGCATACAATCTATTTTGGACAGTCGTATGGAAATGGTTTTTGGGTGTAGGTACATCCTACGTATGTAAAATTATATATTTAATATATATATATATTTTCTGTTTTACTCTCTAAATCCTTCATTTTGATACCCATATTGTGAAGGTTGAAGGAAAAATTTCGTTTTCCACTTTTGAAAATGGCGCCTCATATGCGACATATTGATTTTTTTCCACAACAATTATGTATGGCCTATGTTACTCGGGAGGATCCAAGGATTCTAACGATACCCCATATGTCCAAATTCGTTCAGCCGTTCAGAAGTTACGGTGGAATAAAGAAACATTACATACATACACCGCACATACAAACATGAATACAGCGTAAGCAGTAAAAACATTACACTCCTTTTTTTGGGCAGTCGTGTAAAAAGTAGATATGTCTATGTATTTTTCAAGTATCACTTACTGAACTTTTCTCTTGCATTAATTTTCCCAATTTTTTTCACAAGTGTCAACTCACAACCTTCTCTCTATCCTCTTCCCAACTTGTACCTACAGAAGTTTCTGGCGTCTTCCCTAGTATCCTTTTAGCATATGTATAAAAACAATTGATTCATTAGGTGTGCCGAAGTAACAAAGAAGCAAACATATACTAAACAAAATGTCGCCGACTCACCCTACCGCCAAGATCTTAAAACAGTTTTGCACTGAGAAGAAAGGGTACCAAACCTTTTGTGCTGCTCAAAATCGTGTCTTTTATTGTAAACGCAAAAGAACATTAGGTTTGACTTTTTTTTTCATTTTAGCTTTACGTACATCTTATAAGACATTTGGTATTCCATCGACGTACGCTATAATCGGATCGTGCTTTGTAATTAAACAAAGTAGTGTAGAGTGGTTCTTAATCGGCACAATAGATTTGACTCGTGGATCAACGCGAATCTCTAACACCTGCCCGTGTCGACAACGGCTCAATTATCTCTATTACTCGTAAGATAAAACATCTCAAATATAAATTAAGGACATTCATATATACGGCCAAGTAAGAAATTCTGAACGTACGTACTTAGTACGCAAATGAAAATACTTATCTATGGCTGAAAACAAACTAAATTTTTACACGACTGCCCAAAAAAGGGTTATTAGGGTTCATGTATGTATCAGATAATATGTGTGTAAGTTTCTTAATTCTACCATAACTTCTGAACGTAACTGAGTTTATCGTTAGAATCCTTACATCACCCCTTGTAACATATATATATGCTATATTTTTTTGGAAAATGCATTTAACCACAGGGCAGTCTTGCTTTTTATTAGGGTTCCGTACCCGAAGGAACCCTATTACTGAGACTTCCCCGTCCGTCCGTTCGTCCGTCTGTCACCAGGCTGTACCTCTTGAACCGTGATAGCTACAGACTTGAAATTTTCACAGATAAATGTATTTCTGTTGCCGCTATAACAACAAATACTGAAAAGTAGAATAAAATAAATATGTAAGGGGGCTAACCATACAACAAACGTCATTTTTTTGCTTGTTTTTGCTCGATATTGATAACTGTAACAGGTAGACGCTTCAAATTTTCACAGAATACGTCCGCACGTGAGTAGATATCCACGGGGCGATTTCCGCCATGTTGCGGCGTATTAGTGGAAATTGACAAATGGCGTACTATTTTCTTGTAAGAAGAAGGTTGACGTAAAATGTTCCGATCCTCAGGTTCATATCGGTGCACGGTAGTCTAGAATCTAGATACAGAAAGGTCTCCTTAGACCGGGACTACAGGAATAGTTGTAGGTACCTATTGGTAAGTGGCGCGTAGTGGGCAGTAGGCAGTTCAACTCATCCGCTCCCCGTTTAAGATTCCTGACGTCAAGCGGGCACATAAACAGTGTCCGCTCAACGAAACCATAAATCGATTCATTCATACGACGTTTCGCTTCATCAATCAATCGCCTATAAATAAAAGATGTTAAAACGCGGCGCGGCGCGGGCCCGGCTTCCAATTCTGACGTCAGTTTAAATTTACAATGGATGGCGGGTTTTTCATATTAAACTTTGGATATCTACTAGCTCTCGCCTGCGTCCTTTGGTGACTCTTTGGAACTAAATCTAAAATCCGACACTAGTAAGGAAGAGGGATGGATTGACAAGATAAATTAATCTCTAGAGCTACGAGTATACTTGGAGTACCGTGTATACACGAGAAAAATGGGCACCTAGAGCTGCTGATCTGCCCATTTCTCTCCATATCCATGTATTTCTTAAGATTGCTTTATGTAGGTACTACTTAGCGATATAGAATGCGCAGAGTCACATGTCCAATTTAGCGAAATAATTTTCATGTATGTAAATGTTTTAATTTTGTACTGCTGGTGATAAAACAAGCATTTTTTACCTTTCGCGCTATCCAGGGTATATATTATGTCTATTGGTAGAGTGCACTTAACTTCTGGTGTTAAATTAAAGTTAAACATAAGTTACAACTTACAAGGGAGTGGAACTCGAAATTGACACCTGATTTTAAGACTTTTAATTAGACTACGCCGTCGATCCGTTCGTCCGTCCGTTTGTTACCAGGCTATATCCATTGAACCGTGATAGTCACACATTTGAAATTTTGACAGATACATGATATATTTCTGTTGCCGCTGTCACAAAAAATACTAAAAAAACAACAGACTCAAACGTGTTTTTTGGCTTGTTCTTGCTCCATATTGATCAAGGCAATATGTTCCATCAAAGTACATTTATATACAGATTTTTGCACAAACAGACAATAAAACCACGGCCAGATTAATGCAAGGTAGGTAAAAATGGATGGCTAGATTCCCAAGAAAAATGACATTGTGGTCCATAGAGAATTCATAAATAACAAACAAGTTTCTTGTCCATAGAGGCAAGTGCAACTTGAATAATATTTCCAATGAGTTTTTTCGCATCTATTTGGCGTTGCCGAAATGTACCGCGTAACGATATCCTGTCGGGTTGAATGGTAAGCCTTGGATTAAATCAAGATTAAATTATACAGGTGTCAGCATATGTAACCGATGGACATACATTACTGGACTCTGGTGCGTATGAGCTGTGAGTAGGTAATAAGGGACCGACGTCATTGCAATCATAAAAAAAATTAAAATCGTTTTTATTATATTTTTACTGTGTTATTTAAAAAGAGAGGAAAACCGAAACGTCGAAATTTTATTGGTCTAACTCTAAACCCGCTACCAATCGAAAAATCTGAAATAAATATGATTAATTAAGAGATCTTTGGAATTAATGTAATATACATTAATCCCAAAGATTACGGAAATAATAAAATCAACTCTGTATCTGTTATAATATTTCTTGGTATAATTTTAAATTAAATTAACTTATTCTAAAGTAGAACGGAACCCTCGGTGCGCGAGTCCAACTCGCACTTGGCAGGTTTTTTTAGGTACCCACATTGGCGCTATACCGCAGGCAGAACCATTTATATTTTATCGAAGAAAATCTTATCCAACACCCGAGTTGAATATATCCACGATTATTGCAATAATTTCTCAGATGTTATTATCACGAAGCAAACCTAATCATAAACTTATTGCAAAAGCTTAGGCTTTAGCTGTTGTGAGTTCAGACTTCAGACCGACATAAAGTGTTAAGCTTATCGACATAAACTACAACAGATTTGCAGAAATGCTAACAAATGGCGACCTCTTTGTTTCAGTGATTACGTCCAATCTTACTTTGCTCCTTCATGGTTTCGATAGAGTCAAGAACACTTCTGCAACCGTAGCCTATTAATTTCACTCCAATAAACCAACAATTATTTTTTCATCTCACCCGCTCGGAAAAAACGATCTTTAATGCCCTAAATGCGGGCGGGAAATGCTATTATATTCCCTAGGCTGCCAAAGCATTTTCATTTTTCCCACGGGAGACAAAGTAGTATGAAAATCCTTTCCGGCCCTAGGCTCGAAAGCATTTCCAAAGTAAAATTTGTTTGAGTTATCTGTGGTCAAACTCGTATTACGTGTCATGTCAATGTCAAATATCAAAGCTGAACACTTTTTTTTTAATTACACATACGATCAGTAACGAAGTTCTCTCATTAAAGTTTGTATAGGTAAATTAGTTTTTTTAATTTTACTTTTTCTTAAAATATCAATTAAAATAATAACTCTTATTTAGTTTTATTAATTATAAAAGAAATCTAATTAAATCCTTGATTTTTCGTTATTGTTTATGTATTTATTGTTAATATATTTATAAAATTTTATATTATCTTTGGTTCTTAGAAATTGTTATTTCTTCAAAATAAAAGTACAGAAAAAAAGTTTCTCAATTTTTTTTTCTGATCTAGTGTTAGTTGTCTATGTTTTCAATCGTGATTAAATGATAATATCTAATACTTTTTTTGGCTTTATTCATTATTTTTTTGTTTTAACTTTAAAATAATGATGATGATTGAAGGTGGTTTCAGTAAGTGAAATTATTCAGAGTTACTAAAAACAACATTTAACATAACTCGCAATGTCGATCTAAACTCTAAAGTGTTCTTCCGGGCGTGATTTTCCTCGCTGTGGTGAAAGAAAAATTTTGTGTTACGTACGGGCGCAATTTTTTTTGGGTCTCGTGTCTTTGAATGCCTCGCTATGCTCAGGATTCTATTCTTTGAACCCCTCGCTGCGCTCAGGGTTCAACCCTAGAATCCTTCGCCGCTCAGCATTCAAATTTGTCACTCGGCCCAAAAATCCACTTTGCATAACAAATAACTATTATACAACCTCAACATGACGGACGTAGGTATACAGAAGACCAGGCGGACTGCGCGAAAAAATGTCGCCAATTTACTGGTGTCAAAGTTGTTTGTGTTGACACCATCCGCGTCTGTTGTAAGCCGACCGCAGTATTATCTATGGACCGCGGTCCACGCCATGTCCGCACGCGAATTTTTACAGGGGCGATTTCCGCCATGTTACGTCGTATAGCGGAAATTTTGACAAATGGCGCTACTTTTTAGTTGTATGAACAAGTTTCACGCAAAATGTTCCGAAGGGCTCGTCTTCGTTTCCCATCGGCAGGTCTCTATTAAAATTTTCACGTTAAAAGTTGCCTCATGTCATGTTACCATTATTGTTTGTTTTGACACCAACCGCGTCAGTAATTGTAAGCCGATCGCAGTATCATCTATGGACCGCGGTCCACGCCACAGATGACAAATCACTTAAAATTACTTGTTATTAGTCCGCTCGCGAGTTTCCAGAGGGACGATTTCCGCCATGTTGCGCCATATTTGGGGAAATTTTGACAAAATAAGACGCTACTTTTTTCTTGTATGAAGGTTGACGTAAAATGTTCCGATGGGCTCATCTTGTCCATATCGGTGGGGTCTCTATTAAAATTTTCACGTCAAAAGTTGCCTCGAGTTACCATTATCGGTGTCGCAACGCGAGCTCTTCCTGCTGCGACACCCGACACCGGCCTCACGACACCCGCGACACCCGCAGCCGGCCGCGACACCCGACTCCGCGTCTGCAGCGCACAATCCCACAAATGCGGTCGATATGCAACCCACACTGCAGCGGGTAATGGAATCACCATGAAATTATTATCGCTTTGTGTTCCGGTCTGATGATTTCTTATCTATATTATATTAACTAGCTGACCGGGCAAACGTTGTTTTGCCATTTAGGGTTATGAAATATAGATAACCACCTGCTCACAGACCAGACTTACCGATCATTCACTGAAAATTTTATAAAAAAATCAATCGAGCCGTTTCGGAGGAGTTCGGTAACAAAGAGAATTTTATATATTAGATAATAGATATTAGATACATTTTATAGACATTTTAGTAGTCGGTTCATATCCTTTTAAATAAATGGCTATAGCAGCTGGAGACGTCTGTTATGTATAAAGTGGACAGCACATCGTACGAACGTCTCCATCCTCAAGGAGCTAAAAATTGACCAGAGGCTTTCGTCGCTTGTACAATTACGAATCCTCAAGTTTTTTGGCCACATATCAAGAAGAACAGATACTATCGAACATCTGGTGGTACAAGGGCGAGTGGAAGGGACGCGTCCAAGTGGTCGATCCCCAACGAGGTGGACTGATCTAATCCGGAGTGCTACAAGTTCCTCAATTATTGAATGTTCTCGCAATGCCGTCAACAGGAGCCGCTGGAGAACTATCGCTAAGGCAGCAGTGGCACATAATAAGACATCGTAACTACGAAAATATAACCACGACCACTCTGTCAAGAGTGAACGACTAAGAAGAATCAGCTTTTTAGGGTTCCGCAAAAAGGAACGAGTCGGACTCGCGTTCCTGAACCTATAAAAACCTTTGTTACATGAGAGCCCACCTAAATATTCATTTTATTCTGTTATTTAGTAGATATTTGTTGTTATACCAGCAACAAAAAAAAACATAATATTTTGTGAAAATTTCAACCTTTAAAAAAATGTATAACTATCACGGTTCATGAGATGGTCCTATAGCTCTGGGGACAGACGAGACGGTCGGTGGATGTTATATTACAGGTCTAAATAATACCACGATTAGGAGAAGACTAAATCATTTATTTGATGCCGTGACAGATCCCTTCACACTTATATTATTCCTACCCACAATATTATGATTACCTACAACATCTCTCTCCTTAAGGAATAATAATAAAATCATTCAAACCATATAATTTAAATTAGAAAAGTATGAACAAATAAAGATCTATATTATATCATGCACGATGAATTTATGAACCTACTTTCCTTCTTCCTTCCATTTTGTATTTATTAATTATACACAATTACGTACCTACACTACAATTAATGTTATCATTATTATTTCCTTAAAACAAAATTTAATAAAATAATAAGGCAAAATAGAATAACTAACATGTTTTAATAAAATTCTTCTAAACTTAGTTTAATACTTAGATTAAGCAAGCTAGAACATAGAGCCATGAAACAATTAATATTAGTAACTATTTTAATGTTAACATTATTTGAAACAATAATTAGATTTTTTTTTTTTTTTTTTTACTTATGCTATATCTACTTAGTAATACTTATATTCCTGAGCAAATCGAACAGGCGGTCGCACAACTCGACCACTGCCAGAAATATGAGGGGCTGGCGGTGACGGTGGTTGTGGCGACCGGGCCGCACTCGGCCCTGCTACAGGACTGGTGCTGCCCGTTGCCGCGGGGCTAAAATGATCCCAATCTAAACCGGAGGCAATTTTTCTTTGATTCTCATCGGTTTTTCTGTTTGGAACTTTCATTATATGCTGACGATTTCTCCTATAAATGCCACCATTTTCAGTTTCCAGCCAATACGATCGATTACCTCGAGCTGGACGTATAACCCGAGATTTTACCCAAACGTTATTTTGTCTCATTCTAACCGGTTCATTTGCAGTCAGGGGTATTAAGTTTTTGGTACCCCTATCATAATACGATTTGGAACGACTTATTTTCTTAGTCCGCTCGTCAAGCATCGCTTGCGAACTAACAGTTTTCGGTTTAAGTTGTACGTTTCCGCAAGGCAGACGAGTATTTAATCGACGACTCATTAGAAGCTGTGCCGGTGACGATTCTTCTCCAGAGAGTGGAGTATTACGAAAGTTTAAAAGTGCCAACCTCCAATCCTCTCCAGTTTCATGTGATTTACACATTAGAGCCTTTATTGTCCGCACATTTCTTTCGGCGAGTCCGTTCGATCGCGGGTAATGTGGTGAACTCGTGACGTGTGCAAAGCCCCACGTCGCACTGAACGATTTAAAAAGTTCCGAACAGAAAGAACCCGCGCCGTCTGTTAATAATTTTCTTGGGATTCCAAATCTGCTGTAAAGATCCTTGAATACGTTTATCACGCTCGAGCTAGTTAAATTGGGGAGGCTTACTACTTCAACAAACTTAGAGTAATAATCCACTACCAACAAATAGTTCTTTCCTCGAAATTCAAATATATCCGCCGCCAAGACTTCCCACGGCAGCTCCGGCACGGGGTGCGGCGCTAGCGGCTCGCGGCAGTTGGCCGCGCGGTGGCGCTGGCACGCCTCGCAGTCCTGCACCGTGTGCTCGATGTCGGTGCTCATCCCGGGCCACCACATGACGTCTCGAGCACGACGCTGACATTTTTCTATACCCATGTGTCCTTCGTGAATACGCTTGAGCATTAACTTTCTCAGCGAGGGCGGTATGACGACTCGGTTATTTCTAAACAAAATTCCTTTGACCACATGAAGCTCGCTACGAACTATCCAATATTGCCTCACCGATACGTCTACTTCTCTTTTATTATTAGGCCACCCTTTTTTGTAATATTCACAAACCGCCTTAAAAGTCTCATCCTTTCCTGACTCTTCCCTTATCCTGTTTAGCATCTCCGGCGTGGCTTCTACGTTCTCATATAATGTATTCACATGGATCATTACATCTCTACTCATGTCTTCATCTGATCCTGGTTCTGTTGCAGAGCGGGATAACGTGTCCGCTATAAATAACAATTTACCGGGCTTATACTGCAATTTTATGCTGTAGCGCTGCAATTTTAATAGCAGTCTTTGTAGGCGCGCTGGTGCCTCATTAAGTGATTTTTTAAATATAACCTCAAGTGGTTTATGATCCGTTTCCACTGTAACTTTATCGTGGCCGTAGATATACTGATGGAAGCGTGTGCATCCAAAAACAACCGCCAACAGCTCTTTCTCTATTTGAGCCCAGCGCTGCTCCGTGGGAGTCAGGGTACGCGCCGCGAAGGCCACGGGCTGGCCACCCTGCATTAAACAAGCTCTAAGTGCGAATGAACTCGAATCGACCGAAACCGTTACTTCTTCCTCTGGGTTATAATATTTTAATACTGGGGCACTACTGATTTTCGCTTTTAATAAATTAAATGCATTTTCTTGGTGTTCTGTCCATTCAAAAGCAACGTTCTGTCCAAGTAACATGCGCAACGGTGCCGACAACTCCGAATATCGCGGTATAAATCTAGATAGATAATTAGTGACGCCTAGAAACCTCTCTAAACCCTTTTTATCAGCCGGTTTCTGCATATTTACTATAGCGCTTACTCTGTCTCTATCTGGTACAACAGTGGAGTCTTATTTTTCTATTCAGAAGGTTCCATATGAACCATAAAACACTCGTATTGCAATTTGTAGCATCAGGGGTTAATCTGTACATCTCTTGAACATCAACAATGTGACTGACGCGGGACGGATGCGCGGGTATTATCTGGCGCTGTGTCCGGCGCGTCCGGCACCGCTGCCGCAGCGCGTCCGGTCCGCAGCCGGATGCGCGTCCGGCACGACCGATTGCTCTTGAATCCTACACGATACATGTTACATGGTGTACGTTATCTAAATTGTTATGAAATACAAGCAATCACGTCGAGTTCGTGATTGCTTGTTTAGCCCCTAGAATCTAGATTGTGAAAGAAAAACGTATTCATCCTTATAGCAATCGTTTACAAGTTCTGCGCGCTGATTGGTTCCCTAAATCCAATCGGAAGGCAGAATTTCTTAACGATTGCGATAACGATGAATACGTTTTTCTTACGAAGAAGAACTAGTGATACGAAGCTCATTTTATAATTGTATTTAGTGAGCCATATTATGTGGCCTCAAGCCATATGTCATTACTATACGATAGATGGAATGGAGATGGAAAGTTTAATGTATAAGTATGCGCAGAAGTCACGTGACAAACCAAAACTCCAACACATTACACAGGTGATACACCAAAAAACTGCAATAGTTGTAGCAAAGCTTATTGACAATGGTGTCAATTCAGCTGTGCAAAATTTGACGCGTCTAAAATTTTTAAATAGGCTGTAGTGCTGAGTACTCGTATATTGTGGCGGCAGTACACTCTTCAAGTCGTTTCTCATGTTAATTAATTAAGGAGCACACCACGGCTGTGCCCGCGAAATTCAAATTTTTCGTGGTTTTTCGCGATTTTTAAGCTAATAAGACATAATAGGCTTATGGCCGTCAAATTGCGATAATCCCAATATCTGCTTCACGTGTTTATATAAAAATCTCTGCTCGAAAGTGTCGAGTTAAAAAGAAATTAGTCCAAGATTTGCGAGTTACTCACATAAAACTCGATACTCGGACTAATTTCCTAGGATACACATTTTTATGCAAAGATTTTGATATAATCATGTAAAGATGATACTGCCATTCTCGCAAATTGATTGCCATAAGCCTATCATGTCTAATTAGCGTACAAATTGCAAAAAACCACGAAAATTTTGAATTTCGCGGGCAGACCCGTTGATTTCACATTAAGGTATAAGTATTAAGTATTACAATTTACATAGCCACAAGAGTCATATCATGTCATGCAAGTGGTGGCGAGGCCTGCTGCTGCCGGCAACAATATCAAGAGATGCGGATGCTGTTATCTGCCATCGATCCGGCCCATCGGCGGATCCAGGGGGGGGGGTCATGGGGGTCATGACCCCCCCCTGGGCCTTCCAGAACGTAGATGGAACAATAGTTAAAATTGTAAAATATAATGTTTTATATGGTATTTTTGGAAATTATATAGATTTTATGGAAGTGTACTCACTTACCATACCACCATTAATATTTAATTGATTTATGGTTGATTTTATTTAAATGGTGTCAAACGCATTATTAGGGAACGAAAGTATCGAAAATTTGAAATCGCGGCACCGTGACCTTTTAATTGATGACCTCCTGATTTCCCAGGAGATTTCCTGATTTATCAACAATCCTCCTTATTTACTGTTTTTATTAATTAATCTCAAGATATATTTGGGTTTTAAAATTATATTCACGTAAAAAATGATGTAGATATCTAAGTGTGCTTTACGGCAGATTTTCGCGAAATGACCTTAAATGCATGGATGTTTACAAGATCATTTCAGGTCAAGGAATAAATCGTGATTTATCACGCGAAAATGTAAAAAATTTGAGCTCGCTTCGCTCGCATATCCAGTTATCAAAATATGTATGCCCTCGAGATCTTTGATATGTTGTGACTTTTTCAGTAAAAAAAAAACAAAATTTCGCGCTCGCTTCGCTCGACAGTTATTAGAACATTAAATAAAGTTCGCGTTCGCTTCCTTCAGGACTATTTGTGATTTCAAGGCCTAAAAATTTTGATATTATTTTAATTAAAGATTTTAAGATTGACCACACTATAAAACGAAATAAAAACAAGTATAAAATTTGAGCTCGCTTCACTCGCATATCCAGTTATATCAAAATATATTTAAAGTTTGCGTTCACTTTAATTCATTCAGGCATATTGCGATTTTTAGAAGTTATTACGTCTAAAAACGATTATATTATTTTTATTAAAGATGAATCTCACTGTCAAACCATGTTAAATTCAAGACAGGAATAAATAGTGATTTATCCTGCGAAATAGTAAAAATTTTTAGCTCGCTTCGCTCGCATATCCTGTTATCAAAATATGTATCTTTGTAATGATGTGACTTTTGTTATTAAAAAAAAAAAACAGCTCGCTACGCTCGCACATCCAGTTGTCAGAATATATAAAGTTCGTGCTCGCGATTTCAAGACGTTATTCCGCCTAAAAATTATTATATTATTTAAATTAAAGATCAAAGATGGATCACATTATAAAAGAAATAAAAACATAACAAAATTTGAGCTCGCTTCGCTCGCATATCAAAAAATATATAAAGTTCGTGTTCACTTCATTCGGGCATATTTGTGACTTTAAGACGTTATTACGCCTAAAAATGATTATATTATTTTTCTCACTGTCAAACCGTATAATAGTGGTGGAATAAATAGTGATTTATCCTGCATAATCGTAAAAAATTTGAGCTCGTTCCGCTCGCGTTCATTCTACACTGTTACGAAAAATCTACTCGTTTTTCGGACGTGGACGACGACGAAGACTATTAACCAGACTGGTTAAGACGTCTCCACGTCCGAAAAACGCACCCATTGAAGTACCTATGAAGTGACACTGCGTTTCGGAAAAAGAAATATTGACTCTTTTATTTAAAGATAGGTTTTTTAAGTGCAGTACCTACTTATACACATATATTATAATAAAATACCTACTTTTTAACTGTATCAATTAGTATCATAATTAAATTAAAACTTCTTGTGACTTGACTACAACTAAGTATGTGACCCCCCCCTGGCACCAAAGCTGGATCCGCCCTTGATCCGGCCGCCGGATGCGCATCCGCGGCGTCAGCGTCCGCACGCCGCTGGAATGCACCACCTGCACCACTAACTACCACGTACCTTATTAATAGCAAACCTAACATTGTGTAGAATCGATCATAATCATATTATGGTACCAGGTGGTAGGAGTTTTCAGAGGCCGCTCAGATGGTACATACCACCGCAGTGTCAGATATTCTGGCGTGAAGCAGTCCTTGCGATCGCGTGGTTTTCTTCATAGGGATGAGTCAGTCCCCACGGGAGTACGGGCCTCGAGGCATGCCCCCTTACCCGGGCGATGCAGTCCTTGCGAAACATTACTGTTCAGCGGTCCTCGCTAGCTGACGAGAGATGGCGTAACCAGCGCAATAGCACACGCTGTCGGAGCTTACGACGAGCGTTCTATAAATAGAAATTCTGACGTCATACCCTCGGATCTCAAGCGGTCCCCAGGCGTAACACCTGCATGGAGGGAAATTGCCCTATTGCCTACAACATCGGCAAAACTGTTGTGGTTGGAACTCGGAAGGCACATTGTCTCCGGAGCTTTATTGCCATTTGACATTAGATGAAATGAAAATGGAACGAAATTCCTATGTGACTTTCGCGCAAGAATGTGCAGTACATTAGGTTCATTTTTAATTTCGTTACATTTATTTCTATCGTATCGCAATCGCAAGATTTTATATGGCTACAGCTGTAGATGGCTTGTCTATTATCGCCATAGAAACATGTCAATCGCTCATTCCATATCTAAATGGAATAAATTCCAAAAAAATATGGGAATGTCAAATCGGGCACGTGACTTATCGAAGACAATTGACATTCTCATATACATTTTGAATTTATTTCCAAAACCGTATATAGTATATACCATAGGCACCGTAGAATAGAATAAAAAAGTCAGTAGGTACCTAATACGAGCTATTTTGCAGTTAACTTTGTACCTACTTAGTAATTAAAAAAAAATATCATCATTTCCTCATTCATGCCCATTGTTTAGTATCTCACGTCATAATATTTCAATAAACATTACAGCCGCGGTAATTCTAGGAATACAGTATTTTTTCTCAGAAGTACTTAATTACTGACGAGTCATAATAAATATGAGATATACCTACAACTACCTACGTAGTAGGTATATTGTGATTTCAGCCCGATATGAGTTATTACGATACACAGCGTATTTTCCTACTCCGTGAATTTATATAATAACTAGCTGTTTCCCGCGGCTCCGCCCGCGTGAATTACGATTTTTTTACATTATATACCTTCTTACTGGAATTCCTTGATTTTTCGCGGGATTCTGGTGTGATGATGTACAGAAACCTGTTCTTACTTTGCATGGGTTATCTTGAGGTGATTTTGAAAACTCCTTTTTCTTAATAATAATATGTATAAAGTTTCATTAATACGTAGTTGAAAGATCAAAAGGACGATTTTAACTGTCGATATTTGACCCGATATTTGACAATGTATCGAAATATCGACAGTTAAAATCGTCCTTTTCATTGTGATTTTTATTCTGAAACCACGAAATATGTCAAAAATTATTAAACCATGTGAAAAGTTGTACTGGTGGTAGAACTCTTCTTTCAGAGTTCGGCCGGGTAGGCACCACTGGGATAAATTACTACAATATTCCCCAGCCCAACATAATATAAGAGTCTTTTAAAAATCTTTGCTTCATCCCAATACAATCCAAAACATCAGAATGGACAATGGCTATATATTTCTTTACGTATAAAAAGACCTTAGATGACAGTCTGTCGGTTAGGATCGATAAGACCTAAGAGTAAAAAATATTTGCGAACCATTATCTTGCTCTTTCCATATTGCGGATGATAAAGTTTAAATCTGTTCATGTGTTAACAGTGCCATCTTAATATAAAGTCAGGAAACAGTAAATAACATGACAGTTAATTTTTATTTAAAAAATTCGGTAGTACCTATCTCAGAGTTTTACATTCAAGTTCCACATAAATTGTAGAGATGGCGCTATACGGTATAACGTAGCGATAACGCCAGTTACATGATTTTTGTTCACCCTAAAAGTGAAAAATTTTAAACCATACAAAATCTCCTGCTAAGCCTATTTATTTACGGCTGTAAGGGTACTCCAGTCTTACTTGAGCCCTACGTCCTAGCCCTAGGTTCTTTTGTGCATTCCGAGTTTCAAGTCACCTACCTACTTGAACTTAAAGGTTCTGATGTCTGTAATTTCTGAACTACAAAAGTGATGATGATAAGATATGTATAGAATAATTTTTAAAGAACCTCCTTTCTACCAAAAAAAGAATGAATGGAATCGGTCAACGCGTTAATGAATTATAACTAAAAAACGTTTGGACTTTGATGCCGTCTTCCAGGGAAACCATGATGAATTTCGGGACAAAAAGTATCCTACCTCGGGGTATGAACTATAATCATGTCAAGTTTCATTTAAATCCATCCAGCGGGTTAGCCGTGATGCCCGGTCGTGAAACAGACAGACAGACAGACAGACAGACAGACAGACAGACAGACAGACAGACAAAAATTAAGCAAATTACAGTTTTGGCTTCAGTATCGACTAAATAGTGTCCTCCAACAACAATTTTCAAAATATCTTCAATGTACAGAATTCGACCCTTTACAGTTTTATTATAAGTATAGATGAGTATTATGTAATATTATGACGCGTCCTGACGGATGGGATTGTAGCAGTGACGAAATACGCTACGCTAAGAGGACGGGTAAGATATGACGTATGTTGAAGCCAAAAATTTCTCGAATATGGCGTCGCGTGTTGCACAATTCTTTATCACCGACAGCACGTATCGTTGTCGGTCGCATACATTAGCGCCATTTTACAGTTTTGACAAATTAAAAATCCGGCTTTAAGGTGGGGCCTAAAATTGACCGACAGCGATATGTGCTGTCAGCGGTACCAAAATGTAAATACGACGCGCGACTCCATATTTGAGAAATGTTTGGCTTCAACATACGAGTACGTCACATCTTTCCCGTCCTCTTAGCGTAGCGTATTTCATCATTGGTATAGCCACACTCTTTGATTAAGTATTCTGCAACGTTTGTTAGCAACTCGCACTGAGAAACGGAGGCAAAAATCCTTATTTTGTATTATCTTGGCACAAGATACGAACCTACGTTGATATGGTATCAACCAATTATATCAATGGTATCAACTATCATGTCAACATTCCATGCTAGTTGATAAGTAGTTTATTTCTAAGATACATGTAACATCTTTTCAGTGTGCGCTAATATCTTCAAGATGCCCCATCAACTCTATGCTCTAGGAATAGATAAAAATAGTCAAGATAGGCCCATCCGAACATTTTAAGTAAACGTTCTTCATACAAGAAAATGTAGCGACATCTGTCTAAACTCCTGCGAAATACATGTTTTTTTTTTAATATTTTTTTATCTATGTACGTCTGTGGTCACCTTGCCTGCAATATTATTATTAATTCAAAAAAAAAAGAAATAGGTCTTTAGCTATCTACCTATACTGAGTACTGCCGGGGGGGGGGGGGGGGGGGGTGCAAAATAGTTCATTCTTGCTCCCTTAAACTGGCGACATTTTTTGGCGCTGTTCGCCCTGTCTTTAGTATACAAGTCTGTGGCTCTAGGTAATAACAAAGTGGATTGACCAAGTTATCGTCGTTTAAAATCGTACACTTAATATTACGTAAGTGTACGCACTACGAATACAATTGAAATACCTTAATTAAATAATAATTAATACGTTATAATTAACTACGTACCTACGTTATAGTTACGTAAATAATTAATTTGACGACCTCCGTGGTTGAGTGGTTAGCATGCCGGTTTTCAAGGCGCCGCCATCTCTGAGGTTCCGGGTTCGATCCCCGGCCGGGGCAATGTAAAAAAATAAGTTTTCTACATTGTCTCGGTTCTGGGTGTTGTGGTACCATCATTGTTTCTGATTTCTTCCATAACACAAGTCCATAAGCTACTTACTATGGGATCGGAGCAATGTATGTGATGTTGTCCTCTATTTATTTATATTTTTTTATTTTTTTATTTATGAAAATAAATTTCCATTAATTTCCTCGGAAATCCATCACGTTTCGCAATGTTCTTATCTGCGAGCTAATCGCAATACATAATTAAGTCTCGATTAGTATTTGTAACCAATGAATTGCCAACCAATTCACCCACGGACCACGGTGCACTCTCGCTGATCGAAATCAAGTGGAAATTAAAGACGTTTAATTTTGCCAGAAAGGATAACGCATTTTTTTTTAAAAGGACAAAGAACGTGCTGATATTCTTGCCAGTTCTTCTCGGTGCTTTCAGAATGCGGCGGCCGCGGCAGAGAATTTCCCTAATAAGGCAGCTTGGGATTTTTTCGCAAGACAAGCGTAGTATATATTATTATATAAATATATAAATCTCATTAATTTTAATTTTTAATTAGTATAAATCAATAATAATATTTTGTTATTAAGGCATTGGACTCCTTAGATTAGATAAAAGTATCCGTATGCTTATACGGATACTTTTAAGGGCACACAAACTGGGCCTCTAGAATTTCAAATAAATTGACAACAGAACCTTTGAAAACGCATTCAACAAATCCAAATAGCCGCTCTACAAGTCCACGTTCGCTGATATCTCCCCTCGAAATTAACATTTACAAGCGGCGTTGGCAGCAGTTCATTCATGCCTGCAGCCCACGCGATCCCCTCCTATCCCCCTCTCCACCACCCCCGCAGCACCCGACCATCCACCACCCACCATCCGCCACCCACCACCCACCACCCAACTACGCTGTAAGATTAAACTCGCTGATTACGTAGGGATTGCCAAACGTCTTGCTTTTCCAGTACATGAAATAGGTGAATCACGTTTTGTGTTAGGAGTAGGACTCTTCTTGCGCAGTTCGTCCGGGTAGTTACCACCGTGGTGTCAGTTATTCTACGGTTCCACTGTGACATAGTGATGTATTACCAACGAATATATAATATGTGGTATTACTGTGTCACGGCACAGTGCGACAAGGCTATCTTGGCGCGTGGCCAAAATCGGTACTAACACCGTTATCTTGTGATACTGTTTGATAGTCCGCTCTGTCAGTATATCGCTATTGTATGTTGTGTTGTTTTTGCTTACTATCAAGTATTTTAAACTAAAATTGAAGTAAAATTGAGTGAGGAGATTATATTTTCTGGATGCCTTTGTTCTATAACAGCGCCCTCATTCAAGTGCCTCCCACCCTCCCAACAGACCACACCATAGCTAATACGGAAATAATAAAATTCCAAAGTGGCCCGTTGCGGGAATCGAACCCGCGACCTCCCAAGTCCAACTCGAATCCGAGCGCGCACCACTGCAGGGAGGTCGTCAAACTAAACACTAATGCCCGTTTTCACCAACACCGCTTAATTTTCACCTACAACAACTGTCAACTGTCACCTAAGGGCTAAGGTGTCGCTCAAAATGTTGGTGAAAACGAGCATAAGTGTTTAGTTTGACTTTTAGCTAAAGATATTCAGACGTTCGGAATGGGTACACGTGCGAAAATTCGAATTCAATGACGGAGGTAGGTAGTGCCCTCGGCATGGCGACCCGCCTTTTTGTCTGCAAGAGAATGACGTCACGGCGCAGGAAACTATCACCTATCGATGGAGCCGGGTTGCGTCACGCGGCGCCACGCCGTGCCAACTTCGCATGGCGTTGAATGGCGGACGGAACGGGGCTTATTGTGTTTGATATAGATTTTACAGGAAACAATATGTCCGCCAACGTTATCCCATACCACGTTTATATACATACGATGATATGATGTCCCTTTGGATTGCAGAAGAAACGATAAAATAAATGAGTGATCTTGTGCTGGTTTTGCAAACTCCTCTTTTTCAGTTTTTATTGAGATACCGTACCTACTATAGGTACGACCCTGCGTCAGTTCTGGAGAATAGTAGTGCATTGCTCTACTGGGGTCTGCACGCATTGTGAAGAGATTCCTCAATCTGGACCACCGGTGGCATGGGCCGTTAAAGCTCTGCGACCTGTGACCTCCATTTTTTAATAATTTTAAACGTGGGTTTTTAATTTATTTTTTAAAACATTGTTAAAAATATTATTGAATTGTAATAAAAATAAATGAGAGTACATCATAAATATACACTTTCATAAATACATAGTTGCACGATCGATATATCAATTACATAATTACATAATAGTTCTTATCAAGGCAGTAAATTTGTTCATGCTTGAATGGACATTTCCCCTTTGCATGTGTTTAATTTTAAGATCTAAATTGAGATATCTCAATAGCACATAACAGTGGGAGTTCAAAAAGTTTACTCTCTAGGGTTACAAAATTAAGACTTCACGTTTCAATTCAAAGGTGCGCGAGGGATGAGGGCGGAGCGGGAACCACCCCTGACTGCTCTCCATTCATGAAATCAGAGGGACTAGTAACGAGCTGTATTTGCATAATAATATTCAACTGAGGTCACTATTGAGGAGGATAAAAATAAGTCTATTCACTTATAGTAAGCAGTTATTACTAGGTTACTTTGAGCCTGCGAACCTGCCTGTGAGTGGGTTTCTGGTTCAATGTGAAACGTCCCATTTTAAATGTATTTGTGTTGTAAAAATAACACAAAATATTACATAAAGTTGCGAATTTAGGTTCTTACTTTATAGTCTTGTAAAGAAGTGCTTTTTTGGACAACTTTTTTGTGCAGTCTCCGAAAATTATGATTGAGGTGCATTAGCCGATTCTACAGCTAGATTCATCCAGACTGATCTAGCCCCGGTTAATCTCTGGCGAGATATCCGATCAGCGCAAGACATGTGCGTTTGTGTGCGTAAACTCAAGTGCACTCTCTAACCCCCCTCTCATAATGTGACGACAGCTCCTAAAACCCAAGTCTCATCTGTGAAAATGGAACTCCTCATCCATGGACCCTACATGGTGCCTAGACACCAATATTAAATCTGAGGATGAACCTATCGGAACATTTTACGTCAACCTTCTTCATACAAGAAAAAAGTAGGTAGCGCCATTTGTCAAAATTCCCGTTAACATGCCGCAACAAAGCGGAAATCGTCCTAGTGGAAATTCGGACTGCGGACTTAGGTATAACAAGTACAGTGATGTGTGGCTTCGTCGGTTCAGGCCTGCGGTCCGCTTATAACTGACGCTGTTGGTGTCAAAACAAAATTTTTGACACCAATAAACTGGAGACATTTTTTCTCGAGTTCCGCCGGGTCCTGTGTATAGGTCTATTAGGGCCGGTTTCCACCAGTGCGGAGCGGAGCGGAGCTGTGTTTGAGTAACCAATCAAATTTAGTCATTTCGACATCTCTTCTCATTCTCTTCTCCCCTCAGTTTCGGAGACGTCATAATGATAAAATCTGGTTGGTTACTCAAACACAGCTCCGCTCCGCTCCGCACTGGTGGAAACCGGCCCTTAGTCTGGGCTACACTCTTGTCTCTACAACGACAGGGAACGAACGTAACCGCGTGGCGGCAGCGGGGCGCACGAGCTGCGCGTAGGCGGCGCGTAGGAGACGCGTGCGTAGGCTATCAGCAGCCCGAGTACACTATAGCAACTTACTAAGTATAGCTGCCGCAAACCGCGTGCGAGCGGCCTACGAGCTTGCGACCACGGGTAATTAACTTGTCACTATCGAACTGACTTCAAAAGGAGTGAAAAATAAAATATAACATCAAAATTATTTAACATGATACGTCCCTCCAAAATAGGATTAATGCTGCATACCTGTTGCAAGGCGTAGCAGTGCAAGCAGTAATCTGATGTTTCCTCTATTCAAGGGTTGATAAGCGGTGAAGGCCCGTGAAGATCAATACAAAAGTGTGAAAAGCCTGCCAGTCCGCACTTACCAGCCATCAAGACGTCTCAAAAATAAGTAAGTAGCTCTATAGTGTGGAAATTGTTAAATAGAGCCAAAGTAACAGTGAAAATGTTATTTAACTGCCTATCATAAGGTTCATAAAGGTTATCACAAGGTCAGTAAAAGTGACTGTTATTTAACTGCCTATCATAAGGTTTAGTGTCGCCAAAAAAAAGAATACGCGAACCTATAGTAAGTAAAATAACCAATGACGAAATACGCTACGCTATTATGTTACGTCCATGAAAATAACCGATACAACTTCTGTAAGTAGATTTCACTGAAGAATATTCTTGACGATTTTTAGGGTTCCATACCAAAATGGTAAAAATGGAACCCTTATTTAGTTTTAAAATTATGTATACAGTGGACGATTTGGCTGATAGTACGAGGAGCAGCACCACAATAACTGATAAATTTTTAACCATTCGTTAATTTCTTAAGTGATCCGATGCCTACAGCAATTGTATTGTATATCGGTTAGGTATATCACTGTCGATTCTAGCTTGCATCGCTAGGCCGTGCTCCGTGCTCCGGTTCGTGCTCGGCGTGCTCAGCGGAGCACGGTCGCTCGGGCGGGCTCGGGCACGCCCGGGCGCGCTCGGCTGCGCGTGCGTCGCCCCGCAGGAAACAGGAAGTGGACTAACCGCGGGTTTCCGCTCCCATTCGCCGCCGCTCGCTGCCGGACGCACTGTTTCATCGCTCGCAGGGCTGACGCCAGTCGCGCGCGTTCACGCTGTCTTCGTTTACTTCACAGGGCTTATGACATGAAAGGTGTTATAGCTAGGAACACTAGGCCCCCTCCAGTCTGTTTAAGGAACACACCACGGGTGTGCCCGCGAAATTCAAATTTTTTGTGGTTTTTAACCGACTTCAAAAAAAGGAGGAGGTTCTCAATTCATCGGAATCTTTTTTTTTTTATTTTTTTTTTTATCTATGTATGTTCACCGATTACTCGGAGACGCGTGGACCGATTTGAAAAATTCTTTTTTTGTTTAAGAGGGTTTTGTTTCCAGATGGTCCCATTTTAATCAGGTCAGGATCTGATGATAGGAACCTGGAGAAATCGAGGGAACTCTTCAAATTTTATATGGACACATGAAACTATTTGAGTATTATTAGAAAGAGTAATATTTTCCAAGTTGTTCTATGGTCATCAGGTCAGGATCTGATCATGGGATCTTGGTGAAATCGAGAGAAGTTTTCAAATTTTGCTAGTATACTTAAAGCGAGTTGGGTATTTTTTATAGTTACTGGTGCATATGCTAGCAGATACGGATTTGATGACTAAAGTCATCAAGTCAGGGTCTGATGATGGGATCTTGGTGAAATCGAGGGAACTCTTCAAATTTTGCTAGTATACTTGAAGCGAGTTGGGTATTTTTTATAGTTAATGGTGCATTTGCTACCAGATACTGATTTGATGACTAAAGTCATCAAGTCAGGGTCTGATGATGGGATCTTGGTGAATTTGAGGTATCTCTTCAGATTTTATGAACACACCTCAAGCAATTTGGGTATTTTTACAACGCCTTGTGCATTTTATTGTTTTCCACTAAAAAGTATAAAATAAAAATAGGAAATGCTTTCCAAAAAACCAACTTCAAATGCCACTACAAAGAGTGAAATAATTTTTATTTAAATTTTAGGTACCTACACCAATTCGAAGTCGGGCGATTGTCTATAACATTTCTTCGCACATCAAGTAAGTAAGAAGGACTATTAGGGATTGTATGAAACATTGTCCGACTTCGAATTGGTGTAGGTACCTAAAATTTAAATAAAAATTATTTCACTCTTTGTAGTGGCATTTGAAGTTGGTTTTTTGGAAAGCATTTCCTATTTTTTTAGTAGATAAGGAACTAAAAAGTTAAAACTTCCCATTAAAAATTTTTTAAATATTTTAAAAATAATTAATAATTATAGGTAGAGCTATAAAGTATACAAATTATATGCGGGAACCCTTTTCGTACATGCCTATTTGTCTACATTTAAGGGGTAAACGGTTATTAGTATATCGGAAATCTGAAACGTTCTGAAACCGACTGACTCTATATACCTTCTATAAAATCTATGACCTTCTATGAGGTGGCAGAAAGGGCGGCGTTCTGGGCGGCTGCTGGACAGGGCTCGGTGGTTAAGCGCAAAGGACTCAATCAAACGAATCAATGTCATTCTTATTGTTTTATCATTTCATTTTACATAAGGAAACCTATAGCTTCAGATACAAGAATTCGTCTTGTTTGAATTTCGAAATGCTTGCTGTCTAAGGAAATAAAATGAGATTTTTCGCTCAGAAATATTTCGAACGTTTAAGATAACTTTTATTGGTAAGGTAGGTATAATTTCACTAATATAGGTAACCTACACAAGTTTTCCTTCCAATATACGCAATAAGATTTTATTCTATTGAATTTCCCAAATTCGTTTCTATAATCGTATAGAGTTCGCTAAAAATAAACTTGATGACTTTTCGTGGAGCAATCTACTCGCATCAGAAATTGAGTTATAATAATTTGGGGGGGGACTGCGCATCGTCTGTGACGTCACAGCTCGCAGCGTGGGCGGGGGTGCCGCAGGGGGGAGGAGGGGGTGGGAGGAATGCGCAGTTCATTGATGCTGAGGTTATGTCACCGGGTCACGACATCATCATCTCGAAGCTTACTTTTGAACTGAACCCAAACTGAACCCGATATTCCAAGGAGGGTTCCGAATGGGTGTCAACGATCACATGCTACTGAAGGACCGCAGTGTCTACCTTGAAGCAGTAATTAAATTGGGCATTCCAGCCAAAATTTTATTTAGTTTAAATCATGTGTCAACATTTTCTAGCAAAGTGGCACTATTTTATTTTTCAGAGTTATACTTAATTTAAAAGATAAGTATAAATTTTATTTTTGAAAAGAAATGCTGCGATTAACAGGCACAGGTTAGGAGGAGATTATAGGTATGTTCGTACATGTATACCTTATAGTTGTTAGTGAATAACGAATGGTCATCACCATGTCACCTATATAGCTAGCTAAGACTACTACCAACGAATATATAATATTACTAACGTACTACTACAACTACCTATATACCTAGGAGGTAGTCATGGAACACTTAGCTATGCTTTTACGGGTTTAGTTTCAGAACTGGCAGGGCAGCTGCACTCTGATTGCTAGATAAAGCTACAAGTAACCAATATATCTACAATATTGCGAGCTAATAACTATTGAGTAGCTATTTAGTATGTAGGCACTCAAATGATTTTGCGGAGTGAATCTTCTTTGCATGTAAAGGTACTCGCGCTAGGTAGGTACTTACCTACTACTAAAATATTCTACGCATAATTTATAAGGGATGCAAAATTCCTGTATGTTAACATTGAATGATAAATAAAGAACTAAGCCTGCAGTACTCATAGCAGTCCACTGCCGTCGACGGAAACATCAATGAACAAGCCCTGCGCCATTCTTATCCGACTTCCGCTATCCGTCCCTGTCTTACTCGGCGCGGATAATTCTGCGTGATGAGACAGACGTATGTCGGGTAGCTGCGTCGCGAATATAAATACAATTCCATTGATTGTGAAAGTAGTGAATTAGATCCAAGTGTTTTGGTGGCGTTCGCGGGTCACAAACTACAACTGCTAGTTATATTATGGTTTTTTTTTATTACGGGGGGAAATCTCCATTGGGATATCCAATCTGAAAGTAGATTGGATTATGTGGGATTTATACCCACTAAAACCCCCTCGGACATCCTCAACGCTCATGTTGGAAGCCTCCGGGATCTCTTACGAACGCACCGGAAGCTCCCTTGCGCAAACGCCTATAGGGCTCATCTCTGGCTGACCCTTAACATTAGCTACAATCAGCGAAAAGTAAATGAAAGGTATATGGTAGTTCTACAAAATATTTTTAAAGGTCATTTCGTATCAGTCGTAGAAAGTAGAAGTTTTGCTGGGTATCACTATCTACTGATAAGTTTTGACGACCTCTCTGGCGCAGTGGTGTGCGCTATGATTCGAATGGTAGGTCGTGGGCTCGTTTCTCGCCTCGGATCAATTTAGAATTTTATAGTTTTCCTGTTTTCCAATTTTACTCAGGTCTGGTAGGTAAGTATTAAGGTAGTCAATACTTGTGTGAATTATGTGGATGTGCTTCTGCTTTGGCGAAGTTTGTATAAGGACAGTAGATAGACACCTATGACCTAATACCTATCAAATATATAGTAGTATGGTACCTAGGTATGTCTAAACTATCTATTAGATAAAATAAATTAAGGCGAGCTGCACAACGAAATTTTTTTTAATTCTTCTCAATTTGAAAACATAATATGACTGTGTTCTTTGTATTGCTTACATTCGCCAACATCACGTCTTTACACTCGCTTAATTACAGCCAGCCCCCAAAGGAAACCCTAAACAGGAAGTAGTAATTGACGCGAACAGGGAGCGCACGTATCCGGCGCGCGGCGGCGGAAGTAACGCCATACGCCTCTGCAAGGGAAGTGGGCCCCTTTCTTTCCTGCGCCGTTGATTATGCGCCCGCGCCGCCGCCCCGCCGCCCCGTCCCCCCCCCCCCCCGCCCCGCCCGCCCCTCCCGCGCCATTCATGAGACCGTGGGAGAATCGCCGCACCACCTAACGACTAATTCATGAATGAAAATTAAAAATACCATTTTAAAACTCCCATTCAATATAATGTGCCTGCCTACTGTTTTTAGGGTTCTGTGCCCAAAGGTTACCCCTAAATGGCATTGTTTTGCCATTTAGGGGAACGAAAAATAGATAACGACCTTGTCTCAGACCTAGTAATCATACTTACACTGAAAATTTCATAACAATCGGTCGAGCCGTTTCGGAGGAATTTGGTAACAAAAAATGGCACGAGAATTTTATTTATTAGATCTAGCTGACCTGGCAAACGTCATTATGCCATTAGGGGTATAAAACATAGCTAATGACCTACTCTCATACCATGCCGAATATACACAGAAAATATCGTAACATTCATTCGGTCGACCTGTTTTGGAAGAGTTTGGTCATAAAAATAGGCACGATAATTATATATATTAGAAAAAAATACGGAACCCTTCGTGCCCAATCCGACTCGCACTTGGCCGGTTATTTAAATATCCCACACCACACGGTTAGCCGTCGCCCGTCGGTTCTACTCTAGGATATGAATGAAGGAGATCAGGGAGTGTATTTTTACACCGGTAGTGCATCTTTCTTTCACTAAAACTATTTTTATTGTCGGATTATCTAAATAGCCAGAGGAGGTCGATTTTAAAAGAAAACATTTCGGGATTACAGTATACTTGTTTTCGTTGCACGAATATATTTTTATTGTTATTTCGCGGGTTATGATTTTTTTCGGAAGCAAAATAAAGAATGCTCTTAAATCAATGTACTCGTAGGTACTTACGCGGAGTTGCACGTGTTGGCAGAGCACCAAAACCACGAGCACTCAGAACATCGCTCATTCACGTCTATCTACTAATTATTTTTATTTATCTATAACTAAGTAGGTACCTGACCCGCCCCGGTTATCCCGTGGGAACTTCGATAGGTACCTACTCCATGTCTTTCCTACTAAGCAACATTGGCTGGGATAATGTCATTGAGGGAATACCTCTGTGAACCAAATTTTCTTTGGAATTACTAATTAGATGGTTGGTTTTAATGAAAGGGCCAGCCAGTAGGTAGCAGTGTTGTGTACCTACCTAAAACGTAAATGAATATTTATTTTCCGAAAATTTTATAACTAGAGTAGGTACTGTGGCTGTGGCTAGGCGAAAGAAAATTATTGATTTTTTGTGCGACGAAAATCTTCGAAATCGAAAAAATCTTCGACAATCTAGAATGACGTGATTTCTCATCAAAGTTTCTCTTACAATAGGTCGGGTCGTCCGTCCACGCGGACTCCAGGGTCCCGGCGTAAAATTCGTCGGGGCGATGGCCCCATTTAATGCTCCCAGCGCCGCCTGCAAGTACAGGCGCCATAGCTGGTCCGTCATGTCAGGTCAGATGACTCTGCCGCGTTGCGATACGAGCCCGCGTGAGTTCGAGAGCGATCTGCGAGCGCAGCGGAGTGGAGGTAAGTCTATGAATTAGCTTTCAAGTTGCAAGTTGAAACCCGCCGCTCAGCGAGGTCAAGCCCGCCGGCGATGTCCCGGTGGGCGCCTGTCAGCCAGCGGCGAGGAAGCGGCGAGTCATCCATGACGTCAGGTCACGTGGCAAACCTCTGACATCCGGCGGCCGCCGATGGCGCGATGCCCCACAGATGCTAGGACCGCGCTCCGTCGGCGCGCGCGAACATCGAGGTGCTCAGGCGGCGAACGTGGTCGTCGAGGCTCTCCATGTGCAGGTCCCTGGAGATGATCTGGTTCCGCACGAAGCGTGGCGCTCCGGTGATGGTGCGGAGCGCGAGCGACTGCTGCGCCCGCAGCGACTTGCGGCCCGGCTCGCTGACCAGCGCGAACCAGGCTGGGGCCGCGTAGGTGAGTCGCGTGCGGACGTATGCCTTGTACAGGCACAGCTTCGCACGGAGAAGCAGGTGGGATGCCAGCACCCTTACTAGTCAACAGAATGGGCACGCATGCAATCACATGTAACATTAAATTGAACACGTTAGCACAAGCTAACAGCGCCATCTACCGAATGCCCCACGACACATGTATTTTTTATTCAGAATGGAAATAAATGTTTGTACTTTGTAGCCCTAGACACGTCCATCATCGCAATAAACAAACCAATGCTCACAAAAGGTAAGTAAGTAAACCTATTTAGTCTGATTTCGAGTCCAGTCTACATTCAGTATCGCTAATGTCATTCGATGTCTCGTTATCAGGGAAATTATGAATGAATCGCCGGCTCAGAGAGCGAAGATAACGCGATATTGTAGCTCTGTGTGTTTTTCGAAGCGACCGGGCCGAGTAATAAATAGGAAGCCCACAGGCCATTAGGGAGTCAAATGTCAGAACATTATATGCTTGTATGATCGAATTATGGTCTTTATGCCAAATAATATATGCGTGATTGTAAGTGTACCTATTATAAGGCAAATATTAATTATTTATTGAAACCAAATTTTGAATTTTAAGTTTTCGGAGGCTATCGCACAGAGGGCTAGGCGAAAGAAAATAGATGTTTTTATGACGAAAAACCCGTCTGTAAAATTACTTAAGACAGTATAAGTCCCTTTAGACAGGGCGAACCGCGCGAAAAAATGTCGCCAGTTTATCGGTGTCATTAGTACCAACAGTATAAGGCCATGCGGTGGTTCGCTCAGCGGCCACCTATAGTATTTTGACAGTTGGCGCTACTGTTTGCTTGTATGTAAGAGGTTTACGTAAATCGTTCGGATGCCCATATCTTGAGCTTAGGAATCAGTGTATGTATCTTATGTATTCATCCATCTAACCACAAACTTTGCAATAGTAAAACGGCTAAAACTTAATAACATCCTCAAACATATTTTGCACGACACGAACCTTATAAATAAACAAGGTTTACCTATATAAAAACCGATGAATGGAGTTGGTCCGCAATTGATAAAGTTTAATAGTGGATTTGAATGAACCTTCTGCCAGCTGCTGGCCTAGGGTTGACACCACAGGTTGTCACCCACCAAACCGTTTGCTTATCAAGGAGCTTCCCCTAAATTGTCTAAGAAAAACGTATTCATCGCTATCGTAATCGTTTAAAAATTCTGCCCGAATCGGGAGGCAAAATATAACAACGATTACGATAACGATGAATACGTTTTTCTTACGTCTGATTGTGAAAGAAAATATATAACATCAGTTGTATATTCAGGCAATCCATAGGCAGTATTTACTCACTGATAATAATATGCCGGGCAGGATTACCTTAGGTAAGTAGGTACTAATAAAAAGGATACTACGAATAACATGCTATAGGATACTACAGTAATACATTGTACAATAAAAGTAAAGCCTGTTACAAAAACAAATACATATGTATTTCTTCCAAAATTTAAACTAGTTTGGCACCAGTAAATTCTTTACTTTTTTTAATAAAAAACACTAAGCTAACAGGTATCTAGTTCTCGTTTTTGATGTACAGAAGCTCGTATCAGGACACAATGGACAGACAGGACAGAGATGTACCTAGGACGTAGTAAGCGCAAAAGAGTATCTTACGCTTTTTAAACTCGGAACCCAAAAAAATATTTAATATTTTGTTTTTATATTTAAATCTTTTTTTTTACCTATCCGATCCAAATAGTCGTTTTAAATAAGAAAATGCTGTCAACCCTAAGTGTAAGCCCAGGTGTGCGCCAGCGCAACGTTGCAGTGCGCGGCGCAACAAAGAACACTCGAGCGAAACTGCCGCCGCGCGCCGGCTGCCAGCGCGGGCGAATCACCGACGATAACATCTCTGATGCAGCTATTGAGATTTAGGCGAGGTAGTTCCATTAACGAATGAGTATTTTCCTACATCCATGACGTCAGCAACTCTAGGCTACGAATTTTAGTCGTTCGGCATTTTGCGATACCACGTCGGAATACATAATAGTATCTAAGCGATACGTTAAAAAGATCATGACGTGAAAAGATAGATCAAAACTAAAAAATATATGAAAAAGATCTCTAAATGATCGCTATAGGTAATATAAATTGGCATAACCTAACCTTCGCGCCTCTCTGATGGTAATTGACAATACAGCCAAAGATGTTATCGTAGGTTCTGGCAGCTTCCAATCTTGCTTGAAAGGAGTAAATAACCTTTAACAGAACCACTTTACATCATCACCTCCGACCACGTCCTTGTCACCTTGACCGAACCCTCCTATTAGACTAGAACTGCACCATGGTGAAGCCTACATTTTTTTTTCTATTAAGTAGTACCTATTTACCTTCTTAGTACCATTGATTTAGCAAAGCAAAGTACACTTAAGTGAACTTTAAATTAGGCTTGGAAAGCTCGTTTTCACCAACATTTTAAGAAGCACCTAAGCCAATTGACAGTTTTCACTTACAACAACTGCATTAGCATTAGTTGTTGGACCATAATATGCATAATATAGATCAAACAAAAATGTTTTGTTTTTACCCAGTAGATTATTATTATAGAAAAGATCCTATCCAAACCTCACATCCTTTTTTCCATAATTTGGTAATACCGGTAATACCTATGCCTAATAAAATCCTAGGTCTGTTCTGGTGTCTACACCAACCCTTACATTACCGGTTAATCGTGCACTTAGCTATACTTCTTCGTGGCGTAAACTTAAATTAATTAGTCGTCATTTAATCTGTGGAGTGTGGAGTGCGGTGTAGTCGTTCCCACGATGCGCCCGCGCAGCCGGAAACGCTTCCCCGCGCCCCCGCGCCCCCGCGCCGCGCCTAAGCCGAGCCTCGTTCCGCCGCTCACGCGCGCTTCCTACGAACATCACCAATCACCATACTTACATTAGCGGCGAAACCGAGCTGGAGGCACGTATCGTAGCAAAATGGGACTGGGGTTCCCATACTTTGGGTTGTTTTGGAGCTGTCCCAAAATAAATTACATCTGCGACGTTCAAACAACACGGCAACATGGTGTTTATTTAGTACATTCTCCATAAACAAGCTCCGTAAGTCCGTAACAGATGGCAACGTTGAACTGAAGATGTGCAGGGAAAAGAGCAGACGTCAACTGTAGGCCTTAGGAAAACTAAAATAAATACAAAAAAATTAAATACATACAACCATAATGTTTTCATGAAACAGTCGTATAGTCATAGCCACAACATGAAACGATCAACTCTCAAACCGTGCCACTTCGTCGTGTCGTCGTTGTCCAAACTCCAAAGTACACATAGCCGTCCGCACATATAGAGTGAGTGAGTCAAAATAAACCTTCCTAAAAATGTCTAACATGTTGCTGTTTTGATTCCACAGTCCACACTCAGACTGTTTGTAGACACTCTGCACGACAAAATTAGCAGCGTATATGCCTAAAGGCGGTTAAAGCTCATGCATATTTACCAAAATATGCCTATACTAATACCACAATAATACTATCATACGATATCTACCTAACTTTACCAGCCGTCTGCTAAAGCTTGCTACCTCCCCGGCGCAGGAGGCACTAGGGTTTGAGCGGGAGATCCCAGTTTCGATTTTCAGTACCGATGAAATTTTGTTATAATATCTGTATAACCATAATTTCTAAATTACTCTGGTCGTTTCTGGTCTGGAAGGCTTCAACCGCAGACCACCCATTCAGCTAGGACTCCAAGCAATTTAGTGCTCTGGTGCGATACTGTGTAGCAACAGTCATGGCCTATGAACCCCTTCAAAGCTAGTGCGATACATCTTCGGCCACATCGTCGTGACATTGCAATTAAGTACTAGCTTGTCCTATAATAGTGTATGAAGAAAAAAAATCTTGAGAAAAGTATAGTATTGTTTATTGTCACCCTAGCCTACCTATGATAGCGAAATAGCAGTCCATTCACGAACATCTTTTGTTGATATTAGGTACAACTACATCCGCTCAAACACGTCCGTTCATCTGTTGTTACTCACAAATTACAATACATCTCCGGAAGGAAGCTGTTTTTTGCATACTATTGCGTCTCTCGATGTTTGAAACATCTACTGTGTTTTTCTGAACACAACTCTTGTTTCCGGTTTCCGTTTTTTTGTGTTTCCAAGATGCTCCGAGTTCTGACTTCAAATTATGACATGTGGGTACAATTAGATACTTTTTCAATACATTTGCTCATTCAGTTTGAACTAAGCGGGTCTTCCCATCAAAATTATGTTTTCATCTCACCCGCTCGGAAAAGCGTTTTTTAATGCCCGAAATGCGGGTGGAAAATGCTATTACGATATATTCCCTAGGCCGCCAAAGCATTTTCATTTTTCCCAAGGGAGACAAAGTAGTATGAAAATCCCTTCCGGCCCTTGGGCCGAAAAGCATTTCCAACGTCAAACTCGAATTACGTGTCATGTCAATGTCAAAGCTGAAGCTGACTTCTTTTTTTTTCTAATAACACATACGTTCAGTAAAAAAGTTCGACCTTAGAGTTTGTATAGGTACATTAGTTTTTTTATTTTTACTTTTTCTTAGAATATCAATAAATATAATAACTCCTATTTAGTTTTATTAATTATAAAAGAAATCTAATTAAATCCATGATTTTTCTTCGTTGTTTATGTAATTATTGTTAAAATATTTATATTTATATTATCTTTGGTTCTTAGAAATTCCTATTTCAGAACGCATTCAAAAAAAAGTAAAAAAAAAGTTTCTCAATTTTTTTTTCTGGTCTAGTGATGTTTCCAATCGTGATTAAATGAAAATACCTAATATTTTCATTACTTTATTCATTATTTTTTGTTTTAACTTTGAAATAAGGTGAGTGATGATTGAAGGTGGTTTCAGTAAGTGAAATTATTCAGAGTTACCAAAAACAACATTTAACATAAATCGCAATGCCGATCTAAAGTGTTCTTCTGGTGATTTTCCTCGCTGTGGTGAGATGAAAAATTTTGTGTTATGGACGGGCGCAATTTTTTTGGGTCTCGTGTCTTTGAATGCCTCGCTATGCTCAGGATTCTATTCTTTGAACCCCTCGCTGCGCTCAGGGTTCAACCCTAGAATCCTTCGCCGCTCAGCATTCAAATTTGACACTCGGCCCAAAAATCCACTTTGCGCCCTTGCATAACAAATAACTATTTTTCGCAGATTGATTTTTTGTGAGACTATGAAAATAGACCGAGAATTGATTGGGTGGCTCTTCGAGTAGTATCAACATTTTCAGAAATCCTATCTTCTTATTGCCTGCGATACTCGTACCTATGATCAACTTTTGTATAAATGTTATTTGTACCTGTAGACATGTTATTTGTACTTCTATTCCAATTTCTTTTTCATTTTACTTTACAGATATCGACTGGCTTCGTTTTGTACCTATTACAATTTACATAACTTCTTTTGTTCACCTTTTCCAACCGTATCAGCGTATGAGCATATCAGAAACGTATCTAAGTTTTTGCCTGTATGCATCCGCTAAGACTAAAGCCGCTATCCCACTGGGCGTTATGCGAGCTTCGGCGTTTTTCCAAAGTCTGTTTCTCAACGCCATTAGAGCAATGACGAAATACGCTACCCTAAGAGGACAGAAAGATGTGACGTATGTTGAAGCCAAAAATTTTCCAAATATGGCGTCGCGCGTCGTACATTTCAGTACCGCTGACAGCACATACCGCTGTCGGTCGCATACATTAGCGCCATTTTACAGTTTTGACAAATCAAAAATCCGGCTTCAGGGCGGAGCCTAAAATTGTATGTGTGACGTCAGCAAGTGCTGATCCTTTAATATGTTTAATCAATGCATTAGAGACTCAACGTTGACGTCGCATCGCTGCGCACATTTCAAACGCTGACGCTTGCATAACGCCCATTGGGATACCGGCCTAATGCCAAAATTTGATCTCCAGGGGATAAAATCAAAGACTGTAGGGATACCTACATAGAAGTCTTTGGATAAAATAGACAATATCTCGCGAGCGAAACCGAACAGTCTTCCAGTTAGATTCTGCCGTGCTATTCTGCAAAAATACTTAAAGCAGCGACGAGCGTACATCTATGCATCTATGAATTTGTCAGTTGTAATAGAGTACAATTTTGCATGCCATCTTCGGTTTGGCAGCTGTCTGGCAGCTGTTTCAGAGATGGACATTTTGTAGAATAGCACTGCTGGTGAGAGTAGATAGAGCCGTGCAAGGAGATTGCAGAAAACGCTTAAAAAACCTACCTATTTTAAAGAATTTCAGTCAAACCTTGTTAAGTGAGAACTCAAGGGACCGAGATCTCTCTTTCTCTCATACCAAGAGGTTTCTCACTAACCCGAGTTAGTGTTAACCGAGAGTTAAGGGCAAAATACCGGGACCTGCCACATCTATGCATCTATGAATTTGTCAGTTGTAATAGAGTACAATTTTGCATGCCATCTTCGGCTTGGCAGCTGTCTGGCAGCAGTTTCAGAGATCGACATTTTGTAGAATAGCACTGCTGGTCAGAGTAGATAGAGCCGTGCAAGGAGATTGCAGAAAAAGCTTAAAAAGCTACCTATTGTAAAGAATTTCAGTCAAACCTTGTTAAGTGAGAACTCAAGGGACCGAGATCTCTCTTTCTCTTATACCAAGAGGTTTCTTACTAACCCGAGTTAGTGTTAATCGAGAGTTAAGGGCAAAATACCGGGACCTGCCAAGTACCTACTTTTACTACTTAATTGAGTTTTCTCGCTTACCCAGTTCTAACTTACTCAGGTTTGTCTATATAAAGAATTCTGTTATTATGGACTTCAAAAAATTTTGAGGTACTTAATTTCAAAGTATTTTACACTTCAAACCAAGTTTAAACTTGTCGAACTTGTTCGTGCATTGTTGAAGAACAAAGAAATACTTAAAAAAAGACTGAATAATATAATTTTACTAACTTTACTTGTTTCTTAGGAATAACTTGCAGACAGACGGACAACAAATTCATCTTATGAGGCATTTTTTGCATTTGAAGTACGGAACCCTAATAACCACTCATGTATGACTTAAGAGCCAGGTTCACCTTTTATTTTCTTCGTTTATAAAAACAGAGCAGTATTAAGCTAAGCCTCAAAGTGAGGAGAGACGTACTTGAGTACACGGGATGTGCGCGTCACGAGCGGAAACTGGGAACACGGAGCACCGTGAGAACTCCTCTTTAACTTTATACTAAGTATAATATAATAACTTTTGTTAGAAGTTAAGGTTGTACTTGTGAAAAAAGCTGTGTTATTCCTTACCTCTAGCATTTTGCGATGTACGCTAAAAATATAGAATTTTAACAAAATTCAAAAGTGTATGAAAATGATCGCTAAATTGGTCACGTGACTTCCGCGCCGAGAACTATCATTGATATGTATATTTATTAATTCCATTAAAGCGATCGACAGTTTTCTGTGGCGAAACCAATGTGTCATAATACTCGTAATATGTTGCGGCTTATAAACTTCCAAAGAGGAGAGGCAAGAGAGGTCCATGCAGGGGAACCGGGACCATCAACTAAAGCTCAGAGAGGTACTCGGGGTAGATCGGGGTTTGAGATTTTTTTGGGTTTTTCTCGAAAAAGGTAAGTTTTACCAAAATAAACCTCAGGGCAAAGTTGTAGATCTTGAAATTGTCTTCAAAAATGGTATGAGATGCCATTCCTGTGATATCATTTACATAGTTGACTGTTGCCACATCTAGCTGGATATGTAAAACCCAAAATTCATGCGCAAGAACCCCATACATTTAATTTTTTTTTTACATTTAAACGAGCAATTCTTGTATATGTATACATAATATGTATAAAATAAAATAAATAAAATAAAAAGAGCCTTTATTCAAACTTGGTTTACACAATTATTGACGCTAAACTTGCAATTTTCTAAGATACTAACATACAGAGTAACAAAGAACAATATTTGAACAGTATAAAGTACATTTTTAAACAATATAAGTATTATATAGTATTGTAACAATTTCTCTGCCTCGACAACCTAGTTTGTTTGCCCATTTAAGGCAAAGGCCTCCTCCAATTTCCTCCACATCTGTCTGTCACAAGCATTTCTTGTCCAAGTGTTGCCACCTGCCATAGACTTGATTTCATCTACCCATCTCTGGAACGGTCTACTTACCCCTTTTTCTTTTCATATGACCTGTGTACCAGAACATTATTGATTTGCTCCATTTATCTAGGCCCCTGACTGTATGCCCAGCCCATTTCCACTTGAGTTTCTTTATGACGATGTTGACATTCTTAGTTTTTGTGAAGTTCTTAATTGTTGAGGTTCTTATTTTACATAATATGTATATTTATATATAATCTGAATCTCGGAAACGGCTCGAATGAAATGTATTTAATATACAGTGGGTTTTGGGGCGATAAATCGATCTAGCTATAGGATTCATTTTTAGAAAATGTCGTATTTACCAAAACAAAAAATATGACTCTACCTGACATCTAATGGCAAAAAGTAAAACTACTAGGTGCAGTAAAGATAAGTATTTAAAAAATATGACTCCTGCTGCCTTCTATTCGTGAATAGTAGGCAATACTACGGAGCAAAGCTCGGTCACCCAGATATTTATTGTTATTTGACCGCTACAATTTTTATGTCCAAATTGACCGGACTGTAGAACTAATTATGATTGAAGTTTTATTGATTAGAGGTAGAGCTGAATGTATAGGTTGTCCGTTAGTTCGGCTGCGGGCCGCGGGCCGGGCGCGGCGTGGGCGGCGCGTCCTGCGTGCGAGTCGACCGAAGCCCTGCGAAGGACGGAATGCGTCGGCGGCTGCGGCAGGTGTGATCCAACTCCCAAACGACTCTACGATCACTGCTTGTGGATCTACCGCTCATTATTTTTGTTTAAGGTGATTTATTGAATTTATTTTTGTCTTTGTCACTCTCACGGATACGTTGATGGGTGCGACATGCAGCGTCGCGGAAGAATATGTCAGAAAAACGACCTTTTACCTAATTACTCAAAAACTAAGCCAGTTATCAAAAATCTGTTTCTCAACGTTTTAAGATATAATTATTACCGATACATTAAAACAAAAATTACAATTACATCCATTTCAGTTTCCGATAAAAACGAGAAAAACTGAGATTGTCGAGCAACTTTTGGGAGAACTTTCTATCGAGGAAATTTCATCCAATCGTGTTTCTGCTTCTCAACGATTTTAGATTAAAGACCCAAAATACATGACGTGTAAATTTAAAAGTCATTGTCTTTATAGTTTTTATACAAAACTTCACTAAAGATCGCGTAAATACGGCTTCTACGCCGTTAATTTACAACTTCGTAAAACTAAATTAAATTAAACATTAAAACCAGCTCTAAAATTAAGATAAAACTAGTAGACCGCTGTCAGAGGGACTTGTTCCCAAAATGCTGGTCCCATTTGCCTCGTTGTATCACGATACTAATTACTCGGGCAAAGTAGAGGTCAGCATTTTGGTCACGCGCGAAAAAAGTGTTGGTGGTTCTTCTGAAGAACTAGCAAGTCAAACTTTTCAAAGTGACAAGATTCACCTTCTAAATCCTTACCTTTTTAATCTAAATTCCAAATAAATTAAATATTTGATGATTGAGAACCAAATAAAGTTTATTCACATCCACAAATATGAATACCTACTAGTATCTTTTCATCTTTCAACGTATAAAAAATTATCGATTCAAACTTTATCTCTGACATTTACTTTAGCTTATTTGGGAAATACCTATATCTAAAAAATTGCAGGTAAGTACGTACTGAGTAGCCTTTGGAATTTGGATAAAATTATAATTTCGACCTACGAATAGGTGTCGTTTAGTTATGAAAGAATACGCATTAATGCCATTTGTGTTTCATTTCATCATGAGTACATTATTATGTATTTACTATCAACGTTAGATGCTCTGTACTCATGTACCTACCCACGCAAATAAAATTGCAGCGTCATCAATGTTAATTTCCTTTGCCTGGCCCTATTGCACTTTCTTGTAGGTGTAGTAGGTACGAAGAGCCATAGGTAGATAGACATAGGTAGACATTGAAATGCTATAGGTGGAATGGAAACGAAACGAAATTCTAAAAATGTATAAGAAAGAGCGGAAGTCACGTGTTCACTTTCCATATTTTTTTTTTATTTCGTTTTATTTCTATTACATTTATCGTATCGCAATATTTCATAAAGCTGCGGTTTAACTTAAGTAGTTAGCGTTCGAAGGTTTATATATGAAATCAAATTAAATAAAATGAAATGAAATTCTTTATTTCACATAGGCCTTAATAATAGGCGCCCATGAAATGTCAAAAAATATATGTTATTATGTACCTAACACAAGCTGTTGTCCGTGAATTTCGGTTTTTCGCTAATCCCGTGGGAACGATGGATTTTTCCGGGATAAAAAGTAGCCTATGTGTTAATCCGGGCTATAAACTATCTATGTTCCAAATTTCAGCCAAATCGGTTCAGTAGTTGCGGCGTGAAAGAGTAACAAAGATCCATTCATCCATACAAACTTTCGCGTTTCAAAATCAGGCGAGTCTTATCCTCACAACTCTACGGGACGGAGATTTCGAGGACCACATGTCATTTCCTTTGCAGCCATATGCGGGGTAGGCCGGTAGGGGCGACTTGGAAGTTGGACCATTTCAATACTCCAATACTTATTGTGCTATACGTGTCTATAGTCTATACTTCTATACTCTATATAGTCTATACGGAGCGTCGTAAAGGGGTGAGTCGCAAAAAATACACCCGCACCTTGCTTTGTGCTGACTATTTCACGTGTATGTAGGTACAAGACAATGCTCCAAAACATCTGTCTGATTTGTTTTTACCCTTTTGGCATAATGTGTAGGTAGGTATTAATATAGTTATTTCTACTTGCTTTCCTATTAATTGATTTATGCAGTATGTAGGATTTTTGATAATATAAGTAACTTACTTTTCAAGGTAGGTAAGTTATAGTATTATACACTCGCCGGCATATTTAGCGGAACATAAAAAAAAGGTTTGATATCAGTATCATATAAAGTTGCTGGCTGGTTTATACGTTATTTAATTTAAAAAGAAATATTTTCAAATTAAGAAAACAACTGAACATCACATTTTATGCAATTGTTTTAATTTTATTCAAATACACCTTATCTGGAGCGAACTTCGAGTATTTCTTCCTTCTGAGTTTGATTTAAAATTTCATTGAAATACTGTTTTTTGTTAGTTTTTTTTAATCGCGTATCTTTCTGGAGTTGATGACTGAATTATGCCTGACTTAGCCCCAACGGAGATTTCCAGGGCACTCGAAATGCAAAGAAATGGTCAAACCTACAGAGTGATATCCAGAGATCTTCGTCGACCAGTTTCAACGATCCATCGCAGTATCCAACGGTTCAGGGAGACCGGTACTTATGTGAGAAGAGCAGGACAAGGCAGAAAAAGACGCACTTCGAGTAGGGATGATCGTTTCATTCGGCTTCGTGTACGTAGGAACCCCCGTTTGACGGCCGTCCAAGCCCGACATGAGTTAGAAGCAGTGCGGGGTGTAACCGTAAGTGAGCGTACGGTACGAAGAAGGCTCGAAGAAGCTGATTTGGGTTCATTTGTGCCCGCCAAGGCTCCAAGGCTCGAGGTAAATCATCGTAGAAACAGGTTAACTTTTGCTCAGGAACATCGACTTTGGAACGCGGACCAATGGAGTAAGGTATTGTTTAGTGATGAGTGCAGAATTCTCTTAAATCAAATTGACGGCAGGCAAAGAATATACAGACGCAAAGGAGAACGATACATTCAGACAAATTTTGAAACTACAGTTGCATACGGTGGTGGATCAATAATGGTTTGGGCGGGCATTTGTTTGGGAGCTCGCACAGACTTGGTAGTGATTGACAGAGGGAGTCTGACTGCAGACCGCTATATCAGAGAAGTTGTAGAAGAAAATGTCGTACCGTTTGCCCCATATATCGGTGACGATTTTGTTTTTATGCAAGATAATGCTCTGCCGCATACCGCTCGGGTAACTCAAGCTTATCTTAATGATATGAATATCACTGTTATGGAGTGGCCGGCGAGATCACCGGATATGAACCCAATAGAGCACGTTTGGGACTTGCTGAAAAGAAAAGTTAAGTCCAGAATTCCAGCTCCTGCCAACGTGGGAGAACTGCGAATCGCCATAGTTGAGGAATGGCGGAGACTATCCCAGGAGACCATCGATAACATCATTCTCAGTATGCCTAGACGGGTAGAAACTTTAATAAGAGCACGTGGAGGAAATACGCGATATTAATCACCATTTTTCTAATTTAATTAATTGTAATTTTAATATTAAATTTCACTTTTCCAGGTTACATGAAAAGTTCAAAAATGTACCATTTTTCACAAATAGCCTTTACTCGCAAAATCTGTTCTTAATGTGATCTCATTTTAAGTAAAAACAAATGAAACTTTAAATAACAAAAGAAGTGTAGTAAGTAGATTTTAAAATAAAACCATATTTTTTTAATTATGGACCTTTTTTTATGTTCCGCTAAATATGCCGGTGAGTTTATATATACATATAAATTATAAATACATAGGTTTAAAAAAATTAAAGTTTTGTTTAATTAAAAATATTTATCACTTGAGTTATTATAATTTTATCGATGACAAATGTCATTCCCATACAAATTTTTTACGAAGCGATGTCTATAGTAGAAATAAAAAAGGTACAGTAACATGGCTACGGCCGCTGAGCTTATAGTCTATACTCCAAACTAAGGAGGTTTGAATAACTTGATACAGGTTAATGAGCAATACAAGATATAATAATATGTACTATGTAGGCAGTAGGTACCTACCTATCTCGCGTGGCAATAAATTGAGTGCATACAAGCCACGCACCATATCGGTTGATAGCAGTTAGCAGTTTATTCCCGTCACGAACAGTAGCTACCTACCACTAGATAGACAGCTCGGCTTCGACACATCGGCTCGTAACTTAGCTCACGTCGATAAGGCTCATTCACCGACAGATCTATTGTTTAAACTCTATAGTGATTAAACTGCACAGACTAACATAAATCGCATGGACTTCTCCAAATTCATCTAGACTTATCTATCTTTTTAACCGACTTCAAAAAAAGGAGGAGGTTCTCAATTCGTCGGAATCTTTTTTTTTTTATCTATGTATGTTCACCGATTACTCGAAGACGCGTGGACCGATTTGAAAAGTTCTTTTTTTGTTTAAAAGGGTAGGGTCCAGATGGTCCCATTTTAATCAGGTCCATTTGAATCCCATCTGATGATGGGATCCTGGAGAAATCGAGGGAAATCTTCAAATATGGACACTTGAAACAATTTGGGTATTATTTAAAAGAACAATATTTTCCAAGTTGTCCTATAGTTATCAGGTCAGGATCTGATCATGGGATCTTGGTTAAATCGAGGGAACTCTTCAAATATTGCTAGTATACTTGAAGCGAGTTGGGTATTTTTTATAGTTACTGGTGCATTTGCTAGCAGATACTGATTTGATGACTAAAGTCATCAAGTCAGGGTCTGATGATGGGATCTTGGTGAAATTGAGGGATCTCTTCAGATTTTATGAACACACCTCAAGCGATTTGGGTAGGTATTTTAACAACGCTTTGTGCATTTTATTGTTTTCCACTAAAAAGTAAAAAATAAAAATGGGAAATGCTTTCCAAAAAACCAACTTCAAATGCCACTACAAAGAGTGAAATAATTTTTAATGTAGGTACCTACACCAATTCGAAGTCGGGCGATTGTCTATGACTTCGTCATTTCTTCTCACATCAAGTAAGTAAGAAGGACTATTAGGGATTGTATGAAACATTGCCCGACTTCGAATTGGTGTAGGTACCTACATTAAAAATTATTTCACTCTTTGTGGCATTTGAAGTTGGTTTTTTGGAAAGCATTTCCCATTTTTATACTAAATACAGTCGTTCAATGTAACACCAGAAATGTGCTACGTACTCGTAGTCTAGGGTTGCCAGTTTGCCAAACCGAATAGCTGGACAGACCAGCCAGTTTGGCCGGACATTTCGGTAAAAAGACCGGACATTTCTAATTATACATTTCTAATTATACATCGTAGGCTTAAGGCAATGAGTTCTGCAAGCATTTATGCATCTACATGTTATAGTACAACTTTGCTCAATAATACGCATTAAGTTCATATTGGTTCCCGATACCTAGCTTCAAATCTGGGAAACTGCAAGAAATGATCTTTCTAGAACCAATATGAGGTGAATTTTCATGCAAAGTTTTTATTAAAAACATGTAAATCAAGTCTAACTATGCCTAGCTTTATCCGGACTACTAGCAATGCCATACGTTGCTATGCTTGGTTTTCATTTTATTTCATAGACATAGTAGGTATGTAAAATCACCTAGTGTATTATAAAATCGCTTGATTATAGCTACAGCTTGTCTTCCACTAGTGAGTTGTAAGCCTTTTACATTGTATTGTGTCGGGGTACTCGATTATGTCAGTCATGCGAGCATTCCTTGAATGCCGATATCAGACCCCGGCTTGTTATGATTACTTAATATATTGTACTTCTAATTGTTTATTGTGTTTCATTGAATATATCGCATTGTATTCATGTACTCGAACGAGTACATATTTCAACAACATTGTAAACAGGTTCTCTTGAAAGTATTCACTAGTGATGTGTTGAATGTATCAAGAGGAATGGTTTAGGCGGACACCTACTATGTACCTACTAACTACATGGAGAAGTTATTGTTACTTGCTAGGTATAAGTTCCTAAGTGTTAAGTGTACCTAACTAGGTATACCTACACATAATACCTATACCTAATACTTTTTTTTATCATAAATAGTTTATACGAGTATCTCTGTGGAGTATCTATCCATCCTATATTCCATATCACAATATGTATTTCCTTAAAAGTCCTTTGCTTAAAAGTGCCCAGGTATACTAATTACATAGTTTGACGAGTATACCTCACAAGCAAAGATTTTTATATTATAAACGTTTGAAGATGATTCACTTATGCTCGTTTTCACCAACATTTTAAGAGTCACCTAAGCCAATGAAAGTGACAATTATTGTAAGTGAAAACTGTCACCTAAGGGCTTAGATGACTCTTAAAATGTTAGTGAAAACGAGCATTATTGCCTACAGAGTGTTATTAATTGTTAACAAATTACCAAAAAACAACAAAAAAATTAAGTTGATTTGCAGATCGTTGCATTGAGCTTTAAAAAAATATTAGTCTTAAAATGGAATGATTAATAACTCTATCTGATAGGCATCTAAAATTCAAAGAACCGTCTCTTGGTGTCTACTGGTAGCAACTTTTCTTCGAATCGAAACTAATTTTGTCGAGAACTTCCGGTGTCTATAGAAACTTGTTAAAGGAAACTCAACCATGGGTGTAATTATTGTGGCCAGTGGTTAGCGGTCATTATGACAGCGAGATATCGCAATAAGTATACCTAGATTATATTTATATTAAGAAATCCAAACCAGACTTGAAGGGATATCTCAGTGTTGGATCGATTTCATAGGTTCCTGCAGGAAGATAATACGAAGCTTTGGTGGAAATTATATTTCAATTTATTACCTTGAAGGCAACTTGGTGTAGAAACAGTGAGGGGCATCTGCTTACGTCAAAATTTTCCTGTGACACCTTAATAAGTATTAAGTATACCTTATATAGGTATACCTAACCAAATAACTAATTATGAATGATCAAGATCTAAGAAATCTCAGTAATAGGTACAGTTCGAGTGTTAATCTGCAAGTAGGTAGGTATCTATTCACCTTTTATAAAAGCACTAGCTGACCCAGCAAACGTTGTTTTGTCAAATAGCATACGACCTACCGTACATACACCAAAAATTTTATAACAATCGGTCCAGCCGTTTCGGAGGAGTTTAGTAACAAAAAAAAGGCACGAAAATTTTATACATTAGTAGATTTGGCATAGATTACTTAACATTCAGCTTTTTTCCAAAAGATTTCTGTTTCATCATCATTCCTCATAACGATGAGTCGTTGAAGCGTTAGTAACTTCGGTGTCAGCTAATCTGCGGTTGAAGGCAAGTGAGTACGAAGCATGAAGTGTGTCGCATCTCGCAAGCCAGCCGAGTGGCAGCGAATCGAGGACTCATCCAGGACACGCAACTCAAGCGATTAGCATGCAGGCGCACGCGCACGCCGGAAGCCGCCGCGGGAACATGGCCGCGCACTTACATCCAAGATGGCGGCGCACTTACAATGAATCGATAATTAACTAGCGATTTCATATTTCAAATCCATCGAACCTTATAAACGAGATGTGACGTAACCCACCCCATACGGGGAGCGCAACCTTCCGAATGCGCAGCAGCTATCCTTGAGTGACCAAAAGGATCCATCGAAATTGATCTTGCATCATTATTATTAAGGTCCTGTCCGCTTCGGCGGGGCGGCTTAGGTACCTTTGCACGTGTAGGCAGCTTTTTATGTGTGATTGTCTCGGTTCTCTGAATCGCCGATAATCATTATTGTTTTTAATCGTGATCGAATGGTGGGTAGGTACCTGTGGTCAGACATTTGCATATTTTTATTACTATAAAAGAAACATTAATTTTTAAACATCCTGTCAATAAAATTCTTAAGTTACTTTAGGAGTCAAGTTCAAGAATACCTACCAAAGTTAGTGAACGTTCAGCTATCGTACCTAGGACATAAGCGATATCAAAATGTGGCACAGGATTGCGATAGTTTATATTGCCTTGATAGGTAGGTATTAAAGCCCCAATTTCATCAACACAATTCTGCTACTGCTGTACATTTTCTTATTGGAATATTTATTATTTGTGCGCACCTCGTAGAGCATGTTAGTGAGCAATATTTTCGACACACTGCCAGCTGAGGGAAATGCTATAAAAAATTGTACCTAAGTAAGTATTTCCAATTGCCGTCCCTCTCTCCAGAGGACTAGGTAGGTACTCGATTTTATTTCTTCGCGGCTACATTTGGTTCGTTTTTTGGTTCTTTGTATTTAGGTAGTTCTTGTTAGTTGTTAGGCTAAGACACCGGCGGTAATCGGACGTACCGAAGCGCGTCCAGTTTTTGCTGTTGCCTCAGCTGCCCAGCAGCTTAAGGGAGTATTTACACTTACCGTGACGTAGCTTCCAAAGACGTGATGGCCGTGTATTTGTACAGAATTCTTTGACTTCTGTAAACTGTCTAATATATTATCATTTACTCAGAACTTAGTGCTCATACCAGTCCAGTCTGTACCTACTATGTCTCAATTTTTGTAGTTGAATCGTCTTGTAAGGAAAGCCCTGTAAAGACATGAGTGTCATTTGTCAAGGTGAATATTAATGGGTAAAGGAACTGTGAAAGATAAAGGCAATATGAAAGCCGTTTGTCCACCTGACCGACATATCCAACCGACGAAATTCGATAAAACAGTCATAGATAATTTGGCTGTGTCGGTGATTCCGCTAAATGAAATCTATACTTATAATAAAACTGTAAAGGGTCGAATTCTGTACATTGAAGATATTTTGAAAATTTTTGTTGGAGGACACTATTTAGTCGATACTGAAGCCAAAACTATAATTTGTTTAATTTTTGTCTGTCTGTCTGTCTGTCTGTCTGTCTGTCTGTCTGTCTGTCTGTCTGTCTGTCTGTCTGTTTCACGACCGGGCGTCACGGCTAATCCACTGGATGGATTTAAATGAAACTTGACATGATTATAGTTCATACCCCGAGGTAGGACATAGGATACTTTTTGTCCCGAAATTCATCATGGTTTCCCTGAAAGACGGCATCAAAGTCCAAACGTTTTTTAGTTATAATTCATTAACGCGTTGTCCGATTCCATTCATTCTTTTTTTGTTAGAAAGGAGGATCTTTATAGATTATTCCATACAAATCTTATCATCATCACTTTTGTAGTTCAGAAATTACAGACATCAGAACCTTTAAGTTCAAGTAGGTAGGTGACTTGAAACTCGGAATGCACAAAGAACCTAGGGCTAGGACGTAGGGCTCAAGTAAGACTGGAGTACCCTTACAGCCGTAAATAAATAGGCTTAGCAGGAGATTTTGTATGGTTTAAAATTTTTCACTTTTAGGGTGAACAAAAATCATGTAACTGGCGTTATCGCTACGTTATACCGTATAGCGCCATCTCTACAATTTATGTGGAACTTGAATGTAAATCTCAAAGATACCTATCTTTGAGATTTTTTTAATAAAAATTAACTGTCATGTTATTTACTGTTTCCTGACTTTATATTAAGATGGCACTGTTAAGAGATGAACAGATTTAAACTTTATCATCCGCAATATGGAAAGGGTAAGATAATGGTTCACAAATATTTTTAACTCTTATAGCCGTTTTCACTAAACCTAAGAAACGCCTAAATCGAATGCTTAGCCCTAAGGTGACAGTTGTTGTAGGTGAAAACTGTCACTTATTGGCTAAGCATTCGATTTAGGCGTTTCCTAGGTTTAGTGAAAACGGCTGTTAGGTCTTATCGATCCTAACCGACTGACTGTCATCTAAGGTCTTTTAATACGTAAGGAAATATATAGCCATTGTCCATTCTGATGTTTTGGATTGTATTGAGATGAAGCAAAGATTTTTAAAAGACTCTTATATTATGTTGGGCTGGGGAATATTGTTAGTAGAGTAATTTATCCCAGTGGTACCTACCCGGCTGAACTCTGAAAGAAGAGTTCTACCACCAGTACAACTTTTCACATGGTTTAATAATTTTTGACATATTTCGTGGTTTCAGAATAAAAATCACAATGAAAAGGACGATTTTAACTGTCGATATTTCGATACATTGGTACAAGTCGTGGTCACGTAGTAAAGACTCTTATATTATGTTGGGCTGGGAAATATTGTTAGTAGAGTAATTTATCCCAGTGGTACCTACCCGGCCGAACTCTGAAAGAAGAGTTCTACCACCAGTACAACTTTTCACATGGTTTAATAATTTTTGACATATTTCGTGGTTGCAGAATAAAAATCACAATGAAAAGGACGATTTTAACTGTCGATATTTCGATACAATGGTACAAGTCGTGGTCACGTAGTGACCACGACCTGTGCCACTGGGTCGAAATATCGACAGTTAAAATCGTCCTTTTGATCTTTCAACTATGTATTAATGAAACTTTATATTATTATTAAGAAAAAGGAGTTTTCAAAATTACCACAAGATAACCCGTGCAAAATAAGAACAGGTTTCAGCACAACATCACACCAGAATCCCGCGAAAAATCAAGGAATTCCAGTAGGAAGGTATATTATGTAAAAAAATCGTAATTCACGCGGGCGGAGCCGCGGGCAACAGCTAGTCTTAATTTATATCGATCGGTCCGATTTGCTTAGAAATCACAATAGAAAAGCTTGAAAGTGTCCACGTGACCAATATCGTCTTCATTTAGCTTAGTCCGATACAGGTATGGTACAAGTTCTGCCGACATTGCTTACCGACAAGTCTTGTCGGTTATCAATTATTGAGGTGGATACTGACAAATGGCCAAAAAAGCGCATTACCGACTTAAGTACTTAACCATCGAACTTTGAGTCAAGACGGACCTCTAGTTGTGAAATCATTAGATATTTAGATTTGAACTCTACCAGACTCTACCATTTCGCACTGTGAATTCAGATCCTCCTGAGCATGTCCAGGTGTCGGGACGAAACGTGAGTCGAAGAAAGTGTTGGAAAGTGTTTCATGTAGGCAGTATTCCTGCATATTGTACCATGCAGAATCGTCTCCAGTAGTGGATTTTATAGCAAAACAAATTGATCTGTCCTACTCATTAGATACCTATTTTCCCGGGATTCGGCGCGGAGAAGTCTAAACACCTCTTAAATGCAAGTTAGGGCTCGTCACGACAACCTCAACCATCGACAACGGCTCATAATCGTTCACTTTTTGTGCTGCGCTTTTTACCGGAAAACGAGTGTTCCGCGCCACCGCTCCGAGCTCCGACATTTATTTCTGCTTTTATCTATTAGGTCATCCCATAAATAATGGAGGCTTTAAGCTTCTAAGTTCTAATGGATGTACATATTAAGTAAAAAATATTTCTTACTAAAATAAGAAATATTTTAGTAAGAAATATTCATTAGCTTGCATCACTACCAATTTCTTTTTACCTAACTATTGCATAATAAAATTATTATTAATCATTGACTATAATTTAAATATTATCCCGAAAAATAATGTTTTCTGCATCAATATTAGCAAAAATAATTTATTTGTCCTATGTTTATCCTATTATTATTATTTCCTGTCCGGTGATTCTCTTGTTTCTTATCGTTAATCAGTATTCAGTACCTATTAATAATAAGAGGCGATACCTACCTACTATTGGGTAGGTAAGTGTAAATACTAAATAGGTACCTACCTAATTCTTATGTTATCAAGAAATATCAAAAAGTAATTAACTTGAGCACTTTAAATTTTAATAAAATTCAAGGTTTTAGGTATGTAGGTATTTTTTTAATAAGTTAGGTATAAATTTATTATGAATTCATAATAACTAAGGCATGATTAATGTCGGGAGCGCGGTAAATGTGAGAGTGAATCCCGTACTCCCGGCAGCAAGTCTGCCGTGGAGACCGACAGTTTTTTTTATGTGGGTGCAAGCCCCCCATAACCCTTTCGTTTACCTTACGGGGGTATGCGTTGGGCGTTTTCTGTCTAATCCACATCCTTAGTAGGTAGGTACGTTTTTTGACGACCTCCCTGGCGCAGGGGACGCGCGCTCGGATTCGAGTGGGAGGTCGCGGGTTCGATTCCCGCCACGGGGCCCACTTTGGAATTTTATAATTTCTAAATTGGCTCAGGTCTGGTCTGGTGGAACTGGTGGAAGGCTTCGGCTGTGGCTAGTTACCACCCTACCAGACGTTACCACCCTACCCCAAAGACGTGCCGCCAAGCGATTTAGCGTTCCGGTGCGATGCTGTGTAGAAACCATAGGGGTGACTTTACTTACCCCTTCCAAGTTAGTACGTTAACATCTTCGGCTGCATCATCACTTACCATCAGGTGAGATCGCAGTCAAGTACTAACTTGTATAGAGTATAAAAAAAATCCGACGAATTGAGAACCTCCTCCTTTTTTTGAAGTCGGTTAAAAAAAACGTGTCTGGTGGTGCCTATAGGAGCTGCGTATAAACACCGTCACAAATAACCACAACATCACCGTCACAAACTCATGAGGTCTGTTTACGAAACTCACCTAGGTACCTACTACCTACCTATGATTTGGTCAAAAATCCTAGTCTGGTCGGCGCGGCGCGCGCGGTGACGTAGCGTCGTGACGTGCGGCGAGCGGGGCGCGGGGCGCGGGCGGGGAGAGGCCGCTGACCTGCGCCCGCGCATCGCACCCGCTATCCTGCAGCTTATATACCGCTTTTTTAAAGGGATTGAGCTCTTGTGTTGTCACTATTTCTTTTGGTGCGTGCGTAAAAACCAGATCTAGATGTTCTCGAACTAAACAAAATAATTCTGGGAGTTCAAATAGAGTTTAATTATTTTCTCAACTTCTTTAACATCAGCTAATCTGGTCATCTCACCTGCCACTTGATAGTGATGGTACCTAGTATTGAAAGAAGTTTGTACATATCTCCATCATTATACTTAGGTTCCTACTGGTTAAGACTCACTTAGCAGCTGAAATGACCAGATTAGCTGATGTTAAAGAAGTTGAGAAAATAATTAAACTCTATTTGAACATTAAAATCTATTCTGTACAATGAACATATTATAAACTTGTATTGGGTATCAGTAGATACAGTACTTTAGTCTTCTAGAGTCTAGCTAGAGACTTATTTTGCTAGCGATTGCTGTAAAATCTGATATTTTGATGGATTGATGGTAACTCGACTGACACTTATACCGACTAGTTTTAAGTACCTACCTACTTATCAATAAAAATTAGTGTACCTACTGACTATAGCAAAGATTATTCATTCAATAATCTTTGACTATAGTTTAGCAACTTCGTGCGCGACCCTCCTGCGGGGTGACAGACGGCCAGGGGAAGTGTTAACGCATACATGCAGAGAAGTACCGCCCGCTAACCGCTTGTTCCTTGCCTACCCCTCCGTCTGTCACCCCGCAGAAGGGTCGCGCACGATGTAGGTAGGTCATCTACAACGAAAATCTCATAGCCTCATACATGCTGTGAAAAGTCAAAACTCTACAGTCAAGAATAACTGGCAAAAACTGTACCTAATATTATAAACTAAGTATACTAACCCTAACACTTTAATTTCCAAACTTCGTAATGTATCTATCTTTTTTACTAGCTACTAATGTACCTACTGAAGCTTTTCAGACTAAGACAGCCCTGCCCTCGCAAGTAGGTACCTACGTGGATCAAAATTCAATCGGAGCCATTCACTTGTCAACATGGCATCGGAATTAATAACTCATCACTAATTAGCCCGCGGCGCAGATCACAGGCCGCTGCCGGAAACAGGAAGAGGGCAATTAACGTGGCTAAAAATATCACACATTTGGTGTTCATCCGGCCGCGATATACTCCGGGGCGAAACTACTACACAGTTCCGAAATAACTCCTGCGTGCTTTCTTTTTTTTTTTTTTTGGTTTTCATGGATGCAAAAGTTAGTACGTATATGTACCTACCTACGCGAGTACCTACATACTTAGTACTTTCTTAAGCTTGCCGAAAAGTCCTAACTTTCCATTTTCTGATACGAATTGTAACTAGCTACTCAATAAAACCTACTCAATAATGCCTAATTTAATATTTTGATCCATTTTTGATCAATGTATTTTGATAGCGTAAATATCATTTCTGAGTTATTTACCGAAATTATTTGAATTTCAACTTTGTAGCGCCGTTTTTTAATTGACTATTCTCTATTTCATGCGCTGTGTTCGCTCGATTGCGAGGCAACCTTAGTACGTTGAAAGAGATCATACATTTACGGAATAGAAACAAACAAAAACTTTAGATGTATAGCGGATCGGAGCCAGGCGCTATTGCGAACTAAATTGCACTCTTTGTGTTAGCGCTAGGGTCGCTATTTCTTAAAATCATCATGCGGAGGGAACCTTTTGTACCGTTAGGTACTATTATGTATTCCATGGTAGTAGTTACGTAGTCTGCGGTCAAAACGGACGCAATTCAAGTCAGCAAGTTTACACACAATTAGGAAGCTTATCGTTCTATTAATGTGTAATAGCTGTTAACCGATAACATCGACCTTCCTATCAAAAAAACGCGCTCGACGTTTTATCGGAATGTCATCGTAACAATTACAATTTTAGAACAGTTCTTGTCCGTGGGTTCGTCTGTCTGGATCTAGCTTTTCTAAACACTGCAGTAACCCTTTAGTTTACCGGGCAAACTTTTGTTTTATCACATAGGCCATAGGGGTATAAAAAATAGTTTACGTCTACGCCTTATTCTCAGACCTACCGAATGTGGACGAAAACTTTCATAAAAATCGGTCAAGCCGTTGCCGTTGGTTACAAGCACTGTGGTCTGTGACTGTGTGATGAGAATTCTATGCACGTAAAAAGACAAACGTTATTTTTTCCAAAATCATACACTTCATTCTTAGGTGCATTTTAAGTAAAATTTCATAAAGATCGGTCAAGCCGTTGCAGAGGAGTTTGGTAACAAACACTGTGTGTTAGAGACAGATTTGACGACCGAATGGCGCAGCGGAAGCGATCCTGCAGACGTCGGTGGTTCGATTCCCACTACTGGAAAATATTTGTGTGATAAGCATAAATGTTTCAAGTGTCTGGGTGTTTTTCAATATATTGTATTTTTGTATATTAAATATTATGTAATTAAGTATCAGTTATCTAGTACCCATAACACAAGCTATCGCTTACTTTGGGGCTAGATTGCGATCTGTGTAATGTCTCGATAAAAAAAACCGGATAAAAAAAACGGACGGAGAAAGTCTCACCATAAGGGTTTTTACCAAATTGGTATGGAACCCTAAAAAAGATTGGGAGTTAGTGCATGCAGGGTGCTTGGTGAGTGCCGATTGTCGATATTACGATTCCCGTCAAACTCCACTTCTGGCTGGCGTTCGGCGTTCGGCACATAATAATTATATAATTTGTTATTTATATGCGGGGACGTGTGCCGCGCATCGAAACGACCCGGCTTCCTCCGAGCGGCGGCGTACGAAGAAATCCGACAAGCAGTTCTCGCTACAGAGGATGTGCGGCCCGCCGCGCGCCGCTCGCCGGCAATGATTCAATTCACAAAAAGTTCCTGCCGCGAGTGCGCGACGCTTTCCTGCAGGTGACGTCGGCCCGCGCTTCCTCTCCACGACTGCGGTAGTCGCTACCTACTGTAGTAGCTATGCAACAGGACGAATAATATGTTGTATGTGTATCATGTATGTAGCTAGTAGGCAGGCATAGGTATGTGAAGAAAAATCCTTGAGGAAAATTGCTTTCTCTCGGTCAAAATAGACGTCGTCGCTCACATATCTAATACACATATTAAATTCTCGTGTCGTCTGTTTGTAACAAATTCCTCCGAAACGATTCGACAAATTGGTATATTTTTTCCTACATTCGGTAGGTTAGAATAGGTCGTTAACTATTTGTCATACCCCTCCCCTTATGGCGAAACAACGTTGACCGGGTCAGCTCGTGAATTTACAATGTTATGGCCCGCCACAAATCTAGAGAATAAGTTTTAATGTGTCTTCTTTCTTATAGCCAGGAGCTGTAGTACTAGTATCCATTATAGAATTCTTCTTTGATTTATCAAAAAAAAAACTATTGCAACAAAATTTTCCTATCGTGACACTTCCCACTCTCAAGTAGGTCTGAGAGTAGGAAGTGTGGAACATAGACTGAAAATTTTATAACAATCGGTCGAGCCGTTTTGGAGAGTTTGGTAACAAAAATTGGCACGAAAATTTTATTAATTAGGGATTAGATTGTGGTTATATCGTGAGAAAACATCAAACCCGCATATATAAATTTGCCATAACGTTCTCATAGACGCACACAGTCTACTTATATGTATATTTGACCAAAGAGGTCTGCACGCTGCAATGTCCCAAACCAAACCCCTTTAAATCTAAGATGTAACGACAAATTACATTCAAAAAGCAAAGCAAAACTTCAATACAATAAATACATTTGCTGACAAGTGCCCATTTCCAATACGTACTAAACGAATATATTAATGGCTAACGCGCAGCAACGAAGTAAAATGGTTTAAAAAAGGAAAGACATCATAACTTAGCAATTATTATTTGAATACTTTACTAACAACATTAAGTTAGAAAAAACAATTTTAGACGGGTAATTTAAAAGCCCACACAAAGGTAACATCACAATGGGGTCTTACACTACTTTTGAATTTGATAAAAATATTACTTTATTATAAACTAGGATAAAAATAATAACGTGCAGTGAAAGAAATATTAAAATCCAATGAAGATTTACAAAGTTACAGGCGTTTAAACTTTGGAGTGGGGGGATCTTCTATCCCTTTCTCGCAAAACGAAAATTTGTATGAAGCCGCACGAAGCTACTATGGCATTGGTACTTTGTGACGTCACAATTTCATGTTGCTATCTCTGTCTTATCACAAATCTTTAAATGCTTATAACTTTTTTGTTATTTGATCGATTTAATTAGTTCTTTCAGTGCACGTCATTATTTTAATTCTACTTTATAATAAAGTAATAAAAAAATTGGAGTCAAATACCCTATTCACCGCATCGACAACAGTACCTACGGATTTCCTTACACTATGTTCAGATCAAAATCCTTACAAGTATATAAATATGAAATATGGAACCCTAATAGACCAAAAATTGACAATTTCGATCAAACGTATATAATGTTTAAATGCGTATGTAAATGAGTAGTACATACTACATGACTAGTGCCAATCCTGCTGCAAAAATATTGTACTAAACTTTGGCAAAAATAATAGAAAGAATGAAGGCGCCACTGTCTATGACTCTAGACAAAGTGGAATAAAATTAAATTGAGTGTAAGTCGTATCAAAAGAAGTTCCGTTTCAACACGTTTTTGCCAAGCAACTTAACATAAATATTTAATCAATAAATAATAATAAACTATAAATATTTAAGCAAGTGTCTAGTATCTATAAGTTCTACTAGGATCTGTGCTTGCTAGAGAATAACATGGTAATAAGTACTTCTAGTATTAAAAATACTTGATATCCTAGTAAATTCAGAACATTAGTCAATAAAATCTGAAGGCCTAACCAAGTTACTTTTTTTATCAGGTGGTAGAACTTAAAAAAATTATGGGAATATCCCTGAATATCCATAATTAGGTTGATAATGATGCCAAATCTATTGTGCAAAACTAAATTAATTTGACGGGTTTAAAAAGAATACAGTGCGACAAGGCTATTTTGGCGCGTGGCCAAAGTCTGAACTAACGCCGCTATCTTGTACTACTGTTTGATAGTTCGCTCTGTCAGTATATCACTATTGTATTTTATGTTGTTTTTGCTTAATATTAACTATTTTAAACTAAAATTAAAGTAAAATTGAGGAGATTTTATTTTATGGCTGCCTTCGTTTTGCAACAGCGCCCTCCTTCAAGTGCAAAGAGAGCCTTGTCGGACTGTACTATCCTTGCCAAAATGCTCCCCATGGAAAAGGATAGATATTACTATTTTTAGATGCGTCACTTAAGTTTAAAGATTTTGCACAGTAGAATCGGCGCCGTTGATAGTCTATCTTTGATAGACTCGTTATCGCAAACGATCAAAGATACAACGCGGCAAGAAATACAATCGATAAATCACGTGGCTAGGCTTACAGACTCCCTAAAGGTACATTTATAAGTTGCTAACAAAATAAAAATCTTATTCTTAACACGTAGAACAAGCTATACATAAAATTATAGAAGACATTTTTGATAAGTAGATATATTGAAAAATAAAATGATTTAAATTAAATGCATAGTATACAAAATAATATTTAAATTAAATCCAATCGTGTGCGATAAAAATAAATGCTTTACAGTATACTCGTAGGTACAATTAACAGTTTAGGTTCATTAGACGTAAAATAATCTCACACGGGATGTCGTTATCAGGAGGTCCCCATCGAAGAATTTTGTTTCTATCACGACATTTCCACTGAAAAAAAGAAAAGAATTTGTAAGTAGAGTACGACAAGGCTATCTTATCTATCTTGTGATACTGTTTGATAGTTCGCTCTGTCGCTATATCGCTATTGCATGCTGTGTTTTGCTTAATATTAACGAAAATAAAATTTTGGAGATTTTATTTTCTGGCTGCCTTTGTATTTGTATTAGTTTGTTTCGATTAGTATGGAGTTTGACAGAGTGGGGCGCGCCGTCGTGGATTGAAATATCTATATCGTTATTAATATCGAGCAAAAACAAGCAAAAAAATCACATTAGATGTATAATTAGCCCCCTTAAATAATTAATTGATTCTATTTTTTAGTATTTGTTGTTATAGCGGCAACAGAAATACAATATCATCTGTGAAAATTTCAAGGCTGATGCTATAACGGTTCAAGAGACACAGCTTGGTGACAGACGGACGGACAGACCCACAGCAAAGTCTTAGTAATAGTTTGGGACTCTATTACCAAGCCTTGTTACCCTTTGGGTAAGAAGTCTTTTACCCTTCCTTAGTTCCCTTTGGGTATGGAATCGTAAAATGATCACCATTAATGCGGAATACTTGGACTCACTTGAGTACATTGGCAGGCATCATCTGCGACTCCGGCGCTGACTCAATGATGGACTGCCAGGTGTTGGTGGAGTTGGGAATGACGTAGCCAAACTCAAAGAACCACTCCTCCAGGCATCTCCCTTTGAACAGCACTTTCTGGAAATATCACAATAAGATGTTTAACTAAATTATGTGTGTGTGTTTGTTACTCCTTCAAGTTACAAATAACGGTTTGGGTACCGAACGGATATGGGTAAAAATTTACAAAGAAATACTCTAAAACTGTAAATTAACAATAACTTTGTTCCTGATCACCCATGGTTCCTGTGGATCAATAACTTGATTGATCTATTAAGTCAAACGAAACGTTTTTCTCCCACGTTTCTGATACATACCACTAAGGTGTGGAACACCCTTCCAGCTTCTGTGTTCCTAGCCAAGTACAACCTGGGTGCCTTCAAGAGAAGAGTGAATAGGCATTTTCTAGGTAAGCGGGCTCAATCCTAGACCTCATCATTTCTGCTCATCAGACATGACTAGTAGTAGACAAGGGCAAGCGTATTGTTCTATTGATAGTAAAAATAATATCCCCATGTATTATTCAAATTTTGTTTCTTTAGCGATCATGGAAATAGAATAATAGACAGGGACCTGGGTAAATAACTGACTACCAGCCGTTTTCACTAAACCTAGGAAACTCCTAAATCGAATGCTTAGCCGATAAGTGACAGTTTTCACCTACAACAACTGTCACCTTAGGGCTAAGCATTCGATTTAGGTGTTTCCTAGGTTTAGTGAAAACGGCTGTAAGAAAGTATATGACTTTCAACACACCTGTTCCAATCTGAACTTGTCCATGGACTCCACAGAGCTGAAGTTCATCTCGCGGGAGACGACGCGGGATTTGAGGATGCGCTTCGGCACTCTCGCTTCATGCTCCACGTCCGGATTCGACATGTCTTCATTGTGCTGCCAGAGGATTTTACCTGTCGCAGAATTCATATAGTAATCAACTTCATATAGGTAAAAGATGTAACAGGATTAACACAAATAAAAAAGTAGATTGTTGTTGTAGGCATAAAGTTATATCTACGTCATAATGGTACAAAGTACTACTAAAGTACTTATAAAGGTACTAATGTTATAAACCCAAGATTTAGGTTCATGTATTAATGTTTGTTTGGATGCTTGTTACACTTTTATAAAAAAAAAACTTTTCTGTATTACAAATTTTGCTGAAATTTGTAATACAGATAACTTTAATTAGTATTAACACACATGCTACTTTTATCCCGAAAAATTCATTGGATTTGTGAAAACGAATTTGGATTTTGTTTGTGTTTGGGCGGAACTGTAAAGTAGTTAGTTAAAAAAAACTCAATCTTCCTGAAAAATACCTTTTTAATCAAATCTGAGCATTTAAATCTTGAATTTAGGTTTAGTTTTGTATGAATGGTCTGATTAAAAGAGTGTTGTTATTTGGCAGAAATTAACACCTATTAAATTGTACTGTTAAAATCAAACATTCAGTTATTAATTATGAACAACCACTTTCAGGCCTTGTTTTACTGTTACAACTTGAAAATAAATACTATAAAGGGTTTAGAGCTTGACCCTCATAGCAACAGGGGTGATCATTTTATTATTCGAATACAAATTAGTAGAGTTGCCACGAATAGTGATTTAGCCGAATACCGAATACCGAATATTCTGCAACGCTATCGGCCGAAGCGCCGAATATTCGGCCGCCGAACATTCAGCACTAAGTAGGTACATGCTTGTCGACCACAAAATCGTGTCGCGACCTGTCTCACTCGAAAAGACTACTGTCGCAAATGAAATAGATTTTTGTTTGAAAACTACTCGCCTAGAAAGGTAAGCTGATCCTTTCAAGTGGTGGTCAGCAAATGAAAAGCAATACCCAAAACTTTTAAAATTTGCTAAAGTTTATCTTTCTTCTCCCGGGAGCAGCGTGTATAGTGGGAGGTTGTTTTCTGAAGCTGGTATCATTTACGATGAGAAGCGTAATCGTTTGCTACCATCAAATGCTGAAAAGCTTGTTTTTATCCATCACAACTTACCGCTGATTAATTTTACTTATTAAAATATTGTAATTTGGTAATAAAACAAATCTTGATGTAAAGCAGCTTACTTTTGTAATATGATGTGTCTTTTTTGTCCACGATTTGGTATTCGGTATTCGGCCGAATAATAAGTACTATTCGGCCGAATACCGAATACCAAATAAAGTGGCCGAATAGGCCGAATACCGAATAGTAGCCAGATATTCGTGGCATCTCTACAAATTAGTACTCAACTGTTATCTTCAATAGAACATTAAGGCTGCCAATCCACCGGAGCAGAGCCAAGAAACTGAGAAATATTAACCAATAAGATCGCTCCACTAAAGAGGAGTGGAAATTTTGTGCAATCATATTAACTATCCTCCACTGCCTCGCTCTGCTCTGGTGGATTCACATGCTTAGGCACTTTAAATGCACAGGGAATGTGAATATTAATTATAATTAAGTAAAAATATTATTCTGAGTAAATTACCTGTGTCTACATCCCGCAAATTCATATGGTTTCTGAATGATAGTGTTAAGGACTTTTACAATTTTTTTTCTAAGCAGATATATTCAACATTAAGATCCTTGAAGAAAAGAAAAATATGATAAGCAAGAGAAATTATATGAAGTAAATTGGCTGTTTCATGCAACTGTTCAAGAGGAACGTCATAGTCATTTATATCATCTTTTGTGTCAATCAAAATGAGATTTTTGCAGATGAGCTGACCAACGCAATCTTATCTTATACCTTTAAACGAGCAATTCTTGTATATATATTTCTATATAATCTGGATCTCGGAAACGGCAAGAACGATTTTCATGAAATTTTGTATACAGCGGGTTTTGGGGGCGATAAATCGATTTAACTGGGTTCCTTTTTTGAAAATGTCGAATTTACCAAAAAATAAAAATATGACTACTGCTGCCATCTATTGGCCACCGAGCGAAGCTCGGTCACCCAGATATTGAAAATTATTATTGCTAGAATACAGTATCAATGGAATCACAGTACTATAGTAATTGGTATAAAAAGATAAACAATCAAATATGATAAAAAGGATACATTTGAAAACCGTTCAGGATTGATTTAATCCGATCTTGTTCAGATTCGTCAGCTGGCATTAGGTCTGTCATGGTATCGGACCCTCGAAACCTATAGAATCAAAGGAGCAGCTGGTAGGTGTATCCCGGAAAATATGAATGTAAAGCAAAAAAATTCAAAACTGCAGCGTATCCATGTAATTTAGCAATTGAAGAAAACAGGCATGATTTTGGATATACAGAAATATTAAGATTATCATAAAAGGTGGATTTTTATTTATTTAAAATTTGCACTCTTACTCCACAAGTACAAACAAACACACGTCAGATTGACAGTTCAACATGACATTTGACAATTATTGACTTTGACGTTTGAAACGTCAAGTGCGACAAGGCTATCTTGGCGCGTGGCTGAAATCGGTACTAACATCGCTATCTTGTGATACTGTTTGACACAGACCACAAAACTACTGTTTGATAGTTCGCTCTGTCGGTATATTGGTTTGTATTAGTTTGTACTATTAACTATAATGTAAAATTGAGCAGCTTTTATTTTCTGAATGCCTTTGTTCTATAACAGCGCCATCCTGTCAATGTCATTCAAGTACCAAGAGATTTGAAAGTGAACCAAATGAACCCATTTATGACCCATTTTGTTTTAAGTTCTCTATGGTGTCACATATTCTGTGGTTTAAAAAAGGAGTCACAGATTACATAAAAATATAGTCTTGATCTTGATTCTGTGATCTTGTAACCAGTGTGACCGAATTTAGCAGATTTCTGTCATTTGGTTCCTAAATTTCAACTCTAGCAGAATAAGCTGAAGATTTAAGAAAGTGGCAGAATATGGTAGATTTCCAGGAAATCCTTATAATCATTGAAATTTAATGAAAAAAAACCCATGATTTTACGTCATCACTTATTATTTTTACTTATTTTTGAATGATAATGTTGAAAATGTTACTTACTATACTAGACTTTTAATTCGATTCGTAAAATGACGTTTCTAAATGTCATTTAGTTACTTAAATAAGCTAAATAAATATATAACCCAAATATTTATACATAAAAATGGAAAATTCTTTTCAAAAAAACCGACTTCAAATGCCACTACAAAGAGTGAAATAATTTTTCAATGTAGGTACACCAATTCGAAGTCGGGCGATTAATACGAAGGACTATGATAGTACGAATTGCCCGACTTCGAATTGGTGTACCTACATTGAAAAATTATTTCACTCTTTGTAGTGGCATTTGAAGTCGGTTTTTTTGAAAAGAATTTTCCATTTTATTTTTTTACTTTTTAGTGGAAAACAACAAATGCACAGGGCATTGAAAATAATGCCCAAATCGCTTGAAGTGTGCTTATAAAATCTGAAGAGTTCCCTCAATTTTTCCGAGATCCTATCATCAGAACCTGACTTGATGACTGTAGTCATTAAGTCAGCATCTGCAAGGAAATGCACTAGTAAATATTAAAAATACCCAAATCGCTACAAGTATATGAGCAAAATTTGAAGAGTTCCCTCGATTTCACCAAGATTCCATGATCAGATCCTGACCAAAAAAAAATGGGACCATCTGGGAAGTATACCCTTTCAAACAAAAAAAGAATTTTCCAAATCGGTTTACGCGTCTTCGAGTAATCGGTGAACATACATAAAAAAAAAAAAAAAAAATAAAAAAAGATTCCGACGAATTGAGAACCTCCTCCTTTTTTTGAAGTCGGTTAAAAATAACTTTGTTTAGATAGTCTCGTGTCTTATTTTATAACATTTAAGAGCTGTTTAAGTGAAATATAGCGATTTATTGGAGTTTAGAAAAATACGAAACGTCATTTTACGAATCGAATTAAAAGTCGGAGTATAAGCTGCAATTTTTGTTTTTTGTCGATGGAACGGGGACATTCCGACGTCAAACTCAAAACCACTAGGCTATCATGAGTATCACTGCTTGTACAGTAAATGCACTTGTACAGTACTTATACAGATCAGGAATCGAGTTGGCAGATTATTTTTAGCAGATTCACCAATTTTAAAACGGTCACTCTCACTTGACTATCCCCAAAGTGTTAGTAGTCTACGGTCCTGACGAGTCTTCGGGCTGCAGCATAGATTAGGTAATGTACCTAAGTACTAGGTACTTTTTAGAAAACGTAGTGATTATATAGGTAGGTACCTACCAGTAATCATGTTCTGTGTTATCTGTAGTGTTTTATGTCTATGTGTGTTATATACTCTTAGTGTTATATCCAAAGACAAAGTAAATATAAGGACAGGAAATTGTCAGTCTTATTGGGTGGGTATATCCGCCATCTTGTGTCGAATTGAAATAGCCAATCAGAGCCATCGGCCAATCACAGATAGGCACCAGACAGCTGATCAGAAGGGCTGCTCTAACTATCTATCGATATGGAAATTTTATCGATGTAGTAAGTAGTTCGTGGTTAGTCATTAAAGATTTGAGAGAGCAAAAATGAATGAGCATAACCTACCGTAAAAAACCTACTGATAAAAATTAATGGCTAACGGTTTTGAAATCGGTCGCCTTGATGCGAAGTAACGATTATCTTAAGAACATACAGTATCACGAGTCGTATACATTTTTCTCCGGAGATGCAAAATTATTTTTTTGTGGAATAGGTTTACAACTCCTCTTTAATCCTCAGTTTCTCTCACCCATTTCAAAGCTCGGTCAACGGAGTTTTGCGGGACTCCTACTTCTGGGTGGTCATGATAATAACTACCAATAAAGATCCTATACGTCAACTAATTTGTCTGGGTTCTCCAAGTCCCGAGCTCGCATCGGTCGCTCCCGGATCCTAATATTTGTAACAAACATCTAATCTGCAAATAGCGTAGACCTGTAGTAGCTGATACTTCCAGTTCAAATGTTCAAAGTTCAATATGGCAGCCATTTTTTTAATTTTGACCACAAATTACATGTCTTTGCTTGCTGCAATGGTTTTTGTAATTTATTCATTTCGAGATATGAACAATTATTTTCTTAAAATACAGTCCCGCCAAACTGACTTACAGTTGTTACTTAAAAGTTGTCAGACATCGATTTTAAAGAAATTCATCATTCATGAAAAAACTTTAGAAATTTTCACTCCTTACAATTCGAATTTCGAAAATTCCCGTCTTTGTACACAATATACAAATATTCTGTAGATTCATGACCTAATAATATGAACCTGAGTACTAAATTTTACATCTCTACGACTTTTAGTTTTACCGGAATCCGTGGAACAACAAAAATGCCTCACTCCTTTATTTATAGTATTATATAGAATTTACGGAACCCTTCATGCATGAGTCCGACTCGTACTTGTTTGTCTTTGGCCTACTCTCTGTTTTTTTTTATAACTTTAATCTATATTATTGTCTATTGCGTGTTAGTATTGTCTATGTATTTATGTCAGTTATTAGGTTTTGTGGGTTGTGGTCAGCAATATAATTATAATATTTACGTGATGTGCTGAAATTTTTATTTAATTCAAACAAAATAAATTCATATCTCCGGGAAAAAATAAGTATGCGTGGGTCTTCTCGTTCTACTGAATCTCCCTTAATTCATCGTAACTTCAAACTAAGGCGACCGGATTTAAACCAACAGCCAATACTTTAACAAATCCCGCGAGACCAAACTATATCTATTCCTGAAGCCTTTTCCTCTATTATAAAAGTTTGCAATAGATAATAGCTATAGAAAAGCTTTAGTTTCTGTAAAACCCCGAGATTTTTTCCTATCTACTCAGCTATCACAAGCATCGTATGAAATTTATCGATAACGGTATAATAGTAGTCACATCATTAGTACTTTGACATGAAGCAATGCGCATGTCAAAGTGCGACACTTTATGGCGGTTTTTGCCACCCCGACACATATACAGTCCGACAAGGCTTTCTTGGCACTTGAAGGAGAGCGCTGTTGCAAAACAAAGGCAGCCATAATATAAAATCTCCTCAACTTTACTTCAATTTTAGTTTAAAATAGTTAATAGTAAGCAAAAACAACATAACATACAATAGTGATATACTGACAGAGCGAACTATCAAACAGTAGCACAAGATAACGGCGTTAGTTCAGACTTTGGCCACGCGCCTTAATATCCTTGTCGCACTGTAGTGTTAAGTAAACTATGGCCTCTCTATATTATGTTTAAATTCTCTAAGGTTATATCATACATACATATTTATCTATGGTGTAAGGTGTTAATATACTCTTTGAAGTTTGATGTATAGGGACACTGGGACAGTGACATTTGTATGTGTTTGTATGGTACCTACTAAATTCTAAAAACATTATTTTGGAAATATAAATAGTAACGAATATTTTTTTTGGTGTCTTTATGTTAATTAATTTAGATGATTATAAAAATTGACTATCATTTGTTTCTATGAACTCGAAAAGCGAAACTGACGAAGCTTCAAGGTAAATTTGTTGTCATTGAGGCTGTTTTTTTCATGTCTATGAAAAGTAATATTAATATTTTAATTAAACGGTGTTTAAATGTCACGTTTTATAAGTTAAAGACCTTGTGTACTTTATGCATGCGCTTGAAATTCAATGAAAATATATTCTGTAGAGGTTATGCATTACTTGCCATTTTCGGTCTTTGTTGACAAAAATGACGATTGGGTAGAACTTTTCGGACTGAACCTTTGCTTATACAGTGCGACAAGGCTATCTTGACGCGTGGCCAAAATCGAAACTAACGCCCCTATCTTGTGATACTATTTGATAGTTCGCTCTGTTGGTATATCGCTATTGTATTTGTCTCGATTAATATTAATTAAAATAAACCTAAAGTTGAAGTAGAATTAAGGACATTTCATTTTCAGGCTGCTTTTGTTCTATAACAACGCCCTCCTGAAAATGTCATTCAAGTGCCAAGAGAGCCTTGTCGGACTGTACCTTTTTTTTCAACTTTCAGGGGGAGTGAAGCATCATCGTCAAACAGTGAGTCAACCCCAAGTAACTCCAAGGGTGATTCAGAATCAAATTCATGTTTGAATACAAGGACAAACTTAACTGACTACATCATGAAGCGGGCTGCCGCTAAACAGTTGATCGAAAGATATTTTTATCAGCTTGTTGATGGCTGCGGGAACCCTAACTGTGACAACCAATATTGTGCATCCAGTGGAGAGGTAAGGGACTCATTAGTTGATTAGTCATCACCTTTGTTTTGCCAAGTATGTATTTCGTCAAATTCATGCGTGACTACAAGCTCAAATTTAACTGACTACACCATGAGGCGGGACGCCCTGAAGACCCTAATTGTGACAGCCAATCTTGTGCATCCAGTGGAGAGGTAAGGGAATCATAAGTCATCACCTTTGTTAACAAAGTATATGTCATTATCAATTTGTTATAGTAATTCAAGGAATTTTCTATACTCATAATTCACCACTCCACTAATCATAATTGCTACCAAATTATGCTCAGTGATTGGCTAAATTTGCAGTAAACAATGATTCCAATGTACCTCTTAATACCCCTTTTTAAATGAGTGCTGTTTATTTGATGAATTTTTCAATATTAATGTTTGTGGTTTTAGTAAAATTGTATAATTCTGGAGTTATTAATTCCAATTTTTTTTCAATGTGTCCTGACAGGCAAGGAATCTAACTCCAAACGAAGCAGCAGCAGAGGCAATAAAACTATTCTATAAAGAAGCTCGCCTGTGTGATAATTTGCCTAACAAAGTTCCCAGAACTGAGAACATCAACAGTGTCTGTGATGCCAATCCTAGGTGAGTCCTATGCTGAGAGATTAACACAAGCAGTTTGTTATTTGTATAATAAAAATCTAAAGTCAAACTAGATTGAAGGAATGGATACACTGATTTTCTCACTATTTGAGTAATCTGACAACTTACTACTACTATAGCTACTACAGCTACTACTGGTGTAAGAAAGCATTATAAGTATAATAACTGTAAACACATTTACAGAATCAAGGGCTGCCCCTTTTCATATCACAAGTCTGTATTTTTTTACGGCTAAGAAATAAAAAACCTTAACATATTCATTAGAGGGTTCATAGAAGATTATATCTTGATTGAAATATGTTACGAGTATCATCAATGTTGTTTAAATATTGAATTCATAATTAGCAGGACAGATTAATTTGTTTTGCTATAATCCGATACTTAAAAAGATTCTGTATGGTACAATATGCAGGAACACTACCCACATGATATCTAATTAATCTGTCCTGCTAATGTTGCTTAATTTAAAAATTTCAGCAAAGCAAGTACAACAGTGAACTTAACTCCAGATGTAGAGAATAGAAATGACTCCCCATCATGTAGTTCGTCCTGTTTTAAACCAGAGTCTAGTCAGCAAGAGGATTGCAAACTTAGTCATAACAGTAAGTTTTTATAATGCGTTTTTTGTGCCTTCACTTATTTGTGAATTCCTTACATTTTCATCAATTTTGTGTGCATACTTACTGATTTTTGAGTTATTTAAACAATAAAATGTCTGTCCCTATAATTAAGAAAATAGTCAATAAAGAATTCTCTTATAACTTTAAGGCTAATTTAACTTCCTAATTATTAAGCTAGATTAAATGTAATAGTCTAATCATCCATTAGTTAATGATATTCCAACATATCCTTATGCTATCATTAATGCAAGTAAACTAATAGCAGTCAACAATAAGTGGAAAACTGAAGTAAATTTGAAACAGTCCATTTAATTGCAGTAGTATTTAGATCTCAGCAGTGTAAAAATGAATTTCTCCAGTGAAATTTCAGTGGAATACAAATTAAAAACGAAATATCTTCTTGAGGTTTTAGATGAATTGCTTATATCCTTGCTTACAGACGGCGCACCTTTGACAGAGGAGCGTATATACGAACTTTGCGATGAGTGCATACAAACTAAAAAGCCACAAGTTCTCATTAGAGCCCTGGGAGAGGCGTTCACCCAGCCTGCCATATTAGCCAGATCATTTCCAAGAAAACTAAGTGAAAGTGACTGTGGAAGTGATGGGAACAAAACAACAGGTAAAATAATAATAAGTGAATTGTAGAAATAATACTCATAATACTCTTATTTTTAATATGTATTTCAATCCACGAAGGCACCCCCAGTCTGTCGAAATTGCTTATGTTTCATTCGATTTGTATGGAGTTTAATAGTGGGGCGCGTCATAGTGGATTGAAATATCTATATTGTTGAGGGTGGAGCATTGATTGTTACTAAATTTATTATGTTTGTTACAAAATGAACTGTAATCTGAATGCTCTTTAGCTTTTTGCCATGCTTGAGTAAGAACAGTATCTGTCTCCAAATATGTAGTAGTTTATTTCTCACATTTTGGTATTTAAATGTATTATGATTATGTTAAATAGCTATAATAATGAGATGATTGTGATAAATAGCTTTGCATTTGTGTTGTTATCAGAAATCTGAAATCATGTATTCATTTGCTTCAAACATGGTTTTAAAATTGATATCATAATAATAGTCCAGACATGTTTTGCCCCAAGATAGGGTTGTATTATACTACTAGCTGATGCCCGCGACTTCGTCCACGTGGGATAAAAACTATTCTATCTTTTAAGTTGGACCAAATGACAGATATTCACGAAGTTTGAACTAAATTGGTTCAGTAGTTTAGGAGTCCATTGAGGACAAACATTGTGACACGAGATTTATATATATTAAGATAGTATATACGTGTACATATTGTACAAATATTAAAAGTATAAGTAAATATTAATAATTAACACAAAAAAATTGAATAAATTTTAAATGTTTTTCTAGATAAAGAATCAAAAGCAATGTGCTCATCGAGTGATCCTGATAAAGATGTGGACAGTGTGGCGGGGCCGGGACTCGACGTAGCGTCGTGTCGGAGGGCGTTTCAGTACCTTGCAAAAGTATGTATATTGCACAAATATGTAGTATGCATCTACGACAAATTTTATGGAAAAATATTCAAGAATTAAACACTTGCTAAGCTAAACACCTCCTAATTTTCTTTCTAGAGTTATTGCATTAAAATAAATTATCAAGATTCTTCAGACAAAAAACACATAGGTCTGATTGTGGCCTTGCGTGAGAACTGTTTTGAAAAGTAAAAAAATATCTGAAATCTTACTACTAAGGGTAAAACATAATGCTCGTTTTTGGGTTGATGGTTTTAAGGTTTTAGTTGTTAGTTTTAATGTAAACCAATACAGGCCAAGAGCGATTTGGTATTTTTTATTTACACTGTGTAATACATATGCATTAAAATCATTGTTTTTCTTCTCGTTGGTAATGTTCAGTATCACACTACAGGTGCCATCAGAATACTACAGCTCGGCGCTAGTGACCGCGCTCACGACCCTCGCGGAGAACCTCATGATCGAGCTGCAGCTGCTGCAGCACCGTAACATGAGCGTGGTCGACGCCGTCAACTGCTTCGTCATCGCCTTCGAGGTGCCCGACCTCGGCTGCAGCGACTACCTGGAGATCGCGCTGCCGCTGCTGTGCCTGGCTGCCGAACACCTGCCTGTCAAAGGTGAAGCATTAGTTTTGAGTCTGATGATCGAGCTGCAGCTGCTGCAGCACCGCAACATGAGCGTGGACGACGCCGTCAACTGCTTCGTCATCGCCTTCGAGGTGCCCGACCTCGGCTGCAGCGACTACCTGGAGATCGCGCTGCCGCTGCTGTGCCTGGCTGCCGAACACCTGCCTGTCAAAGGTGAAGCATTAGTTTTGAGTCTGATGATCGAGCTGCAGCTGCTGCAGCACCGCAACATGAGCGTGGACGACGCCGTCAACTGCTTCGTCATCGCCTTCGAGGTGCCCGACCTCGGCTGCAGCGACTACCTGGAGATCGCGCTGCCGCTGCTGTGCCTGGCTGCCGAACACCTGCCTGTCAAAGGTGAAGCATTAGTTTTGAGTCTGACGATCGAGCTGCAGCTGCTGCAGCACCGCAACATGAGCGTGGACGACGCCGTCAAATGCTTCGTCATCGCCTTCGAGGTGCCCGACCTCGGCTGCAGCGACTACCTGGAGATCGCGCTGCCGCTGCTGTGCCTGGCTGCCGAACACCTGCCTGTCAAAGGTGAAGCATTAGTTTTGAGTCTGACGATCGAGCTGCAGCTGCTGCAGCACCGCAACATGAGCGTGGACGACGCCGTCAAATGCTTCGTCATCGCCTTCGAGGTGCCCGACCTCGGCTGCAGCGACTACCTGGAGATCGCGCTGCCGCTGCTGTGCCTGGCTGCCGAACACCTGCCTGTCAAAGGTGAAGCATTAGTTTTGAGTCTGATGATCGAGCTGCAGCTGCTGCAGCACCACAACATGAGCGTGGACGACGCCGTCAACTGCTTCGTCATCGCCTTCGAGGTGCCCGACCTCGGCTGCAGCGACTACCTGGAGATCGCGCTGCCGCTGCTGTGCCTGGCTGCCGAACACCTGCCTGTCAAAGGTGAAGCATTAGTTTTGAGTCTGATGATCGAGCTGCAGCTGCTGCAGCACCGCAACATGAGCGTGGACGACGCCGTCAACTGCTTCGTCATCGCCTTCGAGGTGCCCGACCTCGGCTGCAGCGACTACCTGGAGATCGCGCTGCCGCTGCTGTGCCTGGCTGCCGAACACCTGCCTGTCAAAGGTGAAGCATTAGTTTTGAGTCTGATGATCGAGCTGCAGCTGCTGCAGCACCGCAACATGAGCGTGGACGACGCCGTCAACTGCTTCGTCATCGCCTTCGAGGTGCCCGACCTCGGCTGCAGCGACTACCTGGAGATCGCGCTGCCGCTGCTGTGCCTGGCTGCCGAACACCTGCCTGTCAAAGGTGAAGCATTAGTTTTGAGTCTGACGATCGAGCTGCAGCTGCTGCAGCACCGCAACATGAGCGTGGACGACGCCGTCAACTGCTTCGTCATCGCCTTCGAGGTGCCCGACCTCGGCTGCAGCGACTACCTGGAGATCGCGCTGCCGCTGCTGTGCCTGGCTGCCGAACACCTGCCTGTCAAAGGTGAAGCATTAGTTTTGAGTCTGATGATCGAGCTGCAGCTGCTGCAGCACCACAACATGAGCGTGGACGACGCCGTCAACTGCTTCGTCATCGCCTTCGAGGTGCCCGACCTCGGCTGCAGCGACTACCTGGAGATCGCGCTGCCGCTGCTGTGCCTGGCTGCCGAACACCTGCCTGTCAAAGGTGAAGCATTAGTTTTGAGTCTGACGATCGAGCTGCAGCTGCTGCAGCACCGCAACATGAGCGTGGACGACGCCGTCAACTGCTTCGTCATCGCCTTCGAGGTGCCCGACCTCGGCTGCAGCGACTACCTGGAGATCGCGCTGCCGCTGCTGTGCCTGGCTGCCGAACACCTGCCTGTCAAAGGTGAAGCATTAGTTTTGAGTCTGATGATCGAGCTGCAGCTGCTGCAGCACCACAACATGAGCGTGGACGACGCCGTCAACTGCTTCGTCATCGCCTTCGAGGTGCCCGACCTCGGCTGCAGCGACTACCTGGAGATCGCGCTGCCGCTGCTGTGCCTGGCTGCCGAACACCTGCCTGTCAAAGGTGAAGCATTAGTTTTGAGTCTGATGATCGAGCTGCAGCTGCTGCAGCACCGCAACATGAGCGTGGACGACGCCGTCAACTGCTTCGTCATCGCCTTCGAGGTGCCCGACCTCGGCTGCAGCGACTACCTGGAGATCGCGCTGCCGCTGCTGTGCCTGGCTGCCGAACACCTGCCTGTCAAAGGTGAAGCATTAGTTTTGAGTCTGATGATCGAGCTGCAGCTGCTGCAGCACCGCAACATGAGCGTGGACGACGCCGTCAACTGCTTCGTCATCGCCTTCGAGGTGCCCGACCTCGGCTGCAGCGACTACCTGGAGATCGCGCTGCCGCTGCTGTGCCTGGCTGCCGAACACCTGCCTGTCAAAGGTGAAGCATTAGTTTTGAGTCTGACGATCGAGCTGCAGCTGCTGCAGCACCGCAACATGAGCGTGGACGACGTCGTCAACTGCTTCGTCATCGCCTTCGAGGTGCCCGACCTCGGCTGCAGCGACTACCTGGAGATCGCGCTGCCGCTGCTGTGCCTGGCTGCCGAACACCTGCCTGTCAAAGGTGAAGCATTAGTTTTGAGTCTGATGATCGAGCTGCAGCTGCTGCAGCACCGCAACATGAGCGTGGACGACGTCGTCAACTGCTTCGTCATCGCCTTCGAGGTGCCCGACCTCGGCTGCAGCGACTACCTGGAGATCGCGCTGCCGCTGCTGTGCCTGGCTGCCGAACACCTGCCTGTCAAAGGTGAAGCATTAGTTTTGAGTCTGATGATCGAGCTGCAGCTGCTGCAGCACCGCAACATGAGCGTGGACGACGTCGTCAACTGCTTCGTCATCGCCTTCGATGACGCCAGTTTATTGGCGTCAAAAATGTTTGTTTTGACACCAATGGCGACGGTAAGCCGACCGCAGTATTGTAGGACCGCGATCCACGCCACAGATCACTACACTTGTTATGAGTCCGAGTCGTTTTCACAGGAACGGATATTCGCCATATGTATGACGTATTAGTGGGAATTTTGACAGATGGCTTCTTATAGGTATAAAGAAAGTTTGCGTAAAATGGTGAGATGGGCTCATCCTCGTATTTATATCGGTGGTTGAATGTGTATTTTTATTCCAGCACAAGCGAAACTGGCTCGAGTGTGGGCGCAGCACTGCAAGGAGAGCCTGCGACACATCCTGGAGACGCTGCAGCAGCTCATCACGCTGAGGGTCATCTCCACCAACTACGTGCGCCACTTCCAGGTGCAGGACGACACCACCGTCACCATGGCAACTAAAGTTATGAAGGCAAGTTTGGTGTCTTCCCCAAACCTTATTTGTTTTATTAAAAGTACATCCGCTTTTGAAAAAGATGTATGCACTAAAACGCACTAAAACAACGATAAAAGAATAAAGAAGACTGAAATAATAAATAGTTTTAATACTAAATACATCTAATTTTTAGATCATTACATAAGTTTTTTCTGTGATTCTGATTATTTACCAATACAATTTTGCTATAAAATTAGATGATTGAAACTATAAAAATAAAGGTTATTACAAAGAAGCAGTAACAGCCCATTTGGTCCAGACCTTTGTTTCTTATAAATATGTGTTCTCAAAAGTTAATCTGGCACTTGGCCAGAATGGTGGTCTATGGCCAAAACCTCATAAAGACCAGACACCACCTGCAACTTTGGGACATAAATACAAGAGATGTATTTATTTTTGTAGATAGTGTACTACGCGAATATGTTGGCCGGCGTGATGGAGCCTAACACTTTACGGGAGGAGCCGGTGGTCATCGCCAGCCAGTTGGATCCGCTGGGTGACGCACTGGATCACCTTTACCCGTTGTCGTCTCTAAAAAACACCAAGCAAAAACCCTACGAGGATCCATTAGGTGAGTTAAGGTCTGAACATGCTGGCTGGAGTGGTAGAGTCCGACAATTTGAGTGTGAAGCTGGTGGTCATCGCCAGCTAGTTGGATCCGATGGGTGACGAGCTGGACCACCTATACCCGTTGTCGTTTCTTAAAAACACCAAGCAAAAACCCTACGAGGATCCATTAGGTTAGTAAAATGCTGGCTGGCGTGATGGAGCCAAAAACTTTATGGGATTAACTGGTGTCCATCGCCAGCCAGTTGGATCCGCTTGGTGATATTAAGTAAAAGCTCTATGATAATCCATTAGAGCTAAAAATTTTTTGCTGGTGTGATGGTGCCCAACACTGAGAGAGGAGCCGGTGGCCAGCCAGTTGGATCCTACGGGTTCCAACTGGCTGAGGATCCAACTGGCTGGTCACACTTGCCAGCGGTCAACCGCTTGGTGACACTTTGGACGATTTTTACCAGCTGTGGTCCCTTAAAAACTCAACTGTACAAAGATGCATTACGTGAGTTGTAGGCGAGCAAAGGTGTAAGTTCTATTATTTTTGGGTCTTAATTCTCAGCATAGGTCAGCTTAAGAAGAACTGGAGGTCACTTTACCAGCTAAATGTTAAATCGTTTGGCAGTACAACTGTACTATTTGATTTAACATTCCCATACAATATACCTACCTTAGTAGTACCACTCCAAATTAAAGATTTATCAATTGTAATTGTTTGACTACTATTAACTTGTTTCTTTTTTTTCAGCCATTGAATTAGGTATAAATGTGTTAGACGCTAGAAAGCCCTACTTGCCATTCGAGGAGTTCTACAACGAACCTCTTAGTGATACGATAGAAATGGATATAGATTTAGCTAATTGTAAAACCGAAGTTGATGAAATAGGTGAGTCTTTTGTTTGGTTTTATTATGAAATTATTTTCAGTATAAAATGTTATCTATGCTTTTCAGGCAAGTCCGTTCTATTCATCTATTATGCGTAATCTGGTGATTGTGGATGATCAGGCATAGGCAATTAATGTTTTTGTAGTATTATATAGACATTAGCTAACGGATCAATAATTATGAGACATTACTTCTGTTACAGGTAATAAGTTCTCGTTCCTAAAATACCCGTTCATACTTACGGCGGCGACAAAATCCCTCGGCCTGTACTACGAGAACCGCATCAGAATGTACTCGGAGAGGCGCGTGTCGCTCTTGCACGCGGTGGTGGGCGCATCGCCGCCCATGCCCTTCCTGAGGCTCAAAGTGAGGCGCTCTCACATCATTGACGACGCGCTTGTTGAGGTAAGATTGAGCACTAACACATTTGCACGAGAACCACATCGGATAGTACTTGGCGAGGCACGAGGCGTTGATACACACGGTGGTGGGCGCCGCGCCACTTATGCCTTTCCTTAAGCTTAAAATGAGGCGCTCGCATGTCAATCAGAATGTACTCAGAGAGACGCATGTTGATGATATATGCAGTGGTTGGCGCTGCTCCGCCCATGCTCTTTCGTTGCTCATGAGGCTCGTTGGGTACGTCTTAACCGGTGGGGTGAAAATCAGCCGCAGGTTAAGCCTGAGGGATTTTTTTATTGGGTTATATTTATTTAATTTTTTTTCTTTGCAGTTGGAAATGATAGCAATGGAGCGCGCTCTGGATCTGAAGAAGCAGCTAGTGGTGGAGTTCGAAGGCGAGCAAGGCATAGACGAGGGCGGCGTCAGCAAGGAGTTCTTCCAGCTGGTGGTGGAGCAGATCTTCAACCCCGACTACGGCATGTTCACGCAGCGGCAGGACGAGCGCACGGTGTGGTAAGGACGTCAGCAAGGAGTTCTTCCAGCTGGTGGTGGAGCAGATCTTCAACCCCGACTACGGCATGTTCACGCAGCGGCAGGACGAGCGCACGGTGTGGTAAGGACGTCAGCAAGGAGTTCTTCCAGCTGGTGGTGGAGCAGATCTTCAACCCCGACTACGGCATGTTCACGCAGCGGCAGGACGAGCGCACGGTGTGGTAAGGACGTCAGCAAGGAGTTCTTCCAGCTGGTGGTGGAGCAGATCTTCAACCCCGACTACGGCATGTTCACGCAGCGGCAGGACGAGCGCACGGTGTGGTAAGGACGTCAGCAAGGAGTTCTTCCAGCTGGTGGTGGAGCAGATCTTCAACCCCGACTACGGCATGTTCACGCAGCGGCAGGACGAGCGCACGGTGTGGTAAGGACGTCAGCAAGGAGTTCTTCCAGCTGGTGGTGGAGCAGATCTTCAACCCCGACTACGGCATGTTCACGCAGCGGCAGGACGAGCGCACGGTGTGGTAAGGACGTCAGCAAGGAGTTCTTCCAGCTGGTGGTGGAGCAGATCTTCAACCCCGACTACGGCATGTTCACGCAGCGGCAGGACGAGCGCACGGTGTGGTAAGGACGTCAGCAAGGAGTTCTTCCAGCTGGTGGTGGAGCAGATCTTCAACCCCGACTACGGCATGTTCACGCAGCGGCAGGACGAGCGCACGGTGTGGTAAGGACGTCAGCAAGGAGTTCTTCCAGCTGGTGGTGGAGCAGATCTTCAACCCCGACTACGGCATGTTCACGCAGCGGCAGGACGAGCGCACGGTGTGGTAAGGACGTCAGCAAGGAGTTCTTCCAGCTGGTGGTGGAGCAGATCTTCAACCCCGACTACGGCATGTTCACGCAGCGGCAGGACGAGCGCACGGTGTGGTAAGGACGTCAGCAAGGAGTTCTTCCAGCTGGTGGTGGAGCAGATCTTCAACCCCGACTACGGCATGTTCACGCAGTGGCAGGACGAGCGCACGGTGTGGTAAGGACGTCAGCAAGGAGTTCTTCCAGTTGGTGGTGGAGCAGATCTTCAACCCCGACTACGGCATGTTCACGCAGCGGCAGGACGAGCGCATGGTGTGGTAAGGACGTCAGCAAGGAGTTCTTCCAGCTGGTGGTGGAGCAGATCTTCAACCCCGACTACGGCATGTTCACGCAGTGGCAGGACGAGCGCACGGTGTGGTAAGGACGTCAGCAAGGAGTTCTTCCAGTTGGTGGTGGAGCAGATCTTCAACCCCGACTACGGCATGTTCACGCAGCGGCAGGACGAGCGCATGGTGTGGTAAGGACGTCAGCAAGGAGTTCTTCCAGCTGGTGGTGGAGCAGATCTTCAACCCCGACTACGGCATGTTCACGCAGCGGCAGGACGAGCGCACGGTGTGGTAAGGACGTCAGCAAGGAGTTCTTCCAGCTGGTGGTGGAGCAGATCTTCAACCCCGACAGGACGCAAGCGCACGGTGTGGTATGGACGCTTATATCACTCCACTACTATAACATCCAAGACTTGTAGACAATGAGGACTAAGCCAAGTGTGGAGTCGCAGAACATAGGTAAACAAATGCAGGTTTTCTTGCGATGTTTTTACTGTGTAAGTGTTACGGGGATAACTATAAAAAATCTCTAAACTACCACGGCTTGCAAGTTCTAAGAGGATTGCAATGTGTTAAGTTTAGGGTGTGGGCTAAAATTACTGCAACCTGGAACTGTAAACCTTGAGCTATTATAAAGGGGTCATAAAGTTGAACCAGTTTTTTTTTTGAATATATTTCTTTCTTTTAAAAATACAAATTGTGTGTGAACTGTCAGTCTTGCCTGTTTATGTTTATAACATCTTTTGATAGGTCAAAAATAGTGTTATCGGTTTGTTCCTTGTGGGAAAAAATACCAAAATGGCCTTTATACAAACAAAATTAAAACCAGACAATTTTTGCAATAATTTCATTTATTTAACCATTTCAAGATGTCTGATGAAACTGTGATTAATGTTTTATCTTCCAGGTTCAACCCTACGTCATTTGAGACAGAGGCTCAGTTCACACTGATCGGCATCGTGTTGGGGCTCGCGATCTACAACAACATCATCCTGGCGGTCAATTTCCCCATGGTTGTGTACAGGAAGCTCATGGGGAAGAAGGGCTCCTTCGAAGATTTGGCGGATTGGAATGCGGTGAGTGATTTACCCTGGGTGTTGAACCCATATGGCCCAATCCATAAGTTTCTAGAGTTCCGTACCTCAAAACGGAACCCTTATAGTCCGTCTATCTATCTGTCTGGCTGTGTGTTACTACCCTTTATTTTTAGTTACTGTTAGAGATATCAACATGAAATTTGGATAACGATGGCCCGACGTCATTGCAATCATAAAAAAATTAAAATCGTTTTTGTTTTTATTTAAAAAGAGGGGAGGGAAACTGGTTCCGTGAAATTTCAAAATGAGATAAGAATATTGAGTGGGGTACCGCTTTTGAACGAAATTATAAATAAAAATTAAGAATGATTGGTGGTCACGTAATCAATTTAGCGATCATTTCCATTCTTCTTAGAATTTCGTTTCATTTCTATCTTTTTGGCGTATCGTCAAACGCCATAATATGGCTAGTTGTGCGGGTCAGCCCCCCTGATTGCGTAAAAAAAACTTATTCATCGTTATCGTAAACGCTAGCGAATTCTGCCCACTGATTGGGTTCCTGATTTGCGTCAGCCCATCGCGGCGCAGAATTCGCTAGCGTTTACGATGACGATGAATACGTTTTTCTTACGCAATCAGGGGGCTGGTCGAGTAGAAAGCTTCGGTCGTTGCTGGTTACCACCCTAGTAGCAAAGACGCACCCGCCAGGCGCCAAGTGGTTTACCTTTCCAGAGCATTGATGTGCACTAACCTTTTTTCATTTTTTATTTTATTTTTTATTGCAGACTCTATACAATGGTTTAAAGGACATGCTAGAATACACAGGCGGTGATTTAGAGGAAGTATACTACCAGACATTCAGGATATGTTACACAGATGTGTTTGGCAACAATATATTTCACGACCTCAAAGATAATGGAGATGAAATATTCGTAACACAAGAAAATAAAAGAGTGAGTATTAATATGCTAGTAATGTTAAAAAAATTATAAACCTTGAATGTTTATTTCAAATTAGTTGCTGTCGTGTGTTTGTGGGACGAAGCAAATTGTATCTATTTTTGGTTGCGTCTGAACAGAGGACGGTATGTTTTTAGCATGAGAAGCCGTTAGTTTATTTGTACGCACTGAATAACTGAACCAATTTACAATAAGAATGTAAATTGAAAGTGAACTACTGAATAACTGAGGGGTTAGTACAGGTTTTTTGTACGAATTTCGAGTCGACTCGCATCGCACAAACGAATCGAATTCCTCCATACATTTACAGCCAACGCCATCTATTGACATTCAAATGTCAGCGACTGTCCAGGGTCTATTATTATTATAGTCATAGAGTAATTATTGTTATGATTTAGATTTGAATAATCTGTCTTTTTCAGGAATTCGTAGATCTTTATGCGGATTTCTTGCTGAACAAGTCGGTGGAGACGCAGTTCAAGGCGTTCCGGCGCGGCTTCGTGATGGTCACGGACGAGAGCCAGCTGGGCACGCTGTTCAGGCCCGAGGAGGTCGAGACACTTGTATGCGGCAGCAAGGTTAGCAAGCTATTGAAGACACTGACTATAATACAAGGACGCTGGACTTCAGACTGTCGACGCAAAAATGAAGACACTTGATTTTCGCTATTTTGCTAAATAGTGCGTTAGCTGGCGTGAGCGCCCATGTAACTAAAATAAATTGACATACAAAACGACGGTTACTAGCAAATGCCAATTGAGTACCGTGGACTTTCGAGGAGGGCGCTGCAAATCAGCACAAAAAAATTAACTGTCAATTGTTTACAATGTTTGATCCAGTGTACTAGTTAGAGATCAGTGCTTGGCGCACACCTCATCCTCTTCATTTTTTGCTTGCCCCCAGTCCGCAAGCGCAAGCTTATCTAAAAAGAGAAATGTTTAGCCGTCGTGGTTGAACTAGGTCAAAGAGAATTGTTATAGATATTTCAATCCACGTCGATGGGCCCCAATCTGTCAAACTCCATAGAAATCGAATGAAACAAGCGATTTTGTCAGAGTGGGCACGTCTTCTTCGATTGAAATGTCTATATACAAAGTGTGGGTTAATTCTGTGCCCGCACCTAACCTTTTAACTTGATCCTAGAAAGACATTAACGTGATAAGAAGTCCCAATTATTATTTTATTTTATTTTCAATACAAAAAATATGATTTCATTTAGAAAAATAAAATTTAGCTACCTAACTGTGACATCGACAAACATCATATCATTTCTTATTATTCAAACTACATTGATATTTTACCAGCTGTTTTAGGGATGTCACTTAAAATTTATGGTACACTTCTTGTGATATTTTTTTATGCATCTATGCATAGTTCCCTAGTTTAGGCTTTCGGCTAATTAGGGCAATTAATCTACACGTTGTATAGATGTATTATTTCATTCTAGAACTTCGACTTCAACGAACTGGAAAAGTCGACGGAATACGACGGCGGGTACACAGCCGAGTCGCAAACCATCAAAGACTTTTGGAGCATCGTGCACAGTTTGTCATTGGAGGACAAACGAAAGCTCCTTCAGTTCACCACAGGTTCCGACAGAGTCCCTGTGGGCGGTTTGAGTCATTTAAAACTAGTTATAGCGAGGAACGGACCGGACTGTGACCGCTTACCGACCGCCCACACGTGCTTTAACGTACTGCTTCTACCCGAATACGAAAGTAAAGAGAAACTGGAGGACAGACTCATGAAAGCGATCAGCTATTCAAAAGGCTTCGGAATAATTTAACGTCCGCACTTCACAGTCCTCGTGAACAAACAGTTAACTGTCAATGGTATAAAATATACAATTCATGTAGACATTTTTAATCGATTCTTACGCGTCGGTTGGTCAGATTGTCAGCAATTATGACAGTTTGTCATGAATAAAGATTAAAGACGTTGCCACAGACTAGATTATTCGTTGTTGCCACGTGCATACGCGGAAAAATATATTTACTTTCTAAAATCGCTAATGCGTCAAAAACTAAAATATGTGTGGGAATGACGTCTGTTCAATAGATTTATCACGCGACTTATCGAAAATTAATGTCATTCACATATTTTTTTTTGTTTACGAAGCATTAGCGAAATTGTAGATATTAAATCAATGCTACATGCCTCGAAATGCTGGTCCTTTATAATAGCTTTTTACATCTCACCCGTCAACCGCATATGACAGAAATAGTTAAGACAGTTCGTCAGCAAATAAGACAGTTTGTCCACAACTTTAAACAGTTTGTTAACTATGAAGGCAGTTTATTAACACATGAGTGAGTTTCATACGAGTACTTGATACGATTACCTGGTTCTTGTTAAGATTGATCTGAATCAAGTTAAATATATCTCTAGTTCTATGCTGCCATTTGTATATTCTATATCGACGGCACAGAAATGCCTATTGTTGTAAAGCCATTATAGGCGTATTTGTAACATTGATACATATAATAATAATAATAATTAATTGATTAAAGTTTGTTTTATTTATACTATTATTGTTTTATTTGAAAACGAAACAAACTTTGCTGCTTATAATATACATTTTTTTATTGAAAATGTTTACATAAAAGAAGAGTTAAAAAAGCTAATAAACTATTTTGGAACTAGCAATATGTATAAATAAAAAGTAAAAAATCTTAAATGGCTTAACCAAAACTTTGCGAAAAATAGATCTAAAAGATTTGCTTTTCGCGGAAATATATTTATTTGCAAGTGCAATAATTTGTCAATTGTATTTATCAGTGACTGATTTAATTCTCTGTATCTGTTTCCAATTGTAAAAGATTGAAATGACTCTAAAACCGAATCTACTATGGCGCCAATTCTGTTGCGCAAAAGCTTACTTGACGCGTCTAAAAATAGTGCTATTGGCAGCACTAGCAATTGAAAAGAATAGCATTTGCACAACTGGCGACATTTTGCTGGTGTCAAAAATGTTTGTTTTGACACCATCAGCGTGAGTTGTAAGCCAACTGCAGTATTGTTCATGAGTCGCAATGCACGTCACAGATCACTATAAGTACTTGTTATTAGTTCGCACGCGAAATTACATAGGAACTATTTCCACCATGTTGCGGCGTATTAGCGGAAATTTTGACAAGTGGCGTTACTTTTTTAACCGATATTGAAAAACAAAAGGTATGTTTTTTTCTTGTATGAAGAAAATTGACGTAAAATGCTCCGATGGCCTCATCCTTAGGTTCTTATCGATTTGAATAGCACCACTTTTAGACGCGTGAAATGAATTTAAGGATTTTGCACCACTATCTGTTAGATGTAATCAGGATCTTCATTCCGCTCCCTCTTACCCCTAAAATGCAAAGTAGGCTAAAGTAACTTCAATACATAAATTAATACAAAACCTATACTAAGATGTTTTTGGTCAAACGAAACTTGTCCGCGTGTATAGTCTTGAGGCGTAGCTCGTGCACCACCAGCGGGAAGGGCTGGCGGCACGGCGGGGAGGTCGCGCGCGGCGCTGACGTCACGTCCGCTGAAGCGCGGCGCACGGTGGTTTTGCGTCTGGAAGAACAAAGACAGCGTACAAGTTTTATAAGCGGCAGTTGACCCAAAATGGCGGCCGTCCGCGCAGGCACAATTCCTTACGCCTCGCTATAGTACTTTCGCGGCGTTTTCATACCGGACCTCGGTTGGCAACCGTTTTTTTTTATACTATACAAGTTAGTACTTGACTGCGATTTCACCTGATAGTAACTGATGAGGCAACCAAAGATGTTATCGTACTAACTTGGAAGGGGTAAGTAAACTCACTCCTAACGGTTTCTACTCAGCATCGCGCCGGAACGCTAAATCGCTTGGCGATACGTCTTAGCTCATAGGGTGGTAGTTCTACCCACGGCTGAAGCCTCCCACCAGCCCATCCCGTGACCTCCCACTCGAATCCGCAAAAGCAAAAGCTCTGCGCTGATCAGAGTCAACTTCACTTTATTTTTTATTTATTTATTTATTTAATTGTGGCAACTATATACAAATACATAATATTAATTAATTGCTTAGATTATTAAAATGTCAAACTTACAATAATTACAATAATATTTAACATAATAATAAATCAGTCAATCCACATGTAATTTCAAATACATTCCATATACTGGAGAATCATGTCTTTGTCCTAACGCCCTCAGAATGCTGTTGCCACTCGCCCACACTCTTCGCATCAGAGATGCTATACGCTTCCTCCTTATAGCATAAAAATCGTCTGTTTTAGCGGACGCAAACATCTCTGAAGCGCTGCAATAGCGCGGCAAGCCCAACAACATTCTGAAGGCGTTATTGTACTGAACCCGAATTGCGTTCAGCGACGCCTGTGTAAAGCTGGTCCACAGGGATCCCGTGTAGAAGCTTTGGCAAAAAGCTTTAAATAAACTAATTTTTGCCTCTTTACTGCAACGTGAAAACCTGTGGACCAACATATTACACCGCACCGCCAACGCTCTCCGCTCCCTTTCTATGTCCTCATCATCTTTAAGGTCATTGGTTACAACATGCCCTAGGTATTTAAATTTTTCAACACGCTTTAGGGGAGCCCCGTTCAACATAATGTTATGCTCCACCTGACACTCTTTTCGTGGTGTACCCTTGGCCTTAAAGATGATGTACTCACTTTTACCTGCATTGTAACAAAGCCCATGACTGCCCGCGTACCCCTCGCACGTCCTCACCAACTCTCGAATAGACCCGACCGTTGGCCCCAGCAGAACCATGTCGTCTGCATAGCTAAGATTATTTATACAGACATTGTCAATCCAGCAACCGACATGTTTTCTACTGAGTTCAACGATCAGATCATTAACATATAGGCTAAACAAGATAGGGGACGTCAAACCGCCTTGCCTCACACCGCATTCTAGTCTATACTCAGAAGATAGAGCATTACCCCACCTAACGTAATTGGTTTGGTTCATATACCAGTATCTTAAGACTCTCCTCACCCCCAGTGGTATGCCGGCCCTCTTAAGCTTCTCCCAAAGGACGTCATATGACACCATGTCGAACGCCCTTGAGAGATCCAGAAAACAAGCATATACCGGTGTCTGTCTTTCTGTGTAATATTTGTCAGTCTGCTTAAGGCACAGTATCGCGCTCTCAGTTGATAACCCGCGTTGAAAGCCAAATTGTCCATCATGGAGATTCAATGTCATCTTCAACTGGCTATCAAGCAAACTGTCAAATATTTTAGCCATAATGGTAGCCAACGACACCGGCCTGTAGTTAGTTTACGTCAGTTTTATGGGACTGAAGCATCATAATATGTTTGATTCAGCATACTTGTTTTTATAGAGATCAGTGGAGTGGCTATTAGGTACCTGTGCTTAGCGTCGCAAGTGCATGTCGCCATGGCGATGGCGGAGGCGGCCGCCTGTCGGCGCGCGTGTCGCGAGCACACGCGGCGCGGCTCCAGCGCCTCGCTCGCGTCGGTCAGGCAGGCCGGCGCGGAGCCCCGCCGCGCCGCGCGCGCCTTGGACGCGTACGTGGGCGCCGCCACACGCTCTATCTGCATATTGGCGAAATTATATTGTGAGATAATAATATTGACTTGAGTATATTATAATAGAAAGACGATGATCGTTTTCGAAACGCCTAAGCCGATAGGTGACAGTTTTCACTTACAACTGTCACCTAAAAGCTTAGGGGTCTCACGAGTAAGAATAAAAACCGGCCAAGTGCGAGTCGGACTCGCGTACCGAGGGTTCCATACTATAAAAGAAGTAAAACATTAAAAGAATCACCTTTGTTCATGATTTTACGAGTATAATTTACATATAGGTAGGTACTTTTGTTGGCAAACCGCAAACCTAACTTTGTTTTCGGCGGATTATTGTTAGATATTATCAAAAAAAGTATCATAGTTAGAGAGTTGATTTTATTTTTCCTGTAAAAAAGACGTTAACTTCTATTGATCATAATTATTTCAGAATTTTCGATTGGTAAAGTTCGGAGATAAGGGGGGGGGAACGGTATTTTTTTCGACAGTTTGCCCAATAAATCAAAAACTATCAGGCATAAAAATAAATAAAAATCGGTTTTAAAATACACAAGTAACGCCCTTTCATATGATACCCCACTCAATATTGTTACCTCATTTTGAAATTTTGACAACCCGGTTTTCCCCCCTTTTTAAATAAAAATAAAAAATATTTTCAATTTTTTATGATTGCAATGGCGGCGCGCCGCAATTACCTACAACTATTCCAAATTTCAGGTCGATAGCTTTGATAGTTACTGAAATAATCGAGTGTGACAGACGGACGGACGGACGGAGAAAGTCTCACCATAAGGGTTCCATTTTTACCAAATTGGTATGAAACCCTAATAAATCCGGCGTTGTTACTCGTACGCTAGATCCGCCAGTGCAGGCGCCCCGGGAACACGCCAAGAGCAATTAGTATAGAACAGCCTCATGGGTAGTAAAGGGTTGTCCCTATATGCCTGCCAATAGCAAGTGCATTACGTGATACGTTCCAGAACTTAACATTGCAATGTCACGAATTTTTGCTCTTCCACACAAAACGCGTACTCGTCGTCGTCGTTTCAGCCGATGGATGTCCACTGCTGGACATAGGCCTCCTGAAATGACCGCCAAACGCCACGATTTTGCGCCGCCTGGCAATTTAAGTCCTACCACCTGCTTTTTATAAAATCAACAGTTCCCTGAAACTTGTATCTAAACATTATCAATTAGCTAACACTGACGCACTAACCTCAAAGGTGTTGTTCTTGCGCCTGCGCTGCCGGGGCGCGGCGGCGGGCTGGTCGGCGCGCTTGCGGCGCTGCGCGGACGCTGCGGGCGCCGCGCCGAACAGCCCGCGCTCCTCCGCCACGCGGATCATGTACTTCGCGTCCAGTCGCGTGATCTCCTGCGGGACGCCTGCTCGCGAGATCATTCATGGACCGATACTAGTTAATATACTGAACGTTACGTGCACGGTGCACTTGACATTGTGCTGTGCAATGGCCAATGAACCCTATGAAAGTGGAGATAAGAATAGAACCGATCAGGAACAGGATTAAGAAGTGCAGTCGTAGCCCTGTGACATAGGTAGTACTTTTAACAATGGTCGCAAAATGTCGATCCCATAAATAAAATAGTAGAGATAAAAAATGTATGAGAATGACATATCCGATCTCTAAATTCTCAAACTTTTTTGAAACTCGGCAGCTTTCTTTCTTTGACGATCGCAAAGTGTCATATTATGGTTATGGTTCCTACCCTGCTGGTAAATATTCTTTCTCACTAAGCCTGCTTGAAAGGCACTCTCACTAGTCACGAGTCGCCATTAGAATCTAATTAGGTATTACAGTTTACCTATATTTTGCGGTTATCGAGTTATTTTCAGCCGCAGATTCGCTTAACATTTTGGGGGTGCATGAAAGTAGTGAGATGAATAATCGCCAGGGATAAAGAACAGATGTGCGAAGTTAGGTTTTTGAGTCATCATAATATTTTATCCTTCATTCATATACTCTACTGTAGACTTTTGCCTTTCATAAAGTCTTGATAATTGTAAATAGAAATATTAACCGTTAGGTACTTATGTATTTTTTTAGGTTTGTATTTAATTTGGATTTTGAGAGCATTCTGGGAATAACATTTAGGTAGGTATTATGCAATCCTAAAAGTCGTAAAGGAAATGTCCTTTACGACTTTTATGATACTTTACGATCTACTTGTATGTTTCGAGATCGGGAAAGTTGTATCTAACTGGTAAATCTCACCTTCCTCTGAATGAGTCCTAAATAGCAGCCATCACGGTCCAATATGTAATTGATGTCCAAACCATTGCCCAAACTGGGCAACGTTTGAATTTCGAATAAATCGCACTCAGGAACCTGCATAACAAATTTGAAAAAACTGTTAGGCTGAAGTGACAGTTTAGAAAAAAAATTGGTAGAAATAATTCAACTCACGTAAACATCAGGACTGTCCTTATCAGGGTCTCGAGGAAAAGGATCGCTCTCTACCTGTACTTCTGGTATTGGCCTGGCTTTGTTACCCAACCCTAGCATCAACACATCGGCACTTTCAGCTCTCTTTTTCAGCAGAGTTTCGCCATTGGGTCTAGCGGTAATGGGTGGTGTTGACATTGGCCTCTTCTGTGTGGGGTCTTCGTGCTGAGGTTCTTCTACTGGGTCTTCCTTGTCGAGGTCAGATCTAGACCCGGTTTGGTCCAGCGATGTGCACGAGTCTGTTATTACTGTCTCTGTTACTTCCTTAGGTTTTGGCGTCTGTTGGAACCATGTGAAAAAGAAAGATGTTAGAAAATTTGTTGGTGAAAGTCGTATACTTTGTATATAGGTACGAGTATCTACTGTACACTAGATGGTCAATAAATTAAAAGGCGAATAAACAGCCATTAATGGCTACCTTGTTTTTTTCTTCAGCAAAGCGTGCCTCTCTCGCGCCAGTCGATTGGCCTCGGCCACCGCGCGGTTCACTTGTGCTTCGTTTTCAGCTTCTAGGGCGGAGTGTGTCTCGTACAGGATTAACTGGATCTGACACAGACCAAAATTATCTGATACCTATTGCACATCTCAATCTAAGACTTCGCTTGTGGAATCAGTAAGCTGTTTAATTAATAGTCGTAAGCCTATATAGCCGGTTTTGAAACTTTACCTGAGGTTTAGACAACAGCGTCTTCAGTGTTTTCTTTTGCTCCTCCAGAATGCACTGAACACGGGCTTTCCCATTTGAGTCTATTTCAGACTCTGTGAGTATCTGAAAAGAACAATTCTGTTTCACAGATATCAGACTTAAAAATCTATAAGAGTTTTTGAAAGTTGCTCTAAGAACCTTTGAAGACTTGACTTCTTTCTTATGCCATAAATACCTCTAGCATTGCCAGGTCGCCTCCTCTCCCGCACACCAAGTCAATAGGATCAGTAACGGCAGAGTAGGAGTTGGGTGGCGTGGCCAATACGGCCACTACTCCGTCCAGTGCGTTGGCAACCGTTGGCGTGTCGCCGTGCACTGGCTCGCTCACGACGCACACTGCAGCGCTGGACTGTGGCGCCTCTGATGCCTCGATGCCAAGCTCACGTAATGCGCGCACGTAGCTCTGAGTCCTAAACCAATTTAGATAAAAATCTGTAAAAGTGCTCATCTGCAAAGGAATTTTTAGTCTGAATCAGTTCGGAACTTTTCGGATGTCAGTTGTCCAAATCCACCGTTTCGTAAAAATTTAACTAAAACCAACAGATTGAACCAAAAGTATAATATATTAATTTTAGTGGGTCTATATTAGAGTGGAAGGAATACTTTTATGCCCGATAAGATTTTTTTTTCGAACACGAAAGATATTAAATTTCCTCGTGCTCGATTTTTTTGGCTTTAGGACATGTTGATCCACGTACTTATCACCAGCGCCAAACACGACCAACTTTCCCAGCTGAGGAGTGATGGGAGCAGCCGGTCCTTCGGCTTTGAGTATAGCGGCCAGCTCCTTCAGCTGCGCGGCCAAGTACGCTGAGCAGCGCGGCGAAGACGCGTGGGTTTGAGCCACCACCCCCCTCAGCGCGTTGGCGCGGAGAGCTCGGCACAGGGTGGAAGCACCTTCGCAGAACTCTCGTTCCTGGATGGGGATTGACAATTACCACCACGTGATTATTAATTAAAAACGGGTTATTTCGAGAAATTACAGGTACCTCATAGAGAAACTACCAATTCTTTGCTGCAGTGACGTAAGAAAATTTTCCGAGGAATTGACACTATAGTAAGGTATCATACAGATTCAACTGTGAACAGATATTACGGACTATACTCGTATATTCAGGAAAAGGCTTTTGTGGTTTTATATACTACTAAAGGATTACTCATCTCTTTCTTAAAATGTAATTTTGAAACCTTGGTAGTAAGTAGATAGTCACCTGCAGAACAATTATACCATCCTTGACCAAATCCAATTGTCCAATGCTGACACTATTTGGAGGACGCATAGTGATGAATCTGAAAGGATTTCAAGAGGTAGGTACACTACCCAGATAAATCCATCATTTTTGTCTTACTTTATCCAAAAACTGTTCTACCTTGGACAGACACGATCAAATCTATACTCCCCTGCACAGAGCTGACGGGAATTACTGTACGAATATCCTAATTCGTGTAGCCTCTTCACTAGGAGAGCAATTTTTCTGCGAAAAAAAAAATTGCATATATTTCGTAGATTTTGTACACCTAACGATCACTAGGTCAATTTTAAGTTTTGTAAGTAGGTACTCACTTCGCTTTAAAAGTGTTGACCCAGCCTGTTACCGTGTCCTTATTGACGCACGCAGATATCCGCTCTTCACGCAAATGTGGCGGTAGGAGTTCTGATAACCTGGTCACGTGGAATATTGGATTGAAACAGGTGCTATATTGGGGAACTGCGCAATAATCAATAGATCACAAAATTATTTTCGACGATCCGACTTTAAGAGTGAAAATCTGCATAACAATTCAAACCAAAGAAAATTACCAAAAACTTTCAAAATATACGAGTTTTAACAGATTTTTGAAAACATAATAATATGTAAGATACAATATCTTTAATTTGTGAAACATATCATACATACTCGCATAACTCATCCGATATCTCGTATCACAGAAAAATAATTTTGTGGTGACTTGAATGGTAATTTTGCTAACTAAGTAATTAGGTATGGTGTAGGAGGACAAATGGTACTTTTAAAGATTAACTTAGAGATAAAACTAAGTACGACGAAGAAAAGTCCATCGCAAAATATGGGGTTTTAAACTGATTTTGTAGTGCACCAATGGACTTCCAAAAAGTGACACTTGCTTTAATGCAGTAAGTAGGTAAGATTTTAGGACTTGGTTTTTGATGGAAACTCCAAATAGTACAATATTTACGTGAAAGCCCTATTCTTTATTCGTATCCTGGCGATGGCGGCGGCGAAGTGGATTCTCTCGTCCCATATGGCTGTCTCTACATCCTTGAAGGGGTATCCAGCATCTTCCAGCAGGCGAGCAGCGCGGTCCACCTCCGCACGGGCTCTCGACATCCAGCGCCGCCGCGCCAGCTCCATCAGGAACAACCACGTCGCATGACGATGGTCTAGGAGCTGGTAAAGTTTCATTTGGTTACAAGTTACAACTAGCCATTGCCCACTGGATACAAGTGGCGCAGGACCGTGCGGGCTGGAAATCATTGCAGGAGGCCTATGTTCAGCAGTGGACGTCCGTCGGCTGAAACGATTGCCCACGGTTTCGTCCGCGTGATATAGGTACGCTTTTTCACAAATTTCAAAGGGCACGTGTATTTCCCGTTTCTGTTCCTGCTCCCTATTCCAACCTTCATGTGCCTACTTAATACTTTCAAGGAAGTTTGCTTAAGCAATCTACCTACAGATGTAGCTATAGATTTGTGTAGAAAATTAAAGTTTTTTTAATATCCCATGGGATCTATGAACTTTTTCCGGGATAAAAAGTAGCCAAAGTTTTAATCCAGGTTATAAGCGTGATGCTGCTCACAATATGTAGGTATAACCAGAACGGAACAGAGGCGAAATTATGGGCAGAAGCTTGTTGGAGCTTGGCAACCCTCTTGATGTGGCAGAACGACATCATGAGACTGGCTACCATTGCTTGGAGTCACTGGCTACAAGTGGTCCAGTGGAAGCCCATCGGCTGAGGTCTGAGATAATGAAAATAGAGGTATCCCCGTCTTATAACTTACTATGCACTACTTGCGTAGGTACATAAGTGAAATTTAAAATTAAGGGTAAGTAGGTACAAGTAACTAAAAGGTAGGGTATAGAACGAACGAAGTCAAGTTTTTATTTCTGTTCATATCTAGATCCATGATATAGATTACGATTTAAAACTTGAAAGTTTCTAGGTAGGTTGGTTTGTTTCACCTGAAAACTTCGAGATCGGGTTACGATTTTAGTGAATAGCTGCTAAAAAAGCCTGAGTTAGAATGCTAAAAGCTGAGCTGAGCACTGTCAGTCATGAACTAACTGAAAAATTCTTCCAATCATCTACAACAAAAAAATTCCTTCCCCAAGATTCAAATTTTCAGCCTTTATAACTCATCAGTTGTATAGGGGCAGACAAGGTCGAAACAAAGTTTGTGAGCATTATTACGTCCTTAGTTGTACCTAAGCATTATTGTATTTTCTTTATGCAATGCTTACAAGTCAACCATTATACTTGGTTAGGGATCTGCTAAGTGAGCCAAGTAAGTATTTACAGGCTCTGAGGCCGCTTTTCCAATAGTTATAGCTTGGGGTCCTTATATAGGTAGGTTACATCAATAGGTCCTAACTCCTAAGAGCTAGGTATTTGGTCAGTTTATTGCCAGTTCAGTTCAGGCCTATGTTCAGCAGTGGACGTCCGTCGGCTGAAACGATTGCCCACGGTTTCGTCCGCGTGATATAGGTACGCTTTTTCACAAATTTCAAAGGGCACGTTTATTTCCCGTTTCTGTTCCCGCTCCCTATTCCAACCTTCATGTGCCTACTTAATACTTTCAAGGAAGTTTGTTAAGCAATCTATCTACAGATGTAGCTGCTATAGATTTGTGTAGAAAATCAAGGTTTTTTTTTTAATATCCCATGGGATCTATGAACTTTTTCCGGGATAAAAAGTAGCCAATGTTTTAATCCAGGTTATAAGCGTGATGCTGCTCACAATATGTAGGATAACCAGAAAGGAACAGAGCCGAAATTATGGGCAGAAGCTTGTTGGAGCTTAGGCAACCCTCTTGATGTGGCAGAACGAGATCATGAGACTGGCTACCATTGCTTGGAGTCACTTGGTCACTGGCTACAAGTGGTCCAGTGGAAGCCCATCGACTGAGTCCTGAGATAATGAAAATAGAGGTATCCCCGTCTTATAACTTACTATGTACTACTTATGTACTTAAGTGAAATTTAAAATTAAGGGGTAAGTAGGTAAAAGTAACTAAAAGGTAGGTCATAGAACGAACGAAGATAAATTATTATTATTGTTGTTGTACCTACACATAAGAAATGAATAACTATGGTTCAGAAGAACTGAATCTACTTATTTCTATTTCTGTTCATATCTAGATCCATGATAAAGATTACGATTTAAAACTTGAAAGTTTCTAGGTAGGTTGGTTTGTTTCACCTGAAAACTTCGAGATCGAGTTACCTACGATTTTAGTGAATAGCTGCTAAATTCCTTCTTAAAAGCCAGAGTTAGAATGCCAAAAGCTGAGTCAAGCACTGTGAGTCATGAACGAATTGAAAAATTCTTCCAATCATGTACAACTAACGGGGTCTTAATAGCTCATTAGTTTTGTAGGGGCAGACAAAGTCGGAACAAAGTTTGTGAGCAATACGTCCAGCTTAGTTGTACCTAAGCATCAATGCATTTTCTTTATGCAATGCTTGCAAGTCAACCATGACTTCGTTAGGGATCAGCCAAGTGAGCCAAGTAAGTATTTACAGGCCCTGAGGCCGCTTTTCCAATAGGTATAGCTTAGGGTCCTTATATAGGTATGACATCAATAGGTCCTACTCCTAAAAGTTATTTGGTCAGTTTATTGCCAGTTCAGTTTCGCAGCATATGTAGTTCTGTCGATAAGAATTCAGTGTATCTACGGATCTCCTCGTGTACTTAGTGTACTTGTAAATAAATTACATTTAAAAAATTGCGCTTGGAGAAATCTTTATTGTGGTTTAAAGCGCTTCTGACAACTAATTAATTAACCTCTCGGCTGAAGCGCCTTATCTAAACGATAACGTTCAAACTTGGCTGCCTACTAACACGATTTTTCGTGTTAATATTAATAGAATCCACTTTATCAGATCGGAAACCATCAAGGTAGGTAGATATTTCCCCAAAAAAAGCCCTCGTAAATACCGAGCTCGTTTTCGTGAACGTCCTCAAAGAAAAATACTATGTAAATGGGTTTGGTCACGAGAGAGCCATAACGTGAGTTAGATTGGCCCATATTTTTTGCAGTTACATCTTGTCGAATGTGCTTTTATCGGAGTTATTGCTCGGTAATGATATTCCTCATAACCTTGGCAGCTTTTTACGTTGATGTAACCTTCAATAATGTTTATTTATGACAAGTTCAAGAGCGTCGAGGGATTCCCTAAATTCCGAGCTGTCTACCAACATTTAATAGGCATTTACCTACAGCTAGATTGCATTTTTCTAGGTTGATAGCGTTCTTGTCTTCTGCCTTAGGTACATTTCGAAGGACCGAGTCCTAGACATGCAATCATTATTGCATGCTTTATGCATCTTCTATTAAAGTAATAAAATGGGAGCAGCAGCCGGCAGAATAGCTCTATCGAATGTTCAAATTTTTTTTTTCATAATGGCTTTGATGATGATTTTTTACACCCTACAAGTGTGAGCGACATTGCAGCCGATGATGTTAACTTGGAAGGGGTAAGTTAGCTCACCCCAAATGGTTTCTACACAGAATGGCACCAGAACGCTAAATCGCTTGGATGTGCGTTTTTGCTGGTAAAAAGCCACGGCTGAAGCCTGTCACCAGATCGGACGAAGTCTCGCATTGGAGATGATTTACCGAAATTTCGTCATACGTAGGTACCTATTTGTGATAGTATCGCGTACTTTTTAAACGAGACTATATTATATTATTAACCAATAAACCCTATAAACCTAAGCTCCTTTCAGTACAGAGTACCTAGAGCTGCTTCGTGACTAGGTCATGATTTATTGCTTCGATGCATATCAACTTCAATTTTTAAGCCAATGTAGGCTGAATATCTCAATTACCTTGCCTGCTCATAACCTATGAATTTTAACAAAATTGACCTAGTTTTAGAACAAAACACAAACCTAATTTGAACTTCAGCCCAAGCTTTGTTTTTATAAATCTACTGAAATATAGCTATGACTTTACCCACAAATTTTATAAAATCTGTGACTTTACCTACCTGAGGATAACTGCCAAAAAAGTCAATATCTTCTATTGCTTGATCCAGGATGGACTTATCTGAAACAAAAACAAAAATGTAAAAGAAAGTATACGTACCTACCCAAAACAGATAATATTTCTAATCTATGTGCTTACTCACTCACCTGCCCAAGTTCATCCTGTCACGTTTGCCGATTGGTTATTTTATATGACGTCATTAACGCCGCGCGCAATTATTATTCCTTTTGGCAGGCGCCAATTTCATAGTATTTAAATACTGTACCTATTACTGTGTAAGTCCTCCCTCCTATATTATTTAACTATCGCTGGCGACGAAATCTTTTTACGGTAATATTTCCCTCTAAGATCGTAACGCCTCATTATCTACCAAAAGACGAATATACAAATAACTAACATTAACTAACTTTGCAAAACAATAGCGCCGCGTTCGCGAGTGTTTAAATCGGCACATAATCGCGTAGGCGGGTATTGTGTGATGAAAGTTAAATAGCATTTACGAAGCCCCGTAAACTAGTTCCCAAGCTCGCGTGCTCCAATACATCGCCGTTAACGTGGTAAGAGCTCACGCGCCGAGTTACTTGCCACGACACTCACTTACGAATATTTTCTACTGCTAGACATATTTTAAAGCTTCTTTGTAAATCTGATGGTAGACCTTCTAAAGAGCCGCAATAAATTACCTACTTATCAGTCGTATCTGTTCGGGATCTCAAGAATCACTGTAGGGATTTTCATAGGGTTCTCTACAATAATAAAAAAAAAATTGAACGATATTTCACTCAAGCAAAGCATGGCTGGGATCAGGTAGTATTTGTATACCCTTTGGGATTTAGACATCTCGAAGTTAGATATCTTTTGAGCTGGCTTATCACCACAGAGTTACCAAAAGTAGCGGTTACGTATTTATCTGATTCTGATACCAATGGTTGCTGCATTTTGCATATTTTTGGTAGGTGCAGATCATGGTAGCAACCAACAGGAGCTGATTGTGTAAGGAAAACGTGAACAGCGAATTCAATCAAGAAATTGAGGCAGCAATTTAGGTAATCTACCTATTTAAAACAAGAATAGGTACTCTGTGAGGAATAGGTATCTACAAACTGTGCTACAGCTATGTAGATAGCCGATAGGTACTTTAAGTACCTACTGTGCAGTCTATTTTGTAACAGTTCTACAAATCACAATTAGAATTAAATACCTAAGCTTAAAGCTGCGGACCAGATTTTTTTGTTGGCAGCATAAAATAAGGTGTACCTACCTATTATTTAGATCAGAAACGAGTGTCCATATATTTTAGGTTACTCATGCAGCCTTCTTGCAAGGCCGCGACTCGCGCGGCGGTATACGATCAACCTATGAGAATTAAGGGCATGGGTTTTACGATCATCGTGTTGGGTGATTTACAGCAAAAGAGTCACGAACGATTTCAATAGCGCGATACTAAAAATATATTCTTTCACTCTTTATGGCTGTCTAATAAAATAACATGATTTACAATAGTATACCTCTAGGTACGGCTACGATAGAATCGATTTTCGTGTAAAAATTGTGATATTTTTCTTATCTTTATGGATAAACATGAACCACACAGTTTTTGGCTGAACTGACTTCTTAGTTTGTAATATCGGTAAAACTTTGTAAATGTACAAGTAAAGTTTCGCAAGTCAACATTTCCGAATGGTGCACCGGTGTCGGGATGAAACGTACGTAAAGCGAAAGGTTGAAAATTCTTCAATGGTATACCTAGTACCTAACTTAAAGATGTACTTACATCGGAACACGTCATAGATAAGAGAGTAGACGCATCGCATCTCTTGTTCGTCCTGGAAGTTCACATGCATCGGTGGCTTGCACAGGAGGCGTGCTGCTTTCAGTACCTTCGCAAAAAACGTATTATGTTCAAGTATGATAAGACGAACATCATGGGCACAAAAACGTATGATGTTCAAGTACGATAAGACGAAGATTTGGGGCACAAAAACGTATGATGTTCAAGTATGATAAGACGAACATCAGAGGCACAAAAACGTATGATGTTCAAGTATGATAAGACGAACATCTAGGGCACAAAAACGTATGATGTTCAAGTATGATAAGACGAACATCTAGGGCACAAAAACGTATGATGTTCAAGTATGATTAGATGAACATCTAGGGCACAAAAACGTATGATGTTCAAGTATGATAAGACGAACATCTAGGGCACAAAAACGTATGATGTTCAAGTATGATAAGACGAACATCTAGGGCACAAAAACGTATGATGTTCAAGTATGATAAGACGAACATCTAGGGCACAAAAACGTATGATGTTCAAGTATGATAAGATGAACAAGGCGTTTAACGGGTGCGAATCCAACCCTCAAAAATCACAAAAACGCATGATGTCCAAGTATGATAAGACGTACAACGCGCTCACCAGGGGCAGATCAAATCCCCTGAAAAACAGAACCATATACTAAGACTTCGCCGTCTGTCTTTTTGTCATCAGGTTGTATCTCTTCAACCGTGATAGTTACACACTTGTCACAGATGATGTATTTCCGTTATCACTATAACAACAAATACTTACCAAAAATATAATAAAATGAAGATTAAAGGGGGCTCCCATACAACAAATTTTTTACTCATAGCTCATTTGCTATACGCAGAGCTCAAATCTCCGCTATAGGCACAGTATAGACATCTCCACTACGCACAGCTCTCATCTCATCTACGCTGCGCATCTCCTCGCCGCATTGGTGGAAATAGCCAGACAGCTTCGTAACTCATCTACTTCTCATCTATTCTTATCTCCGCCACGGAATACAATAATAGTACCTTTAATGGTACGGAAGCTGTTCAATCCGCAAGATGATTTAAAAAAATGCGACCCTAGCGCTGACACAAAAGAGTGCAATTCAGTTTGCAATAGCGCCTGGCATCGCCTCCGCTATGCACCTAAAGTTGTGCTCTCTTTCTATCGCGTAACTTTATCTCTTTCGACGTACTACCTACTACTACCTTGTAATCGGGTGCATGCAGCGCGTGAAACAGACCGTACAAGAACTAATGCGTGCAACATTGCCGGCGCGCGGCAGCATCTGAAAATTGAAATTGTTAGTGGTCTTGAACAAGGCCTGTCTCCGCTAAGTCCCTCACTGACACCTTCATGCCACATAGACTATGTGGCATGAAGGTGGAAGAAGAATCATGTGCGGGAACCTGTCCAATATCCCAAGCAGGCCCCGGCGAGGTGCTGACGGCGACGGGGGGAGGCGCGTTAGGGTTCCTCGTAGCCACCACCAAGCTCCACGGCGCCCACTCCTCCGGCGGCTCCTCTGCTGGCTTGGCGTCATCGCGAATAACGCCATCCCTGTAATAGAGTGGCGATTGTCATCTATTGTGTAGGTATACAGTTATATAAGGGGTTAATCAAAGATTTAAATTGCTAGATGAGCCCTAAAACTCCAAAAACGTCAACGTTTTTGTCTTGTGTGCGACACGTTGTCACTCTCTCTGTCACAAATGAAACTACGGCATGCTGAGAGCACTCACTCAACATGTTTGTGGACTTTTTTGATGTGCTCAATGTAGGCTTAGGGCCCATCTTGCGATTTAAATCTTTGGGGTAAATTATATTTACGTTTGTCTAGGTGCATCAATCATATCGAGTCATTTTAACACAACGGGCTGCAAATTAGACATTCTTTAGTTTCAACCTGAGATTTCAATTTTCAAACAAAGATGAAGACGGGGCCCATTTTTGATTTCTCCTTTTGTATTTTACTATAAGGTTTTATGTTTTCTTTTGCTAAGATATTTATTATTTACTTCTTGATATGTTACTAGGTATATGCTATATTTAAAATGTAGATTTTGTAATATTTTTAGTTACTAAAAATGCAATATTTATTTTTTTGTGTGCGAAAATGTTTAAAGGGCGACATCAAGTTATTAACATCAACGTCAAAATTGACTTATTTGTGAGGTTTCGTAAAACCTATTTTTTTTAAACAAGGTTATTTCTTTAGACTCTAGGTACTTTATCAAAAATAGATTATTTTATAGATAAAATAAAAATAAGTTGGGTTTTCCTTCCTGACGCTATAACTCCAGAACGCACGAACCGATTTCCACGGTTTTGCATTCATTGGAAAGGTCTCGGGCTCCGTGAGGTTTATAGCAAAGAAAATTCAGGAAAAATTAAAAAAAAAAATTAAAAATTAAAAATGTTACATAAAACGAAGCCATCTGGTGGCCTAACGGAGTTCGCCGGGTTTGCTAGTTTTATAGATAATTTTTGCTTACTTTTGTTAATATTGTAATTAAGCGGGTTGGCCTTTAAATTAAAAGCATAGAGCAAAGAAAGGCAACCAACAACAATGAATATCGCTCAAACAACGCATGTGAAGGGTAAATTATAGCTTTAACCTATCACTAAATTACCCGCAAGTAGCGACCCTATGCAGCTGTCAAATTTTTCAGGACTGTGAACTTTTCTTTGACCACGGTTGTAGAAGCACACACAAGCACACACAAGGGACGAGCCAAAAATACCCTGTCCTCAGGCTTCCTTATCCCCGATTCCTTCGTCCTGAAACCGGGATATTCCCAGATGTTGCGAGGGAGATGTGCGAATCGTTAAAACTCTACGATTTCGCATTGTGAAGTCAACATCTCCCGAGGATTTCCCGGTGTCGGGAAGAAAAGAACTATCGCTATTTTGACGCCAACTGTTCACATGCCTGATGCGTCGTGCGTTCAAAAAGCGATGGTTCTGGATAGCTCGCATACATTTTTTGGGTTTAGTTCCATTTCTTTACCAGGCGTACCTTGTAGTATCCTATACCTACGAGTATTTGTCACTTGGCTAGGTTAATGTATTCAATCCGAATATAATGCGACGTTTGGAAAGATGTTTTGCAGCGAAAAGAACGGGCAAGAAAATCGGTCCTATAGGTGTTTTTTTGGACAATTTTTCTTTTAAATAAACAATAGCTACCCGGCTTATTCAATCATAGCATTTTATCAAAAAAGATCATACTTATTTGATACAATTCAGCTTTTCACATAATATTACCTATATCCTAATTTGGATAACATCTACTGATGGCCACCTTTTATGTGATTATAATCTACTTGGGAAGCTAAGCTTAGTTCATGGCCACCCTGCACTATTATCGTAGTTAACAACTTTGCTCATAAACTAACATATTCAAATAAATGTAAGTACATTGAATGTATAGGAGTAATATTATATATTCGTTGGTATAGGTATGTGGTAGATATCCTATGGGTTTATCAAAATAAGGAGGTAATAAATAATAATAGTTACTTTTACCCGTTCCCGCTCCCTTACCGTTCCAGGAAACTTGCTATACCTAACAATCGACCTATTGCCCTTGCTATAAATAGTTATAGCTATGACATTTTGAAAATCCCTTGTCAACTGTGGAGTTTTCCGGGATAAAAAGAATTACAATCCTATCTTACGTTTCTCGATTCAGTAGTATAACACACATACAAACTTCCATATACCTATACCGAAGGGTGTGTGAAACCCGCCCACTCGCATTTAGCGTGGTAGCCAATTCGTGGGAGGTCGCGGGCTCGATTCCCGCTACGGGCCACTTTGGAATTTTATAATTTATAAATTGGCTCAGGTCTGGTCCGGTGGGAGGCTTCGGCGGTGGCTATAGTTACCACCCTACCAGCAAAGACGTACCGCCAAGCGATTTAGCGTTCCGGTGCGATGCTGTGTAGAAACCGTTGGGGTTACTCTACTAAGCCCTTCCAAATACGTTAACAGCTTCGGCTCCATCATCACTTACCATCAGGTGAGATCGCAGTCAAGTACTTAACTTGTATAGTGTAAAAAAAAATTGTGGGAGGATATCTGCGTCCAGAGACATAAAAAGGAGTTCAGGGGTATAATACCCACTTACTCATTGATCTCCAACGCCTTCTGCATCTCCACCAGCATGAAGTACTGCGTGAGCCTGTACTCCTTATCGCTGGGCAGTACCAGTTTTTCCGCCTCGCTGGTGTCGCCTTCCTGGCGCGCCGCGTCCTCCAGGATGAGGAGTTCAGCCAACAGCTTCGGGTACACGGCGAATAGATTACCATCGCTGTGTTCACTGAGCGCGACCCATAAAGCGTTGGAATCGTATTTGTCCGGCATTTTGGCATTATTAAACTTTTTTTTTTAATTTAAAAATTAGAAGAAACTGTAAGTATTAAGTACGATACACCAACATCTCAAAATTCCGTGTCCGTAATTTTTATGTGTCCGTAATTTTTAGGGCGTCAAGAATATTTTTACGTAATATTTCTAATTATAACGTATTTTGCCTCTTTTCTCGCTCAGGGTTAAAGCGTAGATATCCGAGTTATAATGTATTTTATATAAGTACGTATCTACTGAGTGCGTTCCGTGAGTGCCAAACGCTAACTGACGATACGTTACTGCCTTTCTGAAACTCGTTCAGTAAAGCAACCTGTTGAGCTCTTGAGCTGTTGAATTCCAGCCCTTCTGCAGCCCGACAAGGCTCTCTTGGCACTTGAATGACATTTTCTGGAGGGCGTTGTTGTAGAAGAAAGACAGCCAGAAAATAAAATCTCCTCTATTTTACTTTAATTTTAGTTAATATTACAAAGCCAATACAACTTAGGTACAATAGCGATAAACCGAAAGAGCGAACTATCAAACAGTACCTATCATCAAGATAGCGGTGTTAGTTCCGATTTTGGCCACGCGCCAAGATAGCCTTGTCGCACTATACGGGACATTCACTCACACAAGTAAAATAGTTACCTATATTGTAATTTATAAAAGCGTCTTCACGCTACTTAGCGTAGCGCACCTCTTTCGTCATTGCATCTTACCAATTTTCTTCACCCCTGTAAAGGCAGTAAAAAGTAAGTAACCTCTTTCAAAACTAAGTAAAATAGGTCACATACTTAGGTTCTAAAAAAACAATAAAGTTGTCATTTAAACGAAGCGATCAATCTACAAATTGGAAGCTAGGAACCCACCGATTTATATTGTACCTACGGTCCGGAACCACTAGGAACCTATGAGGTACATTGAGGTAAGTACTTGGAACAATGCTTGGAACACAGTAGAGGCACCGAATATATAATATTGTAGAGGCTTGGAAGCGGTCATGTGATGACAGCTTACAAAATTACAGTCAAGTGGTCTAAAGATATTGAAAAGAAAAACGGAAAAATGTAAGCCACATAATAAGTTAAACAGCCAAAAGAAACATACCTACCATTCAACATCAGGACACTATGAATAGAATCTAGCCTGTGTAAGTGTGTAAAAACATGGATAAAGGGAAAATGGACCAGCGCCTAGTGACAAAACAAGATAGCTACGCAGAGCGAAGGCAGCTATTCAAGGACATATGGGAGACCTCGATGAATATGGACGACAAAGAGGATATCATGGCCAAGCCCAAAGTTATAAAGTAACTATTGTATGTTGTAAAGTAACTTGTGATATTTTTTCATGCATCTAAGTATACATTGTTATCTACTGTAGGCTTTCGGCAAATTAGGGCAGTTATACTTAGTAATATTATATATTCGTTGGTTATACGTTGTTACAACTCATGCTTAGCTACACAAACCAAGCACTTACCTAAGTAGGTATATATACATTTCTCTGATGATTGTCGATGGTTTGTAAGCTAAGGAGGTTATTTTAATAGGGGAATTATAAAACGAGCGAACAAAAAAAAACTTTGCGACTGATGATGACATACTGTTTTAATAACTTGAGCGGTATGAATTTGAGTACCTAAGCGAAAAATTAACTAAACTGACGACGAATATTGATTTATAATAAAATCCAGAACGAGCTTACAAAAAGTGGATTGTGATAAATCCATTTCAGATATTAAAATTTTATCCGAGCGACTTCATTACTAAGTGAGCGACTGGAAATACAGAGAGGGCAACTTCAATATTAAGATAGATTCGATTTTTCTAAGTGAGGTTATACTTAGCGAACTACTAAAAAGTTCACTTTGAGCAAAGTTTTGTAAGCTGCTTTATTAATGATTATTGGTTACTGATATTCTATTTGAGGGCTTATGTTTTTTATTTTAAAAATTATTATTATAAATCACATTTTTTTAGGTTATGTTTACGTATTTTTTGCCAGTTTGCTAATATTTTTACGAAAGATTTGTATCACACTGTCACTAACTTTCGTAAATCACTGCACAAACGACTTAGGGTCCAGGAGCGAGCGAAGCGAGCTCGGGACTTGAGGGCACCCCGACTCGGCTGGGTTAGGTGACGAAGAGGATGGCGGGGCCTGCAAGGCCCCGCCATCCTTCTGAGTGGTTATTTTCTTTTATGACCACCCAGAAATAGGAGCCCCGCGAAGCGGGCTCCGTCGACTGGCCTTTAAGAAGATTAAAGACAAGAAATGAGAAGAGGTGAAGATTTTTTAATTTAAAAAAAAACGAGGCCGGCCCACTAAGTCCAAGCCAGCACTTATTTACCAGTGACGATGAGTAGTAGGGCTCCTCATACCTATCAATGTTTCTTAGTATTAATAAGAAGTTTTTTTTTTAGTTGACTGAAGCGTCTTATTTTATTTTTTGTTCATTTGATTGAAATAAATGCATGCATATTACTTTATTTTTACGGAGTACATTGTTTTATTTAATTACCCTTATATTTCAATAATAAAATTTCTCAACTAATAAAATAGTGTTTCTTCAAATAGTTATTTCATATTATTTTTATTTTTTAAATGTGAGCTCATTATACTCTGCTCATTAGTGTATTTTTCAAAGTGGTTTTTGTATTCGAAACACTTCATTTAAGATAAAATGCCGCTCAGTATAAAAAATACATTTGCCAAATATTGAAAAAAATGCAGGACGTAACGTTGACACTCAAACAAATATTAGGTCGCTCAAATATTATGAAGCTGCTCATTTTGTATTTTAAGTAACTCAAATTAATGTTTGTAAGTTGCTGTTCTGTTGATTTCTCGTCACTCGCAGTCAGTCGCTCACATTGTAATTCTATAACCCAAATTAATTAATTTTGACACTTAGAACTGTAATTTACAGTCACTCGTTTTATTACTACCCTTTTAATATGAGGGAACGTTATTGATAGGCTGAGGAGGTTAAACTCTCTTTAATCCACTGATTACTAACCTCAAGATATGGGCATCCGAACGATCGTCCGGAATCCGAATGCCCATATGCCCATATCTATTCGATTTACGTAAACCTTTTTCATACAAGCAAACAGTAGCGCCAACTGTCAAAATACTAACTGTGCGAACTACCGCGTGGCCTTATACTGTTGGTACTAATAATCCTATACCTTCTTGTATATCTATACTCTATACTAATATTATAAAGAGGTAGCGTAACGATGTTTGTGAGTTTGTGACGTTGTAAGGGGTAATCTCTGGATCTACTGAACCGATTTTCAAAATTCTTTCACTAATAGAAAGCTACGTTATTGTGGAGTGTCATAGGCTATAATAATTTCCAAAATTAATTATGCATCTTTACTTAAACTTGAATGATGTAATCCAAGTCGTAAAAAAATTGCTTTCATCGCGTGCGCTGCGGAAACTATTGAGGATAGAACAAAAAAATGTTCTACAATATTAAAGAACGTATCAAAATCTGTAAAAAAAGTCCGCGAGAGCATATGCCTATCTCTTACGGGTAACTCACAATAACTGCTTTTACTGTTAAAATTGTGGATTAAAAATAAATAAATTTTGTAACGCTTATTTAGCCCATATGGTATTAATTTATATCTTTGTAAATATGTTTTTCAGAACGGAAATTTAATGTAAAATATTTGTGCCTTTTACGCTATACACTTTAAACAAATATCTTCAAAGATATTAGCAAAATAAAAACGCGCCGCCCCGGCCGTTGCGTGGCGATAGGAGGCTGTCGGCAGTCCGCAGTAGCTTTGCTAATGCCTCGCTCGCGTCCAGCGCTGTGAGCTGTGGCATACTATTAGGTGTTCCGTGGCTGTGGCTATAAGCACGTATAAGGCCCGGTTTCCACCAAAGCGAAGCGGAGTGGAGCTGTATTTGAGTAACCAATCACATTTCGTCATTTTAACATCTCCGAAACTGAGGGGAGAGGTGATGTTGAAATGATGAAAGATGTTGAAAAGATGAGCTGTGTTTGAATAACTAACCAGAGTTAGTTATTCAAACACAGCTCCACTCCACTCCGCTTTTGTGGAAACCGGGCCTTATGCGGGACAAACGGGCCGGGACAAAAATATTTTTAACGCGGAACGGAGTCCGCGGGCACAGCTAGTATGTATATATATTTCTATATAATCTGAATCTCGGAAACGGCTCGAAGGATTTTCATGAAATTTAGTATGCAAGGGTTTTTGGGGGCGATAAATCGATCTAGCTAGGATTTATTTTTAGAAAATGTCAATTTACCAAAAAAAATTTATAACTCCTGCGAGAAAATACCAAGCAACGTCACCCAGATATTAATAATAAATAGTGGACAATCGAATCCGGAACATCAGAGATGGCGGCGCCTTGAAAACCGGCACGCTAATAACCACTCAACCACGGACGTCGTCTAATGACACCGATAAACTGGCGACATTTTTTCGCCGTTCGCGCGGTTCGCGCCCTGTGACCTGTCTAGAGTAGATGTAAATTCTTTAATCATAATTACTTACCTGAATCTTTTTAGGACCCAAAGGTTAAACGAAATGGATCGATGTGTATCAAAAAAGAATAAAAAACAGAAACTCAAAAACTTGCGTGTGGTCTGCACTAAATTGTTGGATTTGTTTTATGAGCAGGTAAAAAAACACATTATTATTTATTCATATTTGTTTTAAGATTGTTACAAGAAAACACCAGCTGAAGAATAAAACTGAACCATACTTATATTACAACATTAAAAATTATCTAGGTACCACTACTGCCATGTACCTATCATTTAGTATGGTATACCTGTGGACATACCTACAATACCTCCCGTACGTTCTTCTTGAAAATTTTTCCTATTACCTACTAAGGTCTTAAAAATTAAGTTATAACTAATTTTCCTCTTTATGCTCTATATTTTCAGATGGAGGCAGGAGGAAAATCTTCATCTCAATCAGAACCAATTGAAGAACCTAAAGTCAAGAAGAAGTTGAAGGTGAAAACAAGAAATGAAAAAAAAATAAGCCTGATCGCGCCAACAATCGATGCCAGGCACCAGCATAGAGTAGTATGGTATGGCACCAGGCACTGATCTCTATAGATTTATAGAATGGAGATCAGTGACGCCGGCTACCGACCAAAGACATTCGACATCGAATAGAAAACTACCGCCGCCAAAGAAAATTACAAAATACACCTCTCTTAAAAAGTAACACGGACAAACATTTCCTTACCGACCACTTAAATAAAAACTCAAGAATAGTACCGAAACGAGCGGTTGTTAAAACGAAAAGTACCTATACTTATACTATAGGTACTAGTCAGAAAAGCTCGCTGAAAATACCAACAAATAAACCGCTAGTTTTATTTTAGGTGACCTGCCTATTACTAATTACCTTGATCAACTAAATTTTTTGGATATCAATAATGTAAAACTGTACCTATATTTTAATATTCAAATAAAATATATCTCATCGCATAAACGGCTGTATAATCATTTAAGGGTTTTGCCCAATAGGCGACCACGCTGGGCAGACGGGTTAGTCGCCCGCAGGGCTATGCTGGTCGCACCGGTGTCGCTGCTGCCCGACACCGGTCTGTTCTCATTTCCAGCACAGCCAATCCGGAACGATTATAACCGCCATTCGCCGGTCGTCATCGCCTCGTCCGTTGATCAGCAGGGGGACCGCGGGCAGGTGAGGTTGACGATTGGGGCACTAGGATGGAAGTGCGCCCCCATTACCCCCCAACATTAAAAGAGTCGTGGGAAGGCGCTGGATACAGTTAGCGCAGGACCGTGCGGGCTGGAAATTATTGCAGGAGGCCTTTGTCCAGCAGTGGACGTCCGTCGGCTGAAACGAACGAACGAACGCATAAACGGCATGCTCGCAAAACTCAGTGCTTTATATTGCACCTATAACTAATAAGCCCACTATTCGCGGAAAACTAAATAAAATTAAAACGTACTTACGCGCATACATATTATTATAAATTATAATTCATTGTATCTGCATTACCTATTTCAAATAATCGGCCAGGTGCGAGTCGGGCTCACAGATCACTATATACTTGTATTAAGTAGTCTGTAACTAAGCGCATTCCTGGAACTAAAGCTGTCATAGGCCTGGTCGCCGGTCGGGCTCGCGCACTGAGGGTTCCGTACTACTTTAGAAAAAGTTAAACCATAAGGCCCAATGACGAAATACCTACGTTGAGAGGACGGGAACTTTGTGACGCACATATTATGTTGAAACCAAAAATTTCTCAAATATGGCGTCGCGCGTCATACATTTCGGCGAGCATTTCGGTATTTCCTTGGTATTTCGGACCACTGACAGCACTTACCCTACACTTACCGCTGTTGGTCGCATACATTAGCGCCATTGCCCATTTTACAGAGTTGACAACTTAAAAATCCAGCTTTAGGGCGGAGCCTAAAAATATATGCGTGACGTCACTAAGGGCTCATCCTTTACCTATGTTACAACTTACATCCAACGATAGATATTGTGGTCTGTGTTTGCAATGACAACTGACGTCTGACAATTATACCTGTCATTTTCTGTCATCAATCTCAAATCAACTCATCACAGTGGATTTGTAATTTGTTGGAGTTTGCGATTTTCGAGAAAAGAAAAGCATCAGCTATCACCAGTCGGCAGTCACCAAGATATAGCATCTAAGAATGCATTGAACGTTAATTATAACGCGCAATCCGGAGCTTGGTTTTGGTAAAATACTAGAGTTTCGATACACAAATAGTGATGCACAAATATCAGTTGTTACTTTGAGAAGTTTGTTTGACAAACGCCGAAGTGTTTTCCGTGATGATGTGAACCAAAACAGTAAAATATCACAACGATTATTTCGTGTTCTTGTGGATTTACGTTATAGATGATATAGAGCAGGAAACCGATAATGTCGGAGTACGACTTGCAATTCCAAGCGGACCTAGAAAAGGCACAGGCTTTGAGTTTAGAAAGTTTGGCATTGGAGCAATTCCGAAGGCAGAAGCAGCTATCTAGTGCAGGTAACTGACGTAATCTTGTTTACTCCCGCACAGATAGGATGATCCAAGGCTTATTTTTTAGTTCCATACTTGTTGTCACTTTTATTGTTATCTCACGTACCTGTGTTGTAGAATGAACTCTTTGTTTTGTTGGCCAGGCACTCTACGTACAGCATTTTTGTTCTTAGTAGATCTTTTAAAAAATGTACTATGATATATCATAAAATATTTAAACCTGAATTATACTTGGCTGCTACATGGAACTCCATGTCAGCCAAGTATAATTCAGGTAATGTAAGTTAGCCCTGATTATTATTAATTGGTATTTTCATTGAGTCATTTTAACGTTTTACATTATCATTAGGTAGCCGCCAGCGATGGAGATTGAATTGAGAAATGAGACCATTTGAGAACATGTGAAGCAACAGACTTTCTAGTTATGACTGATTTTGTGTGCACATACCCAAAAAACGCAACCAAAATTGAAATAATGCTGTGGGGGGGACGCCTCCATTAATGGGGGATTTTATGCTTGTAATGAGCTATAGAACACGGTTCAACTTCGACACCTGACCTGTAACGCACTTTCAGCCACTTAACTTATATTTTCATGAAAGTTTTTTATGTAATACACTTCTCAATGTTACTAGCTTTCATAAATAACTAAAATTAACGAGAAATAATAAGAAAAATTATTATTATAAATCACATTGTGTTAGGTTATTTCAGACAACATTTTACGTATTTTTTGCCAGTTTGCTAATATTTTTACGAAAGATTAGTATTAATATACTTCACACTGTCACTAACTTTCGTAAATCACTGCACAAACGACTTATGGTCCAGGAGCGAGCGAAGCGACTTGAGGGCACCCCGACTCGGATAATTTAGGTGATGAAGAGGATGGTGGGGCCTGCAAGGCCTCCTTCTGAGTGGTTATTTTCTTTCATGACCATTTTCTAGAAATTTAGTATACAGACGGTTTAGGGAGCGATAAATCAATCCATAGCTAGGATTCATTTCTAGAAAATGTAAAAAAAAATCAAGCAAAGCTTGGTCACCAAACTAGTTTTTTTAACTCTTCAAATGTATATCAAGACAGGCAATAAATATATTAACCAAATTGAGTATGTTTTAAATTGAAAGCATGTGAAATGGTGTTGTTCAGATTTGTTGAATTGGGCTCATAATAATTGATAACAAGGTTATCAATCTGAGAGAGGAAGTGCAGTTCAGTGGCCTGTCTGGGAACACTGGCAGAAGAAGTCTGGAGATTTTTAGGGTTCTGTACATAAATTTGAAAAAACATGACAACTCAACACTCTTATAGGACTACTGTTGTGTGTCTGTCCGTCCACTATGTATGGTCAAAAGCAAAACGTGGGTGGAGCTATTAGTTGAAATTTTTTAATGCTAGCGGACCGGGCAAACATTGTTTTGCCATTTAGGGGTATGAAAAATAGATGACAACATGCTCTCAGACCAAGTGATCATACTTTGAAAATTTCATAACAATGGGTCGAGCCATTTTGGAAGAGTTCGGTATCAAAGAATGGCACAAGAATTTTTATATTAGACTAGCTGACCCGGCAAACGTTGTTTTGCCATTTAGGGGTTTGAAAAATAGACAACAACCTGCTCTCAGACCCACTGATCATACATTGAAAATTTCATAAGAATCGGTCGAGCCGTTTTGGAGGAGTTTGGTAACAAAGATTTGTGTGAGAATTTTATATAATAGACTAGCTGTTGACTTAAATTTTTTTTCATTGTTCTAAGCCAAGGGGAAGTCTCCGATATCTTTTGAGTTTGCGAACTGCAGAATAAAACGATTGACTCTGTCACTTTTTAAAAAAGAAAAAGTTTATCTCCATTGGTAATCACACTTAAAAATAACTTATGCCATGCAAGGGTAGCTGTATACTTTACAAATTCCACCCCTCATAGGCTAGCACTGGAGGCTTAGTTCTATTTTTGTTTATTGCTTTATCTACAAGGTGAGATATAATTTTATCTTATCAAATGCACAAAATTCGTCAGCCAAGCATATTCTCATATCATAATTTAAAAATTACACCTGTACTATCAAATTCTAAAACTTTTTCACTTACAAGCATATAAAAAACTAGCTGTTTTAATAATGGACTAACTACTTAGTGTAAATAAAATCTTTTTAAATTCTGAATTGAATGTCAAATTATATTCAAACTTTCATTTTTGTAGTACTTTTGTGATAAAACATCTGATAATAAATATGATAAAAACAATTGATACCACTGTGATGAGCTATGTATATTTCACTATATCTAAAAAATTTATATCAAAGTAGTGCATTAATATAAAGCGACCTAAGCAATATATTGGGAAAATACCCACTTGCGGATATTTTATCACATTAGATGTTGAATTTTCAAATGTCTTTTCTAGGCAATCTGTCTATATTAGATATAATGCCAAAAATCTGTATAGTTTTTAGCCCAATCTGTTTAATGGTTTGAGCTGTGCATTAATATTCCAGTCGGTCAATTTCCCCTTTTTGCTGACATGACAGATTTTGTCCTGTCCTTTTTTTTAATATTGCAAAATTGTAGTTTACAGAATATATTAAGATGTTATAATTAGGTACATAAAGAGTCTTTCCACAATCTACCAATACATGACATGCAAAGTGCTTACATACAAATCAATAACTATAAAACTTTGTCCTGAGTGATTGACAGACCTGAAGCTACAGCCCAAACGGCTGAACATACGAACTTGAAATTTTCAGGTAGGATTCTTTGTGAATTCCATTAACGATATTAAAAAAAAGCTTACGAACTATGTTCAGCCGACTGGCTGGCTTTTGGACAAGCTACAGCCTAAACGGCTGAACATACTTCGTAAGCTTTTTTTAATGGCAAATCAACGTTTGCCGGGTCAGCTAGTTAGTCGATATGTTATAGATTGTAAGTTGTGGTATTTCTCGGCGGAGTGAGTTTTATCGGTGCGTCGCAATCTTTCAGATAATGGCCAAGATACGGGCAGCGCCAGTGTCCGGCGGCGCGAGGACAGCGACGCACCGCCGCCCGCACTGCCGCCGCCGCCCAGGAGACCGCCCCGGAGGACATCCACCTCGGAGAGCTCTAGGTATGATCCTCAATGATTACCCATGAGGGTATTGCTCGTTTTCACCAACATTTTAAGAAACGCCTAAGCCCGTAGGTGACAGTTGTTGTAAGTGAAAACTGTCACCTATCGGCTTAGGCGTTTCTTAAAGTGTTGGTGAAAACGAGCCTTTAACGTGAAATCAACGGGTCTGCCCGCGAAATTCAAAATTTTCGTGGTTTTTTGCAATTTGTACGCTAATTAGACATGATAGGCTTACGGCAATCAATTTGCGAGAATGACAGTATCATCTTTACATGATTATATCAAAATCTTTGCATAAAAATGTGTATCCTAGGAAATTAGTCCGAGTATCGAGTTTTATGTGAGTAATTCGCAAATCTTGGACTAATTTCTTTAACTCGACACTTTCGAGCAGAGATTTTTATATAAACACGAAGAAGATATTGGGATTATCGCAATTTGACGGGCATAAGCCTATAATGTCTTATTAGCTTAAAAATCACGAAAAACCACGAAAAATTTGAATTTCGCGGGCACACCCGTGGTGTGCTCCTTAAAGTTTAAAATAAGATGCTTGGATTCCTCTCTAAAACGGATAGATACTTTATTGAAGAAAATGCCATTTCCTCAACTATACTGTTAATGTTATACACCTTATAATATCTTTTTAGCTTTTTTAATTTGGGGCAGGGTAGTGCAGGTTTTAATTGTTTCCGTTCTTGTTTTGTTATATGTACATATTCTGGTTATTATGTAGATATGCCGCAATTAAATTGACCCAAAATAGCGGCCGTTATAGCACAGCTACATTGCCCCGCGCCTCCCTTAGCGCGCTGCCTCTTGCGGCGCCCTCATACTGCTTCTCAGTTGACACCCGGTAATGTGTTCCGTGCTGGGTTCAACTTACTACTATACTTTGTTTGTTATACACGGTGAAAAATAAATGGTCTGTGATGTGAGGCGAGGTGAATCGCTATTCGCAGTACTTGCAGTACTTTGCAATTTATTTTGACCCTAGTAGTAAAACAAAAAAATTTTATTGTCGAGAAATTTTGTTTTCAAAAATTCGCAAACCAGTAGTCACTACTATTGGTTATCACATTTTCGAGTTTATCTCGATTTTTTTTGCAATAAAAATAAAAATGCTTACTTTTCCGATACAGTGTAGGTACTTCGATAGTACTGCTGATAATGATTAACCCTGCTTACATCAAAAACCATAAATTTTTCACCTTGTACTTGTCAGGTCTACGGGAACGAGCCCGACGCGTAACACAAGCAGCGACCTGATATCGTTCACGAGCCCCGCCAGCAAGACAGCGGCGAAAGACTCCCATGCCTCGCTCAAGGAGTACATCGACCAGATTAGCAAGTACGACTTGTTATTGATTAGCTCACCCGACAGACGTTCTGTCTTAACTATCACTGGACCAACTAAATCACCCACGAGTAGTTTGGAAAAAACGTCTTGAATTTGAACTCTTTTTTTATCTTACCCGCTCGGAAAAAAGATCTTAAATACCAAAAATGCGGAAAGCATTTTCAATTTTCCCTGGGGCAGAAAAACAAAAAATAATGTGCCTTTACAAACTATCAGGAAGAACATTTTTTCTAAACCTCTTCAAAAAAATGTCTTGAGTTTCAGTTATTATACGAGAATACGTCATGTTTGAATTTGGAAATACTTTTCTGCCCTAGGGAATATCGAAAATGCTTTCCCACCCTAGGGAGAAATGAAAATGCTTTTGTGGCCTAGGAAATATAATAGCATTTCTCGCCCGCAACTTGGGTATTAAATGGTCTCTTTTCCGAGCGGGAGACTTGAAAATAACTATTTTAGTTACTTGATACCAGTTATAAGGTACAAAACTGTACTGATTCAAAGTTCAGTATTGAGTCATTTAATTTAATTCGCCTTTACTACCAAAGGAGACTATTTTTTTAGGCTTTAAAAATACAAAATCTAGCAAGACGATTGTTACTCAAAGGAAATATTACGATAAATTCTACAGTTATTATGTTTTTATTGTTTCGTAAATTCGCTTTATATTTATCTTATCTTCGAGAGTCTTAATCAAATTTTAATTACAGATTGGGTCAACAGACTGAAGAGATTACCTTGAATACGCCAGAACCAGTTCCCGCTATGAACAACCAGTACAACCAGCGGCCGGGTTACCCGTACGCGCCTTACAACTATGGCTACCCTCCCTACACGCCAATGGGACCGTACCCGACCACACCCTACGGAATACCATCGCCAATGCCCATGGGTCCAATCCCCAACTACGCGTACTACCCCCAAATATTGGCCCAACAAGACCAACCGCCATACGTGACCGCCAACCCGCCAATATACGCCCCGACTATTCCGTACGCACAAACCAGAATGGCCACCCCGTCCCCCTACCAGCCGGTCACATATCCCCCCCAAACACCTCAACCACCCGGAGCATACAACTACAACACAACAAACTTAATATCAAGGCCCACGAGACCCGCCTCGATATACCCCCAGCTGAACCAAATGCCGAGATACGTCGCGCCGCCGAACAACGCACAAACGAACCAACTGAATAACAATAACAATAACAATAGTATTAAAACGCCAGTAGTGAAGAATGAACCTTCCAGAGAAAGCGTTGAGAGCAACACCTCGAAGAAATCTGATGGGGTATGGTATATTTTGAACATATTATAACTATTGCACGCTGGGCGAGATGAGAGAGGGAGGGTTGGTTCTAACCTCTCACTGGCACTCGCAGCTACTCGCCTCGCCTCGGCCAGCGTGCGGAGCTAGCGAAACAAAGATATTTACTACTTTTAATAGCAATCACAATAAAAAAAATACCGGCCAAGAGCGAGTCGGACTCGCGCACCGAGGGTTCCATACCATGAAAGAAGTAAAACATTGAAAGAATCACTTTTTTTCATGAATTTACGAGTATAATTTACATGTAGGTACTATTGTTGGCAAACCGCAAACGTAACTTTGTTTTTGGCGGATTATTGTAATTATCAAAAAAAGTAATTATTTCAGATTTTTCGATTGGTAAACTTCGGAGATAAGGGGGGGGACGGTATTTTTTTCGACAGTTTGCCCAATAAATCAAAAACTATCAGGCATAAAAATTAATAAAAATTAGTTTTAGTATACACAAGTAACGCCCTTTCATATGATACCCCACTCAATATTGTTATCTCATTTTGAAAATTTGTCGACCCGGTTTTCCCCCCTTTTTAAATAAAAATAAAAACAATTTTCAAATTTTTACGATTGTTATGACGTCGCGTCACTATTACCTATAACTATTCTAAATTTCAAGTCGATAGCTTGAATAGTTACTGAAATAATCGAGTGTGACAGACGGACGGACGGACGGACGGACGGACGGACGGACGGACGGACGGACGGAGAAAGTCTCACCATAAGGGTTCCATTTTTACCAAATTGGTATGGAACCCTAATTAACGTTAACATGTTTGTATGGAAAACTGTTAAGTCTCACTGTGCCCAGTAATTTCTTCGGCTACATAATACACTTATATTCTGCTTCGAAAAAAAAGGCTAATTTCTTTCACTATTCCAGTCGAACGAGGCCACTGACGAGTTAGGAAACCTGCCAAAATCGATGAACCTGATCGACTTCGGCGGCCGCAAGTCCAGCGGGCAAGGTAGCGTAAGAGTCAGTGTGTTAGAGGCGTTTGACCCGCTCCTACTAACTGAACAGAATCATTCGGGTGAGTGGTTTGTGTCTCATTCCATCTATACATCGCGCAAATCTTCTTGAGCTCTGCTCTAGCCAGTTAACTATGAAGATTTGCGTTCCATACGTGAGCCCAGCCTAGCTAACGTGGTTGTAAGTTTTCTATTAAGCTTCCCACAGCCTCGAGATTAGTAATATTATGTATTCGGTGAATAGACATATACGGGATCCGGCGGACCACGCGAAAAATGTCTAGTCGGTGCTACAGGCTGGGTTCACTGTACACATTATATTTATGAGGTGGATGGCAGAGGATCTATGAAATAATATGCTCTTAAACTGTGGACAAAAATGATTATCTATTTTATTATATAATTTCCAGTAAATATTTATATTTATTTAATACTAGCTTTTGCCCGCGGCTTCGCCCGCGTGAATTTCGGGGTTTTACAAATCCCGCGGGAGTCATGGATTTTCTGGGAAAAAACTGTTAACCTAACTTCAGAAACACGATTGGATAAAAATTTCTCGCCCAAAAGTTCTCCCAAAAATTGCTCCAAAATCTCCATTTTTCTTATTTCCATCGAAAACTATGATAGACATAATTGTAATTTTTGTTTTAATGTATCGGTAAAAAATAATTCCCAAAAACGCTCAGAACGACATTTTAATAACTGGCTTAGTTTTTGAAGTAATTAGGTAAAACATTGTTTTTCTGTTATATTCTTCCGCAACGCTGCATACTAACCTAACCCACCAACGTATTCATAAGAGTGAGAAGGACGAAAATAAAATCAACGTATCCGCTTAAGAGCTAAATAATTTCAGAACATTTACCTTATAGGTATCCATTTTCGCATTTATAGCATAATTACTATCACATATCCTATTGCTCAACTAAAACACATATTTTTAATGGCGGAACAGCTCTAATTTCAGAAACTATACAGGAACAAATTTTTAGTAGGTATGAATTATGATTAACCTGTATCCCATTGCTTGACCAAAACACACATTATAGGTAAATAGCGAAAAATTTGTAGTTGTATTTTCAGAACCTATATGGGTAGGTACTCATTTCCACATTTATATCATTACTAATTACTATACCATATCCCATAGCTCAACTAAAACATACATTGTCCGTAACGAAACAGATGTTAGTTCAGAACTTATATCATATAAGTACCCGTTTTCATAGTTATAATATTATTAACCTGTATCTCTCATTGCTCAACTAAAACACAAAATGCTAATAGCGAAACAGTTGTAATGTCGGAACCTATAATACTTGTACCCATTTTCACATTTATAGCATTATGCATTATTTATAGCATTACAGCATTATTATTTATAGCATTATTATCCCATATCCCCTTGTTCAACTAAAACACACTTGTCAAATTCGTACAGTGCTATGTTCAGAACCTACATAGTGGCCATTTTCACATTTATAGTGATAATATCATCAGTTTTTGCCCGCGTCAAATTCGCTTTTTCATGAATCCTAAGGGAAACGTCATTTTCCCGTTATCGTTCCCTATTCCAACCTTTAAACATGCTTTCAAGCAAGTTCGCTTGAACAATCTATTTATAGATGTAGCTATAGATTGCTCTAGAAAATTTGGTATTTTGAGTATCCCACGGGAACTATGGATTTTTCCGGGATAAAAAGTAGCCTATGGTTTAATCCGGGTTATAAGCTACCTATGTTCCAAATTTCAGCTAAATCGGTTCAGTAGTTGAGCCGTGAAGGAGTAACAAACATACACACACACAAACTTTCGCCTTTATAATATTATTAGGATTTAAATAGTTTCTTAAAGATGTTAAATGTTATAACTATTCATTTTGTCTACTTATTTAATTTACGAGGGTTCCAAAGCTCCCTGCACTTAGAAGCCCACAACAAACTCAAACAGGTTTAATTTTTTGTTGTCACTATTTTACAGCAGTTCACTATCACTCCCAAGGATTTGATTCATGTAAATAATCTTTAAAACTAACCTCTATTCTTGGTTTCATAAAAATTTTGATTTACGAAACATGTTTACAATATGAAAAATATTAAAGAGTACTAGAATTTTTTAATATTTTGCCATCCTATCTCAAAACCATTTTTCAATTTCCATTTTCATTTTAGCAATAGAAACTCATTTGAAAATCCGTGTGTATATCAAATCATTATAGATGTCATCCGCAGTGTTGGATTTAAAAAAAATGTAAACGCCATGTTGTGAATGTTTGTTTAGATTTTGTTTTTGGGTTCATCCCACTTCTGATACCATTATTTGCTTCGTCGAATCATTTAATGTTCTTCAAGCGAGGTGTTCATTTGTAATGTGTTTTGTTAATAATATTTGTTTGGGTTTGATAGTATAAGTTCACATGCATGGTGTATATTTGTGGCGACTGGCTGGAGATACAACAACATTGCCCACACATTAATTGAAATTTATATATACTTTGGATAGACCATAACTGCTATTTCTACGATTTGTACATCTCCTGTACTGGAAACTCGACTTTATTTTTAAGACAAATGGGAACGCAATATCGTGTAATGTCTCATATACAAATATTGTTTTTGGGTAGAGTATAATAATTGGTTTTGGGTAGAGTTATTTGGACCAATCATTACAGTGTACACACACACTACATAATATTATTCTTGTCTAATCTTAGGACCTTTTCTACAACTAGCAGTCATAATTAAAGTTTTTGTTTTGAAATTTGGAGTAACATTTTTTGATATTGAACTTTAATCCAATACAATTTAGAACACAATCAAATCGATCAAATATTCATAATATCTTGAATCGGTTCATCGTGAGTATCGAGTAGCGAGTCGTATGGTTAATCACTTGTCTCGTCGCGATGACATATGCCAAAAGGGGCCTATTAAATTTTGACATTTTAGGTGTTAAAATAGTCACGTCAAAGCGCAGGCGCTCACAATTAAATATTTGAAATTTATGTCTTACGTCTTACCACATTTCTGCCTACAGAGTACGCGTCAAAAAGTGAATGTTCGAGCGTGTACGAGGAATACGACCCCTTGGACTTTCTGTACGGCGAGACGGAGCTGCGCGACGCGCCCGTGTACGCCTCCATCAACAAGCGCGAGAGCGTGGTGCTGCCGTCGCCGCCGCCCAAGAAGATCCCCAGCGTACCGGCTGTTGCTAAGAGGCCTACTACCGTGAGTACTAGTTTATTTATTTATTGATCTTAAAGACATGCCATGTCTATCCTCTGCGGAATTAAAACCTGTGTTGCTGAGGTTCCTGGATGGTAATTTTAAGATACTTGGGTACAGTTTTTGAAATCACACCTGAGAATATACAATTAAGTTTTAAGTGTCCGTTCAAACTTTGTGTCACACGAAACTCAAATCTTTTTCCCAAATCTTTTTACATCTTTTCAGGGTTCCATACCCAAAGGGTAAAAACGGGAAATTTTCACAGATGATGTATTTCTGTTGCCGTTGTTATTTTTTTAACGACAGTTAAAAAAAAATTGAATAAGGACTGATTTTTCAATCGTGAGATAAACGTTAACTGGAGCATAAATGTGACGTATTGTCAGATTTTGTTGTATGGCATATGTTTCAAATTGATTTCTCAGATAGTTTATCTGGCGATTGAAGAATCGGCCCTAAAATAAATATTTAAGGGGATAATAACCGTGACGTCTCATATTCAGTCAGTAATTATGAAGGCTGAACTAATAAGATATGTATTTTTACAAGATAAATATTAAAATTGTTTGAAAATTCTTTTACAGAATAAACTGTATGACTGTATAGTAAGATCGCGGACAAAAAACTACGACAGCGAGCACAAGGCATTTTTGAAAATGGTTATTGATGTACGAAGTAAGTATTCAACATAATATTAATTTCGACTTAGTGTAATGATAGAGGCCATGCTCACTTATAACGTGATCGCTACCTCTACAAGTAGACGTCAAGACGGTAATATTTCAGACGGTCGCCGCGCGCCGGGCAAGTCGGACGCGCTAGTTCTGTACCGTTTAATTTACGCGCGGCGTGCGCCGTCTGTTATAACTATAGATACGAAAATGAAGCCAAATTGTATCGCCTTCGGCTGTCTTAAAAATTATAAGCCTATTTTTGTTTGAAACGTCTCTAGTTTAGAGGCAGTCCTAGTACTTATACGTAAGAGATAAAGCTACGCCATAGAAAGAGATCACAAGATTTGCGTTTGTTGCGTGCTGTTTTCGGGGCGGAGCCAGGCGCTATTGCGAACTGAATTGGACTTTTTGGGTCAGCGCTAGTGTCGCTATTTCTTTAAATCATCTCGCCGAGTGAGCCTTCTGTACCTTAGTACTATTATATATTCCGTGTCCATAGTGAAATCATCAATAACGTAAGGTGTCGGTCACGGTAACAGCCTGTTATGTTACCTTGAATTAAAAAATATTAACGCGTTAGGCGTTTATGAGATAGGTGAAATCCATTGAACTCATTACTGAAGGTAACCGACATCTTTGTTACATAAATACATTTCAATCCACGAAGCCGCGCCCCACTCTGTCCAAATCGCTTATGTTTTATTCGATTCGTATGGAGTTTGACGGAGTGTAGCGCGTCTTCGTGAATTAAAATATCTATAACTGAGGGGAATGTTGCTGGTTACTTTAATAAACTCTAGAGATTTAAAGATGTTTTCTTTAGACTTTGAATAATATTGTTACTAGCCAGAAATGAAACACGCCTCGTCACATCGCACATTTAATTATATTGTCTAACTTTGAAATATCACAGTAATACATAACAATAACAAATTAATCACAGTCACATTTTTCACTGGTACACATCTAATAATGCCCGCACGCCACGCCGCTCGTCCGTTTTAAGGACGCTCACCCACCACACCTCTCTTCTCGATTCGTATCGCCTCCCCCCGACTCTTGTCGGCTCTGCTCGCCGGCACGCGTCGCACCTCGACAACTGCTCGTTACAATATCCTTTACTTGTTATTTACAGAAAGGTTCAGTTACACGGATGAGAAGACGAATCCGGGTCACGTGATCGCGGCGCGCTCTGGCGGCAGGTACCCGCCCAACACTAGCATTAAGCTTCTAGTCTACAACTCGCACACTGACGAACCTATTACTTTCACGTCGGATGGTAAGAATTTTAAATAAATATTTTTGAATTTTTTTATTTGTTGTCTGTGGTGCTTTTGGAACACGATTATTTGAAAAACAATGACTGCAGACAGGATAATGACTATGGATATATGGAATCCCGTACCAAGCTGATTTAAATCCAATCTTTATTTTTTAAAGACTAAGGTCTCCACATTAACTTCTACAATTATTATTGTTTTAATTAACATCCGGATTTCAACCATAGACAAATACTACTTTTGATTGTGCTTCTCAATAAAATCTGTATGATAGGAACTGTGTATTGAAAAGAAAGTAACTTTTTGTATGAAAAACAAATTCCTAGAGCCAATCTATTTTATTTTCCTAAAATATTTTGGTTTTGATTCAAGAAAATACTTGATACAAGCATCGAGCGCCGCACACAACTCTTACAACTCTCGACGCACGTTTCGTCCCGACACCGGGACATCCTCAGGAGATGATGACTTTACAATACGAAATCGTGTAATACATGTGTATGATTTTTTTTAGTCGAATCAACCGTGGAGCATGTGATATTAACAATAGTTTGTTCACTCGATGAAGATATACGGGAGGATATGTCTGGATACATGTTGAGGGTAATTTTCTTTATATTCCATCTTTAAAATTTTGCCAACGCACTCGTGAGAAATTATTTACGATTTTTAAAATATCGCGGGAACTATGAATTTTCCTGGGCCTAAGTAAAAGTAAAGTAACCTATGTAGTCTATCTCCAATGTCTGAACAGGGGGCCTACCACCGTGTCCTAAAGTAATATTATTGTAATATTGTTTTAAAATTTCCATACTGACATTGTATGAAAATGTCTAAACAATATTACAATAATATTGCTTTAAGAGCGGCCATCCCGGTAGATTTTCCATACAAACGCTCGTACGCGATTATGGCGTTTTAGCAAAATTTTCTTGAAATATTTTTAATAAGAAGTTACCTTGCACACTATATCTAGGTTTGTATAGAAACAAAAATTGAAATTTATTTGCAACGAATTCAGTACAAGCCTCCAAAAATCTGCATTCTTGCAGAAATTTTACATAAACTGGTCGTTTCGCTTAGCTCATATATTGCAAAATTAAAAAAATACAACTCTATAGAAACCTCGTGCAACTAATGGAGATTTGAAATAACAAACATTATTTACACATACTTGTAAGGCTTTTTCAAAATCGCGTATTTCCTGGAACACGTTTCATTAAATTTTTCCACTGTTTTCTTTTTCCCAAACGCCCGACCGACGACGCGGGCGTTATATAATTTTTTCCACAGTATATCTTTTACTAGGATTGCGTTAGACTAAACAGCAAGCCTTTAGACCACGCATTCGTTGAACTTGGATCGTCCGGGAAGGGGCCACTTAAGTCACGATGGTAGGCCCCCAGGATAGTAAATTCTAAAATGACGGCCATGTTAAATGTATGATTTTTTTTAAATATCATATGATATCACAGACCTCAGAAACAAATATGGACCGGCCCCATCTACAAAATTAGCGTGACTAGTGGCGCATAAGTTGGCGTCACCAAGGGTACGTTACTCAGTGTACATGAACATTTAACAACAAAACTTAGCGCTCATCATGGCGCCGCATGTCACGCAAGGCTGATTGATTGGGGCGTCTCCCTAGTTTTGTTATGATGTGTATTTGATTGCAAAACCTTATGATATATTTCAGGTGTGGGGTGCCAAAGAATACTTAACTCCAGGCAGTGTACTCAGCGAATACGACTACATCCGCGAGTGTGTACGGTTAGAGAAAGACGTCCGTCTCTGTCTATCCGAAGGCAAAGAGACCTCACTGGCGAGGACGGAAAGAGATGACGCTAGAGACGCGCATCTCGCTTTAGACGACTTGATATCAACGCAGCTGGGCGCTATGCCGATGTTGTCGTTTGATAACCTTTCCATTCTATTAGGTAAGTAGGCACATACAGTCATTGTAACTATTTTATTCTTATCTGTGACAGTCTGTATTCGCCAGTAAATATTGCACATTGGTCTTTAACCTCATCTGCAACTCTCTGTCAATTCTCGAGAGCGCCTTATCCCTAAGTTTTTATGAACCTAAACGTTGTGTTCTCTTTCTGTCGCGTTACTTTCCCCTCTGTCTCTTTCCGGCTCGCTAGCTCCTTAAAAAACCGCTGGGCGGTCGGCGGTATGTTACAAGTACATACCGCCTCCGTACCTACAGTCAGCGAAAACCCCACTACGTTACTACGAGATTCAAAACTTTATTAACTACATTGATTATGATAACGGCTCGTCCGTTGATAACAGAATGCGTATATTTTCTATTGCCGCCTATAGCCTATACCAACTATTTATTGGTATAATAAATTAATTTGTTAAGAGATTTTGTACAAGACCACCATTTTCTTAAAATTAACCAAATACGTGTACAGAAACCCTGGAAGGCGAACTCTCCCGAGCAGTGGGCGTGCTGGGTGCGGAGGGGGTGTGCTCGCCCAACGCAGTGTTCCAAGCCGTCAAAGCGATCTGCGCGCTGGCGGGCGGCGTGGAGACGCTGCACGTCACGCACACGCTCAACGCCTTCTCCCAGGCCTGTACCGCACAGGTGGGCATACAAACAAAGTTTGTACCTTTTTTTATAGTCATTGCGAGCAAAAGAGCGGGCGGGTCACCTGATGGTAAGCGATCACCGCCGCCCATGGACATTTGCAGCACCAGAGGAACTGCTAATGCGTTTATCCGCCCCCTGAATAACCCCATGTTAAAGTTTTGAGGGAACACTGTTGCTGGTAGCTGGTTCCATAGTTTGCATACTGGGTGGTCGTCGATTGCCAGCCATCCATGCATGGATGGAACATGTTTCGACGCCGGAGTGTATTCATAGAGAAAGTGGAAGGAGGAATCACTTCAAACAGGTTTTCAGAGCACTCCTCATGTAACAACCGATAGAACACACATAGAGAGCTGACGTCTCTACGTTGTTCTAAAGATTCCAGCTTGATACTGAGACTGGGGACTGGGTTACTTTAATGCTGAAGACCTAGAAGGCGAACGCTCCCGAATTGTGGGTGTTGGATGTTGGTGGGTCTATTCGTCCAACGTAGTGTTTCAACTGCTTACGACTTACGTATTGTCTCACCACAAAGATGTGCTCGCATCTTTGTTTATGCCTTTCTTGCCTAAGACCTAGAAGGCGAGGGGTGGCTATATTAAAGGTCAAGGGATCTTTCCATCTAATGTAATGTTTCAAGCCGCCAATGATTTATGGATTGTCGGGAGGTGGAGCCACATTTCCAATACTTGCTTATCCTAGACGTAATGCGCAGTTAGTATTGCAACTTTTTGTGTCTGTTGCTTTATTGAACCATCGCTTTCGATGGTTGATACGGTCAGTCAGAGAGCAGTGCGTACTGCTCATCATTGATTAAACATATAAAGGATCAGCACTTAACGTCATCACGTATGTATTTTTAGGCTCCGCCCTGAAGTATCCTTTTTAATTTGTCAAAACTGTAAAATGGCGCCTTTTTAATTATTAAATTTGTATAAATAATATTGTATAAGCGACAAAATTACGTGTTGTCAGCGGTACCGTACTGTTATGGGCGTTAACGACGCTATATTAAAATATATCAAAATAGAAAATTTTTGGCTTCAATATAATATGTCCTGTCCTCTTAGTGTAGCATACTTCGTCATTGGTACTGGTCGATTTCTGCGCGCGCCGGTAGCTCACGAAATATTCACATATACCTGGCGTCACTCTATTCGGTACTCCGTTTTCGTTCTTTGTCTGCTTATTATATTCCGCAATGCTGCATCAACTTTGATTATAATTTTGTGTATTTATTCAAGAATACGGATTTTTTTTACTTAGGTAACGGGCACAGTGCGACCGGAGATCCAATCAGAAAGCGGCCCGTACTGCTCGGTTTCGCTGCGCGCGGCGAATGCTCGCGAGGCGCTCGCGCAGCAATGCTCCCGCGTTCGTGACGCGGTGCGAGCGCTCATCGCGTTGTACACACGCGCTAGGTTGCTGGACTTCCAAATGGCTGATGGTCCTACTATTGCGACGGATCCAATTAGTGAGTTTTTTATTTATAGTTATTAACGGCGTAGAAGCCGTATTTAAGCGATCTTTAGTGAAGTTTAGTTTAAAAACTATAAAGACTTTAAAATTTATACGTCACGTATTTTGGGTCTTTAATCTAAAATCGTTGAGAAGCAGAAACACGATTAGATTAAAATTTTCTCGATAGAAAGTTCTCCCAAAAGTTGCTCCAAAATCTCAGTTTTTCTTCTTTTTTTCCGAAACTACAATGGATGTAATTGTAATTTTTGTTTTAATGTGTCGGTAATAATAATATCTAAAAACGTTGAGAAACAGATTTTTAATAGCTAGCTTAGTTTTAGAGAAATTAGGTAAAAGGTCATTTTTCTGTTATATTTTTCCGCGACGCTGCATGTCGCATCCATCAGCGTTTTCGTGAGAGTGACAAATCAATAAATCCCCTTAAGCCCAGACGCAAAAACGAAGGGTTGTTATAAGTTTCACGTGTGTGTGTGTCTGTGTGAGTGCGGTTTGCTTGCGTCCTTGTATCTGTCTGTTCGTTTGTCTGTCTGGGTATCGTAGCTCCCGAAAGGATGAACCGATATTGATTTTGTATGTTTGAAAGGTGAATTAGTCGGGAGTGTCCTTAGATGTGTTTGATGAAATTCTTTCCAAGATGGCTGCCGCCACAAAATGGCGGACTACATATTTTTCACAACTACCCCAGTATGTTATTGTTAGAAGCGGTCCCGGCACACACAATATCGGAAACAATGCTGTTCTGCATCGAAGCGGTGCACTGCCTGCCGCACTGCTGGACGCACGACGAGTACCTGTTCCACACGCAGGTCTACTACGGCACGCGCCCGCTCAAGACATTGCATGTCACGCACATATCTAAGATCGAGTGCGGCGGGTTTTACCCAAGGATTATATTTGATACTTGGTGAGTGACCTAAGTTTTTAATCCTCTTACTCTGAGTGCCCTTTTTGTTACACCTAGGAGAATTTAAAGTTTATGCCATAGAACCATAAGCGATTTTATTCTGTAAATTCCAAATATTATTGGCAGTATACAATGAACTTGGTCTATAATGTGATATCATATTACTACACTACCGTTATATAACCTCGGCTTTCCCGCTCGCTCTATTATAATTTCTTCGTAAAAATAATTTAACTGAAAAGCAGTGTATACCTCTGTCATGAAAATAATTTAATGCCTTTGCTCTTCATTGTTGTATATTTGGGACAGGATCGAATTTCAAGCCGACAGAAGTTAGTGACATGTGATTCTTAATTCCTCAGGTTAAATCTTGAAGACGTACCGATAAACACGCTCCCGCGCGAGTCCCGGCTCGTGCTGACTCTGTATGGGCGCACGCAGCGCACGGATGAGCAGCACAACGACAACCAGCAGAACGCCGAGGCGGAGCAGAACGGCGACGTGCAGTTCGAGCAGGTGGAGCTCGGCTGGACTGCCGTGCAGCTGTTTGACTATGACAAGTAAGATTGCAGCACAACGACAGCCAGCAGAACGCCGAGGCGGAGCAGAACGGCGACGTGCAGTTTGAGCAGGTGGAGCTCGGCTGGACTGCCATGCAGCTGTTTGACTACGACAAGTAAGATTGCAGCACAACGACAGCCAGCAGAACGCCGAGGCGGAGCTGAACGGCGACGTGCAGTTCGAGCAGGTGGAGCTCGGCTGGACTGCCGTGCAGCTGTTTGACTATGACAAGTAAGATTGCAGCACAACGACAGCCAGCAGAACGCCGAGGCGGAGCAGAACGGCGACGTGCAGTTCGAGCAGGTGGAGCTCGGCTGGACTGCCGTGCAGCTGTTTGACTACGACAAGTAAGATTGCAGCACAACGACAGCCAGCAGAACGCCGAGGCGGAGCAGAACGGCGACGTGCAGTTCGAGCAGGTGGAGCTCGGCTGGACTGCCGTGCAGCTGTTTGACTACGACAAGTAAGATTGCAGCACAACGACAGCCAGCAGAACGCCGAGGCGGAGCAGAACGGCGACGTGCAGTTCGAGCAGGTGGAGCTCGGCTGGACTGCCGTGCAGCTGTTTGACATTGACTACGACAAGTAAAATTACAGAACAACGACAGCCAGCAGAACAGCACGTCTAATAAGCTACTATCCCTTTCACTGGAATGGAATGTGATAGGATATGATGCGCTTAATTTAGAAACTCTAAAATAGAATCGGTACCAATATAATATGTTTATCCGTGTGCAGAATGCTCGCGTCGGGCCAGTACGTGCTGCCACTGTGGCCCGCGGTGTGCGACCGGCGCATCGGCCCCGCGCCGCACCCCCTGCACACGCCGCCCCCGCCGTACCCGCTCGTCAACATCGGTGAGTTCATTTCATATAATAACTAGGTACTGGCCAATAGATGGCAGCAGGAGTCATATTTTTTTTGGGTAAATTCGACATTTTCTAAAAATGAATCCTAGCTAGATCGATTTATCGCCCCCAAAACCTTCTGTATACTAAATTTCTTGAAAATAGTTCGAGCCGTTTCCGAGATCCAGATTATATAGAAATATATATATATACAAGAATTGCTCGTTTAAAGGTATAGGATAGGATAATATTTTATGTACATCAAGAGTATCTTCTCCTTCTACAACGTGTAGATTAATTGCCCTAATTAGCCGAAAGCCTAAAGTAGGGAACGATGTATAGATGCATGAAAAAATATCACAAGAAGTGTAGCTTATATCCTGAGGGAACTATAGGGAGTTCAAAATTGTACCATAAGTTTTAAGTGACATCCCTAAAAACAGCTGGTTCAATATCTATGAACTGGGAATAATGAAAATGATATGAGGTTTGTTGATATCACAGTTAGGGTTGCTAAATTTTATTTTCAAAATGAAATAATATTTTTTGTTTTGAAAAAAAAAATTAAATAATAATTGGGACTTCTTATCACGTTTATCTGTATATCTAGGATCTAGTTAAAAAGTTAGTTGCTGGCACATATACACGAGAATTTTGTACATTAGAGATAGATTGTTACAGCAAAATTTTGTTTTCTCAAATTCCCGCGGGAACCTTAGATTTTCCCGAATAAAAAAGATATACATACTCGTACTTTCACTATAAGTTTTAAATTTTTTCTCTCATACACAAAACAAATTAAATCATTAAGCCTAGTTATATGTATAACATATTATTCTGTTGTTCAGAAATCCCGGTGTACACACGGACGGGTGTCAAATGGACGGACGACGAGATCGAAAAAGAGAAGTCAGTTTCGGCGGAGGACCTGCCCTCGTTCGACTCGCTGGACGGTCACACGCAGTCGCAGCTGCTGCACCTCATAGAACAGGGCGCGTACCAGAGGATGCCTACCGAAGGTAGAGAGGTGAGGTCTTGGTGCATCCTGCTGAGTTTGCTGAGAGCTGTCCTCTGGGTATAGCGCAACCACATCATCATCATCATTTCAGCCTGTGGACGTCCTCAGCCTTTCTCATCCAGCCGCTTCCTGGGGGCTTACCACCGTGACTTAAAGTAATATTATTGTAATATTGTTTTGACATTTTCATACAATGTCAGTATGGAAATTTTGAAACAATATTACAATAATATTACTTTAGGTCACGGTGGTAGGCCCCCTGTCATCCGTGTAATGTTGTCCGTCAAATGAGCTAGAGGAAATCAAAATTTTGTGATATATTTCTGTGAGGTATTTCTTTTTTATTATTTATTACGAAAAATGTTGAGACGAGCAAGACACGTTCATCTGTTGTTAAATGCGTCTCATAACTTTGCATTGCAATATCATACGACACAGTGCACTGCGTTCATTGTCCCGACTCATCAGATTTTAGGTCTCAATTTGCCCCGTAATCACGTACAAGGGGTACGTGATAACGGGGCAAATTGAGACCCGTAAATAACCCGTCAAAAAATTATTGTTTCAGTATCACTAAGTTTAGTTTCCTTACGTTACGTTACAACTTTGGTGAACAGATCCTATGGGAAAAGCGGCAGTATCTAGTTGAACTACCAGGCGCACTACCTCTCGTGTTGTTAGCGGCGACCAACTGGTGCGGCGAGCAGCGCGCGCAACTGGTATCGCTCATGCGACTGTGGGACAAACCTTCGCCGTTGAACTCCATGCATCTGCTGCTACCCTGGTAATTAGCCATTATATGTATCATCGTCTTTACCTCTCTTATTTCCTACTACTGGACTAACTTTTCCCATTATAGCCCATCACGTTTGCTCACGATTTTTCTTCACATTACAAGTTACTGCTTGATTGCGAACTCATCTAAGGGTAAGTGATGATGCAGCCAAAGTTGTTGTTATCGTACAAAGGAAATGAAGAATGGAGGCAATTAAGTAATCACAACGTTCTTAAAGTGGCCCGTTACATCGCTTTCAAATCAAAACATTTACGTGTAGGATAGACAAAAAAAATAGAGTAATTCCCAATAGTTTTCCAGACGTGGCGGTGAGAAAGACTGCGGCCAGCCTGGTGGACGGCATGTCCGACGACGAGCTGATCCGCGTGCTGCCGCAGCTCGCGCAGGCGCTGCGCTACGAGACGTACGAGGCGAGCCCGCTCGCAGGTAACCGAGCTACGTTCGGATATAGTTTGTGAAGACTGCGGCCAGCCTGGTGGACGGCATGTCCGACGACGAGCTGATCCGCGTGCTGCCGCAGCTCGCGCAGGTGCTGCGCTACGAGACGTACGAGGCGAGCCCGCTCGCAGGTAACCGAGCTACGTTCGGATATAGTTTGTGAAGACTGCGGCCAGCCTGGTGGACGGCATGTCCGACGACGAGCTGATCCGCGTGCTGCCGCAGCTCGCGCAGGTGCTGCGCTACGAGACGTACGAGGCGAGCCCGCTCGCAGGTAACCGAGCTACGTTCGGATATAGTTTGTGAAGACTGCGGCCAGCCTGGTGGACGGCATGTCCGACGACGAGCTGATCCGCGTGCTGCCGCAGCTCGCGCAGGTGCTGCGCTACGAGACGTACGAGGCGAGCCCGCTCGCAGGTAACCGAGCTACGTTCGGATATAGTTTGTGAAGACTGCGGCCAGCCTGGTGGACGGCATGTCCGACGACGAGCTGATCCGCGTGCTGCCGCAGCTCGCGCAGGCGCTGCGCTACGAGACGTACGAGGCGAGCCCGCTCGCAGGTAACCGAGCTACGTTCGGATATAGTTTGTGAAGACTGCGGCCAGCCTGGTGGACGGCATGTCCGACGACGAGCTGATCCGCGTGCTGCCGCAGCTCGCGCAGGCGCTGCGCTACGAGACGTACGAGGCGAGCCCGCTCGCAGGTAACCGAGCTACGTTCGGATATAGTTTGTGAAGACTGCGGCCAGCCTGGTGGACGGCATGTCCGACGACGAGCTGATCCGCGTGCTGCCGCAGCTCGCGCAGGCGCTGCGCTACGAGACGTACGAGGCGAGCCCGCTCGCAGGTAACCGAGCTACGTTCGGATATAGTTTGTGAAGACTGCGGCCAGCCTGGTGGACGGCATGTCCGACGACGAGCTGATCCGCGTGCTGCCGCAGCTCGCGCAGGTGCTGCGCTACGAGACGTACGAGGCGAGCCCGCTCGCAGGTAACCGAGCTACGTTCGGATATAGTTTGTGAAGACTGCGGCCAGCCTGGTGGACGGCATGTCCGACGACGAGCTGATCCGCGTGCTGCCGCAGCTCGCGCAGGCGCTGCGCTACGAGACGTACGAGGCGAGCCCGCTCGCAGGTAACCGAGCTACGTTCGGATATAGTTTGTGAAGACTGCGGCCAGCCTGGTGGACGGCATGTCCGACGACGAGCTGATCCGCGTGCTGCCGCAGCTCGCGCAGGTGCTGCGCTACGAGACGTACGAGGCGAGCCCGCTCGCAGGTAACCGAGCTACGTTCGGATATAGTTTGTGAAGACTGCGGCCAGCCTGGTGGACGGCATGTCCGACGACGAGCTGATCCGCGTGCTGCCGCAGCTCGCGCAGGCGCTGCGCTACGAGACGTACGAGGCGAGCCCGCTCGCAGGTAACCGAGCTACGTTCGGATATAGTTTGTGAAGACTGCGGCCAGCCTGGTGGACGGCATGTCCGACGACGAGCTGATCCGCGTGCTGCCGCAGCTCGCGCAGGTGCTGCGCTACGAGACGTACGAGGCGAGCCCGCTCGCAGGTAACCGAGCTACGTTCGGATATAGTTTGTGAAGACTGCGGCCAGCCTGGTGGACGGCATGTCCGACGACGAGCTGATCCGCGTGCTGCCGCAGCTCGCGCAGGCGCTGCGCTACGAGACGTACGAGGCGAGCCCGCTCGCAGGTAACCGAGCTACGTTCGGATATAGTTTGTGAAGACTGCGGCCAGCCTGGTGGACGGCATGTCCGACGACGAGCTGATCCGCGTGCTGCCGCAGCTCGCGCAGGCGCTGCGCTACGAGACGTACGAGGCGAGCCCGCTCGCAGGTAACCGAGCTACGTTCGGATATAGTTTGTGAAGACTGCGGCCAGCCTGGTGGACGGCATGTCCGACGACGAGCTGATCCGCGTGCTGCCGCAGCTCGCGCAGGCGCTGCGCTACGAGACGTACGAGGCGAGCCCGCTCGCAGGTAACCGAGCTACGTTCGGATATAGTTTGTGAAGACTGCGGCCAGCCTGGTGGACGGCATGTCCGACGACGAGCTGATCCGCGTGCTGCCGCAGCTCGCGCAGGCGCTGCGCTACGAGACGTACGAGGCGAGCCCGCTCGCAGGTAACCGAGCTACGTTCGGATATAGTTTGTGAAGACTGCGGCCAGCCTGGTGGACGGCATGTCCGACGACGAGCTGATCCGCGTGCTGCCGCAGCTCGCGCAGGCGCTGCGCTACGAGACGTACGAGGCGAGCCCGCTCGCAGGTAACCGAGCTACGTTCGGATATAGTTTGTGAAGACTGCGGCCAGCCTGGTGGACGGCATGTCCGACGACGAGCTGATCCGCGTGCTGCCGCAGCTCGCGCAGGCGCTGCGCTACGAGACGTACGAGGCGAGCCCGCTCGCAGGTAACCGAGCTACGTTCGGATATAGTTTGTGAAGACTGCGGCCAGCCTGGTGGACGGCATGTCCGACGACGAGCTGATCCGCGTGCTGCCGCAGCTCGCGCAGGCGCTGCGCTACGAGACGTACGAGGCGAGCCCGCTCGCAGGTAACCGAGCTACGTTCGGATATAGTTTGTGAAGACTGCGGCCAGCCTGGTGGACGGCATGTCCGACGACGAGCTGATCCGCGTGCTGCCGCAGCTCGCGCAGGCGCTGCGCTACGAGACGTACGAGGCGAGCCCGCTCGCAGGTAACCGAGCTACGTTCGGATATAGTTTGTGAAGACTGCGGCCAGCCTGGTGGACGGCATGTCCGACGACGAGCTGATCCGCGTGCTGCCGCAGCTCGCGCAGGTGCTGCGCTACGAGACGTACGAGGCGAGCCCGCTCGCAGGTAACCGAGCTACGTTCGGATATAGTTTGTGAAGACTGCGGCCAGCCTGGTGGACGGCATGTCCGACGACGAGCTGATCCGCGTGCTGCCGCAGCTCGCGCAGGCGCTGCGCTACGAGACGTACGAGGCGAGCCCGCTCGCAGGTAACCGAGCTACGTTCGGATATAGTTTGTGAAGACTGCGGCCAGCCTGGTGGACGGCATGTCCGACGACGAGCTGATCCGCGTGCTGCCGCAGCTCGCGCAGGCGCTGCGCTACGAGACGTACGAGGCGAGCCCGCTCGCAGGTAACCGAGCTACGTTCGGATATAGTTTGTGAAGACTGCGGCCAGCCTGGTGGACGGCATGTCCGACGACGAGCTGATCCGCGTGCTGCCGCAGCTCGCGCAGGTGCTGCGCTACGAGACGTACGAGGCGAGCCCGCTCGCAGGTAACCGAGCTACGTTCGGATATAGTTTGTGAAGATTGCGGCCAGCCTGGTGGACGGCATGTCCGACGACGAGCTGATCCGCGTGCTGCCGCAGCTCGCGCAGGCGCTGCGCTACGAGACGTACGAGGCGAGCCCGCTCGCAGGTAACCGAGCTACGTTCGGATATAGTTTGTGAAGACTGCGGCCAGCCTGGTGGACGGCATGTCCGACGACGAGCTGATCCGCGTGCTGCCGCAGCTCGCGCAGGTGCTGCGCTACGAGACGTACGAGGCGAGCCCGCTCGCAGGTAACCGAGCTACGTTCGGATATAGTTTGTGAAGACTGCGGCCAGCCTGGTGGACGGCATGTCCGACGACGAGCTGATCCGCGTGCTGCCGCAGCTCGCGCAGGTGCTGCGCTACGAGACGTACGAGGCGAGCCCGCTCGCAGGTAACCGAGCTACGTTCGGATATAGTTTGTGAAGACTGCGGCCAGCCTGGTGGACGGCATGTCCGACGACGAGCTGATCCGCGTGCTGCCGCAGCTCGCGCAGGCGCTGCGCTACGAGACGTACGAGGCGAGCCCGCTCGCAGGTAACCGAGCTACGTTCGGATATAGTTTGTGAAGACTGCGGCCAGCCTGGTGGACGGCATGTCCGACGACGAGCTGATCCGCGTGCTGCCGCAGCTCGCGCAGGTGCTGTGCTACGAGACGTACGAGGCGAGCCCGCTCGCAGGTAACCGAGCTACGTTCGGATATAGTTTGTGAAGACTGCGGCCAGCCTGGTGGACGGCATGTCCGACGACGAGCTGATCCGCGTGCTGCCGCAGCTCGCGCAGGCGCTGCGCTACGAGACGTACGAGGCGAGCCCGCTCGCAGGTAACCGAGCTACGTTCGGATATAGTTTGTGAAGACTGCGGCCAGCCTGGTGGACGGCATGTCCGACGACGAGCTGATCCGCGTGCTGCCGCAGCTCGCGCAGGCGCTGCGCTACGAGACGTACGAGGCGAGCCCGCTCGCAGGTAACCGAGCTACGTTCGGATATAGTTTGTGAAGACTGCGGCCAGCCTGGTGGACGGCATGTCCGACGACGAGCTGATCCGCGTTATTATTAAAATAAATTTAGCGCCAAAAGCCGCCATTTTGGTTTTTCAGAAAAAGTAAAAATTTGCTTGGTGTCAATCTATTCTTAATTGCACTTTTAAAGCCAAAGAGACCAAGTCGTATGCAACTATGATATTATATGCAAAGTATGCAACGCCTTTTTATATCTGGATACTTGATTTTGTATTCTTAGAAGCACATTGTGTATGCATCGCAATCCCAAGCGTCCTACGCGACGTCAATCTGGACGTTTCAGATGTGTAAATGGCATCGGATGTGAATTTAAAAGTGGTATTATTTTCAGAGGTGTTGCTGTCCCGAGCGCTGTCGGCTCCATCTGTGGCGCACAAGTTATTTTGGCTTCTAGTCCATTCCCTGCCAAATGTACCACAGGTAATAAATGTAATCGAATCGTTGTAATAAATAAAGATAGTAATAAATAATTTTAAAATTCTTCAAAGTCATTAAATCCAAGTTCGGTATCCACATACGAATTGTTGACCTTAAATTAAAATGATCTATTTTTCGGGCTGCATCTGACCACTGGACGTGTCCAAAAATTAAATTGCTATGGCTTGTTTCGTGCCACCACGTGGGCTTAGTGTGTATTGACAATTTGAGAACGTTTTTAATAGGCTGCTTTCTTTCAACGCCAGTGTTATCTTAATATCCCTAAACAAACTGCACATGTACGTGGTTTAAAAAAATGGGATGTATGATCGAACTTATAAGCTAAGAACTCTAGCGTTAAAATATTCGTCTTTCAGGCGCCAAACCAAGAGTTCCTAGGAATTAGTTTGGAAGAGAACGCGGGCGACTGTCAAGAGGTGGACGCGTGTATGACGGCCACGTGGCGGTATAGGCTGATGCTGCGAGCGCTGCTTGCCATCTGTGGAGAGAACTTGAATAAGACTTTGCTAAGACAGCAACTGCTTGTTAAGGTGAGTTGTTACTTCTGGAACAGGAAAAAAAAACATAGGAAACCCTATATTGTAATTTATAAGCGCATTTTAATGGCAGATGGTGGCGGACGTGGCGCTGTCGGTGAAGTCCTCCAAGGAGGCGCAGCGTCAGCGCGCGCTGTACGTCGGCGGCGAGAAGCTGTCCGCGCTGCTGAGACAGGAGTCGGCCGCGCTGCCGTTCGCGCTGCACCGATACGTGCACGACATAGATGTCAAGTGAGTAGATGGTGGCGGACGTGGCGATGTCGGTGAAGTGCTCCAAGGAGGCGCAGCGTCAGCGCGCGCTGTACGTCGGCGGCGAGAAGCTGTCCGCGCTGCTGAGACAGGAGTCGGCCGCGCTGCCGTTCGCGCTGCACCGATACGTGCACGACATAGATGTCAAGTGAGTAGATGGTGGCGGACGTGGCGATGTCGGTGAAGTGCTCCAAGGAGGCGCAGCGTCAGCGCGCGCTGTACGTCGGCGGCGAGAAGCTGTCCGCGCTGCTGAGACAGGAGTCGGCCGCGCTGCCGTTCGCGCTGCACCGATACGTGCACGACATAGATGTCAAGTGAGTAGATGGTGGCGGACGTGGCGATGTCGGTGAAGTGCTCCAAGGAGGCGCAGCGTCAGCGCGCGCTGTACGTCGGCGGCGAGAAGCTGTCCGCGCTGCTGAGACAGGAGTCGGCCGCGCTGCCGTTCGCGCTGCACCGATACGTGCACGACATAGATGTCAAGTGAGTAGATGGTGGCGGACGTGGCGATGTCGGTGAAGTGCTCCAAGGAGGCGCAGCGTCAGCGCGCGCTGTACGTCGGCGGCGAGAAGCTGTCCGCGCTGCTGAGACAGGAGTCGGCCGCGCTGCCGTTCGCGCTGCACCGATACGTGCACGACATAGATGTCAAGTGAGTAGATGGTGGCGGACGTGGCGATGTCGGTGAAGTGCTTTGTTTCCATAATTCTTGATTATCATAATTTCTGCTGTATAAAATATGGGTGTAAAAAATGTCAGCAGCCAATTACGCCAATCAGAGAAGTTAGGTGCCGATCACGATTACTATATTACTTTCTCACTATTAATATTAGAAAGAATATTTACAGAAATGCAACAAACATTCCAACTAGAGTAGATAAGTAACGTATATATGTGCAGAAATTGCCAAACGGATCTGTTAATTTTTTTATAATATTTTCAGGTCTTGTTCATATTTCTCTTCAAACACGCTGCCGTTGAAAATCAACTTTATTGGCATCGACTGTGCCGTAATACCAGCCATGTTTAAGGTAAAGTGACAAACGCATAGCACAGAATAACTAAAAAATTAGGTTTTTTTAATCATTTGGTCATAGATAAAACATCCAAGGTAACATCCAAGAGATGGCGCTGTTCCAATCTCATACAAATTGGGACAGCGCCATCTCTATCACAACCGAAAAAGTAAAAAATTTAAAAAAACTCTTTACATTGTTCTAAAATATCATCTAGCCAGTAGGTACAATGATGGTGAAAATTATATCATTAGGCTTTTTAAGAAATAGCATGTCTAATATTTACTAATGTATTCTTCTCGGAAAACAAATAAGTCTACCGAAATGACAAACAACGTTTCGTGAGTTTGGTTTTTTGTTTTATTCATTGTTTTCGCAGGTCGGTGATGATTTAAGACAAGACTCTTTGGTACTGCAAGTGATCAAAGTAATGGACACCTTATGGTTGAAAGCCGGGCTGGATCTGCGGATAGTCACCTTCCAAGCGTTGCCTACCAGTAGAAAACGAGGTATGTTCATTTACTGACGAAGAATTGAGAAAATAATTGAGAAAATGGAAAAGAAGAAATTTCATTTAAAATGATTTTGCGGAGTGGATCGTCTGTACCTGCACTATTTAGTGTGTTCTGTGCTAAGACCAGGTGATAGGCTTTATTTGCTGAGTTCATCTGGCTGCATACTGTCGTAGTTTCTATTCTGCTGTGAAGCAGACATTGCATTATCATCGAATATTATCGCATCTCTCTCTCTGTCATCAATTTTTATCTTTTTATTCGCATCTTGCGATTTAAATCTTTGTTCTCGTCATTCTTTGCTAAAAAAACTTTAGCTTTGAATTTTACAGTTCTTTGGTATGCCAATTAACCAGCCAATTTTCATTCGTCCAATCAACAGGCATGATAGAAATAGTGCCCGAGGCGGAAACCCTGCGCGCCATCCAGACGGAGTGGGGGCTGACGGGCTCGTTCAAGGACAAGCCCATAGCGGAGTGGCTCGCCAAGCACAACCCCTCCGAGCTGGAGTACCAGCGGGCGAGGGACAACTTTACAGGTGAACCTTGGAGCTATTTTCATCTATAGGAATGTTTAATCTTTAATATTGTTTCCAAAGTAAAGTCGAGTTCTTGCTGGCTCCTTCAGAATTTTACTTGTTAGAACCAAAGATTTTGATTGGAGAGGATGACCTAGCTCCGCCATGTACCCAAGATTTCTTAGAACAACCGCGTTCGTAACAGCACCATGCTCCAGAGAATGGGGAAAAGTGTTGGTGCTTAATACTATAATGAAGAGAAAACAAGAGTAATTTGGGCATGTGATGCGTAGCTCTCAGAAGCTCCTTCAAGTATACTCTGTCCATTCGTTTATTTTCTTTTTTGCACATGAGAAAGGTAGTGCAATAGTTAGGGGCTAGAAAGAGACAAACGTAAAGTGGTCTCTCTCTGGTACCTTCCTTCTGTCATACAAATAATAAATGAATGGACAGAGTATAATAATGCAAGGGAAGGTGGCAGGTAGGAGGAGACCTGGCAGAAGAAGGATACCTTGGCTTCGAAACTAACGCCAATGTTTTAGAAAGTGCACCCCTGGTTTATTCAGGATGGCGGTGTCCATGAAACTAATTGTTATGGTAATGCCGACTTCCAAATATAGACGGCACTGTAAGAAGAAGGTTGACTGTACTGCTACTGCGGCATGTATAGTAACTATTTTGAATGTTATGTGCAGCTAAAATAAAGACGTCTTTCTTTCTTCTTTCTTAACTAATCAAACGTCACATGACAGCGTCGTGCGCCGGCTACAGCGTGGCGACGTACCTGCTCGGCATCTGCGACCGGCACAACGACAACATCATGCTGAAGACGTCCGGCCATCTGTTCCACATCGACTTCGGCAAGTTCCTGGGCGACGCGCAGATGTTCGGCAACTTTAAGAGGTCAGTGACAGACTGACAGCGTCGTGCGCCGGCTACAGCGTGGCGACGTACCTGCTCGGCATCTGCGACCGGCACAACGACAACATCATGCTGAAGACGTCCGGCCATCTGTTCCACATCGACTTCGGCAAGTTCCTGGGCGACGCGCAGATGTTCGGCAACTTTAAGAGGTCAGTGACAGACTGACATCGTCGTGCGCCGGCTACAGCGTGGCGACGTACCTGCTCGGCATCTGCGATCGGCACAACGACAACATCATGCTGAAGACGTCCGGCCACCTGTTCCACATCGACTTCGGCAAGTTCCTGGGCGACGCGCAGATGTTCGGCAACTTTAAGAGGTCAGTGACAGACTGACAGCGTCGTGCGCCGGCTACAGCGTGGCGACGTACCTGCTCGGCATCTGCGACCGGCACAACGACAACATCATGCTGAAGACGTCCGGCCACCTGTTCCACATCGACTTCGGCAAGTTCCTGGGCGACGCGCAGATCTTCGGCAACTTTAAGAGGTCAGTGACAGACATTGACAGCGTCGTGCTACACCTTGACTATAGCTATTTAGCAACTTTCGTGAGAGAAACTTATTTCTTAATTACGGTTAGTTAGTATACACGTTTTTGAATTTTGTTCCATTTCTATACGTCTTGACGCAACGCTATCTGTCCCTTGGCTCGGCCTACTGACCAGACATTGTATGTTTGTAGTTCTACACAAGTTATACAATGTTTGTTGTGACAAAGCTGTCTGTCTGCAGAGACCGAGCGCCATTCGTGCTCACCAACGACATGGTGTACGTCATCAACGGCGGCGAGCGGCCCACGCAGCGCTTCCAGCACTTCGTGGAGCTGTGCTGCATGGCCTTCAACATCGTCAGGGCGCACCACGATCACATACTGGATTTGTTCGCTTTGGTGAGTAATAGTCGTTGTGAGGTACCAGCACTCTTCAAACCGAAAAAATTATATGTTAGTAATATTATACAGGGTGTAAGGAGACCGCTTCCAAAAATAGGGATGGGTGATGGACGACGGAACTCACACCTACTTTATTAATTACGTTTTTTCCGTTGTTATATATATGTTAGTGATGATGGGTTTTCACCTCTCTTTGTTCTCGAAAGCGGTCTCTTACACTCTTAATATTTAGTGGTAATACATAAATACTTCACGGTGGAATAACTGACACTGCGTTCTGCGTTGGTACCTACCCGGACGAACTTTGCAAGAGAGTCCTACCACTAATAGTACTAGTTTCCTTTTGCTCCGTGTCCCTATGACGTCATCCTTCGCATTGTCAGATGGCGATGTCGGGAGTGTCGGGCGTGTCGAGCGCGGCGGTGAGCTACGTGCGAGCGGCGCTGCTGCCCGCCGCCTCCAACGCCGAGGCGGCGGCTGCCTTCGCGCAACTTATCAACTCCTCTCTCAAGAGCAAGTGAGTGATTTCCTAGTTCACTACCTAATGATTCTTCACTTTATGCCGAACATCAGACGTTCCGTAAACCAGGCCAAAAAACACATCTAAGCGGTCCCTCAATGCTAGATTGAAATCTGACGGATAATACTGGAGCGAGGGCCAGATAGAGATGGAAGAATGTAGTCTCGGCCCTTTGCACCACAGGGTGCTACACGGCAGTCATCAATCATCAGGTTCTATTGTAGGATATTTGACTCCAGAATCTACCATGACTAGCGCTAAAGTGTATTTGGGCAAAAGCTTTGTCTACATGTATGAGTGATCATTTTAATTTATCGGCCATCTTAGTTCATCGACTGTTATATAATTAATCAGTTTAAAAATTACAACCTATTTTATTGGTAAAACCTAATATTCCCTCATGTACCTATTTGACTTGTTAAACACAGGTTTACGCCCATAAACTTCTTCCTGCACAACCTGGCGCAGTTGAGAGCGAGCGGCGACCAGAGCAGCAGCTCCTCTGAACTGCTGTCCTTCATGCCGCGGACCTACACGTAAGTATCACACAGTCCAGATTTCCGCGGGTCGGTCAAAAACTATGTTACCTGGGGCCTACTACCTACTGCTATAGTATTGTTTCGACACTTTCATACTATGTTTGTATAAAAGTGTCAAACCAATACTGCAGCATTACTGCTGTAAGACACGGTGGTAGGGCCCCTGTTCAGCTAATAATTGCAGGTTTAGATCACTTGTCCATGTGTAGGCTATATCTATTTTAATTGTCCACAGAATGGCACAAGAGGGCCGGCTGGTGCGCGTGGAGTGCCTCAGCTACGAGAAGCGCTACGACCCGGAGAAGCACTACGTGTACGCGCTGCGTGTGTACCGGCAGGGGCAGGTGACGCCGTCAGTGCTCTACCGCTCCTACAAGCACTTCACCGAGCTCTACCAGAAGATCTGCCTGCACTTCCCCTTGGCGAAGGTTCACAGGTAACAGTCACTTCACGTACATATTTGTGGACATTCTGAGTGGCATGAATAGAACCGGTATACGATTTAGTATTAATTCTATTAAAAAAACTTATTTTTCAAGTCGTTCATAATAAATGTAAATTCATATTTTTAAAAAACGAAATAGTTTCACAAGTCAAGTTGTGCGCCAAAAGCCCGCTGGCGTTGGCTCCTCGAGGACTTAGTGGCACTTTTTTAATTGCTAATTAATTTTGAGATGTCTCGATATTATGCTCAAAAGTGTGTGCCCGTTTAAGAAACCCACAATGTTTTCGTTACACGGTGTATAGCTACTGTTTCAGTAACATCGCAGATAATTATAACATCGCCCTAAGATTTTAATCGTGATCACAATTGACATCGATAAAATACTATGATAAAAGTAATTGTTTCCTCTTTCTTGTTATCTTAATATATATAAATCTCGTGTCACAATGTTTGTCCTCAATGGACTCCTAAACCACTTAACCGATTTTAATAAAATTCGCACACAGGGTGCAGTTTGCTCTAACTTAAAAGATAGGATAGCTTAAATCTCAATTTATCTATTTTTTTATATCTTTAAGGGCAAAACAACGTTTGCCAGGTCAGCTAGTATTTATTTATGTTCAAAAATGTCTACAGTCTTTAAAGATCAAGATTCTAAAATATATTTTCATTGTTGATTCTAAAATTGACCTATGAAAATTTTTATTTGCCTGGGCAAAGAAGTACAGTTTAGCAACCTTTTAGGAAACACCCCTTCTAAACAAAGTGTGCGAAGTGAGCGAAGTGTGTGTGTTTGGAAGTGTGTGTCCAAATTTGACTGCAGCATCACTCAATCTGTTACCAATAACTATAAAACTTCCAAGCGATGACTAATACGAGTATATAAAAACAAACAATCATCAAAAATTGTGTTATTTAATAATGCATAATAATATGATACATTTGGATCGCATATCTAAACGTTACTATTTTCGTTCTCATTGCTTGAGTTGCCGGCATCATAACGTAAATCGATGACCTTCTGCTTGGGAGCACTTTTACCGATTCCGGTTTGCCTGTTCATCTGTTGACGATGTTGGGATATAAGGTCCCAACTGTCCGCAACTGCCGCCGGTTTTGTTATGCTAGTGCTTTCAGTAACATTAATTCGGGTCGGTGATACTTCAGGAACCGAAGAATACGGTGGTGGACCGCTACTCTTGCTGATCGAACTTTCTAGAGTGTTCGTCGAATATTGTTGTCTTTGGTTTGGGTTTGACGCAGCAGGATTTTGTGTTTCTTCTTGCTGAGGTTGTGGCGCTGCCCGTTTCTTAGTTTTCTTTGGTCGCTCTTCTACAGCTCTAGTTTGTTGCGCAATGAGTTTCTCTCTTTCTTTTCTTAGTTTCTCCTCTCGCTGTCTCTCTTTTTCTGCTAATTTCTCTTGTTTCTTCTGCTCAGCGAGGCGCTGTTTCTCCAATTTATTTTGTTCTTTTAAATTACTCGTAGCTTTTGTCGGTTGGTGTACTGCTTGTGGTATATCGGGTGCACTTTTTCTAGTGTTGGCTTTCTCGTTTGAATGTCTTGCTAAATTGTTTGTGCTTTTTGATTGGTTTACGGACGGGCCAGATTGTATTGGCAGTTTTACCATTGATGGTGTTATTTTCTTCGGCGACGCCGGATAAAGGTCGCTGCCTGTAAAAAACAAATCATTTACGTTTATTTCTACGAAGTTACGTTTGAGAAAATAAATGGTCATCGGTCACTTCCTATGAGATCACCACTTTGGAATTTATGTATATTTAATCTTGTTGTGTAAACCTTGCTACATTACTAATTCTGTAGATAATCAGTTAATCTTTATCATATCCTGACATTGTTTTTCAATTGTTCTATAAATTAGATATAAGAATTTACAATACTTTTTAGATACTTAAATATTCCAGGAACTTGTTTATTATAGTTACAAAATATAGAAACTTGCCTGCCCAAATGTGTATAAATTTTACAATGTTGGTGTTAGAGTTTAGACTAAAAAAGGAAATTGTTGAATCTTGAAAGACTTGTCCCATGGCGGTCGCTTAAATTTATAGAGAAGTTATTGTACTTATGAATAATTAATATACTTACCAAATAGTTCGTCCTTATTTGTCCTGTAAGCGCCATTGAGAGAAATACCCGGATATTTGTCACAGTGTTCGATTTCACTCGGTTTCCCCGAATTAAAATTAATTGAAGCCTTAAAACGTCCAAAGCGAAACATTGTTATTGGACAAAGAGTATCACAAAATAGTCCAATTAGTACTAATTACTTCACTGCATCTTCACCTTTAGCAAACCACTCGTATTAAATATACGAGTGGTCCAAAACACTGAATTTATATGATAAAATCAGGGGCCGTTAAAAATCGGTCATAGCAGGATCTAAACTACTGTAATAATGGCGTTATCACATTTTCTTGACTCATAGTACCTCCAAGAACTATGTACGGCATTATATGTCGTAAAAGTTCCGTTCAAGCGTGTAAAATGATAAAATTTGATAAAGAACAGACAATACACAGAACTCATTCCTCTAAATGTCTAATTATCGCAGACTTTAGGATTATTTGTATTTGATGGTCATAATAACATCGATACGTACTCGATAAGATAACGAGTCCTGTCGATATTGTAACTGATGAGTGATCTTATCGTAGGAAATGTTTGTATTTGTCACGTTTCATGCTAGATTTTTGCATACTTTGATTGACGTACTCGTAAAAATGCACAATAAAATAATATAAACATTGATCTGGTAGATATGAAAAATAAATATTTGTAATCAGCTTCATACATCACTTGATTTTTTTAAGTGTACTGATTAGTTACTTATATTTTTAAGAAAATTCGTTCAAAGCCTTTAACTAAGTCTGAAGCAAGCCGTATAATATAAACTTGTTAACGTCCAAAAAGTAATATTTATGTATATCTTATGTAGAGATCGGTTGAAATAGGTTTTTCAACCTTAAAACCTTTGCCTGCCTTGCCTGGCAGATATCGCTACTTAGCGATATAAGGACGCCTTTTGTACTACTTAATTTTTACTTCTTAGTTGTAATATTGTTTTGTGGTGTACAAATAAAGTGTAAATATATTAATAAATATAAATAATAAATAAATAATATATTTGAAGAAGTATGAAGACGTTTTCCAATTTGAACGTAACAGTTTGCCCATCGGGCTCCACGTGGGGCGGTCGAACGTGCGCCAAGTGGCCGAGAAGAGGTTCGCGGACGTGCAGGCGTTCCTGACGTCACTGTTCAGCCTCGCCGACGAGATCGCGCACTCCGACCTCGTGTACACGTTCTTCCACCCGCTGCTCAGGGACCAGCAGGATGTCGAGCCGCAGAGGTTGAGGAAGGGTGAGTGAGATGTATGACGCGCAGGCGTTCCTGACGTCACTGTTCAGCCTCGCCGACGAGATCGCGCACTCCGACCTCGTGTACACGTTCTTCCACCCGCTGCTCAGGGACCAGCAGGATGTCGAGCCGCAGAGGTTGAGGAAGGGTGAGTGAGATGTATGACGCGCAGGCGTTCCTGACGTCACTGTTCAGCCTCGCCGACGAGATCGCGCACTCGGACCTCGTGTACACGTTCTTCCACCCGCTGCTCAGGGACCAGCAGGATGTCGAGCCGCAGAGGTTGAGTGAGATTTTTTTTAAATTTGGGTTACAAAACTGGTTGCAATCATACAGTAGCTTACAGGGCCTATAACTCATTTGAGAATCGAGGCTGTAACCTACTCGATGTAACCACAACATAATCTAAAGATCATTGAAGTTTACAGTACAAAAAATATACCCTACATAAAGGATCCAAAAAAACAGTTTAAAAAAAATAACAAATGTTAATTATACATAGACATACATGCTTTTTTTAACGAGGTCAAGGAACCACAGAATATATCGCATCGATTTCGGTAAGCATTAATTAAAGAACATATGCGGTACAAAGGCGCATGTTGGCTTACGTTTGTGCGACATAGTGGCAAATTAAACTGCTTCCGATTCTGCAGACGACTGCAAGGGCGAGGTATGCAAAAATTGAGACGCTCTAAGATTTCTGGTGACTCAATATGGCCATTAACGATTTTATAACAGAACATCATATCCAATACTTTTTGCCTTTCTTAATGATAAGATATTGTACGACCGTAAACGTGAGTCGTACGAATCTAACTCTCGACATTTGTTACCGGTATATGCTAGGTGGTACAGGAAGCGCTACTGCACGCGTTCCAATCTGTCACAGTGTACGTTATACGATGGACTCAATAGATGGAGATGTATAACGAGTAGGCGTTCCTGACGTCACTGTCATTCAATTTCGATATGTAGCACATTACTACTTTATAATATGAAGAAACTTGTGATGTCATAAGCGTGTCTGTCTGCGCAGGCGAGTCCGTAGAGGCGGAGAACAGTGGTTCGGGGTCGCTGAAGCTGTCCGTGCAGTACTCGGGCGGCGTGCTCTCCGTGCTGATCCTGCACGCACAGTCGCTCGCCGCCACGCCGCAGGGCCTGCCGCCCAACCCCTATGTCAAGGTAGGATAATAATTACTATGTTCAAAAGAGAAGTCCTGCTTGTGTGCCTTATGATTGATCAGCACATACCTTTAGAACTAGAATGCTGAAATTTTGCAACGAGGTTCTTGATATTGTAGTTTTTTTTCATTTCCACGGGTTCCACCCAGGCAACCATGGGCGGGTCAGTTAGTTCCCGTGTTAACGAAGTTAACTGGGAACTTTCGGAGACTTTATTATGGTTGGCACTGTTGACAGCTGATGTCGAGCGTGCTATTGCATTTGGAAGTTCCTCGGGCTTATTGTTACTGATTGTTCCCATCTTACTAAGGATGGTTATTTGTACTGAGGCAATCGAGTAGCCAGAATAATCCATCAACCACTTGCTCTTTATTATGGCCTTTATGCAACAAATGAACATACCTCCAAAAATCTTAACTCTATACGGTTGCCATGGAGTACCAACATAGACTTCACCTTTAAAACGACGTTAAAGTTACCATTAAATTATAAAGCATACCATTAAGGCGAACTCAACAGGTCTGCCCGCGAAATTCAAAATTTTCGTGGTTTTTTTGCAATTAGTACGCTAATTACACATAATAGGTTTATGGCAGTCATTTTGCGAGAATGGCAGTTACTTCTTTACATGTTAATATCAAAATTTTTGCATAAAAATGTCTATCCTAGGAAATTAGTCCGAGTAAAGAGTTTTATGTGAGCAACTCGCAAATTTCGGATTAATTTCTTTAACTCGACACTTTCAAGCAGAGATTTTTATATAAATACATGAAGATGATCTTGGGATTATCGCGATTTGACTGCTATAAGCCTATTACGTCTTTTCAGCTAAAAATCGCGTAAAACCACAAAAAAATTGAATTTCGCGGGCACACCTATGGTGTGCTCCTTAAATACATAAAGCTTAAAAATTCCCATATTTGTGTCATTACAGGTTTACTTAGTCCCGGACCCCAACAAAGAGACCAAAAGAAAGACGCGCGTACTGAAGCGGAATTCCCACCCGTCGTTCATGGAAATGCTCGAATATCGCTTGCCACTAGAGGTGGTCAAGAACAGAAGTCTCCAAGCGACCGTGTGGAATTACGACTCCCTGCAGGAGAACCAGTTCCTAGGGGGCGTGGTGATACCCCTGAACTCCTTGAACCTCAGGGAGGAGACAGTTGCGTGGTACCCCCTGGAGTACATCCCTCGGTAGCTAGTGCTCGCGCGCTCCGCTATATGGACCACCGACCTGCCCGTGCGGTGATGTGAGGTCTGGTCCATTAACTGGAGCGCATTTTGTAGCTGAATAATGGACTTGAGTGAAACACGTGGACTTATCCCTTTTCAATTATATACAACTATATCAATCACTTTGTTGGAAGGACGTTTCGCATCGACTATTTTTGTTTTTGACTCCCTGTAGAAAATCAGTTCTTTAGTGCTGTGTTGATACTCCTGAATGTTTTGAATCTTAAGGAGGCGTCAATCGCGTGGCACTATTTGGAGTACATCCTTTGGTAGCTAGTGCTCGTGCGCTCCGCTATATGGACCACCGACCTGCCCGTGCGGTGATGTGAGGTCTGGTCCATTAACTGGAGCGCATTTTGTAGCTGAATAATGGACTTGAGTGAAACACGTGGACTTATCCCTTTTCAATTATATACAACTATATCAATCACTTTGTTGGAAGGACGTTTCGCATCGACTATTTTTGTTTTTGACTCCCTGTAGAAAATCAGTTCTTTAGTGCTGTGTTGATACTCCTGAATGTTTTGAATCTTAAGGAGGCGTCAATCGCGTGGCACTATTTGGAGTACATCCTTTGGTAGCTAGTGCTCGTGCGCTCCGCTATATGGTCCACCGACCTGCCCGTGCGGTGATGTGAGGTCTGGTCCGCAGACTGGAGCGCATTTTGTAGCTGAATTATGGACTTGAGTGAAACATGTGGACTTATCCCTTAACCTCTTTTAATTATACACAACTATATCAATCACTTTGTTGGAAGGACGTTTCACATCGGCTATTTTTGTTTTTGACTCCCTGTAGAAAATCAGTTCTTTAGTGCTGTGTTGATACTCCTGAATGTTTTGAATCTTAAGGAGGCGTCAATCGCGTGGCACTATTTGGAGTACATCCTTTGGTAGCTAGTGCTCGTGCGCTCCGCTATATGGTCCACCGACCTGCCCGTGCGGTGATGTGAGGTCTGGTCCGCAGACTGGAGCGCATTTTGTAGCTGAATAATGGACTTGAGAGGAAACATGTGGACTTGTCCCTTCACCTCTTTTAATGTATACACAACTATATCAATCACTTTGTTGGAAGGAAGTTTCGCATCAACTATTGTTGTTTTTGACTCCCTGCAGAAAACCAGTTTAACATGGCTGTGGCCTATGGTGTTACTCCTGAATTTCTTGAATGTCATGGAGGAGTCAATCGCGTGGCCCCCTTTGGAGTACATCCTTTGGTAGCTAGTGCCGCTATATGGACCAACGGAGACTAATGGAGTGAAACATGTGGCACGTCTACATGTTTTCACTGCCTTTTGTAACTATTTATATTCGATGATGATTCTATGATTCGATTCGATATAATCTAAACTATTTATATTCGATGCAACTATTCAAATTGTTACAAAAATGTGTAGTTCACTAAAAAAGGTGTCTACGTTTTTACTATTAATGGAATACGTATCAAGACTCTTAAAGGCTTTACTGGAGAACATCTTGTGAGAAATCAATTAGAAATCAATTACCTATTAGGGCTTGAATTATTAAATTGCCATAAACAAGAATAAGTGTGGTTTAATTTAAGTGCGTGTACCAAAAAATTTAATTAAACTTTAAAAACTATCAGATATGAATGAACTACGGTCAGTAAGTGCTTGGCTTTAAGAGAATATCTGCATGGGACCTATATCCTGTCTGTTTTAAGTCTAATTTATCGAAGCATATCATAAGTTTCTCATATTTCACTTTTATAATATACATAGCATAAACCATGCGAAAAAGTGACTACATTAGAAATACATGAGCATTCATAGAAAAAATCGTTAGTAACGATTAAGCTCATGCTCTACGAGCCCATGATCGGATTTTGTGGAACAAAAGTTGTTAGTTTTATTGTAAACAAATACAGGCCGAGAGCGATTTGGTATTCTTTATATGACCCTGTATTCAAGAAACTAATGCGTTTAGCGCCAACAAAATAATGTACGACTAGCTTTATCAGTAATGAGATCTGAATGGTTAATGTCAGGTGGGTCGACGCTAGGCGAATCGACCACGAGCCGAACACCGTTCGTGTAGTGTGAACCGACTTACAAGCCTCGAACGAGCGCGTTTCGCTCGTGCTCGGCTGCGTTCCGCCTGTTGTCGCTTTTTTGACGAACGCAAAGGGATAGGACGACAGTTATCGTTGTGGGTTCGTTGTGACTCCGCTCGTGCTCGGTTCGTGCTCGCTTCGCCTAGCGTAGACCCACCTTTAAATAACACCAAGCCTGGTACACAAGGACACAAGGTAGCTTGAGAGAGCGTACACATTTTCAGGGGGTATTTGAGCTAATGCCTAATACTTTTGTATTATGATGGCCACTAAGCCACTTGAATGTTGATATTGTTAACTTTTCGGTCATCTTGTTGATGTTACAACTAAATAATAAACAATACCATCATTTAAACACCACCTAAAATGTGGTTACACTCTCTTAGATAATAAAAATGTATAATGGCTACTGCTGCTATATCAAGCCGCAATATATCTTTAAATATTGCATAATATAGGTAGATTTTATCAAACGGAATATTTTTAGAATCACTATTTATTGGAAACTAGATAGATATAAATAATAATTGATAACGATTTTGTATTACGTGGTAACGAATAATTTACTGACCGAATAAATGTGTCGAATGCATTTTCAAGTTATGCAATTTATTCTGAAAGTTCTACCCCTAATTTGCTTTAAAAAATGTGAATAGTGAATTCAGCCAATCAGGTTTTTACTGTAAGATGTAGCTTAAATGACTGTTTCTGCTACGAGATAGCGTTACTGACAGTTCAAATATAACCACTAAATTTATAGATTAGGAATGTATAGTTATCATGTAAAATTGTGTATAATTTTTTTCAAAAAAATGCTTTTATATCAATATATTTTGTTACTCAGATTTTTTTCTAATTTTTATGAGCAAGCTATCACGATAACTTCCCAAAGGGACGAATAATTACTATGTGATTATTTATTCAGTGATTGTGACATGTCGTATGGTGTCAAAAACATATCATTTTAAAAATACGATCGTCTAAAAAATAAAAGTGGAATAACGGTTGAATAGTATAATTTTATCTGTTTTGTCCTTTTCAGTCATCATTTATCAAAATAATTTAGTAGTAGTTAAATTAGTAGTTTCGTGCGGATTTAAATACAAATTTTCGTTTTGCGAAAAAGGGACAGAAGACCCTCCCACTCCCAAATTAAAATACCTGTAACTTTGTACATCTTGGTTGGATTTTAATTTTTATCAAATTTTATAAATTAGTGTAAATACGCAATTGTACCGAACTTTCAGCGGTGGTACGTTACGCAGGTGTGGCGCGACACTATGTTTCCACCTTACAGCGAGAAGTGTCAGAAACGCCATAGCTGTCGTTGGCTCGTAGCTTGAAAATAAGACCTATCGCATCTTTCATTAGTTTTCACTATATCGGTAACCTCAAGGCTTCCAGTATTTGCTCAAATTATTCACTGAGCAGAAGTTAGTTATACGGTAGACTGATTGTTTCTGAAATCTTTTGTACATATAAATGAAACTTTTTAGATAGTTCTTTTGTATGAATTACGTAGCATCAATTCTATATACATTATACTATCCTAACGGAAACATAATAAACGATTTGTTGTATATTACCTATTTTTATTTGTATGTTCAATAAGTTTCTGCGATGTTAATCTTGTCCTTATTTTTAGTCAAGTAAACTAATCATGGAAGTCGAATTTAATCTATTCTGGATTTTAAGTTTGCAAATGTACCAATGGCAATAATCCAATAATTTTGATTTCATGAGGAATGGAAGAATAAAAAATTTCAAAATTAATAAATACATATAATGTTATAGCGCCATCTCGTCAATTTCCGTGTAGATATTGACGTATGGAGTTTGACACAGTGGGGCGCGTCATTGTGGATTGAAATATCTATACTTCATAATTTGTCATTGCAAGTAATCAACTGTTGCCTCAATTTTTTTTGATTCTATTAAGAATGCGGTTACCTACGATGTCTGCATACGAATGTACGGAGACATCGTAGGTACGAATAGTGAATAGTTACCCAGGTCTCAGGTCCCTTATATTAGTCAAGAGTGAAGCTATAGGCCTACGTCACAAGATGGCCCAGGTTCAAAAACAAACTATTATAAATCGCACATAGTTTCATTAAAAATGTTCCACCTATGTAGATAGTGATATAAAAAATGAAAATGAAATTCTTTACTTTTAAAAGAAAAGTGAAGTCAACCGGCAGGTTTGCACCGAGAAGATCTGGCAAGAAACTCCGCAATAAAAACTACACATACCTACTATACTCATTTATTCATACAACAATATCCTCATCAGGCGTGAGGTTCAACAAATAATTATTCGCCGCGTACTTCCTTGGTATAAGGCCCTTCTCGCCCAAATAATACGGATGCGATTCAGACGTCGGTAGATAATAAAGTCCCGGTGCACTGAAGTTAGTTCTCGGCCCTAACACGTTGGTTTGTGGGTTAGTTTCCTCGTAACAGTTCCCGCGTCTCACGTCCGCTAAAGATGAGCATCGGACTGCTAAGAATTTGTCGTCTTCTTTGTTGGCTATGATCCAGTAGATGGCTGCGCGGACGTGGCTGCACAGTTGGAGGCACGGCAGGAGATAGTTGAACTCCATTGCGGGCTGGAATTCACCTGAGAGAAGAACCGGGCCTTAGCCATACGACATAATTCGATTCGATGTATGAAATGGAATTGTACGAAACGAAAAGAAAAATGTTTGAGAGTTTTCGCTGAATTGATCACGATATCAATTAATTTTTATTATTTAGCAGGCCAATTCAAGTTAAAAGCCAAGTTAAAAGGTTTAGTTGAGGCATCGCGCCGGTAAACTAAATCGCTTTACGGTGCGTCTTTGCTAGTATGGTATACTAACTAGCCACATCCGAAGTCTCTATAGAAATTTTAAAATTGTACAGTAGTCGGCGTTTGGAATTCAACCCGTGACCTCCCACTCGAGTCTGAGCCCACGCCACTGCCCTAGGGAGATAATAATAGGCTCTCCGCATTCCCGAGTATGAAACCGCCGCGAAAAAAGCATTTCCCCCGAATAATGGCTGCGTTTTACCCTCGAAACTTATCGCTATTTAATAATTATATAAGGTTGTGACAATTCATAAGTGCTTGTAAAATGAGCCTAAATGAAGTAAATCCTTTGACTTGACTTTTGTTCCGCGAAAAAGGGTTCACTGCAAATCGCCCGGGAGTGGTGTGGCGAGCCCGCAAGTAGTGATTGAAGAAAATAAAAGGTTTTCGTCAGATAAAACTACTTATACTTTTACTAAACTTAACTTACCTACAGTTACTGGGTAGCCTTTGGTCCTTAGGTATAAGGTACCTACCTCCATTAAGGTAGAAATCCACATGCCCGACAGGATCTGACAAGCCGAAGCCGTCGATGTTGGTGTGCACTGCGTCCACCTGATGTGCCACATCAGGGTTGATGCGATCATGGGCCGGCAGGGTACGGAAACACGGCCCCGCTGGGTCGAGTCCTGAACAAGAACAGTTTGATCATAATTATAGGCTTGCATACCATACAGTCCACGTTGAAAGTTTGTGTATTGTGATTTGTGTATGTTATCTACTACCTACCCTACTAGCAATTTATAAGTTAGGGTATTGTAGCCAATTGTTGGTATAATAGTAGGTAGGTACGTTGGGAGATAGGGGTGAATTGATGGCGACTAAAGTCCCTTCGTAGCAAACCAAACTAAGGACAAAGAACCAACCAACAGCCAACGAAAAGTGCTACTAGGGTATTTTCGTTCTTCTTCGTTCGTAATTCGATATGGCCTACTTAATATGAAGGAACATGAAACCACACACAATTCTTCCAACACTTTCTTTAACGCACGTTTCGTCCCGATACCGGGAAATCCTCAGGAGAAATCATAGAGTCGACGTAGAGTCTACTATACTAAAGTGGCATATCGGCCACTTTTGATCTGATACCAATCGTAGAAACAGAATAGATCACTAGGTACAGTACTACCCGTTGGCAGAAGCTTTGCCACGTAGGACTTTCCCTCCCACATCATACAACCGCAACCGGCGAACGTCTGGCTCTCGTCAGATGCAATGCTTTTCACAAGTTTGCATTGCAATATCAGTGCAGCGCACTGAACTGATGTCTCATCATCCTGAGACATGAACGCTGATGAAGTCTCATTTTGCCCAGTATGTAATCTTCGTCTACAGATCCCCTCCGTTGGTACCAACCAGGACGCACTTCTCAAGAAGTCATATGAAGTAAAGAGTCATAATACATACAAGAAGTAGGTAATCTATACTTATAATAAAACTGTAAAGGGTCGAATTCTGTACATTGAAGATATTTTGAAAATTTTTGTTGGAGGACACTATTTAGTCGATACTGAAGCCAAAACTGTAATTTGTTTCATTTTTGTCTGTCTGTCTGTCTGTCTGTCTGTCTGTCTGTCTGTCTGTTTCACGACCGCGCATCACGGCTAATCCGCTGGATGGATTTAAATGAAACTTGACATGATTATAGTTCATACTCCGAGGTAGGACATAGGATACTTTTTATCCCGGAATTCATCATGGTTTCCCTGGAAGACGGCATCAAAGTCAAAATGTGTATTTAGTTATAATTCATTAACCCGTTGTCCGATTTCATTCATTCTTTTTTTGTTAGAAAGGAGGTTTTTTAAAGATTATGCCGTATAAATTTTATCATCATCACTTTTGTAGTTCAGAAATTATAGACATCAGAACCTTTATCGATGAGTTCAAGTAGGTGACTTGAAACTCGCAATGGACAAGCACCTAGGGCTAGGACGTAAGGGCTCAAGTCAAACTGGAGTACCCTTACAGCCGTAAATAAATATGCTTAGCAGAAGATTTTGTATGGTTTAAGATTTTTCACTTTTATGGTGAACAAAAATCATGAATTTATCACCAGGTTATACCGTATCGCGCCATCTCTACAAATTATGTGGAACTTGAATGTAAAACTTGGAGATAGGTACTACCGAATTTTTGTTAATAATAATTAATTGTCATGTAATGTACTGTTCCTTGACTTTATATTAAGATGGCACTGTTGAGTCATGAACAGATTAAAGTTTTCACTTTTGTGGATATTCCCAGAGTGCCAAGTCTTTTTTTATCATCCGCAATATGGAAAGGGCAATAATGGTTCACAAATATTTCTAACTCTTAGGTCTTATCGATCCTAACCAACTGACTGTCATAGGTCTTTTTATACGTAAAGAAATATATATCCATTGCCCTTTCGGATATTTTGGATTGTATTGAGATAAAGTAAAGATTTTTAAATGACTCTTATGTTGGACTGGGAAATATTGTTAGTAGAGTATTTTATCTCAGTGGTACCTACCCGGCCGAACCCTGAAAGAAGAGCTCTACCACCAGTACAAATTTTCACATGATTTTATGATTTTTGACATATTTCGTGGTTTCAGAATAAAAATCACATTGAAATAGGACGATTTTAACTGTCGATATTTCGATACATTGGTACAAGTCGTGGTCACGTAGTGACCACGACCTGTGCCACTGGGTCGAAATATCGACAGTTAAAATCGTCCTTTTGATCTTTCAACTACGTATTAATAAAACTTTATATTTTTATTAAGAAAAAGGAGTTTTCAAAATCACCACAAGATAACCCGTGCGAAGTAAGAACAGGTTTCTGTATAACAGCACACCAGAATCCCGCGAAAAACCAAGGATTTTCACGGTATATGTAAAAAAATCGTAATTCACGCGGGCGGAGCCGCGGGCAACAGCTAGTCTATACTTATAATAAAACTGTAAAGGGTCGAATTCTGTACATTGAAGATATTTTGAAAATTTTTGTTGGAGGACACTATTTAGTCGATACTGAAGCCAAAACTGTAATTTGTTTCATTTTTGTCTGTCTGTCTGTCTGTCTGTCTGTCTGTCTGTCTGTCTGTCTGTCTGTCTGTTTCACGACCGCGCATCACGGCTAATCCGCTGGATGGATTTAAATGAAACTTGACATGATTATAGTTCATACTCCGAGGTAGGACATAGGATACTTTTTATCCCGGAATTCATCATGGTTTCCCTGGAAGACGGCATCAAAGTCAAAATGTGTATTTAGTTATAATTCATTAACCCGTTGTCCGATTTCATTCATTCTTTTTTTGTTAGAAAGGAGGTTTTTTAAAGATTATGCCGTATAAATTTTATCATCATCACTTTTGTAGTTCAGAAATTATAGACATCAGAACCTTTATCGATGAGTTCAAGTAGGTGACTTGAAACTCGCAATGGACAAGCACCTAGGGCTAGGACGTAAGGGCTCAAGTCAAACTGGAGTACCCTTACAGCCGTAAATAAATATGCTTAGCAGAAGATTTTGTATGGTTTAAGATTTTTCACTTTTATGGTGAACAAAAATCATGAATTTATCACCAGGTTATACCGTATCGCGCCATCTCTACAAATTATGTGGAACTTGAATGTAAAACTTGGAGATAGGTACTACCGAATTTTTGTTAATAATAATTAATTGTCATGTAATGTACTGTTCCTTGACTTTATATTAAGATGGCACTGTTGAGTCATGAACAGATTAAAGTTTTCACTTTTGTGGATATTCCCAGAGTGCCAAGTCTTTTTTTATCATCCGCAATATGGAAAGGGCAATAATGGTTCACAAATATTTCTAACTCTTAGGTCTTATCGATCCTAACCAACTGACTGTCATAGGTCTTTTTATACGTAAAGAAATATATATCCATTGCCCTTTCGGATATTTTGGATTGTATTGAGATAAAGTAAAGATTTTTAAATGACTCTTATGTTGGACTGGGAAATATTGTTAGTAGAGTATTTTATCTCAGTGGTACCTACCCGGCCGAACCCTGAAAGAAGAGCTCTACCACCAGTACAAATTTTCACATGATTTTATGATTTTTGACATATTTCGTGGTTTCAGAATAAAAATCACATTGAAATAGGACGATTTTAACTGTCGATATTTCGATACATTGGTTCAAGTCGTGGTCACGTAGTGACCACGACCTGTGCCACTGGGTCGAAATATCGACAGTTAAAATCGTCCTTTTGATCTTTCAACTACGTATTAATAAAACTTTATATTTTTATTAAGAAAAAGGAGTTTTCAAAATCACCACAAGATAACCCGTGCGAAGTAAGAACAGGTTTCTGTATAACAGCACACCAGAATCCCGCGAAAAACCAAGGATTTTCACGGTATATGTAAAAAAATCGTAATTCACGCGGGCGGAGCCGCGGGCAACAGCTAGTACATAATATTTTACAACTTACCAGTCAGTCTAGAAGGCTTGTAATGTGTGAGGTCGTGGTATCGTATCGAGGCAAATGAAGCGATGTGTGCGCCCAGACTTCCTCCCAGCACTTCCAGCTTATCAGGAGCCAGACCTCTGCGCGTCAGCTCAGCCAGGAACTCTCCCAGAACGTGTCCGAGCGGCCTCGTGAGGCGAGCTGCACTGTCGAAAAGTATAGAGCACAAGTAATTGGTAGGTATGCTGAGTAGGTACTGAGTGCCTTTTTTTCAGGTGACAATTTTGGGAAAAAACATTGAACTCGCAACACGGTTACGGTAACCGACACCTCTTTATATAGGTATGCTTGAATATACAGGGATATAAAAAAAATACCAAATCGCTCTCGGCTTGTTCTATAACTTTTTTACTCGATATTTTGAGAAATATCAAATATTCAATATTTTTCAGAGCAACTCCACTTGTTCTTACTCTGTAATAATATAACATCGACAAGAGGCAATAGTGCGGCGCGAAACCGCAACAGTGTAATGTCATTTTACAGAAATAAATTTTTTTGTATGAACTAAATTAATACTGAATTTTGAGAAGTCCTAGAACAAAAGTTGTTATCTTATACCTTTAAACGAGCAATTCTTGTATATATCTATACTTATAATAAAACTGTAAAGGGTCGAATTCTGTACATTGAAGATATTTTGAAAATTTTTGTTGGAGGACACTATTTAGTCGATACTGAAGCCAAAACTATAATTTGTTTAATTTTTGTCTGTCTGTCTGTCTGTCTGTCTGTCTGTCTGTCTGTCTGTCTGTCTGTCTGTCTGTCTGTCTGTCTGTTTCACGACCGGGCATCACGGCTAATCCGCTGGATGGATTTAAATAAAACTTGACATGATTATAGTTCATACCCCGAGGTAGGACATAGGATACTTTTTGTCCCGAAATTCATCATGGTTTCCCTGGAAGACGGCATCAAAGTCCAAACGTTTTTTAGTTATAATTCATTAACGCGTTGTCCAATTCCATTCATTCTTTTTTTGTTAGAAAGGAGGTTCTTTAAAGATTATTCCATACAAATCTTATCATCATCACTTTTGTAGTTCAGAAATTACAGACATCAGAACCTTTAAGTTCAAGTATGTAGGTGACTTGAAACTCGGAATGCACAAAGACCCTTGGGCTAGCACGTAGGGCTCAAGTAAGACTGGAGTACCCTTACAGCCGTAAATAAATAGGCTTAGCAGGAGATTTTGTATGGTTTAAAATTTTTCACTTTTTAACCGACTTCAAAAAAAGGAGGAGGTTCTCAATTCGTCGGAATCTTTTTTTTTTAGGGTGAACAAAAATCATGTAACTGGCGTTATCGCTACGTTATACCGTATAGCGCCATCTCTACAATTTATGTGGAACTTGAATGTAAAACTCTGAGATAGGTACTACCGAATTTTTTTAAATAAAAATTAAATGTCATGTTATTTACTGTTTCCTGACTTTATATTAAGATGGCACTGTTAAGACATGAACAGATTTAAACTTTATCATCCGCAATATGGAAAGGGTAAGGTTACAAATATTTTTAACTCTTAGGTCTTATCGATCCTAACCGACTGACTGTCATCTAAGGTCTTTTTATACGTAAGGAAATATATAGCCATTGCCCATTCTGATGTTTTGTATTGAGATGAAGCAAAGATTTTTAAAAGACTCTTATATTATGTTGGGCTGGGGAATATTGTTAGTAGAGTAATTTATCCCAGTGGTACCTACCCGGCCGAACTCTGAAAGAAGAGTTCTACCACCAGTACAACTTTTCACATGGTTTAATAATTTTTGACATATTTCGTGGTTTCAGAATAAAAATCACAATGAAAAGGACGATTTTAACTGTCGATATTTCGATACATTGGTACAAGTCGTGGTCACGTAGTGACCACGACCTGTGCCACTGGGTCGAAATATCGACAGTTAAAATCGTCCTTTTGATCTTTCAACTGCGTATTAATGAAACTTTATATTATTATTAAGAAAAAGGAGTTTTCAAAATCACCACAAGATAACCCGTGCAAAGTAAGAACAGGTTTCTGTACAACATCACACCAGAATCCCGCGAAAAATCAAGGAATCCCAGTAGGAAGGTATATTATGTAAAAAAATCGTAATTCACGCGGGCGGAGCCGCGGGTAACAGCTAGTATTTCTATATAATCTGGATCTTGGAAACGGCTCGAACGATTTTCATGAAATTTAGTATACAGGGGGTTTTGGGGGCGATAAATCGATCTAGCTTGGATTCATTTTTAGAAAATGTCGAATTTACCAAAAAAAATAAAAATATAACTACTGTTGCCATCTATTGGCCACCGACCGAAGCTCGGTCACCCAGATATTGTTAATGTAAACGACTACAGGCCCAGAGCGATTTGGTATTTTTTTATAAGTAACCCTTTATAACACTTCCATTTTCACTCTCCTGCAAAATGACAATTTTAGTCTTTTAATTCTAAGAGGCGATTGAGTTACATACATTGGGTAGCTGCGATGAAGAATCGGAAAGATTTCCACAATAATGACGTTGTACCCGTGATCGAGGTAGGGGTTTGCTACGGCCCTACAGATTGGCGAGAACGATGCGTCCAAGTAACCGCTTACAAATACCTGAAAGAGAAAAGAAACAGGATCTACAGGAGATATCAATGACTTCTATAAGTCTTTGGGTGACCTAAGAGCACACTAGTTTGAAACGAATTTGAAATAATTTTCTCGTCGATGATGATTTTTCTCTTTGAAAACTTACAAAATCGATTTTACAATACACAATAATTATGCTATCAATAATTCTTCTTCGTTTTCATTTTTCCTGAAAGAAATGTCAGACAGCATGTCGTGGAGAAAAGTTTCGGCAATATTTGGGAATCCTTGCCACCCCACAGGGCTTCTAAAGGTACCTACCTACTTGGTGCAAGAATGCGCTGTGATCCCGGCGCCTTTTACGAAACCCAGTAGAAGATAGGGTGGCAATATTGCTTAGGCCCACATGCGTCGGCCTGGGTTAATGTGTAAACTCTTGGTAAACTCAGAGTTAGCACGCTAACCCATAGTAAGTTGTCAAAATCAAATCAAATGAGAGACGTTGACTCTAGGGTTAAAAATGTAAATATTTAAGTAACTCCCGTCTCGTTAGGTATTAGATACGCGTTATCGGCGAAGAAATGTCAGTGTTGGTTACTTGCAATTCCTCACAAATCAGGCAGGTCATCTACTTCCATTTACCCAGTTATTTAGACCTATTATCGTCGAATTAGTTACCTATAAGCCTTACCAAGGTCTTCCTCTTCTTGAAGTCGAGGTGTTTCGCCACGCATCCTGCGCCGGGCTGGTCCAGTTTGCACGTCACCTCCTTGCTGCCTAGCCAGCTGTTGCTCGGCCGGAGGGCAACTACAGTTAAGGAGCTGCGAGTTTTTTGAGACAGAGTGGTGTTTTTGGTCATTCCGGGGCCTGAAAGTATGGATTTTAGATGTGGATGAAAACGTAGCTATACTCTAGAATTCTTTCTCATTTGACATAGGTTATAGGTACCTACGAAAGCTCTAGGGGTAAGTAAGGAAACAAGGGAGGAAGTGGGATCTCATGATGATGATATAGCCAATGACACCAAGTCGTGCATTTTATTTGATTATTCTGGATACGTACGTTGACTACATCAAGTCGGTATCATTCCGGACAACCGCGTCCCGCGCTCATCGTACCTACTGATCAGACAAGAGCGGGACGCGGTCGTCTGATCAGGGGAAACTCATCGACAAGACTGTTGTGAATGGGTTATGATATTATGTTATAATCTTAATAATTTCGTGGCCGGTGGATAGATCGTTTGATCTATAAAACCGACAACAGGTAGGTACTCTGTCATGGGATACCTACCTAATTCGTTGCTAATAGTATGACTGTCAAATTTATAGTGAATCAATGACATTATATAAACATCTTACGTGTACATCCTTCTTTGCCACCATCCTAGCAGCTCATCTAATGAGATCGTAATCGCAGTCTAGCTCATTTGTTATGCCTAATGATGCCTAATAATTAAAAAAACATACATTCAGCAAAAAGTCCAGTAGGGGCTCCAGTATCCGTCACAGCGAGAATAAATCGGCACAACCACAAAATAACAACAAGCGATTTCATAACTACACGAATAAACGCGACGAATTATTATTTAGAAGAATCTTCCATGTAGATTGAACTCGTTTAAATATTTAAATAACGAAATAAAAAAGAACCGAGCGATCTTAAACGCACCGTACGCAAAACTGACAAGTTTCTCATGAGAAGGTCATGAATATAATTTCGTGAGGCCAACTTATAACCTACCTGCAGGTTGAATTCGTTTAATTGGACGCATTCACACGCGAGCTACGGGCTGATGAGATACTTATTAAGTAAACGCACTAGTTATTTTTATTTTCTTAACTTTGTAGAACATCCAGTAAGAGTAGGTTACCGTCATTTGACATAGGGACAAGGAGCGAGAGGAAACAACTTGTAGGGAGTCAAGAAGGCGCCCTGGGAACACGCCAAGAGCAAGTACCGAACGGACGCCCTCCCGCGATTCGGCCCCCATAACCGCGAGGTTGATTGGGCCATGGGTGGTGGAGGGTTGTCCCTAATTTGACATTTCCTCAGTCCACTGTTAGCGACGGCGAGCACTGCAGTCAGCCATACGACCTATCTACATCACATAGAAAACTGTCGATCGCGAACGAAATTTAAAAAAAATGTACCTACGAGACTGACAGATGTCTTCGACAAGTCACGCCGTCACGGGATCAATTTATCGAACGGATAAGCCATTCCCATATACTTCTAGGGTTCCGTACCCAAAGGGTAACTATGAAAGGCGACAATCAATCAAGGAATGTGGTAGGTTTTTATATGACTGCCCAAAAAGGAGTTTAATGTTTTTAGGGTTCATGTTTGTATGTATGTATGTTTCTTTATCCCACCACAACTTTTGAACGGCCGAATAGATTTAGCCATATGGGGTATCGTTAGAATCTTTACATCATTCCGAGTAACATACTTAGGCTATTTTTTTTGGAAAAAGTCGTTTTACCACAGGGCAGTCGTGTTTTTTATTTTTTAAATTATTTACTTGTTAGTAAATGACAATGTTTTCTCATACTATTACTAATATCCTGAAACTGGGCTTAGGTTTCTTTTTGTTGATAGGAACATATTCGGAGCTAGCACCCTGAACTGCCCCTATGCCAGTTCACGGAATTAGGTCGGCAGCATTCCGATTTTAAATCTGCTTCTGAGATAGCTAATTATTAGGGTTCCTTACCAAAATGGTAAAAATGTAACTCTCTTGACTCTTCATCCGTCCTTCCGTCCGTCCGTCACACTCGAAAACACAGAATAAAATGTATACTGGGTAATATAAAAAATACCAAATCGCTCTTGGCCTGTAGTTGTTCACATTAACACTAATAACTTTTGTCCTGCTTTTCAAAATTCAGTAATAATTTATTTCATAAAAAAAAATGTTATTACTGTAAAGTGATATTACCTACACTTTTGCGGTTTCGCGCCGCGAGCTAGCGCGCCCCGCCCATTACAGAGTAGGAACAAGTAGAGTATCTCTGTAAAATATTGAATATTTGATATTTCTCAGAATATGGATTAAAAACAGTCGTGGAACAAAAGTGTAAACAAATACAGGCCGAGAGCGATTTGGTATTTTATAAAGGGTGCCAACCATGCAACAAACGTAATTTTTTTTTGCTCGTTTTTGCTTGATATTGATAATGGAAATAGGAATACGCTTAAAAATTAATAGAATAGGTACTTGATCATATATTCACTTTAAAAATAAATAATAAAATTAAAATAAAACAAATATTTAAGGGGGGGCTCCCATATACATACAACAAACGTATTTTTTTTGACAACGTTTTATAGATAAAGGTACGGAATCCTTCATGCACGAGTCCTACTCGTGCTTGGCCGATTATTTCTGATAAGAGAGACATAATGTTTGAAGCCATAGCTGCCCCTATATGTTAGTTGGCGGAATTAGTCAGTATAGCATTCCGAATTCTTATCCGCCTCTGATGTAGCTAATTTCATTATTGTATAATTGTGTGCAATATGATATTGATCATCATTATCATTACATCACATCATTTCATTATCATTATTGTCATTTGTCATGATTACCCATTCGACCTCCCTGGCGCAGTAGCGCACGCTCGGATTCGATTGGAAGGCCACGGGTTCGATTTCACTAGTGGGCGGCTTCGGTTGTGGCTTGTTAAAATAAAATAAGGGTAAATAAAATTTTTACCATTTTGGTATGGAACCCCAAAAATAAAATAAAATAAATTTATTTATAAGAATGTAGGTACAATTAAGGTCTTTACATACTAATATTGGTGGTTACCACCCTACCAGAGACGCACCGCCAGACATTTAGAGTTCCGGAGCGATGCTGTGTAGAAACCGTTACGGCTGAGTTTACTGACCCCTTTCCGAGTACCTACAATAACATTTTCGGATGCATCAACAAATGCAACTTACCATCCGTTGGGATTACAGCAAGATTACAGTCAAGTAATAACTTATAGAGTGCAGGAAGAAAACCCGATCTATATATACATTGAAATACCCGATTGATTTTGCGCTTGATAATTAATTCTAGTGGTTTTTCTATTATGGCATTTACTTACTTACGCGTATCGAGAAAGTTAATGAGATAGGTAAATTGATGCAATATATTTTTATAGGATTAAAAATCGAAAGACAAAACCATACAAAGTAACTAGATCTCGCTGCGCACGTTTTTCTGTCAGTGATCAAGATCAAGTATTTGTACTAATGACCATAATAGTTAGTGTAGTGGCCAGTGGAACTAGATTGATTTCCACTGCTCGGGAAACTTCGCGGAGGGTTACCACACGACAGAAAATCCCCGATTTTTGAAGTTTTAAGAAAGCTTCTTAAAACCACAAGAGGTAAAGCCTTTTATTTACTTAATGTAGTCTGAGGATAAAGCCAAAAAGGTTGCCTGGAAGGAATCCCTTGCATACCATTATTTTAGTTTGTTCTGTGTATTTTTTATTTTTGTAATGTTTGGGTGCAATAAAGTGTTTCTTCTTCTTTACGAGCGTTGGGCATTTTTAACCGACTTCAAAAAAAGGAGGAGGTTCTCAATTCGTCGGAATCTTTTTTTTTTTTTTTTTTTTTTTTTATCTATGTATGTTCACCGATTACTCGGAGACGCGTGGACCGATTTGAAAAATTCTTTTTTTGTTTAAGAGGGTTTTGTTTCCAGATGGTCCCATTTTAATCAGGTCAGGATCTGATGATGGGATCCTGGAGAAATCGAGGGAACTCTTCAAATTTTATATGGACACATGAAACTATTTGAGTATTATTAGAAAGAGTAATATTTTTCAAGTTGTTCTATGGTCATCAGGTCAGGATCTGATCATGGGATCTTGGTGAAATCGAGAGAACTCTTCAAATTTTGCTAGTATACTTAAAGCGAGTTGGGTATTTTTTATAGTTACTGGTGCATATGCTAGCAGATACGGATTTGATGACTAAAGTCATCAAGTCAGGGTCTGATGATGGGATCTTGGTGAAATCGAGGGAACTCTTCAAATTTTGCTAGTATACTTGAAGCGAGTTGGGTATTTTATTTTTTATAGTTACTGGTGCATTTGCTAGCAGATACTGATTTGATGACTAAAGTCATCAAGTCTGGGTCTGATGATGGGATCTTGGTGAATTTGAGGTATCTCTTCAGATTTTATGAACTCATCTCAAGCAATTTGGATATTATACAACGCCTTGTGCATTTTATTGTTTTCCACTAAAAAGTATAAAATAAAAATGGGAAATGCTTTCCAAAAAACCAACTTCAAATGCCACTACAAAGAGTGAAATAATTTTTATTTAAATTTTAGGTACCTACACCAATTCGAAGTCGGGCGATTGTCTATGACTTTGTCATTTCTTCACACATCAATTAAGTAAGAAGGACTATTAGGGATTGTATGAAACATTGCCCGACTTCGAATTGGTGTAGGTACCTAAAATTTAAATAAAAATTATTTCACTCTTTGTAGTGGCATTTGAAGTTGGTTTTTTGGAAAGCATTTCCCATTTTTTGGGATGGGAAAAAACCATTGAACTCGCAACAACGTTCCTTTTCTATCAGCACTCCCGGAGTGCCTCGTCTTCTTTTCTCAATTTCTTTTTTTAAATCTCAGTCACGCAATTCGTTTATTCATTCGTCAGACAAAAAGCGATTGTTTTTTGTGTGACGAATGAATTAAACGAATGGAAAACAAATGGAAAGGGAAAAAGTTAATTTTGTATAAGTGGTAGGTATAACTATTTATATTCAGTTAGAATAGAACTGTTACAAGCTCTTAGTAGTGAGTAGGTATATATGGACTAAGGTGCTCATAACCAATTGTAACTTTTTTCTTCATATCGGAGATTTTAAGTGATATTTTAAAAGACAGTTCTGTCTGTTGAACAAGGATTGTCGCAAGGATAATCAATATACAGTCATTAAGTATTTGGAGTTCATACCTATTAAAAGTTGGGTACCCTAACGACGCGCGTAAGTCAAACCTCATCACAACGCGCGGTGATTTTTTCCAGCAACTGGTGTATACCACTCAGTTTTTCTATAGAAAGTCATTTATTTACTAATACGTCCAACCCAGCGCGCACCGGTTCCACGGAACCGACCGGCATTCGGCGCTGGCGGCAAGACGGCATCGGCAGTCCAAGTCTGTGCCTCCACCCACGAACACGCCAGTATATGCATGTCGTTAGAATACTTGCGAACCGGAATAATGAGATGACTGAAAATACTTTACCGATGCCGTTGTAAAAGTAGTGTTCCATCGAACGTGCTTATTTGTGATACTTACCCGTATTTTTTTAAATAAACAATGAATGAAACCATGAACGATACGGTGTCAGATACTTGGATGTGGCTTCGGGAAGTGATGGGGTCCTGGCTCGAGGACCCTGGCGAGGAGCACCAGGGTCTGGATCTGAGTGAGCTGAAGATGGATGAAGCGTATATGATCGGAGTTGCGGATAGAGATGTTGGGATCTATTCTGTTTCCGACGACTGTTTCAGAGTAAGTACAGAAGGTGTTTTGCACATACTGACACGTCCTTTAAATGTGCCCTAGGCCTCAGTTTTGATAATATTAAGATGATATAAGATTCAAAGCTGCATCAATATTTTTTTTCATACAAACACGACCAAAAAGATTCAGTACCTAGGTTAGGTACTAAGTACCTATAAAATCAAACGTGATGGATCTTATGGATGGAGTAAATTGGAAAGTTAACAAATATAATGAGACTATAATAGGAATCTAATTATGATGTAGAGAGGTAGGTATATACTCGTACCTACTAGCCAACAAAACTATACAGCTACAAGGGTTGTCTTCATAGAGTATATTGAATATGTTTTCTTTACCGACTCAGGCTTTAAAAGGTTCTTATCATGTTTGACAATACAAGTTAGTATCTTAAACTCAAAATTAATTAAGTATAATATCCTGGACCAACATATTTAGATAAAAAACTTATATTGGTATTACTTAACTTCTGTACTTATAGATACCTATTGGCTATTATTTTTATTGATAACACACGATGTATTAAAAGTCAATATTTTAATTTTAAAGGTTGTTTACTAAACGTTAACATTGAAAGTTTGAATGATGCAAACAAGTAACAACAAATGCGGGAGCTTTTGGTTTTGACACGCGCGCAAGTGCAAGGCCACCTAATACGAAATTACAAAACGAGTTTATAAACGCACATTCCTAAATATAAATATTGCGTCCGTGTAATTAGGCAGGCTTGAGCAGATTTTAGTACCTAATTATAATTAATCTATGGTTTGTATTTATGCTTGCTGTTAAGCCAATAGGTGGCAAATTCGACCAACTTCTGAAACCCTTTCCCGTTTTCTCTTCCTTCATACCTACTTCTTCGTGCTTGAAAATTGCTTCTTCTTTTTTATTTATTTATGTTCTATGTCTTCTTACTACTTTCATATTTACGAGTAAAGTACCTGTGCATTTGGAGATTTTTGAAGATGTTTTTCAAAGAAAATCTCAGTAAAAAAATTAAATAGGGTTAGATATTAGTTACGACCAACCAACTTAGTAAGTCCTGTTAATTTATAACAATACTGGATTACGACTTAGACCTAATTACAATAATATAAATGCCACAATTTCCTTAAACCTTCTCGATAATTAGTTTCCCGCAATCCCAAGGAAAGGAAAATTACTTCGTAATTACAAAATACTGTATCAGTATTTTCTAACGAGAGTTTCTCTAATAAATGCTATTTTCTTCGCTGCAAACAATCAATCTTTCAGACAAAGGCACTCGAGCATGTCAACAACATGTAGATGATTCGGTAGGTGCAGTACAGTGCGACAAGGCTATCTTGGCATGTGGCCAAAATCGGAACTAACACCTCTATCTTGTGATACTGTTTGATAGTTCACTCTGTCGGCATGTTTGTCTGTATGTTGCAAGTATTTTGCGTTGTTTTAGCTTATTATTAACAATAATTGAGATTTTTTTGCGCTTGCTGCCTTCGTTCTACATTTGTTCTATAACTACGACCTCCTGACAGTGTCATTCAAGTGTCAAGAGAGCCTTGTCGGACTGTACATGCCACACAAACATGTTAGTCAACTCAAGTGTTAGATAGAGGCGCTAGATCGAAGGTTATAGATTCGAACACTTTACTTTAGGCACTTTAGGTACGACGATGAATCTACTAATTGATTCGCTTCGTTTTGTAAGATTATTGATAAAATATAAGCAAAAAAAATATAGTCGTCCTAATTCTAAGGTCCTAAATACTCGCATAGCCGTCCCTAAGGTCAACTGGCAGAATGCTCATTGTTTTGTTAGTGGTTGTACAATAAAGTTAATAATTTGTAATTAAAAAAATATTTCACCTTGCTCTCGCTTTGTTGAGGGCTCGAATCCTCCATTTGAGCTCAAAAAATGAAAAGCTCTATGTAACTCTATATATACTAAAAGTCGAGGAACCAGCGGCCGTACCACCATCTCTTATAGCAGTACTAGCTGACCTGGCAAACGTTGTTTTGCCCTTGGGGATTTAAAAAATAGTTGAATTGAGATTTAAACTATCCTATATCTCAAGTTGGATCGAACTGCACATGGTGTGCGAATTTTATTATAATCGGTTAAGTGGTTTAGGAGTCCATTGAGGACAAACATTGTGACACGAGATTTATATATATTAAGATAAGATAAGATTATTGTAATATTGTTTTAAAATTTTCATACTAGCACTGTTTGAAAATGTCAAAACAATATATTACAATAATACTGCTATAAGAGATGGTGGTACGGCCCCAGGACATCACCAATAGTCCCAATAAGATTTTTGGTTATTCCAATTTCCAAGACTCGTTACTTAACTATGGTTGGTTGGTTGGTTACGAATGTGTAACAAAAACAGGCACTATAATATTATATTAATTGATATAATTGCAGAGTACCTTTACCATTATTAATAATATAATTCTTCACAGAACTGTCACTAATGAGTAATGAGCAGATTTTTTGCTTGCATCTTCTCGGTAGGAACGACATTCCGACTTTCGAGACACGACCACTGGTCTGTGTCAGGGGTGTATTTATCGTTATCGTAACCATATACGCGAAGTCTGTTCCCCGATTGGCTGACGTAAACCAGGGAACCTGAGGGAACCATTCAGCGGGCAGAATTTATTCACGATTACGATATAGATGAATACGTTTTTCTTATACAATCGCCTAGCATCAGCTCTAGATAATTATGACATATTACATAATATACTTATGATTAGTGGAATGGAATGGACCGGCCAAGTACGAGTCAAACTCGTGCACCGAGGGTTCCATACTACAAAAGAAGTGCCTACCTACTTAAAACGTTAAAATAATTTATTTTGTTCTTTGCACTATATTGACAGTTGATTTTATTTTTCTTATGAAAATTGATTTTAACTATTTCAGTCACCTTCGGAGATAACTGCAGGGTGTAATTGTTTTTCGTTAGTTTGCCTAATAAAAGAAAAACTATATGTAATGCCGCAATTGGTCGGTTTTTTAAGTGGAACACTCAACCTAAATAAGTCCTACTTAATTTAACAATAATTATTATTTATAATAATAATAATATAGTAATCATGCTATCCTGTAATGATACATGTAACAGGTACTCGGCGGCAATTATTCATCGGTAACGATTTCTTAGTCCTTCGTCTGTCGTCACGGTTGGGCAGTTCTGAAAGTTTCATCGCTGTTTTGTATTTGAAACACGCACGGATTATATCATCATAAATCATAATTAGTATCAACAATACTGAACAAACAATTGCACATCTCAAAAATTTAACAATTTCCACAGATTATCCCTTCGATGTTCGTCAAGGTCCAATTTCGTTGATTCTTTGTATAATTCTTTAGTTTTGGCTATGAGGTTATAAGTAGATCAATGAGTTTTGGTGTCTGGTTTGTCTAATTTAGGCTTGGAAAGAATATAATAAAAGTTCAAAGACACGAAGCCTTTATTTCCCAAAAGATAGTTACAAACATTGTTAACATTTTTCTTCTTACAATATTTCAATATATAAACCATGCATGCTCACAAATACAATTTTAATTCATTCCTGTATTCTATATTAACATGTATACTTATTAGGTATTTACGCCAAGTGATAGCCATTCAGACACTAAAGTTGAGAGAAAAAATAAAAAATTTCAACATTTTTCATATATCTCACGCTAGCAACACTGTGTCTGTCCTTTCCTTCACGACAACATACATTGAGGGTAGTTGGTAGGTGAAAAACCTGAGGACTATCGCCTTTGTATTAATAATTGCAAAAAATAATTGCAAAGCATCTATGTTGAGGACACTGCATAAAAGGGATGTGATCATCACGACGACATACATGAGGGTGAGTTAATAAGATTATCGTCTCTATATTAGGTAATAATTGCAAAAAAGTCAATCAACATAATATATTCTGCAGTCTATGCTTCAGTGTTGGGTACACTTCATTAGAGAGTGTGACCTTCACGACAATATACATTGAGGATGGTTATTAAGACAACGCCTATGGATTAATCATTCCCAAAAATGACAAGATTATCTTGTAAGCAACTTCCAAAATAGCAAATTGTTGCTTAAACGCCCCCATACCATGTTGAAAACACCGGTTGACGGTTCTCGTCCGATCACCGAAATCAAGCAACATCGGGCGCAGTTAATACTTGGATGGGTGACCACCTGGGAACACCGCGCGATGCTGTTTTTTTTATCACCAACCGCATTGGAATGATATAAAGGATAAACACGATTACCTTTAGAAACTATTTCGATATACCCTCATATCAATATTTTCTTTTACTGTCTGCTAATTTAAATGAACCAAGATTACTTTACTAGACCAGGTCTGAAAAGTACCCGCAATCAAATGCACTATTTACAATTATTTTAGTCTTCCACACGAATCGTTTATTGTTGTGGTCATTATTTATAGATACATCAATAAAAAGTCCATTGACAACGTCTTACAAAATCAACTAGTAATACTACTCAAAATTTGAAATGTACGAGTGAGACACAAAAATTTTATTTGATAATATAATATTCTAATAACTTCTGTGTATATTGTCTTTTATCAATAATATGAAATACAGTTAATCAAGATCCAATATTAACTGGCACTGGAGGAATATCTGAGCAATCCACCTGTCGGTCCATGGTGGACCCACGGGCCAAATCGCAGGACAGCACTCGTCTCTTGCGACGACTTTTCTCGAAGATTTACCCAGGACAGAAGAGTCTTGATTTCCCCACAAGAGCAGCACCAGGAGCAAAACAGCCTTGCAAGTACTTATCGATGTCCTCTTTTGACATTTCCGTCGACCTGTCATGTCAGGCGCCGCGCGGCCGCCGCGCCGATCGGAGTGCTGGCGGAGCGTTGCGCTGTTTCGAACCTCGTGCGGACTCGCGCATGTTCGCATATAGTCGGGTCGGGGTAAGAAGGCAACCCGTGGTACCCCAGGGGGACCATCGGGGGTACCACCGGCAATAAACGACACCTACTTACTCGTACGTTTGCCGTTTAGCTTATAGAATAACCGCATTCATAAAATATTCGAGCCTGATGATATTATTTTATCATGCTTAAATATGAGTGGAAAATTTATTTATTTTCTCTCTTTATGTTCTCAAAACTATGAACAGAATTTAATGTGTATTTTTTTTTTTCTCTTCTTTAGTTCGCATGTAGTGCAATGACACTTTAGATATCTAGGTACTATCCTAGTTTCATTCATAATAATTTACTTTTATACAAAAGGTTTTATATTATGAAGATTTATAAACTATTGAACCACTAATATTACAATTAATTTTCATGTTTAAGTAATTAAAAATGAAAATGATTTTTTTCAAATGGGCTTGATTTACAGGCTTTTATGAAAGCTTGAATCTGAAAAACGGGTTTGCGCTGAGAAGGTCTGGCAAAAAACTCGGCTATTATATTCTGTTCACATACAATTGAATATGAGACAACCTATTCGATAACATACTTAATATTTTTTTTTTTGTTATTCCATTACAAATACATGTTTTTAATACAACCATTCTTTCATCGTAACTCGATGTATTAGATATTACATCAAATTTATCAATGATGCTTTAACTGAGTTAGGATGCATGCTTTTAAAAGAATGCAATATTTTTGAATATCAAAGTTATTTATAGTTTCTAAAATTGACTATTTCTTAAATTTCTTAAATGAATATTAAATATGGAAACTGTAGAGTCCTTATAAAACTATCGATGATATGTTTATTTAAATTTATTTTAGGTATCCTTGTACCTGTATCTACAGGAATATCGGTATCCATACCTAGGAATAACGTAACGCAATGGAAAATATATTTAAAGACCAAAATTAATTTTTGCTAGATCAAATATTTTTATTTTCAGGCGATCGCGCCGCTAATTAACTAATGGTTATCTATGCATGAAATGTTAAAGGATTTGGAAATTACCAATAATTATAAGATCATAGAATCATTAAATACTTCATTGGATTTATGATAATATGAACAATGATGGTTCATAATTTTGGCTTGCATGTATCATATTTTTTTTTTGTTCTTTTAGAGTTGATACATAGCCTACATTTTATTTTTTCTGTAGGTATTTAATCATTATTAAATAAGTCTAATATTTTGTTTAACTTTCATGCCGATGGATGACGCCGCTGCAAGGATTTAGCTCTCGATGATGACTGACCAAGGTCAAATGATAATTGAAAATTGGGTCATCACTGCTTCACTAAGAACTTGAATACCAGTACAGTAGTACTTCAGCTGTGGTATGTAATTAACTGATTATTATTAAACGAAGACTCAAGACTTTTATCTTCTGTGATGACAGTGGAATTATTGGGTAAGTGACAAAAAAAAAAAAAAAATAATTTTTTTTTTCATCGTCGCAACAAGTCAACAAAGCATTAATCGCGAATAACATTTCGACATGTCTACCTATTAACATGTTATATTTGCTCGTTGATTTTTGCGATTATCAACTTGGAAAAATCAGATCACATTTTTCAACTGAAAGACTGCTAAATTAAAAAATGGTCTTGATGCAAAAACTGAAGAACTTAAAAAGTATTGTCTAATATTTGTATTCCAATTGTATATATGTGGTTTTTTGTTTACAACTAACCAGTACAACAGCGATAGTAGTGTTGGGGTGACTGTTAAAATAACAATTAATGATATTAAACAACATTATTATAACATGAATAAGAATAACAATTATGCCTTCAGTTAAAATTTTAATATTATGTGAAATGATAAACTCAACACGATTTTACATACTATAATATTGTATAAGAAGTTTACTGTCTGACAATATTAGAAAACATGCTTTTTTCAGACTATCTTAAGTTTCTATTATTATCACTTTATTAGAACTCAGGAATAAACAGTAGATACAGTTACTTCATCAGCCTTTGTCTCAGAATCAACTTTAAAATAGGCTTATAAGATGATTTATCCATGGCTTTTTTTTTAAATCTCTTGAGAATATTCTTACTTCACCCTATTCAGTTAAAAATATTATTTAAGGTCAATTTAAATCTTAATGACCTTATTAAAGCTGTACCTACACCAAAACCCAAATAACAATATTATTATGGAAATTAAATAAAAATATCATTGTTAACTCCTTCAATAGAAATAACTCTAAAGAGCTATGAATAAAATTAAACAACACTTTACAAAAATACTAATGCCTACTCCTGTATTTTCGTAAAGTGAAGTCAAGATGAACAAAAATTTACGAACTAGTTCTCTGCAACCCATAGATTTATTAATCTTATATATTAATAAATTGATCTTATTTTTTTTTTCTTTCCAAAAATATGTCTCGGTAATATTTATTCTACTCAAGTTTATAAAAATATATTCGTGATAAATTTACTGTTTAAAATATATATTTCATGGTTGCATATTAACAGCTCAATTTATTACGATTAATCAAGTGTTGCATTTAAAAGTTTAAACTGATACAAATATTTTCAAGCTTGTTGAAAGAGGTTTAAAACCTCTTTTAATCGTCAAGACTACATACGAGCAGTACTGCTAGAATATAGTCTTAATATACCCTTGGTATTCGCACATATAAAAATATATGTTTTTGTACATATATTATTATTAATATATTATACTAATAATATCGATTTACTATCTATCACAGTTTTAATATTTCTACAAAATTATGCCATTAATTATTAATTTGCTTTGAATATCAACTTAAGTTGTTATTTTTATTTTTTTGCTCAATATTAAGCGATTATGCTTATTATTCTATTAATTTAAAAGCATTTCTTATTTACAAATGTCATGGCTCTAAACATCTACCTAATAAGTATACATGTTAATATAGAATACAGGAATGAATTAAAATTGATGATTAAACGAACTTACCTTAAGTGAAGTTCTATCATAATTTTATGAATTCCTGTATGAAGATATTAACACCCTCCCGCCCCTGTTTTGTGGAAAAACCCATGTATGAATTTGTAAATAAAAAATGTACATATTACAATAATAATAAATATTTATTGAAGACAACATAACCCATATATATATATATATATATATATTATATTTGCATATATAATATTGTGTGGTTATGTATAATATTGTGTAGTTATGTATATATTATGTATATGATACATAATATTTGGGTGCTCTGTAGTGCTTCCTACCAAGACGAGCTTATCGAAGCACTAAGGTACTCTTATAATAATTACTCTGAACTAAATGAAAGGACAGACACAGTGTTGCTAGCGTGAGATATATGAAAAATGTTGAAATTTTTTATTTTTTCTCTCAACTTTAGTGTCTGAATGGCTATCACTTGGCGTAAATACCTAATAAGTATACATGTTAATATCTTCATACAGGAATTCATAAAATTATGATAGAACTTCACTTAAGGTAAGTTCGTTTAATCATCAATTTTATTCTGTTCACTATTTTTTACTAAGTAGGAATAATGGTCATAATAATTGCAAGAAAATAACAATATATCTATTATTTTTGAATAGGTAATGAAAAGTAGCTATACAAGTGCTATTTCTGGACGAAGGAATTTGGACATCCGAATTTGATGATTCTACTTTTTTTAAAGTTTGCCGAAAATCATTAAAATATGGTGAAGATTTTCAGAGACAGAAAAATTAAGTGTTTTCTTTTCGTACGTCTTACGAACTTTGTCCATCCTTGAACAAATTACCTGTGCCTATTTATTACATCATTACATATGTTTCGGACCTCCTCTGAAACTGCGTTGTTGTTTTGTTGTTCTATAATATTTGTCTTTGCCGTTGTATCTAATCTTCCCTGTTGTCTGATTACCTTAATGATTACATTTTGATAAAATAATAATAACAGGGCACCGACCTCTATTCACCACCAATTGCCTGCCGATTGACGCATCATGGTAATTCCAGGGGAAACACATTACTACACCTATGCACTTTACAACCCCCCTAGATTGCGTTTTGTGTAGGTAATAGTTAATGATCCCTTTTTTACCCTTTGGATACGAAACCCTAAAAACGGCGAAGAAATCATGATTGTAGAATGCAAGTGATATTTATTTCATTTAACAATTATTTTCGAATATTCATCGAATTACGAAAGAGACAACAACACACATGCAACTTCAGAGTGCATCTGTGTTTGCTCAGTAACTTAGTCCCGCGCTGATGAAAAAATCTGATGAACCAACTTCGGCAAAGATTTGCGGTTTGCCGCCGTGGCTAGTCTGGAGGACATACAAAAAAGTAAAGTTTTTCATTACGATATCATACAGGATATTGGTAATGATCACACTTTGAAATTTCAAGTCACCGATTCCCCCCCCCCCTTTTTCAATACCAATTAAATAATTTTCAATTTTCTTTTAATTCTAATAATGTTTGCCTACTATAATATTTACCATCATTACCATCATGCTTTGACGATAGGCTCTTTAACTATTACTAAAATACTCGAGTAACAGACGGACGGACAGAGTACGAAGATTGAAGATGTCATCATATAAGTGTTCCAATTTTACCATTTTGGTAAGATACCCTAAAAAGCAATAGCAAAGAAAGACAAGAATCTTCGTACTATAGGTACTCGTGTATGATTTGCGCTGTCAACAATTTATTGAGAACATAAAACTTGGTTTACTTTTTTTGTTTAGATGTGTGTCATGCATTGCGCGCACGTGATTGTTCTCGGCTAGAGAAATTAAACGCGTTGCCGCTGCGACCGATGAAACGACCGACTACCTAACTGTAACAATAAACTCTGCAACACGCCAGTGTGAGATTTAAGAAAAAAACCCGATATTCTAGGTGCTAAAACATTGGCAAAGTTTTAACAGTTGTTCTTTGACGGCGGTGGCGGTCCGTCATCAAAGAATGATAGCCACTGGCATATATTTTTATCCATTGAAATGAAAGTTTGCTATGAAAAATGGGTCATTATTTAGACATTACCAATTTATACAATGAAATTGTTGACACTTTACAGACAGCTGCTAAACTATGTCAGCCAAAGAAAGCTGCTAAAATATTTAAGCGGAAACAGGTCACAGGTTGGAATCTACATGTTCAAAAAAGTCATAAGGCGTTCAAAATGTCCTTTGAGTCGTGGATGGTGGCAGGAAAACCGTCTTCTGGTAATATATACGATAGTATGACTAAAGCACGTAAAACTTTTAAAAATAAGTTAAGGTGGTGCCAGAAAAATGAGGAAGCAATTAAATTAGATATTTTAGCATTACACCGCAAGCAAAAGAACTTTGTAAAATTTTGGAAACAAACCAAGGTATTTAACAGTAAACAAGGCAAACCCATATCAGTGGACGGTTTCCAAGCCCAAGAACAGATAGCCAATATGTTTGCGGAAAGGTTTAAAATAAAACCATTGAACGTCGATCAAAAGCTGATAGGTGACCTGGGATTGGGTCAAAGTCTGCCGAACTCATGTCACTCCAATATCCGGTTTTCGGTTGAAGATGTAACAAAGATTGTATTCTCAATGAAAAGAGGGAAAAGTCCGGGATACGACGAATTAAGTATTGAACACATCTTGTATGGCGGTAGAAGGCTTCACGAGAAACTTTGTGGTTTATTCAACCTATGTTTGACCTACTCATATCTTCCGCATAACTTAATGAAGACAGTAGTCGTTCCGATTGTAAAAAATAAAACTGGAGACTTGGGTTCAGCAGCGAACTATCGTCCTATCTCTTTGGGCACCATTATAGGTAAAATTTTAGAGCTTTTGGTGCAGCCCGAGCTGCTTAGAAATATAGTCATCGATGATGCACAGTTTGGTTTCCGACCCGGTCTCTCAACGGACTCAGCCATTGTTGCTTTAAAACATGCAGTGCATTACTACACTAAACGCGACACCTCTATTTACGCCTGTTTTCTCGACCTGAGCCGGGCGTTCGACTTGGTGAATTATGAAATTCTCTGGGGGAAAATGTACCGGTCTCAGGTTCCCAGCAAAATTGTGAGTCTGTTGAGATACTGGTACGGAAATCAAACGAATAATGTTAAATGGGGCAACACGACGTCTAAATCCTACAGATTAGACTGCGGCGTTCGTCAGGGAGGGATCACCTCTCCGGACCTTTTTAACCTGTACATAAATGGCCTCATAGAGGAGCTGAGAATCACTAATATCGGATGCCACATCAATGGTGTATGTTTTAACAGTCTAAGTTACGCTGACGATATGGTGATTCTCAGTCCTTCTATTAAAGGCCTCAGAAAACTGCTCTCAGTCTGTGAGCATTATGCCAATGCTCATGGGCTGAAGTATAATCCTGACAAAACAGAGATGCTGGTATTCAGGGCAGGTAAAGGTCCGGAGAAAATCCCAGAAGTAACTTTGAACGGAAAAGCAGTTCGGGTTGTACATAAGTTTAAATACCTCGGGCACATCTTAACAGAAAACCTGAAGGATGACAATGACATTGAGAGGGAGAGAAGGGCACTCTCGATTCGGTGCAATATGCTGGCTCGTAGATTTGGCAAGTGCAGTAGGGATGTCAAAGTAACGTTATTTAATGCCTACTGCCAAGTCTTTTATACGTGCCAGCTGTGGACCAAGTTCTTAAGAAAATCATTCACTGCAATACGCGTGCAATATAATGATGCATTCCGAATACTTATGGGCTACCCACGGTATTGCAGTGCATCCACAATGTTTGCCGAATCGAGGGTGCCTGACTTCTATTGCATAGTTAGAGCTCGCGTAGCGTCCTTTTGGGAACGGCTGCGGGGCTCTAGCAATGCAATACTCAGAGTCGTTTGCAACAGCATGCCCAATCCAATCCTTGACTATTGGCTGTCTGTTCACCAGGACAGAAACCGGAAATAGAAATGTAACAAACCTGTGACTTTTGACTTATGACATCTGAAATAGGTTTATTAACCATTTCAGTTAGCTGTAAGTTTATAGTTTTATAATTATGTAGATACTTTAAGTGAAATTTGTAATGACAAATGTATATGGGTCTTTTTGCCTAATAAATAAAAATTATTATTATTATTATTATTATTATTAAAATATATGCCAGTGGCAATGATTTAAATCGCTAGATGAGCCCTAAACCACCGAAAACGTCCAGGTTTTTGTCTTGTGTGTGACACGGCGTCACTCTCTCTGTCACAAGTAAAACTATAGCATGTTAAGAGCACTCACTCAACATGTTTGTGGACGTTTTTGATGTGCGCAACGTAGGCTAAGGGCCCATTTATCGATTTAAAACTTTGGCCAGTGGCTATCATTCTTTTCTTTGGTTTGCTTTGGTTCATGAGAGAACTTGATATCACCTTTGACCATTCTTCTTTTACAAATAGTCGCATGGTATACAAATCTCCATCAAACAAAACAAAAAGTCCAACCCATCTCGAAGCCAAAACGCACATGGAGTATGTAACACATTCCTACTTAAATTAAGAATGTGCATTGCACAACTTTTCGTATATTAATTGCAAGATTTGTTATCTTCCCAAACACAACTAAAATATTCTATTACATAAAAACTTGCATAATGTTATGACCAGCAAGTATATTATGCACTGGCCTAGCATTTTCAGGGCCGTTACCTTTGCTTAGATTATAAGTAGGTGTACATTAAAAGCTGTTATGTAAGATTTATATTTCCTCGAGTCGGTTTAAAGATGAACCTTCACTGTGTTAAGTAATTGCACAGTTTTAATTATTTGGCTCGTTGGTCTTCTAACTAGGTGCTTAGTTGGCTAGTTTGCTCTACTTTCCTACGCATCACATTGTAGCCGCGATTTATTTCTTTGGAGGGCAAAAATGCAGATTATTGGAACTTTTTAAAGAAAATTTCAGTACTTACTTACCAGCTGCGCCTTTATATATCGTCATAGTAATTAACCTATAGACACGGATGTAACATACTGTTGATTGCTCATTGACATATTCGGGTGGCAATAATTATGACCACGTGACTTATCGAAGAGTAAATGTCATTCTCAGTGTCTTCTAGTCGTCTTAGAGTCTTGACGGATTGAAAGAATTGCCTAGTACCTAGGTGGTAGTTTTTTTGTCCCTTAATTTCTCTCTGGAATACAGACTCAAAATTGTATAATTGCTAGAAATACATATACCTACTGGGAATTGTATCAATACTGTATACATTAAACATGATTTATTTTGCAGTGTCCATTCGAGCTCCAGAAAAATATATCGGCAGGAACAAAAGGATGGTGGGTGGTGAGCACAGCGCGGCGCTCAACCTTCAGGGTGTACGAGTACGTTACAGACGAATACATGACTGCCAGGAATACCTCGTAAGTTGACCGAATACCAAGAGTTATAATAAAAGCAGTGATAGCTCAGTGGTTCTGACCTCTGCCTCTCATAAGGAGGTCGCGGGTTCGAATCCTGGGCACGCACCTCTGACTTTTCCGAGTTATGTGTGTTTTAGGAAACTAAATATCACTTGCTTAGCGGTGAAGGAAAACATCGTGAGGAAACCTGCATGCCTGAGAGTTCACAAAAATGTTCTCGAAGGTGTGTGAAGCCCGCCAACCCGCACTTGGCCTGGGCTATGGCCAAACCCCTCTCAGTCTGAGAGGAGACCCGTGCCCAGCTGTGGGACATAAAAAAGGGGTTGAGAGAGATAATAAAATCAACATCTCATATACTCATTACCAGTTCACAAGTCTTTCTAAATGGCGGTCTTAAAACGCAGTAGTCGGAAAAACGCAAAAAAATATCATAATCATAATCACAATTAAAACGCACGTATTTAATCTATAAAATAAGAAAAGTTAGGTTTTAATCTACCACTTCTGAACAAGGGCGAATTGATACCTTAGGCGCGAATACGTGTGATCCTACGTGATGTTGGTATATAGGAATAGGGGCGAAGGGGGCCTTTGTACGAAGTAAATCGGAAATTATCTATTCGGGGTTTTAGAATTTGTACTCGACCTGTCAGAAGACTAAAACCGTCAATTGATTTGGCTACAACATGTTGTTATGAAGTAGGATTATGATTTCAATAATAAAATTACAATATCTGATCCTACAATATATTTTATCTTTTTAACTATTTAATGTAGATAAGTTGCATAAATTAATTATTTGTACAGGAAGCTCGGTCATTTCTCTCTCAACTATTAAAGCCTAAAGGTGTATCAAAAACTTGATACTAATGGTATTTTATGTAAGTAGATAAATACTCGTATGGCTTCCGTCACCCATATCAAAATGATCCAGGTTCACATTACATCAAGAGGCCGTAGCCCTTAAGTACACTAACCGTAAAATTATCAACGACATTAAACAAATTATAAGCTTATTACGTTTCGTACATACACAGCGCGTAACAATTGAAATAGAGTATTAAGACGGTGATAAAATGCTGTAAGAAATACTAAAATGGTTACAGAAAACCGTGCATTGCACATGCAAATACGAAATGGAGACGAAATGTAAATTGTATAACTTTCGTTTCGCGACGTAAACAGTAAAAGTAATGTTTCGGCAGTAGGTATCTGGGAAGCAACGTTATGATCATTTACATAATGATACAGAATTAATAAATAATACCGAATGTGGATCCAAAGATCCCCATTCTTTTTGCCTTTACCTAATTTAATGTTGTTAGTCTTACGTAATAAAACTAATCAAATAGATATTAACAAAAAAAAAAAGAATTTTCCAAATCGGTATACGCGTCTTCGAGTAATCGGTGAATATACTTACATAAAAAAATATAAAAAAAAGATTCCGACGATTTGAGAACCTCCTCCTTTTTTTGAAACCGGTTAAAAAGTGAAAGAAACGGAACTAACAAACTAACATATTATTTTTGTATAAAATAATAAAATAGGTACAAGTATTTTATTTGCATAACTGCATGCAATTATTGTACAATTACTATATACCAACTCTAAAACCTAGGTACTTACACGAGCTTTAGTCGATAAAATGGATCACACGTATTGTTTGACATACAATAACTCGACATCAGTGGTTTTTTCTCAGCTCTCTAAGGTCTTCGGTCAAGTGATGTCTTCCGCGATTAGAGTTTCATTGGTTCATGATTATAACTAGCCTTTCCTAGTTCCTTTAGAGACCACAGCAACGAAGGCGACCTTCTAGGAATTCATTATTCTAACACCAGGATATTAATTAATTGATGAACGTCAATTTCTGGACAAACTTTTAGTGAGCTTTTAGGCTTACCTTATCCTATTATTTAAGAAATTAAAATAAATGATTTTAGAAAATCGCTGTACGAATATAAAAGAGTTACCTAGTCCGAGCAGCTTCTAGTCCGAAATATTTTCCTGAAAAATGTTTTTCTTTACCTAATGCTACCCTGAGCTTTGACCAATGCGTACTTTTAAGCGGAGACAATGCTATGTTTATAATAAACATTGTCAATTCTCAAATGTATTGTACTCTCAGCATACGTACCATCTGTGAATTCAAAACAATTCTCCAATCTTACAATGAATAATTATTGAAATGGGACGTAGATCGTAGAATTCGTTCTTTAAAATACTTACAAATTGAGTCTACGTGTAAGTGTAAGAAAGAATTAGTTATGCTTTACATTTATAGTAATTACCTAGGTAATTTTTGGATTAGATAACATAGGTAATTTTTGTAATGGAGGAATATTCCTAATGCACGTTTTGAAACAGTTTCTTTTTGGAGGGTATCGCACAGGGGAAGTAAATCTACGATAATCGTCAAAATTCTAGAATGAAAATTTCTCTTACTAGTCAACAGAATGGGCTATGCAATCACGTATGGAGATTTGGTATTGAACTCGTTATTGCGAACTAACTGAAGACAGCGGCATCTATCGAGTGAATGGGTGAAATCACTCTTGAAAATATAAAATCGAGTTTTGTCTTACGAGTAGGTGTTATTCGAAACTTTGTTTGAACCTACTGATTGTCCCACGACACTCACGTCGTTTTTGTCTTGCAGAGGTCTAATCTGCCAGCTGAGACCGAACCTGGGACAGTTCGGCGTGTACACGCTGAACGCGACCGGCGAGGGCTGCGACATACGGACGACAAAAGAGCCCGTCGATATTTATATGCGTGAGTCCATATTGCTATTTTTTTACACGACTGCCCAAAATAGGAGTGTAATGTTTTTAGGGTTCATGTATGTATGTATGTGTGTATGTATGTATGTGAGTTTCTTTATTCCACTATAACTTCTGAACGGCTGAATAGATTTGGACATAATATGGGGTATCGTTAGAATCCTTACATCAGTCCGAGTAAAATAGGCTATATTTTTTTGGAAAAAGTCGTTTTACCACAGAGCAGTCGTGTTTTTTAATTTTTAAAACTGTCTGTTTGTTGCTTGTTTTTAATAACTGTACTAAATTATTACTTGAGCTTCGAAAATAAGGTTACCGATATTAATTTTGCATACTATGCTGATGGGAGAGACAGCAGGTTTTTTTTAATTTTTTTATACGTTAAGGTCCAAGTCGGGTTTTTATTTTTGTCCTACTCGCTCTTACGAATACATTGGTGGGTTCGAAAGGTAGCATTGCTGGAAAATAACACAAAAAAAAATTGGTCAAGTGCGAGTCAGGCTCGCGTAGGTACTGAGGGTTCCGTATATCAAGACCCATTCTCAATAGTCTTAAAGTAAACTAAACACCCCTGTCCTCCAATTTAAAAAAAAACCCTTTCCTCCAATTTAAAAACGAGCAAAAAAGCACGTTTGTTGTTCAGGAGCCCCCCCTATATATTTTTTATGTAAATTTAACTATTTATTTTTAAAGTGAATATATAATTAAATATTCTGAGAATTATTTAAATCGTCTACCTTTTACCGTTATCAATATCGAGCAAAAACAAGCAAAAAATCAATTTTAAGCAAAAAAAAATCGTGAGAAGGCGTGTTAAGAGGCCTGTGAACTACCATGTCTCCCATACAAACGTAATACCAAAATCATTTGTAATTCGTGTATATTTCGATCATGTTGTGGTGTTATTCGGGTTCGTATAGTAATAATCTATGCTCCTGGCCATATCTGGTTCCGAAATACTGTTGTTAAACGAAATTGTAAACGAATTTAGTTTTGCTTATTTTTATGTAAAACAGGACATGTTTTCTGCTTATTTGTTTTGTAATAAAAACAACACTAACTCACGTCGCATTAGTTCAGGAGCACAGTTTTTATTGTTCAGCTAAAGAAAAACACCAGTTAATAAAGAAAGGTACAAGTTTTCATTCATAATTTTTGGTATTACGGAACTCGACCAAAGTTATAAAAATTTTGATCAAAATTGATTATTATTTCGTTTTAAAGAATTATTTCCGAACCAAATATGGCCAGGAGCATAGATTATTACTATATGAATCCCAATAACACCACAACATGATCGAAATATACACGAATTACAAATGATTTAGTATTTTGCATTAATGGAGACATCGTAGTTCACAGGCGTCTTAAGAATTCACTTCTCATTAGCATACAATAACCGCGAATACCATTTTCGGCACCACCGCGACACAAGTCAATCGTGTAATTTTATCATCGTGAACTCAAAATAGTCGACCCCGATAAAAATGGATGAGATATGTTTGACAATAAAATACATTTTCCTGCTCGATTTGAATCGGACAGCCGCTAGCCGTGACACACTAACCATAATCGGTGTCCTTGCTGCTTCGATTTAAGCACCTGTTATCTTCTGTTCGTATATTATGTTATACCTACACCACAGGTAGCATCTTTTTAATTCAGAGCAACAAATAGATAAATTTAACAGTAAAAGATTAAAAAAATAATAAAATTGATATAAAAATTTAAGTTAAAGCCTCATCGAAGCCAAGGCAGCGAGGCATTGAACCCAAAATACTGGCAGCATTGCCCCTTTGGATAGCGAAACTTATTTTTTGGCCAAGGTAGCTGCCAGCTCTTGGATCCCCGGTAGACTCAATCACCCTTTTTGAAATGTCATCAAAATAAAGTGTATTCAGAGCATAGAGTAATTAATATACTTCATAATCTTTGGTTAGAGCTTGTAGGAGACTTTAGGCCCTTCACACGGCTCTTAAGCGTAAGCGTATCGTAAGCGACGAGAGCAGTACGAGCAGGAACATTTTCAAACATGTCCTCAGACGAAGAGGTGTTGCAGCGAATCGTAGGAGGCGTAATTGTCATATTATTTTGCGTAGCGTCATAAAGATACGCTTACGCTAATACATCTACGCTTACGAGCCGTTTGCGAAGGGGATAAATATCACGCTTAGCAGCGAAGGAAACCATCGTGAGGAAATCTGCGTGTGAAATGTTTTAATATTATGATTATTTTTATTTTTAAACCTCTAAACTACGTCGCTATTCTTCGACTTGATTCAGATCGATTTCACTATAACAAGAGTGGATTAAGACTTTTCTAGTCATTAAACACGCTAAGCGCTAGGAATAAATAAGAGTTTAAAATAATTAATTTTAGTTACATGACACTGATGTGCGCGGTTGCCGGTTAGCTATGTGATTAAAGATGATTTAGGTATTGATGAACATCTTACTTAAGTAGGTAAGTATTTTTTTTTATTATGCCTAGTCCTTATGTGAGATTGGGGAAATTATTGGAATAATAGATAATAATAGCACTAATAGACTTGAGTCCTTGCCCGATTAATTTCATGCAGTTTTCATAGTGCACAATAATATGTTGAACCTGCTAAAATTCACTTTGTGTAATTTAAAAAGGAAAACCAAAATAAAAATCAGCATGCCATTTCGACTAAAGCTTGCAATTTAACATAAGATTTACAACACTATATTTTTTATGATAATATAATATATACTTAGTAGGTACCTATATACCGTTATTCCTTATACCTATGTACCTAAATGCAAATAAAATCGGCCAAGGCACCTAGGGTAAAATCTTGCCATATTATGTTGAACTACAGTTGTACAAACTACCTACTCTTCGATCAGTAAGTACCTTTATAATTTATTATTTTATGTTTTATTTAGTTGTATTAAAATATTTTATTTTTCATTTTCGTTAAAAATTTGCAAAATGGTCTCTATCAATCGGTACTTGGACCGGTATCGGACCCAGTGTTATCTTTTAAATGTGGTATATGTGTTATGTATATTATGTGCTAATTACCTAATTATTATTTAATAGACAACGTAATAGATTTAAGTGGGTAAACGAAAAGAAACAAGCGAAGAGAAAAAGACAATTAGTGTAATTTACAGACGCAACGATCTCTAAAAATAATTACAACAACTTGCTCTTCAGTATGGCCTCGTAGATGTTGAGATACCGTACTATAGGTATGACCCTGCGTCAGTTCTGGAGAATAGTAGTGCATTGCTCTACTGGGATCGGTCGATTATAACTGACAGGTATATTGCTGCCAATAGACCTGACATAGTAATAGTCGACCGTTCGGCGCGCCGTGCAATAATTGTGGATATCACCTTTCCACATGATGAGAATCTCATGAAAGCGGAGAAGGAAAAATTATCAAAGTACTTAGACCTTGCTCATGAGATTACCGCCATGTGGAGTGTGAACTCGACGATTATTGTTCCGATAGTCGTTTCAGTTAACGGTCTTATAGCGAAAAACTTCGACCAACATCTTAAGAAGCTTTCGCTCAACTGTTGGATCAAGGGCCGTATACAGAAAGCAGTGGTCCTGGAAACGGCACGCATTGTGAGGAGGTTCCTCACTCTTGAACCCTGACCACTGGTAGCTTGGGTCGTTAAGGCTCCGTGACCAGTGGTGGACTCAATTTTTTAATATTTTTAAACGTGTTTTTTAATTTTTTTAGGAACATTGTTAAAAATATTATTTAATTGTAATGAAAATAAATGATAGAGAAATAATTACCAGTATGAGGACATGTAGATACCCGCATGTACTTAAAATGTAGTATATACTGTTAAGAAATTAATACTGCATCCAGGGGCCTTACCACCATCTCCATATATTCATAAATTTATTAGAGAAGACTTAAAATGACATTCAGTTCGTAATAAGAGTTTTTTTGTTGGTCTAGTGCAGTGGTTCCCAAACTTATTTTGTCTACTGCCCACTTTGAGAATAAATATTTTTTTAGCGCCCCCATTTTTTCACCTATTTAAAAACCACTATAACTTCAAATTGAATTAATTAATTATTGTGACCTATATATGTATATTAACGGAGAATTCTAAACGAAACTTTTACTATAACCCGCAACTTGAAACCTGAGCGCAGTAGGTAACATACAACGGCGCTTAAGGTCTCAAGTTAACTCTTACGGGCTCCACCTGCCAATAAGAATGATTATTGAAACGCAACTTTATAGTATTAAAACAGAGTATCTTTTATTAAAAATATAACTAAAATAATCAATCCTTATATAAAAACTAATGTGAAGGATGAATCTGATGCTGTTTAATAAGTTTGTTGATATCAGGTTCCAATTTACTCAAGAACAGTCGCAAGTCGCCACGTTCGGTAACAAGCAAACGATTTCGCTTTTTAGTAAGCAATGTTGTCACAGCACTAAATCCACGTTCACACAAATATGACGATGGGAATGCTATCAAGAATCGTTGAACGATTGACCACAATCCAGGGTACAATTGCGGGATCGGTTTTTGTAGCCAAAATTCTTGGTAACCATTTTTGAACTTGATTTTTATTTCCTCGTTTGTTGTCAATTCTATAAGTTCTTCTTCCAGCTGAGGTGACATTGCTGTGTTGACATTTGAAAACGGATCCAACACCCAGTCTGGTATTTCCAAGTTCAAAATGTCCTGGTATCGTTCGGTGAAGTCAATGTGGAGGTTTTCCAAATGTTGGCAGTAGGCAAACAATTCGTCGTTACTGCATGATACTGATAAATTTGGAAAATTGTGAAACTCACGTCTGCCCAGATTCTTTTTGTGTAGAAGCAGTTTGGCTGCGAAAGCAGCAACGACGTTTTTTGTTTTAATTAAATTTAGTTTATCGCCTTGCATTTGGAGATTCATGTCGTTGAATAATTTATACAGGTCTGTCATGTAAGCTATATCATTTTTTGATGTTATGAGCTTGTCGTGCAATTCTGTATCTTTAGTTTCCAAGAACTCTATAACAGAGTCAAACAGGTTGTAAAATCGAGTCAGACAATTGCCTCTTGATAGCCAACGAACTTCAGTATGATACAACAAACGGTTGAAATCCTCGTCATTAGTAACACAAAGCTGATGAAATAATCTATCATTCAAAGAGCTGTTGCGGATTTTATTGACTGCTTTGATGACATATTGCAGTGATTGAAATAGTTTTTCACTTAAGTTTCTAGCAACTAAATGTTGTCTATGAATAACGCAATGTACACCAAGGACATCTGGAATTTTATTTTTTAAGTACGCTATGAAGCCTTTATGGCACCCTGTCATAGCCGGAGCGCCATCCGTAGCAACTGAAATAATATTTTTCAAAGGAATCTCTTTCTCATCGCAAAACTTTTCCAATGTATTGAATATGGTTTCACCTTTTGTATCGGTCTCTAAATTTCTAGCAAATAATAGTTCTTCACATATTTTCTCATCTTTAATAAACCTCACGTAAGACAACAACAATGCTTCATTAGTTGGTAAAGTGGACTCATCGAGCTGAATTGAGAATTGAATTGTCCTCAGGTGATCGCACAATGATTCTTCAATGTTTTCAGCCATTTCATCAATTCGTCTTTGCACAGAATTATTACTCAAAGGAATTTTTCGGATAATATCTGCGGCCGGTTTATGAAGCACAGTAGTTATTACTTCATTTATTGCTGGCAATATTAACTCTTCTCCGATGTTATGTGGTTTGCCTTTTTGAGCAATTAACAAAGAGATATTGTACGAAGCTCGAAGTCCGTCGTCATCTTGCTTAGCAGCCGCCGAAAATAGTTTTGCTACACTTGGCTGTGTATTATGCTTCTTCTCTAGGTCTTGAAAATATGCTACATTCTTGTCTTTCTTATCTGGATGCATTTTATTCAAATGATCTTGCAGCCTTGAAGGCTTCATTGCTTCATTCGAAAATGTTTTTAGACATAGAAGACACAAAGGCGACGATGGGTTTGTGGGATTTTCAATAAATCCGAATTTAATATATTCCGCACAGTATTGCCGTCTCTTCTTTTTTACTTCCGACATTGTTTTGCAATGAGAAATACGTTCAACTTCGCGAGTAGTGTAGAGGAGGTGTAAGTAGTGCTCATCTATTACGCGCGAGACCACAAATGAAAATAAAATAAATATTACATTGTTTATATAGAAATGCTTAAGCAGCACGCACCGACAGGAATAAAACAAACATGCATAAACTCGTTAATCTCATTCGACGCTCAATCGTACTCAACAAGTCCGAACAAGTATTCAATGAATCATCCGACTGCTACAGGAATGCACAATTCGGGTTATTTAACAAAAACTTGTTAAAACATGATAGATATCTACGAGTACTAATAACTATTAAAATGCGAAAGTGTGTCTGTTGCCTTTTTATTTGTGTCTACTTTCATTACGAAACGGAGCGACCGATTGACATGATGATTCATTTTTTCTATATTCAATAAAATATGACAGATATATGAACTACGCGGAGAGAAATATAGAATCGAGTTTGAGCAATCTTTTAATTCATATTAGTTGATGTTCACAAGTTGTTGTTGAGAGTCGAGAGCTCTTGCAGTTAAGAGGTTGTTTAAGAGGCCTACTAGCTAAATAAAATTACAAATCACCCCCCCGCCTCGACACAACGCCCCCATTTTCTTTCTGGGTCTCTTACCGCCCCCCTTGAGACCTGCAGCGCCCACAAGGGGGCGTTATCGCCCACTTTGGGAAAGACTGGTCTAGTGCTATCTACTGAGTACGGTCCTGGGATTGAATCCCTGGTCGGGCCAGTAAAATTACTAATTAATTAGTTATGGGTTATTACAGTAATTAATTAGTTATGGGCGTTTATATTAGGAAAGTCTTAGGTGTTATCCCGAAGTTTGGTTTGTCACCCCCTTGGCACGGGGTTGGTCCAGCGCCTGGTCTCTCTCCGGTTGTGTCAGAGCTGTCGTCCCATCAGATTATGAGAGGCAGGAGTGCACCCGTGATTGTGCACACACTATTTTGAATTTTTACGCATTAAACTACATATTATTCTGATTTCAAAGAGGACTGTATCAGCAGTACTCGTAATAACCACAAAGGTTAAATAATTTGTATCTCTACTATCTTATAAATTCCTTACAGTACCTAAAAACATGCGCAATTGGAAATGAATTGCAACATGTTGCAGAAATGTTCGATGCGTACTTAAACAATAGGCGTGTTTAGTAAAAAGGTGATTCAATCGCTAAGCTAATGGTCACGAGTCACGCGCTAAGGGTCGGAGAAAATCGAGAAAATCTGACGGAACTAATGATGTCCAACATTAGATTAAGTGAAAGTAATAATTTAGGTGGAGTATTAAGGTATTTCAGAGTTACAGAAGCGACGAAATTCATATCAGCAGCCGTAACCACATACGAGTATGAATCCGAATAACACTACAACATGTTCCAAATATGCACGAATTACTAATAATTTGGTATTTTGAACGAATGGAGACATTGTAGTTCACAGGCCCCTTAAAATACTATATGACTTTTAAGAAAACAACTTCAGGAAAAGACGAAATCTATTGCTTGGTTCTAATCATTATACTGATGCTGATTGTCATTCAATGAAATTAATCCGGAAGAATCAAATAAGTAACATTTACCCAACGATCTATCCATCACGATCACTATAGGCAGAGAATCGTCAGACACCAATCACCATTGTATGCTTAAGGTATATGATTCATTGTCAATTGTGTTATGGCCTGTGCAGTTGATATCACCATGTCACCATATTAACGGGCTAATCGGTAATTTAAGCGATTTTTAGAATGTACAGATTAAAATATGAAAACAATTACTTTCAAATTTAAAAACGTCATAATATTATGTACGAATATTTTGGGTCCCTTCAAATTAGCCGCAAAGTGAACTTTGTAAATGATCTATGTAAATAAACAACGCGCGGCCGCAGCGCTGCAGACGCGCTTACGACGCGCGTCAGTTCATCGATCGACTAGTGCTGCGCACATGTATTTTTTTTTTGCAAATCGAACAGTGTTTTTTCGTCAAGAGTCCATCGTGAACATATTATGTACAACACTAAAATTCTCAAAACTAGTGACAGCAGCGCGGCTAATTTGAAGGCGCCCTAAATCTCAATCCGCTAAAATTCCAAAAAGTCCATCATATAAAATTTTATTAGAAACTATAATGGATGTATGTGTACATTTTTTTGTGTCGGTAGTAATAACTAGAAATGCTTTGACTTTTTTTTGATATCTGGCATAGTACGGGGTTTACGTATACGGTTCAGCCGACGGACGTCCATTGCTGGACAAAGGCCTCCTGTAATCATTTACAACCGATACGGTTCACCGGACCCGGTCGAAATACAGCACTTTGGGTGTCTAACGTCCGTCGGTTCTAAGAGTTATATTATGTGCCCAGCCCATTGCCACTTCAGCTTCGCGATACGTTGAGCTATGTCGATGACTTTAGTTCGTCTACGAATCTCCTAATGTCTGATTTGACCACGTAGAGATATTCCCATTTTTCTGTCATATTCTTCGGCAATGCTGCCTGTTTCACCCACCAAAGCTTTTGTAAGAGCGAAAAGAACAAAAATATAAACCATCTACGACCTTAACGTTGAATTGGCCAACAGTTAGTGGGAGGTACCCGCACGGGTCTCGTTGTCCTAAATCTTTTGTTCCGTCGACTTGGAATTATTTGATGAACATCATCCGTTAGTTACAACCCAGAACACAATCAAGTCTTCAAGTGGAAACATTTATTGAATAACCCTACTCAATATCCCTTGAGGATATTTTCATTAATTTAGATTACAGCCCAGACTGCGTCTCTAGTGAAATAGATTATGCAATATTAGATGTCTGGGATCTATAGGTAAATAAAGGGTCCAGCATTTTATGGAGAGCTCACCAAATTGAGCCTGATTTTCATGAAATTTAGTATATCTTCTCCTATACCTACATATACTCAACGGTCAAGGAGTTACGAAACTATAAGTCTGTGGCACTGTTATTTTGATATATTTGCATGCCTGTTTTGTTCGTATGACCATATCTTGACATATTGATATTGTTGTGGATATGATTGCACTTACGGCGGGACATCATTATCTACAACTATTCCAAATTTCATATCGATATCTTTAATAGTCACTGAAACAAAGGGTCGTGACAGACAGACAGACGGACAAAAAGTGATCTTATAAGAGTTCCGTTTTTTTTTCTTTTGAGTTACGGAACTCTAAATAGGGATAGTAATTGATAGCCTATGTTCCCAATCAAACCAAAAGTCGAAGCTTGTACTTACACTAGACTTTCCCAATGAAACCAAAATGTTACAGTTAATAAAACAGATATTCATTTTAGACTTATTTTTAGACAATTAACTCACTGCATCCATTAAGTTATTGTCTTCGCTTAGTTATTTATTACAACTTATCTTTACATATCCGTGAACACTAAAACGGCCAGCATTAATCAGTCAATTTATTAGGTAGGTTATTAAAAGGTAGTCAATTTATTAGAAATAATAGTGAATTAGTTTGAGAGGCAACTAATCGTGGGCGCATTAATTAATGTACACTGTCGCAGCTGCTTGTTATATTTCCCGTAAGTAAGATAGAAGAGGTCCCAGAACGCCATCCTATCGTTGTTTATTCTTCGTTGTACGCGGAGGTCTGTGTCTATCACGATGTAAGGTCTGACGTCAGCAGTAACTGGGCTCCACGTCACTGGTACTAATTCATTCGTCTGTGGTGTAGGATTTCTAAAACATTAACAAGTTTAAAAATTAAAACCCTTACAAATGATGTACTCCAAACAATACCGTTATCTCAGTTTGAAATTTTATTCCCCCGATTTCCTCCTTTTTAAACCAAAAAAAGTATTATTGGTATTTGTTTTGAATTTATTTTGCTTTCAATGATGTTGAGCCACTAATTTATACCACTGTTTTTCATGACGATAGCTTTAACAGTTACTGAAATAAACGAGGGTAACGGGCGGACGGTTGGACACAATATAAAGTCTCACCATAAGGTTTCCATGTTTACCATTTTAGTTTGGAACCCTAAAAATTTATAAACTAAAAGTTTCTTACCCAAACTTAATGAAATTCGCCCACAGTGTTGTTATACGATCGCTTATCAATTTACTGTTATCATTTGTAGCCATATTAGAATTCATCATTTGAAACATGAATGGTAACTCCTCAGAATTCGCAGCGCCAGTTTCTTCTTCACTTTCAACATAGCTAAACTCGTATTCATAAATAGGATCTGCATTCTCATTTAGCAATTTAGTTATGGTTCTTTGAATAGGATGGTTATAAACTGCATCTGAATCGAATTTTTCTAAATTATCCTCTACCAGTTTTGAAATAGGCTCATCGCCGATGTAAAAACGTTTTATAGTTCTAACAGCTTGCTCTATTTTATCTTCATCTAAATTGAAGTTGTTTCTAACATAATTTTCAAATGGATCATTTTTGAAATAATCGTCACCGTAAATGCTGGACAGCTTTAAGTTTTCTTTACTTGTATGGCCAATTAAAATTGGCGTATTTCGCACTTTCCTCTGATTTGTCAATGAAAATGGGTCATTCTCTACGAAATTATCGATTCCGCTAAATGATTTTTCTCTACAAGGCTTCAGTTGTAATTTTAGTTCTATTGCCGCAGCTGTCACTAGTTCGTGGGATGTTTGTGCAAGGAAACTTAAAGCTTCCTCGTTACTGTTTGTGTTGAAACCTAAATAAGTAGCAATTTTAATTGCTGCATCCACATCAGCTTCGACAAACGTTCCCACATTTTGAGGTGTACCACTTTGAGCTATCACTTTATGAAATATTTTCTGTTTATCCGAATACAGATGGAGCAAAGCTGAAGTTGCACCTGCACCTTGACCAGCTATCGTAACATTATACGGATTGCCTCCAAACGATCTGATGTTTTGCCTAATCCACAGTAATGCATCATATTGATCCTTCAATCCTTGATTGCCTGGCACTGCCGGGATATTAAGACACATAAATCCGTAAGGTCCCAAACGGTAGTTCACTGTAACAACTAAGATGTTCTGTTTGATAAAGTTTTCTGGATCATATTCGCCACCAAAGCCCGTACCGAAGTCACCTCCGTGTATCCATACTAGAACTGGTAGAGGATTTTGCGTATTCGCAGCTGTTGGCGAATAAATGTTCAGTCGCAGACAATCCAAGACTTCAATTCCCACTGATAAAACGTTAGGGTCATGTACTGATAATTGAGGACATTTGACTTGTCCATAATACGCGTTATACACACTCGTTCCGAATCCAGGGTGAGGCTGCGCGGACTGAAATAAAAAAGTTGATATTAGTAATATTGCGATCAAAGTACTACTACATAACGCCCATGGTTCAACGAGATAAGACGTGGATGGTATAATAACTTAGAATTACTGTTTATAGCTGAGTGTGCTGCCTGGCTGCAGAGAGCGAGTAATAAAATTTTAGTGAAAAAATCAGTCCTGAGAATTGAAATATAATAAAGGAGAACAGTAAGAAACGGCAAAAGAAGTGGCTGACCAGTGCCAAAAATAAAATAAATAAGTAGTTAAAGCCAGACCAGAAAACATAAAGATCTTACACCAAATGGGTTATTGATATCCAATTGAGCGTATGGTATTCCTAAAAACGATGAGTAACTCCCATCACTGGACTTCGTGCCTCTCACCAATCCTTGTCCAATCAAAACAAGCGGGTCTACTCTACTCGTATACTCTAAACAACTAACACTAAACACTAAGAATAAAACGTAAAATAAAACTTTCATCTTCAAAAAGCCATGAGATTACAAACAATGCAAGTGCTACTTTCGTAAGCAACTTCAAAAATGCGCTATCGGTTAGGAGTTTTATCACAAAATAGTCAGGTGAACATATCTGTCATATAAGGTCGATTTTCATCTCCGTTATCAATAACTGATGATTGTTGTAAGTAGGTGCACTTGTGGTGATGATTACAAAGGTATCGTCATTGATAAACACATATCATGATAAAGATTTTTTTATTGTATCGTCGAAAATTACAATTTTTACTATTCAACCCCAGAAACCTAAAGGGACCCCTACAGCAATTAAGTATCCATCTATTCGTTTGCTCCTATGGAAATAACTGAGAGAACTTGAAACTTTTTGGAAGTCTACATTTTACCACTATAGGTAGTAGTTGAATGTCGTGAAATATAATAGCTAAGTGCGGATTAGGTGTGTATCTTTATCCATAGCTATCAAAAGTGTGTTGAAAAGTCTCGTGCTATTTTATAAAACTTTTTTTTAATTGTTGTTTCTAACGGAGAATAAATGAAAAAGAATAATCGCTTTATTGCTCAAAAATATGAAAAATTCATAGCTGAAAATGACGATGAAAAATTCATAGATAAAAAATTCTGTGGTTACTTACATAGGTACACTGAACACTCACTAAAAATGTCTAATTTTTTTTCAGACATAGATTAAGATAATGAGCTACAGAATTATTATTTGGCGTTGGAACTGTTGAGGCGATTGAAAATATATTAGGGGATAAGAGAATACAAGATCGATATTTTGTAAAAGATAAAGGAATAAATTGAGAAATCGAGGAGAACAAAAATGCCAAGCCTTCTGTGGGTTCATTGGCTCGACCCGAAGTTTTTAATGCACACTCCCCCAAATCATCAACGAACGTTTTCTTCAAGCTGCCCGTTTGTTTCGTTCCAGCTCTCCTCCTCGTTCTGGGAGTGCTGCTCGGGGCATGGGTGCTGTACGGAGTGCTGAAGCTCATCATGTCGCGGGTGCGGCGCTCGGCCAAACTGCGCTACGGAGACAAAGAGCTGGCGATACAACAGAGATTACGAGCTTTAGACACTTTCAGAGGGTAAGCATTGTTGTCACTTGGTGTTCCTTTAAAGGCTTCTGTTGGTGCCAAAGCAGTCCTGAGCACTTCGCTAATGACACCTGGTAAGGGTATATGTATTGCCTTCTAGCTCACATCCAAAGGAATCTAAACGATACTGACGATTCTCTTTTGTTATTATTTATCTTAAACATTTCATTTATTTATTAAGTACCAGAACATGTTATTTAAAAAATTAGTAAGAAAAGTGTTGTACAAGGATTCGCTTATCTCTATGTATCATCGATAACATAATAGCAAAAAAATTAGCGCAGGTTTTCTAAGTGATTCTTTATGTTGGTTCCCCTCTGCAAAAAGAATTACAAAGGTCCTTACAGACTTACAGTATTAGGTATACACTACAATTCCAAGGTAAGGGACGTAAAAGTAGTTGTAGGCAAGGTAAGTAACTAGAAAGGGTTCTTTTGATAAAAAAGAAAAAAATATCATGAAAATCCAGCATACTTACATAATATGCAAAAGAGAGTGCATGTAATAAAGAATTTTAATGAAAAAAAAAACATTGAAATTACAAAAAACAAACTTGTAACGCGAGAAAGACTCGCAAGTCAATTTATATCGGGATGAGATGCTTGCATACTTATTATAAGATTCCAGAGAACCAACAACCAGTCCTGCGTTTACCATAACCGCAGACATGGGAACCTACCTATAAAGGCTTCGTAATGTGGCTACGAATATTTTTGTACATTCGAGGATAATTTTCTTGTTCGAAGCAGTTTTTAATGACAGACTCATAATTGTATGTTCAAATCTTTCTGTTAACATTATTATTTATATTAAAATGGAACAATTTCTATTTTATCGCCGGGATCCCAAAGTTTTATCTGTTTATTACTACAAAGTTTATTACTATAATTGTAGTAACTCGTACTACCCAACATCGCAACTTTTACTATTGTTACAAAAAACTACAAATATACAGAATAACCTGAACCACCCACAACCTGAGGTTTGAATTTCGAACAAGCTTTTAGACAGTGTCCAAACTTTTTGCAGAAGAGACACTGTGCATAGTTTGGATGCAGGACGCCTAACCTAACCTAGCCTTATAATAATAGATAGGGCAACGGGTTGTAAAAAGTCTATGTTAGAAGTTCAAAAGACTCCTAATAAAAAAGTCAAAGTATAAAAATGTAGCAATGTACGTAATACATATTATAATTATTTCACAGTGATGGTTATATTTTGACAGGATGGCAATAGTGTTCATGATATTCGTAAATGACGGCGCGGGCGGCTACTGGTGGCTGGAGCACGCCACGTGGAATGGGCTGGCTGCTGGCGACCTGGTCTTCCCTGCCTTCCTGTGGATCATGGGCGTCTGCGTGCCGCTCTCAGTCAAGAGCGCCTTCGCCAAGGGCGTGCCCCGCTGGAAAATTGTTCTACACATCATCAGGGTGAGTTTACTGGGAGTGATTTTGCTCAAAATGTCACAAAGCTGAAGCTCTAGCAGCTTAAAGAGTTGGTTGGGAACGGCTGCCCAGGAAACTTAGCGCTGGTGACCTCCAGCAGGTTGACGACCTCCCTGGCAGTGTGGCGCGCGCTCGGATTCGAGTGGAAGGTCGCGGGTTTGATTCCCGCCACGGGCCACTTTGGAATTTCATAATTTCTAAATCGGCTCAGGTCTGGTTTGGTCTGGAAGGCTTCGGCGGTGGCTAGTTACACCAGCAAAGATGCACCGCCAATCGATTTACCGTTCCGGTGCGATGCGTAGAAACCGTTGGTGTGACTTTACTTACCCCTTCCAAGTTAGTACGTTAAGATCTTCGGCTGCATCATCACTTATTATCAAGTGAGATCGCAGTCAAGTACTAACTGGTATAGAGTAAAAAAAAGCTCGTGTAGCTGTAAAAAAAGCTGTTAGAGGTTGGGAATGACTACCCGCTGCCTAGGAAATTCAGTGTTAGTCGTTGGAAGACCCCCAGCAGGTTATATTATGATTTATGATCCATTGCTAAAAGTAAGTAGGTATTATATTTGAAAGCAAGTACGTATTGTAAATGTTTTCTTAAGATATCTGGATAATAAACTACAAGTAAAGGCCAGGCTATATTAGAACGATTGACGTAATTTGAATTCCGATGTCTGAATCATATTAAAATGTTAACTATACTTTCGCATTCGATAAACCGGACTTTTGAAACTTCCTTAATTCGCAATGCCAATTAAAGAATAGTGTCTATAGGTACCTAATCAATGAATCAGATTAGATATCTTGCCAGCAATTGCCAAACTTTTTGCAGTTGCATGAAACAAAAATAATGTTCCTTTTACTCCATCTACTAAGGAATCTGCCTCCGTGTGGGATATTACGCAGATTACTGACGTGGTTCTGACGCTGCTCTTGTGGCGTGGCTTTTATGTAATAATACAGGTTCTAAAGGTTAACCGACCCGTTCACCGACCACCCTTATAAACAAAACGAGCAGTTGAACCACTAACCAGTTCCCGTCCCGTTCGCGTTATGTAATGATAGCGGTTTGCCAGTCAACCCAGCACTTATTTATCACGAACCTCCTTCATAAAATCGTTTTGAAAGTACCTACTGAGGCACCTATTTAAGTTCTTTCTAGAAAACGGTAACGTTTATGAGGAAATTGGATTGCGAAGTACAGCAAGCGGCCAGCAAGAGGCATTGACGGACGTACGTGTAAATGTGGGCACAGGCGGAGCCGAGGCACATATAACACACAATAAACCACGACACAACAATACCCATGAATTCTAACTTAATCACTAGCAACACATTGGTCTAGGTTGGTCAAAAAGGAATATATCTTACAGCGAAAAGAAAAAGGCTTTCTTTAACTATTTTGTGACAGCAATGTAGGTACTTTCCTTGGGAGCAACCATTACACAATTTCCACCTCTCGGTCGTTATTTACGATCCAGTATCTCACGTAGGTAGGCAATAGTACCTATCTAAAACGTGTGTTTCATTCAAACAGGGTCATTTTAACTTTTTGCAACACATTTCATTAGAAATTCTGCGCTTGCGTGCAAATATTGTGAGCTCTCACAATTTACCCACACTCGTCTGATTATTTCGTATCGCATTTCATCTATTACGTTGTTTGTTCTTGCAGTTAGACTTTTCGTGCCTAATTAGGTACATTCTTCTGTGTACCCAAGGGTAGGGGTAGGGAATGTCCAAGGGGAGGGTCCAAGGGTAGGGTCCAAGGGTAGGGTCTAAGGCGCGGATACCAAAAAATTACATAAAGTTGATAAAGAGTAGAGAGATGTGCGGATTTGTTCTAATTTGGTTTTTTGGTTGTAGTCTTCAATTTGCTGAATGAGGCTGATCTTGAATGATATGCAGTTTGTACCTAGATTTTTTTAAAGATACGGTAATTGGAACAATGTATGGTCCGAATTTAAGCCATATAATAGCAGTACTAAGTACTGCAGAAATTATTATACTGTACTGCAGAAATGGCTAGTCTTCAATGTTTATTCCATCACCCATCCCCATGCAACTGTATTCGAGCGACAACCCGCGAAGTAAAGTTAAGAAGATCGAGGAGGAGGGTAGACCGATACGGTCTTTGACAGCTCCAGGTTCGCGTCTCGCCACACTGCAGTCCTGCCGCGACCACGCTTTATGCAATTAGGCCGAAATATCGGCAAAAAAACATCATATTTAATCGTGGTATGTACCCGGAAAATATTATAATATCATGTCATAGATTGTAAGTTGTAAATATATATTTTTTCTGTTGCAGCGCTCGGTCATGATGTTCTTGCTGGGTATCTCAATGAACACGATCTACGGGTCCAACATGCTCGGCGAGCTGCGGATATTCGGCGTGCTGCAGCGACTGGCCGTGTCGTACCTCGTGGCTGCGGGCTTCTACGCGCTCACCGCGCCCAAGTACTACACACCGCCGAGGGTGAGGGCTTTGATACCTAACAACTACTAAAAACTAGAATCAAAATAAGAAAATCAGAAATCATCGTAGTACACGATGTGCGTTTTTTTGTACTTCAGCATCTAAAGGGATCACCAACTATTTTTTTTTTAATATCAAAGATATAACGTGGTTTCAAGGATAATACTCCTTGGATTAGATAGGCTTGCGCTTGACTACAATCATGTCTGATGGACAGAAATGATGAGGGCTAGGATGGAGCGCGCTTGCCTAGAAAATGCCTATTCGCTCTTCTCTTGAACCCAGGTTGTACTCGGCTGGAAATACAGAAGCTGGAAGGGTGTTCCACACCTAGACGGTACGTATCAGAAACGTGGAAAAAAATCGTTTAGGTTGAGTTCGCTGGACATCAACCACATAAGTTTCGTGGAAAAGTGACATTCGGTCCAGATTGTCAATTTATACCACTTTAATGATGACGATGTTAAGAGGGTAGCGGTAAGTCGCTGGACATGTAGCGCAGAACCGTATCGGTTGGAAATCATTACAGGCCTTTGTCCAGCGGTGGACGGCCGTCGTATTGGCTGAAACGAACGATAAACCTCTTTAAAAGGCGGTACAACTCAAACGTATTCGTGTCCCCTCTTCAGGGCGCATGCGGACAGGCGCTGAAGGACGTGTTGTCGTGCGCGTGGTGCTGGGTGCTGGCCGGGGTGCTGGTCGCCTTGCACAGCGCCATCACCTTCATCATACACCACCCTGACTGCCCCGCGTAAGTGTTCCATAAAGGTGACGTAGTGTTCTAGCATATTGTCAACACCACAAGTCATTTTTTGCTATCACCTACTATCATCTCATAACAATATACTTGCGGGTTCAACAATCAATCCGAACTAGGTATCATTCAATCAAAAACATCCAGGTAAAAAATAGCGGCATATTTTTTTAAGGTCAATCTTTTAAGTGGTCGTCATTAGAGCGAATTGTTATGGATTACGGATTAATTGGAGGTAAGGAAATCCCAGTGTTGGCTGTAATGAGTTTATGGGAGCTCTGTGATGCAATTAAAGTGTACCTAATAAAAGAAGCCCATGAGTCGCCGTCAAAAGTTTAGGGAGCTGTTCTATCTGGGAGAAGTGCATAAAAGTTTTTTGTTCTAAATCTTATCCAACTTGGATTAGTGCGTATAACTTGTTATGAGATTGTCTTCAGAGTTGTCGATGCTACAATTATCTGTTATCTTTGTAGTGGCTACCTAGGCCCAGGTGGTAAGCACGACGAATGGACGGCGCCGGAGTGCAGTGGCGGCGCGGCCGGCTACATCGACCGCCTACTCTTGGGAGAGAGCCATCTGTACCAGCACAGTGAAGCGAGGAATGTCTACGGCGGACCACCGACCGACCCGGAGGGATTGTTAGGTGAAGTTACATTCTTGTATCTTCTTCGATTCTTTCAGATGTATTGGAAACTGTCAAGTTAGATGCCGAAAGGTGAGAGACAGTTCCAAGGCAAGCTGCCTTTTATTAAGATGCGTATAAAGTTTACGGTTACGGTTTTTTATTCATAAAATATGATCCCTACAAGCTTTTTTTTATATCGTATCAAAAATGTAGATAGGTACACAGTTTCTTACTTGAACATACGTACATGCCCCTACAATAAACTTTATCTTAGGATAAAAGGAAAATTCCGACTGACCTCTTAAAAACATATTTACTTAGTAACTACTTACATATTATATTCCTTTATGATAAAGTAATTGATATAAGTTATCTTCAAACTTGTATCATTTATTGTATTGCAAGTGATATCGTGATAAGACAATATTCGCAGACAAAGCATTCCCTGTAGATAAAATGATGCCGGCATTCATTGATCGCATCTACTCGTCAAGATAGTCCATAGATAGAGTTTTAGTTGGTCAAAGAGTGCATCGATTCTTGGGAGGATAAAAGTCCTCCCCAAATTAATACTGGCAAATGGCATCTTTTGAATTTTGTCTCCATGGAGTCACAGACTTGTATACTAAAGACAGGGCGAACAGCGCGAAAAAATGACTATTCTGCACCCTCCCCCGTCAGTAGTTAGTATAGGTAGACCTATTTCTTTTTTTAAAATTAATACTAATTTTGCAGGCAAGGTGACCACAGACACAGATAAAAAATATATAAAAAAACATGTATTTCGCAGGAGTTTCGACAGATGGCGCTACATTTTCTTGTATAACTATAATAATAACTATAATAATAATAGTTATTTCTACAAATTAAAAATACACTTGTCTTATCTAGCATAGACCCCTAAACTAGTAAACCCGTGTCTTAGGGGTCACGGTAAAAGTATATGACGGTGTATGACGAACGTTTACGTAAAATGTTTGGATGGGCCCATCTTGACTTTTTTTATCTATTCCTGGTGTGGAACGCATTCCGGACTAAGCTAGTACTACGGCACGACTACTCTGCCAAGCATAGTAAAAAATAGATCTGTCAAGTTTATTTATTGCATACTATATTTCCAGGTTGCCTGACATCAGCAGTGCAGGCGCTGTTCGGCGTCCAGGCCGGGGCGACGGTGCTGCTGCAGCGGTCGCACAAGGCCCGCGTGTCCCGCTGGCTGGCCTGGGCGCTGGTGTTCGCGCTGGCTGGAGCCTTGCTGGCCGGCTTCTCGAGGGAGCATGGCGTCGTGCCTATCAACAAGAACCTTTGGTAAGTTGTTGAACCTTTGGTATTGTTAGTTGTTTAGCTTCATACCCGATAACGGTATGACTTAAGAGGCCTGTGAACCACGATGTCTCCATTAATGCAAAATACTAAATCATTTGTAATTCGTGTATATTTCGATCATGTTGTGGTGTTGTTCGGGTTCGTATAGTAATAATCTATGCTCCTGGCCATATCTGACATGAGACATGGTAGTTCACAGGACTCTTAACTTCATAGTGAACGGAATACATCATTAAGGTTAATAATTAAAAAAGTCATGATCAACGAGCTTTTGTCCGCGGCTTTTCCGTATGACACCAATGATTTTCCCAGGATAAAAAATAGGCTGGATGTATCTATTAATCCAGGGTCTATCTCCGCTCCTCTCAGCCTGATCAGTTCAGTAGTTTTAGCGTGAGAAAATCACAAACATACACAGACGCACACTTGACAAACTCGATGTTATAGTAACTGCTATATGTACATTTTATGTAATCGTGTTGGTAATAAGTAATTTAAGAAATAACTTTTTTTGAAATTGCAAGTTGTCAACAAGAACTGTATCATCTCCAACTTTTGTATACTCGACTTCAAAATATCCATTGCAGTTTCTTCCCCTTGTTCACAGGTCAATGTCGTTCGTTCTAGTAACGACAGCGGTGTGCCTCGCCATCCTCAGCATCTGCTACACGCTGACGGACGCGTGGCGGATATGGGACGGAGGTCCCTTTAGGGCTCCAGGGCTCAACGCCATAGCTCTGTACATCGGCCACTCGGTGTGCGCTCACCTGTTCCCCTTCCACTGGAGAGTGCCCGACATGCGGACGCACGGGATAACACTGGTGGAGGCCGTGTGGGGCACCGCTCTGTGGGTTATCATTGCTCATATCATGGCAAAGAAGAAAGTGTTTATTACTCTCTGAGTAAACTTCTAGAGAATAGCTTTTGGAGGGGTTAGTACAGGTTTTTGTACGAATTTCGAGTCGACTCGCATCGCACAAACGAATCGAATACCTACCTCCATATATTTACACCCAGCGCCATATATTGACAGCCACATGTCAGCGTGTGTCCATAGTTGGCGCTGGCAATAAATGTATGGAGGCATTCGATTCGTTAATTCGAATCGAGTCGACTCGAACTGCGTACAAAAACTTGTACTAACCGCTCTGTTGTTCCACTGCCGAGTTCTAGTACTGCATTATTTATAACGAAAGCTGAAAGTAATACTGCCTTTTCTTTTCTGTGCTTTGTGCAATCTTTCCTAGCGTAAGATTTAAATTACAGGAAAAGAATCATTCAAATTAACACGACGGCATATTCCCTTATAAAATAATAGCTATATTGACGAACAGATTACTGATTAACTGCTTACTTATGTATGTATGATAATCGAAATCTTCCTTTATAACTAAACTAGCAGAAACCCGCGGCTTCGCACGCGTAAATTTTAGTTTTAACTTATAAAAAATTAGTTTTCCGGAATAAAAAGTACCCTTTGTGTTAATTTACATGAAATCTATCTTCATTTCAACTTTAAACCCAAAATTTTTAGTAATTGCAAAAAATTCTCTCCCGCATGAATATCTCTTTTTCCCTATTATCACGAGAAAAATGGATTTTCCCGAGAAAAAAGTAGTTGATTCTAGGGTATAATCTATCTCCATTCCAAATTTCAGCTCAATCGATTCAGTACTTAGTTGCGGCGTGAATAATTTTTTGTGCGTGAATTTCGGTTTTTAACTAATCCCACGGGAACCTTGAATTTTTTCGGGATAAAATGAAGCTTATGTGTTAATCCAGGATATAATTTATCTCCATTTCAAATTTGAGCTAAATCGTTTCAGTAGTTGCGGCGTGAACGAATATTTTTCCCGCGTGGATTTCTGTTTTTCACTATGATCATACTCGTAGAAGTCATGAAATTTTCCGAGATGAAAAGTAGCCTAGTTATTAATTCAGGATAAAATCTATCTTTTTTCCGAATTTCAGTCATATCAGTAATTACAGCGTGAAGTAGTATTTTTACCGCGTGAATATCAGTGTTTCAGTTTTCCCGCGGACACCATAGAGTTTTCCGGGATGAAAAATAGCTTTTGTATTAATCCAGGATATAATCTATCTCGATTCCAAATTACAGCCAAATCAGTTCAGTAATTACGGTGTGAAGTAGTATTTTTCGCGTATGAATATCTGTTTTTCTTTTTTGCTACAAAAACCATGGATTTTTCCGGGATAAAAAGTAGCCTATTTATTAACCCAAGATATAATCTATCTCCGTTCCAAATTCCAGCCAAATCGGTTGTGCACTTGCGGCATTAAGATTTTTTTCCGCGTTAATTTCGGTTTTTTAGTAATCCCACGGGAACCATGAATTTTTTCGCGATGAAAAGTAGCCTTCGTATTAATCCAATATATAATCTATCTTTATTCATAATTTCAGCCATATCAGTTCAGTAATTACGGCGGGAAGTAGTATTTTTCCCGCGTGAATATCTGTTTTTCCCTTCTCCTTCAAAATCCATGGATTTTTCCGGGATAAAAAGTACCCTTTTTATTAACCCGGTTGTGTACTTGCGGCGTGAGATTTTTTTTCCGCGGGAATTTCGGTTTTTAACTTATCCCACGGGAACAATGAATTTTTTCGGGATGAAAAGTAGCCTATGTGGTAATGCAAGATATAATATACCTCCATTCCAAATTTTAGCCAAATCAGTACAGTAGTTGCGGCGTGAAGACGTATTTAAACTTGATAAAATCCAAACTTCGGACCCCCGTTTCACCTCCTTAGAGGGTGATTTTTGAAAAATCCTTTCTTAGTGCACCCCTAGGCCTCACAAGGAACATGTGTGCCAAATTTTGAGTCTCTAGACCCAGCGGTTTGGGCTGTGCGTTGATATGTCAGTCAGTCAGTCAGTTTCTTCTTTTATATATTTAGATAGATAATTGTCAGTGTGTCTAAGAATAGGGTTTTTTTGGTGTTCTGAATACTGGTGCCTTAGTTACATTATCTAGGGTCTAAAATATAGGGTTTAGGTCTATCATTTTTGAAAGACGGCTAAGTAACCCAGTGTAAATATATGTGTTATCTAAAAGCTGCAAGGTGTTACAATTTAGGCATGGGCTTTAGTCTAGAGGCGAAATTGTCAGATTCCTTAGTACATCATTTAATGACATAATTATACTATTATGAAGTAAATATATTATATTAGTCGTTATTTATAATAAAATTATTAAACATCTGACAATCTTCACAAGCTTAAATATATTTAGTTTTCAGGAACTACCATCGAATAAAGATCAGACAATAAACTTACTTTAATGTTGTCTATTGCGACTTATAAGCTATGACTGAATCTAGATTTTTTGGACAAAGTTCTATTAAAAAATTGAACTACTTACTTAAACCTATTTATTTTTTTCAATATAGAAATAAATCTAGTCTAAATTAAGGTGAATATTTTTAATTTTATACTTTTCAACTATATTCATTATAATTGTAAATGTAAAACAAGCGTGTTACTAATAAAAAATGAGATTATTTTGGTAGTGACTTTATTTTTAAACTCTTCATCTCCCTCCCATATAACTGCGTGCGAACTGACGCCATTGGAATGACGATCTCACATTCTGCACGGTCAGTTTGGCGCGGCGTCGGGTTGGATTTATGGTAGTAGTCACGGAATATTTCCCAGCGCACCGTCAGTTAAAACTCTGGAGCAATGATTCGACACTCACGATCAAATTTTGGATGGACGTCAGTTTCACTGACGCGAAAAACCATAAAACTGATCGTCAATGCCCAGCACACCTCTGTGGTGATTCCTGATTAAACAGAGATAGCGACATTAAATTGTGACGTCATACCTTTCTAAGGCTAAAGTTGCATCATGCGGCTTCATACTCGTTTTGCGAGAAAGGGATAGAAGAATCTCCCACACCAAAATTAAAATGCCTGCTACTTTGTAAATCTTTACTGGATTTTAATAAAGTTATAATTTTGCCTGCACCAGATTCGGTAGATTCTTCTTAGTCGTTCACTTTTGACAAAGTGGTCGTGGTTATAAGTACTTGTTACGATGCCTAATGTGCCACTGCTGCTTTAGCGATAGGTCTCCAGCGGCTCCTGTTGGCGGCATTGCAAGAGCATTCAATATTAGAGGAAGTTGTAGCACTCCGGATTAGATCCGTCCACCTCGTTGGGGATCGACCACCTGGACGCGTCCCTTCCACTCGCCCTTGAACCACCAGATGTTCGATAAATAAAAGTGTACAAATTAAAGAAGAAGTTCTCTATTTTTCCGTCATTTCTTTTCAATTTTCATATTGTTGGTTCAAATCATCCAAAGATATCAGCGCCGATAAAAAATATTGCGGCGCAAACCTCCTTTCTCGTCTTGAAGAGCTTCGGACCGCGGTTCGGATGGACGATACATTACGCGCCGGTGCAGCATAATATTGCGGCGCAAACCTCCTTTCTCGTCTTGAAGAGCTACGGACCGCGGTTCGGATGGACGGTGCACTACGCGCCGGTGCAGCATAATATTGCGGCGCAAACCTCCTTTCTCGTCTTGAAGAGCTACGGACCGCGGTTCGGATGGACGATGCACTACGCGCCGGTGCAGCATAATATTGCGGCGCAAAACTTCTTTCTCGTCTTGAAGAGCTACGGACCGCGGTTCGGATGGACGATACACTACGCGCCGGTGCAGCATAATATTGCGGCGCAAAACTTCTTTCTCGTCTTGAAGAGCTACGGACCGCGGTTCGGATGGACGGTGCACTACGCGCCGGTGCAGCATAATATTGCGGCGCAAACCTCCTTTCTCGTCTTGAAGAGCTACGGACCGCGGTTCGGATGGACGGTGCACTACGCGCCGGTGCAGCATAATATTGCGGCGCAAACCTCCTTTCTCGTCTTGAAGAGCTACGGACCGCGGTTTGGATGGACGATACACTACGCGCCGGTGCAGCATAATATTGCGGCGCAAACCTCCTTTCTCGTCTTGAAGAGCTACGGACCGCGGTTCGGATGGACGATACACTACGCGCCGGTGCAGCATAATATTGCGGCGCAAACCTCCTTTCTCGTCTTGAGGAGCTACGGACCGCGGTTCGGATGGATGATGCGCTGCGGGCCGGTGCAGCAGCAAATTGCGGCGCAAACCCCCATAGGGCAGATCCTGATCGGAATTCAATAGGGTATCCCTTGATGGCGTCGATACCCCCCACCGATCCTCCACTCAGTTGGTTGGTAGCGCGTCTGTTGGAGACAGATCGGGACGACGATGACGACGCCGCTGCGCACGCGAACGCTATCAAGAATACGCAGAATAACTGCAAATCCAAAAAATATTTTCATAAATCTCATTTATTTACTTAATATCATTTAATTCAATAATTTTTCTCAAAAAAGTAGATAAGTGATAAAAACACATTTAAAAATAATAAAAAATATTGGTCTATGGTCTTTAAAGAATTCAATCTATTCTTTATAAACGGAACGGAACTATTCTATCTAATTTCTAACGGAAAAATCTTTATAAGTACCTTATTCGTAAAAAAATTTACACATTAGTATAGCTGGGTTCGGAACATTGGGTGATGGGTCTATAAACGGAAATGATAGATTAGGCTAGAATACCCACCAACGACCGAATTCATACCAATAGCAGATATACTTACGTAATAAATAAGTTAAAAAAACTCACCGATTTCATTGTGCTCCGAGAAAACTAAATTGAATCGATGACAGTTTGTGTATTTATATAGTTTCTTAATCATATAATATTTTTAATACCAACAAAATTGATATTTAAACTTTAAAGTAATTAATCAAATTGGTTCTAACAAATTAAATGTACATTGACCATGAATGTATGGAATCCAACTGAATCATATCCAAAATTTATTTTTATAGACAGACTAAGTTCTCTATATTTTTGAAGTAGACAGTAACTTTTTGTAAATTATACCTACTTAAAATTATATTCCGGATTGGAAAAACCAATGATTCTCTGATTTTAATAAAGTAATAATTTGTGTTGCTTTGAAAAGTAGTGTTATACCCAATTACCTATGTAATTCATTTAAAATTTCAGGGTTTTTTAATTCATTCAGAAGTGTCACGTGGTAAATTCTAAACTCTTACAGACCGTATGACTCATTGATATAAATTGGTAAGACTACACCAGACTTGATAAAGGTGTTAGGATAATGAAAGGGTTTACAAACTTTATCACAAAAAAAAAACCATTAACGTACAATATCCGACGCTTTATTAGCTCAAAGGTGACAGTGAAATCCGCAATGTCATTGGAAAATAAAAATGAAACAATCGATTCAACAAATCATGACTCATGTTAACAGTGAATAGTTTTATAACAAATAAAACTATCAATAAAATTACACTTCAATATTTAACAAAACGATACGGCCTAGCAGCTTCTATCATCTATGGTACTCTAACCGTTTAATGTTTTTGTACCATCCATTCGAGATTAGTTTCATTCGTTATTTAAACTATCCTCGATGACTGAATATATCACATATTCATGAGTTATATAAGTTTTATCTAACTAAGTAGCGGCCCGTCCTCGCATTTCTTTTAGGAATTTTACAAAAGGAGGATGTCAATTTCAGTTCATGCCGGCATTTTGAAAAGAAAAAAGTGATGTCCGTGGAGATGCACTTGCATATACAGAGAACTATACGTTTTGATTCATTCGTTTAATTTGTTGTTTGAAAAATGAGAAAAATAAATTAATGCAAGTAAAAAGTTTTCTATTTTTTTCCAATTTTAAAAATCGTTTATATAGATCCGAGGATATAACTTACTTTCTAGATAATTAGAAAATTATTCATTGTATACTAAAATTGTTAAAAAAAAGACAACTAAAAAAGTGAAAAAAAGACAAAGAAAACAAAACAAATGTTCAAATATGGCAGCATCGGGGATAAGAAACGGTTATTGGAAAATATGAGGATTTTTTCACATACATTTGTATGATATGTATACTTTTTATAATTTTTGCAAGGCACAATATAAATGTTTGTACCATTTATTTATGAATTAATACACGTTCGAACCTCGAATGGATGCTACACATAGTGTGCGTCAAGTGTACTCACAAGTACTATCATACTACAGTGTATGTTATCTACACATTTTGGCATTTCATTTACGATGTCTTATATCGATTCACAAAAACGCGAATTGATATCAAAAATCGATAAGATATACATTATTAACTATATCTGTAGTAGGTACATATAAGTCGTTTTCAATAAGATCACTCTTTTGTAGACGGTAAATGCCATATTAGGAATAATTCAAATACATTGTTACAAAAGTTAAACACTTTCTTCAATATATAGTTTTATATAGTACAGCAATATCTAAAACCACAATATATCATTATTCTACGTTCGATATATCGATACGATTAGTACAATATTATGGTAAAATCAATTACTGATAGGCAGGCACGCTTTGCTGTTTCCATGATTCAATTTCATAGTTTACGCTTACTTCATAACGTTAACCTATCATACATATACCTTACTCGTATAGCGACAGACACAAAACAGTGTTTATATAATTTAAAATATATATTTCTAAAATTTTATTAGAAAAAATCTCTTAAAATATATCTCAATAAATTCATTTTAAAATCCCCTATCATGCCGGGAACGATATAATATTATGTATTTAGCGCAATATAAATAAATATATTTTTTCATTCTCTTACGTCTAAATAGGAAGAACTTCTAGAAATGTAAAAGAGAACATATTAATTGCACACATTATACCATAATAATAATTATAGTATGTAAAATGTAAATAGTAACACGAATTTATGCCGATTAATAAAATGTATATAATATGCATCTAAATTATGCAAATATAAAATTAATGTCGCTGAAAATTTGCCGAACTCAAGTAAGTAGATAAGATAGTTAAATAAAATGAAATAAGACATTAACAAAAAATTAAGTAGTTATTAAAAGCTTAATTAAAATAAATTTCTAGATTTAAATAAAATAAAAAATAAACAAAGGTTTTGTAAATTTACCATAATTTCGGCAAAATTCTAGCGATAACAACTATCTCGACGGCTTTAATGATTATGTTTTATGATAAATTCTTATGATGAGACAGGAATATAATATACAATAGGTATTAACAATAGATATTGGTTTAAACAGAGGACAGAGGTTTTCGATAAATTAAAAAATCAGCATAAGTACTCTAGCTCACTTTAAGTCACTCATCGCTAAAAGAAAATGGAATGTTTAATACAAAAGAATGTTAGTTCACAAACATGGCTGTATTTGCAAAATTTTAACAATTCCGCGTTATATAGCTAGCAAGACCTCTAAAGAAATAAGTAAAGAAATAAGTTCTCGGAGATTCTACACATAAACAATTTTAGTATTTACGCAATGAAATCCGGCGAAGAAATACTTTTAGGTAAAACATTCACCCCCTTATTAATAAACGTGGAATAAATAGTTAATCTCTGCTTTGTCTCAGCTCTTCAAATTTTAACTTCCACGTGACAGATAAAGACAAAACACAGTTTAACTATTCCATCTTTAAGCCTCGCTTAAGGGGGTAAATGTTTTGTCATAGTTTCTGTTTAGTTGTATCGTGTAAGTTACGTTATTTCCATCGAAGGCATGCCATTTATTTGTACTCGTATATCTAAAGAGCGCAGTTAACTCGAAGTGGATACAGCTAATGTTTTCATTGCGAGGCCTCCACAAAGAGACCTCGAGAAATTTCTACGAGAGGACTAGACATTACCGAAACGCATTTCTCAAACAAATCGGCTTCATTAGGTCCGTTATCAGATGCGTACAACTTAAAGTTATCTTAAATACGTGATAAAATCTCTAGGACGATACACATTTCGCTATAAATGCAAATTCATGGAATTCAATATTAACAGATAAGACTCGCGAAGTGCGACGGTCTTAAATATAATAATTATTATGCTACGAAGATTCCCGACAACACCACTCACCATCGAGTTGATAAGGTTCGTAATTTCAACACGAAGTTAGGCATTTCAGTTACTAAATAAATAACTATGAAGGAAACTCAACAGTTTCGACGCATGCCTAGTATAAACCACTGTCTAAATTCACAACAATCGAATATCGATATAAAATTATTAAGACCAATAACAGTAGCGTGAATAGAGCTCTAGAAAATTATTATGAAGAAAGCGAAACGCGATGCGCGCGCGCTGGCAGCCGAGCGTCCCTCAGCACCAGTCGAAACGCTTCGTGTCGCAAAACTGATACAACAGAGAGGTTAGTACAAGTTTTTGTACGAATTTCCGTGTCGACTCGCACTATCGAATCGAAATCCTCCGTACATTTACAGCCAGCGCCATCTATGGACAGTCGCTGACATACGGCTAGAAATTAGTACAAAACCGTACTAACAACTCAGTATCGATGAGAATATACGGAGCGCTTCAACAATGTAGGTCTAAAGGACGCAGGGCTTTAGGTAACAATAATTCCTTAAACCTAATTGCACATTTTAATTAAAAAAAAAACACGCACAAATTAAAACTTAACGTAACATGCCGTTCGGCAATCATTAAAAATATATTACGAGATTTCAAACAACACGCGTAAACACCTAGCGACATATTTATCTAAAGACCCAGTACTGTTCCCTGTCATCCAATCAGCGATCGAAGACGTGCTGAGTTGCGTAAAATAAATATCTAATGTGGCACTCGAACGTTGGTACGCAATACCAAAATGCGGGTAGAGGCATCGTGTCATATCCAGCACCACAGAGTAACGATTTACTAACAATACAATGAGCAACCTTTCAAACTAACAGTCCTTTGGATACCTACGCAACGGTTCGCGGCAAAATGTAAAATTACATCCAAAATATACAATCGACAAAATACACTCCATAGTTATAGGGGACATCATTGATACTTTGCTGTACATATACCTAAATACTAGAAACCGTGAGAGTCCATTACCATTAGATTCTCACAGCCCTTAAGGTTTACTGTCAGCTAACCTTTAGAACCGGCATAATACTGTTATTAGGTATAATATAATTCGAAAAGAAATAAATTTATTTTAAAATGTATTTAAAAGTCCAAAAAAGTATTAGTAAGAAAAACAACCTTCGATGCATCTATAAGTCTAAGTAACTTAGAAAAGGAAACCTATTCATCCATATTAATGAAGATAATCTATTATAAGTGCCGGTTCTAAGGTAAATTGAGTGATTTGTTTGCATTGGTTCTATTGTGATCGTCGATGGCGGGCCGAGGCCGCGTGACGTCACAGCGCGCGCCCGTTGGGTCGTATCCTGGTTTAAGTCCCTGTGCGAGTGAGGGGCGGCCGCGCAGCCGTCACTTCCTGGCGCCCCGGGTCACCAGCGCCTGCAGAGCCGCTAGCTGGCTCAGAAGATTCGCGTTGGTCTGCTCCAGGGAATCCACCCTTTTCCTGTAGTCTGAGTTCTCTGACACTAATATTTCTACTTTTCTCTCTAATTGGTCCATGTATTCTTTCTTCTTGCGTCTGCTTTCTTGTGCAGATATCTGTGAAGGAAATAATATCATTCATTTATTTTTGCACCGTTTCTTTTGAAATTAGGACTGGATCACTAATGAAAATTATCAGGATTTGTCATTTGGAATTCAAATGGAAATGTACCAACTAAAGTCGATAGCTCTATTAGCTAAATTGCATTTAAAAAATAATGATTTTGATCTTATCTGATAAACTAATTCAGCAATATTGCGTGAAGTAGTAAATAATCTACCTTATTTTTAATTTTCCTCCTGATTTTCTTGAGAGATTTCTCCTCGGCCTTCGTAAGGGGCAGGCGGGTTGGCACGGGGTAACCTTCTGCCAGTAGTGTGCGTTTCTCTTCCTCCGTTAACACCAGCGTGCCCGTTGACCCTTTCTGCAATCCAATAGAATACACGTTATTGCATGTGTTGTAAAGCCCAGGTTGTTAGATAAGGGTGGTAGGTGGTAGCTTCAGCGTTTTAAATCTGTGACGCGACTAGTATATATTTAGGTCATGGTTAGTTGGTGGTGGCGGCAGGCATCAGAAAGAAAGAAATTATGTACTGAAACGATGACTGAAGCGTCCAACACCTGGGCAACAAACACCAGATAATTGGCTAAGTGACATGTGGTTGCTTATGGAAGCAACCACTATCACTTAGCCACTTGCTTCCATAAGCAACCACATGTCATGTGTGGCACAATGCAGCATGGTGCTGTGTGCCCCAGCCATCAGGCATGGCAGTCTTGTGCACAAGCGAAAGTTCAAAAGTGAGTACCATGAAATACCGAACGTTGTACCTGTACTAGTATTCATCATCATTATCACTAACCGGCTGGCTGCTAATGAGCGGCGTGTTGATAGGCTGTCGCGAGTGGTGCGACACGTAGCGGTGGCTCCTGCGCGACGGCGGCGCGGGTGCGGCGGGCGCGGCGGCCTCGTGCGCGGGCGACAGCGCGCCCTCGCTGTCTGACGACGACAGCGACGAGTATTCATCATCATTATCACTCACCGGCTGGCTGCTAATGAGCGGCGTGTTGATGGGCTGTCGCGAGTGGCGCGACACGTAGAGGTGGCTCCTGCGCGACGGCGGCGCGGGCGCGGCGGGCGCGGCGGCCTCGTGCGCGGGCGACAGCGCGCCCTCGCTGTCCGACGACGACAGCGACGAGTATTCATCATCATTATCACTCACCGGCTGGCTGCTAATGAGCGGCGTGTTGATGGGCTGTCGCGAGTGGTGCGACACGTAGCGGTGGCTCCTGCGCGACGGCGGCGCGGGCGCGGCGGGCGCGGCGGCCTCGTGCGCGGGCGACAGCGCGCCCTCGCTGTCTGACGACGACAGCGACGAGTATTCATCATCATTATCACTCACCGGCTGGCTGCTAATGAGCGGCGTGTTGATGGGCTGTCGCGAGTGGTGCGACACGTAGAGGTGGCTCCTGCGCGACGGCGGCGCGGGCGCGGCGGGCGCGGCGGCCTCGTGCGCGGGCGACAGCGCGCCCTCGCTGTCCGACGACGACAGCGACGAGTATTCATCATCATTATCACTCACCGGCTGGCTGCTAATGAGCGGCGTGTTGATGGGCTGTCGCGAGTGGTGCGACACGTAGAAGTGGCTCCTGCGCGACGGCGGCGCGGACGCGGCGGGCGCGGCGGCCTCGTGCGCGGGCGACAGCGCGCCCTCGCTGTCCGACGACGACAGCGACGAGTATTCATCATCATTATTACTCACCGGCTGGCTGCTAATGAGCGGCGTGTTGATGGGCTGTCGCGAGTGGTGCGACACGTAGAGGTGGCTCCTGCGCGACGGCGGCGCGGGCGCGGCGGGCGCGGCGGCCTCGTGCGCGGGCGACAGCGCGCCCTCGCTGTCCGACGACGACAGCGACGAGTATTCATCATCATTATCACTCACCGGCTGGCTGCTAATGAGCGGCGTGTTGATGGGCTGTCGCGAGTGGTGCGACACGTAGAAGTGGCTCCTGCGCGACGGCGGCGCGGACGCGGCGGGCGCGGCGGCCTCGTGCGCGGGCGACAGCGCGCCCTCGCTGTCCGACGACGACAGCGACGAGTATTCATCATCATTATCACTCACCGGCTGGCTGCTAATGAGCGGCGTGTTGATGGGCTGTCGCGAGTGGTGCGACACGTAGAGGTGGCTCCTGCGCGACGGCGGCGCGGGCGCGGCGGGCGCGGCGGCCTCGTGCGCGGGCGACAGCGCGCCCTCGCTGTCCGACGACGACAGCGACGACGGCGGCGTGGGCGGCAGGTTGAAACCTACTGACAATTTACAGTGATTATGACGACGAGATCTTGAATAATAAATGGAAGCAGGCGTTATTTTGTGGAGCTCATCGTTAGGTTCATTTAGGTGCACAGCAGACTTTCGATGGCGAAATGTGTGCGTGGGACCAGTATGAGCTGTGAACAGGGGTCGCGAGCTCTTGTGGCCCGCACAAGAGCTCGCGACCCCTGTTCACATTCCTTCTTTCCGTCAATCTTACTCATTTTTCGCTCACATCCCTTGCAGAAGTTCCTATAGCTTGTTTTTCATGTAAAAATCTCACTATCAGATTTTTCCGCGTACAAAACTCTGCAGTTTCTTTGCACGAAATGTGTGGTGAAAACACAGTGTTAGTTATTTTGGTTTATAACCACAGCCCTACCATTTCTGATGTCATGTAACGTAGTCGGTACATTGAAACCTAACTCACCAGTGAGTGATGAGGGACTGACAAATGAATGCGACTGAGATTCAAATGCGAATCAAAACAGTGATAAAAGCTTATAAAAGACATGTGCATTATAATCAGTGGCCCGAATACAAATGACAAGTTAACAATGTCATACAAAAACCACAGACAAAAACGCTCTTCTTGCGAAGTCACCACATTAATATCTATTCAATATTCATCTTTGTCAAACGTAGCATCTCGGCATCATCTCGGTGGTTTAACTATGGTGGTGGTGTATCGATTAGACGTGGATAAAATCGACGAGTAGGTACAGTTTCTACTCAAAATGACTCCACGTTAGGCTTGCAAAACGAATTAAGGTTACAGGCCTACGCCCAATTTGAAGGCTTTGATTAGGCGAATCGAAATAAGATAAGATATAGTGCGTTATTAGCATCGGCCCGTGCTCCAATTTATTATAGAAAATGTCATGGCTAGTCAGTCGTCTGTCTATAACTAATATTATAAAGAGAGAGAAACGGTACAGACGGCTCATTCCGCACGATGATTGAAAGTACTTACTGACTATTTTATATAACAAATTTATTACTGACTATAACGAACGGGCGAACTTAAAGGCAGCATCAGCTAGTTAGAAAGTGTTTACATTTCACACAGACATTTCATTACATATCTAACTCAAATAAATAAGTAAAATCAAAGTGCAATTTGTAATTTTAACTTGCCTAGACTAACTAGAATGTTCACCGTTTAAAAATAAGAACCGTTTACTCAGAAATTAATTCGCCTTGCGCAATTCAAGAGACTTATGAAAGTAAATAAATATAAAAGTCACGATAAAAATCAATCGCATTCTACAATGTACGGCGTTCTCGATATTTTTATTGGCTTGCTCTAATTAAAAACTCTTGTATCTGAAGTGGCTACAACGTGACCTCAATATAACTTGTTGTTATTCAAAAAGACGTAGATCTGCGGCGATTGCAAGCACCTTTCTCAATAGAAAACTCTAATAAGTTGAACAGTCGAATAAAGAAACAGTCTTTGGGAATACAATAGATTTGCATACAATGGTTATCAGTACCTAATACTCAATTAGGATTTAATAATTTTATTTTAATTTAACGAAATAAAGACGGTGTTAGTAAAAGGTTATACCTTACACCTTTTTAAGGATCAAAAAAAAGCTCTGGCTTATAGGATCAAATCGGTCCCGTTGATCTAAAATCATTAATTTTGGCAAGATACATGGACTTATAGAATGAAGGGGAAAATTCATTGATCCTTTTGACACACTATAAATAAATACTTGACTGCCATCTCATCTGACGACAAGTAAGGATGCATCTGAAGACGTTACAATACTCAAACTTGTAGGTGGTTAGTTTGTTCTGGTCTGTTCGAGCTTATAATGCGTCATGTCTGTCGAAGTCTTTCACTTTTTACAGTCTAGCTTTTATTCACCGAACTAGGAGATTCACGTACTGTTTTGAGGTATTGAGTGAAATGACTCAGGAAATGAAATGAAATATCTACGTTACGTAAAATTGAATGTACATACAGACTTTATCGCGCTAAGTAAATTTATATTCACTATTCTCGACCAAAGTAGTGCGTTTTGAAGAAGACTTATTGAATTTTACTAGAACTTTACGCTGTATGTTACTAGTGGTAAAAATATTTTTTTCAGTGTTCTCAGAAAAGGTTTTGGTATGAATCCAGTCTGTTATATCGTGGTTATTGTATATCCATGTTGACATAAGTACCTACTGCCATGAAGTTTTTATTTATTTCACTATTGACATAGAGCATAAAGCTGCGGCCAAACCTGCGCGACCAAAGCGACTGCGAAGCGGGAGCGTCTACCGCGCGGCGGACGCTACCCATATATTCTTATGGCGCCTTGCACACCTACGCGACCGCGATGCGGGACGTACGCGTCGGCAGAGCGGGACGTACGCGTCCAGTGGTCAGACGTGTGTTTTGTAAAAGCGAGTATAACTCACATAAATAATTGTTACCTATTTTATTCCACAATGGCTACACCAGGAGATAATACAGAGTTGTTGTTGTTTGATGTTTCTTTATTCCACCATAACTCCTGAACGGCTGAACATATTTAAACATATGGTGTATCGTTAGAATCCTTAGATCCTTCCGAGTAACATACTCGTAGGCTATAATTTTTTTGGAAAAAATCAATATGGCGCATGTTAGGCGCCATTTTCAAAAGTGTAAAACAAATTTTTTTCTTCAACTATCACAATATGGATATCAAAATGAAGTATTAGAGAGTAGTTACAGAAAATATGTATATTTAATATATAATTTTATATAGGTATGATGTACACCCAAAAAACCTTTTTTATATGACTGTCCAAAAAAGATTGTTGTGTTGGTAAGTTTATTGCCATTTAACATAACTTCTGAATGACTAATGACATTTGGACATATTATTATGGGTTATTGTTGAATCGTTGCTTCCCCTAACTGCTGACCATCACTAAAAAATATAAAATAAAAATAAGTAATTAAAAAATTAAAAAACACGACTGCCCTGTAATAAAACGAACTAAAAAGTAAGGAACAAGTTATTTTAGTTTTACAAATAAATTCATATGGCAGTCGGGGGTTGTTCTGAGGGATACCTTCTATTCTAAGAGGTCTCTGATGTTAGGTACGAGGATGTCATTAGCACAACTATTTACGAGTAGTTAGTTACACCAGATAAAGTCGCGCGTCTTCAGTGGCTGTTCATTAACAAATGAATTTCACGGTTCGCGCCGTAGTCGCGTAGGTGTGCACGCGAGTTTCGCGTTGCAGACGCCCCCGCATCGCGTCCCGCGTCCCGCGCTACTGACGCGCAGGTTTGGCCGCAGCTTAAATTAAATGTAGTTCAAAACGCAAAACGGTCGAGAATCGTGATACTAGATTTACTTTGCGCGATGAGGTCGAATGATTGTATTTTCTATGTTAAAATTCATTCAATTTAAGACTCAATTTTTTTTAAATCTTATTTCTTGATTCACATCGCTCAGTGTGTAAAACCGTCTTGTGAATCACCCCGCTGTTGCGCTTTGTGAACCTCTACCCAGTTGCGTGGACGTTGAGTGAGTACCTACCTGAAGAGCCTGAAGACGTGACTTTGATGGAGAGCTTGTTGTTGTTGAGCTTGGTGGCAATGCGCGGCGCCGTGGCAAGCAGCAGCTGCGCCGCACCCACCTTCTGCAGCACCGCTTGGGGCATGTGGATTGTGCCGGTCTGGGAATAAAGCACGTCCAATCAATACTAGCTTGTGGCAGTCAGTGCTGGACCAGCAATAAAAACCGACTTCAACTCTCATCAAACTACTGTTCAATACATCCTTTCTAAAAATTTAAGAATTGTATGGCTTTCTCATTAATACCATTATCAGAATTGGACTTAATTGAATTGGAGGCACCCGGGAAGTGTCAGTTTTCTAATTAAAAAAGTATCACCAAAATAGATTCACCCAGTCAAAAGTTATGAGGTATCAAAAATTAAAAAAAAAACAGTCGAATTGAGAGCTTCCTCCTGTTTTTAAGACGGTTGAAAAAGACGAAGAAGCCCTCGCAATATTCGAAAGGAAGGTGTTGCGGTTCATTTTTAGTGCAGTAGGAATAGATGGACAGTCTGTGGCGTATCAGATAACGAAATACGAATGAAAGATATCTTTGGTGAACCAATTGCCTAGCAGATAAAGATCACAAGACTGCAGTGGGCTGGACAATATGTACAGCGCATGTGTGATCAGTGGCCACCAAAAAAATTCCTGACCTCACACCCAGACAGGCCCTCAAGTGCTGGTCGCCCTTATGAGCCATTAGTCATAAACGATCTTTTGTCGCGAGAACACAGCAATGCTTTTGCGACAATGAAGAGTGTAGTAAAACATGAAATAAGATCTTTCTAACATGCAATGCGTATAGATCCTCGTTACATATTTGGCTGTAACCTTACTTTTCCTCGCAGTACGAGCACGGACATAAATCTTCACTTTTTAACAAGAGTTTTTATATTACGGCCATAAAACTTTTTAACAAACTTCCACCTGAAATAAGAGACCTGATGTATAAAATAAAATACTTAAAAAAGAAACTGTACGAATATCTTCTTCAAAATACCTTCTACAGTATAGAGGAATATTTAAGATAATGTAATATTACTCAAATAGTAAAAATGGAAAAATTGTAACAGATTGATTGTACCTAATTAATTAATTTTTGTAAATGTGACTCTAGACTATTTTGCATGTCATTAGGCTGAATTTGGAAATACTAACACTATTCAATAAGACCTTTTGTAACTAACCCAAATTCGCAAATAAAGACATTGATTGATTGATTGATTGATTGACGGAATACATAATAGTACCTAGTGGTACAGATCTCTAATGGCTCACTCCGCAAGATTCAGAAAAAGTGCAATTCAGTTCTCAATAGCGCCTAGCTCCGCCCCGCTATGCATCTAAAGTTGTGGTCTCTTTCTAGCGCGTAACTGTATCTCTTTCGACGTACCAAGGTTGCCTCGTTATCGGGCGCACGCAGCGCGTTAAATAGACCGCAGCGGCAGAAAAAAAACACGTCGACGCGTCTACCTGTAGCTTGGTCGATCACGTCATAAGTGAACATGACCTGGTAGGTACTAGGTACAATTTTTTAAGTTAATGATCCAAAGAATCCGTTATCAAGAAGGGTTGTTAAAATAACTTCGCCTGTGTGACCGCATTTTCTTTAAAATGTAAAGCGATGGAATAAGTTCATTGCAGCACAAGCAGTATATAATTACAACAGCTTGCTGGAGCTCCCAAATATCTTCGCATTTTAGGTCGTTTTACAGAGAAAGCCGCAATGTTGGCTATTCGAACTGTAATAACCTTTTCGAGTTTCGTCAAGTCATTACGGATTCGGGCCTCGATAGAGCTCGGGCGCACGATTCTGTTTCACATGTCAATTTAGTGGTGAAATCATCTTCGTAGCTTTTATGTTGCGTTGTTTATTTTTTTTAATAATATAAGAAGTTGTGTGCTAAACAGCCTAATGAAATAAAAAACTGAACCATTATACTCATTATTGGTACTTAGTAGGTAAAATACTCATAAATGCCGCCCGCTTTCGTCTGATAGCAGACGAGCGCGGGTTGCGGTAGAATGAAGCGGTAGGGGAAGTCATCGGCAAAGCTGCTGCAAACGGACAGTAAGCACGAAATACATAATAGCACCTAACGGTACAGAAGGTTCATTCCGCAAGATGATTTAAAGAAATAGCGACCCTAGCACTGGCACAAAAAAGTGCAATTCAGTTCGCAACAGCGCCTAGCCCCGCCTCCGCTATGCACCTACAGCCATAAAAAGAGGTGGCCTGTGTGGCTTTCTATCGCGCAACTTTATCTCTTTCGACGAACTAAGGTTGCCTCGTAATCGGGCGCATGCAGCGCGTGAAATAGATCGTACAAAAACTAAAGCTGGCAACTTAGCCGAGGCGCGGCGGCCGTCTGAAATCAGTCCGTCGTGACGGCTACCTGTAGCTTCCTCGACCATGTGACAAGTGAACATGTAAGTAGTAGTGTTGGATAGAGGTTTACCGTGTGGTCAATGACGTAGTCGACGTGTGTGACGGGCGCGCCGGGGGTGGGGGAGGGCGGGCAGGAGGACGCGGGCGACTCCGGTTCGGACTTCGGCTCCGCCTTCACCTCCGGCAGCGGCGAGTCGCTGGAGCGCCGCCGACTCCGCCACGCGCTCGCCGGTATCGCTGGGTAGCATTCATCTTCCATGTCTGAAACCAACGGGATACTTATTAGGCGTGGACAGTGGTCCATATTCCATGGAAATGATTTCTTTATACCCGGTTTCCACCAATACGTGTTTTAAATAACCAACCAGCCCCTAGATTGTCTAAGAAAAACGTATTCATCGTTATCCCTTAAAACCCTTAAAAAATTAACATAACTTATAATAACCTTAGGGTAATATTTATGTAAATGAAGCTGATGTTTAATTAAGTTTTTGGAGTAATAAAGCATTTTATTATTATTATTATTTATTATCGTAATCGTTAACTAACTCTGCCCTCTACTTGGGTTTGCGTCAGCCAATCGCGGGGTAGAATTCTCAAGCGATAACGACAACGATGAATACATTATTCTTACACAATCAGACCCCAGATTTCGTCATTTCCACACCTTCCCTCCGCTTAGCTAGCGGTGCAGCTGAGCGGAGATGTATATAGTCAGCCGGTCGAGCTGCGCCGCTGGTCTTCGTTCGGCTCGTTCCCCGCCATCACCCTTCTCCCCGCGCCTCGCATTTCCAAAAACATCAATCGATTGACGCTACGCACACTTCACATCTCCACTACGCATCTGTAGGTACAGCTGTGCTATTCTACAAAATATCCATCTCTGAAATAGCTGCCAGACAGCTGCCAACCCGAATATAGCATGCAAAATTGTACTCTATTACAAATGACAAATTCATAGATGCAGAGATGCTCGTCGCTGTTTTGCAGAAGAACGGCAGTATATAGTCCTTGTAGGAATAGAAGAACCTAAAGAACGGCTGAGCCGAATAGTCAAGAATAGGAAAAAGACAACCAGTACAGTTATATAACTTTCTGATATTGATTAAGATTTGACCAGAAGAGTTTCGAAATTCGGTATGTTTGACGTCGAAACGGATAATATTGTACCACCGATCTAGGCCATGAGAATTACGTATGAAAAAAAATCGATCGCTTATGAAGTAAGTACGAGCACTGAGCAGGTACCGTTCACCGTGAGCCGGCAACTGGTGAACGGCGAAGTTTCGGTGTCGAATCGCGTAAGTAACTTCCTCTAGATTCGGTAATAGACGTATACACAGGACCCGGCGGTGTACTGGGGTCAAAAATGTTTGTTTTGACACCAACAGCGTCAGTTGTAAGCCGACCGCAGCATTGTCTATGGACCGCAGTCTACGCCACAGATCAGTATACTTGTTATTAGTCCACACGTGAGTTCCACAGGTACCTACAATTTTTGCCATGTTGCGGTGTATTAGCGGATATTTTGACAAATAGCGCCACTTTTATGTGAAGAATTTGATGTCAAAATGACCCAATGGACTCGTCCTCAGGTTCATATCAGTAAGAATCGGTTCAATTTTCCGAGTTATGCCGCGAGCAATCGCGTGGAACCCATGTTGAAACGTTCAATTGCATGCTGAATGCTCAATAAAACTTTTTTGCACGTTACATGAATAGGATAGTCCGAGCGGCGATTTCTTCTTGGCGTTCTTGCGAAGTGTGCCAATTCGGTTGTGAGAATTCGATTCAGAAGTGCCAAAAGTAAATTAATGCGTCTGATCTTTTTTTTTTATAAAAATAAATTATAATGTTGTAAATCAGTATGTAATGAGATCAGCAGTGGGAGAAATTACGCGTGGTATAAAATGGAACTAAACCACGTATAATTTTAGGCGTTTTTTTACGCTATACAAGTTAGTACTTGACTGCGATCTCACCTGATAGTAAGTGATGATGCAGCCGAAGATGTTAACGTACTAAATTGGAGGGGGTAATGTTATGTCACCCCAACGGTTTCTACACAGCATCGTACCGGAACGCTAAATCGCTTGGCGGTACTTATTTTCTGGTAGGGTGGTAACTAGCCACGGCCAAAGCCTCCCACCAGACCAGACCTGAGCCAATTTAGAAATTATATAATTCCGAAGTGGCCCGTGCCGGGAATCGAACCCGCGACCTCCCACTCGAATCTGAGCGTGCGTCCCCTGCGCCATGGAGGTCGTCGTTAATTTTTACATTCTCATTTCTCATCATTTTCTCATACATCTTTTGAATTTCGTTACCACGTTATTACTCAGGCCCCTGAACATTCATCAATGGTGTAGTAAATCTGAGTGTTTATACCATTCCTAGTCTCCTCGCCTTGTCTCCAATTGGACACAAAATAATGGAAAAATCTCGTTTAGCCCCGTCAACCGAGAAAGTTTTGTTTTAAAAATAAACTCTGCTTGTGCAATTGTCATTTTTTTATTAATTGCCGAGCCACTGCTAGACTCAACTCTTAATCTTACCCACTAGGTATACGTTGACCAATTGCAGGATTATCGTATCGCTTTTTTATAACAAAGAAAGAGACGAGACGTGCAGGACGTTCACTTGATGTTATACGCATTATTTTTCATTGCAATTATATATACGACTCGCGGCACTGTGCTCATCATGCTGAGAAAACCGACATGCAGGTTTTCTCCATATGTTTGCCTTCACCGGTTAGTTAGTGACATTTACTTAAAATAGAGATACGTTTGATTCAAACTTCGAACCCTGAATCCTAAGGAGATCAACCATACTTCACCATATCACTAGCACTTTTGCAATTCTTAGTTCAGAGTTCAGACTGAAAAGAAGAAAGTACAACTTCTCAAGTACATACTCATTCGGATCAAACCAGTGTGCACTGTGCATGCGTTCCCATGGAACCGATGCCTTAGACAGAGCTCATCGAAACCTGTCCTTAATAAACGATTAAACAATTAGCGGGCTGTGGTTACAGACAGTAACAAACTAACAACTACATAGCTAATAATGAGCCGTTCAGTGACGTAACCGCGAACACTAGCCCCAGGGCCATGACTGTTTCCTTTAAGCGTCAGCGTATGACATGCAGGGCTAGGATGCGAGGGTAGAGATACGAGTATATATCTGTCTTTTTTTTGTCACTCTCCTTTCTCTTTCTGATCCATATTGATAGATAGAGAAAAGAGAGCGACAAAAGTAGAGAGACATACCTTTAAGTGTGCATGCTGCATAGGACGACCGTACCGAATAGTCTTTCTGCCATAATGTACGATGAGTGGAAATATACTATATACATGGATGGATGGAACTATCTTCTTGTGAGGTTCACTGTGATATAAGAATAGCACAGAGCACAAAAATTGCAAGCATACATGTGCGCTTGCGTGTGAAGTCTTCTTTGCAAAAGCTAGCACCTAACTGAAGTTATAAAATCGTTCACACTTCTGCCATCGAATGATTTTATCGGAGATATTTGAATTTTGAACTAGATAGACTTTGAGCTAGCTAGAACACGTATCAAATATTTTACAAAAAAAATGCAATATACGTATAACATGGTGTGAAAATAAATACAATCGATTCCATGCATCATGCTGCATGCATCCAAAGACAATAATATTCTTCTTCTTCTTCTTCGTCGTGGCGCTCTTGACAGAGCGGTCGTGGTCGTGACAATAATATTACATTTATCTTTATCAATCAGCGTCCGTAAAAGTTTAAATAAATTCTAACTTTGACTTAACTGAGCTACGCAACGTAGCTCAGTAGCTACGCATCGTAGCTAAATATTTGGAATACAATTTTAGACGCCACGGTTCTCGCTTATAACTGTCAGAGAGCCCTGGCCCAGCGGTAACGACAAATGCAACTGTTTGATAACAACATGTTATATCCAATTACGGATGGAAACGTTCCCGCAGACAGTCTGTTGCATCATTTAGTTAGTAGTTTTAAACTGGTACCGGTTGATAGCACAAAAATGTCTGATTAACTCATTACAGTAAAACTATTTCAAGTGGTAACACAGTTAGAAAAGAATCCTGATTCAATTAATTAGCAATTGCACTGGCGATTGCCTATAATTCCATCCTTGTAGTTTTATATTCATGTAAATACTCGCCATATATATACTGCATTATGCATCAGGCTTTAAAACGATCATAACAAAATTGGGTTGAAATCACCAATGTCTAAATGTATAAATAAAATCACGTGAACATACAAAACTTAACTTATAATATTAATTAAATTTGCTGCCAAAAACACACGTATTGACACACTGCTACATCCCGATTATAATAATTTGTCTCAGGTTAGTAAAAGGGACCTCTAAATATTCCAGTAAGTTTCAAGTTCTTCCTAAACTGAATTGACAATCTAAAATAGTGCTATTCTTTTCTATAAATCATAAATCGGAGTTCAGAACCTAGGTATACTGGCTATAGGTACACTAATATGACCGCGCATCCAAATCTAACTTATTACGTATTTTAATTTTGTAGGTATTTGTTTGCATAATATAACAGGAAATTTTATTTATATTCGCGGCGTTTGTTATTGTTTCTAATAAATATACGCTGAAAATATAGCGTAGTACCAACGAATATATAGGTTTGAAAATGGAATTCTTCAAACATGCATTCAAAGTCAAATAGAGGTGATAATATGGGAAAAGATTAGTGAGCTAGTAAGTGTCAAGTTTTTGTCACTCGTAAATGCACTTAGGAAAAGTCTAGACTCTAGCTAGAGGATAAGATACACTACGACTCTAGACTCTTAGAGTATTTCCAACGACTGCAGAAGCAAAGCAAAAGGGGAAAGGAGAAGTACTATTCACCGGAGATATTGTATGTAAGAGGGAATAACATTTTATCCTCACGACGTGAAGAAAATGTCCCCGGCCCCAGGGCAGAGATGTCGTCAGTGCAATATACCTATTTATTGTAGTTATTTCTAATAAACTCAATCACCGGGTCACGTGACATGGGTAATGTGTCAAAATAATAGTTAATGGACCTATAATAGCCATTCATCTTGCTTGGGGCGTTCTTACTAAATATATATTAAGCTTCGTTAAGATCGTGACACGCTTGTAAATATATTTATTAGCAATACGCGGTCAGTGAACTGGGTCAGAGACAATTAATACTTCACACGTTTTCAACACGCTACTATGGAGCTCGCCAACCTTCGCAGATTCAGTTATCCGGATGCTGGATGATAGATTTATCTTATTCTTTTATTAGGCTTGAAACTCACAGAAGTTAGCAGGGAAGCTGTAAATGGTGTAAACCGTTGGATGAGAAAAAAAGAAGAAAAGAATTTTATGTAAGTACGCAGCAATACCCCTACTTTTAATTTTAGATACGAGTAAGTAGCTAAGTACTAGTAAACTTTCAAACTTTACTTTCCTGCTTGAGCGGAATTGCTTCAAAAAGTCACGTAAAGATTAACAAATAACAAACAAAATGAAGGGTCATGATAGACAAACAGATAGACGGAACACAAAGTGATCTTATAAGGATTTCGTATTTTTTCTTTGAGTTACGGAACCCTGCAAATGAGTAAAGAAAATTATGACGATGTAAATTGTGCTATCGCGTACCACACTGGTTCACAGTTAACAATTTGGTTTTAAATTCAAAAAAGACGAAGTGCATTGAGTTCGCACTTCCAAACGTAAAAAAATTAGTTAGCAACAAAAAGGTGATTGTGAATGGAGAAACACTAAAAATGGAGAACTCTACAGTATTTCTGGGGGTAACCTTAGATAATAAACTACAATGGGGCGCTCATATTGAGACTCTGGCAGGTAAACTTAGTTCAGCTGCCTATGCTGTGAGAAAAATTAGACAATTTACAGACATTGATACAGCCAAGCTTGTTTACTACGCCTACTTCTACAGTGTTATGTCCTATGGTATTCTATTATGGGGCAAAGCTGCTGATATTCAAACTATATTTGTATTGCAAAAGAGAGCTATTAGATCCATATACAAAATGAAGCCACGCGAATCTCTTCGCCAAAAATTTAAAGAAATAGGCATTCTTACAGTGGCGTGTCAATACATTTATAATTGTCTACTGTTTGTACGTCAAAATATTAATAATTACAATAAACGGATAGATATAAGTAACCGTCCAATTAGAAGTGGAGCACATAAGTTAGTTGTAGTGCCACACCGTTTGCGTAAGGTACAGAAGTCCTTTGTGGAGTTGAGTGTACGCTTCTACAATATGATCCCGAAGTCTGTCTTGGACTTACCTTTGCACCGGTTTAAAGATACTGTCAAAAAACATCTAATAAATCATGGTTACTACACCATTGAAGAATTTTAAATAACAAAGATTCTTGGAACGATATGCTTCCATCTCTTCACGAGATATCTTAAAAATATTGTTTCATACTAAGTACTAAAAATTGTATATTGAGACATTTTTTGAAAAGAGCAAGTACCGAGTTTCTTGCCAGTTCTTCTCGGTGCAAACCTGCTTTCCGAACCTGGCGGTAGAGTCCCGACATTTTATGAGAGCTTATATCTAAGCCTATGTGAAATAAAGAATTTCATTTCATTTCATTTCATTTCATTTCATTTCATCTCTTTGATTTCCCCAGTAAAATTACAAAAATAAAGCATTTTAATGATAGTATAACTTGACGATAGTATAGTAGTCAACTTATATGAAAACACTATTACGAACAACAAAAAAACATTATTTAAATTATAAATCACACCTAATATTCCGGTTGTAAAAACGCGTTTAATAAATAAATTAACGCATAAGTGTAGCATCAAGCCCGAGTGGTTGGCTACTTGGTTGTAATTTGCATTTTAAAAATATACCTATCGAGAGTTTTTACCTTTCACCAAAACAGGTAGGTACTTTTAAGAAGGTGCTCGTGATTACTCGAATTTTAATGACCGACAAGTAACGGTAACTCTTAAGTGGATAGGTGAACTGACAAATTATTCTCGGGTTTTTTAAATACATGTTTACAGGTATTTTTTTTAGGTATATCTTATGTTGAATGAATGTTGAGATGGGTATGAGGTGTGAGAAAATGGAAAGGTCAAGGAACGAGTATGAACTAGCTGGGCTACCAGACGCGGCCCAAGTCTCCTTCCAGATTAGACGTAGGACGCAGGGTTTGTATAGAGTTTGTTTCTACATATTAGAAACTAGATACTCGTAATATCATATAAACTCTAGACCATGCGGAACATTGTACCTGGGTCCTATCGCTTAAACAATAACATATTTATATTGATTACAGTAGGTAGTTAATATTACATTATTATATTTCAAGGAGCTAAAAATTGACCAGAGGCTTTCGTCGATTGTACAATTACAAATCCTTAAGTTTTTTGGCCACATATCAAGAAGAACAGATACTATCGAACATCTGGTGGTTCAAGGGCGAGTGGAAGGGACGCGTCCACGTGGTCGATCTCCAACGAAGTGGACTGATCTAATCCGGAGTGCTACAAATTCCTCAATTATTGAATGTTCTCGCAATGCCGCCAACAGGAGCCGCTGGAGAACTATCGCTAAGGCAACAGTGGCACATAATAAGACATCGTAACTACGAAAATATAACCACGACCACTCTGTCAAGAGTGAACGACTAAGAAGAAGAATATTTAAAAGAAAACATATTTACAGAAAATAAACTCCTGAGGATGATCCGGTGTCAGAGAGAAACATACGTTTCAAGATCATACAAGGAATGAATTATTGTGTGATAATGTTCGCACATACATATCCAACCGATATTGCTAATAACAATAATCCTGCGGTCTATATCGATTGTTTTAATTTGTATTTGTAGAGAGATAACAAACCGTCTAAAGCTGAACAGGTTGGCCACGTGACCGAAAGTGGAACACCGTTAGCGAGTTCCACGGGGTCTAGGCCACGTGAAACAATCCAATAACACGCTGTAGCTGTTCTATCTATATCTACCTAACTACATAATGAAAACTTCTAAATAAACTTGGAAAGGTAGACTCCTTGTTGCATTTTATCCTAGGTATAATCCGATATCCTAATAAAATGCTTATCATTCTTTGGTATAAGCATATACAAGTTACTATAGACATTATATTAGTATTTAAATTGACGTAATACTATTCGTATGAAGGTCACAGTCTTTGGCAGTAAAAAGTAATTATTAAAGTAAAAATTAAGTACACTTGCAGTTACTGGATTTGTTATGAGTATGTTACTTTATGCATTTGGTTTCCAAAAGACGTAGCTGAGACTAAAAATGTTTGGAAATTAAACGCATAATGCATATCATAGAAATAGAAGATCCGATGGTTTATTAAGTAACTGTCTATTCTAAACTCGTCGGTACCTAGTTAGTACCTACCTACGTTAGTAATATAAAATATTAATATAGGGAGGAAGGTACACTGTTGATGAATAAAAAGTTCAAACAGTGTCGAATGAAGAAGGTTGTTTTCGTTATTTGTTTTTCAGATTTTGGATAAAACGTCCTCTATGGATAAATCCACCGAATCAAGTGATAGATAATTAGGGTTTATTTACAACGGATCCTGAACAAAAACCTGTGTAAAATTTACGATAAACTTACTGAGGGATTTCCGCCAGACAATACAGTAAGCTGGTAACAAATACAGCGTTTTGAGCTGAGTCATTACCTTCAAACACATCATTAGTCAGTAAGGTCACTCGACTTGGGAATGCCTGGAGCCCGACCGCAACTCACGAACTGCAATGAATTTTAATTCAAATCCAAATTGAGCCATCAGATGTTTGTAATTTTAGACCGAGGAATGCTTGACTTTAATGATCGATTAATAGTTTTAGAAGAGAAAGAGCTTTATTTATCCAATTTAACAATTATTTATTTATTTCCTTAGCCTGTTGTGTCAATTTGTAAAATAAGAGCGTTTTATATATTTTTTAGTAATAAAACTTTAACCAAAGATTTAAATCGCAAGATGGGCCCTAAAACTACATTGCGCAGATCAAAACGTCCACAATCAAGACGTGACTCTCAGCATGCTGTAGTTTCACAGTGACAGAGAGAGTGACAAGGTGTCGCTCACAAGACAACGACGTGGACGTTTTTGGAGGTTTAGGGCTCATCTTGCGATTTAAATCTTTGTCTTTAATAATAACAAAAAAGGGAAAATAGTGGTACTCAAGGGCATCATAATAGCTATTTCATATTGTTATAGGAAAACTCGCTTTGTTCAATTTTTAGCTCTACATCTGGAAGTACATTCATCTAATCGGAAAGTTACTCGTAGTTATTACTAATTCAATTGAAATATTTTCAATAATATTCATCCTATGTATTTTACAAGTTACATGCATATTTTTATTTTTAAGGATACCTATGATATTGAAGATATAGTACGGTTACTTTACTTTATAAAACACGTGAAAGAGGTCACCTAGCCCCGGTAAACGACAGGATGGAGTGCATTTAGTTCCAATCTCTAAGGTATACTCCTCTGCGCAAGTTAATTCTTTCTAGTCATGCAAGTTAAGCGAGGCATTTCCTATGCTGAAGGGCACAAAGCACTTACCGGTATGGACAATCTCTAGACTATACCCTCACTAAGTGCTTGAAAGTAGGTGAAGCTATTGTTTAGGTACCAAGACCATTTTAATAATGTTTTAAAAAGTCACTAGCTTATAGCTTCAGCTTTCTCCACATAAAAAGAGTAAAGTTTTAAGTATTTAGTTGCAAAATATATCAATTGTACTACGGTCTTTAAATATAAATTAAATAATAGGGGCGGGCTATCCTATATTGTCTACCAACATAACAGTAAAGATCTTTTATCTTATCTCATCTAAATGGGTCGGGGTTTCAAATCTCTGGCACGCACCTCTTTTTTCGACACCGGGAATTCCTACACTAATTTATCTAAATAGCATTTGCTTAGGAAAAGGAGAACATCGAGCTGTACGCCTAAGATAGTGGAATAATTAGTGATTAGGTTAGGGGGTACTGGGTAGTTACTTTGACTTCTATTATATTTACTCAATTTGATGTCAATACAAATAATCTACCATTGGGTTCGAGCAAAACCGGTAGAATCTCGGCTTATAAAAAGTAATTATACTTACTTTATCCTATACCTTTAAACGAGCAATTCTTGTATAACCATTGGGTTCGAGCAAAACCGGTAGAATCTCGGCTTATAAAAAGTAATTATACTTACTTTATCCTATACCTTTAAACGAGCAATTCTTGTATTTTTATATATATTTCTATATAATCTGGATCTCGGCAACGGCTTCAACGATTTTCATGAAATTTAGTATACAGGGGGTTTTGGGGGCGATAAATCGATCTAGCTAGGATTCATTTTTAGAAAATGTCGAATTTACCAAAAAAAAAAAAAAAAAATATGACTTCTGCTGCCATCTATTAGCCAGTAGTTAAACTACCGAGCGAAGCATTTCTGCTGCCATCTAATATCCAGTAGTTAAACTACCGAGCGAAGCTCGGTCAACCAGATATTTTACAGTTATGTAATAATGATAATAAATGTCGGCTTCATTGTTTGAACGCTTCGCGATAAAACGATTTCCACTATCGGTGCATCGAATAATTTTGTCGTACCTAATTTACTAATCCATTAAGCAACAATGATAATAACGTTCGTGTGGCGGAATTCCCTGAGATAATCGTAAGTCTAAGTAAATAAGGAATAAAATTACATAATAATTAATATCAACAATAACTCCTGCTATTTACTACGGACATTTTTGTGCAATGCACAAATGCTCTGTGCCTTTTTAGGTTAACTTCAATAGGTAACTACTACTGCAGTTGTAGCTATAATATAACTCATCTATTCATTTCAATTAAAAAAATGTATGATAGTGACATATCCAATCGCAAAAAAGATAACGTGACTTCTGCGGAGACAACTGTCATTCTCTTGAAATTCGTTTCATTAACATACCAAAAGCAACCTTAAAATTGGAATATGTAGAGACAACCTTCCACCACACATTATAATGACCCCCATCTAGATCTACCTCGCGGTTATGGGGCCCAAATCTCGGGAGGGCGTCCGTTCGGTACTTGTTTAGGCGTGTTTCTCGGGCGCCTTCTTGACTCCCTACAAGTTTTCTCCCGTTCCATGTCCCTATTAAATCCCTCTCCCTATTCTGTGGTAGGATACAGTTACTGACTCGCCACGCGCTGTCGCTGACAGCAGCAAAGATCCGCTTAAGAAGTCATTTTGATGGCTACAGTCGCTGACTTCCTATCTCTATAGGGGTCTATAGAGAATAGGAAGTTCCATCAAACTTTCAAACTTAAACAAACGTGCTTCTAAAACATTTTGTTCTATAACGCCATGTTTATCGTTTACGTAGGTATCTGTTGTTTGCTGAAGCAACCTGAACCAAAGACTTTACTCCTGGCTTTCAGTGTGAACGCGACCCGCGTGCTGCATTGAACACGATCGACATTGTGCCTCGTTCGCACGAAAGTTGTGATGTGATATGAGATGAGATAAACACACCATTACCGGCATTGTGTGGCAGTCATCATACACGCAGGTATATGAGTAGCACATGAACGGGAAGAACCGCCTAATTAAACTCTTATATAAAACGTTGCTACCTACAGTGAAGCGGTATCGATGCTAGTATGTAGTTAACTCACATCCGCAGTTGCACTGGTTATATTATCATACAGACAAACAAAATAATACATCTATTCATAGACCTTTGCCAGAGCTAACATTCTTAATGACTTGGTTAAGGAATCCATCCAATGAATTCATTTGGCTTATATTTTTATCCATTGATGGTTTATAATTTATATAAAACATTTATGAGGTGTAGTTGGTTGCACCGGCAAAGTTATTATGTAATTAACTACGTACTATCAATAATTTTGTTGTATAAATTCATACTACTACCCCCAAAAAAGTTCTACAACTTGGTAAACGTGGCAGGCCTTTAATGCTTTTCCCGGAGAGGTAGCACTTGCGAAGTAATAATGAGACAAGATGTGTAGGATTGATGTCTCAGGATGATGAGCGAAGTGCTTGCGTCGCATGAAGAAGTCCTAGTCGTTAAACAAGATTATCGAAAAATAAAATGACTCAAACAGAGTCTTTTAGGCCGGCAATGTGTTACCTCGTAAGAGGTATACATAGACACGCCGTGACGCCATGTTTGTTTTCAATTGCTATCTCATAACAATAGGCACCCACTTACTTTCACGTTGTGAATCAGTTAGGCAGCGCATTCGCCCATCACTTTTTATACTCTGCTATAATTGCTATAGCTAGGTGTTTCTTTTCCTTTATTTTCATAGATAGAACATGCCTGATGCATAACCCTTCCGTCAGGGGATAGGAAGAGGTTATGTGGAGCTTGCACTCTTTAAAAACTGTCTGTTTGCACGAAGGACCCGCTGGCGGAAGAACGGGATTAACCACCTCCGCAGCCGGTATTTCTTTTTTCCTGCAAGAGAGGACGCATGTGCCCAGCAAGGAGATAGAAATAGGTCGAGAGGATAAAATTGTTTTTTCTGGGGATTTTTTTTTGACCTCCGGTAGAGCATTTCAATATCGGTATAATAGTGTGAATTGTATAATACTGAATCTTCGGGCTTTCTTGATTAGGTACGATTTCAGTGTATACGAGTACTCAATTCTAGGACAGTGGCAGTAGGTAGAAGGTACTAATATGCCTTATAATATGATAATAATGAATAAATGCGCTAAAGGTCTCTATAGTATTGTTATCTATATGCACGAACGATATGCACGAATGCGTAACTAACCACGTTTCATTACGAGAAAAAACGTGATTAACTTTACGTCTTTGCACGTCATAAGACCTTTACAAAATTCCAACGAGCAAGATCACGTAAGGTAATAATAAGGTATGGTAAGGCGGATAACAGAGAAAAGTGTACTGAACTAATTCTAGACACCTACCTACTTTAATTTAACATACAGGTACACTATTCGTGTTTGTAATATATTACGTTTTATCACTTGAAAACAAACGGTTCTCATAGAATACCGACGAAATTAACAGGTAGAACTGTTGTGCTAAAAAAAATTCAATTTCCAATAGGGTATTTGACTCCAATTTTTTTATTACTTTATTATAAAGTAGAATTAAAATAATGACGTGCACTGAAAGAACTAATTAAATCGATCAAATAACAAAAAAGTTATAAGCATTTAAAGATTTGTGATTAGACAGAGATAGCAACATGACATTGTGACGTCACAAAGTACCAATGCCATAGTAGCTTCGTGCGGCTTCATACAAATTTTCGTTTTGCGAGAAAGGGATAGAAGATCCCCCCACTCCAAAGTTTAAACGCCTGTAACTTTGTAAATCTTCGTTGGATTTTAATATTTCTTTCACTGCTCGTTATTATTTTTATCCTAGTTTATAATAAAGTAATATTTTTTATCAAATTCAAAAGTAGTGTAAGACCCCATTCCAGTTATTTCAGCACATTGCCTTATTATTTATTTGTCTTGTATCTAATCTGATTAGTAACATTTCACACTGTATCATACTCGTAACTTCTGATGAGTCATCGAATAGCTTAATTACTCGTCGTCTTGTAGCAAGATTAATCCGTAGATTAGTCTCAACGGGTGATCTATTCGTAACACATCTGTATCATAAAGCCTGTGCTACACGGTTGCCAACAAGCCCGTATGCAGGGGTGACCTGGTTGGAGGGCCGGTTGGTACTGCCGTCGCGCGTTGCGGCTACACGGCTGCAAACTTCAGTGTGTTTACAACTGCGGTAGGAGCACGACGAGTAGATATGGCTCCCGCGTTATCAAAAATTCAAAAATTGGTGTTTCGCTGGCACTCTTGTGTGCTGTAGATAAAGAAAAAAGCCTAAGAGGATTTGGATGAAGCGATGGCTAAAAGAACGACTACTTCTGAGTCACTCAAATTCAATAGGATTATTGGATTTTGATGATTTACATAATATTTTGACGAGTTGGTGGAAATGGTTCGACCATTCATAGAAAAAAAGGATACAAAATATAAAAGAATGAATTCTAGTTGGGTACTTTAAGATATCTGGCTACTGGAAGGGAATATAGAGATCTCAGATACAGTTCAATAATATCACATCAATTATTATCAGAAAAGACGTGCTCGCTCATTGCTAGACAGAGCGCGACTGTCTTTGAAGTTGGTTGGAACGCGCGGCTACACGGTTAGCAACCGCGCTCTCCGACCACTGTCGGCAGAGCAAGACTCCTGACCAAGGTTGTTGAATGTCAAATCGGCCAACATTGCAGAAACGCTGGCTACACGGCAGAAATCTGCAATGTCACCCCTGCATACGGGCTTGTTGGCAACCGTGTAGCACAGGCTTAAACGTGAAGGGTTAATTTACTGCAAAATCTTCTGTATTAACGTGAACTCAACGGGTCTGCCCGCGAAATTCAAAATTTTCGTGGTTTTTTGCAATTTGTACGCTAATTAGACATGATAGGCTTATGGCAATCAATTTGCGAGGATGGCAGTACCATCTTTACATGATTATATCAAAATCTTTGCATAAAAATGTGTATCCTAGGAAATTAATCCGAGTATCGAGTTTTATGTGAGTAACTCGCAAATCTTGGACTAATTTCTTTAACTCGACACTTTCGAGCAGAGATTTTTATATAAACACGTGAAGAAGATATTGGGATTATCGCAATTTGACGGCCATAAGCCTATTATATCTTATTAGCTTAAAAATCGCGAAAAACCACGAAAAATTTGAATTTCGCGGGCACAGCCGTGGTGTGCTCCTTAATACTCTATACTTGGTGACATGACAAGGAAAATCAAAAATCTTAGTAGATATCTGTATCCCAAAGTTTAGCCCGATCAGGAGAATTCATTACTGTTTGCATATTGTTTAATGTTGTGTTCAGGTTTCCCGTGTCAGATGCTGCTGGGAGATGTTCTACGATCTAGTGAATGAGTTTGGTTTGGGCCCATGTGTAAGCAAATCCATCTGTTGTATGCCACTTGGGTGCAGCTAAAATGTTTTTGACCCCATCCATCTTACGCGTCGGTCTTTAGATGTTCGCAGGCGACAACGAGAAATCTTTTTTCCTTTTACCACCATCTCTTTTCCTTTTATTATTAGTTTTCGAGAGATAAGAGAATTCATCGATTGGTTTAAGTTGTGCATGGTACAATTGATAGATGATCAGTCAGCATTGACGTATACTCTAGACGGGGCGGACCGCGCGAAAATATGTCGCCAGTTTATGGGAGCAAAACCCCTTCCGGCGTCAGTAGTAAGCTGTAAGCCTACGCAGTATTTCGCAGGAGTTTCGACACATGGCGCTACATTTTCTTGTATGAAGAAGGTTTACGTAAAATTTTCGGATGGGCCTATCTTGACTATTATTATCAATGTCAGTCAGTCACCTTTTATTCCATCAAATTGGTGAAGGAACTCACCGTCAACTTTGGTGTGTGGCGAGGCGGGCGCCGACTCGACGTCCGAGTGCAGGCTGTAGGAGTGCTCTGTCTTGATGGGCGCGGCGCCCAGCGCTGCGTCGGTCATCAGCCTGTCGTGCAGGATCACGCCCAGCTTGGAGTCACGCTCGATCAGCCAGTCACCCATCTCCGAGTCCTCGTCTAAAACGTCTTGCATCTCCTGCGGACAAGGAACACAAAGATATTAGACATGTAATACACAGGACAGGCAATCTGCAATATGACGCCAGTTTACTGGTGTCAAAAATGTTTTGTTATGACACCAACGGCATCGGTAGGTAGCCGACCACAGTATTGTCTATGGACCGCGATCCACGCTACAGATCACTATTTATACTACTATGGCGATTCCTAATATTCTGTCTATCCATGGTTTGCCCTACTAAGGACAGAAATTTGACATAACTTATATGGAGCTTGTGTCACATTGATATCTCTAGCAGGGCAAAAAGAAAATAGATAGAATTTTGAGAACCGGCATTAGTCCGCACGCGGGCTTTCGGTATATGGTTGCTTAAAGTGTTCAGATTGGTTCAACTTGAGGTTCATATCGGTGACAAAGATGAATAACACTTTTTTATACTAATAAAGAATGATGAGACGACCAAGACGTTCACGCCGCGGGCAATTTGAGCAGATACAATATCTTTAATCTGTGAATTTTAGCTTGTATCTACACACTCGAAGAATAATAATAAAATAATAATAATAATAAAGCCTTTATTTCCAATCATAGCACATACACATTACCGTCACTAAAGCACAAATTACACAATAACACCAATAATTAAAAAGTGAAATAATAAGATAAATAAAAATGTCAGTTAATTATTATATTAGTCAGAGATCTTTTTATCTATAATTTATGTCGTAAATGTTATTGTATGTCAAAAAGGGATACGTTATTTGTAAAGTTCGCATGCATGATTTAGGTATGTCGTTATTGGAACGCCCATTTTTGGGTATAGGCCTCCTCCATCCTTTTCCACTCATATCTGTCCCTCGCCAGCCCGGTCCAGATATTTCCCGCTGCCTCAGTGATGTCGTCACGCCAACGACGCCGCGGCCGGCTTCGCGGCCTCCGCGTGTCCCGTGGGTACCAATGCAGAACTTTTTCAGTCCAACGCCCACTCTCACACTCGAAGAATGGCGGGAGAAAAATCTCAAGCACGCCCAAAGACACCTATACTATAGACCTGGCGGACCGCATGAAAAAATGTCGCCAGTTTATGGGAGCAAGAATGACTATTTTCACCTCCCCTGGCGTCAGTTGTCAGTAGACCGCGGTCCCCGCCACAGATAATGACGCTAACAGCACGTTTCCATGGAGACGGTTTCCGCCATATTAGATTCTTAGTAGCGGGAAAATGGAATATAACTTAGTGGGAAATTTAATTAAAAAACATCAAAATGCCTAATTGCATTGTAAAAGGCTGCAAAAATTGCAGTTTTAAATTTAAAAAGGAGCATGGGATAACGTATCATCGGTAAGTAACATCTAGTAATATTACATGAGTTTGTTGGAAATAAATTATTATGTACTTACCAATTGTAAATGGCAGGGCAATAGTTATAACCACATAATAACCACATAAATATTATAAGATCACGCATATTGTATTGTTCTAGCATATAAATAATATAAATAGTTATTTTAAAAAAGTTATTTTGATATTCAATAATTAGTACCGAACTGCCATTTCCGAAGTGACTTTGTAAAGACGTCATTTTTATTTGTTTTATTTTTGTCTCAGGAACTTAGATTAATTTTATTAAGTATACTAAATATATCTGAATGATTATTTTTATAGGCGTGCTTTTTATTGCTGTATTTATTAACAATCAGCTGTTGCTCGCTGTGAGGCTTTTTCAATGTTCCACGTTTTTCTTCAAAACAATATTAGTCGAAGAGAAGTAAGATTTAATATTAGACAAAATATAAAGTTAATAAGTCGTGGAACAAGCGCTATTAATTTTAATGACAGAAATACCCAACATTTTCCGTCCAAGAACATCTTGGTATTTTAGGTGCTTTTATAACTAAGAGGTACAGGCAAACTCTATTAGGATACATGGAACCGATTTTAAATGTAAAAATATTTTATAGTTTTTTTTAGTCAAGCTTGAGTTCTGCACAAAAATCCATAGCATTTTTTTACTGTGAATCGACTAAGTTTTATATGTGCAAGCAACTGAAAAAGAATCCTGCCAGTGGAAGGTGGTCAAATTTCATAAAGTATTATTTTTAATAATTACTAACAAGCTGAATTCAATATGTGTAATACTTGCTCGTGGTCAAAAGTAAAATCATTCAGAAAGTAGGTATTATTACAGAGTCGCATTATCAGGACACAAGAAAATCCGCCTTATTTTAAGCCCACTAAAAACACAAGAGTATGCTCTGCTCATTTTAGTGACGAGGATTTTGTTATCTCAAAAGCTGGACTGCGAAAGCTAAAAGAATCAGCTGTACCGCAATTTCATAATACCTATATACAGGTACTGACCTCATATAAACTCATCTATACTAAAAATAAAATGTATTTTACTCATATTTTATTAAAGAAAATGTTTAGCGATCACTGATGAATTCTGAATTGTAAGTAAAAATACATTTAAATTATATCGGTATGCCACTAACTTTTTTACCATTAATTTATACGATTAAAACAGGAAGTACGTTCGATTTCCGAACAAGGTTACCTCTACAACCTGTGCAGCATTGCAGGCAAGGTGACCATAGACATAGATAAAAAAAAAAGTTTTTCGCTGGAGTTTCCACAGATGGCGCAACATTTTCTTGTATGAAGAAGGTTTACGTAAAATGTTCGGATGGGCGTATCTTGATATTTGTATCTATTAGCACGCCTCAAAACATACGAGGTCAACAGCACGAGCTATTAATTCGCGTCTCTAACGCCGATTCGCTCGGCCCTCACCTTGGCCGAGTGTAAATAGGAGCCGCTCAAATAGTGAAGTTAAGACTAAACCAAATTGTAGAGGAAAATCTCACAATTAAATTGGTAGCCTTGTAAAAACAATAACTAGTAAAAATTGCATTATACTGATGTACAATTACGGCACAGAACATGTATTTCAATGTAGACTTCATAGCGTGAGATTCAAATTCGTCAGTCAAAGAAACTGACGAACGACAATTAACAACTGTCATATTAGATAGAAACATATTCGTTTCAAAGCTCGCAGTCCAGTCCTATGGAAATCCGCTTCTGAATTTCTTAAAAAGCGTACGTAGATGATTATATTATTTAGTACAGATTACAGATGTAAATGAACGAATCAATTTAGGCTCATAGCGCATACTTGGCTCCGAAAGTGCATTGGGCGATAAAGCTGAAAACAACGTAAGATAGACGCATATTTGACGCTATGGTTCTATTGTAGTATTCTGAGGCTCTGGTTTTAAGTTACTTATATTTACTTGTCAATAAGCAAACCTACTCGTACAAAACCAACACCACCGTGGCTTCATATTCTGTCCTGCATCCCTGCATGTATAATTTTCCTCTAGTCTGAGTAGTGGAGGCGGATTGAGCTAAGTCACTAAATAAAACGCTCACGCCCGCCAAACACGGTCGCCGACCCCTGGCGAGTGACTATTCCTTGATATACGAGTACACACGGGCCTCAACCTTAAAGGTGTACGACCTTTTAGGTTTTATTTTACACAGTGAATTCTGTTTAGGGCTTTATGACCCCTTACATTACTGTGATAAGAAACCCGAGTCTTCTGACCCACGGTGTCTCCCATACAAACGTAATACCAAAATCATTTGTAATTCGTGCAATTTTCGATCATGTTGTGGTGTTATTCGGGTTCATATAGTAATAATCTATGCTCCTGGCCATATTTGGTTCCGAAATACTTTTGTTAAAAGAAAATGTAAACGAATTTAGTTTCGCTTATTTTTATGTCAAAGAGGACATGTTTTCTTCTTATTTGTTTTGTAATAAAAACAACACTATCTCACGTCGCATTAGTTCGGGAGCACGGTTTTTACTGTCCAGCTAAAGAAAAACACCAGTTAATAAAGAAAGTTACAAGTTTTCATTCATAATTTTTGGTATTACGGAACTCGACCAAAGTTATAAAAATTTTGATCAAAATTGATTATTATTTCGTTTTAAAGAAGTATTTCCGAACCAAATATGGCCAGGAGCATAGATTATTATTATATGAATCCGAATATCACCACAACATGATCCAAATATGCACGAATTACTAATGATTTGTTATTTTGAATGAATGGAGACATTGTAGTTCACAGGCCCCTTAATGCTCGTTTTCACCAACATTTTAAGAGACAGCTAAGCCCTTAGGTGATAGTTTTTGTACGTGAAACTGTCACCTATCGGCTTAGGCGTTTCTTAAAGGGTTAGTGAAAACGGGCAATAGTTTTCCAATACGTGCAATACGAGAATAAAATCTTGTACCTTTTAAAAGTCTTGTTGTTTTGTGGAAAAACGGAGTTTTCAATCCCTTTTTACGTCCTACTGATAGGCACTTTTCAGGCAGCTCTCCTCTCAGAACCAAAGTGGTTTGGCCAAGCCAGAACGCTGACCTATTGTGGGTTGGTATGCTTCACATACCTTTAAAAACATTGTCGTCAACTCTCAGGAATGCAGATGACAATCTGACGATGTTTTTCTTCATAGTTAAGAGGTTCCAGCCCAAGTAGCTCGCAAAATTCAAATTTAATTTAGTTTTTCGCAAATAATAGGCTAATCATATACTCTGTCAACTTTGGCAATGAACTTTACGAGCATAAAAGTTTATGCATCTACATATTTCGAATAAAAACTTTGCTCATAAATTCCCATCATTTACCCTCAAAATATTTTCTGCAGTTTCCCAGATTTGGAGCTATCGGGAACCAATATGAAGTAAATAAGTATTGTTGACCAAAGTTTAGTTTTAGTTTAGTTTTATGAAAAACATGTAAACGTTGTGCCCGCAAAATTCATTGGCTTTGAATTTTCGCTTTCGCATTCAATTTGAAGTATCACGCACCTAAAAACTTTCGTAAAACGCACTTAACTCCGGAACTACAAGAGATACGAAAATAGAGGTAACATTATTAAAATCGGCTTTTTTCTAGAAAAGTTCATTTAACAAACTAGCAGATAGACCTATAAAGCTAATTAATAGGTTCAGTATTAATAATTGGGCGCTACAGCTACGTGGTACCATTCGGGGGTATTGCACTTTAAGTCCTCGCCTCACACTCGGCCACCGCTTGTGGGAAACACCGTCCTTTACACTCGAGAACGTGATACAAATTACAATGCATGAAGATTACACATTGTAATGTGTTGTTTCATACACCTATAGCATAGAAGTCCAAAGGCGCTTTAGACAAGTGAATTACAATCACAATTACGTTATGTTAATGAATTGTTATACAGATCATAGAATTATAGTTAGTACATTTGACACTATATAGTCCTCTGGAATTATAACTACGAGTACTTAGAACAAAATTTTTTAAAAACAGTTAATCCTGACCTGAATGTTCTCAAAGGTCTAAAGAAGACTACCAACGGCACATTATTGACGTGGCTTGTTATAGACACTCTGAGTAGAGGTCTTAGCCCAGAATTCGGCCTAAAATGAGGTTGACTGAGGCACATATTATATTTCAATAGTATTCATCAGATAAACTTTCATGGAGTGGGTGATGAAGTCGTCGGCAAAGCTTCTGTGAATGGATTATTCCTATCTATTTCTTTGTACTTTTCCTGTTTTCAAAATTCAAAAGTTACTGTGTTATGCGTAAGAATTCACAAAATGACCTATGCGTATCCTACATAATGATTCACCCAAGCGTTTAAAATTCTTGAGGTGCGTTTGGAAAGTAACCAAAAATAAGGCTATTTTTTGTAACATGTTTGTCACAACTTTTTCCTGCAATCGTGAGAATTATGAACCAGCCCATGCAAAGATAATTACTGAATCATCAATTAATGTGGAATATAGCACAGAAAAACAATTTTTGTGCAAGTTTGCAATAAAATTATTAACGTATTTAGTGTTTTTGCTGTGATTTTGCTATGCCATCGAAATAATAAATTAAAATACAATAACAATAATTAATATTATGGTCGAACTAAATAGTTTGTATTAATTGAGCAGTTCGTATGTCATCATTTTAAACAATGATGAAATGAAATTAAAACGCATAATTATAAATTGCATTTATAGATAGAAATAATTAAAAGAAGAAGATTAGGATTTGATGGAATATCATTTTGTAGATTTATTGAAGTACGTAATACAGTAAGAACCTTTCGAAACAAATCAGATTGTGAAAGTAAACCAATTCAAAAAAGTAAAGTATCGAAACAAGAAAACATTGTTTACAATATTCGAAAGTAAATAAAAGTAAAATAAAAGGCGAATGGAAATTCTGAGAAACTCATGAACTCGGTTAATTTTTATAGGGTTTCCTGTTTCCTAAGAATAGCCACCTTTACAAGTAACTTTATGGTTATGAACGCCATAAATTTAGTCGTGTAGTCCATAATATAATGATGTACGACCTATAAATATCATCTGTACCTAAGCATATATTCAGAATCTTGAAATAAACGGAAATTTCTGATTTTATAACATAGTTACACCAACAAATAACAACGACGATAAGAAAATATACTCGTAATTACTGAGGTGGCCAATAATTGGAGTTTTGGAAAGAATATCAAGTTTTTGTACCAAAATAATAGATAGAATAATATACGCAGGACCCGGTCAAAAATATTTCCTTTGATACCAACCGACCGGCTACTAACCGACCGCAGTATTTGTCTATGGACCGCGGTCTACGCTACAGATCACTATTCACACAATTTCTGCTATATTGTGGCGTATAATTTTAGCGGGAATTTTGTCAGATGGCGCTACTTTTTTTCTTGTATTTAGAAGGTTTGCGTAAATTGTTCAGATGGGCTTCATCTTGATGTTCACATCGGTGACCTAAATGTCTTCAGGAAAGTTGTTTATGTCAACTTGATTATGTCATGTTGCAAATCTGCAGTTGATTTCTGCATAGATCAACATGCCGAGTTACAAGATGAAGCGGTCTGATATCAACATGCACCATGTTTATAGCCGGAACGTGACGGTAACTAAAGTCAAAACAACTTTTATTTATACGAGAGAATGATGAGACTAGCATGACGTTCACTTGATGTTAAGTGATACGCCTGCCCATGACGATGCAGCGCGTCCCACGACTTTGCAGTGCAATAATATTTTGTATTGCGATGCACTGTATAGTGTATACTGCCCTTATCGCCCTGAGACGTCAATTCGGACTTTCTAAGGTTTATTTTGCCCTGGCAGTAATCACCTCTGCTTACACTACACTTCAAACCAAAACCTAGTAACATTGCTGCTTTATGGTCACCGGTAAGGCACATGAGGACGGGTAACGATTTACGTAAAGCAAACTTTTTCGTACAAGCAAACGTGGCGCTGTCTGTCATCTGTCACAATTCTATAAAGATGGCTGTACGGAGCGAACTACATCGTGGCCTTACTGCTGGTGACAAAACACGCATTTTTAGCACCGGTAAACTGCCGACATTCATATGCTATGGTATATGTCATGTCTATTTTGTTTTTACGACCTCCGTGGTTGAGTGGTTAGCGTGCCGATTTTCAAGGCGCCGCCATCTCTGGGGTTCCGGGTTCGATCCCCGGTCGGGGCAATGTAGAAAAATAAGTTTTCTACATTGTCTCGGGTCTATGGGTGTTGTGATACCTTCGTTGTTTCTGATTTCCATAACACAAGTGCATAAGCTACTTACTAAGGGGTCGGAGCAATGTATGTGATGTTGTCCTCTATTTATTTATTTATTTATTATATTTATTATTTATTTATTATTATTTTTACTGTAGAATAACCTATGAGAATAACTGACACTGCGTAGTACTTACCCGGACAAACTATTCCAGAATAGTCCCACCTCCATTTCAAAAAATTGATCTAGAATATTGTCCTTTAATAACTGTCGCATCACCTTCCCTACATGAATGGGTATCTAAAATTCCGTGTAAACCTTACACACTTTGCTTTTGCATAATGATCGTCGATGCTCAATCTCTCATGATTGAAAAACAAACTGACAAACACAATCACAGTCTCGCATCTATATAACAAGAAAAACCGAATGCTCTTAGCAGATCTTTTTAGATCGCAAGAGAAAAGCTTATATTCGAAACACAAATTCTACAGAAGAAATCAAGCCGGCAAAAACTCAAACGATAACATCAGAATTTCGAGAGTTCCGTAAGTTATTTAATACTATCTGGCAGAGATCTGAATCAGAATCCAGTAAATAAGCTTTGAATCCATAAAACAGATGACCACTGTCCGATAAATAGTTTTGGTTTTCAGCAGCGATGACCACACAAAATATACTCCGTTATGATTAGTTGAGAGATCTAATCAAAATGTTTCATCGACCGTACAATACATACAATAGTGCCTATACTCGCGAACATTCTAACAATAACTATGGCGACACAACGTACATTTGACATTTAAACTTGAATTACTAGAATATGATAAGATAATTATTAGAAGACTTTTAATTGAGACTCATGTTTACGATGAGAAAGAATACATTGCAAAATACAAGCGAAGCGAGCACGATTTTTTTAACTTCTATTTTTCTTTTAATTCAACAGTAAACACAACAGTTAGCATATTTAACTATTATTTGGACAAAAAATGGCTTAAAGTAAACCAATAAAATGATAGTTAAAATGTATAATACTTAAATTAAAAAGATCAAGCATAAAGCGCCCGTAGTCCGTACCTACATAAAAGATTGGTCGTGCTTGCGGATGCTCCTCCGAAGTCGTGCGAGAAGATTATTTCAATACCTCTTTACGTAATATTTAATTGGACGCACGTATATTAATATTTATGTCTTAAACAATTACTTGGAGGTCGTTCTGTAAATATTATGCGTTTGCCATATTCATAGTTCTCCAATGATTTTTGTGCGGCCATACTTGTTTACGTCACACGCAAAAAATCGAAGGTTAACATGATTGTTATACTCGTAAGTTGAGTTGGGATAGGTCTTTGCGGTGGATTTTGATTTAATTTATACTAGTTTTATGATCATACCAGTAAAATATATTGTAGCATTGAAAAAATTACATTTGTTGCATTACTACTGGGATCGTAATTAATGGGGATAACTGTTTGTTTTTATAGGAACAGGTGAGTCTTTCACTAAATTGCTTACCCGCTTCACTCTACTTCTCATTAAAGGTACTATTACCTACCTATCAACAATCCGAATACCTATAAACCGACATATAGACTCTAGAGACACCTATCAGTAATCAGTATAGATCATTTTGGAAAAGAGCTCTTACACTGCTGGACCGAACGTAGCTAAGAACCACCTCAAGTCGAAATTGGCTTTCAGAAGAAATCCGCATCGAAATCGGTCCATCCGTTTGAGAGCTACGATGCCTCACACAGACACACGGACAGACAGACATCAACGTCAAACTTATAACACCCCTCTTTTTGCGTCGAGGATTAAAAAAGGGGTTGAAACGAATTTTAGTAGTGCCTTTATTGCTTTGCTCACTCGTGGTCTAGTTAATGTTCTCAGAACACTATAAAAAGGCTCCAATTGGCACATATCATTACATTCAGAGCGTGCCCTTTTTGGTCGTCTATTTCTCGGCGGTCTCAAGTGAATGTCTCATGAAATATCAACCGGCGCGGGCGCAAGGAATGGGAGCATTTTTTGTGAGATCTACTTTCACCGGTCGATAGTGGATTCGCATCCGGCTCAAGTACCGTTTGCATTGGCTATTATTTTGACAACCTATCTTAGCAGAGGTCGAATAGCCTCTGATTCGATTAACAGTTGTGTGAATTGGTCTATCAACTTGTCTTTTCTTCCCTTAGTAAGAATTCCGAGGGCTCAGAAATAGATTAAGCTTAATTTTTGCTGTGAAGGTATTGAGTTGGAGGGTCTGTCTTATTAACGTTTCTCCAACGTTTCTCAAAACCAGATATTACTATTTGAATCTGCAGAAAACACTCTTATCATTAATTTCTACCCGTAAGAAGCCGTTAGCTAAATCTAGCCGAAGTGTTGGTCTCGAAAACAAACGGAGAAATTCTCTTAAAATCTTCATAAACAGCCTTTGAAAACCATTGGCCGTCGGAAATTTTAAAAAATTCCATCTTCGAATTCCGCGTAAGAGTGGTAAGTGTAAAGTAAAAGGTCAGAAAATACCAGCGAAAGGTCAACAGAAGGAGGTAAGCGGTGAAGCTGTACATGAATTCGAGATTCGAGATGCGTTACCAGTATACAGTAAACTACTTGTAAGTGATCATGATTTACATTTTTATGCGGCAAATGTATAAGCTCTGTTACTTAAGATACTCTATACTGCAAATTGTAAACGAATGACGGTCATAAAACTTGTATTAAAAATAAACGAGTCCAGTTATTAGCCACTTGCCAATATCCGTGTAATAAATTCTTGTAAATTATTTCGTTTTTATGCAGCCCATAAAGATAATCAAGTGATACTTTTACTTCATTTCTCATTCATATCAAGAAAGTGACTTCAGGATCTATTACAGGATTGATGCGTGGCATTTTGCCATGTGCATGCATAATATGCAAAATACACTTACCTATAGAGGATGCATTAAACTGAGCAAAGTGGAATGCAAACGGCCTGTAAACAGCGTATCCTAGCGTAAGCCGTGATAAAAGCTAGAACGACAAATGGAGATTCATTTGAGTAAGTAAAGGGTATCAAAGAGGTTACTAGACCAAGCCTTCTGATCTTGGGCATCATAAACTATGAACTGAGAGGAAGATGGAAAATATGCGATATTTGTATCTTCAAATTATATGTCTGTTATACAACACATAGTTTTATACTTCTATAGTTGTCGTCAGGCATAACTCTTGCCTGGAAGGTTGCCTCATACATCCACCACCGGCAAAATTGGTGATTCTGACCTCACATCACCACCAGACGGCGAACACCAGACGGCGTTTTAATCACAAATCAGAGAAAAGTGTCTTCATTTTCCATTACATTTTACGAAGCAGTCAGGATGGCCGCAGACAGAACACGGTGGAAGGAGATCATACACCGTAGGATTACTCGCCGTGATCAAAAGGTATATAGTATAGTTACTCTATGCCGTGATTGATAGTCACGATCCCCAGTCATGAGGGACCGACCGAAGTGAGAGAGAGTTTTATTTTTCTGTGCTTAACTGTTTGGCTAAACTTTAAAACAAAATGTTGAAATGGTAATAATTCAGCAGAATGGTACCTCAGTGCAAGTTACGGTTACAAAACTCGGTGATGCTCATCTGAGAACGCTATTCGTTTACAGATTCCATTGAAGTCGAGCATTATGCCTTATTAAAGCCAAACCGTTACATGCATAGTGCATATGCTGCGGTGTGTTGCAACCTGCAATATGTGGGTCATCTCATGCCCACGAAATGGGTCGACGAATAATAGAATATGGCTTGAGAAATTCTCAGTACGCGAACTAAATGTGTTTTATATTGCATCAAGCAATTCTATCCCTAACAGCATCGGTAACAAGAAATATATTCGCTGTTTACGATGAGAGGCTATTAATTTTGACTGTATTTTGTACGCTTCTTCAAAAGCATAATGTAATCCTTTGCTTGTTGAGACGAATCGGTTTGTATGTGAAGGTGCGGGATTGATGGCTTATAATAATTGACATCTACTCTAGACAGGGCGAACCGCGTGAAAAAATGTTGCCAGTTTATCGGTGTCATTAGTACCAACAGTATAAGGTCAAGCGGTAGTTCGCTCAGCGGCCACCTTAGTATTTTGACAGTTGGTGCTACTGTTTTTTTGCATGAAAAAGGTTTACGTAAATCGTTCGGATGCCCATAACTTGAGGTTAGTAAACAGTGCTTATAATATTACGTTCAGGTATACCTACTTGATTGACTTTATCGGAAAACATCGAAAATCTACTTACGATAACAGCTATGCAATGAAAAATCGTTTATCTTCACTTTCAATAAACTCAAAGTTTTATAAAGAGAAGTTGATTACCACTCGTTTGCGCCAAATCGCAATCATCCATAATTAGCATGATGAGCCTAAAATCTGTGGATGAGCCTATTAATCTTTGGCAGAGGACAAAGACATATTTTAAGGAAAGAGAAAAAATACAGGCTGAAGGCACAGATTTTAGCTGAGGGGATACTAAAGCTCGCTAGTAATAGTTAGAAAAGATTTTTTTAGTAATTTCTCAGTTAAGATACATAGTGTATCCTCTAGATGTTTCATTAAATAAAGACAAGACAGGACTAATTTAGATTTATTGTATCAAATCTATAGTCTAGACAAAAGGCGGGAGAAATAATTGCTTTAGAAAAACCTTATTACCACCTAGTCAATATAAAAATTCTCATGAACTACTTCGTAGACACAAGCTTTCCAAAGAATAATTTCTTGGAGGTCGTTAGTTAATGTACTGTTTAACTTATATGAAATTTTAGTATAAACCGCAAACATATAGTGTAAGCTATGGCAGGTGACACGGAACAACTTCTCAAAGCATTACAAGCAATGGAAGAGAAAATAACAAAAAATATTAATGATAATATCGACCAAAAATTTGACTGTCTACAAAGGGACATACACAGCATTAAGACCATAACAGAAGAGCATGAAGTAAGGATATCCCTTATTGAAAAGCAACTAAGGGAGAAAAACTTAGTATTCTTCGGAATCCCGGAAGAAGAAAAAAGCTACGGAGAACTTGAAGAACTAATCGTAGGTAGCATAAAGAGAAATATGGAAATAGAGTGCAGCGACAAGGACATTGAAAAAGTTACAAGAGTGGGAAAAAAAGAAGTTGGAAAAACAAGACCTATAAAGGTAACTTTTGTCAGACTAGCAACTAAGATAAGGATTTTGAAAGGTAAAAAATCACTGGAAGGTTCTGGTATCTACGTGAAACATGATTATCCGCAAAAAGTCTTGAAAATCAGGAAAACCCTACAAGAACAAGCAAAAAGAGAAAGAGAACTAGGACACAAAGTGATTATTAAATACGACAAGATTATAGTTACAAAAAATACAGAGAACTCAAATACAAATCCCCGTACTGTGGGTAAAAAAAGGCCACTAAATGTTACTCCACCACAGATGAAAAATTTTGAAGAGAATCAGAGGCAACAAGAAAAAAAGAATAAAGGTATGTCATATAGTATTCGCTCCTTCGTGCAAAATAAACATAAAGAAACCACAACATCAGAAAACCAAAATCAATAGCAATTATACAAAAGTCCTCCACCAAAACCGACTGACTTAAAAGTAAGCATAACAGTTAAAGATAAAGAATATGAGAATCCTCCCCCAATACGGCTTGTCACCGCGGGGGCAGTAGACAATAACCCTCCATTAAAAAAAAAGTACTACTTGGCAACTATCAATGTGAGATCCTTAAGTAATGAAGATAGAGTCATACAACTAGAACATGCGATATCGCAAATAAAATGGGATATAATAGGGATATCTGAAATGCGCCGATTAGGATATAACATGGAAGATAGAAGGGAATATATACTATGCAGCTTTGGGGAAACAAAGGGAGAAAAGGGAGTTGGTTTCATAATTAGAAAACAAAATAGAATAAAGATTTTAGATTTCATAGGAATAAATGAGCGAGTGGCCCTGCTTAAGGTACTAATTGAGGATAAAATTTACTCAATTCTGCAAGTGTATGCACCTACAACTGAAGCGTCGGACAGCGAGATCACGTCATTCTACGAGTCAGTACAAAATGCGTTTAAGAAATGTGATAGCAATGTTATATTCATGGGTGATATGAATGCAAAAATCGGAAAGGCTGATCAGAATAGTATTGCATTCGGAAAATACGGCTACGGAATTAGAAATGAGAGAGGTGAGCTATTCATTGAGTTCTGCCAGCAAAATGGATTAAAAATTATGAACACGGTATTTAATAAACCGCAAAAGCGTAGATGGACTTGGGAATCACCTGACGGACGTACAAGGAATGAAATAGATTTTATTGCAACAAATATACCGAAATGCGTAGAAAATGTTAATGTAATTAGTAATTTTAAATTCCCAAGCGACCACCGAATGGTAAGGGCTACAATAAATGTTATTGGGACGAAAACATCAAGACGAAGTTATAGTCAAATACCAACTAAACACTTTGACAAAGAAAAACTCAAACTAACACTTTCTAAAGAGCCAAACATAACAAACTATAGCAACTTAGATGATCCACAAGAATTATATGACGCCATAGAAAGAAGTATACTTAATACCTTAAATGCATGTAAAATTGCCAGGACGGAAAACAAAAGGCAGTACATTATAACAAAAGAAGTAGAGGATTTAATAAACGAAAGACACTTGCTGCAGAATAAAATAAAAAAAACTAGAGAAGAAAAGAGTAAACTTAGTAAACTATATAGAACAATAAATAAGAAAATTGCAGAGAATACGGAAAATTATAAACTAGACATCCTTAAAAAATTATTAGAGAAGACTGGGGCAGTTAAAAAAGCGAATAAAATATTGAATCCCTCAAAAAGCGTTATGAATCAATTAAAGACTCCATCAGGCGTCATTGTCACTAACAGGGATAATTTAATTCAAATAGCAACTAAATATTACAAAGATCTGTATGGTCATCAGCAGCAGACAACGCAAGCCAAAATTAGTAGTTATAATAATGATGAAGTTCTCCCGTTTATGGAAAGTGAAGTGGAGCTGTCGATTTCCAAATTAAAGCAAGATAAAAGTCCGGGACCAGATGGCATCAGCAACGAAATCATACTAGCCGGGAAAGAAAGCCTGATAAAACCATTGACAAAGCTGTTTAATATCATATTAAAAAAGAAAAAAATTCCGTCTCAATGGGCGTACTCAGAAATAACACTGATTTATAAGAAAGGTGATCCAAAAGACATAGGGAACTACAGATCTATCAGTCTCACATCGTGCATATATAAGGTATTCTCAACCACGTTACTAAGACGTATTACTGGGACTGTAGATGAGAATCAGAGCATAGAGCAGGCGGGCTTTATACAGGGTTTTTCCACAATCGACCATATCCATACACTGAGAAATATAATCGAAAAATATAAAGAATACGGAAAGACCCTGTATATAGGCTTCGTGGACTACTCAAAAGCCTTTGATTCTATTTCGCACGAAGCTGTCTGGGAAGCATTGGCGGCACAAGGGATCAATAAGGAATACATTGACATCATAGAAGAGCTGTACAAAAACAGCATATCTAGTGTACGTATTAACGTGGTTGGGAAACCATTTAAACTGGAAAGAGGTGTTATACAAGGTGACCCGCTTTCGCCCAAATTGTTTATTGCAGTACTGGAAAATATATTCCGGAAGCTCAACTGGGATAGCGTCGGTATAAACATTCAGGGAAGAACTTTGACACACCTAAGATTTGCTGACGATATTGTGCTGATATCCGAAACCCCAGAAGGCTTACAATACATGTTAGAAGATCTTAATTCATGCAGCAAAAAAGTAGGACTAAAAGTAAATGAAGGAAAAACAAAGGTGATGACTAATTCTAATAAGAGCCAAATATTCCTAGAGGATGCCAAAATAGAATATGTGGAAGAATATATATACCTTGGGCAGCTTATCTCAATTGACGATACTATCGATAAAGAAATAGACAGACGTGTTAACAACACTTGGAATAAATATTGGTCAATGAGGGAGGTCTTCAAGGGTAATCTGCCAACAAAAAAATTAAAACTAAAGCCTTAGAAGCATGTCTTTTGCCTTGTCTTACATATGCATGCCAAACATGGCCTCTTCCTAAAAGAGTACTCAAGAAAGTAAGAACGTGCCAGAGGGGTTTGGAGAGAAGCCTTGTTGGGCTTAAGCTGAAGGACCGAGTAAAGTGTTCTGATATAAGGAAAATGACAAATGCAAGAGACGCAATAAAACAAATACTACAACTTAAATGGAGATGGGCTGGTCACATTCAGAGATACAAAGATGATAGGTGGTCTCAAGCTGTGACAAACTGGTGTCCTTGAAATTGGAAACGCAGACCAGGTAGACCGCATACGCGATGGCAGGATGACATAGCCAAAGTTGCGGGAAAAACATGGAGCACTCTGGCAAGAGATAGGTGCAGATGGAAGGTAATGGAGGAGGCTTTTACCGCCACAGGCGGTCCTTACACTTAGATAATACTATACTCATGCTTTTTAAAAAAACAATAACAAAAGTTAATAAATTTTCATTACCAATTTAAACAAAAACTGACAATGAGTACATCTGTAAATACATTAAATACTTGAAAAACAAAAATTAAATTAAACTAAGGTAGCAAAAGAAAAATATATAATAAAAATATGTAAATCAAAAATTTGCATGTTAGAATAAGCTGAATTAGGCTAGTAATATCAATTTAGTAAGGAAAAAAAAAATACAATAATGTAAATAGTAATAATAAATTAGGGTAATAGTTATAATAATTTAGGATGATAATAAAAATTTAGGATAAGAATTGTTTGAATAGCTGTGAGTTTAGCATCTAGCAATAACTAGTTGTAGTATATAGCAATTTATAAGTATTGTTTAGTATGAGTGTATTTAGTACTGTTATTGAAAGTAGGTAAATTTTTGATTTATGTTCAGTTACTTAGTGTGTAAGGAATGGAAATAAAAGCTTATTTATTTATTTATTTTTATTTTTTTAACTTATATGGGTACGATCAATGCGCGAAAATTCAAATTTTATTTAGTTTTTCGCTAATAGTGGGCTAATTATACACCGTAGGCTTTTGGCAACGAGTTTTGCGGGGACAACATTTATGGATCTACATGTTTTTAATAAAAACTCTGCTCAACAATACTCCTTTGCATCATATTGGTTCCCGATGATTTTCTTGCAGTTTCTCAAAGTCTGGGAAACTGCAAAAAATATCTTTCGGGAACCAATATAAGACGAGTGGAAATTTTCGAGCAAAGTTTCTATTACAAATTCGGTTTTTAAAAATTCCGCGGGATTATGAAATTCCATTCCTGTAAATATTGCCGCTACCCCTTCCTGCCTACTTTAAGCGAAGTTTACTATTGGATAAATAACTAAAGCTGTTTGCTTTGGAAAATTTCAAAATTTTGTGGAAACCGTGGATTGGCTTGACAATAAGTAGCCTTATTAGTTTATCCAGAATATTCCAAATTTTTGCCAGATCCGTTCAGTAGTCGGGACTGCAGTAATAAACATGCAAACTTTCACATTTATAACAATAGTAAAACTCAAATGTGTGGGAGAGACGCGTTAAGGTGTGACGTCACACCGTAAAATTAGTCTAGACGCCTCTGTGACGCCATAGCTGAACTCTGTTAAAATGGTAATGTGAAAATTATTGCGTAGGTTAGCGGATAAATTGTGTCAAAGTTCAAAGAGCAAGAAATTTATATTCGCCGAACGGAAGGATAACTTTATAAATAGTTTTATAAAAAAAACACTAGATGTTGCCTGCGGCTTTGCCCGTTCTACATATCCCGTTATAATGAGTCAACCTCAATATAGACCTGTGGTGTCACAAACTTTTTAAGAAGAACAATTCCGTCACACATGATTTTTGAGTAACTTTAACCGTTTGTGCAGCGCACGCAATGGAAGCTAGAAGTTATATGTAGCCTTATAGCCTTCCTTGATAAATGGGTTATCCAATACAAATTCAGTTATTCAAATCGGACCAGTAGTTCCTGAGATTAGCTCGTTCAAACAAACAAAGTCTTCAGATTTATAATATGGACGATCATTATTTAATAAGCTTAGGGGTTGAATTTTCTGAAATCCTTTTTTGTCTACATCTGCATAATAGCTATCTGTATGCTTTTGTCCAGCCGTGCAATGGTTTGAACTGTGTCAAATTAGTCAGTATCTACTACTGCACATATTAGCAAATAGGGAAACTTGTTGTATTTCCTTCCGGTTAAATCATACAGGCTTCGTATGAAATCCAAATTATAAACCTTAAACGAACCTGAAACCTCAATCAGCATACCAATAAGCGATAAAACATTAAACAAGATAATCAGGTTTCATTGAGAAATCGAGTTTCGTTTCCATCCAATTTTCCAGCTACCCAGTTTCCTTCGCAGATGATGTACCCACAACGCCAACGCTACGCAATAGCAAAGACATTAAAGCGTTAAATAATTTTTAGAATTTCATTTAAGTACCGAAAGGCTAAATTTTCAGGGTTCCGTAAACAAAGGGCAAAAAGGGGATTCTATTAATTAAACTTCGCCGTCCGTCCGTCTGTCACTAGGCTGTATCTCTTGAACGTTGATAGTTACAGACTTCAAATTGTCACAGAAAATGTATTTCTGCTGCCGCTATAACAACAAATACTAATTTTGTTCGAAATGTTCATCATTGCGATATAATGCTTGGAATAAAATGGAAATAGGTACTCAAAATTTATTGAATGATACATAATATCTCGCTGCACGGGGACAATAAAATCGAGAAACAACGCCTATTGCGCTCTCAGCACCTACGAGTACGATCCTACGACCTCCGGGCAACAAGCGCCTTTCTGTTTGACCATTTTACGACTCCACGTGCAGCGAGATATTGCAGAGTGGACTTGTGAGTCTTTATGATCCCAGAAGTGGGACGTTACATAGTTCCGTGGGCTACCAGTATTATTGAGCTTGAACTGTGGCACGATAACCAAATATTAGTGTAAGCAAATGTGCTACAAATCGATAAGCCTATGAATAGATCCTCGGAAATACTAAATCTAGATCCATTTAGTTTCATCCCACGCAATAACACGATTCATTGATAAATTGAATCCCTCGCTATACAATTTTCCAGCGATACAGTTTCAATACGGACGACATTACGCCGACGCGAACTCCAGAGTGTCCTTTGAGATAGCAGCGGGTGCGTAGAGAAAAACTATTTATTTTTAAATATCACTTTGTACTGTCGCGCACAAAATTTTATCAAAAAAAACTTTTTTTCACTGACCGAATATTTAAATTCTACAGGCGGAAGGACTAAGTTCCGCCGCGGTGTCAATTAGTTATACAGCAGTAATCTATTGCTGTTTAAAAGGCTGTCAGTTATGCTGCAGTGAACCACTTAAGAGTCTACTGACCCACGATGTCTCCATTCATACAAAATATCAAATCATTTGTAATTCGTGCATATTTCGATCATGTTGTGGTGTTATTCGGATTCATATTATAGTAATAATCTATGCTCCTGGCCATATTTGGTTCGGAAATACTTCTTTAAGACGAAGTAATAATCAATTTTAAAGTAAATAAAGTAGTAAGTAAATAAAGTTTGAATTCACACACTTGAAAGTCATGTTCCTAAGATGTAAGGTAACTTAATACTTTGAATCGTAAATTAACGTGAGCGACGTAGAATGTCTGCAATTAATCTTCCACTTAAAGACAGTTAGCACAGATTTTAATGACAGCTATGTGAAGCATTGGTGGTATTCTATGAAAAACGTGGGTATCCAAGTCGGCTCCATGTTCATGTCAGCTATACAAGTAACGAGTACATGCTGTTTTAAATCTTATTTTATCTTCAGTTTTGGTTTGAAATATAGAAGAATTAAAGTTTTTTTGTTTCCACAACTTATATTATTATGAACGGAGAAACACATTTTTAAAAGAAACAAAATATCTTGTCTTGTTGTCTTTTTTAATTTAAATTAAATTAAAAATTTAATTTTTTTGGGCAAGTTTTTTTTATAAGAGGCATTATTGGTTGAGTTATTTTAACGTTTTACATTAATGTCAGGTATCCAGCGATGGAGAAGATTGTACCCAGTCGAATTAGACAATTTGAGAACATATGAAGCAACAGATTTTTCAAGGTTTTACTGATTTTGTGTGCACATATCCAAAAAAACGCAACCAAAATTAAAATGGCTCTACCAGGGAGGCAGTGAGGGGGCGCCCCCCCTTTATAGGGGATTTTTTGCTTGTAATGAGCTATAGAACCCTCCCTTAAATTATCGCTAGTTCGATCCTGGACACACTGTATAATATTTATCATGTAATTTTCGCCACGAGCGTACTCCTTAGCACGCGCGAGGGCGCGCCGGGTCGCCGCGCGGCGCCGATGTCGTCACGGCGGGCGGGCGGCTTCGGTTTTCAATTTTCCGCGCCCGAGCCGCCCCCGCCCCACGACTGCCTATAACCACCGGCGATTGCTTCCATTCAGCTGCCCGATCCAATTTAACAAAGGCCTCTTTCAGCTTGAGTTTACTGCATATTTATCACTTACAGACAATGGACATTTATAGAATTAATCTCCATTATTTATCCTAACTAGAAGCTAATTTTATTTTATTTAAGCTATTGCTATTCAGCGCGGGAATGCTGCCTGCATGGGCACCCTACCTAGGGCGAAAATTTTTGATAGATATTTTAATTCTTAGTTGTAGTTATTTAAAGCTATCCTCTAGCTAATCCAATCAAATAATGAAAACATCTTATTGAAATTGGTTATGCATGAAAAGAAGGTCCAAAAATAAATTTATTTCAACTTTGAAATGTTTGAATATTGATGATTTATAAATGAGCGATTACGAACGATGTTGATTTTTCATTTTGAATACAAGAAGTACTTTTTGAGCAGATGTAGAAATACATTTTATATTTGTACAAAAATCTACGTGGATTCCACTAAGAAAAGCCTGCCAATACAGAAGTTATAAAATTACAGACATTTAATTACATTTATGAACATAATTACCGTTGCTATATTATAAGATGATTATAAGTGTCTGAAGTGAATTTAATATAATAATAATTAATAATTGATTTATATGTCTGCGATTTTAATATTATAAAGTCTGCCAATACAGAAGTTATAAAAGTACAGACGTTACATGTAGGAACATAATTACCGTTGCTATATTATAAGATGATTATAAGTGTCTGAAGTGAATTTAATATAATAATAATTGATTTATATGTCTGCGATTTTAATATTATAAAGTCTGCCAATACAGAAGTTATAAAATTACAGACGTTACATGTATGAACATAATTACCGTTGATATATTATAAGATGATTATAAGTGTCTGAAGTGAATTTAATATAATAATAATTGATTTATAAGTCTGCGATTTTAATATTATAAAGTCTGCCAATACAGAAGTTACAAAATTACAGACGTTACATGTATGAACATAATTACCGTTGATATATTATAAGATGATTATAAGTGTCTGAAGTGAATTTAATATAATAATAATTGATTTATATGTCTGCGATTTTAATATTATAAAGTCTGCCAATACAGAAGTTACAAAATTACAGACGTTACATGTATGAACATAGTTACCGTTGCTATATTATAAGATGATTATAAGTGTCTGAAGTGAATTTAATATAATAATAATTGATTCATATATCTACGATTTTAAACTAAGGTAAACTCTATATGACACTATTTTGTTATCAGTAGGTACACGAATTCCTACATAATACAATAACACAACTTAACATGATTATTATAATGTAATTACTTTAGGTGTCATGTATTATCTTATTAAGACACATAGTTACAGAATTTCCTTCATGAAAATAGAAGGACATAAAATAGGAAACCAGACATATTGAAAAATACGAGTTCGCGTACTGTAGTTTTGTCGTTGGGGTAGGGCGCGCTTGACAGATAAGACGTAATAGTACGAGTAGATAGGGAGTGCTCGAAATTGACTATAAATAGTACACTAACTTAATAGAATAGTATACTATGCTATACAACGTGTAGGTCACTTGCCATAACTAGCCGAAAACGATGTACCTATGATGATGATGATGATGCCTGAAAAAATATCACAAGAAGTCTAGCTCATATCCTGAGGGAGGGAGGGAGGGAGTTAAAAATTGTACCATAAATATTAAGCGACATCCATAAAAACGGCTCATTCAATGTGAATGAGCTGGAAATTTGTTGACATCACAGGGTTTCTAAAAACATTTTTTCTAAATTAATGTTTGTCTGAAAGTTTCTTCTTCCTAATTTTTTAGGGTTCCGTACCTAACTGTAAAATGGGACCCTATTACTTATTTCAAAGACTAATTTACTATAGGACTTCGCCGTTCGTCAATCTGTCACCAGGCTGTATCTTTTGAACCGTGATAGTTAGACAGATGAAATTCTCACAGATGATGTATTTCTATTACCTCTATAACAACAAATAGGTATTAAAAAACGGAAACTCCATGCGCGAGTACGAGGCGTAAGCCGATTATTTATTAACCTCATACTACCGATAGGGATACATAGGCTGTATAGCGTATAGGTAATATTCAATGGCGGGTAGGTATCATGTTACAATTTATGTTCCTAGAACTAGTTTAAAGTTTTCCAATACCTATTTATTATCAATAATGTTGATCAATAGCCCACTGCGTGTATCTACGCTACTAACGCAAGCTATGTTGCTGCGTACGAGTTTACGTTACGTCAGCTTTCGCCATAGCCTAGGGTTGCCAACTCTTGAAATTACCAACCCGCGAGACTTCTATGAATGTTGTGGGGGAGGGAAGGAGATGTGTACGTGGAATGAAAATTATCTATTTTTTTAATTATATTATTTTTATACACAATAATAAAAGTATTTAAATGAAAAATCTAAGCCAGTCGAACTCACCCCAAGCCGCATTGAGCAGTTGTATCTCTCACGACAGAGACAGACACCGCCGACGCTCCATCACATACTCGTAAGACCAGATTCTCAAAAAATCCACAAAGTCGCGTCGGACGGAAAGCAGAACCAGGCAGAGTACAGCATACGACGTGCGACCGATGATGTATACAGACGTATAAGCCGATACTTTTTAAGAAAAACCTATTGTTCCTCGGGAGGTCATTATTACCGGAGTCTTCCGAGCAATCCAGAAGGGTTGGCAACCCTAGCCACAGCCTATAGACTGGCATGCGGGGACCGTTAGATACCCTAGCCTAGGCTTGAGGCAGATAACTATTGCAAATGTACCCACACTGGCAGTTGGCACGTTCGGGACAACTTATCATTGATATGTACTATGGCATATTGACAAGAAATATGTGCGATTAGGTGTGCAACTATGTAATTATTTATTGGGTGCTGATTTTATTTACAAGTATGAAACTTGGAATTCAGCTCGATCAAAAATTTACGCTAGTGTGGATTCAAGTCCACTCAGTGCACTAACACTTGATAAATATACAATTTATCATATTAATAAAATAAACACTAATCAATGCACTGATCTCTATTCTATGTATCGCTGACTATTTAAACGTAAAAATGAAGACACTTGATTTGATCAGCAACAATCAGCGCCATTTTGGCGCTGATTGTTGCTGATCTGGCGTGAGCGTCTATGGAACTAAAAAAAAATCGCTTAAAACGGCGGTCACTACCAACAATCATGTCAATTTAGTACCGTAGACGTTCGAGGGTGGCGTTTCAAATCGGCACAAAAAAGGAACTGTCATAATATGTAAAGAATGATTAATCCATACTATAGAGATCAGTGGCACAATGTATTTTCCTCCTAAACTACAGTTTCTTAAGTAAATGACGTAGGTATGCAATGTAAACTAAGATTAGGGCGTTTTAATTATTACATAAGTTTCATGTTCGATGATGAATTTCCGTTGATAGCCCAGCTTCCATCCCGCGAGCGTCGCTTATCATTGTGACCATTTTATTAGCGATTACTATAACAATTACATAACATTATTTATTTATTTATTTTATTTTTTAAACTTCATTGCACCACTTACAAAGAAAAATGCAATAAGGTGGATAATATCATGTCAACTGTTCATATTCTTACATTAGTGACAAGAGAGAAAATTGCAGATTTCCTTTCGCACTTCCTCAAGGGCGTTTTTACTTGGATAGCGGACGACGCAGAGTAAGTATAGTATACCTACCTACCTACTATACAACATCATAGTACGGCTAGCAAGAGAATGCATTTCTGACAGTTAATGTTTAGGGCATTTTTTATTTTTTTTATTTCACACGCTGAAAGATATTTTAAATCCACGCGCACACACACTCCATACGAATCGAATGAAACAAGCGATTTTATCGTTTCTATTGCGCTCTATCTACATTCTGCGTTTAAGTTTTTTTAACTTAAGTATTTATTTTGCAGTGAACTGTCACCTAAAATGTGGTTTTTTACAGTTCTCCAAATCATATTTTCATATTAATTAATTGGTAAAGATGTTGACCTTCGCAATATGAAAGTAAAATTAAATGACGTTGGCTTTGATCGATCTTTATCTAGAACTTAAAAGTAGCTCGGCCTCTATGTCGTGAGGGTTTTGGATAATAAAAACGATAAGGGTTCCATTTTTACCATTTAGGTATGGAACCCTAATAACACAGCTTCTACGTACTTGGACAAAAAATAAAAAAATCTTCATTCTTTATGGTTTGTAGGTATATACTCTGTAGACTTTTAAATAAATTACCTATGTATCATTTGCAACATATACGAGCATGTTACAACCTGCATATTACGGAATTTATCACATACTGAAAATAATCGACTTCAATATATTTATATTATATCGAAACCAGAGTGAAAATAATGTTGCAAGAAAAATTACTCAATCATCACGACCCGGTTTAGTGCAGATAAAACATTAGATTATTTATACGTATTTAAAACGACCCTTATAAATGACGCGTTACGGGCTTTTGACCGTTAGATGTTAAATAATAGGGTATTAATTAGCTTGTATGCTTTATTGTTATATAGACTGCTGGACAGTAGTACAATTTTAGAACGTATTTGATAAAAACAGACTAATGTTAACGCAGTTAACGCAGCTAACGCAGCTTATGAAATCTCATCAGCAATTATTGATTTGCCCAAAAAAATGTAGGCCGATCTATCAAACAAATATTTTTTTTTTAAATGAAATCCCTTGAATACAAATAAAGTTATTGACGAGTAATACTGGACACACCTCTATTATTACCTAAGTATTTGAGGACATATTTTATGATTGCCATTGTTATCTGCGGCTTATATCGTACTTTTGTGTAATTTTCGCGGAAATAATAAAAAACTATAAATATGCATAATGCAAATACGAACACATACAAAACATTTCAATTCGCGACAGTTATAACTTAAACGTGAATGGATTTATAAAGTCGTCATCTTAAAAACATTAAAAACTATAACTTTTTATAATAAACACCTCAACTAGGAAGAAAAATAATATAACCGTGAGATTTTTTCATTTACTTTTAAGTACATTTTTAACGTTTTTTTTTCAGATATACCTAACATGAAACGTAGAATGATTTTATTAATGACAGTGCCGGGATGGACTATAAGATGTTTCGGCTCTATCAGCCCGCGAAATTCAAATTTTATTTAGTTTTCGCAAATTGTAGGTTTATGGCAATGAATTTTGCGGGCATAATATTTAAATGCATCTACGTGTTTTTTCTTGTCTCCGAAAGATATTTTTTTGCAGTTTCCCAGATTTTATGCTTTCGGGAACCAATATGAAGTAAATGAGTATTGTTGAGCAGAGTTTTTATAAAAAACACAAAGATGCATAAATTTAGTGCCCGCAAAACTCATTGCAATAAGCCTACAATGTATAATTGGCCCACTATTAGCGAAAAACTACATATAGCAATACTTTGACATCGCTCGCCAGTTTTTTCAAGTATGCATGAGCTCTGTCCACAAGCTCTTGAGCTATAAACGCGTGCTTGCTATCGCAACGCGCGCGGTTGGCCCAGATTGACAGTCGGTGACATTGCGCCAGTTGCACTCCTTGTTTACTATTGTGATAACATTAACGCCATTAACATTAACAACATTGAGCAAACATATTATATTATGACTTGTATGACGAGGTGAGAGTCGAGAGATTGTTTATATCGCAAAGAATGACGAGACAAGCAAGACGATCATCTAACTTATGTTGAGCGATACGCCTGCCCATGACAGATGTAGTGCGCCCCAGGATAAGAACTGCAATGTTGATGACCACTGATCTCTATTCTATGGATTTATCATTTACTACTTCTGACAAGTTCTTTTTTGTGCCGATTTTAATATCCACCCTCGAACGTCCACGGTACTAACACGTAGTGACCCCTGAGAGTGACCCTCGTCTTGAATGTCATTTTATTTTAGTTCCATGAACGCTTACGCCAGGTTAGGCAACAATCAGGGCCAAAATGGCGAAAGTCAAGTGTCTTCATTTTTACGTTGACAGTCAGCCATCCATAGAATAGATATCAGTGCTGATGACGTACTAAGTACCTACTTGATGGTACCTATTGTCCTGCGTTTGTCATCCTGAAGCATCAGCACTCAGCAGCCTTAGACTCATCTGCGATCGCCACAGAAACCTGTCGATCATTTAAATAGAACGATATTCAAAACATGTATGAGAATGACAGTTATCTTTGATATGTAGGTAAGTCACGTTATTAATTTAGCAGTCGGATAGACAAGGGACAGAGGGGATTTTGCAAAAGACCCCTGGGATTCCCAGAGTCAGCTAGTATTTAGTGCGTAAAGAGGAAACTGTATCTCCTTATGAGCACATTGCGTATACGAACAGGAGTAGAATTTGGGGTAAGTTTACATTCGAATCCATGTTCCGTAATATGTTTCCGAAAAGCCAATATTAAGTGTTAAGGAATTTCGGCCAATCGGTGCGAAACATTATTTTGTGTTCGTATTACAAATCAATACCGAAGGAATTCTGTTGTACATGATACAGAAACATGGAAATTACTTTAAGTCGGCTTTACGTGTAATCGGATTGAGGTCCTTACGTAACTAACTACAATAAGAAGTGAAGTTACTATACTTACTACTGATAGTACGATAGTACTGATTTCTCAGTTTCTTGGTCTTTGGAATATGTGTTACAACAAATCGTTGCCGTAGAATTAATATTGTATAAAAAAGCTGTTTCTGACGAGTTAAGAGTTTCCCAATGTTAAGGTTTGGTTCTCGATAGTGTACATTTTAGTACGTTTGGTCGTTAATAATCGTCACGCAACACAGCTCGGTAACTAATAACCTAGTTTAACATATTCTTGAGTATTAATAATCCCGGAAAAAAAATTATAATTTTCCAGCGAGTTTATTTAAAAAACCAAAATCCACACGAATTACGTCGCGGGAAAACTTAAAGAGATAATAACTTTAAAAACATCTGTAACACAACCTTATGTACTTCCACATAGTTACTCTACTCTGGCCACACAGCACTGGCAAGAATAGCTGTTATTTAATAGTAGTCTCTTCTGCCCTTTCACAAAAGACACATTTAATCGTTACTCAATTTGTATGAAAGGCCCACGTCTCTCGTGATATTTCAGTCGTGAAAGTCGCGCATTATGTAATCTGTAATACCTATGTATGAATTTGATTCTTATTAACGTCCTATGTTATGAAAGTTTTGACTAAATGTGACGCGGTGGCGTGTGAGACACAAATTCGATTAATCTGAATCCGCGAGTTTTTCTGAATTTTTGAATCAGAATGGTCTACATCCCAACAAAATTGAAGTACCAAAGACTTTTCTGAATTTTTGAATCAGAATGGTCTACATCCCAACAAAATTGAAGTACCAAAGACACGTAAGAAGCGGTTTGATTTCTCGTAACTAACACTGTAAAAATCTGGAATTCCCTACTATCACCAAATGAAGAGTGAAAAGGCATTACCTGGACAAGCGCGCTCCACCATAGACTTTATCATCACTTTCCATTTAGTTGTCATGACAGTCATAAAAAATATGGAAAAAAAATAAATACTTATCACAGTTGTATAAATCCACAAGACAATATATTTTATTTGTCTTTTTTGGCTATCCCTAATACGGATGCTGCGACTGCTGATGAGAAGACGGTAAATGCCATTATGCTATGTATATAATGTAGTTGATGTAGATAGCTGTTGCATTTGCCATGGTCGGTTGTATTAAACGATAAATCTTATAAAGCACTTGTCGTTCAGATTTGTTTGCACCAGCGCGTGACAGTTATCACCGGTATAACGCGCTTCGTAACAGGTAACTTTTAATATTGCACAAGTGGGAAGGACGGTAATCAAATATAAGAATGGTAATAAAATAAAAGTAAACGAAAGTATGGTTTACTTTTTATTTAACTTGCTTGAGCAGAAAGAAAATAATAAATATTTATTGTTGAACACTATTATTACATTTAATTTGAGTAAAAGTGATAGTAAATAATATTGAATTTATACACATTTGCTATTGCCTACAGGGAATTAACCCCTCGGTAAACAACTCGCGATAATCGTTCGGAGTATGATTTAAAATTTAAATGTTATGGTTTCACAGTTAAACGTTTAACTGAATCCGTGTATTGGTTTGTTTCCATGCATTCCACGTGTCACGTGTTAGCCAGTGTCCTAAAATACAAGGGCCGTGAGAGTTATGTATCGCATACCATCATGCAGTAGAAGGAATGTAAGTATTGGCTTAAATAGATTGATTATTTTTTTCTTTTCTCTGTTCTATCTTCAGAGAATTTTTTAGACTTTTTGTAGGCTGCGATTGTTGGCCTCTTGTGATTGCGTCGACTGTGATAGGTACCTACTTACTATTAGTGTTACTCATAGGTACCTTATAGTCGTCGCAATATCAAACAATATTAGCGACATAAGCGACACAAACCCCTGGAATTGATCGTAGTGAATTACTCTGTTGTTACTAGCCTATTTAATATTTACTATTTACACTACTTGTTAAATGGTGATAACATAAAAAAATACCCGGCTGAGTTTGTTGTGAGCTTCTTCTCAGCGGCAGGGCGCGTTTGTGAACCCTCGTAAAATTAGTTTTAAGTCGTGAATGGTTATCACCATTAAAGTGACCATGTAGAACAAAACGACGTGTCATAAGAGCCTTTGTATGCTAGGCCTATATGAAATAAAGATTTTTTCTATTCTATTCTATTCTATCTCGCTGTTCGCGATGCAATAAATCATGGAAGCAAGCCGCCTGTAGCGCTCTGTCGCACTTACGGGCTTTACGGCATGCTGGCCAACAGAACCCGTTCCTTTTCTCCATTTTATTACCCCACGGGCAGCGAGATATTGCGCTTATTATAATTGATAATTTACAAGTACCTAGTACACCTTACTAAAAAATGTGTGGCGAATGGCGATATCAGTAGATTTTACCTTAAATCCTGACATTACACGTATACGATTTCTACTAAAAGCTCAAAACAGGTTAGTATAATGTTCCAAATAACCAGTTTTGATCTAATAGTTACAGGATCTATATTATAATCTCAGACGAAATCATTCATAGCGCATCACCTGCATAACTGGTACCTTTGGCGAAAAACCTGTTAGATTCTCTATAGCCGTCCCTTTCCGGTGGACGGTTCTACAGGTGGTTGTATTCGCTGTCTCTGTCTGTCATGGTATTTGTGTTCAACGGGATGTCAGGGCCCATCACTGACCGTCACTTGAGATTCTGTGCGCGCCCAAGGCAAACCTTTCCTTGATAGGGCTACCACTATGTCCCAAAATAAATTAGAATGGTTATAATATTTTTACTGTAAAATAAAAAATATAATCCTATAAGGCCAAGACGATAGTAAATTGAACTTTTCCTGTCCCTTGTCATCTGGGACAGGAAAGCTAAACTTAGAAACGCTATCTGTAATACAACTTCTTATAGTCACACGCGCAAATAGTCCATTGGTGTATGTATACAGTAGCTTGTAACCATATTTTGACAGCTTTACGGCGGTTTATAGGAATTTGACATAACTTGTATGGTGCTTATGTCAAATTTATATCTCTAAGGGAAACCATGGATAGATAGGAAAAAATTCGAAAACCGCCGTAAGAGGTAATCTTCTCAGCGGACCAGGCCCTGGTCTAGCATTTCAGCCATTCGGTAAATGAGAAGTGGGTATAATTCAACTTGCAAGATTTGATTACAGACAAACAAACATCAAGACAAATGAAACTAAATAAAAGGTTGTAAAAATACCAGCAACGATTAGATAACTAGCGAACATCTGTTTCACTATAATATTTATGTAACTTTAGTAGCAAATCGAAATGTAACACAATTAAATTGTATCGTACTATTCATATTTATATCTTACATTTTTGTGACAGCCCTGTTCTCGATGAATAAGACATTTAAGGAAGGTAGAAGGTAAACAATCTACTAGACGGAAAAGCTTTTCGTGCATTTCTCAAAGGTTAACTGAAAAATATGGTTTTAAAAACTTATAAGGGAATTTCTTAATTATACTGGTTTCTCTGTACCTACTGGTTTCCTTTTAAATCGAGTGCCTACATAAATCAATTTCGATTTTAAATTAATTATTCATCATTAAATTGAAATAGGTAATTATACATACATTACTTGTAAACTAACCATCTTATTCAAAAACATGGGATAGCGGTGAAAAAGTTATCCCGACCCGCCGTTCCGCGCAGTGAAATAGTTATCACTAAGATAAGTATAATCATATTATTTTACTGACTATTCACAAGTGCCTGTAATTTACGCCTATATGAAATTAATTATTTAAATCTTTGAATCATTTTTAGATACCTACACGATCACTTTAAACTTTTTACTTGACTTTCCGTAAAAAACGCCTGCTTTCATTTTATAAGCACGTTCATTACTAGCAGAAACTTTGTACACATATACGCTATACAGGGTTACTTGTAATTTATTAACAACCTCCTACAGGCAACTTCTATGCACCAAAGTAAATAACTTTTGTTCCAGGACATTTTAAAATTCCTAAAAAAAAAAAAAATTTTTTTCTTACAAAAATAAAAATATTTATGATTTCTGTTCTAAAATTTTAATAACTCTACGGCCGACGGCGGCACGTGTAAAGGAAATGGGCGGCGCGCAGCGCATCAAAGGAGGAACGCACTCGCAGGTTTCAGTTCAGTCGCTTCCGGTCGGTCGCACGCATAGGTCGCACGCGTCGTTCGCCAATTAATCAGTTCGCCAATTAATTAGTTCGTCAATTCGCCAGTTGATGCCGATGGGTAACCGACTTGGAGGTCCGTTTTAAAACCTACCTATTTATGTTTCTTAGATGACTCGACGTATAGCAAATTAAACTGTTAGTCCTGTTTTTATCACTAACATCTGATCTGTTAATTAAATCGCTACTAAATCGACATTATTTAGGTAGGTAAGTATGTAGGTTCGTTGAGCCGCATGGGAAAGTACCTACCTAAACAAAGTAAGTACCTTTAGTTGGTACATCAATGGAAAGTAACAGAGATGCTTAAATTCAAGTCTCGAACAGATACCTACACCTAGGTGTTAGGTTTGTAGGTAGGTAAGGTGGTAAAGGTGACGCGTTAGGTACGCAGGTTATGTGGTAGGTATTTTAAGTGTTGGTTAGATTGGTAGGTATCTGAAGCATAAGGTAGCCTGTTCGTGTTGACTGTTTTGTAGGTAGGTAGTAGGTACCTACCTAGGTTAGGTGTGAAGAATGTAGGTACTTATGTAGGTGAATAAACTAATAGGGATTGATAGGTAGGAATTTTGCCCATCCGTAAAAAGCGCGGGAAATTGCCAAGTAAACAACATGCTTATCATGTGTGCGTATGGTACTTAGGTACCTACTTAATGACTGTCCGACACTTACGTCTGTCGCCGCGAGAAGTTTTTTTGTTGTTCACGACAATCGCTAGTGTAGGAAGAAATTATTGACCTGCAGATGATAGCTCAGCCCGATGTTAGTAATTTACGTCGCAAAGCATTTTTAAATACGACAGAGAAGCGATATCTTCGGATGTTAATTGTTGCAAGGTTAGTAGTCGGCGCTTCATCACGCAGGTGTGGAACAGCATTACATAAATTGACCATAGAGTTAAAACACTGACAGACTTTTCAACAAAAACTTATAAATTTTTTTTGGTTAATTTATTGAGTTATGTGAAAAGTCGTTGAACAAACGTTGTTCAGCATCATGTATAGAAGTTATATGTAGGAGGTTGTTAATAAATTACAAGTAACCCTGTAGATGCTCGAAACTAGCATGCTTTCGTGCTATTACTTAAAGAGTATTTAACATTAAAAGAAGTAGGTACGGAGTCCAGACAGCCATAGATGCAACCTGTTGGCACAGTAATTATATTTAGCGACGGCCTTCGCCTTCTGTTACTATAGCGGGCGATACTACTTTTTGCGTTTCGCCCCACTGTGGGAAAGCGAGGTTCCCATGCCTTCTAGGAATACCGTCGAGTACATAATACATTGTTTAAATACACGCATTGGCGAGAGTAACGGAGTAGCTACCAATTTGATTTTAATTTGTTTAAGTATTGATAAATAACGACTATAATAAGTAATTTAAGTATCACTCAAACATTTCGAACCACTCAAGGTAAGAAATGTTATGACGCATCAAGTAACTTATGACAACGATTCTTATAACCGTTGTCCCGTGACAAAACTCGTGTATGTGTGTTCGTAATTCTTTCCCTGCTAAACGTCTGCCATATTTTTGACTCCTGATTGCCTTTAAAAGAGGATTTTTAATCTTCCTTTGAAATTCGTGATATATACCAATATCGTGGGAATATTCGTGATCACCTAGGTTCTAGGAGTTTTATCATTAAAGTTTATAATTTATTGAATTAAGAAACACAAATGAATTGATCTGATAAATGGCGGCGGCGTCTCTAAATATGTTCACGTAACTGATACGAGTAACTCCCGAGGCGATATTCACGCAATTTAAGCGATTGAGCGCAAAAACGTCAGACAAAAAGCGGTCAGCCAACTCGCAGAACAAATCACGATAACGTTTCACAGTTAAACGCTTATTGATCGAGTAACGGTACTCGCGAATAACTAACATAGAGTCCGCATCACTAGTCTGCGGATCACCTTCCTGGGTAAAACAGACAGACTTTTAGAAATAATGGGTGCCTCCGGGCGATTTTCATTATCCTGTAGGCTGTACATGTTAGTATTTGACTGCGTTCTCACCCAACGGTTTTACACAGCATCGCGCCGGAACGCGAAATCACTTTGCTGGTAGAGTAGCAACAACCCACGGCCGAAGCCAGACCAGACCTGAGCCAATTAAATAATGATAAAATTCTAAAGTGGGCCACTTTTATAATTATTTATGTTTATATTATCTTGATGTTATATTATATGGGTATAGTGAAAATGCTGTGATTAAAATATTCCAATATCCGTGTTCTCCTTAGACAGAAATAATGTGTTTATTAGCATAAAGATCGCTCGGAATGTCGCTTTATTCGAATAAAAGTGAATGGTCAAATAAATATATTAGTAGGTGTTAATAATATTATATTAAGTTCCGTTATTATGTTATCCACGCTCGTATTTGACTTTAATAGTTTATTTATTGTTTTTCTGTAATATCGCTGTTCAGTTATATTTTTATTATTTTTTCCTTAATGAATAATTTACTTATTTTTCACCTTTCTACAATAGCCGGTATTTTCCGCGTTAAAGGCTTTCCGCAATTGAAAACTAGAAAAATATAAATAAAATTCAGTTCCTTATACATTCACATTTTACTATAACTATTTTTCTTTAAGATTATTATGCATATATTATAAAATACTACATTGCCGAAGGTTTCTAGGCAGACACTGATAAAAAAGCCACCTAGTAAAATAGTACATTGTGATACAAGGGTGGAAAGTAGGTTTTTTGCAAACGAGCTGTCATTAACGAGGGCCGAAGGCGAGGGTTTTTAATGTCACGAGTTTGCAAAAACCTATACACCCGTGTATCACACGACGTTTTTCAATACAGTTGTGAGAATTAGTAAAAAAACAAATCAAAGAGATAATATTTTTCAAGATTAAATAGATAGCTCAAGATTTTGGGGGCCAATTTCCATCTTGTTTGGTTTTTACCTTAAATAAAATATCCAAGATCGAAATCGAAGGCGACTTCGAATTCGCAATCGAAAAGATAAAAGATAAAAGACAAAAGATAAAAGATAAAAGACAAAAGATAAAAGATAAAAGATAAAAGATAAAAGATAAAAGATAAAAGATAAAAGATAAAAGATAAAAGATAAAAGATAAAATATAAAAGATAAAAGATAAAAGATAAAAGATAAAAGATAAAAGATAAAAGATAAAAGATAAAAGATAAAAGATAAAAGATAAAAGATAAAAGATAAAAGATAAAAGATAAAAGATAAAAGATAAAACATAAAAGATAAAAGATAAAAGATAAAACATAAAAGATAAAAGATAAAAGATAAAAGATAAAAGATAAAAGATAAAAGATAAAACATAAAACATAAAACATAAAAGATAAAAGATAAAAGATAAAAGATAAAAGATAAAAGATAAAATATAAAAGATAAAATATAAAAGATAAAAGATGAATTCGCAATCGAAAAGATAAAAGATAAAAATAAAAAGATAAAAGACAAAGAGATAAAAAGATAAAAAGATAAAAGATAAAAGCTAAAAGATAAAAGATAAAAGATAAAAGATAAAAGATAAAAGATAAAAGACAAAAGATAAAAGATAAAAGGTAAAAGGTAAAAGATAAAAGGTAAAAGATAAAAGAAAACGAAAAAAAATTGCTTCTGTGTCCATCCCATCCCAATGTCCATCCCATTTTATTGTACAATGAAAACTCCTTGGTATCAAACGTTTTGCAAAAGTAATGATCGAGCTTGTAAAAGTAAGTTACGACCACGAAAAAGAAAGATGCCTGTGCGTAAGATTTAACTTTCGAATACTAATGACAGCCTCTGAAAGTGCGCCATACCATACAACTGTATTGAAAATTATATTTTCAAGCGTTATTATAAAACAAAATCTTCAGAATGTAAGTAAGAGAAACTTACAATGTTGATTGCAGCAGGGACCAGCGATCCATAATGCAGGATAGTAGTCAGCATGAGTCACAAATAACTTTGAACTTACCTGTGGACAAAAATGATTCATTGCTTAAAACACAGTAAGTTACTTACACAGTTAGAGACACCGAAATAGCTATGATTACTATCTACTTTGATGTATAAATTATGTCGCTGTTGTTACTTCACATAAGTAAACATAAGTTAAACAGTACAACTTCAACACAGATTTCTAACTTTGAAAATTACTTTTTTATCATGTTTGAAGCTGGAAGTGAACGAAGCTTTAATAAGTTGAGCTGTTCTATTATATTTTAAACCATTATTAGAACAGAATATTGTTGTGGGGTACTAAACCAATTGGAATGTTATTTATCATGTTCGCCTCTACATGGAGAGCTGAAGGTAATCTAACATGTACTTCAAACATAGCGAGTAAAGTAAGAGAAGAATAATTAAAGTAAAAATATAGGTAGTAATAAAGTTCTCTTGATCAGAATGGTCATGGTATTGCTGTTTTATCTATATGGCTGAGTACCAAAACGCTATGACGCTTGGAATAAGTAGGTTAGCTGTCAAAAACAAAAGTGAGAACCTCCTCCTTTTTTGACGTCGGTTGCAAATGATTCAAATCGATTAATTATTAAATTAGATAATTATACTCCCTAAGGTGGTGCCGACGCGAGCATGCATAAATATATAACAATTTATTTCCGAAATCGTTGCAATATCAGTATGGAATACACGTCCGATATAAATCTTTGCATTGCGACACTTAAAAAACAGTCGATTAGATAAACAAAGGTAGATGTTTGAATCGTAACTTTCACTGATCTAGTTGCGGTAAACCTATTGTCGCAGGACAATAGTTTTTCACTTTCACACGGTAGATGCGCCCTTGCTTTTCAATTGATTTGGAACATCATCATCATCACTACAGCTTGCGGAGGTCCACTGTTGGACATAGGCCTTCCTTCATTGGGTATATTTTTTATTTTATACTTTTATGTACATTTAATGTTGTGTTTATGGACATTTTTAATAACTTGCGTGCAATAATTACATTGATACATACACGAACGCTTAAAACATTACACTCCTGTTTTGGACACTACCTAATTGTGTAAAAAGATTTCATAAGTTATAGCAGAATCATAGAATCCGCTTCGTGAGGTCTAGTTTCCTGATAAATATTGTTTTAATGGAGATAAGTTGCTTGTTGCAAAGTCCGTGTAGACACGGCCACAACAATGCAATGATTCATCGAACTATGTGACCTATTGGTACTGTAGAGTGACCATAATAAACCTGTGTCAGTTCCGGAGAATAGCATCGAATTGGGGTCAAAAGATTATTCAATAAGGCATTTGTTTTCAATAGATCTCTAGTCCTAGCCATGCTTATTATCGATTCTATTTCCATATAATCGCTAACAATTTCTAAAACTGAGAAATGTATAAGCATCTGGGACGTCGCGTCGAGTTAATTGTGTTCCTTATCGATAACGACTGTTAAAGATACGTCTTTCCCGTAATTTCTCAGTTTGCTAAATTAACAATAGTAGAAATAGAACCGTTAGGTCACTTGGCGATGTGGTTGATATAAAGCTAGTTGATCGATTGTCGCGCTGAGCAATAATTTATTGATATCATTTTAAACCGCAAGATGAGAATCTCGTGAAAACAGAAAAGACAAAATTACCAAAGTGCCTTGAAAAAATACCAAAAATAAAAAATACCAAATACCAAAATACCTTGCTACTCCATTACCGCAATAATTTGGACGTACAAGATACAACAATAGCCTGCGGTAGTAGAATTTTGGATACCAAAGACGATGTGGATGGAAATTGTAACGTGGATAGGTAGATACAATTTTTCCGAAAAGTTTTACAACTGTAATTTGAGTCCATCGAAACTTTTTACAGTAAAATGTACAAACAATATATCTAGACATATTTTGTAGACCATGGTCGCGTATAATATACTCGTATAACACGGAGATCCGGCCGATTGAGTGCAGTGCGCACTGACCGTCGCGCTTGACAACCGAGCTGTATCTGCATCTAGACTAATGACTCTACGTTACGCATTCTGATACAAACAACACTGCTTTGCATGGAATTCTTTCGTGCATTCAGTCGTTACAATTTCAAATTCAGTCGTTACAACGGCTGCTCAAATTTCACCAAGCATTTAACCCCCATTTGGTTAAACAGTACACTGTGCAATGTAATTTTTTTGGCAGATGACATATAAATACCAATAGGTACACGTAATGTTTAAAACAAAGAGACCAAGCATTTTTGATGAAATCATGCATAGAGGTCCAAAAGGAAGCCCTTAGCTTCAAAAGTGCGGCAAAAATACTTTGCCAAAATTGGCCGTATCTATGAAAGTCATAGATTTTTCCTTGCTCATTTTCCGACTATAAAACCACGGTTAGTTTCTTGGTGAATTAGAGCATTATTAGTGAATATTGTAATTTAGTCAGTAACACAGGCAGATTTAAAAGGAGGGAGTGATCCAAAAATATATTTTCTTGTATACGTACTTTCTCTGTACGTATAAGTAAGAGTTCTAAAGTACTCCACAAATGTCATTTAGGTATTTCAAATGTTTGAATAATAGGAGTGGAAATAAATTCAACAGCCGCAGGCTCTACAAGATATTATATATCTCAGATAATCAATAACTATAAAGACAGTGCCAAAGAGAGACAGTGGTCAGTTTACTACATAGAGGAATGTCGTCAAGGCGTGGTATAGGTACTCGTATATGGTGTGAAGGTCGGCCGCCTGTAGGGCGTCCAGTTTTTGGCCATAGTACTTACTTTCTACGATCTTTGGTTGTATTTTTAACTTTTCATTGGTTTTCATTGGCTGTAATTTTTATTTTTGATAACCTTGCAACTTAGTATAAATCTAGACAAGTGACAAGTTAGTTAACAACAAATTTGCCTAGGGATCGAATAAGTACGATTCGTATCGAAAGTATCATCTTAGGGAATGGGCTCACATAGCACATTGGCAGAGTACCCAGCCGCGATATACTTGGGGGTAGCCGCGGGTTCAAATTCTTGAATTGACATCTACTCTAGACAGGGCGAACAGCGCGATAAAATGTCGCCAGTTTATCGGAGTCATTAGTACCAACAGTATATTAAGGCCACGCGGTAGTTCGCTCAGCGGCCATCTATAGTATTTGACTGTTCGCGCTACTGTTTGCTTGTATGAAAAATGTTTACGTAAATCGTTCAGATGCCCATATCTTGAGGTTAGTAATCAGTGAATTCTTGCTACCTTTCACCGATAATTTTGATACGAGTATAAAAAATTTGCAAATTTCACCTGATAGCGAGTGACGACGCAGAGGACGATGGAGGTAATTCTATTTACTCACTTAAAAAGGTCCTTCTCCTAAGCTAACCCTTATCAGCTGGGAGCCTTCAAGACAGTGATAGGCTTTTTCGTTGTCGTTGCTGGTAGTAGAATTTCTATTAATACGAGTAAGATGATATTATATAACATTACAATATTATGTTTGTACATATTATACCCAATGATAAATTGCTAGCACATTACTCAATTGTCTGGTACGCATGTACACGTGTTGCAGAGTACCAATCCGGTTAACCCTATTAGTGACAGATTCCAGATAGTATCCAGAAAAATCCAATTCTGAATCGTTCCAACTCTAAATCGTTTGGCGGTACGTCTTTGCCAGTTGATAGTATCCAGCTCACATAGCCTCCCAACAGGCTAGACCCGTGGCGTGATTCTCGAAAATATTAAGTTGTACATCGGCCAACCATCGCCGATAACCATGTCAACGCAGCAATAACCAGCCAATTGTCGCCTTGGCTGTATATCAGACGCAAGCAATAACCAATCAGCGCATAGATGTTAGCTAGTTGCTGCTATAAGTATTTTTGCAGAATCAAGGGGCTGAGCTGGCAATCGAACTCAGGACTTCCCGTCTAATTATGTTTATCTGAATCCTGTATTAAAGTGTTCAGATGTGAAAGTGATAGGTACTCGTACATTAATTCCGTCCAATGACCTTTATGCCATGTAGGGCCTGAAAGACAAATCGTAATTTCCAGTTGTAATACCTACCGTTAAATGAGTTGTAAAATACGGAGTAACTACATGCATTTTGTACGGACTTCGCATTATGCAGATTTTGTGAATGTTTGTAATTTGATGCAAATTACGAATATTAGACAGTATTTAAATGCATTCAAGAGGTTATTTAGTTCAAGAATTTATAGAGATTTGTGAAATTAAAACCAGTGCCATTATTTCCATAAAAGTAATGATCAGATAAAATTCCAAAGCGGCTTGACCGATTTTCATAGATTTTTTCTGAATATTCGATAGGTCTGAAAATAGGACGTAAACAATTTTTCATACTCCTAAATGAAAAATAAATTATAGGTATAACAAAACAACATTTGTCGGGTCAGCTATCTTTATTACAAAAGGGAGATTTTTTATGTGTGTGCCTAATGCCTGGAAATGTAGATGAGTTTTTCTCTGGAGTAGCACATACCTTATAGGCTTGTCATGCTTCTCAAGAATAGGTGAATTTCATGCGTAAGAAATCGTGAGCATAAACTATAGTGTTACTTTAACATCGAAGTAAAAATTTTGAGTTAAGGTATTTAATATTAGCATAGTTTTCAGATCGCTGACGCAAGCCAGTATGATGAATTTCACAACCAAACTGGGTTAAATAATTCCACATACAGGCATTGATTTGCCGACTAAACAAATATTTTTTTGTATCGCTCAGCACCTTGCGAAACGGAGTAACTGCAGTTATGGCAAAAAATCTTAATTTCAAATCATGACGTCCCCTTCAAAATCATGATGATTCCCTTTCTACAATCTTTATAGAAAACTAAGTGTGGGTGACGCAAGATCGTTTCCATAGTTTTATAACCGTCGTCGATAGCGCACATCGTTTCTCAGTTTTTTATAAAGTGTTACCTATTGTAACAAGACAATAAATAGATTTTAACTTGGCTAGGCCTGATGGTCTATTAACTAGTACACCAATTGACATCTACTAATAGATAAAAATAGTCAAGATAGGCCCATCCGAACATTTTACGTAAACGTTCTTCATACAAGAAAATGTAGCGCCGTCTGTCGAAACTGCTGCGAAATACATGTTTATTTTTTATATTTTTTTTTATCTATGTGTCTGTGGTCACCTTGCCTGCAATATTATTGTTAATTCAAATATAAAATAATAGGTCTTTACCTATCTACCTATACTGACTTCTGACGGGGGAGGGTGCAAAATAGTCATTCTTGCTCCCTTAAACGGGCCAAATTTTTTCGCGCTGTTCGCCCTGTCTTTAGTATACAAGTCTGTGCATCTACTCTAGACACGCGCACACGCGAAAAAATGTCGCCAGTTTATGGGTGTCATTAGTACCAACAGTACACGGTAGTTCGCTCAGCGGCGGCAGCGGTATTCTGACAGTTGGCGCTACTGTTTGCTTGTATGAAAATTCGGATGCCCATATCTTGAGATAAGTAATCAGTGAGTACACCAGTGTTGCTTTTCATCGTTGGTTTTCAAAAACCCAAACAACGCCTTTTAAAAGATCGAAATAAAGGATGCAAAAAACTGCAATTCTACTTAATAATTACTGACTATGGTATGATGTAACCTTTGATTCTTATATTCTAGAGAATATTTGCCGAGTAAAGTTAGCAATTGGTACACAAGTTAAAACTGCAGTTCTGCACGTTTGACCTCAATGCCTGATGGAAAGTGATGATCAAGTTAAGACAATGTCTGACAATCTAAATGACTCATAAGTAGATCAGTAAAAGCCATGTTTTATGAAAACATGGATATGCAATTAATTCTAAAATATGATATTAAAACAGTTTACTTTATTAAAGATCAACTTTACTCTGTATAAGTACAACTCCTTGTTTTTGTTACAATCTTTTTATTATTATTTTATAATAGTAATTAGTATATATTATTTTCACGCTTACAGCGCAAGTGGATTTATGTTTATTTATTTTATCCTATACTTTTAGGGACAGTGTTTTCGAAATCCTGAAAAATATATAATTCTTTTTGGACAATCACAATACTTACAACCTTAAAATATTACTTTTATCGATATAGCAAATCTGTAGAGAACTCTACACATATAAGTATTTTTTAATCTATTACTTTAACATCTCTCGTTAATACACGTAAAAAAGAAATTCACTTTCTCATAATAATATAATGTGCCCGCCAATACTGCAGTCACGCTACGAGTGCACGTGCATAACGGAGCTATTATATTTATTATCTGTAATGTACTGTACTGTAAATACATCACAGTGTATCACCAACGACAATAACAGTACATAATCATAGTTTTACTACAAAACTTGCGGGATTTTACAATGATATGATAACGTTAGACATTTTATGTCTGGTTGACCCAGCAAACGTTGTTTTGCAATTTAAATTGATCGCCATTTAGAGGTATGTAAAATAGTGTATCTACGCCTTATTACAAAGGAGAATGCCAGAAAACAGGCTAGATTTTCGTCACTCTGCGTCTCAAGCACGTTAAAAAAAGTTATTAATCGTTTCGAAACATGTGGAACCGCCATGCCACTTATAAAACTTAGAAAATTAACCACTTAGAAAATCTGATTATTACAATTTCCCTGTTAATATCTTAGTAATCTTTTTTTTTACATAATATTGTGAATATTTCTAATGTTTTACCGATAGTTTGGTAGAGACGCAAGGTATAGCCCAATTTTCATACAAAAATCGGCATTCTCCTTTCATAGCAACGGTCGAACCGTTTCGAAGGAGTTTGGTAACAAAAATTGTTGGATCATGCTAAGAAACATGGACTTTAATTGACATTGATTTTTTTTGTGATTATGTTCATGTCCTGACTGTATATTTTTTTTAAACACAGTCTCGTGATGGTTTTCCTTTAGCTACATTGGTTTTGGTCTATCAAAATCTAAGGCTTTCTTGCTCAAAATAGCGGGATAAACATGTGCTCACATTTAAACCAGAGTTAATCTTGACCTCTCAAAACATTTCAAACCCAAATTTAACCCAGAATTGACATTTTCATGTGTAGCATAACTTAAGAGGATCGTCTAGATATATGTTTTCATACAAAAAGCGATAACGTTTCCCTACCCGTAAATGTAGTCCAATTTTCATCCAAAATTTCCTCGAGTAATCATTTTTGATAATACCTACTCGCGTCGCGTTTCGTCACTAGACGATAATCTTAAGAAGTGAACATGTACACCCATTGGATTGAATAAGGCTTTGTCTGGATAACTTTGTGAATATTCAAATATTTACACCCGATGCCAATCGCAGGCCTATTCGCATACCGTAAGCGTTCAACAGTTCAACGTAATTCGCGAAGAATTTTTAATCACTGTTTTAAATACCAAGGCTCCTAGTTATGCTTGAACAGGCGTGTAATTACCTACTTTTATATTAATAATACACTAAGGAAAGGAAGGCATCAAAATTTTTCGCAAGTTTGCAACATTCACACCTTTTTTAGGGTTCCGTACCCAAAGGGTAAAAACGGGATCTCATTTATTAAGACTTTGCTGTCCGTCCGTCCGTCCGTCCGTCCGTCTGGTCTGTCACCAGGCTGTATCTGCTGCTGCTCTTGCTAGCTACAGGCTTGAAATTTTCACAGATGATATAATATATCTCTGTTGACGCTATAACAACAAAAACTAAAAAATAGTTACTTTAACCAATACAACAAAAGTGACTTTTTGTTTGTCTTTGCTAGATATGAATAACGGTAACAGGTAGATGCTTCAAATGTTCACAGAATAATATTATGTAATTAAATATTCACTTAAAATAATAAATATTTAAATATAAATTCTTCATATGCCTAGTTCAACCTGATAAGTTAACAAAGGAAATAATATTACGTATATTAAAAATCTTTCTAATATATCATAATTTTCGTGCCAACTTTTGTTACCAAATTCCACCGAAACGGCTCTACCGATTGTTATGAAATTTTCTGTGTATGTTCAGTAGGTCTCAGAGTAGATCGTAAGCTGTTTTATATTCCTAAATGGCAAAAAAAAATTGCCGGCTCTGCTAGTAATAATATAACTTATAAGATAAACTTAGTTGTCACCTCGACAACACATCTGGCAATCCAACGAAACCAAGAACAATAGAATAGGTCTCTACGATTCGATTAGTTGTGCGTTGTGGCTGCATACAATTAAAACTAAGGAATTCTGTGTCGATTGCGTCATGTAGAAAGTAGTAGGTGATAAAATATACAGCAACGCGATTACTATGTATGAGGGAGTCTCGGAGCCAAGAATCAAGAATTTATACATCAAAATGCAGGTGACCCGCTATCGTTGGCAACTGTTCTACTAGATTAAATATATTAGGAATGCGTTAATAAGACTCGGATTTATCTTAAATAGGGAAAGCTATTATTATATGGTTGAATATAGTGTCAAAGTTTACATGCAAACAAAATTGTAGATAAGTACTTCTATTTAAGCAACTACACACCGTGGTACAACTACAACATGACTTACAAATAGTATAATGCAGAAATATTTATACGCTCTATTAATTATTATCAATCCAGCAGATTTCCATCCTACAATGTTGCCGGTATAATCAGATATTCATTGCTCGCCCCACAATCTAATTCCACGGGCTACACGGACGTTGTTTTATTAATATTAACCTTTAATGAACGTTTAAATCACGTAATGTGATAGTTTAGACGTAAAAAGCGACAATTATGATTAATGTTTTATATACGAGTACAAGTAACTTAAGTTTAAATACATTCTTAAAGTCATATGTTATGTAGTATTTATTGTAGTTAATAGTTGCTATACGTTCTAGGACGCTAGCGACTATTAATTATAGTAGAATTTTATAATGTCTGACCCACTTCATATATAAGTTTCTTGCGAAAATATTGTTTGATTTGGAGTATTTTGGAAACTCCTAATAGACCGCAGTAGTGATTCTGATTAGGCATTGCTAATGCATCGCTTTCGCGGAATTAACTCGTATATACGAATGCGCAGAGGTCAAGTGACCTATTTAGCGATCATTTTCATACATTGTGAATTTCCTTCCATTTTCATTTTTTTTAGCGTATCCACAAATGCCAAATGGCTAGAGGTGCAGACTGCACTGTTCACGACTTAAGGAGTTCAGTCCACAATTGAGCTTCTCTTGAAAATGATTTAAAAAGGGCAGCGGAATCCACTGAAAACCTCAAAAGGCGCAAATATGTCTCCATTGACAGTGGGTTGGGTAGTTGAGCCTCTTGGGGTCGAAACCAAGAGACCGTGGCGGCCGGAAGCAAAGAAAATTTTTAAAGAACTCTTACGTCTGGTCGATGCAAACGCGTGACCAAAATGCTGGCCTATACTTTGCCCAAAGATTTAGTATCGTGACACAACGAGGCAATGAGGCCAGCATTTTGGGAAAAATTCCCTCTGACAGCGGTCTACTAACTAGATTAGTTTAACATTTTAGTTCTGTACGTAAATTTTAATTCAGAAATAAAAAACTTATATTGTAATTTAACTACTCAAAGAAATAAACGCTGAACGTGTGAATTTTCACCCTATACCGTTAAGCTGTTGAAGTATCGATATCGCAGGTGTGTACGGCATTTATACGATTAGTAACAGGTATATAATTACCTCGTTAATCGCAGATTATTCCGGATTGGACACCCGGGCGGGATTACTGTTTATATACCACTAGTTTCAAATGCCATACTTGAGTGGTTGGCATTAAAATGTTTGTAGTAAAAAACTGGTCAAGTGCGAGTCTACACTTACTGATGGTTCCGTACTACCGTAAACTAATCCTGAATATTTTAATTAGTAACGTCGTGTATTTCTTTATTAACCCTCTGAAGACGTAGTTTTACCTACTCTTCTGATTTTCCTACACCGGGAAGTGTCCCATAGGTTTGGACTTCTGACTTTTTGAAAATGAGGTAAATATCAATTCCTACTTTATAAGCCTGTTCTTAAGAAATGGCCCATGAATGGCGGACAGACGGACAACAAAGTAAAAGGTCTAATTCTTAAGGTTCCGTAACCAAATGGCAAAAAACGGAACCCTTATATATTCGTCATGTCTGTCTGTCTGTCCGTCCGTATGTCACAGCCACTTTTTTAAGGACTCGCTCATCGTGTAGGACGCGGGTTCAATGGCTGCCGCGACCACTTTAGAATTTAAAGATCTCAAATATGGTTTGATCTAACAATCAGATCGATTGTTACCTGCACCCTACCCTCAGACACACCACCACAGACAAAGAGCGATTTAGCAGTCCGGTCCGATGCTGCGTAGAAATCGTTATGGGTCATTTACTTCTTAAGTTAGTAACTATTATATCTTTGGTTCCATCGTCACTTACCATCAAGTAAGATGGTAAGTGATAGTATTGTAGTGTGTAAAAAAGTGCGGAATCCCAATAAAAGCTTATTTCAACACGTGTGTGTTCTGTGCAGTGGTATACTCGATACTAGACAGTGTTCTAGGTACTGTAGGTACACTAATACATAATTGCAAAAGCCGCGCTCTCGATCGTGAGCGCTGGCTTGCGCAAGCGCATCTCAATATCATTGTCTGCCAATATTAACACGACGCAGACGGTCTGATCAAACAGGACAATAGTTGACGAAATAAATGGATCCGAGCTTTCGCATCTATCGTCACGTAACAACATTGATTTATAAACTAAGGATTTGGGGTCAGCGCTAAAAAGTGTCCGAACCGAATGACATACAAAACGCGAAAAGACCACACAATCGCACTTCAGTCTCGTGTTTGAAAATTAGGCGGTATAGTAATGGTTTAAGGCATAAATTACAATGTTTTAGTTTGTTTATAAAATACTCATTTACCTTCGTTTATATAGGTCTTCTCGGGCCACTTTGAACACTTTTGTATTACACCCGTCGTCCCTAGATTTATAAGCCTATGCGTAACAAAGACTAGTTTTTGGTGACAGTTCGACATACAGAGGTAGATTATTATAGATATTGCCTAATTCACGACTTTAAAGGTTTATTCATAGAACAGTAGCTAAGGTTTTAATGGTTACAGAATACTTATGCAAGAATGCTTTGCATTAAAAATTAGGAAATGCATAGGTGGGTACACATTATTCGCCTTAGGTTATGTCTCTAGTTTCATTATTTATTATGAAAGCATTATCTTTTATCACAGCGCAAATTCTAGTAGTACTTCAAATTTTTAAGTAAGTACTTACAATCTTGGTAACATCTGTGAAAAGTTGTATAATAATATTAAGGTCCGGTGTTACAGTGTAGGTACCTACTAAGTTCACAGGAAAAGCTAGGTTACGTTAGTTTAGAAAATAGAGCCTAACAATTTTGTAGATTTTTATAGGCAAATATGAAAAACTGTCAACATATTATGTTAGACAAGCCGGAATTCGCTAGCATTTACTACAACTGTAACAATATAATATCAGTTATAGAATAATATTTATATTGATTTAAGTATTTGCGCGAAAACACAGAAGTGCCCGTGTGGAAAAATTCCATGGTTTTTCAACAATAACACAATATTTACGTGTGGCAAGTACAATATTAATGTTGTCACAATAAAATACAACTCTCATGCGCTGCGCGGATGTAGCGGCACGGCCCAGTGAGCAGATCGTTATCAGATGGGTTGTGATAAGATTGCGGCAAACGGCTCATCGTGGGAAAACGCGCACCCACTGTGGAAAGTGGATAAGCGTGCACAGGATTGGCGTGCTTTATAAAGGAGAATGGCGAAAATTGGCCCAGCTCTAAAAAAATTACCCAGAGACCGTTTAAATTCGGGAATGATTTATTTTGGATTGCTCTTTTTGATAGATTTTTTTAGTGTAAATACCATATTTTTAGAAGAAGGGAATCAAAAATAAAATACAATTAAATAAATGGTCGAATGGCAATATTTTTTTTTAAATATGGCAACAAAAAGTCAACCTATCACCGACCCACTATTAGACGCGGGTCTTTCAGAATGAGAATGGATTTTCTGGCTTTTTCAGATAATTAAATTATTCACTTGGAAACAATGAAATATATCTAAACCTAACCTCACCTTTAACAATAATGTAAATATTTCCTTTCTCCCTACTTTATTTGATTGACTTTGTATGACAGTTTTGTAAGTCAGGTTGAGTAGGTACTACAAGTATCAGAAGTTTCATAACTGAACGTGGATTGGAGTGGATTTTAGTCTGGGCCAGGATTCAGGAAATGTATGGGAGTTCGCCGGTCTCCTTTTCTGGTACTAATAAAATAGATATACATAATTGTCGTGCAAATTTTTATCACCGAAACGGCTCGACCGATTGATATGAAATTTTCTGTGAATGTTCGGTAGATCGGAGTGTGGTTCGTAAGCTATTTTTATATCCCTAATGGCAAAACAACGTTCGCGGGTCAGCTATCGTCTTTTTTTTCATATTTTTAATTCTCGTGCCAATTTTTGTTAACAAACTCCTCTGAAACGGCTCGACCGATAGTTATAACATTTTCTGTGTACGTTCGGTGGGTCCTTAACTATATTTTATATCCCTAACGGCAACAGCTAGTTCTTTTATAATTTGCTCGCATGGGTTTGGGGAAGCTACGTGATCAACTCGTCCATTATCCTGTAGTAGAAAGTATACTTGATCGCATCCATGTCTTCGATAGAGAGAGCTATTTCCGAAGTGATGCTATGCTGTCACGAAACACCGACAATGCTCAACTTGTCGCAAAGCTGAAGTTATGACGGCAGTAGGTACAAGCCCTAGGACTGATCTACGTCGGGAACCCCAGGTGCTGGAATGGCGACCCGTAACCATAGAGGTATCCCGTAACAGGAAAAGTAGGTGGTCCTAACCAGGTGGATTTATAAGACAAAAATAGAAAGGAACAGCCAAGAAGCAGAAAAAAACACGCAGGTTAAGAAATCTCTTCTGAAGACTGAAGTATTATTAAAGACAACTAATAACTAGGTCCAACAACGTTTAAAAGTTCGAGTACGAAACTTTGCATTGAGGCAAGCGATAAAACACCAATAAATTAACTTATTTTAAATGAGAATTCTTACATAAACGTATCTAATATTGCAGAAAATCGATTAACAAAATGCACATGTATCACAAATACTACGATTTTGCTGTCTTGAGCGGTGCTCTAAATAAATAATTTAATGCAAAGTAGTTTTTTGTACGTTTACTTTTAATCTTGTTAATGTAATACTGCTTTCGCTTATCGCAGCATAGAAACAGCGCAAACAAAACTTATCGCCCGCTCAGATACATAAAAAAGTTTAAACGCATAATTGCAGTTTTAATGTTGTTTTGTTAATTGCACGGTGAAAAATTTAGAAATACACAACGCATGAAATTGAAAACAAATGTTATATTAGAAATAAGGTACCTAAATATTTTAAACAAAATTATATTAAGTAATTATAGTCATCAAAATTATTTTCAAACTATTGTATTTACTAGTACGTATGATAGATTTTGTATGACTCGTACTATGTGAATGGAGCAGAAAGTAGGATTTCTATTAAACTTTTACCGTACCAAATTGTTGATTGAAGATTCGTGTGAACTTCACCAACTCTAAACAAACTTTCTCCATTAAGTTAAAGTAAAGAACTGAAGGAAAGTTGAACGAAGTAATGATCAAAATAAAGTAAATACTATAAGGTTATTTGTTACTATACTGCACAAATTGACACAAAGATCATTTATATGTCAATCATCAATGCCCTAAACGCATATAATATACCCTATATATGCTTCTAGGGCATTGATGATCTGTATTGTGTCGTGAATTAAAAAGGTACACCGCGTAATAAATATGAATAGCATAAAATGAATACTACCATCATTGACAAAGAAACAATTATTATAAACATAGATTATAGCGTTAAATATTACACAATAAAGGAAAGCATGTGAAACCGCTGTGACAAACGACCTAGAACGTAGTCCACAAGATAAGCCTTCAATTTATTTTTCAAAGAATTCCGCAAATATGGACATTTTTCATCACTTGACATAATAATTACAAGATTCACCGCATACATTACTGCAATTAAAAAGAAATTATCTTTTTTTATCTGCTTGATATTTGTAGTGTACAATCCCTCTTTCAACAATGGAAAATAACCACTTTTTATACAATAGTCAACATTTTTAGGATACTTTGCAAAAGACGTACTTACTAACAAACTACTTACTTATGAAATTACTCGCATTTTATTGGTATGAAGCTTTCCAAAATATGAATTTAATACCAATTACAATACAATAATTTGATTCTGTAGAGTATTTGATAATGGATCTGGGAGTCTCAAATTCCTCAAGTCTAGCCACACTTGATTTGTCTTAACAATTTCAACACTTGATAGTTGATGGTGAGAGTCTGATATTGCATTTTGGAGCAGGTAATTTTTTTAAATAATTACCAATGAGGCTTGACATGATATACTTACTTTTGATATACATGCTTATTTTTGTCCTTCTTACTCTTACGGTTACGTTGGTGGGCGCGACATGCAGCGTTGCGGAAGAATATAACAGAAAAACCTCGGTACCCTATAACTAAAAAACTAAGCCTGTTATCAAAAATATGTTTCTGCGCGTTTTTGGAAAATTATTACCATTAAAACAAAATAAACACTAAGATCAGCTGTAGTTCCCGATTAAAATTAGAAAAAAATAGTTTTTGGGAAACTTTCTATCGAGAATATTAGGTCCAATAGTGTTTCTGCTACAGAGCAAATTTATGTTAAAGCCCCATAATAAGTACTTTCTACATTCTTTAGACGTCATGTACGTTTAAAGAAAGTACTGTATAACCGTACTCGAGTAACAGAAGTTAGAAAATTTGTTGAAAGGGATATAGGGAGTCATGTAAGTGATGTTGAACGTGTCAGATATCGAATAATTGCCTATTTCTTAATTCACGCAAGCCAAAGCCGGTTAGCATTCGTACATATCACAACAATATGGTAATGACATTATCAACGATACAACCAAACAGGTTCCTCGAACCAGGGTTGTTCACCTCTCGATGCTTGAACCTTGTAAGTTTTAACAATCTAACTACAAGTGTGTTTAAATTTTTGTCAATTACCGTAAGGCGATTACAATTACGAGAGAGATATTAGATTGCATAAGAGAGATTTTAAGTAGAGCGGTTGAAAAAATCTACCCATACTTGTGTACATAAACTAGTATATTTTCTTCTTTCTTTATTTGCACATGTACCTACTACGTATAATATTATGTTGAGGAAATCGTACTTAAAAAATATTGTCTCCGAAAAAATTAAAACAAAAATCAAATGTAACCGGCGGCTCATAGGAGTCACATAATAATATGTGCATGAGATTACGTATGATGAGGAAAATATGTTTGTAATTCCTAATAAGCTTTTAAATCAAGTCGAATATACTTTATATTTTCATATAGACCTTACTTACATACTTACGTGATGTTAAGTAAATTGCTTATAGAGACAGTAAATTGTTCGAGAAAGTTGTTGAAGATCACATCTTTTTTGCCTAACATTAAACAATGTTAAACTTATTTTTGCATATAATAATCGATCAAAATACCAGTATTGCAAGAGGAAAAAATATATACAAGGAAAATAAAGAATCAAAGAGGCATTGAACATAATAACGATTATGATTAGTCTACTACACTAAACAGGAGTGCTATTCTACAAAATGAAACAGCTGCCAGACAGCTGCCAAGCCGAATATGGCAAGCAAAATGGTACTCTATTACAACTGACAAATTCATAGATGCAGAGATGCAGGCTCGTCGCTGTTTTGCAGAATAGCACGGCTGCACTTTGTTTTATTGTGACCGAACGAATAAAATAAAATAAAAAACGCAGCTTTTTAGTGTATTCTATAAAAGCTCACACTGTCATTAATTGTTTCGTTGATTAGAATTTAACTCCACATAAGGAAAACTCTTAGACGCCTTTTGTTAGAATTGGAGAAACTTCGGATGATCCCAAAGGTGCTGTTGCTATAGGATGGGATGCATGGTCTAACAACTATTGTATGGTAGACAAACTTTTTACTTAGTACAAATTAATAAAACGCAGTTTTTTTAGTGTATTCTATAAAAGCTCACACTGTCATTAATAGGGTATTTGACTCCAATTTTTTTATTACTTTATTATAAAGTAGAATTAAAATAATGACGTGCACTGAAAGAACTAATTAAATCGATCAAATAACAAAAAAGTTATAAGCATTTAAAGATTTGTGATTAGACAGAGATAGCAACATGACATTGTGACGTCACACCGTACCAATGCCATAGTAGCTTCGTGCGGCTTCATACAAATTTTCGTTTTGCGAGAAAGGGATAGAAGATCCCCCCACTCCAAAGTTTAAACGCCTGTAACTTTGTAAATCTTCGTTGGATTTTAATATTTCTTTCACTGCACGTTATTATTTTTATCCTAGTTTATAATAAAGTAATATTTTTTATCAAATTCAAAAGTAGTGTAAGACCCCATTGTTTCGTTGATTAGTATTTAACTCCACATAAGGAAAACTCTAAGACACCTTTTGTTAGAATTGGAGAAACTTCGGATGATCCCAAAGGTTGCTAGGATTGGATGCATGGTCTAACAACTATTGTATTGTATGGTAGACCAACTATTTACTTAGTACAAATATCAGAAACACTACGCACTCGATTTAACGAGCTAAAGGGTTATTTAAGCCATTTTTAGCCACGTGCTCCATTGATATTTCAATTATTATAATAAGCCAATGCGTGCTGGTTGATAACTATAAAGATAATTATTTATTGTAAATAATTTACCTACTTTCTATTACATTTAATTTAATGTATTTTGTATCTTTGATATGAATTCGCTCAGAAGCAGAAACACGATTGGAAGACATTTTCTAGATACATAGATTTACCAAAATCTCAATTTTTCGGAAAAGTTCATCGGAAACTACAATGGAAGTATATTATTTAATTTGTGTTGGTAGTAATAAGCTTACAATTTACAATGACATAAGTATAATCAAGCACAAAAAAGTATATTATTTTTTTTGCAAAATCAAAATATTTTAGGAAACAAACAGAATGGCGACTACGACTTCGTAACAACATTAGCATATATAATAACTTTCAGAATTTATATAAAAGGGGTATATAAGCACATTTCTGACGACCTCCATGGCGCAGAGGACGCACGCTCGAATTCGAGTGGGAGGTCGCGGGTTCGATTCCCGCCACGGGGCCCACTCTGGAATTTTATAATTTCTAAATTGGCTCAGGTCTGGTCTGGTGGGAGGCTTTGGCCGTGGCTTACCACCCTACCAGCAAAGACGTGCCGCCAAGCGATTTAGCGTTCCGGTGCGATGCTGTGTTGAAACCGTTGGGGTGACTTTACTTACCCCTTCCAAGTTAGTACGTTAAAATCTTCGGCTGCATCATCACTTACCATCAGGTGAGATCGCAGTCAAGTACTAACTTGTCATCATCATCATCATCATCTCAACCCCTTTTTAAGTTCCACTGCTGGGCACGGGTCTCCTCTCAGACTGAGAGGGGTTTGGCCATAGCCCACCACGCTGGCCAAGTGCGGGTTGGCGGGCTTCACACACCATCGAGAACATTTTTGTGAACTCTCAGGCATGCAGGTTTCCTCACGATGTTTTCCTTCACCGCTAAGCAAGTGATATTTAGTTTCCTAAACCGCACATAACTCGGAAAAGTCAGAGGTGCGTGCCCAGGATTCGAACCCGCGCATCCTTATGAGAGGCAGAGGTCAGAACCACTGAGCTATCACTGCTTTTTAACTAACTTGTATAGAGTAAAAAAAAATCCTCGGACTTTCCCAATGTTCATCTGTGCGTTTGATTTACCGCATGCAAATCCGAGTTTCTGTGAAGCGGAGGGCGATAAAAATGATAATGAGGCACGAACAACGCCCGCATGCGTGATACTGCCGATACAAAATGACCGATATTATTGTACTCCACATGACAGTGCGCGATTTGCTTTGCTTTGCCAACATTCTACATTGTAGATAATGTGTTTTAAAGCGTGCTGCCCTCATTATGTTCCTGAGATCTATTCACAAGTATCCAAGTATGTATTATATAAAATTTCAGAATATGTGTTGGCTACATTATGCTACCTTGGTAAAGTCGTATTTCATGTCCATGATATTTGAACGCAGTATTTATTTACGTTACTTGATTATATTTTTTTATGTGAAATGGCAATGTTGATTAATATCTACCTATATATATATATATAATCCATACATCGTATTTTATATTTACTATTCAGTTCAATAATTCTTCGTTCGAGCTCATTTAAAAAAGGACATTAATGCAGCATTTATTTTAATATGGGCAAGAGTTTTCATGAAAACGAAAAAATGGAAAGCAACGTGAAGATCTGCCCCTGGATTGTGTAAGAAAAACGTATTCACGTCAACCAATGGGGGGGGGGGGGGGCAGAATTTGCAAACGATTACGTTATCGTTACATCAAATACGTTTTTCTTACGTAATCATATCCTGTGTTGCTTAGAGTCTTACAGCCCATGTGCAAAAAAACACCTTTCATCCTGAAGACTGGACTTGTATCAAAATCGAGGATGAAAAACTTTTTTCATCTCACCCGCTCGGAAAAGCGATCTTTAATGCCCCTTGCATAACAAATAACTATAGTGCCGTGGATTTGATGTCAATTGCCAAGTAAAATGTACCAACGCGCAGAAGCAAAGCTGTATACCTAACTCTTTTTACTCGTTTGTTCGTGAGTTTAACAAATTCGCAGCAATAAAACGCAAAATACGACTGTAAAACTTTCAACAGTCTTTTACGATAGGCAATTAATAAGTGTCCCAAATAAAATACCTAATTGGATATGCAAACCAGTACTTTGTACTTAGCATTAGCAATTAAAGATGCGTACCACGCTCGCCGAAATTTCGTCCAGTTCCTCGACCCGAAGCGTGACGCGCCAACTATCGGCGTAACATTGACATTGCTTACTATACACTTACGTTCTACTTATCTGAGAGATTGAACACATCTCTCTCAGTAATTGAAGAATCTACATGTTTGACGGTATTTCGTATTTGTAGATTAACTTGATTAAGATAAAATAAAACCTAAGTAGGTATTGGACAAGTCAAAAAGCTCGGTGATAGTTCACATATTAATAGTTGATATCAGTGTTCTCTTTGATAAATGGTCATTTGATATTTTGATCATTTGATAAATTAATCTATTAGACCGAAATATTGAACATTCTTTCATTCCCTTTATCAAATAGTAAGGTATTATTTTTTTAGTAAATGGGCTTCCTTTCACTAACTTTATCTTACATTGATACATACTTACAGCAGTTTATTACGAACTTAATCCAAGTAAATTCTGCCATCAGTACCACCAACTTACCTGTAACAAAAACAAAAAACTATAAGTATTTGAAAAGAGAACATTGCAAAAAATTTCAAACAAGAAAATTGAAAACTGTTATCGCTGAATTTCCGCCATTCAGCGTAAACTTAGGTACTCGTATCAAGTAAATGAAAACATTACGGCGCACAATCGGCGTTTTTATCGCGTGAAATTGTATGAATACACGCAAGCAACATTCTGTCACAATGACTGAAAGATTGAACATAAATTCGCGTGCGTTTTTTGTGCCATCGTAAATTCTTGGTTATTTGTACGTGCAAGTACACAATCGCTGGCAATTAGCTAGTTCTCATGAATAAAAAATATATGGCACTTTGAATCGTATATAGCCATTCCATAAGGGTAAAAATGGCACGAAGTTTAAAAGATAAGTAGAATTGTTATTGTTTTTTTGTCTGTCATTTTGGCACTTTTTTGCGGGACATGTCCCGCTGATACGGGTTACTTTAACACGATGATGATAGGGGTTTTGTTAAATTCGGGCTTTAAGGTAACTTTCATATTATTTTCTCTATGTGGTTTTATTTTAAATTTTTTAGGTTCCGTACCCAAAGGATGAAACGGGACCATATTACTAAGACTCCGTTGTCTATCCGAACGTTTGTATGTCCGTCTGTCACCAGGCTCCAATCTCATCAACCATAGCTAAGCTAACTATGTAGGTTGATGAGATTGGAGACAGTTGGTCTGACTATCAAGGTTCGAGAGATTTTCACATACATATTTACTAAAACATCGCAATAATAAAATAATTTTTATTTACATTAAAAATAAATAGTTAAATTATACTAAAAAACACTGTAAGGTGGCTCCCATACAAACACTTTATTTTTTGCTTGTTTTTGAATTTGGTGGAGAGGGGTGTTTACTAGGAATAGGGTCTTGATTGTATATGGAACCCTCAGTCGCGCACTGAGGGTTCCATACCATCAAGCAGCCCAACTCGCACTCGACCAATTTTTTTTAATCCCACAGCGTTCATAGATATAAAGATAATATTTTTATCACTTATAAAATAGGAAAAATACCAGTACGAAGGCTTCTTTGAACTTATAACTGATATGATATTTAGTATTACATAACCGCGAATTGCGAGGCCAGGACATCTGGTGACATTTAGCCGAATTAAATCAAGCGTGACCTTTTGAAAGATGACCCTGTCTACCACAGAGGGCCGTATATCCTGTCTTGTCTGTTACTCTGTGTCATCTCATTCAAGCCATGAATCGTGACCGATTGAAGCTTTATTCTGGAGCGTGGTTCCGTATCTACGTTTCAAGAATAGAATAGCCTTAATAGTCTCGTTAGAGCGGATCTTAAGAATTTTATATATTTTTAATAAAAGTCTGGTCTGGTGAATGCCTTCGGTCTTGTGAAGTTACCACCCTATCAACAAAGATCAACCGCCAAGCAATTTAACCTTTCAGCGCGATGCTGTGTAGAAACAGTTAGAGTACGACATCCATCATCCAACATCTTCGGCTGTATCATACCTTACCATAGGTAATAGGCTACTCCCAAGCCAAGTCGTAGCCAAGTATAGGCTACTTGTAGAGTGTAAAAAAGATTACTTATAATAATTTCTATAAAACCTGTTTATGGTTATCATAGCTCTAATATAATAAAACCTACAAAATATATTATGTACCTATGTCAAATGTATAATTATAATGTACATATTACATATTATGTATTTACAATTTTCATTGCTCGCAACATTAATTTTGATGAAATGGATTTTAAGAACCATAGATTATCTGGAATAAAAAGTAGCCTGTCAGTGCAGCATCATTTGAAACAGTCGAATCGGTTCAGGAGTTGTGTCGTAAAAGAGTTAAGTATAGCAAACAGACAAACACACAAATTTTCGCCTTTATAAAATTAATATGGTCCAATATAAAAGAGTGCGGAACCCTAATTCGTCTCATAGCGTACATGCGTTTGGGTTGCAATTGGCCTCACGACAGCGGTGTCGGGTTATGTTTTTTTTTTCACTGATAAAATTCTCATTTAGCCAAGTTCACCCACTGATATACAAACATAAATACTCAAAGATAACAAAACACAATTACTATTATCTTTTCATTAAAATTACTTTTGTCATTTATATCGCACTTAGTTTTATAAAAAAGCATTCTGATTACGAAGTAGTAAGTAGTATATTATGTAACTTTTTTTCCAATATTTACATGGACCACTGGGCACAAATAAAACCGTATAATAACTGTCGTCTGTCACCTAGCTATATTAAAAAGTACCTACTAAGTATTTAACTTAATAGCAAATACTTAATTTAAGTATTTGGTATTCCGTTAATATAGGGCAGTTTTCCATCAGTATAAAATAAATCTACTCTAATTAGAAATTCTTTACGTCATGCATAAATCATAGTTTCTTGAATAAAAATATCTCCAATTTTAATATTTCAAACCAGAGGAACTTTTAGTTACTTCGAACGATTCCAGACTACATAATGTAGCTCTGCAGGTAATTATTATTTATTGGTTGACAGATTAAATTATAGTTACCTACGTCAAATTCAATGTGACTTTGGCCACCACGGCGGCTAAAAGCGGATTTGCAGGCTTCACACAACTTTAAGAACTTTGGCAGATATGCAGGATTTCCTAGGATGTTTTCCTACACTAGTTAACTAAGTAATATTTATTTGTACAAAGTACTTACATATACCCTCGTCAGTACCAAAGGCCGCTAAATTGTACTCCTAAGTTTGTTTGTATTTAATTTATTTATTTCTTTTTTTATATTTTTATTCTGTGGTGTGCAATAAAGAGTTTATCTATCTATCTATCTATCTACCAACCTGGTCACACAGAAAAGTCATAGATTCGAATGTATTTGACACCGACGGCCTTAACAAAATATACACTTTTTTATAGGTATCTGATTAATGGTTTTCTCCTAATATCCTCATGATTAAATCATTAAGTTAATGCGTCAGCTTTTTAAAATTAGTTGTAAACGAGTCTTACAACTATCGAATATTATATCTTTATGAATATTAAATTAAATCGACAGACGTATGGAGCATCGCATAATCAGCAACTCATTTACTAATGGGCAATCCATAAACAAGTAGAAGACTTTAATCAACTTTCAAATAACTCTAGGCTCTTGTTAAGTTGTTACGATCAGAAACGTAGTCTTCAAAGTCTAAAAAGTGTGTTGTTGGTAGTGATATACTTACCACGCTATTTGAAAGCCTTTTTTCTTTAGACACTGAATGATATTGGAGGAAAGTCTTTTCAGCGATAGACGATATTATAAAAAGGGATTACCTCTTCAGTCACCTATAGTGACATGACATGATATATAGATACATCGTCAATTGATTTATATTTCGTTTTAGAGAAGTATTTCCGAACCAAATATGGCCAGGAGCATAAATTATTATCATATAAGCCCGAATAACACCACAACATGGTCGAAATATCCACGAATTACAAAAGATTTGGTATTTCGAATGTACGGATGTTAATCTAGATTCTAGGGTATTATCCATCTCCATTCCAAGTTTCAGCCAAATCGGTTCAGTAGTTTTCGCGTGAAAGAGTAAGGATATAAAAACATGTATGTACTTGTATGTATGTCCGATTTCATCGTATATAAGATAACACTATAATTTTTTTTGTAAGGAAATTAATTTAAAACTTGTCGCTGATACCGATCTTATCATATCAGTTGAAGTATCAGCTATTTTATCTCTATTTACTAGATAATAATTAAAAGTACGATAAGTTATTAATTCAACAAATGAAATTGAAATAATCTACATAACATGTCATCCTGCATTTTAGAAGGTCTGAATTCATCGGTTCTCCATTAGTTTTATAACTTTTATTTGTAACACGACATTATTTCCTATACTTTATATCTTGAGAGAGTGAGAGTTTGAAATTGAAATAATATGTACTTTCAAAAAAATCCTTATTCTGCTTGGAAGACGGCTAAATTTCAAACTTTTTTGTGAGTGCTGGATTTCAGGATCTATTTTAAGACAGAGCTGAAATTTCCCGTTTAATAGGTACGAAAATCCAGCAGTTTTTTTTTACTTTGAAATTATACCTAACTAGCTTTTGCCCGCGGCTTCGCCCGCGTGAATTTCGGGGTTTTACAAATCCCGTGGGAGTCCTGGATTTTCTGGGGAAAAAACAGCATATGTGTTAACCTAACTTCGGAAACACGATTGGATAAAAATTTATCGCCAAAAAGTTCTCCCAAAAATTGCTCCAAAATCTCCATTTTTCTTATTTCCATCGAAAATTACGATGGACATAATTGTAATTTTTATTTTAATTTATCGGTAAAAAATAATTCCCAAAAACGCTCAGAACGACATTTAAATAACTGGCTTAGTTTTTGAAGTAATTAGGTAAAACAACGTTTTTCTGTTATATTCTTCCACAACGCTGCATACTAACCTAACCTTTTTTTTTTTTTTTTATCGTGGGGAATCCTCATGGATACCCAGTCGCCCGGGGGAGCGGCTGGGTTATGCCGGACTCTTACCGGCTAAACCCCACGGTGTTTCCTCCTCGCACCGTATGACGGGAACACGGGAACGCTTGCGCAAACCTCCGCGAACCCGCCGGTGCCCGGCCGCTTGCGCAGCCCCTCCACGAGGTGGAGCATGGAGCTCCCCTCCAACAGCAAGGCCGGCCAGAAACACCTAAGCCGGCCTTACCTCCTCGGCGCCCATCCGTAAGGCGACGGACCCCCCCGGGACCGCCACCCAGGGGCCGTGGGCACGGGTAAGCCGATACCAGCGAAGCTTGCTCCTGCACTTCGCAGGCATCGACCTCCCATACCCCGCGGCGGATCTGATCTTTGGCTCCGCCGCAAACCACCAAACGGCCGCAGAGGACAGGGAGAACGGCAACAACACACCGACACTCCTCTTCCCCTACGGCCCCGCCGCCGACGCATCTAACGGTGCGCCACCGTTTGGTCGCGGGAGATAGGGCGAGCGGCAACGACACACCGACACGCCTCTCCTCCCGCGACCCCTCCTGGCTGCAGGAGACAGAAAACTCTGTCCCCCGCACCCCTCTTGGACGCATCCAGAGCGGGCCCATCTCCAGGGCCACTCCGAGCGTCCCCTCCTGGATTCCTTTTGGCTTCACCGTGGGGCCCAACCACGGCTACTGAGCCCCCCCATCGCGAATCCATCGGGGGGGATACTAACCTAACCTAACCTAACCCACCAACGTATTCAACAGAGTGAGAAGGACGAAAATAAAATCAACGTATCCGCTTAAGAGTGAAATAATTTCAGAACCTTTACCTTATATCCATTTTCGCATTTATAGCAATATCTGGGTGACCGAGCTTCGCTCGGTAGTTTAAGGTGTTGCGGCCCTACCAGCCCGCGAAATTCAAATTTTATTTAGTTTTTCGCAAATCTTAGACAAACTACACATTGAAGATTTATGACTATGCATTTTGCGGGTCTACTTTTAATGCATCTACATGTTTTTATTAGAAACTTTGCTCGAAAGTTCCCACTCATCTCATATTGGTTCCCGAAAGATAATTTTTTGCAGTTTCAAAGATTTCGAGCTATCGGGAACCAATATAAAGTAAATGAGTATTGTTGAGCAGAGTTTTTGTTAAAAACATGTAGATTCATAAACGTTGTGCCCGCAAAACACATTGCCATTAGCCTTGAATGTATAATTAGCCCACTATGAGCGAAAAACTAAATAAAATTTGAATTTTCGCGCCCAGATGGTACCCATCGCCCTTAACTACTGGCTAATAGATGGCAGCTGCAGGAGTGCTTCGCTCGGTAGTTTAACTACTGGCTAATAGATGGCAGCAAAAATCATATTTTATTATTTTTTTGGTAAATTTGACATTTTATAAAAATGAATCTTAGCTAGATCGATTTATCGCCCCCAAAACCCCCTGTATACTAAATTTCATGAAAATCGTTGGAGCCGTTGCCGAGATCCAGATTATATAGAAATATATATACAAGAATTGCTCGTTTAAAGGTATAGGATAATTACTATCACATAATCTATTGCTCAACTAAAACACATATTTTTAATAGCGAAACAGTTCTAATATCAGAAACTATACAGGAACACCTTTTTAGCATTATTAACCTGTATCCCATTGCTTAACCAAAACACACATTATAAATAGCGAAACAATTGTACTTTCAGAACCTTTATGGGTAGGTACCCATTTCCACATTTATAGCATTACTAATTACTTTACCATATCCCATAGCTCAACTAAAACATACATTGTCAGTAACGAAACAGTATATCGTATAGGTACCCGTTTTCATAGTTATAATATTATTAAACTGTATCTCATTGCTCAACTAAAACACAAAATGCTAATAGCGAAACAGTTGTAATGTCGGAACCTATAATACGGGTACCCATTTTCACATTTATAGCATTATGCATTATTTATAGCATTATATCATTATTATTTATAGCATTATTATCCCATATCCCCTTGTTCAACTAAAACACACTTGTTAAATGCGTACAGTGCTATGTTCAGAACCTACATAATGGCCATTTTCACATTTAGAGTGATAATAGATTCAGTTTTTGCCCGCGGCCCGGCCCCGTCAAATTCGCTTTTTCATGAATCCTAAGGGAAACGTCATTTTCCCGTTATCGTTCCCTATTCCAACCTTTAAACATGCTTTCAAGCAAGTTCGCTTGAACAATCTATCTATAGATGTAGCTATAGATTGCTCTAGAAAATTTGGTAGGTATTTTGAGTATCCCACGGGAACTAAGGATTTTTCCGGGATAAAAAGTAGCCTCTGTTTTAATCCGGGTTATAAGCTACCTATGTTCTAAATTTCAGCTAAATCGGTTCAGTAGTTGAGCCGTGAAGGAGTAACAAACACACACACAAACTTTCGCCTTTATAATATTATATTAGGATTACGTTTTCCATTAAATGAATTTATGATAGCGAATACGTTGAAGCCCTAAAACCAATTATTACACGACTGCCCAAAAAAGGTATGTATGTATGTATGTAGGTATGTATGTATGTGAGTTTCTTTATTCCAACATAACTTCTGAACGGTTGAATAGATTTGGACATATTATGGGGTATCGTTAGAATCCTTACGTCGTTCCGAGTAACATAGGCTATATTTTTTGAAAAAAGTCGTTTTACCACAGGGCAGTCGTATTTTTTAATTATTTTAAATATTTACTTGTTTTATCTAATCACTAAGATTTGGTAGTTTAGGCTAAATAAGCCTTCTAGTTGTAGAAATACTCAGCACAGTTGCGAGATGCAACAAAAATGCGACGCCGTATTTATAAAGTGTTTCAAACTGAAATTACGATTACGACATCCTAAAAGGTCGTTGCCACTGTAAGTCGTTGTACAGAAAATACAGTGTTTGCGGATTACGTACCGCTACGTTGCTAACTTGCTAATTCCGATATTTAGTACTTACCTCACCTTCAATTGTATGACAAATATTGGTACTTATCTCTTCATGGATAAACCTGAGTGTGCTCTTTACAATTATTCCGAATTTCGAGTTCGAAAATGAATTTGTCCAATCGCTTGACAAGCTATTCAAGATATTTTTATTTGGTTTACTGTAAATGCAGGCCCTTATGTTATTAGGTGTGATTCTGAATATTTTTTTGCAGATTATTGGAAAGAATTCCTAGATTTGAACACCTGGATCCTGAGAAATTAGGAACAGTTTAGGTTTTATTCTGTAAAATTGTATTGTATTTAATTAATTATCGTTTATTCTTTGACATAAACGTTGTTTTGCACGTAATATTATATTAATATATGAATAATAATAACAGTCGACCCTTCGATAAGTCAAACATAACATTGTTTACAAATTAATTGCATTACTTATGAGCTACTTTATTGCTGATGTATTACTTATTACGTAAAATTGCACACACGTGTGTGTAACTGTCTAAGCAGAATCACGTGCATCTTATTTTGCTCAAAATCGTCACTTTCACAATTCCAAGTAAAATACATATATTATCCAGTTACCTAGCCAGATTAGGTACAAAGGTAAGCCGTTTCGGAAAAGTTTTGTAACAAACACTAATACGAAAATATTATTAGAAAGATGTAATATCATAATATTTAATATCAATATTAAATATTACACCAAAATTACACACAGATAAAATATAGACAACTCACAACAATCGGTTGTTGTCGTCTACGGTTGCGCGGCCGGAAGCAGTAGGCCAGCGGCGCCACAGGCGCGCGCGCCGGAATCACCAACGCGCGCGGCGGCGCCACACGCGCGTTTTTACTTGGACGACTCAATAAAATGGCCAGGTTCGAAAACGGACATTCATTCGTGATCCAGTAACGCAATCAGCAAGAATTAAGTGAAGAGTGTGTGATTTAATAATGTCGTGATAAAGTGGTGATTATAAACTACTAGGAACAAGTGATTTGGTATCGTATTCAAAGTGTATTTTCTAATAAATAGATAATTAGATAGTCACGCATATTCTGCACGAGTTCTGTAGTAATTAAAGGTTAATTATGATTTTGATATAGATCATGTGTATGACTATATCGTATGTTAATATGTAACGTTGATTAGAAATGTATCAAATAATGAACAAACAATAGATTATGCTATGGAATGTAACTAGTAAAACTAATAAACGTTGTATGTTCTAGAAGGCTTTTTAATATCAGAAGTGCTCACCACGCGCTCAAGAATGTCTCAAAGGGGAAGTGGAAGGCATAAACGTAGGCGGTCATCCAGCTCAGACACGGTAACATCTTCGTCATCTAGTAGCAGCAGTGATGAAAGACATCGTCGGAGGAGGAGCAAGCGACGCCGTCGCCGTTCTCCAAAAGTAAGCCAAAATGTTTTATTATCGTCTGTTATACCTGAATTTGATCCTTTGTCGGATGATGTTGACATGTGGCTTAATGTGGTAGAAGCAAACGCAATTAGTTTTGGGTGGTCAGATAAAATGGTTAAATATCAGGCGTTGCAAAAATTAAAAAATACAGCAAAAACTTGGTACGACTCCCTACAAAAGAATGAAACAAAATGGACGTCGTGGAAATGGAAGGATTGGCGGAATAAATTATCCGACACCTTTCAAATTAAACGAAACACTTTTTTATTGCTCAAACAATTACTAGACACTAAACCAAGTGACGGTCAATCGTTGTATGAATTTTATTTTGAACAAAAAAGTAAAATTGATAAATTACATCTAGGATTTAGTGAAAATGATATTATTTCTATAATTGTCGGTACAATAGGCGACACACAGCTGTGCAATGCAGCACAAGCGGGTAGTTTCAAATATTGCGATGACCTAGCTTCCTTTTTGCACAGTAAAATTCAACATGATTCGGCGAATTCCAACCAACAAACTTTTGATAAAAAAATCATGTCCACTCCCAAAACTCGAGTCGATACGAGGCCGGAAATTAGTCACCCCCAACCTTCTACGAGTAACCAGCTAAATAATAGTAGAAGCCTGCCTACCTGTTTTCGATGTGGTGAGGTGGGGCACAAACGAAATAGCTGCACCGTTAAAGATAATGTAAAATGTACCTTTTGTTTAAAAAATGGGCATTTAGAATTGGCGTGTAGAAGTAAATTACCCAAACCCAAAACGGAAAAAGATCCTGAAGTAAAGTTGGTTTCTTCGGAAAAACAAAAATTTTTCAAAAATGCTTTAGTAGATGACAAACCTTGTACGGCCTTTATAGACATGGGCAGCGACTGCTCCTTAATTGTTCCTAGTTTAATTAACAAACTTGGCCTACAAACGTATGTACTCGACGAACATGTCAATTTGACAGGTTTTACAAATTCCATTACGTTTAAAGTAAACAAAGCCGTTAAATGTAGGGTTAAAATTGATAAAGTTGAACTGATGGTAACCATGTACGTGATAGAATCTCTGTCAGATTGTGAATTATTAATAGGAAGAAACTTTACCGAAAATAAAAATATAATGTATAGTCGAATCGGTGATACCCTGTTATTTGATCATGCTTCATTACAAACTTCAGTGATTGATACCCACGATTTAGACATTTCCGGGGCTGAACATGAAACGGTGTTGAAAAATTTATTTAACAAATACCCACAATGTATTTCGAATGACTTGTCAACATTAGGGAAAACTTCATCTGTGGAATTAGAAATAGACCTGACTACATCGAAACCCGTTTATCAACGTCCTTATCGCATGTCAGAGCAGGAAAAAGTTATTACCCGCGAGATTGTTGAGGACCTGTTGCAAAATGGTATTTTTCGCCCTAGCAATTCCGCTTATGCAAGTCCTGCATTATTAGTCGATAAATCTTCTGGGGAAAAACGCCTATGTATAGATTATCGCCAATTAAATAAAATTACGGTAAAAGAGAAATACCCCATGCCAATGATAGACGACCTTATTGATAGACTACGCGGTTGTTCTTATTATACATCACTAGATTTAAAAAGTGGCTATTACCACATCCCTATTAAAGAACGGGATATCCACAAAACGGCATTCGTTACCAGTGATGGTCATTATGAATTCACACGCATGCCTTTTGGTCTATGTAATGGACCCGCCGTTTTTCAAAGATTGATGAATACCATTTTAGGAAATCGCCGTTTTGGCAAAATTATATGCTATATGGACGATCTACTTATTGCTACAGATAGTCTGGCTGAAAATATTTCGTGTCTGGAAGAGATTCTAAAAATTTTGTCAGAGCAAGGGTTAACGTTAAATATAAAAAAATGTTCGTTTTTCCAAAAGAAAATAAACTTTTTAGGGTACGAGATTTCTGAAGAAGGAATCCGCCCTAGTCCAAAAAAAATTAATGCAGTCCAAAACTATCCAATACCAACTAACGTTCATGAGTTGAGACAATTTTTGGGTCTGATTAATTACTTCAGAAAATTTATTAAAGATTGTGCATTACTAAGTAAACCTCTCACAAACCTGTTGAAAAAAGACGTTACTTGGTGCTGGAATGCCGAACATGATGAAGCAGTTGTTAAATTAAAGAATGCATTAGTTAATAATGCAGTGCTTACCATCTTTGACCCTAAAATGCCTACCAATTTATATACCGACGCAAGTCGGGACGGCTTAGCCATGATTTTAATGCAAGTTACCGAAAACGGTGAGAAACCAATACATTTTTACAGTCGCCAGACTTCACGTGAAGAAAAAGCTTATCATTCTTTCGAATTAGAGTTATTAGCCATTGTGGTCGGGTTAGAAAAATTTAGGCACTATTTACTGGGATCAAATTTCAAAATTATTACAGATTGTAATGCTGTTAAACATGCTTTAACAAAGAAAGATATTATACCTCGTATAAGTAGATGGGTGTTACGCACGCAAGAATTTTCATTTGAGATTGTTCATAGGGCAGGTACTCAAATGCAACATGTAGATGCATTAAGCCGGAATCCCGTTAAGGTAGCGACTGATGTTGACTCGTTTCACATAAATAATATCACGGAGGGAGATTGGTTACTATCCGTACAACTTCAAGACCCAAGCATCTGTAGTATTCGTGACATATTAAAATCAGGGGAGGCCGAGCAACATAAACAAATATTTGATAATTATGAACTGTTGGGTAACAAAGTTTATAAACGTACTGAATATGGACGACGATGGCTTGTACCCAAACAATGCATTTGGCAAATCATAAGATTGAATCATGATAATGTCGGACACTTTGCTGTTGACAAAACTGTTGAAAGAATTCGATCATTGTACTGGTTTCCGCGGTTGAAAAATATTGTAAAAAAATATATAAAAAACTGCTTGAATTGCATTTACTATAAAAACATCCATGGTAAAAAACCGGGTCAGTTATACCCAATTCCCAAATATGCACGACCGTTTCACACCTTGCATTTAGACCATTTAGGACCATTTGTAGAGTCAACACAAAACAAACGTTATTTGCTAGTAGTAGTAGATGCGTTCACAAAATTTGTTTTCATAGCCGCAACCAATGATACAAAAAGTAAAAGAGTCATTAATGAATTGGATAAAATATTTAAAATCTTTGGGAATCCAAAACGGGTCATATGTGACGCAGGTAGTGCATTTACTTCAAAATCATTTACTAAATACTGCGAGAATAAAGCAATTAGACGCCACATAATAGCAACGGGTGTACCACGTTCTAACGGACAAGTAGAACGATATAATAGCACAATCCTAGAGGCCCTTCGTAGCATGGGCGCGGACACAGATAACGAAAAATGGGATCAACATATTGATAAAATTCAACAAGGTATTAACAGCACGATTAATAATACTACGGCAGCAGTACCGAGTGAAGTCTTTTTTGGTTACCGATTACGAATGAATGGAGACATAGATTGCAACAACGAAGAACAATCATTGGATGTAACCGCATTAAGAGAACAGGTAGACTCTAAAATAAAGTTGAGCGCGGTAAAACAAAAAGCTGCTTTTGATTCGAAACGAAAAGTTGCACCCAATTATCAAATTGGTGATCTTGTAGTTATTAAAGTTCCTAGTGGTTCAAATGACGGACAGAGCACTAAACTCATGGCACAGTTTAAGGGACCATTTCAGATAACCGAAATACTGGGTCACGACAGATACAGAGTGCAAGATATGAGAGGATCGGAAAGAAGTTCGAGGACTTATAATGGGATAACGTGTGTGGAAAATATGAAACCTTGGATTCGACTCGAGAACAGTGAGTTATAAAGTCGGATGTTGTCAAGGTATTATTTTGATTTTTATTTTCATTACTAAGCTCTACTTAAACATTAGTAGCTGTTTTCTTGTCTAATGTATTTGCTTCGAACACAAGATTTACAGTGTGATGCGAAATTGTACCAGATATCCGAGTGAACACTGGTACACTGGTATCAGATATCCGTAGTGAACACTGGTATAATGGTAAACATGAGCCATTCGCGACCCTAGGTGGCGGGTCTATACACGCTCAAGTTGACGAGTTGCCATTCAAACTGTAGTATCTTGTGTTTGGTTTTAAAAAGGAAGGCCTAACGGAATAATGGATATTCTGAATTCAATGTACACATTCAGAATGATCCTAAGATGTAATCCAATTTTCTAAAAATTATCTTGTTGTTCTCAGCAATAACATCAGACAACACGCGATTCGGGACGAATGCGTGTGCAGGAGGGCCGGATGTTGTCGTCTACGGTTGCGCGGCCGGAAGCAGTAGGCCAGCGGCGCCACAGGCGCGCGCGCCGGAATCACCAACGCGCGCGGCGGCGCCACACGCGCGTTTTTACTTGGACGACTCAATAAAATGGCCAGGTTCGAAAACGGACATTCATTCGTGATCCAGTAACGCAATCAGCAAGAATTAAGTGAAGAGTGTGTGATTTAATAATGTCGTGATAAAGTGGTGATTATAAACTACTAGGAACAAGTGATTTGGTATCGTATTCAAAGTGTATTTTCTAATAAATAGATAATTAGATAGTCACGCATATTCTGCACGAGTTCTGTAGTAATTAAAGGTTAATTATGATTTTGATATAGATCATGTGTATGACTATATCGTATGTTAATATGTAACGTTGATTAGAAATGTATCAAATAATGAACAAACAATAGATTATGCTATGGAATGTAACTAGTAAAACTAATAAACGTTGTATGTTCTAGAAGGCTTTTAATACGGTCGACCTTCACCCGTCGACGGGTAAGCGTCCCCAGCCGTGAAAACAAGTGTATTATTAAACTTTGCACGTGCATACAGCATAACCTTAACCATCTATAGTGGTTATAAATGTGTTGGTTTGCTTGTTCTCCTATAGTTACCTACTTCCACAACCAAATAGCAACACGATTCGATGGTTTGCATGGGATAGACCGAAAATTCTCGAAAATTCTGAGACATTCATTTACCAGAGTATACATTAACTCCGGGAAAAGAGAATAACACATTATAACGGTGAATTTTTTGTACTTTACCTATATGTGTGTGAATATTTGTTTCTTCTTCAAATTTTAATTTATTTATTATCAATTCAAATACAATTAATAAAAACTGAATATCTAAAAAAACACTGAAAAAACCACCGAGGTTTGTCCTCAGTGTCTAAATCTGCAACGATCAGGTAACTAAAAAACTAAATGTTAACCTTTAGGCTAGAATATGTTAAGGAGATGTACTGTTCCCTGGATTATCACTGAGGCTAATATTATCCCGGAAAATTCGTGGTTCTGGTGTAGGGATTTGTGCAAAATCGAATTTCACAAAGGCGGAGTCGTGGAAAAAAGGTGATGGATGGCTACAAATCGAAATACACGGACAAAGTTGCGGGCAAAATCATTATTAGCTGTCAACTGATAAACTTTACTGTTATAAGTACCATTATGTTTGGAAATAAGCATTTATCTTATCTATTTTTTCGATAATAACCAATTATTTGTTTGAAATTTCAAGACTTACTTTACTTTAATAAACGTTTCCATATTATAATTAAGTAAATTTACTCTATTTCGCTAAACTCTACTTCGGTATATTTCGACAATAGATACAAATATCAAGATACGCCCATCCGAACATTTTACGTAAACCTTCTTCATACAAGAAAATGTTGCGCCATCTGTGGAAACTCCAGCGAAAAACTTTTTTTTTTATCTATGTCTATGGTCACCTTGCCTGCAATGCTGCACAGGTTGTAGAGGTAACCTTGTTCGGGAATCGGACGTACTTCCTGTTTTAATCGTATAAATTAGTGGTAAAAAAGTTAGTGGCATACCGATATAATTTAAATGTATTTTTACTAACAATTCAGAATTCATCAGTGATCGCTAAACATTTTCTTTAATAAAATATGAGAAACTTTTATGTTAAAAATACATTTTATTTTTAGTATAGATGAGTTTATATGAGGTCAGTACCTGTATAGAGGTATTATGAAATTGCGGTACAGCTGATTCTTTTAGCTTTCGCAGTCCAGCTTTTGAGATAACAAAATCCTCGTCACTAAAATGAGCAGAGCATACTCTTGTGTTTTTAGTGGGCTTAAAATAAGGCTGATTTTCTTGTGTCCTGATAATGCGACTCCAAATCTCTTCACGTATGGGATCTCTTGGAAATCTGTAATAATACTGTCTGAATGATTTAACTTTTGACCACGAGCAAGTACTACACATATTGAATTCAGCTTGTTAGTAATTATGAAAAATAATACTTTATGAAATTTGACCAACTTCCACTGGCAGGATTCTTTTTCAATGTATGTTGCTTGCACATATAAAACTTAGTCGATTCACAGTAAAAAAATGCTATGGATTTTTGAGCAGAACTCAAGCTTGACTAAAAAAAACTATAAAATATTTTTACATTTAAAATCGGTTCCATGTATCCTAATAGAGTTTGCCTGTATCTCTTAGTTATAAAAGCACCTAAAATACCAAGATGTTCTTGGACGGAAAATGTTGGGTATTTCTGTCATTAAAATTAATAGCGCTTGTTCCACGACTTATTAACTTTATATTTTGTCTAATATTAAATCTTACTTCTCTTCGACTAATATTGTTTTGAAGAAAAACGTGGAACATTGAAAAAGCCTCACAGCGAGCAACAGCTGATTGTTAATAAATACAGAAATAAAAAGCACGCCTATAAAAATAATCATGCAGATATATTTAGTATACTTAATAAAATTAATCTAAGTTCCTGAGACAAAAATAAAACAAATAAAAATGACGTCTTTACAAAGTCACTTCGGAAATGGCAGTTCGGTACTAATTATTGAATATCAAAATAACTTTTTTAAAATAACTATTTATATTATTAATATGCAAGAACAATACAATATGTGTGATCTTATAATATTTAAGTGGTTATTATGTGGCTATTGGATTGCCATTTACAATTGGTAAGTACATAATAATTTATTTCCAACAAACTCATGTAATATTACTAGATGTTACTTACCGATGATACGTTATCCCATGCTCCTTTTTAAATTTAAAACTGCAATTTTTGCAGCCTTTTACAATGCAATTAGGAATTTTGATGTTTTTTACTTAAATTTCCCACTAAGTTATATTCCATTTTCCCGCTACTAAGAATCTAATATGGCGGAAACCGTCTCCATGGAAACGTGCTGTTAGCGTCATTATCTGTGGCGGGGACCGCGGTCTACTGACTACTGACGCCAGGGGAGGTGAAAATAGTCATTCTTGCTCCCATAAACTGGCGACATTTTTTCGTGCGGTCCGCCAGGTCTATAGTATAGAGTGTCTTTGATTTCGACCCATTAATTTTCTTTCAAAAGACAAAGATTTATATATATATCTTCCTTGAAAGTCAGGTAAAACGCATCAGAAGTGGGATGAATAACACTTTAATGTTATAGAAAAGGTATCTCTAATAACATCCGAAAGTCTGACGAACTCGGGTTTTTTTTGAGCTATAAATGAGAATTATTCCATCTATCGCCTGTCTTTTTAGATTTTGAGCTAACGTTGTAAAATAATTCCCTCTATCGCATATTGATTACATCACAGATCAGAGAAGTAAGTTAATATCGAGACAAGGATTACATCAATCAAAGTTGATTTGAGAAATTTCTCAAGGGAACCTCTCAACGACTGAGATTATACCATCAGTATGTAGAAAGACTATTGTTATATGAGAGAATTGTTTACACACTGACTGATACTTCATACTATGCTATGAGAGTGAAACTAAATCAATATGTGCTTTACTGTTGTCGGTCTGCCTAGAGAAGGCTCAATCACGACTTGATTTATTTTAAACAATGCAGAGAATTTCTATGAAATACAATTACTCTAAGCAGAGGCGGATTAAATGTAGAGAGCGCCCTAGGCAAGCACCTCATGGGCGCCCCCTAGCAGCCATATCAAAAAGTTTACTAACTTCGAAAGCACGAGGAATCGTCTCATTGCATAGCTGGTAGCTACAAGTTAGTGTTTACTATAGTTGGTGATTATACTATCTCGACCGAGTGAAGAACATCATTTGACACTTTTCTATATTAAAGAAGAGGCGGTTTCGGTCACTCCAAATAATATTAGTAGGGATAACTTAACCTAACTATGCGAACAACGAAAGTGACATTCGGGCTTATTAAGCTCGGTGGACTGTTACCTGGTACTACCAGGTAACATCACATCGACTACCAGGCTGGTAGTTGATGTGATTAATGAATTGCAGTAAAATGACAAATTACTTTATTGTTATAGTGCTTCACACACTAGGTATAATTTTATAAATGAAAAGTGTATCAAAATTAACGCTACTAACGGGAAAATAGCGCTACCTACCTAGGTGGTGGTCACGGGTTCGAATCCCGTTGGTAGCGTTAGTTTTGATACACTTTTCATTTATAAAATGACAAATTGTTTGTCGGTTTGGGACTGAATTCTTTAAGGTACGAAAAATCACATAAAAGGTAAAAAAGGACCTCTGCAAGGTTCTGGCAACACTGCATAAAACTGAAAACCACAGATAATATAATAATAATAACATGATAATATAAAAATAAAAAAAAGTTTATTTGCCAATTTCTTGAATCTGATCACGAAACTAAATATTATCTAATTAAGTTTAAGTGTAACTTATATAAAAAAACCAGCCAAGAGCGAGTCGGACTCGCGCACCGAAGGTTCCACACTATAAAAAAGTAAAACATTGAAAGAATCACTTTTTTCGACAGTTTGCCCAATTAATCAAAAACTATCAGGCATAAAAATAAATAAAAATCGGTTTTAGAATACACAAGTAACGCCCTTTCATATGATACCCCACTCAATATTGTTTTCTCATTTTGAAATTTTGACAACCCGGTTTTCCCCTCTTTTTAAATTTTTTATGATTACAATGACGGCGCGCCACAGTTATCTACAACTATTCCAAATTTCAGGTTTATATCTTTAGTAGTTACTGAAATAATCGAGTGTGACAGACGGACGGACGGGCGGACGGAGAAAGTCTCACCATAAAGGTCCCATTTTTACCATTTTGGTACGGAACCCTAAAAAATAAGAAGTTTAAAGCAACTGCATACTTGCCATACTAAAAAAATATACAATTTTATTTAAAGTTTCAGCAATGGCAATTTTTGCCCCCTTAGGTATTCAATTACTTGTATAAGAGTTTGCACCGCCTGGTCACTGACGACAATGGCACAACCATAACAACGCGAGCGGGACTCCCGCCCCGGGGCCCCGCGCTCGCCGGGGGAACACATGAATGCGGAGCCCGCCGCCCTTGTAAATGTATTTCGATTAGAATTGAAAAAGTGCGTTTTGTTTTATCATAATACAATATTAATATAGTATTCAATGGTTTTGCATAGACACGAAGAATTCCGAAACGCAAACTCTCACCGATCCAACTCTACATGCGCGCGCGATCGTGATGTACCTAAGGGCCGCGCCGCGCGCGCCCCTTTGTAACCTCGCGCCCCTAGGCACGTGCCTAGTTTGCCTTTAGGTTAATCCGCCATTGACTCTAAGGAATCATAACAACTCCGATTTTCTGGAAATACTAGCATATAAAAACAGGACTGTCCCAATTTGATCCATGCAACATTAAGATGCCATCAATAAAATGAGTCTATCTGAAATTGAGATACTTGACGGTGCCGTCATATTCCATGGAACAAAAATGGTAACACCCTTTTTTTTCATGGATCCAATGTTTAAGGGCGATGGGTAACATCCGGGCGCGAAATTTCAAATTTTATTTAGTTTTTCGCTCATAGTATGCTAATTATACATCGAAGGCTAATGGCAATGTATTTTGCGGGCACAAAGTTTATGCATCTTCATGTTTTTAACAAAAACTCTGCTTAACAATACTCATTTACTTCATATTGGTTCCCGATAGCTCGAAATCTGGGAAACTGCAAAAAATTATCTTTCGGGAACCAATATGATATGAGTGGGAACTTTCGAGCAAAGTGTCTATTAAAAACGTGTAGATGCATAAAAAGTAAGCTCGCAAAATGCATTGCCATAAATGTACAATGTGTAGTTAGTGTAATATTTGCGAAAAACTAAATAAAATTTGAATTTCGCGGGCTGGTAGGGCCGCAACACCTTAATGGCGTAGTACCTTACAAGCAAGAGTGGCGCTTGATTCAGTAGGTAAATAAACTAACGTTCTATATGATCACTCAGGTACTTGTAACAATCGTATAAGACATATTTTTCTGATAATAATGTTATCCTTATTCATAACAGCTTACAGGAAAATACGGCTTTTATCGCGGGGAAGACCACTGTTCGAGAATCAAAAGGAATAATTAATATAATGTACGTACGGTTTTCTCACTAATAAAATATGATAATATAGAGATTGCGATTTGTGAGTGAAAAACAATGACGGCAGTAAATACCTACTTAATTGCATGAAGTCATCATGAAGTAAATACTTTTGATACCAACTTAATTTTTTACCTATCTGTGACGCTACAGTTAAAACCGTTGGTAAAATGAAAAATCCCACCAAAAACATTCTGTAAAATACTAGCCAAAGTCAAAATGGAGCTGCTTGTTTATCTCTAAAAAGTACTGAAATCTAGACAAAGTCGTGCCAAGTCTAAGGTTCCTTACTGCGATTTCTTTATTATTATAGTTAATGTTGCGTGACTTGGCCGTTGAAGGGTACACAAGGGTTCAAACCAGGTGCTCCATGACACCATTGCACCAATCTGTCGCCAGAATTCATCGTCAATGAGTAGCGGTTCTTGGTCTTCAACGGCCAAGTCACACAACATTAACTATAATAATAAAGAAATCGCAGTAAGGAACCTTAGACTTGGCACGACTTTGTCTAGATTTCAGTACTTTTTAGAGATAAACAAGCAGCTCCATTTTGACTTTGGCTAGTATTTTACAGAATGTTTTTGGTGGGATTTCACTTCTTTTTGTAGAAACTTCAAAATATTACAAAATATTTCTGTCCGTTTTTCTAGATACATTAACTGCATAAATAACTTTGTAATCTCATATAATTTATATGGAATTACAAAGTTATTAATGCAGTGATCACCAGGTACTCCAGATCTTCGATTATCCTAGTTTTTATAGTTTTCCCTTTATGTGGCCATTAAACCCTAACTCTGTACCAAATTTCAGCTCTCTGAGTTTATGGGAAGTACTAGTTCTATTTTGATGATCATGAGTGAGTCAGTCAGTCAGTCAGTGTCGAAAATGCGAAACTTTGCTTTCGCATAACTTCGGAACTATATGACCTACAGACTTGAAATTTTGGGTTTTAAGTATGTGATTATAGCTTACTGGATAGCGAAAATTTCAGCGTTCTGGTCTTATCCAGAGGTTCTCAAATAGGAGCCCGAAAATACGGCGAAATGGTTCCTGTAAAGATGGTACGGCAGTTTTGCTTCGCGCTTTGACTTTGGCGGGGGCACTGCCGTGCCCCCTGACAAGTCACACAACATTCTTGGTCTTCAACGGCCAAGTCACACAACATTAACTATAATAATAAAGAAATCGCAGTAAGGAACCTTAGACTTGGCACGACTTTGTCTAGATTTCAGTACTTTTTAGAGATAAACAAGCAGCTCCATTTTGACTTTGGCTAGTATTTTACAGAATGTTTTTGGTGGGATTTCACTTCTTTTTGTAGAAACTTCAAAATATTACAAAATATTTCTGTCCGTTTTTCTAGATACATTAACTGCATAAATAACTTTGTAATCTCATATAATTTATATGGAATTACAAAGTTATTAATGCAGTGATCACCAGGTACTCCAGATCTTCGATTATCCTAGTTTTTATAGTTTTCCCTTTATGTGGCCATTAAACCCTAACTCTGTACCAAATTTCAGCTCTCTGAGTTTATGGGAAGTACTAGTTCTATTTTGATGATCATGAGTGAGTCAGTCAGTCAGTCAGTGTCGAAAATGCGAAACTTTGCTTTCGCATAACTTCGGAACTATATGACCTACAGACTTGAAATTTTGGGTTTTAAGTATGTGATTATAGCTTACTGGATAGCGAAAATTTCAGCGTTCTGGTCTTATCCAGAGGTTCTCAAATAGGAGCCCGAAAATGCGGCGAAATGGTTCCTGTAAAGATGGTACGGCAGTTTTGCTTCGCGCTTTGACTTTGGCGGGGGCACTGCCGTGCCCCCTGATATTTCGCTCACTAAAAGTAAAAGCCCACAGATACTAGTACCTAACTGTGAATAGTTAGCACACTTATGAAAAGACAATAATGGTTGGTTAGATGAATTTCTTGGAACGCATGTTTTTGCATCTGCTTCTTTATGGGAGGTGATCGCTGTAATGAATGTACTTTATTCACACGTAGCTGCTAATGTTGGAGAAAGTAAAGCTGTTGAGAAGTGACGATCTTGTGAGGTACAAGCTTTAACATAGGTGACGGTTTCATCGCGATAAGATAGTTGTTGGTATTCGGATATTATACCTTTTTATAATTTTCAGATTTCAGACTTCAGAAGCCTTTTTTGATAGTTTCGACGGGAGATTCTCTAGGTATAAGTATCTTAAATATGAGCATCATGCTCAATCAATAAGTGACTTTTGCTTAGGTATATTTAAGTGATCTGCGCTTTGCTGTTTCTGAAAACAAAATCCTTGACAGGCAGACAGAATATGGGATAGAGCCTATTCTTAATATGACCACACAATGTACTTATAAGTAAGTAAAAGTAACCCACAGCAGATCTGACCTAAGTGTAGCCCATTTTTCTCTCAGCATATATTTATAAACGAAAGGTAGACGAAAGAACACAAACTAAAACAAAAACAGAAAAGTTTCCTTTTCCAGTTATTAGGTTGAAACTATCATATTCATAAAAGCAAGTTTGTTAGGCCTTAGTATGTGTCATAGATTTAGTTTGTTCTTTATAATCTATGGCACAGACCAATGATGTTTTATAATCTGTGGTGGACTTGTGGTGGTCTGTGCAAATATGCTGTCGATGATTCATTAATTAAACCAAGCTTGAAAATATGGTTACCGGTTTTTAATTTATATTCCCAAATAACATTACAGTATGTACATAATTTTCCGTCATTTTTCTAATGTCTGATATGGATATTATTCACATTGTGGTGTTAAAAGTGCGAAGTGTGGGCTGGGCTTGTACGACTAAGCTAAGAGGGAGGAGCGAAGACTCAAGATAACGGTGTTCGGAACTTCCGAGCACCGTTCGGATGTTGGAATGCCGCTCCAACAGGTGGTTTCAATGGGTCCCATTCAGACTCGCTGGCGACTTGTTGATGCGCTACTTTACACATATACATATACATTATACATAAGCAAACAGTTTTGATGCGGCATTGGTGACACCATTACAGTTTTGTTATGCTTGTTTTTTAGGACGATGCTTCGAACGGGGAAAGGTGCAAACATAAGTGAATTAAGTGTCATTTACGAGTAAAATTAATAACGTAGGTATTTGTCTTACCAGAGCTGTCATGATTTTTATAGAGCTCATATCATATTTGTATCTCGGTCACAAACAATCCTGGATGCGATAGGATAGAATAAACCAGACACAGACAAGTGCCTTTTGAATTGGTATTTGATTTACAATAGATTCGTTACGGGATGCAGATGTTGATATGTTCTTATTCCTATACTATGCTTCTAACTTCCGTTTGTTTCTTAGATGAAACAATAAAGAGGAAACAATGAATACTTACCTATTTTACATACAAAATTAGTTTTAAGTACGATATTATCTTATCGAGTTTCGTGTAACCTTTTTAAAGTACGATATCACAAGATACATTTATTGTCGTTTTATTCGTATCAAAGCGATAAGATTAGACGCGACGAAGCTTTCAGCCAATCATGACATATTTCAATCATTAATTCAAACTGATATCCACTTACAAGGAATCGTCCATGAATATCTATCCACTGAAATATCTATTAATATAAAATACCAAAACCCAACATGTATAATGGTACTTAATAATATTATCAACAGTTGAAAATTGTAAAAAGATGGATGGTGTGAAAATTAAAACAGTAGGTATTCTTAACACCATTCTACGAGGGAGGACTTACTTAGATTAATTAGTTGGTATCAGCTGTGGTAAGACAGTATAATTAAAATTTTCAATCAAATAAACATAAGACAATTACTCAAGTTTTTATAAAACCGCAGAGATTTACGCCGTATTATGGTAATGGATTACACGGAGCCACCATCGACAAATAGATGGGCTTGTTCGCAGGGCTAATGTAATCAAGATGGCGTCAATTATGATTAAAGGTTTGCGATACCGGAACCATCACTACCCGGCGTGATCAACGAGTCACGAATTAAATATGAATACCTAAAAAATGTATGTACTACTCCTTTGTACTTATAAAATGTGATGCTTATTGGCCATATAATGATTTTGGAAGAATAAAGACGATTAAGTACTTAATAAATCACTCAACATATGACAATTTGGACTTTATAGATAATATATATATATGAAAGAAGCCATAACAAGCGTCTAAAGACGAGCAATTCTTGTATGTATTACATATTGTATGTATCTACCTACGCGTTTAATTCATAACCTCAAAAGAGATCCCTTGCATTCTTGAACGACACTCTTATGTCCTAGGAAACTTGTGAAAATGAAAATGAAAATCTTCATTCTTCACATAGGCCTTAATAAAAGGCTCTTCTGAAAAGTCAAAACGAGAAGAATACATAATACGTTGTATAGTTGTTTATGTATTTGTTTTATCATTTCTTACGCTCCCATTAGTGATACGTAAGTATAAAGAATCCACCCGGAAGAAAGTCTTACTCGCAACTATGTGGCTAATGCGTGCGAATCAACCCTTTACGTGATTAAGTTGAAAACAACGTAACTAAAGTGAAGGTTGTTCAATACTTTGCGTTGTCACGTAAATAAAATTAAAAAAGTACCACGTATACTATGGTAAGTGACCATCCCCCGAGTAAGATGGGGGTTTTGATATGGTAAGTGAAATTTACTGACATACATATAAATGTCGCCTTTGCTCTATCGTGAGATACAAGCACAACCAATTACCTATTATAATCAGAAACAGATACATCTAAAATAAACCAAAAAATAATGAAGGGATTAAGGAAAAAATGAGCAATTATGTAGCAAGCTGTGATTAGAATTTAATAATTTCTGTTACAATAACAAAAGATTGAGTGCGAGCCACAACCAATTTGGAAAGATTATTTTTTGTTTTTCTTTTGATTTACTTTCATATTACTTTATATTACTTATAGTAGATTATATTTATTGCGTTGAAAGAAGAGTCTACAATACAATATTATGTTACCGGAAATCCAAAATTAATTTTTAATACAGTTGTATGGTATGGCGCACTTTCAGAGGCTGTCATTAGTATTCGAAAGTTAAATCTTACGCACAGGCATCTTACTTTTTCGTGGTCGTAACTTACTTTTACAAGCTCGATCATTACTTTTGCAAAACGTTTGATACCAAGGAGTTTTCATTGTACAATAAAATGGGATGAACATTGGGATGGGATGGACACAGGAGGAATTTTTTTTTCGTTTTCTTTTATGTTATACCTTTTATCTTTAATCTTTTATCTTTTTATCTTTTTATCTTTTTATCTTTTTATCTTTTTATCTTTTTATCTTTTTATCTTTTTATCTTTTTATCTTTTTATCTTTTTATCTTTTTATCTTTTTATCTTTTTATCTTTTTATCTTTTTATCTTTTTATCTTTTTATCTTTTTATCTTTTTATCTTTTTATCTTTTTATCTTTTTATCTATTTATCTTTTTATCTTTTTATCTTTTTATCTTTTTATCTTTTTATCTTTTTATCTTTTTATCTTTTTATCTTTTTATCTTTTTATCTTTTTATCTTTTTTATCTTTTTATCTTTTTATCTTTTTATCTTTTTATCTTTTTATCTTTTTATCTTTATCTTTATCTTTATCTTTATCTTTATCTTTATCTTTATCTTTATCTTTATCATTATCTTTATATTTATCTTTATCTTTATCTTTATCTTTATCTTTATCTTTTATCTTTTATCTTTTATCTTTTATCTTTTATCTTTTATCTTTTATCTTTTATCATTTTATTTTTTATCTTTTATCTTTTCGATTGCGAATTCGAAGTCGCCTTCGATTTCGATCTTCGATATTTTATTTAAGGTAAAAACCAAACAAGATGGAAATTGGCCCCCAAAATCTTGAGCAAACATATTATCTCTTTGATTTGTTTTTAACCGACTTCAAAAAAAGGAGGAGGTTCTCAATTCGTCGGAATCTTTTTTTTTACTAATTCTCACAACTGTATTGAAAAACGTCGTGTGATACACGGGTGTATAGGTTTTTGCAAACTCGTGACATTAAAAACCCTCGCCTTCGGCTCGGGCTTGTTAATGACAGCTCGTTTGCAAAAACCTACTTTCCACCCTTGTATCACAATGTACTATTTTAAAGCATGCTACAATCCGAACATCATTCATCAATTTATTCAATCATCATTCAATTGTACCTACAAGAAAAAGAAAAGGTAAAATTGAATGCGACAAAAAAAATTTGGAGGAGCTATATTTTATTATTAACTATTAATTTTAAGCCAGACTACATTAACATAATGATTACCATAACTGGATTCGCGACTTTGGCATTTTTGTGACATTTGAAATCGTACGATTTTGTTACTACGAGAAAATGGAAATTTTACTTTAGTGTTCTAGAAGATATAAAAATTTACATTAAAAATATATAGCGTTGATAAAATCTTCGGTAACTCTTTTTCTAAATCTATCGGGCTGGACAAAAATGAGTCAAAACCTGGAAAGCTGAAATTCATGAGAATGACTTTTGAAATATTCTCATTTAGTGTTGTCTGGTATCCGGATAAAGCCGGACTAAGTTAGTATTTATGATTGCGTGTCCGGTTTGTTCGGCTTTTGTCAGGCTTAATGCATTTCGCATGCAATCACATGTACAGATTTGGTATGTGTATATTATTATGTAACTCGTTAGTGCGAGCTAACTGAAAACACCAAGTGATGGGTGACATCACAGATAAAAATATAAAAGGAGTTTTATTTTAACATATTTCCCATGTTAGTAATTGACATATACCCTGGACAGGGCGGACGGCGCGAAAAAATGTCGCCAGTTTATCGGTGTCAACAATGCTTGTTTTTCCACCAGCAGTAGAAACACGCTGTTGTTCGCTCAGCAGCCATCTATAAAACTTTGACAGGTGGCGTTACTGTTTGCTTTTACGAAAAAGGTTTACGTAAATCGTTCGGATGGCCATATCCTCAGGTTTTTTATCGGTGGTGTCAGTATAATAATTCACTGATCAAAGAATTTAAAATTATTTGTATTACTATTATATCTACAAGGAAGCTGACTAGTGTGTTCATGACAATAATTTATAGGCCATTTAATAGGTTCCGTACATGGCGGTTACCAGCTATGACTAACATAACCAGGCACCGAATACCAACGGAGTCAGTCGCCATTGTGGTGCGTGGACTACTCGACATCGATATCGATACGACACGGACGTCCGTTCCGGCCCTAATTCGGGCATCCCGTAACTCGTGACGACAACTTTGTTTAAAATACATATATTATTTAGGGACTGTAGGGCTAACTAATATAAGATTTAAAGATACTAGATAATAAAGACATGTAAGATAGTATGTAAGATATGTAAAAATGTATGGAATTAAATAAAGCTTTTATTATTATTATTATAGGGCTAACTAACAGCAGCTGAAAATTAGTATTAAACAATTTTTTATTTGACATCTTACAATTTGGAATTAGAGTGAATATCGGAGAGACCTAAGGACCAGGATTTCCGTAAGAAAAACAAATTCATCGCAATCGTAATCGTAAACATATTCTGCTCTCCCATTGGCCGAATCCGTTGATTACATTTCTGTGATTGATCACGTGACTTACCCATTACGATTGTCAATATTCCAATTTTCATACATTTATCAGTTTTCCGAAGCGTAAGTGCAGAAAGAGAATCAATTTAAAGCAAAATGGTGAAGGAGTCCTTTATCCTTGGTACTTGTAAGCGATGGGGCCAAGAGCTGCGAAAAAAAAACACTATTGTGTTCAAGAGTCCGACCGTCGAATCGAATCTTTCTAAATCGGCAGTCGGAACAGGAAAAGTCAATACTCTCAACAAAATCTCTATTTCAATTTAATGTGTCATTGACCCTCTTCACAGGTGCGGGCGCGGTCGGAGAATGTGTCCACTTTTTGCTCATCACTGAATACTGTTAGGTGTCCATTTAATAGAGTGGCAACAGCGAGAGAGTTCGATTTAAATAATTAGCAGCAAATGAAGCAATAAGTTTTGAACTCTCATCCGTATAAGTACTCGTAGATAGATCCGTATAAGAATAATCAAGTAAGTAATCAAAAGAAATAATAGCAACATCAGAAAACCCTAACTTCCATTTTTTTTTAATTCTTTTTTCACAATTTTTCACAATCCAAGTACAGCGATTCTGTAAAACTATTGTAACTTGCATTAAATTATGATTGACGAAACCGTTGCAAGTATTGCAAGCTACAAACGATCGAAGAAGCAAAGCAAACAAAAGTTTGAAAGTTACGGCGAACGGGACCGGCCCTATCTGAGAGTAAAACCAAAGATTTAAATAGCAAGATGGGCCCTTGCGCACATCAAAAACGTCCACAGACATTTTAAGCGAGTGCTCTCAGCTATGCCGTAGTTTCACTTGTGACAGAGAGAGTGACAACGTGTCGCACACAAGACAAAACGGTGGACGTTTTTGGAGGTTTAGGGCTCATCTAGCGATTTAAATCTTTGAGTAAAACCATAATAACGCAACTTTCGAGATAACGGGCAATATACCGGTTGCAGCGGCCGGTCAAAAAGCGTGACGCGGACGCTGATAATATTGCGTCTTGAAAAAATGGTAGATACGCCTTTGGCTTAGGGCTGCCCCGCAAAGCTTACTTTCAAATGAAAATAAAAGACAAAATGACATTGAAAAACACAAGGTGTGGGTTAATTCGTATAGTGTGCCCGCAGCTAACCTTTTAACTTGATCCTAGAAACCGATGCTAGAAACACATTAACGTGATAAGAAGTACCAATTTTATTTTATTTTATTTTCAATCCAAAAAATATTATTTCATTTAGAAAAATAAAATTTAGCAACCTTAATTGTGATATCGACAAACTTTATATTATTTTCATTATTCCCAGTTCATATTTGATATCGAACCAGCTGTTTTTAGGGATGTCTCTTAAAATTGATGGTGCATTTTTGAACTCCCTATAGTTCCCTCAGGATATGAGCTTCTTGTGATAATTTTTCACGCATCTATACATCATTCCCTAAAGAAGGGCTTTCGGCTAATTAGGGCAAGTAATTTACACGTTGTATAGAGACAGGACTTTATAACAATTAAGTATTATATTAGGTGCCTAAGGTACTTTAGTTAGCGTCAAGTTACTATAGTATATTGAATGGAAGCAGGCGTTATTTTGCGGAAATCCATAATAATTATACCTAGTAGAACAGATTAATTTGTTTAGCTATAATCCGCTATATATTTGAAAAGATTCTTTATGGCACAATACTGCCCACATGAAACACCAAGCACAATTTTCCAACACTTTCTTCGACGCACGTTTCGTCCCGGTGTCGGAACGGTCTTCAAGAGATGTTGACTTCACAATGGGAAATCGTAGAGTGACTCTACGATTCCTGAATTTGACGTCATCTACAACCTTCAACTTCAAAAATCTCATTTGGTTATAATATGCAGTAGGGTAGGTACCTACTAAACATGATTACACAAAAGCCATCTTATATCATTGACAAAAAGATGCTGATGTGAGTCAAGAATCATGATATCTATAAAATATTGGATAAGAAAATTAGAGCTTTAAATCTATTGACTAGTCAAGCAAGCATTTTCAAATATATATGTACTTATGAAACCAGTTTAAGATAGGTAAACCTTGCTTTGAGGGTTTTAGTAGTCAAACAAGAAGCTCTGAGATTACATCCGTCCACACTCCACATGCCTTACAATTAATATTTTTATTTTATTTTAGACTAGTGATCCGCCCCGAAGGCGTAACGTGGAATATCGGGGGAATAGTTATGTTCTGCTTTATCCTTCTTTGTCATCAATCATTTGATATGCGAATGAAAAAGACAAAACAGAGTAAAACTATTCCACCGATGTTCCACAATTTTTTTGGGTTTGAGTTTATCGCAGACACAAATGCGGTTGAGGAGTTAGTTTTACAATAGATTGTGATGCGCCTTATATTACCTTCACATTTTATGAAAGTAAGCATTTCTCACGCCGTTAAAATATTTGATGGTAATTTTAGTAACCTTTTAAGAGCATTAGATAAACTGTTCCATAATTTAGTGGTCATTAAAAATAAATAAATGCAATTTTTAGTTAGATACGAAATAAAATGAGTGGGAAGCTTTTTCGTACTATTGTTATAACTACGAGTTAATAGCGTAGCCAAGCAGTTTTGATTTTTTAACTCTTTGAAGAATGAATATCATCTATACCGCTGTATCTACTCACTTACTAGTTTTCAAGGAAAAATAAGCTACACCTATATATAGATCTTAGTTCTCAAAACGGCTAAATATATGCTTTTATTATTCAAAGTTTAGACTAATTCTCATTACCTAGCCATTAATACCGCTACAAGCCATTCATAACAGCTAAACAATAGTCGGTACGTACTATAGACCTTTACAAGCTAATGATGTAACGCCATAACTGCAGTTACGTCAAAGTGTAGCCAATTATTTTCATGGAAATGGGTGATGGTCAACATCTGACCTGGATAAGAGTACACAGCGGTGAAATTGATATCATGAAAAGATATTTGAACCCTAAACATCGGTTCCAAAAATGCCTGTTTTGCCAACAACAGTAACGCTACGCTGTAGTTCGCTCAGAAATAGAATTTTCTTTCTCTGAAATCTGAAAATCTTTCTGAAAATCTCGATAGAAAATAGAATTTTGACAGATGTCGCTTATAGTGTTTGCTAGTACGAAAAAGGTTTACACAAAACGCCCATATCCTGAGCTTTGATTATATAGATACTAGATCCTGAGGTTTCTGATCGGTGCATAAATCATCATTAATATAAAACTTTAGTAGTAAGTATAGATAAACTTAAAGCATTCCGTCTGGCATGCCCCTCGAAGGGTACTTAATCAAAGGTGGCTTTGATAAAAATGCTCGTTAATATCAGTGATTAAACCAACCGACTCGAGATAATAAATTACTTGCCTTTGCTTAAAAATAATTCATTTTATAATTATTGTGCTGAGTGAACTACAGATAACAAAATGGCCTTACTGTTGGTGACAAAACAAACATTTTTGGCACCGATAAACTGGCGACTTTTTTCGCGCTGTCTGCACTGTCCAGGGCACCAGGGTGTAAATGTCTATTGATTTATGATATTTCTGGTTCTACCTGAAATCCATACAAAATATACATTTTGATTTGTAGGCTTGTAGCGTTTGACTGACGCACAGCTATGCAGCCGGCATGTCGCTAAATAGTTCAAGATGTTGGTATTTATGAAAAGTAGCGTTATCGTTGAGGTATTTATGTCAGAGATAAAATAATAACACGTAAGCCAGGTACATTCCCGGAAAAACGTTTTTGTAATAAATACAATGTTAAGTTGAAAACCCCAGCTCCTCGTAACTGTTTTAAAATTTTTATAATCGCTACTTTGTGTCATTTTTTAATCCTGTATGCGATTTTTCACAAAATAACAACTTACAACAACTTCATATGAGTTCTTTTTCAAAGAATGAACAAGTACATTTAAATAAATATACATATATGAAATATTTATTTATTTGCACGAACATACATAATAATATGTACATAATATCATATAACATACCTAAGTACATAAGATGGAATTTTTTTACAAGTTACCTATATAATATGCGTAACTTTTAATGAATCCTAATTATACTAGTTCATTACACTCTGTTTCACAATCACCAAATAAACTTTGTCCAGCAAATATATTTGGTGTTATGACAATTTTGTATTGGGAATCTGTCAAAATGTCAAGTTTATTCCTAAGATAAAGTTTATCTGGCAATTGTGAAACAGGCTCTGCCTCTTAATAATACAGTGAGCTACAAAATTCCTCTACATTTTATCATAAATAATTAATCAATGAAATGAAACAAAAAATTCCAGAAATATTTCGCGATGTAAGTACTAGCTATGATATTTTTTTCACGCGGGCAATACATGCAAACATTGATATATAAACGTGATATAAACTTAAGATTTCGGGTCAGGGCTAAAGTGTCCGAACCTAATGAAATCCAAAACGCGAAAAGAGTTCCAATAGCACTTAAGCAAAATTAGGCCGTATATTAATAGTTTGAGATATAAATTACAATGTTTTAGTTTGTTTATTAAAATATACATGTACCCTCGTTTATATAGGTTTTCTTGGGACACTTTTTTCGTGAATTTTGTATTACACTCGCGGTCCATAGATTTATTTGCCAATGCATGCAAACGTGCAAGTTCGCAGTGCAGGAATAAGTATACGGTTACAATCTACTCGTAAGTATCTATCTATAGACAACTGATCCGTCTAAAAAAACAATACATGGCAATGTGTGGTGTTGACCTATACAAGCTGTAGTGTATACTCGTAGTCTGTGGTAGTCATAGACAAGTATATATATACCCCACTACTCCGCTAGGGGGCAGTCGTTACAAAGCTACCGGAGCGGTCGGACGTACACTGCTATAGTGTAAAATAGTAATATAATATATGTAGTGTGGTGATGTAGTATTAGGAAGTGAGGCGAAGGAGTGTTTATGGTGTACCGCCTAAAGGCAGTACACCACATTTGGCGACGAGCGAGAACAAAAGGAAAGTCGTGAGTCATTTTTTAAATTATTTGAAAAGAAAGGAAATACATAATGCATGATAATGTGATGAAAGACTATTTAAAAGAGTCATTACTTTAAAATATAATAAGGCTACCTGCGGGTAGTTACATTTATTTTGTAATCGCAAAATTTTCATCAATACAATCGGGTAGGTACCATTTTGTAGTACCTAACTTATGAGATTACTTGCGGGTAGTTATTTTGCTTTGGTAATTAAATTAATCCTTTTGGTAACTGGTGTTCATAATTTTCTGATAGTCAAAAGTATAATGTGCAGGCACTTCCATAATTTACGACCTCTTTATTTTAAAATTCAAACCATCAGTGAATAGTGGGAATAGCTTTAATTTAATACTCACAACTACTACACTACAATAATTTAAAGACAAGTTAAAATTTTGTAAGAATAGTGGATAGTTTATGCATATTTTTAATTTTTACACACATCGAGAGTATAGTGCATGATAATATTTAAATGATTTAAGGCATCATTCCTTCGTAGTAGTTTTTTGAGCCAGTGCAAAGTTCATTTTCACAATAACCGTTGCTCATTTTTATGACAACACTAGAGGGTAGTTATAAACTTACCTGTCTATACCAGATAAGAAATAAAGGTTTGACTCTATAGTTGTGCGGTGTACGGGCGTCCCCAAATGGTTTTATAACCAAAATGACTTATAACAATCGGGATGCAAACGGATTTGAATACGTGGGGCAAGTTTTGACGCGGTGCTACTGCTGATGCAACTCAATATGATGTGTTGACAATACTACATGACTTTTTATTACTTTTAAATAATTTAAGGCGTGCTATCAAACTTTTGGCACAACTACGTTATCCTCAGTTTTTATTTATAATTGTCTCTCTAAATTGTATTTTTATCCGCAAAATATATTAACATATATTGCGTTATAAATATAAGAATAGGAATACTTAAATTGATAAATGTTTGGATTGCTGATTCCATTATGTAGTTTTCTGTGATTTGTAAATAAATTTAAATCTTAAATTCCGGTGGCACTTATAATGTTGTTGACTTAATCGCTGTAGTAACAAGAGGATTGAACATGAATTAATAAATTTACTTTCCCTGTAACGGGGTTGGATTGTGTTAAATCCTTTTAGTGAAATGAAAATTGAAATCATAAATAAATTAAATAACTCATAAGATTTTAATAAAGTTACTTTCGAAACTTGAAATTAATTTAAACAAGGTATTAATTAGCCCTCTTATAATTCTAAAACGTCGGTGTTACGTACGGGCATGTCTAATTACCAATAACCTGTCTCTGAGTTGTATAGTAACCCATTAAATATTGTAGTCGCTAAGTAAAATGCCGAGTACAAAGGGGGACCTGCAATTGTCAACCGCTCGAAGATGCTTTCTTAGACCTCAAATAGGTACGGGTAAGCCATCTCGGGATAATAGATCTGAGCTTACGCGCGAAAAACCTTCTAGAACCATAATTCCGAGCTTACGGATGAACTTTCTTCTAGCTGAACTGAACCTGAACCAAACCTTAACCTAAACCTGAACTAAACCCGAACTAAACCTGACCTAAGCCTGACCTAAGCCTGACCTAAGCCTGAACTGAACCTGAACTGAACCCGAACTGAACCTGAACTGAACCTGAACTAAACCCGAACTAAATCCGAACTAAGCCTGACCTAAGCCTGACCTAAGCCTGACCTAAACCTGAACTAAACCTGAACTAAACCTGAACTAAACCTGAACTAAACCTGAACTAAACCTGAACTAAACCTGAACTAAACCTGAACTAAACCTGAACTAAACCTGAACTAAACCTGAACTAAACCTGAACTAAACCTGAACTAAACCTGAACTAAACCTGAACTAAACCTGACCAAAACCTGACCAAAACCTGAACTAAACCTGACCAAAACCTAAACTAAACCTAAACTAATCCTGGACTAAACCTGAACTAAACCTGGTCTAAACCTAAACTTAATCTAAACTAAACCTAAACTAAACTTAAACTAAACCAAACCTAAACTAAACCTGGACGGTGTCTGGGCTAAACCTAAACTAAACCTAAACTAAACCTGGACGGTGTCTGGGCTAAACCTAAACTAAACCTAAACTAAACCTGGACGGTGTCTGGGCTAAACTTAACTAAACCTAAAATCTAAACTTTACCTAGGCTGGGCCTGGGCTAAACCTAAACTAAACCTGGGCTGGGCCTGGGCTAAACCTAAACTAAACCTGGTCTGATCCTGGGCTAAACCTGAGCTAAACCTAAACTAAACCTAGGATAGACCTGGGCTAAACCTAAACTAAACCTGGGCTGATCCTGGGCTAAACCTAAACTAAACCTAGGCTAAACCTAAGCTTAACCTAAGCTAAACCTAAGCTAAACCTAAGCTAGACCTAAGCTAGACCTAAGCTAGACCTAAGCTAGCCCTAAGCTAAACCTACACTAAACCTACACTAGACCTAATCCAAACCTAAACTTAACCTTAAGTTAACCTTAGTAAGGCTAAGTAAACTTAAGCTAAGGGAATCCAAGTAAACATAAGTTAACCCTAAACTAAATCCAATTAAACCTAAACTCAACGTAAACTAAACCTAGCATAACCTAAAGTAAACCTTAGTTAAGTATGCCTAAGTAAACCTAAGTGAAGCTAAGTAAACTTAAGCTAAGGGAAACCAAGTAAAGATAAGTTAACCCTAAACTAAACCTAATTAAACCTAAACTAAACCTAGCTTAACCTAAAGTAAACCTTAGTTAAGTATGCCTAAGTAAACCTAAGCGAAACTAAGTAAACATAAGTTATACTAAGTAAGACTAAGTTAAACTTTAATTTAACCTAAGTAAACCTAAATAAACCCCAATAAATTATATTGGAAACTCTTAAAAATTAAACTGTAAGCCCCTTAATAGAATCTTAAACCCTTATAGTTAACATCGTATCTGGATCTACAAACGTCGCGTTGTCTCCACGTGTTGGGACAGGTATGGGTAGGTACAAGGTAGATATCATAAAAATTTCGGGAGGATTATAGTCCTAGGTTCAAGTCCTAGGTTAGTTAGGTACTGAGATTATTCGATAGGTACTTTACTTTTAGAGTGCTAAAGAGTAGTGTTTCCCATAACATCTAATAGTTGATAGTAATTTACTGATAATGGGTATTATTAGGATAAGAGTAAGTTACAGGCATAAACCGTATTATTATTTATTCATTTATTTATTTTATATACATATATACAATATACATGTATTTCGTTAATTCATTTATTCCTTGATTAGCTACTTCTTATGTTCATAAATCATAATGATGATTATGATAAAGCTATGACGAAGCTAGTCTTAAAAATTAATTATGAGTTTGTACTATAAAATCCAAATTATAATAGTTACTTCATCACAGTAATTCATTTTATCACATTTCAATGTAACTAGAGTAACTTTACATATAAAAAATCAACAATTAGATTTTTAAAATAAGCTCAATATTTCATGACTTTCCATAAGTAGCATTTTGGGTGATACCTTGGGAATTTGAAATTTTATAAAACTTTAATAACACTTCAGAGTGTAAACTGAAATATTGATCCCCAGTCCTGCAGGAGTATTATCGTTACTTATCTCTAAGGTGGTTTAAATGCTTACTTAGGAAAAGGTAAGGTTCGTCTGGCATCATCATCATCGGCCTAGTGGATTGGAGGTCTTCCTACGCTGAGTACGTACGTGGTTCTTTATATTTATTCATTACATTGTTAATAAATTGCAATTTTACCATAATGTTAATATAACCTAGTTCAAATTCATAATAATGAATTGTTATTTATGGTAAAACGTGTAACAACGCGAAAAATTTTAACGATCAAAATCTTATAAATTTTGTCAAAGGTATCAATCAATCAATCAATCAATCAAGTTTATTTGCTAAAAACATGTCAAATACAGATGTCATTACAATAATATAAGCGTTTCAATGTTTCTACCATTTTCAGGCATGCAAAAGTTACAAGTGAGTAGAAAGTAATGGGGTGGGTAAGGTAATGGGGTGAACAATACAATAATTTAATTTTAATTGGGTTTCGGACTATCGTAAGATTAATTAGGTAAAGTTAATACGTTATAGTTTAGCATGATTGTTGTATATCGAAATTGATCAAAAGTATGGTTTGCTGCACGGTAAGCTGATAATATAATAATGTAGCCTTCACCCAGCGACGGATGGCTTTCCACAAGTATATCCACTGCTATTTTGGCTGACTAGTTCATGAATTAGTATACATGTACCGTATACTTCATGAACTAATTACTAACATGTTTGGTGGCAATCATCGCCGTATTGAAAAAATAATAATAAGGATATGAGAGAAATCCTTTTCTCATCATTTTGTCTCAGATAGGCAAGGCGTCAACATTTTGCATGAGTGGCTTATTCTTTGGGGTTTATCAATAATTGTGGAACTAGTTCAAGCAACCTCGTTCTCGACCGACACTAATGGCACTGACATACAATTAAACATCTCCTCCCCTAATTAAGTTTTAAATAAATACTGTAAGTGTGTATACGGTGAGAGATTCATTGATAAGCCATAATTAATATAAATCATTTTATTTTCTTGCTGAAGTTCTATACTTGACTGAGTGTTTCTCATTTGCGATTCTGTTAAAAAAATCGATAAATCCGTTAGAGACCGTTAGCTTAACTTCGCTATGTGCTGGTCTCCCAAATCAAAGGAAAGTCTAAAGTGTAGACACCGTTCGAATAAGTCGGTTCTCACGAGTATTAATAAAACTATTCACTGCATATAAAATCATAAAAACACAAAAATACACAAAATTAAACAAAATAAAATAAAAGGGAAGGGATAAGTAAGTCAATAATTCAAAATAAAGTGAATTCTGTAAGCAAAATAAAATAAAAAAAAAAAAATTACGAAAAGGAAGAGATGTAGTGTATACTCGTAGTCTGTGGTAGTCATAGACAAGTATATATATACTAGGGCATGTAAACTCGGAACAATTTCCAACTCCGGAATTGGGTCCGATATTGGGCCTCAACTCCGGAATTCCGGAGCTGGTTCCGGTTTTGATAAAATAAAATTAAAAATTATATTTTTTAATTATCTTTAATTACACATGAAATGAACAAATAAAAATTGATCAAGTGCGAGTTGGGCTCGCGCACTGAGGGTTCCGTACCATCAAGACCCATTATCTATGGTATTAAAGTTAACCAAACACCTGCCCACTAAATGAAAAACAAGCATAATAAATCACGTTTATTGTATGGGAGCCCCCCCCCCCCTTATTATATTATTTTATTTTAATTTTACTATTTATTTCTACAGAAACAATATAACAATTTTTTTATTTTATTTTGCGTCTACCTGTTATTGTTATCAATAACGAGCAATAACAAGCAAAAAAATCACGCTTTTTGTATGGGTGCCCCCTTAAATATTCATTTTATTCTATTTAATAGTATTTGTTGTTATAGCGGCAACAGAAATACATCATCTATGAAAATCCTAAGTCTGTAGCTATCACGGTTCAAGAGATACAGCCTGGCGACAGACGGATGGACGGACGGACAGCGAAGTCTCCATAATAGGGTTCCTTTTTTACCCTTTGGGTACGGAACCCTAAAACAACGGAACAATATTAATATTTTGATCAACAAGAACTGTCATTTGTAAATAAGTAAAACAGTATAAGTTAAATATTTTCGTTACATAAAACTATTAAACGAATATTCGTTTATGCATTATAATTATTGCCATGAAAGTACCTCTCTCTCTGTCTCATTCTGTCGTGTCAGTTTCTTGCCACTACAGAACGAGAGAGAGAGCAAGAATGAGCTTAAAGTAAGCATTACGTGAATTAAAAAATATGATATGTTTTAAATGAGCTCAGTAAAGGTGACTGAGTGATCATCACCAAGAACCTGGCAAGACCCTTTTCTGGGTCTAGCCAGGTTACCATAGTGATATTATAAATGTTCTTTAAATATAGATATGCCATAAAAAAGTGGTGTGTGATGTGAACAGTCAACTGGGAAGGCGCAAAAGCTCTAACATTCTTACTTTTACAAGAAAATATTCCGATGCTGGCTCCGGAACTGCGCTTCAACTCCGGAACTGAAACATCGGAATATTTGCTCCGAAGTTCCGGAGTTACGAAACTCCGGAATTCCGGAATTCATGCCCTAATATATACCCCACTACTCCGCTAGGGGGCAGTCGTTACAAAGCTACCGGAGCGGTCGGACGTACACTGCTATAGTGTAAAATAGTAATATAATATATGTAGTGTGGTGATGTAGTATTAGGAAGTGAGGCGAAGGAGTGTTTATGGTGTACCGCCTAAAGGCAGTACACCACACAAGCTAATTAAACATGGCCCAGATCTTTATACGACGCAACGGTTTGACGTTTAACAGATCACTATGATGTCATAATGCGAGGCTGCAACTCAACCGGTAATGTCGATGCCGTTTAGATACGAGATCGGTTATGAAACGCTTGGGCAATATTAATCAGTCATTTTTAGGGGGAGCGAGACATTCGTTACAAGCGGATTTTAAAATATAAAAAATTATTTTTTTCGTCTGAAATTGGTAAAGGGAATTTAATGAAATATCAATCTTTATACTCTTTACCGCGAGTAGCTGTTGCCTGCTTGTGTCTCTATATTGGATGCTTTTCGTGTTTTTTTAAACAGTTATAAAAATAATTTTGTGTCTATGGGGATTTAAGTAGCCCGTGTCAGTATCCATCTGTAAGAAAGTTTAGAGTATTTAAAACTCTTAAGAGCTATACGCATATTAGCCTAAAATATACTTAGTTTATTGTTTTTTAGAAAATCATTATTTTCCCAAATGAAATAAGTATCATAAGAGAGGATTAAATGACGCAGACGAACGAGGTCGCCAGAACACAGTACAATTATGATCTAGGTAAATAAACATGATATACGTACTTACATTATAATATGCAAATACTGTGTACTCTCAAATATTTATTATAATTACACTTGTGAACATTAGATATAATAAGCCACAACCTCTTTCTAACTACCTTGACCTACAACTGTTGGTTGATACGGGCGCGACCAAGCGACATCGACGCGCATAACACATTTAACACAGTCCACTGCATTACACTTGGTTTTAATTTGACAGAGTAATTATCTTCGATCTTTTCAGCCAGCGAACGTCCACTGCTGGACAAAGGCCTCCTGCAATATTTTCCAACCTGCACAGTCCTGCGGTCATTTGTATCCAGCGACTCTAAAATGTAGTCAGTCCCTCTGGTTGGAGATCTGTTTCCTTTGTAGATTATCTCCTGCTGCGAGGAACACAATTTTGGGACTCATTAGACATAGTACATCGACAGCCTTATTTAACAACCTTATTTTCATTCGATAAGTATAGTCTTCTATAAGCAATTTATCGTGGTTCACACAATAACTTAGGGTCATATTAGGGTCAGTAAGTTGACAGACCTATAAGCCCTAAGAGTAGATACTTTGTTTCCAATGTATTTTGTTCATGGCCGTTACTTTTTTACGTAAACGTAAAAAAAAGTAATGGCCATACGCATTCTCGTTTATTTATCAAGTAGGGACAGAATGCCGGGACGCATTAGGCACAGCACGTCGAGTGCCCTATTTACCTTGTTTCCATTGCACTGTTTGTACTTACGAGTATGTGGGACGGCGACGCGTGGGAAGCAGACAAGCTGGGATAAAATTACCACAGACAATTTACCGTAACAAGTGTTCTATTTTTAGGCCTCTAATAAAGTTAATTATAATCTGTGTAAACAAATGCACCGCAAAGAGTTACATACCTACGAGTATATTAATAGATTTTGGATATTAGGAAATTATTTATAAATATTGTTTTACTTACAAAAGGTATACTTTATGCCTATTCTATGACTGTTCTCTCACTACAAATTGATTGAATTCCGGATATGAAAAAAATCCTACTTCCAATGGTTCTTGAAAGACACTATTTGATTTTCCTGGAATATTTTAATTTTGGTTCTTGACAAAACTCGAAACCTTTGGTCTTTCTTCTTTAAGTTCACAAAAACAGAAAGATAACCAAGGTCAAGTAAAGGCAACATGGAATTTCCCGCACTGATAACACTGTACATCCAAAACACGGAAATCCCAACATCCCAACTAATTAAATTTCCAACTTACTCATATGTGTCAAACTTCTTGACCTTAAATTCTCCCTATTCTAGGTATTTAATTATTAAACTCCTTCACCTTTTTCCCACAGAATCGCAAGACGCCGATAGAATGACTTATGTGGTTGATGACAAGCGTGTTCGAACGAAACATTTTTCTTCCACGATTCTGATACGAACCGCTAAGATATGGAACACCCTTCCAGCTTCCGTGTTCCCAGCCAAGTATAACCTGAATTCCTTCAAGATAAGAATGAATAGGCATTTTCTAGGCAAGCGCGTTCCAACCTAGACCTCATCATTGCTGTCCATCAGACATGATTGTAGCTCTATATAGTACGCTGGATCAAACACAGAGGTAATTTATTGTGCCGATTTGAAGCGCCCTCCTCGAAGGTCCATGGTACTAAACTGACTAATTTTATTGTAGGTTCATGGATGCTCAATTCACGCCAGGTTACCCAACAATCAGCGCCAGAATGGCGAAAATCAAGTGGCTTTATTTGTACGTTTTACTGTTTTTTTTTTTTTTTTTGGTTATTGTATTTGTTTTTTGTTTCTTTCTTTTAATGGTGTACAATAAAGTATTTTCTATCTATCTATCTATCTATCTATCTACGTTGACAGTCAAAGATCCAGCGTACTAGCATAAATGATGTCAGTACATTGCTTCCATGTTCGTTTTTCCATAAGATTGATTTTTAAATGATTTATGAAAAGATAGTACTGTATAAAATGGTCAGCACGCTATGTGCAATTGGATGTATGGGAGCATGAATGAAGGTTGTTTCTCAAACAACGTAAAGTAATACCGCTTATGGCGTTATGGATATGGAGTATGGACATAGGTGGTGCCGCCGGGTGCGGTCGACTTGTTGCTGGTATCGTAGAAAGTTATAAGAAAGCAGCATTAGTTGCGCTGCGTTACATAAGTAAGGAAAATAGAGCTATAACAAATTATTATTATCGTCGATACCACAAATTCCAAACGCGCTGAAATCTGGCAACTATCTGAAGGGAAAAGTAGTGTGTGTGTGTCAAAATCCTTAAATCTATTTGGAAAATTATACTGGTATACATTGTGGACATGTACCCACGCTAACTTTAATGTTATTTAAATATCGCTGTCCAAAGAGACAATGTTGCCTGAAAGAGATTACCTTTATTGCAATAAGGCCTTTTGACAAACTTATTGTACCTAGTTTGTCCTTCTGTTTCTGTATCCAATAAAGTAATTTCAAAACAATGCTAATTATTTGGCACTTGATTTCCCTTCGGGTTTCATTCGAGTGGGCTTGTAATGATGAACCAATTATAGGCTCTTTATCCCAAAATTCCCATAGGATGAGTGACAAAGCCAATCCACCACATGAATCATTGATTATAAACATGTTGATAAAGTCAGGTAAGTAGGTACACGCAATGGCAAAAAACTCTCCAATACGGACATGTGCAATAAAATTAGGAAATGATGATAACCATTTCCCATTAGGCATTAGCTCATTAGTGAGTAGAAGCCACTTGTAATGCAATGCAATTGAATTTTGATTCAATAATAAGCAATCGTTAACGCATCGCCAGTGGAACGGAACGGGCCGGCAACAGTTGATCTGGCGATTTCTACTGAGGGGAAACAGCTCGGTTGCAATGAAGAATGCATACATTCGTTTTAAGAATAGCCTTTATATTTTATATTTTTTTTATGTCTGCCAAACCTTAAGGTTTGGTCAAATAACGGACGAGGCGCGGGCGTGACGCGGATTGAGCAGTTTATAAATTGTAATACACTGGTTTACATACTATTTATTATCTTTACAACAGGGAGCTCAATAGAGCTCACTTATGCTTTATCAAGTAAGTCGTCTAAACTATCTTCTTAAATACCCAATAGACTTCTATATGCTACCGACAGTTTCTAGTACAACGCGTATTAATAATTTTTTAATTACTTGAATAGCAAGACGTGCTTCTGATGTAAAGAAATACACTTCCCAAGACCATGTTACATGTAGTGCGTCTGAGACATATGATCTCTCCTTAGACCCTATACCCTCGCACCCTTTAATTTCGCTATTTGACTCCTTATACCTTTTAATTTCACTAAAATTAAGGAACGCTTTGCAATTATAATATAGTGCTTCACGGAAAAATACTCCTACATTACAGTGGTGGAGCCAGGGCCCCAAGTCTGCTAATTTAACGTTTTTTGGCAATCCAACTGAGATCCAATTATAATGCAAAAAACTTTACTTGTCAATCATCTTTCATCAAGTGACAAACTAATAGTAGGGGAGCCCACTGTCCACGATGCTAAATCGGTAGCAACTCCAGCGTTGTGAGGACCTATTGCATTGAAAATATTAGTTGCTCAAATGAAAAAGAGGCTATTTGAAGTTTGCTATTTCAGTAGTCAGCATACATTATATAACAAAATCCAATAAATCCCCACGACGCTCGAGTAACTAACAAAATCTCCTCTTGGGCTCCCCTACTATAACAATGTTATAATTGGAGTACGATCGAAATAGTAGACTAGCAAAATCGGTAAATTATAGGTAAATTGTAACAATATTGGAGCAATTGAGATGTAATTGTCATAGCAGACTTGAGGCCCGGGTCGGTCTCTACTCTCTGCAAAATAGTCCTTATACAACGGTTATTTAAGCAGTCGTAACTCTCAAACAAGAGGTAATTACCCGACTGCAAGAAGGGTTATGTTTTTCGCGCGTATCTTGTATGTATGCATGTAAATTTCTTTATGACCACGTATCTTCCAAACGGCTGGATGGATTTTGACGTTAATGGTATCGTTAGATTTGTCTCATTAACCCAAGTGTTCTTAGATAGGTTTTTGAAAATAAAAACCAAAATGGCGGATTTTGGGCCTAAAATTGTCAGGCATTTACAAAATATTTATAACCAAACCTATCGAGTGGGGTATCAAAATGAAGGGAATTACAAGGAGATTACAAAAATATACATAAGTCATATGTTTCGAATTAATTTGGAATTATAAACAGTCGATCAATGCGTTCAAAATGGTAATATTTGTAGTTTTTGATAGCGTTAATCTTGTATTGACCAAATGTGTGTCGTACTTTATATTGTGCATTTTTACTTGGTATATCATAGCATAAATCGAAAACATAATTTAATATAATCATTAAACAATTATTTAACATCTATAATTTCGCTACTCGCGCTAGATGGCGCTGTGTGTACTTTAAGACGCGCTCCACTTTGTCGAACGATGTTTTTCCCGAACGATCCGTTTAAAGCAGTGGTTCCCAAACTTATTTTGTCTACTGCCCACTTTGAGAATAAATATTTTTTTAGCGCCCCCATTTTTTCACCTATTTAAAAACCACTATAACTTCAAATTGAATTAATTAATTATTGTGACCTATATATGTATATTAACGGAGAATTCTAAACGAAACTTTTACTATAACCCGCAACTTGAAACCTGAGCGCAGTAGGTAACATACAACGGCGCTTAAGGTCTCAAGTTAACTCTTACGGGCTCCACCTGCCAATAAGAATGATTATTGAAACGCAACTTTATAGTATTAAAACAGAGTATCTTTTATTAAAAATATAACTAAAATAATCAATCCTTATATAAAAACTAATGTGAAGGATGAATCTGATGCTGTTTAATAAGTTTGTTGATATCAGGTTCCAATTTACTCAAGAACAGTCGCAAGTCGCCACGTTCGGTAACAAGCAAACGATTTCGCTTTTTAGTAAGCAATGTTGTCACAGCACTAAATCCACGTTCACACAAATATGACGATGGGAATGCTATCAAGAATCGTTGAACGATTGACCACAATCCAGGGTACAATTGCGGGATCGGTTTTTGTAGCCAAAGTTCTTGGTAACCATTTTTGAACTTGATTTTTATTTCCTCGTTTGTTGTCAATTCTATAAGTTCTTCTTCCAGCTGAGGTGACATTGCTGTGTTGACATTTGAAAACGGATCCAACACCCAGTCTGGTATTTCCAAGTTCAAAATGTCCTGGTATCGTTCGGTGAAGTCAATGTGGAGGTTTTCCAAATGTTGGCAGTAGGCAAACAATTCGTCGTTACTGCATGATACTGATAAATTTGGAAAATTGTGAAACTCACGTCTGCCCAGATTCTTTTTGTGTAGAAGCAGTTTGGCTGCGAAAGCAGCAACGACGTTTTTTGTTTTAATTAAATTTAGTTTATCGCCTTGCATTTGGAGATTCATGTCGTTGAATAATTTATACAGGTCTGTCATGTAAGCTATATCATTTTTTGATGTTATAAGCTTGTCGTGCAATTCTGTATCTTTAGTTTCCAAGAACTCTATAACAGAGTCAAACAGGTTGTAAAATCGAGTCAGACAATTGCCTCTTGATAGCCAACGAACTTCAGTATGATACAACAAACGGTTGAAATCCTCGTCATTAGTAACACAAAGCTGATGAAATAATCTATCATTCAAAGAGCTGTTGCGGATTTTATTGACTGCTTTGATGACATATTGCAGTGATTGAAATAGTTTTTCACTTAAGTTTCTAGCAACTAAATGTTGTCTATGAATAACGCAATGTACACCAAGGACATCTGGAATTTTATTTTTTAAGTACGCTATGAAGCCTTTATGGCACCCTGTCATAGCCGGAGCGCCATCCGTAGCAACTGAAATAATATTTTTCAAAGGAATCTCTTTCTCATCGCAAAACTTTTCCAATGTATTGAATATGGTTTCACCTTTTGTATCGGTCTCTAAATTTCTAGCAAATAATAGTTCTTCACATATTTTCTCATCTTTAATAAACCTCACGTAAGACAACAACAATGCTTCATTAGTTGGTAAAGTGGACTCATCGAGCTGAATTGAGAATTGACTTGTCCTCAGGTGATCGCACAATGATTCTTCAATGTTTTCAGCCATTTCATCAATTCGTCTTTGCACAGAATTATTACTCAAAGGAATTTTTCGGATAATATCTGCGGCCGGTTTATGAAGCACAGTAGTTATTACTTCATTTATTGCTGGCAATATTAACTCTTCTCCGATGTTATGTGGTTTGCCTTTTTGAGCAATTAACAAAGAGATATTGTACGAAGCTCGAAGTCCGTCGTCATCTTGCTTAGCAGCCGCCGAAAATAGTTTTGCTACACTTGGCTGTGTATTATGCTTCTTCTCTAGGTCTTGAAAATATGCTACATTCTTGTCTTTCTTATCTGGATGCATTTTATTCAAATGATCTTGCAGCCTTGAAGGCTTCATTGCTTCATTCGAAAATGTTTTTAGACATAGAAGACACAAAGGCGACGATGGGTTTGTGGGATTTTCAATAAATCCGAATTTAATATATTCCGCACAGTATTGCCGTCTCTTCTTTTTTACTTCCGACATTGTTTTGCAATGAGAAATACGTTCAACTTCGCGAGTAGTGTAGAGGAGGTGTAAGTAGTGCTCATCTATTACGCGCGAGACCACAAATGAAAATAAAATAAATATTACATTGTTTATATAGAAATGCTTAAGCAGCACGCACCGACAGGAATAAAACAAACATGCATAAACTCGTTAATCTCATTCGACGCTCAATCGTACTCAACAAGTCCGAACAAGTATTCAATGAATCATCCGACTGCTACAGGAATGCACAATTCGGGTTATTTAACAAAAACTTGTTAAAACATGATAGATATCTACGAGTACTAATAACTATTAAAATGCGAAAGTGTGTCTGTTGCCTTTTTATTTGTGTCTACTTTCATTACGAAACGGAGCGACCGATTGACATGATGATTCATTTTTTCTATATTCAATAAAATATGACAGATATATGAACTACGCGGAGAGAAATATAGAATCGAGTTTGAGCAATCTTTTAATTCATATTAGTTGATGTTCACAAGTTGTTGTTGAGAGTCGAGAGCTCTTGCAGTTAAGAGGTTGTTTAAGAGGCCTACTAGCTAAATAAAATTACAAATCACCCCCCCGCCTCGACACAACGCCCCCATTTTCTTTCTGGGTCTCTTACCGCCCCCCTTGAGACCTGCAGCGCCCACAAGGGGGCGTTATCGCCCACTTTGGGAAAGACTGGTTTAAAGCGACGTGAGTTAGATACGCCTGAGCCCTAAACGTACACAAACTACACCTATGAAATGTTACTGGTCAGCTTATATATTTCCGGGATAAAATCCAGGTTTGTGTTTGACGACACTGTTTAAAACTTTTACTTCTTCCAAGTGACTGACTGACTTGAACCGACATAATATAATATATAACCAAATATACCCACTTTACGTCTTTGACATTGTGTAGATAAAAGTGCTTAGGTTTCGCTCGTAAAGTGTGGCAACTAAAAAGCCTGAAATAAAATAAATAATTAAAAAAATCAAAAAACCCGACTGCAAAAATGTCAACTAAAATGCAATCACTTAAAAGACTGAAACAAGGCGGACAACGAAAACAAAATTATGATAAACTTAAAACGATGCAATTTTTACTTCATTTTAACAAACAACATTATGAGCTGAAAGCTTTAGTTAAATTTTCGCATTCAATTTAAAAATAAAGCAGGCGGGACCTATTAATTTTCTCTATGTTAATTTATAATTTGCGAAAATAGGTCCCGCCTTCTATATTTTTAAATTGAATGCGAAAATTTAACTAAAGCTTTCAGCTCATAATGTTGTTTGTTAAAATGAAGTAAAAATTGCATCGTTTTAAGTTTATTATAATTTTGTTTTCGTTGTCCGCCTTGTTTCAGTCTTTTAACGGCCCATTATCCCGGTTTTTAGCGACTACGCCACTTTTCAAAGCAATTCAAAGTCATGAAAAAGTTGTTTTTTTTTCACTGTTAAAAATACATATTAAAGATACATGCTTTATCTCTATAATGGCCTCATGAAAACACGATAAGTTAAACTTGCCTCGATCATAAAAAATTTTGAAAACAGGTCGTTTTTGTTCATTTTTTTAATGGTATTTCCAAAGCTTTAGACTAAATTTCATAAAAATTATACGTAAAGTAAGCTCATTGTATTGCCTATCCATTGAGCAGGCAGATATTAAATAAAAAAATTGCTGCAAAATTTCGCCTAACAGAAGTCATAAAATGGTCTAACGCATCGAATAAACGATGTACTCAGTGGCTCACGAGCCTCCATACGAGACGGACCTGCGCAAGTTTTCACGACTCACGCTCCTTTCGCGCTAAAATTATTTATTTTTTAAATGCGCTGGAAAAAAAACTATCTGACAGGAAGCGAAGGAGAATTTAAAAAAATTATATAGTAAGTGTTTCTTGAGTTTATCAAAATACCTAGTCCTCAAAAGCTCCGAAGAAACTCTGATACGAACTAAGAAAATTATGGTAGGTAGTGTAAATTCCACCACGTGCAAATAACATCACGCGTACCTAACCACAGTCTAAATACCACCAGTGTGTCCGGGATCGAACTAACGATAATTTAGGGGGGTGTTCTATACCTCATTACAAACAAAAAAAAACCCCCACAAAGGGGGGCGCCCCCTCTCCCCCTCCCCTGTAGAGCCATTTCAATTTTGTATGCGTTTTTTGGGTATGTGCACACAAAATCAGTAATAACTTTAAAGTCTGTTGCTTCACATGTCCTTAAATGGTCTTATTCGACTGGATACAATACTCTCCATTGCTGGATACCTAATAATAGTGTAAAACGTAAAAATAAAAATAAGTAATTAAAAAACACGATTGCCCTGTTATAAAACGAACTAAAACGTAAAAAACGAGATATTTTAGTTGAATAGATAAATTCATATGGCAGTCGGGGGACCTCTTAGAATAGAACTTGTTCCTTAGAACAGCCCCCCGACTGCCATATGAATTTATCTGTTCAACTTAAATAACTAGTTTTTTACTTTTTACACGACTGCCCATAAAAAGGAGTGTAATGTTTTTAGGGTTCATGTATGTATGTATGTATGTATGTTTGTATGTATGTAATGAAATGAGTGACATTTCATTCATTTGAATTTGCCACGCTTCGCGTATCTATGCTGTCTGTCGCGTGCCTGTGATATAGTGATTGGTGATCTGTGTCTATGATTTAATGGCGTGTGACGCTCGGATTGTTTTGTGCATTTTATCGTTATAATAACTTGTAGAAGAATGTGATTGAGGACTCGATATATAGTGAACTTTAAATGTCGTTTCTTTGTAATTTCAGGTGAGATAGAAGTGTAATAGTCGTAACTTGATAATAACTTGATGATTGTAAAGACTTGTTAAATAAAACAAAACTTTGTAATTTCAGAGAAACAATTTGTGGTTTGTTTTGGAGATCCTCAATACCTTATAAAACGACATTTTTGTGAACTAAAAGAAGATGGACCGGCTTCAATTTGAGTTTACAATGATAGCCTCAAATGATGGCAAATCAAATTTATTAGCCATAACCTCAATATCTACTGAAGAAGGAAAATGTTATGTTTTACCCGAGGAACTGAAGCCGGTGAGTCATCATACATATATTGTTAAAACGAACACTTTCACAAAAGTAAAAAATAGCATTAAAAAAAGACACCAGAGTAGAAAAGTATGGATAAAGTTGGATGAAAATCTAAAGAAGACATATGTAGATGAGGAAGGTAATATGCAATTTTTAGATCAATATTTAGATGAAATGAGCACAACACAAGCAAAGGACAAAAATGACACTTTGCAACAAATCTTGGAACAATTAATAGAAACTACAACTAAGAAAGAAAGTCAACATAACTTAAAACATATCTCAGAAAAATTTATTATTGAAAAATTCACAAGCAAAAATCCTAATGCGATGCAATGGATAGAAATTTTTGAAAAAGAGTGTGCGCGCTTTAATATAACAAAAGATGAGACAAAAATAGATATTTTGAGGTTATATTTAGATAAACCTTGTTTGGATTGGTATAGCTCGATGATCATAAAACTAACAATAAATTCTGAATGGAGTGAATGGAAAGACAAGTTTTTAGAAACTTTTAAAAACCAAGGATGGGACATAGTCACATATGCTCTCGCATTTAGGTATAAAGAAGGACAGTTAATTGATTATGCCATAAAAAAAGAACGGCTTTTATTAGATATAAACAAATCTATAGATTCCAAAACAATGATAGATCTTATTGCAACTGGTTTACCTGGATTTATCTTAAATAAGTTAAACAGGGATGAACTCAACAACACTACTGACTTGTTCAACGAGATAAGAAAATATGAAGGCACGATGTATAAGAAAAACAGAATCAACATTATTTCATATAACAAAATTGCAACCTGTCATAACAGAGGCTGAAGAAGATGAAGGAGATGATAATGAATATGAAGATGACTTATAAGTACATTTTACAGATATATTGCTTAGAATTTTCGCTCTTAGGGGGGAGATGTAATGAAATGAGTGACATTTCATTCATTTGAATTTGCCGCGCTTCGCGTATCTATGCTGTCTGTCGCGTGCCTGTGATATAGTGATTGGTGATCTGTGTCTATGATTTAATGGCGTGTGACGCTCGGATTGTTTTGTGCATTTTATCGTTATAATAACTTGTAGAAGAATGTGATTGAGGACTCGATATATAGTGAACTTTAAATGTCGTTTCTTTGTAATTTCAGGTGAGATAGAAGTGTAATTGTCGTAACTTGATAATAACTTGATGATTGTAAAGACTTGTTAAATAAAACAAAACTTTGTAATTTCAGACAAACAATTTGTGGTTTGTTTTGGAGATCCTCAATACCTTATATGTATATATGTATGTTTGTGTGTATGTGTGTATTTGCAAAGTATGTAACTATGTATGTATGTATGTATGTATTTATGTATGTATTTATGTATGTATGTGATGTTTCTTTATTCCTCCGTAACTTCTGAACGGCTTAACAGATTTAGATATATGGGATATCGTTAGAATCCTTGGATCCTCCCGAGTAACATAGACTATAATTTTTTGGGAAAAATCAATATGGCGGATGTGAGGCGCCATTTTCAAAAGTGGAAAAAAAATTTTTTCATCAACTATCATAATATGGGTATCAAAATGAAGGTATTGGAGAATAGTAACAGAAAATACCTTCACCTAACTGCTGACCATCACTAAAAACATAAAATAAAAATAAGTAATTAAAAAAATTTAAAAAAAACAGCCAAGTGCGAGTCGGACTCGCGCACCGAGGGTTCCATACTATAAAAGAAGTAAAACGTTAAAAGAATCACTTTTGTTCAAGAATTCACGAGTATAATTTACATGTAGGTACTTTGTTGGCGAACCGCAAACCTAACTTTGTTTTCGGCGGTTTATAGTTATTATCAAAACAAAAGTATAAAATTAAGGGAGTTGATTTTATTTTTCCTGTAAAATATACGTTAACTTCTATTGATCATAATTATTTCAGATTTTTCGATTGATAAACTTCGGAGATAAGGGGGGGGGGGAACGGTATTTTTTTCGACAGTTGGCCCAATAAATGCAAAAGTATCGGGCATAAAAATAAATAAAAATTGGTTTTAGAATACACAAGTAACGCCCTTTCATATGATACCCCACTCATCACTCACGGATTTATGATAATAGCGTAGATAAAGTAGTGTATGAAACTCTACATAATTTGGTATTAAAACACTCGTGTGATACTATTAAAAAACTCACACTCATGTTTTAATACCCCCCATTATGCATCCGTTTCATAAACTACTATTTAGTTCGTTTTATAACAGGGCAGTCGTGTTTTTTAATTGTTGAAACTGAAATTATTTTAGAAGGATTCAAGGCTTCTATTTCTATGAACGGTCTCATTTACAACAGAATGATTGGAGATGGTGATGCGTCGACATATGTAAGGATACTCAATGCCAAACCATATGAAAATCAAAATGTGGCCGTTGAAAAAAATTGAGTGTCGCAATCACATATTACGCAACTTTTGTAAATAACTACGCGGACTGGCAGCAGAAACAAATGCCCTGAGACATCGAAAAACACTTACCAATATAAGAATTATGATAATGAGATAAGCTATCGTGAAATATATATATATATGTAATGAAATGAGTGACATTTCATTCATTTGAATTTGCCGCGCTTCGCGTATCTATGCTGTCTGTCGCGTACCTATGATATAGTGATTAGTGATCTGTGTCTATGATTTAATGGCGTGTGACGCTCAGAATGTTTTGTGCATTTTATCGTTATAAAAACTTATAGAAAGAATGTGATTGAGGACTCGATAAATAGTGAACTTTAAATGTCGTTGTTGTATTTTCAGAGAAACAATTTGTGGTTTGTTTTGGAGATCCTCAATACCTTATATATATATATATATATATATATATATATATATATATATATATAATATCACAAAACATCTCAGAACCCTAAAAACGTTGCCATATCAGTTCTGCACAACGATATTCAATGCCACACTCTTATGGTGATCACAGAATGTGTCAGAACTACCTACTACTATGAAAAGAAAAATGCGGACGGTAGCAAAGAAGATGTAAAAAAAATACAAAACTCTTCATTTCCCTAATATGTAAAAGAAAAATTTCTACAAATCCTGCTAAAGTAATACATAATTATTATAAATAAATACCTCGGTTGAGATATCGATTACCATAAAAAAGTCAAAATATAGGTAAAAAACGCAACTTCCAGCATATATTTCGTGAAGCGAATTATAATGACTAATAGTCCAACTGCAACAGTTCATACTGTGACGCAAATATTTTTATGATATAGGTTAACGGAGTTCATTCTCACGGCAATGATCGCTAGGTATCGTAGCGCGAGTCTGAGTGAGCGACAAATACCTAAAGTGCTGGGATATAGTCGCCTTAAGTGATTGCATTTTAGTTGACATTTTTGCAGTCGGGTTTTTTGATTTTTTAAATTATTTATTTTTTAATCATTCTGTGGACTCCGAAGGTCCTAAGATCAGCAGTGCTATATTCGATAATGTAACGATAATCCCTCGTCCTTCCACTTAAAGTCCGATTCGTCAACAAACCAGCTATCAAGGCAATTGTCCCCACATCCGACGCTGACGTCACACCGGAAACGAGCGATGAGCGCTCACAATACAATAATGCACCTGAACCGTGTTTACTCCGGTCACCGGCCAGCCGAGGCAGCTGGCAAACAAGAGGCACGGCCGTGGCTTTGACACCTACGTAGCAGAATGTGTGTCACCGGCGACAGCGTAATAAAATGGTATTAAGATATTATTGACGACCAGCGTGCCATCGCCCTGGGGAGTTCCCCTCAGACATATTGCTTTTATGATCTGAACGATAAGATGATTATCGGAAACAGTGTATTACCGAGTGGGGACATCCCTTCATCATCAATAGCCAAATCATCCTCACGGTTATGGAGGCCCAATCGCAAGAAGGAATACGTTCGATACTTGCTTTTGGAGGGTTCAAAACTGGGTTTCATGGAAATACTGGGTTAAAGAAAAGGTTAGTAGCTGATCATAGAAAAAGAAAGAAGTACTGACTAGGACTACTGACTACTAGTGGGTGCCGCGTGCACCACTATCGTGAATACTTCGGATGATTCAAACATAATGTGGCCTAGATGTCGAATTGTATGATTTGACTGATGCCTTTATTTTTAGGTATAAATGTCTCAAGCCATTGACTATTTTATAAATCCTGATTCCGGATTGAATCCGTAATCCGTATTATTTGACATTAACAAATCAAATACTGTTTAAAATGAGGATCGACCTCGACAAGGCATAGCGTCTAAAACACATTCACTGGTGCTCTGGCCTTATTTTAGATTACCGTCGTACACAAAATAACGAGAATTTTGGGGCGGGCTTAACAGTCTTACTTGTGTAATAGAAGTGTAAGTTGGAATACAAAATGACACAAAAACCTAATACTCACCTATTTAAGAGATAATGACAGCGAATCTTAGCACTGGCGGTTGCATGTTAGAGGAGCGTTTATCAGGCTTCAGAAGCCTAATCTTATACCTTTAAACGAGCAATTCTTGTATCTATATATATTTCTATATAATCTGGATCTCGGAAACGGCTCGAACGATTTTCATGAAATTTAGTATACAGGGGGTTTTGGGGACGATAAATCGATCTAGCTAGGATTAATTTTTAGAAAATGTCAAATTTACCAAAATAAATTAAAAAAATGACTACTGCTGCCATCTATTGGACACCGAGGGAAGCTCAGTCACCCAGATATTGCATTGTTAATGCACAATCATGTTTATAAATGCTCTGTGCTTGGCTAATACTGTTACAACCGATGGATTTCATTCTTAGCTTTATGTTTTTTCAAAAAATATTTATTCATTGGCGTTATGAGATTTGGACACACGCTCAATGTACACATACTGACTGGTGATGACTGGTGGTACGACATTTTTTTACTATTTATTTATTTGAAAAGTAATCAACAGCGTTACATTAAAATTGTTTAGCACTACCTGTCACGACTGCCTGCATATGGTTCTTGATGTAAGAAAGAAGTGAACAATCGGTGTAAGTTCCCACTTATTCCAAGCTAGTTTAATTTTTGGAGTAAGATTACGTGATCCACTCGGTCAAAGGCTTTAGCAAAATCTGTGTAGATCACTTCGACCTGACTTCCTTCATCCATTCCCACATGTACATAATATGTGCACATAATATGTGAATACGGCCAAATTAGTCACAGTGAAGCGATTTTTTACAAAACCAGATAGGCTTGCACTTGACTACAATAGTGTCTGATGGACAGAAATGATGAGGTCGGACATGGGCTGGAGTTTAACACCAGTTTAACATCTTTTTTAACACTCTACAAGTTAGTACCTACTTATTTGATCCCATATGATGGTTGGTGATGATGCAGCCGAAGATGTTATCATAATCTCTAACGGTTTCTACACAGCATCGCGCCGGAACGCTAAATTGCTTGGCGGTGCGTCTTTGCTGATAAGGTGGTAACTAGCCACGGCTGAAGCCTCAAATCAGACAAAACAGTCATTAATTTCTTTAAAACACATTCTTTCCCCATTATATTATTGCGATAATAATGTGGACCGGGTCAATGGAAAACGGGATCTCCATATAAATACCACAAGACGCCAAGCAGCGTTCGGAAGTAAATAAAGATTTTAAGTTTTAAGAATAGGTAAGTTCAGCCGTGGAGGAAAACTTGGATTAAAATTCCATAGCGATAATGTTCGCCCCGCGGCAGAGTTATGCAAATCTTTTATAGCAACGTAACGAATCGCCCGCGATGCTGATAAGCTACACGTGCTTTCATCCGCCTGCGCAGGCGCAGCTAATTCCGACTCCTGCGCAGGCCACGGCGAACTGCGACTTTACTTTTCAATTAGACGCGATTAAAGATTAAAAACAATTTTCAATACAATTACTAATATATGCTGTTAAATATTACAAATTATTTTCAATACAACTACATAGTATTATGTAGAACGGACACGTGACTGACTGATTGACTCATATATCACTGCACATAAATTGGGCGACTCGAGCTAGGCAGTGGACTATGTAAATACGAAGGATTCCTGACAATGAAACCTATATATAAGTTAATAAAAGTCTGTAGTTTTCTAATGAAAGGACAATCATATCTATCATCTTTTTTAGAACTGTCAAATTGCACCGATTGACAAGAACAGTATCATAATAAGTATTGATAAATAATTGCGATTTACTTTATTACTTAAATATTATATTGAATTTTGATTTTAGAACTTTACACTTTTTGAAGTTAATTACAAAAGTCCGCTTTTTAAAAGACGTGGAAATGAAGTGGATAAAGCTAGCACATACACAAACGTACAAGCTTCAGTAAAATTGGAACTTAGTTACATAAGAGCGAATAACTGTCTAAGCTAATAGCATAGCTGTTTGTATGATCTGAGTAATAATGCGTTATCACAGTTACGAAATAAATTGATTATTGGACCGTGGGCGAATAAAAGTTATCGCACGATAACGTTTAACTGGGCATTTTTGTAACAAACATATAACTATTCATAATAATATAGTTACAAAATTACAAACAAATTAATAATATAAAAAACTAAAATCATGTATGCCCTGTGGTGAAACGGCTTTTTTCAAGAAAATATAATTTGTACTCGGAATGATGTAAGGATTCTAACGATACCCCATATGTCCAAATCTCTTCAGTCATTCAGAAGTTATGGTGGAAATGGAATAAAGAAACTCACATACATACATGAACCAAAAAACATTACTCTCCATTTTTGGTTGATTTTTGGGCAGTCGTGTAACTACATACTCGTAGCATACATATTATTACGACGAACCAGAAAAGAGTCGTGACCGAAGCAGGTTTTTTTTTAATTCTACCCCTACTGCGTAAAACTGGAAGCAAGGGGCATTCGCACTTCGTCAGTAGATATTCTATTGGTAATTCTATATTAATGTAGTCGGTCAATCGAAATCGGAAGTGAGACAAGGTGTCGAGTCACTGACGGCTCAACGCTGTGAAAGTTGCATTTTTGACGTCGGACGTAACTCCGTGACTTTGTAACCGTATACAATATTAAATAGATACTGTTTACAATTTCTTGTTTTTGACTACATAAGCGGAACTTTTTACTTTCTCTGTCTGTAGCTATTTGAAAGACATTTTAATCTAATAATAAGTATAAAAAGTAAGGCTTTGAACTTTTTTTTTTCGTAAAGGTTCATGTCAAGCTCTGATTTTGAGTGTTCCTTTATAGCGGGAGATATTCGCTAACAAACAAATACTAGTACCAGGTATGCAATACCAATAAATGTATTTTACATTAAGTTTGCATATGGGTCTAATACAGAAGTTTCTTTTTTTTAAATCGGTATAGGTACCTCTTTACGATTAAAGTAATATTCTCTGATAACAAGAATATCTTCAATGTCAAAGTGTGAACGGTAAAACAAAAACATCTGTCTAAATACTAACGAATGGCGCCTACGACTCCATTTTGTGTATGACTTTAAAATGTACCTGTGATTATAAGAAGTACCTATGATGATTTTCTGAAGATTATTTGATGAGTCTGCAGACTCATAAGCGAATGTAGTGATTGGCAAAGTTTTCCTTTTGCTTTTTAAGGTTCTGAATTCCGAAGCTAACGGAACGTTAAGAATTTAATCATGTCCATTATCCGTTTTTAAGTGGTTTTAACTGAGAATGATATTGGTGTTACGATGGATATAATTTTGAGTGTAGGTGGGTTCTATAAGTTATAATATCATGTTTTTTTTTTTTATTAAAATCCTCTCTCCCCTTTTTAATGAGCGAAAAATGATTTAATAAATTAAGTGGCCTATAAAATGCCTATTCACCCTTTTCTTGAAGTACTTATCAGTAGGTATGGATAATTTATACAATACAATAACGGTAAGTCCGATGATTTACCCAACGCAAAGGTTAACTTTTCGGTTTGAAGTTACGACAGATTAAAAATACATCACCTCAATGACAGTTGCGTTAAGTAAATGATTATAATAGCTCTCAAGTCAAGATTACCATAATTGCTAAGGTGTACTCAAACAACGCCAATTTCTTTAAATTCACTCATATTTAAAAGTCAAGAGAAAGAATTTTCTAAAATCTTTCTAATACTTAAAAGAGTACCTTACTCTAAATATAAGAAATGGACAATCCGTCAGTAAAGTGAAGTTTTATTTAAATAAAATTGATCTATTTATTAGAAGTAAAAAAAAATACAAACAGATCTCTCGCAAACATAACCCAATAAAATACAAAATTTCAAACTATTATAGAGGCATTGCACAGTAGATTAGAATTAGCAAAATCAGTGATTTCGTAAAAAAGTGGCATACCTTCTTATTGTGCTAAATGCAATGATTGAAAAAATGTAGTCATTCAAGTCTCAGGCACTTAAAAGCCATTAGGAATCAATTTAGAATAAATACCCAACTTTTTTATGATTGATAGGCTTGCGCTTGACTTCAGTCATGTCTGATGGGCCAAAATGATGAGGTCTAGCATGGAGCGCGCTTGCCTAGAAAATGCCTATTCACTCTTCTCTTGAAAGCACCCAGATTGTACTTGGCTGGGAACACAGAAACTGGAAGGGTGTTCCACAACTCTATCCAATACAACCTGCTAAATAGTATATTGTTTTTTATAATATATCAGGACATTACACACATCGCAATCTAGCCCGAAAGTAATCTAATATATATAAATCTCGTGTCACAATGTTTGTCCTCAATGGACTCCTAAACTACTGAACCGATTTAGTTCAAACTTCGTGAATATCTGTCATTTGGTCCAACTTAAAAGATAGAATAGTTTTTATCCCACGTGGACGAAGTCGCGGAAATCAGCTAGTTTTATATATATATATATATATAAATGGAAAACATTCATGCTAAACATTAACTAGTAGGTAGTGGGAATCGAACCCACGACCTGCGACGCAGACAGAGTCGCTCGCTACGCCATTCGGTCGTCAAAATATTAGCGCGTACCTATGTATCTATCTAATATTTTGCGTTATTCGGTTTTAGGTTAGATATAAACAAGTAATATTTCATGGAAAATAACTGATGCGGGTTGATAAATATTATTAAACTTATAATTGTGAAGTTTTGACGGCAGCAACGATTTTCCCGGATAAAGAACTACTTATTTGAATAACGCGCTGTGATTGCTTTATTGAATTCGTACCTAGAACATCATTGGATGCCTTCCGCACCCAACCTTCCAATGGCACATGGTTGCAAAGCTGTTAAGCTGCGTCTTCACAATGGCTTGTGATGGGCCATGCTTGGCAACGCACAACTGTAGGCCACGATCACTTGGTGTTCACACAATGGCGCATGGCTCATTGGTGCCCGGTGAGGCACTTGCGATGGACGTGGAAGTAGTTACGGCCACAGCTATTTATTTTCAATATAATTCTTTGTTGAGATTATTTTAAATATTTAAATACAATGTTAACTAGTAATTTCGAATATATTTTGCAAAAAAATATAGCCAAAAAAAAAGATTCCGACGAATTGAGAACCTCCTCCTTTTTTTGAAGTCGGTTAAAAAGAGTGCACTATTCGTTTCAGCGGTCGGTTACGGACAAGCAATGGGCCATTGTGTGAACACCACCGACCACGCAACGCCACGATTCCTTTGAAGTGTAAGCCAAAAACCGACAACTTCCCGATCGCGCGCCATCGTCGACCATTGTCCGCCATTGCATACCATTTCCCCCTGTACACAATGGCGATGGCCTGCAGTGGGCCAGCATACGCCATTATGTAGACGCTACTTTAGCTAAGCGACGATAAACGCGGATTCAGAAAATGCAATTTACTTTCAATTTACAGGCGTGAAGATGTTAGACCACATTTGCGGTTAGACTAAACGCATAACGGTTGCATCAAACGAAACGAAATAATTTTCGAATTATCTAAAATTGAGTGCCAGTATCGGTTCAGTGGTTATTCGAAACGGGTGATAATGAGGTGCCTAATTGAAAACGCGTTATATGTAATGCGATCAGATGTGGGTACGTGTGAAACGACCTAATTTTTATTATGGTTATGTTTACCGTCTATAAGTGGCGTAACTACCTTAAAAGTACGATCAGTATTTGGACGACCCGCCTGGCGTAGTTCGATTCCCGCAACGACAACTTTAGAAAACTTAAATTTCTATTTTGGCTCCGATCTGATGGGAGGCTTCGGCCGTGCTTAGCTACTGGTCTAGTACCTGCCAGCAAAGATGCCCTGCCACGCTCAATAACTTCGCGTTCTGACGCAATGTTGTGTAGGAACCGTTAGGGGATGCTTGTACCTACTCCCTTCAAAGTTATTATAGGATAACAATTTCGACTGCGTTGTCATTTATAGTAGGTGAGGTCGCAATTAAGTACCTACCTATTACCTAACTCGTAATGTACTAATCAAGCCGTGACATACGTACACCTATTTTATTTCATATAGGCCTACCTAATATTACAGTCACTTATTACGAGGATTCAAACGCGCCACTGAGACTTCACAACAGGTAACTTATCTGAAGCCCTATAATTATGTCACAACTCATACCTCTGCTCGAATGAGCCCCGAAAAACCTGTCAATAGAGGCAGAGAACTGTGCCGCTACTCGCTAGACAAAGCCAAAGTGCTAATAGTGAATTACAATATAATTGTTCAAGCGACTCTCTAAATTCGTGATTTGTTCGAGCGATCAGGCCTTTATTGTGATTGGATTCTCGACTGTATAGTGGTGTTAATAAGAGCTAGAGGTCTGGACCGGTTCACGCCGAGCTTGCGGCTCGGTGAGAGGAATGCAAACGATCCGCCTTTCACACGGCACGAAACCAGACGGGGTTGCACGCACTGTTGCAGACTTGTGTGCTATCTAGCTAATGTTACATGAATGTCAAGACTTCGGGCCGAGGGCGAGAATTGAGTTTTTGTGGGTTTCTACTCAGTGCAGTGTGTGGTGGAACCCTCGTTAACTTAGTTTAGAACTAAGATAATTGAGATTCTCCATTTTCATTCTCCAGTCTTTTTTATGAGTCTCCTATCATGCCCGTGATAATTATCTAATTATATGGTACATATAGGTACAGTACAGTATAATATGGCCGTATATTCCTTATCCTGAACGACGTTCTACTAAGAAACGTAAGTACTAAAGATTTACATAACATACATCATTATTTGCTATCACAATTTAAGTACTACCTACCGTTACTTAGGATTTTACCGCACATGACACATCCTACTTTTTATTAAGAAATATGACCATTGACCATACATAATATTTTTTATTATCTGTGAAAGATAGATAGATATATCATTAACTACCTCCATATAAAATTCTTAATTCTTTCTAGGTAATTTGTGAATGCTTAATACATGATGTACTTATGGTTTTTAAATATTAAAAAATTGCAGTCAAGCACATATGAGACGGAATGAGAGCAACCGTATGAAATCCGGTTCGCGTACACTTGACGGAGCATTGAAAGGAGAAAGGATTTATTAATGTTCAATTTAAAGCACTTCCAAATTTAAAATTTACAACCTGTTGCCCACTGTTTTATGCCGCATAAATTACTTTTTTATACATTATGTCCGTTGTTTTCAAAAATAAAATAATGATAACGTAACATGCTATCAGCTACGTCCGAATGTCAACTAACTGTACATAAAAAATCCAGTGGTACGAGAAAAATAACGTAGTACTTCTAATAAATATTAATTTATAAATAGAAATCAAAAGAGCTTGCAATTAATTAAAAGCCTTTGACATTGTATTAATTCAACCAGTTGCAGAGCTGCACCAAGAGCAACAGAGTTACAAAACAAAATTAAGACTTATAATGTCAAAATTTAAGGCCGCCAGTAAACCAGTTGTAGACGACTACCCTGATCATTTTGAAATAAATCAATTTGGTGAATGTTAAGACTCTTTGGTCTAAATACATATATTTTTTAAACTCACGCGTAAATGTAATGTTTTTAATTAGTATACGAGTAATTAGGTAAGAGATCATACTTTAATAAGTGGCTGTTGATTCTTTTTATGGGCAGCAACCAGATAACGGAGGGAGATAATATTATATAATTTTATCAGTTACTAACTTAAACTTTATTTAACAAAATAAGCTAACATAACATGATTAAAAGTTATCTAAAACTTGACTGCTTGACAGGCAAGAACGAATTAAATTGAACATCTCTATGAACAAAATATTTGTATAAGTAGTTAGTCTTATGTGTAAATAAACGCTGATCTTGAAATACTATACCTATAGAGCACAGAAACTTTTTAAAATACAAATTTTATGTAAAACTAACTTACTAAAGTGTAAAAATTTTACTAAAAAAGTGTAAAAGTCTTACTAAAGTGAACTTAGTTAGTAAAGTTAACTTACAACTTTTCTAAAGTGAAAATGGTTATTATTATTACTTCAACGAAATGTTGTAAGAAATTAGGTATATATTATAGGTTAGGGTATTATTATTAGGTTTTTTTTTGGTTAATGTATTTGTTTTTTTTTTTCTTTCTTCTTGTAATGGTGTACAATAAAGAATTTTCTATCTATCCGTAGACAGAGAAAAGCTATAGACAAATTGTTATCTTATGTTTCATTCACACAAGACAAAGAGCAACTTACGCCGATGTCGTGTAAAGAAAAGAAATAGAACGATAAGATCTTTTGTTTCACGTAGCGTGTCACGTTTTTTATGTTTTAGTCACACTACTTTGCTAAACAAAGTTTGACAGCGGACCAACAGTTAGCTATCGTATTACTTTATAATTCAGTTTTTACGATTATGTTATGTCCGATTCAAGTTAAATTAGGTTTTGAACACTTTTATAAACTTACACATATTATTACAACGATTCAAAACAAAAAATCATGGTGCGGTGTAGTGTTAAAGGTTAGTTTTTGTCTCTTTTTGCGACACGCTTTACCAGCGTCTATAGCTTTTCTCTGTCTACGTATCTATCTATCTATATGTACAATGTGCATGTTATAGTTGTAATGTGTAAAACAGCCCCTATACATCTAGTATGTCAGTAGGTGTATATTATATCAGTAGGTACGGTTCAGCAATCGGCCCATTATGTCTGTCCAACAATACCGTTTACTGCACTTGTGTCAACAACATGTTTTCGCAGCTCCAGCAATACTTCGTGAGTGACGCACCACGCCACCAAACATATTATTATGTATTATCTGTTGATTGTATTTGTATGATATAAACGATGTGTGAGTTATGGAATAAGTATTGTTAAATATCTTGAACAAAATTATTCCATTAATCATTGTTAAGTTCATATAGAACCCTGTGAAAGTAAAAAATACTCCTTTGCTATTAAATAGTCGTGCTTATAAATATAATTAATTAGTCTTCATCGTCTTCTCCATTGAATGCATGCACTAACTGGGTTACATAATAATCTGGCAATAACTATTAATACATGTTAAGCTGTATTAACATACATGTGAAATTAAGGTAAGCTTTAGCCAATTCAACTATTGATGAATAATTATTTTACTAACACTAACTTGACCTTAAATATATTTGTTTAGAAATTGAACACGTAACCTTGTCAAATGTCACCTAACAAATTATTGCATAGAATTGAATGCAATTCTTAAGTGGAGAAAAAAGGCATTTCTCAAGTTTATCTAAAGACAGTTGTACTTAATTTGTGAGTATAGGTACGATTTGGTAATAGTTAAATTAAATAAAACATACTCGAATATTTATAGGTATTTACTTAATATATTTCCTTTAGCATATTGCTCAGATAAGTACATGAATAAACATTGAATGGAATTTGAATTTGGTAGTTTAGTTGAATGTACAAAATCTATGGTATAAAATAAATAAGCAAGTGGCACTGGCTGGGCACTTGGAACGGAAATTCAATTACCATCATAAACACAATGTAGCGGAATCTCTCTATACGGTTAATACTGTTAATAGTTATCGTTACGACGGGCACTCTTACTGCTACTTTAGGAAAACAATCAGGGTTTCTATATATATACGAATCTTAACATTTATTGTAATGCATTGAGATAACGTTAGTTTGATGCTTTTTTCCACACCCACTGACGAGCTAGGGCCAATTACAAAAGTAGATCGTAATCAAGACTATAGCAGTTAATCAATTTTTAGTAAAATGTGCAGTGCATGATCGATTTCCATATTAAAACGATTATGTAGGAAATCCCAGTGAAAAATCCAAGAATTGGTTGAGTACAAACTGTAGCCACAAATACAATTATTCTATAGTAACTATTACAGACACGGTTGGCTCTAAAAATATATTGTAGACCGAAGATTGAAAATGGAGAATCTCAATTATTACTTTAAATAAGCACATTATGTACTCAAATAATTCATTTAGGAATCAAAATATTCTAAAGCTTAAGAAAGAGAAATAAAATTATTCCTAAATAGCAGTACCTTATTTATTTAACATAATAAAAAGGATAGATTAGGCAGACCAATGGCCGTCTATAATTATGCATGCGGGTGAAGCGACAAACTAAACTAGCGGACAATCATTCCATTTAAAAGTAATCATTTTATTTTGGGAGTGATGAACGGTTATATTAAGTCTTTAAGTAGACCGTGTAATTAACATGATACGAAGCAAGTTTTTTACTAGCGAGGTATTTAGAGGTAACCCATTAAGTCATCACTCGGCATAGAAATTGCTTTATTTGACCACTCTGATAGTTAATAGATGTTCAAAATATCCGCGAGCATGTTAATATGGTTAATAAAACTCGCCGGGCCTCTTGGTTCAACGTACCAGGTCGTCGCTCCACGTTGTACCGTACGCTGCCATAAGAAATGAACGCTGGGGCAAGTCGGCAAGTTGATATAGAATATAGAATGTATGCGGTGTTCGCTCAACTCTGAACGAAACGTTCTGAATGGAACAACCTCCCAATTTGGGCGAGATGCTTGATCTCATTATCATCAGAACGTGGCGTCGTTGGAGGGAAACAAATCACAACTCCAAGCCTATAGTGTCAAAAGAGCGTGCACAAATACGATTGTATTTTTACTAGCAGATACCCGCGGCTTCGCACGCGTAAATTTTAGTTTTAACTATTCTACGGGAACCATCCATTTTCCGGAATAAAAAGTACCCTTTGTGTTAATTTACATGAAACCTATCTTCATTTCAACTTTAAAGCAAAAATTTTCAGAAGTTGTGCGTGAAGGAATAAATTTTCTCCCGCATGAATATCTGTTTTTCCCTATTATCACGAAAACAATGGATTTTTCCGAGAAAAAAGTAGTTGAATCTAGGATATAATCTATCTCCATTCCAAATTTCAGCCCAATCGGTTCAGAAGTGACGGCACGATGGAGATTTCTCCCGCATGAATATGCTATTTAACTATATTCTTAGAAATCATGGATTTTCCCGGGATAAAAATTTGCCTATATATTAATCCACGATAAAACCTATCCCCTTTTTGAATTTCAGTCATATCCGTTCATTTATTACCGCGTGAATATCAGTTTTTCAGTTTTCCCGCGGACACCATAGATTTTTCCGGGATGAAAAGTAGCTTTTGTGTTAATCCAGGATATAATCTATCCCTATTCCAAATTTCAGCCAAATCAGTTCAGTAATTACGGCATGAAGGAATATTCTTCACGCGTGGATTTCTGTTTTTCACTATTATTATAGAAACCATGGAATTTTCCGGGATGAAAAGTAGGCTTTGTAATAATCCGGGATAAAATCTATCTCCTTTCCGAATTTCAGTCATATCAGTTCAGTAATTACAGGGTAAAATAGTATTTTTCACACGTGAATATCCGTTTTTCAGTTTTCCCGCGGAAACCATGGATTTTCCCGATATAAAAAGTAGCCTTCGTATTAGTCCAGGATATAATCTACCCCTATTCCAAATTTCAGCCAAATCAGTTCAGTAATTACGGCATGAAGGAATATTTTTCCCGCGTGGATTTCTGTTTTTCACTATTATCATAGAATTCATGAAATTTTCCGGGATGAAAAGTAGCCTATACATAATAATCCAGGATAAAATCTATCTCCTTTTATGAATTTCGGTAATATCAGGTCAGTAATTACAGCGTAAAGTAGTATTTTTCGCACGTGAATATCAGTTTTTCAGTTTTCCCGCAGAAACCATAGACTTTTCCGAGATAAAAAGTAACTTTAGTATTAGTCCAGGATATAATCTATCTCTGTTCCAAATTTTAGCCAAATCAGTTCAGTAATTACGGCGTGAAGGAATATTTTGCCCGCGTGGATATCTGTTTTTCATTTCTATCATAGAAACCATGGATTTTTTCGGGATGAAAAGTAATCTTTATATTAATCCAGGATAAAATCTATCTCCATGCCAAAATCTGTTCAGTAATTACGGCGTGAAGTAGTATTTTTCGCGTGTGAACATCAATGTTTCAGGTTTCCCGCGGAAACCATGGATTCTTCCGGGATGAAAAGTACCCTATTTATTAACCCAGGATATAATCTATCCCCATTCCAAATTTCATCCAAATCGGCTGTGTACTTGCGGCGTGAGATTTTTTTTCCGCGTGAATTTCGGTTTTTAACTTATCCCACGGGAACCATGATTTTTTTTGGGATGAAAAGTAGCCTATGTGGTAACGCAAGATATAATATACCTCCATTCTAAATTTTAGCCAAATCGGTACAGTAGTTGCGGCGTGAAGACGTATTTTAACTTGATAAAATCCAAACTTCGGACCCCCGTTTCACCCCCTTAGAGGGTGAATTTTGAAAAATCCTTTCTTAGTGCTCCCCTAGACCTCATAAGGTATCTGTGTGCCAAATTTGGAGTCTCTAGACCCAGCGGTTTGGGCTGTGCGTTGATATGTCAGTGAGTCAGTCAGTCAGTCAGTCAGTCAGTCAGTTTCTTCTTTTATATATAGATATACAATATATAGATTACAACATACACTAATAAGCTTACTTGATAATCATTATTGAAGTTGTAGCGGCGCTGAGGGCAATAGGGAAATTTCCCTCCAGGCAGGTGTTGTGCCTGGGGACCGCTTGTGATCCAAGCGTGTGACGTCAGAAGTTGTATTTATAGAACGCTCGTCGAATGCTCCGTCAGCGTGTGCTATTGCGCAGGTTACGCCATCTGTCGTCAGCTATCGAAGACCGCTGTCGAAGACCGCTACAATCACTCCCCTCTGAGACTGTTAAGTCGTGTGTCGTCGTGGTGCATCTGGTGCGTGTCAACAGCGTGCAGCATCGTGGAAGTGCGTCAGCGATACCGGGTTGACTTGAGTGGACTGCGTGCCGGCGAGGTGTGAGTGACCTTCGAACCGGGAGTCCGTTGATGATGCGGCGGCGCGCGATCAGTGAGTCGATCGGCGGTGAATGACGTGTCGCGGCGACCAGTGAGTCGGTCGGCGAAGACTGAGTGGTACGAGGAATGAGGTTTGCGGTTGCTTCTTCGATGTTGTAGCGGTTGATGTGATTCTTGCAGTTGCGGTTGTTGCAGTTGCGGTTTCGTTGTTTTTGTTGCGTGTTCTTCAGTTGATGTGTGCCCTCTGGTGGTGAATGGTGAAATCACGTTTGGCGGCACCACTTTAGCGGTGCAGAGGGCAATAGGGAAATTTCCCTCCAGGCAGGTGTTGTGCCTGGGGACCGCTTGTGATCCAAGCGTGTGACGTCAGAAGTTGTATTTATAGAACGCTCGTCGAATGCTCCGTCAGCGTGTGCTATTGCGCAGGTTACGCCATCTGTCGTCAGCTATCGAAGACCGCTGTCGAAGACCGCTACAAAGTCATAGCGACGACATACTCGTAACTGCAGTCTACACCCATTTCATAGGATTAGGTCTTATAACATTAATATTTAACTTATTAAATAATGGCAAGGATACATGTCGCCTTGTAATCTATACTGTACGAGGTAACTTACAGGCCACGAAGGTATTATCTCATATATATATTGTATCTATCCTTATCTTATTGATTACAGATAATTATAAACATTGCAGTTATTATTAAGTACAGACATAGATAGGTAGTCATTCGGTTTTCAGACAAGTCATAAATAGTGTGATATTTAGTTATAATATTTATTCTATGATCCATCGGAATTGTCTTTAACCTGGGTCAATAATTGTAGTTTTAACTATACAATAGTTAAAACTACGATTAAAATCTCTATATTGGGATTTATAGGGATGAGGTTCAGAAATAAACGCATAGGCTAAACAAGGCTCCAGTGCTCGTTATGCAATCTAGTTATCGAGATTAATTAACACAAGGCTAAAGGCAATTTTTAAAAACCGATAATATTTTTTTTAAAACTAGGTAGGTACTTATGTATGAGCAGGCATTAACTAATTTGTTAATGTATTAAAAGCATTATGATGTCGATAAGTACCTACCCGATAAAATAAGGCAATAAATAAAATTTATTAATCAATGATATCGTTTTTATGTTGAAGGATCAAGTCTAATATCTGTGTAGGTATAAGTACCTATTATAGTAGGATTCGCAAATTCGTGATCAAATCCGGAACGATACACGATTCAAATTGATGTCATTGGTGTAGTTAAAGCCACTACGATGGAATGCAATTAGGTTCTACGTCCGTAGCTGCATTCTTGAGGTTTTATCAGCCGTCAGGGTTGGCTGTGTGAAATATTCAGTTTTACGCGGAAAATCTTGGATAGGTTAAGTACTTAGTAAGTCGTTACTAATTTTTAATAAATAATTTCATTCACTTTCTAGATACTTACATTTAAAAAAATAATAATAACTGATAAGATACACATAAACATTCTTTAAAGAATCATGTTGTTTTGTAGAGTTTCACACACTTCGTAGGGAGGTACCTACTTATGCGGTGAATTGGAGAATGAAAGTGGAGAAGTATAATTATTTATGTGATTATTTGACCGGCCTAAAAAGAGTCAGCTCTATTTTTTCTAGTGCCTATGCTCTAAAGTCTAAACCAATTCTCAGTATTACTTTGCACTAAGTTAGGGAAATATCTACTTTCTTTTAAAAAAAGTTAAATAAACTTGCACTCCAGAAATTACTTTACTAAAAATTTAAATAAAAAAAAACACCTACGCTTTTTTATTTAATGATTATTTATATTGTTATTTATTAATCGAATAATCCAAAAACTTAGGTACATCACTATAGAAAAGAGCTGATAGGTACCCTTGTCCCCTATACTACCGGACCCGGGACCGATGCCTACTTTCGTTAGTAGGCATCGGTCCCGGGCAAAGCTAAGAACCGCCCAAAGACACTGGCGTTCAAATGAAAAAAGCCGCATCAAAATCGGTCCATCCACTCGAGATACGATGCTACAGACGTCGTTTCTGCGTGGCGTTAAAATAATAATCTAGAATTGTTTATAGTCATTGTTTATAGTGCCTAAAACTGATAGGTAGGTAGGTATTTTCCAATTTTCCGGTTCGTTACCGATTTTCCGCAGCAAATAAGCAGAGCAGTAACGATTTCAAAACAAGATCGTTATTGTCGGTAGGTACCTATTTGTTATTCGTTGCAATCGAGTTGGTAATTCTGTTGCTTACCGTTTTCTGTTTCAGTTATCACCGCACACTATCGAATTTCGATTTGATCTTATGACTTATTAATCTGTTGCAGTCTTTCCCAAAGTGGGCGATAACGCCCCCTTGTGGGCGCTGCAGGTCTCAAGGGGGGCGGTAAGAGACCCAGAAAGAAAATGGGGGCGTTGTGTCGAGGCGGGGGGGTGATTTGTAATTTTATTTAGCTAGTAGGCCTCTTAAACAACCTCTTAACTGCAAGAGCTCTCGACTCTCAACAACAACTTGTGAACATCAACTAATATGAATTAAAAGATTGCTCAAACTCGATTCTATATTTCTCTCCGCGTAGTTCATATATCTGTCATATTTTATTGAATATAGAAAAAATGAATCATCATGTCAATCGGTCGCTCCGTTTCGTAATGAAAGTAGACACAAATAAAAAGGCAACAGACACACTTTCGCATTTTAATAGTTATTAGTACTCGTAGATATCTATCATGTTTTAACAAGTTTTTGTTAAATAACCCGAATTGTGCATTCCTGTAGCAGTCGGATGATTCATTGAATACTTGTTCGGACTTGTTGAGTACGATTGAGCGTCGAATGAAATTAACGAGTTTATGCATGTTTGTTTTATTCCTGTCGGTGCGTGCTGCTTAAGCATTTCTATATAAACAATGTAATATTTATTTTATTTTCATTTGTGGTCTCGCGCGTAATAGATGAGCACTACTTACACCTCCTCTACACTACTCGCGAAGTTGAACGTATTTCTCATTGCAAAACAATGTCGGAAGTAAAAAAGAAGAGACGGCAATACTGTGCGGAATATATTAAATTCGGATTTATTGAAAATCCCACAAACCCATCGTCGCCTTTGTGTCTTCTATGTCTAAAAACATTTTCGAATGAAGCAATGAAGCCTTCAAGGCTGCAAGATCATTTGAATAAAATGCATCCAGATAAGAAAGACAAGAATGTAGCATATTTTCAAGACCTAGAGAAGAAGCATAATACACAGCCAAGTGTAGCAAAACTATTTTCGGCGGCTGCTAAGCAAGATGACGACGGACTTCGAGCTTCGTACAATATCTCTTTGTTAATTGCTCAAAAAGGCAAACCACATAACATCGGAGAAGAGTTAATACTGCCAGCAATAAATGAAGTAATAACTACTGTGCTTCATAAACCGGCCGCAGATATTATCCGAAAAATTCCTTTGAGTAATAATTCTGTGCAAAGACGAATTGATGAAATGGCTGAAAACATTGAAGAATCATTGTGCGATCACCTGAGGACAAGTCAATTCTCAATTCAGCTCGATGAGTCCACTTTACCAACTAATGAAGCATTGTTGTTGTCTTACGTGAGGTTTATTAAAGATGAGAAAATATGTGAAGAACTATTATTTGCTAGAAATTTAGAGACCGATACAAAAGGTGAAACCATATTCAATACATTGGAAAAGTTTTGCGATGAGAAAGAGATTCCTTTGAAAAATATTATTTCAGTTGCTACGGATGGCGCTCCGGCTATGACAGGGTGCCATAAAGGCTTCATAGCGTACTTAAAAAATAAAATTCCAGATGTCCTTGGTGTACATTGCGTTATTCATAGACAACATTTAGTTGCTAGAAACTTAAGTGAAAAACTATTTCAATCACTGCAATATGTCATCAAAGCAGTCAATAAAATCCGCAACAGCTCTTTGAATGATAGATTATTTCATCAGCTTTGTGTTACTAATGACGAGGATTTCAACCGTTTGTTGTATCATACTGAAGTTCGTTGGCTATCAAGAGGCAATTGTCTGACTCGATTTTACAACCTGTTTGACTCTGTTATAGAGTTCTTGGAAACTAAAGATACAGAATTGCACGACAAGCTCATAACATCAAAAAATGATATAGCTTACATGACAGACCTGTATAAATTATTCAACGACATGAATCTCCAAATGCAAGGCGATAAACTAAATTTAATTAAAACAAAAAACGTCGTTGCTGCTTTCGCAGCCAAACTGCTTCTACACAAAAAGAATCTGGGCAGACGTGAGTTTCACAATTTTCCAAATTTATCAGTATCATGCAGTAACGACGAATTGTTTGCCTACTGCCAACATTTGGAAAACCTCCACATTGACTTCACCGAACGATACCAGGACATTTTGAACTTGGAAATACCAGACTGGGTGTTGGATCCGTTTTCAAATGTCAACACAGCAATGTCACCTCAGCTGGAAGAAGAACTTATAGAATTGACAACAAACGAGGAAATAAAAATCAAGTTCAAAAATGGTTACCAAGAATTTTGGCTACAAAAACCGATCCCGCAATTGTACCCTGGATTGTGGTCAATCGTTCAACGATTCTTGATAGCATTCCCATCGTCATATTTGTGTGAACGTGGATTTAGTGCTGTGACAACATTGCTTACTAAAAAGCGAAATCGTTTGCTTGTTACCGAACGTGGCGACTTGCGACTGTTCTTGAGTAAATTGGAACCTGATATCAACAAACTTATTAAACAGCATCAGATTCATCCTTCACATTAGTTTTTATATAAGGATTGATTATTTTAGTTATATTTTTAATAAAATATACTCTGTTTTAATACTATAAAGTTGCGTTTCAATAATCATTCTTATTGGCAGGTGGAGCCCGTAAGAGTTAACTTGAGACCTTAAGCGCCGTTGTATGTTACCTACTGCGCTCAGGTTTCAAGTTGCGGGTTATAGTAAAAGTTTCGTTTAGAATTCTCCGTTAATATACATATATAGGTCACAATAATTAATTAATTCAATTTGAAGTTATAGTGGTTTTTAAATAGGTGAAAAAATGGGGGCGCTAAAAAAATATTTATTCTCAAAGTGGGCAGTAGACAAAATAAGTTTGGGAACCACTGATCTGTTGGTAGTTGGTACCTGCTTGGTACGTTCGCGAATTTTTCGGATAAAGAGACAATCCGCATGAGCTTGATAAGCGGCGCTGAACTGATAAGAAGGTCGACTCACCGGGTCGATGTCCGCGTCCCACACATCCTTCAGATCGTTGGAGATGTCGAAGTAGCTATCCATGTCGGGGCCTTCCTGCGACGGCCTCCGACGCACACTTTGGAGAAACTCCACTGAACACGGCTCTCGAGTCACGCTTCTACCTTTCCTTTGCGAAACTCGGATGGAATGTAAACTTGCACTACAACTTTGTCAATAAAATACTTTCTTACGAATTGAAAAATCACTCTACGCAGCACTGCAATAATTGCGGACTACAAATTGCGCTATCCCATTTGTTTTTTAGACGCGGATTGTTGTTTTCGTGAAATCTCACCGCACGCGATAATGTTTCGGTTCGGAGCGATGCAGCGATCACCACGTGCGCTCACGGCGGAGTACGGCCGGCGAATGAAAAGCGGCACTTGACCGATCCCCGTCTCCCCCCACCACACTAGCTTCCATTCATAACGTGATAGGGGGTAAAACATGGCCGTAGCCCGTAGGGTGCGGGGGAGTACATTCCATCTCTTCTTACTTTACAACCGTCTTTGCTCAGTAGTCAGTACAGAATTAGGGCAATGCACACCTACAAATCCATCACGGCGTCTTCGCCATGGAAGACTAGGACCCGTTTTTAATTTTTAGCTTTTTAGGCGTCAGTCGGACGTGGTTTCCATCCAACCAGGATCTGGGAGGCGTAGATAACTAGTACCTACGTAATGACTAGTTTGTCCTACTACTTATTCCACGTAAGTAACTCCTCACTCATACGCCCGAAGTGAACCTAAGTGAATGCGGAGACGTCTGAATTGTGAATGTCACAAGAGACTGCATTTAGAAGTTTAGGAAGATGTTACGTTGCCCCCAACCACCTCGGAATGAGCTAGGGATTCTCTAGACTTGGCGAGGCATCCATGATCACCCACCCCACTGCGCTGTAGACTACGAAGAAATGTAATAGATCTGGTGGCCTAATGGGAGGCTTTAGCCGTGGCTAGTTACCACCCTGCCAGCAAAGACGCATCGCCACGCGATTTAGCGTTCCGGCGCAATGCTGTGTAGAAACCCTTAGGGCGGGTGAGTTAACTTACCCATTCCAAGTTAGTACGATAAAATCTTCGGCTGTATGTGCCCGGCAAACGATTGCACGGTGCGCAACGGGCAGTATGGGAATTTTTTGTGCCATCCTGCCCGGTACCGGGCAGACGCACCGGGCGAAATGGGAGCAACCCATTTACCGATTAGGTGAAAAATAACTAATTTATTAATATTTGCTATTCTTTTTTCACTTCTTATAAAACTTTTACTTAGATTTTTATAAAACAGTTGCACCACAAAGAAAGTTATGGTTCCACTTACAGATTTTTTCACGACAGTTCAAAACTATTGCAGTTTTGGTCCCCCAGTCATATCCCATGCACAAAATTCTAAGGTGCAAAAAGGTGGAAACAAACGTAACGTGTTCCGTATGTGGAAGGAGGTACCTACAATTTAAAACAAAATATAACGCTGCATGTATAACGAATTTTATTCCGATTGATATTTAAAAAAAATTTCACATCAGATCGTAAAAACTATGAAATTATTTTTATATACTTACCTTAAAATATTTACAATTTATCTAACTAATATTAATTTTTTCAGAACTGACTTATATTATAGCGCATAATACAAATAGTTCTTAATACTATAGAAGATATAAACGCTGTACAATCAATTCAATTTATTGTATACTAGCTGTTGCCCGCGGCTCCGCCCGCGTGAATTACGATTTTTTTACATATACCGTAGAATTCCTTGATTTTCGCGGGATTCTGGTGAGATGTTGTACAGAAACCTGTTCTTACTTCCCACGGGTTATCTTGTGGTGATTTTGAAAACTCCTTTTTTTAATAATAATATAAAGATTCATTAATAAGTAGTTGAAAGATCAAAAGGACAATTTTAACTGTCGATATTTCGACCCAATGGCACAGGTCATGGTTACTACGTGACCACGACTTGTACCAATGTATCGAAATATCGACAGTTAAAATCGTCCTTTTCATTGTGATTTTTATTCTGAAACCACGAAATATGTCAAAAATTATTAAATCATGTGAAAAGTTGTACTGGTGGTAGAAAACTTCTTTCAAAGTTCGGCCGGGTAGGTACCACTGGGATAAAATACTCTACTAACAATATTCCCCAGCCCAACATAAGAGTCTGTTAAAAATCTTTTCTTCATTTCAATACAATCCCAAGTATCAGAATGGGCAATGGCTATATATTTCTTTACGTATAAAAAGACTATGACGGTCAATCGGTTAGGACCAGTTAAGACCTGAGAGTTAAAAATATTTGTGAACCATTATTTTACTCTTTCCATGTTGCGGATGATAAAAAAAGACGTGGCACTCTGGGAATGTCCACAAAAATCTGTTCATATTGTCTCAACAGTGCCATCTTAAAATAAAGTCAAGAAACAGTACATTACATGACAATTAATTATTTATTTACAAAAGTTCGGTAGTACCTATCTCCAAGTTTTACATTCAAGTTCCACATAATTTGTAGAGATGGCGCGATACGGTATAACGTGGTGATAAATTCATGATTTTTGTTCAACCTAAAAGTGAAAAATCTTAAACCATACAAAATCTTCTGCTAAGCATATTTATTTACGGCTGTAAGGGTACTCCAGTCTGACTTGAGCCCTTACGTCCTAGCCCTAGGTGCTTGTCCATTCCGAGTTTCAAGTCATCTACTTGAACTCATCGATAAAGGTTCTGATGTCTATAATTTCTGAACTACAAAAGTGATGATGATAAAATGTATACGGCATAATCTTTAAAGAACCTCCTTTCTAACAAAAAAAGAATGAATGAAATCGGACAACGGGTTAATGAATTATAACTAAATACACATTTTGACTTTGATGCCGTCTTCCAGGGAAACCATGATGAATTCCGGGACAAAAAGTATCCTATGTCCTACCTCGGAGTATGAACTATAATCATGTCAAGTTTCATTTAAATCCATCCAGCGGATTAGCCGTGATGCGCGGTCGTGAAACAGACAGACAGACAGACAGACAGACAAAAATGAAACAAATTACAGTTTTGGCTTCAGTATCGACTAAATAGTGTCCTCCAACAAAAATTTTCAAAATATCTTCAATGTACAGAATTCGACCCTTTACAGTTTTATTATAAGTATAGATTTTCTAACGCGATGTACTTAATATTTATGTTATGGGCTATTTAAGGTCAAGGGTATTTAAATTATATAGGTACTCTTTAAAATTATCAATTGGAGTATGCAGATAAAGTGATTCTTCAATAATATGTAGGTATTTACAATTTGTTAGAAGCGTTTCCAAATAAATACATTATGAACAAATTGTATTAAACCAGGCATTGATTTATAAACTAAGGATTGTGGGTCAGCGCTAAAAAGTGTTCGAACCGAATGACATACAAAACGCGAAAAGACATACAATCGCACTTAGTCTCGTGTTTGAAAATTAGACTGTATAGTAATGGTTTAAGACATAAATTACAATTTTTTAGTTTGTTTATAAAAATACTCATGTACCCTTTTTTATAAAGGTTTTCTCGGGACACATTTTTCGTGAATTTTGTATTACACCCGTCGTCCATAGATTAATAAGCCTATGAAACCAGGCAATATTTTATTTAACTTTCAATATTAGACACCTTTCTAGTATCGTTAGTGTACAGTCAGCTGGCACGCTACTTGTGCCCGTTCTTCTTGGGGGGCACAGTGAACAGGGAGGGCACGTGCGAGTGAAGCGCGGACACCCCACCATGCAGAACGCACACTCGCGGAGCGCCGCACTTCACCAGGTACTCACTGAACTGTAAGACAAACGAATGGGTTAAAAGAATAGATAAAAATAGTTAAGATAGGCCCATCCGAACATAAACGTTCTTCATACAAGAAAATGTAGCGACATCTGTCTAAACTCCTGCGAAATACATGTTTATTTTTTATATTTTTTTTTATCTATGTGTCTGTGGTCACCTTGCCTGCAATTTCAAAATAAAAAGAAATAGGTTTTTACCTATCTACCTATACTGACTACTGCCGGGGAGGTGCAAAATAGTCATTCTTGCTCCCTTAAACAGGCGACATTTTTTCGCGCTGTTCGCCCTGTTTTTAGTATACAAGTCTGTGGTTAAAAGGAGTTATTTGTGCAACGAGAAAACAAAGCTAGTTTTGTCGACAACAGGAAAAAAGTTAGTTACCAGTTGCGCAGTTTCGTCCTCAGCAGACGCGACGACTATGACCTTCTTCATCCGGATGGCCTCAGTGAGAGTCCTGTAGGGCTGCAGGCCCAGTGCCCTCAGCTCGTGCTGACCGAGGTGCACGCCGCTGTAGGGCACGTTTATGCTGCCGTCTATGCAGCTCTTCTCGTATCTGTGGAAACAAACCAACTTCAAGTATAAGGTTAGCACAATGTACTGTCCGACAAGGCTCTCTTGGCACTTGAAGGAGGGCGCTGTTGCAAAACAAAGGCAGCCATAAAATAAAATCTCAATTTTACTTCAATTTTAGTTAAAAATAGTTAATAGTAAGCAAAAACAACATAACACACAATAGTGATATACTGACAGAGCGAACTATCAAACAGTAGCACAAGATAGCGGCGTTAGTTCAGACTTTGGCCACGCGCCAAAATAGCCTTGTCGCACTGTACACGCAAGGCTCTGGAATGGTAGTCACGCCACGCCACGCACCGGAAAGCGCTTTGCTGGTAAGTATACCACCCACCATTTGGACAAGCGTAAAGTTCATTTTTGCGTGTACCAAATATGAATTCATTTATTTATACAATTTACAGGAGTAGAGTAACACAATAAACTCACAATAAATTGGATCTGATGTCCACAATGCAGCATTTGTCTTGACACACCAGCGAGAAGAAATCCGACAAACTTATGTGAGGACAGATTTCAGTTAGCAGGACTTCCATTGGCACTTCCACAACATCCTAAAGAAAAGTAAAATAACAGGGTTTTATGAAATTGCGCTAATATACTCTCAACGCCATTTCATAATCTTCCCAGGACATTAAAAGAAGAGATGCATAAAAATAACTACAAGCATAAGCTAAAAAAATACTTTCTGGATCAGCCTGTAGCAGGCCGCTCTTATCGGATTCACAAACTGGTTTCGCTGGCAGCGTTGTCGCGCGTCTAGTATGAGTGTACTGCTGCAGTGCACAGAAAAACCAACTGTGGTCTTTGTTACACTAGCTGAGACTTAGCTTGTAAGACAATTGTATTGTTTATGTTAAAATAATAAAAAAAAAAAAATAAGATCTTGTTCAATTAAATAACGTCATTGATTTTATTATTGGCAGTTTCATTAGTTTAGCTGTAGAAACCATGACGATTTTGTTTAAAAATATGAAAGAGCATGTATCAGTCCCTGAATATGATTTTCTCATAAGGAGGAAGTTGTCATAAGGTGTTAATGTCATGACAGAATCCTGAAGGGTATATTACTCCAGCACCTGGACTCTTGTCTATCTCAGTGATAATAATCAGTCAGTGATGTTGATGTTTTTTTATCCATTGAAGGTTCACAACAAAATCTTACTTTCGTTTCACTTAATAAAGCATCAATATATAAAGAATCATAGATCATAGACAACTGTGAACATCACTGGTGTTCACAGTTGAGACGAATACGGAATACACAGAAGATACAGAATAGCCCCCCTGTTCCCATTCCAAGAATGATATAGGACGAAAGCTTCGTTTTTCTGTGAATTTCTGCCGCAATGCTGCCTATCAACTTATTCAAAAATAAAATCCATCTAATGTCCTAAACAAGGATAAAAGAGCTTTTTCCCTGTTTAGGGTAAAATTATACGCTACTTTTGGTCGATAAATATTATATTAGCAACTAATAATAATTATTTAATGTTATGTCATTATCGTATCACGCAAGTCGGAATCAATACTCGGAATACACTTAGCACTTGTTGTAAACTGTTATGGTGATTGGACAATGGGCAGGTTTAATTGGCGGACTATTAGCGTTTACGAGCTCGCTTAGCTCTTTATGGTTCAATTATGTTTATTGTGATGCACTTATTATATATCTTAACGGACTCAGTCGATATGCATTCATCGAAGGATTTGTTCAATCGTCTTTTATATATTACCGTCCTTTAAATATACTGTAGCGAAACTCCTTTATTAAATCAATATTGTTTAAAAAGCGAAATTGTTTACACCTCCTTGACCTACCAGATGAACACACACAAAAAAGGCCAAGGAGTCATACTCGTGCACCGAGGGTTCCATACTCTAGAAGTAAATAATTTAAAATCTCACAAATCTCGTTTGTAATAGATTCATTGCTGATATTTAAAAAAAAACACTGCTTGTTGTGTAAAGTTGGTTTTATATTTCCTGTACATTTGTAAAACCTCAATCGATCGTGATTATGATTTCAGATTTTTCTATTGGAAAACTTTAGAGATATTTTACAAGAAGAATTAAAACTTATCCATCATAAAAATAAAACATATAATACGTCTGTCTCAGAATGTACGCGTGGACCTATTATATCTGTCTTTAAAATTAGGTCTGTGACAGATTGATTAACAAAGTTCCTTATGGGTTTTCAACATTTTATAGGCCTGAGCCATATGAGATATTATACGAGTATTATGTATGTTTATGGAGGAAGGATCTTTTAAGCATTAATTATCTTTATTTTTTTAACTTCGTTCCATCCATAGAATCGAAATTTTTCATACGGTTACGGCTGAAGATTCTTGATTTTTATTGAATATCGTACGATTTTTATATCACTTACCATTGGATCCTTTATTTCTGGTTCGTTGGTGAATCTTCTGTAGCTGATACTCCTTGGTGAGCTTCGACACATTTCTATTGATTCCTGAGAAAATGAAAAATAGGTTTATTTTGAAATAAGGAGTGATAGCCCATTGATTCAGCCTTCTAAATTCGAGGTCGCGAGTACGATTTCCGCCACAGGCCATTTTAGAATTTTATTTTCTAATTTGGATGTTTTAAATATGAGAGGATTCGGCCGTGGCCAGTTATCACTCCACCAGCAGACGCTTCGCCAAGCGATCTAGCGTTCCGTCGCGATGCTGTGTAAAAACGTATAAACGTATGTATTTTGAAACGACTGCCCAAAAAGGAGTGTAATGTTTAGGCTTCATGTATGTATGTGAGTTTCTTTATTCCACCACAACTTATGAACGGCTGAATAGATTTGGACTTATGGTGTATGGTTAGTATCCTAACATCATTCCAAGTAACATGGGCTATATTTTTTTTGGAAAATGTCGTATTACCACAGGGCAGTCATGTTTTTTAATTTTTAAATTATTTACTTGTTATAGAAAATGGGCTTTAAATGATCAACCAAACTGCTTACCTTCACACACTCCCCAATGTCAATCTCAGGCAGGTCAGAGAACAGTAGTATGCACTCGTTGAATCCAGACTCCAATAGAGTCACTCTCAACTGCCGAAGAATCCCGACCCCCATGAACAGCGGCAGAGACGTGCCCTCCACTAGCAGTGCGTCCCACAGGTGGACTATTTTATGCAAGGGAAACACGTCTGTAACAAAAATAATAATTGGTCAAGTGCGAGTCGGGCTCGCGCACTGAGGGTTCGGTACTATTAAGTTCTATTCTCAAAGTAAATTAAAAAACAATACGACACTTGTTTTTATTTATAATGAGTACTTTATTGAATGATCCATAATTTCACACAATGTATCATAGACTTGAATAGCGCAGCAGTGCAATCGTCGTCTATTAGTTACCGTGCAACCGAGTTCAAACCTCAATATACTGTCGTATTTCTTTCTGTTTTTATTTTTATTTTTTATTACTTTAATTCAACTATTTACTTTTAAAGTGATTATAATATAATATTCACTTTTAAAGTGATTATATAATTAATAAACATTCTGTGAACATTTGAAGTGTACCTTTTACCGTTATTAATATGGAACAAAAACAAGCAAAAAACGGATGTTTGTTGTATTGGAACCCCTTAAATATTTATTTTATTCTACTTTAAGTCTAGTAGCTATCACGGTTCAAGAGATACAGCCTGTTCAGTGACAGACGGACAGACGGACGGACAGCGAAGTCTTATTAATAGGGTTCCTTTTTTACCCTTTGGTACGGAACCCTAACAACTGATCAAATAAGAGTCAGACTAGCACCTCAAGGTACTATCGATGAAAAACAAAATTTAACAATTTTTTTATTTCATATGGTTTTTACACAAGGGAATCCTAGATTTTCCTGGGATCAAGAAATCCATTACTGGCCAATGATTGGTTATGTTTGCAATTTTGCATCGTTCAAGCCACATAAGCAATTATGATTGAACATGCAACTTTTTGCCCCCTCCCAAACAAAATTCTTGGTCAAAGCTCCAGGTCCCCAAGCTACATTACTTACGTGAAAACATGGTCAGAAACCATGGAATAGCAAAGAGCTCTGGCACAAAGCTTATTTCGTGGAGATGAGTCGCCAGCTCCGGCTCGTGGAACGCGGTCATCTGCCAGAACTTCGCCAAATACTCCTTGATGACTGCGCTGTTGTCTTTGAGGAAGAACTTGTGGAGGAACTTAGGTACGAAGGCCGATAGGCAGGCGAAGGCGCGGGCTGGGAACAAATAATGCCGTCTAGAATAAATTAAATTCATTTCTTTTACATGTGATAAGTTAATACTTATTAGTACAGATTTAAATCGCTTGATGAGCCCTAAACCTCTCAAAAACGTCCAGGTGTCACAAGTGAAACTATAGCATTCTGAGAGCACTCACTCAATAATATGTTGTGGACGTTTTTGAAGGCTCAGGGCCCATCTAGCGATTTAAATCTGTGCTTCCTAGTAGTAATGGTAAGTGGCAATGCATCAAAAGAATCTCACTAACTTGGAAGGAGTAAGTAAACGTTAACGGTTTATATATTGCATCAATCGCTTGGCGTAGCTACTGTAGACAAGAGATATAAGGAGCACACCACGGGTGTGCCCGCGAAATTCAAATTTTTCGTGGTTTTTGACGATTTTTAAGCTAATAAGACATAATAGGCTTATGGCCGTCAAATTGCGATAATCCCAATATCTTCTTCACGTGTTTATATAAAAAAAAATCTCTGCTCGAAGGTGTCGAGTTAAAGAAATTAGTTCAAGATTTGCGAGTTACTCACATAAAACTCGATACTCGGACTAATTTCCTAGGATACACATTTTTATGCAAAGATTTTGATATATTCATGTAAAGATGATACTGAGATTCTCGCAAATTGATTGCCATAAGCCTATCATGTCTAATTAGCGTACAAATTGCAAAAAACCACGAAAATTTTGAATTTCGCGGGCAGACCCGTTGATTTCACGTTAAAGCAGTAGATATTTGAAAAATTTTCAAGGTCTTTTGTTATTTAAAAAACCATTTGTACATTTTAGGGTAAAAAATCAATACATATAATAAATCTGTTGTTTGTCTGTTTGTCTGTTTGTCTGTCTGTTTGTACGGGCTAATCTTTGGAACGGCTGGACCGATTCCAATGAAATTTTGTGTGGTGGTAGCCTGTGTCCCTGGTCAACATATAGGATACTTTTCATCCCGGTAAAATAAAGAGTTCCCGTGGGATAGTTAAAAAACTGCAATTAATTTAACAGCTTTGTAAACAACAACTAATGAACTTAATTTAGTAAAATTGGTTATGCTGATACCTTATGTTGCCTTTTTAACAAAATATATATATAGTAAAACTTATTAATCCAATCGAGTTCCCGCGGGAAAGAAAACATTACAAAAACAGTTAGCAGGCGTCTTTCAAGTAACGGATTTTAATGAAATTTTATGATCCTACTTTAACAAAATATATATATAGTAAAACTTATTAATCCAATCGAGTTCCCGCGGGAAAGAAAACATTACAAAAACAGTTAGCAGGCGTCTTTCAAGTAACGGATTTTAATGAAATTTTATGATCCTACTTTATATATATGCCCGGTCAACATTTAAGATACTTTTCATCCTGAAAAATTTGAGAGCACCCGTGGGATGTTTAAAAAACCTATAGCTACTTCCAGGAACCAGGTACCAGGAACGGGTTGCTACGTACACAGTAGCGCATCAGAATGCTTAATTACAATATCTGGGCGTTGGTATCATCTCAGAATAAGATAAGTTTGGTTAGTATAGATATTACAATCCACGATGACACTCCCCACTCTATCTTACTCCATGCGAATTGAGTAACATAAGCGATTTCGACAGAGTGTATAAGTAGAGGAAGACCAAAGAAGATATAGGTAAATTGTGTAAAAGAAGATAGCACGTTGACAGGAGAGATTGGAAGAAGACTCCTTTACGGGTCCATCGAACCCAAGGACCACTCATTTTGTACGGGAAATCTTGGGAAAAATTAAGAAATTCCACGGGAAACATTTTTGTAAAAAAAACGAACTGCACGCGGGCGGAGCCGCGGGCAACAGCTAGTATAATATAAATAAAGGGCAATCGCAAGCTCAAGTATAGACGGCGGCTTATAAATTGAACCCTGCGCAGACGACATTTTCGGATGTCGACTGAGGTAAGGAGGTACGTATGAGGGAGCCGCGAAAAGATAATCGGTCTAACCTAAAAATAAACGCCCTTCCTCGTGTTTAAACTTGTCCCGTTGAAATAATAATGTGGTGGAGGGGCGTTTTTATTACCTACCTGCGACGACCGTCATTTTGGGTCCATTTATTTGCTGCGTACCGTAATATAGTTAGTATAGTTCAAAGACAAAGTAAATATAAGGACAGGAAATTGTCAGTCTTATTGGGTGGGTATATCCGCCATCTTCTGTAGAATTGAAATAGCCAATCACAGCCATCGGCCAATCACAGATAGGCACCAGACAGCTGATCAGAAGGGCTGCTCTAACTATCTATCGATATGGAAATATTATCGATGTAGTAAGTAGTTCGTGGTTAGTCATTAAAGATTTGAGAGAGCAAAAATGAATGAACATAACCTACCGTTAAAAACCTACTGATAAAAATTAATGGCTAACGGTTTTGAAATCGGTCGCCTTGATGCGAAGTAACGATTATCTTAAGAACATACAGTATTACGAGTCGTATACATTTTTCTCCGGAGATGCAAAATTATTTTTTTGTGGAATAAATACCTACCTACCTTAAAAATAAAAAAATATTGCTATCCACATGTCACCAACTAACAATAATTATTATCTGACGTAACCATGACACACATACACATTAAATATACTGTATCTGACGTATAATTCAAATAACATACTATCTAGTATAATATTGTAGTAAAACACAAATTAGTTACTTACAGTAGTGTCAGATAATTTACATGTAATAGTAGTATTATGATTAATACACGACGTGATGAATTAGGCTCTTCGTTAGATATCGAGAAATATTCTTTTTTTTTAATCTTGAGGTTACAACTCCTCTTTAATCCTCAGTTTCTCTCACCCATTTCAAAGCTCGGTCAACGAAGTTTTGCGGGACTCCTATTTCTGGGTGGTCATGATAATAACTACCAATAAAGATCCTATTCGTCACCTAATTTGTCGGGGTTCTCCAAGTCCCGAGCTCGCATCGGTCGCTCCCGGATCCTAATATTTGTAACAAACATCTAATCTGCAAGTAGCGTAGATCTGTAGTAGCTGAGACTTCCAGTTCAAATGTTCAAAGTTCAATGTGGCAGCCATTTTTTAAATTTTGACCACAAATTACATGTCTTTGCTTGCTGCAATGGTTTTTGTAATTTAGTCATTTCGAGATATGAACAATTATTTTCTTAAAATACAGTCCCGCCAAACTGACTTACAGTTGTTACTTAAAAGTTGTCAAACATCGATTTTAAAGAAATTCATAATTCATGAAAAACCTTTAGAATTTTTCACCCCTTACAATTTGAATTTCGAAAATTCCCGTCTTTGTACAGAATATACAAATATTCTGTAGATTCATGACCTAATAATATGAACCTGAGTACTAAATTTTACATCTCTACGACTTTTAGTTTTACCGGAGTCCGTGGAACAACGAAAATGCCTCACTCCTTTATTTATATTATTATATAAAATTTACGGAACCCTTCATGCACGAGTCCGACTCGTACTTGTTTGTCTTTGGCCTACTCTCTGTTTCTTTTTTATAACTTTAATCTTTAATATTATTGTCTATTGCGTGTTAGTATTGTCTATGTTTTTATGTCAGTTATTAGGTTTTGTGGGTTGTGGTCAGCATTATTATAATATTTACCTGATGTGCTGAAAATTTTATTTAATTCAAACAAAATAAATTCACATCTCCGGGAAAAAATAAGTATGCGTGGGTCTTCTCGTTCTACTGAATCTCCCTTAATTCATCGTAACTTCAAACTAAGGCGACCGGATTTAAACCAACAGCCAATACTTCGCGAGACCAAACTATATCTATTCCTGAAGCCCTTTCCTCTATTATAAAAGTTTGCAATAGATAATAGCTATAGAAAAGCTTTAGTTTCTGTAAAACCCCGAGATTTTTTCCTATCTACTCAGCTATCACAAGCATAGTATGAAATTTATCGATAACGGTATAATAGTAGTCACATCATTAGTACTTTGACATGAAGCAATGCGCATGTCAAAGTGCTACAGTTTATGGCGGTTTTTGCCACCCCGACACATATAGTGATAAGTAAACTATGGCCTCTCTATATATATGTTTAAATTCTCTAAGGTATAGTTACAGTATTTGCGGTATGGTGCGGGTGACAGATGAGATAAAAAAAGTAAAATACCAAGAGTGAGTCGGACATAATATTGTAAATGTCGGTACCCACTATGCAAACGACAGCTCTCAAAGCGCAAATGCCATAGTCCGTGTTATTCGCCTACCTTCGTTACAAAAGTTGAGATACAAGAAAGGCGCGGTGAGCGAGTCCAAGCCCTGCCAGTACACGTAGTGCGGGTTGGTGAGCAGCCACGCCTTCAGCAGCCGCTTGAGCGCGCGGTGCCCCGCCGCGCCGCTCAGCAGCCAGCAGTACTGGTGGCAGCGCGGGATGTCCACGTCGATCTGACGAGAACCGACACCTTAAGTAGCCTCTACACAATGGCGTATGCTGGCCCACTGCAGGCCATCGCCATTGTGTACAGGGGGAAGTGGTATACAATGGCGGACAATGGTCAACGATGGCGCGCGATCGGGAAGTTGTCGGTTTTTAGCGCACACTTCAAAGGAATCGTGGCGTTGCGTGGTCGGTGGTGTTCACACAATGACCGATTGCTTGTTCGTAACCGACCGCTGATACGGATAGTGCACTCTTTTGGCGATATTTTTTTTGCAAAATATATTTGAAATAACTAGTTACCATTGTATAAATATTTAAAATAATCTCAACAAAGAATTATATTGAAAATAAATAGCCGCGGCCGTAACTATTTCTACGTCCATCGTAAGTGTCTCACCAGGCAGCAATGAGCCATGCGCCATTGTGTGAACACCAAGTGATCGTGGCCTACAGTTGTGCGTTGCAAAGCATGGCCCATCACAGGCCATTGTGTAGAGGCGACTTTATAAGCTGAATGTAGTATACTGTCTGTGGGTACTCATAGAAAAGCAGGTAAACGAATATATAAATAAGGTAACTCCGCTACGTAGCGACCAGTCGTTACATAAACGTTGGCATGATAACATCTGTCTTAATAACTAGCCAATGCGTGCTAGTGTTTGAAGTCCATAGTGAATTAGCGGATTTTACACTGAATAATACTAAAACTTAATTTTTAATATTATTCAGTGTCGTAGAAAAAAAGAAATCGTTAAAAAGTAGATTGTGGTGACGGTTTCGCTGATCACAAGTATTTGGTTTCATAGTCACTTTACAGAAATAACATGATTTATTCATTTTTAGGGTTCTGTACCTCAAAAGAAAAAAAAACTGAACTCTTATAAGATCACTTTGTTGTCCGTGTGTCTGATTTCTCTAACGTTGCATTACTCTGTGTAACAAAAATATACTCGAGCCTAGCGTTGCGCTCAGGATGGTACAGCGTAAAACGTAAATACGCAGTATATCTAAGACAAATATTAAACATTCAATAGTTAAATATGTAAAAAACAAATTGTGGAACAACTCTTCTCTCACCATTAGGCTGTCAACTTAAGTCAAAACTGACATTACCTGTCTGTCCGTGGGCGTAGGTGTCTCCTTGTCAATCCTCTCGTACTGCTCCTCTATATCCCCCACCACCCCCAGGAGCGCGGCCCACACCTCTCCCCTCACCAGAGGCGGGATGTCAACCTCAGCTTCTGCTCTTATGTACTGCGCTGTATATGGGTAACCCTGATACAATAGGTATAACTTAAATTAATATTCTATTGGAAAAGTAAACCTATTTATTAATCATATTACATCAAAATTTAAAATAAGAAAAAAAACGTTCGTTCCTTACATTCGGTAAAAAACATTCAGATAAAATATTGTAACATGATTTGGGATAAATAAGATATTTATTTATTAGAATATACCATTGTTGTTATTTGAAGAGGTTATGGGCCCAAACATCCTCTGTTAGGCGTACGCTTGCTTGAGAGATCGCCAAGAAACATCTATTGAAACGTTAGAAAACAAATAGTTGTAACTAGATGGCGCTGTTTTAATAAATCAGCTAAACAGTCGACGTCACCGCCATCTTTGCTCTGTATAAAGGGAGAGCTGCTTTATTTTGCCTACTATTTCTGTACTGGAGGGCGATCCACGTCACGTTTTGACATACTCCAAGTGAAATGAATAAAATAAAAAAATCAACTTTACATCTATTTGTTTAGAGTGTAAAATTGAATGTCCTACAACCGAGGAATAACATTGCTTCAACCTTATCGCGCAAAGTAAATTTTATTTCACGATTCTTGACCATGAGACGGTTTGAACTACATTCAATTTTACGCTCTACATCAATAGTCATAAAATGTTTTTTTCTGTGTTCGCAAAAAATGTTGTTGTTGGATTTACTTATATTTTGTAATCTCATAGGTACCAATGTTGCCAAGAGATGGCGCTGCTGCTCCAATACAAATAGGACTTACTTCCTCGCGTCTATTATTTTCTTTTTAAAATCACTCCCTCACCATGATCTTATATGATAGAAAGTCTTAACAATACGGTAACGGTATTGAGATCAACTCACTTACATGCAAAAGCCTTTGAAACCACAGTAGCCTATAAAACTGGTACTCCGTATCTCTTTCTCTAATAATCTTGGGTAAAGCCACAGCGTCATAGTCTCTCTTTCTTTCGTGCATGAGTGGGTAGTAGTCCTGCGGCGGTATGTGACTTAGGCGGTTCTTTAGCAGATCCAGACTGTACTTAGCTATTCGCCTGTCGAAAAGCGCTCCTGTCTTCCCTCCTAATGTACAACCATCTAATAAAATGGATCTGTAAAATGATGGTATAGATTGCTGTATAATTATAAGTGAACAGAGCATTTTCGATTCATCAAAATTTCTTTGTATTGGTAAGGAAATTATACTCATTGTAATTTGTAATTTGCAACCAATGTTGTCCTTGATTGACTCAATCAAATGTTGCGACCAAACAGCGAATTTAGCTAATCAGAGGCCAGAGCAGAAAAATTTGAAAATTAAATGAGGAGGTGAATATTCAGGAGTTGAATATTTAAAGTTGCATTAAAAAAATATTATATAGATTAGTAAAAACGTTCCATTTTAAATATTAAATAAATATTTACATTTTAAGAGTTCTAATATAAACTTTACACGAAAATTCCCATTCACCTCATATTGGTTCCTGAATGATCATTTTTTGCAGTTTCCCAGATTTAGAGCTATTGGGAAGTAAATGAGTGTTTGTGAAAAACTTGTTGATGCAACAATGTTGTATGCTCATAAGCCTACTATAAGAATTATTTCCGAAAAACTAAATAAGATTTGAATTTCCCATTCACTTAAAGGAACAAGTTTAACTGTTCAATAGTCAATACTTACATAGGCATAGACAATATAGGAGGACTATTCTTAATCAAGCCATTCTTCTTCAGTTCTGCCTGTATATCCCCACCGGTCAACTGCCACCAGTAGTATAGATACTGCAGCTTACATCCCATCAGCCCACGCGGCTTCTTGACCTCTGTTGGCGCTTGACTCTTCATTTGAAATAACTCCTTATGTAGTTCAGAAAATGTTGATCTATGGCTTGGATAAATTTTTAGGCATTTCTCTATCACATTCCTGATATTTTCGGGAACTTTCTGAAACATATTATGGCAATCAGTAATGGACAAGTGTGTACAGCCACACTACCACTATAGGTATTTCAATCTCTACGATGACGCGCCCCACTCTGTCAAGCTCCATACGAATCTTGAATGGAAGTAGGCGTTATTTTACGCACCATTATTTTAAATCCATACGCACGTCGTCGACGAAAGTATTGAAAAATTATGTGTGATGTTTCATGTGGGCAGTGTTCCTGCATATTGTACGGTGTACCATACAGAATCTTTTCAAGTAGCCCATTATAGCAAAACAAATTAGTATGTCCTACTATCCATACAAATCGAATTCACGTCAACGCATCCCACTCCTTCACAATGTTTCATGCCATTCGTAAAGAGTTGGACCCGTTTTCGTAGATAAAACTACCTATAAATCTTTTGAAGACCTCCTTAGAGCAGTGGCGTGCGTTTGAGTCAGTCGTGGGTTCGACTTCTACCATGAATGACATCAGAATTTTATGCTTGAATTTTAAGCTGGATCAGGTCTGATTTAGTAAGCCATGGCTAGCTACCACTGTACCAGCAAAGATGCACCATTGATACACGTTAGGGGTGAGTTAGTTACCCCTTCCAAGTACTATATCATCATCAGCTTCTTCATCACTCAGCATTAGGTGAGATCTCAGTCATGAATCAAATAAAATAATCATATTCAAAATTTAACATTCATTGATTTCACTCTATTACGAGTACTTATATTATGTTTAACCATAATGTATGATCAAAACCTTTATGAAACAAAAATATTTTTACTTACATTAAATGCTTGGGTTTTGCAAAAATGTTATTCACAAAAATCCAGTACATGGAGAGATTATAGTCTCTAAAAGCGTGTCTAAAAATCTACTATCCCTTTCACTGCAATATGGTTGAAAAGGGACAGCACCAGTGTATATAAATTATTCTATGCTTTTCGAACCACACTAGTGGAAGAGAGTATATTTTATAATACCTATTGCATAACTGAAAATTGCCCCATTACTTTATATTATGACAAAAATCTACTATTTATTGCAGAAAATTAAACAGTGCCACAAAAATGGACAGCCTGAATATCTCACCTTGTAGGCTTCAAAACAGTCGTGTTCTCTAGCTATTCTTTCAGCTGGGTTGTTCCCATGTACCAATGTTAGTATCCTCCTCAGTATGGGCCCAGGTTTTAGACTGCTCCACAGCTTTCCAATACACAGTTCTAGAAGTATGATACCGAATGTCCATACATCAGCTGCTGGGCCACCACCATTTAGTATCGTTTCTGGGCTTAAGTATCGAGGTAAGCTAAAAATCATTTGTGCATTTTTTTGAAATCTTGGATTATTATATAAGCGTTTTGAAATAAGAGTATATTTAACTGTTTGATCACTGTGTCAGCAGGAACTTGAGGACTAAAACAGCCCTGTGATGAATATATATAATATATTTTTATATATATATTTTATATTTTATATATTAGAGGACAACATCACATAAATTGCTCCGATCCCAAAGTAAGTAGCTTATGCACTTGTGTTATGGAAATCAGAAACAACGAAGGTACCACAACACCCAGACCCGAGACAATGTATAATACTTACCCGAGAGGAAAAGGTACTTCGTTTCCACCATTAGTCATATAATACAACCCATAATTAAACAGCTTAACTCGCCCTGCACTGTCCAACAGTATATTATCATCAGATAGAGTTCTGTGAGTTATGTCACAGCTATGTAGAAACTTCATGGCATTTGCTACTTGAACTGCTATACTGATAACTTCATCGAAGGAAAACTTTGATGAGTGCTCGGATAGCGACTTGCCTAGTACCTCTGCGACAACTATGATTCTTTCTGAAAGCCAAATAACTTGTTTTTTAGAAAGCCAATGACTTGTTTATTTGATGGCTTTGCTGTGATAGTTTGGTCACATACTTACCTCTTTATTCATAAATGTGGAATAGTTACAATGTTTTGTCTTTGTATGTCTACAATAACTTGATATTCCAAGGACAATGACAAACTTGAAATTTGAAGGAAAAAGACAAAACACTTAACACAATTTAATCAATGGAATAACAACACTTTTTCAGGTTTATGAATAAGGTGATAAGTTTGTATTTAGGACACTTTTTAACTGAAATTATATTTGCTTCTCCCTCACACAATACACAAATGTTGTTGTCTTAGAAAGTCATAAGTAGCACTAGACATGCACTAAACAGTGTACTTATAAGAAAAGTGTGGAGTGAACAAGTTTAGCTCAATGAGGAAGGCTGAGTACAGGGAGGGTGGCACTTAGAAAAGGTATTTTAAGTAAAATGATACAACTTCCCATTGCAATATCATATGACTGCACTGTTCCATGTACCCTGAGACATTTGTTCTTATGTCTTATTTTGCCCAGTAATTTACATTGGCTGGTTCCTTCGGACTGTAACACAGTAATAACATTGGTGGTATCTACCAATGCAAACTGCGTCAACAAGCTCTATATAGACGTTTGCAGGTTGACGGAGGATAGTGAGAAAAAAATAATTGAATTGAACGAATTTACCATGTTTTCCTCTAATAATATCAAGATATGTGCACAAGTTGGGATGCTCGATGGTCAGCAGCCGCTGAGACCGCCCCAGTATGGTCACCGAGCTGGGCGTAAGGGGCAGACCGTTGCTCCCACAACTTTCGCCGGGGTGATTCTTTGCGAAGAAAGTGCACGCGGCAAACTTGTAGTTCTCTTCTTCATTCATTCTTGCTAAATGAGTACTAAGATAGGTTGTACCTATCAATGAAAAAAGAAGCAGTACAAATTTAAATAATATGCATCAAAATTTCACTCGCGGACCGCGGTGGGACTCGAACCCACCGCGAGTAAAATTTTGAAAACACTATAATATAAAAAATATAAGTAGTAAGCAGTACAAAGTTGTTTGATTTTTGTTGAGTAAAGTTTGGGGGTGAACCGCGCTTATCATTCACAGATCCATTGTCAAAAATATTTAAAGTATGAGTACATTACAACACATACGTATTTTATTATTCATTTAATTAGTGAACGAATATTGTAAACAATTATATTGTTTATTCTATTTCAATGTTCTATTTTGTATTTTTTTGAATATTACTTTACTCTTTGAACTCTATGCTCTCAACAATGACGAAGTAAATATAAGGACACCAAATTATCAGTCTTTTTGGGTAGCAATATCCGCCATCTTGTGTCGCATTAAAAAAGCCAATCACAGCCATCGGCCAATCACAGATAAGCACCAGACAGCTGATCAGAAGGGTTGCTCTAACTATCTTTCGATATGGAAATATTATCGATGCAGTTCGTGGTTAGTCATTAAAGATTTGAGAGAGCAAAAATGAATGAACCCTACTGATAAAAACTAATGGCTAACGGTTTTGAAACCGGTCGCCTTGTTGCGAAGTAACGATGATCTTAAGAACATACAGTATTAAGAGTCGATACACCACCAACAAATGTCGTATACATTTTTCTCCAGAGATGCAAAAATATTTTTGTTGAATAAATAAATATACGTAAAAAAATTAAAAAATCTGTAATCGACATCCACACACCAACTACTAACTGACGTTACCATGACGTATCTATCACAGATTAAATATACTGTATCTGACGTCTAATTCAACTATCGGGAAATATTTAATATCTTGAGGTTAGAACTCCTCTTCATGTCCTCTGTTTTTTTTTTTAACTTTAATCTTGATTGTTGTCTACTGCGTGTTAGCATTGTCTATGTATTTATGTCAGTGATAATGTTTTTGGGTTGTGGTCAGTAATGTTATTCTATAATATTTACGTGATGTGCTGAAAATTTTATTTAATTCATGCAAAATAAATTCATATCTCCAGGAAAAAATGACTATGTGTGGCCTTCTCGTTCTACTGAATCTCCCTTAATACATCGTAACTTCAAACTAAGGCGACCGGATTGAAACCAACAGGCAACAGCCAATATTTTAACAAATCCCGCGAGACCAAGCTATATCTATTCCTGAAGCCTTTCCCTCTCCTTATTTTAAAAGTTTGCAATAGATAATAGAAGATCTTTAGTTTCTTTAAAACCCCGAGATTTTTTTCCTATCTACTCAGCCATCACAATCATAGTATGAAATTTATCGATAACGGTATAATAGTAGACACATCATTAGTACTTTGACATGTAGAAATGCGCATGTCAAAGTGCAACGCATTATGGCGGTTTTTGCCACTCCGACACATGTTGTGTTAAGAAAACTATGGCATCTCTATTTATGTTTAGTTTCTCTAAGGCTCTCAAGCACAGACCACAAAACTAGACTCTCAAGTCTCTAGCATAGACTACTAACACCACAGATGCACCGCAGAGTACTTTTTATATACAATGATCCTACACTTTGTACTTTAGGTCCATGCTTTTTATATACAATGATACGATGGGACTATACTTACGTTGGTTTGCAATATCCTATCTATCCATTGTTTCTCTTACTAGAAATATAAATTTGACATAACTTGTACGGAGCTTATGTCAAATTTCTATCTCTAGTAAGGGAAACCATGGATAGATAGGATATTGAAAACCACCGTATAATATGATCTTTACAATGGTACGTCCATATTGTATATCATTATAACAAGACTGTCCACCATGACGAATAAACCGGTCCGGGCGAGCGGGCTCTGTAGGTACTGCATCCCTTTCTAATTTAAGGTGATCATGATTAAACGGAACACAGGACAAATTCTTATGACGACAACATTTATTTTCATTATAATCGGTTTTAAAAATAATAAATAGTGCATTATAGAAAGAAACTAAGAAATGTAATTAAATTAAAATACTACTTATTTTAAGAATTAATATAGCTACATAAAAAAATTTAGGGTAGATAGGGGCTAGGGTACCCATTATTCAGTCAGCATTGTAGGCGTTTGACACAATAATCTTTTACTATACTTTATACTTTATTAGCCGGACAATATAAAGTTATTCCATAGTCTGTGAGCCGGACAAATTAAGTGACACTTCTATAAGACGCCAAGACGCAACGACGGAAAGCTACGTCACGTATCCTTATATCAATGATTCAATGATTCAAATCATTTATTATTCATATAGGCCACTTTTTGTTAGCACTCATGAAAGGTCAAGAGCTTTTTTATCATAAAACAAAATCTGTCATAAAACTTTTCCACAAAATTTTATTTGAATGATAAATTAAAGTAGCAATGTATAACGAAACGAACGAAAACAGTTATCATCACTGTAAGTTTAAATGCAGAATATGACCCTACCGTAGTTTATAGTTTGGTAATTGGTACCTGCCTTCAATAAATAAATATACTACTTTTCTCTTCATGTTTTTTTTACGTGCCTTCATTATTTGGGTCTAAAATATAGGTCTGTTAGATAGTTCAAAGTTTTAGGCTAATTAGGCCTTAATTAATTAGGCACATGTGCAAAAAAAATTGGTTCAAAATTGGGCGATTTCAATTGGCAAATATCTGGCAACCCTGATATATTGTTCTGTGGCTGTAAGCTATTAATGATCTGTGGAAATTGGAAAATTCAAGAATAAAAAGTACTCTTTACTCTGTGAAGTGTGATTGTGCTGTGATCAACTCTATGGCTGTGATTCAAGAAAAGAAAGCAAACCAACTACCAAGGAAGTACCTACCTATTTTGTAGAAGAAATCGAAGAAATATTTTATAATTTTTTGTCTCGTACATTGTATATTGTTATTAATTAGTGTTAAATTACCATACTGTGTAAGTGAATTAAGTTATATTTATTAATGGCTGTACTGAAAGTTTTAGTTAATCATCCATTTCTTGTTGCAAGATCGTGATGGCTTGCATTGAAGCTCCACCAGCAAACGCTGATTCCGAAATGGAGGAAGGCGAAATAGTGGATGACCTATCGGATATATCTTCGGAGGAAGAGTTCTTGCTGAGGCAAAGGCTGCAAGTATTGGAGAATTATAACTATGTCTTAGAACGCAAGGAAGCGAAGCGAACGTCAATTGGGTCAGGTATTTTTGAAGGGTTTAAACATAATTAAATTATTTTTCATACAAACAAATAGTTAGAACAATTAAACTACTAGCTAGCACCTGACCCTTATCGCATTTTTTGCCACTGATATATATTTTCACGAAAGTTTTTTGTGTAATTCACTTCAGATTATTCGTCTTCTTTGATAAGTAACTAACTATAATTACCGAGAAATGATAAAAAAAGAGACGTCATAAAACCAAACTGCCTAACCCTGACACCATGCAGTCTTGTTTGTCCTACTCCTAGTGGGTTTTTTTAAGCCGGAGGTGCGGAGGGAGAGCAGCCCCTTTGCCCTAGGTTTTTTTTTTACGCTATACAAGTTAGTACTTGACTGCGATCTCACCTGATGGTAAGTGATGATGCAGTCAAAGATGTTAGCGTACTAACTTGGAAGGGGTAAGTTAAGTCACCCCAAAGGTTTCTACACAGCATCGTACTGGAATGCTAAATCGCTTAGCGGTACGTCTTTGCTGGTAGGGTGGTAACTAGCCACGGCCAAAGCCTCCCACCAGACCAGACCTGAGCCACTTTAGAAATTATAAAATTCCAAAGTGGCCTGTGGCGAGAATCGAACCCGCGACCTCCCACTTGAATCCGAGCGTGCGTCCCCTGCGCCACAGAGGTCGTCGGAGGTGTAGCAAAACATAGGCGCCCACACTCACCTCTGCAACCTCGGCCGCCCCGGATCACGCGGGTGTCTGTGCTTTGCGTCGGATTTCTTAATTGAAAAAGAAAATCTTGAAAACTCCACGTAGAGTTTGACCGGGGTTTAGACTCCCCCCTCCATACTCTTTCCCCATCCCTCCCCCCTCCTACACCGCTCCGCTACAGGTCAAGTGCTAAAAACAAACTAAACTACTTTTCATATCTGTAACTGTAGATTTCTAACTTCTAAAATGCAGAATGTCAAATCAAAGACTGTCATTCAAGTAGTGCTTGTTCATAGCGATACTAGACAATTTCTTTATTGAAGAAGCAAGTTTTTTATGCTTTGCCTATTTACCTTGGAGGCCAGACACCAACAACTGCATCCAAAATCGGAAGCAAAAATATTTAAAATTACTTATCGGATAAGCAGAAGAGAGCAATATTAAACAAAGTATCTAATTATAAACTGTGTACACCTTGAACGTAGTTTTCTTAATATTTTATTACTGAGCTATTTTAACCAAAAATAAGTTGAGTACTTTATGAAGAAGTAATACTAAAGACCTTTAATATCATAAAACTGTAAGCAAGTGTACGCCTGCTTTTATAATAATTGATTTCCAAAAATTGCTATTTAATGTGTCCCTGAAAGTTTAGCCTTAGATGTGAAAACATATGCAACAAGTTGCTTGTTAAAACATTATTTTAAACCAACAATATAGCTCATGGTCAAAGATGTAATCATACTTATTTCCTTTGATTTGTAAAAATACTTTGTCAAGTGTGTTAGTCTAGACGGTTTTCGCATGTTAAATGGATTTTAAGATACAAAACAAAAATGTAGAAGATTTTATTTATCATCAAATATTTCTGGTGCAGATGCAGATAATGGCTTTACCCAGTTGACTTTAAAGATCACAAAAGAACAAAAACCTTTAAAACCACAACAAAATCAAAAGAGATCAAAACAAAATGTTAAAGATAATTCAAAGATTAAAGAACACAGGAGAAAAAATCACCGCAGTAAAAAGAAAATAACAATAATTAGTGATAGCGAAACAAGTGATGTTTCAGATAGTGAATACAGAAATAAAAGGCGAAGGTTAGAAAACGCTGTTTCTTTAAGTAAGGCTAAACACGATAAAACAACTTTAAAAGACAGAATAACAAAAATGTTGTATGGGTCGAAAGATGAAAATTCTCGAGTTGAGGTCCTTGATAAAATATCGGAAGCTCCGGAAACATTGGAAGATGCCCCAATTGAAGCAGTTAGTAGAATAGAGGAAACCAAGTCACCAAATGAACAAAAGTTACAGGAAAAAAACTGTAGTGAAGCAGAGAAAATATGCACAGAAAATAATGAATTAAATAATAAATCAGATGAAATTCCTCAGGATGTAGTTGATACAGCAGCTGTTGAAACAAAAGAGGATTCACATAGTGATCCAGATTCTGATCAAGACTTAGAAGTACTTCGGCAGATGGCATTAAAAACGAAGTCTATGAAATTAGCTGTGCCAAAAAACCAGTCTTCAGAAAACAAGCCAGCTACATTATCAGAAGACGAGGATAGTGATACTGCAGAGTTAAGAATGATTTGCTTGAAATCAGCGTTTTTGAAAAAAGCTATTGAAATAAAACAAAAGCAAAAACTACAAAAGAAGCTTTCACAGTCTTCTATTGTCCCTGATGATTTTGATATTCAAAATGAGAATGATCTGAATATGGATAATAATACAGATATAGAATCTGTTGATATGGATATTGGATCAGATGCTGAAGATAAGGGAAAGATTATCAATGACTCCGATCAGAAAAATGAAATAAAATTAAACAGAAAAATTGAAAATTCATTTTCCAAACAAAACTTAGCTAAGGATGACATAGAAGACGATGAGGATTTATTGCGAGCAAAATTGTTAACTTCACTCAGTAAAAATCTCCCAAACCTTGTAGACCTTAATGTATTAGATACTGTTTTAACTAAATCAGATGCCCAGGCTGAAGAAGCTCCAAGGGTTAAAACTGATCAAGATGAAAAGAAATTGAATGATCAAAATGAAAAGAAATTCATTATTCAACTTGGAGAGTCAGATTCTGAAGGTGAAAACGAAGCGACGAAAAATTTAACAAAAATGCATTTGAAATTATCAGAGCAACAGGAATTTCAGAATAAGTTAGATCTCTTTTTAAAGTCAACGCGAATGGAAGTTGAAAAAACTAAATTACCGGATCTCATACAGAAACCTCTTCAAAAACCACCTGAAAAGATTGTTGTCAAGGTTAGAACTTTGCAATGTATATTTATGTGTGAGAATTACAAAATTTTTAATTGAATTTCTTTTTAGGCGATGAATCATTTACCAAAATCCGAGCAGATAGAGTACAGAAATCTTGTCAAAAGGATGGCGGAATTGGAAAAACTAAAACAAGCTAGACAGCAATTTAATAAAACGACAATTATGAAAGATACCTTGAAGCCGAGAAATGTTTCACTGGAATCATATAAAATAGCTTATGCTAAAAGAATAGAAGAAAAGATCGCCCAATCGAGGTACAATATCTATTTATTTTTATATTTTTCCTGTCTTTTCGATACTAACAAAAATTTTTATCACCTAGGAAGAAGATTGCAGAGGAATCTGAGAAAATGCTCAAACTTAAGGAAGAAGCCACAAAATTATCACAACGTTATAAAATAGTTGCGACAGAATTGAAAAATATAGCTACTGCTATTACTATAAATAAAAAGCAACAAAGGACGGTGCAGAATAGCTTATCAAAAATTAGACATCAGCATCAAATTCTGATAAAAAGGTATTTTTTCACAATATCAAGTAATTTTTCAATTTTTTTTAGATATTAAAGTATTGATTTATATGGTTTTCAGTTCGCCATCTAAACATTCCAGCGGTCAACACATGCAAATAGGCCGACCACCCGATAAAATTATAAACACAGCTAAATTACAAAAGGAAAATGACCCATCTAAAGAAGAACATAAAAATCCTGCAATGTTAAAATCCGTTAAAGTTAGTGTTATTAACAATCTGAATAATAATGAAAACGTAGTTCCTCCAAGACTGTCTGTTCAAGTAGATATTAGTAACAACAAGAAAGTAGTAAAGATGCCAAAGAGTCCACCTAAAGACCGAATAGTGGATATAATGAGGATAAGTCCTGAAAAAACTAATAACGAAACTGAAACTAATAATGATAGAACCAAGACTGAGGAATTACTCAATACATCAGTGGTAGACAGAGAAACGATTAGAGAAGACACATCAAAATCTTACAATGGCATTCCGATGGATTTAAATGATTACAAATCACCACTGGATTCTTTACAGTGTAAAATGTAAGTAAACTTTTACTCAACTACAATTGTAATAATTTATGAAAGTTAGGTTCATTCACTGAAGAATCAAATGCTTGTGTGAATCCACATATAAATTAGTCTTTATTTCCGAATGTTCTTCATTAGGTTCACTAATGAATCCAGAATATATTGTACATAATACTAACTATCGTAAACACAAGTGAATGCATTGAATATTATGTGGATGGCCGGATGCGTACGAACAACGAACGATGTAAGCATAGCTGGGCATTAACTCGTTAATCCGTTAATCGTTAATTAACGAAGTTAACATTATGATTAACGAATTAACTTTTAAGTTAACTTCTAAAAATATTAACGGACACGTTAACTTCCGTTAATATGAAGAAGTCCGTTAATCGTTAATCCAATGCCTACTATTTGCATAATAAATGTAAATGTGAGTTTGTACCGCTTTTACGTAGAAACTACTTAGCCGATCAACATGAAATTTTGTACACGTATACTGTATATTTTCAAGGTATTGCAAAGTACGTTAATTATTATTATTTTTTTTATCTTCAAATGAACTTCAACATGAAATTTTGTACAACTACTGTATATTTTCAAGGTATTGCAAAGTGCGTTAATTATTATTATTTTTTTTATCTTCATGATGAATTTTAAAATGAACTTCAACATGTTAATGTTCATGAAGGGGAATATGTACCCTATGCCCGACGATTGAATCACACATTTGAATTATACAAGTATTTTGTTTTTTTTCCTAGCCAACCTAACTTCCAGACAGGTTTTATTACTTCACTAACGCAACGATATGAGTAAAAAGGCAATTTAGCATAAGTATATTAACGGATTAACGATTAACGTTAACTTGCGTTAATTCTTCCGCAATGTAACGCTTTAACGTTTAACGAAGCTAACTTTTTTTGTAACGGATTAACGATTAACGAAGTTAACTATTTGATTAACGGTGCCCACCTATGGATGTAAGTATGCATCGACACAGTCCATATGATGTGTGACATAGTGTAACTGTTCTAATCTGAATACTTTTCAGCTGGGAAGAAGACCCGAATGGAGTCCTGTGTCCCTTTGAAGTTGGCGGCAGTTGCAGGGATCCCGACTGCAAATACCTCCATCCCAAACCCCAAAAAACCGACTGACACCACACAGAATATGCAAACAAATGCAGACATTGCCACACACACAAAACACCTATACTTGTCACTTACTACCCGCGTTTGTCTATCTCCTGCGTACTATCCTTTTTATCTACGACCACCTATGGATACCATTACGTGTAAAGTATTTATATGTTCAACCATTATCATGTAATTTTTTCATGCATGTCCATTGTCCAAATTGCGGATTGTACACTTTGTGACATTACACATAATGTCATCATCATTCATGGCTGAAGTCTCATACCATTTCTGCAACTTTATAACTTTACTATATCGGGTAAGAAGCATGTGTTACCCTGAAATAAGAGACACGGGAATTCCGCAAAGTGTGAAAATTTTTGATAATGTACCTATCTGCCAAAACTTAATGTGAAACTCTCAGTACTCGTAGGTTCCAAACTTAAACGTGCTAAAAGCAGAGTTTTAACTTGTTATATTTTTAGTTTTTACTAACTGAAATTATTTATTTCGATTATTTATTATCTTCTAATATTATCCTCTTTATGCATTCTTTTATATTTATACACGCTTGGTGTAAAATAATGTATTATTTAATATTTTTCTAACAGTAAACTTCAGATATCGGTATTATTTTAACATTTTGCCAAAAAAAAATGTTAAAAAAATGGTATGGTTTTTTGGTATGTAAGCCATAAAAATCATTATATCAATTTGATCGATTACTTTTTTCATAAATATAATATTTTTAGTAATAGAATATTTTATTCACATTAATTCTATGCCATTCTAGTTGCCGTCGACAGCCATGCAGCGTAGCCTCAGCGTAGCAGCAGTGGTAAGTGACGAAACTTTAAACTAGTGGTGTAAAGTAGTGAGTATCGACTCTTGCGTTTTGGTCGTATCTCCAGAACTGCGTGCCGTGTTCAGCGTCAATGGTAAAACTGTGTTTGTGGACTATTAATATCGACTTTTTGTTATGTATTATTAATACTTTATTTAAGTCTTTAATTATAATATAATTATTATTAAATTATTATTAATTATTGAAAAAATGTACATGATGTAAAATAAAAGAAATACCAATAAAAGTTACTCAAGATATTGTAAAATTGTCTTTAATTTATCTTAATACATTAGTCACCTAGCGATATAATTTTTCGTTTCCTTTTATGAAGTTCCGATCCGGCTCGAAGGACCGAAATGGTTATCATTAATGGTCCTTCGAATCAGATTTGAGGGAAATTATTGTTTTGTAGAAAAAGTAAGCAATTAAGTCCTTTCAAAAGTCAAAACGCATTGTAGAAGTCAAATAAAAGATTTGGTACAAAGAAACCATTTATTTCGGATATTTCGTAAAATAAAATACCAGTTTAGATTTATTCTTTTTCACAATAATACATTTATATAGACAAAAATACGTATATTTTGGAATCAACGATATAATAGATATAAATCTTATATGTATGTAGAAATAAGAACCACTATAAGGACAAGATATTATTTGGTAGGTACATAGAATAACTGTGGGCGTATATGAAAAGGAACTATAGGTATCAGGTATATTTTAATATGATTTATTACATTCATAAAATTAAATATTATAAGTACTCTCTCATATAAAAAATTCTTAATTAATATTCATAAGATTGATTGGTGTTTCCAAAGCTCAATTAATTTATCAGGATAATAAATACGTTTAAATTACGATTCCTTTATTGTAAGGCCGCGTTCAGACTATAATATACGATGATAACAATAATTGTAAACTTTTGTAGAAATAACTCAAACGTATAAGTAAGTATCTCATGGTAAGTATTTTATCCTGTGATTATTTCATCAAAGCAAATCCACACTGACGCGACCAAACAAAATCAAAATAAAACGAAAAGAAGAAGACAATCAAAACTTATTCATAGCTTTAGGTGATTTTAATATACATACAAACGGACCCACAGTTGAGGATATTAGTTCACATTACAGACAGGCGGAAAGGTAGACTTGCAACTTGTCTCAAACAGTTCATAGGTCTACCTATACTAGGCGCAATAACAATGTTGCCTCATAAAAGAAGAATAGAAATACAACACCATAAAATATTACGTAATATTGTAATCTTACAAACACGTTACAAGAAATTACGCAACTATTTATAATAACAATATAGATTAAGTAGGTACATACTTCAATATGGAATCACAATATTCATATTATGTGTACTTCATATCTAATGATGGGCCGCACTGTATTGCTCAATTAAAATACATGTAATTAGTTATTAATTAGATAGAGAACTTGTTGTAAATTGCTGCATACAGTTCCCACCATATTATCATACTCCAGTTCCACTGGCTATTTTTAGCTACGTAATCCCATCATAATTTATTAACGGTGGGTAGGTACTTTTGATATTTAAAGGTAGACCTATCAATGAGTGGGATTCTATTTAATACCTAGGTATAGGTTTATTTCAAGTTGGTAGGTAGGTACTTAGGACTAAGGTACCTACTGCGTTTTCAAGTTCAGAGGCAAAATATTCTTAGCGCAGCGTAACGTATGCAGAGCTATTCACGAATGTACTTGAAACTTAGTCGTATTCACGAACTTTTATACTGATTTGCGTGAGCGATAGCTATAAACCCGGTTACAATATCTGTGGACCTCGCTGGAATGCGTACCCCCTTCCCGTTCTCCTTTCACCTCCCCGCGCTCGCCCCGGCGCTTTTGTTTTGTGCACCATATCAGAGCGCTGACACGACGTGACGTCATCGACGCCAGATCCACAGATATTGTAACCGGGTTTATACACTTCGACGATGTAGGCCGATGGACGTTGGGGATGCCGGAGTGCCGGATGGCGAACCAAATTCGGAAGTGCAGTGTTGACAAATGGCAGACTTTAACTAGGTGAAACGATGGTATCAAAAGTCGCGAGACCCGCTCACACTTCGTCCGTCGATAAGATACCTACATAGCAAAATAACGTACCTACTTACATAGCTTATCCTCGTGTGAACTATGGCTTTACGTTATTTTTTCTCAAGGGGGAAGTACTGTGGCGTATGATATGCCACAAATATTATACACGTAATTGTCCGTATTGATTAAGTATTCCGCTCAACCTTTAACGTGAACATGCATCGTAACTACCCTATTGAAATAGTTACCTACCCAATGTATTCTAGTATATCGTGCAGTACAATGCTGTGTGAACGGGGGTTTACGCTGCCCTAAATCTTGCAGGCTGGAGACCGAAGAACTGTCCAGCATAGTCTGTCCATCGGTTGAGTCGAGGTAATGATTGCGTTACCAAACTATTGATACAGATATTGCATTGCTAAGCAAACTCTGATACGTATGTGGGGATTCCTATGCTTTCGTTGTGATGTGCTTCGAATGAACGTACTCTGAGACTGAAGTGGATAAAAAAATGTGAAGAGCCCTGCTGATTATACCTACACATATCAAAATAGGTACTACGAGTACTTAATCACAGTAACAGGAAGTAGATGATAGTAAGTCAGTAAGTGCGAGAGCGTCTATCTGAGGGTGTGCCACATGGCGACGGCCTTGCGCGTCTCCTGCGCCATCTGCGCCCAGTGGCGCCCCTCCGCGGCCGGCTCCGCCGCGCCCACGCAGCACCAGCCCACCACCAGGTTGCTGCCGCCGCCCGTCACCACGCACACCTGGACAACAGGACACTAATTTAAGGTTTATAATTACTACCTACATCTATTTATAAGGTGCTTACATGTTTTTAATAAAAACTTTGCTCTAAATCTAGGAAACTGCAGAATACGACCTCCCTGGAGCAGGGGACACACGCTCGGATACGAGTGGGAGGTTCGATTCCCGCCACGGGCCACTTTGGAATTTTATAATTTCTAAATTGGCTGCGATCCCACCTGATGGTAAGTGATGATGCAACCGAAGATGTTATCGTACGAACTTGGAAGGGGTTAGTAAACCCACCACAACGGCTTCTACACAGCATCGCACCGGAACGCTAAATCGCTTGGCGTCCACATACGCCAAATCGTTGTGCGTCTTTGCTGGTAGGGTGGCATAACTAGCCACGGCCGAAGCCTCCCACCAGACCAGACCTGAGCCAATTTAGAAATTATAAAATTCCAAAGCGGCTCGTGTCGGGAATCGAACACGCGACCTCCCACTAGAAACTCGAGCGCGCACCCCTGCGCCAGGGAGGTTGCCAAAACCAAATAAGAATTTTGCGAACCACTTGAAAATTAGGTAGTCGGTAAACAGATTTTGTTTTCCCGGTGAAGCTATCTGCGATCAGTCTACAGACTATAAGCAAATTTGATAAAATATGCAATTGACTTTATCAGAAGAGAAGACGGTAGGTACGGTCCTCAAATCTGTACGGTATCGAGCACATTTGCCCGCTTAAGTCGTTTTCTCTGTTCCATGGTTAACCAGCTATTTGCCAGAGGATTCGGGTGCTTTAAAAGGCGATCCCGGTGTGAAAATTAGGTAGTCGGTAAACAGATAAAAATGCAAGTGACCTCAATGGAAGCCTCGTGCAGGTTGGCGGAGGGCAGGCTGAAGGAGAGCGCCTCGTTCCACACGGGGCTGCTGATCTCCTTCCTGTTGCTCTTCTTCTTCTTCACGCGCTTGCCGTTCACCAGCAGGTACACTTTCACGTACACATCTGGAAGGATGAGGTACATTAATGTCTGGGAGAAAAATTAAGCAATTTACGTATAACTAAATATGTTGAAGGTCCGAGTCCAAAATTGACTTAGATATAGGGAGAGTAAGTACCTAATGTATTTTGATGTGTAACATAAAAGATGTTACACATCAAAATACTCTGTTGCTGAATAGTGTAAGGACAGCTGATGTTATACATTTTCGATACTGTAAGGCTCGGTCTTATAGGTATAGTCATTTCCTATAATTTATAATACCTAAATATTTTATGTGTCTCTAAAGTAGAACTGGCACACGTGGCTCTAACTGGGTTGACGATCTTGGATTTGAATCCGATGCATTACGAACTGTGCAGAAAAGTTCCCTGTTCCCAGTTCCCAGACAGTGCAGAATATGAGATAAATATAATCAGACCGGCAAACGTTGTATTGTCATTTAGGGATATTGTCATTTTTCACATTTTTATCAAATTAATACCTATAAAATTTATTTTCTTAAAAAATTCATGTACTTAGGTACATTTTTTTATTTTTTTAAACCCCAAAAACTATCTTGGCTACGCCCATGGTCCTACTGCTTTCTATTTATTTAACAAGTATATTTTAGTAACACTGATTACAAACCCAAAGCATCTTTTCCTTCCTGGGGCGGTAGCAAGTTCCTCGCCTTCAGAACCACGACGGTCAGACGTTCAGCTGACGGCAAGTACGAGAGGGACAGCAACAGTTCCTGAAGTTCCTCGGGAGGTCGTCTCTCTCGGGAGAGCTCCGCCCAGACCTCTGCGCCGCCGGCTACCTCCACGCGCGATAGCGGCACCTTGGCGGAACCCATTACTTCGTTGCGAGAAAATCTGTAAAAAGATGTTGTTAACTAAGGGATGACAAAGGCACCAAGCAATCTATGCAAGGGTTAAGTCCTTTGTTAGTATCTTCTGGTATAAAAAAATTGGAAACTAAAAACCATATTCCGAGGGCGCCATATTTCACACACACGTCACTTTAGTTGCTGTTAGAGTCACTGATCTGTGTAACAGGTAATACTGTTTTGTGTATCTATGAAATAATCATACCCAAAACAGTAAGGAATAAAGCAAAAAAAAGTAATGATATTAGTATTATAAGTGTCGGGAGCGTGTAATGCATTCGTGTGAAGCGAGGCTAACTGGGTCACTTGTGACTTGAGGCCAGAGAATGAATTCGCCTCATTCCTAACTCTGCCTCACTTGTGCATGAATAGTCCAAAACTTCGAGTAACTTATACCCGTATTTTCGAGCAGTCTACTCACTCATCAATCAATTCCTCAATGCCTGAAGACCACAGTTTTAACCAGTGCGTCCTTACCGTCTTCACCTAGGTATAAAGCGCTGAAACGTGGAAATCGCACACGGCCTGATCTACTTTAAAGTCGTGCAGCGGGCCATGAAGAAGGCAGTTTCAGGAGTTTCCTTGGGGCATAAAACCCAAAATGACGAGATAAGGAGAACCAAGGTCACTGACATTGCCCAAACCATTAGCAAGCTGAAGTGGTAGTGGGTAGGTCACGCGAAGGCCGATGGAGCTGAAAAGCCTTGGAGTGGAGAACGCGTACTACAGCTCGATGAACCGATGGGCGATTAAATAAAGCGGATGGCGGGAAGTAGTTGGAGGAAGGCCTATGTCCAACACTGGTCCGCAGGATAATGCTGACTGATGACTCACTCGAAGTCCACCGATCTGTCATAGTCAAACACTTGGAGCAAAAGCGCCTTGTCAGTAAGCTCGTCGTGCGACACCGACACACTAGTGCGCATCCTTCCTGTCTTCACCTATATATCACTAAAACGTGGACAAATGCACACGGCCTGATCCACTTTAAAGTCGCGCAGCGGGTCATGGACAAGGCTGTTTTAGGAGTTTCCCTCGAGGATAAACCCGAAATGAGGTGATCAGGAGAACCAAGGTCATTGACACAGCTCAAACCATTAGCAAGCTGAAGTGGTAGTGTAGGTCACGCGAAGGCCGATGGAGCCGAAAAGCCTTGGAGTGGAGAACGCGTACTACAGCTCGATGAACCGATGGGAGATTAAATAAAGCGGATGGCGGGAAGTAGTTGGAGGAAGGCCTATGTCCAACACTGGTCCGCAGGATAATGCTGACTGATGACTCATTCGAAGTCCATCGACCTGTCATAGTCAAACACTTGGAGCAAAAGCGTCTTGTCAGTAAGCTTGTCGTGCGACACCGACACACTAGTGCGCATCCTTCCTGTCTTCACCTATATATCACTAAAACGTGGACAAATGCACACGGCCTGATCCACTTTAAAGTCGCGCAGCAGGCCATGAAGAAGTCTGTTTTAGGAGTTTCCTTGAGGCATAAAACCCGAAATGAGGAGATCAGGAGAACCAAGGTCATTGACACAGCTCAAACCATTTGAAAGCTAAAGTGGTAATACCTAGGTAGGTCACATAGTCGTAGGAGCGATGGTTGGTGCCTGCTTGGTGGGGTCGAAAAGTCCTGGAGTGAAGATCGCGTACCGCGCTCGATGGACTTAAGGCGATTACATAAAGCGGTTGGCGGGAGGTAGTTGAATGGCCTACGTCCAACACAGCTGGACCTCCGCAGACTGACTCACTCGAAGTCCACTGACCTGTCATAGTCAAACACTTGGAGTAACAGCGTCTTGTCACTAAGCTCGTCGTGCGACACCGGGAACTTGAAGTGCTGGTCGAAGAAGGGGTTCGCCTCGTTCCTGTGCACGGGCGTCTGCCTCACCCGCGTGTCCACCTCGGGCAGCAGACTCACTCGCACGTAGGGGTCGTTGAACCCGCCCGCTTCGTAGCCGGCGAGGTCGTGAGCTGGAAAAAGCGTTTTTTTTTTGGAAAACCAGGACAATTGTGGCACGGCCAAATTTCTTACCAAATCATACCCTGTATCAGAATTTGATACAGGGAAATCACTTTTGAATTGTTGAGCCTTGAGTCAAATTTTTGATCTGTATTCAGTTTTGGAACATGCGAACTGTTTGAATGTGATGATTCTAGGTGTTATAACTTGATATAATAGATGGTCTAATCTAAAACTGAACATTCCTCCACGTGCTTATGCTTACACGTTGAAATAGTAATTAATATATATTACAATGGCGTTCATTTTTAAATTAGACGATCTCTACGTAAGTCCAGTACCCAACCACAGATAAACAGACAAACAAAGTGAACCTTTTAGTACCTAGGTAACTCTAGATGCTTTACCTACTTCCATTTTTTGGTAAGAAGGCCTAAAAATAAAGTTATCGTTTACAGGGTTTCGCTTGTTCCTAAGGATTGAGTTATAATCCGTAGGTATTTTATTACTTCTGGTTTTGGGAATCTATTAAGTTTATGGCTAACTCGAGATTAGATCGAAATTTAAAGCCATTTTAATTAAAATTTAAAACTATAAAATGAAATAAGTCTCTACCGTTTTCAGGCTACTAATTTTATGATCAATTCAAATAAGAGTACCACATTGTGATCAACTGAAATGAGAGTACCATATAACGGCACGTGTAACAATGCTTACCTACTTATCGCAAAGACGCTGAATTGCGTCTCCAGTCTATAGATGTTTTTCTAGGACAGAGAATCAGGCAGGCGACATAACTATCTATCGAGTATCACGGAATTCAAAACAAACAATGCTTTATATTTCACTAAAGTGGATAAAAACAACTGACCGCGCTCGACTGATAATGCTCGTGTTAAGTCTCTGAGTAAACAATGCCTGTACAAACTTTCAGGCTTAAATGGATTAGCAACGACGTTACATAATATTCACCTGTGAAATACTAATTTCAACATGCTCATACTGGTATGGGTACATACCTCCTGCATTCTGTCTGAGTAAGTTTACTTTGAAATGAATATATACGACTTACGAGACATTGACGTAGTGTATGATTAATTTCATAAACAGTTGAAAACAGCAAAATGGTCTTTGATAAAGTATAACAATATACTTTATCAAAGAAAATGGTAAATCAGTAAAATAAATTGTGACGTAGGTAAGGGTTCCATTTTTACCATTTTGGTATCCAGGAACCCTAAAAACGGATTCAATTTTGCAGCTCATCTTTTACGTTAATTTCACTTGAAAAATCACAGCACCGATTTAAATCTTTGGATAGTGGGTACTTACGTAGCTATGTTATACTTTAGAAAAATAAAAACTTCATTATCTGAACTAGGTGACCCAGTCAAACGTTTAAAAGTCGGAGTATAGGCAAATATTTTGTCGATTTTAGATTTTTATAGAGTTAAAAATGGTAGGTATAAGTTATGTTAATTAAATTAGTTATACCTTCGATCAAATGCACTTCCAGGTCGGATCTGTCGAAGTCGTATTTAAGGCGGAGATGGATCCTGCCCAGCGAGGGTCCGGCGCCCTCCAGCTCGATGACGAGAGGCGCCTCCCGCTTGGTGTAGAGGTCCGGCTGGAGGGCTCCAAGGGCACTGATCGCTGCGTTCGACCCAGGGCTGAGAGGGGCGCCGCTGCTGCTTTCCACTAACGAGTTGCTTCGGTCTATTCTTCTGAAAACAAACAAATAATTTCATCATCCAAACTCAAAATATCTTTATTTCACGTTGTGACCAATGCGTGACGCTGACGTCACTAAGTGACGTACTTTATGTTACATCCATGCCTAACGCACATATTATGCTCTTGTAAAACGTCAATATTTGTCACATGTATTTGGTGATAACGTGGTGATAACAAGAAGACGACTTTACGAGAGTTCAAACGCGCCCTGCACTGAGAGGAAGCCCACAAAACTCAGCCGGGTTTTGTTTTTTGTTATGAGCATTTTCACAATGGGTCTTAATATAGTTTCCATTGCTAGGAGCTAGTTTCTTCAACGCCATTTGCCGGATAGGACGTTCCAAGTATTTCCCGAATGTACGATCCTGTTGAAATTGACGTCTGCGCCTACCTAGTAGGATAGAATAATATTTTTAAACTGTGCTAGAAGTCACTATATCACTGATCACAACTGAACTATCAAAACTGAGTAGGCTATAGTCGACCAATTTATAAAATGAACCAGTTACTTAAGTATCAAAAATCCGTTCTGAGTGGCATTGTATTTTCCCGATTATAATAAGAGAAAGATGGAGATTTTCGAGCAAATGGGAGAACTTTATCCCATCGCGTTTCTGCTTCAAAGGGAATTTAAATTAAAGACTTAAAATACGAGTACGTGACTTTTTAAATTTAAAAGTAATTGTCTTTATAGTTTTCTACTTTCAGGTAACTAAAAATTGCTTAAATATTATGCAGTTAATTCCAGTTTGGGCCACTGGAATTAGCCCCAACTATAATGAGCTGGTATGAAAAACTCTACCTATGTACGAGTACAACGCGGCAAGTCGTTATGGATAAAGCTATAATCTAGCCATTAATATTTGAGCAGTGCGATGTGACGGAAATACATAATTCACAGCAGGATTACGAGTTTAATAATGTATGCGCGTCGTGCGCGCCGGCCTTTAATATTTCAGCGAAGCCTGAAGCCGAAGCAGTGACCTCTTGTTGACGAGTTCGTTTTGATGACGTGCTTACCGAAATTGATTGGATGATGTACATACAGTAGTAGTCTACGGCTCTGAAGGGTTAGTAGGTACATGTAGTAAATTGAATTGTAGTACCATTGAAGAATTTTTAAATAACAAAGATTCTTGGAACGATAGTGATATGCTTCCATCTCCTCACGAGATATCCTAAAAATATTGTTTCATACTATGTACTAAAAATTGTATATTGAGACATTTTTTTAAAAGAGCAAGTACCGAGTTTCTTGCCAGTTCTTCTCAGTGCAAACTTGCTTTCCGAGAGTCTTGACATTTCATGAGAGCTTATATCTAAGTCTATGTGATATAAAGAATTTCATTTCATTTCAATTAATCCTATGGAGGAATTCGATGCGATTGTGCGATGCGAGTCGACTCGAAATTCGTACAAAAACCTTCGTACTAACCCCTCTGTGTGAGAGTTGGAGTTTTATATTGTATCGTCAACACAACCTTCATGTGTTACCAGTTACCTAGTTACTCATTAATTGGAGCATTCATTATCTCGCTGCTATGCATCTGTCGCCGGCATTTAATGTGATTCCGCTGTTTATATACGGCGCCGTCAGTTTATAAAAAATCGCTGGCTGTTTGCAATATGCCGTAGGCAAATTGTATGCTTATCTATGCAAATCCATGCTCACCTCCGCAGCCGCATGCGGCCGCTCCGGCTCGCTCGGGTGCCCTGTGCTGTGCTTTGCTACAGCGGGCGAGGGCTAATAAAACACTCTAGAGGTAGGAAAAACAAGACCTAACAACCAACTTTGAAGTCATTTTGCCGTCGGCAAATTACAAAACAGCAAGAATTTCGCCATCGGCTTTAGAAACGGCGAACGGCGAATATAAACGGCGGAAACTGAATTTTGAAAAGTAGTTTCGTTTTGGTGTTTTTATTTAACCCAGTATAATCTCAATTGAAAAAGCTTAACTGAAATAAAATAACAACAGTGTTAATTAATAAGAAGAAAAACAAAGAAGCTATAGAAATACAAAGGCTACAAAGTAATGAGTCGGGGTGTTGGCAGGCCCGAGTGCGCAAATTGAGTTTATATCAATTTATGAAGGACATACCCGTCTCAGATTGATTCCGGCGGGGCCTGGGATGGCGTTCTCTTCAAACGACCCTTTGCATAATAAATATAACGTTACCTACATTATAATATATAGATGGGTATATAACTATGTACCCAGTTTAAATCACTGTATCGTAAAGGGTCAGTTGTGATTCAACATTTACGGGCCTAGATAATATCGACTTCCCGTTCGCCCTAAAGGAAGGTAGGAGAAAAAGCTCTCTGAAGGATAGAATCCGCAAGGAGAACCAAGGTAACTGACACAGTGCAACGGAAAAGAAAGTTGAAGTGGCAGTGGACGGGCCATATCTGTCGCGTTACCGACGGCCGTAGGGGCGGACGTGTTCTGGAGTGGAGACCGTGTAAGCGCATCTTAGGACGACCTCCTGCCCGCTGGAGTCACGACTTGAAAAAGGGCGCTGGTAGCGGTGGATGAGGAAGATGAAGGACCTATGTCCAGCATTGGACGTCTATATGAACTATGAAGTAAGTATAAGATTAAGTGCGACCTAATATTTATTATTATCATGATCGTTTGTAAGTTCATTCGTTTCGCCGACGGACGCCCACTACTGGACAAAGGCCCCCTGCGGCACTTGCAAACAGCGACTTCCGCGACTCTTTTATAGGATTTATTGAATATATTTTTATCTTTCTCACTCTTACCGATACGTTGGTGGGTGTGAGGGATATGACAGAAAAACGAAAAATAAGCCAGTTAACAAAAATCTGTTTCTAAGCGTTTTGGATATTCTTATTAGCGACACAAATTACAATTACATCCATTGTAGGTTCCGATAAAACTTTGAAAAACTGAGATTTTGGAGCAACTTTTGGGAGAACTTTCTATCGAGAAATTTTTGTCCAATCATGTTTCTGCTTCTGAGCGATTTTAGATTAAAGACCGAAAATACATTATAGTTTTTAAACTAAACTTAACTAAAAATCGCTAAAATACGGCTTCTACGCCGTTAATGTGCTCAGTGACTCAGTCCATCTGGATGGAAGTCTCCCAAAATTCATCATAGTATGATCGTCATCATGCATGATCATCAGAATGTTTATTATCATGATCGTTCCGGCCTGGCGCAAACTGTGCTTAAATCAATGTGCGAAGCGAAGAGGAGCGATATGCCTGCCGCCTGTCACAGATTGATTCGCGAGAAGCTTTAGGGTTGTCAATAAAATTGTTATAATTATACTTACTAGCTAAACCGGCAAACGTTGTTTTGTCATTAAGGATATAAATAAAATACCTTACAACCTACTCTCAGACCTACCGAACATAAAGAGAAAATTTCATTACAACCAGTTAAGCTATTTCGGAGGAGTTCGAAAATTTAATATTTTAGAGAAAAATTATATTTACCGTAGGTAGTAGAGCTTAAATAACTAAAGAATATACATATAATATAATATGGAAAGGTTTATAGGATAAATGAACAATTATTTCCTTTTGAATATTAAACAAAACTCACTAACTTCAAGTTTATCAATGGAATTAGTATCTACTTCAGAAAAAGACAGTACTAAGTCATAATATGACATGTTTAAGTTTGTGGCAGCCCTGAGAGGCGAAAAATTTCGCGTATCCGATATTCGTTGTCGATATTTGAAGCTATATCTATGCATAATGAGAATATCTTTTGTTGATGCCGTTTATAGAAAAGGGAAAAATCAGAAACCGTGAGTGATCTGACGTAGATACTTATATTAGCTACCTAAAACCCTTTACTCATCTTAAAAACTTGGCCTTTTGAACGACACCTATCTAAAATTGAATCAGCGGTGAGCTAAAAATCTAATAAATCTATATTATTTTTTTGAAACTTGTGAGCGTAAAATATCAACTTGATATTAAATTGAAAAACTTCAAGGGAGAAGTGGAGGATGGGTCAGTATAGGACTCGAATGACGGGAATAGGAAGTTCCAGCTTGGGGGTCGTCTGTCGCCCAAAACATTGAGAGGTCAGGAAGTAGCCTTGTCGACAATTTTAGCAGCGGCCCGGCTGTCGATGATGAGGGACTCAGTGCTGAGGTGAGGTGAGTGAATCCCGTACTCCCGCCAGAGGTTCCGCCGTGGAAACAGTTTTTGGTGGGTGCAACCTCTTCGATTTCCCTGAGGGACGGGTTGTATGTATGTATTTTCTCCTATGTGTAAGAAGGTAGTCGAAGTTGCTACGTCGTCGGTTTGTGTGAGAGAGGATCTTGCTTTTTCATTTCACAGAATTATTTCATTTTTATTCCTAACCTATCAATATGTATCAGCGAGTACATATACTGATCTGTGACGGTTTAGACAACGACCGGTTGATACCCGGAACACCCAGATTCTTGAAAACATTCCATTTTCCAGTTTTGGGAATCGAATCCAAGACCTTCGATCCAGCTGTGCTATTCTACAAAATGAAATAGCTGCCAGACAGCTGCCAACCCGAATATGGCATGCAAAATTGTACTCTATTACAACTGACAAATTCATAGATGCATAGATGTACGCTCGTCGCTGTTTTGCAGAATAGCACGGCAGGTGGCAGGATCGCTATGTGTTGGCCGCTTTCTGGCTATAAAAAAGGGAGTCTGGCTTACCTTGGTGGCATCAACAGCGGAGAGAGGCATCGCGGCGGCGCGTGCCGCGGGCTGGGAGGTGCGGGCGAGTCGGCGAGTGACGCCAGCGAACCATGCGCCATGGGGGCCGCTCGCACGTCCAGCGACGCTGCGCGGAGCGGCGACGGCGAGCGCGGCACGCCCGTGATGCCAGCCTCGAGCGTCCTGCCGTCGGGCGCGAAGGTGCGGATCGCGGGCGACGAACCGCGATGACTCTGCGGGCAATGAGGGCTAATTTTACAAGAGATTAGAAACTCTTACCAGCAAAAACATTTTCATGTAAAATGTTGCCAAGACGAGAACATGTGGCTCACACTATCAAAAAGTTATCAGATCTCATGTAGAGCAAGACTTCTAACTCTACACGCCCTAACTCTATAAATCCTAACTTTATAAACTCTACACTTTAGTCAAAATATATTATGTCTTGGCTGTTTCGGTACCGTCACATGGGCGTAAAGTGAAGAATTTATTCACTGTTCAGTACTTTTCTAATAGAGTTTTGCAAGTGGCATAATGGACCATGCAAAATTCAAGAAATTTCACATTAAAATTAAATGGTATCACCATTGTTATGGGAAAAAACTTCAATTTATTAAAAATATCCTCTAAAGCAAAGGAACACACTTTTGCAAAGTGTGATGAAGTATTTGAAACCAATGCAGTTAGTAAAACCTAAGTGCAGTTTCTGAGGAGACTCAATACCTATTTAATAAATAATCGTTACTACAGAAACTAGGTATTGTATATCAGAAAAGTACAAAGTCAGTGAATAATATTTTTACTTTACACCCATGTGACAGTAAAGAAACAGCCAAGACATAATATATTTTGACTAAAGTGTAGAGTTTATAAAGTTAGGATTTATAGAGTTAGGGCGTGTAGAGTTAGAAGTCTTGCTCTACATGAGATCTGATAACTTTTTGATAGTGTGAGCCACATGTTCTCGTCTTGGCAACATTTTACATAAAAATGTTTTTGCTGGGATTTAACTTCTTTTTGTAAGTTGTTTACGACTATATTTTTTATTTGGTTAATTTCCTTTTCTTTGGTGTATTTCTTGAATATCATTGCAAGGTGGATATTTGTCCGAATCAAGTATCCCCCCCCCTTTATCATTTAAATGAGGGAACCCTCCTTGGTTCACCTAGTTTATTTTTTTCCTTATTTGTAGTTTATTACAAAGAGTCCCTATATCAATTTTGAGACCTCTAGCATCAATATTTGCGGTAATTTCATACAAACTTCCATCCCCTATTTTAAGGGGTTGGGGGGTTAAATTTCCAACTTTTGGAATTTTTTTGTTGGTTGTGTGCTAATACTAGCTTAAGTATATACCAAATTTCAGAAATTAAGTTTTTATTATACCTATATACTTATGGGAAACCCCATACGAACTTCCAACCCCCTAATTTTATGGATGTGGGGTGATTAACTAAAAATCCTGAAACACGTATTTAATTGTTTATTACAAAGAGTCCCTATATCAATTTTGAGACCTCTAGCATCAATATTTGCGGTAATTTCATACAAACTTCCATCCCTTATTTTAAGGGGTTGGGGGGTTAAATTTCCAATTTTTGGAATTTTTTTGTTGGTTGTGTGCTAATACTAGCTTATATACCAAATTTCAGAAATTAAGTTTTTATTATACCTATATACTTGTGGGAAACCCCAAACGAACTTCCAACCCCCTAATTTTATGGTTGTGGGGTGATTAACTAAAAATCCTGAAACACGTATTTAATTGTTTATTACAAAGAGTCCTTATATCAATTTTGAGACCTCTAGCATCAATATTTGCGGTAATTTCATACAAACTTCCATCCCCTATTTTAAGGGGTTGGGGGGTTAAATTTCCAACTTTTGGAATTTTTTTGTTGGTTGTGTGCTAATACTAGCTTATATACCAAATTTCAGCTTTCTAGGTCTTCAGGAAGTACCTAGGAATTTTGATGATCATCAGTGAGTCAGTCAGTCAGTCAGTGACGAAATTTGGGTTTTTTAGACGTCAATAAAATCTAAAGTATAAGACCTATAAAATTGAAACTTTATAGGTTTAATAAGTTCACTGGCGACATCATTTTCCGAGAATTTTGATTATCTGAAATAATTCAGGCCTAAGTTATAAGGGTTTAAAAATACGGCGAAACACTTCGAGAAAAGATAGGTAGTGCCCTCGCGCTTCGCTTGGCTCGTCTTGGCGGGGACACGGTAGTGTCCCCGCCAAGACGAGCCATTTCACAACAGATAAATCAGCCTGCCATAAAAAGTAGGAAAGCTAGTTGTATTCTATAGAATATATTATTTCGGAGAGTGTGCTCAGCTAAGAACCTAATTTTGGTCCACCGTCACCTTTTTACTATGGAACGGCTTACGGTAAGGCATCGAGAGGCTTTCACCCCTACATAGTTGACGTACCAAAGACACGTACGAAGCAGTTTGATTCCTCGTTCCTGATACGCACTGTAAGTCAGAACTGTCTGAGAACTCAGAGGTCTGGAAGACACTCAAACCGGTCAACACACTGGTCTTGCCCAACTCTTACAACTTGAGCGCCTTTAAATCAAGAGCGAATAGGCATTCCTAGGCAAGCACCCTCCACCTTAGACTGTATCATCACTTTCCACCAGATGTGATCATAGTCAAGCGCTAGCCGATATTGTAAAAGAGCAATTAAATTAGGCACCATAGGGTATTAAATTCAGATGTAGGCTTAAACGAAGCTTAATTAATCTCTTCTAAAGTGAATGTAAGCCCTCATTCGTTTTACATCAGTTTTCTTTTCGGTCTACGTATGCTCGAGTATCGGGGCGAAACTACAAAAAAGAGATTGTGGTGAAACGTACCGACGTAGTGTGTACTTACCTACTGTGTGACATTCGAATGCGGAATGCGAAATATTATAAGAATAGTAAAGCAAAATAATTTCGTTATTTTCTATGATATACCTACATATAGGTATAGAAATGTGTAAAGTAACATCCGTTTCAATCCAATATCAATAAAGCAAGATAGAGGAAGCATAATTAAATTATTGTGTATTGCTTGTCTCCGAGTTGGAAGCCCTGTTTTCCGAGACACAGTTTTAACTAGTTCGGAAAACAGGTGCACAATAATATTTTGTTGTAATTCCATTAAGTTCATTACTTATATTTAGACGTTAAGGCTTCAAAATGTTATTTAAGTTACCCACATTGTTTGATTACCAATAAATTTATCTTTATCTTTATCTTTATTGTAGAAAAGGAAAACTGAACGTTGAAGTAGGTAGTTACGTACTACACAAAGAAATAACTAGTAATATTTACGTGCCTTAAAGTAGGGCAGAAAGCTCTTGACCTTATAGAATTCCTTTGGAACTGAAAGGTAAACTAATCTTATGAGTCATGTATTGGTTTCCATTATACAGCTATAACACCTAACACGAAGCTCGAAGTTGTACCTATACGGTAGTTTACATAAGTTTCTTGTATTCATTTCGCTTTTGACCTTTTGCGCAAATACAAAACATTTTCGACAATTCAAGGCATGTTCCGTCGAATATGTCCAGTCCAATTTCGAGGGGAGTTATTATTTCATTGAAAAAGGAACCAAGTTGCTCTTAAAAAGGCCTTAATTAACATTGCACCAACTCGGTTGTTTTTATTTTGTTGCCGACGAAAACGGAGAGCTTGGAATCCTTTGTCTCAGGAAATAGCTAAAGCTCAGAGAGGTTAGTACAGATTTTTAACCGACTTCAAAAAAAGGAGTAGGTAGGTTCTCAATTCGTCGGAATATTTTTTTTATCTATGTATATTCACCGATTACTCGAAGACGCGTGGCTCGATTTGAAAAATTCTTTTTTTGTTTAAAAGGGTTTTGTTTTAATCAGGTCAAGATCTGATGATGGGAACCTGGAGAAATAGAGGGACCTCTTCAAATTTTATATGATTGAGGGTATTAATTGAAAGAGTAATATTTTCCAAGTTGTCCTATGGTCATCAGGTCAGGATCTGACCATGGGATCTTGGTGAAATCGAGGGAACTCTTCAAATTTTGCTAGTATACTTGAAGCGATTTGGGTATTTTTCATAGTTACTGGGGCATTTGCTTGCAGATACTGATTTGATGACTATAGTCATCAAGTCAGGATCTGATGATGGGATCTTGGGAACTTTTCAGATTTTATAAACACACCTCAAGCGATTCGGGTATTTTTACAATCACTAATCGTCCTTCTTACTTACTAGATGTGCGAAGAAACGACAAAGTTATAGACAATCGCCCGACTTCGAATTGGTGTACATTAAAATTTATTTCACTCTTTGTAGTGGCATTTGAAGTTGGTTCTTTGGAAAGCATTTCCCATTTTTATACTCGTAGGTATCGCACAAACGAATCTACTAACAACCGCATGTCAGCGATTGTCCATAGACGGCGTTGGCTCTAAATGTATGGAGGCATTCGATTCGTTTGTGCGACGCGAGTCGACTCGAAATTGATACAAAAACCCGTACTAACCCCACAGTTATGAGCCGTGGTTTATGAAAACAGCCTGCAGATCCGTCCGCATGAAATTCGGGTTTCATCAATCGCATGGACATTATACTTACGGTCTTATTCATAAAAAATATGCAAGCGTTATAAATTTGTAAATAAGAAAACTCTGAAAAACGTTAACTATAAATGTTCAATAGTGCTCAAACGCTCTAAATTCGTCTCAATAAAACTTCTAAAACATCTAATAAACTAGCGGGCTGTTATAAGCATCATATTATAGTTATTATAGTGTAAATAGTACAACGCCCAGGGAAGGGGAAGGGCTAAGGATTCTTCTCATCAGATTATTGAATTACGTGATACCATGTGATCACGTCACAATTTAATAATCTTAGCTGTTATTCGCCAACTCAGTGATTATTATCGCTGAAATATTACTGTCACCCCGAGCTCATTTAATATCGGTTGCTTCGAGAATGATATATTATTATTTTTCTATATATGTGAATAATACAAATATAACTAGCTGACACTAAAAATAGTCCTAATACGTCCTATTATAAGAACGTAGTAAACGTTCTATAGAAATAATCGGTCATACCGTTTCAGGGGAGATTCAAAGACTTTAACATGAGAATATTGTATTTATCAGGTACATTTCGGTGCTTTTATTTTGGTTTAAGTATTAAAAATATTAAAAAAAATTTTTTTCAAGAAAATATTGTTATTCTGTCAGATGTTAATCAAATTCCCTTTAAGATTCCGACGAATTGAGAATGTCCCCCTTTTTTTGAAGTCGGTTAGAATAAGTTATGACCTATTTTCAGACCTACAAAATGTCGAAAAGACAGAATCTTATATATTAGAAAAGATAAAGATTACAAAACCTCTATTTCATTTGTCATGCACTCGATGTCTCATAACTATATTTTGCGAATTCCAATTTCTATTTCGGTAAAAGACTTCTCAAATTTCAAAATATTTTTCAGTAGCGGTGGATAGGATTTATTTGAGTACGATCGAGTAATCAAAGGAACTCTTTCCCTCTACTTTCCTTGGACCCATAAAATACGGCTTAAATGAATTTCCTAAACCTCTGCTCTCGTCATATTCCCACGACAGTGATCCAAATCTACTTATGCAGAGAAAACCTACTTTGAAGCAGGTATAAATAGGCTGCTATCATGTAGATTGTAGAGCAACCAGAGTCAATACAATAAAGATCTTTTAGTAGATAGGTAAGTCTTATTAGTTAGTTTTTGAAGTCATCAGTTGTCGCGATGTGGTATTTATTTTGAGATGGGTTTTTAGATTTTTTTTGGCCAGTTGAGTTCGATCAGTTTTTTTTAAAAGCTTTTATTAAACTCGTTTCATTTCCTTTCATTTCATGTTCTTTCATCTAAATAATATATAAAAGAGAAATACAACTGACTGACTGACTGATTAATCACGATATCTCAGGAACTATTAAAACCTACATACTTGAAAAAATGTCTTCTAGGACGAAGATGTTAAGTAACGGTTTTGAGAAATTACCCACCTAGGGGTGTGAAATAACTGGTCAGGTGCAAGTTGTGCACTGTGGGTTCCGTCCCAAACCAAAACACTTCTGCCCACCAAATTTTAAAAGAAGCAAAAAATAACGATTTTTGTATAGGAGCCCCCGTTTAATATTTCTTAAGTACATAGCTTGATATTTATCATTATCGAGCAAAAACAAGAAAAGAAATCATATTTCGCCCCCTTAAATATTTATTTTACAATATTTTTTAGTATTTGTCGTAATTGAAATAGCAGAAATAGAAATACATCATACTATAAAAATTTCAAGTGTCACGACTCAAGAGATACATCCTGGTGACGGACGGCGATGTTTTAGTAATATCGTCTCGTTTTTACCCTTTGGGTACGGAACTCTAAAAGGGGTTGGAAGTTTGCATGAAAACAGAGACGTGAAAATCGGCATTTGGGTTATCCCTAGCTTTAAATTATTAAAATCGGATACAATTTATTACGGGATATAGGGGATGAAAGTTTGGGAAAGTTTCAATATTGTTATTGTTAATTTGAAATTTGGATAGTAGGTTCTTTATAGGACGTAGATGCCATGAAGTCTGTTTATGGTTTAAGACTTTATTTGTTCCAAAAAGAATTTTACAATTCACTTAAATGAAACTTACAGGCTATTATTATACATAATATTGTGAACCAATTGAGTTTTGCGCGTACACAGTCTTAACACTAATGTTTGAAGGTAAGTAAAATCTTTTTTTCTATCACACAATCTAAACATTGTCGTTGAAGGTAGTTAGAAAACGAACGAGTCACAATGCGATGTTAGTCATAGTACGTCATAGGTACCGCAACGAACAAAATCACACCTACGCAGATCACAGCACAACCGATGACTAGAAGTGACACACTATTTGTAATAAAGTGATTGTATTTTTAGTCACTTTTTGTCAGATGCGTCTTGAGCATTTTTTTGAAAGTTTGCATGCTTTTACACTCCTTAATGTTTTTAGGTAGTTTATTATATATTTGAGCACTTTCAAAAGTTATGTTTTTTTGACCATAGTTAGTTCGTGGCGGCCTTAAAATTATGTTGTTTGCACTTCTTAATCGTCTTAATTGTGGGTATTTATTTTTAGTATGAAAAGTTTTAGTAGTCTGTTTAATTAATTATTATTAACAAAACAAACGCAAACTCTACTATGTGCCGAAAGGTGATACATATACCTAGCTAACATAATAATAAGAACATAATAATAGTTGGCGAGCTGTTAAAGTTGTGTGTACCCTACTTTGGATTGTGTAGGCACCCTATGTGTATAAGCAACGATATCCTAGCAAGGCATTCAAGTTCGGAACCAGCTTTCCTTTAAATTGTATATACTTATGCATACAGATGTCGGATGTTTGAAATTGCGTTGAAACTTTAAGTTATTTTGTGAAACTTTGTTTTCAAATGAAATTGGATACAGAATGTTCGTTTGCACCAGTTTACCCATATAATGCATATCAAGTATAATATTTCTGCGTTGAAATATGATCGAAAACTTTTTTATTTCAAATAGATATTGTGCTTGCTCTTTTGAATTGGGGATGAGATGGATGGTGATAAATATTTAAAAACTTTCGTTCGGATAAGTTTACTTAACTTTGTTTTTTTGAGGATAATTGTAAATACCAAAAAAACGTATGATGCATAACATAGTTGAATTATTTTTTCCGTAAAATACTTATACGTTAATCCCGATTAATTTTAATTATTTCAGATTTTTCAATTACTAATCTACAGAGGTAAGGGGGCGGGGGGAACGGTATTTTTTTCGACATTTTACTCCATAAATCGTAAACAATCAGGCACAAAATTAAATGAAATTTGGCTTTAGAATACACAAGCAACACTCTTTTATATGATACCTCACTCAATATTTAAATGAAAATGGAAATTCAGTACTTGCCCTTGGCGTACTCCTGGAGCACCTTCTTGACTCTCTATAAATTGGATGCATGATAGAATGGATAATCTATGGGTGGCATTTTTCCAACACTTTGAATTTGGAGTACACCTGGTCTGGTTCAGCCTATACAACATGTGCATGTAGAGATATGTCCCTCTACTTTTGTCACTCTCTTTTGTATAACCTCAGTATGGATCAGAAAGAGAAAAGAGAGCGACAAAAGTATATAGAGGCATATCTCTACGCGAGCGTATACTAGCCCAGCAAGAATTGACATCTACTTTAGACAGGGCGAACCGCGCGAAAAAATGACGCCAGTTTATCGGTGTCATTAGTACCAACAGTACTCGTATAAGGCCACGCGGTAGTTCGATCAGCGGCCACCCATAGTATTTTGACAGTTGGCGCTACTGTTTGCTTGTATGAAAAAGGTTTACGTAAATCGTTCGGATAGCCATATCTTGAGGTTAGTAATCAGTGCCAGCAGGTCATTTCCTTACTGTAGCTCTGGAAGTCAAAATAAGTCGGGTTTTCCTTCCTGACGCTATAACTCCAGAACGCACGAAGTGATTTCCACGTTTTGCATTCGTTGGAAAAGTCTCGGGCTCCGTGATGTTTATAGCAAAGAAAGTTCAGGAAAAATTAAAAAAATGTTACATAAAACGAAGCCATCTGGTGGCGAAACGGAGTTCGCCGGGCTTGGTAGTAAGAACATAATAATAGTTGGCGAGCTGTTTAAGTTGTGAAAAAGGTTTACGTAAATCGTTCGGATGCCCATATCTTGAGGTTAGTAATCAGTGCCAGCAGGTCATTTCCTTACTGTAGCTCTGGAAGTCCCGCTGTCCAAGCTGCTCTGGGAGGAGATGGAGGGTGTCCGCGCAAGCCGGGCGTGCGGCAGGGAGGTCGCGGTGCGCGTCTCGCTCAGCGGCTGAACACGGCATTGCTCTTTGGGTATCAGCATCTCCTGTAACGACAAACGATATGAATGACCATATGCAACGTTTAGATTATTTGCCCTAATTAGCCGAAAGCCTAAAGTAGGGAACGAACTATAGGAAGTTCAAAAATGTACCATTCAACGACTGTGCCCGCAAAATTCAAAATTTTTGTGGTTTTTGCAATTTGTACGCTAATTACACATAAAATAGGCTTATGCCAGTCAATTTGCGGGATTGGCAGTATCATCTTTACACGTTGATATTGATTTATATCAAAATAAAAATGTCTGTCCTAGGAAATTAGTTCGAGTATCGAGTTTTAAGTGGGTAACTCGCAAATCTCGAACTAATTTCTTTAACTAGACACTTTCAAGCAGAGATTTTTATATAAACAAGTGAAGACGATACTGGGATTCCCGCAATTTGACTGCCTATTAGCCTATTATGTCTTATTAGAAAATAATTGAATTTCGCGAGCACATCCGTGGCATGCTCCTTAAGTGACATCCTAAAAACAGCTGGTTCAATATCAATGAACTGGGAATAATGAAAATGATATGAGCTTTGTCGATATCACAGCTGTTAGGGTTGCTATATTTTATTTTTCTAAATAAAGTAAGATTTTTTGAATTGAACTAAAGTAATTGGGACTTTTTATCACGTTAACGTGTTTCTCGGGCACACTCCTTTTTTGAAGTCAGTTGAAACATATAATTAGCAAAGTTGCATCAACAAGCCATTAATGCAATGGGTAAATATAGCCAAGACCAGCCAAGGGGTGGTAGAAGTGGGACGACGATGAGTGAATAATGAGTCCAGGGCAAAGCATGGGGCAACTGACAGCCATGACGGGTATGATACCCCATTATTTATTACTTCAAAAAAAAATAACAACCGGACTAAGCTGGCTTTAGTAATAAATTATGAGCTATGAGAGGCGTGACTTAACGCGCTAATTGAACAAAGGATGTTATTTGTTTAATGAAGACCTTTTATTTTGTTTTTACTTATTTATAGTAGAAATTCCGCTAACCGGACTAATTGTTTTTGTTAGGCATTCGGATAATCGAACGTAGGAAGAAAAGTGTGTTTTGTGAATATTATTTAGTATATAATATCTGGGTGACCGAGCTTCGCTCGGTGGCCAATAGATGGCAGCAGTAGTCATAATTTTATTTTTTTGGTAAATTCGACATTTAATAAAAATGAATCCTAGCTAGATCGATTTATCGCCCCCAAAACCCCCTGTATACTAAATTTCATGAAAATTGTTCCAGCCGTTTCCGAGATCCAGATTATATAGAAATATACATATATACAAGAATTGCTCGTTTAAAGGTATAAGATTCATGAAAATTGTTCCAGCCGTTTCCGAGATCCAGATTATATAGAAATATACATATATACAAGAATTGCTCGTTTAAAGGTATAAGATAAGATAAGATATTAGTAATGTTTATTAAAAAAAGTAATATCAAATAGATATCGGTTACCCAGTCTATCGTTTTTGTTTCAAAAAGAGTCTTCTCAAAGTTCATTTTTTGGTTTCCTCATAATTTTTAAGGTTCCATACCAAAATGGTGTAATGGAACCCTTATGTTTTTAGTTAAATTGGTTACTATTGATAGTCCGGATAGTTGTGTATCCGTATACAAGTTTCTTCTGTACCTATGTCTTAAGTTTTGTTTGATTTCGGTTTTTATAAATCTCGTAAGAACAGTAGTTTTTTCCGGAAACATAATAATCAGTATAATTATGTTTTAATCCAGCTGTGCTATTCTACAAAATGAAATAGCTGCCAGACAGCTGCCAACCCGAATATGGCATGCAAAATTGTACTCTATTACAACTGACAAATTCATAGATGCATAGATGTACGCTCGTCGCTGTTTTGCAGAATAGCACGGCAGGTTGTTGATAAATTACTAATTTAAGCCAAATCAGTTAAATAGTTAAAGTAATGAAGAACATATAAATATAAACACAACTAAGGCACAAGACATAGTGAACTACATAAGACAAGAAAGTAATCAAAAGCATTATTATTTTTATAAAATAAGGCGAAACAATTAATTATACAACCTGCTCTAAAAAGAGTCCTTAAAAACTCTAACCGCATTCTTGGATTATGGTTATTTCATAACGCCACTGGAAGTTAATTGAGCCAGTGTAATTCGAGCAATTCACTATAACAAAGTTGTTGCTCCTGGCAGCGTGTAATTCCTTGGGAGCCATCACAGTAGCACATCAAGTATTGACGTTTCTCGCCACTCGAAGTTCTGCCCATAATTCATTAGTGCGAGTTACATATAACTACACAATTCGAACACTATACGAGTGGCTACGAGTTTACGATGCACTAGACATTTCCAATTTCCATTCCGAAATTTACGACCTTAGGTTTTATACTCGCTCGGTAGGCGAGCTGTTTAAGTGGAAAGTCCCTGGTTTGGTTACAGTAAAGTATTACTAAAATATAATTGTACATTGGCCAACCATCGCCGGTAACCAGAGCAACGCAACCATGATCGTTATCAGCCAATTGACGCCTTAACTCCTCGATCGATGCAAATATTAACCAATTAGTGTCTAGGCAACTCGACCGATGCATAATATAAGCTTTAACCAATCAGTTGAATAGATGTTAATTCGTCGCTGTTACAAGCATTTTGTCTGAATTAGGGTGCTGCTGTGCTATTCTACAAAATGAAATAGCTGCCAGACAGCTGCCAACCCAAAATGTGGCATGCAAAATTGTACTCTATTACAACTGACAAATTCATTGATGCATAGATGTACGCTCGTTGCTGTTTTGCAGAATAGCACGGCTGGTCTTTTACTATAGATGAAAGTTCGTAATTTTGTAGGTGTTGTGTTTGATTAATCCTCCACGCCGCAACTACTAAACCGATTTGGCTGGTATGGCACAGAGATAGATTTTATCCTTGATTTTGGCTACTTTTTACTACAGAAAAATCTATGGTGCCATTTAGGGTTAGGTGGAAAACCGAATGTCACTTAGCCTACGCAGTCTACGTACATGTCTACGCAGGTGCTACGCCGTAGACAAAGGATGTAAATTACAATTTCATAAGCATCAATAGTAATAATTATACTCGTAGCTACATCTTCGAACAATCTTGTAAAAAGACATAATAAACAACATTAATGATTCACGCATGAAGTGTTTAAGGTAGAATTTAATGTTACGACTGGGGTTTTCATCCTTTAGGGCCTGGATTCCACGAATATACGAGCATTTCTCGGAGAGTTCCTTTATATAACTCTCATGTGCGACAAATCAAATCAAAGAGAAAGAAACGAGGTTGTAAGTTTGTCTAACTGGATGTTTCTGGATGGCCTAATTAATATATTTCATTTACCTAACCACTAAAAACAATAATAATAAAAAACTTATAATATAATTAAGAATAACTTAAATTTCTATACCTTAAAATTAAAATAAATATATCCATTCACGATATCATATTATATTATATACACGTCTAAAATCAGGATCTGGGACACCTTGTATGTGCCTGCAACTACAACCGCTTATCGCACTCGTGCGAAACATAATGATCGCAAAATATGTGGGTAGGCAGTGTGCCTACCCACATATTTTGTAATTTGTAATATAATTTGTAATTTAATTTATCTTAATCTAGCCTGTAAGAATTTTTATATAGAGGAATGTGCAGTACCCAGACAAGCCGTATAGGCTTATGGGTGCGAAGAAACTAATGTATATATTCTTTTAGATTTAAGGAATAAATAAAAAAAAAAAAAAATATAACTAATCTGTCGAACAGACTTAGTTCTGCTGCATACGCGGTAAAAAAGATACGGCAGCTGACCGATATTCAGACTGCTAGACTGGTGTATTTTAGTTATTTTCACAGCATTATGTCATATGGTTTATTGTTATGGGGTAATGCTGCTGACATTGATACGATATTTGTGCTGCAGAAGAGGGCTGTTCGTGCTATTTATAGAATGGGTCCAAGAGAATCCCTCAGAGATAAATTTAAAGAATTTAATATTATGACGATACATAGTCAATATATTTATGAAAATATAATTTATGTACATAAGAATATTAATAAGTTTACTAAGAAATGTGACCTGAATACCATTAATCTCAGGAACAAGCATAAGCTCGTGTTAAACAGCACAAGATTATCTAAAATTAGCAAATCATTTGCATGCAACTGTATAAGATTTTATAATAAGTTACCACATCATGTATCTGAAATGTCACTTAATAAATTCAAAGGGTTTGTCAAGCCTAAACTCATTCAAAAGGCATATTACAATATTAAGGACTATATTAGCGACACAAACCCTTGGAATTGACTGATAAGTGGTAGATTGCTCTGTTGTCGTTGCTAGCCTATTTTTAGTATTTATACTTATTTTGTTAAATGGTGATAACATAAAAAAAATACCCGGCTGAGTTTGTTGTGGGCTTCTTCTCAGCGGCAGGGCGCGTTTGGAACCCTCGTAAACTTAGTTTTAAGTCGACTTGTAGTTATCACCATTATTATGCAAGAAATGTCATGCCGACGTTCGCAAGTGCCTGTATGTTAGGCCTATGTGAAATAAAGTATTTGACTATTGACTTTTTTTGAAATTACCTGAGAGCGCTACTTTCTTGCGATAGTTTAGTTTTAGTTAGATAAACTCTGATCCTTGGGGTATCACAGCTTTTTCTGTATTACTTACATACGTAGAGAGTAGCAAACGAGAAGAGCATAAATTATAAACATTAACCTTCCCGAATTTAGTAGCAGCTTCGGAGACCAACCAACTACTAGTCGTGGTTGTGAATTGTGATAGTCATTCTACTCATAGTGCTTCAACGGCCACGAGAAAAGCAGTAGACAGTGGGGTTAGTACAAGTTGTAAGATTTTCGACTCGAATCTCGATTCGGTTTCGAGATGCCGACTATAGCAGAAAACGTATTACGCCGTTGTTTAGCATTATTGTATTACCCTGCCTGAAATTCATGGAAGGAATTTGTGAAATACGTAACTAAGACAGTGTGAATACAACCTTTAGTAATTTAGGCCAATGTGAAATAAAGAACTTCATTTCATTTCATTTCATTTCAATGAAAATCACAATATTACACGACCAAGGTGAGAAAAATATTTGAAAAGAAGGAATACGTCTATTCTTTTTAGTTCATTACTCCCAAGTATTATATGGTAGCCATAGGCCATCAATTCCATCGTCCAATCGGAATGTCCGATTGGATCAGTTAGAAGTAGAACCGACCGTGTGTGGGCGTGGTTTGGCATGACAGTAATGCTTGACGGCACAATCAAATTTCAATTATTTTGGCTTGATAGTGAAAATTGGATCATACCGATTGTATCGTGTATGGCGGTCGGCACTCGTCAGTTCAGTAATCAATATAAAGTAATTCCCTGGTCTGTGAGTTCAGTGGAGTCAAGACTTTTGTCGCTAAACATCGTCGTTTGTCTCAGGTGACGCCATGGCTTCAACTGAACATCGCCATTGATTGGACAAAAGATCGTGTATGGTGTACATGGATGCACTGCAGATTGGATCAATACTGCGGGACATATATATTGGACGATAGAATGGATGATCTATGGCTACCCTTAGATAAACTTACACTAGGACTGCCGTGAGACTTGTCATCGCCGAAGCTGTCGGTCGAGTTGTGGCTCTGGCCGCTACTCGCACTAGATGTCCTCTCCCTCGCGGCACGAGCCCAGGACTCCAGTTTTTTGTGGGCAGCCCACACTCCGGGGGGGCCTAACCCACTCATCTTTTTACGCTCTTCTCATTCTTCACGAAAACAGTTCGTAGAGTTGAGGAAAAAACGTTTTATAAATCCCAATATTTTTTTTAGAAAGTTTGGTTTATTTAAAATAAAAGCACTCCTTTATATATATTTTTTCACACAACACACTAAATTACAAGTTATTTTAAGTCACTATAAGATTTTTTTAAATAGTCGGCAGGGTGTTCACTGTATCATCCATTTCTTTCGGTTTGGTTTCGTTGTGCTATTGTACTGGTTTACAAATTAGGTGAATCGTATTCGTTCTGTAGGGTAAAATACCAAAAAAATTAATAATTTTATTTTCTATAATATGAGGGCACGGTACCGGTACATATTACAAAACGAGCGGAAAGATTCGGTTATGAAAAAAATATATATGTATTTAAAAGTATACATTTTTTTCATAGTTTAGCATCTCGACGTGTCTTTCGTAGTTATTAAATACATAATTTAATTGGCGTGGATTTAAATTTTGTTATAAATCCACGCAATCGAAATTGTACAGACTCATTAAAAATTAAAGTCAATATTTAGTGCTTGCTTTGACGTGTTTAAAACTTTAAAACGCATTTTTTTGTGAAAAGTCTTCATTTTTCTCTAGTTTCTGCTCAAGCTACAGTACATATTTTATGAGAACCAAATAGGAAAAAAGATTGATGTTACTTTGATTGAGATTTCATTGATAATATTAAAGGTGACTGACACTTGAAAAATAACCAATGTCTTTCAATTCCTAAGCCCACTTTAGATTAGTACTTTATGCCTATATAATACTATCCCGTTAAGCTTTAAGACACCATTTGATTTACTTAGGTTATAGGTAGGTATATAATATTGAATATTCCATTTCAGGGGTAAACAAACTACATAGAATATTTAGACCGTCTGGCTGTCAAGAAGTCTAATTCTAGCATATGGGTGAACTTGAATTAACTTAACTTTTTCTATTTCCCAGGTGAGCTCTATACTTAATGAGAGTAAAATAATAATAATTAATATTTAATTAATTTATTTATTACTGACCAGGCAAACGTTGTTTTGCCATTAGAGATATAAACCGACATATACACTGAAAATTTCATAACAGCTAATGTATTAAGTATTTTATATTATTAGAATAAATAAAGAATTAAGATTTTCATTATTAAATAGAATTAGCCGCCACAAAATGATTTTATCTAAAATATTTTGAATAACATCAAAGTATATTTTATTAAAAGACAAAAGACGCAGCGGATTTTCATTTTTATTGTGTTCACGATTAAAATAATAAATGACCGAGTAAAATTTGAAAAGTTTTAGCCTAATTTTACTTTACAGACTCGAGCTCGCGTTTTGGACGGACTCAAGTTTCCGTGATAAAGTATATTGCTTGTAACTTTAGCTTTTGGATAAAATTTTATAAGTAACGAGCAAGTGGCTCGAAATAGTTCATTTTACGGGCGAGATAATGGAGGTGGGTAAGTACGAGAATAATGGTGAGAGTTAGTAAACATTATCAAGTTGGAAAAGGCACACCTTACACCTTATATACCTAACACCTTACACCTGGGCACCTGGATTGTGAAAAAAACCTATTCATCGTAAAGACCAAAAATCTGCACGCTGAATGGCTGATAAAAATAGCACGTATTGCCCATATTCGGATTATTAGGATTATTGTGAGATTAATACGTTTTTTACACTATCAAGCCCTCATAAGTGTACATATTACGTAGAATAACATAAATCAGGGATAGGTTCAGCGTTCTATTTTCGAAAGACATAGGCAAGCTAATAAGTTTTTCTATAGCAAAGAATAATGAAACGAAGAAGACGTTAACCTTATGAGTGACGTTTGCCCATATCAGATACAGGGCATATCAGGACTATACATTGCAATGTCAACGCACTGTACTGCGCTCATCATCCTCAGACATTCGTCCCTAACCCTAATTATGTCCTATATTTTCCTCATTACACACATTTACCTCTTTAAGTTGAATATAGTCAGTACAGGTTTTATACATATTTCGAGTCGACTCACTTCGAATAAACGGGTTGGATTTCTCCATACATCTTCCCATTCATCTTTGGCGGATGCCCCAAGCGGACATCCGCCAAAAGCTTAAGAGTCCACTAACCCACGATGTCTCCCATACATTCGTAATACTAAAATCATTTGTAACTCGTGCAAATTTCGATCATGTTGTGGTGTTATTCGGGTTCATATAGTAATAATCTATGCTCTTGGCCATATCTGATCCCGAAATACTTTTGTTAAACGAAATTGTAAACGAATTTAGTTTTGCTTATTTTTATGTAAAGGAGGACATGTTTTTTGCTTATTTGTTTTGTAATAAAAACAAAACTATCTCACGTCGCATTCGTTCAGGAGCACAATTTTTACCGTCCAGTTAAAGAAAAACACCAGTTATTAAAGAAAGTTACAAGTTTTCATTCATAATTTTTGGTATTACGGAACTCGACCAAAGTTATAAAAATTTAGATAAAAATTGATTATTATTTCGTTTTAAAGAAGTATTTCCGAACCAAATATGGCCAGGAGCATAGATTATTACTATATGCATCCGAATAACACCATAACATGATCGAAATATGCACGAATTACAAAATGATTTGGTATTTTGAATGAATGACGACATCGTAGTTCACTGGCCTCTTAATTCACAATGTTTCTGCTTGGGATGTTAGATGTTCCGGTTTTTTCAAAGCGACTCGACTCGAAAGTGTACAAAAACCTGTGCTAACCCTACAGAGTTTTGCAGACAAGACGTGGGCGGCGTATAGAAGTGTAGACGCTGCGTGGGCGCCATGCGTTGTATTACTACGTACTACGTAGCGTACGTTAACGATGGGCGTTTGTTTACGTAACACCTTGCTCAGTTTACGGAACATCGCATCTTATTATTTCTCAATAAAAATTAAACACTGATTCTATCGTATATCTAAAAATGTATTTCAACAATAACTTTTATAAGAAACTACAAAAGATTTTGCTATGTTTTTTTAATGTCGGTAAATAATTATAATTTATCACAAAAAAGCACGGACAAAAACTTTTTGACAATAAGTCGTTTCGAATAAACGGAAAAGTCAGCGTCCCAAGCGGAAGCATTGTGGCGAACCATAGTGCGAACTAAGCTTTCGGCGGCTGTCCGCTTGGGGCACTTTCTGAAGATGCATGGAGAAATCCGATTCGTTTATTCGAAGCGAGTCGACTCGAAAGTTGTACAAAAACCTGTGCTAACCCTACAGAGTTCAGCAGACAAGACGTGGGGGGCGGTGTGTAGAGTTGCAGACGCTGCGTGGGCGCCGTGCGTTGTATTACTACGTAGCGTACGTTAACGATGGGCGTTTTTTTACGTTACACCTTGCTTAGTTTACGGGATATTGTATTTTATTGTTTCTCAATAAAAAATAAACATTTATTCTATAGTATATCTAAAAATGTACTTCAACAATGATCTTAAGTGCAGACTCTTTTTCAAAGTCCACCCGTGAAAGGATGGGTAACATCCGGGCGGAATATTATTTACCCCCAGATTTACAGAGATACATAATCAAGTCGTGGAATTATAATTAAAGTAATAATATAAATTAAAAACACGTGGTAAAACTACTTTTTCCAAAAATAAATTGCCGGTTTTACTCGGAATGATGTAAGGATTTTATGACAATACCCCATATAACATTTCCAAATATATTCAATCGTTCTGGTTTATTAAAAAAAAAGAAGTTATGGTGGATTAAAAAAACTCATATAATATAAAAACATTAAATTCCTTTTTTGGGCAGTCGTGTAAAAATAACGTGATGCAAAGTGAATTGTGCAAAATCCTTATTTTCAAACCCGAGACATAGTATTATTCACTAAAAACATGCCAAACTGAAGTGTTTACGAATAACAAACAAATTTTTGTAACAACAAAGTGATCCGCAACGTACAAAAACGATTAATCGTCTCAAAACGAAGCAGGGTTTCCTTCCTCTTTGTAGAAAAATAGGCTGCTTTATTCGAGAAACTGAGGCCGAAATATGAGCTAACTGTTGCTTCCCCAGACCCCAGTCGCGGGAGAAATCTCAATAGATTGCGGATTTACTAAAATTATCACTTTTTTACTTCCATAGTCGCCGGACCTCTAATGCTACTCACATTTGGTAAATTTAATTTTTTTATGAGTTTTGATCAAACGTAATTATTATAATTTTTGTCAACAAGGTCGTAGACGGATTTTATTTTTGTCGTCACTCTCACGGATACCTTGGTGGGTGCCACAGGCAGCATTGCGGGAAAATATAACAGAGAATAGGCGAGGCTTAACTAATTACCATAAAACTAAAATAGTTATCAAAAAGTTTATGTCTGAGCGTTTTTGTAATAAATTGTAATTAGCGACATCAATTTAAAAAAAATACATAAAAATCTATGTTAGTATCTGGTAACAAATAATAATTAAAAAAAAATATTTTTTTCAATGTTGTTTCTGCCTCGAAGCGAATTTAGATTAAAGACCCAAGACGTTTAGATTTAAAAGTATGTGTTTTTAACATGAATGTCACTTAAAAATCACTTTTTTAGCCCAAGTTTTAGCCCGTTACTGAATATCGTTATTACTTGTTCGTATTGTTTTTTAATTTAGCTTTGGTATCACAAAATTGTAGAGCACGAATGTCGTAGATACCTACTTATTAGTATTTTATTGTTGAGCATGTCACTGCGTATCACGCATACCTAATAACGCCCTATAATCTTCTAATAATGAACCACCGAATATATCATTGTAGGTCATTGTATGATTCAACGATAAAAGATAACCAAAACTTACAATAAACGTCACTAATAAAAATAATTGCCCGTAGGTGAGTACCTAATACACCGATCATAATCGTTTATTTACTACGCGCTCGTTTATTAATCGAAACCTAAGCATTGAACGCCCAAAACCTGTACCTATATATAATTCGTAAGTTCGTATAGATTTGGAGTAACGAAGTATTTAAGCGATTATGATTTGGGACAATATTCGGCGGGCATAACGTTTTTGTGTTACCGAAAGGTTAGCTATATTTCTGAGTTTTATAATACAAAGGGTATTTAACACTGGATTATTTAAGACATAGTAGGGTAAATACAAGAGTTGTATATGGAGTCCACTAGATAATTGTATACACACGTATAGGGTAGGATCTGGGGATGAAGGGCGCGCGGCTGGTACCGCGACTCGCGCAAACTGCCGCCTGGCGCCGCCCGGGCCAGTGCTGCCAGCTACAGGCGACCTTACCCCACACTTCCTGACAGTATTTGCTCGTAAGTTAGAGCCATCCTAGTAGTTGCTTACAGCTGGCGATCTGGGCTTGAAATATGCGAAAAAGTTTTTCGGGTGAATTCATTTACAAGGATGAGAAGTCAGATAATTTCATTATCTTCGATTGCATGTTCCCTTTACCAGAAGAGAATATATAAGTAAGTTTTATAACATTGAGAAAATGTGATGTATTCTAAAAGATTGAAAGTTAAACCGATAGAATATACCACCACTCATAAAAATGATTGCACTGTTCTTTAAGTTCAAGTTAATGTAAGCCAATTAAAAAAAGAACGGCCAAAATCAGATTAATAGTTTCAGTAATATATACATTTCTTAAGAAGTCCTAGTAGATTATAATTTTATCATTATTTTAATACAGTCAAACATGAGTATGTGAAAACTGCAGGGTAAGCGAGAAAACCAATTTATGTATTAAAAGGAGTATTTGTCGGGTCCCGTCATTTTGTTCTCCTAACTCTCAAAATCGGGTTAGTGAGAAACCTCTATAAGAGAAAAAGAAAACTCCCCTTGGGCCCCTTGAACTCTCACTTAACCAGGTTTAACTGTATATTGTAGTTTCAATAAGATTATGAAATTTGCATGTGCTGAAATGATCACTTAATTTTTTTCAAAGTCGGTTAAAAGATTACGAACTCAATATTTTGCGAGTGTATTATAAAATAACCGAAAGCAAAGGGTTTCATGCCGAGGGGGACTTATAGAGATTTTTGAAGTTCAATTTTGGCAGTTTGGCACCATTATTTCGCCATTCAGTGGGCACACGGCGCTAGGCTGGTATCCCCGCGGGCGACGGCGCATTTTGGCCGCGTCACTTTCTCTGGCGGAGCAACAGGTACGGCACAGGAAGGTCATGCAGGGCGTCTTGGGAGTTCGAGCCTCGTGCTTATACCCCATTCGAGAGCCTTCAAAGGATTTCAGGAGAGGATCAATCAAAATTTACACATGCCAGCTCTATTTTTAACGCACTCCATAATGTATGTATTCTACACGTATAGATAATGTACCGACTGGATTTTCTTGAATACTGGGAAGGATATTGAATTAATTTCTACAATTCTTTCATTAATGTCTTCATCGTGTGAAGTAAGTTACGTCTAAGCAAGCAAGTAAGTTACATCTAAGTAAGTAAGTTACGACTACGTAAGCTAGATATATCATTCAAGACAAAGACGATGATTTGGAAATAGGTGTAAGTTTTCATTGTATTCATTGAAGCTTTGCTACGAAACGGTATTGTTTGACGCTATGATTAATGTTAGTGTGTCAATTTAAGTATACTTGATGATTTCAATTACTAATGTTCACTTAGTTTTAGCGAATTACCCCCTAGTGAAAAGTGGTGATAGTCAAAAGAATGCCGTTAAGAAATAATTATATCCAAAGTACTTAATGATGAAAAAATAGATAGAAAAAAAAATTTAACAGCCAAACTAAGGCGTATCTTATGTCTAAATACTCGTACGTATAGCTAACTAATGCGTGATGAGGAGTTACATAAAATAGAACATAGACAGGAAGGTATATAGGCCTAATTTTAAACAAACCATCATTATTCGGATCATTTTGATCAGAAATTCAATACCATGACGGGCGCTATTCCATACATCGAGCAACGTTGATATTCCGTGTATGACCTGATTTCGGAGACGCAATTTATATAGTAACTCAATAATAATTAACACGTTAGGTGACCGAATTATGAAATATCTATCTATAGAAAAGCTTATGGCCCTTTTGGGGCTCATAAACGTTTCTGTAGATAAGGCTAGCTGACTCGGCAAACGGGTTACACGCGGAAATAAGTCCCGATCGGCGTCGAAACTCGAAACCACGTAAAGAAAATTCGAGTAGGTACTCGAAGTAGTCGTATGTTTGTAGTATAAATGCAGATCAAAAATATAAAAACTTACTTGAAATAATATGTGCTTTATACAGCTAATATATTATTTCTATTCCAGTAGCTCGACAAAGATATGCCTCGTTTTCCAAATGGATAAGTTAATTAGATCGGAATGTGGTACTGATAATTATATAGTCATTTACATGTGTTATCAGCGTAGATATTTACTTAAGTCGCGTGTGATTTTTCAGAAATACCTGAAGAACTTACGAATTTTCCGGAATAATCAGCAGATAATAATCTTTCTTCGGCCAACCAAAATTTTTTAATATTTTAGTGTTTTTACAATATGTAAAAACATATATATACACATAATCACAAACTTTCGTATTGATCGCCTTGAAAAAAAAATAGAAAAGTTGGTCAAACTCTTTTGTTTCCTTTTGGTGTTAACACATTCTGCTTTGTGTTTTGACGGAGTATGGAATAATCTTTATTCGGCCAACCAAAATTTTTTAATATTTTTGTGTTTCTTCACACTATGTAAAAACATATATACGCATAATCACAAACTTTCGTATTGATCGCCTTGAAAAAGAAATGGAAAAGTTGGTCAAACTCTTTTGTTTCCTTTTGGTGTTAACGCATTCTGCTTTGTGTTTTGACGGAGTATGGGACGGTAGAGTGAGCTGCTCAAATATTGATGGCCGGCCGAAGTGTGGCCGAATTGGGTCACTTCGTATTTCAACGTATGGTTGAATTCAGCAATATTATAGCCTGTGGCGTTATTAGTGACGGAAACTTCAGCTAATGACTTGAAATTGTTTTGTAGAAGCTTTTCATAGAGATCCAAAAGACCGCCAATCAAAAGATTCAAAAGTGCGGCAAAAATACTTTGTCTAATAGACAAACCCGACTCGTCGCACACCATACTTTCATATTGACACACTCACACAATAAAAAAAGTTGCCGCACTCACGGAGCTGTCCTTGTTAGGTAGCTCTAAGAAGATTTTGTTATCTTCATAATGTTATGTCATTGTAATTCGTAATCAATATATTAAAAGCTTGCTAACATCCTGGCCTGTTTGGGATATGCGTTCAATTGTGATTATTAATAGTAATAATTGATAGTCATTGCTTGGATCATCTGCATACGGTATAACTCTACATCAGAGAACAGTGAATATACGAGATACCGGGAATCAAATATATAGAGTACTATTACACCTTCCTAAATATAAACGACTAGGTAAATGAAAGAGTTACGAAATTCGGGCAATTTTGAAAAATCGTTCCTTGTCGCTTGTTTAGGGATAGTCTAAGGACAATTTCTGTCTTCTGTCTGAGCGTTTGTGAATCAGTGAATCCGTAAATTACTGAATCAGGAGGAGGAGGAGAATTACTTTTTTAGGTACCTAAGTTATCACCTATTTTATAAAGAATTTCATAATTCTTCTGTAATAAGGTAAAAATGTAAAGAAGCCTGTTTAAAGCATAAAACACTTTGTTGCTCGACAGCACTCCGAGTCTCTGTAGGGTTGTTGACTTTAGCCTTTGATGACGGTCGCCAGAGCGTACTCCATTATTTTGTTTCAGAGCTCTAAGGGCCGCACACACTAAAGTCGTCAAGCTACACAATGGAAAATAGCCCTTCTAGCTTTGCATTACATATCAATCCGCTTTCTATAGTATACGCATCGAATTGCACTCATTAATGCTGAGTTATGTGATCAAGCCATCGAACAATCATGCCATTCCCACATAATATGACTGGAGAAATTATTAAGATGTATTTGTTGATACTCAACATTATTTTGCTGTACCCTATTATAGTAACACCTATAAAATCTAATAGGTAAAAATGTGTAAATTACGTGGCTATGTAATTAACATTGTAACGACTCGTACTTAGCTTATTTCTGTGCTAAATTAAAAAAAAAGTTTTTAGTGCGAGGCGGCACAAATTTTGTATTTTTTTTCAAGGCCTTATAGTTTTGTCTTCGCTCGCGGTGCAAGCCGAGCCTTATTATCATGAGTCGACATAACATATTTTTGTGTTGTTTGTATAAAATTGAATTTCATTTGAAGGTACTACGTTTTTGCTTTATTCACTGTCTCACTTATGTCTCTACATAAGATTTATTGTATTTAAAAGCTCAAATGCGAGTTTTATTGATAAATTATTTTCCGTGGTAAGTACATTCCCTCTTTCTGAGTCTAAGAAACTTTACAACCCTCGTTGGTAACTACAGCCGTAGCCATGCCATGCTTTTGGAACGTAATTCAATTTCGTAAATTCAATTTAATTCAATGTATGACCATTTTCGTTAATTGTTGAATTACATTGTTTTCAGGTATTCGATCATTGTTTTTAGGTAAATAATTTTATGTGATCTAGTGTTCTATTGTGTAAGGAAAAGGTATTCCTTTTAATTACTAGCTGTTTCCGGCGGCTCCCGCGTGTATTTCGGTTTTTGGCTGATCCCGTGGAAATGGTGGTTTTTCCCGGGGGAAAAAGTAGCCTATGTGTTAATCCGGGTTATAAGCTATCTATGTTCCACAAATTTGAGCCAAATTGGTTCAGTATAGTTGCGGCGTGAAAGAGTAACAAAGATCCATCCATTCATACTTACAAAATTTTCTCGTTTACAGTAGGATACTTAATCGTCTTTAAATTCTGCTCTCTACAGGTAGCTGAGGGCAGGATGCGCTGCCGACAACTATTCGGTACAATGAATACCTTTTCCTTATACACTTACCAGTACTTATACCAGGCCTGATCAAAAAGTATAAGAAGATACGATCGCTTCTGTTTCTCCCGCAAAACCATCTCGTTTCCCGTTTTACTCCGATATCGTAAAAACTGTAGCTGTAAAACTTAAGTCATTTTAAGAATGGCACTGAATTTTAAAAGTTCCTTGACGCTCGGAATTTATCGTAATAATCCTCTTGGCCAGCCAACGCTCTAGCACAAACTTGGATCAACGTCGTAAAAGCATGAGATGTGTTGATAAGCTTCTATATACCTACCTATACCTACTCGTACCTATATGTACCCATACAATTTCTAAGTTACATCATCACCTATTTGTTCGTTAGTATCAAACTTTTATGATTGATATGTTTTTGTATTCGATGGGACTGAACAGACAAAGTAATAAAGATTACTTGAAAAACAATAATAAGGATAAAAAAAGTTTCTGGAAACTAACGATGTAACCAAATCTTGACAGCCGAATTTAACTATGGTGGTGTCTATTCTGAGAGGAAATGCATATTCAATAGTGGGACATAAAAATGTGTTGAGACAGGAAAGTATCCCTTGGTTAGTTAATCCTCAATCTTAATCTCTAATGTTAGCTAATCTCTTGGCGCTAAATCTGTAGGATAGGATGGTAACTGCTGCTGCCGAAGCTGCGGCCGAAGCCACTCACTGGATTAGAACTACTCAATTGAATTTCTTCCTAACCCCACAGTTTCCTCTCAGAATAAGAGGGGTTTGGTTAATACTCGTAAGTAGAGGAACCCCAAATAATAAGAGATGGATGGATTGTATGACAGAGGATTCCACGTGACAGCTGACATGAAAGAATGGAAGAAGACTATATATTACTGACCCATCAAACCTGGAAATTTTCACTCATTTATCCCGGAAAAAATCCATGGGTCGATTTGTCACAAAAATTAACTACACGTAAGTGGAGCCGCGGGCAACTGATTATTTAAATAAAATTAGTACTAGTTAACCTCTCGACTGCAGTATCATTTGGGTTTGTTTGTGATAACAAATGTATTTTAACTTGAGTGTGAGATCGCAGCGTTAAAACAAATCCAAGGAAAACATTCTCGAGGCAACACTTTTATACCTTAAAAGCATCTCGCAGCAAAAGCATCTTCAGATAACGTGGCAAAATGAAGGCGCATAAAGACGTGGAAAAGATAAGGCGTCGGTGATACGTAGCTACAGGTTTGATAATGCAATTACAACAGACACGGAAAATCGCGAAAAAAATCTTATGGTTTTACTTTTTCTATGGTACGGAACCTTCGGTGCGCGAGTCCAACTTGCACTTGGCTGGAGTTTTTGATAATATTTTCTGCTAAACAGCAAAATAGGATTTGTATTAAACAGATTTTGGTTAAAAGTTCAAAAGGTATGATTTAAACCTCCGAAATTTGCCGAAAGGTTTCATCCAAGTACGGTTATTGTCGCGAAAGGTTGATCCCATTTTGCCCGGTGCGTCTGCCCGGTACCGGGCAGGATGGCACAAAAAGTTCTCATCCTGCCCGTTGCGCACCGTGCAATCGTTTGCCGGGCAGGATGGGAATCTTTTTTGAAAAAAGTTTCCCATCTCGCCCGGTAACATTTAGTTATGAAAAAGAAGCCTTTAAATGAATTAAGGATAGTGTAACTCATTTGTATTTATTAATTATTTACCATTAAAAAGTAAAGTTATCGAAAAGGAATTTCAAGAAATGAAAAGATTGTATAATTATCATTAAACAAATCCATAGCTTAAACATATTAAATGATCATCACTTAGTGACGTCATTTTTAGGCTCCGCCTTGAAGCATGATTTTCATTTATCGAAACTGTAAAATGGCGCTAATGTATGCGACCGACAGTGGTATGTGCTGTCAGCGGTACTGAAGTGTACGATGCAGGACGTCATATTTGAGAAATTCTTAGCTTCACATATTTCCTGTCTTCTTAGCGTAGCGTATTTCGTAATTGAAAAAATCCCCTGAGAATACAAGACAGTTTTTAGTTTACTTTTAACAGATTTAAATAATTACGTCGCAAAAATAAAAAATCGCAATAATAAAATGATGTTTCAACTTTACCGTAGTACAGTCAACGGTGACCAGTTTTATCTAAAGAGCAATAAAACTCAGGTTCTAAGAAGAAACAAAGGTAAACAACAAAGAACTCCTTTACCTTCCTTATCTATGATTTCATCCAATAGGAAGAAGGGTATCCCTGGAATGAAGATGCGCTGCCTACAAGACCACCACGAGATACTAGGATTAGTGGCTCCAGTGATCTCTAGTAGTGAAGACTGTGTTAGTGAAGTTAGATATGAATATATATAGTGTTTAAACGTGTCTGAGTAAGTAAAATTATATCTACTAATTATAATTAATAATTTTGGAATTTAATAATTATCGCTACATTAACATTATTTAGATACTTATTGTAATGATATGTTATTAGCGTGTCCTCCTCTCAACTTAAACTTCTAAACTTTACAGGAGGCCTATCACGACATTACACACATCACAATCTAGCCCAAAAATAAGTGATAGGTTGTGTCATGGGTACTAGCTGATAACTTATATATTCGGTGGTGTAGCCATAATTTTGAAATCTACAAATAATCCATCTCCATTAGTTCTATACAGTTCAGTAGTTGCGGCATGAAGGTGTACCGTGTAACAAAGTACATACAAGATTCGCCTATATAATATTAGTGTAATATTAGTGAATAGCGGTAATTATTAAATTCCAAAATTATAAATTATAATTAGTTGATATAATTTTACTTACTCAGACACGTTTTAACACTATATAATATATTCATATCTAACTTCACTAACACAGTCTTCACTACTAGAGATCACTGGAGCCACTAATACTAGTATCTCGTGGTGGTCTTGTAGGCAGCGCATCTCCATTCCAGGCATACCCTTCTTCCTATTGGATGAAATCATAGATAAAGAAGGTAAAGGAGTTCTCTGTTGTTTACTTTTGTTTCTTCTTAGAACCTGAGTTTTATTGCTCTTTAGATAAAACTGGTCACCGTTGACTGTACTACGGTAAAGTTGAAACATCATTTTATTATTGCGATTTTTTATTTTTGCGACGTAATTATTTAAATCTGTTAAAAGTAAACTAAAAATTGTCTTGTATTCTTAGGGGATTTTTTCAATTACGAAATACGCTACGCTAAGAAGACAGGAAATATGTGAAGCTAAGAATTTCTCAAATATGACGTCCTGCATCGTACACTTCAGTACCGCTGACAGCACATACCACTGTCGGTCGCATACATTAGCGCCATTTTACAGTTTAGATAAATTAAAATCATGCTTCAAGGCGGAGCCTAAAAATGACGTCACTAAGTGATGATCATATAATATGTTTAAGCTATGGATTTTTTAATGATAATTATACAATCTTTTCATTTCTTGACATTCCTTTTCGATAACTTTACTTTTGAATGGTAAATAATTAATAAATACAAATGAGTTACACTATCCTTATTTCATTTAAAGGCTTCTTTTTCATAACTAAATGTTACCGGGCGAGATGGGAAACTTTTTTCAAAAAAGATTCCCATCCTGCCCGGCAAACGATTGCACGGTGCGCAACGGGCAGGATGAGAACTTTTTGTGCCATCCTGCCCGGTACCGGGCAGACGCACCGGGCAAAATGGGATCAACCCTCGCGAAGGAGTATATATTATATGCCACACGTAACTTTTATTACATTTCCCTCGAGGGAATGTGTTTAGGAAGCCATTTTTGTGGGTACAAAATAAATTACTATACGTCTGACGTCGCGAGATTGTCCAGAGAATACCCTTCGAAGCCACTAACACACTTTTGTTAGTGTAGTAGCAAGAAGTACTCGTATACCTGTCTACAGCTACATAGTAGTGGTGAGGTATAGAAAGTAAGGAGTGTGGCCCTATAGTAACAAGTGTGCAAATGGATCGATTATGCTGATAAAGCAATATACACCCAAGTCAATAAAATGGAGGAATGATGACTTTGACAGAATTCAGAATCTTATGGATGTTTATGAGAATTACTTTTTGTTCTCTCTTGCATTAACAGCATGAATTCTGCAGCTCTACTTCTATCCCACAGACCTAGGAAAGAATAAAACAAAATAAAACATTGAAACTTTCCACCTATTATATTTAACAAATTGCCGAATAGTATAAAAGATCAGCCCTTAAGGAAATTTAAACAACTCCTGTCTTCGCTGTTAATGAAGAAGTTACTGTGTTACCGATTTCCGAAATGATGAAGTAACACTCTCCTTATTTAAGATCTCAATTTTTATAATAAAATCTTTGTGATCTCATTCTTAAATTTATCTTAGTACCGATAGGTACTAAGATAAATTTAATTTTACTTTAAAATTAGCTGTAAGTTTCTCCATAAATTTTGTGTGCCAACATGCAGAATGTAGTTTTGAATATATTTTATACTAAGACCATACTTGTACCTGCACTTATAGAGTGCAACTAAAGAAATTATTATTATGATTATGTTTAATATTTATTATGATATGATTATTATAAGGTAAACCTACGATTGACAGTGAGTATGGATGTCTGAATAAATTATATCCAGAAACTGTTACAGTACTTCTTGAAAGTAGGTACCCTTAACTACTAGAGTACCTATTGGAATTGATGACTTTGCAGTGGAAGCAAGTCAAATAGTTCTTTGTTCTAAAACTATTGATTGGTGAGTAGCCACATGAGGCCTGTGTACACTTCTCTTTAATGGAACTTCCACGTCTAACGTCGGCGCCCTTTAATTACACAAGTTTTATGAACTTATTCAATTACTTTGTTCATCGATATAACATACAGGTTGTTTATACGAAACTAGTAGGAGAATCACGCTAACATTTAGAGCAGAACGTTGGTATGTATGAATGTTGTGTGTGTGTAGGTATGTGGATAAACACAGAAAAAAAAAAGTTTATTTTGGAGGGTTTTCGCGCAGGTTGCTAAGCGAAAGAAAATATACTTTTTGCGTGATGAAAATGCCGTAACGAAAATCTACGAAAATCATGGGTATTGCACACATGCAATCACGTATATAGATTTAGTATTGAGCTCATAAGCGCAAGCTAACTGATTTTGTTTTGGGTGTTATTCGAAACTTTGTTTCTACTGTGTGTCCCACGACTTTTATTATCTTCATTTTATGTTCTTATATTTATATATCTTTTATTCTTTTGTGTGTGATTGATGAAAAACCAAATTAGGTACACGGGGACAAGCCGCGATCACAAGCTAACTGTAAGCCTAAAGCCATGTGCAAAATGTTAACCTGTCACACAACAACAATTTAAGTCTATCAATATAAACTCGCCGGCATATTTAGCGGAACATAAAAAAAAGGTCCATAATTAAAAAAATATGGTTTTATTTTAAAATCTACTTACTACACTTCTTTTGTTATTTAAAGTTTCATTTGTTTTTACTTAAAATGAGATCACATTAAGAACAGATTTTGCGAGTAAAGGCTATTTGTGAAAAATGGTACATTTTTGAACTTTTCATGTAACCTGGAAAAGTGAAATTTAATATTAAAATTACAATTAATTAAATTAGAAAAATGGTGATTAATATCGCGTATTTCCTCCACGTGCTCTTATTAAAGTTTCTACCCGTCTAGGCATACTGAGAATGATGTAATCGATGGTCTCCTGGGATAGTCTCCGCCATTCCTCAACTACGGCGATTCGCAGTTCTCCTCCGTTGGCAGGAGCTGGAATTCTGGACTTAACTTTTCTTTTCAGCAAGTCCCAAACGTGCTCTATTGGGTTCATATCCGGTGATCTCGCCGGCCACTCCATAACAGTGATATTCATATTATTAAGATAAGCTTGAGTTACCCGAGCGGTATGCGGCAGAGCATTATCCTGCATAAAAACAAAATCGTCACCGATATATGGGGCAAACGGTACGACATTTTCTTCTAAAACTTCTCTGATATAGCGGTCTGCAGTCAGACTCCCTCTGTCAATCACTACCAAGTCTGTGCGAGCTCCCAAACAAATGCCCGCCCAAACCATTATTGATCCACCACCGTATGCAACTGTAGTTTCAAAATTTGTCTGAATGTATCGTTCTCCTTTGCGTCTGTATATTCTTTGCCTGCCGTCAATTTGATTTAAGAGAATTCTGCACTCATCACTAAACAATACCTTACTCCATTGGTCCGCGTTCCAAAGTCGATGTTCCTGAGCAAAAGTTAACCTGTTTCTACGATGATTTACCTCGAGCCTTGGAGCCTTGGCGGGCACAAATGAACCCAAACCAGCTTCTTCGAGCCTTCTTCGTACCGTACGCTCACTTACGGTTACACCCCGCACTGCTTCTAACTCATGTTGGGCTTGGACGGCCGTCAAACGGGGGTTCCTATGTACACGAAGCCGAATGAAACGATCATCCCTACTCGAAGTGCGTCTTTTTCTGCCTTGTCCTGCTCTTCTCACATAAGTACCGGTCTCCCTGAACCGTTGGATACTGCGATGGATCGTTGAAACTGGTGGACGAAGATCTCTGGATATCACTCTGTAGGTTAGACCATTTCTTCGCATTTCGAGTGCCCTGGCAATCTCCGTTGGGGCTAAGTCAGGCATAATTCAAACATCAACTCCAGAAAGATACGCGATTAAAAAAAACTAACAAAAAACAGTATTTCAATGAAATTTTAAATCAAACTCAGAAGGAAGAAATACTCGAAGTTCGATCCAGATAAGGTGTATTTGAATAAAATTTAAACAATTGCATAAAATGTGATGTTCAGTTGTTTTCTTAATTTGAAAATATTTCTTTTTAAATTAAATAACGTATAAACCAGCCAGCAACTTTATATGATACTGATATCAAACCTTTTTTTTATGTTCCGCTAAATATGCCGGCGAGTTTATAATGCATGTAGCCTGTTAGAACAGTTGAGTTATTTTTTCAACTTCTTTGACGTCTGATCACATTCTCATCAACCATATTTTGTCCGATGTTGATGGGCGTCCGTTTTGTGATCGCGTAAAATGAAATGAAATGAAATGAAATGGCAAAAGTTGTGTTTTGATTGGTCAAAATCCATGTTTTGCCATTGATACAGTTCTTTAATTGAAATAATTTTAACCAATCGCGTTTACTGATATATTTTCAAAGTTGACGTATTTCAATACTTACTCCCATCTTTACAGTGGTCAAATGAAGAAGAAGAAGAAGTTGATAAAATTTGAAATCAACATTTGAACGGACTATAATAGGTTTATTCGTTCGTGTTTTAATTAAAATCTCGTACCAATATATTTCCCAATCAAAGTGTCATAAAAATAAAAAGTAGGTCAAAGTGTTATACGGCTATAATTGGACGACAGAAAAAAACGTGATCATTATAATTATGTTCACTAATCAAATATATTCGAAAATCCACCCACTTCGTTATTTTTCTCGTCATCATCAGCCTATTTACATACTACAGCTGGTTGTTGTTATATATTGTGTATAGGGCTGTGATTTCCTACCCGTTCCTATTTTATAAATCATTTTGATGAGATTTGTAATAAACCATAATACGAGTGAAAGTGATTTACGAGTACCTTAATGTCCTACACTGATTTTATTATTCTACGCCTCACTCTTACGAATACGTTGTCGGGTGCGACAGGGAGCGTTACGTATAAAAATCACAGAAAACAGATGTTTTACCCAATAACTAAAAAACAAAGCCTGTAATCAAAAAAAATCTGAGATAAAATGAGTTTTTTTAGCAACTATAAGGAGAACTTGTAGGAATAACATGAAATAATTACAACTTCCGTTTTTGTATATAAATATTATTTGCTTAGTTTTTGACTCACTGCTAGAAATTTTACTTCAGTTGTAGTTTCGTTCAACTTAAATCTAATATATAAAATTCTCGTGTCTATTTTTGTTACTAAACTTCTCCGAAACGGCTCGACCGATTGTTATAAATTTTTTTGTGTATGTTTGGTGGGTCTGGGAGTAGGTCGTATGCTATTTTTTATATCCCTGATTGTCAAACAACGTTTGCCGAGCCATCTTATACTATAAAATTCTCGTTTCACAATGTCTGTAGCAGCTCCTCTTACTGCGAAACGACTGGGCCTTATAATTTTTTTAACGCTATACAAGTTAGTACTTGACTGCGATCTCACCTGATGGTAAGTGATGATGCAGCCGAAGATGTTAGCGTACTAACTTGGAAGGGGTAAGTTATGTCACCCCAACGGTTTCTACATAGCATCGTACTGGAACGTAAATCGCTTGACGGTACTTCTTTACTGTTAGGTTAGGTTACCTACTAGCCACGGCCAAAGCCTCCCACCAGACCAGACCTAAGCCAATTTAGAAATTATAAAATTCCAAAGTGGCCCGTGGCGGGAATCGAACCCGCGACCTCCCACTCGAATCCCAGCGTGCATCCCCTGCGCCACGGAGGTCGTCAAAAGTTCAGCCGTTTGCTGTTGTTTGTTTGTTGAGATATTTTGTCTTCATGAATAACTTTAAAACATTATCGGCAAATGTTGCTTTCATTTAAATATCCCGCATTACGTTTTTCATCGTCGTTTCGCGTAACCGTAAACAGTTTTATATACGCTTTCCATTTTTATGGATTTGTTATGGATCGTAAAGATAAAACAACCCGCATAATCTCCTTTGCTTATAGGGTACGTAAGTTACGGATCACTTCGATATCAAAATAGCGTTTGCCTAATAAGATTTTGGTTTAACACCATTTTCATCATACAAAGAACCGAAACGAAAAATAACTAATAAAAAATTAGACGTCTGAACGGCCGATCAGCGTTTTACGCTGAAAAGTTTGAAAAAGACTTTTAGTGCTTAGCTCAGTAATTAATTATTCTTCATAATCGAAATTAAAAACTTTCATAGCATTCATAAATCAAAAAAAAAAACACAATGCTTATTCTTTTCCATAGGCCTAACTTTATATAGGCACTTACGAAATGTCAGACTCTACCGCCACGTTCGGAAAGCTTTTCTAAAATAATTGTTTACCATTTTGTTTTAAATAATATCAGAACCAAATTATACGTATATTATCCACCTTGTAGCATATGGAATATACATTTATTTCTATGAGTATAATAATAAGAATTCATTTATTGAATAGTACTTAACGTATTTTTGACAGACTGTTTGAAACTGTATAAAGGTTTGTAAAAGTCCATTGCATCATAATATACTGAGCCATTATCAAAATTATAATTATGTGACGATTTATAGAGCCTGCTTTTGTTTTTATGACGATCGTAGAACTACCCTTCAGAAGACCGCATTCCGCGCTCGTCTGGCTCGTCATAATAGCCAGACGAGTGCGGGAAGCAATCGTCTGAAGTGGGAGGGGTATAGTGATCGGCAAAACTTCTGCGAACGAATTTCTAAGTCGTACTGTTACTGATAGCGTGTTGTAACTTGTAACCCGTTATGGATGAAATCAAAATTTTATTGTTAAAAATGTGAAAGCATTATGTAGTATACTACTATACTTCGCTTTAATATAATTGAGAAATGGATTCTAAAATAATTGAAACGTCGGTTTTTGGGTCAAGGAAAAGGGCCTGTGTAAGTATTTATGTTCACCTTTTGTACATACTAATTTGGAATTGTGTTTCTTATAGCAGCATAAATAAGGTTTATTATAGAGTAACATTTATATTATCTTTAATATACGACTCAATATAAACCTATTAAGTTTAATGAAAATTATTTCCTTAGTATGAAATTCTATTGATAATGGTTTGCCATCAATAAACGACACCACAATATTATGTCGTATATAAAACTGGTATACAGTGAAACGTGAGACGAAAGACCTATTTAATAGCCTGTGAACGGAAGACTAAAAATTCATGCGGTTAGTTCAGGTTGTTGGATAAATAATTCTTAACTTAATTTTCAAACAATTCCGTAGACGAAGCGGTATTGTAGCTAAATAGAAGGCGTAATTGTCATATTGTAATGCGAAGGGGCTTACTTTACCATAATATATGTTCAATATCATTAAAGTAAGAGAGTAGTAAATTTCTAATCGCTCGGATAAAAGAAAGTTAGTCAGATCCTCTCTCAACTAGAAAATAGCTGGTGATCTTCAAACAACTGAACAGATTTTCATGAAACATGGCTAAGGATACTCGAAATAAAACTATCTATGACACAAAACAAATACTAAAAGAAAATTAGTTCCTTTCACACACTGATTAAACTTATAACACCCCTCTCTTTTTGCGTCCGGGGTTAAGAAAGGCTTGAAACGGAACAATTTTTTTATTTTCATTATCCAAGTTGCATTAAATATCACTAAATATTTCTATACCCAGTCTGTCTATTGAATTGATATTATTTCTGCGTTCAAAATTCCCACCTGCTTGAATATCTAAATATATAAAAGAAGATACTGACTGACTCACTGACATATCAACGCACAGCCCAAACCGCTGGGTCTAGAGACTCCAAATTTGGCACACATGTTCCTTGTGAGGTCTAGGGGAGCACTAAGAAAGGATTTTTCAAAATTCACCCTCTAAAGGGGTGAAACGGGGGTCCGAAGTTTGGATTTTATCAAGTTAAAATACGTCTTCACGCCGCAACTACTGAACCGATTTGGCTAAAATTTGGAATGGAGGTAGATTGTATTATGGATTAGCACATAGGCTACTTTTCATCCCGGGAAATTCCATGGTTCCCGTGGGATGAGTCAAAAACCGAAATTCACACGGAAAAAAAATCTCACGCCGCAAGTACAAATCCGATTTGGCTGAAATTTGGAATGGAGATAGATTATATCCTGGGTTAATAAATAGGGTACTTTCTATCCCGGAAAAATTCATGGTTTTTGCAGGAAAAGTGAAAATCTGACATTCTCGCGGGAAAAATACTACTTCACGCCATAATTACTGAACTGATATGGCTGAATTTCGGAACAAAGATAGATTATATCCTGGATCAATATAAAGGCTACTTTTCATCCCGGAAAAATCCATAGTTTCCGCGGGAAACCTGAAACATTGATTTTCACACGCGAAAAATACTACTTTACGCTGTAATTACTGAACTTATTTGACTGAAATTCGGAAAGGAGATAGATTTTATGCCGGATTATTACAAAGCCTACTTTTCATCCCGGAAAATTCCATGGTTTCTATGATAATAGTGAAAAACAGAAATTCACGCGTGAAAAATATTCCTTCATGCCGTAATTACTGAACTGATTTGGAATGGAGATAGATTATATCCTGGATTAATACAAAAGCTACTTTTCATCCAGGAAAAATCTATGGTGTCCGCGGGATAACTGAAAAACTGATATTCACGCGGTAAAAATACTACTTCACACTGTAATTACTGAACTGATATGACTGAAATTCGGAAAAAAGTTAGATTTTATCCTGGATTAATACGTAGGCTACTTTTCATCTCGGAAAATTTCATGACTTCTACGAGTATGATCATAGTCAAAATCAGAAATCCACGCGGGAAAAATATTCGTTCATGCCGCAACTACTGAACCGATTTAGCTCAAATTTGGAATGGATAAATTATATCCTGGATTAACACATAAGCTACATTTTATCCCGAAAAAAAATCAAGGTTCCCGTGGGATTAGTTAAAAACCGAAATTCACGCGCAAAAAATTATTCACGCCGCAACTACTCAATCAATTTGGCTCAAATTTGGAATGGAGATAGTTTATATCCTGAATTAATGCCTAGGCTACTTTTTGTCCTGGAAAAAATTATGGTTTCTATGATAGAAGTAAAAAACAGATATCTACGCGGGAAAAATATTCCTTCACGCCTTACTTACTGTCTACTGAACTGATGTGGCTGCAATGCGGAATGAAGTTAGATTTTATCCTGGATTAATACAAAGGCTACTTTTTGTCCCAATAAAATCCATGGTTTCCGCGGGAAAACTTAAAAACAGATATGCACGCGGGGAAAATACTACTTCACGCTGTAATTACTGAACGGATTTGACTGAAATTCAAAAAGGGGATAGGTTTTATCCTGGATTAATACATAGGCAAATTTTTATCCCAGGAAAATCCATGGTTTCTAAGAAAATAGTTAAATAGCAGATATTCATACTACTCCATTAAATCCATTATTTTATTATTTATATTAAATACTCCATCGTGCCGTCACTTCTGAACCGATTGGGCTGAAATTTGGAATGCAGATAGATTATATCCTAGAATCAACTACTTTTTTCTCGGGAAAATCCATTGTTTTCGTGATAATAGGGAAAACAGATATTCATGCGGGAGAAAATTTATTACTTCACGCACAACTACTGTAAATTTTTGGTTTTTAGTTGAAATGAAGATAGATTTCATGTAAATTAACACAAAAGGTATTTTTTATTCCGGAAAATGGATGGTGCCAGTAGAATAGTTAAAACTAAAATTTGCGCGTGCGAAGCCGCGGGTATCTGCTAGTACAATATTATGAAGTATGTATGGGAGTGGCGCCTCCACTTTATTCTACATTTTTTTGCCTAACTATTATAACCAGTGCGCTCCGAAATCATTAGTTTCGTAGCACGCTACGACTCGTAGCAGTCAGGAAAATTTTTAACGACATCTAGCGGCAAGTAGCCGGTAGATTTCGTTTCGTTGCAAGAAGTTCCATTTGTTGCCACATCGCGGGTCGCTAGGTTAGCTATGCTCACAGTTTCCATGAAGTTTTCTCCTTTACGTATTTGATTCACGAATTTCCCTGCAGATGGAGCTACGGATGAATTCAACCGTCTAATAAACATTAACATCTATGAGCTTTATTTAAACGACTGCCCAAAAAAGGAGTGTAATGTTTTTAAGGTTCATGTTTGCATGTATGTATGTTTGTATGTATGTATGTTTGTATTTATGTATGTATGTATGTGATGTTTCTTTATTCCACCATAACTTCTGAACGGCTGAACAGAATTTGGACATGTGGGATATCGTTAGAATCCTTAGATCCTTCCGAGTAACATAAGCTATAGGATTGTAATGTTCTTTAGGGTTCATGTATGTATGTATGTGAGTTTCTTTATTCCACGATAACTTATGAAAGGCTGAATAGATTTAGACAAATGGGGTATCGTCATCATTCCGAGTAACATAGGCTATATTTTTTTGGAAAAAGTCGTGTAACTACAGGGCAGTCGTGTTTATTAATTTTTAAATTATTTAAAAAGGGTCTAGTTGCATGCCCGAACAGTTTTAATGTATTTACATGGCACGCTTCTAATAAAAGCTACTCCAACGCGTAATCTAGTTAAGTGTTGGCAAAAATCGAATTTCTATCAGCTGCTTCGGTAATATTGAGTTAAAAGTGTACAGCGGTTCAAGAAATTGAATAAGGCTTCACCTAATTGCTCATACACAGGGACGCTAACCTCGTGTTTATTAATATCTAGTTTAATTTCTATATGATAGGTATATCAAAAGGGCCGGTAGTAAATCGTATACTCTACGGTTTTGCATTGTGAAGTCAACATCTCCTGAAGATGTCCCGTGTCGGGGCGAAGCGTGCGTTGAAAATTGTTGGAAGAATTGTGTGTGGTGTTTCATGTGGGCGCTGTTACTGTATATTGGACCATACAGATTATTTATTTTAAGTATCAGACTATAGCAAAAATATGGATTTCCGCAAAATATAACGCCTGCTTTCATTCAATACTCGTAGATTAAACAACAATTTCCTTAAAAAGTACATTTTTTTCTGAATTTGGTATTAAATTTAAAGTTAAAGGTAGTTAACTTGGTACTTACCGAATGTAGCGGAAATAACCAATGAACCATGTAATGCTGACTATCGCAGAATTGTACGACTAGGTATATTTAAATATTTATAAGGACGGTTGTGCCGCCCTAAAGGTGAATCTTCAACCTTCGATACACGTATTTAAATAGAGGTAGTACCTACTCGTAATAGTGGCAAAGGATCCATGTAAGACGATTTCCGCCAGCTTACCTTAGGAAATGGATTACTAACCCCATTTATTTATTTTATTCAAAAGTGCGGGGCACACGAAAAATCTTAATTCAATAACAAAAAGAATTCCTGGCTTCTCTCGTATGAGTATCCACACTACAATTGAAATAAGAATCTATTAAGGGTTAGGTAGGTATACTAAATTCTCGTTGATCGAAGTATAATTAATAAAAGGAGAGCACTATAATTTTAGCCCTTTTCAAATTAGTCCAAAGATTTTGTAAAATAAATTTATTAGTAATGTTTTTATCGTAATTTTATATTAGAAACTGCCGCAAAAGTTCGTAATGGCTTTTCGACGTTTCAGCCTTTATGACCAAAAACTAAGTTCTAGAACTATAGGAAACTATTATTACTTCAGCTATTATTTTCATAACAAAATATGACTTTGCGAACAAATTTCGGCCTCTGCGGTATATCTCCAAAGAGACTAGCAATCTGCTATATTTGGATGGTACAGTAAGGAAACGAAAAGGTTCGTTAATTTTCAAACAGATTCGTTTGCACTAGTCGATTGTTTTGGTATGTTGACATTATAGAATCCTGCAGTACTAGTGCTGCAAGCGAAAATCGACACTAAGGTGACGAACCTTTTCATTCCGCGACTATACATGCATATTACATTTAAAGACTCGTGACAACAATAAATCTCACAATATGTCAGAGATTCCCATACATATTAGCTGTAATTTGATCTAACGGTAGAGTTATCGGTAGTTACAATTTACCCGATGTAACAGTAATAAATATGAAAGTGTATAAACAATAAACCCGCCTGCTACATAGGATCGCACTGGAACGCTTCATTACTTGGTGTTTGACAGCAGGCCAAAGCTCTCCCACCAGACCAGACCCGAGCCTGTACTCCGACTTTTAATTCGATGAGTAAAATGAAGATGCTTATTTTACCAAGCTCCATTAATCCTCGTATATTTCACCAAAATAACTTAAAATACATGAGAGAAGTGACTTTCTAAACAAAATAATATTTGTATGAAGTACTTTTAGATTGTATAATATTTTATTTTGTTAGGGTTCCATACTAAAATGGTAAAAATGGAAGCCTTATGGTGAGACTTTCTTCGTCCGTCCGTCCGCGTCTGTCACACTCGATTATTTTTTTCCAAATCACAGTAAAAATATCGTCACAAATAAGAGAATAAGAGGTTAAGATAGTCTCTACGAATTTTCGTTTTGCGATGAAAGAGAAAATTCGTCTTTCCTTGTCGGATAAAAAAATATTTACAATCTATATCACTTTCCCTAATAAAAAATGAATAAAAAATGGTGAAATAGTACCATATTGTGCTTCAACTAAGTAGCTGGTAGGTTTCAACCTTCATAAGTCTACAGACACATTCGATGATGTTTATGTATGGAAAGAAAATGCCAAGCATGCATCCAATCGATGATCCCCACACACCCACAGGCTAGAAACCTCCAAGTGCGTAATGAAATTGACTCCTTGTTTGTTGTGAAAATACCAACATTGCATCTGTCTTGTTGTCATCAAATGTAGCTCTTATTTCAAATTAAATAAGGTATGAATTTGATTGTATTTTTAAATGAAGACGATGCAACCAAAAGCTTCCCTTATCCAGTGCTACTAATTTCACAATATTATTATTATAATAATGTATATTTTATTTTTTATATTATTTTGATTTAACCAAAGTTTTACTTTTGTTTGAAATAATCAGTGTTACGGCTAGACATATTCATTTTTCTATAGAATTAATATAAGAATAGCCTTCCAGATGTGATAAGATTGGACAATTGCGCGTTCCGTAAAGAAGGGTTCTCTATTATGAAATATTGTCATGCTATGAATTTCAATAAATATTATTTTATTTGATTTAATAAATATTTTTGAAAGCACAGATGTTATATATTTACGTATGATATGGGTTTAGTACCCCGAACACGAATATTTTCAGTTATACAGTTGTAGCCAAGTTTTAACGCAAACTTTTGTATGAAAAACTGAGCACAGCGCCACGGTGAGCAACAACAGAACTAAAATTTTAAACACGACCGAATCCCAATTTAATTGTTCCAAAAGATTCAGAGCAATTATGTTGTGACAAACAGACAATCGACATGCGAGTGATCCTGCGAGGGTTTTTTTTTTATTCCCTGTTGAGATGCGTAACTCTAACAATAAAAGAAAATGGTCTAATTTTCGTTCTTAGTAGGTACCCACAAGACGGCGTCGTTTGGACAGAAAACCTTATTATCAAATAGTTACACGGCAGGGCCGGGTGTCCCCCGAGACTGGGAACGTGTACAAACTACACAAGTCACTAAATATTAGGCTCAGAGCTTTTCGCCTCCGGGCTGTAAGATAAACAAGTGACAATCTAACAGAACCAACGAATATATTAAATAAGTAGTATTACTAACGTAGTTAAACTGACTTTATCTACGCTCATTGCTTAAAGTTCGAATTATGAAATCAAAATGTGTCACATATTGACCTACTTTATTCACAGACTTCTATAATTATTAAAAAGTTATTTATTATAACATAGCTGTACTATGGAAATTATATCTCTAGATTGTTGAATAATTTCTATTACGATACGCGGCTCTGGGTTCCTGTATTTTTGTGTGTCGTCATCACAGACCAGGGAATAACTTTCTTTTCTCTGTGGTCGTCATAGCCAAAAGAGAGTGTAGAGCCAATCCTCAATTTTGTTTTTTTTTTATATAAGGACTCCACAGACAACATTTAGTTGGTAGTCATGATCGACCATAGACAACAATTAATTCACGGAAACAATAATTTTTCCCTGCCTTATATGACTGATTAAAAAGTGTGTTCATTGAAAAGAATTATGTATAATTTTTGATTATTTAACTATCCACTAAAAATATAGTTTATCTGACTTGTATAAATATTTTTCTACTCTTTTTTGTTTCATGACTTTTTTAACAGACTTCAGATTCAGTTTGCAACTGAATTTTGGCGCCATACCTAACTTTTAACATTTCAATGTTATTTTTGTTACTTAGTCAAAACTTAGCGCGGAAAAATGTCTAGCAGTGAAACGTACTAAAGAAAATTTAACTCCACCTGACATTTTAGTAATTGCAACAAAAATGACCCACAATCTTTTACCAACGAAGTGAAGGATTTACGACAAACATTAGCAAGATTTTATGGTTTGGATTTATGATAATTTGAGCGTAGATAAAGTAGTGTATGAAACTCTACATAATTAGGTATTAAAACACTCGTGTGATACTATTAAAAAACTCGCCTGCGGCTCGTTTTTTAAACTCACACTCATGTTTTAATACCCCCCTATTATGCATCCGTTTCATAATAGTAGTTTATGAAACGGATGCATAATGGGGGGTATCCGCATTCTTGCTATGATATAACAAGATTCCATAAAACAAAGCGACTGTAAAAATATCAACTTATATAAATACAGATATAGGATAATTACATTTAAACATAATTATGACTTGCCTATATAAATTTTTGTAATCTTCTTTTAATTTCTAATCATTCATTTCATTTTGATACCCCACTCAATAGGTTTGGTTATTTATTTTATTAACGGCTTACATTTAGCGCCAAATGTCCGCGATTTAATTTTGTTTAAAAAAAACTCTATTTCCTACACTTGTGTTTCTGAGAATCCATTCAGCCGTTTGAAAGATACGAGGTAATAAAGACATTTACAAACAAGCAAATATACCTACCTACGAGATACGCCTGAAAAACATATCCCTTTCTGCAGTCGGGTAAAAATAGGTGTTGCCGTTTAATAAGTTAAGTAAATAAAAATAATTACTTTACAGAAAATAAAAATAAACTTACATTTTGTCCAACTTCCATCGGAGCAAGCAGAGGAAACTCCTGTTTCTTCGGCCGTTTGAACATAAACAACAAAGCCGCTATTATCAGAACTGTCCCAGCACCTCCCATGGCTCCCAGAGCCGCGCTCCAGGCGTTGTTATCACCCCACGCGTGGGCCTCTTCCTTTATCTGCCTTTGCGGACTAAGGATTTCCGCATTTGAGGCCTTCGGTGAAGTCCCCGCATACAAGTTGTTCCAGTAATCTCCCATACTGTACTTGGGAACGTCCCAAAGTGCCTCACTCGGTTGAATCCGCTTATCTGCTGATAACGAAATTAGTTATACAGAATAATGCAACATCGATCCAGCTTTTACTGACGAATGGCGTGGTTTTACGTGCTTTTGCACTTTAGTATTCAATCCCTGTTGCAAACAAATTACTAGAAAAGTGATCATCGTAGCAATTTTCAGTTCTAAGTAAAGTGAAATGCGAAAAAAATTCCGAGCCAGCTCGGTCATTTCATTATGCAGATGGCATTATAATTGAAAACACGGTTGTACTCGTAAATTCGCTGACGCAAAAACCTGTTGAAAGTTCAATCACATTTACCGACTATTTATTAACCAAATAACAAGTTTAAAGTAACTAATTTAAAGCTGAAATTTAAGTTATTTCAGTACTACTAATAATGGTGCCTGTTGCTACTATGTAAGAAGTTGTTTTCGCACGTAAAAATGCTGCCATATGGTTGCTAAAGACGCTACGAAAGTATTGCTGGGGAAAATACTACGTACCCATTAGTAGTGACGTGCTGCTGTGAATTCAGTGTCTTCAGAATAACGTTGAACGTTGGAGACACGCGAGTGGGGCGGGCGGGCGGCCACGACTGTGCGGCGCGGCGTTCCCTAATACTTCCCTTATCTTTACACTTGTTTACTTCAAATCGTGATCAGACTCTGTTGGCTTTATTGCGACGAATCGTACACCGTGCACCGGGTTTAACTGGGAGTAGCTAAAGCAATAAAGGGTATACAGTACAGCATAACGCTCATTTGAATGGAGTAACTAATCAACGGTTTTTATTGCTTATTCAAAAATCAAATGTCCGTATTTGATTGTTTAGTAAAATATAGTAGAAGCCACTGAGATACTATGTAGGTACATACCTCTATGGTAGAAGCTTGTTTATATTCGCTTAGAAATGATTTTAGAAAATTCAATACGTAAGGAGGTAAACTAGAGGTCATGAGTACAATCTGCATAAGTACACGCTGACGTAGACATAGGATATACGAGTATAGAATGGAGATAGACGTAGCTAAAACTTAAAAGTTATTTTCAGGCGGAAAAGTTCGTATCTTAATCCTTTCAAAGTGGTCTCTGTAAAAATATTTTGCTACACAGCATTGCACCGGAGAACTCAACTCCTCTGTTTTCGGTCCAAGCCAGGCTAAAATTAGCCAATTTAGAAATTATAAAATTATAAAAATCTAAGGTGACCCTTGTCGGGTATCGAATCCGGAAGTTTTTTTTTCATTATTACTTGCATAGAAAATTCACTCTTCTCTTTCTTTTCGGCGCGTCTTCGTGGGTTGAGCTACCTATAAATACTGCCGTGCTATTCTGCAAAAATACTTAAAGCAGCGACGAGCGTACATCTATGCATCTATGAATTTGTCAGTTGTAATAGAGTACAATTTTGCATGCCATCTTCGGCTTGGCAGCTGTCTGGCAGCTGTTTCAGAGATGGACATTTTGTAGAATAGCACTGCTGCTCGGTTATCTAGATACAAAATTATTTGAAGATTGCTTACGTATTTTAAATATAGTTATGTATGTTGTGTAGTTATGTATGTGTATATGTTTAGTAAGTATTATTATAAGATAAAACTTCAGGCTTAGTAGGCAGAAACTAGAAGAAGTAGCTACAAGGACATGAATTAAATTGTCACATGAATTGGGAACAAAAAACCTTTACGTATTTGAGTAAGTAGCCCTATTATTTACTCTAACATCTGAGTTGCTGACATAAATACAAGTAGTAAATACGTAAGTAAAAGCTTTCAACGAAAAAGCCGATTTCCAGCAATGTCGAACACGTCTAACAAAATATGATTAAGTAGGGGCGCAAATATTTGGCTCACAAAACAAGTGAAGTCTATAGCGGCTTGCCCCTAAAATGCTTACGATTTTTATAATAGGTATACCGTGGGTATACCTAAGTATATAATATAGTACCTGTGCTAATTTATATCTACACATGGTAAGTTTTGGGTGTACCTTTGAAATAAAATATGGGTGACCAAGCTTCGCTCGGTAGTATAACTACTGGCCAATAGATGGCAGCAGGAATCTTTTTTTTTTTTTCGTAAATTCGACATATTTTACTAAAAATGAATCCTAGCTAGATCGATTTATCGCCCCCAAACCCCCTGTATACTAAATTTCATAATAACTGCACCATAGTTCTCGTGCCAACTTTCGTTACCAAACTCCTGCGAAACGGCCCTACCGATGTAATGAAATTTTCTGTAAATGTTCAATGGGTCTGCGAATAGGTCGTAAGCTATTTTTTATATCCCTAATGGCAAAACAACGTACGCCCGGTCAGCTAGTATTATTAATTATTATAATATTGATATTTCCACAATGACGAAATACGCTACGCTTATCCATGTAAGTATTTCAATGACGAAATACGCTACGCTAAGAGGACAGGAAAGATGTGACGTATGTTGAAGCCAAAAATTTCTCAAATAATTATGGCGTCGCGCTTCATGCATTTCAGTACCGCTGACAAGTGACAGCACATACCGCTGTCGGTCGCATACGTTAGCGCCATTTTACAGTTTTGACCGGAGCCTAAAAATGTATGCGTGTCGTCAGTATGTGTGGTTATTTTAGCATATTGTAATTTGTAAGTACAAGGGGTTAGAAGGGGAACTACCGGTAGATCTTTATTCTTTAGACTCAGATGTTTTAGATCAGGGTATAGCCATAGTATAGCTATAGCCCAACCTAATTAAAGTTTTGATGTAGTTTGCTAACATAAGTGTAGATGTCGTTATTTTTTTTTAGAAAATAGAGAATGAGGCAGGCAGACATGAGTCAATCTATAAAAAAAATATCTATTGAGTATTCAGTTGTGTAATAATAAAAAGGTATCTGGAGTATTGGATTTCATTCTTTAGATTTTTTTACATTATAATTTCACTATCAAACCAGAAACAGTAGGTAATGTACGTTTGCACAAACTCAATTAGGCTTGTAAAATAACCTTCAACTTGTGTACAGTCCGACAAGGCTCTCTTGGCACTTGAAGGAGGGCGCTGTTGCAAAACAAAAGCAGCCATAAATTAAATTATCCTCAATTTTACTTCAATTTTAGTTTCAAATAGGTAAATAATAGTAAACAAAAACAGCATAACATACAATAGTGATATACTGACAGAGCGAACTATTAAACAGTAGCACAAGATAGCGGCGTTAGTTCAGACTTTGGCCACGCGCCAAAATAGCCTTGTCGCACTGTTTACTATTTATTAAAGACACAGAACACAATACTCTCTATATTAAAGACACAGATTAAAGACAGTCGTCGTCGTGACGTCTCACTGTCATCTGTGCAATATATAAGCCTATAACTAAATAAAATAAACCATTAGGTATTTTTAACTTCTGTCTCTTTTCAAGTCATGCTTGAGGCTATGGCACGATAAGATCAAAACATATTTTATTAGTGTTTACATTAGGTACTTTGCAAGATTTATTAAAAAAAAACCATAAGCAATCATTCTATCCCTTTCGTTCCTAGAGATGCATTAGATCAGGGTATAGCCATATATGACACAGAAAGGACAAGACCACATAAAGTTATTCCAGGTTATTCCTTGGTCTGTGGACACTGGACAAGACTGTCAAGTGCAAACCACAGAGTATACATTTATTAAAGGTACTAAACTGCAAACCAATTTTATTTTTACTTTTTAGGGCGTTCCTATGTTTGTAGGTGTATCATAATTTATAAATATAAGATTTATTTGAAAGCAATAAATGCAATAATGGACAACAAGCTGAAGCGAAAACGAACTGCCAATTTCACGGCAGAGGAGAAAATGCGGCTTGTGCGGTTGTTGTGCGAAGAGGGGCAGTGCATTTTATCGAAAGTTACAGCACACGATGCTACAACTAATAAGGAAAAAGAAATGGCTTGGACGAAAATCACCCAAATATACAATTCTATTGGCGACATGATGAGGTTAGTCAAACCCTATATTTATATCTAATACCTAGGCGAATACCCACAAGTCACAACACAATCTGTGAACATCATCAAGCCACTTACATTACAAGTTAGGTATTAAAAGTTATAACCGGTTCACAGAAGATTTCCCGATGACTTCCCTCTCACTTCATACATATCATTCTACACATACTTCATCGCTCACATTCGTCTAAGAGCGCGGGTTATGGTAGTATGAAGTGGGAGTCATCAGAAAAGCTTCTGCGAACAGGGGCCATACCACCGTCTCTTAAAGCAGTATTATTATAATATTGTTTTGACATTTTCATACGTCAGTATGAAAATTTTAAAACAATATTACAATAATACTGCTATAAGGGATGGTGGTACGGCCGCAGGTATAAAGTAGAGATTCATCAGGAAGTCAAACATAAATTATATCTTTTTTATTATAAATACAGGGTTATATAAAAAATACCAAATCTGATTACAGGACGACAGAGACTTTAAAAAAACTGTGGGGAAAATTAAAGACTGCAGCCAAAACTCATAAAAAACTTTCTGTGAGCGACACTGGTCCTCCTAGTACATTTGATGACTCATTAATGGAGCTGGTAGCAGACATAATAGGTCGAGCCAGTACCGGCATACTAGGTATTGATGAAATTTTGTATATTATGGTATTGCTGTTACTGAGGAAATTATGAGTAAGTACCTAGTTACATTTATAAAAATAATAATTATAATACCAGCTGATGCCTCAATAAAAATTTTGGTATTGCCGTTTTTATATTACCCATCTGGAACTGTGAGTTTCCAGGATGGTAGAATAGTTAATGTCTAAATCACAGATTTGTCTTATTAGTTTTGGCATGAATAAGTAAAAATCATGTTTCTCAGAACTATCACTTTTGATATATTACCTCTATTCAATGTTTGTGTACATTAGAATTACCTCCTTATCTTAATATATATAAATCTCGTGTCACAATGTTTGTCCTCAATGGACTTCTAAACCACTTAACTGATTATAATAAAATTCGCACACCATGTGCAGTTCAATCCAACTTGAGAGATAGGATAGTTTAAATCTCAATTCAACTATTTTTTTAAATCCCCAAGGGCAAAACAACGTTTGCCAGGTCAGCTAGTATTGTTAATATAGATTAGTACCTATTCCTGTATAAACTGATAATCAAAAACTTTACACCAATATTTTTTTCAGTGGAAAAGAAGGAGATTGCAGATGCTTCACCACCAATTGAATATTTAGATGAAAGAATTTCCATGGAAGACTTTCCAGAAGACAAAGTTGGTAAAATTGTGTCATTTATCTCACAAATACAATAAGATATGATCTTGAAATGATTTTACATATTCACTAGCTTATTTCTTTTGGTAAAGTCAAATAATTTTTATTACTACAATTCAAAAATTTATTAATACAAAATATTTTTTTGTTCATTTTCTGAAAATGAATAGCCCGCGAAACTTCCTTTTAAATACTAAATTTCATGAAAATCGTTGGAGCAGTTTCTGAGATTCAGATTATATATTATAATATATACAATAATTGCTTGTTTAAAGATATAGGAATATATATAACTGGGCTTACCACCACGCATTTAACATAACATTAATCTTTATTTTTTTTCCGGCCTATTCCAGTAGGTACATATATTCCAGTGTTGTGTATATTTTGTTTCAGGTAATAACTATCAATGAAGATTACTCAAATAAAAAAGGAATAAATTTTAACAGAAGACCAGAAATTACTCATTCTAATGAAAGGATGGAAAAAATTAAAAACCAAAAAAAAATTAGTAACAGATTTGCAGCAGAGCAGCTGAAAGCAGAACAAGAGAAAACCAACTTGATAATGCAAGAAAAAAAACTAAGTGCAGAGCTTTATGGTGCAAAATTAGAAAATGAAAAAATTAAAAAGGAAATATTACTAACTTTATTGAAAAAAGTGATGGGTAATTTTTTTACATCCTATACCTATTTCTATATAATCCGAATCTCGGAAACGGCTCGAACGACTTTCATGAAATTTAGTATACAGGGGGTTTTCGGGGCGATAAATCGATCTAGCTAGGATACATTTTTTGAAAATGTTGAATTTACCAATAAAAAATATGACTGCTGCTGCCATCTATTGGCCAGTAGCAATACTACCGAGCGAAGCTCGGTCACCCAGATATTTGATATAATAAATATTCTAAAGTGATAATTAATGATTACAAGCTGTTTTACAGTTTTATTCTAAGACCCATTGCTAGAGCCGGAAACCACTGTTTAATCACACCATATTATTGTCTCTCCACAGTACTTCGAGTATTTTTTTGGCTTTTATTATATTATAACTCTCTTGTGCTGGGTTTCTTGGGTTTAAATAAGGTGTGAGTAGGTAGTTCTGGAACGAGAAGATAAATAAATTATAATTATTTTGCAGGACAGATTCATTTTTTTGCTATAATCCGCTACTTGAAGAGATTTTGTACAGTACATATGCAGGAACACTAACCTCATGAAACACCACACACAATTTTCTAACACTTTCTTCGACGCATGTTTCGTCCCGACACCAGGACATCCTCAGGAGATGTTGACTTCACAATGCGAAATCGTAGTATCTACGATTGTACCAAGCAAAACAAATTAATCTGTCCTGCTAATTATGGATTTCCGCTAAATTTATTTAGCGGAAATCCATTATTAGCAGGACAGGAATTAAAATTGCTAATTATGGATTCATCCATAATTAGCAATTTTAATACTTAATAATTTGTAATTTTTTACGTTAAATATATAAGTAATTAATTTGTTTCAGATGCAGACACAGATAAGGATGTGGCAAAGTTAGCTCGTCAATTTATGTTTGAATCAGAATAATATGTTATACAAAAGCTTTTGAGATGTTAGTCTGATTGAAACACATTACACTCATTATTATTGGTAGACAAATATTTTTTAAATGATAAGTTGATACATAGTTATATTAGATTAATAAATGGCATTGATCTAGATTTTAATTTTCTTTTTGTTTTAATCCGTCATACAAGATATAGTAAAAATGCTGTAAGATTTGAGGGTGCTTAGCACAAATACGTATACTTACCTTTGGTGGATATCCATTATCACCCAGTAAAATAGCTTGCCCAAATGTCCCTGACTCGAAAACTTGGCTATTTGTTTATATTGCAGAATCATGTGTTGACCCTGGCCAGCGTACTACCACATTCTGAACTTTTAAATTAGCCTCAGAGATAGTTTGGCAATTAATAGAAAAGTAACTTTTCCTATTTCACCTAAAATATTCCAAAAATATGAAATAAATATATTTATTTAAGTTATAAGTAGGTACTAAACTTTTTACATTTAGATACTGGTTATTGTATTTTGACATGGGTGCAGCCAATAGTCCCAATTACAAAAGCTTCTTAACTTTACAATAGCATTAGTTACTTCCTTAATAATGTGTGAAACTGTTGAGACATTAACACCACACCACAATTAGATTTCCAGGAAATCTTAAAAAGCTTGAGCCGTTTTATTTTAGTTTGGTAATTAACCAACCATGAGCACAGAACACTATTAGGTACCTGGGAGACTTCAACCACATGACAACAATATGGTCCACAGCTTTCCATATACTACAAGAAATTCTTGACTTACAGGGCTCCTAAAGTTAGGCATTTCCTAAGGTGATTTGGGAAAGGCCTAAGGTGTAACCTTTTTTTTCACTAGGACAAACGTAAAGTAGTTGGGCAAGAAATTAGGCGATTCCTAAATTTAATGCAAATGGGCATTAATCTCTAGCAACTCTAGTGTTTATGATGTCTCAAGTGCTATATTTATTTATAATCTCAGAGTTCAAAACCTCTTAATTATTAATTTTACTCCATATTCCTCACCACTTGACCACTTGGGTTAATTTTAAAGCCCAAATCAAATGAATCCGTTTTTTGATAACAAAAATAAATAACAATTAAAAACCTCAATATTCTTACAGTAAAATAAATATTTTAATATTTACACAATATCAAAAACTATACAATTACTTTATATTATCTTTTATTTCATGTCTTCTCAACATTCCTGTTGAATGGATACTGGTTTTTGTACCTCTGGACACCCAGCGTGACAAATGCTGAAACAGAAATAACGTTAACTGTACTAGTTTGTCTAAAAAAAGAAAAAAAGATCAAATGTAAGTTAAGTAAGAGGGTTACACACAGCTATCAAGACCTTTGCTAAAAAGTATGTATTAAAGTAAACTAAACATCTTTGCCCGTCAAAATTGAGCAAAAAATTAATTGCTGTATGGGAGACTCTTTAAATATTCACTGAAACAAAGTTTCTTTTCCGATGGTTTCTTGCCAACACTGCATACTGACTACTTAGATAATATTAAGTTAATATAAAATGGAGTTTTTTTTTAATATTTTTAGTACCTATTTGTTTTTATAACAGCAACAGATAGATTAAATCTTTATTGCACCAGACAAAGTGTGACAACAGTCTATCATGATTCATTACATAGACAGGCAATGGACAGAGAGAGAATCTTAGAAATAAGGTCTGGTTTTACTCTTTGGGTCCAGAAGTCTATAAATTGTAATAAGAGAACTAACAGAAAGAAATCTATATTCTATAACATGCATTAGTTAGTAAATGTTGTAAAATTTGTGCAATTTATCAAGAAAAAGATTATATTACACAATCATAATAATTATTTCTGGATGTTTTGATTTCACAGGTTTTTCTTACGTAAAAATGTAATTAAATGTTGTGTTACCGAATGATATCGTAGATACGACAATTTTCCCAGGTAAAGTCTTGTTTTTCCAAGCGGCATTGGCGAGATAAGCTCCGATACCAACCAGACCAACTGAGCCGACTAACCTACAGGCAGTGCAGTCTCTTGGCCGGTTTTCCACTACTGTTGGCATAGTGATTAATGATTATGGCGTTTCTTCAATACTGATTTTCGCCTTGTTTTAATTATTAGAAGTTTTCAACGCATACATTTTATGTTTATCGCCTGAAAAACTTCCAAATTCCAATCCCAAAGTTCTGCTGCGATCTTTCATCTGTCATTTGCTGCCAACTGCCAAGTGCCAAATGCCAATGTCAATATGACAATCAAGTAGGTTCTTATGAGATAACAAAGCTATGGAGGTGCGGCGCAATTCATTCATTCTACCTTAGCCTTGCGGCGCCATTATTGTCAATATTAATTATACAGTGTGTCCGGGATCGAACTAGCGATAATTTAAGGCAGTGGTCTATGGCTGTTCTATGTCCTGTCTACTTGTTTGACTGTATCATGCGCAGGGGCAGTCGACTCGCTAACACCTACCGAAATACCTACAGGGGTCAGAGTTGGGTTGCCAGCTTCAGAGCGAGACCTAAATTCAGCGATAATTTTGGTTATTTTTATACTGGCAACTAATGTTTACCTGTCAATAACAACAGATTTTTTTTTAGTCACAAGAAAAATGTCTGCTCGTGATGTGTGTTGCTTTAACTTTTGTTAACCTAACCTCTTGCCAGTGTTATATTTTCTTGTGACTGTGATCTTGTAGTGTTTTCCTCGCCACTTACGACGTTGAGTAGAGCCTAGGTTCCTCCGTCCGTTTGTGACAATCACCCAAACACTCGAGTGTTGTATACGAGATAGGACTCATAAAATAAAGTTTCAAACATGAAGGAGAATCAAAGGAAATGTTTTAAGTGTGGTTCTTCGCCTGCCGATGACTCCGAAACAAAATTATTTAGGTTTCCAAAGCCCGGTTCGACGAATATTCTCCGGTAAGTGCATCTAGAACTACCTCATGATTTGTTGTTATAATATGTAATCATTTATCATGTACTAGCTGTTCGCCGCGGCTCGTCCCGCATTAATTTTGGTTTATACAAATCCCATGGGTATCGTGGATTTCCCCGGGATTAAAAGTGTTCCCGTTCCGCTTACTTTTCTAAACGTCATACCTACTTTTAAAGAAATTATAAAAACTTTCAAATAAAATTAAACTCTAGCTATATATTGCAATAGCGAGTTTTGGTTTTTTCGAACTCCTATGTATTTTTCGGGATAAAAAGTAGCCTATGTTCTATCCCAAGCTCTAGTGATAGGGATAGGGATTAGATATACCCACCCCGCACCATCACCGTTTGTGATAGTATTTGGTCTTGTATAACTTGATTTACTTATTTATTTCAGTTGTGAATTATGGGCTAAATATTGTTGCCCAGACAAGCCATGGTCCAGTACAGACTTCCAGTTTAAACTGTACTCCGAACATAGAATGCTATGTCATCGACATTTTAAGGAAACAGCATTTGTGGACTTCCCATCAAAAAAATTGAGACGCTTTGCCTCTCCAGATGAGGTAAGTTTAAGCCTTGCATACTTTATTTCTTTTTATTGGCCAATAGTGTTAATTTTTACATTGTTTTACTATGATACCATTCATCATCATCTCATCTCAACCCCTTTTTATGTCCCACTGCTGGGCACGGGTCTCCTCTCAGACTGAGAGGGGTTTGGCTTTGGGTATGATACCATAATTACACTGAAATATACTTATTGAGCAAGCTCACTAAGGAAAGCGTCTTTGCTGCCATCTTTCTGGGAAAATTTGCTTTCCTCACACAGTTTTATCTCCTCATTTTTAGAGCAGTGAGCACAATAGCTCATTATTAAACAAGGCAGTAAATTGTTTGACTTTTAGATTTGCAAGGCCTACTTTTTACAGAACTAGTAATTTTTATGTATTTAATGGCACTGTCAGCCAGCTAAATAAATTTGAGAGTATGACTAACCAATGAAAATGTACTACTACATGTATGCATAATAAGTATATAACTTATTTACAGGATACTACCACACTGTTTGTGCCAAATGAGCCTGTGGCTGGGCCGTCACAACCTCTCTCTGATATTACAAATAAAAATTGTCCCTCAACAGTAGAGAACATTGCCGAAGATATTAAGAGTTCCAACATCATTGCATCATTGGAGGATGAAAATTTCTTAAAGTGCAAGAAATATTTGTCAAAAATTTGTCTCCTGAAAAGGCAATTGAAAAGATTAAAAAACAAACAATATTTGCACAAATTAAGCACAAATGATGCTGTAAAAAAATTATCAGATAAAATAAGCCCGACTTTTGCATTATTATTGCAAGCACAAATCAGAAATTTTAAAAAGAGTGCTAAGGGCCGGAGATGGACAAATGAGGACAAAATTAGTGCTTTAAGACTGTATAAAAGGTCTCCAACATGTTACAGATTGTTAAGGCGCTTATATTGCCTTCCAGCACCTACAACATTGAAAGCAGTGCTAAAAAAGTTTAAACTTAATGTTGGCATTAATAAAAAAATATTTCAAATGATTGGCAATTCTATTGCTACTGAAAAAACAGTAAACAATAATTTCACTTTGATGTTTGATGAGATGGCATTAAAAAAAAATATACAATACAATGCGAGTGAAGATTCAATTGAAGGATTTCAAGACCACGGTATACAGGGCAGAACAGCACAGCCAGTAGCATATGCACTTGTTTTTATGATTGCCGGAATCAGAAAAAAAATAAAACAACCAATAGCATATTATTTATCTGGTTCATCAGTCAGTGCTGATAGATTAGCAGTTATAATCAAAGAGGTAAGATAACTTAATGTATACATACTTACTAGAGCCAAAGGGTGAATGTAATTAATTATTTATCGAAGATAAATTTGCAGTATATCGAGATAAATCTTAAAAAAAATAAGCAACATATGGTCAGACATATACCTGATGGTATATCTGACTGTATATTAGTTATTTTTTATGATATTCAGCTTGTTTCTTATATGCTAGGCACTTCTAAGTTTACTTGACTTGACATCCAGTTATGGATTAATACAGAAATTGTAAAATAAATAATGTAACACTGACTATAATTTATATAGAAATGTGACCTCCATAACATATTCTTAGAAGTAAAAACTAACGGGTTGTCCACAGCACGCATCTTACTAAAATAAGTATTCATAAGAGCCGACAAATAAGGCTTAGGTACATTAAATAAATAATTTGAGTTTGAGTTTATAAGTATTTTATAAAAGATATAATTTTCAATATTTAGTGCTGTATCAAAAATCAAAGTTATATTTCTATCTTTTCCAGGTTTTAAAAGAGTGTTATGAACATGGAATTAATATAGCTGCGACAGTATGTGACATGAATGCAGTGAACAGGAGGGCTTTAAATATTTTAGGAGCCACTTCTAGCTGTCCACAATTTGAAGTCAATAATAAAAAGATTTTTTCACTTTTTGACCCTCCACACTTGATAAAGTGCTTTAGAAATTTATTTTTAAAATATGACATAGAATGCTCTACAAATATAACATCAGTTGACGGAACCCAAGGAACAGGTAAATATTGCATTTGTACAACAACTATATTTTAATACATAGAAACTTATTTAGTGAGACTATTCTTTGTTTTCTTGATGATAGTAGTAATGGTAAAATTATATACTTTTTGTTCCAGGTGTAGCTAAATGGAGTCATATTGCTCAATTCTATGAATTAGACAACTCTAATCCCAATTTTGTATTTGCTCCCTCTCTGAAACATGAACATTTAAACCCGAATACCAAGCAAAAGATGAGGGTTAAACTAGCTGTACAAGTTTTAAGCCACACAGTTGCTGCTGGCATGTATGCTAAAATAGCACAAGGTATCTTGGTTGATTTTATTTATTAATGCATGTTACTAGATACTTATATTAAAGTAGCCAAATGGCAAAAATAGAAACATGAGAATTATAGATATTTCAATCCATGTCAGAGTGGGGTGTGCCGTCGTGGATTGAAATATCTATATATCCTGCTAATCCTGCTATCTAAATATCAGAGCCATTTTGTTTGATTTTGCAGATGTCTGAAAAGTGTTGTCAATTATGATTTCATTAGTGTTTGAGTACTCTGACACTGTCAATTTATGAAAATAATATATCTTATTCTATTACAGGACATTTAACTGCAGATGCTGCTGTTACAGCAGATCTTATCTCGAAAATGGATAAGCTGTTTGACACATTGAACAGTGACACTGTGGATCTGCGAAGAGGAAAGCCGTATGCAACCAATATAAAGCAGTCATCCCCACATTTAAAGTTTATACGGGAGATGAAATCTTTTTTACAGTCCATTAAGTTTATTGGCTCTCAGCAGACACCACCATCACAAATAGGTTGGCTGTGGACACTTAATGCTGTTGAAATGTTGTGGGAGAGCTTGTGCGGGACCCATAAGTCTATTAAAAGTCTAGCAACTCGAAGGTTGAACCAAGACCCATTGGAAAATTTATTTGGGTCCATTCGAAATAATTGTGGCTCAAACTGTAACCCGACAACTGGGCAATTTGTTGCTGGCTTGAAAACTTCCATACTCAATAATCTAGCTCACATGGGTGGTGGGAACTGTGAGGTTGACGATAATGAGACCATCATTGATAATTTTAAGTTGCTTCTCCAAAATCAAGACTCTGTTGTTGAAACCGAAAATAATGAGGATAGTTTAAACTCCTCCACGGTCAATCAAGATAACGTTCATCAAGAAGTCTTAGAAGAAAGTGGAGAAATACAAGCTTGTGCGTATGTGTGTGGATTTCTTCTAAAAAATTACAAGACAAACTGTGAAAGCTGTTCTTCGTTATTAATAGCTAGGGAAAGAACTAGCATGCATTCCTTTACTCAATTCAAAGAGTACAAAGATTATCAAGAATCCCTACATTATGCAACCAAAAAATTTGTCATATGTGTAGAATTTTGTGCGACATATATAAACAGCTATTTATCAACAAATGCTTATAAGAAGGGCATAATGAAAGACATATCGACAACTTTAAAAAACTCTGAACATTTTAACTTTTTAAATGGTTGCCCAGAGCATAAAGACTATAATATAAACTATATAACCAAAAGTGTTTTTCACATTACAGTTAAAAGGTTTTGTACAAAAAAAAATAGATCTTTTTCCGAAGAATCCAACACTACCGCACTAAAAAAAAAAATTAAGATATTGTCGCATATGTAGAATATTTTGTATAGGTTGGTTGAACGTGGATGGGGCACAAATTATAGAACACTGTGAACCTCTTGAGTAGGCAAATTAAGATTGTTACTCATTTGGTTAATTGTTTGGCCTGTATATATCAAAATATACAGGCCAAACAATTAACCAAATCTCTAAAAAATTCCAGTAGATATGAAAAATTACTAAAATTGTATTGAAATTAAACTTTTGGCTATTGAATTTTATTCTTAGTATAATTATTATTTTATTGCATACCTAGCTGATTTTGTATTGTAAAATCATAGTCAAATCTAGTTATACCCAAGCTCTACTGTTATGAACCTAAGTCTATACCTAAGAACTATTAATTTATGTTCTAGGTACTATAAACATTATCTTTCAAGTTAGTTTAGACAAATAGTACACACTCACGCATACTGTTATGTTATATAATTACATACAAAAAGGAATATTTATAAGGAATGTTGCACTTTATATGTTACGATTTATTATTGTATATGAAACTGTCTCTTATTAATAATTATGATTGTAATTAGCTAATTATTATTCAAATAATTCCTATGCTGATGATTTTAGTGTACTTATATTAAAATTCTATATAATTTATAATAAAGTAATCCTGACTATTTACCAAAATTAACTTTTTATTTTTGAATTATCCCTTTGGTTGTTTGTCCATCAAAGCCGAGCTGGAAAATTGTAACCCGTGATATTGCACGTATTTTATAAAGTGCATTTTAAAATATTGGTTTCAATTTTCCAGCTTGGGCTTTGATGGACAAGTAACCATAAAATAATTGCCTGTAAATGGATGAGGTTTTGAAATCCCCGCTTAATTTTAAATTTCCCGCTTTAATTCGTTTTGTGAATTTCTTAGTGGGTCTGCAACAGATGGCGCTCGTTTTATGCCAATTAATTTGTTTGCACTTGATATTCTTCTCCGCCAGGAGTATATTGTGTTCTGTGATCATGCGTTATGATTTCCGTCTTCCGAATTCAAAGAAGACGCGGGAAATACAACAGTCTACAGCTTTAAATACTTGCCTACTGACCTATAGCTTATAGAGAGCTTATAATATAGAGCTTGGTTTGACGTAGTCTGATAAAGCTGTAGTCTGGCAAATTAGTTTCATCGATGTTCATAGACCATCTAGTGGTGGTTCTCCACACAGACCAGGGAATTACTTTATATTATGTTCTCCAGGTCTACTTTAGTCTAACTGACCAAAGTCTACCAAACAGGTCAATTGCGCGTGCGAGAACATGAGGTTTTCTCACAATGTTTCAACGCTTTGAAAACTTAGAGTTATTATAGACTCTTTCTTATTCTCTATAGGTACCTAACTATTGAGAATCCCGATCAAAAATCTCAGGAGTCCCACCCCGCCGTACAGCAGACTTCTGAGAAGGTTTATCTCGTCTTTGTCGTCTTCCTTTCAGCCGATGGACGTCCACTGCTGGACATAGGCCTCCTGAAATGACTGCCAAACACCACGATCTTGCGCCGGCTGTCCCCGGCGACTCACTGCGAGTTCTTTATGTCGTCCGTCCATCTGGTGAGGGATCTGTCGGCGATGCGCCTCTCGGTGCGTGGCACACCTAAGGTGTGACCCGCCCATTGCCACTTCAGTATTGCGACACGTTGAGCTATGTCGGTCACTTTGGTTCTTTTAAGGATCTCCTCATTTCTGATTCGACTGTGCGAAGATACTCCTAGCATAGCTCTCTCCTTTGCTCGCTGAGTAACCCTGGGTCTTCTTATACCTACGTCTCTCTTACATCCTCTATTTTTAGCATACATTTAGACCAATGTGAAAAATGGTTCTGAATTATGCAGCCCGGAGGTGAGCCAACGTTTTGAAGAGCAAACGAGCTTAAAATTTTTTAAGGAAGATTATTTAAACATTTATATTTCTTTTATAAGTCTTTTCCCTAGTAAACTAATCAAAACATAGACTCTTTACCTACCTACTGTAAAACCAACCTGTCAACCAAATGAATGGAGCATGCCTCATAGAATATTCATAGCTTGTTAAAGTATAAGTAAGTCGCCAGTTGAATCAACCTCGTTCGTCTTACACGTCGAGCCAGCTCGTTAAGACGAAAATAGTTCATTTCGCCAGGGTTTTAAATTATTCTATTAAGATCCGAATAATTTCGGCCCATGTAGAGATCCTATAGTGATTTAGCATTCCGGCGGCAGTAACTTACTGTTATCTACGGAAATGAGCAGCTGATGCTAAAATAATAAGTTTTCAATGCACATATTGTTTCACAAAATTCAGGGTTGCACACAATGCATGCCTATACTACCATACTAGTAGGAAGCGTCGTAGCGCGGGAAACATTTGGCCCGCATGCTGTCTTCCCCCTATTTGCCATCCAACATTCGCCATACATTTTCAATGGAAAAACCCCGCCATATTAGCTTTTTTTTCTAGCCATCAAATAGATCTTCGGGTCTTGATCACTTCTTGTCAAGAAACCACTGTTCCATTATTTATACTTTCCGAGATATCAACGAAATTCGAATGGCAGCCATTTTGAATCCGCCATTTTGAACTTATTTTCAGCTCACTGCCAATTGCATGACGTTCGAATGATATTTGATCGAGCACCCCCCACCTATCTTCAATACCTTTTTTTATAGTGATTTGTGGGAATGGGGCTTGATAATACGGAACCCTCAGTGCGCCCGACTCGCACTTGACCAATTTTTTTCTACGAGTTTCTAGAGTTAAATCCATTGTTTATCCGCCCCTTGAATAACCTCGTGTTATAGTTTGGACTTTTGAGGGAACACTGTTGCTGGTAGGTTGTTTCAGAGTTTGCATGTGCGTCGAAAGAAAGATCTGGCATATCGGGCGGTCATGGATTGCCAGCAATCCAGATGGAAAAGATGGAACACGTTTCTACGTCGTAGTGTATTATAGAGAAAGTGGAAGGAGAATCACTTCAAACAGCTCTTCAGAGCACTCCCCATTGAACAACCGATAGAACACACATAGATAGCTAACGTCTCTACGGTGCTAAGACGTCTATTGCTAAGAATCCACAGTCCATCTGTCCGTTTGTCCGTCTGTCCGTCTGTCACCAGGCTGTATCTCTCGAACCGTGATAAATAGGTATAGTTTTCTCATAAGTAAGTATTTCTGTTTCTGCTTAGCAAAAAAATCCTAAAAAACAGAATTAATTAAAAATACGTGATTTTTTTCTATTTTTATAGATAATGTGGTAGGTACGGAATCCTTCATGCGCTAGTCCGACCCGCACTTGGTCGGTTTTTTAATACTTTTTAGGTACGGAATCCTAAAACAGAAATACTACACAAGTACACACGGGCATTTGATATATTAGATTATTATTAGGGCAAATTGGTACATACAAAGTTAAAGTCTGCTGTCGACTTGTTTTCATTTTCAGTTATCTCAAAGTTTCAGACGCTTCGTGAGCTAAGCAGCGGTTAAAATATACGTCGAGAGCACGAGAGTCTGTCGTTTACCGAGGTCCATAAGAGTCCTGTGACCTACGATGCCTCCATACATTCGAAATACCAAATCATTTGTAATTCGTGCATATTTCGATCACGTTGTGGTGTTATTCAGGTTCATATAGGAATAATCTATGCTCCTGGCCATATTTGGTTCGGAAATACTTCTCTAAAAAGAAATATACTTAAATAAATTTTGATCAAAATTGTTATAACTTCGGTCGTGTTCCGTAATACCAAAAATTATTAATGGAAACCTGTAACTTATTAACTGGTGTTTTTCTTTAGCTGGACAGTAAAAACTGTGCTCCTGAACTAATGCGACGTGAGTTAGTGTTGTTTTTATTCCAAAACAAATGAGCAGAAAACATGTCCTACTTGACGCAAAAATAAGCAAATCGAAATTCATTTATATTTCGTTTTAGAGAAGTGTTTCCGAACCAAATATGGCCAGGAGCATAGATTATTATAACTTTATGAACCCGAATAACATCACAACATGATCGAAATATGCACGAATTACAAACGATTTTGGTATTACGAATGTATGGAGAAATCCTAGGTCAGAGCATTCATAAACAGAATACATCCATGATCTGATCCGCGGGCCGCGGCAGTCTGGCGTTGACACTCGTGCGGTAAAGTACCCATTACCCCACATCCGGCTGATGACTGTAACGTGATGTTTACAAATATGCCGCGCGGAAAACGTGTGTTTGTAGCACCGATTTATATTGTGTTTGTAGCATAGCCCGAAAAAACGCCAATACTTTTTTAATAAAGAACATAGTTAAAATGGCTAGAAGTAGTTAGACATACCAATATTGCCAATACTTAAAGTTTTAGAAAGTATTTAAGTAGAACTTTAAGAAAGGAAATAGGTACTAGTAAGACCCTATTTCAGATTTTTCAGTGATGTGTTTGTGAGTGTTTAATATAAGTTAAAATAATGTAAAAGAGAGTTTGGAAACAAGTTTTTTATTTTTTATTTTAAAGGTAAGTGCGGCTTGTGGCAATTAAATAATGTATTACACTTTTAAGTGTAGCACTTAATAACTAATTAATTATTTTTACTTATTATTTTAATTAGCAGAATGCAATTTGCTTAATTTTTTTAGGCAAGTAAGTAGCACGAAATTTACATTATCCGAAGAACGAGGTTTTTCATTTTGAGGGCATTTTCCTTTTTGGTGAAAATCCTACCTATCAATAGAACTAATAACCGCTAGAACAGAGTACCTTTGAATAATTGAAAGCGGGCGTTATTTTGCGAAAATCCATAATAAGTAGGACTGATTAATTTATTTTGCTATAATCCGCTACTTGAAAAAATTCTGTATGGTAGATTCTATCTCTAAGATTTTGCATTGTGAAGAAAGTATTGGAAAATTGTGCGTGGTGTTTCATGTGGGCAATGTTCCTGCATATTGTACCTAAGTACTATACCTAAAATAATTTGATCAAGCGCTAGTCAAGTTCTACCCACCAAAAACATTCTGTAAAAAACTAGCCAAAGTCAAAATGGAGCTGCTTGTTTATCTCTAAAAAGTACTGAAATCTAGACAAAGTCGTGCCAAGTCTAAGGTTCCTTACTGCGATTTCTTTATTATTATAGTTAATGTTGCGTGACTTGGCCGTTGAAGGGTACACAAGGGTTCAAACCAGGTGCTCCATGACACCATTGCACCAATCTGTCGCCAGAATTCATCGTCAATGAGTAGCGGTTCTTGGTCTTCAACGGCCAAGTCACACAACATTAACTATAATAATAAAGAAATCGCAGTAAGGAACCTTAGACTTGGCACGACTTTGTCTAGATTTCAGTACTTTTTAGAGATAAACAAGCAGCTCCATTTTGACTTTGGCTAGTTTTTTACAGAATGTTTTTGGTGGGATTTCACTTCTTTTTGTAGAAACTTCAAAATTTTTGTTTTAAAGTCGAGGATAAAGAAAATAACGGGCACGGCCGTACCATCTTTTTCTGTAATGGTAATAATAATCATAAAATTCCTAACCTATTCAAATCTTCGAATTGTTATAATAAGTAAGCTAATTAACCTTAGCAAACCTCAGTCCTCACGAAATAATAATAAGCGAAAAATTAACTAACGAAATGCAAAGTAAAATAATATAATCCCTCCTAATCCCTAGCAAAAATTTTCAAGTGCAGCAGAAGAATGTCGTAAACGACTGTATCGCGGCCGGTTGCCACTTCGCCATATACGGTTATCGGAAAAACAAACTTATGCGCGTTTTAAAATACAGTCAGCGCCATCTAGCGACGTGTCCGGGATCACTGCCACACTTAGTCCAACGCTATTTTGACCAAATTTTAAGCGAAATTAATATTTTAGTGTAATTTGTTTATTACTGTATAATTTAATAATTTGTGTATAGGTACTGTTCGAGTAGAATAAAGTTAATCGTTCGACTATTTCTTCTTGTAAACTTGTAAGTAATAAGTATAAAAGCCAGTCTAGTCTTATCCAGAGTTTTCCATTAATTTTATTTATATGCGTAATAAAAGCAGAAGGGGAGGCATTTGCCCAGCCGTGGGAAGCTATAGGCTAAATTAAATTACATTAGATGTGTCCCACTACGCTGGATTTTTGCAATGATAGTCGATTTTTCGATATTTTTATGTACCAATAGAAGAACCATATCTCCAATACAGCTGAGACCAGCTGAGGGTTCTTCATCAGATACTTCAGACCTGTCCGTTTTTCTAGATACATTAACTGCATAAATAACTTTGTAATCTCATATAATTTATATGGAATTACAAAGTTATTAATGCAGTGATCACCAGGTACTCCAGATCTTCGATTATCCTAGTTTTTATAGTTTTCCCTTTATGTGGCCATTAAACCCTAACTCTGTACCAAATTTCAGCTCTCTGAGTTTATGGGAAGTACTAGTTCTATTTTGATGATCATGAGTGAGTCAGTCAGTCAGTCAGTGTCGAAAATGCGAAACTTTGCTTTCGCATAACTTCGGAACTATATGACCTACAGACTTGAAATTTTGGGTTTTAAGTATGTGATTATAGCTTACTGGATAGCGAAAATTTCAGCGTTCTGGTCTTATCCGGAGGTTCTCAAATAGTAGCCCGAAAATGCGGCGAAATGGTTCCTGTAAAGATGGTACGGCAGTTTTGCTTCGCGCTTTGACTTTGGCGGGGGCACTGCCGTGCCCCCTGATGTCAAGTCCGATCATCGCACTGATTGCCCTCAGGGGACGCTTCGAAAGTTCGAACTCTGCTACTAGACACGGTGTCCACTCGAATAGATACTAAGTATCTACCCTATTCGATGCAATCAAACAGGCTAGATTCCATCTTACAATACCTTTGACTAAACTATTTAACCAAATAATACAATCAGGAATCGCTCCTAGGCAATGGTCGGAATCTACAATCATTCTTCTGTACAAAAAAGGAAACCCGCATAACATTGGTAATTACCGCCCAATTAGTTTATTACCATGCCTGTACAAGCTTTTTGCCTCAATCCTGGAAAGAAGGATGAAAGAAATTATAGAGTCTACGCAGCCAATCGAGCAAGCGGGCTTTAGGTCTGGTTACTCTACAATTGACAATATTCAAGCGGTCGAATTATTGATTGAAAAATTTCAAGAGTTCCGAAAACCTCTCTACATAGCTTTTATCGATTACCAAAAAGCTTTTGACAGCTTAAGATACGAAGCGATATGGAAGGCTCTACGGGATCTTAACATAGATCAAGACTATACTAGAATCCTGAAATATATCTACATGAACAGTACAAGCAGGATCCGGCTGGAATCTTTAGGTCCACCATTCCCCATAAATCGGGGAGTAAAACAGGGAGATCCTTTATCCCCGAAAATTTTCATAGCGGTTCTAGAGTCAACTCTAAAAACGTTGCAATGGGAAAGACACGGCATTTATGTACAAGGTAAATACTTAAACCATCTTAGATTTGCCGACGATATAGCCATTTTTGCCGAAAACAGCACTCAATTGCAGATTATGATGGACTCACTGTGTAAAGCCAGCAGAAAAGTAGGCCTTGAAATAAATTTTAACAAAACTAAAATAATGACTAACCATTCAGATAATCCAATTGTAATAGAAAACACACAGATAGAATATGTTAAGCATTACATATATCTAGGAAAACAAATATCATTCCAAAAAAATAATAACGAGGAAGAAATACTAAGAAGAATAAAAATTTCATGGAACAAATTCTGGAGTATGAAGGAAGTATTGAAGAGCAAAATGCCAATGAAACTTAAAAGTAAAATAATGAACTCTTGCATACTACCTACTTTAACATATGGTTGCCAAACCTGGAAGTTCACTAACAAAGCGATAGGTCTGATAAGGACTTGTCAGAGAGCGATGGAACGTAGCATCACAAATGTCAGAAAAATCCACAAAATACGTCACTCTCACATAAGACAGCAGACCAAAGTAACCGACGCCCTATCTTATGCTTTTAATTCCAAATGGAAGTGGGCCGGCCATGTGGCTAGGCTCACTGACGACCGTTGGACATTAAGACTGATGAAATGGCCAGGTCCAAAAGGCACTCGGGCAAAAGGAAGACCTTATAGTCGGTGGGAGGACGATATCAAAAAAGGTGTAGGAACTAACTGGATTACGATAGCCAAGGACAGACAGCGCTGGCAGTCTCTGGGGGAGGCCTTGACCCGCAAGGGGTTTTCCGACGATTAGTGTTTAAATCTTATTTTTAACATTCTTTTTATTTTAAATTCCACCTTAATATCTAACACTAGATTAAAAGATGTATCAATAATTGTAAGTTTGTTTTCGGAAAAATAAAAGGCTTTTTTATTTTTATTTTTATTTTTTATTATTATTTATTTATATCTACCCTATTTGATGATAAGGAAGAAAGTTTTTACTGATGAGCCTCAGAGTTAAGAAGTCGAACTAGGAACAAAGATTCAGAGAAATCAATTTGTAGTGAATTAAAAGACGACGCTTCGAGAAAACGCAAAGAACATAGAGCGATCGGTTCTCAAAATCGCAAGGTAACTGGACCATCACTGGAAGGTTGTTCCTGTCCTGCAAATCCGAATTTAAATAATTTGGAATACGTAGACCGTATACCTATGTGATCACCAATGTAGATACTTTCAATTTCTAAGGTTCATCAGAGTTCAGACCTCCGAGGCTCCGCCAACCTTTTATGTCGTTCAAACCTAAAACTAAATAAGTATCACTTCCTTAGCGGTAAAGTAAACAATCGCGAGGAAAACAGCTGTTTTAAGCCTGCCAACCCGCACTTGGACAGCATGGTGCCCAAATCCCTCTCATTCTAAGAAAAGACTGTGTCGGTTAGAGCCTTGTCTGTGGGCAACCATAAGGAAGTTGTACATTCTTTAATACGCAATAGAGCCAGTTTCACTTCCCAACGTAATTTAATGATACCGGTAGATACTTAGAAGTTAAATAGATAAATTGTATAATTCAAATCCTGCTATAATGCTGTTATAAAAACTAGCTCAATTAGTTTTTAAGAGCCAACGTAAAATCGTGTTAAAAAAGTAGACACAGCTTCTTCTCAATGCAGGGCGCGTTGCATCTCGCGTAAACTTAGTTTAAAGTCGACTAATAGTTATCAACATATTTTACATCATACTTTAATTGTTATTATTTACAAACATACATTTCGTATGCAAGGTAGGGAAGGTAGGTATATCACCAATTGACTTACTCTTAGGGCGCCTTTAAATTAGCCGCAAAGTGAAGCGCGGCGGAAGCGCGGCTGCAGTGCTACAGACGCGCTTCCGCCGCGCTGCTGACACTAGTTTTGAGAATTGTAGTGTTGTACATAGTTTCACTCCCTAATGAAATATTAAATTTACCCCTAAATAAGTTCAAAGTCGCTGTAAAACGAAAGCTTACTAATAAAGCTTATACTTATTATAGTATTAAGGATTACTTACATGAATCAAATCCTTGGGAATGAATGAACTGCTGTAATTATACTAGCTCAATTAGTTTTAAGAGCCTTTGTGAAGTGGTGATAACAGAAAACAAAACCCGGCTGAGTTTGTTGTGGGCTTCTTCTCAGTGCAGGGCGCGTTGGAACCCTCGTAACCTTAATTTTAAGTCGACTTGGAGTTATCGCCGTACAAATGTGACAAATATCATATTGACCTATTACAAGAGCCTGTATATTAGGCCTATGTGAAATAAAAATAATTTGAATTTGAATTTTGAATTTTGATGGACTCTGACGAAAAAACGCTGCTCGATTTGTACAAAAAAATACATGCGCGCAGCACTAGTCTGCAGCGCTGCGGCTTGGCTGCGATCGCTTACATAGGTTTTTCAAAGTAGCGCGGCTGTAGCGCTGCAGACGCGCTTTCGCCACGCTTCACTTTGCGACTTATTTGAAGGCGCCCTTACTACTCGACAAGAATGACAATAGTGAGTATCAACGGCGGGTCGGCGTGCTGTGTGCGGTGTGCCCTACATTCACATCTTCACCTTGATCTAGCTCAAGAGCCTTTGGAATAAGAAACTAAAACTAAATATACCTAAGTATTCTACGTTACCTACGTAGGTACTATATTTCTTTTTCTGATAACAAAATTCTCAAGTCACAGTGCGACTTTCGTTTGTATCCAAACTCCGCTGAAACGGCTAGACCGATTTTAAAGTAAATTGGCTACGTTCGATTGGTTTGAATTATTTTTCATACCTTTAAATAGCATAACAACATTTGCCCGGTCTATTCTAAAGGCCAGATTTTTTTTGTCTACGGTTTTTGGAACTCTACTTTTAACTCTGAAGTACCTAAGTATAAGCTCCTAATAATACTTTTTTTATATAGATACTAGCTGACCTGGCAAACGTTGTTTTGCCCTTAAGGATATAAAAAATAGATAAATTGAGATTTAAGCTATCCTATCTTTTAAGTTAGAGCAAACTGCACCCTGTGTGCGAATTTTATTAAAATCGGTTAAGTGGTTTAGGAGTCCATTGAGGACAAACATTGTGACACGAGATTTATATATATTAGGTTAGTTAGGTCTGGTTAGTATAGTTAGCGATCACCGCCGCCCATGGACATTTGCAGCACCAGAGTAACTGCAAATGCAAAACTTCTGTAACATTTCTTTGTTTAAGAGAAACATATCAGTAGTAGGCATAAGATGCTCATCTTAATTTTTGCTAGGTAGCATTAGGTACACACCCTTCCTTAATGAATAATATCTATTATAGTCAGGAATTAGTGAGTGTGCCAGAAGATAACCGAAATGAAGCTATTATTACGGGTATACGTATTTCTATAATCCAGTTATGAAGAGGAAATAATTCTACATCCGTAAATCCGGCTTCCGCTATTTGGGAGTGACCCCCGCTAGTATTGTTGTACGAGTAATAGGGTTGTCGACCACTATAATTACTTTGTGTAATTGTAATTTTTTTTATATAATATTAAGTATAAAAGTACTTTTAGACACTTGTGTCACAGTGTGGCAAAACAAGGTTTGCTGGATCAGCTAGTCTAATATAATATATTCTCATGTCAAAAATTCTCGTGTGTGTAACCAAACTCCTCCGAAAAACGTCTTGACCGATTTTTATGATATTTTTGTTTACTTTCGGTAAGTAGGTCTGAGAATCTATATATATAAAAGAAGAAACTGACTGACTAACTGACTGACTGACTCACTGACATATCAACGCACAGCCCAAACCGCAGGGTCTAGAGACTCCAAATTTGGCACACATGTTTCTTGTGAGGTCTAGGGGAGCACTAAGAAAGGATTTTTCAAAATTCACCCTCTAAGGGGGTGAAACGGGGGTCCGAAGTTTGGATTTTATCACGTTAAAATACGTCTTTACGCCACAACTACTGTACCGATTTGGCTCAAATTTGGAATGGAGGTATATTATATCTTGCATTATTACATAGGCTACTTTTCATCTCGAAAAGATTCATAGTTCCCGTGGGATAAGTTAAAAACCGAAATTCACGCGGAAAAAAAATCTCACGCCGCAAGTACACAACCGATTTGGATGAAATTTGGAATGGCGATAGATTATATCCTGGGTTAATAAATAGGGTACTTTTTATCCCGAAAAAATCCATGGGTTTTGCAGGAGAAGGGAAAAACAGATATTCACGCGGGAAAAATACTACTTCCCGCCGTAATTACTGAACTGATATGGCTGAAATTATGAATAAAGATAGATTATATATTGGATTAATAAGAAGGCTACTTTTCATCGTGAAAAAATTCATGGTTCCCGTGGGATTAGTAAAAAACCGAAATTAACGCGGAAAAAAAAATCCTCATGCCGCAAGTGCACAACCGATTTGGCTGGAATTTGGAACGGAGATAAATTATATCCTGGGTTAAAAAATAGGCTAATTTTTATCCCGGAAAAATCCATGGATATTGCAGGAAAAAGAAAAACAGATATTCATACGCGAAAAATACTACTTCACGCCGTAATTACTGAACTGATATGGCTGGAATTCGGAATAAAGATAGATTGTATCCTGGATCAATATAAAGGCTACTTTACATCCCGGAAAAATCCATGGTTTCCGCGGGAAACCTGAAACATTGATGTTCACACGCGAGAAATACTACTTTACACTGTAATTACTGAACTGATATGACTGAAATTCGGAAAAGAGATAGATTTTATCCTGGATTAATACAAAGGCTACTTTTCATCCCGGAAAATTTCATGGTTTCTATGATTATAGTGAAAAACAGAAATCCACGCGGGGAAAATATTCCTTCACACCGTAATTACTGAAATTTGCCTGAAATTTGGAATGCAGATTATACCCTAGAATCAACTACTTTTTTCTCGGGAAAATAGGGAAAAACAGATATTCATGCGGGAGAAAATTTATTCCTTCACGCAAAATTACTGAAAAATTTTCGTTTAAAGTTGAAATGAAGATTGATTTCATGTAAAAATTAACACAAAGGGTACTTTTTATTCCGGAAAATGGATGGTGTCCGTAGAATAGTTGAAACTAAAATTTACGCGTGCGAAGCCGCGGGTATCTGCTAGTAGGCCTATAGGTATTTTGTTAGGTTAGGAATTTTTGTATATAGTGTTTAGCTGAAAATAGGCTAATATGCAGATTAATTTTAAATACTTACAGTATGGCGTACGAGAAAGAAACGTATATCGTATAAATATAACAGTAATTTGCTTGGGCAGTTTAGTTTTCCCACAGCCCCATACAAGTCACAATTCAATTTGCATTGTGGTGAAAAGGCTGTTTTTTAAGCCCGCATCATGGAGCTAAGGTTTCGATAAACTATTGCTTGAGGTAGAGTAGGTACCTGATAAGGTTTTTAAGTACCGTAAGATTTTATTACCTAGCTAGGGGTCAGCTGAGGGTCAGCCCTACTGAAGCACTAAGAGTAAGTGCTTAGTTTCCGTTACGTACGAGTAGTACCCGAGGGACTTCCACGAAAACTGTAATGTATGAGAAAAGTGTCATTTGGCTAGCATGATACTGATCGCGATAAAAATCGAACTGAACCATGATTGTTTAAAAATCATAATTCCATTTTCACCACTGCCGCTCGTCTTATCTATCTCTTGTCCTTTCTCTCCTTTATCTTTTCTTCCATTAAATGTTGCACGGTATACCTATCCTAATTTTTCTACTAAGAGGGTTACAAGATTTCCCACAGAAATGTCTGCTCTTGCGATCTTTTCTAGAGCGAAACGTGGGCACTTGGGCAGCTATGGAAAATATTCTCTGTTATCGTTGGGTACCGCACTCAGCTGATCTGTTTATGAGAATGAGTCACTAGGTTAGATACAGTGTAGACTGTAGTGTTTGCGTGTGTACCCAGAGTGATTAAACTGGTTGTACAAGTACGTACATATTTAATTGTCGTGTGAAGCTACTCTTCAGGGGAATCCCGAGCTACGAGCTTGACCCGTTATCATCGTATTACGGAATCTGCGAACGAACTCGATTTAGTCATCAACTCATTACGTCATTATTCAACGTACCTATTTATACGGTTCTTTACTTAAAAGCTGATAACTACTTTTTCTTCACTTTTTTTTTAGGTATATGGAGGAACATGTTTTCTACGCCGGAGTGTACGCATAGAGAAAGTAGCAGGTTATTTACAATTAATTTACCTAATATGACAATTGACAAAACAATATTCATACCTTACTCCTAATTTAATTTACAAATTAGCTAATCCAAGAAACTTTGTTTTGCCATAAATAAATTATTTCTCTATAATATTTATATAAATATTAATATAAGTTATTTCTAATTAAAATTTTTGAAAAAATATACTTTACGTCCTTTCCTCAAACCTACCTAGATGTATAAAAAAATCGGGTTCAAAGTAGTTGTTTTCATAAATACTGTCAGTTACACGAGAATTTTATACATTAGATTAAAAATTTCGAGAGTTCTTTCACATCACGATTCATCTAAATACGTTTACAAGCCATTTGTAGGTTCTTGTCGGCTGCTTTCCTCGCGGGTCGTTCAAGTGACCTGAATAAGTAATAGCAACACGTAATGTTATTACACTATCACAATCGCGACGACACTTGCGTAAAACGATTACGAATTGGTTGCCTAATTTCATTGAAATTTTTGCCCATGATTTCAACCGATATAAAACTCTACCAAGAAAACTCTGCGATAAAAACCCTATCGAGAAAACTCTACGATAAAAAACTCTATTTAGAAAACTCGGCGATAAAAATTCTCGTATCTCTGTTTCCATGAACGAAACTTTCGTTTAATTGCCCGTGGTGCCCTCGATGGTCCCCCCAGGGGTACTACGGGTAATTTTTTTGTCCGTGGTACCCCTGGAGCTTCTAGGGGTACCAGGGGTAAAAATTTACCTAATGGGTAGGTACTAGGTATATCAAAATAGTTTATTTTGTTTATTAAAAATGTAAAAAAGAACTAGAGAAAAGTATCACCAACTCTGTGATTTTTTTACACTATACAAGTTAGTGCTCGACTACGATCTCACCTGATGGTAAGTGATGATGCAGCCGGAGATGTTATAGTAGGAACTTGGAAAGGGTAAGTAAACACACCCCAACGGTTTCTACACGCCATCGCACCGGAACGCTTTCTTGGCGGTACGTCTTTGCTGGTAGGGAGGAAACTAGCCACGGCCGAAACCTCCCACCAGACCAGACCCGAGGCAACTTAGAAATTATAAAATTCCAAAGTGGCCCGTGGCAGGAATCGAACCCTCGACCTCCCACTCAAATCCGAGAGCGTCTTGCGCCAGAGAGGTCGTCAAAGGCTCAATTAATGCTATGCAAAATTACTGTTGTACAATTCATTAATCTATAGTTCGTGTGAAGTGGTGCCAAGAAGGCTACAATCCCGCAAATTAACAGCTAGATTGATTCGTAGCGTAAAAATCCGCTACGCCTGTCATGAGACAACGCACGGTTAAAACTTAAATGTCTCAAAGAAACTTGGTTCTATGAGTCTCTAAATGTTTGAAATAAGTCTTGTTGTATATTTTGGGACCATTTTCACATCGATTTCCGAAAAGTTATCTTCTTTTCAGCAAAGTTCCGGAAACTATTTCAATCGTGATTTGGAAACACAAAAGTCCCCTAGAAGACATGCTTAAAGTAAAATAAATCGTGGTTTTCCGTTTTCCTAAAAAAAAAAGTCGCGCGCGAGGAAATGACGGCGGGAAATTGGAACGACGCAGTTCTCGGCGGAAATAGGAATTGATGTATATCTGAACCACATGTTATCTTCGGTTTTTTAGGGTTGCGTACCTAAAGGGTACAACAAAAACCCCTATTACTGAGACTTTGCCGTCCGTCCGTCCGTACGCAATCAATCTCTCTCTTGAACCGTGACAGTTGAAACTTGAAACAGATTTTCACAGAAAAAAGTAAGATTTCGACGAATTGAGAACCTCCTCCTTTTTATGGTTCCATACCAAAATGGTAATAATGGAACAAATATTTTAATTATTTTAATATCCTAATCCTAATAATATTATAAAGGCGAAAGTTTGTGTGTGTGTATGTTTGTTACTCCTTCACGGCTCAACTACTGAACCGATTTAGCTGAAATTTGGAACATAGGTAGCTTATAACCCGGATTAAAACATAGGCTACTTTTTATCCCGGAAAAATCCGTAGTTCCCGTGGGATACTCAAAATACCAACTTTTCTAGAGCAATCTATAGCTACAACTATAGATAAATTGTTCAAGCGAACTTGCTTGAAAGCATGTTTAAAGGTTGGAATAGGGAACGATAACGGGAAAATGACGTTTCCCTTAGGATTCATGAAAAAGCGAATTTGACGCGGGCGGTGCCGCGGGCAAAGGCTGAATCTTTTATCACTATAAATGTGAAAATGGCCACTATGTAGGTTCTGAACATAGCACTGTACGCATTTAACAAGTGTGTTTTAGTTGAACAAGGGGATATGGGAATAGTAATGCTATAAATAATAATGCTATAATAAATAATGCATCCTATCCTAATCCTTATATCCTAATCCTAATAATATTATAAAGGCGAAAGTTTGTGTGTGTATGTTTGTTACTCCTTCACGGCTCAACTACTGAACCGATTTAGCTGAAATTTGGAACATAGGTAGCTTATAACCTGGATTAAAACATAGGCTACTTTTTATCCCGGAAAAATCCGTAGTTCCCGTGAGATACTCAAAATACCAACTTTTCTAGAGCAATCTATAGCTACATCTATAGATAAATTGTTCAAGCGAACTTGCTTGAAAGCATGTTTAAAGGTTGGAATAGGGAACGATAACGGGAAAATGACGTTTCCCTTAGGATTCATGAAAAAGCGAATTTGACGCGGGCGGGGCCGCGGGCAAAAGCTGAATCTTTTATCACTATAAATGTGAAAATGGCCACTATGTAAGTTCTGAACATAGCACTGTACGCATTTAACAAGTGTGTTTTAGTTGAACAAGGGGATATGGGATAGTAATGCTATAAATAATAATGCTATAATGCTATAAATAATGCATAATGTTATAAATGTGAAAATGGGTACCCGTATTATAGGTTCCGACATTACAACTGTTTCGCTATTAGCATTGTGTTTTAGTTGAGCAATGAGATACAGGTTAATAATATTATAACTATGAAAACGGGTACCTTTATGATATAGGTTCTGAACTAACATCTGTTTCGTTACTGACAATGTATGTTTTAGTTGAGCTGTGGGATATGGTATAGTAATTAGTAATGCTATTAATGTGGAAATGGGTACCTACCCATAAAGGTTCTGAAAGTACAATTGTTTCGCTATTTATAATGTGTGTTTTGGTTAAGCAATGGGATACAGCCTACAGGTTAATAATGCTAAAAAGGTGTTCCTGTATAGTTTCTGATATTAAAACTGTTTCGCTATTAAAAATATGTGTTTTAGTTGAGCAATAGAATATGTGATAGTAATTATGCAATAAATGCGAAAATGGATACCTATAAGGTAAAGGTTCTGAAATTATTTCACTCTTAAGCGGATACGTTGATTTTATTTTCGTCCTTCTCACTCTTATGAATACGTTGGTGGGTTAGGTTAGGTTAGGTTAGTATGCGATTCTTGGCTCGGCCGCCGTCTCGAGCGGTCGTGTCCGGAGAATACGCGGAACTGTTATCGGTGTGCGCGCCCCGCCTCCCCGCGTCCCTCCGACGGTTGTTCGTCGCGGCACATTACCGTGGCTCGAGGTGCAAAGCAGATCGACGCGGATCGGGGGCTTATCTATCTGCTAGAAACACGACGCACGGAACGCGGATTCCCATCGAGTTTACCGCTGAACCCCTATTTCACCAGTGGGTTCGGTTTGTGTTCTCGCTCGCGGGCGCCTAGCTGGGCCTTCCTTCGGGATCTCACCTGGCTGGGTTGCACGCGCCGAGGGAATAACAGGCCGTACTCACACTAGGGGTAGTGGTCGCGGTGTCAGTCTGAGGTGTACTGCGTAGCTATTGTGCGTGGCTGAGTTTAAGTTATCACTACTCGTTGTGCTCCATTCACTTTTCGAGCTGTCCCGCTTGGGCGATGACATGAGTGTCTGACCCTTTTACAGGTTAGACAGTTCGAGTCCGAGCGGGCTACTGCGATGAGTGACAGTCAATCGTCGAATCCAGTAACGGAGCCGGCAAAGGTGCCGGCTCGCAAGACGCGCAGTTTAACTAAGTCTTCGAATTCAAACCTGAGGTCTAGGAGTCCAATTTTTCGAAAACCGTGTGATGTTGGGTCGGATTATATCTCCTTGAGTTCTAGAGAGGCCTCAGTATCTAGAGCTTCGTCGACTTCGAGAGATACGACGCCGGTCGGCCTAGGGACGGGTATCACCAAGGCCAGGGCGGATCTTAAAAAGGCCAAGGAGGATGCGGCAGACGACTTGTTTAATCAACAGCTAAGAGATAGGATATTTAGGAAGGACGCGGAATTTATACTGGATCCTGAAGAAGGCTGCGAATTAGGGGAATCTCCTTCGACCAAGGACCCGAGCAGCCTTAACGCCGAGGAGCTGAGGGCTGCTGCGGGACAAAAAGTAGCGGCGATTATTAATGTAGCAGCGAAGTCAAAAAACCTGAAGGGAGGTTTCACAAAATGCCTGAAAGAGTCTGCATCGGCTCTACAAGAGTTTGTGGACGTTTTGGTCAATAGGACGGAGTCAGAGGAGACCCGTAGGTTGAGGCTGGACAATGCTCGCCTCCGTAAAGAAGTGTCTCAACTAAAAATGGAATTGAGGGCCCATCGACGAGAGTTTGTGGAGATGAAGACAAGCATGGCAGCAAATAATGTGAACCCAGGGACAGTGCCCAGTTTAAGCGCCGACTTTATGGAGGAACTGAAAGGTTCTATAATTGCGTCTTTGGGCAGCATGATCGATGCTAAGCTCGCCGGAATTGAAGGGAGGCTTCTGCCTGAAAGAGCGAGCCGCCCTCCCATAGCGTCGGATAGCAGAAGCCAGAAGGCCCAGACATTGAAACCAGGGGCTAGTGCCTCCAAGGTGCAAAAAACTCCGGGAGCCGAGGGACATGAAGGGACTGTTGCTCCTACCAGAGTAGCAGAGGCGGTACAGTCTCGTCCCAATCAGTCACACACGAAGTCGAAAGACGACTGGTCCACGGTAGTCAATAGAGGAAAGAAGGGGAGCCAAAGCTCTCAACCGTTGGCAAATGCTGTGCCAGGGACTCCTGCTGCTGCCACAAGCAACTTAAGAGGTCCTCCAAGCCTAGTAAATCCCAAGACTACCGCTGTTATTATCACCCTGGAGCAGGAGGCAGTAAGTAAAGGTATAACGTATGCTCAGGTCCTGGAACAGGCCGAGCAGAAGATCAACCTCCAAGAGCTTGGTATTGGGGAGGGAATCAGAATCCGCCGGGCTGCCACTGGAGCTAGATTATTGGAGCTGCCCGAAGAGCAGACCTCGGAGCAAGCGGAGTTGCTGATAAATAGACTTCGAGAGGCATTAAATGGCATGGCCAGTGTCGTACGGCCTATGAAGTTGGCATCCCTTAGAGTTATGGATTTTGATGACTCTGTTACGAAAGAAAAAGTCGCAGGTGCCATCGCTCGAGTCGGGAAATGTTTGATCCAATCAGTCAAAGTAGGTGATATAGTGCCTGGACCCAGGGGAATGGGTGCGACGACAGTGCAATGCCCCATAGACGTTGCCAAGACATTGTCTAACGCCGGCAAGCTATTAGTGGGTTGGAGCTCTGCAAGAGTAATACTCGACCAACGTCCCCTTCGCTGCTTCAGATGTTTGAATATCGGCCATACTAGGCCAGTCTGCCCCTCGCCGGTGGATCGGAGTAATCTATGTTTCCGCTGTGGTTCTGACGGGCATAAAGCCGCTAGCTGTTCAAGTCCCATGCAATGCCTAGTGTGTGCTGCGGCAGGACGCCCGGCGGGGCATATTATGGGAGGAAGGAGTTGTAATCCTCCCGTAGTGAAGGGCAGCCTGGCAGCATCGTCCAGTGAGCGACGTCATATTGAAGATGAGGGTAATATGTCATCATGAATCAAGCGAGGCATATTAGTTTCCTTCAGACGAATATAAACCACTGCGCGGGGGCTCAGGACCTTATGATGCAGTCCTTAGCAGAGTGGAAGATAGATTTGACGGTGGTATGCGAACCGTATTATATTCCTCCTCAACCACATTGGGCGGGAGATACTGAAGGTTTGGTTGCTATCATTGCTGGGAATAACACAAACTACAATCTTGAGACTGTGGAGAAAGGCGCAGGGTACGTAGTGGCAAGATGGGGTGAATACGTGGTTGTCGGGTTATACATTTCGCCCAACAAAAGTATGGCTGAATTCGAGGTTTTCTTCGACTCTGTCAGTGCAGCCATCCTTAGGCAGTCGGGAAACATATTAGTTCTCGGTGATTTTAATGCTAAAGCCCAGTCATGGGGGAACCCAACTACAAACGTAAGGGGCAGGGCGGTGCAGGAGTGGGCAGTTGTTTTAGGATTATCTCTTTTAAATAGAGGGACTACCTACACCTGTGTGCGGCAGCAGGGGGGTTCAATTATTGACTTATCCTTTGCCACTGCATCAGTTGCAAGGCGAGTACTCAATTGGAGAGTGGAGGAGGAGGTGGAAACACTATCGGATCACAATTACATACGTTTTGAAGTTTCCTCCTCCCTAGTCACGCCGGTGCCCTCTTGGCACCGAAGCCGTTTCCCTCGTTGGTGCCTAAGCCGTCTAGATCCCGAACTGGCGAAAGAGGCAACCATTCTTCAGCGCTGGTCCTCTGACAACAGGTGCGGCGCTACCAGCGTAAAAGAACTTGCAGATTCTATGCATAAAGCTCTGACTGTGATATGCGATTCATCTATGCCTAGGGCCAATGGACGGCGGCAGCGCCACCGTGTTTTTTGGTGGACTGCAGAAATTGCAGATCTTCGATCAGCCTGTAGTAGAGCCCGAAGGTGTCTCGTCCGGAGCCACAGGAGAGTTGGTTCGGACCCGGAGTTAGAAGAGAGATTACGTGGAGAATATCGTGAGGCTAAAAGAAACCTGCAGGCTGCAATACGTCAGGCGAAAGATTTGGCACGTGAAGAAATGTTGGAGAGCCTAAATAGGGACCCTTGGGGGCGCCCCTATCGTGTTGCGCGACGCCAACTTCACTCTAAAGGTGCGCCTATTACTGAAACTCTGCAGCCGGACCTGTTGCTACGCATAGTGACAGATTTGTTTCCAGACTCACGTGGTCATGTACCCCCGACAATGGCCCCACACGGTGAAAATGGAAGCGTGGACAATGTGCCTCTCGCCACCGAGGAGGAACTGGACACGGCTCTGGACCGCTTACGTTTGAGGAAGAAAGCACCGGGCCCAGATGGAGTGCCAGGGAAGGTTCTGTACATAGCTGCGAGAGGTCTGGGTGTGCGATTACGGTCGCTGTACAATGAATGTTTGCTCACCGGGCAATTCCCAAAGTTGTGGAAGGAAGGGAGACTTTGTCTCATAAGAAAAGAGGGTCGACCGCTGGACACTCCATCGGCGTATAGGCCTATTGTTTTGCTCAGTGAGGTGGGAAAACTATTTGAAAAAATAATTGTCACCCGGCTCACTGAGCACATCGAGTCGGTAGGTCCTGGACTTTCGGAGAGACAGTTCGGGTTTAGAGCAGGCCGTTCTACAATAGACGCATTGGAGACCCTAAGATGTTTGGTTACAGAGGAAGTTGGAAAAGGAAACGTGGTGCTCGCTGTTTCACTTGACGTGCGGAATGCTTTCAATAGTCTTCCCTTTGAAACTTTGCTAGAGGCACTTAAGTTCCACAAGCTGCCCTCGTACCTCAGGAGACTGTTGGAGGCGTACCTCGAGGACAGGGAGATTGTATGGCAAGGAAGCGACGGCTCAATAGTTAGACGTAAAGTCCACAGCGGTGTACCTCAAGGTTCAGTGTTGGGGCCGGTCCTATGGAATATCGGGTTCGATTGGCTCTTACGTGGTCCGCTGTTACCGGGTATGAGTATCATTTGCTACGCGGATGATACACTGATAACCGCCTGCGGAAAGACATTTGAAGAAGCGGCACAATTGGCCAACGTCGGTACTGAGTTGGTCGTGAACAGGATCCGGGCGCTGGGCTTACAAATATCTGCAACAAAGACTTAAGCCATCCTGTTTCATGGGCCGCGAAAAAGCCCGCCTCGAGGGGCTCACATCTCCATACGGGGTGTGCGTGTAGAGATCAAAGCCCATATGAAATACCTGGGTCTTATACTGGACAGGCGTTGGAACTTTAACGAGCATTTTGAGAGGCTTGGAGAAAGATTGCTCAAAGCTGCTGCTGCACTTAGCAGACTATTGCCAAACATTGGAGGTCCGGCTTCTACATGTAGACGCCTGTATGCCGGGATAGTAAGAAGCATGGCACTGTATGGTGCTCCTATCTGGATTCACTCGCTGTCGCCACGCAACAGTAGATTACTACGAAGACCTCAGCGAATAGTAGCTGTGCGCACAATCCGGGGATACTGTACAGTGTCATGGACAGCGGCCACGCTTTTAGCCGGCGATCCTCCATGGGAACTTCAGGCGGAAATACTGGCTGAGGTCTACCGGTACAGAGCAGATGCAAAGGCGAGAGGTGAACTACCAGGGCCGGAAGTAATAGGCAGGATTAGAACCCTTGGGAACTCGGTGTTAATCCAGAGATGGACGGAGGATCTCGAATCTCCTGTTTCGGGACTGTGGACCGTAGAAGGAATCCGCCCTCACCTCGAGAGATGGCTCCAAAGAAGACATGGGACACTCACGTATAGACTGACACAAGTACTTACTGACCATGGCTGTTTCGGCAAGTACCTCTGCAAAATAGCAAGGCGGGAAGCTAATCCGAGGTGCTGGGAGTGCAATTCCCTCGAAGATACAGCACAGCATACTTTGATGGAATGTGTGGCGTGGGCATCGCAACGGCATATATTGTGGGCGAATTTAGACTCAAACAATTTACATCGTAACATTTTGCTGTCAGATATAGTAGAGTTTGTAATTGGCAGTAAAATGAAATGGCGAGCGCTGGTAACGTTTTGCGAAGAGGTCATGAGGTTAAAGGAAGCAGCGGAGCGGGAGCGAGAGAATGCGTCGGATGCTCCCCCGATCCGAAGAAGACGGGAAGGTATAAGAAGAAGGCGCTTTGCGCAGCTCCTTCCCAGATAAGCCGATCTCCATGATTGAAGGACTATCGCCGAGACGTCATAGTAGTATACGATAAGTGATCCTATGGCGTCCCATTAAGGCGCAGAGGGCTCCGCTGGGGTTTAGTGGGTATTCTGGCCGCCTCTCGGCCAGCGAGTCCCACATACCCGCCCCACTGCACTGCCCGGGGCGGGATGCGTAAATGCATTCCCCAGCGTTAACAAAAAAAAAAAAAAAAGGTTAGGTTAGTATGCAGCGTTGCGGAAGAATATAACAGAAAAAGGTTGTTTTACCTAATTACTTCAAAAACTAAGCCAGTTATTTAAATGTCGTTCTGAGCGTTTTTGGGAATTATTTTTTACCGATACATTAAAACAAAAATTACAATTATTAAGTTATTAATTATTAGTTATTAAAGTAAGTTATTCCCTGGTCTGTGGAATAATACTCCTTGTTTAAGTAATACGCAAAGTCAAAAGTTCTTAATTAATTTTTTTCTGGTTTCCTGAGTATATCCAAATGATTATAATTATAAATATTACAGTAAAAGATTAAAAATTTATAAAATTGATATAAAAATTTAAGCTAAAGCCTCATCGAAGCCAAGGCAGCGAGGCATTGAACCCAAAATGCTGGCAGCATTGCCCCTTTGGATAGCCAAACTTATTTTTTGGCCAAGGTAGCTGCCAGCTCTTGGATCCCCGGTAGACTCAAACACCCTTTTTGAAATGTCATCAAAAAGGGAACGAGCACCGGGGCCCCACGGCCCCAGGGTCTCAACTCCAAAAGGCACAAATATGAAGCTTCCATCGAGAGCTTCATATTTGCCCCTCTTGGCCCGTTCAGCGCTGGCCGCCGCCGCACCTGCCTTGAAGCAGGTCGCCTGAATATGGGATGCAGCCAATGTATCTACACAAGTCGCATCCCAAACAAGCGACCTACCCAACTTCCATGGAACGAGCGTCATACCGTCTGGTCTCTTACCATCGCTTCGGGATAAACCATTCGGTTCCAAAACTGTCGGTATCTTGGCGGAAGAAAGAGACCTCCGGATGACGTCGTTGAGGGAACTGTGGCGTGAGAAGCGACCAGCACTCTTCGAACAGGAGAGACAATTATGTCCATCGTAGTTTTCGATGGAAATTAGAAAAATTGAGATTTTGGAGCAATTTTTGGGAAAACTTTTTGGCGAGAAATTTTTATCCAATCGTGTTTCTGAAGTTAGGTTAACACATATGCTGTTTTTTTCCCAGAAAATCCAGGACTCCCACGGGATTTGTAAAACCCCGAAATTCACGCGGGCGAAGCCGCGGGCAAAAGCTAGTATATTAATATATATTTTTACCAAAATGGTAATAATGGAATGAATATTTTAATTATTTTAATATATTATGATGTATTTCCGTTGCCTCTATAACAACAAATACATACTATAAACACTAGGTTAAAATGCAGATTAAAGTAGCCCTTACAACAAACGTGATTTTCTATAGTCTATTATGTAGTAAGTAGTAGGTAATTGCGCCTAAGCTAGAGGCTATATGATTGCTGTAATCCCTTATGAGTAGAAAATAGAAATCCTGCATAATATAGAGCAATACTGACTTGTACCTACAGACTTTAAAAAACTACAGTCAAAGTGTTCAAGCTTTACAAATTCCCATTCACGCTATTTCCAGTGCTGCTTATAACACTTTCCTTCGTGAGATGTAAAGAATTGCATCCCAAGAAGGAAAGCGTATTCTCATAAATCAACATTCATTGAAAGTCATTGTTTTAAAAGGAAACAATCAAGACTATAACGCTTGTTATAACAATGCTGAAAGACTCTCAATGATTATTATTTAATGTTTATAAGACATTGAGGATCTCCAAAATTAAACACAAATTGTTTCCCTGAAATAACAAAGAAACGACATTTAAAGTTCACTATATATCGAGTCCTCAATCACATTCTTTCTATGAGTTTTTATTACGACAAAAATGCACACAACAATTTCAGCGTCCCTCGCCATTTTTAAATCATCGACACAGATCAATATCATAGATACGCGACAGCTGATACGCGAAGCGCGGCAAATTCAAATGAATGAAATGTCACTCATTTCATTACATCTCCCCCCCTAAGAGCGAAAATTCTAAGCAATATATCTGTAAAATGTACTTATAAGTCATCTTCATATTCATTATCATCTCCTTCATCTTCTTCAGCCTCTGTTATGATAGGTTGCAATTTTGTTATATGAAATAATGTTGATTCTGTTTTTCTGTTGCCTGTATCAATCCTATAAATGGAATTCGATATTTTCTCTATTATTTTGAAAGGGCCTATTTTTAATTCGTCTAATTTCTTTCTATTCAGTCTATTTCCATTTTCTACATATACACTGTCTCCTACATTAAATTCTTGCATTTTTCTATTTCTATCAAATATTTTCTTGTTATACTCATGAGATTTTATTGTATTCTCTAATGCCAATCTTCTATCAGCAATCCACTTGTCTTCCTTTTCCATCGTTTTGAATTCATTTGGTAGAATACTGACATTTGTACCATCCAGTAAATATTTTGGTGCAAAACCTGTAACGGAGTGTTCTGTTTCATTATATTTTTGTATACATTCTCTTGCCAGTGTTGTCCATGTTCTCTTATTATTTTTCTCATTCATTTTACACCTTATTTTATTTACTATTGTTTGGTTTAATCTTTCATTCAAGCCGTTCGAGAATGGTGTATTCACGGCTGTAAAAATTAGTTTAATATTATTTTCCTGCAAAAATTGTTTAAATTCTCTTGAATTTATGCCCGGATATTGATCTGTCAGGATAATTCCAATCTCATCTGTCTCTAGTACTTTCTTTGTTAAATTTATAAAGTCACATGCATTCTGGGTTTTCGAAGTCGCAATAAATGCATATCTTGTGTAGTGATCTACTAAAAGGTGTAGATATTTCTTTGTAGACCTAGATCCTCCAAATCCACCAATAGTATCCATTGACATTATTTCAAATGGTTTGGTAGCTGGTCCCAGTTGTGACATTAATCCAATTTTTTTTTGACATCTTGATTTATTTTTTATGCATATTTCACATGTTTTACAAATATTTATGATATTTTTTGTTAGGTTTATAGCCGTATATATTGAACTTATTTTTTTCTGCAGTTGTCTGATCCCAATATGGCATAAATCTTCATGCACCTTTTTTATAAGTTTTTTACTAAATTCTTCTGAGAGGATAATCTTTTCCTGTTTCTTTATTTTTTTATAATAGATATTATTTTTTAGTATTAAATTTTGTTTCTTTTCTCTTATTGTTTCATTTTTCTCTTGGTCTCCAACTATATCTTTTATTTGTATTAAATTAACTATTCTCAATGTTTCCTCTCTGTTATCTTCTGGTTCTAATACAGGGTTTCGGCTTAAACAGTCTGCTTCTACATTTTCTTTACCAGGTATATATTTTACGGTAAAGTCATACTGAGATAGGTAGTATGTGAGATCACCCAATTCTTCATCTGTCCTGCATTTAATGTTCATGTTCTCTAGAGGTTTGTGATCTGAGTAAATGGTGAATTGTTTTCCGATGAGCCAGTGCTGCCAATATTTAACAGCTTCTTTCATAGCAAGACATTCTAAATATATAGCCTTTTTCCGTTTTTGATGTTCATTCAATTTTTTTGAGAAATATGCCACCGGTTTGTCTTTACCATCTAGTTGTGTCTGTTTTAATATTGCTCCAATGCCCTCCAAAGATGCATCGGTAAAGATTTTGATTGGTAAGTCTTTGTCGAATATTTCCAAGACCGGTTGCGAACATAAATATCTTTTTATCAGATTGAATGCTTCTTCACATTTCTCTGACCATACAAATTTCTCGTTTTTTCGTAATAAATTGTGTAATGGATCTAAAATAATTGCACTTCTTGGTATATAGTCATGGTAGAAGTTTATTTTTCCCAAAAATTGTCTGATGTTCTTTTGCGTCTTAGGAGTTGGAAAGTTCCTTATTGAAATCAAATTGTCTTTTAGTGGTCTTACTGAATTGTTCTGAATTATATGGCCGAGGTATTTTACTGAGTCTGAAGCAAAGGTACATTTCTTAAACTTCAGTCTAAAGCCTTCTTTAATTATTGCCTCTAATACATTTCTAATTTGCCTTATATGTTCTTCAAAGGTAGACGAGCATATCAAAATATCATCGATATAGTTAACAGAGTATCCTGTGAGATTGTGTTTTCTTAGAATATTGCTTAAGATTCTCTGGAAAATTGCTGGTGATGTTTTCAAGCCAAAAGGGAGGCAGGTCCACTGGAAGTGGCCATCTTGTGTGACAAATCCTGTTTTACTTCTGTCTTCCACCCGTAATGGTATTGCCCAAAATGCTGAGTTTATATCTAGTGTAGTAAAATACTTGCAATTTCTAGTTTTAATAATTAGATCATCTATCAAAGGAAATGGTTGAGCTTGTGGTATAACTATTTTGTTTAACTCTCTGAAATCTACACATAAACGGGATTTTCTATTTTCACCTTTTTTAAACGCCAATGTCACTGGAGCAGCGAAAGGACTGTATGATTCTTCTATTAAATTGTTCTTTAGTAACATCGATATTTGCTCTTCAATTTCTAATCTATCTTGTATTGTACATCTGTATGGTCTTTTACTACAATATTTATTTACTTGTAAATCTATGCGAGCTTCATAATCTTTAACTGAACCTATATCATACTTGTCCTTAGCAAATATTGTTTTATATTCCTTTATAATTTTCTCTATCTCAATTTTCTTTTGATTATCTAAATGGTCTGTCATACTTATAAATTCCTCTGTTTGTATGTGTTCATTGAAATTTACTGTATATTTTTTTATATTATTATCTTCATTTCTGTTATCTTTAGACATCCTGTCTATTTTATTTGTTATTTTCTTTTGTTCTATCTGCAAGTTCTCATTTTGGGTTAATCTGAATTTCTTTATCATATCTAATCCGATTATGAAATCATCAAAATCTTCATTTTCTACTATGTATACATCCACCTCTTCTTCTAAATCAAATATTTTAATTTTTATTGTTATCAAGCCATCCATCTTCTTCACACCATTAACCGTTCTCATGTATGCTATGTTCACATCATCTTTTTTTTCTTTTACTTTTATTAATCTTGAATTTATTATAGAAATCTGTGAGCCTGAATCATAAATACCACTCACTTCTAGTTTATTTTCTAATAAAAGCTTGATTTTGATTAATGGTGTGCTTACTAGTTTTTTTTCTCAGTATTTATGTCTACTTCAATTATGGAGTTATTGTTTACATTTTTAGTTTTAAGATCTTTTTCAGGTTCATTTTTATTTTTCTTGAACCAACATGACTCCTCCGGATGATATCTAATCCCTTTGTCCAAAGACTCACAAGTCTTACATGACTTCTTCTCATAAGTTTTATTTTTATTATAAAATGTACTGCTCTTTATGTTAGTTGAGTTTTTCTTATACATCGTGCCTTCATATTTTCTTATCTCGTTGAACAAGTCAGTAGTGTTGTTGAGTTCATCCCTGTTTAACTTATTTAAGATAAATCCAGGTAAACCAGTTGCAATAAGATCTATCATTGTTTTGGAATCTATAGATTTGTTTATATCTAATAAAAGCCGTTCTTTTTTTATGGCATAATCAATTAACTGTCCTTCTTTATACCTAAATGCGAGAGCATATGTGACTATGTCCCATCCTTGGTTTTTAAAAGTTTCTAAAAACTTGTCTTTCCATTCACTCCATTCAGAATTTATTGTTAGTTTTATAAGACATTGAGGATCTCCAAAATTAAACACAAATTGTTTCCCTGAAATAACAAAGAAACGACATTTAAAGTTCACTATATATCGAGTCCTCAATCACATTCTTTCTATGAGTTTTTATTACGACAAAAATGCACACAACAATTTCAGCGTCCCTCGCCATTTTTAAATCATCGACACAGATCAATATCATAGATACGCGACAGCTGATACGCGAAGCGCGGCAAATTCAAATGAATGAAATGTCACTCATTTCATTACATGTTTACTTACTTTCTGTATTCATCTTCCCATTTAGAAATATTCCCTTTGGTACATTGATATAAACTAAATTAGATATAAAGGCCTATGGTTTGGTGACTTCTAACTGACAACTTACTTACTTTGTTCTGTGTACCAACTGGTCTCATTCTTATCTTTTATTTCTTTATTTTGATAAGTTTTTAATATGATTGTACCTATGTCTAAAGTCTATACTAATGCTAACCAAATTAGAACCACTTTTATGTTTGTGGGGCAGATTGGCCTAAGTAGTATCATAAAAGGGAGCGGTAATTTAACAAATTAAATAGACCTTAAAACTTGTATTTTAACATTCTTTGTCCTATTGGATCCCTCCTACTAAATAATTCATACGGTTATTTGAAAGCTTTTATCTTTTACCTTGTACGACATCTGATTAGCGATTATTTAATTTATTATCTTCACAAACGATAATGTTATCCTAATCTCTTATTGTAATGTCAATAAATTAATTAGTATCAATATTTAGTTCAGCGGGATATTGCCCGCGGGCTGGTGTAGTCTTTTATAATATTTGTGGTAAGTCGTCCGTATTAGTTATTGTTTTAGAAATATATGTAGCATAAAATAAAATAGTTTTGAAGGCAAATGGCAAAAAACCCTTAAAATTTTGTCTAGTTTGTTTGTAGTTTGTCTTTCGTATTATGTACCTAATTGAGGCGTTATAAAAAACGTGGTCATAAAAATTAGCCTTAAATACTTACTTCCTTTATCGTTTGATATTTAAGATAATATGATGATACTAGCTGACCCCGCAAACGTTGTTTTATTTATTTATTTAGGACACAAACAATATAAAACTATACTTTATAGTTTGCCATTGCCTTATTGGAGGAGTTTGGTAACAAAATTTCACATCAGAATTTTATATATTAGAGAAGATAGATTCAAGATGACTTTTCGTGTTTTTGTTTGTGAAGTAAAAAAAATGTATATTTACTCCCCGTTTAAGTTTTAATTACGTTGTGGCTAGGCAAGAATTGAAAATATAACTTTTCTAAAATAAAATACATTGAGTAGGTAGTTGTTTTTCCGTAACAATATCATAGTTCACCATGTAACTTAGCATTTCATACCTTTATACTTTAAAATTGAAATCCTCACTATAGAACAAGATATATTTGCTTTTATTTACCATTTGTTTTTCGTTTTACTCTAGATATACTCTAAGTATTTCCCTTAACACTATTTGATTTTTTTATCCCGAAGATAATTCCGAACGTGACCGTTAGAATTAGAATGTTATAGAAAGTATAAATAAACTAGGTAATAGCTAAATCTTCTAAATGCGTATAAACTTGTGTGATAGAATTTAATTTCTGTACACAATGACGAAGAAGAAAAGTGCCTTTAAATGTATAGTAACCATGAAAAACACTATTTTTCGATTGAAATTTCTGCCGAACTAGGTGTAGGTGTATAATATTTATTTCAAGTATCATATTAATTTATCCATTGTAAAATTGTCAGATAATGGTTTAATGATAAGATTGATAAAATAGTATGATGTTGCATTGACTAATTTTCTATTGTATGAAAATCCGGTGGTAAGTTATGACATTGTCGGAAAAATTTTGTGCAATATATTCATGTAGGTACTGATTTTGCAAAGTTTGTCACTGGATGTCTTAATAAGTTATAGGGATTAAAATTATTGTCATAAAATAAGGAATAGTTAATGACACAGGCATGAAAACAAAAAAAAATAGTCTAACATAAGCTGTTATCATTTATCTCAGTGAACAAGCCGGTGGCCTATTAGAAGACTGGACTAAATGTCTAATTGTTGACCCTAAACATCTACATACTTCGACACAAATGTATATTTTTATTTTTATTTATGGCTTTTTAACTGATAATACAGGAATTCTTGAAACAATACAAGCCATATATGATAACGTAATAACTTTTTCGTTTTAATTGCTGATTAAACATACAGATACTAGATGAGATAACACTTGTTTTGGCACACATTTTTAGTATCACTTAATATAACACATAATATAAAGTCATGGATTACCATGAATTTAAATGCAGCAACCTATTTCGCGACTAATAGCTCACCCCCGATTGAATTTTAACTATAGGGCAAAACACCTAACTATGAGTTGATCATAATATTGTACAAAGCAGGACAGATTTTTATATATTTTATCCGCTACTTGAAAAGATTCTGTATATGTATAGTCCAATATACAGGAACACCAGCCACATGAAATACTGCTGAGCGGCAAAGAGTTCTAGGGTTGAATCTTGAGCGCAGCGAGGGGTTCATAGAATAGAATTCTGAACCTAGCGAGGCATTCAAAAAAACCTTGAGGTTTCTTATCACTGTTTCGTATTTAGGTAGGTACATTTATTGAGTAATTATGGTTAATTTACAGGTCAAGTAATCACCGCCTCAACATGGTGCAAAACAACGGAAACTCCTCCATGGAAATGGGCACCAGTGACCAGGTATTTTTTCTGCATGCTTAAAGTTAGTGTTTCAATTTTTGAAATGAAAAGTTTTTGCGCAAGGTTAGTTCGCAGTTTCTTTACGCAATCATAGTTTTGTTATTTATCACTCTTTCTATTTATTGGTGTTGTCTTATTTTTTGTTGAGTAAGATTTCAAAGGTAATATTAATTAAGGTATTATTATCGATTTCCCTGCAACTAAGCACCTTGACCAAACTCGTGTTTCCTCGCTTCTTAACAATTAAGCATTATCTTGAATCTACCATTACTGAAAGTATACAAGTTTTTGAATGAAGTCGACTGATTAATGAAGAGTAATTGTATTTTCTACACACTCGTTATGTTTATAAGCCAAGTGTATAGATAACCTTAGTGATAAAGCTGAAGAGTAAGAACACAGTAATTATAATCAACCAGAGTGTACCAGCTATCTTACTGTCCAGTATTCAAAATTTAACCGTTCATAGCGTACGCTAGTAAATAAGAAAAAAAAAATTTAAATTATCAAGGAAAAACATCATGTGCATATTTCTGTTAACTATCAGGAATGTTGTGGAATAAAAAAAAATGTAATGAGACTTTCAAAGCAAAGCAAATATTATACAAAATTTCCATTTGAGGTTAGTTGCAAAGTTAAGAATTCTATACTGATAACGGATTTGTCTTGAAGATTTACTTTGAATAATCTGATTGTTTATCTCCGAAATTGTATCTACAGATTGAGATTATCTTCAAATTGTTCAAAACTATTTACTGACCGCAAATTTGTCTATCTGAAAAATAATATTATTTATCCGTTAAATTATTTTGCCATAACTTTTGTGCAGAATGAAAAATCTCATCTACACTACACTTTTTTTCAAAATTGCAAACACAGATTTTAAGCAGGTGTTTTTTGTGCAATTTTATGGTAATTTATAAACTAGAAAATTCTTTGAAGAGTCTGTAATGATCCCATACGGTATACCACACAACTATTCTAAGAACTTTCTCTCTACGTACGTTTTGCCTGACAATGGAGCATCTGAGGTCGTATAGACTCATTCGTTCGTATTGAGTTTTACTACAAAATAATTTTGTGGTTTATCGAAAATCGTGGAATACAAACAGATGCACTGTCAATATTTACATGATGTACATGATACTAGTGAGGTCAAAAACTCTTATCAGAAATATCGTGACAACTGCTTTAGTCAATATCCGTTGCTCCAACCAGGTCCTGGTAGCCAGTAAGAAGTCCCGGAAAACTACATATGCGATCGGGTTCGTTGCAATGTTGGTGGCCATAGGTGTGGTCATCACTCTCGTTGTGGTGTTATCTGGGAACGGGGGCGGTGCGGAGGAAGCGGAGTCCATCTTCCCAACAGAGGGCCCCACTTTCCCGACAACAATCCCGACGACGACAACAACAACAACAACCACGACAACAACGACGACAACTGAAGCGCCGACAACAGCGCCGCCACCGCCGGAACTCGAATTAGAAGATGTTATCAATGGGGAATACTCTTCACCGTCTTTCAACGGAACTTGGGCTTCAGGTGAGCTATTTTCTATTGATTGACTGTGTGAATTTAATTTAGCAAGATATTTGAAGCACCATTTTTTATTTATTTATTTTATTTATTTATATAACTTTATTGCACACACACAGAGAAACACAAATAGAGAGACAAAATACAACGGAACACAGTGAGCGCAAAGGCGGCCTTATTGCTAGTGCAATCTCTACCAGGCAACCTTTGGTGAGAGGATTAGTGTAATGAAGCGCGGGATGGTGCAATTAAATTTTTTTTTTTTTTAATTTCTAATACTTAGAATTTATTGCACTTGAAGTATAAGAAATCACAAATTGGTGTTCAAAGAGGAATATTGAGTTCCCAGGTTCCCATTAAAGATCCAAGTTCTTGTGCGGGCGCTGCTGCTGCATCAGCAGAGTCCCTCAAGCGGCGCAAATACAGTAATCTCGTTGGAGATTACGTATTTTAACCGTTTGGGGTCGAGACGCTGGGTCCGTGGGGTCCTAGTACTCGTTTCTTCTCCAGAGAACTATCAAAGCGTTTAATCGACGCCTCTCGTGACCAGAGGGCTGGCCTTTTCTTAGGTCAGAGGATAAGCATTGCCATCCAGCGTGGCAATGCTGCCAGCCTTCTGGGCACTTTTCCAGTTGACACCGATTCGGAGGAATACTTTGACGCTTAAAATAAAATTGTAGTTCTTATTGTTATTTTATTTAATTTTTGTCACTTCTTTTTTAAATTAGTTTAGATTTAATTTTAATTTAGATAGATTTAATTTTAATAATATTAGTTTCGATTTAATTTTAGGTATTATATTATGTCATGAAATAAATAAAAGTTCTTGAATATTTGTGATACTTGTTCTATTTATTTATCTTATGACTAAAATGATGAAATAGGCACTCATTACCTTTTCAAGGATACTCTAATTTATATTTCTTAATTTTTTACTCGCGGTGTACCTACCATATTTTAGAGCCAGAGAATATTAACTATCACGCCTGGATTTTTCCTGGATTGGACTTTCAGTTATTATGTGCCTATCTCTTTTTTATACACATTCAGTATAATATACATACTAAGTGGAAATTAACACAGTTTCATTTTGTCAATATTTACAGGAAACCAAATTTTATACCGGACTTTCAACAACGACTTAGTTTTGTATGATGTTGACACTGACGAGTCGACGGTGCTTGTCGCAAACACATCTCAGGTATGTTTAAGGAGATAAAAATATAACATTGTTAGTAGTAACATCTCTCACAAATACGAGATTCGATAGATAACTAATAGAGGTAGTAGTAACCGCGTCCCTTGATTCAATATTATCTTTCTATCTCTCTGTCCAATGTAAATAAAATAAAAATAAAAAAGCCTTTTATTTTTCCTTTTTCAATACACATCTTATCTTATCTTATCTTATACCTTTAAACGAGCAATTCTTGTATATATGTATATTTCTATATAATCTGGATCTCGGCAACGGCTTCAACGATTTTCATGAAATTTAGTATACAGGGGTTTTTGGGGGCGATAAATCGATCTAGCTAGGATTCATTTTTATAAAATGTCGAATTTACCAAAAAAATAATAAAATATGATTTCTGCTGCCATCTATTAGCCAGTAGTTAAACTACCGAGCGAAGCACTCCTGCAGCTGCCATCTATTAGCCAGTAGTTAAGGGCGATGGGTACCATCTGGGCGCGAAAATTCAAATTTTATTTAGTTTTTCGCTCATAGTGGGCTAATTATGCATTCAAGGCTAATGGCAATGTGTTTTGCGGGCACACCGTTTATGCATCTACATGTTTTTAACAAAAACTCTGCTCAACAATACTCATTTACTTCATATTGGTTCCCGATAGCTCGAAATCTTTGAAACTGCAAAAAAATATCTTTCGGGAACCAATATGAGATGAGTGGGAACTTTCGAGCAAAGTTTCTATTAAAAACATGTACATAGATGCATTAAAAGTAGGCCCGCAAAATGCATAGTCATAAATCTTCAATGTGTAGTTTGTCTAAGATTTGCGAAAAACTAAATAAAATTTGAATTTCGCGGGCTGGTAGGGCCGCAACACCTTAAACTACCGAGCGAAGCTCGGTCACCCAGATATTAAATAATTAAAAGAAGTGGAATCTTAATATTAACTTATTACTAACAAAATAAAATCTTAAAATAATATTATTATTGGTTATTATTGGAAAACCCCTCGCGGGTCAAGACCTCCCCCAGAGATGTCCATCTCCTATGTAATCCAATGTAATCCATTATTAAATATATATCTCTATCAAATTACACAATTTTTTTACTATTATTCATTTTTTACCATATCAGATTTCACTAACTTAATTTCTTCTTCTTCTGCTGTTATGTCGGCTTAATATGCCAGGGTCAGCTTTCCTGCTTTGAAGTTTTGACTTTGCAGGGTCTATAGCATCCTTCTGTAACTTATAATATAAACTAGTTATTTACCTCAACTTATACTGCACTGTAATATGAAATGTAATTTTATCCTAAACTAGATTAGAACCCCTCGGTTAGCGTTGTTATCTACGGTTCTTGTGTACGAGTGAGCACGCCTTGCGAGCTTAACTGAATTAAGTTGTGTCAAGTTTCAAAGTTCCAACTTGAAATTGTAGACATGAGACAAGTCGCTACATAGTTTGCCTTTAAAATTGCGAATGTTAACGACGCTATTGTGATTAAGTAATGTTTTATAATTATTATGATTTCAATAAAAATTATGATTATAGTCCGTTTGTGTTTACAAAATAGTGAGTCATGAGTACGGCACAGAAGAGTAAACCTTGAAACAATTTATATTTTAAAGGCAAAATTGAGAAGAGCAAATTTTCAATCAAATTAAAGTTTGATTCGTCAGGAATCGTGGACAACGATGAAACGCTATCTTCTTATAGCGAAAGAACTAGGTATAGGTATATGTGGAATAACAAATTTTCCAAAAGAGAGTATAGAAAATAAACGTGGTGGTATTATTTTTAATAGGATATTCAAAATTTATTGTAACGCTAAATGTGTGTTTTTATATTCCTATAGTTAATAGCAACAGTATAGATAAAGTTAATCAATGTTGGCAATTTAATGCTCCCTAAACCAACAAATACTAGAGTTTCTGATTTTTTTTTAATGAAATCAATTAAAGAATAAAAGATGAAAGAATGGCGGGTTGTAATATATATTTTTTTTATTTTTCTAGATATTGCAACAATCATTTAGAGTGACTTCACTATCCCCTGATGGAAATTATGTGGTGCTTTCATACAACGAAATCTCGGTAAGATAATAATTTATTATTATTAGAAAATACTTCTTTAAGGACTTATTTAAGGTTTCATTCGTTTCATGAGCAACATGAGATGTGATTTTTTTTATGTTGTAAAGATTCAACCAGAATAGTCGAAGCAAAAATTATAACAAATACAAAAAGACAAGGTACATCTATAATCAAACGTAATGATTAGTTTGTTGGCCTTAAAACAATGAGAGTAGTTAGAGCCTATATGTCTCGTTACTGAATTCCCTCTTCATTGTTCGAAGGCATTAATTAGTTTCAGCAAAAACCACTCGTCTAATCAGTGTCAGCTAGCTCCCTTTAGATTACTCTCAATTTGCCGACTAACTCAATTAGTGCACTTAAGGAGCACACCACGGGTGTGCCCGCGAAATTCAAATTTTTCGTGGTTTTTCGCGATTTTTAAGCTAATAAGACATAATAGGCTTATGGCCGTCAAATTGCGATAATCCCAATATCTTCTTCACGTGTTTATATAAAAATCTCTGCTCGAAAGTGTCGAGTTAAAGAAATTAGTCTGAGATTTGCGAGTTACTTACATAAAACTCGATACTCGGACTAATTTCCTAGGATACACATTTTTATGAAAAGATTTTGATATAACCATGTAAAGATGATACTGACATTCTCGCAAATTGATTGCCATAAGCCTATCATGTCTAATTAGCGTACAAATTGCAAAAAACCACGAAAATTTTGAATTTCGCGGGCAGACCCGTTGGTTTCACGTTAATCTAGCATAATGGAAATGGGCCACTCAGTTTATGAAGGACATTGTAATTTTTATAAAAATGTTGAAAAAATATCTATACTCTAGAGAGTATAGGTATTTATTTCACTATTAAAGGGCTGAGTGATTATGTAAGATTATATTTAAGTGACCTGCAGATTTCAAAAAAGTCATGTATTTTGTGTCTTTAATGTAATCGTTTAGAAGAAAAACACTACTAAAAGGATTTTTTTCTAAAGTTATTTAGGTTTATTATAATCACAACTTATTTCTATTTTATTATAAATTTGTATCGGTAGTAATAAGTTCCAAAAACTCTCAAAAAAGTTTTTTGAAATAAGTAAATCGTTTTTCGTCGTATTCAACCAATTTTATATTTGAAACACTTATTATTTGATTTATTACCACTTATAGAATAATTAATACAATTTTGTATAAGGTACCTATGACTCTATCAGTTTCAAATGTCTTTTTATTTAGTTCAGATTACTGTAGCATTATTTTCATAATGATTAAAAATACTTATTAGCGTATCTATATGGGTCACGTTATTAGCCTGAGGTTCCTTTAGCCTTGCCTCGTTTCTTCACCAGCAAACCATCAGGGATCAATTATCTCTGTACCCATAGTAGTTTCGTAATGTAAACAACCCTGTGCAAACCAAATTAACTAGCGATTCCCTGTGTAGCACTTAAGCCTTAGAGCGGGAGGACGTGATCTTAAATAATGTTCAAAGATAGGATCGTTTGCTGACCTAATAAATGGAAACTTGCTTTAATCTTTGTTATAACCATAGATAGTTCAAATAGATTTTAAATCGACATTAGGTGGATCATTATTTACCTTGTGTTTTACTAAATTGTTTAAACTTCAATAATAGTATAGTATCTATTTATTATTAAATAGTAGTCATTTTTCGTTTTATTAACTTCATTATAAGTTTTGTTAACACAAGTGTTCGGATTTTGTTAATATACAAATATAAATTTAGTACATTATTTTAACATTTCTATAAGAAACTAAATAACAATTTATTTATTCTGCATCCAGCTGTCAGCAATTTGCATATCGAAGTTAATAACACCCACTTTGCCGTAATGTAAATCAAAATTCCATTGACGCGTTAATTATAAAATAAATAATTAACCAAGAAAAGGGGGAATTAATAACATTGTTCTAAAGTTCTTTTTCGTGGTCAACTTATTATAGTTACCTGGGAATAGGGGAGTTATAGCTCAGTAATGAACACGACAATTCAGCGAAATTGTAAGTACTAACATATTTTGAACAGGTCTACAGACACAGTTTCAACGCGCGCTACGCAGCTATTAACCGCGGCCAGGCGCCTCTCCAGCAATCGGAGGTCATCAACATCATTCCTCCCGGAGTTTCAGAGGACGAGGCGTTCCTGCAGAACTTCGTGTGGGGTCCCACAGGCACCTCCTTGGCCTACGTCTATAAGAACAACGTCTATTATCAGCCCAATTTGACGGCCCCCGCGCAACAGTTGACAACGACGGGGCTGGAAAACGTCATTTATCACGGAGTTCCCGATTGGGTATATGAGGGTATGTACATTTTTTTGAAGCTCTCTTCTTCTTCTTAGTTTAGATTTTAGGTCACCATGCGGTGACCTACATGACAATTTACTTCTCCATTCTTACTTTTAACAGGCTGCTTTTCGCAAGCACTCGTCAACAAGCTTGGGATTTTACTGAAACTTGAATTTAAAAAATCCATGGTTTTGCAGGAATTGAAAATTTTATTTCACGCGGTCGTAGGCGGTGTCACGAGCAAAAGCTGATACGTTCCATTGGATATCCATTTATTGTCTAAATTAGCCGATAACTGGTGTGCATATAAATATAGGCGCTTTATAAATGCTGGTGGCACTTTTGGGTTAAATTCGCATTGTGTGCTTTTTCTTAGCATGAACATTGATTATACCCAATCTCATACTTCTGCGTATACGCTCGATCCGCAGTCTATAATAATAAATTCAATCAGTAATAAAACTATTACTAGCTGACCCGGCAAAAAATGTTTTGCCATTAGGGATATAATCATATAAAAAATAGCTTAAGACATTCTCTCAGGCCTACAGAACATACAGAGATAACAATCAGTCGAACCGTCTCGGAGGTGTTTGGTAACAAAAATTGGCACGAGAATTTTATATACCTTTTAGATATTAGAAGAAAGATAGTAACATATTAAACACCAGGGAAGCATACCTTTTAGCCAGTTTACCAGGGTATCTATCTTCTGTTACCGATTTAGGAGTTGACTCCCATGCTTTCAGAGGAGGTGTTTGGTTCCAACAACGCCATCTGGTTCTCAAGCAACGGCAGCAAACTGGCGTACGCGACCTTCGACGACAACGACGTGCGTGTGATGAAGATCCCGCACTTTGGGGTGCCTGGTTCCGTGGACTACCAGTACACCAGGCACAGAGAAATCCGATACCCTAAGGTATGTTCTACTCAAGTTGCCGAACACTTATCAGTCAAAAACAAGTAAATAATTAAAAAATTAAAAAACACGACTGCCCTGTGGTAAAACGACTTTTCCAAAAAAAATATAGCCTATGTTACTCGGAATGATGTAAGGATTCTAACGATACCCCATATGTCCAAATCTATTCAGCCGTTCAGAAGTTATGGTGGAATAAAGACACTCACATACATACATACATGAACCCTAAAAACATTACACTCCTTTTTTGGGTAGTCGTGTTAAAAAAAAAGTCAAAACTTGAAATCTCTACGATGGACTCTTCTTCAATTTTGACATTATTAGATACCCATATATTTTATTTTTCCTAGCAAGTGATTGCAAATAGTAGATTGTTATACAAGGGACGTAAGTAAGCTATTACAGAACAAGATCCAATTTGGCGCCAGTGCGAGCGCAGCTCGCATAGGGCGCTAATGGATCGCGTGCACCCGAGATATTTAGTCACACGAGCGAGCGCAGCGAGCGAGGGTGAATATAGTTCGAGGGTGTAATAGCTACTTGCAACCGAGGTAAGCATTCTACTTTATATCATTCTTGCGAGGTAAATAAAACATTGGAATGCAAAATGAAATTTTAATTAGAATAATTAGCAAATTTAGAGAAAAAAAATTAAAAATAAAAAAATAATAAAAAATAATAAGAAAATAATAAAATAAGTAATAAAAAAATAATAAAAGAAAAATAAAAAAAAAATAAAAAAGAAAATAATAAAAAAAATAATAAAAAAAGTAATAAAAAAAAATAATAAAAAATAATAATAAAAAAATTAAAAGAAAATAATAAAAAAATAATAATAAAAAAAAAAATTAAAAAAAATAAAAAGAAAAAATAATAAAAAAAAAAATAAAAAAAAATAATAAAAAATGATAATAAAAAAATAATAAAAAAAATGAAAAAAAATAAAAAAATAAAAAAAAATAAAAAAAAGACAAAATAAAAAAAAAATAAAAATTAAAAAAATCAAGCATAGTGCGACCTAATGTTGCCCTTGAACTGTAATGTGAACATTACAATTCAAGCATAGTGCGATGTAATGTTGCCTTGAATTGCAAACACCAACTTACAAGGAGACTTTCCACCATAGTAATCCATACTTACTGAGCAAGTATGATATAAAATATATTATTGTTATTTTTCATTCTTAATATAACAATACATTACAATACGAGTATATTATTTCTAAGAACAAACCCAAATTGTATACCCTTTTACGCTTCAAGAGATTCAATCAAGTGCCGCAGAGCGTATTTTTGTTTATCGTCAGCATAGTCAGTACTTTTACTGTATTACGACTGGCCTTTCGGTACCGACTACAGTATATCTTAATATCTATACCAACTATAATGATCTTCAAGATTCATGAAAAATACCCGAATGTTTTCGCGTCACGTAATATTTACTTTACCACACATAGTTTTGCTTTTATTTTCTCTATAATAAATGATCAAACTCTTACACATAGGTACTTTTACTTATTCGATATTTGAAAATTGGAATTTGGTAATTCCTCTCTAAAGTCAGAACGATTTTAATCTTTGGACCAAAGTTCCATTTGTTTTCTAGTATAACCCGTTCGCAGAAGCTTTGCCGATGACTTCTCCTCCTACTTGATCCTATTGCCACCTGCAATCGACTGATAACAGACGCGCGCACAACAGGAGGGGAAATCATCGGCATCGGAAGTATTTAAGGGTTCCCTTGAATAGCTTTTGAAATAACCTCCCGATAATCTTTTTTTTACAGTCTGGCACCACAAATCCAACAGTGAGGGTCACCATCCGGGATCTACAGACTAACACCGATACAACCTTCAACGCACCAACAGATCTTGTAGAGTAAGTTTCACAATATTTATTAACTGAGAGGTTTACTTATGTTAGCGTAGGTAGGTACGTGAATTTCAAATTTGAAAAGTTACCTCCTTGGGAGCCATGTTTCGGAGTAAAAGATCGTTCCATTTCTAAATCACCGACAGTTACAGACATGAGCACGACATGAGTTTACTTTGTATTTATTTGGCCGCTTTACCACTACATATTACCTATATGGATTTTCATAGATTGGTACAACTTTTGCCGGCCGCTGCTTGGCCGGTACAGCAATTTCGATTTATCTCTAAGAAGATTTTCAAAATAATGCTCATAATTCTAAGCATGTTTCATTTCCATTTCTTTAATTTCCAGGCCAATTCTGAAAACCGTGTCGTTCGTTGGGAACGACAGGATCGCTGTGATGTGGACCAACCGGGTACAGACTTCGCTCAGGGTCGACATCTGTACGGAGACCACTCAAACCCAGCCTGTCACTTGCTACGCGGTAGTTATACCATCTTATTTCACTGTAAAAAACGGAATGATAATTTTAAAACAAACTAGCTGTTGCCTGCGGCATTACCCGCATGAATTTCAGTTTTTCAATACCTATAAACCACTACCTACTAATATAAACGCGAAAGTTTGTACTTGTATGGATTCAATTCAATTCTTTGTTGCGAAATGGATGGATATTTGTTCATCTTTCACACCGCAACTACTGAACCGATTTGGCTGAAATATGAAACATAGATAGCTTATAACCCGAATTATCACATAGACTACTTTTTATCCCGGAAAAATCCATTGTTTCAACGGGATTAGCGAAAAACCGAAATTCACGCGGGCGAAGCTAGTGACCCTACCCTTTATAATGAGTTAAAAGAACTTTTTACTTTAAATACAGTTGAACGGTAACACTTTAAAATTTAAATTGTTAATAATTTTCAGGCATACAGGTACACTGAAAACGGAGGCTGGATCGACAACATTCCCTTGATGTTTAATCCTCAAGGAAACGCTTTCATCACCATTTTGCCTGCAGTAAGTACTTATCGTCTACATGGCATACAACATTTTGATCTCAACTAGCATTGAAATTAATTATTGTCATTTAAAACGAACTATTAGTTCGAATGAGGCCCATCACAACGTTAATATTATGTCTCTTAAAATATTTCTCGGGACTCGCCACCTTACTTCTTTCAGCATCGAAAGTTTAAATGGCAGATTTCAAGATCTTTTAATAAACATTACAATATAGGACCGATGTGATCATCGGCCATATCGATTGCTTGAATAAAGTAGTGACTTTAACTTTTTTTGAATTTTCATCAAGTTTCTTTTTGAGAAATATAGACATATTTATAAATCAATGTTGAGAAATGATAAAATGCAGTTTACAAAAAGCAGTTGTCAACGCGGGCCACTCGCGTAATATTATCTGGATTTTTTTTGGACTTCATGGCATAAAAAGTAATCAAATTTCAGCCAAATCAGTTCAGTATTTGCGGCGTATATATAAGTGTGATAAAAGAATGCTTCTATTGATGATGTCTTCAATTATATTAAGGTAGTTTCCCTTCATGTCTTGTAGTCGTGTGTTTTTTCCACTATGCATAATAACCACCAGTTTGTATGGAACCATTCAGGTGGTAAGCGATGTTCGCTACAAGCAAATAGTACAAGTGTCGCAGGGTTCCACCACTGGAGAATTATGGACGACGGTAAACCGTATCAACACTCCACACACTGTCGCAGAAATACTGCTCTGGACTGATGACGATGTTATGTAAGTAGAATAGAACAGACCCCTTCACGAGTGCAATGAGTGAGATGAATGCAAAGAATATGCACGACGACTTCCCTGGCGCAGGGGACGCGCGCTCGGATTCGAGTTCCAGGTCGTGGGTTCGAATCCCGCCACTGGCACTTTGGAATTTTATAATTTTTAAATGGGCTCAGCTCTGGTCTCTTGGGAGGCTTTGGCCGTGGCTAGTTAGCACCCTACCAGCAACAAATTACCGCCAAGCTATTTAGCGTTACTGTGCAATGCTTGTTGGAAATCGTTGAGGTGACTTTAATAACCCCTTCCGAGTACGTTAACATCTTCGGCTGCATCATCACTTACCATCAGGAGAGATCGCAGTCAAGTACTAACTTGTATAGTGTAAAACAAAAATCCGGGGGAATAATAAAAATTCTATGTTCGCGAGACATCGCCTAGTCTCTGGACCAAAGAAATAAAAAAGACCTTTACATTCATAAATGACGTTGCCTTACCCTATTGAGATGATGCCGTACGGCGTAGTACAATGCCGTCAGCCTCATTCCTCACGCATCCGTAGAGTCTCATTTATCAAGCCCAGTAATTGGTCTGGCTCCGGTCTTCAAGCCGACACAGACATAATGCATTTACGGCAACATTTATATTTGCACTGTGGTATTCTTCTAGGCTGACGCAGTAAAGAAATTCCAGCACGGAATAATTTAGGGGTTTTCTTTCTTTCTTCTTGCCGGACCTTTCATACACTTGAAGATTTCGTCGAGACTGAGGACCTCACTTGGGGAGACATGTGTGAGGCTCCAATTTCCTCAAGCAGCCCTACTGGGCCATTCAAGCCAACCCAGCTCCCTCCAGAAGCCAAAGAGGCCGTCCAGACCACTAAGATTTTAAGAAGTGAGGCTGGGGAGTCAAGTTGATCTTTGCATTGGTCGGACACACTCTTGCATTTAAACAGCACGTGCGTTTTGTCTGTCTCCATGCAATTAAGATTCCTTATAAAACATCCGTTCCAGCTGGTACAAAGCGACCGGGGAAACAGACAGGGCGCAGCAGCACATCTACATGGTGAACTCCACGGGAGTTGTCGATTGCTTCACGTGCAACATCACCCGCCCTGACGGCAAGCAGTGCCTCTACAACGAAGCCGTCGTCAGCTCCGCCTCGCGCGTCACTATTGAATGCGCCGGACCGGAATTACCTCAGATCTTCATCTATGATAAGGTAAGCCAAAAAGATTATCGTTGGTTCCTTAAACGCATTACATTGGTAGTTAGAAATGTCTAACAAAAATATCCACGTTAAAGTCCTCGCACAATACTAATATTTTTGTAGCAAAGAACCGCTTGAGCATATCCTCAACTATGCCAGGAAGCTCATTATATTGGGATGACACCGGTATGGACCTAAAGATGAGCACATCTGAACATTTACGTTAACCTACAACAGAAGAGTAGCGCCACCTGTCAAATTTCCCGCTGATAATGCAGGCGACAACTGCGCACTAATAACATAACAAGTATAATCATAAGTGGCGTGGACCCAAAACAAAAAAAAAAATCACACCAATAAACTGGCGACATTTTTTTGCGCATTTCGCTAGGTCCTGAGTCTAGTCTATGGTAATAATTTATAGTCTGCTCCGTTGTTTTCAGAACGGCACCTTATTATCAGTGTGGGATGACAACTCGAGAGTCGCGGACTTGCTGGCCTCACACACCGTACCGGTCACCCTTCATCAAACAATTAATGGTGTCGGAGAGAGTGAAACCGATGTGATGATTCAAGCACCAGCAGATTACAGTTCTCGGACTAATTTACCGCTTTTGGTCTACGTGTAAGTAAACATTGTGTAAACCATCCATCCATGCCCATAAAGGAGAAAATTCCTTTAGCGAAACCCTCAGTGTGTCACTTTACTCAAGGTTCACCGATTTTTCTATTCATAAATTCTAGTTACGCGGGTCCAGACACAGCATTAGTGACTAAGCAGTGGACCCTTGACTGGGGCACGTCGCTTGTCAACCGGTACGGCATTGCGGTGGCCCGAATCGATGGCCGCGGCTCCGGCCTGCAGGGCGTCGACAACATGTTCGCCGTTAACAGAAGACTGGGCTCTGTTGAGATCGAGGACCAGATCTCTGTCACCAGGTAACTTTAACCTGGAGATTATTTTGGGATTGTCATAGATTGGGATAGCTGGTATTGGGGTGTGTCTCTGGGATCGCGGCCACTCGCATCGATAGCTCTGACTTGCAAGGCGTTGACAATATTTTCGCTGCCAAGAGAAGACTGGAATTTGTTGATTTCAAGAACCACATTTTCGTTACCTGGTAATTGAAGATTACTCCAGGATTTTTTGTCGTAGCATGTGTACTGTGTAAAAGATTATGATCGATGTAATGTACCCTCAACGAAGGCACGTCTCTGACAACCTGGGCTCCAAGTATACTATACTAATTTATAACATTTTTTGCCAGTTAGCCACGATTCAATTAAAATTCAATTATTATAGTTCCGTAATAACCTAGTCTACAAACACTCACTGACATGGTTCTGAACTGAGCCCCAAGTCTAGTATAACAATTGTGTCTCAAGAACAATCAAAGGCTCCATTATTGTTATATTTACTACTATGTCAATGATAACTCAATGGCGCTATAATTGCGCAGACTGTCACTGATAGACCATCAGTGACAGCTAGCACGATCGCTGGCATCGATAGGCTTTGTGTTTTTAGTGTTGATTTTTAAGACGTGTTCATTTCCGCAGACTTCTGCAGAACCTGCCGTGGGTGGACCGGAACCGCACGTGCGTCTGGGGCTGGTCGTACGGCGGGTACGCGGCGTCGCTGGCGCTGGCGCGCGGCGGCGACGTGTTCAGGTGCGCCATCGCCGTCGCGCCGGTGGTGGACTGGCGATACTATGGTAATGACACTAATATTTTGAACTATACACTGTTTTTTTTTTTTAATTTCAAAAATTATAAATATCACAGAAAACATTTTACTAATTACTACAAAAAAAAAACTAATTTTGTCAAAAATGCATTCTCCACCCCTACTACTATTATTACGACTCCTAACCCTATTACAAAGACTTCGCTGTCCGTCCGTCTGTCATCAGGCTGTATCTTTTGAACTGTACACTTGAAATTTTCACGATGATGTACTATTTCTGTTGCCGCTATAACACTAAAACAACAACAACAAACACAAAAAAAGGCATGTGGCACTCGGAGACTGCCGCGGTAAAGCTATTGCATAGAATTTAAAGTTATTTTTAGTTTTGCCATCAATCGAAAAGTAGAACTTTTGGTACCAGGCTGCCATGGAATGCAGGGAGTGCAACTTCACAAACTTTTTAGTTTTAGTAATGACTTTTTGAAATATCACGCACGTGATATTTCAAAGTCATTAAAAAGTTCTGCTATTTTTCGATAGATGGCAAACTTTAAACTAAAAAGTTGTGGAGTTGCGCTCCCTGCTTTCATGCTAGCCTAGTACCAAAAGCTCTACTTTAGGAGTGCCAGGTTATTTTATATATAGCGATAGAAGCTATGCAATAGCTTAAAAATACAATAAATAAATATTAAAGGGCTCCCATAAAATAAACGTGCTTGTTTTTGATCGATATTGATAACGGTAACAGGTAGACGCTTAAAATACTTACAGAATATTGTTAAATTAAAATTAACAAAAAAAAATTAAGTATTTAAGAGGGCTCTCATACAACAGACGTGATTTATTGCTCGTATGGATTAGGTGGGTAAAGGTGTTTTGATTAGAATTGGTCTTGATCGCTAAGACGTCAGTGAGCGATTTCGACTCGCACTTGACTATTGGAAAAAACAACACAAATTAAAAAATAATATACATGTATAAAAATCCATTCTATTGCTAATCCACGTTTATGTGTGAACCGCTAGGGAAAACAGGTAATTGTAATGTTCGTTGCAGACACCATCTATACGGAGAGGTACATGGACACTCCACAGAACAACGCGCAAGGCTACGCAAACTCCTCGCTGCTCTCCGAAGAAGTGGTGAGTGCGAAGTTCGCTGAGTCGTCGCTAGATGGCGCCTAATTATCACAATAACAATTACTGGGATTTGAGCATAATTTATTTTCTTGATCGGGGTTCGGGATAGTTAGTACCCTACCAGCAAAGTCGCACCGCCAAGCGATTTAACGTTCCGGCGCGGGTTACTTACTCCTTCGTTTGTATGATACGATGCTATCTGATACTCTTTACCCACAGCTTTACCCTTATCGGAATAGTTCCGTTAGGTACTATTATTGTATTTCGTGTTATCGGTACTACACAGGTCACAACATGTCACTGGCAAATGGGAGAAGTGCCATATCAGAACAAATCTTTTAGATGTGTAATATGTTTCCTCTCGGTTGGAAATTTTTTTTGGGAGTGATTTCGGAAAAGGGTCGGAAATGTGCTATTTTGCGTAAGGTTGAAACTTGGTACCAAAACGTACTGTAGGCCAACTTGTTGTATATCTATACACCATGTTGTGCAACATCTGCTGCACATTATAGTGTATGGGATATGCTAGGCTCGTTTTTATACAACTTGCTTATCTGATTGTAGATGGAGGCGTACAGAAATAAACGCTACTTCTTGGTGCACGGCACGGAGGACGACAACGTGCACTACCAGCACGCCATGCTCATCTCCAGGCTATTGCAGCGCAGTGACGTTTACTTCCATCAGATGGTGAGTCTCTCTAATAAACGCTACTTCTTAGTGCACGGCACGGAGGACGACAACGTGCACTACCGGCGCGCAATGCTCATCTCCAGGCTATTGCAGCGCAGTGACGTTTACTTCCATCAGATGGTGAGTCTCTCTAATAAACGCTACTTCTTGGTGCACGGCACGGAGGACGACAACGTCACAACGTGCACTATTAGCACGCCATGCTCATCTCTAGGCTATTGCAGCGCAGTGACGTTTACTTCCATCAGATGGTGAGTGTCTCTAATAAACGCTACTTCTTGGTGCACGGCACGGAGGACGACAACGTGCACTATTAGCACGCCATGCTCATCTCCAGGCTAGTGCAGCGCAGTGACGTTTACTTCCATCAGATGGTGAGTCTCTCTAATAAACGCTACTTCTTGATGCACGGCACGGAGGACGACAACGTCACAACGTGCACTATTAGCACGCCATGCTCATCTCTAGGCTATTGCAGCGCAGTGACGTTTACTTCCATCAGATGGTGAGTGTCTCTAATAAACGCTACTTCTTGGTGCACGGCACGGAGGACGACAACGTGCACTACCGGCGCGCAATGCTCATCTCCAGGCTATTGCAGCGCAGTGACGTTTACTTCCATCAGACGGTGAGTCTCTCTAATAAACGCTACTTCTTGGTGCACGGCACGGAGGAGGACAAAGTGCACTACCAGCACGCCATGCTCATCTCCAGGCTATTGCAGCGCAGTGACGTTTACTTCCATCAGATGGTGAGTGTTTCTAATAAACGCTACTTCTTGGTGCACGGCACGGAGGACGACAACGTGCACTATTAGCACGCCATGCTCATCTCCAGGCTATTGCAGCGCAGTGACGTTTACTTCCATCAGATGGTGAGTCTTTCTAATAAACGCTACTTCTTGGTGCACGAATTTAAAACGTTTATCTACCTTCATTCTTCTACAATTTACGTTCTACAATCTTCATAAAAACTGACTGTAGTTCATTCGTAGAGACGGACTACAACTCAAAAAATATTACACCTCCACCACACGAATAAGTAGGATGAAAAAACTTTCCCCGGTATTCATAATTAACTTTTCTCATTTTCAGAGTTACACGGACGAAGACCACGGTTTGGGCGGCGTGAGACCGCACCTTTACCACGCGCTCGAAAAGTTCCTACAAGAAAATATGTTCTAGAAGTAATTAATCAAACAATGGTGATCCTGACGTCAACCTCATCGCAGAGGGCGCCAGCGACACGATGGCTATTGATAATTATTTAAAACCGTTTTGTTTACATCTGGTTGTCTGCTACCTTTTGTGTTAAACTTAAAAACTACCGGCCATCGTTATTAATTACAATATAAAACATGACCATACCAAACTACTATAAAAATAATCAAAATGGTACTGACAGTATTCAAGCTCTATATTGCCGTGCCATGGCGAGGATGCGCCATCTGGAGTGATTAAATGGAAGAAACAATTAATCGAAAAATCAGGAAATTTTCTTTACATTTTCAATGTCGTTTCGAATTCCCTTCTTTAACCCTTCCTTTCTAAAATTCATCGGCTAAAGTTATAAGTATTGAGTAATGCTTCAATTTATTTTTACGTGTATTAATTAGCGAATTTTATAGAGGTGTGCAGACAGGTTTAAAAGAGTCATAATCGTTTTAAATTGTTAAAACTATGCATTTGAGTAGATAAGCCAATATTGTACTTAAAAAAATTAATACTATAATTTTTTAAATCACTTTTTAGGCATAATTCTTTTTGAAATTTAGGTAGATATAAACATGATTAGCTGATTTTAAACTAAGGAAAGCTTTGTACAATGTTAAGGATGAAATTTGCTCAAAAATCTCAAAATAACCTGCGTGAATCTTCACGATAATGCCTTTACATAGTAAGCGAGTACAGACACAAACACACGCACACGATGGTGTTGTGCTATAATCGTCAGTGAATGGTGATTGTGGACGACCTGGGGATTCGCGATTTTTGGGGCACGCATCAAAAGGAATGTCTTTCTAGTTGCGTCCACATTATCTTCATAGTGTTGTTACCAGCCCGCGAAATTCAAATTTTATTTAGTTTTTCGCAAATATTAGACTAACTACACATTGTAAATTTAAGGCAATGCATTTTGCGGGCCTAACATTTATGCATCTACATGTTTTTGATAGAAACTTTGCTCGAAAGTTCCCACTCATCTCATATTGGTTCCCGAAAGATATTTTTTTTTGCAGTTTCCCAGATTTCGAGCTATCAGGAAGCAATATGAAGTAGATAAGTATTACTTAAATTATTATTAAAAACATGTAGATGCATAAATTTTGTGCCCGCAAAAATCATTGCCATTAGCCTTCGATGTACAATTAGCCCACTGTGAGCGAAAAACTAAATACAATTTGAATTTTCGCGCCCGAACAAAGCCGGTTACTATGGCATAATATTTTTTGAACTCGAAGTAGCAACTAGCAGCAGCTATGTCCTCCATGTCTACGTGTAGCTAACAGTGGATCACGGACGGATCATGTAGATGTTTGCACGATGATCATGGAGCATACCGCCAATGACACACGATTAGGCAAGTAACGATCATTGCCGACAGTAAAGGGGTGGCATAAAATTATACGCCATTCTTTCGATAGCGCAAAAAGTTTTATTTCTTTATTGATATTTTTACTGACATTTTCATACATTTCAAGAGCCGACAAATTAGCTGTCTAGTACAAAGATTTTTTTTATATAAACATATTGTAAATATAAGTAGATAAGTTAATATTGTAATGTTACTTAAAGTTGCCAAATATACCTAATTGTTTTAAGTATTATAATCAGTATGAAGACAGGGTTTTCACTTGATTGTATTTTTTAACGGCGTAGCAGAATTTATCTTAGAGAAAAATAGTGAAATATTATCTTCACGTTTAAGTTCACAGCCATGAGCTTTACGTATTCTCTGAGGTAAGTATTCGAGTGAAAAGAGCGTTAAAATAAATCATAATCACAGTATCTAACCAACGAATATGTAATAACTGACATGCATAAAAAAGACGTGTGGCACCATAGAGATACTATGTACTAACGTACGTGGCACTCGGAGACAGCCGCTGTAAAGCTATTGCATAGCATTTTTATCAACTTCTAACTCCAAGTCTAATTCACTCCGTGGGGGGTGTTAGGTTATTTTCGTTACGGAATTTCTGGATTCGGTCTCCACGCTCAAGGCCCGCGATAGAAGCTATGCAATAGCTTAAAAATCATTTACATTTGTAAATACGTAGGTACATGCTACAGTAAAATTGATCAGATTATAGTGTCTCTATTCTACAGCCTATAAAAGAATCACAAAGTTTGGTGGTAACTTGTACAAGCATAGAACTGTGTAGATTTTTTTTAAGTTTTGGGTCTTTAGATTATCTCTAAAATACCATTTATTGTAAATATAAGTATTTGCAAATGAATAAAAAATAAATATAAATGTGTTTTCTATAAAAAGTGTTTTATTAAATTCAAATCAAGGTTCACGTAAATCGACGGTATGATCATTCATGCATGAATCAGCTATTGGTTGGACTTAAATCTGCTATGACAGATAGGTAGATAGAGAGTTCCATTTTACTATTTTGGTACAGAACCCTAACGAGCGAAGTTTCATTAGAAAGGAAATCCAGCATATAACAATTTTAAATCGTCGCGTTTTGCGAAGTCAAAAGAATTCTTTCTATCTTTTAATGTCAAGCTATCGGAGAATTTAAGAGACTCGTTATAAAAATGCAAAGTCATTTTCCGCACCTTCCATTATTTTACAACTCAAACGGCGGCTGAAATAATAGTCCTTATTCATTGGCATATAAATCTATGGACCCCGGGTGTAATACAAAATTCATGAAAAAAGTGTCCCGAGAAAACCTATATAAACGGGGGTAGGTACATGTGTATTTTTATAAACAAACTAAAACATTGTAATTTATGTCTTAAACCATTATTATACAGCCTAATTTTTCTTAAGTGCGATTGGAAATCTTTTCGCGTTTTGGCTTTCGTTACGTTAGGTCACTTTTTAGCGCTGACCCGAAATCCTTAGTTTATACTATATCAATGTAGTCCTTAGTCCTTACCGGGGAATGACAAAAAAGGCACCCGGAATTCCTCAACAAATGGTTGTTCCAAGAATCGTTTCAAGTTTTGACAATTTTCAGGGTAATTAAACGTCTAGATTAATTAAACTTTTCTCATTAACTTTGTACAACAGACCGGAATTATTTATGAAGGCAAAGTTTTCTACAGGCTGAAAAATTGACGCAACTTTATAGCATTGCGAGCGCGCGGCCATTTTTGATGAGAATTCAAATAAGCAGCGAGAGTTATCTTTCGCGATGCAGTTAAAATAACTAATGATATTATCGTTCTCGGTGTATACAGTAAAGCCCGGTTAAAACGATTTCTCAGGGACGAGATCTTACTGGCGCATTAGGCGTATGACTAAAATCTGTGAGCGTGAAGAAATGTATCAAAACTTTAAAACATGCCTCAAGTTGCAGGGACTAGCGTAAAATGGCGTATTAGGCAAGAAATCGTATTAAGCTTGATCGTATTGAGCGAGTTTTACTGTACATGTGTTAAAAGGCTGTAATTTTGACCATAATATTGAGTACCTATCATAAATTCTAGCAGCATTTAGATCTCAAAGCACAATGCTGAGGAACAACTTGTCTGCCTCTGGGTTACACGTAGTTGTAGTACCTAATTGGAAAAAGTTCCTTTTCGGATGGTGTGGCGAAAGTTAGTAGGTGAAAGCAAATGGTTTTTCTAGATATAATAAAAAGTTTTCTATTTTTTTCTTTCCTGTGTAACCAGCCATATTCAATTTGAAACTGTTACATTTATTTTCCAGTTTCAGTAAATTTTGTATGACTGCTACACAGCTTCACACAGGAACGTTTAAAAGTGTAGTTCTTCCAACAGAAAAGACCTGTCAACAGCTAAATCAAATCAGATAATTAAATTCAATTAGAAGTTATAAAAGTTAAGTTCTTTTTTTCTAGTCTTGAACTTTCGACCTTTTCTGGCATCGTCACTTACCGTCGCCGTCAGCACTTAAATGGCAATAAAGTAAAAAAAAACGGCCAAGAGCGTAGAAATTGTGTCGTGTAGTATTCCGTAGTTTGCCCATCACTAGTAACTCCATTGAGTTGGTTTGGTTGGTTGGTGATGGTCCATTGACCATTATAATTGAACATAGCTATTTTTTAAAGCATGCTGGTCTAAAAAAATCACGTTTGTTGTATGGGAGTCGCCCCTTAAATATTTTTTTCACTTTAAATGAAATATAACTAACGGACGGACGGACGGACGGACAGCGAAGTCTAAGTAATAGGGTCCCGTTTTTACCCTTTGGTTACGGAACCCTAAAAAAACATAGGTAAACCATCAAAATGAGTTTTTTCATACATACATTTTATTTCGCATTTTAATTACCTTTTGTGCCCTGCGCGTAACTTAGCTTTAAATAATTTTCCATGCTCTGTATTTTCAACCTGAGTTTTCACCACTTACATGCGTCCAGTGTGGTTAAACTTTTAGCCTGGAACCCTAAAAGAGTACTTAGTCGGTATCGTTACTAAAATAAAATCTAATTTAAATAAAGAAAGGCACCTATAAAATGTACTTCGAAGATTTCACTCAGTTTGCGTTGTTTAGGTGGATAATTGGAAAACTCAGTCACGTTTTAAGTTGTCCGTTTTTTTAGATATTTATGTACCTTTTGCCATTATTAATATATTTATTTTATTAAAATAAAGATGGTTGTTTATAAATAACAACAACTATAAAAGGAGAGCTACATCGTCATTATATTGTAAAACCAAAAACCTATATAGGCTTTTACCAAAGTTATGGAAATATTTTTGGTTTTGGTTACGTAGGTACTCACTAAAGTTTTTGGGTTATTAACTTCCAAATTCAGTGTTTTTATTTTTGGGTTTATAAAGATTTTGAATTTTCGTTCGGTTGCTTCAACCAACTTTAACGCTAACGATATTATAGCGTCTGATCCTTATCTCTTACGAGATAATGGTATCGTCAGTCTCCGCGCCCCACTCTTTCACAAAGGTCAATTTTTCATGCAATTTGTAAGGTTAGGAAGGGTAGGGTGCGTCTTCGTGGATTGAACGCACTATAACGATAGCCTTCTCCTTCTATTATTTTTAGAAGTCGGTTAAAACTCACAAAACATTTTCCAAACCTTTCATAGGTCCTTATCTCCAAAAAGGGAAGTACATGCTCTCAATACGTACTTAGATCTGTATTTATAAGCTTTCTTATTCTGCGCTATGATAAAGTTACTCACACGTGAAGTTATCAACAGAATTGAATTTGTTCTGAGTACAAAATGCTGTTACCCGTTCTCGGCCATTTATTATTATCTGTCACAGTATATTTGGACCAATACGAGTTTACCGAAACATGGGCTCGAGAACGTTCAGTGAACTGTGGAAAATGTTTATAGATATTGTTTGTGGTTTTATTCATGTACTTTTAGCAATACTTTTATATTAGCTTTTTCATATGCTACAAATTATTAGTATTGACTCTGTTCTTTAACTTCTCACCCTGGCGGTGTAGCTTTTTTCTATCTATAATTGACTTCTTCTTTTCTTTTTTTGTTCAATTTATTTGGATGGAATATCAATTTAGCATCACTTATCTCCATATTTTTAAGTTCACTAAGATTTATTACTTAGTTCCTTTTCAATGTTTCTCCGAAACGCTGAAACTGATTTTTTACATGACCTTCTCAGACAACACACACAGTACTTTTAGCAATAAGTTTAGTTGGAGGTACGAAGTCTGCGGGTGACAAAGTGTTCATTCGTGATAATTTGAAAATTTAGACAATGTTTATTTTCTAAAACGAATTTCGTTTATTAAGGGAAACGTGCTTCGATACTCGATAGCACGTTTCCCCAAACAAATGAAATTCGTAACCATACTCCTTGAGCAACGTGTTGAGGAAATCCTAAAAGTACCTAATAGCGCTCTATTTGGGAAAACGTTCCTCTTTCAAGGAGAGGCAGGGTTAGTACAGGTATTTGGACATGTTTCGAGTCGACTCGCTTCGCAGAAACGAATCGAATTCCTCCGTAGATTTACAGGCAGCGCCATCTATTGACAATCGCATGTCAGCGGCCGTCCATAGATGGCGCTGGCTGTATATGTAAGGAATTCAATTATTCGTTTGTGCGAAGCGAGTCGACTCGACATTTGTACAAAAACTTGTACTTACCCTACCGCTCCCAGTTACAAAGTAAGCCTTTTCAAATCCCCGATGGGGTTGTCGGGAGCTCGACGACGGGGCGTCTGCGATAACAACTTCCATTGAAAATCTGAACGATATTATGGAATTGTAACAATGCACGTCACGTAACAGCGATATTATATAGAGATTGGGTATTGTGATCGAAATGTAACCAAACTCCTTTTGCGGATTCCTTATACCTACCTAAGTATGGGCTAAAAGGGATAAACTTAATGTCATAATACTGCTCGAAATATCTTTATCGTGTTGTGATGTGACAAAAGGATACTTGAGATGTAATGTTGTTCATCGTCAAAATCCATGTTTCAATGACAATTTCGTATAAAGGGGAAAAAATCATTCTGAGGAAAAATACGGAGAGAGCTGATGATTGAGGATTTCGGAGACAGGTAAAGAGCACGACCAGGGTATTGAAGATGAAGGGGGGTGTTCGACCAAATGTCACTCGAAACATCATCCTGGCAATTAGCTGAAAAAAAATCAAAATGTCGGATTCAGAATGCCAGCCATACGAATTTCGACGGTATCTCGGAAAGGATAAAAGATGGAACACTGGTTTCGTGACAAGAAGTGATCAGGACAAAAAGGTTTATTTGATGGCAGGAAAAAAATACAATATGGCGAAATTTTTTTTGCATACAAAATGTAGGCGAATTTGAGGAGACTAAAAAGTTGGAAGGCAAATAGGGGGAAGGACTGCATGCGGGCCACACGTGGCCCGCGCTCTCACGCGCCCTACTAGTACATCTATATAAAGAGGAAAGATTTGTATTTTTCTGTGTATTTTCGTAATTAATAAACTCAACAAATACTGTACCGATTCCCAAAAAATTCTTTCACCCTTTCACCCTTACGTTCACCTTGTAATAACATAGCTATATTTATTGCTAGAAAACATAAGGAATCTGCTAACTTAACTTTAGTTGTTGCAGTATGAAAAAAAAAACAGAGTTACTGATTTGGCGGAACACATAGGATTTACGTTCCGGAAAAGTCCACGATCCCCGCATCGATGCAGGCAAAAGTTCGTTTCTACATTTAAATTACTTTACCTTAGTCATTTTCTGTGATTTTTTTATTTTTGGTGTGAAAGTGTTAAACTGTAGTTTTGTTATTCGCTTAGCTATATAAATTAGATTCATTAGAGCTAATATTTATCTTGTTCAAGCAAATTGAACTCGGCAGGGTTCTGGGCTATAGTGAAATGAAACGCTTCAATCAGAAGCTTTGCTTTAATTAATAGACTACATTCTACAGGTACTTATATAAGTACGTTACGAAAGGAATGTCTTCAATATTTCTTAACTACTACTATAAATACTACTATTATAGAAAATAGTACATTGTGGATACAAGGGTGGTAAGTAGCTTTTATTAAAAACACTCGCCTTCGGCTCGGGCTTGTTAATAATGAAATCTTTTTTCTATCCTTTTTTCGTACTGATGTTTTATGAAACTTGTGAATGAAAATAAAAACAAATTTATGTTTACATAAAACAAAATAATGGAAGGTACTTGAAAAGAAAACCGGCGCTTTTCTAAAATTCTTAAATTATGCCTACTAAAAAATTATATGGATATTATCTGAATGAAACAGGCTTTAAGTGTGATGAGGAAGCTTTTAACTAAATGGGTTTCGAGTCTCTTGAGAGCAACGACGTAATTCACAAAAAATCTTTCTTACAAACCTGGGCATAGTATATGTACCCTAGTAAAAGTATATAAACCCTTTAAAACTAAAAAAAACTGAAAAATCCGTTAGATAATAATGAATGAAGTTAAGAACCAACGCAACTAAAATCAGGACAAAATTTAAATGAGACCAGATACATTTTTTCTCATACAAAAACGATTTATCCAATTCCCTCAAGTTTTGGATGAAGGCGTAGGACGAGGCGGCTCTCAAGTCCTCTACTTCTATCTTCAAGAGTGAATAAAAACTATATTGGGACTAATTACCTATATTCTTTATAATATAAATACAAGGACTGAAAACAAATGGATGGTTTATCCAAATTGTTTTGGAATCTCCGTCATTTGAAAGATAACATACCAGCTCTCTAGCATGAGCGGGGGATAAAAAATGAATCCACCGCTGAGAGAGGATAAAATTATTTTCTCCACAGATTAAGGCATGGTAATAGAGGAAGTCTTTACCCTGTTTTATTCACTAAGGATATTATCTCTGTACCAACACTCACGCTCAGAGAGTGAATATAATATACAAGGTGTAGGTTAATTCGTATAGTGTGCCCGCAGCTAATCCTTAAACTTGATCCTACAAACACATTAACGTGACAAGAAGTCCCACTTATTTCATTTAATTTTCAATACAAAAAATATCAATTTATTTGGAAAAAGAAATGAATTTAGTTCACGAAGATTTTTTGTAATGCATCTTAAACTTGGAAAAATGCAGCCAGTATTCTTAGCACTATTCCGCGCGGGAAAATTATACTGTGTTCGCGAAAAGTTTTAGAAAAATAAAATTTGGCAACCCTAACTGTCAAATTTGATTTTTCTAAAAGTTTTCGCTAACTTAATCATCAAACTTCATAATATCATCTTTATTACCAGTTCATTATAAGCTTACACTTCTTGTGATATTTTATCATGCATCTATACATCGTTCTCTATTTTAGACTTTTGACTAAATAGGGTAATTAATCTACACGTTGTATACTACATAGCTGCAGGAGTGAAAATCATTTTATACTCTGTCTGTCGAGTAATTTTCCCCAGCCCCTATGCTAGCCGGGCAGTGTCACAGGTCGCAGATACTGTGATATTAAAATGTTGTTGGAACAGTAAATACCCACAATCCTTCGTTATCGCTTCAAAATTAAATATAAAAAGAACACTGTGGCTTTTGATACCCATTTCATAAGCATCTCTTGTGTGAACTTAACATACTTTCATTCCGTTAGTTTGCTTTCTAAATATCGTTGGTTATACAATTCGATAGTAGCTTAATCATAATATAAAAAAATAAAAGAGAGAACAGACACAATGCACAAGTCCCTTTTTTTTGTCACGTGTGTTGTCGCATCATTCGCAACGATCCAAGCTTACCCGTACCCATTGTAAGTACTATTTAATAGTTATTTTCATCTCACCCGCTCGGAAAAGAGGTCAGTAATTAATATAAAGCTAAATTAATGTCACGAAGTTCGACCTTAAAGTTTGTATAGGTATATTATTTTTACTTTTTCTTAGATTATCAATAAAAAATAACTCCTATTTAATTTTATGAGTTATAAAGGAAATCTAATTAAACCCTTCCACCCTTAAAAATTTGCCACCGTACATAACCCAAAATTTTTCATCTCACCACAGCGAAAATCGCCAAAAGAACTCTTTAGATCGGCATTGCGAGTTATGTTAAATGTTTTAAGGTCGAACTTTGTTACTGACCGTATGTGTTATTAAAAAAAAGTCTTCAGCTTTAACATCATACGTAATACGAGATTACGTCATGTTTGACTTTGGAAATGCTTTTCGGTCCTAGGGCCGAAAAGGATTCTCATACTGCTTTCTCTCCCAAGGGAGAAATGAAAATGCATTAGCGGCCTAGGAAATATAATAGCATTTCCCGCCCACATTTTCGGCATTAAAGATCGCTTTTCCGAGCGGGTGCGATGAAAGTAACTTATTGAACTTCATCATTATTTTAATCTGGTATCACTTCTCACATATACTCCTTCACTTTTCTATTGCATAATAATTATGTGGTTGATATTCAATTATTCAACAGATTCTCCATAAACGAACATTTTTCATATTTCCGATCTAATGTACGAAACACGAAGAGTACTTCGTACATTTGATCAGAAACATGATAAATTAATATAACTTTCGTATTCCCAGGTATAATCTACTCGTAGGTGCCTCCAAAAGTAGAGTGAATTGGCAATCGGGCAAGCGTACTTCATTGCTTTTCATAAGGCAGGATTGTCGTGAAGAGTAGTTACCTATAGTTTAAAAACTAATGAGATAGGTTTGATGCAAGACAATATTGTGTTGATTGAAAAACTTTAAAGACCTTGAGGTCGATTTAGCCTATAGTTATTAATACGAGTAGATAAGATTTATAAAAGCCAGAGATTTTCTACACTTTTTATTTAGTGGTCCCTACTTATATTTCACAAACGATCTAGGGTGGATTTGCTTCGAGCTCTTCATAATAAGGAATTTTATCTTTATTTACAGGGATATACAACTCGAATATTCGCCTTACGATCCAAGTGAAGAACGTAGAGAGCCAAACAGGTGACATTAATTTAGCTTATTTTATAACATTGGGCGAGCTGTGGTTTCTGAATAATATGATTATTTATTATTATTATTCAGAAACCACATTATATACTATCAATTCCTTTCAGTGATTACGGCCGAGGTGGAGATTCAAATTACGGCCGAGGAGGACAGTCAAACTATGGCCGAGGTGGAGAGCCAGGTTCCGGCCGAGGTGGAGAGCCAGGTTTTGGTCGAGGTGGAGAATCAAACTATGGCCGAGGTGGAGAACCAGGATTCGGCCGAGGTGTAGAGCCTGGTTTTGGCCGAGGTGGAGAATCAAACTATGGCCGAGGTGGAGAGCCAGGATTTGGTCGAGGTGGAGAGCCAGGTTTTGGCCGAGGTGGAGAGTCAAACTATGGCCGAGGTGGAGAGCCAGGATTTGGTCGAGGTGGAGAGCCAGGTTTTGGCCGGGGTGGAGAGTCAAACTATGGCCGAGGTGGAGAGCCAGGATTCGGCCGAGGTGGAGAGCCAGAGTTTGGCCGAGGTGGAGAGCCAGGTTTTGGCCGAGGTGGAGAGCCAGGTTTTGGCCGAGGTAGAGAGTCAAACTATGGCCGAGGTGGAGAGCCAGGATTCGGCCGAGGTGGAGAGCCAGAGTTTGGCCGAGGTGGAGAGCCAGGTTTTGGCCGAGGTGGAGAGCCAGGTTTTGGCCGAGGTAGAGAGTCAAACTATGGCCGCGGTGGAGAGCCAGGATTTGGCCGAGGTGGAGAGCCAGGTTTTGGCCAAGGTGGAGAGTCAAACTATGGCCGAGGTGGAGAGCCAGGATTTGGCCGAGGTGGAGAGCCAGGTTTTGGCCGAGGTGGAGAATCAAAGTACGGTCAAGGATCTGATTATGACGATGGAAACGATGACGACGCAGTCATGTAAGTATGCTGCAATATTACTACTTAAATTATTATTATCATTGAATTTGTATTTGCAGATTCCATGTACAGTGTAACGTCAGGCCATGAAAATAAATAAGCTTGCTGTGCTGCAAAAAAAATGGTCCTAATTTCACTTATATTCAGCTGATTAACTTCTAATGGCAAGGTTTATGTTACAACATCATAGGTGCTATACATTTCTCAGTTTTCTTAACTAATTAGGAACTTAAGAAAACTCTAGGTCTTAGCAAAGAACTTTAGTCTAAGCGTCTAAGGTAATCTATAAGCGACGTGGCTGGTAGGCTTATCATATCGAGTTCTCCTATTTCATTACCGGAGCTAAAATAACAATGAAGTAGGTAATGATTTTTTTGTCAAGAAAAAATATAACTCTTTATATACTACTCGGTCTGTAGTTAGAAAATAGATAAATCCACACTGAGCCATAGATTTATAATAGGTCGTCGCTCGCGGGACTAGCAATATGCACCGAGCGGAGAATACACGATTTTTTCTCATGTCTCAAAAAGCAAGGTTTTCTGTGGTCTTTCGCCTTCTGTGGGTGAGGATCAGTGCTTTAATAGTATGGGACCTTCTGTCCAATTGAAATACATATAGCAGTGAAGATAATCATGGATTATTTTTCTGGAAATGTATAGCAGTGCAGATCATCATGGATTATTTTTCTGGAAATTTCTGGAATCCTATTTATTATCATCAGGAAACCACACGGGAAGCGTCAGCTTTCAATAAAAGGATCATCAAAATCGATTCACCTAGTCAATAGTTATGGTAACACACGAGTACATAAAAAAACATACAGTCGAATTGACAAACTCCTTTTTTGAAGTCGGTTGAAAAGTCGTAATTTGCTGTGTTCAGCTTCGGCTACTTTATTAGTAAAATTAAAATATGTGGTTAATAAAATACGATATTTTTTTACAGTTGGCGTCAACAGGGTAACAATTACCATATAAGCGGTACCAGTGGAGGACGCGGGTTCGAATATAAGAAGGGACCAGGCGGTAGCACCTTTGAATGGGTTGACTAAAAATAAATTAGAAGTATGTACTGAAGAGGATTCACTGAATTTATTTTTCTCCTTCTTTCTTACAAATACGTTGGCGGGTGCAACCATGCAGTGTTGCGGAAGAATATAACAGAAAAACGACGTTTTACCTAATTACTAAAAAACCAAGCCAGCTATCAAAAATCTGTTCTGAGTTTTTTTGAATAATATTATTATTACTGACACATTAAAATAAAAATTACAATTACATCCATTGTAGTTTCAGATAAAAAAGACGTTTTGGAGCAACTTGAGGAAGAACTTTCTCTCGAGATAGTTTTATCCAATCGTGTTTTTGCTTCAGAGCGATTTTAGATAAAAGACCCAAAATATATGACGTTAAAATTTTAAAGTTTTTATAGTTTTTAAATAAATACGCCGTAAAGATAATATTGCTATTGAATTCAACATAATTTTCGGAAATCCCATATTATTATATAACTTTCGGATTTTTTCCATGTCTTATGCCACGAGATGTTACTGGCTTGTCAATAAGTTTTTGATAGATATGTTTGATAAATGGCTGTAGGTTTTGAATCCGTTCACTGTGATGTTCGAATATTATATTATTAAACTTTTAAGGGACCATAATTATTATGTTGTATTGATTTCAACTTCATCTCTTTTCTTAGTAGTATGTAGATAGACAAATGGTCAACAAAATGTATAAGAGTAAAATATCGTCTTTTTCGTTTGCGATACCCTAAACTCAAAAGATTTAAAACACCATACTTGATCAAAGTTTGTTCGGAGCGACTGTAGATACCAGGATCGATCCAACTTCTTAGTTTCGCGTGGTTTCGCTTCCGATTTATTTGACAGCAACTGTTCAAACAAACTTTGTAATATGGCATCTCCGGATTTCGAATAATGGAAAGCGATGTGTGGAAACTTATACGCGTATAGTATAATACCTAGTTTCGGATAAGGAAGTGAATTTTCAAACAAATAAATAGTTTGTTATTTATACTGTGTTAGGACTTTTAAGATAGCTTTTACGCAAAAATACTAATTACATAAAACTGTTTGTTAACACCTTAAATACAATGTAACTTTCAAATGTGCCTTTTTTATTTAATCATGTTTTATACAATGTGGCTCAACCATATAAGGCTTTAATGTCAAAAGTAAAAATAATGTTGATGGGCTAACGGGTCTATATTATACTTATAGTTACAATAAGAAACTCAAAAGCTGTTCTTGTATTAGTTTGGGAACTAAAACCAAATTATCAGTATATAGAACGCGACCCTGTTCGTGACCCGGATATTAGGAGCTACCACAACTTTCTCGGAGTTGATCCAGTCAATAATTATTATTTCTAGATAGATACTAAATGTATTAATACTAAAGCTTCAATAAAACTGAAACTCGTTATGAATTCTTTTGGAGCACAGATGTAAAGGAAATACTAATATTTCATTGAAAGCTCAAATACGAACAGCAGGACAGATTAATTTGTTTTGCTATCAACGACGTTACTCTACGATTCCGCATTGTGAAGTCAACATCTCCTGAGGATGTCCCAGTGTCGAGACGAAACGTGCGTCGAAGAAAGTGTTAGAAAATAGGTGTTTCATATGGGTAGTGTTTCTGCATATTGTACAATACAGAATCTTTGTGGGTAGTGTTTCTGCATAATGTACAATACATAATCTTTTAAAGTAGCGAATTATAGCAAAACAAATTAATCTGTCCTACTAATTATGGATTTCCGTAATATAACGCCTGCTTCCATTCAATACTCAAATACGAATGTTATAAAAGTATTATAAAATATTTCAATGCATGTCTCTACTAACTTATGTATTCAAAGATTCAAATTATTTATTTCATATATGCCACTACTTGTTAGCACTTATGAACGTCAAGTAGGTTCATATACTTATTAATAGTGATAACTATTTAACGATTTAAAAAATAAGTTTACGAGAGTTCCAACGCGCCCTGAACTGAGAAGAAGCCCACAACAAACTCAGCCGGGTATTATTTTTTTTTGTTATCACTATTTCACAATATAATATAAATTAGAACTAGCTATAAATTTTAATTAGAGCAATTTAGGTACTCCCATGGATTGATTTCATTTAAGTAAGCTTTTATGCTTATTGAAAAATCGAGAAAAACTTTAAAATTGCAACTTTTAGGTAGGTATGTATAATTTAGACAATTTTGTTTAAAGATAAGATGAGGTTCATTTCCTATTATGTAACTTGAATAAATATTTTGTGTTCAGTGCAAATTTTCCACGATAATAAGGTCTGGTTGAAAAATGCCTTGGATTTTCTTTTATACTGAAAAATAAAGTATACATACACAACCATATTTTTTCCAGAGCTTTATTTACAGTGTTTATTATATAAAGTCTAAAGTAAGTTTTACACACTCTTCAACGTGGATAAACACGCAAATGAAGTACTACGTAACTAAGTTAAGGCAGTACGTGAGTCGCAAATCTCCAGAGACAGGATTTGTAGCAAAACGGAGATGTATTAAATTTGTGTTTTCTCTTATTCAAAAGGATAAGTCTTGTAGTGAATCTACTTTGTAGCGCAGAATTAATAATACCTATGTAGTAGCTAAATATTAATCGCCTTAAAAATAAACGAGGAATACCGGTTTGTTTTGTACATCTCTGTCATGAACAATTTGATATTAATATAGAAGGAAAAAACAAAATACAGTAAAAAATATTCTACTCCACGTTTATTTGTAAGGAGGTTAAACTAGAATTACTTTTTGGGTTTTTAGTAAAATCACTGTAAATTCCTGGGCTTGTCTTGGGAGTCAAAAGATGATTGAATGGAGTCAAGTGGAATTTCTTTCAGTGTAGGTACAGAGTTTCTTTCATTGAATACTTTTCTACGTAGGAACTTGAAGAAATGATTGCCGTTAGGGAACTAATAATATGTTGAAAAGGCTTGGTGTAAGACTTCGCCATCCGCCTCTCCGTCCGTCCGTCCGTCTGTCACCAGGCTGTACCTCTTGAACCGTGATAGTTGGACACTTGAAATTCTTACAGATGATGTATTTTTATTGCCGCTACAACGACATAAAATAGAATAAAAGAAATATTTAGGGGCTCCCATACAACAAATGTGGTTATTTGCTCAATTTTGAATTTGAGGTCTTGATGGTACGGAACCCTCAGTGCGCAAGCCGTCTCGCACTTGCTTTTTTTATATGGGTATAACGAACCTTGTAAAATACTATAAAAAATGTTCGGTACAGTAAAATTATGAGAGTTAATAATTTCACGTCACGGCCTGCGGGACTGGTGGATTTATTAAAATTAAAAGTTCTGAAAAATGGTTTTGGCCTGTCGCAGCTTGTTATCTGAAAGTTATTAATTGCACTACTTTTCCAGTAAATCCTTGTTTCATAAAAACACGCCCTAAAAGTTTGCATGCGCAGGGGATGTAGGCCATCACATAGTGCGCTCTGGTTTATCAGCTTCTTAGGTTTTCCATGAAGTTTTTATTGATTAAAAAAAATATGTGTGTAAAGGATAATGACCCCCGTAACAAACTTATTCAAATCCTAACTTTATTTTTTATAGATTTAGGTCCCTATTTTTTTAACATCCGGATTTCGAAGTTAAAGGTAAATAAATAAGTTAGTCGTCTCAATAAAATCTGTATGACGCATTGAAAAGAAAGTAAATTTTTGTATGCAAAATATTATAAAATTACAAATACGAAAAACAAATTGCTGATGCCAATGGTTCTCAAAAAACACGTTAAGAAAACTTGATACCACCTTTAGTAATTTTTCTTTACACGAATAAATAAAAAAAATAAAGAATTAAATTAAAAGTTTTCTCCATACATTTTAACTCAATCTTATGTTTTTTTGCGCAGAAAACTTTGAACAAGTAAATATGGCCTGTGATATCCATATTTTAGTTTTATTTAATGTTTGTAATGTTATCTTTTTGGTATCTTTATTTAAGATCCTTGTAAAACAAGGGAAACCTTTACAAGATTTCGGTTGTAACCTTGATTCTTGCGGACCCTTTTCCTCGGAACAAGGATAATGTGATGGCCGACAAACCAGACCTATCCATTTGAATTGTAAATGTTATTATTTCCGATATCTCGCTGGTAACTGTTTACTTTCTTGTTTTGAACGATAATATCACTAAATAATTTCTAGAATCTTATAACGCAGCAGTGTTTGTGACGTATTTCATACCATCAATGTGCCAACATCACTGATCTCTAGTAAATGGATTAATAAACATTATATACAATTGACAGTTCATTTTTTGTGCCGATTTGATGCGCCTCCCTTGAGAGTATATTAAATTGACATATTTTGTTAGTAAAGACATACCCTGGGCAGGGCGGGCGGCGCAATAAATTCGCTTTTGCTCAACAGCCACTTTAATTTTGACAGTGTGAGCTACTGTTTGCTTGTACGTAAAAGATTTACGTAAATCATGCGGATGCCCATTTCCTGAGTTTTCTTATCAGTGGTAGAGACCGTCGTTTTGAATTTCATTTTATTATAGTTCCATGGACGCTCACGCCAGGTTACGCAACAATCAGCGCCAAAATGGCGAAAATCTTCATTTTTACGTTGACAGTCTGGGATCCATAAAATTGAGATCAGTGGCCAACATCTTTTAAAGCGATCCGTTTCGAGTATCATTGTTTTTATTTTAACTGCGGAAATATGGGGAGGTCTTAAATCGATGGATATGCAAGGAAACTCTCGTAGGAATTAATGGAATCATTTTTGTGTAAATATCAAAGACAACTATACTATAGACCCGGCGGACCGCACGAAAAAATGTCGCCAGTTTATGGAAGCAAAGCCCCCCCTCCGGCGTCAGCTGTAAGTCGGAGTATTTCGCAGGAATTTCGACACATGGCTCTACATTTTCTTGTATGGAGAAGGTTTACGTAAAAAGTTCGGATGGGCTCATCTTGATGTTATATCGTCATAGGTAAATATGGTTTAATTTTTTTTTGTCAAGCATGATAGTTTTTTAACTGATATACGAAATATTCCTTGCATATAGAACCGAGTCGATTTTTTAGTAAGAAAATTGTATATTTTGTTCATTTCCCGTGGACAACTAAAATGTAGGAACTGTCTATTGGAAACTAAAGCTACTTAAAGAAATTATTAGTTTCATTAAAAACGGGTCGCTACGGTAAATGAAAGCATCGAATCAACTTAACATTACACAATGATCATAATTATTAACTCCGAGTGTTAAGTAGGACTCAAATTAAAATGAAAGCAAATCTTATTAACATCAGTACAGTATTATTTGCGAAAATTTTCATCACGTTTGTTATTTATGATGGATGAATATTCACAATCAACGTGTCACGTGAAATGAAATATTTTTTTTCCTTATCTGCAAAGGAAATTGGATAAAAAAATCTTCTTTTTAAAATTGGATGCGTATTTTGAAATGAAGATGCTAGAAAGAGGTTGTAAGTATGCTTCTAGATAAAGATCTTTTATAGATATATGATATCACTAGCAGATACCCGCGGCTTTGCACGCGTAAATTTTAGTTTTAACTATTCTACGGGTACCATCCATTTTCTGGAATAAAAATTACCCTTTGTGTTAATTTACATGAAATCTATCTTCATTTCAACTTTAAACCAAAAATTTTCAATAGTTGTGCGTGAAGGAATAAATTTTCTCCATCATGAATATCTGTTTTTCCCTATTATCACGAAAACAATGGATTTTCCCGAGAAAAAAGTTGTTGATTCTAGGATATTATATATCTCCATTCCAAATTTCAGCCCAATCGGTTCAGAAGTGACGGCACGATGGAGCATTTCTCCCGCATGAATATCTGCTATTTAACTATTTTCTCAGAAACCATGGATTTTCCCGGGATAAAAATTTGCCTATGTATTAATCCAGGATAAAACCTATCCCCTTTTTGAATTTCAGTCATATCCGTTAAGTAATTACAGAGTGAAATAGTATTTTTCCCGCGTGCATATCTGTTTTTCACTTCTAATTTTTCCAGGTTAAAAAGTAATCTAGGCATTAACTCAGGATATAAGCTATCTCCATTACAAATTTCAGCCAAATCAATTCAGTAGTTGCGGCGTGAATAATTTTTTGCTCGTGATTTTCGGTTTTTAACTAATCCCAAGGGAACCTTGAATTTTTCGGGATAAAATGTAGCTTATGTGTTAATCCAGGATATAATTTATCTCCATTCCAAATTTGAGCTAAGTCGGTTCAGTAGTTGCGGCGTGAACGAATATTTTTCCCGCGTGAAATTCTGTTTTTCTCTATGATCATATTCGTAGAAGTCATGAAATTTTCCGAGATGAAAAGTAGCCTACGTATTAATCTAGGATAAAATCTATCTTTTTCCGAATTTCAGTCATATCAGTGAAGTAATTACAGCGTGAAGTAGTATTTTTACCGCGTGAATATCAGTTTTTCAGTTTTCCCGCGGACACCATAGATTTTTCCGGGATGAAAAGTACCCTATCCACTAACCCAGGACATAATCTATCTCCATTCCAGATTTCAGCCACATCAGTTCAGTAATTACGGCATGAAGGAACATTTTACACGCGTGGATTTCTGTTTTCCACTATTATCATAGAAACCATGGAATTTTCCAGGATGAAAAGTAGGCTTTGTAATAATCCGGGATAAAATCCATCTCCTTTCCAAATTTCAGTCATATCAGTTCAGTAATTACAGCGTAAAGTAGTATTTTTCGCGTGTGAACATCAATGTTTCTGGTTTCCCGCGGAAACCATTGATTTTCCGGGATTCAAAGTAGCCTTAATATTAATACAGGATATAATCTATCTTTATTCCGAATTACAGCCATATTAGTTCAGTAATTACGGCGTGAAGTAGTATTTTTCGCGTATGAATGTCTGTTTTTCTTTTTTCCTGCAAAAGCCATGGATTTTTCCGGGATAAAAAGTAGCCTATTTATTAACTCAAAATATAATCTATCTCCATTCCAAATTCCAGCCAAATCGGTTGTACACTTACGGCATGAAGATTATTTTTCCGCGTGAATTTCGGTTTTTTACTAATCCCACGGGAACCATGAATTTTTTCGGGATGAAAAGTAGCCTTCGTATTAATCCAAGATATAATCTATTTTTATTCATAATTTTAGCCATATCAGTTCTGTAATTACGGCGTGGAGTTGTATTTTTCCCGCGTGAATATCGGTTTTTCCCTTTTCCTGCAAAACCCATGAATTTTTCCGGGATAAAAAGTACCCTATTTATTAACCCAGGATATAATCTATCTCCATTCCAAATTTCAGCCAGATCCGTTATGTAATTGCGGCGTGAGATTTTTTTTCCGCGTGAATTTCGGTTTTTAACTAATCCCACGGGAACCATGAATTTTTCGGGATGAAAAGTAGCCTATGTGTTAGTCCAAGATACAATCCACCTCTATTTCAAATTTTAGCGAAATCGGTTCAGTATTTGCGGCGTGAAAGAGTATTTTAACTTGGTAAAATCCAAACTTCGGACCCCCGTTTCACCCCCTTAGAGGGTGAATTTTGAAAAATCCTTTCTTAGTGCTCCCCTAGACCTCATAAGGTACCTGTGTGCCAAATTTGAAGTCTCTAGACCCAGCGGTTTGGGCTGTGCGTTGATATGTCAGTCAGTCAGTCAGTCAGTCAGTCAGTTTCTTCTTTTATATATATAGATGAGGAATGAGGATACCAGCCCTTCATTTTATTTACTTCAATTTATATAAGTATTGCACAATGTACATATCCCAAATACCATAATATTAACTTAGGGCGAAAATTATGTAATTTATATTAGTACAAAAATTACAGCGACTCCCCTTCATTCGTTTGGTGATATGCTACCATTTATAATTCAAGCCTGTTAATAATTTTATTATTAGGGGATGAAAAAGATAGTATATTAAAGTATAATATGTTGACATTATCATTGAATATACCTCCTTAAAGGCATAAAAGAGTTATTTAAGCAAGTTTTAGTGGACTTTGCAGGTTGAAAACTATACTACTACCTATTACTTTTTTTTAAATGTTATATACTTTGGGTCTTTATAATCGAAATTCGCTCCATAACAGAAACACGATTTAATATTTTTTTTGATAGAAAGTTCTCCCAAATGTTTCCCCAAAATCTACATTTTTCTCATTATCATCGGAAACTAATAAGAATGTAATCGTAATTTTTATTTAAATATGTCGGTAGTAAAAATATCCAAAACGCTCCGAAACGGATTTTCATTAACCGGCTTGGTTTTTTAGTAATTAGGTAAACCGTTATTAATTTTCTGTTACATTCTTCCGCAACGCCGCGTGTTGCATCCACCAACGTATTCGTAAATGTGAGAAGGACAAAAATAAAATCAGTGTACGAGTATGATGTATCCTCTTAACACCTAAATCAATTACGTATACGAAATTCGAATAACCACGCTGGTCGTGTTGGCCCAACGCCAAATAGGTTTACCATTTGAAGCCATTAGTTATCACCCGATGGACTTGACCGCATATTTGTTGTGGTCTGATATAATGTACTTGTATATTATGTAATTATTTACATAGGATCTGGACCATCCCTGCTTTTCTCGGATGATTCCCTGTGGAAATAAACCTTTCCGTAGTTCATAATCACATCTTAAACTAAAGTTCTCTTTTCTCTTTCGGGTCGGTTTCGGGAAAAGTAGAGACTTAATACTCGTATCTCTATGTACGCACCAACCTATTAGGCTGAGAATGGAAATTACTTATATTTGGGCATCCCAACTTGGAAAATCCACGTTTCCCTCGGGAATTATATCCACGCATGTGAACCCTGGGTGAAACCTTATACAAGATAACAATGTTAGCATGTTACGAAGTTATATTAATAGAATTATTTATCTCATAATGAATACAGCGTCCTTGTCTTATATTGAATCGTCGACATTATTTCGTAAGCAACAGTATCATTACAGTAATTAATACTCTCCCTTATTGAGCTCCGTCTAATCAAGTAAATTACAGATTTATCACAAGTATTGGAACTAAGGCGAAGTTTAATTAATCTAGACAAACTAATCTCATTTGTAACACAAAGGAATACAAACTGTTATCCTTTGTTGTTGAATTATTTCAGCACATAAACTATCCGTCAATCGTTAATTGAATGGAATAATCTAGTTAAGAAAATGTAAATCTATAGTTACATCGTGCAGCTCTGTTGTTCCATTGATCTGACTGGAATCTGAAAGAGTAAGTATTCTTAATTTTTAGGTATATTCAGTAACAGTAAGTATTGTGGCGAGATTGTGGCTTAGGTATATATTGCCTGGAAAGTCATCCACTGATTCCATATAGCTTGTTTGTGCCAGGATTAGAAAGTCTGTGTAAATCCTCACGTGTTCGAGTAAATACATGCCAAATGGTGGCAAACTGTGGTACTGCCACGTTGTGATTTTTACTCGTACAACCATAAATTATTATCATCAAGTAGTGTTTTGCACCTTTATGCTGAAACTGTTGAATCGTTTCGACTGAGAATTAGAATTAGGATATAGGCTATAACCCTGGAATAACACATCACCATCATCTTCATCAAGTATCAGCAGCGCTAATAATCTCTTGGAGCAAGTCGCCGCGGTAAAGACCTTTTTGAGGGCCCGGTCTACCTCTAAGAGATTGCTCTATCGGTCCCTGTGCGTTGCGTTTGCTTTGTAATTCTTTATTCCTGTAGCCTTATAGTTCTCAACTTTTTTTTTGATTAATCCATGTCATCTGTGGGATTTGTAATAAAACTGAAATTCAAGCAAATGGATGCTCTTGAAAAGTTAGCAAATCAGCTGTGGGATGGGACATCCCAAACGGCATTTATATACACCGACGCGTGCTTATCTTGACTAATAACAAGTGTCTTTTTCGAGTTCATAAAACAAAAGCTTCCATTACAAACGGTGTCAAGATTAATGGCCGCTTAATGTTTGTTTGTAATTACTTACTTAATTTATAGAGGATTAATTTTGGTCGGATTAAATACAATTTATACGAGTATTGCTGAAAATATTTCAGGCAAGATGGATTAAACAAAAATATTTAAATTTTCGGTAGACCTAAAAATGCTATTCAAAGACGTCAAAGTTTCTAACTGTAGATTTGATCATAAACTCTTCAACGTTGCGATGTTACGAATTAGAAGAGAAATCTTATTTTCATAAAAGCAAATAAAATACTTGACTCGTGACTTATCGTCTCTCAGGAGTTTAGAAACTCGCAATAAAGTTGATGGTACCTACTCAAAAGCGGATGTCATATTTAACTTATCCGGGACATGATAAAGTATATAAGATACATCGGCTTTTTTTATTGTTTTGATCAAATCAAACCTAAAGTTCTTTATTTTATACTGGCCTAATTTAGGAAGGGATCAACGTGTAGGTATAACTTTCGACTTAAAACTACGACTACGAAGCGTCAAACGTGTATTTGTCCAAACGTCACAAATGTATCTAAAGGATATTAGAAAAATCTAGGACAAATTTTATTTGGATTTTAATTTTAGTTACATACTGAGTCTCAATTTTTATTAATAAACGAATAATTATTATAAGTTTTTTCTTTGTGGGCATAGATTTTTCTTCATTTAAGTGTCTACTTTTACTTTACTGTATTCTGTACACCTTTCCAGTAAGGCAAGTATTCAAGTAATGATACGTATTAATATGTCCAGCATTGCCGAAGATAATCCTAAAAAATATGGCTGAAACGATAAAAATCAAATTAAACGGCTCACAAGTGGCTGTAAAGTATTATATTATTTTATTCACTATATTTTAGGTACACTCAGAAGACGTAATAACTTAATAAGCCGTATCAATTTGAGTCTCTCTGCAATAAATTCTCGTGAAATGGATTTCCCTTGAACCGCTCTCGTCAACTTTATTAAATTTAATGAGGTTTACTCAATATGAAGCGCCTTCCAAAATAATATTCTTAGATTATTTATTTATATTTATAATAAAAGATATACAACGTGTAACGAAAGGTTGAAATGGATGTTCTTATTTTATTTTCTAAAATGTATGGAAAATAAAATAAGAATATCCATTCTTCCATACATTATGGAATAAATATAATGGTTATTTTTACAGGCTGATTCGTTATCAAGTACACTTATGTATCCTTCAATTATATTTTAACTTTTCGTTATATCATGTACGAGTACGTTGTATAGGTATTGATGTTAAAGCCGTATTCGAGAAAAGATTTTTTAAGCTATTTCATAGCTTCTATCGCGGGCCTTGACGGGCGGACCGAATCCAGAAAAACCGTAACGAAAATAATCTGCCACTCCTAAAGTAGAGCTTTTGGTACTAGGCTAGCATGAAAGCAAGGAGCTCAACTCCACAACTTTTTAGTTTTTAGTTTGCCATCTATCAAAAAATAGCAGAACTTTTTAATGACTTTTTGAAATATCACGCACGTGATATTTCAAAAAGTCATTAAAAAGTTCTGCTATTTTTCGATAGATGGTAAACTAAAAACTAAAAAGTTTGTGAAATTGCACCTGGTACCAAAAGTTCTACTTTTCGATTGATGGCAAAACTAAAAATAACTTTAAATTCCATGCAATAGCTTTACCGCGGCAGTCTCCGAGTGCCACACGCCTTTTTTTTGTTTAAGACAAAGACTGTAGGGATACTAACATAGAAGTCTTTGGTTTAAGATTTAAATCTGTGTTTGTACAAATCAGAAAAATTAGCTAAGGTGCCCATCTAAAATTAAAGCGATTCAACTTCTAAAGGTAAAGGCCTTTGCTACCTTTGGCTTTGTACAGAAATCGGATACCTCAATCGGTATCGGTAAATTCCACGATCTTGGAATTTGCCAAGGGAAATTGTTATAGCCTTAATTAAGCAAAACGATATTCGCAATTGACATCTCAAACGATTTGAATTTCAAATTGCCATATAAAACTACACTAAAATTAAAAATATAATATATCACGAATAGAAAGCAGTAGGTAAGGTATTTTTGTAAGAAAACGTAACAAAGGAATCAAAGAGCCGGACTAGCTTTACAGTCGTATTGTCAACTCGACTGAATTTCGTGAATACATAAATCTTTACGAACGTGTAGAAAGTAGTAAATCTTTCAACATATTCCATTCACTTTCATAGAACGCTTGCGGGTTAAGGGTTAGATTTTGACGTCGTTCTTTCATTCATTCACGACGTTAAGGACTATTTTTGTAAAAAAATGGCACTTATCTTGGAAAGGGAATTATTAATGAATTAAAATGGACATTGGTGCTTAATCTGCTTGTCAAATTCAAGAATCTTATCTAAATTGACTATAATTACCTAAAATGGCTTTAAATTTATTTATTTATTTATCATTAGGATAGCCAACAGTTGATACATTACATTTCATACAATTTAAAAGTAATTGTCTCTATGGTTTTTAAACTGCATATAAGTAAAAACGCTTAAATACGCCGTCTACGCCGTTAAGTTAATGTTATAGTAACACCCCTGTTTGTAATAATTGTTGTACTTTCAGATATCTACTTTCAGCGAGTTTCAACAGAGCAAAATAAATGAAAGGGCACAAAACGTGCGTTGAATAATTCACACTGTGTCCTCGGTTTGTGGCGAGTACCTAATTCATTTACTCGTTGTGAACGCGGATCATTCCATGGTGAATTTTACACACCCGGCGCTCTGTCCTCAGTTTAAACTAGTTAATGGTTAAAACTAATTTTAAACGCAAAACTTTAGGCTTTGTTTATTGTTCGTAGATAAAAGTTACATAGGAATTTTTAACCGCTGAAAGAAGCGAGGAGTGTTTGTTTAATTAGTTTGGTCATTTATTCCTTCGATTCATGAATACACTGGGTTATTTTAGGGAAAGATAGCAAACTGTGAATTAAATTAAAATTAGTTGTTCTTCAGCTTAAGACGATCCATTATTTACGGGGAATAGTTACTCACACAAGCAAAACTAACAAACAAATTTCGAACACCCAGGTGTTAATTAATTTTCTAACACAAACTCACCATTGGCAATTTGACATAATATAAGCCCAGAGGCCATGCCATAATTAAGTGCTTATGTAGTGATACAATAATATGTCTATGTTACTAATCATTGTTAATTACGGATCCTATACCTTTAAACGAGCAATTCTTGTATATATATGTAATGAAATGAGTGACATTTCATTCATTTGAATTTGCCGCGCTTCGCGTATCAGCTGTCTGTCGCGTAGGTACCTATGATTAGTGATCTGTGTCGATGATTTAAAATGGCGAGGGACGCTGAAATTGTTGTGTGCATTTTTGTCGTAATAAAAACTCATAGAAAGAATGTGATTGAGGACTCGAGATATAGTGAACTTTAAATGTCGTTTCTTTGTTATTTCAGGTGAGATAGAAGTGTAATTGTCGTAACTTGATAATAACTAGATAATTGTTAAATAAAACAAAACTTGTAATAAAACAAAACTTTGTTATTTCAGAGAAACAATTTGTGGTTTAATTTTGGAGATCCTCAATGTCTTATAAAACGACATTTTTGTGAACTAAGAGAATATGGACCGGCTTCAGTTTGAGTTTACGATGATAGCCTCAAATGATGGCAAATCAAATGTATTAGCCATAACTTCAATATGTACTGAAGAAGGAAAATGTTATGTTTTACCCGAGGAACTGAAGCCGGTGAGTCATCATACATATATTGTTAAAACGAACACTTTCGCAAAAGTAAAAAATAGCATTAAAAAAAGACACCAGAGTAGAAAAGTATGGATAAAGTTGGATGAAAATCTAAAGAAGACATATGTAGATGGGGAAGGTAATATGCAATTTTTAGATCAATATTTAGATGAAGTGAGCACAACACAAGCAAAGGACAAAAATGACACTTTGCAACAAATCTTGGAACAATTAATAGAAAATACAACTAAGAAAGAAAGTCAACATAACTTAAAACATATCTCAGAAAAATTTATTATTGAAAAATTCACAAGCAAAAATCCTAATGCGATGCAATGGATAGAAATTTTTGAAAAAGAGTGTGCGCGCTTTAATATAACAAAAGATGAGACAAAAATAGATATTTTGAGGTTATTTTTAGATAAACCTTGTTTGGATTGGTATAGCTCGATGATCATAAAACTAACAATAAATTCTGAATGGAGTGAATGGAAAGACAAGTTTTTAGAAACTTTTAAAAACCAAGGATGGGACATAGTCACATATGCTCTCGCATTTAGGTATAAAGAAGGACAGTTAATTGATTATGCCATAAAAAAAGAACGGCTTTTATTAGATATAAACAAATCTATATATTCCAAAACAATGATAGATCTTATTGCAACTGGTTTACCTGGATTTATCTTAAATAAGTTAAACAGGGATGAACTCAACAACACTACTGACTTTTTCAACGAGATAAGAAAATATGAAGGCACGATATATAAGAAAAACTCAACTAACATAAAGAGCAGTACATTTTATAATAAAAATAAAACTTATGAGAAGAAGTCATGTAAGACTTGTGAGTCTTTGGACAAAGGAATTAGATATCATCCGGAGGAGTCATGTTGGTTCAAAAAGAAGTGAGTGGTATTTATGATTCAGGCTCACAGATTTCTATAATAAATTCAAGATTAATAAAAGTAAAAGAAAAAAAAGATGATATGAACATAGCATACATGAAAACGGTTAATGGTGTGAAGAAGATGGATGGCTTGATAACAATAAAAATTAAAATATTTGATTTAGAAGAAGAGGTGGATGTATACATAGTAGAAAATGAAGATTTTGATGATTTCATAATCGGATTAGATATGATAAAGAAATTCAGATTAACCCAAAATGAGAACTTGCAGATAGAACAAAAGAAAATAACAAATAAAATAGACAGGATGTCTAAAGATAACAGAAATGAAGATAATAATATAAAAAAATATACAGTAAATTTCAATGAACACATAGAAACAGAGGAATTTATAAGTATGACAGACCATTTAGATAATCAAAAGAAAATTGAGATAGAGAAAATTATAAAGGAATATAAAACAATATTGGCTAAGGACAAGTATGATATAGGTTCAGTTAAAGATTATGAAGCTCGCATAGATTTACAAGTAAATAAATATTGTAGTAAAAGACCATACAGATGTACAATACAAGATAGATTAGAAATTGAAGAGCAAATATCGATGTTACTAAAGAACAATTTAATAGAAGAATCATACAGTCCTTTCGCTGCTCCAGTGACATTGGCGTTTAAAAAAGGTGAAAATAGAAAATCCCGTTTATGTGTAGATTTCAGAGAGTTAAACAAAATAGTTATACCACAAGCTCAACCATTTCCTTTGATAGATGATCTAATTATTAAAACTAGAAATTGCAAGTATTTTACTACACTAGATATAAACTCAGCATTTTGGGCAATACCATTACGGGTGGAAGACAGAAGTAAAACAGGATTTGTCACACAAGATGGCCACTTCCAGTGGACCTGCCTCCCTTTTGGCTTGAAAACATCACCAGCAATTTTCCAGAGAATCTTAAGCAATATTCTAAGAAAACACAATCTCACAGGATACTCTGTTAACTATATTGATGATATTTTGATATACTCGTCTACCTTTGAAGAACATATAAGGCACATTAGAAATGTATTAGAGGCAATAATTAAAGAAGGCTTTAGACTGAAGTTTAAGAAATGTACCTTTGCTTCAGACTCGGTAAAATACCTCGGCCATATAATTCAGAACAATTCAGTAAGACCACTAAAAGACAATTTGATTTCAATAAGGAACTTTCCAACTCCTAAGACGCAAAAGAACATCAGACAATTTTTGGGAAAAATAAACTTCTACCATGACTATATACCAAGAAGTGCAATTATCTAAGATCCATTACACAATTTATTACGAAAAAACGAGAAATTTGTATGGTCAGAGAAATGTGAAGAAGCATTCAATCTGATAAAAAGATATTTATGTTCGCAACCGGTCTTGGAAATATTCGACAAAGACTTACCAATCAAAATCTTTACCGATGCATCTTTGGAGGGCATTGGAGCAATATTAAAACAGACACAACTAGATGGTAAAGACAAACCGGTGGCATATTTCTCAAAAAAATTGAATGAACATCAAAAACGGAAAAAGGCTATATATTTAGAATGTCTTGCTATGAAAGAAGCTGTTAAATATTGGCAGCACTGGCTCATCGGAAAACAATTCACCATTTACTCAGATCACAAACCTCTAGAGAACATGAACATTAAATGCAGGACAGATGAAGAATTGGGTGATCTCACATACTACCTATCTCAGTATGACCTTACCGTAAAATATATACCTGGTAAAGAAAATGTAGAAGCAGACTGTTTGAGCCGAAACCCTGTATTAGAACCAGAAGATAACAGAGAGGAAACATTGAGAATAGTTAATTTAATACAAATAAAAGATATAGTTGGAGACCAAGAGAAAAATGAAACAATAAGAGAAAAGAAACAAAATTTAATACTAAAAAATAATATCTATTATAAAAAAATAAAGAAACAGGAAAAGATTATCCTCTCAGAAGAATTTAGTAAAAAACTTATAAAAAAGGTGCATGAAGATTTATGCCATATTGGGATCAGACAACTGCAGAAAAAATAAGTTCAATATATACGGCTATAAACCTAACAAAAAATATCATAAATATTTGTAAAACATGTGAAATATGCATAAAAAATAAATCAAGATGTCAAAAAAAAATTGGATTACTGTCACAACTGGGACCAGCCACCAAACCATTTGAAATAATGTCAATGGATACTATTGGTGGATTTGGAGGATCTAGGTCTACAAAGAAATATCTACACCTTTTAGTAGATCACTACACAAGATATGCATTTATTGCGACTTCGAAAACCCAGAATGCATGTGACTTTATAAATTTAACAAAGAAAGTACTAGAGACAGATGAGATTGGAATTATCCTGACAGATCAATATCCGGGCATAAATTCAAGAGAATTTAAACAATTTTTGCAGGAAAATAATATTAAACTAATTTTTACAGCCGTGAATACACCATTCTCGAACGGCTTGAATGAAAGATTAAACCAAACAATAGTAAATAAAATAAGGTGTAAAATGAATGAGAAAAATAATAAGAGAACATGGACAACACTGGCAAGAGAATGTATACAAAAATATAATGAAACAGAACACTCCGTTACAGGTTTTGCACCAAAATATTTACTGGATGGTACAAATGTCAGTATTCTACCAAATGAATTCAAAACGATGGAAAAGGAAGACAAGTGGATTGCTGACAGAAGATTGGCATTAGAGAATACAATAAAATCTCATGAGTATAACAAGAAAATATTTGATAGAAATAGAAAAATGCAAGAATTTAATGTAGGAGACAGTGTATATGTAGAAAATGGAAATAGACTGAATAGAAAGAAATTAGACGAATTAAAAATAGGCCCTTTCAAGATAATAGAGAAAATATCGAATTCCATTTATAGGATTGATACAGGCAACAGAAAAACAGAATCAACATTATTTCATATAACAAAATTGCAACCTGTCATAACAGAGGCTGAAGAAGATGAAGGAGATGATAATGAATATGAAGATGACTTATAAGTACATTTTACAGATATATTGCTTAGAATTTTCGCTCTTAGGGGGGGAGATGTAATGAAATGAGTGACATTTCATTCATTTGAATTTGCCGCGCTTCGCGTATCAGCTGTCTGTCGCGTAGGTACCTATGATTAGTGATCTGTGTCGATGATTTAAAATGGCGAGGGACGCTGAAATTGTTGTGTGCATTTTTGTCGTAATAAAAACTCATAGAAAGAATGTGATTGAGGACTCGAGATATAGTGAACTTTAAATGTCGTTTCTTTGTTATTTCAGGTGAGATAGAAGTGTAATTGTCGTAACTTGATAATAACTAGATAATTGTAAAATAAAACAAAACTTGTAATAAAACAAAACTTTATTTATTTATTTATTTAACACTTTATTTGTACACCACAAAATAATTTTACAACTAAGAAGTAAAAATTAACTAGTACAAAAGGCGGCCTTATCGCTAAATAGCGATCTCTTCCAGGCAACCTACAGATAAGGAAAATACAGAGGAACCACGGACTGCAGGTGGTGCAATACTATAACAAATATACTTAAATTCAAATAAGTACATACTACTACATACACTAGATTACACAAATAAAAATAATAAAATAAATATTATAAAAAACTAATATAATATATACTCAATACCCAATAATTATAATATATTATGTATATATCCCGTTATATTACAAATAAACAAATAATAATACTTAGTCGTCATCAAGTAGCCAGAGTTTCAAAGTAATGCTTCTTGACGGAGTTTTTAAATGTGTTTAGTGTTTTTGACTGCCGCACCTCTAAGGGAAGTGCATTCCATAAAATAATTGCCCGCACATTGAAGGACTGCTCATACATCTTAGTTTTATGGGGGGGAATTGTGAGAGTCAATGTACGAGACGGCCTTAGGTCTGAATGCACTCCCAGAAATTTAAATTTCTCCTTCAGATAGGACGGCGTTCTAGGATTATATAATACACAGTACAGAAGAGAGAGAACATGCAGATCCCGGCGACGTCGAATAGGGAGCCAGTTGAGCTTCTGTCGAAATTCAGATATATGGTCATATTTGCGCAGGCAAAATATAAACCGAATCGCAAGATTTTGGAGACGCTCAAGTTTATTAAGCTGGTCTTCAGTGAGATTGAGAAAACTTGCATCCGCATAGTCAAGGATAGAGAGAAGAAGAGTTTGTGCTAACATAACCTTGGTCGGAATTGGAAGGAGTGAACGCAACCGCCGCAGTGAGCTCATAGCTGCAAAAGTTTTCCTGCTGACTTCTTTTAGATGAGTGGACCAAGATAGCTCACGATCCAAATGTATGCCAAGGTCTTTAACGGTGTCATAGTAGGGAATAGCAACCCCATTATATGTTATAGGAAGGAGATTAGGCCAATCAACTCTTGCAATCATCCCAGGGCTACCAATAATAATGGCTTGAGATTTAGCAGGGTTGACCTTAAGTCCAAACTGACAGCTCCAATCAGAGATAGCAGCTAGGTCCCTGTTGACGGCGAAGATCGCAGAGTTAAGCTCATCAAGAGGAGAAGAGCGATAAATTTGGATATCGTCTGCATACATGTGATAGAGAGAAGATATATTACGAGTGATAGAGTTAATGAATATAGCGAAAAGTAAAGGAGACAACACGCCACCCTGAGGTACCCCAGCCGTAACATCACACCAAGACGAAAACGATTCATCCACCCGGATGCGCTGTCGACGGCCTTTGAGGTAACTCCGAAACCAGTCTACCGCTGATGGAAATATGTTAACTGAACATAGCAGTCTCAGCAAGATGTCATAGTCAACGGTATTAAATGCATTACTAAAGTCAAGCAAGGTGAGAACTGTGAGCTGCTTATTGTCCATCGCCCACCGAAGGTCATCAGTCACCTTTACAAGAGCCGTAACTGTGCTGTGCCCAGCCCGAAACCCAGACTGCAAGGGACTGAGGAGTAAATATCTATCAAGGAAAAGTCTCAACTGCTGGTAAACGAGCTTTTCGAGGACTTTGGAGAGGAAAGGCAGTATGGAGATAGGACGGAAATCAGCAGCTGTAGTAGGCTTCACCTTTTTAGGAATAGGAATAATTTGTGCATTTTTCCATGCTTCTGGGAATACGCTGGAACTGATGGAATGGTTTAAGATGTGAGTAAGGACAGGAGAAACGACATCCAGGATAGGCACAATCATGTTCCGGCTAATGCAATCAGTACCAACTGCATTCGAGGCGATGGACAATATGCCCTTCTTAACATCACATTCAGCGAAAGACTCGAAGGAAAATGGAGTAAAGTCAGGAGTGGAACAAGCAGAAAGAGTATTAAGAGTACGCTCTTTTTCGGCACTATCAATTGTGTCACAGGTCGAGAAGTGTTTATTAAGAAGTTCAATATCTATATTGACGGGAGTCTTATGAGAACATTTGCCAACTCCGAGTGACTTTAGAAATTTCCAAGTTTTGGCTATATCACTATTTTGAACTGAGCTATGAATGTGGCGTCGTTGGGCATCCCTACACAATGTATTGCAGCGATTCCGCGCAATGTGATATTTTTGACGCATGGCCTCGGTGCCATTAATTTTATATTTATATTTAGCAGCATTTCTTTTCTTCATGGCGGCTTTTATTTCATCAGACAACCATGGAGCCGGAAGGTGTTTAATTTTAATTGGCCTTAATGGGGCATGGGTATCGTAGAGTTGTGTCAGGAACGTGTTAAAAATTTCAACTTTGCGATCAACAGTGACAGCATCAGCGACAGCAGACCAGTCTAACTGGCGAGCATCGCTGCATAGACAATCCCTATCAATTCCGCCAAAGTTACGTTGCAGAAGAACGGTGGGCTTAATTTTGGGAGGACGAATTTATTATTTCAGAGAAACAATTTGTGGTTTAATTTTGGAGATCCTCAATGTCTTATATATATTTCTATATAATCTGGATCTCGGCAACGGCTCCAACGATTTTCATGAAATTTAGTATACAGGGGGTTTTGGGGCGATAAATCGATCTAGCTAGGATTCATTTTTATAAAATGTCGAATTTACCAAAAAATAATAAAATATGATTTCTGCTGCCATCTATTAGCCAGTAGTTAAACTACCGAGCGAAGCACTCCTGCAGCTGCCATCTATTAGCCAGTAGTTAAGGGCGATGGGTACCATCTGGGCGCGAAAATTCAAATTTTATTTAGTTTTTCGCTCATAGTGGGCTAATTATACATTCAAGGCTAATGGCAATGTGTTTTGCGGGCACAACGTTTATGCATCTACATGTTTTTTGCTCAACAATACTCATTTACTTCATATTGATTCCCGATAGCTCGAAATCTTTAAACTGCCAAAAATTATCTTTCGGGAACCAATATGAGATGAGTGGGAACTTTCGAGCAAAGTTTCTATTAAAAACATGTAGATGCATTAAAAGTAGGCCCGCATAATGCATAGTCATAAATCTTCAATGTGTAGTTTGTCTAAGATTTGCGAAAAACTAAATAAAATTTGAATTTCGCGGGCTGGTAGGGCCGCAACACCTTAAACTACCGAGCGAAGCTCGGTCACCCAGATATTGAATTATTTATTTGACCAACTTGGGTCGTTATGTAAGATTATCCTTCATTCATCACCAACACTGAATACATAATGGTACAGGCACCTGTCACAGCAGTAAAAATAATTATAGTGATAAATCTAGCGATAACCACAGCTTAGCGATCATTTTATCATCCACAATTGTATTGGAATCTGATGCTTTATTTCAAAATAATTGCTAGCTGAAGCCGCAAATTACGTACCAGCAGGAAATACGTGAGCATATTAGCTACCATTTATCAACCACATGTGCTACACTATAATAACACTCCTAACGTGTCACAGTATTCTCACATTAAGATCAAACAATTTTAAGTTCTTTCAGCTTGAAATAAAGTTGTAAATAGCTCGCGAACGTGAAGTTTTAAATCATTTTACAAACGCGACAAGTTACAGAATGTCAGGTTTCCATATTATTTCCAAAATAATCGTGAAGTGTAAAGAAGCTTATCTACTACTATCGGGATAGAATTTTACTTACAGGAAAGAACTTACTTTAGAACACAGTAAGTCCTTCCTTTAGAAGTAAGGAACTTTAGTTTCTAGTATGACTAAGAATATTAGCTACTTCAATAGTTAATTGAAAATCTAAACTAGCTGACCCAGCAAACATTGTTCTGCCATCTCTAGAGTGTGTAAAAAAACGAATTCATCGTTGACGTAATCGTTTTCAAATTCTTTCCACTGATTGGTTCCCTGATATACGTCGGCCAATCGGGGACCATCGTAATCGCAATCATTAGTACCTAAATACTAATGATTCCGATTACGATGAAAACGTTTTTCTTACGCAATCATACCTGTTCTGGAGGAGTTTTGTAATAAAAACCGTAGCATGAAATTTAATATATTTATAAAAATTCAGACATTGCATTATCAAATAAGTTTACATTCAAATAATAAGCTGTAATATTATGTGTAAAAAAATTAATCAATTAACAAAATTTTCGCATTTACTATATTTGTAAGACGTTTGGAAAACCTCGCCCCTTTATACTACAGTGATAAGGGTGAACTTCAGCTTGGTGTTATCATTATAATTTATTGAACATTAAACTTTTGCACAGGTCGCGCTTACAAAGGAATGAAAGCACAAAATTCAAATCGTAATTTAACAAGCGAGCAAAAAACCTGTTAAAATGAATTAATTGTACGAGAAGGTAATACCTTTTTTTATGTAGACGTAAAATAAATGTTAGACGTAAAATAATACACATCCACAACACGATTAAAATAGCGGTTATAATGTTACAGTCATAGTGATTAAACAGCTATTATTAATAATGACTGGTTACTATGGATAATAGCCAAATTGACTAGACAATTTGATAAATTAATCACTTTATCTGGATATTATTCATAGGTGCTGGTCACAGTTGGCGAAAGTGATAATACGGTCTATTTGGCTTGTAAAACCCCCCCCGTTCTTCATCCCGCTGCCGCGTGGCGTGATCCGTAGCTGATTAAATTGTTGTTACGTTGATTCTTAAAATAATTAAAATTCTTAAAATACTAATTAAAGTAATAGTTTTCGTAAAATAATTTTTTTAAGTTTTAAAATTTTAAGGTTAATAATTTAGTTTTCCCTTACACTTTTCAAGGCTCGTTCGACGGAGCCCCGCTTCGCGGGGCTCCTATTTCTGGGTGGTCATAAAAGAAAATAACCACTCAGAAGGATGGCGGGGCCTTGCAGGCCCCGCCATCCTCTTCGTCACCTAACCCAAACGAGTCGGGGTGCCCTCAAGTCCCGAGCTCGCTTCGCTCGCTCCTAGACCCTGTATTAATACTATTATTTCATTAAAATATTAGCAAACTGGTAAAGAAATACGTTAAATGTCGTCTGAAATAACCTAACAAGTTATGATTTTTAATAATAATTTTTCTTATTACTTCTCGTTAATTTGCGTTATTTACGAAAGCTAGTGACATTTTGAAGGGAATTACATAAAAACATTCATAAATAAGTTAGTAAACAGGTAAATAATCTTTATTCATACTTGTTTTATTACATTATCCAAGTCTTCGAAGATGGTATAAATAATAGCTGGTTAATGTGATTAATTCTATGTCAATTATCACTTTATCCAAATTGAGTAGATATTATTAATAATAGCCAGATGATATGTATAATATCCGGATTAATCGCTTTGGCTGTGACAATAATATTTAAGAGAATATTTTATTAATTTATTTCGTTACTTAATCGTTATTATTATTATTATTATCTAGTGATTAAAATATCTCAAGAATTATCAAAGTTAAAGTCAAAGTTAAATATATTTATTTCACATAGGCCTAACTGACAGGCTCTTGTAAAACCATGTAAAACCGCGTAAAAGCTTGTAAAACCGTGTATCATTTTTGTTAGCATGAAACTGACAAAAAGGACGACAATTTATCTGGCAACAGTCAAGCGCTAGCACCTATAGTATAGTAGAATAGTCGAGAATTTAAATAAAGATATTTATTTAGATAACTAAATGTAGAAACCAAGCCTTGGAACAATGTCCTTCCGTCATCCGCCCTTGACATTCAGGGCTGGGTGCATAAGCGATGTACTGTGAATGTCAGAGGCGCCTAATGAGTTGTGAACATCGATCCCTCGCAAGCTGTTGAAACGGCCACGGTTGAGCGCGGATACACGACTCTGTTGAGCGTGAAGCGTGAGCTGGGTGGTATTTTTACTCTGAGAGAGGTTATCTTGTATCAAATAAAACTGGCCAAGCGCGAGTCGGGTTCGCGCACCGAGGGTTTCTTACTACTATGGAAAAAGTAAACCATAAGAATAACTTTTCTTACTGAACCGCTAACTTAACTTTGTTTTTTGAAGTTAATTGTTAATGGTCTTTATAGTTTTTAAACTAAACTTCACTAAAGATCGCCTAAATACGGCTTGTACGTCGTTAAGAAATCGGGTTAGCGAGTCTTATGGTTTACTGAGGTTTTAATTGAATTGGGATGATTAATTATGAATTTGTAGTTTTAGTCACATTAATTAATTATTTACAGCAGTCTCTCCTAAAACGCGGAGGGAAAGTTCTACACGAATGAAATCGTCATTTAATTTCGAATTAATTTCGGCCAAAAGCTCTTAAAAGCAATTTACTTTGCGAAATATTTGTAAATCTAACTAGAATTTCGTCCTAATACTGTTATTTTCAAATCTTCCATTATCTCTACTATGCTCCTACGTTTCTTTATCTCACAAAATCTTTTGGTTATTTTTTTGCTTATTTTAACATAAAATGTTTAAACAAACATTACCCAGGTACATTGGTAGACTTCATACGTTTGATAACGTTTTACACTGCTGAAAATAAGTCTTAATATTATCTTATAAATACGAGGAATTTAATTAAAAAATATTTTAGAGAAAAAAATATATTTTTCGTATTTCAATATTAGGCACTCATTATTAGTTACGAGATTGAAGTAAAAATCTTTATTTAGCTTACACAATATTTGCAGTAGATATATGTAGTTACTACCCCATATTATGACGCGTAGATTATGACACAGAGACATACACTTATTCTAAAAAGTTTCTAGACTTCAATAGTATTTAAATAACCCTTATAGGTAGGTACTATAGTATAAAAGGTGTTTTTACAGGAATCAACTTAGACTGTAAGTTATGCGCCAGCTGTTGTTAGCGAGCAGGGAAAGTACAGATCACAAAAACAAGCTTAGCCCTCATCTTCATGTTTTTGCTAAGTCCTCGGGAATTACGGTTCCAAAGAGAAAACAAGCTTTTTTACGCTCGGATTATGTTTTTATGTTTACTGGTTACTATCCCTTCTATAAGTTCACAGTTAAAACATGGTTGTGTTTCGTCATAAATGAGAGTTTTTTATAGTGTTAAGAATGTCGAGAAGAAGAAGTTCACCCGATGTATAGTGATGCCTGCCCGCTAGTGCAAAGAATCCTAGGACTCTATACAAGGTGAATAAATTATGGTTTTTGATGTTAAGCAGGGTGAATCATTATCAGCAGTGCTATCGAATTACCTACACTGTTTCGGAAAATTAAGCATTATTTTTTATAGCAAAAATAATAATCGAGATAAACTCGAAATTGTGATATCTAATAGTAGTGACTACGCGGTACGTAGCTTGCAGAGTACCTACTACTACTGGTTTGCAAATTTTTAAAAACAAAATTTCTCGAAAAAAAATATTATTTTACTACTGGGGTCAAAATAAATTGCAAAAGTAAAGTACTGTGAATAGCGATTCACCTCGCCTCACATCTAAAACCATTTATTTTTCACCGTGTATATGTCGATGTCGTACGATTTCAGTGTCGTGTCGTGACCGGGAGACAGACAGACAGACGGACGGACAGGACGAACGGACGGAAGGATGGATTTACACCACAAGGGGTCTATTTTCACGATTTCGGAATGGAACCCTAAAAATGACGAATGGCAAATAAATTTTCTTTAGAAGAAAGCATTTCTTGCGTTATTCCTTCCGCTCAGTGATGGAGCGCTCATAAAACTCTTTCAGTAAAAGTCACGTAGCTGAAATAAATTATTACGACTGCAAATAAATAGAACGAATGCTTTGAGTGAGTAAAACGTGTTTTATGTCGAGCATTCTATTTTATGGTACCACTATTATAATGGTACGTACTCAAGTTTAAGCGAAGTTTATCCGATGCAGTAATTATAAATAAATCAAATATAATATAAACTAGCAGTGCCCAAGGACTCCGTTCCGCGTTAGAAAATTTTTTGTCCCGGCCCGTTTGTCCCTTGTTATCCACAGTCCCTTCCCCCACAGCGCCTGAACGCGACGCAATTAAAATATTGGTTTGTAGTATATGCTATGTATCAGAGATGGCGCTGTATGTGGAAAAGGATTTTCCCGCTTTTCTGTTGAAATTTTTCCTGAATTTTCTTTGCTATAAACCTCACGGAGCCCGAGACCTTTCCGACAAATGCAAAACCGTGGAAATCGGTTCGTGCGTTCTGGAGTTATAGCGTCACGAAGGAAAACCCGACTTATTTTTATATAGTAGGAAGAGAAGATAGAGGACAACATCACATACATTGCTCCGATCCCATAGTAAGTAGCTTATGCACTTGTGTTATGGAAATCAGAAACAACGAAGGTACCACAACACCCAGACCCGAGACAATGTAGAAAACTTATTTTTCTACATTGCTCCGACCGGGGATCGAACCCGGAACCTCAGAGATGGCGGCGCCTTGAAAACCAAATTATCATCATCATTCCATTTGAACTAGTTTGGTCATAGTCCAGCGTGTCGCTGGTTAAATGTGGAATGCCGCGACCACTTATTTTTATAGTCAACGCGAGCAAACGAGCGGGCGGGTCACCTGATGGTAAGCGATCACCGCCGCCCATGGACATTTGCAGCACCAGAAGAATTGCAAATGCGTTGCCGGTCCTTTTGTCCTTATTTAAGGGGCGGGTAAAATTTGTTTATCCTCCCCTTGAATAACCCTATGTTATAATTTTGAGAGAACACTTTTGCTGGTAGGTGGCATGTGCGTGGAAAGAAAGATCTGGCATACCGTTTCTTCGTGGTACTTTTGCCAACACTGTGGAAAATACAGATTTCCTTTTTCGTTGTTTGCCCCAATACCCATCCTATTAATATCTATAGCAATGGATAGATTGCTATTGCAAATGGTCTTGAGATTAGATTTAAAGGGATCGGTCAACGGGGAACTTTTTCACCTGGGAATATCCAAGATTTCTAAAGGTGTATAACCGCATTGCTATATATTATTCTGTCGCAAAGCAGTAATTGTGGAACAGTATAATATAGTGTTTCAGTTTGAAGGAATTACCTAATGAGCTTATAGTGAGACTTATGGAGTCTCAGAATAATAAGACCGTACGATCATTAGGTACTATTAGGTATTTCGTGGTACGGACATGCATACATTGTCTTTACCAGATGTTATCACTTAACATCCATCAGGTTCGTCTCGATATTCTTGTCTATAAAGAATTCTTTAGTTGCTTCAAATACATAACTTCGTAAAGCGGCTTTTTAGTGTGCAAAGGTTCGAATATAGGGATGATACTCCCAATAGGTCTAACGATTCGTAGCCAGTATAACACTGCCAATAACGACCACTATCCGAGCTTAACACCCAGCAACATCGCGTAATATACTTACACGGGCCTAATGTTTTGAGAGTTCGGAAACTTAATTGATCCCTTGAGGGATACTGGCAAATAGGCCATCTGGAAGTTACCCCTGTATAATTTCATTAGTAAAACATTTTCTTAAATTAAATTATGTCAGATTTAAAATAAAAGCTGTGGATGGCCCATTGGTTCACTTCCCAGCTTTTCATTAGGATTTAGAAATCATTTCATGGTATATGATGCAGATACTCGTATTATTAAAATAAATTTAGTCTGTAAATGCGCTTATGAAGTCAATGAAATGAAATGAAAATTGTACCAGTATGTATAATCGCTAATCTTTGCTGAAAGAATTGTAACCACTTACTAGACCCCGTACAACATCTTAGACACTGTACCTACATAAATAACGCAGCCTTCATAACAGTGTCAAAAAGATTTAAGAATCATTTTAGGAATAATTCATACGCGTTGGGTTAAAAGCGTTTTGCCTTGTTAAAACTGCCTTCTTGTATGTTTTATTGCATTTCCACAAGTTTTTTACCTTCTTTAAAGCTCCAATGATCTTAGAAAAGTGTGATCGTTTCCTTCAATTATATTCTGTATCCACTACGTCAGTTGTAAAAGGCTGCATCTGCCTTTTCAGTGTTACTTATTTTGTAAAGGTATTTTTTTTATAATATCGATTATTATGAATTGATAAGCAAGTCAAGATCGCACACCATTTCAAGGTCCTAACCATTCCAGTAAGTACCTATCTTACAAACATAATATCTAAGTAACAAACGTTCCTAACTCTCGTAGTAGTATATCTTAATCTTAATCTTAATATATATAAATCTCGTGTCACAATGTTTGTCCTCAATGGACTCCTAAACCACTTAACCGATTTTAATAAAATTCGCACACAGGGTGCAGTTTGCTCTAACTTAAAAGATAGAATAGCTTAAATCTCAATTTATCTATTTTTTTATATCCTTAAGGGCAAAACAACGTTTGCCAGGTCAGCTAGTAGAATATAAATAAAATTGAAACAGTAGCCTTTGGTACTTGATACTCGACACAAGTTTGATTCAAAAAGTTGTGACATAATATGTACCTATGTCACTTCAAATACACGTCACAAAGAGTGCCAAGGGCACTTGCAATTCGGATATTGAATTTGGGAATTTCAATGGAGCTGCCAATGTAAATAGAATATACTGGTGGCCTAGAATGTACCTATAGTACCCAGTAGTATAATTAAGGGATTTTTGAGAAAAAATAGGTACATGGTAATAATAAACTGAGCACTTTTAATATCAAGTAGATAAGTATCAATAACTAACGTGCCTAATACCAGTAACGTTAATATAAATATTACGAGTACAATTATATTTAAATCCTTCTATGTTTGTATCTACTAAAGCATGAACTATTTTGAATAGCGTACTAATGCTGCCATTTTTGGCTTCGGATTCACTACGAACTAAAAATTGTTGTACATATTATTTCAAGAAATCGAAAGAATATTGAAATCGGAATTGGAATATCAAAATGTTCTAACATCAAAGCAATCACGTCTTTGTTGGTGAGATTCAATAAGATACTGTAAAATACTCTGAGGGTAGGCAGTAAAAGCTCTATGTAAAAGATAGACCTTTTACTGCCTACCCTCAGAGTATAGGTTTTCCACACCCGTACTTTGTAAGCGAGTTAATGAACCGCCTTGATTCTCGGTTGAAATATTCGTTATCATACTCGAAAGCTTTGAAACGCTAAAAGCGTTTGACAAAGAAAAAAAATCTTTCACCGCTCGAAACAATTGTTTGAAAGAAAGCATTGTTGAGTATGTTTCTTAAGCTAGTTTTCATTAAAATATGAAATAGCATAAAGCCAGTATCCGCTGAAGAAAGTTGCTATTTATTATTGACTAGCTGTTGCCCGCGGCTCCGCCCGCGTGCAGTTCGTTTTTTTTACAAAAATGTTTCCCGTGGAATTTCTTAATTTTTCCCAAGATTTCCCGTACAAAATGAGTGGTCCTTGGGTTCGATGGACCCGTAAAGGAGTCTTCTTCCAATCTCTCCTGTCAACGTGCTATCTTCTTTTACACAATTTACCTATGTCTTCTTTGGTCTTCCTCTACTTATACACTCTGTCGAAATCGCTTATGTTACTCAATTCGCATGGAGTAAGATAGAGTGGGGCGTGTCATCGTGGATTATAATATCTATACTAACCAAACTTATCTTATTCTGAGATGATACCAACGCCCAGATATTGTAATTAAGCATTCTGATGCGCTACTGTGTACGTAGCAACCCGTTCCTGCTACGTATGGGTTATCTTGTATAGTTATACCAAGTTGCACGATCAAAAGGACGATTTAAACTGTCGATATTTCGACCCCGTTTTGATTGTGCCACGGAGATAAGTAGCTATAGGTTTTTTTAAACATCCCACGGGTGCTCTCAAATTTTTCAGGATGAAAAGTATCTTAAATGTTGACCGGGCATATATATAAAGTAGGATCATAAAATTCCGTTACTTGAAAGACGCCTGCTAACTGTTTTTGTAATGTTTTCTTTCCCGCGGGAACTCGATTGGATTAATAAGTTTTACTATATATATATTTTGTTAAAAAGGCAACATAAGGTATCAGCATAACCAATTTTACTAAATTAAGTTCATTAGTTGTTGTTTACAAAGCTGTTAAATTAATTGCAGTTTTTTAACTATCCCACGGGAACTCTTTATTTTACCGGGATGAAAAGTATCCTATATGTTGACCAGGGACATAGGCTACCACCACACAAAATTTCATTGGAATCGGTCCAGCCGTTCCAAAGATTAGCCCGTACAAACAGACAGACAAACAGACAAACAGACAAACAACAGATTTATTATATGTATTGATAATGTAATATCAACACTGGTAGCGACAAAAAAAATCAATAAATCAAGATAGTCAAAGTTCGGTACAGAAAAGTACAGGGCGAAAATAAGATGTGTTGAAAAGTCATCATGACTTAATAGTTTCTATAAATACAACAAAATAAACAAGAGCCTGTAGGTTAGGCCTATGTGAAAAATGTTTCAAATACTCCTTCATTCATTGGGTTAATATACGGTAGGTATGTTCTTGGATCTAATACTAATCGCTTGGCGTTAAGTGACTGTAGGCAAGGTCACCAGCCACGGCCGAATTGCCCACACCTCACCATACTGGACTATAAAATTATTATTAATTGGGTATAAAATCATTATGTATCGTATTCGTATTAGAAAAAAAACGCGTGCATAAAAGTTTGTGAAGAATCTATGCAATCCATACTTATCTCATACTTATATTCGAAACGCCAAGTCACTGACTTCGGACACAAAAGTTTTATTTTCAAAACAATATATGAAGATCCCCCTTATGTCACTTTCGGCTATCTAATATATGCCGTCACGGATATATTAGAACGTGAATATCTTAATATATATAAATCTCGTGTCACAATGTTTGTCCTCAATGGAACAATGTTTGTCCTCAATGGACTCCTAAACCACTTAACCGATTTTAATAAAATTCGCACACAGGGTGCAGTTTGCTCTAACTTAAAAGATAGAATAGCTTAAATCTCAATTTATCTATTTTTTTATATCCTTAAGGGCAAAACAACGTTTGCCAGGTCAGCTACTACCTTATAAAAAACAATCTATAAAAGGAAGCTTCTAAAAATTCCATTACGCAAGTAGGGCTGTTGATATTCTATTGAATAACAATATCATGGTCTGCTGAGTTTCCGATATAAGATATTGTCGGTTCCATAATAAGAATGCGTTACTCCACACGATATTGGGTTTCGAAGACGGGTCCTTTTATATTTTTCTATTAGACGGTCACTCTTTAACATCTGATACTTGTACAAGCCGTCGAGCGAAGGGTTAAAATACGGTTTCCTATATACATAAAGTATATGTTTGTTCAATACACCTCTCAGTATGTGCAATGTTGCCAAGCCACTGGCGTTATTACCTCTTTTTATGGTATTGTTAACTTAGCCGTTGAGGTTAATAAGCGCCAGATTGTGGGTTGCCTGATACACGGAACAATTTTGAGACACTATTATATTATATTCGTAAAAGGTTTAATGTCCGGAGACCGATGGGCCCAGTAAGTATCTCGAAAAGCAAGCGACGCAAAAACGTAGTAAGTAGATATTTATTATTTACGAATCACTGAGTATTCACGGCGCTGAATTATTTGATATGCCATTTATTTTTTGAAGTTACTCATATAGTACAACTCAAATCACTCGCTTGGTTTTAATATCTACAGAACTTTTAGGATCAAGAAGAATCATTTAGGGATAATAATGATTCAACGAAGATTATATTTCCATTAGGTACTCCTATCAAGTCATATGCTTGACAGCAAAAATTTCTCATTTTTCCTGCGTCCAATATAAGAAATGAAGGTATTTTATGAGCGACGATAAATCCGATATAACGACAAATTCTATTACTTATGAGGCAAAATGAGAAAAATTCATCATTATACCGGGTTTCCACGTTCCCTACAACATAATTGGATGATGTATTGACATGTATTAATGTATGCTACAATAATAAAACGTGAACGTCGAATAACATCTAAGTACTTTTCATTAAAGTTTTTTTTTATTTGATTTTGTCAAGTGTACAAGTTCATCATATTAGTCTCAAAGCAGGGCAAATTGTAGCGGACTAAGATTTTTGAAATCAGCCAAGCAAATGTAAGGAAGAAAATTGTTAAAATTCATTTTTATCTGAAATCAAAAGCCTTAATAGAACTTTCGTATAAAGGATACACTTTTTATCGCCTCATAAAGTATACGCTCATCTCTCCTGTTAAGTAGGCATAGAATTCCGCAAAATTTCAATTTAGGGTAAAACAAAGTGTATTTTACGGGGAAATGAGGCGTGTTTTCTTTTAAGTAGAGACTTGTTTGAGCCCAAGCGGCTGCGTAGACGAGTTTATTTTCCCACTTTACGGAAATTCTAAGGAAACCGTTCCGATTCTTTAACGATAATTGTGCTTTCTAGACCCTATTAACGTTTTTAGTAGCAAAATCTACACTTCTTACGATTTCTATTATGAAAATTTTATACTATGTTTGTGGTTATTCAATGGAATAGTAGACAAATCTATAAAGATCTTCATCTTTTTGAACGAGGTAATCTCATGAACTGCTGAAACTTGTTTGAATTGATATTTTTTGTTGGATAGACCATTTATTTGAGGAAAGCTACATGACCACAGATCACCTATACTATGTCATTGTACCTGACATAAGATAACTTCACTTGATGAACTCATCGTTTGAGGATGTGCCGGGATGAAATGTGCGTCGAAGAGAGTGTCGGAAAATTGTGTGTGGTGTTTCATGTGGACAGTTTCCCTGCATATTATACCATACAGAATCTTTTCAAGTAGCGGATTATAGCAAAACAAATTTAATCTGTCCAAATTTGTGAAAAACCAAAATAAACGTGGGCGGATCCGTGAGCAACAACTTTTACATAAACAAATTATGTTTCAGATAATATTTTATCCAATTATCTTAGACACAAAAATAAACTTTGCAGAGCATCGACTTTATTGATACGAGAAGTATTAAAAACAAGTTCTCCGTGAATGATGCAATTGTTATCAACTACGTATCTCTTTAATAAATCTTTTTAATGTTAATAAACATAACTTACAAAGTCTGTCATTTCCAGATCAAGTAAGTATATCCATTACTATTAAGATGTACTTACCGGTGGCTGTCCTCGTCTAGCTTGTAGTGAAACTTTATATATCCTATAAGTAAGCAGGGAATTCGTTTAAATAAGCCAAAATTTCCTTTTCACAAGAATGACGTGAATCTTGTGATATTTTTCACAGACGCCCGTAAATTTAAATTCTGCGTGACTGTCATAAATCAACGGCCTCGCTGACTTGAGATAATGAGATTATTATAATTTGGTGAACTTTTACACGAGGTGACCGGCAAAATATGACTTAAAGCCTCACAACCGCCAGATAAACTTTAAGTAACGCTAAGTAACTTTTAGTAAGATTCGCAATACAAAAATTGTCACAACATCCAATATACTCGCTAGATAAAGTTTATCTGGTGATTGTGAAACAGGCCCAATGAAGAAACTTAACAAGGAAGTGGAGGTTGCGAAATTTTGTTTATCTTCTTGGTTTTGTGGCATTTTCTAATTGCAGGTCATTATGTAATTATATTGTTTATATGTATTGTCTAATGTGTATCTGTATACTATACAATATGTTATCTAATGTGACGTAAAAACTTATTAGCAAGTGACCTAAGTGTCATGATAAGAACTTGTTATAATAATAATTGTAAAGTTATAATTGCAAATTTTCTGCGATATCTCTTCAGTCGTGACTTTAATTCTCATATAGCTGGAGGATGAGTGGTGAGGAAATTATATGTTTTTTAAACAGTTAAAAATATATATATTTAACTGCTTATTGTATGGAATCTACAAGTTATTAATATTTTGAGTGCGCGACAGAGCAGAATCGTATTGTTAGATACTAGGAAACTATAGGCTTTGTTAACGACTTCGTATATTATTTTAATTCTACATTAATAGTGAAAGCTCGTACAGTTGCAGTATTTTACTAATAAATTCACTAATAACTAAAAATAATTTCATCACTATACCTAGGTACAAAGAAGAACATAATGTTTTAGAAAGGGATATACCTAGTAACTTTTTAGTAGCATTTATTAAAATTGATCCTATAGTTCCAAATATTTCCCCCAATCCTCATCAATGAAGTCTCTACACCTTTATTTAATGTAGTCTGAGTCTCTACATATCTCTCTCTCTCTCAAATACTCTTAAACTTTTTTCAGCTATTCAATCAGTGACCATCAAAGATAGAGCCTTAAGCGTTCTCTTTGATGACGGAACGTCTTTAGTCTTTGAAGACTGCTGGTTACGAGATAATTGCCGGTAAATATGGGCTTAACTTAGAGTCACATACAGCGAGCGATGGAGAGAGCTTTGCTCGGAGTACCTTTGCGTGATCGAATCAGAGATGAGGAGATCCGCAAAAGAACCAAAGTAACTGACATAAATCAACGTGTCGCAAAACTGAAAAGGCATTAATGGGCGGGGCACATAGCTCGTAGAACTGATGTAAGTGGACCCAAAGTGCTGGAATGGCGGCCACGCACCGGGAAGCGCAGTGTTGGCAGACCCTCCCTCCCCTCAGACCAATAGGACGGACGACATAAAGAAAGTCGCAGGGAGTTGCTTGTGAAGTGGCTCAAGATGATGGTGTTTGGCGGTCAGTTCAGGAGGCCTATGTCCAGCAATGGGCGTCCATCGACTGAAACGGCGATGGTGACAACGATGGCTTTAAAAGTGTTGTAATCAATTTATCAATCAATCATTTATTTCAATTATAAATGAATTGTTAAAAGCCTACGTTTTCAGGTGCTCAACGTGTTACCGAACAGACATTTCTCAACGAACTCAACATCTTCTAGACATTCCAGACGTTACTATAAACAGTGTAGAGTTGGATAGGCAAAATATTCTAATCACGTGTAAGTATCTAAACACCTACGTACTTTTAAGTTTCTTTAATCGACCAATACATATTCAGCCTAACTTGCATGTACTTATGATGAGTAATTTAATTTTCAAATAGTCTACTGTCTAATGGTGATGAAGTAATTCACGCGCACGACTAATAAAATGAGTGGGACCTTGGTGAAACGAAACGAGCTTTCCTGTGTAACTAACTATTTTGAATACCTTAACAGTGCCATCTCAAAAATAATTGGGGATAACTGTTTCATTACTTGTTAACAAATTAAAATAGATACCAATATATAGTAGGCCCACAGAAATTGGCATGCAATGCAAGTGCATAAATTGTAGAGATTAATTACACTATAACATTATTTGTATTTTTTTACGTTTACAATTGCTTTTTTAAATAATAAAAAAAGTTGTAATGCAATGTCTAAATTGAATACGTATTCGTAAATGCATATTTCTCGGTTTCTTTACATAATGTATTTATTGTTTGTGTACTCTCATTTTTCAGGGAGCGACAGTCATGAGTCAATTTATAAGGCTGACTTTCTATCGACCTTTGAATACAACGCTTGGACGAATAGAAGAAGACAGCACCACCTTCTATGGCGTGGAAAAGAAGTAGCAAACAAAATATCGAAGGTCCACGTCGATAAGTTTCTCAACTCTGTGGAAGGCGCTGAAGCAGTTTTCAAAAGTATCGTGGATTACGGAGCTGTGCTTATTGAAGGGGTAAGTTTGAATCCAGTTTTAACTTCCGTACACGAAGTATTCATAGAAGTGTGATTATTCCGTATCCATATTTTTGGCAAACGTCCAACGTTGGTCAAACTATGTTTGTTTGACTACCTATCGGTCTTTCATTTTATGTGGAAGACATCGAACGCACCTGGTTCCCTACAGACAAACATATTTTCGCAAATGTATTAAAAAACGTCGTTCGATGCACGTGGATTCCCACGTCATCTGCACTTGTAACTCGTTAAGAAATGACATTCTTTCCGCACTTATATTGAAATGTTTACTTTTTTATTCCAGGTGGAAGCATCACTGGAAGCTACAGAGAAAGTATGTAAAGCTCTAGGTGGCATCCAGCACACGATGTTCGGCGGAATGTGGCAGATATCCAACGTGATGGAGCACGCGGACAGCGCTTACTCCAACGTGCCGCTAGCTGTGCACAACGATAACACCTACTTCAATGAAGCTGCAGGGTAAGTCTCTGAAGATGTCCAATGCTTTGGGCGGCATCCAGCACACGACGTTCGGCGGCATGTGGCAGATATACAACGTGATGGAGCACGCGGACAGCGCATACTCAAACTTGCCGCTAGCTGTGCACAACGATAACACCTACTTCAATGAAGCTGCAGGGTAAGTCTCTGAAGATGTCCAATGCTCTGGGCGGCATCCAGCACACGATGTTCGGCGGCATGTGGCAGATATACAACGTGATGGAGCACGCGGACAGCGCATACTCAAACTTGCCGCTAGCTGTGCACAACGATAACACCTACTTCAATGAAGCTGCAGGGTAAGTCTCTGAAGATGTCCAATGCTTTGGGCGGCATCCAGCACACGACGTTCGGCGGCATGTGGCAGATATACAACGTGATGGAGCACGCGGACAGCGCATACTCAAACTTGCCGCTAGCTGTGCACAACGATAACACCTACTTCAATGAAGCTGCAGGGTAAGTCTCTGAAGATGTCCAATGCTTTGGGCGGCATCCAGCACACGACGTTCGGCGGCATGTGGCAGATATACAACGTGATGGAGCACGCGGACAGCGCATACTCAAACTTGCCGCTAGCTGTGCACAACGATAACACCTACTTCAATGAAGCTGCAGGGTAAGTCTCTAAGGACGTCCAATGCTCTGGGCGGCATCCAGCACACGATGTTCGGCGGTATGTTGCAGATATCCAATCCTGTGTCACACTGCTCCTATCTAAAGACTTCACGTGACACTTTTGAAGCCTTCGGTCTACCTACTAAGAAATTCACCAACAAAAGAATCTTAAGAGAAGGATGTACATTGTACAATTTTTAAAGATAATATTTTAATTGCAGGCTTCAAATTTTCCATTGCCTAGAGCATTCTAATGGAACTGGTGGTGAATCTATCCTCATGGACGGATTTTATGGAGCTTCCCAGCTTAAACAAGAGTACCCAGAAGATTACGAATTTTTGACCAACTTTGATGTCGAAGCGGAATTTCTAGAGAACGGGCACAACTTCCGATACTCAGGACCTGTCATACGAGTGGACAAGTTGAAGGATATCCAGCAAATAAGGTAACCTTTGTTAGTAATATTATATATTCGGTGCTTTGGTACAGCAACGTCTTGCAGCGTCACAATAATCCAGTCAAAAAATAGATAAAAATAGTCAAGATAGGCCCATCCGAACATTTTACGTAATCGTTCTTCATACTGTTGAAACTCCTGCGAAATACGTGTTTATTTTTTATATTTTTTTATTTTTGTGTCTGTGGTCACCTTTCCTTGCTAAATTATTATTAATTAAAAAAAAAATAGGGCTTTACCTGACTATTGACGGGGGGAGGGTGCAAAATAGTCATTTTTGCTCCCCTGAACTGGCGACATTTTTTCGCGCTGTTCGCCCTGTCTTTAGTATACAAGTCTGTGAGTCAAAATCGCTGGCCAAGCAAACGATGTTTGCTATGAAGTATGGAACAGCTTACATTATGACCTACCGAACATACACAGAAAATTTCATAACAATCGGAGGAGTTCGGTAAGTAAATTTTATATGTTAGAGAAAAGAGAGATAATGTTGTAAAATATCAATTATTGTCATATTGCTCCTTAGCTCTTGATGTCACAATATTATGCGTAGCTAATATTGATCTCAATTTTGTAAGGTTCAACGTCTACGATCGCTCAGCGATGGCATTCGCAAGTCGGGAGGAATGCCGGGCGTACTATCGCGCGCTGAGGAATTTGTCAAGATTCTTTGAAAATCCCGAATGCCAGTGGCAGTTTAAACTCAAGCCAGGTAACGTTTTAATAACAAAATAGTTTTGTTATGTATTACTATTTGTATAAACTTGAAATGGAACTTATTATTACTTTATTTGTAAAGGGAATGTTGAGAATAAATTCGACTTATTACGACTTATTCGTATTATTAACTCGAATTATTTTATTGTTTATCGACAAAAGACAAGACAAGACGGTAAGGCTTTAAGTAGGCTTTGTCCTTAATTTCCTCAAATGAAATTATATAAATGGACAAAACAATAAATACTTAATTTTATATTTTAACTTAACTATTAACTAACTTAAGTATTATCAAAAAATTGTTCCATTGATTTATTTTTATCTCTCTTAATGTTTTCTTCTTGTGACGTTGGAGATGCGATATCACCTGGCTATCAGTAGATATTACTGTACTTCCCCGATACTATACAACACTAGGCTAACTTTTAAATCTTCTCACGAATCTTCTCCGATTAAGATAATTTTGAATGGAAGCAGGCGTTATTTTACGGATTAATTTTTTTTTGCTATAATCCGCTACGTGAAAAGATTCTGTATGGTCGATATGTAAAAGCACAGCCCACATGCGACACCAACACACAATTCTTCCAACTTCTTCGGCGCAAGTTTCCTCCCGACTTCGGGACATCCTCAGAGGCATATTGACTTCACAATGCTCATCGATTTCGCATTGTGAATTGGTAACTGTGTGGATTATAGCAAAACAAATTCTGTCTTGCTGATTGTCTTGCTGATTTAGATAATTTTAAGTTGCTGATATTTTCAGGTGTAGTGTTGGCGTTTGACAACTTTCGACTGCTGCACGGCAGAAAGGGCTTCACAGGGAAGCGCGTGATTTGTGGAAGCTACGTCTCGCGCTCTGACTGGCTGGACAAGGCAAGGGCTTTGGGAGTGATCAACTGACATCTTCAACTTAACTATATTAATTTACTTTTAAAATCTATTTTTCGATAGATGACAAACTAAAAACTAAAAAGTTTGTGAGTTGCGCTCTTTGCTTTCATGGTAGCCTAGGACCAAAAGCTGTACTTTAGGAGTGCCAGGTTATTTTTGTTACGGATTTTCTGGATTCGGTCTGCACCGTCAAAGCCCGCGATAGAAGCTATGCAATAGCTTAAAAGTAAATGATTTTTTTTATTATTGAAATGTTACAATAAAATTTATTTATTGCGTGAATGTAGTCCCTTAAAAGTAGGGGTATGACGAACACAGTCAATTAAAAGTAAGTCTTATAAACATAAGTTCAGTCGGTCGATGTTTTTATATACGAAAATACTTGTTGATGCCAGACAAGTATAAATACGTACATACATATGTAGGATATTAATATTATCCAGTATCTACAGTCAAACAAAGCCTCCCTTGTATACAAGGATTACATGTAATCTACAGATTAGTATGAGATTAATATACGTGATCTTGTGAATGAGCACGTTATAGGGACGATGATAAATCCATAGCTTATCCCTTTATCCTTTTCGCCTCACTTCATTATCTATTATGTGTTTGACAGTGACGAATCATTGCGTGGCCATCTTGTTTCTATTTTTCCTTTCCTCTGATGATTATTATTATTTATGATGAGGTATTTATAAGGTGTAGGCTAATATATTTTTCCCAAACTTGCTTGGAAATTTGAGCATTATTTTAAAAACCTTTCTGTACTATAACTGTTCTTACTGAGAAACATTCCGTTTTATAAAATAACAAAGGCCTGCCCAATGCCCATGGTGTGCTCTTGCTCTGCTAAGCAAGCTTTATCTTTTCCAAGTTAATTCTATTTGTTTGTACTTCTAAATAGCTGTACTCTTTTACTTGTCTGTCTACCTTCTATGTATAGTTTAAAGATTTTCTTATACTTTGAAATAATATATAGTTATAAGTAATATAACTTCATATTCTCCCGGCTTGTACACCAAAATTTGTAATGAATATTATCTCAGATGTACCACTGATTAGAATAACACTTATTTTTTATTTACATCATTTACACAAGTACCTACTTAAGGATGCCCTGAATGACGATGTCTCCCATACATTCGTAATACCAAAATCATTAGTAATTCGTGCTAATTTAGATCATGTTGTGGTGTTATTCGGGTTCATATAGTAATAAGCTATGCTCCTGGCCATATTTGGCTAGGAAATACTTCTCTAAAACGGAATATAAATGAATTTTGATTTGTATATTTTTGCGTCAAAAAGGACATGTCTGCTTATTTGTTTTGTAATAAAAACAACACTACACTCTCACGTCTCTTAGTTCAGGAACACAGTTTTTATAGTCCAGCTAAAAGAAAACACCAGTTAATAAAGAAAGTTAGAAGTTTTCATTCATAATTTTTGGTATTACGGAACTCGACCGAAGTTATAACAATTTTGATCAAAATTGATTTATATTTCGTTTTAGAGAAGTATAGGACTCTGAACTTACTTAATGAATATAGAAACTAAGTTTGTACCACCTTTGTCGTAGTTGGTAAGAAAAGTATTTTAATCAGCAGCTGTCAAACTAACCATAAAAACACCGAAAACAAAACCAATATTATAAACGACAACAAAACTTTTGTTATGAAAGCAAATTTCATTAGGTAGGTAGCTACTTTAACCAACTTTTGTCGTGAATATTTTAAAAGTTTCCCTGTCAAAGCGTTTGTGCCCAACCCGATATTGAGGCATAATAATTTAATAAATTGATATAAAGGCTTTTATTAAAAATCTTTTTATGTAACTTAATAAAGCAATCATAACTTTGAAGAAAATTTCTGAGCTGACATACAAAACGAATGCGAAAGAGACCCGATTTTTTTATTTAAATTTAAAACCAAACCAAATAATATTATGTAGTTGCTATTAGTTTTTAATTTGGTTGTAGTTGATATTTTATCTAAGTATTTTTTTTATGTACTTCACAATATTCAATTAGGTACTTATTTCACTCAAATCAAATTCAATTCAATTCATTTATTTGTTTGCTACAGCACTGATAGCTGAGTGGTTCTGACCTCTGCCTCTCATGAGGAGGTCGCCGGTTCGAAATCTGGGCACGCACCTCATATGTGCGTTTAAGGAAACTAAATATCACTTGCTTAGCGGTGAAGGAAAACATCGCGAGGAAACCTGTATGCCTGAGAGTTCACAAAAATGTTCTCGAAGGTGTGTGAAGACCGCCAACCCGCACTTGGCCAGCGTGGTGGGCTATGACCAAACCCCTCTCAGTCTGAGAGGAGACCCGTGCCCAGCAGTGGGACGTAAAAAGGGGTTCAGGTGAGATGATTTGTTTGCTGATATAGGTACAAAGTTGGGTATCATATTATGTACTTAATATATGTATAAGTTCATGCTATAACACGCCTTATTGGCATGCAAATTAAAAATATAAAGAGAAAAACGTTGATTTATTGAAATCATTTTGGAAAATATATTCAATAGTAAATGAAATTTTGAAAAATAAATAAATAATAAAGTTATAAGCAATTTAACCACCCTGATTAGACAGAGACAGCTATATTGGATAGTGAAATCACTGTCACTCATGCCATAATAACTCTAGGTAACTCTAAACAAATTTTCGTTTTGCGTGAAAGCGACAGAAGAAAAAATCAAATGTACTCTTGATTTCCTTGTCGGATAAGAATTTTATTTTCAATGGATGTCATTATGCTTCGCAACTTTTTTCTTAGCAATTTTGATTTACGATTTGTATATGCGGTCCCACGCATCAGCCTACAACACGGAATTTTAAATTTATTTTAATATATTTTTTTTTTTTAATGTTGGCAACACTTTTTTTTTTTATAATGGCAACACTATCTCCCCACTCCTATCAATACTATATATAATTCCTCACGAACATTAACTCGTCATTACGTGTTTCCGTGCTGAAGCCTACGCACATCACAGAAACCCGCTCAAATCTTATCAACGCTACGAACATGGGGAAGAAGAGGAAAAACGGAAAGAAACAGGCGGCTGGCACTGGGTGAGTTATATCCATCACTAAAAATGACAAAACCTGCTGTTGTCGCCCATGACTAGCGTGCCTTGTTTACGGTCACGCAGACGGCAGATGGCAGCATTGGGCCAGCGGCGCAACTTACGCGCGCGGCGGCGCCACTTACGTGCGCGGATGAAACAAGATGGCCTCTCGTAATACTGCAGATCACGATCATCGGCCACCATCTGGATGCGAGCAACTAATAACATGGGTTGTATCCGTCCCTAAGAGTGATGCGTACTTGCCAAAATCTGGGCTCTTACCTTCACAATTCTGTATGACAAAACCTGTGGATCACGATCATCGGCTGCCATCTGGATGCGAGCAACTAATAACCTGGGTTGTATCCGTCCCTAAAAGTGATGCGTACTTGCCAAAATCTGGGCTCTTACCTTCACAATTCTGTATGACAAAACCTGTGGATCACGATCATCGGCTGCCATCTGGATGCGAGCAACTAATAACCTGGGTTGTATCCATCCCTAAAAGTGATGCGTACTTGCCAAAATCTGGGCTCTTACCTTCACAATTCTGTAGCGACTCGGTAACGCCTTAGCCGCGTTAAGCACCAGCAATAAGGATATCAAAGAAATCGTAAGCAGAAATATTTTACTAAAGACAGTGTCTTAAATATACTACGATGGTCTCATAACGAAGCCACGTTCAACACAGATCATCCGTAAGCTGTTACCGAGTCACCGCCGATTGCGGATCAATTTGGACCGGTGTCCAAACGTTATAAGACTATTCGGCCCAGAACCAGATTGCACAAGAACTTCGCAGCTACATAAAAAATGACTATATGTAATGACTATATGTAATTAAAGCTGCATGACACGTGCAATATTTTATGCTACATGCACCACGCCATAACCATAATAATAAAAGAGGGCCGTCGTAGATCAATAAGTATTGTGTTTACTAATAGACACTTTCTAGCAAAATCTAACGGTCATTAAGATTGATTAAACTTCAAACACCTGCATCATCTTGTGATGGGCAAACAAGGGGCAGCGACGAGCCGGTCTGTTTCGCACCGTTACCTGCAGCATAACAGTGAGGCTGTTCTGCGCCGTGCTGAAGGCGCGCGACCGCTCGCCGCCACCGTCGCCGCCGCGCCACACTGAAGACACCCAGACCGCGAAAAGAGGTATCGTACACAATATGACGATAACGTTTCTTTCTCACAAGTATTGGTCTTGTACTACGAATGGTTTCACTATATTATCTTGGATCAAGGGAATATTCCTTGAGACAATACGCCTGTTTTAATGAACAGTGCTTATTTTTGTCCAATATCACGACAAAAAGCATTAAACTTCCAGAATAAATAAGAAGTACTTGAAAATAAAGCGATTCGTTTAGTTATCACTACTTCTCTAAATCTTTATCTACTATATTATATTTATAGAACGTAATGGCATCAGAAGATTTAACATAAACAATCTGTATACATTTTTTGAACCTAATAATTTCAAAATGGTGGCTTACTTTAAGTAAAGCATCTAAGTAATAACACCAAACTACATTTTCTGACATATCGTTTATTGATTGTCACTCAATCGCAACGGAAATACGACGTTTCTAATGTGAAATTGTCATTCAATATTATTTATGCAACTACCCTAAAAACATTTACGAATTTACTTTCCTTCCGTTGCATGTACACCATTTTACTACAACAAGTACTAAATTACTTATGTGTAATAGAACACCATAAAATAATTTTGATTTATTATTTGTTTAATAATATCAAGTGTTTATTCACCTTTATGATTTCATCAACTTGTTTACACCTTTTTTATTTCTGACGAAAATATATCTGGCTGTGGCGCCTTATAGGATAATATTGAGGCGTGCGGTCATTGTTACTTAAATTAATTTTGCCTCTTGCGACTTAAACTGAAAGGCTAGGCTTTTCTTACCTTAAATATATTAACATTCTTATTGCATAATATATTCCATTAAGATTTTCACAATACAACCGCAATTCGTTATATCAATCGAATATAAAGCATAAAGTATCCTCATTTTAATAAAATAACCAGAAAAATCTGGCAATGGTATGAAACTTAAAACATAATATAACATTCCTTTGAGTCCTAATATAATTGATAGTCAGCAAATATAGAAAATATAGAAGCTAATACTTTTACGGCACCGAATAGGAATTCGCAGACCATGCTTTTTGAAAATTTTGATTGACACACTGATTTTAATCTCGGAATTTTTATTCATTATAAATTATCAATCACATTACTGTCAGTTGTCACTACTATTCGCGGGCGCCACAGAGTGTCCCTCGGCAAACCGGCAACCACAGCGGCGCCTCAGGTCGAGGGTGCTGCCATCGCTCGCGCAGTACGACCGCCGCCGAACGCAGCCGAGGCGCCCCCGATCCCATTGCGACAAGACGGCGCGTCACAAATTCAGTGCAACAAAGCTATTTTGGCGCGTGGCCAAAGTCTGAACTAACGCCGCTATCTTGTGCTAATGTTTCATAGTTCGCTCTGTCAGTATATTACTATTGTATGTTATGTTGTTTTTGCTAACTTAGTATTTTAAACTAAAGTATTTTAAACTAAAATTTAAGTAAAATTGAGGAGATTTTTTATGGCTGTCTTTGTTTTGCAACAGCGCCCTCCTTCAAGTGCCAAGAGAGGCTTGTCGGACTGTTAAATGATTGATGTTTGGAATGTTGATGCCTTAACGGAATCCTGAAAAAAAAAAATTTAAAATTTAATGCGTTACCGCTATTTATAGTGATTTTAAGTATTTAAAGCAAACGGCTTTAATGTTGTACTCATATTTGTCCCTACGGCCGCGGTTTGCATTGCTTAAAAAATTAACTTGCTCATATATTATGATATTGAAATTAATTTTTGTACATTTCCTTTTAGGATTCCTCGTAACCACAGGACACTCGGCTTCTTGAAATGTTACTTATTTTTAAAAAATATCTGAAGATGTCTATACCAGACAGAAAAATTTGATAATTACAAAAACTAGTTATAAATTAATTTAAATAATTATAATTATATACTCATACTAGCTGACCTGGCAAACGTTGTTTTGCCCTTAGGGGTAATAAAAAATAGATAAATTGAGATTTAAACTATCCTATCTCTCAAGTTGGATCGAACTGCACATGGTGTGCGAATTTTATTATAATCGGTTAAGTGGTTTAGGAGTCCATTGAGGACAAACATTGTGACACGAGATTTATATATATTAAGATTAAGATTAATACAATTATTATTGTGGTCTTAAACTTTCTTAACGAATATTTATTAATTAAGACAAAGATTTGGATTAAGGTATAAAATGTGTGAGAATTCATTCACACAAATCTGCACTATTGTTATTATTTTCACTATAATATGTTAGATGCTTTTCGAATAAAGAGGTTTTTTAATAGTTGAGCTTTTAGGTCCAGGCCAGCTCAACCGAAATACACTATGATCTGTGGATATTGATATTGTTCTATTTTACTTTTCTGAACAATGGCCACATGAGAACCTCAACCCGGAAACTCTTTCGAAGAAGACTCTTACTCTATAATCTGTAAACTGCTCATAAAGTGCAAACCTTTTCGAAGATAAAACAATTTAACAATATCAATAATTTCAATTCAATTACGAATCGTGTCTCTGTTTTTCAACAACTTTGGATTGGGAACCCAAAACACATGACGTTTGGATTTGGGAGTGATTGTCTTTATGGTTCTTGAACTAAAGCACTAAAACTAGCTTACAACGACCCTTTACGCCGCCAAAATTTAAAATATAATAGACTTCTCGTCCTGACACGTTTCAACTAAATTCAGGTTTAAATTCAAGATATCTTTATTTCACATCGGCCTAACATACAGGCTCTTGTAAAAGGTCCATATTACGATAGTTTTGATAAACATATTATATTATAGTGATAAACACTAATAACACTTGTTGAAATTGCCATCCTTAATTATGTTTGTCCAGCTACGTATATTAAAGATATACCAATTCCATTCGTGAAACTAACAACGATTATTCGTTAATTCGATTTCATAAAAATAAGAACTGATACAAAGTTGTCATCCTAACTATTAACCCTATTAAGAAAACTTTACAATAAAACGGTATTTGATAAAAGCATATTCAAGCAAACGCCATGCAACAATTAAACAAACAAATAATATCGTTGACAAAATTTTTGTGTCGGCTATACAGACTTCTTGTTATGGCTAATGACGGCCGTCGTTGATATACTCAATAATAATATAGTATAAAAATATTTAAAGTCTTATGTCTCAAAGCTCCTTTTCCTATTTCAATATCATCAGGGCAATAAAATAATGTCATTACTAATACTACAAGTTGGAGCCAAACTCCATCTTACTTTTGCTAAATTCTATATAGGTATAGACTTTACGCGATCCATTCTAGAATGAACGAAATAATAAGATGACATGTTATTATTATAACATGTTTACTTAATAAAAAATATTGATTTGGAAAAAGCTTGTTTTATGTAACAAACCAATGTCACAAATTTTATATTTGTTCCTCTGAACATCATACAAAACGTAAATCAAAATTGCTAAGAAAAAAGTTGCGAAGCATAATTAAAAATCAAACGAACTTACCAAGTGAAGTTCGATTGTAATTATGCGAGCAACTTTTTTCGATGCAATTTATACACACCCTCCCTATTAAACTTTCATGAAAAAATTTAAACATTATGCCCTACCCTAAAATATGTATGTATATGACATACACAAAACAAATATAAAATTTGAATCAACTATCAACAAAATGACGAGTTAATGTTCGTGAGGAATTATATATAGTATTGATAGGAGTGGGGAGATAGTGTTGCCATTATAAAAAAAAAAAGTGTTGCCAACATTAAAAAAAAAAAATATTAAAATAAATTTAAAATTCCGTGTTGTAGGCTGATGCGTGGGACCGCATATACAAAACGTAAATCAAAATTGCATCGAAAAAAGTTGCTCGCATAATTACAATCGAACTTCACTTGGTAAGTTCGTTTGATTTTTAATTATTTATGGTTTTCGCATGGATACCACTATCAGAACTGTACTAAGTTGAAAAATACTTCCACACGGGAAGCGTCAGCTTTCTAATAAGAAAATAATCATCAAAATAGATTTAACCAGTCAAATTTATAAGGTAACAAACATAAAAAAAACATACTGTCGAATTGAGAATCCTCTCTTCTTTGAAGGTTGGAAAATTGGAGTACAAGACCAATTCGAAACATTTCTTCTCGTTAAATACTACGAGAACAAAACGGAATCTGAAACAGAAGTAGCAGCATTCCCCGGGCGCGGTGCGATTTATTAGCCACTTTATCCGGCACAGCAGCTGCACGGTTAATGAGTTGTTATCCGCCTCCCCCAAGATTAGTGGCTGCAGGTATACCCGCGTGGCGGTGCTTAGTTACCATTTGCCACACTGTTAGGCAAAAAAGCAGTGATAGCTCAGTAGTTCTGACCTCTGCCTCTCATAAGGAGCACGCACCTCTGGCTTTTCCGATTTATGTGCGTTTTTAGGAAACTAAATATCACTTGCTTAGCGGTGAAGGAAAACATCGTGAGGAAACCTGCATGCCTGAGAGTTCACAAAAATATTCTCGAAGGTGTGTGAAGCCCGCTAACCCACGCTTGGCCAGCGTGGTGGGCTATGGCCAAACCCCTCTCAGTCTGAGAGGAGACCCGTGCCCAGCATCGGGACATAAAAAAGGGGTTGAGAGAGAGAGAGAGAGAGACAGAGAGAGATACTGTTAGGCGCGAAAACTGCACTTTGATGTTTACCAATTTTTCCGGGTATTTACTTACTAGCTGTTGCCCGCGGCTCCGCCCGCGTGAATTACGATTTTTTTTACATATACCGTAGAATCCCTTGATTTTCGCGGGATTCTGGTGTGATGTTGTACAGAAACCTGTTCTTACTTCGCACGGGTTATCTTGTGGTGATTTTGAAAACTCCTTTTTTTTAATAAAAAATATAAAGTTTCATTAATACGTAGTAGTAAAGATCAAAAGGACGAATTTAACTGTCGATATTTCGACCCAATGGCACAGGTCGTGGTCACGTGGTGTTACTTGTGCCAATGTATCGAAATATCGACAGTTAAAATCGTCCTTTTCATTGTGATTTTTATTCTGAAACCACGAAATATTATGTCAAAAATTATTAAATCATGTGAAAAATTGTCTGGTAGTAGAAATCTTTTTTCAGAGTTCAGCCGGGTAGGTACCACCGGGATAAAATACTCTACTAACAATATTCCCCAGCCCAACATAAGAGTCAGTTAAAAATCTTTGCTTCATCTCAATACAATCCCAAGTATCAGAATGGGTGATGGCTATATATTTCTTTACGTATAAAAAGACCTATGACGGTCAATCGGTTAGGACCAGTTAAGACCTGAGAGTTAAAAACATTTGTGAACCATTATTTTACTCTTTTCATGTTGCGGGTGATAAAAAAAGACGTGGCACTCTGGGAATGTCCACAAAAGTGAAAACTTTAATCTGTTCATGTCTCAACAGTGCCATCTTAATACAAAGTCAAGGAACAGACATTACTTGACAATTAATTATTATTAACAAAAATTCGGTAGTACCTATCTCCAAGTTTTACATTCAAGTTCCACATAATTTGTAGAGATGGCGCGATACGGTATAACGTGGTGATAAATTCATGATTTTTGTTCACCCTAAAGTGAAAAATCTTCAACTATACAAAATCTTCTGCTAAGCATATTTATTTACGGCTGTAAGGGTACTCCAGTCTGACTTGAGCCCTTACGTCTTAGCCCTAGGTGCTTGCCCATTCCGAGTTTCAAGTCACCTACTTGAACTCATCGATAAAGGTTCTGATGTCTATAATTTCTGAACTACAAAAGTGATGATGATAAAATTTATACGGAATAATCTTTAAAGAACCTCCTTTTTAACAAAAAAGAATGAATGAAATCGGACAACGGGTTAATGAATTATAACTAAATACACATTTTGACTTTGATGCCGTCTTCCAGGGAAACCATGATGAATTCCGGGACAAAAAGTATCCTATGTCCTACCTCGGAGTATGAACTATAATCATGTCAAGTTTCATTTAAATCCATCCAGCGGATTAGCCGTGATGCGCGGTCGTGAAACAGACAGACAGACAGACAGACAGACAGACAGACAGACAGACAGACAGACAGACAGACAAAAATGAAACAAATTACAGTTTTGGCTTCAGTAACGACTAAATAGTGTCCTCCAACAAAAATTTTCAAAATATCTTCAATGTACAGAATTCGACCCTTTACAGTTTTATTATAAGTATATATATAGATAGATTACACTTTCTGGGCATATCTCAATAATATTCGGATTACTCAATACCAAAACATAAGCAAGTTGCCAAATTATTCCAATTGTTGTCCAAAAGGCAAAGGGTGACTTCGAATAACATTTCATTATTATGTTAACATAAAAAATGCAGGGTAGATAAACACAGTGTACCTACCTATTAATAAAATGTGCAATTACTAAAGCAAGCGAGTAAAGTAAATCAGTTAATAACGCTTATCTCGTTATGTTATCCGAAATGACCCAATATTAAATCTTAGCCAGCCATTTTACTATCCTCCTTATATTCGGGAACGTTCAACAAAAGATACGAGGTTATTTGTAACTTTGTTTTCCAATTCCAAGCTAAGCTATGTGAAGTGAATGTTAATAAAGTTTTGAAGCGTTTTTGAAGTTTTTTTTTATTTTACTTTGTATTAGTTTTTGTACGTTAATTCCGGGAATTCGGAATTAACGTACATAAACCCGTTGGAACCGTGGAACCGTGGATTTTTTTCGGGACAGAAATGTGTTAATCCAAAGTATGACAGCCAAATCGGTTCAGTGGTTGCACCATCAAGAAGGAACAATCATACACACGTAAACTTTTACACGTACACTTTTACAGCCTTTTAGTTGAAGTTTTCGGCTATTCACTCAGGGTTTGAATGATAGTCGAACAGTTCAGTGTCGGCAGATTCCCTACCAGGTGGACGGACGACATAAAGAAAGTCGCGGAGGGTCGCTGGCGCCAGGCGGAGCAAGATCGTGGTGTTTGGCGGTCATTTCAGAAGGCCTATGTCCAGCAGTGGACGGCAACTCGACGAGTTAAAATTTTTGAGCTAAGCTTCAGTATGAGCTAGCTTCCTTCAGTGGAAAGGCAGCCTGCAGTGTGCGGTGTGCCAATATGGGAAATTTATGTGAGCACACGACGTCGTCGTGTGTGGTTTCGTGGAATCCGCTAAGGGCGTGTTTTTGCAGGCCGTGTAGCAGAAGGTAGACATTATTTGCGCTTTTAGATCACTGATCTCTAATATACCAGTACGCTGGATCAGACATTCTATACAATTGATGGATTATTTTTTGGGCCGGTTTGAAGCGCTCCCTCGAAGGTCCATGGTACTGAATTGATATTTGTTGCTAGTGACCGTCGTTTTGAATGTCATTTTATTTTAGTTCCATGGACACTTACGCCAGGTTACGCTACAATCAGCGCCAAAATGACGAAAATCAAGTGTCTTAATTTTTACGTTGGCAGTCAGAGGTCCAGTGTAGTATAAAAGAGATCTGTGTTTTAGATACAAATTATATGTTTTAAAATGTCGCAAGTCGCAAAATGTACTCAATTTGTGCATATATAATATATTAAGTTAGGTATCTCAAAACATCTCAATAATTTGAAGAACTAGTGTTAAAGTAAATAAGTGTACCTTTGGCGAGCATTTTCGAAAAATTACCACAAAAATAAATACACCTATACTTACATGTTAATGTAATATTTATAGGTAGTTGTGTAACAATATCCAATAATTATTATTTGTATTTATGTAGTAGAGAGAGTTTCTAACTTATCCCCTAAATTACAGGAATACACCTGGTTCCCAAAATGATTTTCTTGAATTTCCCTTTAACTGGAAGATAAATTATAGATCATCAAACCTATTTTAGCTGTGTTTTTTTGTTAGTAAAGAAGGTGATGTTTTGTTATTAATAAATTGTATTACTTAATAATGTCATCGCGGGAAGGCGCTGGATACAGGTAGCGCCGGATCGCCTTTGTCCAGCAGTGGACGTCCGTCGGCTGAAACGATGATGATGAACTTAATAATGTCAAAAACTGCAGCCAGAATTACTAGCATCACAGTGCATCCAATCCATTGAAATTGGATTTTTATATCGTATGTGTTTCTTGACTTTGACCCTCAGTCCTTGTGGGGCCTTGTATTTTGAGATTAACTTTGTCCATATGGATGGAAAGTTTTTAGCGAAATATTTCAGTTACATCCAGACGAATAAAGTAATGGTTAATGAAATATGAAGGGTACCGACATCTGAATTTGAATGAAGTTTCAGAAATATTTTATTCTATTCTGATTTGAAATCTTTTATCTTTTAGTATTAATAAATTCACCGAGAGACGTCAATTGAATATTTACGAGGAATGAGTAAAATGAAGATATCCGATGACGCGTCGATTGAAATTGTATTTTCTTTATCTTCGTTCTTTTGTTAACACCGACCGAAAAATCGTGAATCCTGTAATTATTATTATTATCTTTTCACTGATATTGGGTAGGTATTGGAGCAAACTGCCTGTGAACAAATACACTCGTAAACTTTCCCAAGGCTACGCCAGTCTTGACTACAGGTCTATGATTAAACTAATGTATTCGTAACTGTTATTCAATTTTTAGATTCAGACTTCAGATATGCGGTGCTTCTATGTATCTCTACCCGGATGTCATATTATGATTCGGTTTGACGTGGTATTTTTAATTTTATGTAAATCTCGTCACTTAAATTATGCATACCTAATAGGAGATGTAATTTCATTTTATCAAATTATCTTCATGAAACTTGGCTTTTGATACAAACCCGATGGCAGATATTACCCTAAAAGAAAATATCGCTTGCTTCGATATTTTTAAATGCAGAGTTTAGAGCTGAAAATGCTTAACCGAAATGTATCCAAAAGGAAATAAATCTACACACGTGGGAAATTGACATTATCTATCTACATACGATCGTACACTAACGTTGGAATTCTCCGTGTTTTAACTTTCCTGTTTCAGAATTGTTTTAGTATTTTGTTAATCATTCTTCTTTCATTCGTTTGGAAACGTTAGTTACGAAAAAAATACTTATTTGTTTTCTGAGCCAAAAGATTTTTAGTGAACATTGCGAACTGGAAAGGAAAAGTTCGTAATGTTTTTTGTTGTAGAACATCTATCTTCATCAGTACACTGAACTGAACTTTAGAAGATCGATAGTCTGAATGGCCTGATTGAAGGGAATGCCATTTTTTGGGTATAATTTGATGTCTAGACCATGTCAGACACTCCAAGGAGGGAAATCGTGAAATTATTACGACTTTCATGGTTAATACGGAGGAATGGAATGGAATTTATTACATAGCATAATGAACTTTATGTCAATTGTATAACATACAAAATAAATAACTCTTAAGTATGCGCAAGGATGCCCCGGAAGTCGCACGACCTTTTTTAGCTCGTATTTAGTTTGTATCAACAATTAACATAAAGTTAATTATGCTATGTAAAGAAAAGTCGCTTCCATTCCATTCCGCCGCGGTGTATATTGACCCTGAAGGGATCAATCGTATTTTTTCTGTTTTTTTTTTTTTTATATTTTATTTTGGCTGAATTTGCTAATGCTTTTATGGAGCAACTCTTAATTTACGCGTCCAAGAACTGAAAGAAAATCGGCTAAGTGCGAGTCGAACTCGCTCCCCCTTTTTAAATAAAAACAAAAACTATTTTCAAATTTTTGTGACTGCAATACAGCGGGCCATTACTACAACTATTCCAAATTTCATGTCGATTATTTAATAGTTACTGAAATAAAGGATCGGGACAGACAGATAGACAGACGGACAACAAAGTGAATCTTATAAGGAATCCGTTTTTTTTTCTTTTGTGGAACAGAACCCTAAAAGTAAATGTACGCAGAAAGAAGTTTCCAGTGTTTTTGTCGGCTCATCCGTCTTCATCTGCAGGACACAGCTCTGCGAGGCGCAAAGATTGACAGCTCTAATTGAACGGAACGAGCGCCATTCTGGGTCCATAAAAGGTTTGTTGTTTTTGGTATTGTCTTTTAAATAGGTAATACAGGAAAAGGGAATCTATTATTTTAAAAGCTCGACTTGCTTGAGTATACCTACTGAAGAAACGACATTTGTCCAGAAATCAAACACTTTTAAGAAAAAATATGGTTTATCATAAAAGTCTGTGAAAGGTATTTTCTTTCGGCAAATCGACTTTTCCTTATTAATTCGATAACAATCGAATGATGTAACCTTAAAGACAACGTTTACCCGATATCGTAACTTTTGCAATAATCTCCTAAAAAAATTGAAACGCGAATACGAACGTAATGAATTTATGAAAGTCCAGAATAATACAGCTAAAACGTGGAAACTTGTCAAGAGGGTCGCAAATATGAAATCTGAGAAGTCATATTCTCCTGACTTGCTAAAATTGTGTAACAATCCTTTAGATTCGGTTAATGCAGTGAACGACTTTTTTGCTAATGTAGGAAAGAACCTCGCTGCAAAAATAATTCAGCCACCAATTGATGAGATAAATAAAGTTTGTCCACCCATTCCTTCGCGCTTAAATTCAATGTCACTGCTCAACGTCGACAACAGTGAAGTTGAACTCATAATATTAAATCTAAAGGAAAAATGTGCTGTTGGTTGGGATTCCATCTCTTCTTCTATTGTTAAAGCTGCCGCCAAAAGCCTAATTCCTGTTCTAACCTATATTTATAACTTATGCTTGGCTCACGGCGTTTTTCCAAGTGCCTTTAAAAAAGCTTTAGTGTACCCTATCTATAAAAGTGGAGACAGAGGCAGTGTCAATAATTATAGGCCAATATCGGTGCTCACTACTTTATCCAAGATTTTTGAAAAAATTTTAAACAAAAGATTGGTTAATTATATGACTGGAAACAATATTCTATCCGACAATCAATTCGGGTTCCGGACGGGTAAATCTACGGAAGATGCTGTAGTGACACTTACTGATAATATTATAAAAAACTTTAATACTAAACTTAAAACTGTAGGAATCTTTTTAGATCTTTCTAAAGCCTTTGACACTGTCTCTGTCCCAAACCTACTAAACAAGCTTGAACGTATTGGCATCAGAGGAATAGCCCTTAAGATTTTTGAAAGCTACCTGTCCGATCGTACCCAATCTGTTGCCATTGATAATTTTGTCAGCGAAACGGAATCCGTTTATTTTGGAGTTCCTCAGGGTAGCGTCCTCGGACCTACTCTATTCTTAATCTATATTAATGATTTGTGTTCACTTCGGCTTCCAAATTGTAAAATTGTCAGCTATGCTGATGATACAGCACTTATTATAAGTGGAAAAAACTGGAAGGAAGTCAGCGAATATTCGGAACTTGCTATGAGAGCCGTTATAAATTGGTTAAACTGGAACCTTCTAACGTTAAACGTAGATAAAACTAAGTTTATCACATTTACCGCAAGCAGAGCCTCACAACCTCCTGCCTCCTTTACTATTTGTGCCCACAGATGTAGTAACATAAGTTCGAATTGCTCCTGTCCAGCCCTCGAACGTACCTCTTGTATTAAGTACCTTGGTGTTCTAGTAGATTGCTCCTTGTCTTGGAAACAACATATTGAATCTGTTGCTTCACGAACTAGAAAGTTAATGTTTGTTTTTAGGAACATAAGGAATGTTGTTGACCTACAGTGTCTAAAGACAGTATACTATGCCCTTGCACAGTCAGTCTTATCTTATTGTATAACTGTTTGGGGTGGATCTCAGAAAACGCTCATGCTAAGAGTTGAAAGAGCCCAAAGGGCAGTTCTTAAAGTTATTCTCAAAAAACCCATTCTCTTTCCTACTGTTGAATTGTATTCGATATGTCAGCTGCTCACTGTCCGCCAACTATTTATATTACAAACAATTCTACGCAAACACTCTGAACTATCCTACAACCCTCAAGGAAACTTAAAAAGGAGATCTGATATGGTGTGTACCTACAGACCTCGTCGAACTGCTATTGAGAGTCGCCATTATTATCACATCAGTCCTTCATTGTACAACCGAATCAACAAAATTCTACACATATATCCCTTGACAGCGGCAAGAGCTAAAAAGATATGTACTCAATGGCTTTTAACTCTGTCCTATGATGAGTCGGAGCAGCTTGTAAAGTCTTGGTCTTAAAATAAAGGTAAATAGAACACACACTCACACGCAAACATACACACACACTCACACACACACACACACACCACACACACACGCAAACACACACACACACACACACACACACACAAACAAACACACACAAACAAACACACACACACACACACACACACACGCACACACACACACACGCACACACAATAACCACAAATCTTACAGCATGCATTTGTAATAATATTTTGTAACTAGTTACAATTGTTTGTCACTTGAGACATTGTGATATTGTATGAGGAGGGCGTTGATCACTGCAACACAGTTCATACTTATGCAGGATCATCGTTCCCATTTGTTACTGTATCTAAATCATAAGTTTCAAATAAAGCAATTATTTATTTATTTATTTATTTATTTAATTCAATAAAAATAGTAAATGCATTTTCAAGAATTTTTCAATGTAAGTAGTTTTATAGTAAGAACTCGTTAATTAAATATTATGTGCCTGTTGAAAGTTTTGTTAACCGTTCTTATTTATGAGTATGTAGCTATTTCTTTAGTTGAACAGATTTATTTTTTTACTATAATCCGCCACTTGAAATGATTCTGTATGGTACAATATGCAAGAACACTGCCCACATGAAACACCACACACAATTTCCAACACTTTCTTCGCCGCACGTTTCGTCCCGACACCGAGACCTCGGGAGATGTTGACTTCACAATGCGAAATCGTAGAGTCGTCTCTACTAACTAATAATGGATTTCCGCAAAATAACGCCTGCTTCAATTCAATACCTATTTCTTTTACAAAACTAGTGACGTAAGCGTCTTTTAGAGACAAACGGCTGATAGAGACAGGAAAATACCCTCAATTTATTTGGCTCGGAGGTGACAACGACAGTGGCACCGGATGACAGGCACTGCCAATACAATGTTTCACTGTCGACGGAAGCTATTCACACGTAGGTAATAGGATGAGAGAAGCAATATTGTTAAGAAATAGGTAACCTAGGTTTTCCTGGTGCAGTTAACTATGAAGACGTAATAGTAGTTTATGGTACAAGTGAGTTAAGTTGGTGATTACCGCTGAGGCGCCATTGAGACTGAGATTAAGTAGATAAAATTAAAAAAAACTGTCCAACTCACTAGTGAATAATATTAATCAAAAAGTCACAGTTTGCGATGAGCAAGTGTGTTGAAAAAACTGTCTAACTTACTACTGAGTAATAGTAATGAATAAGTCACAGTTTGCGCTTATAGGTGTCATTATGTGCCTAATTGCGGTGAAATTAGAGCCACTTTATGAGCAAGTGTGTTTAAAATAACAATAATATCACGATCTGCAATATATTTGTTCACAGCTTAGTTATATATTTTGTATATTATGAAATAGAAATGTGCCTGTGAACTGATATATTTAAGGGGGTACCACCTGGGCTCAAAAATTCAAATTTTGTTTAGTTTTTCGCTAATAGTGGGCTAATGATACATCGTAGGCTTATTATAATGAGTTTTATATGGGCAAAATCACCACTCCATCAGCTAAAAAATGATTTTTGATAATTAAACCCCTTTGGGAGCAAAAAATGAATGAAGCCACTTCTGTGTAGCCTGTAGTCAACATTTCACGCTCATATTTGAAGGTCCGTAGTTGAGTTTTCGTGTGCCTCAGCCCTGGTTGACGCAAGTACGCTTAATGTATCTAAAGATATAATATTAGGACATATCTAAAATTTTCTTTCGGTTTTCCAAAAAAGACGAACAAAACAATCCTGTCAAAGAGATAAAAGGCAACATAAAGGTTTGTTGTGGAATGAATGCTTGCTATCCCAAATATTTTCGCTCATACAGACGAAAATTAAGGTTTCCCAGAGTAAAGAGGGTCGCCGGTTTGTTAGTTTAACCACGTAGCGCCCACTCGACCGACCCATTTCAGTTCAAGCCCAGAGTTTAAGTTTCTCGCGCCCATCTCATTGTTGGAGTGTATGATACTGAAGTAAGACGTGTTTGGTATTTTTAATATGTTACCCATCAATAGACATATACAGGGGACCCGGCGGACCGCACGAAAAAATGTCACCGTTTACTGGTGTCAAAAATGTTTGTTTTGACACCAACAGCATCAGTTGCTCGGTTGCAAGCCGACCGCATTATTGTCTATGGACCGCGGTCCACGCCACATATCACCAGACTTGTTATTATAGCTTGGCACCTACGTGCGGGACCCTCCAGACGGCCGGGGGACGCGGTAACGCAGAGAAATGCAGTGAAACTGTGTCCCCTTCACCGCTACGCTACACCGCCCGCTAACTGCTGACATCTAAGTTCCTTGCCTCCCCCACCGTCTGTCACCCCGCAGGAGGGTCCCGCAAGAAGTTTTCAAGCTATAATCCGCGCGTAGGTTTAAGAAATGTATTAGTGGAAATTATGATGCCTTTTTGATTTTTTTTATATTCTCGTACATCATAAATCATTTACTCGTATAATGAACTCAGCTGTGGAAACGTGAAAACGCACGTATGGACTAATAACAATTGTAGTGATTTGGTGTGGATTGCGATCCGCGGTCGATAGACAAAAATGACTGTTTTGGCACCGATAAACTGGCGCCATTTTCTCGCGCGGTCCGCCCTGTCCAGAGTAGATGCTAATTAACTAACTCTGTTATTAATTCTACGAAGAAATTGGGGCCAATAAACCTTCTCAAGGAAATCTCTACAGAATAAACTATACTGTGTTAAATCCATTGATTAAACATATAAAGGATCGGCACTTAGTGACGTCACGCATGTATTTTTAGGCTCCGCCGGCCGCCCTGAAGCCGGATTTTTAATTTGTCAAAACTAAAATGGCGCTAATGTAGGCGACCAACAGTGGTATGTGTTGTTGGCGACGCCATACTTGAGAAATTTTTGGCTTCAACATACGTCACATCTTTCCCGCGTCCTCTTAGCGTAGCGTATTTCGTCATTGGTTAAATCACGACACTGCCATCTGCGTCAAGCGTCTAATTACCTCAAGTGGTGGTGCGTTATAAATTTCACCACTCATTGACGTCAACAGCAGAAGGACCTACTTACTGCGCCACACAATAGAGTCGACGGACGACGAGCAATGAAAAGAGCACGGCAATCACTTTCCAAGACAGATCTTGTTTTGGCTAAAATTGGCCAAACGCCGCGTTCTCGCTCCCGCCTGCGGCTGGAGAGGGAAATGGGGCGCGCGGCTCCGGGGGGAGCGGTAGCCCCCCGTGTACGCGGTTCAAGTAGTACATTCGTCGACGGGTTCGTGCTGCCGTACCGTCGGCCGGCGAAAATCGTCTTTAAGTATATTAGCGTAAGGCTACTAGTCGCGCGAGACGGCCTGCAGGGCCCTCTCCCACGAGCCGTTTGCGACCGTCGCCCGCGCTCGTCCCGGCGCGGTCGCTCGCGGCAGTCCGGTTCTACAAGCCGACTGAAACGGTCAATACCCAAGGTCCGCGTTGCCCGCGTTGAAGTTTTGCCGGCCACGCCGTGTCGTTTAGTTTTTACGAGCCCTATTTATTGCGCTCCTTCGTGTGTCGTGTTGTCCGCCGCGTCCTTCTAACGTCGCGGGCCCATTTGACTGTCCGGAGCACTGTTTTTTGTGCGCACGCGCCATCTTGATACCACGCCGCCGCGGACTCGCTTCGCTACCCGCGAATTCGTGCCGCCGCCGCGAAAGACCCTTCAGAGGAGGGCGAGTGTGTTCCTTTGCATTTAACACCGCAGACACCACACACTACATTCATCATACACGAACACACTCCCCGGATTCCACGTGCTGGCTGTCTCCTGCGCCGGTAAGTACCTAGTAGTAAGTCACTCTGTGTCGCGGGATAAAACCCAGTGCAAATCGCCTATAAAATTTTTTGGCGGGCCTTTTTCGACCCGCCACCGCCGCTGCCTGTGGGAATCCGCTGGCCTGCTCTGATGGGCCCGGCAGTTGCCCGCTGATTCATCGTGCACAGGCGCGGTGCGTAATCATTATTGGTAGCAGTGAGCGTGGTTTGTCTACACCTCGCTTTGCGTTTTGCGCTGGTTTTGCCCGCCGCGCCGTTTATTTTCTGCGCCGCTGGCATAAATCCCGCTTTCCGCCACGCGCCGTGTCGTTCGCCGCGCTGTTAGCGGAAATTCCGCAATCGCCGCCAGTTCCGCTGCGTCAACGCCGCGTTTCGGCCGCGTTCCGCTTATTATAATTATAAGTTTAATTTTTATTTTAAGTTTGCTTGCGTGCCGGTACCGCCCGCTCGCCGTAATTTAACACGCGTACCTACTACGGTCGCGCCGCTTTGTTCATTGCGACTACGGTACGACCGCGACCGCGATACGACTTGTTTACTATTGCTTTAATTTTATTATTGCTTGCACTCGCGCCGCCCGCCGACTTGCCGGCCGCCTTTTCAATTTATTATTGCTTGCACTCGCGCCGCCCGCCGACTTGCCGGCCGCCTTTTCAATTTATTATTACTTTATTTTTGCATTTTGTTTACATTTAATTTGTTAGAATGTCCGCGAACATCAAAAAGCTAGCTGTACAGATACAGTCTGAGCTGCGCTGGGCGACGTCCGCCGCGGGTTTGATAGGCCGCGAAGATAGAACCGCCGCCCTATTACACCGAGCGGACCAGGTGCGGACTCGGCAGGCCTCCGTGGAGCAGGCCTTTCAAGACCTGCTCACCCTCGGTCCCGAACAGGAGGTACTGAGGACGGCTCAGGCCGATTACGACCAGTTCTTCGAACTGATGGACTCGGTGGTGGAGGCCGCCCATGGGATCCGGACCGCCGCTGATGAAAGGCGTCGAAGTGGCGCTTTTAGAGACTCCCCAGCCGACCGCCCACACAGCCGGCATTACTCGGGAAACTGCCCACGATCGAGCTGCCCAAATTCGGTGGGCAGCTTCAAGAGTGGATGGGCTTCCTGGCGTTATTCGACAGTCTGGTCCACGCCAGGAAGGACCTGTCCCCCACCCAGAAGCTGACATACTTACTGTCCTCGCTACAGGGCGAGGCCCTGGACGTGGTGCGACACCTCGACCTCTCGGAGGAGAGCTACCACACGGCTCGGGAATTGCTGGCCAGGCGCTATGAAAATGTGCGCCGGTTGGCCGACGCACATGTAGCCCAGCTACTCGCCTTGCCCGCCGTCACCGGGGTGGCCGGCCTCAGAGAGGCCTTGCTAAACCCTTGCATTGTGGCCACCAATGCTCTCCGTCGATTGGATCTCCCCGTCGACCAGTGGTCCTTCTTGTTGTTGCACATAGTGCTCTCCCGCCTGCCGTCGGAGCTTAAGCTCCGCTTCGAGCAGCGCTTCGGAGGGGACGGTGCAACCTACCTGCCCCCTTTCTCCGACCTCCTGAAGTTTTTGGAGCAGGAGTGCCTCCAGGCCGATAACTCTGGAGTTACCGGCCCTCGAGTGGCCCCTGGGAGGTCCGAGCATGTCCGGGGGGTGGGGCAAGGACTGGCCCTTCGGCGGGGACCGGCCCCAACCGGCGAGGCCGTGGAGCCGACGCCAGAGAAGGTCGCCGGGTGTCACAGTACAGCGGGGCCGTGGCAACGAAGCTCCCCCCTGTGCCTATTGTCGGCACCCCGGCCACCAGGTCTCCTCGTGTCCGCACTTCCTGGCCAAACCGGTTGCGGCCCGGAGAGAATACGTGTCGACACGCCAGTGGTGCTTCTCGTGCCTGGGCCAGCATCTCGTAAGAGACTGCCCGCGCCAGCGGCCCTGCCCACATTGCGGCGGTGCCCATTCGGCCCTCTTGTGCGCTAACCGGAGTGGTTCCGGTCGCCGGGACGTTGGGTCGCGCACCCCCCCCATGGGCGGGGGCGCTCGATCGCGCACCCCCCCCATGGGCGGGGGCGCTAGTCCTGGCCACCCGGCCAGCCCCGTTAGGCGTTCTCCGGTGGACCACCAACCTCCTAGTGGAGGTAGGGGTTCCACCCCCCGGAGGAGGGCTTCACCCCCCCGCGTCACGGTCACATCCCCCTCGCGTCATTACGACGGGGATATCGCGGCTGCCCCATTGAGAGTCGTCCCGCGTCGGTTCTCGCCGCCACTACACGAGTGGCCGCGACTGGAGCGCCATCCTCCCACCATAGGTCGAGGCGATCCCTACCGGGTGCCGGACGTTAGCCGCATGGTGCGGCCCCAAATGGGTGAACGGTCCCCTGCTGATTACCAGCGCCCTAGGGGCGGTGGGGTCACACCCCCCCAGGGGAGGGTTACACCCCCCTCGCATTTTTATGACGGGTGTCTGACGGCCGCTCAAATGAGCGTCGAACCGTCTAGGTTTTTGCCTCCCCTCCATGTGTGGACGCAACTGGAGCGCCATCCACCCGTGCTAGGTCGAGGCGCTCCCTACCACGCCCCGGATGCTAGCCGCATGGTGCGACCCCGGGTTGGTTATGCCGGATGGTCCCCACGTTGGGTACCCTCCCCCTCTCTAGCAGCGCCCCAGCCGGAGTACCCCCGTCAGTGGGCTCCCGCTGGTGAAGGCACGTCGCGCTAGGTGTCCGCCACCCTAGCTGCCACCTAGCCACCTCCCCTGAGACTTTGGATCTACAGCAGTCAGTATGCCAGACCATACTTTTGTCGACTGCCTCAGGGAGGTTAGGGTCTCAGGCTACAGGAGTGGCTCTCCCTTGTGGCCTCACTTCCGCATGTTAATCGGATTTCGATGCCTCGTTGCTTCCTACCGCCCGGAAGGTGCCACGCCAGTCTCCACGGCTTTTGTGATGCGTCCGAAAAGGGGTACGCAGCCGTGGTCTATTTGCGGACTGTCAGTGACACCGGCGAGGTCGCAACCCACCTTGTCTTGGCGAAAAGTAAAGTGGCCCCAATTCGGTCACGCTTGACGATACCCAAATTGGAGTTGTCTGGAGCCGCTCTTTGGTGCGCCTTCTCAACCATGTGCGTACGTCCCTCCTATCGATCGTTGACCTGACGGACGTGTACGCCTGGTCGGACAGCGAAATTGTCCTTTGTTGGTTGCGAGCCGCTCCCCACAACTTGGAAGTCTTTGTTGCCAACCGGGTTTCCCAAATCCAGAATTCGGAAACCCCGTTGACCTGGAGACATGTGACTGGAGGTTCAGGTCCCCTAACCCTGCAGATTGTGCTTCCCGCGGATGTGAAGCTTCCGACCTTGTCAACCACTCTCTTTGGTGGGGCCCTGACTGGCTGACTCGGAATGAGTCCGCCTGGCCTCAGAGTAGGTTCTCCGAGCCCGATGTGTTACCTGGCTTGCGAGTCGGAGTTGTTGAGGATAAGCCAGCCAATTCGCTGAGCTATCTTCAGGAACGCTACAGTTCCCTTGATAAATTGATTGGGGTGACGGCTTGGATTCAGCGCTTCACCCACAACGCTCGGAACCCACGCGACAAAATGTCGAACCCGGTCTTGTCGCCCCTGGAGAGACAGGAGGCCCGGACCTTTTGGATACGTTTGGTTCAACTGGAGCATTTTGAGTCCGCTATTGAGACACTGAAGCGAGGTTTACCTTTGAAGGGCTCGCTCGCCCGCTTAAACCTCTTCCTGGATGACACCGGATTGATACGCGTTGGTGGACGCCTCCGGAATTCTGACTTACCCTATGGGGCACGTCATCCCCTGCTGCTTCCGAACAATAGCGCTTTTGTGGAATTGTTGGTGACGCATTACCACGTCAAAAATGCCCACGCTGGCTGCAACGCCCTTTCGGCCATATTGCAGCGCGAATTTTGGATTTTATCGGGACGACGCTCCATCCGAAGCGTCATTTTTAAGTGCATTCCGTGCTACCGCCTGAAGGCCAGCACCATGCAGCCCATTATGGGGGACCTCCCCACCGACCGTGTCGTGGCCTCGCGCCCTTTTTCGGCGGTCGGGACGGATTTTGCGGGGCCGTTCTTCGTCAAGAGCTCCAGCCTCCGCAATGCTCGTTCCCTCAAGGCCTACCTTTGCGTTTTTGTTTGCCTGGCTACCAAGGCCGTACACTTAGAACTGGTGAGTGCCCTCAGCACCGAAGCCTTTGTAGCCACGCTAGGCCGCTTCGTTTCACGCCGAGGTTATCCGCACCTGATCCGATCGGATTGTGGGACCAACTATAAGGGTGCCGATAGGTATTTGAAGGAAGTCGCCCAATTTTTGAATGAAAATAAGATAGGCATCGGCACGGCAATGTCCAAGATGGGGATAACTTGGACCTTTGACCCGCCAGCTTGTCCCCACTGGGGCGGGATCTTTGAAGCCGTCGTTAAGGTCTCAAAGACGCATCTCCGACGCGTGATAGGTGAAACCATTTTGACTTTTGAAGAGCTCGCTACCGTGTTTTGTAAGATTGAGGCTGTCCTCAATTCTCGGCCACTCTGCCCCTTATCGTCCGATCCCAATGACCTGGAAGTTTTAACCCCCGGTCATTTTCTAATTGGTGAACCCCTTAACGCCCTGCCCGAGTACCCCTTCAGGGACGTGAAGGTCTCACGGTTGTCTCGCTTCGAATTGCTACAGCAGATGACCCAAAATTTCTGGCATCGTTGGTATTTAGAATATTTGCATCTCTTGCAGCAGCGCGTTAAGTGGTCAGACAAGACCGACCCACCTAAGGTTGGTGATCTTGTCCTAGTTAAGGAGTCTAATTTGTTGCCTTTGTGTTGGCGTCGTGGACGCATTCTTAAATTGATATATGGATCCGATGGGGTTCCCAGAGTTGCCGAGGTAATGGTCGGAGATTCGGTTTTGCAGCGAGCCGTCTCTTCCTTATCCCGCTTGCCCATTGGTTAGTGGACCCCAAATCCTTGGGCCCACGGGCGGGGGGATTGTTTTGGCTAAAATTGGCCAAACGCCGCGTTCTCGCTCCCGCCTGCGGCTGGAGAGGGAAATGGGGCGCGCGGCTCCGGGGGGAGCGGTAGCCCCCCGTGTACGCGGTTCAAGTAGTACATTCGTCGACGGGTTCGTGCTGCCGTACCGTCGGCCGGCGAAAATCGTCTTTAAGTATATTAGCGTAAGGCTACTAGTCGCGCGAGACGGCCTGCAGGGCCCTCTCCCACGAGCCGTTTGCGACCGTCGCCCGCGCTCGTCCCGGCGCGGTCGCTCGCGGCAGTCCGGTTCTACAAGCCGACTGAAACGGTCAATACCCAAGGTCCGCGTTGCCCGCGTTGAAGTTTTGCCGGCCACGCCGTGTCGTTTAGTTTTTACGAGCCCTATTTATTGCGCTCCTTCGTGTGTCGTGTTGTCCGCCGCGTCCTTCTAACGCCGCGGGCCCATTTGACTGTCCGGAGCACTGTTTTTTGTGCGCACGCGCCATCTTGATACCACGCCGCCGCGGACTCGCTTCGCTACCCGCGAATTCGTGCCGCCGCCGCGAAAGACCCTTCAGAGGAGGGCGAGTGTGTTCCTTTGCATTTAACACCGCAGACACCACACACTACATTCATCATACACGAACACACTCCCCGGATTCCACGTGCTGGCTGTCTCCTGCGCCGGTAAGTACCTAGTAGTAAGTCACTCTGTGTCGCGGGATAAAACCCAGTGCAAATCGCCTATAAAATTTTTTGGCGGGCCTTTTTCGACCCGCCACCGCCGCTGCCTGTGGGAATCCGCTGGCCTGCTCTGATGGGCCCGGCAGTTGCCCGCTGATTCATCGTGCACAGGCGCGGTGCGTAATCAGATCTCATAACGAGAATTCTACTACGCGGAACGGGAAGACTTTTATTTATAAAAATCTTCTATCGGATTTTATTTTATATTGAATCCGCAAGAAACAGGAAATCTTTGATACAACATGAAGCACTTGCGATTTATTTCTATTAACAAGAAAATATTTTATATGGCATCCGTATTTTATTTGATAATAATAAAAAGTTTGAAGCTTTAATCTCATATGATCAAGATCAATCTAATTCATTAATCAATAGTCGTTAGTAGGTATACTTGTAAAATATTCTTTAACCATAATGTAATGTAATGAACATTGCTTTACTTTACGTATTTGCGATAAACTAACTAAAATTTTTATTTTCTATCTGGACTCTTATGATTATCCCCATAATATGAACTTGAATACAAAGATGCGTTGCAATCTTTGGTTGCAATCTAATCGGTAGTAATCTATTTCAACACTATATCAGTGTTTTCCATTAACATGTTGTCATAATCAACGTAAATATAAATAAATTAATAAACTTTATCTTGCCACTCAGTCCTGGCCTCAAGCGACTATTATTTATTTTCAAAATGAAGAAAGAACTACTTCCAAATAAAAATTTGTGACGATGACGAAGGGAAGACGCCTATTTTGACATCTATGCCAAAATTTCTTTTAGATGGTATTAACATGGACATAATAATTATACTAAGCTAATAATTATGTCCATGGGTATTAATAAGTTATTTGACAAATCTAATGAATGTTTTCATTTAAAAATAAAACTAGTTAAGTTTTTAATTTTATTATCCTTGCCTGTAATGCCGCTAACTATTTGACCTTCCCTAGTACCTATATATTGATATTTTCATCAAAATCGACCAAAAGACGGTAAGACATAAAAGTACTTCATCTTTCTTTGAAAAATAGGTACTCACTAGCCCTAGTATGAGACTATAGTTTTGAATTAGGGCCATTATAACCTGATCTAACGTGTGTACAAACCATTAAAACCAGGCGCTCAACTGCGTCAGGGCAATTTCACTGTCCCAAGTCAATAAGAACTTCCAGAGTTTCAAAATTACTGCCGCAACCTTTGCTTTGGGTTTGGTTCCAGTGAATCGCTAACACCCACACAAGTTTTTGGTAACAAAGTAGGTAAATATATGGAACGAATATTTATAGAAATAATATAAAATTTGATAAATATAATATTAACAATAAATACATAAACAATGAGGAAAAATTATGGATGGTTAAATCCATGATTTTTCCTCATTGTTTATGTATTTTCTATGATTTCTTTTATAATTAATAAAACTAAATAGAAGTTATTAATTTATGTGATATTCTAAGAAAAGGTAAAAATAAAAAAAACTAATTTACCTATACAAACTCTATGGTCGAACTTCGTTACTGACCGTATGTGTTATTAAAAAAAAAGAAGTCTTCAGTTTTTGCATTTGACATTGACATGACACGTAATACGAGTTTGACTTTGGAAAGTAGTATGAAAATAGAAATGAGAATAATAATAATAAAGAGAATAATGAGAATAATGAAATATGAAAATAGAAAGTAGTATGAAAATCCTTTCCGGCTCTTTCTCTCCCTTAGGAGAAATGAAAATGCTTTAGCGGCCTAGAGAATATAATAGCATTTCCCGCCCGCATTTCGGGCCTTAAAGATCGCGTTTCCGAGCGGATGAGATGAAAATTTTATTTTTGAAGTGCTATATAATATAAAAGTAAATTCAGTAAGCGCAAAAATTGAGGCACATTGCGTGGAGGCAAGAAAGTGCCTCAACAGAGGAAAAGACATTGCCCAAACTAATATGCTAATAGTTTACATGTTTGTTACCCCTCGAGAACACAACACCTTAAACCATTAAACGATTTGATTGAGAAAGAACAAACATACTGAAATTCAAAAAAAATCAAAAGTATCGGTCCAAACCTTGGGAAAATAAGAAAAGACGCTAAGGAAAAGATAAATGTACATCAAAAATATCCATCTTTTAACCCTTGCACAGGCACACACGAATATGTACAAGCAAATAAATGCAAATTGTTCCCCAACACCCTAGTCCCTACCGTAGTGTTATCCTCCTACGATTTCGAGGATTTATGCGTTCGCATAAATTCGGCCCGGTTGACATTGCTTTGATTCCTTTGTAAACGGTTTTCAACACTATGTTTCGTTTCATGGCTGTGAAACGGTTATTGCCTTCTGAATACTGCAAGGAGATTTTTATTGTTATTTTTGGAGCGCAGAATTTTCCGCCAACCGTCTACTGAACGTTCCTGTGTTTAAAGTGATCTGTGGAACGTTCTGAATGGAATTTCCAAGCGTGCAGTTTTGATATCAGTTTCCGGTTATACTAATGAAACTACAGGATTTTTTTCATAACTCTGTTCTCAAAGCTTGATTGCTGAATCTTTTGTTAGGGTTATTTTCTTTTTTTCAGGGGTCTGTACCCCAAGGGTAAAAAACTGGAGCTATTAATGAGACTTCGCTGTCCGTCTGTCCGTCTATCACCACGCTGTAGGTATATTTTGTACCGTTGTAGTTACACACTTTAATGTATTTCTGTAACCGCTATATCAATAAATACTAAAAAATTTATAAAATTAAGATTTAAGGGAGCCCCATATAGCAAACGTAAATTTTTGGTCATTTTTGGTCGATAATCCAGTAAACCCAATATTACTTATGTTCTTGTATCTCAGGGCGTGATATTTCATACTGCACATTTGAAGAGCCTCAAATTAAATACCCCCTTCTTGATACTCATACTTATGACGTTACGGGCCGAAGAAAGGTTATTTATTATTAAATATTTATTATAAAATATTATTATTAACACGTTTTCCAATAGTTTAGTCTCTTATACCACTTGACTGAGGCACGTCGGGGGCGGTTATGTAGCGTCATACCGCGTCCAGTCATCCTGAATAATTGATCTGACAACGGAGATACGTTAAGACCGTCTGCTCAAACTAGACACGACCACTGGAGCTACGGATTAGTCGCTGTGAAATCTGGAATAGGTACCTACTTCATTTGGTAGGTGTTAATCATTTAAATACAAAGCTGTAAACACTTTTGTGTTTTGAAAAAAATATTAAAATCATGATATTTTCCCCGAAAATTCGCACCGCCACCGCATTAATTGACATTTCTATAAGAGTCTGTAATAGTATCTTTTTCTAATATATGTATAAAATTTAATTTTTGTTACAGCTAACTCCTCTGAAACGGCTTGACCGATTTAGGGGTATGAGTAAAAAATTGAGTAACAGTGTTAACTCATCTGATACGGCATGATTGATTTTTATGAAATATTTTGAGTAGGTATATTTGATAGGTTTAAGTAAAGGACGTAAGCTATTTCTCATACCCCTAAATGACAAAACAACATTTGCTCGGTCAACTAGTAATATTTATAAAATTATTATATGACAACGAACAAAAATTACAAAAGAATACTTACTTCACAGTCAAAAAAAGCCTAGATTTACTACAGTAACTAGATTAAGTAGGTAGGTATTAAAAGGTTTATGAAAGACTAGCGGACGCCCGCGGCTTCGCTCGCGTTGAACCTCTGCTTTACATCCTCAGGCGTTTAATTACCAAAATTCCTGTCTTAACTGCCATTTATTTTAATATTTTAAAGACAACAAATTCTTCCTTTGTGCTTGCTGCTATAGTCACTTATCGGTTTTGAAAATATGAGGTCGTTACAAAAAGTTTCATATAGTTCAATTAGGGTACCGTACCTATAGGGGAAAAAGGCGGGAACCTTATTACTGAGACTACGCTGTCTGTCCATAATAAATGGCGGCCACGTTTTTTAATTCTGACCATAAATTCGTTCTCTATTCTTGCTGCGATACTCAAATATCGATTTTCAAAGCAATCGGCCCAGTAACAAAAAAGTTCAAAATGGCGGCCACTTTTTTTTAATTTTGACCACAAATTCTTTCTCTATGCTTGCTGCGATACTCAAATATCGATTGTCAGAGCAATCGGCCCAGTAACAAAAAAAATCAAAATGGCGGCCACTTTTTTAATTCTGACCATAAATTCGTTCTCTATGCTTGCTGCGATACTTAAATACCGATTTTCAAAGCAATCGGCCCAGTAACAAAAAAGTTCAAAATGGCGGCCACTTTTTTTAAATTTTGACCACAAATTCCTTCTCCATGCTTGTTGCGATACTCAAATATCGATTGTCAGAGCAATCGGCCCAGTAACAAAAAAGTTCAAAATGGCGGCCATTTTTTTAATTCTGACCATAAATTCGTTCTCTATGCTTGCTGCGATACTCATTATACCGATTTTCAAAGCAATCGGCCCAGTAACAAAAAAGTTCAAAATGGCGGCCACTTCAAAATTTGGATTTCAAAAATCCCCGAAAAACCTGAGTACGAATTGATTTTATTACCTGATAAAAACCTAGGTACCAATTTTCAGATCTGAACTACTTTTAGTTCTTCGGGAATTCCTGGAACAACGAAAAAAATCACTTTTGTATGGGAAAATCCCTTAAATGTACGATATTTACCCCTTAAAATTTGAATTTCTGAAATCCCCGTCTTAGTACGAATTCATGACCTAATATCAACCTAGGTACCAAATTTCAGATCTCTACGACTTTTCGTTTTTCGGGAATTCCTGGAACAACGAAAAAAAAATCACTTTTGTATGGAAAAATCCCTTTAATGTACGATTTTTACCCCTTAGGATTTGAATTTCTGGAATCCCCGTCTTAGTACAAATTCATGACCTAATATCTATCTAGGCACCAAATTTCAGAGCTCTACGACTTTTAGTTTTTCGGGAATTCCTGGAACAACGAAAAAAAATCACTTTTGTATGGGAAAATCTCTTTAGTGTACGACTTTTACCCCTTAGGATTTGAATTTCTGGAATCCCCGTCTTAGTACGAATTCATGACCTAATATCTATCTAGGCACCAAATTTCAGATCTCTACGACTTTTAGTTTTTCGGGAATTCCTGGAACAACGAAAAAAAATCACTTTTGTATGGGAAAATCTCTTTAGTGTACGACTTTTACCGCTTAGGATTTGAATTTCTGGAATCCCCGTCTCAGTACGAATTCATGACCTAATATCTATCTAGGCACCAAATTTCAGATCTCTACGACTTTTAGTTTTTTGGGAATTCCTGGAACAACGAAAAAAATTCACTTTTGTATGGGAAAATCCCTTTAATGTACGATTTTTACCCCTTACAATTTGAATTTCTGGAATCCCCGTCTTAGTACGAATGCATGACCTAATATCTACCTAGGCACCAAATTTCAGATCTCTACGCCCTATAGTTTAGGCGGAATCCGTGGAACAAACCAAAATTCCTCATTCTTTTATATATATAGATTATTATATATATAGATAGAAGAGTGGAACAGTGATTGGGGCAAGACTAAATTTTATCAAAACTCTATTGCTTACTCAAAGTTATAAAGTCTTTGTTGTTTTCTCTTCATGAAATTATTAAGATACAAAGTATCAGCGAGAAATACAAAATATTTTATTTTTGGGATAAGATTTTCTTTTGTATAAAAATTATGAATTCAAATCTCTCGAACCCTTTTATCCGGAAGAAAAATTACTTATAATAGAAGTATCAGCTCGGACGGACGGACCATAATTTTTTACCTTGTTACGGAGCTAAAAGCCGAAGGGACTTTTTTCTTGCCGTGAGAGAAACTTTTATTGCTTTGCGTAAAAAATAAAGGGATTGATATTACGTATGATTGAGTTATGGTCAGGTTTGGGGAACGTGCGAGTTTTTTATGGAGGGTCTACAAGGATTTATTCAGGTAACAAAAATCATTGCTTTTGATAAATGAGTGGATAGTAATATTGTAATTCCATACGAATAATATTATTGCTTTATTCCCTTTTCTTTAGAGTTTAAGGATCAGATCTGAAACATTGAACTATAATTTAGGTTAATTATCTAAGTAAGTAAGGTTTTAGTTTTTTTTTAATTTAAACTACATTGTTAGAACAGAATGTTTCAATTTAAAACTTACAAACACTCAATAAAGTTATGTGTGCAAATGTGTAAGTGTGTATAATTTGTGAATGTTTGTTGCTCTTCGACGCTATAACTACAAAACTTCCTTGTAAAATCTACTTACTAATATACTTTTTTCCTAGTAAAATCCATGGTTCCTGCGTGATTTATGAAAACACGACTATAATTTACCTTGTGTAGCCAAAAGTATTGTTTTACGTAAAATTACCTAATTTAAAAAAAGACGTGTGGCACTCGGAGACTGCCGCGGTAAAGCTATTGCATAGCATTTTAAGCTATTTTTAGTTTTTAGTTTTGCCATCTATCGATGAATAGCAGAATTTTTAATGACTTTTTTTAAATATCATATTGGTTGTATCGGCGTTACAACCAATGACACCTAGAGGCAATTTGAAAAACTAAAGGGACAAGCGTGATATTTCAAAAAGTGATTAAAAGTTCTGCTATTCATCGATAGATGACAAAACTAAAAACTAAAAAGTTTGTGAAGGTGCGCTCTCCTGCATTCATGGTACCCTGGTACCAAAAGCTCTACTTTAGGGGTGTTAGGTTATTTTCGTTACGGAATTTCTGTATTCGGTCTCCACGCTCAAAGCCCGCGATAGAAGCTATGCAATCGTTTAAAAAATTAAATTAAATTAAATTAAATTAAATTAAATTAATTAAGGTAAACCCAGATTAGAACCTATTTCACTCTTATAAGTATAAAGTGGAGAATGATATCACAGCTGTAAATGTAACCTTTACAAATAATAAGATCGTTTTCGTATACTAACTTTAGCAGGATTTCGCGTGGGATCCAATTACGGACCCTAAAACCTTTCAGGTTACCATCCCCTTACCGGGGCTTTAATTTCGTTTATCATTTATTCTGAAATGTGATATACGAGTATTTCATAGACTAGAAGAGCTTTCATAGACTAGAGAGCTTTCATAGACTAGAGAGTAATTACTGAATTTTTGTGACCTGAATTTTAAAACCTTTAAGACAATTACTTTCAAACATTAGTTATATAAACATACATTAGGTATTAATTAATCTAACTTCGTCAAGATATAGAAACACAATTAGAATTAATTTTCTTAGAAAGTTTTCTCTAACGTTGCTCCAATTTTTCATTTTTGTCGGAAAATGCAATGATTTTTATGTACATTCTAACAAAAATTGTACTAAAAACCCACACAATGTACTCGTAAGAGTGAGGAGATAACTGCACTGAGTGATAGGTATTACTACATACAGACTTTTCAAGATTTTTGGTGAGTTTCATGATATAATTAATCGTTAATTTGTTCTGACTTTAGGAAAGTAAGGTCATTTGCTAGATGTATAGCACCCATACTTGTATCATCACGTTGAAAATCAACAAGTCCCTTTCCGACTGGCCTGAATATTTGAGTGAGTGTCCTCGTAATTCGGGGTATACCCCCAAAATTTTATCACACATTCGTGCCAACACGTACTGCCATATTGTAGGCTGAATAGCGCCAATAATGCGCGAAAGGGTATTCAATTAGGGATCAGAAGGGGCCTCTTTTTTATGACACACCTACTTGATATTCGACTTAAAAGAATGAGTTTCTTGATTTGTGGATTTTTTTCTATTTATGGTCTCCGCATTATTTTGTTCTTACAAAAAGTGGAAATCTTTTTAATTTTTCTAAAGTTGCCCAAGAAAAGGACGTTGTTTATATTATTTTACGCACCCCGCGGGAAAAACTGAAAAGATAACGGACTGCTCTAAATAATGTTATTTAGCTTTGTTTTAATGAATAAGTTTATTTTATCTTTTTAGGTATTAAGTTTATTAACCCATATTTACCTGCTTGGGGCACTAAACAACCAGCAATAATGTTCCTTCAAAACTATAACATGGGGTTATTCAATACGCGGGCGGATAAACAAATTTCTTAAGAGCCGGCAACGCATTTGCAGTTTCTCTGGTGATGCAAATGTCTATGGGTGGCGGTGATCACTTGCCATCATGGGACCCGCCCGCTCGTTTGCTCTATAAAAAATATATAATATTTTCTATATTGTTTGAAAAGATTTTTATTGAAATAATCACATAATTTTAAACAAGTTACAATCAGAAATCAGAAACCTGTTAGAATTCAACCCCTTTCGCGTTCATCACGTCGCGTCGTCTTAACCCAGACACGCAGCATAAAGTTAGAAAATTCGGTTTGACCGCTCTAATTTTGCTACGCTCTTAATTGTCGCCATTGTCTTTAATTATTGGTCAATTTAGCTCTTCAAAGATTTAATTTGTTGTAGCATTTGGAAAGTCCATTCGTTACAATACCTTCTAGTACTATCAAATAATAACTTTATAAGGGCCGTCAGAATCTTTCACGTGAAGGGTCTGGGTGTTGTGGTACCTTCGTTGTTTCTGATTTCCTTAACACAAGTGTATAAGCTACTTACTGAGGGAATGTATGTGATGTTGTCCACTTTTTATATATTTATATACACTGTGTAACAAAAACCCTGTGGTTCCTGTGAGCTGCGTAGGTAGAATCAATATTCATACATAAAAAATCAACTCATTTGGAAAAACTAATAAAATATTCAAATTAAATATTAAATCATTATAATTTGTAAAATAAAAATGATTTCTGACCCCTGCAAAGTCTAGGGCGATAAGAAATAGAGCGACCGTTAGAAAGTAAAATGCGCGAGCTACTGGTCACTCGGCGGGCGGCATTTTGTGAATACAAAGAATAGTAGACGGCGCGGCGGCACGCTTTGACTTTCTCAAAGGACGCCGCGCCGCGTCGCCCCTTTGAATTTGGAGGTACTATCAGATGTATGAAACATTTTTTGTATGTGTCTATATTATTAGCTATTTTGACTATGAGCCATAACGTGAACCAGTACATGATTTTTTAAATAAGATGTTCATTAATGGTACACCTACATGATTATGTATAGGTATCCAAAAGGGCCAACAGGGTTTTTGTTACACACTGTATATTTTTTTTTAGCAAAAACGTCTCGGTTCAGACATCTTGGTGATTATCTTAATATATATAAATCTCGTGTCACAATGTTTGTCCGCGATGGACTCCTAAACTACTGAACCGATTTAGTTAAAACTTCGTGAATATCTGTCATTTGGTCCAACTTAAAAGATAGAATAGTTTTTATCCCACGTGGACGAAGTCGCGGGCATCAGCTAGTTGGACTATAAAGAAAACTAATAACATTTCACTAATAACTTAATACAAGTAGCTTTCAGCTTCACTTTTTGAAGTAAATGTCTCTGAAATGAAACTCTCACAGTGCATACAGTTCATTGTATAATTAATTACTTAGATTAAAATATAATATAAATATTCTGAATGCTTGCCTGTCTTTAGTAACTTTTACCTATGATAATTAATATGTCAATGTCAATTTAAAAGTAGATACTACCTACTCATAATTTTTGAACTTTTCGTGTTTTTTAAGCACGATAACATCAATTCTATTGCTCTTACCCGTAGGTACAATATACATCGGTGCTCTTACCTATTTCGTTTTGTTGTACTAAAGTGCTACGGTACGGGAACAATTTCGAGTACTTACCATTACCGGTGCTCGAAATCTGGAACCGGTATCAACATAATACTGCGATGCTAATGCCCCGTACGGCTGTAACCCTCTAAAACCCCGTAAAACCCCTCGGTACGCGAAGAATTCTGGATAATATGGCACTTACGCGCGGAATTGTATCATTTATCCGGCGACAGCACTTTATTGTACGTGTAATTTAAAAAATAACACCCTTAGCTAGGTTGGAAGTAATGTAAGCCCGTAAACGCAAGCGTAGCGTAAGCGTATCGTTATGACGCTACGCATAACAATATGACTACGACGCCTCCTACGATTCCCTGCAACACCGTTTTGTCTCCGGACATCTTTAAAAATGTTCGTGCTCGTACTGCTCTCGTCGTACGCGAGGATTACCTTACGCTTACGCTTACGAGCCTTGTGCGAAGGGCCTTACACTTTATATTTATCTAAGGTTTGGTTAGCTAAGGCTAAGGCTTAATAGCAATTAAACTGTGTAAATACATAGTATGGAAGACAGTAAATTAAAGTTCTCGTTGTTTTAAGCCGACATAATTAATGCCATCAAATCCATCAAGTATTATCGAATTGACTATTCACAAAGACTATGTGATTGTTGACCTAAAGGGGCGTCAGGGGGAAATATTAATTCCGCTCGTGCACTAAATGACTTTTTCAATACATTTGCGAAATAAATATAATTACAATAGCGAATAAGATAAAATCTAAAAACTGTATGCTCTGAAAGGAATCATTGAAAATATAATGATTTTTTTTGTTAAAAATTTAACTACGATGTAAATAGTAATTTCATACAAAAATAGCAATATTGAGAAAAACCCAACAAAGTAAGCAAACATAGGCAGACAAAATTGCCGATTGAAGTGAGCTCATGATTTTAAGACTTAAATCCCGACCGCACTCTTACTTGGGGACATATTTCACCAAAAGCCGCCATAAACAACGATCAGACAGCTAATAGCTCCCGGTCACAAGCAACTTTGCAAAATTTCCGTCTTTTTCATTATTTTGTTCCAGTTAAGGTTTTGGATAAGAAATGCGGAAATCTGAGGACCTTACTTCGGAAAAATACTTCAAAGATCTATTATAATATATAAACTAGCTGTTGCCCGCGGCTCCGCCCGCGTGAATTACGTTTTTTTTTACATATACCGTGGAATTCCTTGATTTTCCGCGGGATTCTGGTGTGATGTTGTACAGAAACCTGTTCTTACTTCGCACGGGTTATCTTGTGGTGATTTTGAAAACTCCTTTTTCTTAACCATAATATAAAGTTTCATTAATACGTAGTTGAAAGATCAAAAGGACGATTTTAACTGTGTACAACCTGTGCCACTGGGTCGATATTTCGACCCAGTGGCACAGGTTGTACCAATGTATCGAAATATCGACACTTAAAATCGTCCCTTTCATTGTGATTTTAATTTAAAAATTAATTTATGAGATATTAAAATTTGAAAGAAGATTCTTCATGCATACGTGTTTTAGACGCAGAGTGACGCAAATATAGCCCATTTTCTAGCATTCTCCTTTCCGATGCAATAACAATAAATTATCCCTCCTATAACTTGGGAAATATGGTTCACGCATACCATTACATTTATTCGTAGTATCTATTATCTAAAAAATTGTACTCGTATGCATATAATTAATTCACTTGAAAAATTACTCCGATGGGAAAACTTTAATTGTTGTATTGGTTTCGATTAGGCCTTTAAGTTTTATTTACTGACTTTAACGGACAAGAGACCGTTAAATATGGCATTCTGGCAGAATGTAAGGGTTTTTTATACAGTTTGTTGAATCAAGTGGTCAGAGGAATAAAACATTAATAATTGTGTAGCTCCGAACAATAAAACGTTTTGCCTGAAACTGTATTTTCTGTAATTTTCCAGAGTGTTTATGCTCTGTGGAAACAAAAGCACTTACTTATCAAAATTAAGTTATCACGTGACGCCGGCTGCCGAGTGACGAGGGGTAATTGAAAATAAACAGCCGCGTATTGTGAGGGTCGTTGACTCTCTTTTTAGCCGATTTCAAAAGGGAGGTTATCAATTTGACACGTTTTATTCTTATTTTATTATTGTTGATAAGCGTATAGGCTTAACGGCATTCATGCCAGATGAAAAGCAATGATGAGGCCTGGGTTGGAGCACGCTTGCCTAGAAAGTATTTCATATTCTTGATAAAAATAAACTACGTGTAGCTTAGATTCAATTTGCATTAATTGATCCCTCCTCTGTAAAGTATTGTTTTCCTCACAATTTAGATCCGTCTGTTCCGTGGTTTAAACTCTGTATCTTCTTTTAAGCACACAGGGCCTCTTCGTGTTGTTCCAACACCGCAGCCCCCTGGAAAAATCACTCCCCATCGTTTGAATCGTGAAGATTTTTGACTAGGTATCTTTGCATCCACATTCATTTTACTTATTACCTCATTTGGGAACACAGTCCTGATGTTTGTTGATATTTGTGTAGATGTTTTATCTTCCTGGTTTAATGATTTCAATGGTTTTCCTCCAGGTAAATCACGAGCTTCTGCGATTGTTACGAGTAAAAATAAGAGGACACTTGTTAAAATACACATCTTTGCTGCAAACATGCTGGCTGTTAATGGTGCTTCTTTTTTTGGTCTAATTACGATTAACACTATCGATAAAATAATAATATTGAGCTCGTAAACGAGACACGTTCAAAATGGTTGTGATTTTCTAAACGAATGCTGTATTTTAGGAGGATATTGCTTTATATTATATATACACCGTTACGATTGTGTGGACCATGACTCAGAAGTTCACAGTAATTTATTTTCAGGAAAATTCATAAATCATTATAATATAATTTGAATATTATCAACTTATCAACTTGCTTATTTGTTTATTTTCCTTACGATGAGTACAAAATCAAGAAAGCAATATTGGGGGGCTGGCCAAGCAACCTCCACATGTGCCCGAGTGCTACGGTGCCCCATCTGTAGCACACGGGCCGGTGCTCCCTGGTAACCGACGGCTAATAGCTTGGCACGGTGGACAGGTGGCGTTTCTTCGCGTGTCCCTCTGAGTCCCAGCAGAGGGCACTGTGTCGAAACGCCAACACCTACACCGGAGGAGGAAGAAAACCTCATTAAAAAATTCCAGGTGGGGGCGAAAACGCCCACAAGTCCCTTCGGGGCACTACGAGGAAGAAAACCTCGTAAAAAATCACCGAAGTGGGCGGGAACGCCCGTCGAGAGGGAAAATTACGGAGGCACATCCCTCTCGCAGGAGTCGCGCCGGTTGCTGGAGTGCGAACACCTTCTTCCGGCAACCGGTGCCGGCCTGCGGGTGACGGATGTAAGGGGTTCTGGCGTCCGTCATCCAAATCCCACAAACAGGCCGAGGAGGTGGCGCGACCTGTCCGGGACGCGCCTCCCAGGAGGGTCGGCAGCGGCCAGGCTGCCGGCAGCAGCGCTGCCGGCAGCCTGGCATCGGGACCTGCCGCTCAGTTGGCGGGTCGAGGCCTGGCAGGAGCGCGGTGAATACGCAAGTGTATCCCGTACTCCCGCCAACGTGGCCCGTCGTGGCAAAGCACAGGTTTTAGTGGGTGCAAGCCCCTCCGTTTCCCCTGACGGAGGGCTATGCGTCAGGCATTTCCTGTGGGTAAAAAAAAAGAAAGCAATATTATTTTTGAAGGATTGTTATTTATTACAGTAGTAGTAAGGTAATTTGACCTTTATATAAAACTACTTTTTATGTAGAATACTAGATACCGGAGCGTGAGCGACGAGCGGATTCAATGTATTCATACTATTTAGATAGTATCTAATCCGAAAAAAAAATCTGACTGATAAAAATAAAGAGTATGACTCGCGCACGATGGGTTCCGTGGGATTATTTATCAATATAAAAGTCAAAAATATCATGTCTGTTGCATAGGCCCCCTTAAACTTTTATTATTTTATGTTAATTATTTATTTTTGTGGTAAATCTTAATATATATAAATCTCGTGTCACAATGTTTGTCCTCAATGGACTCCTAAACCACTTAACCGATTATAATAAAATTCGCACACCATGTGCAGTTTGATCCAACTTGAGAGATAGGATAGTTTAAATCTCAATTCAACTATTTTTTAAATCCCCAAGGGCCAAAACAACGTTTGCCAGGTCAGCTAGTATTAATATAGGTATAACCAAATATTCTGTGAAATGTTACAAGCGTAATATATTCGTTGCTGTTATCAACATCAAGCACAAACGGGCAAACAATCACGTTTGTTGTAAGCGAACCCCCTTAAATATTTATATTAATTTTGTTTTTTAATATTTTTTGTTATACTGGCAGCTGTGATCAACTAACTATCACGGTTCATGAGATACAGCCTGGTAACTGACGGACAGACAGACAGCAGACGGATTGCCAGCGGAGTCTTAGTAATGAATAGGGTCCCCTTTTTGCCCTTGGATACGGTACCCTACAAGGAAAACATGTAGTAGTTAACAACAGCTAACTGCAGTGTGAAATGGCCGGAGATTCATTTGGATATTTTATGGTCAAATACATGAGGAAATGAATTGCAATAAATAATTTAATTTTAGCGCTGAATAATTCGGTATACCTACCGTATTAATTGTTGTTTATGTATATTGTATACGTCCATAGGCGCATTACATACGTCGATCGGCCGTTAAGAGGATCGTCTAGCTGTAAGTTTTCATACAAAAAGCGATAACGTTTTCCTTTAAAAAAATTAAATTTTTCTAGTATAATTTTCTAAAAATTATATTTTTTTATTCATATCCCCAATTGTGCATGGTGATAACATAAAAAATACCCGGCTGAGTTTGTTGTGGGCTTCTTCTCAGCGGCAGGGCGCGTTTGTGAACCCTCGTAAACTTATTTTTAAGTCGAATTGTAGTTATCACCATACTTATGCAACAAATATCATACGTGTTACAAGAGCCTGTAGGTTAGGCCTATGTGAAATAAAGATATTTTGAGTTGAGTTGGGTTGTGTAAATCCGAATCAAGTATTGTTTTTTAGGGTTCCGTAGCCAAATGGCAAAAAACGGAACCCTTATAGATTCGTCATGTCTGTCTGTCTGTCTGTCCGTCCGTATGTCACAACCACTTTTTTTTAAATCACTCTTGAAACTAGGTTTCATATCAAATAAAAATGATGAAATAACTAATTAATCGAATGGATCGAGTAACAAAAAAGTTATAAGACCTCTCTTTCTTCTTTCTTCTTTTTTTTCTCCGTCGTAATAACGGGTTTTACTTCACACTGGCTAGACAAAAGGCAATATCCTGCTTCCCGATTTTATGGCACCGTGTGCAGCGAGGTATTGCGAACGGCATAGCATGTGACGTCACTAGCATGTAAAGCCATAGCTAAAATGCACTATTTTTATCCTACTTTATACTAAAGCAATAAAAAAATGTTTTGAACACTATAAAAGTTAGTATTTGACTGCGATCTTAACTGATGGTAAGTGATGATGCAGCTGAAAATGTTAACTTACTAACTTGGAAAGGGTAAGTACACTCTTCTTAACTGTTTCTACACAGCATCGCACCGGAACGCTAAATCGTTCTGCGGTGCGTCTTTGCTGGTAGGGTGGTAACTAGCCACCAACGGCCGAAGCCTCCTACCCAACCAGACCTGAGCCAATTTTGAAATTATAAAATTCTGAAGTCGACCCCGTGGCGGGAATCGAACGCGAAAAGAGTTCCAATAGCACTTAAGCAAAATTAGGCTGTATAGTAATGGCTTAAAACATAAATAAGAATGTTTTATAGTTTGTTTATAAAAATACACATGCACCCTCGTTTACGTAGGTTTTCTCGGGACACTTTTTTTCTTTTGAATTTTGTATGACACCCTAGGTCCATAGATTTATATGCCAATGTTCATACCCCTAAAGCCTTGGTCTCGCGATCATGACGCACAACGCTGCGGTATGCGACATGCGGCATCGGACACATAATCGTATGAAAAACGTCGAGAATGGTCTCTCGTTCCGTAGCAGTTTGCGTCAGCGGCGAAGGGCATGCGCGGGGAAGTGGGGAGGTGTACTGCCGCACAGCGCGGCGTCAACCTCGTTTGAACGCTGCGGTGTGCGGTGTGCGTCACGGGTTGACGATATGGATTTTTCGAAGACAATTTAATAGAATTAGTTCGCAATCATCCTTCTTTATATAAAAATAAAGACAAAAAACGTAAAAGTTTGATAATTAAAGAAAATTGTAAGAAAAATTAAGAAAAATTGTTCATGTTCACGTCTACCTTGGTAGCTGCGGCAAAATCAACAGACCACCTCTCCGCAGGGAAGGTGAATGCTGCGTCGTGACGCTGCGTTGGGGCGCATACCGCAGCGTTGTGCGTCATGATCGCGAGACCAAAGCTTAAATGAGAAATAATCAGGTATACTTTATTACTCTATGCCGGTACTGAAGACGTAAGGGACGTTGAAGATATAAGGGCTGGGAAGTTTCGCCCTTTAGAAAAAGTTTATATTTTCCCACTATGACTTACCTCACAACCTATTATAAATTTTATCCCTTTCCACGTTTTTGAGTATCCCGCCTAACATGGGCACACAGGTGGAGAAAATATGGGAGGGGGGGGGGTTATATCTTGTGAAATGTCAAATATTACATCTTGTAATGCCTTATTACTATACTATCAAAATAAATACTTATACATGTCGTCTAAATGCAAATCCGCAGCGAGAAGCTTAACAGTTCGGAAGCTTGTTAAAAGTTAGAGGCAACGGAAAATTTCGTGCCAACTTTGTTTTGTGAGCGGCTTAAATATTATAACCGTATTATTTTATTAAGTGCTAGTATTATCCGTTTAGTCAGCGAAATTATACTATCTTGTGTTTCGAAACCGTGTGGGCGGAGATATTGTTTAGAATTAGTCCTGATGGTACAGAACCCTCACTTGACAATTTATTTTAATTTCGTCCCATAAACGAGCCAAAAGCAATCTTACAAAATTGAATAGTCAAGTCACTACACAAGGCTACAGCTGCTGAACTGATTTCACCCAATTTTTCAGGCAATTCATACCCTGGATTAACACATAGGGCTTTTATCCCAATCCCACGAGATTTGTGAAAAAAAAAGGAAATTCGCTCAAGCAAAGCCGCAAATGTATTAATCAGTAAACATTGTGAACAAACAATAACAAAAGTCATAAAATGTCTACAAAGTTCTATTTGCCAAACATTAGATTAGTAATATTTCGTCCTGATTTAAAAACTTTGACGGTCGTCAGTTTTGTGGCTAAAACTTTCATCACTGAAATGAAAAGCCGCGGCTCCAGACCACAGCTACTTAGCTTTATAATTTTAGTCACAGTATAAAATTGATTTAATAACTTTGCTCCGTTTCAGTCTAAAATATGCACATCGCACATATTATAAATATACTTTTAAGAATAACTGCTGGGGTAACCAGACTCATTCTTATTGATCTTATGATTTTCATGTAATTTATAAATCTTCTGGTCTGATCGATAAACGGCAGTAAAGGGCAGATCAAACAATTAAATCAAATCAAGTCAAAATGTAAACAAATGAATGTTGAACTTTCGTCAAACTTTCGACACTTCAATGTCAAACTCTACTTCCGTAGTATCAAGAAGAATGGGTAAGCTTACCTTAAATGAAAAAAAAACAGATAACCATAGTACCCATCATTAATTTGCGTTTCAGTGGTTATATATTATAGTACCTGGATGACCGAGCTTCGCTCGGTTTTTTTTTGTAAATTGTAATTTGGAGTAGAAACTATATTTAAATATGAATTACATAGGTACTAATGTAATGATGAAATATGAAAAAATATTTTTCGATCTTATCGACATAATAATAAAAAAAAATATGAACTCGTAATAATCAACGACTCTGCCCGCGAAATTCAAAATTTTCATTGTTTTTTTGCAATTTGTTCGCTAATTACGCATTTGTGAGAATGGCAGTAACGTCTTTGCATGATTATATCAAAATCTTTGCATAAAAATGTTCTAGGAAATTAGTCCGAGTATCGAGTTTTATGTGAGTAACTCGCAAATCTCGGACTAATTTCTTTAACTCGACACTTTCGAGCAGAGATTTTTATATAAATACGTAAAGAAGATATTGGGATTATCGCAATTTGACTGCCATAAGCCTATTATGTCTTATTAGGTTAAAAATCGCGAAAAACCACAAAAAAATTGAATTTCGCGAGCACACCCGTGGTGTGCTCCTTAAATAAAAATCACGAGTGTAATTAGTTTAATATTTATATATTATACTAATACTTTATTTTTAGGGTTCCATACCAATTTGGTAAAAATGGAACCCTTATGGTGAGACTTTCTCCGTCCGTCCGTCCGTCCGTCCGTCCGTCCGTCCGTCTGTCACACTCGATTATTTCAGTAACTATCAAAGCTATCGACTTGAAATTTGGAATAGTTATAGGTAATAGTGACGCGACGTCATAACAATCGTAAAAATTTGAAAATTATTTTTATTTTTATATAAAAAGGGGGGAAAACCGGACCTTCGATTTTTCAAAATGAGATAACAATATTGAGTGGGGTATCATATGAAAGGGCGTTACTTGTGTAGTCTTAAACCGATTTTTATTTATTTTTATATCCGATAGTTTTTGATTTATTGAGCAAACTGTTGAAAAAAATACCGTTCCCCCCCCCCCCCTTATCTCCGAAATTTACCAATCGAAAAATCTGAAATAATTATGATCAAAAGAAGTTAATGTATATTTTACAGGAAAAATAAAATCAACTCACTGACTAATATACTTTTTTTGATAATAACAATAATCCGCCAAAAACAAAGTTACGTTTGCGGTTTGCCAACAAAAGTTTTACATGTAAATTTTACTCGTAAATTCATGAATAAAAGTGATTCTTTCAATGTTTTACTTCTTTTATGGTATGGAACCCTCGGTGCGCGAGTCCGACTCGCACTTGGCCGGTTTTTTACATTACATCAACCAATTACGTAAGTTATTTTATTTCGAGTGTTTAAAATTATCGCTGCCAACGGGAATTGAACCCGTACCCCCTAGCTATCACAGCTGAGTGCCCTGCCAATTGTGCCATGGATTATCTTGCTCTGTGGATGGCACGATAATTTTGATATTGGGAAACTACGATTAAAAACCAATTTCAAAGGCCCATTATTTCGAATGGAGCTAGCTTTGAACGAGAGAATACCACCTTGCCCCTTTTAATGTTGTGCCCGCAAAACTCATTGCCATAAACTTACGATGTATAATTATTAGCCCACTATCATAGCTGGGCACCGTTAATCAAATACTTAACTTCGTTAATCGTTAATCCGTTACAAAATAAGTAAGCTTCGTTAAACGTTAAAGCGTTACTTTGCGGAAGAATTAACGCAAGTTAACGTTAATCGTTAATCCGTTAATATACCTACCTATGTAAAATTGCCTTTTTATATCGTTGCGTTACTGAATTAATAAAACCTGTTGAAGTTAGTTAAAAGTTAAACCGTTAATCAAAATGTTAACTTCGTAAATTAACGATTAACGGATTAACGAGTTAATGCCCAGCTATGCCCACTATTAGCAAAAACTAAATAAAATTTGAATTTTCGCGCCCAATTCGTTGACTCCATAAAAAAATTAGTATTAAGTACTTCTCGTCAATAGATGTCAGCAGAAAGAGTCATATTTATTGTGTCGTTAAAACAGTTGGATGCCTGTGCCATTATAATAGTATTGCTATTGGCCAATAGATGTCACGTTGTTTCCTAGTTTTCAATATATCGAGAAACAATATGAGGTAAATGAGTATTGTTGAGCAGAGTTTTGATTACAAATATGAGATGCATAAATGTTGTGTATAAACTATATAAACTTAGGATGTATAAGCCCACTAAACCAGAAAACTAAATAAAATTTGAATTTTCGCGCCCAGTTCGTTGACTCCATAAAAAAAATAATATAACTTCTCGCCAATAGATGTCGGGAGAAGTCATATTTTACCTTTAGCATTATAATATTATTCTCGTTAAAACAAATGCCAGCCGCGGTCATTAAAATTCGTTTCACTATTCGCTAATAGATGTCATGTAGTTTCCCAGATTTCAAGCCATCGGGAAAAAATATGAAGTAAATGATTATACTTGGTTGATCAAGCTTTGCTTGGTAATATCACAGCCACTCACCAATAGATGGCAGCAGAAAATTACTGTAATAGTTTAACTTTTTGCCAATAGATGTCAGGAATAGAGTAACATTTTTTTTATTGGTAAATACGACATTTAAAAAAAATGAATCCTAGCTAGATCGATTTATCGCCCCCAAAACCCCTTGTATACTAAATTTCATGAAAATCGGTGCAGCCGTTTCCGAGATCCAGATTATATAGAAATATACATATATACAAGAATTGCTCGTTTAAAGGTATAGGATTTAATTCTTACTATGCAATAATAACTAATTAGCCCTACGCCTCACGTTTCACTTTTCGGAGATTTGTGCTTTTGTAGCAACTAGAAATTATCTTTAAAAATGAATGCTTAAGACTTCACCATTATGTTCTTAAATATATTATGCGTAGCTCGCTAACCCGCACTTAGTTAACTTGCTATAAGATCTCATTTTGAGAGAACACTTGTGCCCAGTTGTGGGATATAAAAAGGGGTTCAGACACAGCATGTAATTATATAAGGAATACCTAATATTACTCACCAAAATTTCTGCCTAACTCCCGTACCTTCATCTAACATCTCACAATGTATTACCAAGTTGAGTCCGAACAACACCTGTATACCCCGCTAATGATTGTTGTTATCAAAGTTCGCAAGATTAGTGGCCCAAGTAACTTGTTCCGATGCCCTATTGCTCGACTACTTAGTTGCGATTTAGCAAGTCCACATAACTTACTTTCCTAAACAATGTTGTCAAAGTTTGCCTTACATTTTCGAGGCAAAATATACTCACTAAGTTTCTATAGGGATTAGTTGTCGTAGTCAAATGCTCTGATGGGAAGCTCCCTCTGATTTATCGACAAAAGATTTGAAATCGTTCTACCAAGAAAGCCGATAATACTTTCTTTTAAAGCTATCCTAAAATCTGGCAACTAGCCACGGCTGAAGCCTCATACTAGACCTGAGCCAATTAAGAAATCATAAAATTCCGAAGTGGCCCCTAACGGGAATCGAACCCGCGACCTCCCACTCGAATCCGAGCGCGGATGGCCACTGTCCTAGGGAGGTGGTCGTTTCTATAACTTAGATTCCTTTTAAATATTCTTGTGGTAAATCCTCTATTGGTTTTTTTCTTTTTGTCAACTTTAAAATATCGACATTTATGGTCGCCTTGTTCGTTTCTCGATAGAAATATAGACAGTTTATGCTAATTTTTAATGGGGGTCGTACCTGTAGTCTCAGCTGCCAGACGGATAGACAGGAAGAATCAAAGAATCAAATCACGAAATGTTTAGGTGTAAAAGCTTTATACTGAAGCGAGATTACGAGAGCTTTTCGCATTCCCTCGGGATTTTACGGCTTCGGAATAGCAGATTTATACATTTACGGATTACAAAATCAGATGGTAATCCAGACTAACAAACAATATCCGATATTACATTACATTTACAAAGCCGATGGATGTATATGAATAATATAATAGAGTATAAGACGAGTAGGTGTCTTATATCTATTATTTAAATAAATTTTTAATGTTTAATGTGTTTGCGTTAATGGCGGGTTTTGAAGTTTAACATGTTTTTTATGTAAATATCATTATTTTTATTTAAAGAATAACATAGTGTCTTGCTGGGTTTTTCTGGTCTATTTTTATAAACCTTTGAAACTCAAAAGTAGAAGTCTTTTACCGTTTTATCGACACGGAATATTATTTCCACCCGATGCGTCCATGCTCTGTCATGCCAATCTGTATAGGAGGGAAAATCATTTTTACACCCGTGGTCAAAAAATAAATATTGTTGCTTGTCCCGTGCTAGGCCGGCTGACTGGCGTGTTTTGGATAAAAAAAAATTGCAATATAAAAAAGACCTAAACCTTCACAGAGCAACTCAATAGCAAGAAGACACCAGGCCATATGCTTTCGATACTACGGCAAGGTACCAAGTAACATAATCTATAGTAGCAAGGTATCATAGTTAACTTACAAAGTGTCCGTAGTAGGAAATTATAAAGTTGAAGTGCTTTTACTACTCGGAGTTAATGTTTGTGCATAACTTGAGACGCAATTCCAAATGCATTATCGCCGAACTACTTAGGTGCGACAACTATTCCAAGTTGGCGCTAAGTTAGTTTCGACATTCGGATATTATAGCTGAGATGGAACTCGTGGAGTTATACGAGTATTTGAATTTGTCATCGAAGTTTCGAGATTCAAGAGAGCATCACTACTTAATGCCAGTGACAGCTGCTACATTAGTGCTTCTAAAATATTTAATAATTATGTGCTGACCAGTGTTCCAAATCTGTTCCAGCTACATGATAAAAATTGCTGTTTAACTAACATACCAAGTCATATGACCAAATAGTGCCGGATATTAAAATATCAAGCCATATTTTGCCTAAAGAGATCAAGTCGACACCGACAACAATCATTAGGTCCATGGTGAAATTAAATTATTCAATAGGAAGAAATCTTAGGGAATCTTAGGAATAATTTAGTGGTACTCAACCTTTACAAGACAGGAAAGACAAGAGCGGAGAGAGTTCGGAAATAATAACATTTACAATTCAAAATGGCGGTCTAGTTTGTTCGCCATTTCATTATTCCCACTCGGTGTGAAAAAGGGTCGGGCGGGAGTCAAGGTTACGTCGAGAACCGTGTGGAAAACATTTTTCACCCAATCGATGTTTGTAACTTATTTGTCGATTATAATAACAACGACAAATAAAATAAAATTGGCCAAGTGCGAGTCAGACTCACGCAACGATGGTTCCGCTATAGAAATTTAAAAACACCACTGCCCTGTTATAAAACGAACTACTCGTAAAACGAACTAAAAAGTAAAAACAATTTGTTTAAGTTGATCTGCATATTATGGACTCACAAATGAGAAATTTGAACAATTTTCACTTTGTCCAATAAAACATCTAAAGATTAAAACACAACATTCAATACGTTTTTAATAGAATAAACTGCAAATTACATAATATTTAAAATAAAAAATATAATCGGAATAATAAAGATCGCGTATTATTTACGGGATAAAAAATGGCTCCATAAATCAAGCATTACTGTCGTTGTAATTCTAATAAATGGTTTCAGTTATTATCGTAGTACCTATGTGTATGTGTATAACTTATACGTATTTGCAAAGGTGTATTGAAAGCTTTAATTAAAGCTTCATTTGAGGGTAACATTATGACTGATTCTGATGAAATACTTGTAAATTACAATTTTTAATACACAACAATATATTATGCGTAAATCGTTCAACTAAAGCAATGAGAAAAAGTATCTGTCATAAGATTAATTTATTACGATCTCTATCGAAGTTCAGTCCCCCAGTTTCCGACCGTAGGTTAAATAAAAGTTTCCTCAACTTGATTTTAAGTTCTTCCACCAACAGACGTGAACTTTGTGGCTATGTTGGAAATAAAGTAGTAGTCATTACAACTGCAGTCTTCTAGAGAGATTTAGGTACACGGAAAATAAGTTTTTTTATTCAGTCACAAGTAGGTACTTTACTGCAATTTCTGTGTGGTGAGTGCAAGTTGTTGGACAAAGTTCGATTCGTTTTCGCCATGCAAATTACAATCTATGCGCGGGGGTCTTCTTCTAACTCTTAGCATTATTGTAAATTCCTTTCTTTTAGAAAACTTTTTTTTAGTGTGCGTGTGTGTATATTTTGTGTATTGTGTATATTGTGTGTGTATATTGTTGAACAATTAAATCTTTATACACCTTACAGCTAGGTATATTTTAAGTAGGCGCGCTCCATCTTCGACCACATCGTCACTTTCCATCAGGTTTGATTATGGTCAAGCTTACGCCTATATCGATAAAAAAAACTTTTATAAATTCTACTATTTTTCAGTACAAATCCGGTAAGCTGCAACACTAATGGAGTAAGATAGGCCAGTAGTTTCTGCAAGGAGTTTAAGTTTGTTAGGTCTTCCACGTAGCACACTCTATTTGACGACCTCTTCAGAGATTTGTTCACATCTAGACTGCACGCTCGCGGATGCTAAGACTTTGTTTGAATAAATAATATATGTATATTTATCTATACTTTAAAATCTTCTATGCGGGTATAGAATGGAACGGAATGGAATTCAGAAAATGTACCTATGAGAACTAACGCTAAATTGATGCGTCACGTGATCAGCTCAGCGTTACTAAATAATGAATTATTACCATACACAATTTCAATACCGTTCCTTTCAATACCATTCATCGAAATGCAATATGTCATAATATGGCTACGTCTGTCGATCTTCATACTAAAAATCTCTTCAAAGTGTGCTTAATTCATACTTCACTGAACTTTATTTTGATTTAGATAGATATACTTACCCAGCTATCGAAGGCCTTGTGCAATGCTCTACAAAAACTATTACTTGAAGAACTCGCTCTGTCAGCCCCCGTTGGGAGAAATACAGTCACTGTATCTACGCTCGCTACATTTTCACATTTTATTGAGGTCTAGCCTTATCGGAAGATGTCATATAAAATTTATTAACTTGATTTTATATGAAACACGTCCCTTCTCCCTTGCTGGGATTGCGGTGGATCGTCTTCACTGGATCTGAAAAAACTTATGTAACATCTTTACAATTTTTTGTCTTTGAGAAAAAAATCTGTTAATTTATGATTTAAATCAATTTGAATGTATTTGATAGTTTTAAAATTGAACAAATGCAATAAAAAATCTAAAAATGAACAAAAACTTGAATTTGTAATGCAAAGTAACAGAAAAGAAGATAAACATCAAATAAACTCGCCGGCATATTTAGCGGAACATAAAAAAAAGGTTTGATATCAGTATCATATAAAGTTGCTGGCTGGTTTATACGTTATTTAATTTAAAAAGAAATATTTTCAAATTAAGAAAACAACTGAACATCACATTTTATGCAATTGTTTTAATTTTATTCAAATACACCTTATCTGGAGCGAACTTCGAGTATTTTTTCCTTCTGAGTTTGATTTAAAATTTCATTGAAATACTGTTTTTTGTTAGTTTTTTTTAATCGCGTATCTTTCTGGAGTTGATGACTGAATTGTGCCTGACTTAGCCCCAACGGAGATTGCCAGGGCACTCGAAATGCGAAGAAATGGTCAAACCTACAGAGTGATACCCAGAGATCTTCATCGACCAGTTTCAACGATCCATCGCAGTATCCAACGGTTCAGGGAGACCGGTACTTATGTGAGAAGAGCAGGACAAGGCAGAAAAAGACGCACTTCGAGTAGGGATGATCGTTTCATTCGGCTTCGTGTACGTAGGAACCCCCGTTTGACGGCCGTCCAAGCCCGACATGAGTTAGAAGCAGTGCGGGGTGTAACCGTAAGTCAGCGTACGGTAAAAAGAAGGCTCGAAAAAGCTGGTTTGGGTTCATTTGTGCCCGCCAAGGCTCCAAGGCTCGAGGTAAATCATCGTAGAAACAGGTTAACTTTTGCTCAGGAACATCGACTTTGGAACGCGGACCAATGGTATTGTTTAGTGATGAGTGAAGAATTCTCTTAAATCAAATTGACGGCAGGCAAAGAATATACAGACGCAAAGGAGAACGATACATTCAGACAAATTTTGAAACTACAGTTGCATACGGTGGTGGATCAATAATGGTTTGGGCGGGCATTTGTTTGGGAGCTCGCACAGACTTGTTAGTGATTGACAGAGGGAGTCTGACTGCAGACCGCTATATCAGAGAAGTTTTAGAAGAAAATGTCGTACCGTTTGCCCCATATATCGGTGACGATTTTGTTTTTATGCAGGATAATGCTCTGCCGCATACCGCTCGGGTAACTCAAGCTTATCTTAATGATATGAATATCACTGTTATGGAGTGGCCGGCGAGATCACCGGATATGAACCCAATAGAGCACGTTTGGGACTTGCTGAAAAGAAAAGTTAAGTCCAGAATTCCAGCTCCTGCCAACGTGGGAGAACTGCGAATCGCCGTAGTTGAGGAATGGCGGAGACTATCCCAGGAGACCATCGATAACATCATTCTCAGTATGCCTAGACGGGTAGAAACTTTAATAAGAGCACGTGGAGGAAATACGCGATATTAATCACCATTTTTCTAATTTAATTAATTGTAATTTTAATATTAAATTTCACTTTTCCAGGTTACATGAAAAGTTAAAAAATGTACCATTTTTCACAAATAGCCTTTACTCGCAAAATCTGTTCTTAATGTGATCTCATTTTAAGTAAAAACAAATGAAACTTTAAATAACAAAAGAAGTGTAGTAAGTAGATTTTAAAATAAAACCATATTTTTTTAATTATGGACCTTTTTTTTATGTTCCGCTAAATATGCCGGCGAGTTTAGTATGCACCTGAAACATGGAATGAAATTATAGGTATTAAAGTCTGTAGATTTCATTCATTTTTGGTTTGAGCACGAAAAATAATTGTATATGACGAGTTAATACTCTATGACTACACATATTATGTACGTAGGTAGGAATAATAATTAATCATATTGTATTTTATGACATCATTTTTTCCTGTTGTCACATTTTTGCGTGTAGTTGGAGTTAAATAAAACGCAAAAGTGCCATTTAGAAATATTACTTATAGTATATTTAGATTGTAGATTGTAGTAATGATGCGGAGTTAACAGTAATTAATTTAGATAGTTCAATTTTATATTTAGTTCTAATTTTTAATTTAGGTTAGTTTTATGATTACACAATAGGAATTTTTAATTTACACTATTCATAAGGTTTTGCAAAATGAGCCTAAATGATCAAAATTTTGAATTATGAGTCGAATTTTACATTATAGTCCTTAATGGATTTACAGAATTTCAATCTTCAAATGTAGTCGAGAGCGAGGTCAAGGTAAGGCCAATAATTAGGTAAGTATGTATGCACAAACACTAAGTCACAAAATCAAATCAAATCAAATCAAAATATCTTTATTTCACATAGGCCTAACATACAGGCTCTTGCGAAGCGTCGGTAGGGTTGGTAATGATCTGCGGGTCGACGGTCGATGTAGCACCGAAGCTCGGTGGTGGACTATCTGTGCCGCTCCAGTTTAGGAGTTCCTGTCCAGTTAGAAGTGGACTTGGTTCCGAGAACCCATTTATATAATGCTTTAATATAAAAGCGTAAGCGTAGATGGTTAAATTCACACCATTCCTATAATGATTTTTTATTATAAAAGATGGAATTTAGAATTCACCAACTCATCTTTCGAGGGCTCCGAAGGAAAAGAAAGTTACGTGCCCACAGACAATTCCAGATTTTTTCAATAGACAACAGGTGTTGTCTATGGTTAGTAATATTAAATGGTAGCTTATGGATATTATAAATATTGTAGTTTATATTAATTATAGATTATTTTAATAAGTTTGTTTTTAAGTAAATTTAATAAATATGATTGTTTTTATTTCTGTTTAAAATTAAGGTATTTGATATTTTTATATAGTTTAGGGTTAGTTAGGGTTGCCAACCATAATACTGTAAATTATATTTTATTTATGAAATTAATGTAATACAAGTGGGGAAAACCGCTCTTATCAAGGTGACTACCTCCTTTAGGAGGTAGATAAACGACATTGTAATTCTTATGTCCTGGAGTGGAAACCACGTACAAGGTAGTTTAGCGTGGGGGTGACCTCCAGCTGTAGGGCCTACGAAATTAAGGAGGTGGCGGGAAGCAGCTGGATAAGGAAGGGTGAGGACAGAGTGTGGTAGCTCCCGCTCGGGAAGGCCTATGTTTGATTGTGGACATCCGCAGGCTGATATGATGTTGATGATGATGATGATGCTCTTATGATCATATCTGATGCCCTGTATGATACGATGAAAAGCAACATAAAGCTAGGTATTACACGTTTAATTTACAAATCATGACGTGCTTTCATTAATAATCAGGGTTTACTGTTAGCGAAACCTTTATACCAACAAATAGGTAATGTTATTACGAATAGGCAGGCATGTCATAGACGTCGAGATTACACGAAAACAAATCCACCAAACATGTTTGTACTATCGAACATGCGCAAACATGTGCGTAATCCAAACATGTTTGCGCTTGTTCGTTAATGAATATTATTCGTATTACAATGTTAGAGGCACAGATTTTAGTTAGGGGTTTATTTAAACCAAAACAGTCGCTCTTCTCATCTCTTACGTAACTTTGTGTACGGGGTCCGACGGGGTGCAACGCGCGCGAATTACACAAAAAAAATATAATTGGTCAGGTGCGAGTCGGGCTCGCCCACTGAGGGTTCCGTACAACTAAAGAAAAAGTAAAACCATAAAAATCTTGTTTTTCTGAGGTTGATTGTTAATGCTAAAAAAAGTATAATAGATACAAAGTTAAACTCAAACGCAAAATATCTTTATTTCACATAGGCCTAATAAACAGGCACTTGTAAAATGTCAGTATGATATTTGTCACATATGTATGGACATATTGGAGATAACTCCAAGTCGACTTAAAACTAAGTTTATGAGGGTTCCAACGCGCCCTGCACTCTGAAGAAGCCCACAACAAATTCAACTCAACTCAACTTTATTTTATTCTTTCTGTAAAATATACATTGATCCCCATTAACCATAACTATTTCAGAATTTTCTATTGGTAAACTGCGGAGATAAGGGGGAACGGTATTTTTTCGACCCAAGTTCCCAAGACCCAAGTTTCGAACCCAGTTTTCCTCCCTTTTTAAATAAAAATGATTACATATATAAGAACAGCGGTATCCTAAGTTCAAATCGCTATGATGGTTGCCAACCTTCGTTAGGAGACGGCACTTTAAGAAGCAGAATATAATAAAATTACTGAAATAAAGAGACGTGACACACAGACAGAAAGACAGACGAAAACAAGGTTATATTATTAGAGTTTCGTTTTTTTCTTTTGAGTTACGGAACCCTAAAAATGGAGTAATGTTTAGGAATTCAGAAAGTCTCAAGAATTATTTTCCCAATCGTGTTTCTGTCTTTACCAATGTAGATAAAATACCCAAATACATATATTTGTTTTGTTTGTACATATATTTATAAGATATTTGTTAATTTAAGTTATAAAGATATTTGTTAAGTTATATATTTATAATATATTCGTTAAGTTTTTTTTTTCTATTTTAGGTATAGTTTTCTGTGTGTTTATAGTGGTCACTTACACTATCAAATAAGCCCTTTAAGTTCCCAAAAAACCAGCTGTTGCCAGCGGCTTCTCACGTGTCGTCCTGAAGAGGCTTTTAAGGTTTTTGTGGGATGAAAAAATTACCTAATTTATAACGCCATCTCTTGATTATTCTATACTGCAAATGCACTGTGATATCTGTGATATTGAAGTTCTTGAATAAGAGTGCTCTTAATCAAAGTTTGTCTGGAAATAAGGCAATTTATATAATTTACGGCCCCCATTCACAGTAGCGGCTTCTGGTTAATTCTCGTCACGTAGCGAACATTCGGTTCGACCGTTTCAATTTGAACAGTGAACACTTCAATTTTTGTTTGCGCACCTTTTGTGTTGAATGTGAGTTTGAAAATTTTGAAAACACAGCCCCCGAGCCATGTACTGCTATGCTATTCTACAAAAGTCCATCTCTGAAATAGCTGCCAGACATCTGCCAACCCGAATATGGCATGCAAAATTGTACTCTATTACAACTGACAAATTCATAGATGCATAGATGTACGCTCGTCGCTGTTTTGCAGAATAGCACGGCAGTTAACGAACATGGTTTGGATGATTCAATGTTAGCAACTGCAAATAATGTTACAGAAAGAGGTAATAAGTAGCTAAGGTATAATATCTGATCCTAGAAGTAAGGTATGAGATCCTTAAGAGGTAAGGTATAACTGCATAGTGCATACTGACGTTACTGATACGTACAAATCTTAAAACTATGCTGATACTATACCGATAAGAATCAAAAATGTTATTGGAAAGGATGTAACTACTTTAAGGGTTGATTAGAATTGAAGTCGGTTTTTTTGGTGTAACTTTTCTTATACTGAGAGCGCGGTTGCAACAACTCTATGTAAATATTTGTAACTCACATTTAACTCATGAAAATAAATGATGGCATTCATGTGGGGCTGTACATGAATATTCACTGCGTTTTCCTCTCGCGGAGAAAATAGATTTTTATTCAGAATCACAGACTTGTATACTAAAGACAGGGCGAACAGTGCGAAAAAATGTCGCCAGTTTATGGGTGTCAGTACCAACAGTATAAGGCCACGTGGTAGTTCGGTCAGCGGCGGTGGCGGTATTTTGACAGATGACGGTATTGTTTGCTTGTATGAAGAAGGTTTACGTAAAATGTTCGGATCGGCCTGTCTTTACTATTTTCATCTATTTTTAGAATAAAAAATAAATTTTATAGCGAGGCTGTTGCGAGAAAGGGCGGAAATAAATGCTAATAGGGAATGATGAAGTCGATTTCATGTCATTGGAATCCTTGCTGGGTCTAAGATACCCCGGCGGCGGAAGATTAACCGAATGTTGATACCTGATAGACGGTTGACGAATAAAGGGTTGACGGCTGGTAGACCACACTTCAGATGAAACTATAAACAGGTTAATCACAAAACCTCCCTGCCTTAACGAATACCACTCTGGTGCATTTCGCGCACTGTGGTTTATAAGCGGGAGTTAATTTTAGAACCAATCGGATATAAATTAATACTATCCCTAGAAATAAATACTATAACATCTTTGACTGCATCATGGATTCCCCGCAAATGAATTTAGTTTTTTTGTAAACCCCGTGGAAATCATTGATTTTTCAGCAAGGCAGTCTGAACTACCCCCCCGATGGATTCCAATCTTGTCGCGATGGGGGGGCTCAGTAGCCGTGGTTGGGCCCCACGGTGAAGCCAAAAGGAATCCAGGAGGGGACGCTCGGAGTGGGCCTGGAGATGGGCCCGCTCTGGATGCGTCCAAGAGGGGTGCGGGGGACAGAGTTTTCTGTCTCCTGCAGCCAGGAGGGGTCGCGGGAGGAGAGGCGTGTCGGTGTGTCGTTGCCGCTCGCCCTATCTTCCGCGACCAAACGGTGGCGCACCGTTAGATGCGTCGGCGGCGGGGCCGCAGGGGAAGAGGAGTGTCGGTGTGCCGTTGCCGTTCTCCCTGTCCTCTGCGGCCGTTTGGTGGTTTGCGGCGGAGCCAAAGATCAGATCCGCCGCGGGGTATGGGAGGTCGATGCCTGCGAAGTGCAGGAGCAGGCTTCGCAGGTATCGGCATCGGCTTACCCGTGCCCACGGCCCCTGGGTGGCGGTCCCGGGGGGGTCCGTCGCCTTACGGATGGGCGCCGAGGAGGTAAGGCCGGCTTAGGTGTTTCCGGCGGGCCTTGCTGTTGGAGGGGAGCTCCATGCTCCACCTCGTGGAGGGGCTGCGCAAGCGGCCGGGCACCGGCGCGTTCGCGGAGGTTTGCGCAAGCGTTCCCGTGTTCCCGTCATGCGGTGCGAGGAGGAAACACCGTGGGGTTTAGCCGGTAAGAGTCCGGCATAACCCAGCCGCTCCCCCGGGCGACTGGGTATCCATGAGGATTCCCAGAAAAAGGCAGTCTGAACTATGTGCACACAATAACACACTAGTTTTCGCCTTTATGATAGTGTGATGTGATGTGATATATTACTGAAATTAATCCAACAATTTTACGTGACATTGAATATTCGTAAAATCAATCATTAATTCATTGGTTACCCGGTCACGCGTTAATGCCTCTGGCGAAAACAAACCCACGTTCAGGGATTAAAGCCTAATTGTTTCGAAATGGGATTTGTATTCAATGCCCAAAAATACATGCTACTTCTGAACAGGGATACGGACTGAATAATAACAGCATTAGGGATTAATTAAGTTAATTAGCCACGCTCAATGATTATTATAGATTTAAATATTACGTAACTGAACAGGGAGCGAAACGATACGCTAAACTAGTCGTAGTCGATTTTCAAACAGAGTGTTTTCCTATATTCGGTCACATGGTTTTTTCTACATTCACGAGGTTTGTCCATACATTTTTATCTTCTGTCATGAACGCTAATCGACTGTAACTTTGCGTAGCCCCGCTGTTGGCATAGAGATACGAATGCGATAGCTTGAAGGTGTTAATAGTAGTTTATGGTACAAGTGAGTAAAGTTGGTGATTACCGCTGAGGCGCCATTGAGACCCGAGCCGTTTTGGGTCTTAAGATAGCTGAGGACGGTAATCATCAATACTCACGTGTATCATACAACGTTTTTCAACACACTTGTAAATAAAATTATACTTAAACTTAATTTTATTTAGTAGATAAAATAAAATAAAAAAACTGTCTAACTCATTAGTGAATAATGGTAATGAAAAAGTCACAGTTTGCGATTATATGTGTCATTATGTGCTTATTGCGATGAAATTAGAGCCACTTTATGAGCAAGTGTGTTGAAAAGATAATTACTATTTTCATCATGATAACCTTAAAGTCTTGGAGTGGAGCCCACGTGGAAACTGTACCTAAGCGTTGCGTCGGGCTTCCGCATCATCCAGGCGATTTCATTTTTTTTTTTTTCATTTCATTTCATTTTCATTCATTTCATCATCATCCATCATCATCCTTCTTCATCATCATCATCATTCATCATCATCCAGGCCGACGTCATAAAATGGTGGCACGCCACCATTCCTTTATCCATGTCCAACAGTAGACGTCCGCAGCCTGATGTGATGATGATGACCCTAATTAACACTATACCCATATAAGACATTTTTTTTTATCGTGGGGAATCCTCATGGATACCCAGTCGACCGGGGGAGCGGCTGGGTTATGCCGGACTCTTACCGGCTAAACCCCACGGTGTTTCCTCCTCGCACCGTATGACGGGAACACGGGAACGCTTGCGCAAACCTCCGCGAACCCGCCGGTGCCCGGCCGCTTGTGCAGCCCCTCCACGAGGTGGAGCCTGGAGCTCCCCTCCAACAGCAAGGCCCGCCAGAAACACCTAAGCCGGCCTTACCTCCTCGGCTCCCATCCCTAAGGCGACGGACCCCCCCGGGACCGCCACCCAGGGGCCGTGGGCACGGGTAAGCCGATACCTGCGAAGCTTGCTCCTGCACTTCGCAGGCATCGACCTATCATACCCCGCGGTGGATCTGATCTTTGGCTCCGCCGCAAACCACCAAACGGCCGCAGAGGACAGGGAGAACGGCAACGGCACACCGACACTCCTCTTCCCCTGCGGCCCCGCCGCCGACGCATCTAACGGTGCGCCACCGTTTGGTCGCGGGAGATAGGGCGAGCGGCAACGACACACCGACACGCCTCTCCTCCCGCGACCCCTCCTGGCTGCAGGAGACAGAAAACTCTGTCCCCCGCACCCCTCTTGGACGCATCCAGAGCGGGCCCATCTCCAGGCCCACTCCGAGCGTCCCCTCCTGGATTCCTTTTGGCTTCACCGTGGGGCCCAACCACGGCTACTGAGCCCCCCCATCGCGACAAGATTGGAATCCATCGGGGGGGATACCCATATAAGACTCGCGTAAGGTTGGCTTAAACAAAAGTAACCTTAACCAGTCTTGATTTGAATCAAAATAGTTGCCAGTGTGCAATTAAAGCCAGAAATATTGACATCATTTGTACAAACATCCATCAGGATAAAAAGTCGAAGCATGATGAATCAAAGCATATGTTGCAAACTACGTCAGCGTACGTTCTCATTTCCAGGGAACCTACGTCAATCCAACACGAGGCCTAGTAGGTACAAGATAAAATAATGCTGAGTATTTGTCATAGTTTCGGTTTCTCACCGCATATAGAAATCGAAATTTGCCCAATAACATGTATTAATCCCATGGGTATTTTGCTATCATCATACGATTGCGATACCTACTGACTTCAGTTTTATTTTCTTTATTTATTTTCTTTGACAGCAGCAAAATGCTATAAATATTAAACAGTCACTGCATACGGTGGCTGTGCTGCCGTTCATTGTACCCACCCTTAATTAACTGCTAACACAATCCTTCATTTGCATTTTAATAACTTGGCAACATATATACTATCCTTTGAAGTGGGCGAAAACAATCATGGCTTTATTATTTTTAAACTACACGGTCTGCAGCAATGAATGCAATTTGATATTAGTATGTTACTGCTTACTGCATAAACTACCCGTAGCATACATATACACTCTAACAAACTCTCTTTTTTCACAAAAAACTTTAAAATTACAATACTAGTTTATGAAACGGGTGCATAATGGGGGGTATTAAAACATGAGTGTGAGTTTAAAAAACGAGCCGCAGGCGAGTTTTTTAATAGTATCACACGAGTGTTTTAATACCTAATTATGTAGAGTTTCATACACTACTTTATCTACGCTCAAATTATCATAAATCCAAACCATAAAATTTTGCTAACGTTTGTCGTAAATCCTTCACTTTGTCGGTAAAAGATTGTGGGTCATTTTTGTTGCAATTACTAAAATGTCAGGTGAAGTTAAATTTTCTTTAGTAGGTTTCACTGCTAGACATTTTTCCGCGATAAGTTTTGACTAAGTAACAAAAATAACACATTGACATTTTAAAAGTTAGGTATGGCGCCAAAATTCAGTTGTAAACTGTGTATAGTCTGTTAAAAAAGTCATGAAACAAAAAAGAGTAGAAAAATATTTATACAAGTCAGATAAAGTATATTTTTAGTGGATTATTAAATAATCAAAAATTATACATAATTCTTTTCAATATTCTGTATGAACACACTTTTTAATCAGTCATATAAGGCAGGGAAAAATTATTGTTTCGGTGAATAATTGTTGTCTATGGTCGATCGTGGCCCATCCCATGACAACCAACTAAATGTTGTCTGTGGACTCCATATACTTACTTACTACTTCAACTTTCTGGAGATATTTCCATAGTACAGCGATGTTATAATGAATAACTTTTTAATAAATATAGAAGTCAGTGAATAAAGTAGGTCAATATGTGACACATTTTGATTTCATAATTCGAACTTTAAGGAATGAGCGTAGATAAAATAAATTAAATGTGTGTCTCGGTGAATTTAAAAAAGTCAAATTTCTTTTTGAACTAAGAATTATTTTAATGTTATTTATTTATTTATTTTCGGTTAAGTATCATAGTCGCAATGATATTACAGATTTAGATGTCTCTAAAAATGAAATTATATGGTCCAGGGAAGTAGATAAGAGAACTAGTTCGTTCCCTTTTGGGCGGTGGTCCAAACCATTCCACCCGAAAGTTCTGCAGCATCTTAGACATAAATGTTTCCATCTCCAATGCAGCAAATCGTCTACCTGTTGATAAAAAAGTTAAAGTTTGAATATGCTTCTACGCAAGGTGTAACAAAAATGCTAAATTCAAACTTAATTTTTTTACACTATCCGTATAAGTCTGCTTTTTCTTACAAGTTTTTTAATTCAACGATGCTGAAACGGAGCTTGGTTGAATCGTTCAGAATTAAATTAAAAATGAGATAAAGTACAAAAGCCATTTTTAATAATTTTGTATTATTCTAAATATTTAATTTTTTCAACCGACTTCAAAATAGGAGGAGGTTCTCGACTCGTTATGTTTGTTACCTCATAACTTTTGACTGCGTGATTATATTTTGATGCAGATTATTTTTTATTAGAAAGCTGACGATCCCCTTGTAGTCCCATTTCAATTTAGTTCAGTTTTGATAATGGTATCAATGAGAAAACCATAAAGACTTAAATTTTTAAATGGAAGGGATGTATTCAACAGTAGTTTGATAACCGTTGAAGTTGATTTTTTTGTTAATTAATTAACGTATAACATTTTGTTAACTGTAACTCATAGTGCTTCGAGTATAATTATTATTACCTACGCAACCCCGCGCTCCAAATCCAAAGGGTGCATAAGAAAATGGATGCGCGTTTCCATAGTACAGAGGGTCTGACTTGTCAACTAACCATCTCTCTGGAATAAACTCTGTTGGCCTTGGAAACTGCTCCTCCATTAAACACAAATGTTGGTTACCTACTATAACATTCATCTGAAAAAATTATCGAAAAATAAGTTAGTAAAAAGCCTTCAGTAATTTTGTCATGCAACGAAACCAATTAATTAAATTGATTATTTATAAGAATACTGGCCGACCTGACAATTAAAGCTGTTTTGCCGCGTAGTTATCCCTGGAAATAGTTTATGTCCTATTCTCAGATCTACCGAAGACGTATACACAATTAAGCTTTTTATAAAAATCTGTCAAGCCGCTCTGAAGGAGTTCTGTTACAAACACTGTGGCTCGAGAATTCTATATATTACTAGCGGACGCCCGCGGCTTCGCTCACGTTGAACCTCTGCTTTACAACCTCAGGCGTTTAATTTCCAAAATTCCTATCGTACTTAACTGCTATTTATTTTAATTTTTACGACAAATTCTTTCTTTGTTCTTGCTGTTAAAGTCACTTATCGATTTTGAAAATATGAGGTCGTCAAAAAGTTTAATATAGTTCAATTAGGGTTCCGTACCTAAAGGGTAAAACGCGGGAACCCTATTACTAAGACTACGCTGTCTGCCCGTACGTCCGTCCGTCCGTGCTTGCTTGCTACTATGGTCCGATATCGGTTTTGAAAGCATTCGGCCCATTAACAAAAAAGTAAAAAATTGCAACCACTTTTTTCTTCCTTTCTTTAAATTCTTTCTCTATGGTTGCTGTCATAGCAAGATATCGATTTTTAAGCAATCGGCCCAGTAACGAAAAAGTTCAAAATGGCGGCCATTTTTTTAAAATTTTGACCACAAATTCCTCCTCCATGCTTGTTGCGATACTCAAAGATCGATTTTCAGAGCAATCGGCCCAGTAACAAATAAGTTCAAAATGGCGGCCACTTTTTTAAATTTTGACCACAAATTCCTTCTCCAAGCTTGTTGCGATACTCAAATATCGATTTTCAGAGCAACCAGCTCAGTAACAAATAAGTTCAAAATGGCGGCCACTTTTTTAAATTTTGACCACCAATTCCTTCTCCAAGCTTGTTGCAATACTCAAATATCGATTTTCAGAGCAATCGGCTCTGTAACAAAAAAGTTCAAAATGACGGCCACTTTTTTTTATTTCTGACCATAAATTCGTTCTCTATGCTCGCTGCGATACTCAAATATCGATTTTCAGAGCAATCGGCTCAGTAACAAAAAAGTACAAAATGGCGGCCTCTTTTTTAAATTTTGACTACAAATTCCTCGTCCATGCTTGTTGCGATACTCAAATATCGATTTTCAGAGCAATCGGCCAAGTAACGAAAAAGTTCAAAATGGCGGCCACTTTTTTTTCAATTCTGACCATAAATTCGTTCTCTATGCTCGCTGCGATACTCAAATATCGATTTTCAGAGCAATCGGCTCAGTAACAAAAAAGTTCAAAATGAATGCCACTTTTTTTTATTTCTGACCATAAATTCATTCTCTATGCTCGCTGCGATACTCAAATATCGATTTTCAGAGCAATCGGCTCAGTAACAAAAAAGTACAAAATGGCGGCCTCTTTTTTTAATTTTGACTACAAATTCCTCGTCCATGCTTGTTGCGATACTCAAATATCGATTTCAGAGCAATCGGCTCAGTAACAAAAAAGTTCAAAATGGCGGCCACTTTTTTTTTATTTCTGACCATAAATTCGTTCTCTATGCTCGCTGCGATACTCAAATATCGATTTTCAGAGCAATCGGCTCAGTAACAAAAAAGTACAAAATGGCGGCCTCTTTTTTAAATTTTGACTACAAATTCCTCGTCCATGCTTGTTGCGATACTCAAATATCGATTTTCAGAGCAATCGGCCCAGTAACAAAAAAGTTCAAAATGGCGGACACTTTTTTTTAATTCTGACCATAAATTCGTTCTCTATGCTCGCTGCGATACTCAAATATCGATTTTCAGAGCAATCGGCTCAGTAACAAAAAAGTACAAAATGGCGGCCTCTTTTTTAAATTTTGACTACAAATTCCTCGTCCATGCTTGTTGCGATACTCAAATATCGATTTTCAGAGCAATCGGGCCAGTAACAAAAAAGTTCAAAAAGGCGGCCACTTTTTTTTAATTTTGACCACAAATTCCTCGTCCATGCTTGTTGCGATACTCAAATATCGATTTTCAGAGCAATCGGCCCAGTAACAAAAAAGTTCAAAATGGCGGCCACTTTTTTAAATTTTGACCACCAATTCCTTCTTCATGCTTGTTGCGATACTCAAATATCGATTTTCAGAGCAATCGGCCCAGTAACAAAAAAGTTCAAAATGGCGGCCACTTTTTTAAATTTTGACCACCAATTCCTTCTCCATGCTTGTTGCGATACTCAAATATCGATTTTCAGAGCAATCGGCCCAGTAACAAAAAAGTTCAAAATGGCGGCCACTTTTTTAAATTTTGACCACCAATTCCTTCTCCATGCTTGTTGCGATACTCAAATATCGATTTTCAGAGCGATCAGCCCAGTAATAAAAAAGTTCAAAATGGCGGCCACTTTTTTTAAATTTTGACCACAAATTCCTTCTCTATGCTTGTTGCGATACTCAAATATCGATTTTCAGAGCAATCGGCTCAGTAACAAAAAAGTTCAAAATAAATGCCACTTTTTTTTATTTCTGACCATAAATTCATTCTCTATGCTCGCTGCGATACTCAAATATCGATTTTCAGAGCAATCAGCCCAGTAACAAAAAAGTTCAAAATGGCGGCTACTTTTTTTAAATTTTGACCACAAATTCCTTCTCCTAGCTTGATGCGATACTCAAATATCGATTTTCAGAGCAATCGGATCAGTAACAAAAAAGTTCAAAATGGCGGCCACTTTTTTAATTCTGACCATAAATTCGTTCTCTATGCTTGCTGCGATACTCAAAAATCGATTTTCAGAGCAATCGGCCCAGTAATAAAAAAGTTCAAAATGGCGGCCACTTTTTTAAATTTTGACCACAAATTCCTTTTCCATGCTTGCTACGATACTCAAATATCGATTTTCAGAGCAATCGGCGCAGTAACAAAAAAGTTCAAAATGGCGGCCACTTTTTTAAATTTTGACTACAAATTCCGTCTCTATGCTTGCTCCGATACTCAAATATCGATTTTCAAAGCAATCGGCCCAGTAACAAAAAAGTTCGTAATTTTTGTATGGGAAAATCCCTTAAATGTACGATTTTTACCCCTTTAAATTTGAATTTCTGGAATCCCCGTCTTAGTACGAATTCATGACCTAATATAAACCTAGGTACCAAATTTTAGATCTCTACGACTTTTAGTTCTTCGGGAATTCCTGGAACAACGAAAAAAAAAATCACTTTTGTATGGGAAAATCCCTTAAATGTACGATTTTCACCCCTTAAAATTTGAATTTCTGGAATCCCCGTCTTAGTACGAATTCATGACCTAATATCAACCTAGGTACCAAATTTCAGATCTCTACGACTTATAGTTCTTCGGGGATTCCTGGAACAATGAAAAAAAATCTTTTTTGTATGGGAAAATCCCTTGAATGCACGATTTTTACCCCTTAAAATTTGAATTTCTGGAATCCCCGTCTTAGTACGAATTCATGACCTAATATCTACCTAGGCACCAATTTTCAGATCTCTACAACTTTTAGTTTTCCGGGAATTCCTGGAACAACGGAAAAAATACACTTTTGTATGGGAAAAACCCTTTAATGTACGATTTTTACTCCTTAAGATTTGAATTTCTGGAATCCCCGTCTTAGTACGAATTCCTGACCTAATTTCTACCTAGGCACCAAATTTCAGATCTCTAGGACTTTTAGTTTTTCGGGAATTCCTGGAACAACGAAAAAAAATCACTTTTGTATGGGAAAATCCTTTTAATGTACGATTTTTACCCCTTAACATTGGAATTTCTGGAATCCCCGTCTTAGTACGAATTTATGACCTAATATCTACCTAGGCACCAAATTTCAGATCTCTACGACCTATAGTTTAGGCGGAATCTGTGGAACAACCAAAAATACCTCATTCTTTTATATATATAGATTACTAGGTGACCCAGCAAACGTTATTTTGCCATTATTTCTCACTTAGGGATATAAAAAAACAGCTCACGAGTTACGACCTATTCTCGGATCTATACCGAACATACACGGAAAGTTTTATAAAAATCGGTCAAGAGGTTTCGGAAGAATTCGATAACAAAACTTGGCACGAGAAATTTTTTTATATTATGAAACTAGCTAACCCAGCAAACGCTGTTTTGCCATATTATACATTATTTCTCATTTACGGGTATAAAAACAAGCTCACGACCTACTTTCAGACCTACCAAACATACACAGAAAATTTCATAACAATCGGTCGAGCCGTTTCGGTTATATATTAGGGAAACATAACTTAAGACTTACATCTTTCGGTATCCTATAGCCAAGAACGTCATGCTCCTTCGTAGTCCTTCTAAAATTTCCGCCAACAAGAGGAAATATCCTCAAAGTCTCCTTGATGCAGGCTGTCAGGTATGTACACTTCTCACGTTTCTGTAAGACTTCTTCCCGCAATTTCTCTTGCTTATCTTGGTTCACAGCCAACAAGTACAGCAATCCAAGAATGGTATTGGCAGTCTGAGCAAAAATAAATATTTTTTAACAAAACTTAGTTCGCTACTGCACAATGAAGGTACTATCTTTTCACCGTTTTATGTCCGAAAGCGGGGTATAAACCTCTTTCTCTCATAGGAACCAATAGTTTCCCTACCAGAGGGACTGATTTTATGTATCTCGAGGCGGACATTTCAATACACAAAAAAATGTGAATAGAATGGAAAACTTAATCAAAGTACCTATTTACTAGCTTAAGCCCGCGGCTTTGATAAGTGTCGGCAGTCTATGTGTTCCTACTTTCTACTAATAATGTATTTCTCAATTCGCAATTTCTCAGACAAATTGGTGCAGCAGTTGCGGCGTGAAGAGGTACCTAACAAACATACACACACGCTTATAATAATTAACATTCTTCTCTATATTTTAATGTTGATGTGGTGTTTTAATTTTGATATATTTTAAATTTTCACAAAAGTTTGTGCGTATGTTGTTGCTTATTAACTTTAACTTACGCCTCGGTGAACCAATTAATAAGCAACTCATATGAAAAAAAGGCGTGATATGATAAGATAAAAACTAAAAAGTTGTGGAGTTGCGCTCCTTGCTTTCATGCTAGCCTAGTACCAAAAGCTCTACTTTAGGAGTGCCAGGTTATTTTCGTTACGAAATTTCTGGATTCGATCTGCACCGTCAAAGCACACGATAGAAGCTATGCAATAGCTTAAAATATATATCTCTCTGGAACGGAAAGCTATTAAATCCTTCATGCAATAACTAGAAGGCTAGCTCACTGATTATTGAGATTTAGTGATTTATTAAATACCGGATCAATCCCTCCGAACAACATATCATTAGCCATCGCCACTGCAAACTTGCGATCGATGTCGAGTAATTTTTCTAGAATGCTTTTTTCTTCATCACTTATGGATTCTCCTCTCATTTTCAGGTCATTTCTTGCTTTGTCTATAAAATACTCGTTTAATCTGTGAAAACCGAAACAAAGTATATCGAATAAAGAAAAAAATATTATGTTTGTGTATAACATTATTCCAAGCTCTACAAGTCCCATTTAGTTGAGACTCCTTTCTTTTAATGCTCTGATTTTTTCTTATCACATTATTTTAATCAAGTTATCATAACTTTAAGTATTATAATTATTTAAATGTAATCTAATATGAACTTACTCCAACTGCGTATCATATAGCTTCATTGCTTTTTTGAAAGTAGGCGTTGGAATGTATCTCCAAAGACTCGGTTGAAAATCTAATTTCTCTGATGTTGCTAGCACATCATGGATTGTGATTATCAGCTTCTTCACAGGGGAGTCATCTGGTAAGTTGGGGTCCAAGCAGTTCAGGCGGGCCCCAAGCGCCACTACTCCGACGGATTCCAGGGCCCATAGGTTTAACTCCGCGTATAAATTACCCTCAAGCTTATTTTCCATGTTACGTATTTGTTTTATTCTGTAAACATAAAAAAAGTTAATTCTAGGATTAAAATTCTTTTATTGCATTATTGGATGAATTCAATACATTACCTTTGAATCATGTCGTCTGATACCTCAGCCATAACTTTAGCGTATTGTCTAATCGTTTTTGGTGTCATTAGTACTGGATTCACGCTGTTTCGCATTTTTCGCCAAGATTCGCCAACGCTACAAAAATACATAAATTATATTTTTTATCTGGTGTTTATGTCTAGTTTCATCTATAGACTCTACTTAGGATCATCAACTCTTTTTATTTTATATTTCGTAACTGGACACGTCTCTCTACAGACCTCTTTTGTTCCTCTCAGAAGTCAGAATGATGTTCATTATTAAGGTTTTTTTGTCAAGTGTTAATTCAAACTATTAACCATTGATCTAACTGTTACCTCATAGCTATTAACAAATTGATATTTCAATCCACGAAGACGTGCTCTACGCTATCAAAATCGCTTACGTTTCATTTGATTCGTATGGAGTTTGATAGAGTGGGGCGCGTCATCGTGAACTGTAATATCTATACTTAACTCCGGAAAGTCAAGGTGAGGTAGATGAGATATCACTGATTATATTAACTAAAATAGCTAAAGAAAAAAATATGTGTGGGAGAACGAATTTTATCATCAGGAGAATTTTATCACATATTACACACTTACCCGAGGATCAGACCACAAGGATCGTCTTCACTCTTGTTGTAGTAATTCTTTCTATGATACAAAATGGATTCAAAACCTGGCCGATTCGGGACCGGATCTTCTTTCTTAAACAACTAAAGTATGACTTATCAGACAAATGTATATTATGTTTTCTCCATTTTCATTGTATATTTTTGTCGCCAAACTTACCTGCATAGCAGCCTCCGGGTCAAAGATGAAAATAATTGGATCTAATCCTAAATTACCGTCAAGTCTCACGATTGGTCCGTAGTTGTTGTACAGCAACGTTTGCAGATCCATAGTGCGTTTGTATAGCCAACCTTAAAGAAAAAAAACCGGTTCCATCAGGTGAAATCAATGTTCATTAGTTTCCACCAAAGCGGAAAGAAGAGAAGATAGATGTACGTAGACTCCTATTCTAAGAGCAGAGTTATGAGTGCCTAATCTGCCGTGCTATTCTGCAAAAATACTTAAAGCAGCGATGAGCGTACATCTCTGCATCTATGAATTTGTCAGTTGTAATAGAGTACAATTTGGCATGCCATCTTCGGCTTGGCAGCTGTTTCAGAGATAGACATTTTGTACAATAGCACTGCAGGCAAGAGAATAATTATAGTTTAGCATAGCTCATGGAAGGAAGACATGTTTTAAATATTAATGCAATTATTTTTGAAATGCTGTATGTTTTTGGCATGTACCGTCACAAGATATGCAAGCAATCATTTTATATGAGACGAGCAAAAAATGCACCAGATGTTTAGTGATATATGTCAGATTCAGTGCGTCCCACGACTCTTTGCATTGCAATACCATACGACGCATTGCAATGCGTTCATCATACCGAGACACCTATTATTATTTATTAGATCGCATTTGCCCAGTATTCTCATCGACTTACAGTGTCCTTCAAATAAAACACCGTAATACAATACTATTTTACGTTAGAGTAAGTGACACAGCGTTGGTCTACCCTGAATTGACCCGGGCCCCAAGTCTGCTATGACAATTTTATCTCGATCGTCCAATAATTACACAATTATTACCGATTTTTGCGATTTTGGTAGTCTGCTAGGTCGATCGTTTACTAATTGTGTAAAAATTACACGACTCACCTACAATATACATCTCAATGAACTTTTGCTAGTCTGTTAACACAATCACATCTCAATTGTCGAATATATCCTAGTCTGCTAATTTTTTGACAGTTCGAAATGGCAATCGACCTGCAATTTTAGATAATTAAGCAGTAATAGCTAAATCAGTGAATTTCTATCATTGCATGTGGATTATTAGTGTTTTTTTTTCTAATCTATTGATGATTAGAGCAAGGTGGAACATTCTCCAGCTAGCTAACGGGGTTAATATTGAACGGAACAAGCATTTGGATAAATTCTGTGCGTTTGGAGAATAGAAACCGCCGTCGCCGCCGTTAAGGATATTTCCGAGGCTGAATTTGTTAAAACATTTCGCCTCGGGAAGGAAACTATTAGGGGTCTAGTTGAGGAGCTCTGTTAATTCCCAGACTGTGTCGGAGTGACGGAATATCAGCGGAGATGAAGGTAAACTCTTGTCTAAGTATTAGGTACCTACTAAAGTATTAATAATTCATGATGATGGTTTGATGTGCCTAATGCCATCATTCTGTTGCAGATTCTGATAGCGTTATCATTCTACTTATCAGGATCTTACCAAACTACAATTAGGTACACTGAGGACTGTGTCAAGAGCTGCGAGGCATGCGGTGGAGAACATGGGTTTTTATTAGGTAAGTATTGCAATTATTATTTAATGAAAGCAATTTAACACTTAATGTCCATACACTGCCATGGGTTCAATTCAGTATATGGATTTTCAGAAGACAGTGGCTATCTTCTTTGGAGAACGATGACCTCAATTGTTAACACCACAACGGAGACGCTGCAGCTCGTGTTTTATTTGAAGCACACAACTGAACTGAATACAGTTGAACATTGTATAGGAGTTTTCAGGCAAAGTAAACAAAATCCTGTTAATCTGATCTAATACGTATAGGTACCTATAGTAGTTTTAGTGGCAATAGTCAATCCTACAATCCTGTCACTGCAAACAATATTTTTGATGGATGTTGTCTTTTGTATTTTAACAAAGCATTTATTTTTTATTTATTTATTTAAAGCATATAAGAAAGCCAGCCAAGTACAAGTAAAACTTACAAAGTTTCATACCATTACCTAAAAAAACTGCAAAAAATCACATCTGTTGCATGGGAGCTCCCAATATTTTTTATTTTCTATTATTCGTTTTGTTAGTAGAGTATTGTTATTGCAGCAACATTATATTATATCTGTGTAAATTACAACTGTCTATCATAGTTCATGAGATACAGCCTATTCAGTGACAAACAGATACACAGCGAAGTTTTAATAGTAGGGTCCTCTTAAACCCTTTGGGTACGGAACCCTAGCAAATGCACTTGTCCCTCCACTGACACCATAGAAAGCCTTTTGTTTATTAATTCTTTTAGAAAATGCATGTATAGATGGGTCATATTTAAATAGAATGCAACATTTGGATACATTGATTTATTTAATTTTTAAAAGTTATACATAAATTTTGTTTTGTTTGCAAATTCAGGATGTGAAGAACACACTTCGTGGGCAGAGTTGGAAAATGCTCTGGAATTACATTATTACAAAGTCTTCAAGTGAAACAAAGTCTGCTTCAAAATAGAACACTGCAGGAGTCTCTACTCCATAGGCTCTGGAAAAATGCATGAAAATGAATGAATAGTATATTAGTACCCAACTTCATATATAATTGTTACTCTTTTAATATACTAATTTCATTAGAAAAGTTTTGTATTATACAGCTTTGGTTGCATGAAATGTCATACATTCATCTTAATGTAAATAATATAGTATAGCCTCTCCCCCTCAGTCCAGTTGGTCACTGCAAGGGGGTCATGACCAAAACCTTTCAGTTTTCAGTTATTAACCTCATTTAAAAGTATTTAAATCTGAAATGACAAGCAACTGAAAGAGGCCTGTACTCCATAAGGCGGACTGAACACCAATCTTTTTTGTAATTAATAGTAGGTATTGTTTTGTAACATTAAACAACTAGGTAACTATGGTATCTTGCATAAAAAATCCTGTAAAAAAAAATCATGGTTTATACCTATGCATAATCAATTCTCCTGTTATTTTGGTATTATCAGTTGTAGTAAGTAGTTGAAATAAGCTATATTCTATTGTATGTTAGTGAGTATTGAAAGTCTTTCAATTGAATTTATGAAAATAAATATATGAAACTATCTGTAAAATTAAAATAATTTTTAGTGTAATAGGCATTCTATTAGCAAAGAAAAACTTCATACTTAAAATTTTAGCCATAAATTTGTAAACATGGTAGTATATAGAACTGAAAAGAGAACTTATTTGGCTATTTCCATGTAAAAAATCAATATTACTGTAAATTAATCAATTAACAATGTTTCTGGAACTCACTAAGCTATCATTGTACTTCTTACATAGGACCTACTTATAGTAAAGAATTATAAATTTCAATAGGTAAGGTATAGGGTGAAACTATAACTTGAATGGATATGGAATAGATTTATTAAAGTTAATGCAAACATTGGTAAAATACCTAAAACATACCTATTTTGTAGATCTTGATAAAAAATTATATTAAAAAATATTACATACAAACTTATCAAATAAAATTATAAAATAGATACAGTACCTACTATATTTATCTGTATTTTTGTAGTTTTTATAGCAATAAGTAATAATATAAGTTAAAATTTAAAAGGTGTTTCAGTAGTAAAGGGCTTATTTATTTATTTTATTTATTTTGACTTCATAAAATATACAGTCTACCTCAAATCTAGTATAATTTTTCCTAATTATGTATTAATAACAATATTAGACTATATTAACAACTACTATTTTTGTATTTTGTATAAAATATTGATAAATGGTTATCTGAAATCTAATTTTGATTGATTAATTTATAGAGTAACTACGTTTTTAGACTGATTTTAATTATATTTCATTAGGATTTAACAATATTAATGATACTAATAAAAAAAGCTTGATTTAACATACATTTTTTTTGCCATACCTATTATTCTCTGAACCCCTTTTTATGTCCCACTGGTAGGCACGAGTCTCCTCTCAGGCTGAGAGGGGTTTGGCCATAGCCCACCACACTGGCCAAGTGTGGGTTTGCGGGCTTCACACACATTCAAGAACATTTATGTTAACTCTCAGGCATGCAGGTTTCCTCACAATGTTTTCCTTCACCGTTAAGCGTTTAGTTTTAGAAAAGTCAGAGGTGCGTGCCCATGCTTTGAACCCAGGACCTCCTTATGAGAGGCAGAGGTCAGAACCACTGAGCTATCACTTCTTACCTGCCTTAATTACCTACCAACCTAAGGTAATAATGGCTGGCACAAAATCCTTAATAATATAGGGTGTCTTGCCTTTTCCTCTAAATGTCCGGGCAAACTGGATGGTCTGTCCAGTTGTTATCAAACCATTATGTTGACAGACAGGCTGTGATCTGGGTTGGTATTATTGAGTTGTTAGAATATATCTAATAGATGGATACAGAGGACACACAAGTACACCTGTGCAACCTATATGCAGTAAATAATTAAAACAAAGTTTCACTTTTATCCTGCCCTTTATTTTTCTACAAGTTGTTGTAGCAACCAATTACATACAACCTATCAATAAAGTGCGATTTTAATTTAATCATCTGTATCACTCCCCTTCACTATTCACCTTGGGATTCGTCCAAAGATGGAGCAGTATCCAATCTCATCTTCCGCAATATTAATAATCTCGGAAGAAAGCTTCTGTTAGGACTAAGGAGGTCTGCCTCCTTGTGTTTTAATAATATTCTAAACTCCTTAAGTATTAAATAATATTCTTAACTCTTGAGTGTTAGAATTCCCTGATGAGATGTTCTTTATACTTATATTTTTAGACCTCTTTTAGGTTTGCTGACTTTTGTACAGCCAAATTAACATTGTACTTAAATTATGTCTGCGGTTTGCTAGGTTCTTCATAATACAATTGTTTTAGATGTCAGGCTTCTTTTTTGCTTCTGTTAGCGACATGTAGGTACTTGATGCTTCAGATGTGGATGTGATGTTTGTGACTGTTGCAACCCTTTGCTTTTATTGCGTACCGAGCTAAATAAATCCTTCTCCATACACTGGCTTTGTTTACAAATCTCTTTTATCCAGTGTTATTTGATTTTACACTCAGATCACTCTAGCCAGCCCAGCTTCCTCAAGAATACAGAACACATAGCTCTCTAACGAGAAGCCCATCGTAACTAAAAATTGTTTGGAAGGTCTCTTCTTTAATTCCATCCACAAAATAGAATTATTCGCCAGCACAAACTTTCTGTTGCAGTTTGTTTATTTCTGTGGTTTATTTTATAATTTATATGTAGAAATGTCAAAATTCCAAAGACAAAGTAAAATGTTACAGATGAAATATAGTTTATTTGACGTTTATTTGACGTTAGTTGTGCCAACTTGTCATAAGTTGGACGTAAAATTTTATTTCGGGAAACGCATTTTATGGTAATGGCAATACCGATTACAATCCAAGTATTGTTCAATTAAGTTATCAATTAATTAAATTGAGATCCAATTTAAAAGTTTGCAGACTAGGTCATTTCGGAACTATTACAATTGCATGATAGTTTTATCGTAGATTATGTTAAATTAGCAGACTTGGGGCCCCGGTGGTCTACCCGGGTGGACTCCGCAGGATGAGTCTTACCGAAAGTCAACACCAGTGCAATATTGATTTAGTCTGCGAGTCGAGATAATTCGAAATCAGTTTCAGGCTTCATCTTACCTCCCGGAAGAAAATGAAACAATTGCCCTATAATAGGCAATGATAAAGGACCAGGAATCTTTTTCCAAGGCTTAATTACTTTGTGCTCTTGTCTATAGACGACGGCATTGTGTATTGAAGTGCTAGAACATAATAGAACAAAATAATTACATTACCAATTAGTTATTACTTCAATCCTACTAAATGACCAACCCTTTTTAACCGACTTCAAAAAAAGGAGGAGGTTCTCAATTCGTCGGAATCTTTTTTTTTTCTTTTTTTTTATCTATGTATGTTCACCGATTACTCGAAGACGCGTGGACCGATTTAAAAAAAAAACATTTTTTGTTTAAAAGGGTTCTGTTTCCAGATGGTCCCATTTCAATCAAGTCAGGATCTGATGATGGGATCCTGGAGAAATCGAGGGAACTCTTCAAATTTTATATGGACACATGGAACTATTTGGGTATTATTTGAAAGAGTAATATTTTCCAAGTTGTCCTATGGTCATCAGGTCAGGATCTGATCATGGGATCTTGGTGAAATCGAGGGAACTCTTCAAATTTTGCTAGTATACTTGAAGCGAGTTGGGTATTTTTTATAGTTACTGGTGCATACATATGCTAGCAGATACTGATTTGATGACTTAAGTCATCAAGTCAGGGTCTGATGATGGGATCTTGGTGAAATTGAGGGATCTCTTCAGATTTTATGAACACACCTCAAGCGATTTGGGTATTTTTACAACGCCTTGTGCATTTTATTGTTTTCCACTAAAAAGTAAAATATAAAAATGGGAAATGCTTTCCAAAAAACCAACTTCAAATGCCACTACAAAGAGTGAAATAATTTTTATTTAAATTTTAGGTACCTACACCAATTCGAAGTCGGGCGATTGTCTATGACTTCATCATTTCTTCGCACATCAAATACCTAAGTAAGAAAGACTATTAGGGATTGTATGAAACATTGCCCGACTTCGAATTGGTGTAGGTACCTAAAATTTAAATAAAAATTATTTCACTCTTTGTAGTGGCATTTGAAGTTGGTTTTTTGGAAAGCATTTCCCATTTTTAACTGTTAATATCTGGGTGACCGAACTTTGCTCGGTATTTTCTCACAGGAGTCATAATTTTTTTTGGTAAATTCGACATTTTCTAAAAATAAATCCTAGCTAGATCGATTTATCGCTCCCAAAAACCCTGTATACTAAATTTCATGAAAATCGTTCGAGCCGTTTCCGAGATTCAGATTATATAGAAATATATATACATATATACAAGAATTGCTTGTTTAAAGGTATTATAGGATATAAACTTGAAAGTTTATTTTTAGCATCGCTTTTCGAAACACTTAAAATGTCTTCAGAGGGTAGCGACAGCAAAATTCAATATTGTTTCTAACTTTGTTTGAAACTTTGTTTTAATAATAATAATAGCTACAGGAGCAGGACTCCACACATCACAACTAATTGGAGCAACTCAAATGTTATCTTACTTTTTCCCTTACCTCATAAGTTTGAAAGCACTCCTGTTCGGCGGAAGCCACATTAATTTTAACATCTTCAAAAATAATACTTAATTTTTATAATCACACAAACTCAATTCTCAAAAGAGCAGTGACCTGTATCAAGTTTTGAGTCCTACTAAAAATATAGTAGCCGTGTAAAAATTAAAAACTTGATTCCTTGGTAATATTATCATAATATAATTGACCTTCCTGAGCGCTTGCCGCAAACATCAGGTTGGAACGACCTTGGAAATCAATGAAGGTTCGTTACTCGTATCAATACAAACATAACACTTAGTTATTTATAACTGTATGGTTTGTTTTATCTATCACGCAGTAAGTTTCGGCGTCTTAGCTCTATTTCACCAACACTTTAAGAAACGCCTAAGCCGATAGGTGGCAGTTTTCACTTACAATAACGTCACATAAGGGCTTAGGTGTCCCTTAAAATGTTGGTGAAAACGAGCATTAACTATCTTTACCTGTAAATCGGACACGTGTACACTTTGACCCTGGAGTTGCCAACCCTCCCGGATTACCCGGGAGACTCCTAACCGGAGAAATTATTATTTCTCAGGGGAATTCATATCTAATTTCTCCGGTTTTTCTTATAAAGTAAAAAAGTCATAAAAGACTCCCGGGATGCTCCTTTCAAGATTTGGCAACCCTTTGGCCCTATATTAAATAACTCATCTGCGCCTAACCTTCGAAATCAATAATGGTAAATGAAGTCGGTTAAAAAAAAATCAAACGCATAGATTATAAGATCGTTTTATTTCAGGAATCTGTGAAAAAAAAAGTAACAAGACCTTATATTATTCTAAAATATAATTATAATTAAAAGTTATTTTATTTCGTGAAAATAGTGGATACGGTAACGAATATTTCTAATCTTAGAGGTCTTTAAAAATAAAATTATACGGCCCTGGGAAGTAGGCAAGAGTGCTTGCTCGTTCTCTCTTAGGCGGTGGTCCAAACCATTCTATCTGAAAGTTCTGCATGAACTTAGTCATGAATGTTTCCAGCTCTAAATCAGCAATTCGTCTGCCTGTTAAAAAACGTTCAAAATTAATAATGTTCGTGAATAATAAAAGTTTATATTATTATTTACATCCCACAATTCGACGTGGGTTGGTTGCCTCCAATGTGAAAGAGGGACCCAAAAATTCGCTACAATTCCCATCTCATCCCATTCCCATTTTGTTCCCATTGGTCGTTCAGTTTTGACGAATCGGTGTTCGCATCGTTAATATATATTTTTTATTTTAATGTAGAAAAAATTGTTCAAACTTTCATAACGTTATTAATCATAAGTCCACTGCTGGACAGTGGTCTCTTTGTTTTTCCGAAAAAACACTGTCACATATGGTCAGATTCCGTTTATCTCGGCCAGGGACATTGATTAAATATATTAAAGGATCAGCACTTACTGAAGTTACGCATTTTTAGGGTCCGCCCTGAAGCTGGATTTTTTTAATTTGTCAAAACTGCAAAATGGCACAAATGTATGTGCTGTCAGCGGTACCGAAATGTACGACGCGCAACGCCATATTTAAGAAATTTTTGGCTTCAACATACGTCACATCTTTACCGTCCTCTTAGTGTAGCGTATTTCGTCATTGGCCTGGGACCCATAGACTTATCGTCAAGACGCAATTTGTCCTTCGCGCTGGTGGAGCTTAAAGAAACGCAGTCATTCTTTCATGGGTTAAACGTTTTTATGATGTTTTTTTTTCGTACAAGCTATTCAATATTCGGGTTAATAATTAGTGATAATGTAACGAGTTTATTACCTACACAACTCCTCACTCCAAAGCCAAAGGGTGTGTAAGAAAAAGGATGGGCATTTCCGTAATACAGAGGGTCAGACTTATCGACCATCCATCTTTCTGGTATAAACTCCGTCGGTCGTGGAAACTGTTCCTCCATCATACACAAGTGTTGGTTACCTATTAAAACGTTCATCTGAAAATTTGTTAATTATCTTATTTCAATAATAATTAAATAATGACGTGGCTTTTTTAAATGAAATAATAAATCATTGAAAAATAAACAGCTGGAAATATTCATTTGTTTTCCTATAATCCGCTAGCTGAAAAAAATCTGTATGCAGGAACCAGGCAAGCCAAGCACCACCTGCCCTCCTCCTCCACGTTTCGTCCCGACACCGAGACATTCTCAGAAGATGTTGAAGTCAAAATCTCACAAACTAATTACCTAATCTTTGATTGCTGATTATGGATATCTGGAAAATAACGTCTGCTTCTATTCAATATTTAAAACAATAGCTTGTTTTTCTTACATCTTTGGGTATCCTATAGCCCAGGACTTCATGTTGCTTCGTAGTTTTTCTAAAATTCCCGGTAATAATGGGAAATATCCTCAAACTCTCTTTGATGCAAGCTCTCAGGTACGGACACTTTTCCTTGTTCAACAAGATTTCTTCCCTCAATTTCTCTTGCTTATCTTTGTTTACAGCCAAGAGATACAGCAATCCTAGAATGGTATTGGCAGCCTGAAAAATGTATCATTAAAAAATGTACCTTTAAATCTTTTATATTCGTACTATAGTTCAATATAGTTTAATTAACGATATATTATTCATGCAAGTCAATCTTCGTGAAACTGGTGTCAATTTAGTACATAAGTAAAATGTATTTAATAAGATTGTTAAATAAAGGCTTATTATTATTATATTATTTATTATCAAACTAATTACGTTCAATAGTTGGAGAGTCTGTCTTTCTAATGGTGCGCTAAATTATCGGTACCTATATAACTTAGTATCCCGTTGTTCGATTAAAATTTTTGTAGAAGAATAGACCCTTTAATTTTTAATACAACAACGTGACAAATAACAAGTTCCTGCTAATGTAGCTAGAAAAGAGAGTGCACCAGCTATATGCTACCTATGTACATTTGCTATGCCCATTTAGAAGGTTGTTTCTTAAAATATTTTAGGCAATACCGTATCAACTCCTGCGAATAACATGTCGTTAGCCATAGCCACTGCAAGCTTGCGATCGATGTCAAGTAATTTTTCTAGTATGCTTTTGTCTTCATCATTAATTCGCGATTGTCCTCTCAATATCAGATTGTTTCTAGCCCTGTCTATAAAAAACTCATTTAATCTGTGAAAACAAAAGTATATGACTTTTAGGCTCTTGTGATTATAAGACACTAAATGGACACTCTCTCTCTCTTCGGTCGGTTCCTCATGACTGAGGATCGTGACTATCAATCACGGCGAGTAATCCTGCGGTGAATGGACACTAACGACCGTTTTCACCAAAACTTTAGGCAATGCCTAAGCCGATAGGTGACAGTTTTCACTTACAACAACTGTCACCCAAGGTCTTAGGTGTCTCTTAAAATGTTGGTGAAAACGAGCATTAGTGGCTAAGGTTGCAGTTGTTACACTTACTTCATTTGGGCATCATATTTCTTCATTGCTTTCTTGAAAGCAGGCGTTGCAATGTATCTCCAAAGACTCGGCTGAAAATCTAATTTCTCTGATGCCTCTAAGACATCGTGGATTGTGGTTATCAACTTCTTGACAGGGGAGTCATCTGGTAAGTTAGGGTCAAAGCAGTTCAGACGGGCCCCTAAGGCCACTACTCCGACGGATTCTAAAGCCCATAGGTTTAATTCTGCGTATAAATTACTACCCTCAAGCATATTTTCATTGCTACGTATTTGCTTAATTCTGTAACAAGTAAATAATTTAAAAATTAAAAAACACGACTACCCTGTGATAAAACAACTTTATCCAAAAAAAATATAGCCTACGATGAAATGCAAAAAAAGTGTAAGAAATACTAACCTTCGAATCATATCGTCCGATACTTCGGCCATAACTTTAGCATACTGTTTTATCGTTTTTGGTTTCATCAACACTGGGTTGACACTAAATCGCATTTTTCTCCAAGGTTCACCATTACTACAAAAATACATTTCTCATATATTATTGTACATAATATTAGATGGGTAGTGGGTACACATACTGCACCGTAATGGCTTATACGATTTTTGTTAACTTTTTGTCTACGTAGGTGTGAGAATAGGTCGTTAGCTATTTTTCTTACTCCTTTATGGCAAAACAACGTTTGCCGCATCAACTTCTTACTTACAAGAATAACGAGTTGTATAGTTACATCTCTACATTAAGAATGCACTGACCTATGTTTTCTCCATACATTCAAAATACCAAATCATTTGTAATTCGTGCATATTTCGGTCATCTTTGTTTGTTTGTCAACGAAATTGTAAACGAAGTTAGTTTTGCTTATTTTTATGTCAAAGAGGACATGTTTTCTGCTTATTTGTTTTGTAAGAAAAACAACACTATCTCACGTCGCATTAGTTCAGGATTACAGTTTTTATTGTCCAGGTAAAGAAAAACACCAGTTAATAAAGAAAGTTACAAGTTTTCATTCATAATTTTTGGTATTACGGAACTCGACCAAAGTTATAAAAAATATGATCAAAATTGATTATTATTTCATTTTAAAGAAGTATTTCCGAACCAAATATGGCCAGGAACATAGATTATTACTATATGAATCCGAATAACACCACAACATGATCGAAATTTGCAAGAATTACAAATGATTTCGGTATCACGTTTGTATGGGAAACATCGTGGGTAAGACAATTTTACTCACTCAAAAATCAACCCAGAAGGATCGTCCTCCCTCTCGTTATAGTAACGTTTTCTATGATATAGCATTGAAAACATTCAAAGCCTGGCCGATTCGGCAACGGATCTTCTTTGCGGAATAGCTAAAATATAATTTATGTGTTAATTAGCCGTTTAATTTCCTATGCATATTGCATACGGGGGGGTGGGGTGTTGTCAATTCACGTAACGTTTTCCTTTGTTAAGTTGTATTTGAGCGAACTTGTTTTGGGTATTCATTGTCGGTATAAGGCACTTACCTATATAAACTGAATTTTTCATTGTCGGTGTAAACTTGATCTATAAACATACCTGTATAGCAGCCTCTGGGTCAAAGATGAAAATAATTGGTTCAAATCCTAAATTACCATCGAGTCTCACGATAGGCCCGTAGTTGTTGTACAACAACGTTTGCAACTCCATAGCGCGTTTGTACAACCATCCTTAAAGAAAAAACCCTTTTATTTCATCGGCTGAAATAAGTGACCAGTGGTTTCCACCCCTACAGATTTTATTCAGAAAATTAAACTGTCAGCTTGCTAGAAGGAGGAGGTGCAGCCTTTTGTAGCTGATAACGTCAAAACTGGGGTGTGATTCTTCGAATATATACAATTGTACATCGGCCAACCATCGACAGTAACCATAGCAACGCAGCTATCAGCAGCCAATTGGGTCTTACACTACTTTTGAATTTGATAAAAAATATTACTTTATTATAAACTAGGATAAAAATAATAACGTGCAGTGAAAGAAATATTAAAATCCAACGAAGATTTACAAAGTTACAGGCGTTTAAACTTTGGAGTGGGGGGATCTTCTATCCCTTTCTCGCAAAACGAAAATTTGTAAGAAGCCGCACGAAGCTACTATGGCATTGGTAAGGTGTGACGTCACAATTTCATGTTGCTATCTCTGTCTAATCACAAATCTTTAAATGCTTATAACTTTTTTGTTATTTGATCGATTTAATTAGTTCTTTCAGTGCACGTCATTATTTTAATTCTACTTTATAATAAAGTAATAAAAAAATTGGAGTCAAATACCCTATTGTCGCCTTAACTGCAGAACTTACGCAAGCATTAACCAATTAGCGCATAGATGTTAGCTCGTTGCTGCTATAAGTTTTTTTTGCAGAATCAAGGAGCTGCCAATCCACTACGAAGTCTAGAGTTGGCTTGCAGCTAAAACTACATGTCGACTGTATTTAACAGATTGTGTGTTATCAAATCTCTTACCTCCTGGCAGAAAATGAAGCAACTGTCCAATTATAGGCAACGACATAGGACCAGGAATCTTATGCCATGGCTTGATTTTATCTTCTACATTCTTGACAACGGCACTATGTATTGAATTGCTTAAACATTACAGAAACATGTATTGAAAATGTGATACTATACAATGTAAGGTAAGTGAGGTGTAATTCGGTATTCTAAGGCTACGACAACTTCAAAAATTAAAATAAAAAAAACTAAACCTGAGTTCTGTTTGAAAGTTTTTTTTAAAAGAACATTGGTCTTTTGCCAGCTAATACGTGCATGAATTAAGTGATTTTAGTTAGAATTTTCTTTTTAAATAATTTATTGGTAGACCTCTTTTTTCCTTCTTATTTCGTGATAAAATTTGGCTCAGCATTTTAATTCGTGAATGCAGGGTTTTTATTTCGGGATAAAATTTTGTACAATAATTTTATGATATTATATTAAAACATTTAAAATAAAAATATAACAGGAGTTTAATACATTAATATAGAAATAAAGATATTCGATTTCTAAAGGAAAAACATGTTCCATTAAGCTCAAATTCAGCGTTAAGTACAAACTGTTCCCTAATCATAACTGTTTTCCACGATATCGCTTGCATACCTTAGGAACAATAGATTTTTTCGAGATAAAAAGTAGCCAATATCCATCCAGGATAATGTAGCTCTCCATTAGTGAAAAAAATATCAAAATCGGTTCAGTAGATTTTAAAATAAAAAAATAGTAAAAAATAACCCTTAAAGGTAAACAATTATACATTGTTAATACCTAATTATAAACTGTAGAGATTACTCAAATATTAATATATATATAGCTACTCGTGCTGATTCACTGACTGATTGACTGACTGACTCACTGATTGATCACCTCTCCTGAACAATTTTGTATGAAAATTTTTTTTTTACGGATGAGGTCGTTTAGAAGAAAAAAATTCATTCGGAGGAAAAATACGGAGAGAGCTGATGATTGAGGATTTCGGAGACGGGTGAAGAGCACGGGGAGGGTATTAAAGATAGGTGGGGGGTGCTCGACCAAATGTCATTCGAAATGTCATGCAATTGGCAGTGAGCTGAAAAAAAGTTCAAAATGGCGGATTCAAGATGGCCGCCATACAAACTTCATCGGTGTCCATCTCGAAGAGTATAAAAGATGGAAGAGTGGTTTCTTGACAAGAAGTGATCAGGACCCCATGGTCTATTTGATGGATAGAAAAAAAAAATGAAAATGGCGGAATTTATTTTTCCATAGAAAATGTATGAAGAATATTGAAGAGACTACGAATTGTAAATCATGAAATGCTTAGATGCGGTTTTTTGGAAGACTACCAGAGAAAAATATGGAATTAGGTGATGATTGAGGATTTTAAGACAGTCAAGGAGCATGGGCAAGGTATTATAGTTAGGTGGGGACTGCTGAAACAAAAAATACTCGGAACTTCACGCAATTGGTAGTGAGCTGAAAAAAAAACCTAAATGGCGGATTCAAGATGGCCGCCATACAAATTTCGTTTCGTTCTATCTCGGAAAGTATAAAAGATAAGAGAGTGGTTTCTTAGCAAGAGGTGATTAGGATCTCAAGTTCTACGGGATGCATGGAAAATAATTCACTGTGGCGGAATTTATCTTTCCATGGAAAATGTACCTACATACTGTGAGAAGAGACCATGATCTAGGATTTGGATGATGATTGAGGAGCACTGTCATGGTTTTAAAGATAGTTAAGGGCTGTTCGAACAAAAAATACGCTGAACCTCATCCGATGAGGTTCAGCGTATTTTTTTGATCGAACTGCCCTTAACTATCTTTAAAACCATGACAGTGCTCCTTGGTAATTTTTTCAGCTTACTGCTAATCGGATTCCAATGGGCGATGGAGATGACGGCGATACCTATATGGGCGGGAAGACTGCACGCGGGCCACATGTGGCCCGCGCACCCACGCGCCCTACTAGTCTCTTATATAATTGGAATCTCCAAAATTCAAATACCAATTTCTTGAAAAAAAAAAATTGGAGTCCATGTTAAATCAAAAATCATTAAGTTTTGATTTAACATGGATACAAAGGATTTTGTTGCTATTATTTCGACATGAAATTTTCGCGTAAAAGTTTTAGTTTCAAATAACTTCCTTTATTATAAAAATAAACTAAAAATTTTGAAAAACTTATCTTTAATAGTAAGTAATTTCAGCAAGTTTGAAGTCTTCTAAGTTCGATTCAATTTATTAATATTCAAGATAATTAATTTAAGACAGATGATTTTTTGTACGATATATCTCATTATATTCCATGTGGCTGAAACATATCAAAATAATTTTAATTTTTTCCTACTAATCACAAACCTTTACAAAGTAATGCCTGCAGGTATTTGATGGGAACAGTTACTTTTTTATCTTACAGAGAATTTTGAGTTGAGTACCTAAGTGAGGTTTGTAATGAAACTTGAAATGTAGAACTTCATGTTTATTAACCTAAGACATATTTCATCACTAAAACTAATAAATTGATATGCATACGTTAATACTTAAGTTTAAGTTCCTTATCACGAAATTAAAAGTGAGTGTTAAAATAAAAACATCTTATTTCGTGATACTTATTTTGGAAAAGTCCTGTACTTAAGTTTGTAAATCATTCAAAAACCATTTAAAGTAACTATTAAATATCCTGAATATAAAGATATTATATGAAAATAAATGAAGCAAAACGAACTATAAATAAAACCATGCTACTAGTACCTATGCGAGTTCACCTTAAAAATTCAAATTTAGGTTTAGTTCAAACTCGTATTTTAAGAATTTTATTGAAAAAATCATATACCGAATTTAGCTCATAAGAAAGTTCATTACTTTCAAATTATGATTTTGATTTTATATTTTAAATATCTTGATTAATAAATTAATACACTAGCTTTAAAAAAGAAACTCATAAATTCTTAATTCGGTAGTGATACGAAATACGCAACCTAAGAAAAATAAGATGCCGGCTATTTCGTGAGTCGATTAATTGCAATTTTAAGTGAATTTAGTACTTGTATTTATCTCTGTCCTATATTATATTAATTGTAAAGAAACACAAACTTACACTATAAAAAACTTAATTCAAATAGACTTACCTTTGTCTTTCTGTAAGCTTATAAAGTATGATGTTTAAGCTTACGGTAAATACAAGCGCGCAGGTGTACTACAGCGGTTTGCGGCCAACTTAGGTTTTAAAGAGTCGTATTGGTCTGAGCTTTTTCACCAAAATTCTCATACTGCGATTTTTTAACGGGTAATATGATGAAGATTTAGAATTTACGTTTAATTTATTTATAACATGTCTTTATTGCTTATTTTTACGCCAGAAGCAAAAACTAACGAAATTACCAGACATACCGAATTACCCCTCACTTACCTTATAGTGTGTCCGGGATCGAACTAGAGATAAAAAATTTCATATAAAGGGGGGGGCCCTCACCCCCTCCCCGTACTGATATTGTGTGCACATACCCAAAAAAACGCATACAAAATTGAAATGGCTCTCACGGGGAGGGGGTAAGGGGGTGCCCCCCACTTTAAGGTTTTTTTTTTGCTTGTAATGAACCATAGAACACTCCCTTAAATTATCGCTTGTTCGATCCCGGACACACTGTACGAGTATACATATATAGAATCTCTCTGCAAGGAAATTTTGATCAAATAACTCTCACTAAAACAATCTATTCTTGCTATAGTTTTTTAGATTTCAGACGGATAATATTATAATGTATATCAGTATCTCAGATGTATTTTTTATGTTTTACCTTACCTCATCAGCCTTTTTAAAGCCCTCCCGTTCGAGAAAGGGCGTACTAGGTTGTACATCTTCCGTGTTAACTGAATTTAAACAATAACATTACATGATCTGCTGTAGCAGTGACTAATCTGATTTCGGAACTCAGATTATACAAAAACAAATGTAGAATGTTGCATATAAAGCTTGTTATCGTTACATTGACCTTCTTTGACCTCTAATGTAAACACAGAGATATAAGGGTGCGTGTACATTTAGACGCAAAACCAAATTAATCTTTGGCAAAACCCAATAATTATTAATCTTTGGCAAAACGGTCCGTTTTCTAAAAAGTGTGTTTCGACGGAAGCGGAGTAGCTTAGCCGTTCCCTAAAGCTTGCCGACTCAGTAGTGCGGTAGAGCTCAGTATCGCTCCAAATGGCAACCGTCAATAAAATACACGATGCTTACATACCTACGCATAGTGACTTTTGGTAATATTCTTCGCCAATATGACTTGGCGTTAGTCTATATGACATATATATGACATGACATCATATATGTCATATGACAGATATGACATATATGATAGTCCTCGGCTATCTTAAGACCCTCACCTAACGGTCTCAATAGCGCCTCAGCGGTAATCACCAACTTTACTCACTTATACAGTTATACCATCAACTATTATTATCTGCAATTTGATAAAATAATTGTTATCGTCTGGTCGAGTCGTCAGTGTATCACATTATATGCAAAAATGACAGTGTGTTATTCCATACTTAAAATTGATATTATGCTAAAATTATTGTGAGCTCGTGTGAGCATGTCTAAACGCCAACCTCGTGTCCCAGGGGATTTTTCTGTGTGGTACTGTGGAGGATGCACAATGAGAGGCATTGCATGTTCCGGAGACGCTGCCGTGCTATGCTGGCGGATTGCAGACTAGCTAGAGTCTAGACTCTACCCCTTATAAATGAGTTTTAGTTTTAGGTCTTTGTTCTCTTTTAAGATCCCATTAAACTGACTATCAAAGCCTAAATGGATAGATAACAAGGTTCTGTAAGTACTCGCTATTCGCTAATTAGACTTATTAGTACATGTTTGCCTATTGTCTTGCTATTTGCGAGCCTTATTGGATTAGTCTCAATATCAGATAATTATGATCGAATTCGGGTCTGATTGAATTACTTATATCGAGATAACTACATCAATCTGTGCCTTAATCATAGAAGGAAAAGCTGAAGGAATTACCAGTATCAAAATATAATAGTTACCTACAATCTACATCCCTATATGAGGAATATTTGAATTGCTTTCACAGATTGCAAGTTAGATGCAATTTTAGTTTGAATCGTACGTGACCAATTTCTTAAAAAAACTAGTAAGTTCCACAGAAAACGGAAAGTATAGATATTTCAAGAAGACGCGCCCACTCTGTCAAAATTGCTTATGTTTTATTAGATTCGTACGGAGTTCGACAGAGTGGGGCGCTTCATCATGAATTGAAATATCTAAGTATAAACACCTGTGAAAACACTGTCTGCATCTTGATCGACTCAATAATAATTAATAATTTAAAAGATATTATTTATACGGTATATGTACAGATTCAACAATGTATTAGCGCGTCTTGTTATTGTATATATTGTAAATTCAATATTTTTATCATGATGATGCATTGATGCCAATCAGACTATGAACCAATCATGAAACGATTTACGTTTTAATTAAGAACGAATGGACTCTACTTATCCTTATCCTTTTGTAATTTTATATCTCAGCGTAGCTTTTCATTTCTTTTATTACGAGAAAATTTCTTGCCAACTCGTATGTACGGCTTCACTCTCATTATTTTTAATCTAGGCAAGATTACATATTTATTTTCCACAAAATGTTTTCTTCATTATTTTTCTGCATAGTAATGAATGAATGAAAAATAAAATTATTTATTTCGGAGATCCATTTTCAAAAGGTCAAATTGCGTTATTATAATTATTTATTACTATATAAGGTTAACTCAGACTTTATTGAATTTATATGCGCACATAAATAAATAAATAAAAAAAAAGCCTTTTATTTCTTATTGGTCAAGATATGGAATTACAATTTATAAAATTTACATATATATGCCATCCTCAGGAAACTTGTCGAAACAATTAAAAACTTAATCCCAGATAATTATTAACAAGAACCCTTCTACAGGTGAAGGCCTCCTCCAAAGAGAATAAGTTTGGACTGACCTATTTTCTTGAGGTTCAAGTAGGTTTGGTAGATAGGCTGTAATGTACTCTTTGCATTTGTGTATTTCTTCGCACATAACTTCAGATAAATTGTGCATTTGAAATCTGACTCTAATAATATAATAAATTTTATGTCCACTTAAAAAGCAATTTACCGTGTAAAACGTATTCCAAGCGAGTGAAAAAACCTCTGAGAGCGCTTTTGCTAAGTAATTTTTACAACATAACGTCCATTTTAACACAATTTGGACGTGGAATACATTAAAATTAGCACGGGGTACTCCGGTCTACTAACATTATTTCTGTAAACCTTAATTTTTACGTAGAGATTTTGTCACAAAAAATACTCCATTTCGCAGAGAAAGTTAACTGCTAAATTAACACTGTTTAAAATATTATATCACGATCACGTTTTAAAGTTTCTATCATCATCTCGAAACTTTAAAAAGTTTAAAAGTATATATCACAAAATGACTGACACCTATGTATAGAAAAGGAATAGCTGTATCAGTAACTAGTAGGACGCGTGGGAGCGCGGGCCACATGTGGCCCGCGGGCTGTCTTCTCACCTATAAAAGAATCGCCGTCATCTCCATCGCCAATTGGTATCCGATTGGCAATGGGCTAAAAGAATTACCTCGGAGCACGGTCATGGATTTAAAGATAGTTAAGGGCTGTTTGAATAAAAAATACACTGAAGCTCATCCGATGAGGTTCAGTGTATTTTTTATTCAAACAACCCTTAACTATCTTTAAATCCATGACCGTGCTCCTCAATCATCATCCAAATCGTAGACCATCATCTCTTCTCATACTTTTCATAGTTTTTCATAGGCCTTGTTTATTGTAGCATTCACATTTTCCATGGAAAAATAAATTCAACCACTTTGATTTTTTTTCATTCATCCCGTAGACCTTGAGATTCTAATTACGTCTTGCAAAGAAATCACTCTCTTATCTTTTATACTTTCCGAGATAGAAATACACGAAATTTGTATGGCGGCCATCTTGAATCCGCCATTTTGAATTTTTTTCAGCTAACTGCCAATTGGATGACGTTTCGAGTTACATTTGGTCGAGCACCCCCCACCTATCTTCGATACCCTGGCTGTGCTCTTCACCCGTCTCCGAAATCCTCAATCATCAGCTCTATCCATATTTTTCTGTAGTAACTCTCCGAAAAACCGCATCACAACCTTGCATAATTACCAACTTTTAGTCTCTCAAGACTCCATACATTTTCTAAGGAAAAATAAATTCCGCCATTTTGTTTTTTTTTCTATCCATCAAATAGACCTTCGGGTGCTGATCACTTCTTGTCAAGAAACCACTCTTCCATCTTTTATAATTCCCGAGTTAGACACCGATGAATTTTGTATGGCGGCCATCTTGAATCCGCCATTTTGAACTTTTTTTCAGCTAACTGCCAATTGGATGACATTTCAAATGACATTTGGTCGAGCACCCCCCACCTATCATCAATACCCTTGGCTGTGCTCTTTACCCGTCTTCGAAATCCTCAATCATGAGCTCTCTCCATATTTTTGTTCTTAATGATTTTTTCCCCTCTTTATGAAATGATTAGTAAAAAAAATTTTTTTCATACAAAATTGTTCAGGAGAGGTGATCAATCAGTGAGTCAGTCAGCACAAGCAGCTATATATATTGTAATATAGTATTTATTATCTAGATCTTTACTATATGAGGCCGTCCAAAACCACGACGTGGTTTCATTGACGTTAGTCTGTAAGCGTCCAAAACCACTACGTGGTTCGGGACATCTGAGATTTTGCCTCTTCATATTTCCATAAACAGTGCTCACTGATCTATATCTGACCTTTTCTAATACCTTCTAAACTAAAGTCAATGAAATGAGACAGCAAATACGACCATCCGAAGTCAACATAGGGTTATTGTTCTATGGCAAATGAGGCCATATTTGAGATGGGTGTTTTTGTACCAAATACAAAAACAAACAATGTGACAAAAAAATGTATGAAGACCTAAGATATTTCTTTTGTTTCTTATTGCTAATGATAAAAGGTGTAAATAAAACAATATACTTTAGAATATAAATGGTTTTATTTGAATATATCAATAAAATAGTACCCTGAAAAGCCTTCCCTGATATTGTAGGTATCAGCTTGGCTAAAATTCATTAGTAATGAATCTTAAATTTACAGTAAAGAAAGATTACTTAATAAAGGTTTAGATTTTCCTTACAAATACATAAAATAATGAATAGAAACCGAGTAATTTAAGTTAAACTGCAGCATGCGCCAGCCAAATTCCCGTAAGCGTCCAAAACCACTAGGCGGCGGACAGTCAAAGGTCGTAGCGTGGTAGAGGGCGTGGACCGGCTCCAGGAGCTGTTCGTGCTGACTGACTCACTCATTGATCACCTCTCCTGAACAATTTTGTATGAAACATTTTTTTTTCAATGACCATTCCTTATAGAAGAGAAAAAATCATTAAGAACAAAAATATGGAGAGAGCTGATGATTGAGGATTTCGGAGACGAGTGAAGAGCACAGCCAAGGGTATTGCAGATAGGTGCTCGACCAAATGTCACTCAAAACGTCATCTAATTGGCAGCTAACTGAAAAAAAATTCAAAATGGCGGATTCAAAATGGCCGCCATTCGTATTTCGTCAATATCTCGGAAAGTATAAAAGATGGAAAAATGGTTTCTTGACAAGAAGTGATTAGGATCCAAAGGTCTACGCGATGAATAGAAAAAAAATCCAAAATGGCGGATTTTTTTTACCATAGACAATGTATGGTGAATGTTGGAAGGCAAATAGGGGGAAGAAGAGAAGAGAATGAGAAAATTACAAATAATATCATCAAATGCCAACTTTTATTGATGCTACTTACTCCAGGACTTTATCACGGAGGCTTTATTTTGCTCAACTGACCTTAACCTGAAATGTCTAACAAAAAAATGGACTCTTATTTTTGTTGAGTGCTTCTAATGACTTCAAATTGGGTTAACAAAGTCAGGTAACTACTTACTGTGTTATTATTTTCCCAAGACTTCGCTAGTTCGTTATCTTTTATCCCAAAAAAGTACCTGGGGTTTTAAAGACGTCCGCGGTTCGGAATTTCTCTACGTGTTTATGTGGTGTTTATGACTATAATGTATATTATTTTTATGTGTATCGGGATATGTCTGTGTACTGTACCTAATAGTACAATTTGTCTGCGTGATACTTTTTACTTGACTACAACTTCATTTGGTCATAAGTGACGATACCGCCAAAAATCTGCAGATATTTGCTAGCTATAGGTACCTACAGCATCACACTGCACCCCTAAGTCTCAAACCGAATGCTAACTAAAACGAAATACTTGGTCCTCGTATTACTTGCTCCTTTTCTCTAAGTACCAATAGCCCAGTATAAAGCGTGAAACTCACGACTCTCATTCCATTATATCCCTTATTACCATCGACAAAAGCGCTATTACGATTAAGCAGCCATTCCTGAGTTCCCGAGAGTCCTCTGGGGAGTATATCCAGTCAATATTTACCATCACCTCGACTGGAACCGTCTGGACTAATGGCTCGTCCGACTCGTCTCATCAGACGGCACTTGACGAAAAACGTGAGCCACTTTGTTAAAAAAATATACATTAAAACAAACTCTTGAAATTTTTTATGTACCTATGGATTACCAAGAAATAAATAATGTGATCACATCTTACTTTCAGCAACGAATATATAATATTTTTAGGCTAGATTATAACGTGTGAAATGTCCTGATATTATATTCATTACTTTTCTTTTTTGTAAATATATTAATTTATGTAAATACTGGTAGACATTAAGTATGTAGATTAACGTATTGTAAATAAAGTGGTTTACAAATTTACGAGCACAGATTGCATAATGAAGTTATAAAGGAATTTTGCGAAGGAATAATCAAAGGATATTGTTATTATATTTTAATAAAGTAAATCTGTCGTATCGTATTAAAAAATAAAATATTTTTGATCCAAAACCTCACTCTTACTTTCCTCGAACTCTACCCACTGTCTATTAAAATCACCGATAAAAAGCATCTTAATACAGATTTTGCGTATTTCCCTCATGGACGATTACCTTTTGAACCTTGAGAGCGTAATTTTGTTTAAATTACACGTACAATAAAACACTGAGTGCGAATAAATTGAACAATCCCACGCGAGCGTCGTCGTTTTAAATCCGGAATCTAGAGTAGGGTTGTAATTTCGAGAGATGTCGTATTATGGGTTGATATACCAGTATTCATATACAGGGTTAAATAAAAAATACCAAAACACTCTTGGCCTGTAGATCCTTTCATTAAGGAGCACACCACGGGTGTGCCCGCGAAATTCAAATTTTTTGTGGTTTTTTGCGATTTTTCAGTTAATAAGAAATAATAGGCATATCGCAGTAAAATTGCGGGAATCCCAATATCATCTTCACGTGTTTATATAAAAATCTCTGCTTGAAAGTGTCGCGTTAAAGAAATTAGTCCGAGATTTGCGAGTTACTCACATAAAACTCGATACTCGGATTAATTTCCTAGGATAGACATTTTAATGCAAAGATTTTGATATAATCATGTAACGATGTTACTCCCATTCTCGCAAATTGACTGCCATAAACCTCTGATGTGTAATTAGGGTACAAATTGCAAAAAACAATGAAAATTTTGAATTTCGCGGGCAGAGTCCGTTCATTTCGCCTTAAAACCTACAACTTTTATTCTAAATTTTTCAAAATTTAGTATTAAGTTTTTTACACATAAAATAATTCGTCAAAGTGAAAGCAATGAAATGAATACTTTTACGGGAACGTAGAAGTAACATGCGATTTCGAGAATACGAGTAGGTAAACAAATTTTACTGCAGGCAATTAGTATGATTCCATTTCGACTTTTAATTTAACGTTGTTGCTTTATTAATGTGTAACTTTTAATGTATCACCCCGCGCATTTCGAATGTCGCATTACATCATCATGTCATTTCGAGTGCGTAGTAATTTTCAACCGACTGCAAAAAAGGACGAGGTTTTCAATTCGACTGCTTCTGTAGGGTTCCGTATCTCTCTAGAAAAAAAACGGAACCCTAATAAGATCACTTTGTTGTCCGTCTGTCTGTCCGTCTGTCTGTCCATCGGTCTGTCTGTCTGTCTGTCTCTGTGTCACGTCCCTTTATTTCAGTAACTATTAAAGATATCGACATAAAATTTGGAATAGGTGTAGATGATGATGGCCCGCCGTTAGTGCAATCATAAAAAATTGAAAATCTTTTTTATTTTTATTTACAAAGGGGGGTAAACAGGGTCGTCGGAATTTTAAAATGAGATAACAATATTGAGTGGGGTATCATTTCAAAGGGCGTTACTTGTTTATTCTTAAACCGAATTTTATTTATTTTTATGCCCGTTAGTTTTTATTTATTAAGCAAACTGTCGAAAAAAATACCGCTCCCCCTTATCTCCGAAGTTTACCAATCAAAAATTCTGAAATAATAATGATTAATAGGGATCAATGTATTATACTTTTTGATATTAGCAATTAACCTCATTAAACAAAATTAAGGTTACGATTCGGTAAAAAAGTGATTCTTAGGCCCGGTTTCCACCAAAGCAGAGCTTTAGAGCTTTTTTTAACTAATCAGATTTCGTCATTTTGACATCTCCGAAACGGACAAGAGATGTCGAAATGACGAAATCTGAATGGTTACTCAAACACAACTCCGCACCGCTCCCCTTTGATGGCAACCGGGCCTAATGGTTTAACTTTTTCTAATATAGTACGGAACCCTTAGTGCGCGAGCCTGACTCGCACCTGAACAATTATTTTTATTTGTTACCACATAACTTTTGACTGTGTGAATTGATTTTGATGATTCCTTTTTATTAAATAGCTGACGGTTCCCGTGCTGATAATGGTATCCATAAGAAAACCATATTAGTCTTAAATTTTAAATTGGAAAAGTGTAACATAATTGTATTTAACAGTAGTTTGATAAAATTGGATGTAGGTTTTTTTTTGTTAATTAATTAATGTATATTATACAACGGGTAGTGTAATTACCATAATTAGCCGAAAGCATAAATTAGGGAACGACGTATAGATTTTAGACTTCCCTCGTGGTTTGACATGATATAATAATGCAGTCCTGCCGCGACCACTGCCTATGTAATTAGGCTGAAATATCGGCAAAAAACATCATATTTAATCGTGGTATGTACCCGGAAAATATGATTATTATATGACGTATAGATGTATGAAAAAATATCCCAAGAAGTGTAGCTCATGTCCTGAGGGGAAACTATAGGAAGATCAAAAATGTGCCCCTAAATATCACATCCCTAAATACAGCTAGTTCAATATCAATGAACTAGGAATAATGAACATGATATTATGAGGTTTGTTGATGTCACAGTTAGGGTTGCTAAATTTTTTTAAATAAAATTTGTTTTGCAAATAAAATAAAATAATTGGGACTTCTTATCACGTTAATGTGTTTCTAGGATCAAGTCAAAAGGTTAGCTGCAGGCACACTATGCAAATTAATAAACACCTTGTATAGCGCCCATCTTTAAAATGTGGCAGTTGAATTTTAATTCTGGTCTTACGTACGAATATTTACTCCGAAGGTACATAAAAATTACAAATGCAATAAAAATTAAACAAAAATTATCCAAATTACTAAACTTGGATACCTACGTTCTAATATATTTCTAATAGACATTAATGTAAGAAGGAAAACTCCTAATTAAATTACTGACAGTAATTTAATAGAGCTTCGCAAAACTGGGGACCAGTTGACAGTAAGAGGGGTGAATAGGGGGAGGAGGGGTGATGGGAGTCTATATTAATAAGCTGTAATTAAGGCCGTACCCGAAATGACTTTCTTTTTCTGTCGTTAAAACTAATATCGGATTAGCATAATCTAATTCACATTCCGTTTTAATTAAGCGCTCTCTTAGAGCGTGTATTTTGGTACTAGTATAGAAATGTACCAAGTAATTCGCACTAGTAGGCAAACCGCATAAATAGGGTCCCGTTTTTGGGTACGGAACCCAAAATATGTCGAATCGAATATGGACTTGAGTATCGTACTTTACACAGCCTTACTACGTTAGTATGAATACGCCGCACGAACATAGGTATGCTAAGTATAAAATATCTTCTCTTCTTATAATATAAGTACAGGGTTATAATTAAAAAATCCCAAATCACTCTCGGTCTGTATTTGTTTACATTAAAACTAACATACCTTTAGGAAGTGGTTCGGTAGGTATGAGAGTAGATCGCAAGCTATTTTTTACATCCCTAATGGCAAAACAATGTTTGCCGGGTTAGCTAGTATTAAACAATACGATTTTGCGATTCATATCCCTATACCTATCTACATTTAATTTTGGGAGCCGTTAAACCAATCAACTTATGCTAATAACTAACACCACACAGGGCTGTGTGTACAGTGTAAATTATTTATTATTTTTCATCTCACCCGCTCGGAAAAGCGTTTTTTAATGCCCGAAATGCGGGCGGGAAATGCTATTATATTCCCTAGGCCGCCAAAGCATTTTAATTTTTCCCAAGGGAGACAAAGTAGTATGAAAATCCCTTCCGGCCCTTGGGCCGAAAAGCATTTCCAACGTCAAACTCGAATTACGTGTCATGTCAATGTCAAAGCTGGATACTTCTTTTTTTTCTAATAACACATACGTTCAGTAAAAAAGTTCGACCTTAGAGTTTGTATAGGTACATTAGTTTTTTTATTTTTACTTTTTCTTAGAATATCAATAAATATAATAACTCCTATTTAGTTTTATTAATTATAAAAGAAATCTAATTAAATCCATGATTTTTCCTCGTTGTTTATGTAATTATTGTTAAAATATTTATAAAATTTTATATTATCTTTGGTTCTTAGAAATTCCTATTTCAGAACGCATTAAAAAAAAAGTAAAAAAAAAGTTTCTCAATTTTTTTTCTGGTCTAGTGTTAGTTGTCTATGTTTCCAATCATGATTAAATGAAAATATCTAATATTTTTATTACTTTATTCATTATTTTTTTGTTTTAACTTTGAAATAAGGTGAGTGGTGATTGAAGGTGGTTTCAGTAAGTGAAATTATTCAGATTTACCAAAAACAACATTTAACATAAATCGCAATGCCGATCTAAAGTGTTCTTCTGGTGATTTTCCTCGCTGTGGTGAGATGAAAAATTTTGTGTTATGGACGGGCGCAAATTTTTTTGGGTCTCGTGTCTTTGAATGCCTCGCTATGCTCAGGATTCTATTCTTTGAACCCCTCGCTGCGCTCAGGGTTCAACCCTAGAATCCTTCGCCGCTCAGCATTCAAATTTGACACTCGGCCCAAAAATCCACTTTGCGCCCTTGCGTAACAAATAACTAATGCATATATGCAGGACCGGCGTTTTGCATACACAAACATTGCATCGATTGATGGCGGGTGTTGATAGGGGAAATTGAGCGATGGTTTTTTGTTATCCGAAGCTAGTGGGTATCTGTATGCAATTTTCCTTGGTATAATGCATACCTACCAAGATTGGGACCGACTGTTGTTTCTTATTATAAGTTCTAACCTGAATGCAATCTCTCGTAGTATTACATGCCTGTTCTCGTGTGTTCTGTTCTTTATGTGTGTCGTAGTATTATCGTTGTTGCCTACCATGTTATTTTTTTCTATTTTTAACCGACTTCAAAAAAAAGGAGGGGGTTCTCAATTCGTCTGAATCTTTTTTATTTTAATTTTTTTTATGTATGTTCACCGATAACTCGAAGACGCGTAAACCGATTTGGATTTTTTTTTGTTTAAAAGGGTCCCAGATGGTCCCATTGTCATCAGGTCAAGATCTGATGATGGGATCCTAGAGTAATAGAGGGAACCCTTAAAGTTTTATATGGACACTTGAAACGATTTGGGTATCGTTTGAAAGAATATTACTTTCCAAGTTGTCCTATGGCTATCAGGTCAGGATCTGATCATGTGATCTTGGTGAAATCGAGGGAAATCTTCAAATTTGCTAGTAAACTTGCTTAATGACTAAAGTCATCAAGTCAGGTTCTGATGATAGGATCTCGGAAAAATTGAGGGAACTCTTCAGATTTTATAAGCACACTTCAAGCGATTTGGGCATGTTTTACAATGCCCTGTGCATTTGTTGTTTACCACTAAAAGTAAAAAATAAAATAGAAAATTCTTTTCAAAAAAACCGTCTTCAAATGCCACTACAAAGAGTGAAATAAATAATGTAGGTACACCAATTCGAAGTCGAGCAATTCCTGCCCTCCAATCAAAATTTTCAAATATCTTCAATGTACAGAATTCGACCCGTTACAGTTTTATTATAAGTAATAATATAGATAGATAGATATAGATTTGCAAGATGATACGGCCACTAAATTATGCATATATTATTTTGTATTAAATATTACGGAAATCAAGTAGAGTACGTACAAGGAGAAAACCATCATACATTTTATGGTCTAAAGTATTAAGAAAGAAAATAAGAAGAAGTAAGTTAATCCATCTGCTTAACTTACTCCTCTCTGTATGTAGGACAAGATACAAACAAAAGATGCTCTGGTTGGCAATTAATGTGAGTTTTCTAAATGTGTTTTCCAAAAACAAGGACTAAAAAGGTGGTGGAAAATAAAATTGATTTTTGAATTTGCTATTAATTTTATTAATTCTTCCCTAATTAACATTTATCTTGCATTAATTAATTAATTATAATTACGTGATATTTTCTTTAAATATCAATAACGAATACCATTATATATATTGCGATTCTTATGCCCGTTTCCCCAGTTATTTTCTAGGTCACCACCGCACCAGCCTCTACTGCAACCGCCGCCGCTGTCGCTGCCGCCGCCATTCCCGCCTCTACCGGGTGCATCTGTAGCGAAGTTGAAAGTGTTCTCCATTTCATCGCCATTCCCCCAATTGTTGGTAGTTCTTGGACGTGGAGCGCACGGCCAGTCATAGCTGAAACAAAGTTTTTTCTTATAATTTCTTATTTTTTTATTTTTTTTAACTATATTATACACACACCTGATGGAAGGTGAAGTCTTATTGATTTAATTATAATACTAATAATCCACTGAACGATTCAAGCAATGGTGGTTCAACTCCACGGAAATTTAACCCGGTATGCATCCCGTTATTAGTACTAGCTGTTGCCCGTGACTCCGCCCGCGTAAATTTCGGCTTTTCGCTAATCCCTTAGGAACGCTAATCGCGATCGCTAATTCAATTTAATGTACGGAAAGCATATAATAACCTAATATTATTTACTGTCTGTTGCGCGTGGCTTTGTCTTTATGAATCTCGGGTTCCAATTACAATGTCATTTGTGTTGCGAACTCCTGCCTTTCTCGATAAATGGATTATCAAACTGTAAATGTAATTAATGCATTGTATTTTTTGACTTAAAAATAAAAAAATAAACACAAAAAATATTATTTCAATCCGGTCCTATAGTTCCAGAGTTTGGAACCAACAAAAAATTAAACAAGGAAACAAACAAACTCTTCAGCTATATAATATTCGTATAGATTTTAGGTACTTACCAAGGTGCTGGTTTCGCTTGTATTCCGGATATAGCTACGAGTACAACGGAAAAAATAATCAATAGTGTCTTCTGCATGTTGACTTCTTAATAACTTTATTTTAAAGAAATATTTAGAAATAATGTGTGTTTAAGGCAGATGATTTCAATACTGAAGAGCAATACTCTCACATCCCTTTTATATTACTGTTTCTCTGTTATATGCTATCCTGAGATTGTTCATAAACGTAGAAACCAGAAAAGGTCAGCTTGATAACAGCTATTAAAAGTTTCCCGAAAGAGATACGGGGTTTTATGCACATCAAGTGATGCCTTTACGACAATGTATACCTACATTTAAAGACACTCTTACCTACTTTAATAACAGATATTTAAGGAGTAATTAAAAAATTAAAAAAACAAGACTGTCCCGTGGTACTGTGGGTTTTTACCAAAAAAATATAACCTATGTTACTTGGAATGATGGAAGGATTCTAACGATGCCCCATATATATCCAAATCTCTTCAGTCGTTTAGAAGTTATGCTGGAATAAAGAAATTCACATACATACATGATACATCCATACGTACATGAAACCTAATAGAAACATTACACTCCTTTTTTGGGCTGTCGTGTAAATACAGTGCGCAAGAAAATGGGGGGGGGAAAAATACAACAGTCGATTCTTTTGCTTTTCAAATTTTGAAATAACAATCAACAATTACTCTTTTCTCGAGAAAGAGTAACAACACATACACAACACTTCTCTGAGGTTATGGCACTAGAAATATCAGAAATTGTTATTGAACTTTACCCATGTGGTAATAATCCAAATAACCCAGAATAATCTTCGGCATAGCTAAATAGTTTAAAAAATAACATTTTGTTTCATCTCACCCGCTCGAAAAGGAGATCTAAAAGCGGGCGGGAAATGTATTTGTATTCCCTAGGCTGCAAAAGCATTTTCATTTCTCCCTAGGACCCGAAAGTATTGCCAACCCTAGGGCAGAATAGCATTTCCAAATTCAAAGATGACGGTATTCTCGTGTTGCGTATATGTTTATTAAAGCAGAAGACTTTTTTTAAATGAAAAATTCTTTCCAAAAAACCAACTTCAAATGCCACTACAAAGAGTGAAATATTTTTTTATGTACACCAATTCGAAGTCGGGCGATTGTCGTAGTCTTCGCACATCAAGTAAGTAAAAAGAACTGTACCAAACATCGCCCATATTCGAATTGTTGTACATAAAAAATTAATTCACTCTTGTAGTGGCATTTGAAGTTGGTTTTTTGGAAAGAATTTCCCATTTTTATTCCTACGTTTGATATTTGATCAAAATAATAGCCGTATACACCGGCGGACCGCGCAAAAAATATCGCTAGTTTACTGGTGTCAAAAATGTTTGTCTTGACACCATCAGCGTGAGTTATAGTATAATTAGTCGACCGCAGTATTGCCTATGACCCGCAGTCTGCGCCACAGATCACTATACTTGTTATTAGTCCGCACGCGAGTTTCCGCAGAGACGTTTTCCGCCACGTTGCGGCGTATTGGCGGAAATTTTGACAAATAGTGCTAATTTTTTCTTATATGAAGAAGGTTGACGTAAAATATTCCGACTAGCTAGCTAGTTGATACCGACTAGCTAGCTAGCTGATACCGACTAGCTGACCGAAAGTCAAAAAAAGAATAGGAATGATCATCGAGAAGTCATGTGATCATTCCTATTTATCAATCGGATAACAATGCATTTTTCATAATTTTGCATTTTTTTTTATTTATTTTTTTGCTGTTACATTTCAATGCATTATTGTTAATGTTTGATCCATAGCTGTCGCATGTCGTAGAAAAAAGAATACTTAGATAATTTATCATACGAATATAATCTTTATATTTTATGGCTGTTAACTTAACGCTTGTCAGCATATCTTTGTCGGTAGGTAACCATCTACGACCGAAGCCTCCCAAATCTAATATACTAGACAAGCCATTAGAAAGAAATTATAAAGTCCGTGCCGAGTATCTGAAATGAGGCTCTTCTTGCTACGCTACGATTATTTCGCAAAAAATCCTAACCGTAGTCGATCCAAATAAACTTTGGAGCTCTGCATACATAACAATCAACGGTTTAAATTATTTTGATTTACATGGATACAATTCCGCAAACTTTTCGCAGACCAAAATTTAACAGATTTGAAATTTACCATGAAATATAGTCGAAACAAGGTTTGTTTGACTTTAAAATATAATTAATTACATAAACAAATAATTTATATACTGCTGTGACAAGATAATTGATAGAAACCAGTTAATTGGCGAATTGATCAAGTGCAACTAAATATTCTGTGAATATTTTAAGTGTCTACGTGTTGATGTTATCAATATCGTGCATACACAAGCAAGATTTTTTAGAGCAACAATATTTAATGGGGCTCCCATTCAACAAACGGAAACCCCGTTTGTTGAATGGGAGCCCCATTAAATATTATTCTATTTATTTTTTTAGTATTTTTTGTAACAGAAATACATCATATTATGTGAAAATTTCTAGGACCTATCACGGTTCAAGGGATACAGGCTAGAGAAAGACCGACGGAGGGACGGTGAAGTCTTTTAGTAATAGGGTCCCGTTTTATACGCTTTGGTTACGGAACCCTAAAAACCGCGGTCTCGATCACCTTGGAACGATCCGTGAAGACGACGCGCCTCGTCTCGAAATTAAAATGCGGTGAACCAGATTCTTTAATAAACTCAGAGCCAGCAATTTTCTCTGCTATAGAGAAATGAGAATTTTATACCAACCTTTTCTTTTTAAAGCCAACTTCAAAGAGTCGCACTGCAACTTCAATATCCACTCTAATTTAAATGTGAGTTTATTTGTTTATCAGTTCTTTTATTTACAAACATAGTAAACGTGTGGAGAGTGACGTAGACTACTTTTTATCCCGGGAAAGTCAACGAGTCTAACGGGATTTGTAAAAAAACGAAATTCACGTCGCGGGCATGGTATAAAATAATATATTGGTTTTCACTAATAAAAACTATTGAACAGTTTACATTTATAAATAAATATAATTTATAAATGTTATTTATAAACAACTGAACGTGCGGATATGAGGTTGTCTGTAAGAGATCACTCTTTAGCGATAAGTCCGCCTCATTTTACCTGTCTTTAATTCGTATATAATCTGAATCTCGGAAACGGCTCGAACGATTTTCATGACAGGGGGTTTTGGGGGCAATAAATAGATTACAATTAATTTTTTATGAAAAAAATATGACTCCAGTCTAATTGGCCTATATTAATTCTATTATGCAGAGGTCTGCCCGCGAAATTCAAATTTTATTGAGGTATTCGCAGTTTGTAAGTTGCAACAGTAGGCTTGCAACAGTAAAATTGCGGGAATAGAAGTACCAACAAAAATTATGCTCGCACAGACTCTTCTCCTTCCTATTCTTGATTACGCTGACGCAAGCATTGTCGACTTAAATGAAAACCAATTAAGTAAGCTTGAGAGACTTCAGAATTCCATTATTAGGTTCATATTTGGTTTACGCAAATATGACCATATCTCACAATTTCGTTCTCGTCTTAATTGGTTACCTATCCGACTTCGCCGGAATCTACACATCCTTTCCATTCTGTACTGTGTTCTGTTTCATCCTTCTGCGCCCCCTTACTTAAAAGAGAAATTCAATTTTGTAGGTCAACCTGGAGAATTGCTCCGTTCTTCGAGGAAACTTATTTTGATGATGCCTGCGCATAAGTCTTCCTTCTTTCATAAGTCTTTTACGATTCAGGCTATTAATCTTTGGAATGCCTTACCTCTCGATATTAGAGAGGCCCAGACTATAGGACAGTTTAAAAGACTTGTGAAAGATCACTTTATATCCCAGTTGCCTGAGTGCTGATGACTAACTGTCACCTATAAAAATTTGTAATCTCAATACTTATTATATCCTCTCTTGTTCTATTGTTTTGAGGATTATTTTTATTGTATTTGTATTATTTTATATATTTATATATATGTATATACATATATATTTGTATTTATGTACAAGTATATATAATATAGTTTAGTTTATAGTATAACTAATTTATTGTAAGTAGTTTATTGTATTTATTAATTCCGGCACCCCGCACCACCAACCGCGTATCCAGTTTCAAATATTCCTTCACATTATTGGTTGCCTGGTAGAAATCGCTATGTAGCGATAAGGCCGCCAAATTGTACTCCTAAGTTTGTTTGTATTTAATTTATTTCTTTTTTTTCTATATTTTTATTCTGTGGTGTGCAATAAAGAGTTTTATCTATCTATCTATCTATCTACCATCATCTATTGTTAAGTTTCTGGTACATAAATAAATAAATAAATACATAAATACATACAAACTCTGTCGAACACACCATAGGGTTCCATTTTTAACCTGTTGGAATGGAACCCTAAAAAAAGTTCGTGGTGCTAAGAGGCAAGTACATTTTATCGTTTTCTATAAATTGATTATTATGTACATAATCATGTCAATAAATGTACATTACTTTAAAAACCTACAAACTCCTTCTTTGAGCAGTTACTGAACGAAAAGGTTACTTAGATTGTACAGCGGGTGACATACTTAATTAGTATAATATTTTGTTTACTCGTATTTAAAAATAGAGGTTACTGTTTTGAAATGAAGCATACAAATAGGTATATAACGAAGTAACGTTTCATTAAGAAAGGACTTTAACAATTTGTCTCCCAAGGGGATAAAATAGAACCTCACGTGAGCGAAGCTGCGCGTGTTCTCTGTATGGTAGTGGAAATAAAACACAGTTTATAATATCAAATATTCTTCTACTGTACACGACGTTTAAGTTAGACACATAAATAGCTAATTTGCCTACTTAATTATAAAGTTACGAATTAATATCCTTAAATGTAAAATTGTATGGTTTGATTAAATGGTTGACAATACTTGTTCTGGTGGGTACTGGAGATGATCCGATCCATCCCACTTCAAAATTTTCAATAATTTTAGTTATGACAGTCTCCATTTCGAGTTCGGCTATACGTTTACCTGTAGAAAAAAAAATACACTTTATTTAAAAAATTCTCTTTGGCTTTCACTTACGTAAAAAACGACAAGTGTAAAGTAATGAATGATTATTATTTAGGAGGAAACGAAAGACGCGGACAGACGAACAACGCGATTAAAATCTTTCGATTGATGTCTAACTTTCCAATAATTAAGATATCCAAGACTTTTTTGTCCTCCTCGGTCTTTCGACTACGTTTGTGGTTGCGACAGGCATAGCATTGCGGGAAAATACTTTTTTCAGAGCGTTTTTAGAACGTATTACTGCCGACACAAAGAAAAACGTATACATTATACTTTATACAATTATACATCCATTGTAGTTTTGATAAAAAAAAATGGAGCTTGTACAACTGTCGGGAAACTTACATTTCTGAGCGAAGTCAGATCAAAAACCCAAAATACATGACAATATTTAAATTTGAAAGTAATTGTCTTTATGGTTTTTCACCAGGTCATTAAAACTCGCTTAAAACCCATTAAAAATTTTCGTCTACGGTGTACTACTCAGTTTTTCATACAGTTAAAATTTCCACAGCAAGATAACCGAACACGGAAAAATGTCAACAGAAAGGTGATACGATATTTACCTATGCAACTTCTTGACCCAAATCCAAAGGGACCGTATACGAAAGGATGTGCTTGGCCGTAGTGCAATGGGTCAGTTTTATTAACGATCCATCTCTCTGGTATAAACTCCTTCGCACGTGGAAAGTGCTTATCCCACGTGCACAGATATTGATTGGCGAATATCACGAACATCTGGAAAAAATAAATACGGTTATTTCATCATGTAACAGATTTGGAAAAGTAATGATATCAGATTTGCCCAAATCAGATTTCACAACTTTTCCAAAGGTTGGGCCAATCACTGCAATGGAAAGCTTTCTCATTTACCTCGGTTAATTTCTGAAATACTGATCACTGATCAGTATTTCGATCACTAATTTCAACACCACTAACTTGAATGATAGAAAAGGAAATCCAAGTTAACCTAAGTTAACCTTAATGAGGTTGTTAAATGCATCGATTATGGCCTTTTTATGATACGGTCAATATTCGTGCTGAATATTTTCTAATTGATATTTTGATCAGCTTTTTAGATACTGCATTTGGGGGACTCATGCGTTATAATATCAATTCGATTTTAAATGAATTTACGGCAACAGAGATAGAGCATCCCAGATAATTTCAAAAATGGACGAAGTTTGCTTTTGTTCCGACATCCATTTGCAGAATTGGAAAATAATAAACGGCACACATAAATTCAGAAGATAGTACCTATAAATTCTTAAACTAGTATTTTTTATGTTTATGAAATTTTTGGACTTACGTCTTTCGGTATTCTATATCCCATTGCGTTGTATTCTTTAGTTGTTCTTCTAAAGTTTCCACCTATCACAGGTATTAATCTCAAGGACTCTTTGATGCATGCCTTCAGATACGGCTTCTTTTCATCTCCAGACCTGATCTCTTCTCTTAATTTATTTTGTTTTTCTGGGTTTTGAGCGAGATGTAATAACGAAGCTATGCATGTGTTGGCTGTCTGAAAACGACGCATAATATCATAAATAAATGCACAAATAGGTTATTAATTATGTTAGAATCATCGCTCATCTCATCACGAAACTACACACACAGTTCTGTCTAAACACATGTACTATGTATAGAAATTTTTGTCACTCTGCGATGAGGTGAGGTATTTATATTATACTCGTGGACACAGACACGTGAGCTGAAGGGCGCGAATGGGGTCTTACACTACTTTTGAATTTGATAAAAAATATTACTTTATTATAAACTAGGATAAAAATAATAACGTGCAGTGAAAGAAATATTAAAATCCAACGAAGATTTACAAAGTTACAGGCGTTTAAACTTTGGAGTGGGGGGATCTTCTATCCCTTTCTCGCAAAACGAATATTTGTATGAAGCCGCACGAAGCTACTATGGCATTGGTACGGTGTGACGTCACAATGTCATGTTGCTATCTCTGTCTAATCACAAATCTTTAAATGCTTATAACTTTTTTGTTATTTGATCGATTTAATTAGTTCTTTCAGTGCACGTCATTATTTTAATTCTACTTTATAATAAAGTAATAAAAAAATTGGAGTCAAATACCCTATTCAAGTTCCGCAAAGCATAACATATTCATACGTTTCCAAAAATTTTGCTATAGGAATCTTCGGTTACAATCTAAAATTTTTAAGCAACTAAAATTGACGCGAATGAATCAGAGGAAAAATACATACAAAAATAATAATATATTATAGTCTTTATAATTTATACACTTACTGTATCAACAGCAGCAAACAACATATCGCTTGCCATGATTACCGCAACTTTGTAGTCGATTTCAAGTAATTTCACCAAAATTCCTTTTTCATCATTTCTCTCGTTATTTTGTAATTGTGCGATAGCCTTTTCTACGAAAAAGTCATTTAACCTAAAACAACCAATCATTACAATTACAACATTTTCCACGAATATTAACAGAAAAAAAATATTTTAGATATTTCTAAGATATGCGACGTTTTTAACCGACTTCGAAAAAAGGAGGAGGTTCTCAATTCGACAGAATCTTTATTTCTTTTAAATTATAACAATGCATAATATAGTAAGTACTTTTACAGTCATTTTCAACAATATTAAGCGTAAAGTGATATTTAATCAGGTGTTAGACATGTCTCATTAATCCGGTTCGCGGAACTTAATCTTCCCCTTTCTCAATCATTTTTATTGATTTCACTCCTTATTTTTTCATAAATGAGGAGTCGATTCATGAAGAATAAACATAAAACACTAAATATTTGTAATGAAACTCACTTTGTATGTTCATCAAAACACTTCATTGCAGCTTTGAATATTGGCGTTGATAAATACTTCCAAAGGCTTGGCTCGAAGTCCAACTTCTCGACTAGCATGAACACGTAATGGATGGTGTTGATCAATCTGATTGCTGGCGAGTCTTTCGGAAGGTCTGGGTCGAAGCAGTTCAGCCTGGTCCCCAAAGCAACAACACCGATCGCCTCGAGCGCCCAAAGGGTCATCTCTGCATTGAACTTCGCGTTTAACATGTTCTTCTCATTGCGTTTTGACCTTATCCTAAAATATACATGTGAATGTAAACAGAGAACTATTATTATTTTTACACGCAAAGGGGAATGACCAAAGGTGGTATCAAGTTTTGTCATGAACCAAAACCAGAATATTCAAGGAAAATAAAATAATGTTTTCTAAGAACCATTGGCACTAGGAATTTGTTGTTCTTATCCGAAATTTTATTTTGCATACAAAAAGTTGTTACTTTTTTTTTCGATACACGTTTCCTGTCATACAGATTATATTGAGAAGTAGAACTTATTTATTTGCTTACAACATTGGAATCCGGATCTTAATTTAAAAAAAATGTAGGAGTTGTAGGAGAGTATAGACCGTAGTCTATAAAAAATAAGTTTGGATTTGAATCAGAGTCCTTTATGAGAGTTTTACAAACAGCTTTATGATTCTCAAAATCGTAATTTAGTTGGCATCGGTCGAACACTGCAGTGTGCAGTTGATGGGTATAGCGGCATTGATTCTTTAAAAGTTGCGAATTGCGATTTTTGGCCGATGTAATGTTCATCAAGATACGAGTAAAATAGAGCGGAGATGATTTTTTTTTCAACTCATTGACCTTTTCTGTCACATTTGGTTGATGTTTTAATTCATTATTAGAATCAATAGATCCCAGCAAAAACATTTTCATGTAAAATGTTGCCAAGACGAGAACATGTGGCTCACACTATCAAAAAGTTATCAGATCTCATGTAGAGCAAGACTTCTAACTCTACACGCCCTAACTCTATAAATCCTAACTTTATAAACTCTACACTTTAGTCAAAATATATTATGTCTTGGCTGTTTCGGTACCGTCACATGGGCGTAAAGTGAAGAATTTATTCACTGTTCAGTACTTTTCTAATAGAGTTTTGCAAGTGGCATAATGGACCATGCAAAATTCAAGAAATTTCACATTAAAATTAAATGGTATCACCATTGTTATGGGAAAAAACTTCCATTTATTAAAAAAATCCTCTAAAGCAAAGGAACACACTTTTGCAAAGTGTGATGAAGTATTTGAAACCAATGCAGTTAGTAAAACCTAAGTGCAGTTTCTGAGGAGACTCAATACCTATCTAATAAATAATCGTTACTACATAAACTAGGTATTGTATATCAGAAAAGTACAAAGTCAGTGAATAATATTTTTACTTTACACCCATGTGACAGTAACGAAACAGCCAAGACATAATATATTTTGACTAAAGTGTAGAGTTTATAAAGTTAGGATTTATAGAGTTAGGGCGTGTAGAGTTAGAAGTCTTGCTCTACATGAGATCTGATAACTTTTTGATAGTGTGAGCCACATGTTCTCGTCTTGGCAACATTTTACATGAAAATGTTTTTGCTGGGATTTCACTTCTTTTTGTAAGTTGTTTACGTCTATATTTTTTATTTGTTTAATTTCCTTTTCTTTGGTGTATTTCTTGAATATCATTGCAAGGTGGATATTTGTCCGAATCAAGTATCCCCCCCTCTATCATTTAAATGAGGGAACCCTCCTTGGTTCACCTAGATTATTTTTTTCCTTATTTGTAGTTTATTACAAAGAGTCCCTATATCAATTTTGAGACCTCTAGCATCAATATTTGCGGTAATTTCATACAAACTTCCATCCCCTATTTTAAGGGGTTGGGGGGTTAAATTTCCAACTTTTGGAATTTTTTTGTTGGTTGTGTGCTAATACTAGCTTATATACCAAATTTCAGAAATTAAGTTTTTATTATACCTATATACTTATGGGAAACCCCATACGAACTTCCAACCCCCTAATTTTATGGATGTGGGGTGATTAACTAAAAATCCTGAAACACGTATTTAATTGTTTATTACAAAGAGTCCCTATATCAATTTTGAGACCTCTAGCATCAATATTTGCGGTAATTTCATACAAACTTCCATCCCCTATTTTAAGGGGTTGGGGGGTTAAATTTCCAACTTTTGGAATTTTTTCGTTGGTTGTGTGCTAATACTAGCTTATATACCAAATTTCAGAAATTAAGTTTTTATTATACCTGTATACTTATGGGAAACCCCATACGAACTTCCAACCCCCTAATTTTATGGCTGTGGGGTGATTAACTAAAAATCCTGAAACACGTATTTAATTGTTTATTACAAAGAGTCCCTATATCAATTTTGAGACCTCTAGCATCAATATTTGCGGTAATTTCATACAAACTTCTATCCCCTATTTTAAGGGGTTGGGGGGTTAAATTTCCAACTTTTGGAATTTTTTTGTTGGTTGTGTGCTAATACTAGCTTATATACCAAATTTCAGCTTTCTAGGTCTTCAGGAAGTACCTAGGAATTTTGATGATCATCAGTGAGTCAGTCAGTCAGTCAGTCAGTGACGAAATTTAGGTTTTTTAGACGTCAATAAAATCTAAAGTATAAGACCTATAAAATTGAAACTTTATAGGTTTAATAAATTCACTGGCGACATCATTTTCCAAAATTTTGATTATCTGAAATAATTCAGGCCTAAGTTATAAGGGTTTAAAAATACGGCGAAACACTTCGAGAAAAGATAGGTAGTGCCCTCGCGCTTCGCTTGGCTCGTCTTGGCGGGTTATTAGAATCAATAGATCCGTTTAATTAACGATTTGTAAGTGGATTATAAAATAAAACCTGTTAACCATGTCTTCAGCTACTTGATTTAGAGCATCAGTGTATGATCTTATAAGCCTCGGTTGCAATAATATTGGGTTCACTGTAGATCGGAACTTTTTCCACGGCTCACCGTGTCTGAAAATAAACAAACACAGTTATGTATTACAAAGTTATTTGCATTCTTATTTACTTAGTAATAACGAGAGTGATTTACTAGTGTTGCATCATTAAATGAAACACGCGTTGAAAAGAGCCTTCAAGGACCTCAGTTCTTTGTTACTTATATATCTAACCTTTTTTTCGATGGAAAAAGAAGAATGACCAAAGTCGGTACTTATTATGTTTTCTCACGAGGCAATACCAAAGCATTGAAGGAAAATAAAACAATATTTTTTTGCGAATGTAATTTACAAAAAGTTACTTTCTTTTCAGTGTTGTTACTGTCATACAAATTTCATTGAGAAGTACCTACTACAACTTTTTGTCCATTATTTTGGAAGCCGGGTTTGTTTAATCAAATAATAAATCATAGGAGTTAGTGTGGAGACCGTAGTCTATACAAAATTTAGTTTGTATTTGAATCAGCCATGGTCATCGTCCTTTTAATTCAAAACTCTATTCGGCTGCGCCTATTTCACCTATTTGCGTAAAATAACCGAAAATGAATAAGTAACACTAACGAATTCTTAGCATTTTTGTATCTTGTACTAACTCTGCTAATCTCAATGATATATATTATATAATATATAAAAAGCACAATGATATATAATAAATAATTCGTTTGCGTGCTGTTTCGTATCTTTTGTTCTATTTATCAGTGAGTGGCAGTTCGGCACAGATTTAAAACGCAATTTACTATGAACGTAACGTAGGTATCTTGGTGATCTATGGCTAATCTTGAATAGTAAAGTTTTAATATGTATTTTAATTAATGTTAACGAACAAAGGATAACTGCTTTTTATCCTCAGAAAGAAAAGAGCTGTTTGAAGAATATCACGGTTAAATGGAAAACCTTTATCCACGTGTAAGTCTCAGCACAAGCTACTAGTAGATATATAATTGCTACCTAGATCAGAAACCTGCTCTCCGACTCAATTAAAAGTTACGTAATTGCGGTTATAATTTATAACACATTAATAAATACCACATAATATTGATTAACGACTGGTTTGATGTGGTACAAACTGGAAAATGCGGTTTATAATCTTGAATATAACCATGTTTTTTATTTTTAACATAAACGATTATACATACTCGGTAATAAGACCAGTTGTATTCTCCCATGGGTTATTTTCTCTCTTGTAGTAAAACTTTCTAAAATACTCCAACACATCAAAGCCAGGTCGGACTGGAAACTCATTTTCATTCCGAAATATCTGGAATCAGAGTTTGCTATGGTTATAATTATAATATGTTTTCTTTGGAAACGTAGTCCTGTATTAACCAAAGTTTGGTCAGCTGTTATTTGGCTCTAGTATCTAACTTGTCTAAAGTTGCAATAATTTTACTTTTGTAGATAAACTTAAAGGTCAAGAAATTAACAATCAAAAAAACCTCTTCCCTCTTTTGTTTTTCGAAGTCGTTTTAGAGTAAAGCCAATAATACTATTTTTTTTTTTAAATAAAATTGACAATTATTGCATTTGCGGAATGAAATATCACACTACCGCCAGGTTCGGAAAGCAGTTTTTCACTGAGAAGAACTGGCAATAAACTCGCCATTTGCTCTTTCCAAAAATGTCAGTATAGTTTTCATAAATATTGTACGGAAAATTATTACATACTTTTAAGATATCTCATGAGGAGATGGAAGCATTTCCTTATCATTCCAAAAATCCTTTTTATTTAAATATTCTTCAATGGTATAGGTAGTAACCCTAATTCTAAGATGTTCTTTGTGACTTTAAACCTGTTCAAAGGTAAGTTCAAGGGTATAATTATAATTATCATAAAAGTGTCTTCTTTTATACAAGGTGTGGGTTAATTCGCATAGTATTCCCGCAGCTAACCTTTTAACTTGATCCTAGAAACACTATAACGTGATAAGAAGTTCCAATTGTTTTATTTTTTTTTCAATACAGAAAATATTATTTATTTAGAAAAACAAAATTTAGCAACCCTAATTGTGACATCAACAAATCTCATATCATTTTCATTATTCCCAGTTCATTGAACTAGCTGTTTTAAGGGATGTCACTTAAAATTTAAGGTGCAATTTTGAACTCCTATTATAGTTCCCTCAGGATATGAGCTACACTTCTTGTGATACTTTTTCATGCATCTATACATCGTTCCCTAATTTAGGCTTTTGGCTAATTAGAGTAATTAATCTACACGTTGTATAGTAATTAGCGCAAGCTTGCTCTTTTAAGATAATACTTATTATGTACAAATCCCAAGAGCTATATAAAGTGGTAATTAGGTACTTACATTTAACGCAACTTTCGGGTCATAGAGGAAAATGACTGGCGCCATCCCGAGACCTCCTTCGACTCTGACTATGGGTCCATAGTTTTCGTATAAAACCTGCGGCAGTTCAACCTTTTGGTTGTATAGCAGACCTATTGAGTAAAAAAACTTGCTGATTAATCTCGTTTACAAACAACAATACACAGCTATCTTAAAGGCCTGAGCGAATGTCAGGAGTGGAGCACACGTATTGTGTAACTCGGTGCCTATCAAACAATGATCTTCACTGGCATATTTTTGTAATCCATTGAAGGTTTGCTACGATAATGTTATTATTTATATCATAGAAAACCTTCAATGGATAAAAAAATATGCCAGTGCCAATAAAAAGGCGGGGCATACTCTAATTAATAGTTCACATGTGTGTGCACAAATACAGATGCACTCTCACTGTCTCTAATAATCCAATACAATGGCAGCTCTGACACGACCGGAAGAGATTAGGCGCAGGATTGACGGCTTAACGTGCTCTTCGAGGCACGAAACCAATGTCCTATCTATCTATATCTTTCTTTTCTAAACTGAACCAGGCCAGGTCCACTTATCACGTGATCGAGAAAATGCAGGTAGGCGTCTCGACGTACTAATTTCAGATGGCCGCCACGCGCCGAATACTTTGCTCGCGTTAGTTCGGGCGCTGTGTGCGGTCACGCGCTCGGCTGCGTGCGCCCGACGACGAGGTAGCCCTAGTACGTTGAATGCGATAAAGTTACGCGAGAGAAAGAGAAGTTCTTTTTGGAGGCGTGGCCAGCCGCTATCGCGAACTGAATTGCACTTTTTCTTGTATTCCGTGACTGAACTCTAACAGAAAACGGGTTTTCATATTTCATACCTCCTGGTAAAATAAAGTGCAGAATTTGCCCAATGATTGGGAAGGTCGTAGGTCCAGGGATGTCCCTCCATGGCTTAATGCGACTCTCTTCATTTACGTGAGAAGCGGCGGTGTTAATAGAAATTGGTCTGTGAAACGATAAATAATATCAATGTACCCAATGCTATTTACTACCTAAGGTGCATGATTCTTATTAAGGAAGAGATGAAATAGCAATTCAACCCTATATGTAAGAAAATAATTTTCCCTACTGATAGCTCGATAGATGACTTATCAAATGATTAATTTGTTATTTTACGTAATACAAACATTATCTGAGACAATCAACTATCTGGACCAATAATAAACATGTATTAGAAAAATAACATTATCACTAAATTGTAATTTATGACACGCACATACCTAATAGAAAAATATTGATATCTTAATATATATATAAAAATAACACGTCACGTCGTTTGTCCACGATTGAGTCCTTAACTCAACTACTTAACTGATTTTGATAAAATTTGCACATATTGTGCAGTTTGATCTAACTTAAAAGATAGGATAGGAAACTTAAATCTCAATGTATCTATTTCTTATATCCCTTATTACAAAACTACGTTTACCAGGTTACCTACTATTATAATAAAAACGTCACTCTGATTTAAATGTGTGAGCTAGTTTAGACTTATACAAAATTGTTTTTAATTCACCAAATAATCATCTTTATATTAATTAAATAACATTATGTTATTATTTACTGGAAAACATTAATGCTCATAACACAACCATTTTTCAACTGCGGGAATCGAACCCACGATGATGCAGACGGCGCGGCAAGTTAGCTACTGCTAAGCCATTCGGTTGTTAGTTATTATTTAAATAATAATATTAGAAAGATTTTGGTTAATGAAGTTAAATAAAAATAAATTATTCTTTAATTCGAATATTAATCAATAAAACTTTTCGTATATTTGAAAATAAATATACATTTCGTTCAAGATATACAAACTACGAACATACACAACATATTGTATACATACCTTAAATTTGATGTGTAGGTATTTATTAATATAACAAAATTACCTAATTAAGCACTAATAAAATACAATAAAAAGTTATAGCACGTGAAAATAACACCAATTTTTTTTATTTTACTTACATTACATTTTCATTACAGTTTAATAGAAAATGACCTGCATTAAATTCTGTGCAAATATAAATACACTACCGTATAATCTTGGTATTTCCAACCACACGACTTAGCAGTTTTTTATACACGATCATCGCGAGGCGTTTATTCAAAACCAGTGAGAAAAATCATTCATGTAGGTCAAGAACCTACAGAGCAACATAGCCTATTGAATGTAATCTATTCGAATACTCAATGTAGTCACTCGAGTTACGTATAAAAAACGGCCAAGTGCGAGTCAGACTTGTGCACCGAGGGTTTCGTACTACAGAAGAAGTAAAAAGTTAAGGATATTATTTGGTTAACAATCACTTTTTTTAAGTAAAGGTTATACCACAGGTATACTATAAAGTTGTTTTTACTGATCATAATTGTTTTACATTTCTTATTGTCAAACTTCAGAGATATGTAGGGGGCACGGTGTTTTTTCGACATTTGGCCCAATAAATAAAAAAAAATCTTTTTTGCGTAAATAAAAAAAAACGTGTAGGTAAGGAACTAAGAATGCACGTTGCACAGGTAATTTTTAGAATGACACTACTCCACGCGATATTGATATTACATCACTCTGAAATTTTTCGCCCAGACTTCCCCCTTTTTTAAATAAAAATAAGTATAATTACATTTTACTGAAATAATCGAGTGTGACGGACGGACGGAGAAAGTCTCACACATAAGAGTTTTTACAAATTTGGCATGGAACCCTTACAAGACGTCACAATGTACAATATTTTAAATGTGAAAGTTTATGAGTATGTATGTTTGGACGTTTGTATGTTACGCACGCCACAACTACTGAGCAGATTTCGTTAAATATAGAACTCAGATAGCTTATTACCTAAATTAACATACAGGCTACTTTTTGTGCCCGAAAAAACCCACGGAATGTTAAAAAATTGTAATCATAGATTTATAATAGGTCGTCGCTCGCGTTTTAATTCCAATTCATCAATAGATATTGATAAAGTTATAATGGGTGACGTATTATTTATTTATTTATAACCTAATACTAACTTATTTATTTATTTATAACGCAATACTTTTGTTATACGAAATTGTAAACGAATTTAGTTTTGCTAATTTTTATGTCAAAGAGGACATGTATTCTGCTTATTTGTTTTATAATAAAAACAACACTACGCACGCACAAGACGTCGCATTAGTTCAGGAGCACAGTTTTTATTGTCCAGTTAAAGAAAAACACCAGTTAATAAAGAAAGTTCCAAGTTTTCATTCATAATTTTTGGTATTACGGAACTCGACCAATGTTATAAAAAAAGAACAATGGTGCGGGCCCATACATCGCTTTCGCTCACGTTACGCTATTGCAACTATAAATGAAAAAATATTTTTTTGATTGGGCCTGCAAGCCTGAACTCAATGCTAAAAGATTTTTCTTACAAAAAAGTGGAGAAAAATTAATATTTGTTTTCAAAATATTGTATCTGAGTATTATAACAACAACGACCTCCGCCATGAAGCATCCGAGAGCATAGACAATACACTAAATACTCTTTGATAAATACTTTTCACTTGTCCAAGAATTTGTCACTGTTGACAGTTGGTAGCCATGTAGCTGACGGACAGTGTTGCGAGATGCCGGAATTAAAAAACTAGACTGAAAGAAAATTCTAATTGAGTTAATAAATCAATATTGAATTACAAGGGTGTTTCGGAAACGCTAAACAACCAAGACAAAATAATTTATGCTCAAAATAATCGGTTGTAATAGATTACAGTATTATTAAAAAGTGTAGTCTTCTGTCAAATAATCTCAAATCTTCAAGCAGTTTATTTAAGTGAGACTAGCTCACACGGAATAATAATATTCAGATTTACTCCAATGCAGTGGAAAACCCTAAACTAATGTAATCTTTTTATGTAAATAATATATTCGAGTAAAATAAAATGCAAAAAAGGAACAATTGAAATCGATACAGTTATTGTCTTGTATTCTACATTCTGATCTAAGAATTAACGTAGTACCTGAAAGTAAGTTTTTCTTTAGTATCTGTTACAGTCCATCTATAAAGAGTAGAAATTAATAAAAATGGAACTAAAGTTAAAACTGATGCTGGCAACACAACCTTTGTTTACATAGTTCAGGTTCTACAGTCTGTGGTATGGTTGCTCTTAAAGAAACCATAATTTTTTTAGAAAATTAGTTGTTTTTGTAAAAAAAGGGGACAAGCACCATAGTTACCATGAACCGCACAATACGCAGCGGAACGCGAAAAGTTATATATAATGTGTATTTGCGATGTTTGGCCGAATCTCAAGCTGGACAAATTTTATACGACATATCCGATGTTTATAAAAGAGTTTCTGAAATGACAGGTATGTTGAGTGTATTTTGGGTATAACTAATACAAAAGTGAAATAATTTCAGTGATTGTTGCTTTACAAGTCCATTATTTTCCTTTTTTTGCTAATTTCTTAGTATTTTGAGGTTATTTAGTTGTTATGATTTTTTCATAGAATTTGTAGCGCGATCGGATTGATTTGATAGTTTAAGCAAAAATTGTTTTCATTATCATCACCAAACACCCCGTGCTTGCTTTTATTCGTATTAATGTTAAAAACCGGACAAGAGCGAGTCGTACTCGCTCACTAAAGGGGCCCATACAAATTTGTAGGTATAATGTACCTAATACTATAAATAGTTCTAAAATCGAGAATTGTATGAACTTTAAATAAATTTGTTGATTCATGATAAATTTTCAATTTTTTAAGATTGGATGTTTGTTACCGGTTGGAGTAAAAAACCTAGTTAATGTAGTGAAATTATTTTGTATTTCAGGGAAATCGGAAACTACGATAAGAAGAATCGCACAGGAAGGCGTCAAAACTAATGGTGTATTTTCTACGCCCGGCAAAAACCGCAAAGGACGCCCTAAAATACAAATAGATGATTTTGACATTGCGGCTATAAGACAAAAAGTACATTTCTTTTATGCAGTTAGAAAAGAAGTGCCAACTAATAATAATTAAGTAAACTGCAAGCTATTTTAAGAGAAGATATTGGATACAATGGATGCCGGGAACACCTGCGAAAACACTTGTTATCAATAAATTAAACTGCTTTAATTTGAACTTTGGTTTTTATTTAAAGAAAAACTTATTTGAGGAACACATTCCGAACAGAAAAAGCGCGGTAAAAAGAATTGACATTGACACATTATGTTTGACGTTTTTGTTTTAACCACAGACAATAAATAATTTCTATTACAATAGTTATCAATTGGCTTTCGGTATAAGAAATGCCAGTCGAAAAGGTCAGTTCTTATAGAACAACCATTAATTGCCCATAAAAGGGAAAAATATTTGAGAGTTATTTTAGACAATCGCAATTTACCTCCTGAATTGCAAAAAGATATAGTATATTTAGATGAAAGTTGTAGCAGAACGTGGTTGGTGAAGATAAACATCAGATTTTAAGTGGAGAAAATACCAGTTTATTGTCGCTATTTTAGGATCTCAAAATAATATGTCACAGTCAAAAATAAAAACGTATTCCAAACAAACTATCTTTTTAAATTCAAATTTAGCCATATACAAAAAGTTTGTATATCCAACACGCCCCTATAAATTTAAATTTAAAGATATCCAAAAGAAAACTCAGCTGGCCTTAACACCTAAACCATCTAAACACTTATTGTGTTTAACACTAGATAACGGCTTAGTAAGCACATCAGCTAACATGGATGCAGTGGGTACATGTCTCAACTCAATGTCGTTCTTGTCCCTCAAAACCTCCCTCACGTAATGATACCTAATATCAATGTGTTTGCTACGTGCATGAAACACTGGGTCCTGAGCTAAAAATATAGCCCCTTGGTTATCGACATGAACAATCACTCGAGCGTACCTCATGATTCCAAATTCCTTCAATAAGCTATTAAGATATACAGCCTCCTTCATACTCTCCGACAGGCTAACATACTCTGCCTCGCACGTTGAAGTAGCTACGCTACGCTGCTTTCGAGACTGCCACGATATACAGCCACCACCTAAAATAAATGCATAACCAGAATAAGATCGTCTGTCTAATAAACAATTCCCCCAATCAGCATCTGAATAACCCTGCACACATTCACCAGTTCTCTTGTACACGAGACTGTATTGGCTTGTTCCCTTCAGATAACGTAAAACACGTTTCGCTGATTTCCAATCGGATTTTTCAGGATTTTTCACTTTCTGGCTAAGTTTACTTACCGCATTAGCGATATCGGGTCTGGTTGCATTCGCTAAATAATTCAAACAACCTATTAGCTCTCGATAAGGCCATGCCTCACTGCTCTCATCACTGCATTTCTCTTCTTCTTTCCGTTTGGAATTTATCTCCATAGGAGTTGCACATTTATTGCAATTTTCCATGCAAAAACGCTTTAGTAAACTTTCGATGTAATTTTGTTGTGACAAAACAATGACATTGTCTTTTCTTCGAATATCGATGCCTAACATATATTTTGCTAAACCATAGTCTTTCAAATCGAACTCTTTCGACAACTCATTCTTAAACTTCGTAATTAAACCTCTTTCTTGACTTGCGACCAAAATATCGTCGACATAGACTAATACGAATAAATAAATATTCCCATTTTGTTTAAAATATAGACACGGCTCATTCAGACTCTGCTTCATCCCCATATCAGTTAACTTCTTGTTAAGTTTGAGATTCCATTGACGTCCAGCTTGCTTCAAACCATATAATGATTTTCGCAATAAGCATGAATCGCAACCGCTATCCAATTTTACAAGCATGCTCTGCGCGTGCTCTTTGACCATTGGATCTTCTCCCTCTCGATTCATAAGCTTAACTAAACTTTCTCTCAAAAGTTCTGGTATCTCCATGTATATCTCCTCGTCCAGGGATCCATTTAAATAAGCAGTATTAATGTCCAATTGGTGTATCTCCAAATTTAATTCCACTGCGAGAGCCATCAACAATCTAACAGTATCCAGTCTAGCAACAGGTGCAAAGGTTTTCTCGTAGTCGACTCCATACCGCTGGCTAAAACCTTGAGCTACAAGCCTCGCCTTCTTCTTCCAAGACTTGTCAACATTCTGCTTCGTCGTCAAAACATAACGGCAGCCAACGACATTCCTATTTTGTGGTCTTTTGACTATCTCCCATGTACCTTTCTGAACTAGGCTTCTGATTTCAGATAAAATGGCTTCCTCCCATTCAGGTCTATCACTACTCTTTAAAGCATTTTTCAAAGTAATTTCAGCTGAACCTACAAAATCTTCAATTTCATTTTCATCAGCAGAATTGATCGGTTGTGTAACTTCAGTCATTTGATAAATTTTCTTCGGACGGCCTACACTACCTGTGCGTAAAATCCTAGGTCTACCAGGAGCTCTCTTCATCAACCTTTGTTGGTTATCATGATTTATTTCTTCAGACGCTTGTTCAAGTTCTGCAGGTCTTGACGAAGAATCATCTTGATCATCTCCAGGATATGCTTGACATTCACTCCATATTTCTTCATCAGTCTCTACTCGGTCTGTCTCATTCTCGCCCCTATGTTCTTCAGTTATTGGAACATTTTGCCTGGAGAATTCAATTTCAATGAAATCCTTATCTTTGTCTTCCGTGAAGTTCACTGGCCTTGGTTCTTGCTTCGAGATTTCATTTTCGTGAAATTTCACATCTCTCGCAATCATGAATCTTCTTTGCTCTGGAATCCATACTTTGTATCCTTTTGCATTACCCGGGTATCCTACAAAAATACCTGCGATCCCTCTTGCAGCAAACTTATCCTTCTTTGGATCTTTATCCAGAATATGTACCTTGGTTCCAAATCTTCGAAGGTATTCAATCTTCACCGGCTTGTTATGCCACCTCTCATAAGGAATATCACCTTGTAGACTGCTCGTAGGACAACGATTCCTGACATAACATGCTGTATGCACCGCTTCTGCCCAAAAGCCTGAGGAAAGATCTGTACTCAACAGCATACATCTCGCCATTTCCACTAAGGTTCGGTTCATTCGTTCAGCTATCCCATTCTGCTGTGGTGTTCGAGCAACTGTCAGTCTTCGCGTGATGCCTGCTTCCTTTAAGAAATTATCAAATTCAACGTTACAATATTCACCTCCATTGTCACTTTGAAGAAATTTGATCTTCAGTCCCGTCAGGTTTTCAACGTGACTTTTATATGATTTGAAGGCATCTAAGGCTTTATCTTTCGACCTTAGAAAATATACTACACACCAACGAGTACTATCATCAATAAAAGTTATAAAATATTTTGCACCTTCCATTGATTGACATCTCATAGGCCCTACAATATCAGAATGAACTATGTACAACTTTTCAGCGCAAGGCCCATCGGATTTAGAAAAAGGTAACGCGGTCATCTTTCCTTTAGCACAAATATCGCAATCACGTAAGTTTCGTACTTCGGCAACGTCAAATTTAGCACCTAATTTACCTAAAAGCTTGGCAACATCTCTACCGTTCAAATGTCCTAATCTCTCGTGCCAACAACGTACATCAGCATTTGCATCACTTAAATTACAATACTCAGACCTATTTACACAATATAAATTACCCCTACGATATGCTATCAATTTGATTTCACCTGTCCTGCCAAAAATATAAGCTACATCGTGCCTAAATGTAACATCATAACCATCGTTGGTTAATTTGGCTACTGAAATCAAATTCGTCCTTAAATCCGGGACATACAGCGTATCACGTAATTCAAATGAGGTCTCAGAGTGATCGTTACATGCCGATAACCTTACAGTACCCTTACCTTTTATAACAGTACTTACATGCGTAGCTAAAGTTATTTCTCCGCTAGTCATTGCTAAAGTGCCCCCGAACTTACTTGCATCATTACAAAGGTGAGACGTGCACCCACTGTCCAAAATCCATTCGTACTTTTGAACATTAACAGCATTAGAAACTTCTAGATCTGAAACATTAAAAGTAGTTAGAGTTTGATCTACACAATGTGTCTCTTCAGCCTTCAGGGCATTTCCACCTACTTTTCTTTTACAATCAGATGCTTTGTGTCCAGGTTCGTGACATTTAAAGCATTTATACTTAAAACCTTCATTCTTTTCCGTTTCTTCAGCCTTAGTACTCTTTTTAGCGCCTCTCTTTCCTTTCTTGAAGTTTTTATTTACGTTTGTATACATAACGCCTTCATACTGAATTTTATTCACTTCTCTCGACTCGTACTCTTCCAATATTTTAATTTTTAATGCCTCTGGTTTCGGCAACTCGTCTCTCGACTCAATAGCACATCTAAAGCTTTCGAAATTTCCGGGTAAACTGTACAACAACATTATAGACAGCAAATCATCGTTGATCTGTATACCCATATCTCCTAGCTTATCAACAGCATCGAAAAAGGTATTCAAATGTTCGTGAACATTTCCTGTTTCCGCCATCTTGTGCAATATCAACCGTTTTAAAAGTGTCGCTTTCTTAGCAGGCCCTTTCGAAGCATAAATTGACTTCAGCTTCAGCCATACTTCTCTCGAGGTATTACAGCTCCTAATATGTCTTAGTTCGCTTCCACTCATCGATAAAATAATGTCCGCTTTAGCTTTTTCGTCCTCTACTTCCCATTTTTCAGCCTCTACAACTTCAGTTGGTTTCAGTACTTTACCATTTACGTACTTCCAACCATCATTTTTGGTTAAAATAGCTTGTACCTGTATTTTCCAGCTATCGTAGTTGTCCTTATTCAAGGGCTCGATTCGCATCATGTTGCTCGTCATCGCACCTCGATACTCGTTCAGCTACTCCGTCTCTTATCGACTTTAAAATCAAATTTTATCCTCTACATACGATTACTTCTCTCGTATCGTATCTGGGCCCATAACCAATGTAGCAGAACGTGGTTGGTGAAGATAAACATCAGATTTTAAGTGGAGAAAATACCAGTTTATTGTCGCTATTTTAGGATCTCAAAATAATATGTCACAGTCAAAAATAAAAACGTATTCCAAACAAACTATCTTTTTAAATTCAAATTTAGCCATATACAAAAAGTTTGTATATCCAACAAAAGTTACATCCACTCTACATACAAATTGAAAAAATGTTGGCAGTCTAAAGATATAAAGGGCGTACTAACTGACGTTTCAAAAGGTAAAAGGTGGATTATTGTGCACGCTGGGAGTAAGAAGGGATTTATTCCTAATGCTTTATTATGTACTAATAAAAATAATTCAATTTTTTTTTCAAATTATAATATATTATGATGTTTTGTTAATTGTTGTGTTTTTCTGCAATAAAGCTTATAACATTACACTGAAGTGTTCAAGGTTGTTTTAAGGTGTGTGGTTTATTTTTCTACCGTAACTTCAAATCACCTAAACCAATTCTGGTATACGTGCTACAATAAAATACGTGTACGTGGTACAACTAATCATTCTCTAGTTAGTTCCATATTCCACAAAGGCAAATATTTTTTTAATATTTAATTAGACTGATTTTATATACCTCCATTTTTATGACTCATGATAGTTAAAAAAAGTATTTTCAAAATAATTATATGCAAAATTTTAAGTTATTCATTTCATAAAAGCACAAGGTATATCAAAAAATATATCAAGTATCAAGCCGTTTGTCGTCGCAGTAAGTGGATTTGCCAAGTGTTACCATATAAGCGACACTAGCGACCTCAATCATTTTCTACTCTTTTTAGACCGACTGTACATGTTGTTCTCGTACAAAGTGGACCGATCGTCAAAAGGATGGAGTATAAAAGTGGAAAAGTTTGTCATCCGGCAACACTAGCTGTCAGGAGTGTGGAAACGGAACCTATCAGTAATCAATTGAATTTCTTTAAATATTTTATTTTTTGACCCGTCCTTTACAATAACTGGTGATACCTTGAAAAAATTCAGTTATTTACTGGAATCGTCTTGTAATAAATGTTACATCTAGACGCTAAACTTTATTTGTGTACATTTCTGCCACTGTTCTTTGATCAAAATTGATTATTATTTCGTTTTAAAGAAGTATTTCCGAACCAAATATGGCCAGGAGCATAGATTATTACTATAATATGAATCCGAACAACACCACAACATGATCGAAATATGCACGAATTACAAATGATTTGGTATTTTTAATGAATGGAGACATCTTAGTAAACAGGACTCTTAAAATGTTGGTGAAAACGAGCATGAGAGTACCAAGCCCTAAATCTGTTTTAAGAATAAAATTAATGGCCATTCATCATACGTATATGACGGCAGTTTTAAATGATAATGCGAATTTATATGATACAATCGAGTGGAAAAATACTATGCGCTAGTGATTAGGTCTCACGGGTAAGTTTCCACTCACCGAATGAATGTTTATTTTTGAACAATGTATATATAATCAGATTTTTAAGTACCTACGAGTAGGTACGTACTTAGGTATCAAGTAAAATTATTAAAGAACGACTACATATTCATTAAAAAAAAAAGAAAGAAATTATTGAATTCTCATAATCAAAGACATAAAGATTAAATTTTTGATAGCCATAATTTAATTTTAATTTAATTCTATTTCCTATTTTTTAAGTAGTTATAGAATCTAAATGAAATATTTGCATTGTGCGAACATCTTTACAACTAAAGTATAATATAAATATTTTTAATAATAACATTCCTAGACAGTACCACTTTAAGGTTACAAAGTCACAGCAAGCAGTCAACAGCTCTGTAGGTGGTATTTAAACTTTATTTTGGTTTAATTAAAACTCATAAAATTATTACAAATATGGACAGTGCAAAGTGTAATAATTATTGATCATGATTACATTTTGCCCATTTATGGTTAAACTTTGTTGTAATTAATTAATTAATTATTAATTATTATAATTTATAACGTATAATTTGAACATTCGTATTTGCTAACGTTTACACTATAAAGCTTTTTTAAATCTTCATTAGCCTGATTTAAATAATTAAGTGTAAACTTAACTAACATTATACCTGTTATATTACACTGAATTCAGCAGTATGACGCATTTGTCCCTGTTTTTCAAGTCAATGTGTGTTTATAATTGCTAATTGCCTACGCAACTTCTCACTGAATCCAAAGCACAAGCGTTGTAGTGTAGGTATTTAAGCAAATGAAATTAAACGTTGGACGCTCCCAGAGTAGGTAAAGAGTGGCTTGATTCTTGTCACGAATCAGTTGAAATGTCATATTTTGTAAATTACCTCGGGTCTGGTCTGGTAGAATTTTTTAAAAATCGACCCCAATGGGTTAATGGGCGAAATGAGGCGTCCGTAGGTCTTTAATTAAAAGAAGCCTAATTTTTCATAGTTGCAACTTTATTTTATATTTTTGAAAATGAAGTTATAAGGTCCAATCAAATAGTTAATAGATGTTGCTCGAGTAGTCAAGGGGGGTCCAAACCACTCTATGTCAAAACTTTCTATGAACGTAGCAAGAAACGTCTCCATTTCAAGTTCAGCAATTCGTCGACCTGTTGAAAACAACTACTTATGAAATATCATTTTGGTAGTATTTTTACGAGGCGCAAACCGATTTTACAAGCGTTTGTATTTTAAGCTGTGTTATGTTGTTAATTGTGTTTATTGTCTGGTGGGAGGCTTCGGCCGTCGCTAGTTACCACCCTACCAGCAAAGACGTACCGCCAAGCGATTAGCGTTCCGGTGCGATGCTGTGTAGAAACCGTTGGGTGACTTTAGTAATCCTTCCAAGTTAGTACGTTAACATCTTCGGCTGCATCAGCCTTACCATCAGGTGAGATCGCAGTCAAGTACTATGTGTATAGTGTAAAAGAAAGGTTGTACGAGTATAATACTTGTGCGGGTGAAATCCTGCAACTCAATTTTGAAGCAAATATCTTCAACCGATTGGCCTGAAATATTGTATACCTAGGTAGATATAAAATATTAGGTACAACGTGTAGGAACCTATCAAGGTACCTACATGTTGTAACTAATAATATTTTCGGTAGTTTAGTTTCGGTGACACTGTCCGACATCATTCTAAATCCAATATGGCGGAGCAAACAATATGGCGGACTTTTTGGTTTTATTGGTACTAAATGTGCATCTGAATCAAGTGTGGTTATTGGTTTCTAAGTAAGTAACAAAAATGCTTCCGCATTAGCCAGTAAATACATACGAAAGTGTACCTAATGAAAAACAATTGAAAGTATACGTTCTGCTATTTTGGACCGGAAAGTCTACTAACCGATGCAGCTTCGCACGCCAAAGCCGAACGGGGTATAAACAAAGGGATGTGTATGTCCATAGTACAAGGGATCACTTTTATCGACTATCCACCTCTCTGGGATGAACTCGCGAGCACGCGGGAAATTCTCCTCCATCGAGCACATGTACTGATTAGCAACTACGACGAACATCTGCAACAGTTGAATAATTAAAAATCACTTAAGAGTTCTGCGATCTACGATGTCTCCATTCATTCAAAATACCAAATCATTTGTAATTCGTCCATATTTTGATCATGTTGTGGTGGTATTCGGGTTCATATAGCAATAATCTATGCTCATGGCCTGCATATTTGGTTCGGAAATACTTCTTTAAAACGAAATGGTAATCAATTTTGATCAAACATGTCATCTTTGACATAAAAATAAGCAAAACTAAATTCGTTTACAATTTCGTTTAACAAAAGAATTTCGGAAGCAGATATGGCCAGGAGCATAGAATATTACTATATGAACCCGAATAACACCACAACATGATCGAAATTTGCACGAATTACTTATGATTTTGGTATTACGAATGTTTGGGAGACATCGTGGGTAAGCGGACTCTTAACTCCTTTAAACTATTTTTTAATATGTATCGGACTCATAGCACGATAAAAAGGTTAAATTTAAGTGCCTACAACCTACCTAATAGAATAAATAGGCAGTGGTCACTGCAAAACTGCAGTGTAGTGAGGCGCAACGTCGAAGCCAGTGATTGCATAGTCCTAGGCCGACTTTGTCGAAATTGAAAAACCATTTTATTATGGTAGAGAACGCCCGTCGCTATTTGGGTTTTCACAAATCCCGCAGGATATTTCCAGGATAAAATGTAGCCCACGTTTTAATCTATCTTCATTTAAGTAAACAGCCAAATCAGACATAGTAAAAACAGATACACACTTACAGAATATAAACATTCGCTTTTATAATGTAGGAACAAAAGTTCTAAATTTGAGGACTATTCGTTTACTGAATTAAGTTAATAAGCATTGTCAGTCACTTAGCGGCGCGTATCGTGTTACTTTATAGATATTTCAATCAAAGATTCCTATTTCCTTCTAAAGATTCCCCTTTCCTCCGATCTAAGATTTCCTAGGAATCGCTAGATGAGCCCTAAGCCTACATTGCGCACATCGAAAACGTCCACTAACATGCTGAGTGAGTGCTCTCAGCATGCTGTAGTGTAAGTGTAAGATGACAACGTGTCGCACACAAGACAAAAGAGTGGACGTTTTTGGGGGGCCTGTGAACTAAAATGTCTCCATTCATTCAAAATAACAAATCATTAGTAATTCGTGCATATTTGGATCATGTTGTGGTGTTATTCGGATTCATATAGTAATAATCTATGCTCCTGGCCATATTTGGTTCGGAAATACTTCTTTAAAACGAAATAATAATCAATTTTGATCAAAATTTTTATAACTTTGGTCGAGTTCCGTAATACCAAAAATTATGAATGAAAACTTGTAACTTTCTTTATTAACTGGTGTTTTTCTTTAGCTGGACAATAAAAACTGTGCTCCTGAACTAATGCGACGTGAGATAGTGTTGTTTTTATTACAAAACAAATAAGTAGAAAAAATGTCCTCTTTGACATAAAAATAAGCCAAACTAAATTCGATTAAATTTTCGTTTAACAAAAGTCTTTCGGAACCAAATATGGCCCGGAGCATAGATTATTACTATATGAACCCAAATAACACCACAACATGATCGAAAATTGCACAAATTATAAATGATTTTGGTATTACGTTTGTATGGGAGACACCGTGGGTCAGCAGACTCTTAAGGCTCATTTAAACCCTTGATTTCAATCCGATTCGTATACAGTTTGATAGAGCGGGGCGCGTCATCGTGATTTGAAATATATATACATACACTTTAGCCCTCGAGTGATGAGATCGTACTACAAGAAAAAGATAAATAAGAAAAAGATAAATTTTAAAGGGGCCTGCTGACGAGCTCAGTTTCAAGTTAGTTTCATAAACTTTGCTACTTCACTGTTTATAAAGATTAATTTGAACATAACATATTTCGTAGCAAACTTTAAGTGAACATAGTATTTCTCTGATGCTGCTTGAAAGTCTGAGTAGCGAAGCTTCAAACTTTTTATTCAAATAGATAACTTAGTTCTCTGAATTACTCGTAGTAGCTAGAAAGAGCTGTACTTAAAAAAGATTTTTTTAAATAATGAATGCGAGTAATCCTTCATATTATTTTTTTATGAAAATCGAATTTTATGTATTATTATAAAAGTATATCTCACGTCCTTTGGTATTTTGTATCCCATCACATTATATTCTTTTGTGGTTTGTCGAAAGTTTCCACCCACTACGGGTAGCAATCTCATGGTTTCTTTAATACAGGCTCTAAGATATGGTTGTTTATCTTGCTTCAACCTTATTTCCTGCCTCAGTCGTTCCTGCTTTTCCGGATTCTTTGCGAGAAGAAACAGAGCTCCAATAATGGTATTGGCAGTCTGAAAGGACAATACTCGTAACAACTTATATTTTATTTTATGACAGCAAAGATGGTACGCTGCTGAATTTAAACGAGGTCTCGAGTTTGATTTCTAACTCGATTCTCAATTGCCTCGATTCTGATCTTATCCGGAAATATCTGGCCAGATATCACGTTAAAAGGCAAACAATTTTCCAATATCAATACACTACAACATAATACGAACATAGATCATAATATCTTAATATATATAAATCTCGTGTCACAATGTTTGTCCTCAATGGACTCCTAAACCACTTAACCGATTATAATAAAATTCGCACACCATGTGCAGTTCGATCCAACTTGAGAGATAGGATAGTTTAAATCTCAATTTATCTATTTTTATATCCCTAAGTAATGGCAAAACAACGTTTGCCGAGTCAGCTAGTTAATATATGTAATTTTGCACAATTTAAAAAATCCCTGACATAGAATTTCCATAAAAATGTTATTTACCGTGTCAACTCCAGCGAACAGCATTTCGTTTGCCATTATCACTGGGGTTTTTTTAATCAATTTCAAGTAATTTTTCCAGGATCCCTTTCTCTTCGTTTACTTTATAAAGACAATCACTTACACAATACAATCACATATTTAAATGTCATGTATTTTGATTTGAGTCTTTAATCTAAAATTGCTATTGAAGCAGAAACACAGTTGGATGAAATTTTCCCGATGGAAAGTTCTCCCAAAAGTTGCTCCAAATCTCAATTTTTCTCATTTTTACCGAAAACTCAATGCAATGGATATAATTGTAAATTTTGTTTTATATGTCGGCAATAATAATATCCAAAAATGCTCTGAACGTATTTTTGATTACTGCCTTCTTGCCCAACGCTGCTTGCACGCTGCTGGCTTGCACCCACCAACGTAAGAGTTAGAACATTAAGTAACTATATAAAATAAATTCAGTAACTCTCTTACTTCACTTGATCGCCATAATACTGCATCGCTTTTTTAAAAGTCGGCGTTGCGATGTATCTCCAAAGACTCGGTTGAAAGTCTAACTCTTCAGACACAGTTAAAACTTCTCGCACAGCTTGTATAAGTTTTCTCGCCGGGGAATCCTTTGGCAGGTTTGGATCGAAACAGTTGAGACGATCGCCCAGAGCGACAACGCCGATCGCTTCTAATGCCCATAAATTTATTTCTACGTCAAATTTTCCTTCTAACATACATTTTTCGTTAAGTTTTGATTTTACCCTGAAAAAAAAACATATTTTATTTGATTTTTTAATTGTTTTTATTCTTGGAAATTAAATTAATCTTGTTCCGCCTTTTCCCAGGTCATGTGGGGGTCCTCTTCTTCAATTCCTTTTTTATCAGTCGTCTATAATTCACACTTCTCTTACATACATTTCGTCTTTCACGGAATCCATTCAGCTGATCGTTGGTCTTCTTTTCTAACCTTCCTACCTTTTCTAACCTTCTTTTAATCAATAAACTGAAATTCATTATTATTGTTATGATTAGGTAAAATGTTTCTTGTAGCAAACCTCAGAACCTTTTAACCATATCACTTGCCACTTCTGTCAGAGTATCAGAGTATAGTTTAATAGTTTTTGGCTGTAACAGTACATGATTCACCGTGGTCCGAAATTTTCTCCATGTCTCACCGTGCCTGCGAAATTAAAATATTATAATTAAACGTTTTGGCCATTGCAAACTCGATTAAATTTTATAGTGAAGCATTCTTCTGACGGGTGTCTTTGCCTTTACAAATCATTAACTTACTCAGTCAGCAAACCTGTACATTCCTCGGGATTATCGTTTTCTTTCCTATTGTAATGTTTCCTAAAATATTCAAGTGACTGAAATCCAGGCCTTAATGGCATCCAATTTTCGTTACGAAATATCTATAAGTAAAACAAAATGTGTTTCAATTTATTTTATTCTAGTACTAGCTGTTGCCCGCGGCTCCGCCTGCGTGAATTACGTTTTTAGACATATACCGTGGATATCCTTGATTTTTCGCGGGATTCTGGTGTGATGTTATACAGAAACCTGTTCTTACTTCGCACGAGTTACCTTGTGGTGATTTTGAAAACTCCTTTTTCTTACCTAATCATAATATAAAGTTTCATTAATACGTAGTTGAAAGATCAAAAGGACGATTTTAACTGTCGATATTTCGATACATTGGCACAAGTCGTGGTCACGTAGTGATTTTTATTCTGAAACCACGAAATATGTCAAAAATCATAAAATCATGTGAAAATTTGTACTGGTGGTAGAGCTCTTCTTTCAGGGTTCGGCCGGGTAGGTACCACTGGGATAAAATATTCTACTAACAATATTCCCCAGCCCAACTTAAGAGTCATTTAAAAAAACCTTTGCTTCATCTCAATACAATCCAAAATATCCGAATGGGCAATGGTTATATATTTCTTTACGTATAAAAAGACTTATGACAGTCAGTCGGTTAGGATCGATAAGACCTTTAAGAGTTAAAAATATTTGTGAACCATCATTATACCCTTTCCATATTGCGGATGATAAAAAAAGACGCGGCACTCCGGGAACGTCGACAGAAGTGAAAACTTTAATCTGTTCATGAATTAACAGTGCCATCTCAATATAAAGTCATGAAACAGTAAATAACATGACAGTTAATTATTATTTAAAAAAATTCGGTAGTACCTATCTCAGAGTTAATGTAAAACTCTGAGATAGGTACTACCGAATTTTTTTCAAGTCAAGTTCCACATAATTTGTAGAGATGGGCGATACTGTATAACGTGGTGATAAATTCATGATTTTTGTTCACCCTCAAAGTGAAAAATCTTAAACCATACAAAATCTTCTGCTTAGCCTATTTATTTACGGCTGTAAGGGTAGTCCCGTCTAACTTTAGCTCTACGTTTTCTTTAGCCCTAGGTTATTTGTCCATTCCGAGTTTCAAGTCACCTACTTGAACTTATCGCTAAAGGTTCTGATGCCTGTAATTTATGAACTACAAAAGTGATGATGATAAAATTTGTATGTAATAATCTTTAAAGAACCTCCTTTCTAAAAAAGAAAGAATGAATGAAATCAGACAACGCGTTGAATTATAACTAAATACACATTTCGACTTTGATGCCGTCTTCCAGGGAAACCATGATGAATTTCGGGACAAAAAGTATCCTATGTCCTACCTCGGGGTATGAACTATAATCATGTCAAGTTTCATTTAAATCCATCCAGCGGATTAGCCGTGATGCGCGGTCGTGAAACAGACAGACAGACAGACAGACAGACAGACAGACAGACAGACAGACAGACAGAAGGCAGACAGACAGACAGACAGGCAGACAGACAGACAGACAGACAGACAAAAATTAAACAAATTACAGTTTTGGCTTCAGTATCGACTAAATAGTGTTCTCCAACAAAAATTTTCAAAATATCTTCAATGTACAGAATTCGACCCTTTACAGTTTTATTATAAGTATAGATAGATATAATCGCAATATTACACTAGAAAAAGTTATATGTATCTACACCTTTTGGAAGTAGTAAAGCCATACTTACATTAAAAGCAGCTTCAGGTTCATAAAGAAAAGTCATTGGAGGTGATCCAAAAGATCCTCCAAATCGGACGATTGGACCATAGGTTTTATACATTATCTCAGGCCATTTTTCCTTCTTTGAATAAAAAATGCCTAAAACCATAAATTTAACTACATATTGACGATAGTGACACTTGGAGACTTAGGCAAACAGCGCATTATTGTAATTTTTAAACTTGAGTTAGATCCACTTGCGCGAAACGGGAGTTAAATATTTACATTTTGAACCCTAGACGTTAACGTCTCTCATTGGACAATTTTGACAACTTACTCTGGGTTAGCGTGTTAACTCTGAGTTAATACACTAGCTCAGGCCGACGCAAGTGGCCTTAACGTTTATCATTAGACATTGTAACAATTTAACCAAGATTTACTACGTTACTCGCAGTTAATTATGCTAACCCAGGTTGACCAAAGTGAGTCTTAGGTTAGTTTTAATGAACGTATATTACATACATTAGTACATTAGTATGTGTGTGGCAAAGCCTTTGAGTAGTATGTCTGGCATACTTTCATCCTCTATTTAAGTTGACTTCGTATAAATAAATTATTAATGTAGCAAAGAACAACACTTAATTATTTATTATTTAAAATAAAAGGGCAGAATAAATGATTACACTCGTAAAGCATTTTACCTCCGGGAAGGAAATTAAAAAGCTGACCAACTACAGGTAGGGTTGGTGGTCCGGGTATCTCATGCCATGACTTCAACTGACTGTTGTCGGAGTCCTTCGAATTTGTGACATTTGTTTTTGTTGTTATTGATCTGAAAATAAATATATATATTTTTTTGTTATATGGGGCCTTACACTTAGTTACTATTCGTACTCGAATAAGCTTTGTTTCTTATAGAAAATAAATAATTGTAAAAAAAAATACAACAAAATATCAAAAAAAATACCTCACTCCATCATAGTACAATCGCTTCTTTATAACTCCTGAGAATCTTATTCTTCCCAATTACTTTTTTTAAATTATAGATAGGCTTGCGCTTGACTAGATCATATCTGATGGACAGAAACGATGAGGTCTAGGATGGAGCACGCTTGCCTAGAAAATGCCTATTCACTCCTCTCTTGAAGGCACCCAGGTTGTACTTGGCTGGGAACACAGAAGCTGGAAGGGTGTTCCACACCTTAGCGGTACGTGTCAGAAACGTGGAAAAAAATCGTTTCGTTCGAGCTTGCCACAACCAATAAGGACACAACAATCAACCACATAAGGATGCCACTTCTCCCGGCGTCTTGCGGTTCTATGGTAGAAAGGTGAAGGAGGTACTAGATTGTGGAGTTCTTGAGCACACTCTCCAAAGTATACATAATCATAGAATTCTAGTAATCAAATAACGATATACTCATACATATAATTTTACTGTTAGACACACATGATTTACACACAGATACACTTATTTTATCACTGGCCAAACCATATTCACATTTTTTGTTTGATATTAGGAAGATGATATTCATTTTTATTCACATTAGCGATAAAAATACTCTATATATAATCCCATTTTAATGAACTGTGTGATGTGTGCAAAAACCGCGCCTCTACGGAACTATTTGATTTCAAGGAGACTGTACAAATTATTGTTATGTACGTGTTTAGGTATGCTAGGGCTGTATCAAATATTTTTAAATAGAAAAACTCAAGTTTACGATGTATAATTAGCCCACTATTAGCGAAAAACTAAAAATAAAATTTGAATTTTCACGCCCGGGTGGTACCCAACCTCCTTAACCTGATGTTACGTGATACTCCTGCCTTCTGATGCTGTACATTTGAGATGGCGTACCACTACCTCTGAAAGCACTAATAGTGCAGTACTGTTTTGACGTGTTCATACGATGGTTAAAAAATATTAAAACAGTGCGCAGGAACGACGTTTTACCTTATTACTTAAAAACTAAGCCAGTTCGGCCAAAAAATCCGTTTCGGAGTCTTTTGGATATTATAATTACCGACACATTAAAACAATAACAAAACTTACATTAATTGTAGTTTCCAATGAAAATTAGAAAAAATGAGATTTCGTATCAATTTTTGGGAAATTTTTTTATCTAATCGTGTTTGTGCTTCTCAGCGAATTGAGTAGAATTGGGTCTTTAAGTGATTCCTGTCCAAAATACATGACGTTTAAAAGTTCATTAAAGTCTTTATAGCTTTTAAACTTTATGTTACTAAAAATCACTCAAAATGACCGTTTACGCAGCTAAAAAGAGTTCTTATTGAAAAAAAAAATTTATTATTTCGTTTACCTACTTATTTTTCTAAAATCTTCTTCATGCATGCTGTTTTATGTAGAAGATAAACAAAAAGCAGTAGTAAAATAACTTTTCACGTGCTAAACACACTTAGAAGTCAATTACCTGAGCTAATCTATTTAAAATTCTATTATGCTTTATAATTTTGTACACGAGTGATAACCCTAACACATTCCATATCTAGCTACTTCTGTGATTGGCCTTGAAGTCTGGAATTAGATTACGATGCATTGATACGTAACTTAGTAATCTATGAAATGCAATGAAACTTGATATAATAAAGGATGTTTTATTGAATAGTAGCGACTAAAAGATGTTTAATAATTTTAACACTGTGATAAAGAAAAGTGTATTTGGACTCCTGTAATTATTGTGTTAGCAAATAAATCAAACGACGTGAAACAACCTATTTTTTAGGGTTCCATACCAAAATGGTAAAAATGGAACCCTTATGGTGAGACTTTCTCCGTCCGTCCGTCCGTCCGTCCGTCCATCTGTCACACTCGATTATTTCAGTAACTATTCCAGCTATCGACTTGAAATTTAGAATAGTTATGGGTAATAATGACCCGACGTCATAACAATCGTAAAAATTTGAAAATTGTTTTTATTTTTATTTAAAAAGGGGAGAAAACCGGGTCGACAAATTTTCAAAATGAGATAACAATATTGAGTGGGGTATCATATGAAAGGGCGTTACTTGTGTATTCTAAAACTAATTTTTATTTATTTTTATGCTTGATAGTTTTTGATTTATTGGGCAAACTGTCGAAAAAAATACCGTTCCCCCCCTTATCTCCGAAGTTTACCAATCGAAAAATCTAAAGTCATTATGATCAATAGAAGTTAACGTATATTTTACAGGAAAAATAAAATCAAGTCGCTGACTAATATACTTTTTTTGATAATAACAGTAATCCGCCAAAAACAAAGTTACGTTTGCGGTTTGCCAACAAAAGTACCTACATGTAAATTATACTCGTAAATTCATGAACAAACGTGGTTCTTTCAATGTTTTACTTATTTTATGGTATGGAACCCTCGGTGCGCGAGTCCGACTCGCACTTGGCCGGTTTTTTATTTATTACACTTTATTTATTATAAAACTTATCACGTGACTCATCGCTGACAAGTTCTGTCAAACTCATACTTTTACGATCGACGACGTTCGATTTGCAGTAAAATAAAAATAGAATTAAAATAAAATAACATGGCATGGTTTGGTCTCTGCCATTCCTGTAAAATACTAAAAGCTGTATTAGTACTGTACTAGGGTAGCTGGAAGAAATCTATTCTTTATAGAGATAAGCTATCCTATGCATTAATTTTTCTTTTAGTCTTTTTTCTCATGGATGTTGGTTTATGAATAATAAAAATAAATAAAATAGGAAAGTAGGTACTGCATACTACAGTGGAATGTCGCACGAACTCCGTAGTTTGAGTTAATGATGTATACTCAACAACTGAAATTGAACGACATTGGAAGTAAATAACGATCTCGATGCGCTCAATGCTTAACTCCAACGGATGTGCACTATTTGCTGTGCCATTGTGATGTTCGATCGAGGACATGATGTATATTTAAAGGTCAGAACTAGAATAGAGCATTTTTGTCGGTATGTTTTCTCAAGCAGTGATAGCTCAGTGGTTCTGACCTCTGCCTCTCAGAAGGAGGGTTCGAATCCTGATGGGCATCTCTGACTTTTTCGAGTTATGTGCGTTTTTAGGAAACTAAATTTCACTTGCTTGACGGTGAAGGAAAACATCGTGAGGAAAAATTCATGCCTGAGATTTTAAAAAAATTGTTCTCGAAGGTGTGTGAAGCCCGCCAACCCGCACTTGGCCAGCGTGGTTGGCTATAGCCAAACCCCTCTCAGTCTGAGAGGAGACCCGTGCCCAGTAGTGGGACGTAAAAAGGGGTTGAGATACATGTTTTCTGCACGCATAGTCCCAAATTCAATTCCAGGATCTAGCTGACCCGGCAAACGTTGTTTTGCCATGTAAATTATAACTTACTACTTAGTAAGTTATAATTTACATGGCAAAACAACGTTTGCCGGGTTTACACCTTATTAATAGCCCTTAAGGGCTATTAATAAGGTGCAAATAGACTTCAACAAACGGATATCCAAAGTGCAACTATTATTGCAATGCCAGATTGTTCCATACAGGGGGGAGCAGTTTTAAATATTTCAAAAGCTATGCAATTTAGCGCAAAAGTGTCAAGCATAAAAGTAATCTACGATAAATTGCAAACAACAATGTTCCAGAGTTACCATACGGATAATATCGACCTAAATGATCATAAGGATACACGATGTAATTTTTTTTCTTGTACAGCGGGCTCCATTCATGCTCCATGTACATTATTTCAGGTACTTCCGTGTAACGCCGTGTATATAAGAAGATTATATTTTAATCCAAGCCGATGATAAACACAGAGGCTTCTTTTTATCCCGTAAATAGCCACGCTTTCCGCGGGAAGAGGGATTTTGAAAAAAAAATAACCTAAATTCTTTATGTAATAAGCTTGAGAAAAGAAGCGGCAACAGACATACTTTTTATTCCGGGATTTGTGAAAAACAGAAATTCACACGAGCAGAGCCACGCTTCAAGCATAAATATTTTGTCGCAATAGATGCAGGCATGAGGCACTTGCAAGTCACTCTAACTAAGTTCCGAGCAGTTCACGAGAGGGAACCAGAACATCCTAACTTTCTCGTAACTTCAGATCCATTTACCGTTTGGCAATAGTCCATGACAAACACATAGACACTAGTAGGTACCTAAAAAGCAATACACTCGATACACATAACCTTAATTCTAAGACTTCTAAGACAGAAAAAACTATCGACTTATTTAATAGTCAATAGATTATAGAATACAATGCAACTGCTGATTGAACATTCACTCGGACTTGGCCGTCAAGGTAGCACTTATGAATCCAATAGTTCTCTTACAATGTTTGTTTTGATATTAAAAGTATGTTTCTTCTTGATAATTTCTAATGTACTTGATAATTTCTATGTATGAGCTAAGATCCTGCGATATAGGTGTCTTGGCGAATGGCGGATGAAATAGCCTCTTATGATACGGTCGTCAAAGATACAATAGATTACGTCGTGAGCGGGCCTTTCAAAGCGAAGACTTATGATGAGTGAGTAATAAGTGTTCTGTGATGCATAAGGTTTCCGTAATCAATGATTAATACATCATATACCTACGTATCTACTATCACACTAGCTAGGCGTATCACACATGTAATACAAAGCACAATATTCATCAGCATTCAGATTTTAATGGAGCGCTAAATATGAATAATTTTTTAGTGAAATGTAAATAGCCCTACCTATTCGCTTTGGCTGTTGACGGCTTAAGGTTTTCCTGAGACCCCCAGCTATAACTGTTAGCTTAAAATATAAAATTGTTATTATATACATTACTAGCTTTTGTCCGCGGCTCCGCCCGCGTTATATTCGATTTTTCAAATATCCTGAAAAAACCTGAGTTTCATTATTGACCTTTATACCCTATTTAACTTTCGAAAACTTTTGAAACAATTTGAGCCAAATCGTTTCAGTAGTTAAGTTTTTCTCCCGCGTGAAATTTGTTTTTTTCACATATCCCGCAGAAACCATGGATTTTTTCGAGATAAAAAGGAGCTTATGTATTAATCCAGGACATAATCATCGCCATTTCAAATTTCAGCCAAGTCTGTTCAGTAATTGCGGCGTTAAGGATTTTTCTCTCGCATGGAAATCGAAAGTTCAAGTATCCCACGAAAACCATGAATTTCTCCGGGATGAAAAGTAACTAAAGTGCTAAATCATTGTACAATCTACCTTTAGTGCAAATTTCAGCCAAATCGTTTCATTAGTTGCGGCGTAAAGAAGTTTTTCTTCCGCGTGAATTTTGGTTTTTTACATATCCCGTAGAAATCATGGAATTTTTCGGGACAAAAAGTAGCCTATGTATGAACCCAGGATAAATACATAGGCATCTTTTTATCCTAAAAATTTCCATGGTTTCTAAGAAAATAGTGAAAATTAAATAATCATGCAGGAGAAATACTTCTATTCCTCGCCGCACCTATTGAAAATTGTTGGCTGAAAGTTGGAATGGAGATAGATTTCGTCCTTAATTAATATAAAAGCTACTCTTTACCCGTAAGAAAAGGGAGAACATAAATTTACGCGGGCGAAGCCGCGGGTATTTGCTAGTTTAATATGAAACCTAGTTTCAAGAGTGAATTAAAAAAAAAACAATATTTGATTCGGGTCTACACTACTCAACTCAACTCAAAATATCTTTATTTCACATAAGCCTAACATACAGGCTCTTGTAACACGTCAGTATTATATTTGTTGCATAAGTATGGTGATAACTACAATTATTCGACTTAAAACTAAGTTTACGAGGGTTCACAAAAAGCGCCCTGCCTCTGAGAAGAAGCCCACAATGTGCCCACAACAAACTCAGCCGGGTATTTTTTATGTTATCACCATGCACAATTGGGGATGTGAATTAAAAAACTAATTTTTTTTTTTAAATTATGTATGAAAACTTACAGCTCTTAGCGATCCTCTTAGCGGCCCATCGACGCATGTAATGCGCCTGTGACATAGACAATATATATGTTACTGTAAAAGCCCAAACCACGGTAAATCCTAAGATTTTCCAGCAAAACCTATGATTTACCAACCCTTAATGGTAAAAGATCGAATAGTTTTAGATTATCGTTCATTTCGAACTTTTACCACCATTCACTTGGCAAATGTTAAGATTTACCACTAGGCACGGTATATGTTGAGAAAAGCAAGTCATAACGTGTTCAGGGTATCGTCTCGTACTCGTGGGCAGTCTACAACCCCTCGCTACCCGTACCGCCTCCACAGACACTTGTTAAATAAGTCATCGTAACAAACGTAATACTTGATTTCACCATTCTCTTCTTTCACCGGCGCAATTATCTATTCTTTACCGCCTATAGTCAAGATATCATAGCGCTTTCTTCGCCTGTAATGAATTGCTTGCTTCTTTTTCACGGTTTTTGCAGTTTTTAGGGTTCCATACCAAAATGGTAAAAATGGAACCCTTATGGTAAAACATTCTCCGTCCGTCCGTCCGTCCGTCCGTCCGTCCGTCCGTCCGTCCGTCCGTCCGTCCGTCCGTCCGTCCGTCCGTCCGTCCGTCCGTCCGTCCGTCCGTCCGTCCGTCCGTCCGTCCGTCTGTCCGTCTGTCACACTCGATTATTTCAGTAACTATTAAATCGACCTGAAATTTGGAATAGTTGTAGGTAATTGCGACGCGACGTTATTGCAATCATAACAAAATGAAAATCTTTTTTATTTTTATTTAAAAAGGTTGGAAAACCGGGTCGTCAAAATTTCGAAATGAGATAACAATATTGAATAGGGTATCATATGAAAGGGCGTTACTTGTGTATTCTAAAACCGATTTTAATTTATTTTTATGCCTGATAGTTTTCGATTTATTGGGCAAACTGTCGAAAAAAATACCGTTCCGTAACAAAAAAAAACACATTAAAATGTTAAAAGTTAGTAGATATGGCGCCAAAATTCAGTTGTAATTTGTAAACTGCATATGCGCGCGCAGAACCATACACAATAGACATTGACGACCAGTACACGACGTATTGATACAGTTTGACGACCTCCGTGGCGCAGGGGACGCACGCTCGGATTCAAGTGGGAGGTCGCGGGTTCGATTCCCGCCACGGGCCACTTTGGAATTTTATAATTTCTAAATTGGCTCAGGTCTGGTCTGGTGGGAGGCTTTGGCCGTGGCTAGTTACCACCCTACCAGCAAAGACGTACCGCCAAGCGATTTAGCGTTCCGGTACGATGCTGTGTAGAAACCGTTGGGGTGACTTAACTTACCCCTTCCAAGTTAGTACGCCAACATCTTCGACTGCATCATCACTTACCATCAGGTGAGATCGCAGTCAAGTACTAACTTGTATAGCGTAAAAAAAAAAAAACATTGTTGCTGTTGTCTATGGTCAATCATGGCCCATCCATACTCTCGGTAATAACTACCAACTATAATATGTTGTCTGTGGAACCCATATATAAAAAGACGACATTAAAGAGGCTCTACACTCTCCATCAGCTATGACGACACATAAAAATACAGGAACCCAGAGACCAGTATCGTAATGGAACCGTTGAAAGAAGAGAATGGAGAAATCAAGTATTAAGTTTGTTACGATGACTTATTTAACAAGTGTGTGTGGAGGCGGTACGGGTAACGAGAGGTTTTAGACTGTCCACGAGTACGAGACGATACGCTGAATACGTTATGACTTGCTTTTCTCAACATATACCGTGCCTAGAGGTAAATCTTAAGATTTGCCAAGTAAATGGTGGTAAAAGTTCGAAATGAACGATAATCTAAAACTATTCGAACTAATACCATTAAGGGTTGGTAAATCTTAGGTTTTACCCGAAAATCTTAGGATTTACCGTGGTTTGGGCTTTTACAGTAACATATATAAACAACAATTAATATACCTACGGTAGGTATTTCGAATAATTCAGCGCTAAAATTAAATTATTTATTGCAATTCATTTCCTCATGACCTATTTGACCATGGAATATCCAAATGAATCTCCGGCCATTTCACACTGCAGTTAGCTGTTGTTTGCTACTACATTTTTTCCTTGTAGGGTACCGTATCCAAGAGCAAAAAGGGGACCCTATTTATTACTAAGACTCCGCTGGCAATCCGTCTGCTGTCTGTCTGTCCGTCTGTTACCAGGCTGTATCTCATGAACCGTGATAGTTGGACAGTTGATAACAGATGATGTATTTCTGTTGCCACTATATCAAAAAATATTAAAAAACAAAATAATATAAATATTTAAGGGGGTTCGCTTACAACAAACGTGATTTTTTGACGTTTATATTGATAAATTAATGGTAATGGAACATCGTATGCAAATCAAACTCTTGGCCTATTTTTTTTTCGGATTAAATCTATCTAGTATCGTTTTATACGTCGCTCACGCTTCGGTATTTAGTGTTCTACATAAAATTGGTCAAGTGCGAGGCGGGCTCGCGCACTGTGGGTTCCGTACTATTAAGACCAATTCTCAAAGTAAATTAAAAACCCCTGCCCACCTAATTCAAAAACGAGACGTGTTTTAATTTTTAACGCGTATATTTTATAGACTTATTTTAACCAACACATAATAGAGTACATGGCTCATTGGTAGCTAGCCCGCCTATGACTATTACTGTGCCTGAGATCAAGCCTCAGCGTGTTTTCGTACTTTTTTTTTTATTTTTATTTTTTATTTGTAACTATTTATTTTTAAAGTAATTATAGAATTGAATATTCTGTGAACATTTTAAGCGTCTACCTTTTACCGTTATCAAAATGGAGCAAAAACAAGCAAAAAAAATGACGTTTGTTGTATGGAAGCCCCCTTAAATATTTATTTTATTCTACTTTTCAGTATTTGTTGTTATAGCGGCAACAGAAATACATCATCGATGAAAATTTAAAATCTGTAGCTATTACGGTTCCAGAGATACAGCCTGGTGACAGAAGGACGGACGGACGGACGGACGGACGGACGGACGGACGAACAGCGAAGTCTCAGTAATAGGGTTCCTTTTTTAACCTTCGGGTACGGAACCCTAAATAGTAGTTTAAAAATAAAGGTAATTTGTACAGTAATAAATAACAATCCTTCAAAAATAATATTGCTTTCTTGTTATTGTGCTCATCCTAAGGAAAATAAACAAACAAACTTTGATATTCATATTATATTATTATGATTTATGATTTTTCCTGAAAATAAATTACTGCTAACTTCTGAGTCATAGTCCACACAATCATAACGGTGTATTATAATATAAAGCAATATCCTCCTAAAATACAGCATTCGTTCAGAAAATCACAACCATTTTGAACGTGTCTCGTTTACGAGCTCAATATTATTATTATTATATCGATAAAGTTAATCTTAATTAGACAAAAAAGAAGCACCACCAGCCAACATGTTTGCAGCAAAGATGTGTATTTTAACAAGTGTCCTCTTATTTTTACTCGTAACAATCGCAGAAGCTCGTGATTTACCTGGAGGAAAACCATTGAAATCATTAAACCAGGAAGATGAAACATCTACACAAATATCAACAAACATCAGGACTGTGTTCCCAAATGAGGTAATAAGTAAAATGAATGTAGATGCAAAGATACGTAGTCAAAAATCTTTACGATTCAAACGATTTACGACTATTAGAGCGCAATGCCAATATGGATATACACGAAAAGGCCCTTTGTGCGTAAAAAAAGATACCAGTAAAGAGTTTAAACCACGGAACAGACGTATCCAAATTGTGAGGAAAACAATACATTAAAGAAGAGGAAATCGACCATTAATGTAAATTGAATCTAAGCTTCTCATAGTTTATTTTAATCAAGAATTTGAAATACAATAACTAAAGAAGGCATGTTTTATTATACATATAAAAGTAAGTTGTTTTAACTACGGAAAAAACGGATTCGTAATAAATGTACGTTTTGTCCAAATATATTAATTACTTACACTGAACCTTGAATTTTTCTATAATTTCCTATCCAAAACCCACCTAGAGTCATGTGGGTCAAGTGTGCGCACTTAAGTTTTGAAACCTCTTTGAAATAAAAATTATAGTCTAAATGAAACAAAATGGTATTAATTAGTTAGACTATTTATTAATCAACTATTATAGTATGAAAATAAGCATCTATAATTTCAAAAATTCTTTTAATTAAAAGAAAACAAAAGTAGTCAAAATGCGTACACTTACCCAAGTAGGGGGGTAACTGTGCGCAGTGGTGTGGGTAAGAGTACGCAGCACAAATCAACAAAATTTTGAGTAGTTAACAATCTTAAAACTTCTTATTTCAATTTAAGTAGCTAATTATGTTTCAGTAACGAATAAATTGACATATAAATCAAGAAAGTACCAACATATGAGATCAATATCTTAATTAACAAAGTTACTTATTTATCAGCACAGTTATCACATTTGAAAACACCATGTTCAAAATTTGTGCACTGTTCGTGCCACCAGCTATCACATACGCTACATTTTATCCAGTCTTCAGTCGGTGGATATATATATCTCTCTCCGCATAAAGGACAGTAATATTCATTCTCCGTATTTTCTTTTCCCTTATTTCTACCAGTCTTATTATTAAGTCTGAATAGTTTTCTTTGTAGCCTTTTTACTTTGAAGTCTTTGTTTTAAATCTAATCTTACTTTCTTTTTAGCCAATTTCTCCTCTTCTTCCCTTTTCTTATTTTCTAGTTCCGTTTTGAAAGGACTATCAGTAGCTATTATTGACTGTTTACCTCTCTTTCGACGATTTTGTGTTGTTGCTTTTGGCAAAGGCTTTTATATTTTAAAGGCTTTTTCGCCTGTGACGATGCATCTATCCGGAGCTTTCCTCAGATAATTGTGAGGCATTTTGAATTTATATTTGTACTCTGAAACAAAACATAGCAACACATGTACAAAGATATGCATGTGGGGTAAGTGTGCGCATGCGCACACTTACACGACAGGCTTCTGACAAATTTATCGAAACAGATTTGCATGAATGACGTTGATTATTGCGTCATCATAACAACTTAAACTCTGGCAAATAACAAACTAGATATTATGTTACACTCGATAGCAATTAACATATTTTCAAAAAGTATACATGACTACAAAGGATTACGCGTCAAATGTGACAAAATAGCGTAAATATTTTAGCAAAAATCTTCATTTACCTGTCAGATCAAAATGGCGCGCGAGCAGCCGCTGTTATACGAGTGCTTCGCAGGACGTCCCGCGGGGTACTGGAGAGGGGGGTTGCCATTCCTTAGCTCTATCAACGAATATATAATATTACTAACGTAAAGAAGGGACATTCACACCCTCCCGTCAATGTATTACCCCAGAGCGGCGAGCGCGACGCGTCGGGTGGTACTCGTGGGCGCTGTCTCGCGAGTGCGTTATTTCAATAGGTTTGCCACAAATTCATAACTTTATCATCATAGGGCTACTGATTGTAAATAAAAGCATACCTTTTTAGAAGTCAATTTTTTATTACTAAAGTTTATGAAAAACCGAAGGATTAATAAAGTTTTCTCAGATTGTGCTTGACAAATTAGAAAAATCATATGGGCAAGTAACGGAAATTATTTTTGCAGTGATTTTTATAAGTATCCCATTATAATGTCCTATTGTTTATTGAATATGAATTATATGAAAGCTTGTGGGTTTGGAATTTTGGGTGTTTGTAAATCTTTCATGCCGCAACTAGGTACGTACTGTACCGATTTGGCTGCAAATTGGAATGAAGATAATATATTAACTCTCATTAACACATTACTATCTTTTTATCCCTAAAAATCCCTAATAGTCCATACGGAATTTGTGAAACTCCAAAATTCAGGTCAGTGAAGCCGCGGAAAAAAGCTATGTACCTACTTATGAAAATAAATATATATTTTTAATTATATCCTTAGAAATTAATAAAATTATAGATATACACAATGAAATATAATTAGTTTACATGAAATAACTAAACAAAGTATTTCATTTGTACCGCAATTCTAATGTTTTACAGCGGGCTGCAAGTTGTCACCGTGGCATTGTGCATCGGTCGCGTCGTCGCCACGTACACGTCGAGTTGCCAACCCTAACGGGCTACGATGACATTTACTCACACATAGAAATGAATGCTTATAGGGCCGGCATTTTAGTAGTAGTGTAGGTAGTTAAATTATGTTATTTGTACTGAGTGTCACGGGCCTGGCTCTATATAGTTTTCGAGATATTTTGAATGCGCACACTTAGACGCTGCGCACACTTGACCCACATGACTCTATGGATGTATTTATTATATATTATTTATGTTAGTACCAATTAAATTCTAAATTCTAGCGATTACGATTTGTTTGTGAAAATCGTCGATCGACAGGGGAGCCATGTTAGCTCAAATTCAAAAAGAATTTCCTGAAATATTCGGTTATTTATGGCAATGTTACGGCTCTCCTTGAAAATTAATGTTCGGACGAAATGCCCTAGAATCTGCAGTCGGTTGCCAACAGGGAGATCCTCTTGGCCCTGCTCTATTTAGTTTGGCAATAAATCCCATAATTTCGACCCTAAATTCTAAATTTAATATATGGTACTTAGATGATAGTTCTTTAGGAGGAGATGCGTCAACAGCTTTAGAAGACCTGCACACAATAGTCCAAAAATTCTCAGAATTTGGCTTAAAGATAAATTATTCAAAATGTGAAGTTTTCTTCCCGACTCGATTTCGACTGACTTAAAATTCAAATTTCATTAAGTGTAATATTTCACAAAATGGAATTAGCTTCAAAACAAAATTTAACTCTTCTAGGTGCTCCAATTTTGGAAGACGCATTTCCTTCCTTTTTAAATTCAAAATTTTGATAAATTTTTCAGACCGCTTATTGGACATAAAGCCTCATGCAGCCATGTACATCTTACGGTTATGCCTTTTTGCTCCTAAATTCATGTACTTCTTGAAGTGCAGTCCTATTTGGAAATGCCCCTCTTTGATTTCCAAATTGGACTTGTAACTTAAAGAAAGTTAAGGCAAAATTTTAAATTTTAATTTTAATGACCGCGCTTGGACCCAAGCATGTCTCCCTGTGAAGTACGGGGGATTAGGCACACGGTCTATTTCAAGTGTTGCGCTCCCGGCTTTCCTGTCCTCTGCTTCTGGCTCTACCGCCCTCGTCGGTCAGATCCTCAATCTGTTAAATCCGAACGATGTAAGGGTGGAGAGCCTGGCAGAGGCGAGATTGGCCTGGAGTACGTCTTGTCCTGGCGAGTGTTTTTCAACGGCTGTGGAATGTCAGTTCCTCTGGGACCACGTGTTATTGCAACTCACGCGGATCTCGTGGCGCAGTGTACCTCAATTACGGATAAAGCTCGAATTTTAGCTGTTTCCGAAAAAGAGTCTGGTCACTGGTTACATGCTCTGCCAATTCATAGCCTGGGGACGATACTAGACAGAACAGCACTTTGTATTGCCGTGTGTTAACGCTTGGGTATCAAAATTTGTGAACCCCATATCTGTCCCTGTGGCAGTCGCGTGGATCAACTTGGTTACCATAGCCTCAGCTGCACCAAAATTGCAGGCCGCCTTTATTGCAACGGTACCCTTAATGATTTGGTACGCCGTGCTCTGGCTACTGCTTCTATCCCTGCGCAATTAGAGCCATCTGGTTTATTCAGGGATGATGGCAAGAGGCCAGACGGGTTGGCCTTGGTGTGGGATGCGACAAATGTTTAAGCGCCCAAATACTCGGTAATCAGCAAGGACTAAATTTTTGCGGCGCTTGCATTTGAGACTCTAGGTCCATGGTCGACAGACACAAAAAATATTGTCAATATAATGTCCAAGAAGTTGGTTCACGCGGCAGGTGACCAAAGAGCTGGCGCTTACTTCGCCCAACGGTTAAGCATAGCTATACAGCGAGGCATTAGCGCCAGTGTTTTGGGCACCATGCCATTTGGATGGTGTATACTTTTTGTAAATATTTTTCACTTTACTATTTTTTTTAAGTTTAGTTAGATTTAATACTTAGAGTAATACTTAGTACTTTTTAGATTTAATTTTTATAGAAGGACGTTGTTAATTTACCCCCCTTTTATTTTATTTTATTTATTTGGGACAGTAAACAATAATTGTTTTCATATTACATACAGAACAGGCTTAACATTTATAAATATTATTAAATATAAAATTCACAACACTATTCACGTATAAAATAGAAGAGATAACAAGGGCGTCACAAAACAAATTAAATATAAACATAATAAGATTAGCATAAAAAATTATAGACAATATCCCTATCCCTACTTCCCTATCCCTATCCCTTCCCTATCCCTTCCCTATCCCTTCCCCACTAATATATAAATGTGAAAGTGAGTTTGTTGGTTTGTTTGTTCCTCAATCACGCCGCAGCCACGCAACCGATAGACCTGATTTTTTGCACAGTCATAGTTCAAGACCCAGAGCATACATAGGCTACTTTTTATCCCGGAAAAATTAACCTATTCCTGTGGGATTGCATCAGAAGTGTAATTTCTCACTGTTTATACATATACGTAACTTTACTCACAATATGTTGAACCCTAGACTCCATACACTCGAAAACGCGCAATAGGTCATAAATACTTTAGACTCAATAGTCAATACATACCTATCAGTAAATAGGTCATAAATAGGTACTCTAGACTCCATATCGACACTAAAAACTGTAAAAAGGTCATAAAAATACGTTCCCATCCAATCAATACTCTAGCGTAGCGTATTTCGTCATTGGCACTCACCCTGATTGAATGTTTTTGGACCATTTGGACAGAATTTACTCAGTACTTACAGTGGCTCAGTAAAAACAGCAAGTATTCTGTAAAATACCAGTTTTTTAGAATTTGCGCTAAGTTTGCTTGCCACATAATAATTATGTTAAAAATTGCGAGGATCTAACACAATTCTATCGTCTGTCGCTTTAAATCCAGCGCAGTCTAATTCTTCTATATTTAACTTTTTAGGGTTCCATACCAATTTGGTAAAAATGGAACCCTTATGGTGAGACTTTCTCCGTCCGTCCGTCCGTCCGTCCGTCCGTCCGTCCGTCCGTCCGTCCGTCCGTCCGTCCGTCCGTCCGTCCGTCCGTCCGTCCGTCCGTCCGTCCGTCCGTCCGTCCGTCCGTCTGTCACACTCGATTATTTCAAAAACTATCGAAGCTATCGACTTGAAATTTAGAATAGTTTTAAGTAATAGCGACCCAACGCCATTGCAATCATAAAACATTGAAAATTGTTTTTATTTTTATTTAAAAAGGGGGGAAAACCGCGACTTCGAATTTTCAAAATGAAATAACAATATTGAGTGGGGTATCATATGAAAGGGCGTTACTCGTGTATTCTAAAACCGATTTTTATTTATTTTTATGCCTGATAGTTTTGGATTTATTGAGCAAACTGTCGAAAAAAATACCGTTCCCCCCCCTTATCTCCGAAGTTTACCAATCGAAAAATCTGAAATAATTATGATCAATAGACATTAATGTATATTTTACAGGAAAAATAAAATCAACTCCCTAACTATCATACTTTTTTTGATAATAACAATAAACCACCAAAAATAAAGTTACGTTTGCGGTTCGCCAACAAAAGTACCTAAATGTAAATAAATTATACTCGTATATTCATGAACAAAAGTGATTCTTACAATGTTTTACTTCTTTTATGGTATGGAACCCTCGGTGCGCGAGTCCGACTCGAACTTGGCCGGTTTTTTTTAATGACGAGGGCGAAGCCGCGGTAAATGCTAGTAGATTTATTAACGTCGTCGCTGGCGCTGCAAACTCAATATATCTTAATGTTCATCGTGTCATATCTCATTCTGTTGAATACAAACTTACTTGTAACGTACTGTTGTACTTTAACACGATGTTGTTACTAAGTTGTATGTCCTTATACGGCAATGACCAAAAATGACCATTAAAAGTCATGGCCTTCCTTTAATTTCTGAGGCTATGTTATTTCGCAAAAAAAAATATGCTTATGATATAGCCATATAGGTCGGTATGATACACCTACATGTACCACCTTTTTCTTGTGTAGCGGGCTCGAGTCCGCTTCAACCAAGCAATTATGTAAAAATCTATGAATGCAGTTAAAATTGTTTTTAAATTAAAATTAAGTCTTCTTTCAGTGAAATGCTCAATGTGCATTATTTTAGGTACTTCCGCTCCATGTGTCATCGCTGTACAACGCCGTGTATATAAGAAGATTATATTTTAATCCAAGCCGTTGATAAACACAGAGGCTTCTTTTTATCCCGTAAATAGCCACGCTTTCTGGGGCAAGAGGGATTCTGAAAACAAAAATAACCTAAATTCTTTGTAGGTACCTTATATGTAATTAAATATCTGGGTGACCGAGCTTCGCTCGGCGGCCAATAGATGGCAGCAGTAGTCATATTTTTTTTGTAAATTCGACATTTTCTAAAAATGCAACCTAGCTAGATCGAGTTATCGCCCCCAAAACCCCCTGTATACTAAATTTCATGAAAATCGTTCGAGCCGTTTCCGAGATACAGATTATATAGAAATATATATACAAGAATTGCTCGTTTAAAGGTATAGGATAAGCTTGAGAAAAGGAGCGGCAACAGAGATACTTTTTATTCCGGGATTTGTGAAAACAAATTCACACGAGCAGAGCCACGCTTCAAGTATAAATATTTTGTCGCAATAGATGCAGGCATGAGGCATTTGTAAGTGACACTAACAAAGTTTCGAGCAGTACACGAGAGGGAATCAGAACATCCTAACTTTCTCGTAACTTCAGATCCATTTACCGTTTGGTAATAGTCCATGACAAACACACACATACTAGTACCTAAACGGTAATTCACTCATACACATAAGTTCTAAGACTGCAAAAACTATCGACCTATTTAATAGTCAATAGAGCATACAATGCAATTTGTGATCGAACATTTACTCGGACTTGGCCGTCAAGTGAGCACGTATGAATCAAATAGTTCTCTTACAATGTTTGTTTTGATATTAAAAGTATGTTTCCTCTTAATAATTTCTAATGTAGAGAGTGTTCCTAAGAAAGTGCTTTCGTACTCGGAGCTAAGATCCTGCGATATCGGTGTCTTGGCGGATGAAATAGCCTCTTATGATACGGTCGTCAAAGATATAATAGATTACGTCGTGAGCGGGCCTTTCAAAGGGAAGACATATTATGAGTGAGTAATAACAGTGTTCTGTGATGCATATGGTTTCCGTAATCAATGATTAATACGTCATATACCTACGTATCTACTATCACACTGGCTAGGCGTATCACACATGTAATACAAAGCACAATATTCATCAGCATTCAGATCTGAATGGAGCGCTAAATATGAATATTTTTTTGAAATGTAAATATACCTATTCGCTTTGGCTGTTGACGGTTTAAGGTTTTCCTGAGAGCTATAACTGTTAGCTTTAAATAATATATAAAATTGTTATTATATACATTATTATTAGAACTGTTTTGACTGTGGGAGTAGGAAGTACAAAGAAGGTTAAGAAAATAAAATTACAAAATATAATAATTAGGTCAAAAAGGGGAACAGACCCGGAGTATGTGGAAATGTAAAATTATATTGATAAAAAAATTAGCTAGGTATATCATATTTTCAAATCAACATAATAATTATCATATTAATTTAAGAAGAAAAACTTACCGTTTGCATTTTAATAGGGAGGATAAATTTAAACAAGCCAATTGAATACGGAGAGAGAAAAAAAAATCGTTTAGACTTTACTATACGCGTGTCTGAAGCGCGGTTAGTATACCTAGATCACAGATTATACCTAGATCTTAGATTTATTGATAAGTTTCCGAGCGCGTTATGGTATAGTATAGGTGTTATTATCTTGAAGGGCAGTGTTAAGATAACTACTTAAATGTATAGATATGTTCCGATAGAAATAAAATATGATAAGGCAGAAAATACGTTAAATTCATTTCCTGCATTATTTTATTTTTTTGAATAAAATAATCGCCATATTTGACATCTAAAGACTTTTTCTCAAAAAGATAAGATATCTGTTTAACAAAAGGGACTTTGCTTATCACGACATCACAATATTTTAATGGCATCGGCAGAAAAATGAGTTTTTCCGTCCAAATATTTTTTTCTCTTCTCATTATTATTTTTGTGAGTGAAGCTGAAACTAAAGTTGTGCCCGAATACAGTCCCGCCTGTAAAAGTTTGTTGGGCGAGGATCTGATAAAGGAAATTGGGTCGTATGTACATGTGAAGGAAGAAATATTCAGATATGTTTTGAATGGTGATTTTAAACGAAGGACTTATGATGAGTGAGTAGAAATTGTATACCAGTAAAGTAATTTGTTTACTGTTTCCACGCAACATTTTTCAACAAATTTTCCGATTTTTGGAACATTTGTCATCAATGCTCCGCTCCTTAGCCATAGCGTAATCTATATATACTTATAATAAAACTGTAAAGGGTCGAATTCTGTACATTGAAGATATTTTGAAAATTTTTGTTGGAGGACACTATTTAGTCGATACTGAAGCCAAAACTGTAATTTGTTTCATTTTTGTCTGTCTGTCTGTCTGTCTGTTTGTCTGTGTGTCTGTTTCACGACCGCGCATCATGGCTAATCCGCTGGATGGATTTAAATGAAACATGACATGATTATAGTTCATACTCCGAGGTAGGACATAGGATACTTTTTGTCCCGGAATTCATCGTGGTTTCCCTGGAAGACGGCATCAAAGTCAAATGTGTATTTAGTTATAATTCATTAACCCGTTGTCCGATTTCATTCATTCTTTTTTTTGTTAGAAAAGAGGTTCTTTAAAGATTATTCCGTATAAATTTTATCATCATCACTTTTGTAGTTCAGAAATTATAGACATCAGAACCTTTATCGATGAGTTCAAGTAGGTGACTTGAAACTCGGAATGGACAAGCAACTAGGGCTAGGACGTAAGGGCTCAAGTCAGACTGGAGTACCCTTACAGCCGTAAATAAATATGCTTAGCAGAAGATTTTGTATGGTTTAAGATTTTTCACTTTTAGGGTGAACAAAAATCATGAATTTATCACCACGTTATACCGTATCGCGCCATCTCTACAAATTATGTGGAACTTGAATGTAAAACTTGGAGATAGGTACTACCGAATTTTTTTTAATAATAATAATTAATTGTCATGTAATGTACTGTTCCTTGACTTTATATTAAGATGGCACTGTTGAGTGTTGATACATGAACAGATTAAAGTTTTCACTTTTGTGCACATTCCCAGAGTGCCACGTCTTTTTTAACCGACTTCAAAAAAAGGAGGAGGTTCTCAATTCTTCGGAATCTTTTTTTTTTTCTATGTATTACTCAAAGACGCGTGGACCGATTTGAAAAATTCTTTTTTTGTTTAAGAGGGTTTTGTTTCCAGATGGTCCTATTTAAATAAGGTCAGGATCTGATGATGGGATCCTGGAGAAATCGAAGATCCTGGAGATTCAAATTTCATATGGACACTTGATAGAATTTGGGTATTATTTGAAAGAGTAATATTTTCCAAGTTGCCCTATGGTCATCAGGTCAGGATCTGATCATGGGATCTTGGTGAAATCGAGGGAACTCTTCAATTTCTATATGGACACTTGAAACAATTTGGGTATTATTTGAAAGAGTAATATTTTCCAAGTTGTCCTATGGTCATCCGGCCAAGATCTGATGATGGGATCTTGGTGAATTTTAGGTATCTCTTCAGATTTTATGAACACACCTCAAGCAATTTGGGTATTTATACAACGCCTTGTGCATTTTATTGTTTTCCACTAAAAAGTATAAAATAAAAATAGGAAATGCTTTCCAAAAAACCAACTTCAAATGCCTATACAAAGAGTGAAATAATTTTTATTTAAATTTTTGGTACCTACACCAATTTGAAGTCGGGCGATTGTCTATGATTTCGTCATTTCTTCGCACATCAAGTAAGTAAGAAGGACTATTAAGGATTGTATGAAACATTGCCCGTCTTCGAATTGGTGTAGGTACCAAAAATTTAAATAAAAATTATTTCACTCTTTGTAGTGGCATTTGAAGTTGGTTTTTTGGAAAGCATTTCCCATTTTTTATCATACGCAACATGGAAAGAGTAAAATAATGGTTCACAAATCTGGGGACACGGTAGTGTCTCCGCCAAGACGAGCCAAGCGAAGCGCGAGGGCACTACCTATCTTTTCTCGAAGTGTTTCGCCGTATTTTTAAACCCTTATAACTAAGGCCTGAATTATTTCAGATAATCAAAATTCTCGGAAAATGATGTCGCCAGTGAACTTATTAAACCTATAAAGTTTCAATTTTATAGGTCTTATACTTTAGATTTCATTGACGTCTAAAAAACCCAAATTTCGTCACTGACTGACTGACTGACTGACTGACTGACTGACTGACTCACTGATGATCATCAAAATTCCTAGGTACTTCCTGAAGACCTAGAAAGCTGAAATTTGGTATATAAGCTAGTATTAGCACACAACCAACAAAAAATTCCAAAAGTTGGAAATTTAACCCCCCAACCCCTTAAAATAGGGGATGGAAGTTTCTATGAAATTACCGCAAATATTGATGCTAGAGGTCTCAAAATTGATATAGGAACTCTTTGTAATAAACAATTAAATACGTGTTTCAGGATTTTTAGTTAATCACCCCACATCCATAAAATTAGGGGGTTGGAAGTTCGTATGGGGTTTCCCATAAGTATATAGGTATAATAAAAACTTAATTTCTGAAATTTGGTATATAAGCTAGTACTAGCACACAACCAACAAGAAAATTCCAAAAGTTGGAAATTTAACCCCCCAACCCCTTATAATAGGGGATGGAAGTTTGTATGAAATTACCGCAAATATTGATGCTAGAGGTCTCAAAATTGATATAGGGACTCTTTGTAATAAACTAAAAATAAGGAAAAAATAAACTAGGTGAACCAAGGAGGGTTCCCTCATTTAAATGATAGAGGGGGGGATACTTGATTCGGACAAATATCCACCTTGCAATGATATTCAAGAAATACACCAAAGAAAAGGAAATTAACCAAATAAAAAATATAGTCGTAAACAACTTACAAAAAGAAGTGAAATCCCAGCAAAAACATTTTCATGTAAAATGTTGCCAAGACGAGAACATGTGGCTTACACTATCAAAAAGTTATCAGATCTCATGTAGAGCAAGACTTCTAACTATACATGCCCTAACTCTATAAATCCTAACTTTATAAACTCTACACTTTAGTCAAAATATATTATGTCTTGGCTGTTTCGTTACTGTCACATGGGTGTAAAGTAAAAATATTATTAACTGACTTTGTACTTTTCTGGTATACAATACCTAGTTTCTGTAGTAACGATTATTTATTAGATAGGTATTGAGTCTCCTCAGAAACTGCACTTAGGTTTTACTAACTGCATTGGTTTCAAATACTTCATCACACTTTGCAAAAGTGTGTTCCTTTGCTTTAGAGGATATTTTTAATAAATGGAAGTTTTTTCCCATAACAATGGTGATACCATTTAATTTTAATGTGAAATTTCTTGAATTTTGCATGGTCCATTATGCCACTTGCAAAACTCTATTAGAAAAGTACTGAACAGTGAATAAATTCTTCACTTTACGCCCATGTGACGGTACCGAAACAGCCAAGACATAATATATTTTGACTAAAGTGTAGAGTTTATAAAGTTAGGATTTATAGAGTTAGGGCGTGTATAGTTAGAAGTCTTGCTCTACATGAGATCTGATAACTTTTTGATAGTGTGAGCCACATGTTCTCGTCTTGGCAACATTTTACATGAAAATGTTTTTGCTGGGATATTTTTAACTCTCAGGTCTTATCTGGTCCTAACCGATTGACCGTCATAGGTCTTTTTATACGTAAAGAAATATATAGCCATTGCCCATTCTGATACTAATTGTGATTGTATTGAGATGAAGCAAAGATTTTTAACAGACTCTTATGTTGGGCTGGGGAAAATTGTTTGTAGAGTATTTTATCCCAGTGGTACCTACCCGGCCGAACTCTGAAAGAAGATTTCTACCACCAGTACAACTTTTCACATGATTTAATAATTTGTGACATATTTCGTGGTTTCAGAATAAAAATCACAATGAAAAGGACGATTTTAACTGTCGATATTTCGATACATGTGCCATTGGGTCGAAATATCGACAGTTAAAATCGTCCTTTTGATCTTTCAACTACGTATTAATGAAACTTTATATTATTTTTAAAAAAAGGAGTTTTCAAAATCACCACAAGATAACCCGTGCGAAGTAAGAACAGATTTCTGTACAACATCACACCAGAATCCCGCGAAAATCAAGGAATTCTACGGAATATGTAAAAAAATCGTAATTCACGCGGGCGGAGCCGCGGGCAACAGCTAGTGTCATATACGAGTAGCAATCTTTCTCGATAGATGCACTATCTAACACAAATATCATTTTTCAATCTGGACCCGTAGTTGCTGAGATTTATAATATTAGTATAGATATTATGATTTTAAGATGTAATGCAAAATAAAGTTTAGAAATACAAAATAAGTCTTGCATATTATTAGAAATACAAAATAAGTCTTGCATATTATGTGTAAAAAGAATGGTTAGTCCGTTGCTCCTTTCTTGCATAGCTGATTGTTGAACGGGCAAACATTTTCGTAGTTTCAGTCATTATTAGGTTTACTGGCCGTTCATATAATTTACCGGTAAATATGAACTATTCCGCCTCCGCCTAAATATGGGTTAGAACCTAACTCTCGAACTAGATAACATCAATGGTTTTCACCTACTGTTGATAAATTTGATATTTCTTCTTTTCAGACTGGCAAAGTTTGTGGATAAATTCGGTGCTCGACCGTCAGGATCTACCGTTCTTGAAGATTCTATTGATTATATGATTAAGCTAACTCGAGAGGAGGATATTAAGGACATTGTTACGGAAAAAGTAGAGGTTGTATGTTTTAATTAATTCATACAAATGAAAATATTTTTATATATAAATAACGATTGACGACATAAAAATTATATATTTTTAGGTACCGCATTGGGTTAGAGGAACAGAAAAATTAACAATGGTTCAACCAAGAATAAAAGATATTGCATTATTAGGTCTCGGAAAAAGTGTAGGTACACCAGCGAATGGAATTTCAGCAGAAGTTGTAGTTGTACATACTTTTGATGAATTGGCAAAAATGGCAGATAAAGATGTGGAAGGGAAAATTGTTCTTTATGATCCAAAATTCACTACTTATGGCGAAACAGTTGTGTATCGATCTCAAGGTGCTGCGAAAGCCGCTGCAAAAGGTGCTATTGCATCTTTAGTAAGATCTATCGCCCCATTTTCTATCAACACACCTCATACAGGATCCCAATATTATGATGATAATGTGAAACAGATACCAACAGCTGCCATATCTCTAGAAGATGCGGATTTGATAAGAAGAATTTACGATAGGAAAGAAAAAGTAATCTTAAACATTACAATGTCGTCATCGTATGATACAAAAATTTCAAGAAATACTCTTATAGATGTCAAGGGAACTAATTATCCCGAAAAATTAGTGATAGTATCAGGACATATAGATAGCTGGGATGTTGGGCAAGGCGCTATGGATGACGGAGGCGGTCTTTTCGTCAGTTGGGCGGCTCCTGTTATTTTGAAACGTCTTAACTTGAGACCAAGAAGGACTCTTAGATCTATTTTTTGGACTGCTGAAGAGCTCGGACTCGTAGGTGCATACGCATATGAAGAAAAGCATAGAAAGGATATTGATAAAATTAATTTTATTATGGAATCAGATGAAGGAACATTTGCCCCACTTGGATTGGAAGTAGCTGGTACTCCAAAAGCACGATGCATAGTGGCAGAAATTTTAAAACTTTTTGATTCTGTGAACGCAACGACGTTGGTAGAATCCGATAGCCCAGGATCAGACATCGGTGTTCTTATTAAACAGGGTATTCCCGGGGCCAGCCTTCATAATGCCAATGACCGATATTTCTGGTTCCACCATACAGAAGGAGACACCATGAACGTGGAAGATCCCGATGAACTTGATTTGTGTGCTGCCTTTTGGACTGCCGTTGCTTACATTATAGCAGACATTTCTGCTGACATTCCGCGATGATTCAATATGACCTAATTTAATATTTTTAAAATAAATTACGTTCTTCCTGTAATTTCCCATGGTATTTACTTTATATATTGTAAACTGTTATTATTATCACACAAATTATGCATATTTTATTTTGTATTAAATATTAAGGAAATCAAGTAGAGTACGTACAAGGAGAAAACCATCATACATTTTATGGTCTACTAAAATATTAAGAAAGAAAATAAGCAGAAGTAATCCATCTGTTTAACTTACTCCTCTGATCTGTATGTAGGACAAGATACGAACAAAAGGATGCTCTGGGTGGCAATTAATGTGAGTTTTCTAAATGTGATTTCCAAAAACAAGAACTTTTAAGAGTCCTGTGAGCTCTGATTAATTTCTGACTTTCAAGAGTCCTGTGAACTGTGATTTGGTATTTTGAATGAATGTCTCCATTCATTCAAAATACCAAATCATTCGTAATTCGTGCATATTTCGATCATGTTGTGGTATTATTCGGAGCATTAGATTATTACTATATGAACCCGAGTAACACCACAATAATATGATTGAAATTTGCACGAATTACAAATGATTTTGGTATTACGAATGTATGGGAGACATCGTGGGTTAGCGGACTCTTAAGGTGGTGGAAAATAATATTTATTTTTGAAATTGCTATTAATTTTATTAATTCTTCCCTATTTAACATTTATCTTGCATTAATTATAAATATCTGGGTGGCCAATAGATGGCAGCAGTAGTCATATTTTTATTTTTTTTGGTAAATTCGACATTTTCATAAAAATGAATCCTAGCTAGATCGATTTATCGCCCCCAAAACCCCCTGTAAACTAAATTTCATGAAAATCGTTCAAGCCGTTTCCGAGATCCAGATTATATAGAAATATAAATATACAACAATTGCTCGTTTAAAGGTATAAGATAAGATAAGATAAGATTAAATAAATAAAATAAATAAATAAATACACTTTATTTGCACCACACAAGAAATTGTACAAAACAGAAATAGGTACATAATAAACTAATTTTAGGCACAAAAGGCGGCCTTATCGCTTAGCAGCGATCTCTGCCAGGCAACCTTGAGAAAAGGAAAACAAAGGAACTAGATTTTGCAGGTGGTGAAGATTTATAAACTATATACATACAAATAACTACAAACTAATACATAAACTAGCATTACGTGATTAAGATTACGTGATCTTTTATTTAAATATCAATAACGAATGTCATTAAACGTATTGCGACTCTTATGTCCGTTTCCCCAGTTATTTTCTAGGTCACCGCCGCACCAGCCTCTACTGCATCCGCTGTCTCCGCCGCCGTCGCTGCCGCCGCCGTTCCCTCTGCCGCCTCCCCCGCCTCTACCGGGTGCAGATGTAGCGAAGTTGAACTCGTTCTCCATTTCATCGCCATTCCCCCAATTGTTGGTAGTTCTTGGACGTGGAGCGCACCACTGGTCATAGCTGTAACAAGGTTTTTTATATAATCCCTTATTGACTTAATTATGATATTAATAATCCCCTGAACGATTCAGCCATGATGGTTCAACTCCACGGAACCCGGTACGCAACTCGAATTTTTCCGGGACAAAAAGTAGCCTATTTGTTAATCTTTGTTATAAGCTATCTATGTTCCAAATTTCAGTTTAATCGTTTTAGTATATGCGGCGTGAAAGAGTATCAAAGATTAATCCATCCATCCATACTTATTCGCGTTTATATATCAGTTGGGTAAAATAGGATAGGAATAGTAGGATAGGACTGTGAAAAAGTGCGTGCGCAAACACAGAAGCGCTCTCTTAATGTGATGGGACAACAAATAAATTATATTAATTTATTTGATATTTTAATCCAATTTAATGTAAGGACAGCGTAATATATGGACCTAATATTATTTACTATCAATGAGACAACCCTTGGATTTTATGGTGTCGCGAACATTTTTTAGAATTTCTAATGGAAAACAATTACGTCATACATGATAAATGCCTTCCTAGTTCCTCGATAAATAGACTATCCAACACGACAAGAATTTTCCAATTCGGACCTGTAGTTCCAGGGATTGGCACGTTCAAACGAACAAAAATAAACAAAGAAACAAACTAACTCTTCAGCTATATAATATTCATACAGATTGTAGGTACTTACCAAGGTGCTGGTTTCGCCTGTATTACGGATAAAGCTACAACGGAAAAAATAATCAATAGACGTGTCGTCTGCATGATGACTTTTCAATAACGATATTAAGAAATATTTATAAATAACTGTGTGTTCGAGGCAGATGATTTCAATACTGAACAGCAATACTCTTACATCCCTTTTATATTACTGTTACTCTGTTATATGCATCCTGAGATTGTTCATGTTGTAGAAACCAGAAAAGGTCAGCTTGATAACAGCTATTAAAAGTTTCCCGAAAGAGATACGGGGTTTTATGCATGTCAAGTGATGCCTTGACGACAATGTATACCTACATTTAAAGATATTCTTACCAATTTTTATAACAGATTTTTAACAAGTAAATAATTAAAAGAACACAACTGCCCTGTGGTAAAATGACTTTTTCCAAAAAATATAACCTGCATGTTCCTCGGAAATGATGTAAGGATTCTAACGATACCCAAATCTCTTCAGTGGTTCAGAAGTTATGGTGGAAAAAAGAAACTCACATACATACATACATGCATGAAACCTAAAAACATTACAGTCATTTTTTGGGCAGTCGTGTAAACTGTAAAAATACAGTGCGCAAGAAAATGGGGGAAAAAAATACAACAGTCGATTCTTTTGCTTTTCATATTTTGAGATAACAATCAACAATTACTCTTTTCTGGGGAAAGATGGACAACATATCTCTGAGATGATGGCACTAGAAATATCAGAAATTTCTATTGAACTTTACCCATGAATACCAAAGTAATCCAAATAACCCAGAATAATCTTCGGCATAGCTAAATAGTTTAAAAATTAACATTTGTTTTTTCATCTCACCCGCTCGAAAAGGAGATCTAAAATGCGGGCGGGAAATGCATTTGTATTCCCTAGGCTGCAAAAGCATTTTCATTTCTCCCTAGGGCCCGAAAGTATTGACAACCCTAGGGCAGAAAAGCATTTCCAAATTCAAACATGACGGTATTCTCGTGTTGCGTATATGTATATTCAATCAGAAGACTTTTTTTTGAATGAAAAATTCTTTCCAAAAAACCAACTTCAAATGTCACTACAAAGAGTGAAATATTTTTTATGTACACCAATTCAAATTCGGGCGATTGTCGTCGTCTTCGCACATCAAGTAAGTAAAAAGGACTGTACGAAACATCGCCCGACTTCGAATTGGTGTACATAAAAAAATAATTCACTATTTGTAGTGGCATTTGAAGTTGGTTTTTTGGAAAGAATTTCCCATTTTTTATTTTTTACTTTTTAGTGAAAAGCAACAAATGCACAAGGCGTTGTAAAAATACCCAAATCGTTTGAGGTGTACTGATAAAATCTGAAGAGTTCCCTCAATTTCACCAACATTCCATCATCAGATCCTTCCAATCAGTATCTGCTAGCAAATGCACCAGTAACTATAAAAAATACCCAACTCGCTTCAAGTATACTAGCAAAATTTGAAGAGTTCCCTCGATTTTACCAAGATCCCATGATCAGATCCTGACCTGATGACTATAGGACAATTGGAAAATATTACTCTTTCAAATATATCGTTTCAAGTATCCATATTAAATTTAAAGAGTTCCCTTGATTACTCCAGGATCCCATCATCAGATTCTGACCTGCTGAAAATAGGACCATCTGGGAACTATACCCTTTTAATCAAAACAATAATTTTTCAAATCGGTCCACCCGTCTTCGAGTAATCGGTGAACATATATAGATAAAAAAATAAAGATTCCGACGAATTGAGAACCTCCTCCTTTTTTGAAGTCGGTTAAAAAATCACCCATTAACGAAGTTCGACCATAGAGTCATGTATAGTCACATTAATGTCTATGCATTACTCTATTACAATATAATCATCGGTGGTGTAATATGTTGGTTTACAGGTTTGCACGTTGCAGTAGAGAAGTATAGAAATTAGTTTATTTATTTAAAGCTTTTTGCCAAAGCCACTATACGAAATCCCGGTGGACCAACTTTACACAGTCGTCACTGAACGCGATTCGGGTTCAGTACAATAACGCCTTCAGAGTGTTGTTGGGCTTGCCGTGCTGTTATTATTGTGCTTCATATTTGCGTCCGCGAAAACAGACTATTTTTACGCTATAAGGAGGAAGCGTATAGCATCTCTGCGAAGAGTGTGGGCGAATGGCAACAGCATTCTGAAGGCGTTAGGACAAAGACATGACTCGCCAGTCGCCAGTATATGGGATGTATTTGAAATTGCAGTATTATTTATCAATATTGTAATTATTGTGATTTTGACATTTTTAATAATTTAAGTTATAAGTAAAATTATAATGTAATTTGTATTGGGACCATATTTGCCACAAAAAATAAATTAATTATTTTTTTGTTTTTTATATTTTCGTAGAATACCAATAAAAATAATAACCTTGCCTGTTTTCTGTGTAATGTTTGGTATTCATCGGCGATGGTTGAAAGATAGTTGTTACGAACATACCTCACCAGGGAGCGCCATAAAAACATTTATAATGCAAACGAATGTTCCCATAATTATTCCAAAAACGACTGAACCGATTCGGGTACATTTTTCTATACTCCGACTTCGACTCGTAAAATGACGTTGCGTATTTTTCTAAACTCCAATATCGCTATATGTCTCTTTAAGAGTCCTGTGAACTACCATGTCTCCCATACAAACGTAATACCAAAATCATTTGTAATTCGTGTATATTTCGATGATGTTGTGGTGTTATTCGGGTTCGTATAGTAATAATCTATGCTCCTGGCCATATCTGGTTCCGAAATACTGTTGTTAAACGAAATTGTAAACGAATTTAGTATTGCTTTTTTTTATGTCAAAGAGGACATGTTTTCTGCTTATTTGTTTTGTAATAAAAACAACACTATCTCACGTCGCATTAGTTCAGGAGCACAGTTTTTATTGTCCAGTTAAAGAAAAACACCAGTTAATATAGAAAGTTACAAGTTTTCATTCATAATTTTTGGTATTACGGAACTCTACCAAAGTTATAAAAATTTTGATCAAAATTTATTATTATTTTATTTTAAACCCCGGGACCCAGGGTGATGTAACCACCACTCACCCACCCCCCTTTTTTGATGATGGAAAATGTTAATAAGAGTGCGCATATAGGGTCGCTGCCTGGGGGGCGCCAGGGCACGTCTGGGGCTGGCGCTGGACGTGGCAGCATGCGGTCCGCCAGCCACATCAGCAGCCGGCCGGCACTACCACCTAGCCGGCCGGCAATTCCATTCCATCATGCCCACCAGATGGCTTGGCTCCGGTAGGGTCCTCTAGGGCCCAATCATCGGAGCCCGCCGCTGGTGGTGTACTCTCAATGTCAGCATCATCTTTCAGGGCGGATGCTACTAAATGCCCAAGATATATGAATACATAACGAAGCTAATGGCTGCTTTGAAGATTAATTTTTATTTTGTAATAATATCGTTTGAAAATATTTTACGTAAATAAAATATTAATCGAAAAAGTATTAAACAGGTGTAAAATTAAAAAAATTTAAAACTCCCCGACTAAAGGTAAGTAGAAACTAAGAAGTATCAGTAAAATCTAAGAAAATTCGTCGGACCTGCCTTTGCTTTTTCCGTTTCCAACATCAATTAATGCAGTTATTAGTATAGGTAAGCAATATGAGAAGTATTGAGAAACTGAATTAGTTACCAACTGGTAAACATCAACATCTTGCACCACAACAGCTCTGGCGGATTTACTTGGATTTGTAATAATACTGATAGGTTCTTCTCTATAGTTCTTACTTTCCCTTAGTCGGGGAGTTTGAAAAAAAAATTAATTTTTTTTTTTCAATTAAGTTGTAAGTTAAGTTACAAGTCTACAAAAGTCGTGGATGTTTTTTTTATTTTTTTTTATTTTCCACTTGCTAATTTTTAGTTCGTTCAATAACAAGACAGTCGTGTTCTTTAGGGTTCCGTACCAAAAGGGTAAACGGGACCCTATTATAACTTCGACTTTGCCGTCCGTCCATTCATCCATCCGTCTGTTACCAAAGCTGTATCTCTTGAGCCGTGATTTTACTCGTAGATTTTTGCTCGTTTTATGAATTTCGGTTTTTTGTTTGGTCTTGAAATTACGGAACCCTCAGTGCGCGAGCTGACTCGCACTTGACCAACTATTGGGGGTCTCAGTGACTGAGGTAAAATAGTTATCACCATAATGTACCTAAGTAGGTATTGAAAATGAAATGACTCTTCCCAAAGCCAACGCCTGGAAGTTAGGCTTATTTGAAATAAAATTATTTGAATCTTGAATGTTATGAATGTGATAGAAGTACCCAAATTAATTTATTCACATATTGACTTCAATTAAAACACAAATTTCTGTTTTTTTTTTTTTATTTAAATTCATGTAACAATAAAACTTATCGCTAACTTACTTAATAAATAATTACTGATCGCGTGGAATGGTCACTATATATGTTATTATTTTATTATTACGACATTAATGACAACCATTTAACCAGGAACTCCATTAAATATGTGGTGGTTATATCTACCGGTTCCAAAGCTATGACCCCCCTGCCCCTGGTTCTGCGGGTCGATATTGTACGTGTTTGCGTTATAGTCCCCGTCTCCATATCTGTTACCTTGACGACCGCACGTAGTACAACCTCCACCGTAGCTACCACTTCCACCGCTGCCTCCACCGTAGCTACCACCACCACCGTAGCTACCGCCACCACCGTAGCTACCGCCACCACCATAGCTGCCACCACCACCATAGCTGCCGCCTCCACCATCGCTACCACTTCCACCGCTGCCTCCACCGTAGCTACCACCACCACCGTAGCTACCGCCACCACCGTAGCTACCGCCACCACCATAGCTGCCACCACCACCATAGCTGCCGCCTCCACCATCGCTACCACTTCCACCGCTGCCTCCACCGTAGCTACCACCACCACCGTAGCTACCGCCACCACCATAGCTACTGCTTCCGCCATAGCTACTGCTTCCACCATAGCCGTAACTTCCATAACATTCATAACTGGAACAAAATATATGAATTACATTATTCACAAACCTTAATTTTAAGAGAACCTCTATATAATCATTCATACGTCCACCACTTGAATACGCTGCTTGTATCTGGGATCACTCTAAATAAGTATCAATGCAACATATTACCTATTAGTTACTGAAGTAATAGGCTGTGACTGACAGACAGACAGACACACAGAAAATTGACCAAATCATTACTACCCGACCGCACTAAGGCTTATATTTTTCGCGCGTATCTTGAGTATATTTGTTTGTAAATTTCATTATTACCTTGTATCTTTCAAATGGCTGAATGGATTAGGTTCAGTTAGGATATCTTTAGATTTGTCTCAGAAACCCAAGTGTTTTTAAAGCTCGTTTCTAAAAAAATTCAATGTAGGACCCACTATAATAAGTTCACTAATACCCGATTTAGTTATCTACTTACCACGGAGCTGATTGTACTTCTACCACTGATATACCTAGAATGCAAAGAGTAAACAATACAGTTTTCTTCATTTTGGATTTTTTATTCTATACCAATTTATATAAAAGGTATTCTAAGAAGAGGATTCCAATAATGAACTGCACTACTCTTGCAATCCTTTTATATATGCTCAAACTGTCTGACAATATAAAAACCTGGCAAAACCAACCGTTTGTAATCTATATTCTGTACTAAAGAGGTCAGCGCGATAACAGCATTTAACCCACAGTTTTAACCCTAGAAAGCGAGCTTGTAATCTATACCCATACTGTATTACCGACTTTATAACCGACTTCGAAAGTCGACTCCCAAACTAGGCAACAACCTAGTTTGGGAGATTATTTATAATTGTAACCTATAAATTAATTCAAAATTTGTTTCATTTGAAAAAAATCAACAGAAGGTAGAAGTTTTTTTAGCAAGCTTCTATTTAGTTTCACCTTGTTCTTATTATACTGCAAGAATCTAAGAATTAAGAATTTTTACCAAAAATATATTTTAATATAAATTCTTCAATATTAACAATATCAAGGGACTAAATTTTATATAACCTGTCTTTTAACCGACTTCAAAAAAAGGAGGAGGTTCTCAATTCGTCGGAATCTTTTTTTTTATCTATGTATGTTCACCGATTACTCGAAGACGCGTGGACCGATTTGAAAAATTATTTTTTTGTTTAAGAGGGTTTTGTTTCCAGATGGTCCCATTTTAATCAAGTCAGGATCTGATGATGGGATCCTGGAGAAATCGAGGGAACTCTTCAAATTTTATATGGACACATGAAACTATTTGAGTATTATTAGAAAGTAATATTTTCCAAGTTGTCCTATGGTCATCAGGTCAGGATCTGATTATGGGATTTTGGTGAAATCGAGGGAACTCTTCAAATTTTGCTAGTATACTTAAAGCGAGTTGGGTATTTTTTATAGTTACTGGTGCATATGCTAGCAGATACGGATTTGATGACTAAAGTCATCAAGTCAGGGTCTGATGATGGGATCTTGGTGAAATCGAGGGAACTCTTCAAATTTTGCTAGTATACTTGAAGCGAGTTGGGTATTTTTTTATAGTTACTGGTGCATTTGCTAGCAGATACTGATTTGATGACTAAAGTCATCAAGTCAGGGTCTGTTGATGGGATCTTGGTGAATTTGAGGTATCTCTTCAGATTTTATGAACACACCTTTTCGATTTCTATGACTTCGTCATTTCTTCGCACATCAAGTAAGTAAAAAGGACTATTAGGGATTGTATGAAACATTGCCCGACTTCGAATTGGTGTAGGTACCTAAAATTTTAGTAAAAATTATTTCACTCTTTGTAGTGGCATTTGAAGTTGGTTTTTTGGAAAGCATTTCCCATTTTACATAATATACTTTATTGTCAGCTTAATGGGGTAAATAGGTACGATGCAAGTTGTCGCTGTCTCCAGTTAGCTCGCGCTAATGACCTCGTTATACCAAATATACATACGTGATTGCATGCGTGTCCATTATGTTCAATAGTAATAAAAACTTTTGCTCTAGATTTTCAAAGAATTTCGTACATTTTCTTTGTGACGGGATTTTCGTCACGCAAAATATCCATTTTCTTTTGCCTAGACCCCTGTGCAATACGTCCGAAAATAAACATTGTTTAAAAATCCCGTTTATTGCCCGTGGTACCCCCGATGGTCCCCCTCGGGGTACCACGGGTAAAAAAATTACCCGTGGTACCTCTGCAAATCAAAAAATACAAAATAAAGGAAAATATTTATAAACCGTTTAACGATTACCTTTAAGCTGAAATTTAAATAATTGATTTAAGTGATAAAAGAAAACACGAAACTTAAACTAAAACTGCAGTTTTTTTAAATATTTATTATATACTCCTTTTTATTTAAAATAAACTGACAAAATAAACAATAACACTTAAAATAAAGAGAACTTATATTTTTTCAGTTCCTTTCAAACTAAAATATTTATTAAGTACGAGCCTTTTTATTTAAAACTAGCTGTTGCCCGCGGCTCTGCCCGCGTGAATTACGATTTTTTTACATATACCGTGGAATTCCTTGATTTTTCGCGGAATTCTGGTGTGATGTTGTACAGAAACATTTTTTTACTACTTTTTCTCAATAATAATATAAAGTTTCATAAATACATAGTCAAAAGATCAAAAGGACGATTTTAACTCGTGAGTTAAAATCGTCCACGACGTGTCGTGGTCACGTCGTGAAGCACGGGGAGGCGTGCTCTTAACCCGTCTCCGCAATCCTCAATCATCACTCTCTCCGTATTTTTCCTCCGAATGAATTTTTCTCGTCTATACGAAATGGCCATTGAAAAAAAAAATTTCATACAAAATTGTTCAGGAGAGGTGATCAATCAGTGAGTGAGTCAGTGAATCAGCACGAGTAGCTATATATATTGTAATAGAAGTATAGATAGACTAGTAGGGCGCGTGGGAGCGCGGGCCACATGTGGCCCGCGGGCTGTCTTCTTACCTATAAAAGAATCGCCGTCACCTCCATCGCCAATTGTAAACCGATCGGCAATGGGCTAAAAGAATTACCTCGGAGCACGGTCATGGATTTAAAGATAGTTAAGGGCTGTTTGAATAAAAATACACTGAACCTCATCGGCGATGTATTTTTATTCAAACAGCCCTTAACTATCTTTAAATCCATGACCGTGCTCCTCAATCATCATCCAAAACGTAGACCATCATCTCTTCTCATACTTTTCATAGATTTTCATAGGCCTTGTTTATTGTAGCATTGACATTTTCCATGGAAAAATAAATTCAACCACTTTGATTTTTTTTCATTCATCCCGTAGACCTTGAGATTCTAATTACGTCTTATTGAGATTATAATTACGTCTTGCAAAGAAATCACTCTCTTATCTTTTATACTTTCCGAGATAGAACAACACGAAATTTGTATGGCGGCCATCTTGAATCCGCTATTTTAATTTTTTTTTCAGCTAACTGCCAATTGGATGACGTTTCGAGTAACATTTGGTCGAGCACCCCCCACCTATTTTCGATACACTGGCTGTGCTCTTCACCCGTCTCCGAAATCCTCAATCATCAGCTCTCTCCATATTTTTCTCTAGTAACTCTCCGAAAAACCGCATCACAAACTTGCATAATTACCAACTGTTAGTCTCTTCAACATTCCCCATACATTTTCTATGAAAAAATAATTTCTGCCATATCGGATTTTTTTTTCTATTCATCGCGTAGACCTCCGGATCCTGATCACTTCTTGTCAAGAAACCACTTTTACATCTTTTATAATCTTCGAGATATTGGCGAAATTCGAATGGCGGCCATTTTGAATCCGCCATTTTGAATTTTTTTTCACCTCACTGGCAATTGGATGACATTTCGAATGACATTTGGTCGAGCACCCCCCACCTATCTTCAATACCCTCTCCGTGCTCTTCACCCGTCTCCGAAATCCTCAATCATCAGCTCTCTCCGTATTTTTCCTCCGAATGAATTTTTCCCTTCTATACGAAATGGTCATTGAAAAAATTTTTTTTCATACAAAATTGTTCAGGAGAGGTGATCAATCAGTGAGTGAGTGAGTGAGTGAATCAGCACAAGTAGCTATATATATAGTAACTAGTAGGGCGCGTGAGTGCGCGGGCCACATGTGGCCCGCGTGCAGTCTTCTCGCCCATAACAGTATCGCCGTCATCTCCATCGCCCATTGGAATCCGATTAGCAGTAAGCTGAAAAAATGACCAAGGAGCACTGTCATGGTTTTAAAGATAGTTAAGGGCTGTTCGAACAAAAAATACGCTGAACCTCATCGGATGAGGTTCAGCGTATTTTTTGTTCGAACAGCCCTTAACTATCTTTAAAACCATGACAGTGCTCCTCAATCATCATCCAAATCCTAGATCATTGTCTCTTCTCCCAGTATGTACATTTTCCATGGAAAGATTAATTCCGCCACAGTGAATTATTTTCCATGCATCCCGTAGAACTTGAGATCCTGATCACCTCTTGCTAAGAAACCACTCTCTTATCTTTTATACTTTCCGAGATAGAACAACACGTATTTTGTATGGCGGCCATCTTGAATCATTTTTTTTTCAGCTCACTGCCAATTGCGTGAAGTTCCGAGTATTTTTTGTTTCAGCAGTTTCTAACCTAACCTAAAATACCTTGCCCATGCTCCTTGACTGTCTTTAAAATCCTCAATCATCACCTTATTCCATATTTTTCTCTGGTAGTCTTCCAAAAAACCGCATCAAAGCACTTCATGTTTTACAACTCGTGGTCTCTTCAATATTCCTCATACATTTTCTATGGAAAAATAAATTTCGCCATTTTGATTTTTTTTCCATCCATCGAATAGACCATGGGGTCCTGATCACTTCTTGTCAAGAAACCGTTCTTCCATCTTTTATACTTTTCGAGATGGACACCGTTGAAGTTTGTATGGCGGCCATCTTGAATCCGCCATTTTGGTTTTTTTTTCAGCTCACTGCCAATTGCGTGAAGTTCCGAGTATTTTTTGTTTCAGCAGTCCCCACCTAACTATAATACCTTGCCCATGCTCCTTGAATGTCTTTAAAATCCTCAATCATCACCTTATTCCATATTTTTCTCTGGTAGTCTTCCAAAAAACCGCATCAAAGCACTTCATGTTTTACAACTCGTGGTCTCTTCAATATTCCTCATACATTTTCTATGGAAAAATAAATTTCGCCATTTTGATTTTTTTCTATCCATCGAATAGACCATGGGGTCCTGATCACTTCTTGTCAAGGAACCGTTCTTCCATCTTTTATACTTTTCGAGATGGACATCGTTGAAGTTTGTATGGCGGCCATCTTGAATCCGCCATTTTGAATTTTTTTTCAGCTATCTGCCAATTGGATGACATTTACAATGACATTTGGTCGAGCACCCCCCACCTATCTTTAATACTTTCGCCGTGCTCTTCACCCGTCTTCGAAATCCTCAATCATCAGCTCTCTCCGTATTTTTCCTCCGAATGAATTTTTTTCTTATATACGACCCCATCCGTGAAAAAAAAATTTTTCATACAAAATTGTTCAGGAGAGGTGATCAATCAGTGAGTCAGTCAGTCAATCAGTCAGTGAATCAGCACGAGTAGCTATATATATATTAATAAGATAAACTGACCAAACAAACAATAAAACGTAAAACAAAACAACTTAGATTATTTCAGTTCCTGAAACTAAAATATTTTTTAATACATTTGCTCAAAAAGTATTTCCATTTCCATGTGTGTTTTGCGTGTGGAATGTTATTCTTTTTCGCACTAGTGTTTTTGTTACAATGCAATTAGAACGATGAAGTATTTATTATTAATTTGAGGTTGCTTATGACCAACCTCTTGAACTCACCCAAACCAGTTGCAAAAATGTCTATATTATTGCCAAAGTGTTCGTTGTACGTCATCCTAAGCAGAGACGAGTGGTTCCCTGCATTCGTGCGGCATTTTGTGGTAGCAAAGTGTCGGTGTGTGTGATAGCTCTATGAATAGGTGCTCTAAATGGCGCACGATAGCTGCAGAGCTTGAGTGTTAAGTCATCAGTCACATTTTCACCAAAGTTCGTGTCTCCGAGTGTTCTTGTAATGTATGTCCATGTACCTTTAGATGTGTGCGTACTACCGCGATGCTGTATGCGTTTGGATATTAAAGCCAGTTATGTACTAAGCCGTGTTTCATTCGGACGTATCAGTGGCGACGAGGCATTTTTATGAAACCACCCGCGCGCGTTGAAAATAATGGCGGCAATAATCGGCAAACTAGATGTTTTCCAACCAAATTCACGGAATTGGGAACTATTTAGTAGCAGATTAAAACAGTTTCTAGCTCTAAATAATATTACGTCGAATGAACAAAAGAGGGCCGTACTCATAACTCACCTTTCGGATGACGCATACAGACTGCTGATCAACTTAGTGCACCCGAAAAAGGCGGAAGAAACTGATTATGACGTACTAATTAATACGTTGGAGAAGCATTTTTCACCGCGAAGGTCTACATTTGCGGACAAAGATAAGTTTTACAGTGCAACGCAGTCGGCGGGAGAAGCGCTCGAAGACTTTGCCGCTCGGTTGAGAGGACTCGCCGTATATTGTGATTTCGGCGAAGCGCTGGATGTGTTACTCCGGGACCGTTTCGTGCTCGGATTGGCATTAGGACCTGAACGAGACAGACTTTTCGAAAAGGACGCGAGCAAATTGACGTTCGCAGATGCTTTGGCGTTGGCGCAGAAGGTTTCGTGTGCACGCAAATCAAAGACTACGACCGTCGCAGGGACATCGAGCAAAGGGGAAGGAGAGGCAGATGCTAGCATAAAGGAGGAACCTTTGCACTACACCAGCACCGGCAAGCGACGGGGCACGGCGCGAGCGCCGCGCGGCGCTTGCGCGAGCGGCGGCGGCACGGCGTTCAGGCGAGATGACACGGGCGGCGCGCGGCCGCAGTGCAAATCCTGCGGGCTTCGTAATCACCTTCAAGATAAGTGTTTTTATCGGTTCCATCGGTGTAAAGTGTGTTTACGTGACGGCCATATTTCCAGGGCTTGTATTTCTAAAAAGGTGAAAGCGGCTAATAATAATAATATGCAAATAGAATCAGTGTCGGGAGGAAGTGTATCGGACGATTGTGACGGGTCATGTGAAGAATGCCAGGTATTTAGTTTGAGGTGTGTTAATTACAAACCTATTTTGATGCCTGTACTGATTAATGATAGCATTAAGTTAGATATGGAGCTAGATACGGGTTCCGGTACTAGTGTAATATCTGATGAATTATATTATAAACATTTTTCTCATTTAACGTTAAGTGAATGTTTTATTAAGATATGTTTTTATAATGGACACAAAATCACTCCCATGGGCTGTTTGGTTCTTAAACTAACGTACTTAAATTGCACGAAAGAATTAACGTTTTATGTTATTAAACAAGGCGGTCCACCACTATTAGGGCGTGATTTTATGGCTAAATTTAATATCACAATATCAACGCCTAACCATAACATTGCCTCAGACCAAACGCAAAATATAGAAGTACGTAAGTTATTGAGTGAATTCAGTGATCTATTTTCGGAAGAACTTGGATGTTTTAACCAGTTTGAAGTAACCTTGCATTTAAAGGAAGGTGTTAAACCGAAATTTTACAAAGCGCGACCATTACCATTTGCTATTAAAGATAAAGTGGAGGCAGAAATAGATAGGCTCGTAGGGCAAGGAATATTAGTACCGGTTAATTATTCTGAATACGCTACACCCATAGTACCCGTGCGGAAGCCCAACGGGAGTGTACGTATTTGCGGTGATTACTCATTGACTGTAAATAAAGATATTCATATCGATCAATACCCGCTACCTCGTATTGAGGAAATATTCGTGAAATTAGGCGGTGGGGAGCTATATTCTAAATTAGACTGCAGTCAAGCGTATACACAGTTCAGACTTTCACGAGAGTCTCAGAAGCTCACCACGATAAATACGTCCAAGGGGTTGTTTATGTATACTCGAATGGTGTATGGGTTAGCTAATGCACCGGCGGTTTTTCAACGGGCGATCGAAAATTTATTAGCAGGTATTAAGGGTGTTTCGGTTTTCCTTGATGACATCTGCGTAACCGGGGCGAATAAAGCGGAACATCTTCAAAGATTGCAATCGGTATTTCAAAGGTTAAAGGGAGCTGGGCTAAAATTACAAAAATGTAAATGTGTTTTTTTCCAGAAAAATGTAAATTATTTGGGTTATGTGATAGATAAGAACGGCCTACATAAGTGTCCTAAGAAAATAGAAGCTGTAAATAATGCGCCGCAGCCGACCAATATCACGGAATTAAAACGGTTTTTAGGCATGGTCAATTATTATAGGAATTTCGTGCCGCATGCATCGTCAATTTTAAGTCCACTACACGAATTATTACGTTCGGAAGCTAAGTGGGAGTGGGGTAATCGCCAGCAGAGGGCGTTTACAAGAATTAAGAACGAGCTAACGTCAGATCGCGTGCTGGCTCATTTTGATCCGAATTCCCGTCTTGTTTTAACGGTAGATGCTAGTCCCGTGGGAATTTCTTCAGTTTTATCGCAGATAGGTACGGATGGCATTGAAAAACCACTGGCATTCGCGAGTAGGTCTTTGTCCAGTAGCGAAAGAAATTACGCTCAATTGCACAAGGAGGCCAGTGCTATTATTTTCGGAGTGCAGAAGTTCCACCAATACCTATATGGACGACATCAACCCTTCATATTACGAACGGACCACAAACCGCTATTAGCAATATTTGGAAAAAAACGAGGTATCTCGGAGATGACAGCTTCTAGGTTGATTCGTTATTCTATAATTTTGTCAGCGTATAATTACGAGATTCAATATATATCGACGGAAGATAACAAAGTCGCCGATTATTTTTCGCGAGCACCTTTGCCAACCATGAAAGCGGTACAACCTACGGCTGAACATGCATGTTGTTTATCAATAAATGCTATGCAATTAAATAGTTTGCCGGTAACGTACAAAGACATACGTATAGCGACCGAGAAGGATAAAACTTTAAATACAGTGATGAAATATCTCAAATACGGATGGCCTCGCAAAATAAAATGTAAAAAAATATTGCCATATTTCAATTGTAGGAATGATTTAGAATTGGAAAGTGGATGTTTATTGAGAGGACATCGCGTCGTCGTACCCGCGGTACACAGAGAAAAGTTACTGCAGGAGTTACACAGAACGCATCAGGGCATAGTTAAAACAAAATCGGCAGCGCGCACTCGTATGTGGTGGCCAAACATCGACGGGGACATTGAACAGTTGATAGGAGCGTGCACCGTGTGCGTGGCGAACAGAAGCGCTCCGCCGCGCGCGCCCCCCGCCCCCTGGCCGCGGCCGGCCGGCCCGTGGCAGCGCCTGCACATCGACTACATGTCGGTGGGACAAAAGGTTTATTTCGTCGTGGTAGACGCGTACAGCAAGTGGCTAGAGTGTATCGAAATGACAACCGGAACTACCAGCAGATCATTAATTGCCAAATTAAAACAGTTGTTTGCTTCTTTCGGCCTGCCACTTTTTCTGGTGTCAGATAATGATGCGAAAATAATGTCGCAAGAATTCATAACCTATTGTTCAGAAAATGGTATTAAACATATCACTTCACCTATATATCACCCGTGTAGCAATGGGCAAGCTGAAAACTCGGTTAAAACGTGCAAAAAGATGATCAAATCAATTTTAGAATCTTCCTCAAATGGGTCTAACGACAAATTACTTGATTATTTATTCGAATACCGGAATACGATACACTGTACCACAGGGGTTACGCCGGCAATGTTATTGTTAGGTAGAAATTTGCGCGGCAAATTAGATTTAGTCATTCCACCCAGTAGCGTAAAGACTAATAATGGTAGTGAGCCGAAATCGTTAGAATTCGAAAACATATGTCGTTCACTAAAGAAGGAACAAAAGGTTTGGGTGAGATGTTATGAAAATAGGAAGCCTTATTGGTGTAAAGGGATAATAATAGAAAGCTTGGGTAAAAGAATGTATTTAGTAAAATTAGAAAATCAGGGAGTAACTTGCAAGCGACACATAGATCAGTTAATGATATTTAAGGGGGGGGAAAAAGAAGAAGATTTTAGATAATGATAGAAATACTATTCAGGATACTAGGCCTCCGTCACCGTCACCTTCCTCATCTAGTGTCGAACTTTCATTGCCGGCGTCACCGGCAACGGATACTTCATTGGCTCCAGAAAATATTATGTCAAATATTGATTCACAGACCGCTGATAATACGAGGGCCACTCCGGAACGCGCCGGAGCGGCCAGCGAGACGAGGGAGGCGACGGGAAGAACTAACGATGACGGGGAAGATGGGTCAAACATTGATAACAATATGGCGGTAGCCCCTAGCACAGAGACAGCAGAGCCAGGCGACCCACCTTCTCCGTCACGTCGTATGCGATTACGACCCAGAAAAAAACTTATAATTAATAAATTGTGAATTAATATTACAGCAAGATTATTATATTTGTACACAGGTTCCCAACTGAGGGGGAGGAGCTGTAATGTATGTCCATGTACCTTTAGATGTGTGCGTACTACCGCGATGCTGTATGCGTTTGGATATTAAAGCCAGTTATGTACTAAGCCGTGTTTCATTCGGACGTATCAGTTCTTCTGCGATGCTGTGTGCCAATCGTTAAGAATATTTGGGAACCGTTATTTTACCCCTTACATTGTTGCAGATGATAAAAAATTGGTCAAGTACGAGTCGGGCTCGCGCGAGGGTTCCGTACCATCAAGAGTATATTCTCATTCTCTAAAGTATTAAAGTTTATACATTACTATATATATAGCTGCTTGTGCTGATTCATTCACTCATTGATCACCTCTCCTGAACAATTTTGTATGAAAAAAATTTTTTTCAAGTATGGGTTCGTATAGAAGGTAAAAATTCATGAGGAGGAAAAATACGGAGAGAGCTGATGATTGAGGATTTCGGAGACAGATGAAGAGCACAGCCAAGGGTGTTGGAGATAGGTGGGGGGTGCTCGACCAAATGTCATTTGAAACGTCATCCAATTGGCAGTGAGTTAAAAAAAAATTCAAAATGGCGGATTCAAAATGGCCGCCATTCGAATTTCGTCGATATCTCGGAAAGTATAAGAGATGGAAGAACGGTTTCTTGACAAGAGTTAATCAGGACTCGAAGGTCTAGGTGATGAATAGAAAAAAAAATCCAATATGGCGGAATTTTTTTTCCATAGAAAATGTATGGGGAATATTGAAGAGACTAAAAGTTGGAAGGCAAATAGGGGGGAAGACGGCACGCGGGCCACATGTGGCCCGCGCCCTCACGCGACCTACTAGTTAATATATATATAGCTACTCGTGCTGATTCACTGATTGACTGACTGACTCACTGATTGATCACCTCTCCTGAACAATTTTGTATGAAAAAATTTTTTTACACGGATGGATTCGTATAGAGGAAAAAAATTCATTCGGAGGAAAAATACGGAGAGAGCTGATGATTGAGGATTTCGAAGACGGGTAAAGAGCACGGGGAGGGTATTGAAGATAGGTGGGGGGTGCTCGACCAAATGTCATGCAAAACGTCATCCAATTGACAGTGAGCTGAAAAAAAATTCAAAATGGCGAATTCAAGATGGCCGCCATACAAAATTCATCGGTGTCTAACTCGGGAAGTATAAAAGATGGAAGAGTTGTTTCTTGATAAGAAGTGATGAGGACCCGAAGGTCTATTTGATGGATAGAAAAAAAAATCAAAATGGCGGAATTTATTTTTCCATAGAAAATGTATGAGGAATATTGAAGAGACTACGAGTTGTAAATCATGAAGTGCTTTGATGCGGTTTTTTGGAAGACTACCAGAGAAAAATATGGAATGAGATGATGATTGAGGGTTTTGAAGGCCGTCGAGGAGCATGGGCAAGGTATTATAGTTAGGTGGGGACTGCTGAAACAGAAAATACTCGGAACTTCAGGCAATTGGCAGTGAGCTGAAAAAAACCAAAATGGCGGATTCAAGATGGCCGCCATACAAATTTCGTGTTGTTCTATCTCGGAAAGTATAAAAGATAAGAGAGTGGTTTCTTAGCAAGAGGTGATCAGGATCTCAAGTTCTACGGGCTGCATGGAAAATAATTCACTGTGGCGGAATTTATCTTTCCATGAAAATATACATACTATGAGAAGAGACAATGATCTAGGATTTGGATGATGATTGAGGAGCACTGTCATGGTTTTAAAGATAGTTAAGGGCTGTTCGAACAAAAACAAACGCTGAACCTCATCCGATGAGGTTCAGCGTATTTTTTTGTTCGATCTGCCCTTAACTATCTTTAAAACCATGACAGTGCTCCTTGGTAATTTTTTCAGCTTACTGCCGATCGGATTCCAATGGGCGAAGGAGATGACAGCAATACCGTTATGGGCGGGAAGACTGCACGCGGGCCACATGTGGCCCGCGCACGCACGCGACCTACTAGTTACTATATATATAGCTGCTTGTGCTGATTCACTCACTGACTCATTGATCACCTCTCCTGAACAATTTTGTATGAAAAAATTTTTTTTTAATGACCACATCGTATAGAAGAGAAAAATTCATTCGGAGGAAAAATACGGAGAGAGCTGATGATTGAGGATTTCGGAGACGGGTGAAGAGCACGGGGAGAGTATTGAAGATAGGTCGGGGGTGCTCGACCAAATGTCATTTGAAACGTCATGCAATTGGCAGAGAGCTGAAAAAAAATTCAAAATGGCGGATTCAAAATGGCCGCCATTAGAATTTCGTCGATATCTCGGAAAGTATAAAAGATGGAAGAGTGGTTTCTTGACAAGAACTGATCAGGACAAAAAGGTCTATTCAATGGCTAGAAAAAAAAATCCAATATGGCGGATTTTTTTTTCCATAGAAAATGTAGGGGGAATTTTAAAGGAATTTTTTAAAGGCGGGAAGACAGCACGCGGGCCACGTGTGGCCCGCGCCCCCACGCGCCCTACTATTAATATATATATAGCTACTCGTGCTGATTGGCCACTGATTGATCACCTCTCCTGAACAATTTTGTATGAAACATTTTTTTTTCAATGACCATTCCGTATACAAGGGAAAAATTCATTAAGAACAAAAATATGGAGAGAGCTGATGATTGAGGATTTCGAAGACGGGTGAAGAGCACGGGGAGGGTATTGAAGATAGGTGGGGGGTGCTCGACCAAATGTCATTTGAAATGACATCCAATTGGCAGTTAGCTGAAAAAAAATTCAAAATGGCGGATTCAAAATGGCCGCCATTCGAATTTCGTCGATATCTCGCAAAGTATAAAAGATGGAAGAACGGTTTCTTGACAAAAGTTGATCAGGACCCAAAGGTCTATTCGATGGATAGAAAAAAAAATCCAATATGGCGGAAAAATTTTTACTATAGAAAATGTATGGCGGATGTTGAAGAGGCTGAAAGTTGGACGGCAAATAGGGGGAAAGACGGCACGCGGGCCACGTGTGGCCCGCGCCACCACGCGCCCTACTAGTTTACTATATATATAGCTACTTGTGCTGATTCACTGACTGACTTGACTCATTGATCACCTCTCCTGAACAGTTTTGTATGAAAATTTTTTTTTCATGAACGGCGTCGTATAGAGAGGAAAAATTCATGAGGAGGAAAAATACGGAGAGAGCTGATGATTGAGGATTTCGGAGACGTGTGAAGAGCACAGCTAGGGTATTGAAGATAGGTGGGGGGTGCTCGACCAAATGTCACTCGAAATGTCATCCAATTGGCAGTTAGTTGAAAAAAATTTCAAAATGGCGGATTCAAGATGGCCGCCGTACAAACTTCATCAGTCTCTAACTCGGAAAGTATAAAAGATGGAAGAATGGTTTCTTGACAAGAACTGATCAGGACTCAAAGGTCTATTCGATGGATAGAATAAAAATTCAAAATGGCGGAATTTATTTTTCATAGAAAATGTATGGGAAAAGATGACTGAGGGTTGCGATACCTTTATAGGCGGGGGAAGACAGCACGCGGGCCACATGTGGCCCGCGCCTCCACGCACCCTACTAGTTAATATATATATAGCTACTCGTGCTGATTCACTGATTTACTGACTGACTCACTGATTGATCACCTCTCCTGAACAATTTTGTATGAAAAATTTTTTTTTCAAGTATGGGTTCGTATAGAAGAAAAAAATTCATTCGGAGGAAAAATATGGAGAGAGCTGATGATTGAGGATTTCGGAGACGGGTGAACAGCACGGGAAGGGTATTGAAGATAGGTGGGGGGTGCTCGACCAAATGTCACTCGAAACATCATCCAATTGGCAGTTAGCTGAAAAAAAGTTCAAAATGGCGGATTCAAGATGGCCGCCATACAAACTTCATCGGTGTCCATCTCGAAAAGTATAAAAGATGGAAGAACGGTTTCTTGACAAGAAGTGTTCAGGACCCCATGGTCTATTCGATGGATAGAAAAAAAATCAAAATGGCGGAATTTATTTTTCCATAGAAAATGTATGAGGAATATTGAAGAGACCACGAGTTGTAAAACGTGAAGTGCTTTGATGCGGTTTTTTGGAAGACTACGAGAGAAAAATATGGAATGAGATGATGATTGAGGGTTTTGAAGGCCGTCGAGGAGCATGGGCAAGGTATTATAGTTAGGTGGGGACTGCTGAAACAGAAAATACTCGGAACTTCAGGCAATTGGCAGTGAGCTGAAAAAAACCAAAATGGCGGATTCAAGATGGCCGCCATACAAATTTCGTGTTGTTCTATCTCGGAAAGTATAAAAGATAAGAGAGTGGTTTCTTAGCAAGAGGTGATCAGGATCTCAAGTTCTACGGGCTGCATGGAAAATAATTCACTGTGGCGGAATTTATCTTTCCATGAAAATATACATACTATGAGAAGAGACAATGATCTAGGATTTGGATGATGATTGAGGAGCACTCTCATGGTTTTAAAGATAGTTAAGGGCTGTTCGAACAAAAAATACGCTGAACCTCATCCAATGAGGTTCAGCGTATTTTTTGTTTGAACTGCCCTAACTATCTTTAAAACCATGACAGTGCTCCTTGGTAAGTTTTTCAGCTCACTGCCAATTGGATTCCAATGGGCGATGGAGATGACGGCGATATCTTTATGGGTGGTAAGACTGCACGCGGGCCGGGCCACATGTGGCCCGCGCACTCACGCGCCCTACTAGTTATATTATATAAATGAAAGTTAGAAACATCCCTTTTTTATAGACAGAAAATGCATAACGCATACCTACCCATCCGTCAGGGGAAACTGAAGGGTTATGTGGGGCTTGCACTCACTAAAAACTGTCTGTGTCCACAACGGACCCGCTGGCGTAAGTGTAAAAATGGAACCCTATTACTGAGACTTCGCTGTCCGTCCGTCCGTTCGTCTGTCACCAGGCTGTATCTCTTGAACCGTGATAGTTACAGACTTGAAATTGTCACAGGTGATGTTATTTCTGTTGCCGCTATAACAACGATTAATACTAAAAAATAGAAAAAATAAATATTTAAGGGGGGCCCCCATACACCAAACGTGATTTTTAGGGTTCCGTAACTCAAAAAAAAACAGAATCCTTATAAGACCACTTTGTTGTCTTTGTTTGACCATTTTTTCTACCCGTGTCCGCGTCGTGGAAAATGCATGATTTCTATTGTCGTCACAAAACTATTTTCGCTTCGTTCGAATTATTCCCCCAGGTTTAGAATTTCGGTAAATCTTTCTTATGTCTACAATTTATCATAATGTCAAATGAAATGAAATGAAATTCTTTATTTTCACATAGGCCTAAAAAATAGGCGCCCATGAAAAGTCAATAACTCTACCGTCAGGTTCGGTGTGCGTATGTAACTTGCTAACCTTGAAGGAAAGCTTGAAGGAAACCCATATGCAAAGTTTTAGCGTTTTCGGTTGAAAGGACTGGGCTAAGCGTTGATTAAACAAATGAAGATTTTGTAATACATCAATACAATAAACTTTAATATACAACACAAAATATAAAATAAGTAACTTACAATAATATAAACACGAACTAAGTAGACACATCATACAAGGTGGTTCATGAAATAAGACAAGATTTATGTATAGATTTATCACATTACGTATTACTTAATTTTTATCGAATGCAATAATCACGAACTCCTTACAAACAAATATAATTTCTTTACCATTAATTACAACAGTTTAACCAGGAATTCCATTGAATGTGTGTTTGTTATGTGTACCGTATCCATAGCTATTACCCCCTTGTCCCTTGTTTTGCGGATCCACATTGAACGTGTTCTCGTTGTAGTCCCCGTCTCCGTATCTGTTACCTTTCCGACCACACCCACTACTAGTACAACCTCCACCGTTGCTGCCGCTTCCACTATTGCTGCCGCCTCTTCCATAGCTTTCTCCGCCATTCCTACCGCCTCCACCATTGCTGCCGCCTCTTCCATAGCTTTCTCCGCCATTTCTACCGCCTCCACCATTGCTGCTGCCTCTTCCATAGCTTTCTCCGCCATTCCAACCGCCTCCACCATTGCTCCCGCCTTGGTCATAACTGCCACCTGCGCCATTGCCGTAGTCCATGCCGTTGGTACCCCTTCCAACATAGCTGCCGCCTCCTCCAGAGCTCCCACCTCTACCATAGCTGCTAACTCTATCGAAGCTGACGCCTTCACCATAGTCATCGTTACCACCTACATCATCATATTCACTGGCTTCATCGATATTGAACTCATTTTCGTTACCTTCCCCATTTCCCAAATTATTGATAGTTCTTCCGTAACAAGGATATCCATAACTGTAAGAGAATTGTTTGAATTACTTCAACTAATTTTTACCAATAATCATTACTTTTCGCTTTTTTTAGGGTTCCGTACCCCAAAAGAAAAAAAAGGAAACCCTAATAAGATCACCTTATTGTCCGTCTGTTTGTCTGTCACGGCCGTTTATTTCAGTAATTATTTTATAAATTATACCGAACCTGACATTTCTCAAAAATTGGTTCTATAATGTTCTGTTCCAATACATCAAGGACGGTACTTACCAAGGAGCCGATTTCACCTCTACCACTGATACAATTACAATACAAAAAAAAAACAATACGGTTTTCTTCATTTCGACTTTTTAATCAACTACTAAATACTATTAATATTAAAGACGTCTGATGATTCTTAGCAGATAACTCCAGTAATTAACTACGCAACTGTTTGAAGCCTTTTATATGCTCATTGCTCATTTCGTTTGACGACGTAAAAACCTGGTAAAAACCAATGTTTGCCAATCTGTATTCTGTGCCAAAGGGGGTCGGTCAGCACGATAGTAGATTTTAAAAAAAGGGTGGTCAATAAAGATAGGAATAGGCTTCATTAAACTCCTTATAATAATTTGACGACCTCCCTGGGGCAGGGGCGTGCGCTCGGTTACGAGTGGGAGGTCGCGGGTTCGATTCCCGCCACGGGCCACTTTGGAATTTTATAATTTTTAAATTGGCTCAGGTTTGGTCTGGTAGGAGACTTCGGCTGTGGCTAGTTACCACCCTACCAAGAAAGATGCACCGCCAAGCGATTTATCGTTCCGGTGTGATGCTTTATAGAAACCTTCGGATTGAGTTTACTTGCCCCTTCCAAGTTAGTACGATAACATCTTCGGCTGCATCATCATTTACCATCAGGTGAGATCACAGTCAAGGGTACTAAATTGAGTACGAGTAGGTATAGAAAGAAAATCTATAATTATTACATCAACGATAAGAAGCCGTAAATTACTCTATTATAATTAGGGTTCCATACCAAAATGGTGAAAATCGAACCCTTATCGAGACTTTCTCCGTCCGTCCGTCCGTCCATCCGTCTGTCACACTCGATTATTTCAGTAACTGTTAAAGCTATTGACCTGAAATTTGGAATAGTTGTAGGTAATTGCAGCGCGATGTTATTGCAATCATAAAAAATTGAAAATCGTTTATATTTTTATTTAAAAAGGGAGGAAAACTGGGTCGTCAAAATTTCAAAATGAGATAACAATATTGAGTAGGGAATCATATGAAAGGGCGTTACTTGTGTATTCTAAAACCGATTTTTATTTATTTTTATGCTTGATAGTTTACGATTTATTGGGCAAACTGTCGAAAAAAATACCCCCCCCCCTTATCTCCGAAGTTTACCAATCGAAAATTCTGAAATAATTATGATCAATAGAAGTAAACGTATATTTTAAAGGAAAAATAATATTATACTTTTTTGATAATAACAATAAACCGGCAAATTCAAAGTTACGTTTGCGGTTCGCCAACAAAAGTACCTTCATGTAAATTATATACGTGTAAATTCATGAACCATTCTTTTATGGTATGGAACCCTCGGTGCGCGAGTCCGACTCGCACTTGGCCGGTTTTTTTTATTTAGGTACACAAACACATTCAGAAAATAAATACTGGCAATCTGACAGATCTAAGTAGATCATACCAGGGGGCCTACCACCGTGACCTAAAGTAATATTATTGTAATATTGTTTTAAAATTTCCATACTAACATTTTATGAAAATGTAGAAACAATATTACAATAATATTGCTAAAAATAATGATTTATAATAATAATTAGCAGAAGAAATCTAAACACTGATTTGTGTTCTATGATGACATATGGTTAATCTTTATAACAAGCCCTTTTATTTTTCATTGCTTTGTTGTAAAATCAGAAGTTGTATGTCCCGGGTTCCGTGGGCAAAAAAAAATCTGATGCAGAATTTTAATTATTTTTAATTGTTTTATTAATTAAGTGTTGTCAATCGTTTTAGTTTCAAGCCATATTGAATTATAAGAAAATTCCCCCGATTGTGAAAGTTTGTTTTTAGGGTTCCCTTTCACTAGATTGAAGCTGTGTGTAGCATAACAGGGCAATACTAAATAATCATAACAAAGATAAGCTAGGATTTCTTGAAATTCCATTGGGATCGCCCGAGCAACAGTAAGACGGGTCAGCGAGTTCATTATCATTATATTTAAGTATCATAATTAAATATATCTGAATTCTTTGTAGTCATCGTAGTATTCCCAGAAAAGATAAAAGCTTTACAAATCGAATTAAACTGTTATCTTGACGATAAAACTCTACGTAACAATAAATCCATACTAATATATTTCAATGTGAGTTTGTTAGTTTGTCCTTCAATTACGCCGCAACGGAGCAACTGGTCAACGTGATTTTTTGTACGGACGTAGGTGAAATCGCGTGAAATGACATAGGCTACTTTTTATCCCGGGATAATCAATTTGTCCACGGGATTAGTGAAAAACTAGCTAATAAATAATATGGCCAAGTGCGAATGATTGTTCTATGTATGGTTTAAGTGAAAATAACTCATCCATAAAAACATATTATTATAGAGCACCTCTCATTTAGTGAAAGTTGCCAAGTTCTTTAATTTCTTATCTTTAGGTACAATCTCTTCCAGCCTTGAGTGAGAAATAAAAATCGAAGTTTTCTCCCTTTGTTCTCAACTCCCAAAAATTGTAAGTAATAAAATGGAAAATTCTTTAAAAAACCGACTTCAAATGCCACTACAAAGAGTGAAATAATTTTTCAATGTAGGTACACCAATTCGAAGTCGGGCGATTAATACGAAGGATTATAATTGTACGAATTGTGGATTGACTTATTTGAAGTCGGTTTTTTTTTTAAGAATTTTCCATTTTATTTTTTACTTTTTAGTGGAAAACAACAAATGCACAGGGCATTGAAAAAAGTGCCCAAATCACTTGGAGTGTGCTTATAAAATCTGAAGAGTTCTCTCAATTTTTCCGAGATCCTATCATCAGAACCGGACTTGATGACTATAGTCATTAAGTCAGCATCTGACACCAAATGCACTAGTATTTATAAAAATACCCAAATCACTTCAAGTATATTAGCAAAATTTGAAGAGTTCCCTCGATTTCACCAAGATCCCATGATCAGATCCAGACCTGATGACCATAGGATAACCTGGAAAATAGGCCTGGAATTAGCATGCCGGTTTTCAAGGCGCCGCCATCTCTGAGGTTCCGGGTTCGATCCCCGGTCGGGGCAATGTAGAAAAATAAGTTTTCTACATTGTCTCGGGTCTGGGTGTTGTGGTACCTTCGTTGTTTCTGATTTCCTTAACACAAGTGCATAAGGTACTTACTAAGAGATCGGAGCAATGTGTGTGATATTGTCCACTTTTTTTTATATATTTTTTAATATTTAATATTTAAAATATTACTCTTTCAAAAAGTACCCATATTGTTTCAAGTATCCATATAAAATTTGAAGAGTTCCCTCGACTTCTCCAGGATCCCATCATCAGATCCTGACCTGAAAATGGGACCATCTGGGAAGTATACCCTTTCAAACAAAAAAAAGAATTTTCCAAATCGGTTTACGCGTCTTTGAGTAATCGGTCAACATACATAAAAAAAAAATCCGACGAATTGAGAACCTCCTCCTTTTTTTGAAGTCGGTTAAAAAATTACATTTTTAAAAAGAGCATTTGCCAAGTTTCTTGCCAGTACTTCTCGGTGCAATCCCAAAGGGTTCCGTACCCAAAGGGTAAAAATGGAAGATGATGTATTTCTATTACCGCTATAACAACTAATACTAAAAACATAGAAAAAAATGAATAAAATAAATATTAAAGAGGGCACCCATACAACAAACGTGATTTTTTGCTTAATTTTGGTCGATTAAGTAATTTGGCTTTTCTGGCTTCTGTATATGTACCGTACAGAATACCTGTACGGAACGCTTCGTGTGCGAGTCTGACTTGCACTTAGCCGATTTTTGAACTTAGTGGCATAGTTTAGCTTATTCTTATGAGCCAGTAAATTAGGCTAATTTGAAAAATATTCGAAGTTTCATTCCGAAATATAATTTTTTGCAGTTTCCCAGAGTTTCGATCTATTGGAAACCAACACGAAGTAAATGAATATTTTTGAGCAGAGTTTTTAATAAAAACATGTACTCGTAGATATATTGTGCCCGCAAAACTCATGCCTACGATGTATAATTAGCCCACTATGAGCGAAAATCTAAATAAAATTAGAATTTTCGCGCCCGGAGTCCATGGTCGGAAGTATACCAACACTACGCTTTCCCGTTAGGAGGGCTCTCAGTAGTACGATAACCTTTAAGGCTCATCACTCACCATCAGTTGTAATTGCTATCAAAAATGTAATTGCTATCTTTTACCTAGTCATGATTAACGCCTATAGGTATTCTCGTAATTTTGGGACAGTCAATGTTATGAGTTATCTAATGATTGTCCAACAGCAACCTTTAATATTTGTCCAACAAAATATATTTATGATCGCACAGTTAGACTTTTGTGATTGTTTCAACCCTGTTTAAGAGCCCACAAGTGGGCAACGTAATAAAATAAACTGACGAAATATTGATAATATCGACAGTCTGCAGTGTGTTTATAAGTTGGAAAATACGTGTTCAATATATCGCAACAATTGGTTTTTCTTTAAAACTATAAAGGTTATCTCAGAGGGTAAGTATTTATAATTTCTCAGACACATACGAGTATATAAGAGCAAGCTCCTTATAATAAGTGTTCATTAATATTTAAAAGCTCACTGAAATATAACATCTTGGCAAAGTAAATTAGAGAGATGAAGAAATCAATATTATTTTCTCTTAGCGTTATCGCATTATTTTCGTTGGCCAACGGTAAACCATCAGAAAATTGGTAAGCTCTAACATTTTTTACTATATAATAGACACCTTTTAGGCAACTTATATATTTTTAATGTATTTATAACTACACAACAAAATATAAACAATACTGAAAGAAAATATTTTAGACCAAATCGGTCAGGCTATTTTTAATTTTATTAACGCATGGTAATTAATTTTGATTGTATACAAGAAATAACATAAAATTGTATGATAAAGCAAAGATTGATAAGGTTCAGATGGTTCAGACCTCTGTTCAAGCTCTGGCTTTTCGGAGTTATATTATGAAATAATTTGGCCTTCCCGCAATTGGCAGCGTGGTGAAGTTTTTCTCGTTCTGAGAGGACCGTGCCCAGCTGTAGGATAAAAGAAAAACAAATTAAAAAAAATATATATTGATAAGTGTTCCTTTATAATAACCTCAAGTTAAATAAATATCATGTTTTTTATTGCAGCGGCGCAGGCAATTTAGGCATGACGTATTGTGGACAAAAGTGGTCAGATTATTTTAGGTACGATTCTTCGGGTAGAAGAATTGGTAGCAATCAAGGAGGCGGACGTGGTGGTGGTGGCGGCTCCGGTGCTCAAGGAGGCCAGCACCAAGGAGGTGGCCAAGGAAGTGGCCAAGGAGGTGGCCAAGGAAGTGGCCAAGGAGGTGGACAAAGAGGAGGCCAAGGAGGTGGACAAAGAGGAGGCCAATTTCAAGGATGACCAGGAAGCCACTCTGGTGACCAATGAAGTAGCCCAGCTTCGTGCCTAAAACAAGCCAAGCTAAGAAAAAATAAAAATATTAGAATTTAGGTAAAATATTAAAAAAATCAACTCTCTAAAGGAAATTGTAAATATTTTAATATTAAAAAAAGACTATAGGTTTTTAAATGTATGTTATATTATTTTTTAAATCAAATAAAAATATTGGTACTTATGAATTGTTCTTATACTCGTAGATATAAAATAATGAACTATACTTATTTAAAAATACGTCTTTAATTTTTTTAAGTATGATTATTTATTATAGGATTTAAATCTTTGCGCCCATGGTATAGTTGGCACATGTCCCATCTGTCACCACTTATAACTTCGATCGAGTTCCGTAATACCAAATAGCTAGAGTCGAATTTGAGGTGGGGCAGCATTGGTTAAAGTTAGGGCGGAAACCCATTGATATTAACTCAAAAATAAGGTGTTTTTGGTATATATGTTACTGTAAAATCCCAAACCACGTTAAATCCTAAGATTTTCCGGTAAAACCTAAGATTTACCAACCCCATAATGGTAAAAGTTCGAATAGTTTTAGATTATCGTTTATTTCGAACTTTTACCACCATTAACTTGGCAAATCTTAAGATCTACCTCTAGGCATGGTATATGTTGAGAAAAGCAAGTCAAAACGTATTCAGCGTATTGTCTCATACTCGTGGGCAGTCTACAACCCCTCGCTACCCGTACTGCCTCCACACACACTTGTTAAATAAATCATCGTAACAAACGTAATACTTGATTTCTCCATTATCTTCTTTCACCGGCGCAACTAGCTTTTCTTCACCGTCTATAGTCAAGGCGTTTTATTCGCCTGTAATTAATTGCTTCCTTCTTTTTCACGGTTTTTGCAGTTTTTACTTCTTCTAAACACTTTGCGTTGCAGAAAGCAAAGAGAAAAAATTTGAAATTTTGAAAATTAAACGCCTGATGGAGAGTAACAGGGACGTTTGCTAGTTAAAATAAAATAAGGCAAAAATAAATTACTTAAATTAATGTTTTTTATATTCTCTTCCATTTGCAAAGGGTTTCATCCATGATTTTTTTTTTTACTTTTTTTAAAGGCTTCTACCCCGAACTATTAGTTTATGGTATTTTTAAGGTAGGGCATTCTGATTTCAAGGTAGGGCATTGCCACACAATGCCCCCCCCCCTAGCTACGGCCATGATGAAAACTTGTAACATACTTTATTAACTGGTATTTGTCTTTACGCCAGACGTATTTTAACTTGATAAAATCCAAACTTCGGACCCCCGTTTCACCCCCTTAGAGGGTAAATTTTGAAAAATCCTTTCTTAGTGCACCCCTAGACCTCACAAGGAACATGTGTGCCAAATTTTGAACCCAGCGGTTTGGGCTGTTTGTTGATATGTCAGTGAGTGAGTGAGTCAGTCAGTCAGTCAGTATTTTCTTATATTTATTTATATTATAATAGATTTAGCCCTTATGAATTGAATTATCAAAAGTCATAATAGCTACTTATCTGTCTGTGTACCACACTGTGACCACAGTTCACCCCGAGCTATCGAGGGGCTTATCAGTCCATCTGTTTCCAGTCTCAGTATGTGAGTCAGTTTCTTTTTACCCGACTGCAAGAAGGGTTATGTTTTTCGCGCGTATCTTGTATGTATGCATGTAAATTCCTTTATGACCACGTATCTTCCAAACGGCTGGATGGATTTTGACGTTAATGGTATCGTTAGATTCGTCTCATTAACCCAAGTGTTCTTAGATAGGTTTTTGAAAATAAAAAGCAAAATGGCGGATTTTGGGCCTAAAATTGTCAGTCATTTACAAAATATTTATAACCAAACCTATCGAGTGGGGTATCAAAATGAAGGGAATTACAAGGAGATTACAAAAATATATATAAGTCATATGTTTCGAATTAATTTGGAATTATAAACAGTCGATCAATGCGTTCAAAATGGTAATATTTGTAGTTTTTGATAGCGTTAATCTTGTATTGACCAAATGTGTGTCGTACTTTATATTGTGCATTTTTACTGCTATTTTATTAGCTCAATTAATTTTTAAGAGATTACCTATGTAAAATGGTGAAAACAAATAAAAGAAAACCCGGCTGAGTTTGTTGTGGGCTTCTTCTCAGTGCAGGGCGCGTTGGAACCGAGGGTAAACTTAAATTCGAATAATAGTTATCACCATATCGTTTTATATTAAATAATATAAATGACCTTTCATAAGTCTGTAAGTTAGGCCTATGTGAAATAAAGATTTTTTCTATTTCTATTTGTAATCTCAGTTTTTCCCGAACGATCCGCTTTAAGCGACGTGAGTTAGATACGCCTGAGCCCTAAACGTACACAAACTACACCTATGAAATGTTACTGGTCAGCTTATATATTTCCGGGATAAAATCCAGGTTTGCGTTTGACGACACTGTTTACAACTTTTACTTCTTCCAGTGACTGACTGACTTGAACCGACATAATATAATATATAACCAAATATACCCACTTTACGTCTTTGACATTGTGTAGATAAAAGTGCTTAGGTTTCGCTCGTAAAGTGTGGCAACTAAAAAGCCTGAAATAAAATAAATAATTAAAAAAATCAAAAAACCCGACTGCAAAAATGTCAAATAAAATGCAATAACTTAAAAGACTGAAACAAGGCGGACAACGAAAACAAAATTATAATAAACTTAAAAAGATGCAATTTTTACTTCATTTTAACAAACAACATTATGAGCTGAAAGCTTTAGTTAAATTTTCGCATTCAATTTAAAAATAAAGCAGGCGGGACCTATTAATTTTCTCTATGTTAATTTATAATTTGCAAAAATAGGTCCCGCCTTCTATATTTTTAAATTGAATGCGAAAATTTAACTAAAGCTTTCAGCTCATAATGTTGTTTGTTAAAATGAAGTAAAAATTGCATCTTTTTAAGTTTATTATAATTTTGTTTTCGTTGTCCGCCTTGTTTCAGTCTTTTAAGTTATTGCATTTTATTTGACATTTTTGCAGTCGGGTTTTTTGATTTTTTTAATTATTTATTTTATTATATTATAGTTTTCCTCATAACGATATTCCTATACATTTCATTTTCCTGTTTATTTTCCTTTATTTTTTTAAATATTGGTTCAAATTTTATCTGTGTACTTACTTCACCCCGGTTGAACAGCAAAATATATAAACATCAGCAAATACATTGCAGAATTCATTCAGTCATTTAAAAACTATTGAGCTATAGTCAGCTATAGTGCTATTTTATCACTCAAAGGACGGCGTAAGAACCAACAGTTAAAAATCATGCAAAAGTCTATTATATTAGTTTTGTGCCTGGTTAGTTTACTTGCAGTAGTCGTCGCAAAGCCTGCACCATGGTAAGTGGAGATTTGATACTTACTTAATAGTAAATTGTTAGGTTAGGGGGGTCGATTGGCGCAAACAGTAAGCAGCAGCGGCTTTGCCTTCTGCGTCGGAGGTCGTGATTTTGAATCCCACAACTGAAAAATATTTTTGTGATGACCAAGAGTATATTTCAGTCTCTGGGTGTTTCTATAAGTTACAATTAAATTATAGTATGTATATTATTTTTCAGTTCTCGTAATTCCTGAAGTAAAATTGTGAAACGTATTTTTTTTTGAGTAGTCATTGGTGCTAATTTGGTTGTGCAAAATTTTTAAAATAAACTAATTTTAGGCGTCTTAAAATAGTGCTGTTCTTTTGCATAGGATGTATTTTAAAAGGGATAACGCTAATTTAAGACACGTAAAATTAGTTCAGCTTAGAGTTTTGCGCAACAGAATTAGCACCACATGTTTCCACTTTCATTGAATTTTATGTCATCATGTAGCTTAATATATACATTCACAAGCTTTTTGTATGAAATTTTTGATTTGCCGATTCTTGTATGAAAATTGGGCTATGCCTTGCGTCTTAACCAAATCATCCGTAAAACATTAGAAATATTCTCAATATAATGTAAAAAAAAGATTAATAAGATATTAACAGGGAATTTCTAATAATCTGATTTTCTAAATGGTTAATTTTCTAAGTTTTATAAGTGGCTTGGCGGTTCCACATGTTTCGAAACGTTTAATTACTTTGTTTTATACGTTTAAATACTTTTAAACCCCTATTCACATTTTACTAAAATAAATGTATACGACATTAAAATTTGAAAGAAGATTCTTCATGCATACGTGCTTAAGACGCATAGTGACGCAAATATAGCCCATTTTCTAGAATTCTCCTTTTATTTCTTTCAAGAATTTCCTTGAAACCTAAAGTTGAGATGACAGCCAACATTTAACGCTTCGTTCTTCTTATTGTTTATCTTGCAGTCGGAGCTCTGACTGCGGTCACTCGTGGGGCAACGGGGGAGGCAGCCCCGGTCGCCAAGGCAGAGGAGGCGGCGGCGCAGAAGGCTTTGGTTACGGCGGCGCAATAGGCTTCGGCGTTGGTGCTAGCGGCCCAGGAGGTTACGTGTTTGGTGGCGGCGGCCCTGGAGGTTACGGGTTTGGTGGCGGCGGCCCTGGAGGTTACGGGTTTCGTGGAAGCAGCCCAGGAGGTTACGGGTTTGGTGGAAGCGGCCCAGGAGGTTACGGGTTTGGTGGAAGCGGCCCAGGAGGTTACGGGTTTGGTGGAAGCAGCCCAGGAGGTTACGGGTTTGGTGGAAGCGGCCCAGGAGGTTACGGGTTTGGTGGCGGCGGAGGTCCAGGAGGCTTTGGTCACGGTGTCAGTGGGGCAGGTGGCTTTAACCGTGGTGGAAGTGGTTCTGCAAGTCCGATGGCAACACATACAATATAGGCAATGGTACCAATAACACCAACACTGTGTACTTCCATAAAAAGTAAATTCTAATAAATTATTTGTGAGAATAAACATTTTTCATTGCGTACTAACCAATTGTTTAGTTTGTTTCCTTATCGGTAGTTGGAATCCCAGACTAAACGCACCTCCAATTCCCCTAAGTGTTACCGGAGGTTTTTAGGGTTCCATACCAAAATTGTAAAATTAGAATTCTCATGGTAAATATCAAGGAATGTACCTATGCATTCTAGCGATTCAATAGGTAGATGATTTTAAGTTCCACGTATAGATTAGAATTTGTTTAAGGGGCAGGGTCAACCAAAATTACTCCAGGAAAACTCGGCACAAAAAAATGTGCGCACTTCGAAACAAGTGCCACATTTCATACATCATTGATGATAGTAATCAGTTTAACTATGTGCTCAAATAGTAGTAATTGCTACTTTACACCCTCCGTAACTCTGGAACCGTTCAATTTAGCAAGATTATGCTAAGGACCATTATTGTTTGCTATTTCATGTGTCATTACTTTTGTCCTTGGATATTTTGCGCTAAGCTGCATAGTTATTGAAATATATAAGAAAAACTGATAAAACGCTATTTCTTAAACCCGACGCTGTCAGAGGTGTAACTTTTTACCAAACAATATTTGGACTGCTTTGAACAATCTGGCATTGGAATAATACTTTTACTTAGGATGTCTGGTCTAATTGCGCTATACTAATGGGCTGGCCATGTAGCACGGATGAGTGACGACCGTTGCTATTAAAATATTAAGGCGCATTTTGTTGCAAGTTGTTATGCTAATATTATGTCTCTCGCAAGTTTTCTGATTATAAAAATTACACTATTGTAAAGACATAATGATAAGCTTTAATATGACGTACTGTTTGTCAATGGCCATAAATATTTTTCTCCGAGGGCAGAATCCGGCCATGTCATTTATTAAAAGCTGGCATTTGCAGTTCCTCTGGTGCTGCAAATGGGCGGCGGTGATCGCTAACCATCAGGTGAACCGGCGTCTCGTTTTCTCGCGATGACTATAATTACCTGTCTCGTGTTAGTATATTCCTCACCTACGGCTCGGCCTTCAACCCTGATTCCTAGGCCTATTTCGCGGCCTTTGCAGTAATGAACCTACTATTTTATTTATGTATCTTTGATTCCTACCCTTGGGGTTCGAATTAGCCAAAATCGTCCTAAATTATAATTATTAAAGGATCCGTCCAGTGAGTGGTTTGATCTTATCAGTTAATCTAACATCAATCTACCAGTCTGTCAGTCTCCTTTTCATTTTATCATCATCTTATCATCATCATCTCAGCCTGCGGACGTCCACTGTTGAACATAGGCCTGTCCTCAGCCTTCCTCATCCAGCCGCTTTCCGCCACCCGCTTTATATCGTCGGCCCAGCGGGCTGAAGGTCGCCCCACACTACGCTTTACTTGTACGCGGTCTCCACTCCAGAACTTTCCATTTTTTACTTTCATATTTTTTAATTTTATACTTTCCTTAAACAGTATTTTATTGCATTTCATTTTCCTGTTGACAATATTTTTAGGGTTCCGTATCCAGGAATCTTGAATGGGATAATGAAGGGCTTAATATAAATGGGGAAAAGCTTAACCATTTAAGCGGACGATCTAGTATTGTTTGCAGAATGTCCTAAAAAGCTGGAAAATATGATACAACATCTATCAGATGAAAGTGCTAAGGTAGGTCTCACAATGAATACTATTAAAACAAAAGTAGATGAATTCGGAAGAATAGGAAATTAAAGTTAATGGAATTATTATAGAATACGTTAAAGAATACCTTTATTTGGTATTTATTTGGGACACCTATTGGCAACAAAAGACTGTATGACAAGAGAAATCGACAGAAGAGTGACAAATACCTGAAAAAAATACTGGTCGCTCAGTGAAATAATGAAAAGTAAACATTTCTCCATAAAAGATAAAAGAAAAGTTTTTGATACATGTATATTACCGTGTCTTACATATGCGTCACAAACATGGGCACTTACCGAAAAAAATCTAACAACATTAAGAACGTGTCAAAACTCAATAGAGAGAAGTGTGGTTGGTGTGAATATATAATGAGATAACAAAGTAGATAAACTCATCAAAGAACAAAAATGGCGTTGGGCGGGGCATATGATCAGAGAGAATATTGATAAATGGTCTAAAAAAGTAACGGAATGGTACCCCAGGGATAAAATGAGGAATAGAGGGAGACAAACGAAAAGATGGGAAGATGATATTGGGGTTGGTGGGTAAAATCTGGACCAGACTGGCAAGAAACAGAGACATTTGGAAAAGTTTAGAGGAGGCCTATGTCGAAGGACACGCTGATCACATACCATTAGAATAAGTACTTAAATAATGTTAGTAATAAGTAAGAAAATTGTAGAATCAGCAATAAAGGCTATTTTTATTTTATTTTATTTTATTTATCCAAAGGGTAAAACTGGACTATTACTAAGACTCCGCCGTCCATCCATCGGTCCGTTCGTCTGTAACCAGGCTGTATCTTTTGAACCGTGATGGTTAGACGGTTGAAATTTTCGCCGTTAATGTATGACTGTTAAAACAGAATAAAATTAATATTTAAAAAAACCGACCAAGTGCGAGTCGGACTCGCGCACCGAGGGTGCCATACCATAAATTTGGTTCATGAATTTACGAGTATAATTTACATGTAGGTACTTTTGTTGGCAAACCACAAACATAACTTTGTTTTTGCCGGTTTATTATTATTATCAAAAAAAAGTATAATAGATAGAGAGTTGATTTTATTTTTCCTGTAAAATACGTTTACTGCCATTGATCATAATTATTTCAGATTTTTCGATTGGTAAACTTCGGAGATAAGTGGGGGAATGGTATTTTTTTCGACAGTTTGCCTAATAAATCGAAAACTATCAGGTATAAAAATAAATAAAAATCGTATCTTTCATATGATACCCTACTCAATATTGATATCTCATTTTGAAATTATGACGACACGGTTTTCCCCCTTTTTAATTTAAATAAAAATAAAAAAGATTTTCAATTTTTTATGACTGCAATAACGTCGCGCCGCAATTACCTACAACTATTCCAAATTTCAGGTCGATAGCTTTAATAGTTACTGAAATAATCGAGTGTGACAGACGGACGGACGGACGGACGGAGAAAGTCTCACCATAAGGGTTTCATTTTTACCATTTTGGTATGGAACCCTAAAAAGGGCATTCTATACAAGAAACGTGATTTTTATACTCGTTTTCGCTCGGCGTTGATAAGGCGTTCTCAGAACCACCATTTAGATATGGAACCTTAAAACCTCCAGCAGCACTTAGGTGATTTGGAGGTGCGTTTAGGCTGGGATTCCAACTACAGATTAGGAAACAAACTAAACACTTGGTTAGTACGCAATAAAAATGTTTATTCTCACAAATAATTTATTATCACAATTTTACTTTTTATCGAAGTGCACAATGTTGGTGTTATTGGTACCATTGCCTATATTGAATGTGTTGCCATTGCGGTAACCACCTCCACCACGGCCAAAGCCTCCTGGGCCGCCGCCACCGTGGCCAAAGCCTCCTGAGCCGCCGCCACCGTGGCCAAAGCCTCCTGGGCCGCCGCCACCGTGGCCAAAGCCTCCTGGGCCGCCGCCACCGTGGCCAAAGCCTCCTGGGCCGCCGCCACCGTGGCCAAAGCCTCCTGGGCCGCCGCCACCGTGGCCAAAGCCTCCTGGGCCGCCGCCACCGTAGCCAAAGCCTCCTGGGCCACCGCCACCGTGGCCAAAGCCTCCTGGGCCGCCAGCACCATAGACAAAGCCTCCTGGGCCACCGGCACCATAGACAAAGCCTCCTGGACCGCCACCACCAAAGCCGTTATCTCCTGGGCCGGGACCACCAAAGTCGAAGCCTATTGCGCCGCTGAAATCAAAGCCCCCTGCGCCGCCGCCTCCTGTGCCGTGGCCACCGGGAAAGTCGTGGGAGTAATAGCAGTCAGGGCTCCAACTGCAAGATTATCTCAACTTTAGGTTTCAAGAGAATTCTTCAATAAAAAAATTACTTAAAAAAAACTGCAAAATGTATGTATTAAAAATGCGTTGATCTACATTTTCTCCATACATTCGTAATAATTTCTTGGAAAGAAGTATTTCCGAACTTAATATGGCCAGGAGCATAGATTATTACTATATGAACCCGAATAAAACCACAAAATGACCGAAATATGCACGAATTAAAAATGTCGTTGTCGTTCAGGGACTCTTAAGCTACATACATACGGAAAACATAAAATTCAATGAAAGTGGTAACATGAGACAGTGGTGCTGATTCTGTTGCGCAAAAACTCTAAGCTAAACTTTTACTTACGTGTCTTAAATTAGCGCTATCCTTTTCAAATTGTTTGTCCCTCTGGGCACAATTGTGACTAACTGGTACCCGCGGGATGCCAAAAGAAACAGGGTCAGACCATTCAGGAGATGGGAGGATGAGATAAGACAGACTGCGTTGTTGCACACGACAGGACACAGTGGAAGCAGCTAGGGGAGGCCTTTGCTAATAGGCAATTCGAAACTCGGGACATATTATAAATAATAAAATCAATGTTTTTTATTCAATGGTTCAGTTTAAATTATAATTCTTTGACTTTATTGGATTCTATAAACATGATAATGGTGTTAAGTCCATTTAAATATGATATATTACTATGAGATAATGATATATTATGACATTAGATTTAAATCTTTGGTGACATGTCTCGATAATTTCAAAATTAAGGCTATTTTTATTTTATTTATTTTCAAATTGCTCATTTCAAAAAGGACAGCACTATTTTAAGACGCCTAAATTAGTTGTTTAGAGATTTTGCACAACAAAATTAATTAAAAATGGTTACCTTTAACATAAAGAAAACATCCAAACTCTGGAAAACACACAACAATGGTCATCACAAAATTATTTTCCAGTTGTGGGAATCAAACCCACGACCACGAAGAGTGACGACTGACGACGACACAGAAGGCAAAACTGCTGACGCTACCATTTGCGCCAGTCGACCGTCCGTTAGTAACGCATTAAGTAAGTATCACTGCAGGATATCTACTTACCATGGTGCAGGCTTTGCGACGACTACCGCGAGCAAACTAACTAGGCACAAAACTAACAAAATATTATACTTTTGCATGATTTTAGAATGTTGGCTGTAACTTCCTGTCGTTCGAGCAATAAGATAGGTCTGAGAGTATAAAGATCAATAGTTTTTTAGTGACTGAATGAATGCCGCATGCGTTTGTTTATATACATATTTTGCTGTTCAATCGGGGTGAAGTGCACTGATTAAATTTTACCTAAACAAAAGAAAAAAATATCAGTTAGCTAAATAAACAGGAAAATGAAATCTAGGGATATTATGGATATGAGGAAAACTATAAAGAAATTGTGATTCACAGACTGAAAAACTACAAAGGGTCAAACTGACTGATAAGGGGCCCCTGGACGGGTCGGAGTGAACTATATGGTCACAGTGTGGTACACAGATAGATATACAGTCCGACAAGGTCCTCTTGGCACTTGAATGAGGGCGTGCTATAGAACAAAGGCATCCAGAAAATAAAATCTCAATTTCACTTCAATTTTAGTTTAAAATAGTTGATAGTAAGCAAAAAACAATACAACATACAATAGCGATATACTGACAGAGCGGACTATCAAACAGTATCACAAGATAGCACTAGTACCGATTTTGTCCACGCGCCAAGATAGCCTTGTCGCACTGTTAGTAACTATTATGACTTTTGATAATTAAATACTTAAGGGCTATCTATTATACAGGGTTATACCATGTTATCCACATATTATATTTATTAGTTAAAGTTCATCCGGATCCGTCCAGTGAGTGGTTTGAGCCTATCAATCAATCTAACATCAATCTACCTATATACCTATAAGTCTGTCAGTCTCCTTTTAATTCTATATTTTTCCTCAAACAATATTTTATTGCATTTCATTTTTAGGGTCCCGTAACCAAACGGTAAAACTGGACTATTAGGTACTATATTTTTTATAAGACTCCGCCGTCCGTCTATCGGTCTGTCCGTCTGTCCGTCTCTTCGCGCGTCCGTCCGTCTGTAACCAGGGTGTATCTTTTGAACCGTGATGGTTAGACGGTTGAAATTTTCACCGTTAATGTATTTATGCCTGTTAAAACAGAATAAAATTAATATTAAAAATTGTCTTCTATACAAGAAACGTGATTTTTATACTCGTTTTTGCTCAGCGTTGATAAGGCGTTCTCAGAATGTTTATTTATATACTCACTTTGAAAATCAAAAAAATTTAAATACAACAAACATTGGGCGGGCCCTCCATACAAAAAACGTGATTTTTGCCCTTTTCATAGAAAATAGTACGAAAATTGCGCGCGAGTCCGACTCGTACTTGGCAGATTGTTACCAATCTTTTAGGTCAAGTTTTATCTTACTCACTCGTACTACAAATAACCCCGATTACTCAGCATACTTATATATAAATATGTGTGAAACATTTCAGAATTCATTCAGTCAGTTCAAAGAAATTGAGCTTTATACTATAAGAATCAGAATAAAAATATTTACTTTTAAAGTGCTACCTTAGTAATCTAAAAACATGCAAAAGTCCTTTTTATTAGTTCTTTGCCTAGCAAGTATGCTCGCGGCAGTCGTCACAAAGCCATGGTGAGTAGATAATATGCTGGTTTGGCTGGTTGATTGGCATTTGGCACAGATGGCCCTACCTTCTGCGTCGAAGATCGTGGGTTCTATTCCTACAGCTACAATAAGTTTGTGTGATGAGCACGAAAATTTTCCAGTGTCTGGGTTTTTATTTCTATATAATATATTATTTTACGTGCTATACAACGACGAATGTTGTGCTTTTATGGAAAAAATTAACGCAAAGGAGACGTTTCATCAATGTATAAGGCCTGGGCCAGGTCTATGTACTTGGATGTAGCCCAGATCACAAGAAACAGTTTTTACCCAACCTATATATTAATTGCAACCCTTAACAAAGATTCAACATGGCGGTAATATGTATTTCATTGTGAATTGACATTTGACTTTGACAGAAATGTCAACTATTGACAGATCGAGTCGTGGTTTACGTCAAATCGTACGACGCCAGCGACGCCATGTTGAAAATAGATCATCTATCTATACTTATAATAAAACTGTAAAGGGTCGAATTCTGTACATTGAAGATACTTTGAAAATTTTTGTTGGAGGACACTATTTAGTCGATACTAAAGCCAAAACTGTAATTTGTTTCATTTTCGTCTGTCTGTCTGTCTGTCTGTCTGTCTGTCTGTCTGTCTGTCTGTCTGTCTAGGATACTTTTTGTCCCGGAATTCATCATGGTTTCCCTGGAAGACGGCATCAAAGTCAAAATGTGTATTTAGTTATAATTCAATAACCCGTTGTCCGATTTCATTCATTCTTTTATTGTAAGAAAGGAGGTTCTTTAAAAATTATTCCGTATAAATTTTATCATCATCACTTTTGTAGTTCAGAAATTATAGACATCAGGACCTTTAACGATGAGTTCAAGTAGGTGACTTGAAACTCGGAATGGACAAGCACCTAGGCTAGGACGTAAGGGCTCAAGTCAGACTGGAGTACCCTTACAGCCGTAAATTAATATGCGTAGCAGAAGATTTTGTATGGTTTAAGATTTTTCACTTTTAGGGTGAACAAAAATCATGAATTTATCATTACGTTATACCGTATCGCGCCATCTCTACAAATTATGTGGAACTTGAATGTAAAACTTGGAGATAGGTACTACCGAATTTTTGTTAATAATAATTAATTGTCAAGTAATGTACTGTTCCTTGACTTTGTATTAAGATGGCACTGTTGAGACATGAACAGATTAAAGTTTTCACTTTTGTGGACATTCCCAGAGTGCCACGTCTTTTTTTATCATCCGCAACATGGAAAGAGTAAAATAATGGTTCACAAATATTTTTAACTCTCAGGTCTTAACTGTTCCTAACCGATTGACCGTCATAGGTCTTTTTATACGTAAAGAAATATATAGCCATTGCCCATTCTGATACTTGGGATTGTATTGAGATGAAGCAAAGATTTTTAACAGGCTCTTATGTTGGGCTGGGGAATATTGTTTGTAGAGTATTTTATCCCAGTGGTACCTACCCGGCCGAACTCTGAAAGAAGATTTTTACCACCAGTACAACTTTTCACATGATTTAATAATTTTTGACATATTTCGTGGTTTCAGAATAAAAATAACAATGAAAAGGACGATTTTTTTGTGCCATTGGGTCGAAATATCGACAGTTAAAATCGTCCTTTTGATCTTTCAACTACGTATTAATGAAAATTTATATTTTTTAATAAAAAAAGGAGTTTTCAAAATCACCACAAGATAACCCTTGCGAAGTAAGAACAGGTTTCTGTACAACATCACACCAGAATCCCGCGAAAATCAAGGAATTCTACGGTATATGTAAAAAGAATTATAATTCACGCGGGCGGAGCCGCAGGCAACAGCTAGTAATATTATAAATAATGAAAAAATGATATTTTTGTACACCGATAGTATTCGTTTTAACTAAATAATTTTATTTTTCCCGTGAACAACAGATTTTTCTTGATTTTTTAACATAGGTACCGTACAAGACCTAGCCCAATTTAAAATATCTCCTTTCTACAGAGTTTTACATTGTTGGTTTTACAGTGTAAATAATAATAATTGTTAACAAACTCTTAAACGCCATCCTGGTGGAACTAATTAATAGTGTGAATCACACAAATTGTGTCAAAGCTACTGACATAAAAATAAAAATAATTGGTCAGGTGCGAATCGGGCTCGCGCACTGAGTTCCGTACTATATTAGAAAAAGTTAAACCATACGGCCCGGATGCCACCAAAGCGGAGCGGAGCTGTGTTTGAGTAACCAATCAGATTTTTATCTCCGCTCCGCTCTGCTCTGCTTTGGTGGAAACTGGGCCTAAGAATCACTTTTTTACCGAACCGCAAACATAACTTTGTTTTATGAGGTTAATTGCTAATGCCAAAAATATATAATAGATACAGAGTTGATTTTATTTTTTTCGTAAAATATATATTAATCCTTATTAATAATAATAATTATTAAATAATAATTATTTCAGTAAACTTCGGAGATGAGGGGGGAACGGTATTTTTTTCGAAAGCTAGTTCAATAAATCAAAAACTATCGAGGATAAAAATAAATGAAAATCGCTTTGAGAATACACAAGTAACGCCCTTTCATATGATACCACACTCAACATTATTATCTCATTTTGAAATTCCGACGACCCAGTTTACCCCCCTTTGTAAATAAAAATAAAAAAGATTTTCAATTTTTTATGATTGCTCTGACGGCGGGCCATCATTATCTACACCTGTTCCAAATTTCATGTCGATATATTTAATAGTTACTGAAATAAAGGGTCGTAACTCACAGACAGACAGACAGACAGACAGACGGACAACAAAGTGATCTTATAAGGGTTCCGTTTTTAGAGTTCCATACCAAAATGGTAAAAATGGAACCCTTATGGTGAGACTTTCTCCGTCCGTCCGTCCGTCCGTCCGTCCGTCCGTCCGTCCGTCTGTCTGTCTGTCACACTCGATTATTTCAGTAACTATCGAAGCTATCAACTTGAAATTTGGAATAGTTTTAGGTACTAGTGACCCAACGTCATAGCAATCATAAAATTTTGAAAATCATTTTTATTTTTATTTAAAAAGGGGGGTAAATCGGGTACTTAAAATTTCAAAATGAGATAACAATATTGAGTGGGGTATCATATGAAAGGGCGTTACTTGTGTATTCTAAAACCAATTTTTTTTTTATGCCTGATAGTTTTTGATTTATTGGGCAAACTGTCGAAAAAAATACCGTCCCCCCCCCCCCCCCCCTTATCTCCGAAGTTTACCAATCGAAAAATCTGAAATAATTATGATCAATAGAAATTAACGTATTTTTTACAGGAAAAATAAAATGAATTCGCTGACATATATACTTTTTGTGATATTAACAATAAACCGCCAAAAACAAAGTTACGTTTGCGGTTCGCCAACAAAAGTACCTACATGTAAATTATACTCGTAAAACATGAACAAAAGTGATTCTTTTAATGTTTTACTTCTTTTATGGTATGGAACCCTCGGTGCGCGAGTCCGACTCGCACTTGGCCGGTTTTTTCTTTATCATCAATATCATCATCAATCATCATCAATACATATAATAAATCTGTAGAGGTCGAATTTCTGTACAAATAAAAAAAATGCTAAAAACGGAGTCAGGGGGATGTAAGAAGTGAAATAGAACTAATTTAAATTTTTTTCAAATTTTTTGTTTCTCTGTTTGTCTGTTTATCTGTTTGTCTGTTTGTCTGTTTGTCTGTCTGTTTGTACGGGCTAATCTTTGGAACGGCTGGACCGATTCCAATGAAATTTTGTGTGGTGGTAGCTTATGTCCCTGGTCAACATATAGGATACTTTTCATCCCGGTAAAATAAAGAGTCCCCGTAGGATAGTTAAAAAACTGCAATTAATTTAACAGCTTTGTAAACAACAACTATTGAACTTAATTTAGTAAAATTTTGTTATGCTGATACCTTATGTTGCCTCTTAAACAAAATATATATATAGTAAAACTTATTAATCCAATCGAGTTCCCGCGGGAAAGAAAACATAACAAAAACAGTTAGCAGGCGTCTTTCAAGTAACGGATTTTAATGAAATTTTATGATCCTACTTTATATATATGCCCGGTCAACATTTAAGATACTTTTCATCCTGAAAAATTTGAGAGCACCCGTGGGATGTTTAAAAAAACCTTTAGCTACTTATCTACGTAGCACAATCAAAACGGGGTCGAAATATCGACAGTTTAAATCGTCCTTTTGATCGTGCAACTAGGTATACAAGATAACCCGTACGTAGCAGGAACGGGTTGCTACGTACACAGCAGCGCATCAGAATGCTTAATTACAATATCTGGGCGTTGGTATCATCTCAGAATAAGATAAGTTTGGTTAGTATAGATATTACAATCCACGATGACACGACCCACTCTGTCTTACTCCATGCGAATTGAGTAACATAAGCGATTTCGACAGCGTATTTAAGTAGAGGAAGACCAAAGAAGATATAGGTAAATTGTGTGAAAGAAGATAGCACGTTGACAGGAGAGATTGGAGGAAGACTCCTTTACGGGTCCATCGAACCCAGGGACAACTCATTTATCTTGGGAAAAATTAAGAAATTCCACGGGAAACATTTTTGTAAAAAAAACGAACTGCACGCGGGCGGACTAGTCTTGACAATAAAAACTGTGCTCCTGAACTAATGCGACGTGAGATAGTGTTGTTTTTATTACAAAACAAATTAGCAGAAAACATGTCCTCTTTGACATAAAAATAAGCAAAACTAAATTCGTTTACAATTTCGTTTAGCAAAAGTATTCGGAACCAGATATGGCCAGGAACCAGATATGGCCAGGAGCATAGATTTTTACTATATGAACCCGAATGACACCACAACATGATCGAAATTTGCACGAATTACAAATGATTTTGGTATTACGTTTGTATGGAACACATCGTGGGTTAGTGGACTTTTTTGATACTTGAAAAACCTATCTAAAACACTTTGGGTTTCTTAACGAATCAAACGATACTTACTTGTCAAAAAGCAGTTTGAGACACTAGGTACTTTTAACATTATATACATTGAAATCTAGCCCCAAAGTAAGTGTTATGGGTATAAGAGGTTAAATAAAATATAATTTAAATGTATACTTTTGTAACGAAATAGTTCTTTACTAATTTTCAAGCAATGACACTCTAAGGACAAATTATGCAAATTATAGTTGAAGGGATATTCCAAGTAGAATACATTTTAAAACACATAAATGAAATCTTTTGCAATGTTGAAAACGCAATAAATCGGAATATGATAAGACTTGCAACTTTGAATTTTATGTTACGTTAACATTTTTGGAAAAAAAACACACTCATAAAAAAAATTCACACAGCGCCACCCTTCTGTTCAGTAATGTTCCCGATTGTTTCACATAAGTTTTTCGAATTTGTTTGTATTTCTTTTTAGAATTTCCTTGAAAGCTAATATTAAACAACATACAAAATATAAATAAAGGCTTTGCAATAATTTTGCAGTTCGGGCCCCTATTGCGATTACACGTTGGGCAACAGCAGGGGAGACATTCATTATGGTGACTACGGTGACTATGGTGGCTACGGTGGCTACGGTGGCTACAGCGGCTACGGTGGCTACGGTGGCTACGGCGGCTATGGCGGCTACGGTGGCTACGGTGGCTACGGCGGCTATGGCGGCTACGGTGACTACGGTGGCTACGGCAGTGGTGGCGACGGCGCAGCAGACTCCGGTGGGAACACATACATCATCGGAAATGGCTCCAATAACAATAACACTGTTCACATTCCCAAAAGTAAACTCAGTAAATATTTGGTTCCGCACCTTAAAGGAAAATAATTGGTCAGGTGCGAGTACGGAACCCTCAGTGCGCGAGCGTGCGAGTCGGGCTCGCGCACTGAGGGTTTCGTACTATATTAGAAAAAGTTAAACCATAAAGCCCGGTTGCCACCAAAGCAGACCGGAGCGGACAATGAGTAACCAATCAGATTTCGTCATTTCGACATCTCTCCTCTCAGTTTCGGAGATGTCGGAAAAATACCGGTACCCCCCTTATCTCCGAAGTTTACCAATCGAAAATTCTGAAATAATTATGGTTAATAGGGATCAGTGTATATTTTACGGGAAAATAAAATCAACTCTGTATCTATTATACTTTTTTGTTATTAGCAATTAACCTCATAAAACAAAGTTAAGTTTGCGGTTCGGTAAAAAAGTAATTCTTAGGCCGAGTTCCCACCAAAGCATAGCGAAGCGGAGCTGTGTTTGAGTAACCAATCAGATTTCATCATTTCGACATCTCCGCGTTTCGGAGTGGTCGAAATGATGAAATCTGATTGATTACTGAAACACAGCTCCGTGCTGCTCCGCTTTGGCGGCAACCGGGCCTTATGGTTTAACTTTTTCTAATATAGTACGGAACCCTCAGTGCGATTACCCTCAATTATTTAAATTAATTATATGTACAATATAAAATGTCTAATCTAGAAAATGGAAACCTCATCGGCTCGTGTATTAATATAATATTTAGAATAAGCTATTATTTGTTATGTCAAAGATGTTTTTTTTCCTCAAATAAAAAAATAAGAAGGAAAGTAAGTATGTTTAATTCTCATGACCGTGATATTAAACGTAACCTTAGATTAGATAAAATTTACCAGCCCAGGAAGTAGCCTGGTATGAACTCATTGCTCTAATTAAAAATGTAGTTAAAATGATCAGCCCAGTCAAATTAAGCCAAAAATGGGAGATCAGGGAGATCAGGAGGATTTTTTTATATACAAATTAGGATAAATAAATAAATAGTGGACAACATCACATACATTGCTCCGATCCCTTAGTAAGTAGTTTATGCACTTGTGTTAAGGAAATCAGAAACAACGAAGGTACCACAACACCCAGACCCGAGACAATGTAGAAAACTTATTTTCTACATTGCCCCGAACGGGGTTCGAACCCGGAACCCCAGAGATTGCAGCGCCTTGAAAACCGGCACGCTAACCACTCAACCACGGAGGTTAATTATTATTTGATTGCTTAAATTATAATAATAAATCATTGTTTATATCTCTCGCACTAATTGTGTTTATGGGGAATCATACTGATGTGCGTAACAGTAAGTAGTTGAGTTCCACATATAAAGTAATTCCCTGGTCTGTGTTGAGTTCGATAACATTTAATTTGTTGATGAAATTATGAAAGAACACCATAACAGAAATTAACTGTTTATATATTTTGATACACAACAAATTAACTTCTTAATCAGAGTCCTCTTTGTCACTATCGGTAGATTTACGAGTATAATCAAATGTTTGAACATTTGATTATACTTTTAATTTAACTTGATCTCAAAAAAAAATTCATATCCGTTTCCTGAAGAAAATGGTCAAGTCGAGTAGAGCTCGCGCACTGAGGTTTCTATACTATAAAAACCAATTCTCAAGAGCGAAATAATTTCAGTACCTTTACCTTATAGGTATCCATTTTCGCATTTATAGCATAATTACTATCACATATCCTATTGCTCAACTAAAACATATATTTTTAATGGCGGAAAAGCTCTAATTTCAGAAACTATACAGGAACAAATTTTAAGTAGGTATGATTAACCTGTATCCCATTGCTTGACCAAAACACACATTATAGGTAAATAGCGAAAAATTTGTATTTGTATTTTCAGAGCCTATATGGGTAGGTACCCATTTCCACATTTATGGCGTTACTATCCCATATCCCATAGCTCAATTAAAACATACATTATCAGCAACGAAGCAGTTGTTAGTTCAAAACCTATACTATATAGGTACCCGTTTTCATAGTTATAATATTATTAACCTGTATCTCATTGCTCAACTAAAACACAAAATGCTAATGTATTTTGAGTATCCCACGGGAACTATGGATTTTTCCGGGATAAAAAGTAGCCTATGTGTTAATCCGGGTTATAAGCTACCTATGTTCCAAATTTCAGCCAAATCGGTTCCGTAGATGCGACGGGAAAGAGTAACAAACATCCAAACTCACAAACTCACAAACTTTCATATTTTTAATATTTATTAGATTAGATATATTAGATGATTCCATATCCCATTGTATAAGTAAAACACACTTGTTAAATACGTGCAGTGCTAAGTTCAGAACCTACATAGTGCCCATTTTCACATTTATAGTGATAATATCAATACTTTTTGCCCGCGGCCCCGCTCGCGACAAATTAGCTTTTTTCACAAATCCAAAGGGAAACGTCATTTTCCCGTTATCGTTCCCTATTCCAACCTTTATACATGCTTTCAAGCAAGTTTGCTTAAACAATCTATCTATAGATGTAGTTATAGATTGCTCAAGAAAATTTGGTATTTTGAGTATCCCACGGGAACTATGAATTTTTCCGGGATAAAAAGTAGCCTATGTGTTAATCCGGGTTATAAGCTACCTATGTTCCAAATTTCAGCCAAATCGGTTCCGTAGATGCGACGGGAAAGAGTAACAAACATCCAAACTCAAAAACTCACAAACTCACAAACTTTCACATTTATAATAATAATAATATGATAATAATAATAATTCATTTATTCATAAAAATGTAGGTTACAATAAGATGGTACATAATTAATTAATTCTAGCCGAATACATTTTACCATTAAGTACTGGTGTATGAATATTTGTCCTTAATCTAATAAATTAACAATATATTATTATTATAGCAGTCATTATGAAGAAATAGTAGTTTATGAAACGGATGCATAATGGGGGGTATTAAAACATGAGTGTGAGTTTAAAAAACGAGCCGCAGGCGAGTTTTTTAATAGTATCACACGAGTGTTTTAATACCTAATTATGTAGAGTTTCATACACTACTTTATCTACGCTCAAATTATCATAAATCCAAACCATAAAATCTTGCTAACGTTTGTCGTAAATCCTTCACTTTGTTGGTAAAAGATTGTGGGTCATTTTTGTTGCAATTACTAAAATGTCAGGTGGAGTTCAATTTTCTTTAGTACGTTTCACTGCTAGACATTTTTCCGCGCTAAGTTTTGACAAAGTAACAAAAATAACACATTGAAATGTTAAAAGTTAGGTATGGCGCCAAAATTCAGTTGCAAACTGCGTATAGTCTGTTAAAAAAGTCATGAAACAAAAAAGAGTAGAAAAATATTTATACAAGTCAGATAAACTATATTTTTAGTGGATAATTAAATAATCAAAAATTATACATACATAATTCTTTTCAATATTCTGTATGAACACACTTTTTAATCAGTCATATAAGGCAGGGAAAAATTATTGTTTCCGTGAATTAATTGTTGTCTATGGTCGATCATGACTACCAACTAAATGTTGTCTGTGGACTCCTTATATAAAAAAAAAAAAAAACAAAATTGAGGATTTGCTCTACACTCTCTTTTGGCTATGACGACCACAGAGAAAAGAAAGTTATTCCCTGGTCTGTGATGACGACATACAAAAATACAGGAACCCAGAGCCGCGTATCGTAATAGAAATTATTCAACAATCTAGAGATATTTCCATAGTACAGCTATGTTAAAATGAATAACTTTTTAATAATTATAGAAGTCTGTGAATAAAGTAGGTCAATATGTGACACATTTTGATTTCATAATTCGAACTTTAAGCAATGAGCGTAGATAAATTAGTATAAAAGTACTTAATTACGAACCAGTTATTAAGAAGTAAAATTGATAATATAATAATAATTAAAATGTTATAATCTTTAATGTCAAAATATTATATAAAAGCCAATTGCCAAATAATTATTAACAAAAAATAAAGCTAAGAGAAACTAATGTCATTTAAGTATTCCTCAACACCATAATAGACCTTTGTATTCAAAATCGTCAAGAGTTTTCTTTTAGTCATATTTATTAGATTATTAGATCTTTGATTCCTACCCTTGGTTTGCAGTAATGAACCTACTATTTTATTTGATTCCTACCCTTGGGGTTCGAATTAGCCAAAATCGTCATAAATTATAATTATGAAAGGATCCGTCCAGTGAGTGGTTTGATCTTATCAGTTAATCTAACATCAATCTACCAGTCTGTCAGTCTCCTTTTCATTTTATCATCATCTTATCATCATCATCTCAGCCTGCGGACGTCCACTGTTGAACATAGGCCTGTCCTTAGCCTTCCTCATCCAGCCGCTTCCCGCCACCCGCTTTATATCGTCGGCTCAGTGGGCTGGAGGCTGGAGGTCGCCCCACACTACGCTTTACCTGTGCGCGGTCTCCCAGAACTTTCCATTTTTAACCGACTTCAAAAAAGGAGGAGGTTCTCAATTCGTCGGAATCTTTTTTTTTTACTTTCATATTTTTTAATTTTATACTTTCCTTAAACAGTATTTTATTGCATTTCATTTTCCTGTTGACAATATTTTTTGGGTTCCGTATCCAAAGGGTAAAACTGGACTATTACTAAGACTCCGCCGTCCATCTATCGGTCCGTTCGTCTGTAACCAGGCTGTATCTTTTGAACCGTGATGGTTAGACAGTTGAAATTTTCACCGTTAAACCTTAAAACCTACGGCAGCACTTAGGTGATTTGGAGGTGCGTGTAGGCTGGGATTCTAACTACAGATTAGGAAACAAACTAAACACTTGGTTAGTACGCAATAAAAATGTTTATTGTCACAAATAATTGATTAGAATTTTACTTTTTATCGAAGTACAGAGTGTTGGTGTTATTGGTACCATTGCCTATATTGAATGTGTTGGCATTCCGGTAACCACCTCCGCCACAGTCAAAGCCTCCTGTGCCGCCGGCACCATGGCCAAAGCCTCCTGGGCCGCCGCCACCGTGGCCAAAGCCTCCTGGGCCGCCGCCACCGTGGCCAAAGCCTCCTGGGCCGCCGGCACCATAGCCAAGACAGTGGTGCTGACTCTGTTGCGCAAAAACTCTAAGCTAAACTTTAACTTACGTGCCTTAAATTAGCGCTATCCTTTTCAAATAGTTTGTCCCTCTGGGCACAATTGTGACTAACTGGTACCCGCGGGATGCCAAAAGAGACAGGGGCAGACCATTCAGGAGATGGGAGGATGAGATAACACAGACTGCGTTGTTGCACACGACAGGACACCGTGGAAGCAGCTAGAGGAGGCCTTTGCTAATAGGCAATTCGAAACTCGGGACATAATATTATAAATAATAAAATCAATGTTTTTCATTCAATGGTTCAGTTTAAATTATAATTCTTTGACTTTATTGGATTCTATAAACATGATAATGGAGTTAAGTCCATTTAAATATGATATATTACTATGAGATAATGATATATTATGACTTGTATATGACATTAGATTTAAATCTTTGGTGACATGTCTCGATAATTTCAAAATTAAGGCTATTTTTATTTTTATTTTATTTATTTTCAAATTGCTCATTTCAAAAAGGACAGCACTATTTTAAGACGCCTAAATTAGTTTAGTATAGAGATTTTGCACAACAAAATTAATTAAAAATGGTTACCTATAACATAAAGAAAACATCCAAACTCTGGAAAACACACAATAATGGTCATCACAAAAATATTTTCCAGTTGTGGGAATCAAACCCACGACCAGGAAAAGTGACGACTTACGACGACACAGAAGGCAGAACTGCTGACGCTACCATTTGCGCCAGTCGACCGTCCGTTAGTAACGCAATAAGTAAGTACCTATCGCTGCAGCATATCTACTTACCATGGTGCAGGCTTTGCGACGACTACCGCGAGCAAACTAACTAGGCACAAAACTAACAAAATAGACTTTAGCATGATTTTAGACTGTTGGCTGTAACTTCCTGTCGTTCGAGCAATAAGATAGGTCTGAGAGTATAAAGATCAATAGTTTTTTAGTGACTGAATGAATGCCGCATGCGTTTGTTTATATACATGGTTTGCTGTTCAATCGGGGTGAAGTGCACTGATTAAATTTTACCTAAACAAAAGAAAAAAATATCACTTAGCTAAATAAACAGGAAAATGAAATCTAGGGATATTATGGATATGAGGAAAACTATAAAGAAATTGTGATTCACAGACTGAAAAACTACAAAGGGTCAAACTGACTGATAAGGGGCCCCTGGACGGGTCGGAGTGAACTATATGGTCACAGTGTGGTACACAGATAGATATACAGTCCGACAAGGTCCTCTTGGCACTTGAATGAGGGCGTGCTATAGAACAAAGGCATCCAGAAAATAAAATCTAAATTTTACTTCAATTTTAGTTTAAAATAGTTGATAGTAAGCAAAAACAACACAACATACAATAGCGATATACTGACAGAGCGGACTATCAAACAGTATCATAAGATAGCGGTGTAAGTACCGATTTTGGCCACGCGCCAAGATAGCCTTGTTTCACTGTAAGTAACTATTATGACTTTTGATAATTCAATACTTAAGGGCTAAATCTATTATACAGGGTTATTTATACCATGTTATACACATATTATATTTATTAATCTCCGGATACGTCAGTGAGTGGTTTGAGCCTATTAATCAATCTAACATCAATCTATATCAGTCTGTCAGTCTCCTTTTAATTCTATATTTTTCCTCAAACAACATTTTATTGCATTTCATCTTTAGGGTCCCGTATCCAAAGGGTAAAACTGGACTATTAGGTACTATATTTTTCTGGTCTGTCCGTCTGTCCGTCTCTTCGTCCGTCCGTCTGTAACCAACCTGTAAGCTGTATCTTTTGAACCACACGTAATATACGCGGTATATGAACAACAAGAATGAACGGCGATGGTTCGCCAGAATACAAACAGCGCGAGCGTCAACGAAAGGGTTTTACGTTCGTATTGACTTTTTACTTCGAACTACCCTCATTAACCTTCTTAGATAGTAACTAGCTGTTGCCCGCGGCTCCGCCCGCGTGAATTACAATTTTTTTACATATTATACCGTGGAATTCCTTGATTTTTCGCGGGATTTTGGTGTGATGTTATACAGAAACCTGTTCTTACTTCGCACGGGTTATCTTGTGGTGATATTGAAAACTCCTTTTTCTTAATCATAATATAAAGTTTCATTAATACGTAGTTAAAAGATCAAGAGAAGGATTTTAACTGTCGATATTTCGATACATTGGTACAAGTCGTGGTCACGTAGTGACCACGACCTGTGCCACTGGGTCGAATCGTCCTTTTCAATGTGATTTTTATTCTGAAACCACGAAATATGTCAAAAATCATTAAATCATGTGAAAATTTGTACTGGTGGTAGAGCTCTTCTTTCAGGGTTCGGCCGGTTATGTACCACTGGGATAAAATACTCTATACTAACAATATTCCCCGGCCCAATATAAGAGTCATTTAAAAATCTTTGCTTCATCTCAATACAATTCAAAATATCCGAATGGGCAATGGCTGTATATTTGTTTACGTATAAAAAAACCTATGACATTCAGTCAGTTAGGATTTGTGAACCATTATTTTACGGTTACCCTTTCCATATTGCGGATGATAAAAAAAGACGCGGCATTCCGGGAAAACTTTAATCTGTTCATGTAATGGTTCATGTCTTACATTTTTTTCATTTTTCATTGTCTACAGTGCCATCTTAATATAAAGTCATGAAACAGTAAATGACATGGCAGTTAATTATTATTTGAAAAAATTCAGTAGTACGTACCTATCTCCGAGTTTTACATTCAAGTTCCACATAAATTGTAGAGATGGCGCTATACGGTATAACGTAGCGAGTTTCATGATTTTTGTTCACTCTAAAAGTGAAAATCTTAAACCATACAAAATCTTCTGCTAAGACTATTTATTTACGGCTGTAAGGATAGTCCAGTCTAACTTTAGCTCTACGTCTTAGCCCTAGGTTCTTTATCCATTCCGAGTTTCAAGTCACCTACTTGCACTTATCGCTAAAGGTTCTGATGCCTGTAATTTCTGAACTACAAAAGTGATGATGATAAAATTTGTATGGAATAATCTTTAAAGAACCATCCTTTCTAACAAAGAAAGAATGAATCAAATCGGACAACGCGTTAATGAATTATAAGTAAATACACATTTTGACTTTGATGCCGTTTTCCAGAGAAACCATGATGAATTTTGGGACAAAAAGTATCCTATGTCCTACCTCGGGGTATGAGCTATAATCATGTCAAGTTTCATTTAAATCCATCCAGCGGATTAGCCGTGATGCGCGGTCGTGAAACAGACAGACAGACAGACAGACAAAAATTAAAAAAATTACAATTTTGGCTTCAGTATCGACTAAATAGTGTCCTCCAACAAAAATTTTCAAAATATCTTCAATGTACAGAATTCGACCCTTTACAGTTTTATTATAAGTATAGAAGATAGATATAGATAACATTGGATAATAATTTGTTACTTTTGATGTTTATCTGCCTTCTGTATATTTGTATAATTTCAATATCACTATTGTTTAGTAGTTTATCTCAGTGTATTTTGCTTATTGATGTGTTCCTTAAATCATAATAATCAATACTGTCGGCGACGCAAGGTGTACAGAAAAGCTCATAAGAGTTTATGACTACACCTTCCATAATTATACAACTGTATGTAAGGTTATTTCTATGTTTAAATAAAATAAATAAATAAAATAAAACCGTGATGGTTAGACGGTTGAAATTTTCACCATTGATGTATTTATATGACTGTTAAAACAGAATAAAATTAATATTTAATAATTGCCTTCTTTACAAGAAACGTGATTTTTATACTCGTTTAAGCTCAGCGTTGATAAGGCGTTCTCAGAATATTTATTTATATACTCACTTTGAAAATTAAAAAAATTTAAATACAACAAACATTGGGCGGGCCTCCATACAAAAAACGTGATTTTTGCCTTTTTCATAGAAAATAGTACGAAAATTGCGCGCGAGTCCGACTCGTACTTGGCAGATTGTTACCAATCTTTTAGGTCAAGTTTTATCTTACTCACTCGTACTCCAAAAAAACACGATTACTCAGCATACTTATATATAAATATGTGTGAAACACTTTCATTCAATCAGTCATTACAAAGAAATTGAGCTTTATACTATAAGAATCAGAATAAGAATATTTACTTTTAAAGTGCTACCTTAGTAATCTAAAAACATGCAAAAGTATTTTTTAATAGTTCTTTGCCTAGTAAGTTTTCTCGCGGCAGTCGCCGCAAAGCCATGGTGAGTAGATATGTTGGTTTGTCTGGTTGATTGGCATTTGGCACAGATGGTCCTGCCTTCTGTGTCGGAGATCGTGGGTTCGATTCCTACAGCTGGAAAAAGTTTGTGTGATGAGCACGAATATTTTCCAGTGGCTGGGTATTTTCTATACAATATGTTATAAGTATTTATTTATATTATATATATTTATTTAGCTCTTATACCCATAACACTTACTTTGGGGCTAGATTTCATTGGGTATATTAAAAACTAGTAGGGCGCGTGGTTGCGCCCGCCATTTTGATTTTTTTTAGCTCACTGCTAATTGCATGACATTTCAAATGACATTTGATCGAGCATCCCCCATCTATCTGCCTTAAATACCCTTAGCTGTGCTCTTCACCCGTCTCCGAAATCCTCAATGATCAGCTCTCTCTGTATTTTTCCTCCTCATGAATTTTGCCCCTCTATACGTATGGGGATACGTGAAAAAAAAAAAATTCATACAAAATTGTTCAGGAGAGGTGATCAATCAGTGAGTCAGTGAGTGAATCAGCACGAATGCATTCAAACTGCTGAATGATTTTGACAATAAGGTATCGTTTGATTCGTTAAGAAACCCACAGTGTTCTTAGATAGGTTTTTCAAGTATCAAAATGAAGGATATTTGGCGTTAAATATGTCTGAAAAAATAACCAAATCGGGAGGGTATCAATATGAAAGAAATTAAAAGCAGATTAACTAAAAAATATATTATACTTCATTTATTTTTATTTTTATGTCAGTAGTTTTCACACAATTTGTGTCATAGGGGTTCGCACTATTAATTCGTTCCGCCTGGACGGCGTTTTAAATGTTTGTTACCAATTATTATTATTTATACTGTAAAACCAACAATGTTAATGCGTAATTTTTTTCTATAAAAGCAAAATATTCGTCGTTGTATACATGCAAAGAATTGTAACGAAATAGGCGTTTACTGATTTTCAAGCAATGACAAAGGAATTTTAATTTATAAGTAGAATACATTTTAAAAACAAAGAAAGTTTTTGCAATGAAGAAAATAAACCGGGATAGATGATAAAACTTGCAACTTTGAATTTTATACACGTTAAAATTTTTGGGAAGAAAACACTTTTTAAAAAATTGCCCACAGTGCCCTCTACTGTTCAGCGATCTTTCCCGATAAGTTTTTCGTGTTAGTTTGTATTTCTTTTTAGGGTTCCGTACCCGAAGGGTAAAAAAGGAACACTATTAGCGAGACTTCGCTGTCCGTCTGTCCGTCTATCCGTCCGTCCATCCGTCTGTCACCAGGCTGTATGTCTGGAACTGGAATGTATATCTGTTGCCGCTATCACACAAAATACTAAAATAGAATAAAATAAATATTTAAGGGGGCTCCCATACAAGAAACGTGATTTCTTTTGCTTGTTTTTGCTCGATATTGATAACGGTAACAGGTAGACGCTTTAAATTCTCCAGAATATTAAGTTTTATACTTATTATGTAAATAAATAGTTAAATCAAAATAAAATAAAACATTAAGGGTGGCTCCCATACAACATACGTATTTTTTGCTCGATATTGATAACGGTAGCAGGTAGACGCTTCAAATTTTCACAGAATATTCAGTTTTATGTACTTACTGTAGATATAAATAGTTAATAGTTAATAATTAGTAGTATAATAAAAATAAAATAAATAAATTAGGGGGGCCTCCATACAATAAACGTGTGATTTTTATGCACGGTTTTTGATTTAGTGGCAGGGGTATTCAGTTTACTTTAATACTATAAAGCAAGGGTATATACTCTTAATAGTACGGAACCCTCAGTGCACGAGCCCGAGTCGCACTTGACCATTTTTTTAAATTTCCTTGAAACCTAACATCAAGACGACATACAAAATATAAAGGCTTTGCAATAATGTTGCAGTTTGGGCCTCCTTTACGATTACTTGGTGGGCAACAGCAGGAGAGACATTAATTATGGTGGCTACGGTGGCTACGTTGGCTACGGCGGCTACGACGGCTACGGTGGCTACGGCAGCGGTGGCCGTGGCGCAGTTGGCTACGGCAGCGGTGCAGCAGGCTACGTCGGCGGTGCAGCAGGCTACGTCGGCGGTGCAGCAGGCTACAGAGGCGGTGCAGAAGGCTACGGCGGCGGCAAACGCCGTAAACATTCGGTTCCGCACTTTAAAAGACAAAAAACGAGACGTTGATAAGATCACTTTGTTGTCCGTCTGTCTGTCTGTGTGTACGATTTTAGTAACTATCAAACATATCATCATGAAATTTGGAACAGTTATCGGCAGTAATAAACAGTATCGGCCACTATAATGGCCCGACATGATTGCAGTTATAAAAAATTTAAAAGTGTTTTAATGTTTGTTTAAAAAGGGGGGAAACCGGGGAGTCGAAATTTTAAAATGAAATAACAATATTGAATGGGGTGTCATAAATATAAAGAGATGTTGCTTGTGTATGCTAAAACAAATTTTTATTTATTTTTATGACTGATAGTTTTTGATATATTTTCCTATTAAAATGTGGAAAAAATACCGTTAAAACCAATACCTATACCAGAAATAATTATGATTAATAAGGATTAATGTATTTTTTGTGGAAAAATATAATCAAGTATTTATCTATTATGCTTTTTTTGCTATTAACCTCAAAAGTTACGTTTGCGGTTCGGTATGAAAAGTTATTCTTACTCGTATGGTTTTACTTTTTCTATAGTATAACAGAACCCTCGGAGTGCGAGTCCGTCTCGCACTGGGCCAGCGTGGTTGGCTACGGCCAAACCCCTCTCATCCTGAATAGAGTCCCGTGACCAATAAGTTTTTTTAATTTATTGGTCAAGATATGGAATTACAATTTATAAAACTTACATATATATATATGCCATCCTCAGGAAACTTGACGTTTATGTTGAGGATGGCGAGAAAAAGTAATAAAACTAATACATACAATATATATGATATGACAAATCTATGCAAATTAATTACTTAATAAATATTTTTTACATTTCCGAATATAAATGATTTTTTTATCATTGATAGTTTGCAAGGACAATGGAAAATTTTCAAGGATTATTCATAGGAAACATGTATTTATAATGTCTTTTGCCATATGCATTATTAGTTTTTGGTAGAATAAACTTTTTATAGCTAGCTAATTTTCGTGAATTGCTGCCTCGTTCTTTACGTCTAAGATATTTTAAATTCTTCTTTAAGTATGGCTAGTTTTACTTTACTCTGCACTGGCAATACTTTACAATATGTAAATAATTTGTTATAGTCATTACAATGTTTTAATTTCATTTTTCTTGGTACAATTGTTTTTAGCATTTTAAGTTGTAGTTTATATATACGCATAATAAATGGTTTAAAAGTTCTACCATAGTTATGGTAGACAAGCCATAGCCAATTAAAGAGTCTGCCAATGCCAAGTAAAGCAATCTAAGCGTCTTATAGGGAAGTTTATATTTAAGTGTATATAGCCTACTAAGGATAGCTCTCAGCTTATCACAAATAAAGTTTATATGGGGTACGAAAGTCAATTTTTAGTCCTATGTAGGTACATATGTTCTGTAACCATATCAATAGGTTGGCAGACATAATGTTTTAACAGTCGTGCGCATGAGCAACTATTTTGGCCCTATGATCTACTTTATTATACACCAAATGAATATGCATCGCTTTAGTTTTTTGGTATTTAGCACTAGTCCAGCATCATGCGCCTATTTGCAAAGGGTGTCGAAGTAGTAAAAGGAGAATGAAAAATTAAGAAGTTAAGTAAAAAGTTAAACTGTTATTGGTATCAAAGATATACATAGATAGCCCTTATCTATTAAAATTTTGTATTCCAAAATTAACTATACGTAAATCACGTAAATGCAGTATATTTGATCTTGGACTTACCAAGACAGTTATAGCTAGGATAGATTTATATTGCGCCCATGCGATATGTACAATAAAAAATATAAAAAAACACATAGACCATTTCCAAAATTCCAACATACAGTGTTCATTTCTGCCATTAAGAAATATTAATAATATTCTTGATGGCAGATGTGGATATTCTTTATTCTTTCTTATATTAACTATGTAATATAAAATGCCTCGTACTACTACTATACCATTTTGAAACAGTTTGAAATAAAGGTGAAATATAAGACCATAATTATTGTTTTGGTTTATTTCGTCATATTATTTTGTCTTACAACTTACTAACAGTCTTAATTGTCATGAAAAAAGAACCGATTTTCGTTGCTAACACCGTTTCCTATGTTAGCTATTCTGCAACCTCTGCAACGATGTTTAGGTCTGAGTTGTTTAGGGTATTCGTGTGAATCTTCTCCGCTTTCACCAACGTCTTCCTTACGTCTGAAAGAAATACATATTTCTCATAAATTCTACTTATTTCACTTTCTAAACATCAATCAGAAATGTGTTAAATTCGATATTTGAAAATATAAACTGCCAGTTTTATAAAACGCTTAAAGTTTGCACTTTGCACATCTATACTTCTATACTAATATTATAAAGAGGTAGCGTAACGATGTTTGTGAGTTTGTGACGTTGTAAGGGGTAATCTCTGGATCTTCTGAACCGATTTTCAAAATTCTTTCACCAATAGAAAGCTACATTATCGTGGAGTGTCATAGGCTATAATAATTTCCAAAATTAGCTAAGCATCTTCACTAAAACTTGAATAATGTAATCCAAGTCGCAAAAAAAAATTCTTTCATCGCGTACGCTGCGGAAACTATTGAGGATAGAACAAAACAATGTTCTACAATATTAAAGAACGTATCAAAATCTGCAAAAAAGTCCGCAATAGCATATGCCTATCTCCTACGGGTAACTCGCAATAACTGTTTTTACTTTTAAAATTGTGGATTAAAAATAAATAATTTTTGTGAAGCTTATTTAGCCCATATGGTATTAATTTATATCTTTGTAAATATGTTTTTTAGAACGGAAATTTAATGTAAAATATTTGTGCCCTTTACTCTATACAGTTTAAACAAATATCTTCAAAGATATTAGCAAAACAAAAACGTGCGGTAAGCGGTTGCGCGCCGCCTCCGCTTCGGCCGTTGCTAGGGAATGGCGATAGGTTTTATAAGTACAGGCATCTATGGGTGGGCTGTGGGTATACGGCCTGGTTTCCACCACAGCGAAGCGGAGCGGAGCTGTATTTGAGTAACAAATCAGATTTCGTCATTTTGATATCTCCGAAACTTACGGACGTCTAAATGATGAAATCTGGTTGGTTATCCAAACAGCTCCGCTTCGCTCCGCTTTGGTGGAAACCGGACCTTACGCGGGACAGACGGGCCGGGACAAAAATATTTCTAACGCGGAACGGAGTCCGCGGGCACTGCTAGTGTTAAATAAAACCTCGTCCCGTTGACGAAGACGTTTTTTAACGTGCACTAATTAAACCTAGCCTATCTTTACTTATTTCAAATGACAGTAATCGACAGCGCACGTCACCTACTACTCTGCTTTTGTGTTACAACATTACTCTTTCTATCAAAATCGTAATAAATAAATACCCGTTATTATAATAATCGTTTTCTATCCCGCCTTGGTTTCCTCGTCGCCCTGGATATCCACGGCCACTAGGGTTTCGCCGTCCATCATAGTCACCCACGCTGTCATAGCTTCCTTGAGATCTTTGGCCACCTTGAGGCCTATGGCCTTCTTTTCCTTGACCCCCTAGAGACCCACGGCCACCTTGGAGTTCGGGATCATCTAGATCTCCTAAACCACTTTGAGGTGTATGATCACCGCGGTTTCTATGACTGCCTTTAATTCTAGGTCCATCTTCATATCCATAGCGTCTTTCAGTAACAGTTTCAAGACCATCTTGGTTTTCTTCAGCACCGGATTTACCACGTCCTAAACCACCACCACTGAAAAGGAATAGCCAAAGTGTTTGTGTTTCAATATTATTTACCTTCCACTAAAAACTAAGTACATGCTAAGGCCATGTACAGCTAAGGCTGCTGAAATAACCACGAAATTTGGTATAACTGTTCGCTTTACGAGGATAATGAAGGAAACGACGACCTCCCCGACGCACAGGACACGCGCTCGGATTCGAGTGGGAGGTCGCGGGTTCGATTCCCGCCACGGGGCCAACTTTGAAATTTTATAATTTCTAAATCGGCTCAGGTCTGGTCTGGTGGGAGGCTTCGGAAGTTTGGCCGTGGCTAGGTACCACCCTGGCAGAAAATGCATCCCTAAGCGATTTAGCGTTCCTGTGCGATGCTGTGTAGAAACCGTTAAGGTACTTTACATACCTCTTACAATTTAGTACGTTAACATCTTCGGCTGCATCATCACTTACATCAGGTGAGATCGCAGTCAAGTACTTACTTGTACCTATAGTGTAAAAAAAGCAGAGAAAAAGTATTATATACAATGGGATCAAATGTAACTATTGACTTCATCTTTATATAGGAACTTGTTGCACATGATGAAGTATAGAAAAGTACATATAATAAAACTTGGTTCATATCATATCAATATCAATACATATAATAAATCTGTAGAGGTCGAATTTCTGTACAAATAAAAAAAATGCTAAAAACGGAGTCAGGGGGATGTAAGAAGTGAAATAGAACTAATTTAAATTTTTTTCAAAATTTTTGTTTCTCTGTTTGTCTGTTTATCTGTTTGTCTGTTTGTCTGTTTGTCTGTCTGTTTGTACGGGCTAATCTTTGGAACGGCTTGACCGATTCCAATGAAATTTTGTGTGGTGGTAGGTTAAGTCCCTGGTCAACATATAGGACACTTTTGATCCCGGTAAAATAAAGAGTTCCCGAGGGATAGTTAAAAAACTGTAATTAATTTTACAGCTTTGTTAACAACAACTAATAAACTTAATTTAGTAAAATTTGTTATGCTGATACCTTATGTTGCCTCTTTAACAATATATCTATAATGTAAAACATATTAATCCAATCGAGTTCCCGCGGGAAAGTAAAACAATACAAAAACAGTTAGCAGGCGTCTTTCAAGTAACAGATTTAAATGAAATTTTATGATCGTACTTTATATTTAAGATACTTTTCATCCTGAAAAATTAGACAGCTCCCGTGGGATAGTTAAAAAAACCTATAGCTACTTATCTACGTAGCACAATCAAAAGGGCGATTTAAACTGTCGATATTTCGATCCATTGATACAAGTCGTGGTCACGTAGTGACCACGACCTGTGCCACTACATCTAGGTATAACTATACAAGATAGCCCGTACGAAGCAGGAACGGGTTGCTACTTGCTACACAGCAGCGCACCAGAATGCTTAATCCCTTTGCGGAACAAACGATCAGACCTAATTGAATTTCTTCTCAACCTTACAATATCTGGACATTGGTATCCTCTTAGAATAAGATGAGTTTGGTTAGTATAGATATTTCAATCCACGATGACACGCCCCACTCTGTCTAACTCCATGCGAATCGAATAACATAAGCGATTTTGACAGAATGTATAAGTAGAGGAAGACCAAAGAAGATATAGGTGAATTGTGTTTTGAAAGAAAATTGCACGTTAACAGGAGAGATTGGAAGAAGACTCCTTTACGGGTCCATCGAACCGAGGGGCCACTCATTTATCTTGGGAAAAATTAAGAAATTCCATGGGAAACATTTTTGTAAAAAAAAAACGAACTGCACGCGGCCGGAGCCGCGGGCAACAGCTAGTACAAAATAATATTTCAATATACCTTTTAGGTTTGGCGTCACCACCTGTTGTATCAAACTCTTCAACCCCAAAATCTGTTGTGCCACTACAAAAAGAAACTCAAAATAATTTCAATTTTAATCATCAGAATTGTATAATTTAATTTTTAGTTTAAACAGAAAGTAGAACAAAATCAATGATACACACCTACCTCTTTACGGCTGATCCATATCGCTTTCCTGAAATCTGTCTGTACCTGTAAACATACAACAAACCATATAAAATCTGGGGCCTGTAAATTCTGCCCCGCGATAATCTGACGGGAATCAGGAAACCAGCGAGCAGAATTTATAAACGATTACGATAACGATGAATACGTTTTTCTTACACAATCTAGGGGCAGGGTACTTAAAATGATAAGTGTCTAAAATGATATTCTATTTGCTGTAATATTTATAACTAACCTTGAGATGTTCGAAGCAAATTCATAAAGTGGTATCTACTTAAAATAATTTCACATACTCAGAACTAATTTCTCACAAGAAAAGTCTAAAAATGTTTTGAGTCTTGCAATTAAATAACTGATGTACTTACATCAATTATAGTCTCATGAGATTTAGTACACCTTAATCTAGGCTTTTACGTTTTACTTTTATAGTATTTTCGTTTATTTCAATAAAAAAAAAAATAAGCAATATTTCTTCAAAAGTAAAACGTACGAGCATAGTACTTTATTGTATCTACAACATTTCTAAAAATTATGAACATCGGGCTACTTTTAGGGCCTAGGAAAACGTTACGTTCATACACTTTTTGTATGAAAGCTTACAGCTAGACAATCCTCTTAAAAATATAACTTACCGAGGCACAGCTTCGATAAGCGCTAATGCTCCCACAGTGCAAATAATAAAAAACAGAAATTTTAGCATGTTGTGTCTGTTCGCTTGACTCTGCGTTTACTTACTGGCAATGGAGAGCAGCTTCAGCACTCATTATATAAACTTGCGAAACGATAATGTTTATACACACAATATTATATACAGTGTGTTAACAAAAACCCTGTGGTTCCTATGAGCTGCGTTAGTGGAATCGATATTCAAACTTAAAAAAAAATCAACTCATTTGGAAGAACTAATAAATTAAAATATTTAAGTTAAATAATAAATCATTATAATTTATAAAATGAAAATGATTTCTAATTCTGACCCCTGCAAACTCTAGGGTGACGAGAAATAGAGTGACCGTTCGAAAGTAAAATGCGCGAGCGACTTGGTCACTCGGCGGGCGGCATTTTGAAAATTCAAAGGATAGTAGACGGCGCGGCGATACGCTTTGACTGTCTCAAAGGATGCCGCCACCACCGCGCCGCGTCGCCCCTTTGAATTTGGAGGTACTATCAGATGTATTAAACATTTTTTATATGTCTATTTTATTAGCTATTTTGACTATGAGCTATAACATGAACTATAACTATATGTTCATTAATGGTACACCTACATGATTATGTATAGGTACCCAAAAGGGCCAACAGGGTCTTTGTTACACACTGTATTGTGCGGTTATGGTTACCTACATGAACACCCTCATCTATCTGTATAAAGCAAGGTGTTATGTTTATTCAAAACGAATAATTTTACAGTAAATAAAATTTTAATGTTTTGTCTATGTATAAGCTGGGTAATGGATTTTAGGAATTAGGAATGATTCTTAAATTCTTCCTACACTCTATATTAAAATATTTTTTTTTTTTATTTTGTCTCGTTATCTGATTAAAAATATTTTTTATTTGAATATCCCTTTTGAGGACCCCGTTTTTATCCCCTGGGTAAGGAGCACATAAATTAAGCTGAAGTAGGTATGACGTACTTTGTTGTTGAAAACACTGTACAATATAATAATTATCACAATAATTATTAATTCCCACATGGTTTTGCCGCTTCAAAACCGCAACCGCAAGATGCACTAGAACTTCATAATATTCCTATACATATAATTTACAATTTAATTACGAACTTAATATTTAAAGTAGTGAATACGACTTTAAATTTTTCCCGATTGTACCATTTTGTGAACGCAGAATTTACCCAAACCACCCAATAGCTATAGTACAAACTAATAACAATAGATCATGGCCCGATCAAACACTATTATATAGGTTAAAGTACTCGTAAGTCAGCAGCATTATTTGTTATTTAGTAGTCACAGTTATTAGTAATTATTTTAGTTTTTTTTTTCAGATTGAAAATGTAAAATCTTATCGCAAACTTGTTCTAATAAGGTAAAATATAACTGTAATATTTACTTTGCCAGGAATTGTATAATTGTGAAATTTACATAAGGAAAATAAAACGTTCCTGAATAAACCAAGTTGTGTCTTACCTATTAAGTGTTATCTGAGTGACCCAAGCTAACCACAGAGTACGTTTAAGTATAACAAACATATATTTTTAGTCTCAGTCAGTAGTTATACGCACTCCGTATTAATGTTATATTTTTGATGTGTGTGCCAATCTTGTTACAAATTAACTCTTTGCGTGAATCTCTCACAAAAAAATCTCAAAATGAACATACGATTATCTTTTATTCTCACGCTTTGCTTGCTTGTTTTATTGACAGTGAGCGAGGCTAAGCCAAGGTATGGAAAAGTGATACAAGTATGTATCTTTGTTAAGTATTAGAAAATAAGAGGTTTGTTTGGTTTTTGTAGATAAATAATATAAAACTTTCTAAGTTCCTGGTTGAATTCTACTTGCAAATAAAATTATCGATTAAATTTTAGGTCGTCGGTTGTATAATTTAAAACCAACATTTTTTTAATGTATTTAAGTCAAAAAATACAAGCATAATATAATATCTTAGGTATACAGAATCTCGCCAAATTATAAATTTTAGTATAAATTATAATATGCTCGTAGGTACAGACGTGGACGCGATCAACAAGAGCTAATGTTTCTTTTAAGTAAATATAACAATTTTTTGAATTCAATAAAAATATTTAATATTTGTACAAATTTTAAAGTGAATATTTATTACACGATTAGGAATAAAAATATTAAAATATCACGTACAAATAATACTTTATCATAGTTAAAATTTTGGAGATAATTAAAACAAATATCAAAACCATTTACTTTCCCTACTTATATATTTTTCGTACGTAAAGTGTGCATACCTACGTTATTTTTTTTATAAAATACATATTTTGACATAGGGACCTCCCTAAATCAAGATTTCGGGTGTTGTTAAATGTTATCTGCCTCTGAACACACAAGACTTGGGTAATTAACGTCAATCCTCTTAAGTTATTAAGGGCGTTGTGATACCTACAGAGTCACTCCACAAGTCAATTATTTATTTAAACCTATGTGAGCAAAAACTTGTTTCTTATATTATTACCTTAAACAGGTGAATTTCTCTGTGGGATTATTTGAGTTATACTTAATTCATGGCTAAGCTATGTTAATTTCTCAACCAAATTGAAGGTGAAGTTGTGACGAAGGAAAAACAAACGTCTTGAAGTAGGTACTATAAGCATGCAAAGTTCAAAGTGTTGAACTATTATTATGTGTACGACATGAGTTCGTACGACAAATCTTTTGAAAGACGGAAAAGCTCTAGGCACACTTTGTAGGTATATCATAGACTTATTATAGGTCATCACTCGCGGGACCTCTATGAAAACTATTTTCTTAGGGCATTACATGTAAGGCTTATATTTTTGTTATTTCAATAGAATATAATAGAGAATATAATAGATATTATACTTAGGATTAAAAAAAATATATGTTTTCAGGTACAAAAGCGGCCGAATGGGACGATTTCAGTTCCCTTTCAGTGAAGAAAGCGAAGAGAGTAAAGAGTCCACAGAAGAAGCGCTATGCACCCAAAACTGCAAAATAACCAACATAGGTAATGGATACAAGAACCACAACGAATTTCACTGGTACGGTGTTGAGAAGTCAGGAATACGGAAATAGGAAGGGAGACGTTCTTAGGTTTCTTTCGTTGCACAGACCAAAGTGTATGTAGCATACCAGACACTACCGGAAGTGTTAGTTTATAGATACATTACAGAATAAATATTTATAATAATTATGCTTGCCTAAGCCAAATAAAAATGGCAAATCAACTGAGCTCAATTTAGGGCAAAAATAGTGTATAATTTTAAGAAGTAAGATAATAAGCATAATGAAATTGAACTGAATTGCAACAGTAAACCAGTATGTATTTACTTATTTTCTTGTAAAGTTTATTGACGCCCTAAGTCGCAGTAATTTAGGGTCTAGAACAATAATAGTAAATTTTATTTGTATTGTACTTTTTAAATATAAAACTGTGTGTGGAATATGCAAATTAAAATCAAATTAGGTTTTTCGTTACTATGTAATAAATCGTGGTTACTTCGGATGTTATTATTATTTTTCCTATACCAATATGTATTAAGTGTAAACATTAATAAAAACTTATTTTATTGATCTTCACTACGTAATAATTTAGTGTATATTATAAATCTTGCAGCGGCTTAAAGATTATGTCTATTTGGTATTAACCTAATTTAGAAACGAAGAGTTCGTCAACGAACCGGAGTTACCTATAAGTATAGCTCAAGTTGTTGCAAAGAATTACTAGAAACATATGGCGCACATAGCGCAAACTGATGGAGAGCCAAAATGGTGAATAGAAAATCGCAGTTTTGGCAAATCAGAGCCTGTAGACAAAGTGACATTCTGTTATCGATGTTGTGAATAGAAAAGTCCAAAATGTATAGGATTGACATTAACGCTACGGCATAGCGTTAGCTAACGTCAATTTCGTACAACTTTGGCATTCTATATCTTATGTACAGTGATATCGCTAATAGAATAAGACTTTGTATAGGCCCCCATGAGCACTAACGACATTAAAAGATTCGTAGAGTGCTCGGTCGAAGCAGCCCAAAACTAAGCAAATTGGACGTCCAATAATGGACACAGGGTTCACTGCTGTAGCGAACCGGTGACCTATGGCGATGTCCAATAGTCAATATCCATCCGCCGTTACGAACTTGTCAATCCCTTATGTCTATTACTATGAGTCTACTCCCAGCGCGCAGCGCTTGAATTCAAGTGGAAGATCGCGGTTTTGATTCCTGCCACTATTCAATTTTATAACTTTGATATTAGGTCTGGTCTGGTGGGAAGTATCAGCCATTGCTAGCTACCAGCCTACCAGCAAAGATGCACAGTCAAGTGATTTAGCGTTCCAGTGCGATGCTGTGTAGAAACGGTTAGGGGTGAGTTTGCTTATCCCGTTCATGTTAGTTCGATAATTTCGGCTGCATCATCACTTACCATCAGGTGAGACCGCAGTCAAGTACCTGTAAAGGTTAATGAAACACCGGTGGTCGGGCATGCCCTGACTTTTATTGGTTACTCATTCGACATCCCTCTGTATTATTATTTTACTACCTACATTACAATATACATCACATCTTTCCCCTTAGAAAAGAAAAAAAATTAAGATCTACCATACACTTTCCTTTAAAAAAAAACAAAATAAAATCATTATATATACCAACAAAAAAATTCATTACATTATTAAAAAAAATCCCAACTTTATAAACATTAAACAAAATTTTACATTCCAATCATTATTATTAATAAATTTATTATATTGATTACATAATTATATCAGCATCTATCTAATTATATTACAATTTAACTATTCCATATTACCACATAACATGCTACTATTTAATTTAACATAAGTGTTAGGTCCAATGTAAAACTAATATTTCAATTACCTACTTTAAACATCATCCTGACAACTCACAATCTTCTCTCTGAGCTGTACTTATGTCAACCCATATCTATCCGGAGTCCTCACCACCCTGCCAGAACGAGTAATTTTAAGATTATTCATACCACTACATACAGTTTTACTTTGATTAGGTTCTACATCTATATTACAGTCTATATCGTCATATTCAAACCCATAGCAAGGTGTGTCTTGTCTATCTGATGAGTCTAATCTAAGATGTCGCCTATTCCTAACCAGTTTTCTTCCCGTCGACGTTATCACTTCATACGACCTGTTAGGCAAAACACGACTTATTGAACCCGTTATCCACTTTTTAAAACGTACGTCATATATCCTTACATTCTGTCCTTGCCCTAATTCTTTTAAATTCTTTGCATTTCTGTCATAATAATATTTTTGCAAGTCCTGCCTGCCAATCAATTTTTCCCTTACATTTCTACTAACTTTTGGTTTTAAAGACTTCTTTGATGTAGGTAAAATACTTCTTAATTTTCTACTTTGTAACAATTCTGCAGGAGAAGGTAACTCCGCTGACAGAGGCGTAGTTAAATATTCTAATAAAGCTAAACGATAGTCCGTTCCCTGTTCTTTCGTCTTAATCATAATTTTTTTCACAGTTTGAATTGTACGTTCAACCTGACCATTAGATTGCGGATAATGAGGCGATGACATAATATGTTTAAATCCCCAATCCATAGCAAATTCTTTAAAATTACTCGAGGAAAACTGGGACCCACCGTCACTAATTACGACAATTGGAATACCATTATGACAGTATATATTTTTTAAACATGTAATCAGTAGAAAGTAACTCGACTGCTTCAAAAAATTTACTATAATAATCAACTATAATTAAAAAATTAACACCCTTCAACTGAAACAGGTCAATTCCAACTTTAATCCACGGACCATCAGGAATTTCATGCGGCTGTAATGCCTGTTTTGGATTTATTTTTCTATGCGCCATACACACACCACAATCATTTATTAAATTCTTCAAATCATTATTTATACCTGGCCAAAATATCGTCTCGCGTACCCTAAGTTTTGATTTTTCTAACCCCATATGACCAATATGTACTTTCTTTAAAATATCCTTACGCAACTTTTTCGGTACAACTATCCTTTCATTTTTTCAAATTAAACCATAAGCAACCGATAAACTCTCCTTATAATTCCAGTACGGTTTAGCAACATCCACTACTTCACTCTTTTCAACTGGCCAACCTTTCCTAACATACTTCATCACCTGCTGCAACTCCTCATCCTGCTCAGTACACTTCTGCAACGCCACAAACTGCGCATCTTCGAAATATTGCGTAAGCGACGAAACTGTATCGCGCGAGATCGCACACACCTCGTCGTGGAGAGAGTCTTGACTAGCATGAAGCGCTGTGCTAGGTTCATACGCACGCGATAGCGCGTCAGCTATATAAAGATGCTTACCTGGCTTATATACAAGCTTAAATGTATAACACTGTAAACGTAATAGCATTCTTTGCAGACGAGCAGGAGCGTCAGTTATCGGTTTTTTAATTATACTTATCAGTAGCTTATGATCAGTCTCGATTGTGACATCTGTTTTACCATAAATATAAGCGTAAAATTTTTCACACGCAAACACACACGCATAAAGTTCTTTCTCAATCTGTGCCCACCGCATCTCGGACTTAGTCAACGCTTTACTGGCATAACATACTGGCAAATTATCTTGCAATAAACAAATTCCTAAACCTGATTTGCTAGCGTCCACAGAAATTACTATAGATTTGTTAACATCATAGTATTGTAGAACAGGAGGACTGGATAAGCACTGCTTAATATCCTGAAAACATTTTTCATGTCTCTTATTCCAATGCCACTCAACTTCCTTTCTCAATAATTCTCGCAACGGCAACACCCTATCCGATAATTTTGGAACAAAGCTACCGATATAATTGACTAAACCTAAAAACCTTTCTACATCTTTTTAATCTTTGGGCGTCGGCATCTTGGTAATAGCCGTAATGTGACTGTCATCCGGATATAGCCCCCTTTTAGTAATCCTATGTCCTAAGTATTTTATTTCTTCCAACCCAAATTTACATTTCTTCTTGTTTAGTTTTAAATTGACTTTTCTACATCTTTCTAACACTCTTTTTAATCTATTATCATGCTCCTCTTTAGTACTACCGTATACTAGTAAGTCGTCAATATACATACATACTCCTTCTATGTCGTCAAAGTTTTCTAACATTTTTTTATGAAACACTTCTGACGCTGAACAAATTCCAAAAGGCATACGCAAAAACCTATATCTGCCAAATGGGGTATTAAATGTACAGTACGCACTGCTCTCATCATCTAAAACAACATTCCAGAAGCCCGAGGACGCATCCAGCGTGCTAAAATAGGTAGCTCCCGACAGCTTCGACAGAATCTCATCCAACGTCGGCAACCTAAAATATTCACGTTTAATTGCCAGATTCAACTCCTTAGGGTCTAAACATATACGCAAATCACCGTTAGGTTTTTTTACCACAGTAATGCTACTAACCCAGTCCGATGGACCCTCAACTTTAGCAATAATTTTTTGTGTTTCCATTTCCATTAATTTTTTCTTCACGTCATCTTCTATAGCAATCGGTAATTTCCTAGGCGCATGGACAACAGGAATCGAACCTTCCATAATGTGTATTTTATACTGACCCGGTAAGCTCCCGATGCCTTGAAAGACATCTTCAAAACTCGCTAAAAACTCCGGCACACAGATATTATTACTCTGAACAGACATGACACGCCTGACTACGTCTAGCTCTGTGCACGCATACCGTCCCAATATCGGCACCGAATTAACATCTGCTATTTTAAATTCGAGCATATATTTCTTTTCCTTGTAAATCACATTTAAATATATTTTCCCAACGACGGGTATGCTTGCACCAGAGTAACCACTTAATTTTGTATTTGTCATCAATAAACAATCTCTCGATACATTTAACTTTTCTAAATAACATAACGGTAAAATATTACAGTCGGCACCTGTGTCAATTTTCATAATTATCGAAATTCCACATATATTTAAGCTAAGATTCCAATCACTATTATTATTCAAGGAATAGATTACCTGATCATCAGAGTCTTCGATATAATGAACCCCACACACCCGAGCGAAATGATTTTTCCCAAAACAACGCGCACACTTTTGACCATAAGCGGGACACTCAAACTTTCTATGCACATTACCACAGAATTTACACTGATAGCCAAAACTCATCGCTGAACGCCGTCGGATATCGGTGTTACCACCGCCTGCCTGAAGGCGCGCTCGAGCCGCATCCGCGCGCGCCACCACGGCACGCGGGGCCCGCGGCACCGCGCCGCTCTCGCCGCGTCCACCTCTGTAGCGCTGCCCTGTCGCTGCGTCCTGTGAACGTGACTGTGATGACGTCATCATAGGACCCGCCTGCGACGCACCACCACCTGATCGTTTTACTTGATAAACATCATGGGAACCTTCTTTCTCCTCCTTAATCTTTTCCGAATATGCACGAGACGTAACGGCGGCACGACACACATCCATAGCCTTTTTCAATGTTAATTCATCTTCTCTTAGCAAACGTTCTCGAATCGCCGCGCTCGATATCCCGCACACCAATCGATCTTTGATTAATTCATCGTGCAAATCACGAAACTCACAAGTTTGAGCTAATTTTCCCAACTCGAATACGTATTGCTCGATTGTCTCGTTCTCTCGTTGATCGCGAGTAAAAAATTTGTGACGTTCGACCGTTATATTCCTCTTTGTATGAAATTGTTCATCTAATCTTTTCCAAATACTTTCTACCGTAGTACATTTTTCCGGCACTCGATCTAAAATTTCCCGACACTGCTCACCCACAACGTGCAACAGAATATTGACTTGTATTTCTACTGGCTTCTTGTTTATCTCACACGCCTTACTGTAAATCTCATAGCTTCGTTTCCATTTTGTCCACCGCTCATTCAGACTCCACGCATCGGCTGCGTTCTTATCGAAGCAAAATGATGACGGCGGGGACAATATACTTTCCATATTTCACTTTTAATCACAACTAAAACCACTATTTTAACTTTAAATCTCGACTGCGCCATGTAAAGGTTAATGAAACACCGGTGGTCGGGCATGCCCTGACTTTTATTGGTTACTCATTCGACATCCCTCTGTATTATTATTTTACTACCTACATTACAATATACATCACAGTACCTAATAACTAGTAGAGTGTAAACAAAAACTTTAATGCCTCAAGCTGGATAATTAGTAACTGCAATGCGTAACAAATGTTTACCTATTCCCTTACTCGTATAATTAAGGTAAGGTTACTCTGCCCATCGAAACATTTGATGATTAAACGAACTTACCTTAACGGCCCATTATCCCGGTTTTTAGCGACTACGCCACTTTTCAAAGCAATTCAAAGTCATGAAAAAATTGTTTTTTTTTCACTGTTAAAAATACATATTAAAGATACATGCTTTATCTCTATAATGGCCTCATGAAAACACGATAAGTTAAACTTGCCTCGATCATAAAAATTTTTGAAAACAGGTCGTTTTTGTTCATTTTTTTAATGGTATTTCCAAAGCTTTGGACTAAATTTCATAAAAATTATGCGTAAAGTAAGCTCATTGTATTGCCTATCCATTGCGCAGACAGATATTAAATAAAAAAATTGCTGCAAAATTTCGCCTAACAGAAGTCATAAAATGGTCTAACGCACCGAATAAACGATGTACTCAGTGGCTCACGAGCCTCCATACGAGACGGACCTGCGCAAGTTTTCACGACTCACGCTCCTTTCGCGCTAAAATTATTTATTTTTTAAATGCGCTGGAAAAAAAAACTATCTGACAGGAAGCGAAGGAGAATTTAAAAAAATTATATAGTAAGTGTTTCTTGAGTTTATCAAAATACCTAGTCCTCAAAAGCTCCGAAGAAACTCTGATACGAACTAAGAAAATTATGGTAGGTAGTGTAAATTCCACCACGTGCAAATACCATCACGCGTAACCACAGTTTAAATACTGTTACTGTTTATCTGTTCAACTAAAATAACTCGTTTTTTACTTTTTACACGACTGCTCAAAAAAAGGAGTGTAATGTTTTTAGGGTTCATGTATGTATGTACGTATGTATGTGTGTATGTATGTATGTATGTATGTATGTATGTATGTATGTATGTATGTATGTATGTATGTATGTATGTATGTATGTATGTATGTATGTATGTATGTATGTATGTATGTATGTATGTATGTATGTATGTATGTATGTATGTATGTTTGTATGTATGTATGTATGTATGTATGTATGTGATGTTTCTTTATTCCTCCATAACTTCTGAACGGCTGAACAGATTTGGATATATGGGGTATCGTTAGAATCCTTGGATCCTCCCGAGTAACAAAGACTATATTTTTTTGGAAAAATCAATATGGCGGATGTGAGGCGCCATTTTCAAAAGTGGAAAAAAAATTTTTTCTTCAACTATCATAATATGGGTATCAAAATGAAGGTATTGGAGAGTAGTAACAGAAAATACCTTCACATAACTGCTGACCATCAGTAAAAAACATAAAATAAAAATAAGTAATTAAAAAATGAATGAAAAACATAAAAAAAAACCGGCCAAGTGCGAGTCGGAGTCGCGCACCGCTTCCATACTATAAAAGAAGTAAAACATTAAAAGAATCACTTTTGTTCAAGAATTTACGAGTATAATTTACATGTACCTAGGTACTTTTGTTGGCGAACCGCAAACCTAACTTTGTTTTCGGCGGTTTATTGCTATTATCAAAAAAATTATAAAAGTTAGGGAGTTGAGTTTATTTTTCCTGTAAAATATACGTTAATTTCTATTGATCATACTTATTTTAGATTTTTCGATTGATAAACATTGGAGATAAGGGGGGGGGGGCTGGTATGTTTTTCGACAGTTTGCTCAATAAATCAAAAACTATCGGGCATAAAAATAAATAAAAATCGGTTTTAGAATATACAAGTAACGTCCTTTCATACCCCACTCAATATTGTTATCTCATTTTGAAAATTCAAAGCCCTGGTTTTCCCCCCTTTTTAAATAAAAATAAAATCAATTTGCAATGTTTTATAATTGCATTGGCGTTGGGTCACTATTACCTAAAACTATTTCAAATTTCAAGTCGATAGCTTTGATAGTTGCTGAAATAATCGAGTGTGACAGACGGACGGACGGCCGACGGACGGACGGGCGGACGGAGAAAATCTCACCATAAGGGTTCCATTTTTACCAAATTTGTATGGAACCCTAAAAACACGAGTGCCCTGTTATAAAACGAACTAAAAAGTAAAAAACGAGTTATTACTTCGTTTTATAACAGGGCATTCGTGTTTTTTAATTGTTGAAACTGAAATTATTTTTTTTAGAAGGCTTCTATTTCGATGAACGGTCTCATTTACAACATTGGAGATCACACAATGATTGGAGATAAATGTCGACTCGACATATGTAAGGATACTCAATGCCAAACCATATGAAAATCAAAATGTAAGCGTTGAAAAAATTGAGTGTCGCAATCACATATTACGCAACTTTTGTAAAAAACTACGCAGACTGGCAGCAGAAACAAATGCCCTGAGACATCGAAAAACACTTACCAACATAAGAATTATGATAATGAGAAAAGCTATCGTGAAATATATAAAACTAGCAGTGCCCGCGGACTCTGTTCCGCGTTAGAAATATTTTTGTCCCACGTAAGGCCCGGTTTCCACGAAAGCGGAGCGAAGCGGAGCTGTGTTTGGATAACTAACCAGATTTCATCATTTAGACATCCCTCAGTTTCAAAAATATCAAAATGACGAAATCTGATTTGTTACTGAAATACAGCTCCGCTCCGCTTCGCTGTGGTGGAAAACGGGCCTTATACCCAAAGCCCACAGCGCTGGACGCGAGGCATTCAGATAAATGAATGATAAATGCCTATCCTATCGCCACGCAACAACCGAAGCGGCTGCGGCGCGCTCCTGCATACCGCGCGTTTTTGTTTTGCTAATATCTTTGAAGATATTTATTTAAACTGTATAGAGTAAGGGGCAGAACTATTCTACATTAAATTTCCGTTCTAAAAAACATATTTACAAAGATATAAATTAATACCATATGGGCTAAATAAGCTTCACAAAAATTATTTATTTTTAATCCACAATTTTAAAGTAAAAGCAGTTATTGCGAGTTACCCATAGGAGATAGGCATATGCTATTGCGGACTTTTTTGCAGATTTTGATACTGATTTGATGATTTTGATTTTGTTTTGTTCTATCCTCAATCGCAGCGTACGCGATGAAAGCAATTTTTTTGCGACTTGGATTGCATTATTCAAGTTTTAGTAACAATGCAAAGTTTATTTTTGAAATTATTATAGCCTATGACACTCCACGATAATGTATTGGTGAATGAATTTTGAAAATCGGTTCAGTAGATCCAGAGATTACCCCTTACAACGTCACAAACTCACAAACATCGTTACGCTACCTTTTTATAATATTAGTATAGATATCACAAAATATCTGGGAACCCTAAAAACGTTGCCATATCAGTTCTGCACAACGATATTGTTAAACTCAATGCCGCACTCTTATGGTGATCACAGAATGTGTCAAAACTACTACTGTGAAAAGAAAGATGCGGACGGTAGCAAAGAAGATTAAAAAAAATATAAAACTCTTCATTTCCCTAATATGTACAAGAAAAATTTCTACAGATCCTGCTACTTTAGTAATACATAATTATTATAAATAAATACCTCGGTTGATATTATCGTTTACCATAAAAAAGTCAAAATATACGTAAAAAACGCAACTTCCAGCATATATTTCGTGAAGCGAATTATAATGACAAATAGTCCAACTGTAACAGCACACTACTGCACAGTACTGTGACGCAAATATTTATGAATAGGTTCACGGAGTTCATTCTAACTTCTCGGCTCACGACAATGGTCGCTAGGTATCGTAGAGCGAGTCTGAGTGTGCGACAAATACCTAAAGTGCTGGGATATAGTCGCCTTAAGTGAAGTTCTATCATAATTTTATGAATTCCTGTATGAAGATATTAACATGTATACTTATTAGGTATTTACGCCAAGTGATAGCCATTCAGACACTAAAGTTGAGAGAAAAAATAAAAAAATTCAACATTTTTCATATATCTCACGCTAGCAACACTGTGTCTGTCCTTTCATTTAGTTCAGAGTAATTATTATAAGAGTGCCTTAGTGCTTCGATAAGCTCGTCTTGGTAGGAAGCACTACAGAGCACCCAAATATTATGTATCATATACCTAATATATACATAACTACACAATATTATACATAACCACACAATATTATATATGCAAATATAATAATATATATATATATGGGTTATGTTGTCTTCAATAAATATTTATTATTATTGTAATATGTACATTTTTTTATTTACAAATTCATACATGGGTTTTTCCACAAAACAGGGGCGGGAGGGTGTTAATATCTTCATACAGGAATTCATAAAATTATGATAGAACTTCACTTAAGGTAAGTTCGTTTAATCATCAATTTTAATTCATTCCTGTATTCTATATTAACATGTATACTTATTAGGTAGATGTTTAGAGCCATGACATTTGTAAATAAGAAATGCTTTTAAATTAATAGAATAATAAGCATAATCGCTTAATATTGAGCAAAAAAATAAAAATAACAACTTAAGTTGATATTCAAAGCAAATTAATAATTAATGGCATAATTTTGTAGAAATATTAAAACTGTGATAGATAGTAAATCAATATTATTAGTATAATATATTAATAATAATATATGTACAAAAACATATATTTTTATATGTGCGAATACCAAGGGTATATTAAGACTATATTCTAGCAGTACTGCTCGTATGTAGTCTTGACGATTAAAAGAGGTTTTAAACCTCTTTCAACAAGCTTGAAAATATTTGTATCAGTTTAAACTTTTAAATGCAACACTTGATTAATCGTAATAAATTGAGCTGTTAATATGCAACCATGAAATATATATTTTAAACAGTAAATTTATCACGAATATATTTTTATAAACTTGAGTAGAATAAATATTACCGAGACATATTTTTGGAAAGAAAAAAAAAATAAGATCAATTTATTAATATATAAGATTAATAAATCTATGGGTTGCAGAGAACTAGTTCGTAAATTTTTGTTCATCTTGACTTCACTTTACGAAAATACAGGAGTAGGCATTAGTATTTTTGTAAAGTGTTGTTTAATTTTATTCATAGCTCTTTAGAGTTATTTCTATTGAAGGAGTTAACAATGATATTTTTATTTAATTTCCATAATAATATTGTTATTTGGGTTTTGGTGTAGGTACAGCTTTAATAAGGTCATTAAGATTTAAAGTGACCTTAAATTATATTTTTAACTGAATAGGGTGAAGTAAGAATATTCTCAAGAGATTTAAAAAAAAGCCATAGATAAATCATCTTATAAGCCTATTTTAAAGTTGATTCTGAGACAAAGGCTGATGAAGTAACTGTATCTACTGTTTATTCCTGAGTTCTAATAAAGTGATAATAATAGAAACTTAAGATAGTCTGAAAAAAGCATGTTTTCTAATATTGTCAGACAGTAAACTTCTTATACAATATTATAGTATGTAAAATCGTGTTGAGTTTATCATTTCACATAATATTAAAATTTTAACTGAAGGCATAATTGTTATTCTTATTCATGTTATAATAATGTTGTTTAATATCATTAATTGTTATTTTAACAGTCACCCCAACACTACTATCGCTGTTGTACTGGTTAGTTGTAAACAAAAAACCACATATATACAATTGGAATACAAATATTAGACAATACTTTTTAAGTTCTTCAGTTTCTGCATCAAGACCATTTTTTAATTTAGCAGTCTTTCAGTTGAAAAATGTGATCTGATTTTTCCAAGTTGATAATCGCAAAAATCAACGAGCAAATATAACATGTTAATAGGTAGACATGTCGAAACGTTATTCGCGATTGTTCGCGATTAATGCTTTGTTGACTTGTTGCGACGATGAAAAAAAAAAAAATTTTTTTTTTCATCGTCGTAGTGACAAAAAAAAAAAATTTTTTTTTTTTTGTCACTTACCCAATAATTCCACTGTCATCACAGAAGATAAAAGTCTTGAATCTTCGTTTAATAATAATCAGTTAATTACATACCACAGCCGAAGTACTACTGTACTGGTATTCAAGTTCCTAGTGAAGCAGTGATGACCCAATTTTCAATTATCATTTGACCTTGGTCAGTCATCATCGAGAGCTAAATCCTTGCAGCGGCGTCATCCATCGGCATGAAAGTTAAACAAAATATTAGACTTATTTAATAATGATTAAATACAGAAAAAATAAAATGTAGGCTATGTATCAACTCTAAAAGAACAAAAAAAAAATATGATACATGCAAGCCAAAATTATGAACCATCATTGTTCATATTATCATAAATCCAATGAAGTATTTAATGATTCTATGATCTTATAATTATTGGTAATTTCCAAATCCTTTAACATTTCATGCATAGATAACCATTAGTTAATTAGCGGCGCGATCGCCTGAAAATAAAAATATTTGATCTAGCAAAAATTAATTTTGGTCTTTAAATATATTTTCCATTGCGTTACGTTATTCCTAGGTATGGATACCGATATTCCTGTAGATACAGGTACAAGGATACCTAAAATAAATTTAAATAAACATATCATCGATTGTTTTATAAGGACTCTACAGTTTCCATATTTAATATTCATTTAAGAAATTTAAGAAATAGTCAATTATAGAAACTATAAATAACTTTGATATTCAAAAATATTGCATTCTTTTAAAAGCATGCATCCTAACTCAGTTAAAGCATTGATAAATTTGATGTAATATCTAATACATCGAGTTACGATGAAAGAATGGTTGTATTAAAAACATGTATTTGTAATGGAATAACAAAAAAAATATTAAGTATGTTATCGAATAGGTTGTCTCATATTCAATTGTATGTGAACAGAATATAATAGCCGAGTTTTTTGCCAGACCTTCTCAGCGCAAACCCGTTTTTCAGATTCAAGCTTTCATAAAAGCCTGTAAATCAAGCCCATTTGAAAAAAATCATTTTCATTTTTAATTACTTAAACATGAAAATTAATTGTAATATTAGTGGTTCAATAGTTTATAAATCTTCATAATATAAAACCTTTTGTATAAAAGTAAATTATTATGAATGAAACTAGGATAGTACCTAGATATCTAAAGTGTCATTGCACTACATGCGAACTAAAGAAGAGAAAAAAAATACACATTAAATTCTGTTCATAGTTTTGAGAACATAAAGAGAGAAAATAAATAAATTTTCCACTCATATTTAAGCATGATAAAATAATATCATCAGGCTCGAATATTTTATGAATGCGGTTATTCTATAAGCTAAACGGCAAACGTACGAGTAAGTAGGTGTCGTTTATTGCCGGTGGTACCCCCGATGGTCCCCCCGGGGTACCACGGGTTGCCTTCTTACCCCGACCCGACTATATGCGAACATGCGCGAGTCCGCACGAGGTTCGAAACAGCGCAACGCTCCGCCAGCACTCCGATCGGCGGCCGCGCGGCGCCTGACATGACAGGTCGACGGAAATGTCAAAAGAGGACATCGATAAGTACTTGCAAGGCTGTTTTGCTCCTGGTGCTGCTCTTGTGGGGAAATCAAGACTCTTCTGTCCTGGGTAAATCTTCGAGAAAAGTCGTCGCAAGAGACGAGTGCTGTCCTGCGATTTGGCCCGTGGGTCCACCATGGACCGACAGGTGGTTTGCTCAGATATTCCTCCAGTGCCAGTTAATATTGGATCTTGATTAACTGTATTTCATATTATTGATAAAAGACAATATACACAGAAGTTATTAGAATATTATATTATCAAATAAAATTTTTGTGTCTCACTCGTACATTTCAAATTTTGAGTAGTATTACTAGTTGATTTTGTAAGACGTTGTCAATGGACTTTTTATTGATGTATCTATAAATAATGACCACAACAATAAACGATTCGTGTGGAAGACTAAAATAATTGTAAATAGTGCATTTGATTGCGGGTACTTTTCAGACCTGGTCTAGTAAAGTAATCTTGGTTCATTTAAATTAGCAGACAGTAAAAGAAAATATTGATATGAGGGTATATCGAAATAGTTTCTAAAGGTAATCGTTTTTATCCTTTATATCATTCCAATGCGGTTGGTGATAAAAAAAACAGCATCGCGCGGTGTTCCCAGGTGGTCACCCATCCAAGTATTAACTGCGCCCGATGTTGCTTGATTTCGGTGATCGGACGAGAACCGTCAACCGGTGTTTTCAACATGGTATGGGGGCGTTTAAGCAACAATTTGCTATTTTGGAAGTTGCTTACAAGATAATCTTGTCATTTTTGGGAATGATTAATCCATAGGCGTTGTCTTAATAACCATCCTCAATGTATATTGTCGTGAAGGTCACACTCTCTAATGAAGTGTACCCAACACTGAAGCATAGACTGCAGAATATATTATGTTGATTGACTTTTTTGCAATGATTACCTAATATAGAGACGATAATCTTATTAACTCACCCTCATGTATGTCGTCGTGATGATCACATCCTTTTTATGCAGTGTCCTCAACATAGATGCTTTGCAATTATTTTTTGCAATTATTAATACAAAGGCGATAGTCCTCAGGTTTTTCACCTACCAACTACCCTCAATGTATGTTGTCGTGAAGGTCACACCCTCTAAATGAAGTGTACCCATCACCGAAGAATGCATCTTGATTAGCTCCTCTTGCAGTAATTAAAACAAAGGCGATAGTCCTTCCAACTACCCTCAATGTATACTGCTGTGAACGTAACACCCTCTAAGAGGTGTACCCAACACTGGAGCAATATGGATTTTCTGAACCAATAATAACAATTCCGTAGATTTCACAATTCGTTTTGACGATGAATCCGATTATTTTGAATATTTCTTTTCGGATACTTTGATTTCCGCAAGAAATACTTATAATCACTCACTTTTTTTATACGAGTTTAATAATGTTGTGTTGAACGGCCGAGCACTAGAACGCTAATGGAAGGACAGACACAGTGTTGCTAGCGTGAGATATATGAAAAATGTTGAATTTTTTTATTTTTTCTCTCAACTTTAGTGTCTGAATGGCTATCACTTGGCGTAAATACCTAATAAGTATACATGTTAATATAGAATACAGGAATGAATTAAAATTGACGTCCACTTCTTCGTACAAGAAAAAAGTAGCGCCATTTGTCAAAATTTTCGCTAATACGCCGCAACATGGCGGAAATCGTCCCTGTGGAAACTCGCGTGCGGACTAACAACAAGTATATTATCACAGATTACTTTCTATGTCGTGGACCGCGGTCCAAATACAATAAATATTTACTGCGGTCGGCTTACAACTGGCGATGTTGGTGTCAAAAAAAAACATACAATTTTTTTATATCCTGTCCTGTCCTGTGTATACGGCTTTCGGTAACTCGTATTTTTAATCCATTTTGTTGAAAAGTATGAAAGCTCGTGCTATAAAAAGCGGTCAAAGCTTGTGAAGAAAATAAAGCGTGGGCTTTGGCTAACTCGATTTCCGTTATTGATATAGGTACGGGAAAAATCGAAAGGAAAAAATGTCTGATAAAATTCTTATTCATGAAGTCGTATTTACATTTACCTTAACAAGATTGTCCTGAACCACCCCAAAGTTTGCCGACTCTAAGTGGATGGGTAAATATTATTTTTATATTGCGGGCTCGGCTTTGTTGGCGGTGGACTATGTGTACGCGGCCTTGAGTATCTAAACTGCAAATAAACGCAACTCTTAATTAATATTTAGGTACACGAAGGAATTCGTTTAACAACATTTTAAGAAGATTACAATTATCATCGTCTTAATGTAGGTCGATATCGGACGATGACCCGTAATCTTATTAAAAACAATAATGTTGCTTATCTACTTGTATAAAAAATATTATTATACATTTAAAACACACTAGCTGTTGCCCGCAACTTCATCCGCGTGCCATATTATCACTGACCGCCTTTCCCAGTATATTTTTCAAAATATTTTAACCACAAATACTACGAACAAAAATTTACCCAATTATAGGTGCAACCTTTCTGAAGTGACGCCATAGAAAACCTATATATATTACTAGCTGACCCGGCAAACGTTATTTTGCCATAAGGGATATTGAAAATAGCTTGCAACCTACCTCAGACCTACCGAACATATTATAATATACACAAAAAATTTCATTACAATCGGTCGCACCGTTTCGAAAGAGTTGAGGTTACAATCGCGAGACACGAGAATTTTATTTATTAAACGAAAATAAGTAAATAGAAAATTACTCACTTATTTATATCTCACTCACATCAGCTCACGCTCTTTGTGAACGAAATTTCCTTACATAATGAAGACAAGATCTCCCGAGATGCAGCAGGAGACGGGCAAGATACATTTTAAAACTTTTTAAAACTTTTCGATGTTTTTTTTTTTGTTATTATAACGCTGCTTAGCGTGACTGTTGAGCCAACTTCTTATAAGTGTAGGATAGACTTCAGGTTCTTCGTCTAATTTGTTTTTTTTTTTCAGTGTAAGCTAAACGATACGTGATACCTTATCAGAAGCTGGTGAAACGGGTCTTAACAGCTAACAGTTACTAACTAACAGCTTAACAGTTAGTCCAGTCGATCGTGGCAAGGCAAAAAATATAAATACGTAGACCAGACTGCCCAACGTAATCACCTACTGCTGTATCACCACCTATGAATTGGCTATAAAATTTGCAGATACATTTTAAATGCAGCACATGATGTTACAAAACTAAATTATTATCTACTCTGCGCTGCGACATATTTCTTAAAGCAGTCATCCTCTGGTTAAGATTTCTGGGCATTGGTTTCCAACGAAAAATATCCAAATTTGAAGAAATGTGTTGAACAACTTATTCGTGTTTTGGTTCAATATATTTATGTGAGTCATCATTTTCCTATTTAATGCAAACAAAAAGTAAACACCGTTCTTGCTTGACAGACGCTCTTGCATTGGATCTTTTAAGGCTGGCAAGCTCCAACTACAAACCTGATTATGCTAAACTACTGGAAGATACTCAGACACAATGCTGACACTAATATACCTATTTGTAAATAAGTAGTTAAGTACTAAGTATAATTTTCAAATTTATGTTTTTTCTCCTAATAAAATAAAAAATGCTACATGATTGTGTACTGAAGTATGCTGGTTCATTTAAGATTTCTAGAAGTATGTAATTGGTAGATCGGACAGGGTCTCGTTAGTGAAAAAGAGATCTTGGGTCCAATCAAGTTGACCACACCTGCTCTAGACCATCTCTCTAGATAGATACAGATAGATCATGCTCTCTAGAGAACTCTTTATTATTGAGTAATATATAATTTATGGATCCAATTCTTAAACTTACATACCCGTACATATTTTTATACAGTTACCATCCTCAAGGAAAACGCGACGATGGCGAGGATGGCGACGATGGCGAGTTCATAGTACACTAACTCAACAATTGCCTAGCTAGCAGTAAGCTTTTATACAAACCGTAAATGTAGTTCAATTTACATAATTTTTAGTAATGTTGAATATACAATAAATATTTTTTAAATAAATATTGCTTAGGTATATTAAAAGTTATTAGCGTCTAAATATCCATATAAAAACTTCATCATGTTTTTTTTTTGTTTTTTTTTTTTTTAAATAAACTAAAATAGTAAAGAAATAAAAAGTGCGAGCCTAGATTAAAGTGTATTAAATCTAATGAGACCAAAATTATCCAATTTGGTAAACGTTTTGGGGTAAAAACGCTATCAACCGAATCACCTAAAGCACTATTTCAAAAACAAAATGTAGGCCTACCTGTGGACTTGCAACTCTCTCTATACGCTACGGGCATAGCATTTTTGAAAACACCTACGCCCTACTCGCGTCGCGTTTAGTCACTTGACTATCCTCTTAACTTAAAGTCAAAGTTGTAGCACACTGTTGCCTACAGGCTACAGTCGACGCGGTTCCTGAAAAGCTTTCCGATTTTCAGTGAGATCGCGACCACGGCGGTGAAAGCTCGTCTCTCTGTCACCGCTTACCTCGATTATTAAATACGATAAAATCATACAGTGGGTGAATGTTTACAGTATTATGCAATTTTATTTAAGCTGGTTTTGTTCATTAACGATAACTCAAAGGTAAATATAATATTTAAGCTATAAAGTTTTACATATCTAAGTACTTTGTTTTCTTAAAAGTTTCAAAAGCGTCAATAAAAATACACATAGTTGCATACCTACTCTATTTAGTTCAAAAATCAAATATTAGGTACCTGCGTTGACTTATATTCAAGTTACTTAAGCCTGTGTGAATTTCGACACTTTAGAAATCCCGTGGGAAATGTGTATTTTTCCGGGATAAAAAGTGTGTCCGTTCTCGAACCCGGACTTTTTTTTCAATGTTTTCAATGCATTTGAACTATTTTTGAAAACCCACTATTAATTATATGTAATATTAAACAAACTATTTTATGGGAACCCACGTGTGGCTACAGTAGATTTTTACGGAGCACCTCAAATGTTAATCCAGCTTATGTGAGTTTATTTAATGGAATGTAGATCTCTAAATCCACACCTCAGATTTAGTTCCCACAACTAAATTGGTATATACACCTATTTTGTTGCTGCGTGATCTGACACAAAACATAAAAACTTTCACATTTGTGATATTAATAGAATTACAGATTCCGTTTCAACACAAAACCTTTTAACTTGTGTGTGAAAAGGGACCAGTCGAAAAGTTTGAGGTTGGGTTTATTTCATTCCGAGGTACATTAAAATTTCATTGCTTTGAGTTCTACACTAAGTATTACATTTGAAACATAATAGTTCAAACTCTTATTACATACTAAGCATGTTTTAATTGAAATTACATTTTATAAGTTGAAAGTACAATTCACGCTTATATTATAGTTCCCATTAGTAGGTATGTGTGTGTTTGTTATTTCTTCACGCCGCAACTAATGAACCGATCGCGAGAGCTGAAATTTTTTAAAAGAAATTATACATGCTGGATAAATACACAATTTACTTATTTATTCAGGAAAAATCCATGATGCCACGCGATTTGTATAAAAATTCAAATTTAGTTTAATTTTTAAACAATTGAATGGATTAATTTATCTTCATACCAGCTGTTGCCGCGGCGGTGGGAACGATGATTTTTCCGGGATAAAAAGAAGTGTGTATTAATCTGGGTTATAAGCTATGTAAGTTCCAAAATTCAGCCAAATCGGTTCAGTATTTCAGTTGTTAGGGCGTGAAAGAGTAACAAACAATCCGTCCATACTTACAAACTTTACTTTATTACAACCAAAAGAAAGCTTTTCCTATTTTTTCCGTGTATGTCGTGTACTATAAGAATCCATATTATAATAGTTTACTTTCATATTCAAAAGAGTGGCAACAAAACTTTATTTTAATATTGTAGCAAGTGCTGTGCGCACGGCGGCGCGCCTCGAATACTTTCTCGCTCGCACATCGACTACCTGTCTCGCGAAGCGTTCCCGTTAGACGCACAATGGAAACAATGCGACGGCACTCCTATATAAGACGGTCCACTGCGAGACGACATTCAGTAGCCAGCTAGCCGCCGTACTGATAGATAGCCTCTGCAGTCATCAGTACGGTCAAGTCTGGGCAACGGAGCAAGATAGCCGCTGCAGTCTGCTCCCGCGCCTACAGCTAGGGTTTAGGTTTTAGCTAGCTTGCGTCTTATTTATAAGCTAGGAGGTAGATAGCCGCTGCAGTCACCTCCGATGCTTCAGTAGGGAACGTAGGAAAAGTTTTTTCTAAGACTCACTGTATTGTTTATCGTGAAGAATATATTCCTGGAAGAGTACAAATTGGTGTTTTCCTCCAACTACCCCTACAATTTGGCGCCCAACGGTAAAAACCTACAGAAAGATGTCAGATGAAGAGAAGGTAGAAGAACAAAGGTACTCAGCACCTATATGTTTAACCGAAGAACAATTCAGTGAGCTGATGAACCGTTTGCCAATGGCACCTACTAATAAAAACTTTACACGTTGCACTTTACGGTTCAACGGTGAACGAAACTACCACAAAGTGGAAGAATTTGTTACGGCAGTGGAAATCTATAAGAAGGTAGAAAAGATCACCGACGAGGATGCCTTAGCTGGTTTCCCCCTGCTTTTGAAAGATACGGCAAGTACCTGGTGGACGGGGATTCAGGCGGGGATCAAAACCTGGCCAAAAGCGATCTCAGCACTCAGATCAGCGTTTGCTCCAAAACGCCAACCCCACGAAATATACGTGGAGCTGTTCGCCGACACACAGGGTTACAAAGAACCAATCGACGCATTCTTATGCCGAAAAAGGGCCCTATTGGGAATGCTGCCGGCAAGACGCCACAAAGAGGAAGAGCAATTGGATCTCATTTATGGCCTGCTAAAAATTGAGCTCAAGAAAGAAATAGCACGCTCCGATATTTCAACATTTACAGAGCTGCTAGAGAAGGCACGTCATTTAGAGTCCTTGGAGAACACCAAACCCAAAACCACAAACGACGCCGAAGGTAAACATACACCTAAGCGTTGCTTATTCTGCGGCAGGAGAGGGCACAGCATCGACGTGTGCCGCAAACGCCTCGCTCAGATCACCGAGAAAACAACGAGCAGCCCACCGCCAGACACATCAACGCCAACTAAGCCCACGATCACGTGCTATGGTTGCGGTGCGCCTGGTGTATTCCGTAGTAATTGCGACAAGTGTAAATCAAAGGAATCACCTTCAAAGCCAGTTTCCTTCTTTACAATTGAAACTGCGTTGCAAGATCATGTAAAAATCCCGACGATTCAAATATCTATATTCGGGCATGAAGGTTACGCTTACATCGACACTGCAGCAAGAACCAGCATCGCAGGCAAACACCTGTACGAGCTATTGTTGAAGAAAGGCGAAAAATTCTCTGAAGAAATAGTTGAAATAGTTCTGGCTGACGGCTCAGTCAAGATGCAAAAGTTACTCATAACCAAAGTAGAAGTAACTATTGGCAACCGCATTAAACCAATTACACTAAGAGTTTTACCTACTTCACATGAAAACCGAACACTTTTGGGAATAGACTTCCTTGAAGCCTCTGGAATAATTTTAAACCTGCCACAACGTGTCTGGTCTTTCGCAGATAAACCAGAAGAGGTGTTCGAATTCTTAAACCTCAAAAACGAAAAAGCGAATTTAATGAAGAAAGTCAATAAAGTTGAATTCGAGGATGAGGGCCTTCAAGATTTCTTGCGCTGGTCGAGAGAACTGACTAAAGAATACGCAATTTCTCCATTACACTCCACTCCTTCACCACTGCAAGAAGAATATGCTACGGGCTCTCCATTGAAAAAACCACGTTGGCAGCTGATTAAACTTGACACACCACCACGTCCAGCCCGTCCTCGCGAACCAGCAGATCCAACTTCTGAACTTTTTGATCCTAGAGTTGATTATTTACCAATAAATCCTATGTCACTTTACTCATTAGACATTTCATTACAAAATAACGAGGCCCAACTACTAACAAATAACGAGAAAACTCAACTTAACGAGTTATTAGTCGAATTTAGCGATATTTTTGAGGAAAAAGGTAATCCTACTAATTTTGCAGAGCACAGAATCGATACTGGTAATCATCAACCTATAGCAGTCAAACCATATCGATTATCTCCAACTAGACAGCAACAGCTTAGAACCAAGTTAGACGATATGATAAGTAACGATATTATAGAAGAATGCGATTCTCCATGGTCTGCTCCAGTCATTTTAGTTCCAAAGGGAGAAAACGATGTCAGGGTATGCATTGACTACAGACAATTAAATGAAGTCACTAAACCTGATCGATATCCCCTACCCCGCATAGATGATCTACTACACCAGGCAAAGGCCATGCCATATATGACGACAATAGATCTTCAATCAGGCTACTGGCAAATAAAGGTGCATAAAGATGACCAGGATAAAACTGCCTTTATATCACCATTTGGAATGTACAAATTCAAGCGTATGCCATTCGGATTACGTAACGCACCTGCAACATTTCAACGTTTGATGGACAAATTTGTGCATGGTTTAAAGGCCCAATGTGTTTTGTGCTACTTAGATGACTTAATAATCAGATCAGAAACATTTTCACAACACCTTAACGATCTCAGAGAAGTCTTCTTGAAACTAAGGGTCTTCAATCTGCGAGCCAATAGAAAGAAATGCCAATTCGGTTGTTCTAAAATCAAATATCTCGGACATCTCATAGTTCCTGAAGGTATTATGACAGATTTCGATAAAATATCAGCAATAGCAAGCAGACCTGAACCAAGAAACCTTAAACAATTGATATCCTTTTTACAAACAGCCTCCTGGTATAGACGATTTATACAAAATTTTGCAGAAATAGCAAGACCATTAACAAACCTTACAAAGAAGAAATCTAAATGGCAATGGGGTGATGAAGAGAGAAAATCTTACGAAACGCTAAAGCGCTCACTTACGACGGCACCTATTCTTAAGCAAGCGGACTATGAAGCTCCTTTTACAATTAAAACCGACGCAAGTAATTATGCAATCGGAGCGGCTTTACTCCAGGGGGAGGGCCCTGATGAACACCCAATTGAATATGCCAGCCGCCTCCTTACACCTGCTGAATCTAACTATACTGTAACGGAAAAAGAGGCTCTGGCAATTGTATGGGCTATCTCACGTTTCAGAGGATATATAGAAGGTACCAGATTCATAACTATAACCGATCACCAGCCATTGAAATGGTTGCTTAACTTAAAATCACCAACAGGTCGACTTGCACGATGGGCATTACAACTACAACCATATAACTTCGAAATAAAATACAGCCCTGGAAAAACAAATGTCTTAGCAGATAACTTATCAAGACCGCCATGTGAAAATCATAATGAAACATGTGCAATATGTCAGATTGAAATAGACTTCCCAAAAGAAAATGAACACAAGTTACGAGCAGAACAACTTAAAGATGAAGAATTAGCTATTATTATAAAAGCATTGGAAGACAAAGCAGAATCTGAAGATTACGTTCAATGGTCAAAAAGAGGATACTTGCTACACAAAGGCATTCTACATAGATTCACACCAGATCAAGAAGATGATAATGCTAAGCTAGTTGTACCCAAACATGAAATTAACAACATTTTAAAATCATTTCATGATTCACCTACAGCTGGTCACCAAGGTATGGAAAGAACCCTAAAACGCATAAACACTAACTTCTTTTGGAAAGGAATGAGAAAAGATGTAATAAAGTATGTCAAAACCTGTATCGAATGTCAAAGATATAAACCTACAAATTTAAAACCAGCGGGATTATTACAATCAACGCCAAATAATCAGAGATTTGAAGTGCTATCTATTGATTTATTTGGTCCCTTAACAAAGGGGTCAAATGGTGAAACATGGATCCTCATAGTCGAGGATACAGCATCAAGATGGGTAGAACTATTTGCACTCAAAGAGGCCACAGCACAACAATGCGCCCTTACGTTACTGAATGAAGTGCTGCTTCGCTACGGTCTGCCACGACGAATTACAAGCGATAATGGAGTGCAATTCGTATCAGCTGTAATGCAGCAACTAACATATTGCTTAGGAATACAACAAATCCTAACACCAGTGTACCATCCAGAACCTAATATCGTAGAACGAAAAAACAGAGATATGAAAAGCCAAATCGCAATTATGGTACAAAATCAACATAACAGATGGCCAGAAACTCTGCCAGCTATAAGATTCGCAATGAATTCCGCATATAATCAAAGTACAGGCTTTACAGCAGCATATTTGACATTTGGGAGAGAAATGCGTACTCCATACGAGATAACACATAACTTTAGCGATATTGTGCAGAGTGAAAGATTCATCCGGGACATCACACCGTACCTGAAAAACTTAGCTAACGATTTAGCCATTGCAAAAGCAAACATAGAAGAAATGCAAGACAACAATAGACAGAGAGTGAACTTAAAACGCCGACCAGATCCAGGTTATGAAATAGGAGATTTAGTACTAGTGGAAACTCACCCAATAAGCAGTCAACAAAAACAATTTTCGGCCAAATTTGCACCTCGGCGAGATGGTCCATACGTAATCATTAAAAAGCATGGTAGTTGCATCTACGAGGTTGCTAATATTCATGAACCTGAAAATTCCATAGGAAGATACCACTCATCCGCTATTTCCAAATTTGAAAAACGAAATGAAGAAACGCCTGCACCTATTCAACCTATACGACGACGAGGCCGACCGAAGAAGGATAATGATGCTTAAGGCTGGTACTCTCACGGGACGTTAACGAGTACCAGAGGGGGAGATTGTAGCAAGTGCTGTGCGCACGGCGGCGCGCCTCGAATACTTTCTCGCTCGCACATCGACTACCTGTCTCGCGAAGCGTTCCCGTTAGACGCACAATGGAAACAATGCGACGGCACTCCTATATAAGACGGTCCACTGCGAGACGACATTCAGTAGCCAGCTAGCCGCCGTACTGATAGATAGCCTCTGCAGTCATCAGTACGGTCAAGTCTGGGCAACGGAGCAAGATAGCCGCTGCAGTCTGCTCCCGCGCCTACAGCTAGGGTTTAGGTTTTAGCTAGCTTGCGTCTTATTTATAAGCTAGGAGGTAGATAGCCGCTGCAGTCACCTCCGATGCTTCAGTAGGGAACGTAGGAAAAGTTTTTTCTAAGACTCACTGTATTGTTTATCGTGAAGAATATATTCCTGGAAGAGTACAAATTGGTGTTTTCCTCCAACTACCCCTACAATATCCCTTTAAATCAAGATATGATATTTTTTATACATTTTCCAATGATTTCATTGCATTTTCATTTCGTATGATGCCATAGGTAGGTATGAATTTTACACAATAGGGGTCAGGCTTGCAAACCGGGTTGAATGAATATTGCCAGTCACTCACCCTGGACTGACCTTGTGTATGAAACTTGTTATTAATTAATCATGTTCCCAAGTTCCAACGGAAATTCTGTTTCGTTAAGTAGCCTATTTATCATTATGAATACCAACTTTTAAATTACAACTACTTGACTAATTTCACAAAATAAAAATAAAAACTTCGTCTATGGATAAAAGGGCATGTCAGTTAGTTCACCAATAAATGCCTCTATGTACCTATCTCCTCCACGTTTATTTTTCAAATGAAGATATACTTGCGCTAAATTACCATCATGACTGATTGAAAGAACGAAGAAGTCTTGGTACGAGCGCGTTTGCCCTAGAAAATGAGATCGCTTCAAGGTTTGAGACGTCTCTTTTATCGATTGTTTTTAGGGTTCCATACCAATTTGGTAAAAATGGAACCCTTATGGTGAGACTTTCTCCGTCCGTCCGTCCGTCCGTCTGTCACACTTGATTATTTCAGTAACTACTAAAGCTATCGACCTGAAATTTGGAATAGTTGTAGGTAATTGCGGCGCGCCGGCATTGCAATCATTAAAAATTGAAAATCTTTTTTATTTTTATTTAAAAAAGGGGGAAAACCGGGTTGTCAAAATTTCAAAATGAGATAACAATATTGAATAAAGGGCGTCACTTGTGTATTCCAAAACCAATTTTTATTTATTTTTATGCCTGGATAGTTATTGATTTATTGGGCAAACTGTTGAAAAAAATACCGTTCCCCCCTTATATCCGAAGTTGACCAATCGAAAAATCTGAAATAATTATGATCAATAGAAATTAACGTATATAATATACGTATCAAATCGCTCACCAACATACTTTTTGTGATATTAACAATAAACCTCTAAAAACAAAGTTAGGTTTGCGGTTCGCCAACAAAAGTACCTACTTGTTAATTATACTCGTAAATTCAAGGGACAAAGGTGATTCTTTTAACGTTTTACTTCTTTGATAGTATGGAACCCTCGGTGGTCGAGTCCGACTCGCACTTGGCCGGTTTTTTTTTGCAACTGGTCATAAGTAGTCATTTTAAATGTCGTACTATCATTAACTATCATGTTTTGATACTTGGAGAGCTTCGTATCAAAATCCAGCACTCGAAATGAAATGACCCTCCTTACGATGCAGTTGCGTAAATAGCTAAATTAAAATCGATATCACATCTAAGTAGACTGTGTAAGCGTGACGTCACAGGTCCATTAGTGGGCTCTAGCTCACTCACTGATCTCCATTCTATGGATCGCTGACTGTCAACGTAAAAATGAAGACACTTGATTTTCTTCAGTAATATTATATTATATTCGTTGGTTTAGCGCTGAATTTTGCTTTTCCTGGCGTGAGCGTCTATGGGACTAAAAAAATTGACATTCAAAACGTCAGTTTCAATTTAGTACCGTGGACGTTCGGGGGTGGCGCTGCAAATCGGCACAAAAAAAGAACTGTCAGATGTATCGAAGGATTAATCCGTAAAATGGAGATCAGTGAGCCCACTACATTGGATCCGCGCTTTAACACGTCTTACAGCCGTTCCCAATATCCTATCTATCCATGGTTTCCCTTACTAGGGATAGAATTTTGACATATCTTGTATGGAGCTTATGTCAAATTGATATCTCTAGTAGGGCAAATAGAAGATAGATAGGTTATTGGTTTCGGCCGTTAGAGATCAAGTTCAAATATTCCTTCGGCAGATGAAAGCGTGGAGTGCGCACGAGCAGGACACCACACTGTCCTGCTGCAGATCGCTGCACGTCAAACACGCCGCGTACGCGAGCGCCCTCTACACACTGGTAAGGTGATATTTTACTTGCAAGTTGTATTGTAACATCATACCCACTACCCAGCAACTGTTTCAGTTCGTAGGACAGGATAGGATTCAAGTAACGTCTACAGTGAAGGAGGTTTGGCAACTTTTTCGCATACCCTAGTAGCCATATGGTATATTTGAGATCGTCGCAGAAACCAGTCGATCGTTCAAATAGAACCAAATTGAAAATAAAACCGATCAAGTGCGAGTCGGCTCGCGCATCGAGGGTTCCATACTACTATAGAAAAAGTAAAACTATAAAATTCACTATTCTTACCTAACCGCAAACTTAATTTAGTTTTTTTGCGGTTAATTATTAAAACAAAAAAATGTATAAAAGTATATTAAAATTAACTTTATTTTTCTGTAATATATTTTATTAATCACTATTAATCATAATTACGAGTATTTCAGATTTTTCGATTGGTAAACTTCGGAGATAAGGGGGGGCGGAACGGAATTTTTTCCCGGGATAAGTGGCAGTGTGGTATATGAAGCTGCCTAATTATCCCGGGAAGATAAATAATTGCTATTTAATATAATAATTAATATTTAATATGGGTTTGCCAAAAAACCTAAACTGAGTTTTCTTATTTTCTTTTAATGAAGTTTTTGATGCAATATTACTTAGTATGCATTTCACGAATTATGTGAATTCATATCTTTTGCGTGGTGCACATTTGGTTTTAAATAATACACTAGAGATTGACTAGAGAGTATTCAGCGTACCTCAAAGTGATTTCGATTCCACTAACTATTTAGAACTTAATCCATTGTTTGGTTTGGATTTCTAACACAAAGTTGTTTCCGCGCTTCGATAAAATATGTTTATGAACAACAAACTAACATAACTTTTTTCAATTACATTCGAATTTTGTATAACAATGTTACCAACAGTTTCAAAACCGATGTAGATATCAGTACAAGCGAGTTTCGAGGCAGTCTGCACTTACGAGTGCTCAAACGTATGAGTGAGTAATAAAGCTTGATTGCGCAAGTATACGAGACCGGGGAAGCCATAATATTTTGTTATTTCAGCAGATTCGCGTTTCATTTCGGTTTAATTTTGAAAGAACCAAAATTCAAAGAAGGTATAAATAAAATTGTCAAGTACATCAATTCAAATTACAAAAAAAAGTGACATTTGAAGACTATTTTTAACATTTTTTGGTAAGCATTTTTACTGACACATAAAAAATTAATGTACCTTGCATTTTTACATTGTAATTTTTGAAAACTGGAAATGGGTCCAATACTAACAATGTATGCCAACTATACCCTCTTTAGAAACCTGAAATATTTCGGTTGATAAAGTAGCAACCATATCCATGAGCCATTCGTAAACATGGACCCATAGCAAAAAAACCCTTTTAGGGTTCCATACCAAAATGGTAGAAATGGAACCCATTATGGTGAGACTTTCTCCGTCCGTCCGTCCGTCCGTCGTTCAAACTCGATTATTCCGGTTCCACTCGATCGAAGCTATCGACTTGAAATTTGGAATAGAATTAGGTAATAGTACGTTACTAATATTATATATTCGTTGGTAATAGTGACCCAACGTCATTGCAATCATATAAAAATTTGAAAATCATTTTATTTTTATTTAAAAGGGGGGGGGTAAACCGGGTTGTTGAAATTTCAAAATGAGATTACAATATTGAGTGGGGTATCATATGAAAAGGTGCCACTTATGTATTCTAAAACCGATTTTTATTTTAAATACCGTTTCCCCTCTTATCTCCAAAGTTTATCATTCGAAAAATCTGAAAAAATTTTGAGCAATAGGAATAAACGTATATTTTACAAGAAAAATAAAATCAGCTCTGTAACTATTATACTTCTTTTATAATAACAATAAACCTAAAAAAAAGTACCTACATGTAATTTGTACTCGTAAATTCATGTACAAAAGTGATTCTTTTAGCATCATATATTTTTAAAAGAGATTGTCGCTCGGGACCTTTATATAATATCAACATTTGAATCCCTCTCGCATGATAAAACTAGAGACATATCAACATAAAAGTTCCATCAAATAACACATTCCACGTATTGTCGAAAACTTTGGTCATTCCGCTGGCCTTTGTTTTCCAATCAGTAAAATCGGTGTTGTCCGTAATGAACGTTTGCGGGATTCCAAAGGGCAGTTAAATGGAACACAACAAACAACGCCCCGAAATTCCAAAACGTTTCGCGATACCAAACGAATTGTAAATGAAATTGTGTATGTGTAGTATCTTATCTCAATTGGATTTATTTTCGACGCAATGAGCTTTTGCCTTTGACGAATATATTATGAGCAAGTTGTACACAATGAACATTTATTCATCTTTAATGAAGTCTCTGTAACCGTGTTTTTTTATACTGTATAGGTTTACGCTTGACCACAATCTCACCTGATGGAAAGTGTCGATGTGGTCGAAGATGGAGCGCGCTTACCTAGAAGATGCCTATTCACTCTTTTTTTAAAGGTACCCAGGTCGTAACATGCGGGGAACACAGATTAGATAGTTACAGACTTAAAATTTTCATAGATGATGTAGGTAATTAATTTTGTTGCCGCTATTACAACAAATACTATAAAATAGAAAGAAATAAATATTTAAGGGAGCTCTCCTTTGATAATTTCGGTCGATGATCCAGAAAAGCCAAAATTAGTAAGGTAGTTAGCTTTTCTGGCCTCTGCATCATCATCTCGTTACTTTATATTATGTAATAGATAATGGTACGGAACACTTCCTGCGAGAGTCCAAATCGCACTTGGCCGATTATTATTATTTTTCATGGTAAGATCGAGCGTAAGTTGAATTGTCCATAAAAAAGTGACAAAATAGTTTTCACAAAAACTAGTTGCCATCGTTCCCTATAATATCTCCATGGTATAAAATAACCTCATACTGACCCATTGGCAGGTGAACTGGTACAAAATAAATAAATATATTATTTGTGATCAAAAAAGTACTCGGATCTCCCTACTACCTTATCTGTAGCAAAGATTGTCTATTTGTCGTTACATCAGTCATGTCGGCTCTTTCTTTTGTGTACTCACAATAAAATCTAAAATAATCAAACGCTACTCCAATATAGTCGTATCAGCTGCTTTTCAAGAAATAGTTTCATGAATAATTCCAATCAATGTTTAATTAAACTATCCTTTGTGCCACGTGGCGTCAATATCGAGATCTGAAAACAATACGTCAAAATTCTAATATCCGGACCCCTTTCATGTCAGAATAGTTCATTGAGTTCAACTTGAATTCAAGTGTCAAAGAGTCTTATTCTCTTCTAGGGTTTCTAAAATAACCCACAAGCTAATACATAGTCTCTACTTGGTCTCTACACTGTTATTTGATAATTATAACCAAAATAGTTTTTAAGTCAAATCTACACAACACTACTCCGACTTTAAATTCGATTTGTAAAACGACGTTTCGTATTTTTCTAAACTCCAATAAATCGCTATATTTCACTTTAACAGCTTTAAATGTTATAAATTAAGACACGAGGCTTTCTAAACAAAGTTATTTCATTTAAAAATACTTGGATTATATATTTTATTTAGCTTATTATTTATTTTTAATAAGTAACTAAATGACATTTAGCGTTTATTTTCAACATCATTTTACGAATCGAATTAAAAGTCGGAGTATAGTGTTTTTTTTTATTGAATCACATACTGAAAGGTGCCCACACCATTCTCACAGTGCCCTCTTGATTTAGTTCATGACAATATCATAAATAGAATAGGGGTTTGTTTTGGGTAAATTTGCCTGAGGCTTAATGATGAGCGCCTCTATAATATTTGCATATTGCCTGCATAATTAATTAATATACGCCATGACCTACTGTTAATTATAGAAATGTCCTTATACCCTTCATGTACCTAATATCTTTAGTTGATACTGATAACCAAATAAATGTGATTATGAACAGGTTATTTTTAGACGTAGTTGATTAGCTAGGAGATCATATCGATTATGAAGATGTCTTGAGATAATATTTTGACATATTACAGTAATACGACAATTTGAAATGACTTAAGACAACAACAAACTATTGTACAAGGCCCCGTTTCCACCTAAGCGGAGCGGAGCTGTGTTTGAGTTACCAATCAGATTTTGTCACTTTGATATCTCCGAAAGAGGAAATGTCGAAATGACGAAATCTAATTGGTTACTCAAACACAGCTCCGATCCGCTTTGATGGAAACCGGGCCTAATGCTAGATGACGCCCGCTGCTTCGGTGATATGACGTTTATTTCACTCCTAATTTAATTTCCAAAATCATTCTTCAGAGGATGCCTTTCATATAAATGACTGTAGGTATCCTAATTTTAACATAATTCCATCCAGCAGGTAAATATGATGGTGAACGATTTCCACCTCTTAAGACTAGTTATAAGCTGCATCTCTCTTTACTTACCACCGTAAGGGCTGGCAATCCACGACCATCCGGTATACCAGATCCTTCTTTCCGCGCACATGCAAATTGAGGAACCAGCTAACAGTCCTTCCCTCAACTCCGCCGCAACTACTGAAATGGTCAAACCCCGGATTAAAACATAGGTTACTCCTTGTCCAGGAAAATTTCACGGTTCTGGCGAGATTTGTAAAAAACCCGAAATTCACGGCAGCGGAGCCGCGGGCGTTGGCCTGTTCATTATTCAGTATGTAAATAAATTTTTACCAACCAGAGGTCTGTGTGCTGATTCTGTATCGTTCACTTAGTTAGTTAGTAACCCAAACTGGGTTATTAACTAAGAAAACGGACGCAAAAATCCTATTTTTGTATTCTTTTTGTACAAGATAGCAACTAGCATGGTATACTGATATGATACCATACCGACCTAGGTTGATAATTTGTGCAAAAAATGGATTTTTGCCTTCGTTTTCTTAGTTAATAACCCAGTTAGGGTTACTAACTAACTAAGTGAACGATACAGAATAAGGCCCCTGATTGTGTAAGAAAACCGTATTCATCGTTATCGCTAGCGAATTCTGCCCCGCCATTGGCTGACGCAAATAAAATCCAATCAGCGGGCAGAATTAGTAACCGATTACGATAACGATGAATAAGTTTTTCTCAGGCAATCTAGGAGCTGAATGATTTGATATTTGACAAAGGCAAGTTATTTATAAGCGAAATGTAGGTTAGGTAGCTAAAACGTATTCGTATTACTAATTTTCTTTTATACATTTGGTTCTTTGTTCTTGTATCCTTTGTTACGCGGTGGGTTTATTTTAGCTTCCCTTGTTTTACAAATAACTCTATTTGAAAAACATTAACGTTACCTAAGGGTCCATCCTAACCAAATTGCACAAGGTTTTTCAAACGATTTATGTCGGCTAAGCAGTAATTTGGTGAACAGGTAATACGAATATTGAGTTTCAAGCTTTAATTAATACGTTAATCGAAATGCAACGTGTGCTTTTGATAATAATAAATAATTTTATAATCAAAATTATTCTTTATCAATTAGTTTCTGTGTGAATTCATAAAATTTTAAAATATGGACGCACATTTCTCATAGCTCATAAGTAGTCAAAGAATGGAAATTATTATATTGCAATAAATGTTTATTTTGTAGTACAATTTCTTTGTTATATTGATATATTGTGGTCAAACCTTCTTTTTTATTTCTTTCTTGATTAATGAAAAGAGTTGTAGAATTGTTCTTGAACTCTTCTAGAATTGTTCTAGAATTGTTCTTCACTGGCTTTACCTCAACTGACCATCAGTTGAGGTGAGGCCAGTGAGGTACAGGTACATAGTGCAAAACTTAAAAGATTAAAACGAAGAGTTAAGTTAGACTGTACATTCTAAAATTTCTTAGATTTATACGAACACGTAGCGACTGTACTTCTTTTATAGAAATCATTTTAATTTCTTTGTCAAAAAAATTGAAATACAACCACTTCATAAAATGGTCGTCCTCAACATGAAATGTTCAATTGCGCAATTTGATCTGAGGTCTTGCGTAGGAAAAACGTTCCGTTGTATTTATTTATTTTTTATTTTATTTTATTCTTTATTTTATGCAACATAAGGCTCATAATTTTGTTAGTAATACTTAAATAACTATGTTAGTAAAATATTTAAAATTACAAATTACAAAAAAACCTACTTATACGGGAATCGCTGATGCTGCAATCCATTTGAAAGAGCGCAGCAGTGATCCACATATCTGCAGCCCAACCTGCTGTGCTATTCTACAAAATGAAATAGCTGCCAGACAGCTGCCAACCCGAATATGGCATGCAAAATTGTACTCTATTACAACTGACAAACTCATAGATGCAGAGATGTACGCTCGTCGATGTTTTGCAGAATAGCACGGCTGCTCGCGATCATGCTTAGGATGCTGTTGGAGCTGCCCCGCAATGTATGCATTAGATGGGCAATTAGCTCTTCATGTGGTTTTGATGTGAACTACCTACTTACATGATTCAAAATAACGTTACGTACCACCATCACACAACAATGAGTCCTTCATCGTTCGCTACATTAATTAATTAATTTTGGTCAACGTGCGATATCTGACAACGTGGGAATCTGACAACTGAATCAATACGCGGCACGTTGTTCACAACGTGCCGCGTATTGATTCAGTTGAAACGTAACATTAAGGACCGGTATCCACCAAAGCGGAGCCGAGCGGAGCGGAGGTGTTTTTGAGTAACCAATCAGATTTCGTCATTTTGACATCTCCGAAACTGAGGGGAGAGATGTCGAAATGACGAAATCTGATTGGTTAATCAAACACAGCTCCGCTCCGCTCCGCTTTGGTGGAAATCGGGCCTTATAACGACTAGGGGCATCACGTGGCATATATATGATACAACTCATAAGTAACTAACGTGTTAATTACTAGTCGTTAGACTAACAGAGCTCTCAAATGAAGGTACGAGTAGATATAACATGTCTAGACAGTTTAGCATAACGACCTCGCGCTACTGCTATTATTTTACTTTCCCGGTATTTAACCCGGGGAATTTAACGTGGTTTAAATAAAACAGAATTTGCGAGTACTTTGTAAACATAGGCAAACTCGCGGATTGCTCTCACTCTTTCTTAAATCTCTGGACATACCGGTGCGATTATTAACTAATCGCACCGGGATGATACAGTTACTCTTATAAGCTTTACTGAGAATAGTTAATGTAGCTTCCTGTAGAAACGATGGATTTTTTTGGGATAAAAACTAGCATAGGTATGTGTTAATCCTGCCGTGCTATTCTGCAAAACAGCGACGAGCGTACATCTTTGCATCTATGAATTTGTCAGTTGTAATAGAGTACAATTTTGCATGCCATCTTCGGCTTGGCAGCTGTCTGGCAGCTGTTTCAGAGATGGACATTTTGTAGAATAGCACTGCTGGTTATAAGCTATCTACTTATATACCAAATTTCAGCCAAATCTGTTCAGTAGTGTTGAAAGAGTAACAAAGATCCATCCGTCCATACTTACAAACTTTCGCGTTTATAATATTACTAGGATAATAATATTATAACAGTAATTTTTGTTTATTTTGTTACAGAATATATCAATACTGGTGGTACTGCTGTACAGTTGGAGGATAGGCGTCAACGCGAAAAGATTTAAGGAGCTTGATGATGTATATTACGGTGAGAGCACATTATACAGTCTGGAGAAAGGTCCTATATTGTACACAAGTACCTAGAAGACGCGCCCCACTCTGTCAAAGTCGCTTATGTTTCATTCGATTTGTATGGAGTTTGATAAAGTGCTATAAGTCGTCGTGGATTGAAATATCTTTACCTATTCTGAAAACTTCTTTCAAGTTTTTGCGTACGTGAGATCACAAGACGTAGAATAAAAAAACTTTCGCTCACAATGATTAGATTAACTATACAGCTTTATATCGGATCGAAAATATTTATCGCTAAGCTCAGAATACTTAGACTGATTGGATATCTATTAAATGTCAAGAGGATTCTTCAGTCATTTCTTTAATCCTGATGAATTAATCATGATCTGGCATTTAACTACTTTAATATTTTATGTATTTAAAATTGTAACCTTTTATATTATACCTACTCGTAGTACTTACCTTTACTAGTATTTACCTTAGTAGTAGACAGTAGTAGTACCTGTAGTATTTACCTTTTATATAAAGGTAAATGAATTTACGTAGGTTTTTAAAATAATGTAGATTTATTTGCATCTAGTCTGGCAATCAAGTCTATTTATTTCTTTGAAGCTTATTAATTTTTAAAAGTTTATTAATTTTTTGAAACATTCGTCCAAACCATGCTATTATTCTGGTTATATATAAAAATACCAAATCGCTCTCTGCTGTATTTGTTTACATTAAAATTAACAACTTTTATTCTAAGACTTTTTCTTACTCGATATTTTGAGAAACATCAAATTTTCAATATTTTACAGGGATACTTCAATATTTTACAGGGATACTCTACTTGTTCCTATTCTGTAATGTAACATTGGCAAGTGGTAACGGTGCGAACCGCAGCGCGGCGGCGTGCGAACTCGCAACGCGAAACCGCAACAGTGTAATGTCACTTTACAGAAATAACATTTTTTTGTATGAAATAAATTGATACTGAATTTTTAAAAGTCGAGAGCAATTTGATATTTTTTATAATTATAACCCTGTACACAGATTCTCGTCAGTGGAGCTCAAATAATGAGAGTTCCAAAACATAACTTGATTTCTATCTTACGAGTACATTGTTTGATCACTAATAAAATATACCATTATAATTTACCGAAGTCGTTTTAAAGTGTCTTCTTTATCAATGACCCTTGTAATTTAATTCTGGAGGAAAAAATCTCAATCGAAGACAATTTACTGCGTGATCTCCAGTGTTTCTCTTCCATATATTTTATCAGAGAGAGCGAAGTAAATATCTCGGGTAATCGATGTGATCGAGTCTGCTCGATTTGTTAGTACTCTTCAGAATCGATTACGTGCCGATGCAAACAGGTTTTCTAGGAAAATTCCTGTTTTCTTTGTTGATTGTATGTTTTATATATGTGACACAATGTATATTATAATGTTAATGCATGTCTTTTGTTACTAGTTACCCATGAAGGAAAAAGGATTTTAAAATGTATTTAGGTGGAATACCGTCTGTGCACACAATCCAATGTTCTCATTTATGTCAAAACCGACTGGACCGATTTAGATACAATTTTCTCTATATAATATTTATGATATAATATACCAGTATGGAGTAGCCGCCAAACTAATAGACAAGTGTCTATAAACTTTGGTGGCTAGCCCATATTCGGGTTTCTAATTAACTATACCTCTACTCAAATCAGATAATTTAACCCAATATGTTTGACCTGATTACAGCTAGTTCAAACAGAACTACAAAACTTTTTTAGACATGTTGGATGTTAGAAACTATGTTGATCGTTAGCCCAAATCCATTATTAAAGAATCAAATTTTCCTGCTATTTTAACGTAAGTTTTATATGCATATTAAAGTGAAACTTTTATTACATCGTCTCAAACTTTTTTCGTCTATGTGTTGCATGTCGCGTAATGGTCGACCGCAGAGGGATAAAGTGAAAGGCGCTCGTCAGAGCAGCCAAGGCCACAAAAGTTTCACTTTTACCGTGGTTTCATAAAACCACACAATCCTTTTTTGATATTCTTATCAAACTCTTTGTTTCAGGTGTGCAGATAGCATATTTTGCAATTATAGGAACGCAAATGTTCATGATTGTACTCAGCATATTCCTGTTTTACGGGATCTATAAAGTTAGTACCTTTTAATTGATATATGTTCTACGCGTAAATTACTATGCTCTTCTCCAACCTATCAGAATCATGAATTTCCCAACCTTTCCCTTTAAATATAACAAGACTATTTTACGCAAATAATATATTTACATCTATTCCACTCTTTCAGGGTACCTTCGTGAAATAAATTGATATAATATTATGTCTTGAAATTCGAGACAAAGAAACTTTCAAAGTGTAATTCAGTTTCAGTATTTTTTGTTCTTCCACATTCAACATATTTATTCGCAACATGTACAGTTCTATGCAATGAATAGACAGGTATGCTGCGAAATTTTCACTCACACTGGCATTCATATTTTTAACCGACTTCAAAAAAAGGAGGAGGTTCTCAATTCGTCGGAATATTTTATTGTAGAACGATCGTCTGTATGAGTACACAAACAGGTGAATGCACATAGCCTAACCGACAAATATGTTACTCATATATTTTTTAATAAATTTAATATTAATTTATTTTGAAGCTACTATAATTTTCCTTTTTTCATTAATAATTTGAAAAGTTACCTCATTGATTGCTGTTAAAATAGCTACAAAGTATATCTTACTCTTATACTTACTTCTGTTATGTAAGTACTAAGTGTTTGAAATTTAGGTGCTTCTAGATTTGGCTAGACTTAGTCAGACTCCAAACCAAAGCAGCCAAGGGCGTGTTTCGACTCTTGGCTTTGTCTTGGGGCGAAGTATTAGACGCCTAAATATACATATTGTTTAAAGAAAGAAATTCTGAGTTTGTCCAACCAACGATAAACCAGTCATTCCGCTGAGAGACGACATATTGATCTTTGCCTACAACACATACTAGATTAATAAGTCAATGCATACTCACATTAAAGTGTGATAAAAGTGTTCCAAAATAAGATTGAGTGTCAAGTAGGGTTTTATGAGAGGCTTCCACTTTATTTTATAACTTTATCGCAGTGTTATAGCAGTTATAAAGAGCTTATCTTAACTGCCCTCGTAAGCTCTCACCAACATTTGTAATACGTAAATTTCAGCTGTATAAGCTACAGTCATAACTTGAATATTAGTTGTTTACATTTTTAATAATGACACTGAACAAGATTTTTAAATTCAAAATCATTGGCCGAATAAATATTCTAATTCTGCCAGTTATAGTTTAGAATTTCAAAGTGATGACTTGTTTCAGGAAAACGTAGCGTTCTTAGTGCCATGGGTCGTCGGTTGCATGACCTTTATGGCCTTAGAAGCTATGGCCATGGTCTATTCAAACATACTCCGAGATCACGTCAATAAGGTACAATAATATTATTGTTATCATGTACTTATAGTATTTATCAATTTTTCATGTTTCTAGAAAAAAATACTCTATTTCTAAAGTCCCTGTATTATTAGGTATGTCACTATAACTACTTACAACAGACTATTCCCTCGCCTACAATATGATTGTAGTATTTAATAGATTGTATAATTAATTAGTATTTTTTATACTGACTGTACAATATTAGCATACTTACTTATTTTTATTTCGTTTGTATTATATATTTTATATGTAACAATATCTGAAAAAAAAAAAATTAACTATTAAAAAAAATTTACTCGTACCTATTCATAGTACACATTTGTAACTTAAAGTTAATTAACTTCTATATACAAAAATGCCTACCGATTGAAAATAGGTCAATAAAATCATCAGTAAGATTATCGATATTTTCAGTATTGTTCATAAAATTAACCTTGAAAGTTTCAAGGGCTCCTACCCTGCATACATAAAATCCGAAACCCGTTGTTTACGACACTAAGCCGATTTTCCATTACTAATCCATTACTAAATGACCCACAAACTTTTACTAACGCAATAATGCGTCGGGTGTGCCGTGAGAAGCGTACTCTACTTAATTGCTTCATTACTTTAATGCCGCAAAGCAGATGAGGTGTTTTTAATTTCATTCCGTCATGAAAAGTTCAACAAACAAGCGAACTCAGTAGTCATTACTTTAGTAGGTACTCGTAACATGAGCGGATGAATCTATAGTTTTATGCTGAGCAGAATTTTATAAGAATTCTTTGTTATTTGGTACATCACTGTACCAAATAAAAAATCAGTAGCTTTGAAACATAGTGTTGGGAAACCATTACATTTTTCACTAAACGAATAGTCTTCTTTATTACCCCTCAAAAATATCATAATTTGTACATATTTTATTACTGTATAACTTTGGCTTTATTTTAATCATTGAAACTTTCAAAACTTTGCTGTAAGAGCTCCAATGGTGAAGTTCCTAATTTTCTTTAATGTTTTGTTATTTCCTTAATGGAAGAGCAGAATGTGTTATATTACACATATACATTGGTGTACCTAATTACCTATTGAGTTCCAAGGCCCTATTAGAATAAATATGCAATCATAATGATTTTAATAGAGCTTAAAATTAGGCATATTATATTAAACTGCGCTACTGTAGTACCTGTTCAGAAGTTAAATTAGATGAATTCGTGGAGAATTTAAGTAAAAGCGAAAATCACTAAAGACACTAACGTATCTAAAAAAATTAAAATTCTCCACTTTAAAGTTCGTCAAACTTCTTTAGAAGTTAACATAGTCGGCTGACAAATACGAAAATATTGCATATACCTACACTAACTGAATAATGATCGAATTGGTAGCGTCCTATAAATTTAAATACGTATCAAATTTTCGTAGCGGAATTTGAACCCGCGTCTCCCAGCTATCGAAGCTGGGTGCTCTTACCACTGAGCTATACGAACCATCATTATAGGACTTATATAATAAGTGTTAAACTTCTCAAAATTTAATTAGTATTTTACAATTGTTAGCATCCTTTCTGAAGTCAATTAAATTAGAAATAGTAATGTGTTAGTCTCAACACAATACTTAGTGTCTAGATGTAGATATAAGAAAGTGCTATTAGCATAGTTTGAACTAAGTGAAGTCAAGGTCCAATACATTACCTCGTGGCACTGTTAGGGACGATATAATATAACTATATTATTGTCATACGTGTTTATAATATACTGACCTAGAATAAAGTTAAACTAAGGTAATATTATTAAAATTAGTAACATTAACTGAGTTTGTTGTGGGCTTCTAATTCTTAGCGGCAGGGCGCGTTTGTGAACCCTAGACAATCTAAAATGAAATGACTTCTCATATGATCCTCTGTATGCTAGGCCTTCATGAAATAAAGTATTTTCTATGCTATTCTAATATTTCTGCTTGACTGTAGAATAACTGACACTGTGGTTGCACGGACGAACTCCGCCAGAAGTGTGCTACCGCAGTTAGTTTTATAAATTTAAAAAATCTATACGTAAAATATCTACGGTGCGAATTTGTAGGAAACGCTAAAGATTTTCTCTCTCTGTTTCAGCAATTCGACGCGATATGCAAAGCGGAGGTGTTATTTTTAATACCAAGAGTACTTTTAAATGTAAGTACGCCATTAGACCGCGCCTGAGAGGACGATAATTCTTTAATCCGTTTCATTTTTGCTGAAGTTTTCGGCCTCTCACTTGGAATTGTTGGAACAAAAATTTTTTTCACTAATACTTGCTTTTAATGGTTAAGATAAGAAAGCTTCAGCAAATAAAATCCAAAGTAGGGACCTTTACAATTAAAATTCGGGACGCTGCCGCTGTACGATTCTACAAAATAAAGTGGAATGGAATGAAATCCGTGGAATAAGCTTGAAAATACAGCAGAAGTGAAATACTAGGTAAACTCGCAAATCCTAACACCTTGGAAATATTAAATGTTTACTTGACATAGTCTGCATCGCCATAACTTCCTAGTGTGTGTTATGATGATTTTAATTGTATTGTTGTTCTCACACCGATATGAACCCAAGGATGAGCCGATCTGAACATTTCAAGTGAACCTTCGTCTACAAGAGAAAAGTTTCGCCATCCGAAAAATTTCCCGCTAATATGCTGCAATATGACGGAAACCGTGACTGTGGAAACGCGTCTGCGGACCAATAACAAGTAATGGGAGCATTGGCGTAGACGGCTTACTACTGTGTCAAAACAATCATTTTTGACACCAGCGGGTTTCGCTGTTTGCCGGGTCCTGTGTATTTGTCTGTTTGTCCTCAGTGTCTGTGCATATGGTGCGTGCTGCGGCTGTACCACCTCCTGCGGGCCGGCGTCACGTGGAAGGGCTCGGCGGCCATCGAGCTGTGACTAATGCCGCGTCCACACGTGCGACCCGACTCGCCGGCGCGCCCCGCCCCGCCGTGCGAGACCAGCCTGCTGCTGGGCGGCGCAGAAAGCGACACAGACGCCAGTCTGCATTCTCTATGACGAATCTTCCGAATGTAATAGCTATTATTATACGCGTAATATAATTACATTGTACTTAATCATTGTCGTACTCGAAGTACCTTATGTTACCAGTCAATCGATGTGGTGAGGCATTCTTGAATATTATGCATTATTTTGTACGAAATAAATAGAAAATCTAACCCTAAACCCGTTGATGAAATGCACTATGCAACCCTAGTTGATGTGTTGATGGTTATGGCAAAGCAAGGCATGCATTACCTATAGTAGTTTATGGTACAAGTGAAAAAAGTTGGTGATTACCGCTGAGGCGCCATTGTGACCCGAGCCGTTAGGTGAGGGGAGGATGGTTATCATCAATACTCACGTGTATCATACGACGTTTTTCAACACACTTGTGAATTTTTATTTATAAAAATTATTTCAATAAATTAGAAATATAAAAAAAAGAAATATAAATTAGAATTTAAAAAACTACCTAACTCACTAGTGAATAATAGTTATGAAAAAGTCATTGCAATTATAGGTGTTACTATGTGCCTAATTGCGGTGAAATTAGAGCCACTTTATGAGCAAGTGTGTTGAAAAATTTTATTTCACGGTTTCAGTTTCATCATTCATTCACGATGGTCATGTTCATAAAAGCGGTCAACTTGTTCGCATTTTAGAAGCCCAGTGATTCGCACCGGTTTAGTGACCATCACACGAATATTCGGCAAATCATGCCAATGTACTATAAACAAAAGGACATAATTTTATTGGTTTTTATGATATTCCTTCTTTTTATTTAATAAAAAAAACTAAATGTTGATGTTTGGGGAACTATATTTTATAATCTTTCTAAGACTTTTACTTTGGTGATGTAAGCACGCAACATTTAAAGCATACTTGAATAACTATTCGCATGCTCATTTAACAATTCATTTAACCAAAAGCGTCATTATTATCTGTGTTTATGTAGAGCTTTCGCATTAACATAATGGAGTACCTATCTCATATTTGTATTGGCATTAATATGTAAGTCCTCCACCGTGGAACTCGCTGATTGCTCGGCGAATTACACAAACTTGCTAATTGTTATGCATTCATGATTATTCGAAGCTCAAACTACAAACAGTGAGGTGGTGTTGGAACGCTCGCGCTGTACGATATTTGAATATTTGAGAGCGGAACACTCGAAAAACTATTCCACTACACCACCACCACCAAGGCTTTTCATAAAATAAAACTCGAAAGGGAATGTTACTGAATTATCTTCAGATGTCATTGCTCATTAATCATTACTGAACTCGTTATCGTACCGATCCTGTACGTAAGTACATAAAAAAATCAATGGTAGTATCAGTGAATTTAACGTTTTTGCCTAACGAATGTAGGAAGAAATTTATTAATTTATTTATTTTATTTTGGCAAAAAACAGTCATTTTAACAACATATAAAAGTTTAACAAGACAGTTCAAAGTGTAAACATTGCCGGAAAAGTGCTTCGTAAATAAAAATGGATAATAATGAACCAGCTGAAGCAAGTATAACAATGATGATAAATAATGATTAATTTATAATCTTAGGTTTAAACATTTCGTATTTGAGGCGAAAGAATATTGTAAAATAAACATGAATGTCTTTTTTATATTGGTGACTCTAACCTATTCTGAAATTTCACGAATATAACTTTTGTTTCATGAAATAAGGTACCTACGTATTGTCGTTCATTAATAGGTACCTTCTTATTAGACTAAAGTAATTAATGTACAATATCATTAAATGTAAATATTGTAGAGAAAATTATTTAAAATAAAATCTATGTGAATATACAATATTAAGGCGAAATCAACGAGTCTGCCTGCGAATTTCAAAATTTTCGTGGGTTTTTGCAATTTTTACGCTAATTACACATAATAGGCTTATGGCAGTTATGGCAGTCAATTTGCGGGAATCTTTATCATCTTTATACCAAAATCTTTGCATGAAAATGTCCATCCTAGGAAATTAGTCGTAGTCTAGAGTTTTCAGTGAGTAACTCGCAAATCTCGGACTAATTTCTTTAACAGGATACTTTCAGAGAGAGATTTTTTGCAGAGATTTTTATATAAACACGTGAGGACGATACTGGAATTCCCGCAATTTGAATGCCATAAGCCTATTATGTCTTATTATCTTAAAAATCGCGGAAAACCACAAAAAAATTGAATTTCGCGGGCACACCCGTGGCATGCTCCTTAATTCGAAAACATGATGAGGACGCTTAGTGAGAGGGCTTCGCAGCGGTTTATTTAAAAGCTTGTTTAGAATAAATGTAAATAATATTAGTACTATAAATATAAATTTTATTTTTAGGAAGGTTTTCACACTATCCGGTACGATATTAATGATTATCGTATCGGAAGGAATAGTCAAACGCATAGAATGTATTGACATTGCGGCATATTAAGAAATCGTATCTAATAACTGAAATCGTTAAATTTTACGTTATTACCTAAGCTATATATTTTGTGTTGATGAATAATTATAGTATTTTGGTGCAGGTATTTCAGAGGAAAATCCGATGTACTAAAACTAATAAATGATATTATTGAATGTTGCAATGTCTTGTCTCTTTTGTACCTTTAAGCCCCAAGGCCGTTTAACTATGGGCCAAGAAACAACTACAATACAATACCTCAAGCTTACAAGAAAATTTTCGACTCGGCCTGGGGCGACGCTGAATATTCTGAGGTATTTGTTCAATATTCGGCCATAGCACTTTTGTGTGCTTCTCACGGACTTATAAGTCTAAAGATAGGTAATGTATTTAGTGCTATAAATAGAGCTAAAAATGATAGTTTAAGTACATGTAGGAAAAGAACTTGAAATATACTGGTCAGTGACTGAAAATTTTGCAAAATATTTAAAGTTCCATCTTGAATATACCATAGAGCTGAATGACTGCCAATAGTGAAACCGCTTCTTGAATTTGAAATAAGGATGTACTTACCAGTTGTTTTGAAAATAAAACTTTTGCGTCCAAAGTCAGTGACTTGGCGTTTCGAATATAGGTATGGTTTTCATAGATTCTTTACAAAGTTTTATGCACAGTTTTTTTTTCTAATACGAATACGATACGAATCAATTAGTAATAATTTTATAGTCCAGTATAGTGAGATGTGGGAAATTCGGCCGTGGCTGGTGACCTTGCCTGCAATCACTTCACAGCAATCACGCCAAGCAATTAGTATTAGATCCAAGAACATAACGTATATCAACCCAATCAATGAAGGAGTTTATGAAACACCTGTTAAACTCTCCTGAACAAACGAATAAACTAAAAGTACACTTAAAGATTTCCTCCTTCCTACATTCGCTTCTTACGTATTCACATAAATTTCTCTACAATGTCACACCGCACCCTTTACACGACTAACCTCGTATCTTTTGTTAAATGTTCCCCAAATATCGCAGGCTTTACTGGAAATTCTCCGCCTTGATTCAATATCAGAAGGGTCTTGTGGAAACATAGAGGCATAATTTACTTTTGTGCTTAAGTGAGACTTTTATACAATCATTTTTCTAAAGATTGTACCTATATAAAATCGGAAAACAGAATATTTTTCCAACAATAGAGGATTCACACAAGAGAGAATTTAAATACATCTATCGAAACTTTGTTTGATTGTTCTTTAGGTAGTATTATTAGGGTGTGATTTATGATAGGTATTATGACACATAGGTAGTACTATACGCTTTTTATGTAGTATTTAATATTAAATGGTTTTTGCGTAGCTTAACCAAATTCAAACTCAAAATATATTTTTCACATAGGCCTAACCTATTGGCTCTTGTTTGTTGTATTCATAGAAACTATTAAGTCATCATCAAGTCACTTTGTCATTTTCAACACATCTAATTTTCGCCCTGTACTTTTCTGTACCGTACTTTGACTATCTTGATTTATTGATTTTTTTGTCGCTACCAGTGTTGATATTACATCAATAATAAATACCAACTTTCATCAGCGGATACTGGCTTTATAGTATTTCATATTTTCATGAAAACTAGCTTAAGAAACATACTCAACAATGCTTTCTTTAAAACAATTGTTTCGAGCGGTGAAGGATTTATTCTTTGTCGAACGCTTTTAGCGTTTCAAAGCTTTCGAGTATGATAAGGAATATATCAACCGAGAATCAAGGCGGTTCATTAACTCTCTTACAAAGTACGGGTGTGGAAAACTCTGAGGGTAGGCAGTAAAAGCTCTATCTTCTACAGTATCATATTATATTGAATCTCACCAACAAAGACGTGATTGCTTTGATGTCAGAACATTTTTATATTCCTACTAGCTGTTGCCCGCGGCTCCGCCCGCGTGCAGTTCGTTTTTTTACAAAAATGTTTCCCGTGGAATTTCTTAATTTTTCCCAAGATAAATGAGTGGTCCCTGGGTTCGATGGACCCGTAAAGGAGTCTTCTTCCAATCTCTCCTGTCAACGTGCTATCTTCTTTCACACAATTTACCTATATCTTCTTTGGTCTTCCTCTACTTATACACTCTGTCGAAATCGCTTATGTTACTCAATTCGCATGGAGTAAGACAGAGTGGGGCGTGTCATCATGGATTGTAATATCTATACTAACCAAACTTACTTATTCTGAGATGATACCAACGCCCAGATATTGTAATTAAGCATTCTGATGCGCTGCTGTGTACCTACGTAGCAACCCGTTCCTGCTACGTACGGGTTATCTTGTATATCTTGTATAGTTATACCTAGTTGCACGATCAAAAGGACGATTTAAACGGTCGATATTTCAACCCCGTTTTGATTGTGCTACGTAGATAAGTAGCTATAGGTTTTTTTAAACATCCCACGGGTGCTCTCAAATTTTTCAGGATGAAAAGTATCTTAAATGTTCTCCGGGCATATATATAAAGTAGGATCATAAAATTGCATTTAAATCCGTTACTTGAAAGACGCCTGCTTTTCCTGTTTTTGTAATGTTTTCTTTCCCGCGGGAACTCGATTGGATTAATAAGTTTTACTATATATATATTTTGTTAAAGAGGCAACATAAGGTATCAGCATGACAAATTTTACTAAATTAAGTTAATTAGTTGTTGTTTACAAAGCTGTTAAATTAATTACAGTTTTTTAACTATCCCACGGGAACTCTTTATTTTACCGGGATGAAAAGTATCCTATATGTTGACCAGGGACATAAGCTACCACCACACAAAATTTCATTGGAATCGGTCCAGCCGTTCCAAAGATTAGCCCGTACAAACAGACAGACAAACAGACAAACAGACAAACAGATAAACAGACAAACAGAGAAACAAAAAATTTGAAAAAAATTTAAATTAGTTCTATTTCACTTCTTACATCCCCCTGACTCCGTTTTTAGCATTTTTTTTATTTGTACAGAAATTCGACCTCTACAGATTTATTATATGTATATGATTCCGATTTCAATATACTTTCGATTCCTTGACAACAATTTTTAGGTCGTAGTGAATCCGAAATTACTTAGTAGTGAATCCGAAGCTAAATGATAACAATAGTACGCTATTCACAAAAATGTTTATGCTTTAGTAGATACAAACATAGACGGATGTTAATATAATCGTACTCGTAATATTTATATTAACGTTACTGGTATTAGGCACGCTAGTTATTGATACTTATCTACTTGATGTTACAACTGCTCAGTTTATTATTACCATGTAAGTACCTATTTTTTTTTTTTTCAAAAATCCCTGAATTATACTACTGGGTACTATAGACACATTCTAGGCCACCAGTATATTCTATTGACATTGGCGGCTCCATTGAAATTCCCAAATCCAATATCCGAATTGCAAGTGCCCTCGGCACTCTTTGTGACGTGTATTTGAAGTGACATAGGTACATATGCCACAACTTTTCGAATCAAACTTGTGTTGAGTATCAAGTACCAAAGGCTACTGTTTCAATTTTATTTATATTCTATATTCACGTTCCTCTTTAAAATTTGTCGTTCACTGAACAACAAATACGAAATAAAAAATATATAAATTTATTATGAGAGATAGGTAGAAATTAGAATGAGTACTAACATAGGTTTAAGTGCATGTGTATACTAACAATTATAGTTTAGTTTTTATCATTAGGAACTAACATAGGTTTAAGAGCATGTGTATACTAACAATAGAGTTTAGTTTTTAAGATTAGGAACTAACATAGGTTTAAGAGCATGTGTATACTAACAATTATAGTTTAGTTTTTATCATTAGGAACTAACATAGGTTTAAGAGCATGTGTATACTAACAATTATAGTTTAGTTTTTATCATTAGGAACTAACATAGGTTTAAGAGCATGTGTATACTAACAATAGAGTTTAGTTTTTAAGATTAGGAACTAACATAGGTTTAAGATTAATGTTACTAACAACATTCTATGGAGTTTTACTCTGAAATAAAATTTTATTTATTTTATTTTATTTATTATCAGTTGCTCTTGATAAAATATCTTTCGTTTTAACTACTTACCAATACATTAAGTAATAAAATTATGACAAATATAATTAATTAATTTACACATATTATACTCAAACAAACTACGTTAAACAGATCTCCGCGAACTCTGTGAATCCATACATGTACGATACTCGCTTTATGTTAAAACGTATATATACCACCTACAAGACTTACGTAAACACTACTTTTAAGCCTTTGTAAACTTGAGTTTTCTAAACATCTGAAACATATAATATAATAGGCAGGTCAAGGACTATTAAAAAGGTTTACTTTTAAATACGATCTCCTAAAACTTATTTATCTCCTTCTTTCAAAAAATTTTTGAAGAAGCACTACCTTCTGCCCACGCGATAAGCGATACTATAAACTCTTCTAAATCTTTAATCTTAATAATCTTAATAATTCCCAAAATAACTATGGCCAAGACTCATCATAACTAATTTGATAAAGTGAAAGCGTTAAATAAAACTGACGTGACATCCAATACAAGTAAACCTCTGTGTACCTAGGTAACTTAGTCATGAAAAGTTTGGCAATTTTTTTTAACTTTATAGTAGACTAGTAGGGCGCGTGGGTGCGCGGGCCACATGTGGCCCGCGTGCAGTCTTCCCGCCCATAACGGTATCGCCGTCATCTCCATCGCCCATTGGAATCCTATTAGCAGTAAGCTGAAAAAATTACCAAGGAGCACTGTCATGGTTTTAAAGATAGTTATGGGCATTTCGAACAAAAAAATTCGCTGAACCTCATCGGATGAGGTTCAGCGTATTTTTTGTTCGAACAGCCCTTAACTATCTTTAAAACCATGACAGTGCTCCTCAATCATCATCCAAATCCTAGATCATTGTCTCTTCTCATAGTATGTACATTTTCCATGGAAAGATAAATTCCGCCACAGTGAATTATTTACCATGCATCCCGTAGAACATACTCTTCGAGATGGACACCGATGAAGTTTGTATGGCGGCCATCTTGAATCCGCCATTTTGAACTTTTTTTCAGCTTACTGCCAATTGCATGACATTTCGAATGACATTTGGTCGAGCACCCCACACCTATCTTTAATACCCTTCCCGTGCTCTTCACCCGTCTCCGAAATCCTCAATCATCAGCTCTCTCCGTATTTTTCCTCCGAATGAATTTTTTTCTTCTATACGACCACATCCGTGAAAAAAAAATTTTTCATACAAAATTGTTCAGGAGAGGTGATCAATCAGTGAGTCAGTCAGTCAATCAGTCAGTGAATCAGCACGAGTAGCTATATATATATTAACTAGTTTTTCGCGTGGGGGCGCGGCCCGCTTAAGCGGACCGCGTAACTGCTTGGAGCAATTTCCGTGGTCGTTCATACTCGGATTTTGCAAAAAGTCCGTATTTTGATTTTTCCCGAAAAATGGGGTAATTTTTTTTCACCAATCTATCCCCGTTCTGTCAATTTCAGAATAGTTGTAGGTGAAATACTAAAAAATTATCATCCTCGACTATCCCGTTTCGGATCTGTGGTGTCCCGGAATCGGAGTCTGTGGTGAGAAAGAATGAAAATTTTAAAAAACACTACAGCTCAGCTGCCATCTTGTTTTTCCCAAATTTTCTACTTTTTCTAAAAACTATTTACTTGTATCCAAAAGTACTGCGACTTTAAATGAAATCGGTTGGAAAACAAAAAATGTTCGAAAGTCACGTCGGTCGCCATTTTGTTTTTCTGAAATGTCATAATTATTCCCTTTTCATATCTCACCGTCGAACACATCTCCCATACGTATAGTTTTCTATCTATTTCCAGGAGAACAATGACAATTTTATTAAAGCTCCTAATCGCCATACAAATTAGTAGGACAAAAAAATATTCCACCGTTTTGAAAATTTTGTTATTTTCAATAAATAGACTTCCTCCTCGTGATCATCTTTTGCTAAGAAACCCCTTTTCTATATTTCATACTTTCTGAGATAGACTCAGACGAAATTTGTATGCCGGTCACCTTTTTTATGTACGCCATTTTGAAAAAAAATTTCAGCTCATTGGCAATTGCACGAGGTTTCGAATGACATTTGGTCGAGCACCCCCCACCTATCTTAAATACTCTGGCTGTGCTCTTCACCCGTCTCCGTAATCCTCAATTATCAGCTCTCTCCATATTTTTCGCTGAGTCATTTCTTGACTCCTATACGAAGCCACAAGTGAAAAAAAAATGTTCATACAAAATTTTACAGGAGGACATTTTGGGAAAAATCTCGAAAACTACCCGAAATGTGGCAACACTTTCTATATATTTCGATACTGCCCGTCGAGTTACACAATCGGTTCATACATGTCGACTTTCTGAAATGTTGCTAAGTGCCTCAAAAACACGATCAAAATTCTCAAAAACGAAACAAGTTACAAAATGGCCGCCACCTCCTTTCCCAGAAATATTTTACACAGTTTCGTATTTTTCCCAGTAACTACACCCGCCGCTCCCGCTCCCGATGACATTTCAAGTTTTCATCTCACTCGCACCCAGACGACACGATTGCCCCTGAAAAGTGGCCATGTCGAAAATCACTTTTAATCTGATAGATTACAGTGTTGCCAGCGCCAGGCGACAAAACTACCTAAATGTCATTTGTACGAGTAAGACACAAAATTTTACAGGAGGACATTTTGGGGAAAATCTCGAAAACTTCCCCAAATGTGGCTACACTGCTTTAATATTTCAATATTGCCCTTCGAGTTACACACTCGGTTCATACATGTCGACTCCCCGAAATGTTCCCAAGTGCCTCAAAAACACGATAAAAATTTTCAAAAACCAAAAAAAATACAAAATGGCCGCCATCTCAGTTCGCAGAAATATTTTACACAGTTTTGTATTTTTCCCAGTAACTACAGGATATATCGCTCCCGATGACGTTTTAATTTTTTATCTCGCTCGCACCCAGACGACACGATTGCCCCTGAAAAGTGCCCATTTCGAAAATAACTTTTACTATGATAGATTCCAGTGTTGCCAGTCCTCGGTGACAAAACTACCCAAATGTCATTTGTACGAGTAAAACACGTAATCGCTAATACTCGGATTTTGCAAAATGTCCGTTTTTAGATTTTTTACTTTTTGGGGAAAATATCGAAATTTCCCGAGAAATGGGGTAATTTTTTCTGTCCAACTCAACACTTCGAGTACACACAATTGCTCCATAGAAGTCGAAACGCTCCGATGCTGCCAAGTGTGAGAAATTTGAATTTCAAAATCGCGTTTTTCTGTTCATCACACTGATTGGCCGCCTGAACAGCCGCCATCTTGGATTTTCAAAAATTACTCCCGTTTTGTCAAAATTCAGGGTAATTGTGGGCGAAAAATGTAAAAATTAACATCTTCAACCACCTCGTTTAGGATCAGTGGCGCCGCGGGTTGGGGTCGAAAAATGAAAAATTTTAAAACACCACTGCTCGGCCGCATCTTGTTTTTCTAAATTTTCCAATTTTTTTAAAAACCATTTACTCATTTCCTCGAGTGCTGCGTTTTTGAACGGAATCGGTTGGAAAACAAAATAGTTATGAAAGTCACGTCGGCCGCCATCTTGTTTTTCTAAAATGTCATGATTTTTTCCTACTCGACTCCCGCACTCAAACACGTCTCCCCTACATCATTGTATCGTTTTTATATGTGTCTAGAAGAACAATGTCAATTTTCTTATAGCTCCTAATCGCCATACAAATTAGTACTAATGAAAAAAAAAATTGCCCCATTTTGAAATTTTTTCTTTTCAATAAATAGACCTCTTCGTCCTGGTCATCTTTTGCTAAGAAACCACTTTTCTATCTTTCATACTTTCTGAGATAGACACCGACGAAATTTGTATGGCGGCCATCTTTTTTTCGCCATTTTGAAAAAATTTTCAGCTCATTGGCAATTGCACGAGGTTTCGAATGACATTTGGTCGAGCACCCCCCCACCTATCTTCAATACCCTGGCTGTGCTCTTCACTCGTCTCCGAAATCTTCAATCATCAGCTCTCTCCATAATTTTCGCCGAGTCATTTTTTGACTTCTATACTAAGCCATAAGTGAAAAAAAAATTGTTCATATAAAATTTTACAGGAGGACATTATGGGGAAAATCTCGAAAACTACCCCAAATGTGGCAACACCGCTTATATATCTCAATACTGCCGGTCGAGTTACACAATCGGTTCATACATGTCGACTTTCCGAAATGTGCCAAGTGCCTCAAAAACACGTTCAAAATTTTCAAAATCAGAAAAAAATACAAAATGGCCACCACTTTCGTTCACAGAAATATTTTACACAGTTTCGTATTTTTCCCAGTAACTGCAGGATATACCGCTCCTGATGACGTTTCAAATTTTCATTTCGCTCGCACCCAGGCGACATGATTGCCCCTGAAAAGTGACCATGTCGAAAATCACTTTTATTTTGATAGATTCCAGTGTTGCCAGTCCTCGGCGACAAAAATACCAAAATGTCATTTTTACGAGTAAGACACGTGATCGCTTGTACTCGGATTTCGCAAAATGTCCATATTTCGATTCTTTAATTTTTGGGGAAAATCTCGAAATTTCCCTAGAAATGGGGTAATTTTTTTTCCCCCACTCAATACTTCGAGTCTATACACACAATCGCCCCATATAAGTCGAAACGGTCCGATGATGCCAAGTGTGAGAAATTTGAGTTTCAAAATTGCGATTTTTCATTCCTCAGACTGATTGGCCGCCAGAACAGCCGCCATCTTGGATTTTCAAAAATTATTACCATTTCTTCAAAATTCAGGATAATTGTAAGCAAACCAAGAAAAAACTATTATCATCGAGTACTCCGTTTAGGATCTGTGACGCCGCGGTTTTGGGTCGAAAAATGAAAAATTTTGAAACACCACAGCTCGGCCGCCATCTTGATTTTCCAAATTTTTCTTATTTTTCTAGAAATTATTTACTCATTTCCGCGAATGCTGTAACTTTGAACGAAATCGGTTGGAAAACAAAAGAGTTATGAAAGTCACGTCGGCCGCCATCTTGATTTTCTGAAATGTCATAATTTTGCTTTACTACACTTCCGCACCCAAACACATCTCCCATACATCATTGTATCGTTTTCGATTTGTTTCCAGGAGAACAATGTCAATATTCTTATAGCTCCTAATCGCCATACAATTTAGTATGAAAAATTTTTTCCGCCATTTTGCACTTTTTTTTCTTCCAATAGATAAATTTACTCGTCCTGATCTTCTATTGCTATGAAACCACTTTTCTATCTTTCATACTTTCTGAGATAGACACCGACGAAATTTGTATGGCGGCCATCTTTTTTTCGCCATTTTGAAATTTTTTTTAGCCCACTGACAATTGCACGAGGTTTCGAATGACATTTGGTCGAGCACCCCCCACCTATCTTCAATACCCTGGCTGAGCCCTTCACCCGTCTCCGAAATCCTCAATCATCAGCTCTCTCCATATTTTTCACCGAGTCATTTTTTGACTTGTATACGAAGCCACAAGTGAAAAAAAAATTGTTCATACAAAATTTTACAGGAGGACATTTTGGGGAAAATCACGAAAACTACCCGAAATGTGGCAACACTTTCTATATATTTCGATACTGCCCGTCGAGTTACACAATCGGTTCATACATGTCGACTTTCCGAAATGTTGCCAAGTGCCTCAAAAACACGATCAAAATTTTCAAAAACAGAAAAAAATACAAAATGGCCGCCACCTCATTTGCGGTAAATATTTTACACAGTTTCGTATTTTTCCCAGTAACTACAGGATATACCGCCCCTGATGACGTTTCAAGTTTTCATCTCTCTCGCACCCAGGCGCCACGATAGCCCCTGAAAAGTGACCATGTCAAAAATCACTTTTACTCTGATAGATTCCAGTGTTGCCAATGCCGGGTGACAAAACTACCCAAATGTCATTAGTACGAGTAGGACGCGTGGTCGCTCATACTCGGATTTCGCAAAAAGTCCGTATTTCGATTTTTTACTTTTTGGGGAAAATCTCGAAATTTCCCGAGAAAGGGGGTAATTTTTTTTCCCCCACTCAATACTTCGAGTCGAAACTCACAATCGTCCCATAGAAGTCGAAACGCTCCGATGTTGCCAACTATGAGAAATTTGAATTTCAAAATCGTGTTTTTTCGTACGTCAGACTGATTGGCCGCCAGAACAGCCGCCATCTTGGATTTTTAAAAATTACTCACATTTTGCCAAAATTCAGGATAATTGTGGGCGAAACAAGAAAAAATTGACATCTTCAACCACCCCGTTTAGGATCTGTGGCGCCGCGGTTTGGGGTCGAAAAATGAAAAATTTTAAAACGCCACAGCTCGGCCGCCATCTTGTTTTTTCAAATTTTTCCAATTTTTCTAGAAACCATGTACTCATATCCTCGAATACTGCAAGTTTGAACGAAATCGGTTGGAAAACAAAAGAGTTACGAAAGTCACGTCGGCCGCCATCTTGTTTTTCTGAAATGTCATAATTTTTCCCTAGTCGACTCCCGCACCCGAACACATCTCCCGTACATCATTATATTGTTTTCTGTCTCTTTCTGGGAGAACAATTATGTCAATGAGTCAGTCAGTGGTAATTGAGCTATATATAGTATAAATAATATATATATATACATTTTACTGACTTTTTACTACTAACAAAGGTATTTTTTTATATTCTTGGACCTTTCAATCACTCACCGAGTAAAACACATTCCAGGCTAGTTTCCAAACAAAACGAAGGACTCCCGCGGGATTTAAGAAAATAAAATTCCACGTGAAAGTCACGGGAAGGAGCTAGTAAAATAGAATAAACTTTCTCGTATAAATCACCCCGGCACAATTTACTATTGTCGTATAAACCTATGTCCCCGGGTTATACGCGTACATATAGGTTTTATATGGTTTATACGAGCCGAGGCTGAAGAACTCTTTGATAGAGGGTCGTAACTAACGCATCAACGTTTTACGAGCTCGGTCTGATATTTGAGCTTACGTTTTCAATTTAATGGAGTCCAGAGCATCGAGATGGCTTCCCCCAGACTGCCCTAGAGGGTGTCATTTAGATCAGCCAGACGATTTGTAAATCCATAAAATCCTGCTTCTCTGAGTCGTTCTCTCATTCATTAGGGTTTGGGGCTCTGAATTGGATTACCCACTAAGTGATATTATTCTTCTCACTTCCTATCTATCGGCTTTAGCATCAGATCAGAATAAAACGTGGATCTCGCATCTATCTATAAATAATCGCTGCGACAAAGTAACAATGGTATGTACTTGCATCTCTTCCACTCTGCAACGAATGAAAGAGTCTGTCGCGACGTATCGAAAGTGTTATTAATCTCCCTTATTAAGAAGCAGTAAATTCTCACGTTCATAATGGTTAGAGGTTGGATGTCGGAAGGATTTACTACACAATGCAACCTGTAGCATTCGGATAAAAAAAATACCTAGGATGCAATAATACTATACACAGTACAGACTCACATAACATTAATGTCTTCCAAAAGTGACAAGGTCATATAGAATTTTCGCTATATTCTAAGCCATTGGATATTTTATATTTTTCTAAAAATATTATAAGTAAGGAATGTTTTAAGCACTGTAATGATTTTTTTGAACTGTTTAGTTAGCTTGTTTATACTCGTAATTTTACTGGACAGATGATATTCACTGTTGGTGCCTTTATCATCTCCACTTTGGAACTCAGCCGTTTTAATTAAAATCTATAATCATCAGGCATCGCTCCCTTATTTGCCGCGTATGGCACATGCCGTAGGTATTTCCTTTATCTACAACATGATTTGCTGTTATCAAACTGAAATTGCAATCTTCTGCCAGCTTTTTAATAGCTTTCAGGCTTTACCAGCTACAAATAGCTATCAGTCTGCCTATACTGATTGAAATGAAATCGTTGAATGGCTTGGCCACGGTCCAACAGCACGCTAATATCGAAAAATATGATTTCGATGCTGGTCTTTCTTTGAAATGGACACCTATATTCCTATAAACCACCAGCATTTAAACTTTGATAAACCTAACTGACAATTTTTCTATTTGAGAAAAAGCAAAAAGAATGGCTGGAAACTTAATTGCGCAATAAGACAGAAGCAGTAAGATGACTACAATGCGTAAGTTTTATCTCGTTATTTTTGAAGGGACGCGCGCTTGAATTCGAGTGGGAGGTCGCGGGTTCGATTCCCGCCACGCGCCATTTTGGAATTTTATTATTTCTAAATTGACTCAGGTCTGGTCTGGTGGGAGGCTTCGGCCGTGTTACCACCCTACCAAAGACGTACAACGATTTAGCGTTCCGGTGCGATGCTGTGTAGAAACCGTTGGGGTGACTTTACTTACCCCTTCCAAGTTAGTGTATTAACATCTTCATTAACTAGTAGAAAAATTGTTTTAGTGTAAATCATAACTTCTATAAGTACCTTCTTAGAAGAATACGAGCGCAAGAAGTTGCAAAAGTAACTCGAAGAAACTAATTAGGTACAAACTCCGTACATGTCTGTGTTTCCTTCCAACACGTAATTTGCTCAGCTCTCCGGGGACGTTGACAAATATTAGTATCCCTTCAAAGGGTCGTCGGGGCTAATGGCGCGGCGTGGACCTCACTTGCTTCATTACGCTCCTTCCATAGACATGCGGAGTGTGGAGTGTGCATCGTGAAAAGCCGCGTTTCGACTGTGTTCAGAATTCAGAGGGGTTCAATTCGTTTGTGCGATGCGAGTCGACTCGAAAAACGTACAAAAACTTGTACTAACCCTACTGAGCGAGCTCACGTTCGGTCACAATATGGTAAATGGAAACACTTGACTGAGCCAATTGGCTGCGTTTTCATTTAGATTCACGTAACGTTTTCATGCACACGGAGTGATGTGAATAAAATAAGTGAAATAAAATAACTGAAGTCGGTTAAAAAATCAAATGGCGATCTTTACAGAAAGCGATTAAGGCGACTATATCCCAGCACTTTAGGTATTTGTCGCACACTCAGACTCGCTCTACGATACCTAGCGACCATTGTCGTGAGCCGAGAAGTTAGAATGAACTCCGTGAACCTATTCATAAATATTTGCGTCACAGTACTGTGCAGTAGTGTGCTGTTACAGTTGGACTATTTGTCATTATAATTCGCTTCACGAAATATATGCTGGAAGTTGCGTTTTTTACGTATATTTTGACTTTTTTATGGTAAACGATAATATCAACCGAGGTATTTATTTATAATAATTATGTATTACTAAAGTAGCAGGATCTGTAGAAATTTTTCTTGTACATATTAGGGAAATGAAGAGTTTTATATTTTTTTTAATCTTCTTTGCTACCGTCCGCATCTTTCTTTTCACAGTAGTAGTTTTGACACATTCTGTGATCACCATAAGAGTGCGGCATTGAGTTTAACAATATCGTTGTGCAGAACTGATATGGCAACGTTTTTAGGGTTCCCAGATATTTTGTGATATCTATACTAATATTATAAAAAGGTAGCGTAACGATGTTTGTGAGTTTGTGACGTTGTAAGGGGTAATCTCTGGATCTACTGAACCGATTTTCAAAATTCATTCACCAATACATTATCGTGGAGTGTCATAGGCTATAATAATTTCAAAAATAAACTTTGCATTGTTACTAAAACTTGAATAATGCAATCCAAGTCGCAAAAAAATTGCTTTCATCGCGTACGCTGCGATTGAGGATAGAACAAAACAAAATCAAAATCATCAAATCAGTATCAAAATCTGCAAAAAAGTCCGCAATAGCATATGCCTATCTCCTATGGGTAACTCGCAATAACTGCTTTTACTTTAAAATTGTGGATTAAAAATAAATAATTTTTGTGAAGCTTATTTAGCCCATATGGTATTAATTTATATCTTTGTAAATATGTTTTTTAGAACGGAAATTTAATGTAGAATAGTTCTGCCCCTTACTCTATACAGTTTAAATAAATATCTTCAAAGATATTAGCAAAACAAAAACGCGCGGTATGCAGGAGCGCGCCGCAGCCGCTTCGGTTGTTGCGTGGCGATAGGATAGGCATTTATCATTCATTTATCTGAATGCCTCGCGTCCAGCGCTGTGGGCTTTGGGTATAAGGCCCGTTTTCCACCACAGCGAAGCGGAGCGGAGCTGTATTTCAGTAACAAATCAGATTTCGTCATTTTGATATTTTTGAAACTGAGGGATGTCTAAATGATGAAATCTGGTTAGTTATCCAAACACAGCTCCGCTTCGCTCCGCTTTCGTGGAAACCGGGCCTTACGTGGGACAAAAATATTTCTAACGCGGAACGGAGTCCGCGGGCACTGCTAGTTTTATATATTTCACGATAGCTTTTCTCATTATCATAATTCTTATGTTGGTAAGTGTTTTTCGATGTCTCAGGGCATTTGTTTCTGCTGCCAGTCTGCGTAGTTTTTTACAAAAGTTGCGTAATATGTGATTGCGACACTCAATTTTTTCAACGCTTACATTTTGATTTTCATATGGTTTGGCATTGAGTATCCTTACATATGTCGAGTCGACATTTATCTCCAATCATTGTGTGATCTCCAATGTTGTAAATGAGACCGTTCATCGAAATAGAAGCCTTCTAAAAAAAATAATTTCAGTTTCAACAATTAAAAAACACGAATGCCCTGTTATAAAACGAAGTAATAACTCGTTTTTTACTTTTTAGTTCGTTTTATAACAGGGCACTCGTGTTTTTAGGGTTCCATACAAATTTGGTAAAAATGGAACCCTTATGGTGAGATTTTCTCCGTCCGCCCGTCCGTCCGTCGGCCGTCCGTCCGTCTGTCACACTCGATTATTTCAGCAACTATCAAAGCTATCGACTTGAAATTTGAAATAGTTTTAGGTAATAGTGACCCAACGCCAATGCAATTATAAAACATTGCAAATTGATTTTATTTTTATTTAAAAAGGGGGGAAAACCAGGGCTTTGAATTTTCAAAATGAGATAACAATATTGAGTGGGGTATGAAAGGACGTTACTTGTATATTCTAAAACCGATTTTTATTTATTTTTATGCCCGATAGTTTTTGATTTATTGAGCAAACTGTCGAAAAACATACCAGCCCCCCCCCCCTTATCTCCAATGTTTATCAATCGAAAAATCTAAAATAAGTATGATCAATAGAAATTAACGTATATTTTACAGGAAAAATAAACTCAACTCCCTAACTTTTATAATTTTTTTGATAATAGCAATAAACCGCCGAAAACAAAGTTAGGTTTGCGGTTCGCCAACAAAAGTACCTAGGTACATGTAAATTATACTCGTAAATTCTTGAACAAAAGTGATTCTTTTAATGTTTTACTTCTTTTATAGTATGGAAGCGGTGCGCGACTCCGACTCGCACTTGGCCGGTTTTTTTTTATGTTTTTCATTCATTTTTTAATTACTTATTTTTATTTTATGTTTTTTACTGATGGTCAGCAGTTATGTGAAGGTATTTTCTGTTACTACTCTCCAATACCTTCATTTTGATACCCATATTATGATAGTTGAAGAAAAAATTTTTTTTCCACTTTTGAAAATGGCGCCTCACATATTGATTTTTCCAAAAAAATATAGTCTTTGTTACTCGGGAGGATCCAAGGATTCTAACGATACCCCATATATCCAAATCTGTTCAGCCGTTCAGAAGTTATGGAGGAATAAAGAAACATCACATACATACATACATACATACATACATACAAACATACATACATACATACATACATACATACATACATACATACATACATACATACATACATACATACATACATACATACATACATACATACATACATACATACATACATACATACATACATACATACATACACACATACATACGTACATACATACATGAACCCTAAAAACATTACACTCCTTTTTTTGAGCAGTCGTGTAAAAAGTAAAAAACGAGTTATTTTAGTTGAACAGATAAACAGTAACAGTATTTAAACTGTGGTTACGCGTGATGGTATTTGCACGTGGTGGAATTTACACTACCTACCATAATTTTCTTAGTTCGTATCAGAGTTTCTTCGGAGCTTTTGAGGACTAGGTATTTTGATAAACTCAAGAAACACTTACTATATAATTTTTTTAAATTCTCCTTCGCTTCCTGTCAGATAGTTTTTTTTTCCAGCGCATTTAAAAAATAAATAATTTTAGCGCGAAAGGAGCGTGAGTCGTGAAAACTTGCGCAGGTCCGTCTCGTATGGAGGCTCGTGAGCCACTGAGTACATCGTTTATTCGGTGCGTTAGACCATTTTATGACTTCTGTTAGGCGAAATTTTGCAGCAATTTTTTTATTTAATATCTGTCTGCGCAATGGATAGGCAATACAATGAGCTTACTTTACGTATAATTTTTATGAAATTTAGTCCAAAGCTTTGGAAATACCATTAAAAAAATGAACAAAAACGACCTGTTTTCAAAAATTTTTATGATCGAGGCAAGTTTAACTTATCGTGTTTTCATGAGGCCATTATAGAGATAAAGCATGTATCTTTAATATGTATTTTTAACAGTGAAAAAAAAACAATTTTTTCATGACTTTGAATTGCTTTGAAAAGTGGCGTAGTCGCTAAAAACCGGGATAATGGGCCGTTAACAGCTTTGTGTAAAGATCGCCAATAATATTTCTAAAAGCGGTCTAAATTTGGCTACAGTAGTACAGTAATTCGAAACACTAATTCACCAATATGAAGTTAATAGTACCTTTTTTTGAGCAAAGAATTTATTAAATTTTAAACATGTAGATTGTAGGTGCACAAATATATATATGCCCGCAAAATTCATTGCCATTAACTTGACAATGTCTAATAAGTACTTATTTGCGAAAAACTAAATAAAATTTTAATTTCGTTGGCTGGTATTGCCGAAACACCTTAAAGCCCACTTACGTCGTCCTGGGTTAGTGTATTAACTCAGAGTTAGTACGCTAACCCAGAGTAAATTGTCAAAGTTGTCCAATGAGAGACGTTGACTCTAGGGTTAAAAATGTAAATATTTAACTCCCATTTCGCGCAAGTGGATCTTAGAATCCTAAGTTATTAACTAGCGCGTAAAGCTCTGCTTACTTGACTTTTGTGTTTGGTGTTCCGTGCTTTGAGTTTTTGTAAGGAAACATCTATTTATGGAACTAACTTTGAAATAGCGCTCAACAATGAAGCCTAAATCTACAAAATCGAGTACTTACGCTCTAAATATTATCTCATCAAAGTTACCCTCCTTATCAAAACTGGGTCCCTAAGAAGAACAAATTACGAAACTAAAACCACCTAAAACTATTTAGAGAGCACTGCTGTACATAACACAACAGTCTGGAAAAATATGATTATTAATTATTATTTTGTAAACTTTACTTACGTCATTCAAAACTAAACCGAAGAAGCATTGTCTATAGCTTGCCATTGTCATGATTTGATTGTCCTCGTATGATTAGCATTTTCGTTCAGTTTATAAAATTGTTTAACCTAAGATTTTCATTCTGTTATAAGCTCATTTTCAGTCGACTTCAAAAAAGGAGGAAGTTCTCAATTCGACCACAACTTTTAACTGGGTGAATCGATTTCGATGATTCTTTTGTTATTAGAATGCTGACACTTCCCGTGTGGTCCCATTTCAATTTAGTCTAGTTCTGATAATGGTTTTCATGACAAAACCATATAAGTCTTGAATTTTTAATTAGAAAGGATATATTCAACAGTAATTAGATGAGACTTGAAGTAGTTTTTTTGTTAATTAATTAACGTATATTATGTATTTCGTATTCTAAGTAAAACTGTACCTATAGAATTTACGCGACACAAAGTGTCTAATATAGCTTTAACTAAATAAATCTTATAAAATAAAATCCTCTCATCCAACATTAGATAGTGCCTACCTAGAGATTCGTGATGACGTCAGGAATTTCAAATAAGAATCAACAGTACCTACGCCTTCAAAGACCGAACCCGACTAGTCCTGTGGAAGATCCTTTGAGCTTTTGTCATTACCAATTGGGACTGTAAATCCGTCTATCTGTGATCACCGTTTTACGATTCGCTGATTTTGTTTAGTGTTGCTAGATAAGTAATCCACTGTACTATCTTATCCTAGTAAACTAGTAATCCATTGTACTATACTATCCTTACTCTGATATTGTATTGCAGGCTGCAGCCAGGTACTTATGGCTTTTGTGTGAATCCTACTACTCATCTTTAAAATAATAGAGAAATTCCAAGAAAGTAACGAAATCTGATATAGTTTATCTCTAAAAAAATCAGACATCACAAATCACAAAGTTACAAGCAAGAAGCAAGCCACTTTAAGTGTGATTTCAGTGTTTTGAAATCTATGTCTAACTATGTTAAATACCTACTTAATTCATCTTATTATCACTAAAGCAACAATTATTCGAACAAGCTATAAAATTATATTCTAAGAACATAATAACATAATCCTTGGGAAATTACGCTCGGAGATAAAAATGAAAACGATTTTCGTGTAGGAACGGGAGCCGGGAGGTCGCAGATGTTAATAATAATTATTATGTTACAAGTATTATCGTCCTAATGAGTTTCTTATCCAGAAATTACTGAATAAGTTAGATGTATTCGAGTATAATTGCCTCTATAACGTTATTTTTATTAAATAGATAATTGTTCAGCTTTGGTTTTAACTTTTGAGTTCAACTTTTAGTAGAATTCGTAAGCCGTACCTATCGTAAAAACTCATGAATTATCATATTATTAAAACCTACAATTTTTTTCTCGTCTTTATAAATCAAGTATCAATCAGAATTTAATGCAAATTGCAGTAGTTCGTATAGCACAATGTCTTAGCAGGAACTCATATTATTAAAACTAACCGACTAGGGCATAGATAGATGAAAATCTACTTGAAAAATTTGCATTTTATATCCAGTGATATATTTGAATACTATGCAAACTCAATAGTAAAAGTTAGGCGCACTGAAAGTCCTTTGCGCTTACCATAAATGACACATTTTAAAGAAGAGAGTTAAAGCAAGGTTAAAGCTGATAAATGACAGTTTTCAATTACAACAACTGTCACCTAACTTAGGGCTTAGGTGTCTCTTAAAATGTTGGTGAAAACGAGCAAGAGTGACACGGGGCGCTGTAGAGAGAGCTATTTTGATATAATAAATGAGTCTGTAGAGAGACAGACTTAGGTAGTAGGTACTCGTTAGGCATAGTTAGCTCAAAAATTTGGAGGCCAAGAGAATCGAAGAGAAGAAATAGCCCTGTGAACAACTGAATCCAACACGGCGGACCGCGCAAAAGAATGTCGCCAGTTTACTGGTGTCAAAATTATTGTTTTGACACCAACAGCGTCAGTGTAACTGTAAGCGGACCACTGTATTGTCTATGGACCATGGTCCACGCCACAGACTTACTTACTTGTTATTTACATACTTGTAACTTTACAATTTACATACTTGTTATTAGTCCGCATGAGAGTTTCCAGAGGGACAATTTCCGCCACGTTGCGGAAATTTTGACAAATGGCGCTAGTTTCTTCTTGTATGAAGAAAGTTGATGTAAAATATTCCGATGGGCTCACCGTCAGGTTCGTATCGGTAAGTGGTGGTCTATTTTCATGATGCGTAAGTCCAGTGGGGGAAATCGCTTAACTGAGAAGAGGTCGGTAGCGGAATGTATACTTGCAGTCTGTTAAAACTTTGATACAAACTATGTAAAAGAAACAATCGATACAGTCCGGAATATTTGTTGTCTTTTGCCGGCTGAACGCATCGCTGTCTGTGAGGAATAGACCGCTGGAGCGCATTAGTTCCAGCTCGTTTGCCTTAAAATATGGCGGGCGTTCGCGCGATACAACGTATTTAACATTTTCTCGCTCAAAGAAGGATATAAACTTTTTATAGTGTCGTTCTATTGGCAGTATTTTTCTTGTAAATACATTATAAACTCTAGTAAATTCTTGTAATTTGTAATCTGGATACAATAAATGGATTTTCGACTATATAAATCAATTCAAAAATTACTTTTAAGATTTATAGTCATGACATCTTGGTCTCAGACAGAGAATCGTACTTTCAAATGGCGAATGGCCTTGTATTTGATTGACACACTAAATAGGTAAAATTATTATTCATTTTGTTTATCAAGAGTTTTTCACGAAGAATCTTATTTTTTAAGTTCATTATAGACTTCCATAGAGGGATTTGCCTTGGCAGGCAATTCAGAAATAGTGATGACTACAAAATAGTTTGCCATGATGCAGTTTAGTGTAACAGCTACATTTCTTTCCACCATCATCTACTCTTACTCGTATATCTTAAAAATTATATAAAGACAGCTAAAGGATCACCGAATTCATTGCACGTATTCGCTTAAAACATTCGACTACGAGACAGCCCAACCTCCGAATTTCATTATTATATATTTTTATATTATTTTTAGGTTTCTGTGTAATAATTTCATTAGTAAGATCAGGCGTTACCACAGCTTTATTAGCACGTGTCGTGCAACGCTACTCGCATATTAGATTTGATATTTCATATTAATAAGTGTGCCACATTTGCTCTCATCTCGCCATATTTACTCCACTCTGTCGCGTCACGTGCCATTTCACAAATAGCGTCTCTTATTATGACATACCAGTGACTTAATACAGTACACCTTGAGAATATAATATCAGCTCTAACTACAGTCTAAATAATATAAAACCACGACGTACCTCAGCATTCCGCGTTCCCATGAATATTGCTTGTACCAAAGATTTATATCGCAAGATGGGCCCTAAGGGTCAATTTATACTAGCGCAGAGTCGAAGCGCATCGAAGCGTCTACCCAAACTGAACATAACAAATTCAACCTTAACTCCACAGCGTAACGCTCACATTACTTCTGAGATTTTAAAAAGACGCGCGCATTCTTCGGAATTCGCGCGTCTGCGCGTGACCAACGCTGATTGGTGCGCGCGCATTCTCGCGTATTCGTGCGCCCACTAGCGAACCTACGCGTCATCAGTCGGAAATTGGCCTGGCTGCGTCGGTGTTGAATCCATCGTGATGTCGATCACGATGGATTCAACACCGAACCGGACACCGAACACCGAATTCGGACGAAAAATTAATTTACCTGGTGCAAAAATATGAATGCCTATTTAATCCAAAAGCCAAAAATAATAGTGACAAACATTCCAAAAATAATGCTTGGGAAAAAGTGATTCAACAGCACTGCTGTTGATGCCTATTACTACACGTGAAAGACTGCGCGCGTATTGTAGCGAATTCTGGCGAATACGCGCGCATTCGTGCGGCTTCGCTTTAGTTATAAAGAATTTGACGCTTCGATGCGCTTCGACTCTGCGCTAGTATAAATTGACCCTTACCCTACATTGCGCAGATCAAAAACGTCCTCAAACACGCTAAGTGAGTGCTCTCAGCATGCATGATGCAATAGTTGCACTTGTGTCAGAGAGTGTCAGTATGTCACACACAAGACAAAACGTGGACGTTTTTTGGAGATTAAGGGCTCATCTAGCGATTTAAATCTTTGGCTTGTACTTACACAAATATACAATAAGATATCTGCCTAAAATTAATTATTGTCGTACCAAAGTTTGTTATTGGTATAAAGAGCGAATACGCTGCATTTTCGAAACATCAGATACTCTATCTCAATTGCCATAGGTACCTAGACTGTTCTAAACATGCATTGAGAATTTAAAAAATAAATAGGTACTTGTTAAAAAATAAAAGTTGTTATAAATACTTGTAAAATATGTTTAGTTTTTCAAACGTTGTTTGTCAAATGGTACCTATAAGCTAGAAAAGTTAAGAACGTTTACTTTCCACCTTGAAGCAAAATACGAGCAATTTCTTATAATTACACCTTTGCATGTCTATGGTGAAGGTCGAACCAAACGACGCGACGGATGAGAAAGTTCTATGAACCACTTTTACCTATTATTTATTACGTTTATAATTTTCAGTTTTACGTACACAAAAAAAATATGATGGTAAGAACTACCACCGCTGTTCACTGGGTCCTGGGTAAATGTAACTATCAATAACTCTAGGGAAACTTAAAACTCGTACGAGTACGTCCTAAGACAGCCAAACTTTCGTATTTAGAATCACTATCCCAGTGCTTGGTTTAGGTTTATTACAATTATAGAAATGATTGATCCAGTATTGTAATTGTTATGAAAAATTACACACATTACCCTTGGATATAAGTAACTCATTTATATCTCGATAGGCACTCACGCTATCGTATAACAAATACATCTGCATAAATGTTATCAAGATAATGATAAGGAATATTTCAGTTAATAAACTAATTATTGTAGGTTTAAGAAATAAGCAATAGGTAGAACTAGATATTTCTTGGGTTTTCAAAATTCCAAGAAATAAATAAATTCTCTTGGGTTTTTGCGAAAAATGTGTTAATTATAATCTATGATAATTTAAGCTGTCTGTATTTCTTTCAGGCAATGTAATTTACGTACCGATATTCAAGGTTACCCCTATTATTATAAACTAACACTTTTAATCTAATCCATCATGTTAACTTTTAATATGAACTTTTTTATTATTTGGCTTAATTTTGAGAAATTAGATAAATCTATGTTTTTCTGTCTTATTCGCTCGCATTGCTGCCCGTTGCACCCACCAACGCACTCATAAGAGTGAGGAGGACAAAAATAAAAACCCTCAATACGATCAATTTTGAAAAAGTAGTTAGATACTGGTTTTTATAGTAGGGAAAGTGGCCACCCTTCGTACGCGGGGCACCTTCATACGGTACCAATATCAGAAAACCTAAACGGCACACAAACACGCCTTCGCGTGTGTGCATAAACATACCGCCCGCCATGTTACTGACGAAACTTTGCTTCAGTCCCGTCATGTTGTGACAGTTGAAAAGACGTAACGTGTTTCCGCGCACGGTGAGTAAATATTTGACCGATGTTTAGTCCGTAATTGAAAGTAGAATTCTTGGATTTATTGACATAACACTGATGGTGGATTTATGTTAACATTGTTTATTTTAAACATTAATTATAATATTCCGCATATTCAGTTGGAATTTGTGTTAAGTTGTAATTTAATTTAAATGCAAGGCTTGGGGACCATTCGTACAATACTACAGGGGGCACATTCGTACGCGTACGAATGCTCCCCATTAATTATTATTTAACAACATTACAGTTAATTTAAATTTTTATGAAATGAAATAATAAAACATTTGAATATTTGGTCAACGTATACTATAATTAGGTCGATTTTTGTTTATATTGACCGGAATCCTTTTATTCAGCTCAATTTTCATAGGTTATTTTGCATCTTTTTAATCGTAAAGTTACTTGATTTAATTTAACATTTTTTATTAGTTAGATAAAGCCTTTAATGTATATTTGTTGACAGAACCATGGTACGGACGTATAAAAAAAAGGATACGCGATCCCATAAAGTCGATGAAGAGTCAACGAATTTAGCTATTGATGATGTAGTACAAGGACAACCTTCCGCCTGCGTGCCAGCGATTGATCTGAATGAAGAGGTTCTGCTATTGTCTTCTTTTGATACTCGTGAACAGTCGCCTTCTATTCTTCAAAATCCACAAGATATTGTTACTGGAACTTGCGCACCTTCCACTTCTGCGGCCGGACTCCACCTCAATCTAGTACTAACATTTGTAACATCATAACATCAGAAGTCATAAGACCGTATCCTAGAGCTGTTAAAAACAGAAAACCAATATTAAAGGAAGAAAACCGGGTAAATCCCGTATATATACCGATACACCTGAAGAAAATGAGGTAGAAGAGAAACATAGGCAGAAAGAATTGAAAAAAAAATAGAACAAGAAAGGAAAGCCAGAGCTAAAGCTAAGTAGTTTACAGCAACTGAATTCAAAACAAAGGAAAAAGAAAACTTCAAAAGAATCTGATGGAATGCAAATTAGTTTGCGGGAAAGCTCCACGTCTCCGGTTGATTTAGAAACCGATGAAGGAGCTGATGGTTGTCATAATATCGATACTGATGTGACACCAGAAAAAATCAAAGATTGCTACATTTAAGTAAAGTTCGAAAAGAAAGCTTCTGTGGTTTATTACGTCGGAAAAGTCCTCAGTCTTTATTCGCGTACGGAGCTGAAAGTTTCTATCTCCGTAAAAAACCGGGTTCATCATGGTCATTCGTTTTCCCTACCGTAGAAGACGTTCTTCACATGTTGTATATCAGTGACGTCGCCATGATCCTTCCTGATTCTCAACCACGACCTCATTGCACTGCTAGAATGGCTATACATTTTACTTTTTCAGTTAATTTAAATTATTTTAATGTGCAATAAGTACCAAAATATCAACCAAATGTTTAATTATCTACCTTAAACTTAGGATTGTAAAAGACTAATCATGCAGAATGCAGATATCAAGCAGAATAATTGTAGAGATCTCGTGTAGACAGAGTTATGTATAAAATTATCAGTGAGTGTACTAAGAGTAAAAATTTTATTTTTTGTTATTTTCCATAAGATTTTTTTTATTTGTGAGTCAAGTTCAATGTCATTAAGTAAGTTAAGTGATAAATACATTTCCTTCATGAACAAATAAAAGTTACCTAGTTTAATAGGCTTTTTAATTACCCTGTATGAATCTACCCCATAGTGTACGAAAGTACCCCACCTGCTGTACGAAGGCACCCCATGCGTGGGGTGCGTTCGTACAAATATCATATCAAAGAAAAATGTCGATTACTCAATATCCCTTCGATATAATCTTAATATATATAAATCTCGTGTCACAATGTTCGTCCTCAATGGACTCCTAAACTACTGAACCGATTTAGTTCAAACTTCGTGAATACCTGTCATTTGGTCCAACTTAAAAGATAGAATAGTTTTTATCCCACGTGGACGAAGTCGCGGGCATCAGCTAGTAGTTTCATATATTTTTGTTATCTACTACGATATATTTCTTACATTTAGGTGCAAAGACTATATTATTTAGATAATTTAATAAAGAATAAAAAATAAAAATATAAAAAGTGTACGAAGGGTGACCACTTTCCCCTACACCTATATTTAATTTCCACACAGCATTACAATACCCTAACAAAAACTAAGCTAAAAAATATATATCTGACCTTTTACAAATAACCGTCTGAAATTCGTGGCTCGTGAAAGATTTCAACAAAAAGCAAAATGTAAACGACCTGTTTCAAACGTTGCGTATTCTCCATCGGCTTATAAATCTATGGACCGCGGGTGTCATACAAAATTCACGAATAAAGTGTCCCGAGAAGACCTATATAAAGGAGGGTACATGTGTATTTTTATGAAAAAACTGAAACATTGTAATGTATGTCTTATATCATTATCATACAGCCTAATTTTGCTTAAGTGTGATTGGAACTCTTTTCGCGTTTTGGGATTCATTTGGTTCGGACACTTTTTAGCTGTTACCCGAAATCCTTAGTTTATAAATCAATGGTATTCTCCGAGTATTCTTGTGATATCAGTGCTATCGAAGTCAATTAACCTGTAACCTTTACGGTAAAATGGCTCAAGGCGTGTATCCCTCAGGCAAGCCTCTGAAAGAGCTGGGTTGGGTACATTATTACTACAGGTGCGTTTTTTCTACAATTAAACGGGTACAAGTAGGTAGTTAAAAAAGATTCATCAGTGTAGTAGGTATTTTAAATTATTGCCGATAAAACTTAATATCTGGGTGACCGAGCTTCGCTCGGTAGTTTAGCTAATGGCTAATAGATGGCAGCAGGAGTCATATTTTTTTTGGTAAATTCGATATTTTCTAAAAATGAATCCTAGCTAGATCGATTTATCGCCCCCAAAACCCCCTGTATACAAAATTTCATGAAAATCGTTCGAGCCGTTTCCGAGATCCAGATTATATAGAAATATGTATATACCTATATATACAAGAATTGGCTGTTTAAATGTTATAGGATTAGTACCCTAGCATAAAAAAATAGTAAATATTTTTTGTGCATTTCTCACTTAAGGAGCACACCACGGGTGTGCCCGCGAAAGTCAATTTTCGAGAGGCAGTCAAATTGCAGGATTCCCAATATCAGCTTCACGTGTGTGTTTATAAAATCTCTGCTTGAAAGTGTCGAGTTAAAGGAATTAGTCCGAGATTTGCGAGTTACTCACGTAAAACTCGATACTCGGGCTAATTTTGATATTATAATCATGTAAAGATGATTCTGCCATTCCCGCAAATTGACTGCCATAAACCTCGTATGTGTATTAAGCGTACAAATTGCAAAAAAACCGTAAAAATTTTGAATTTCGCGGGCAGAGTCGTTGCTTTCGCCTTAAGTGGCCACTTCCCGGATAATAATCCAAATTCAAACGAAGGCGTGGTCTACAGGCTTGCTGCTTAGTCTAGCTTAGTTTAGCTGTGAAAATAAAAATGCGCGTTTATGGCGGTTGTATGGAAAATCTACCGGGATGGCCGCTCTTAAATACGCAAACAATTGATGATTAAACGAACTTACCTGTAAGTGAAGTTCTATCACAATTGTATGAGTATATTTAATTCGAAGATATAAGTATAACACACTTGTAGTATACTTTCATTGTATACAGCAACTTCGCACTTTCAGATATTCAGTTTATTATCTATTTTTAAAACTTACCGCCCGACACACCCACGTTGGAACACGTCGTCCGAGCGAGCCTCATTCTTTAGAGTACATTTAACAAAATTTTCGTAATACTTATGGGCTTTGGGTATGGGAGGGACCTTATATCTTCGAATTAAATATACTCATACAATTGTGATAGAACTTCACTTACAGGTAAGTTCGTTTAATCATCAATTGCATTTTGTATATTTAATTCTCAATATAAGTATAACACACTTGTAGATGTTTATAGATGAAAATTTTTGTTAAATTGTGGACATAAATAGATTGTAAATTGTTTTCTATTATAATATGTCCTCTTTATACCACAGAAGAATTTAATTAACCAATCTTTACGTTTAATTCACTGGATTAATAAAACAGTCACATTATTTAAATAATGTTAATGATTAATGATTAGAAAGCAAAATAGCTTTTGTGAATGAAGCATCATCGCTCACTGGGCGGTTATAAAACTTAGCAAAAAGTCTGCAATAATTGTGACCTACCGACTGTCTTTCTGATGAGGTCAAGCAACAAACTACGTGCTCACCTCGAAAGTGTTGCGTACCTGGTTCTGAGTGAACTGAAACGCAGACCCCTCTCGTGAGAGAGCATATTCCTCGGCAGACACGTTCTTATACTGACCGCCGCCAGCACCTGTTCCGTGGTGGTCTGTTTGCAGGGGACCTTATGACATCGCTTAAACGTTATCAGGAGGTTATCTATCGTATGTTTTAGTCTAAGATTTTATAACCAACATATCGATTTGTTTTTCAAAGCTGTGGCATATTTTTATAATTTCGTTAAAGTATGTTATGAGTTACACTAAATTTATAATTAAAAAAATATTAATTTAGTTACGTTTTATATTATTGATTGCATAGGTTATTGTTCATCTTGCTTTTAATTAATATTAAGAAATTTAATCAAAGAATAAAAAAGGCTTTTTGTTTTATTTATTTATGGTATGAGTAAAACTGGTTGGCCACGAGTGGTAGCTGACGTTGTATAAATTCAATAATTTTCTTGATTTATACAATAATGCTAACTTTTACTGATATTAATGTTTTCATTATATGTGATGTGCATACTGCCTAAGGCTAATAAAGTTACAGGATCAATTAACTCTTATTAAGACCCATTGAGCAATGTGTTAGCATACGATCTTAGGATCCTATGTAGTATTTGACGTTAATTTATTTATTCCTTTTAACATTGTTTTAATTTGTTAATTTGACCCAAAATCATCAGCAAAAAATTAAACTCAATGCCGACGTCACAATGCTACGTCGTTAACAAGTTGTTCTGTTGGAAATTACGAGGTTGACTTATAATTTACGGATTGTACGGGTCTCTGTCGTTATTAAAGCAGTATTGCCACAAAACTTTGTAAATAACACAAAAGTTTTGAAACATATAAATTATTAAAAATTCCAACAAAATGTCCTTCTTTTTTCTTTATAATGCCTTCAGAGAACTTCCCACAGTAATTCCTATGAATTGTGGTTCTCTACGAAAAGACCATATTTATTTATTTACTATCAATAAATATACTATAAGAAGTAAGTCATTTGACACTTTATGTAAAAGGAGAAGACCCTAAGTTGTAAAGGCCCTTAGACGATGTATGCCTTAAGCATTGTCTATAATAGTATCTTTAAGCATTCTAACTCTAGAAGAATGGATAGAAAAGCAAAGGTAAACTTGGTGTTCCAAAATGTTCAGAATGCGTCTGTTTCTAAGACGCCTGGGTTCAGACATCATTCGTATTGATAACATTTCGCATTTTTGCAAGAAGCGATAAATTCAATAACTTAATTGAACTCTTTGAATAACTTTAAAGTGAATTGGAATAAATTCTTTGAATAACTTTGAAGTATATAATTTTACAGCGATAGCTTAATCCCATTAACTGGATGTAACTCTTGGTCAGCTTTTTGATTATCTTTAATTTCAATATAAGAAACAATTAACCCAATCGTTTAAATGAGGATATTTGATATCCCCTAAGCAACTGATGTAAATCATGTGTATCAAAATAAATGTATCGAAAAATACGGCCATCAACTCTGTAAAGAGGTATTTCGATTCATCTTAACGTTAATTATTACAAAAACAAAAATCTCTCTAATTAAAAGAATTACTTTTCATCTAGACCGGGAAATCGTGTGAATCACTAATTCAACCTTTTAGGTTTAAGGGAGTTAGATGACTTAAAAAAAATGTTTTGTAACCACTGGCCATCTGATAGAATAACCGATGATGGACTAACAGCTGCGTCTAAAGTCTAATTTTTCATACGGACTAGGACTTTTAATCGGAATTAAGCTTAACTCTTAGGTGATACAACGCGTTAAGCGTATAAAATTCTTTACAGAATTTGAATTGTTACATAATTCACGTCATAGTTTGCGGTTGGGTAACGATACTGCCATATCGTCAGAAATTAAAATAAAACCAGGAAACTGAGCTTGTTTTGAGGGTAGTAAATAACTTCAACACTCTAACACCTAACAAATCTTCATGAAAAAACCGCGGTAAGTATCTGAGATGAGTCACAACTTCTTTGTGTATTTTGCCAAGGATGAATCGGTACTTCAAAATAAGATTCTTCAGTTCATAGGCATAAAACCCTTTTTAGGTATTCGCTTGTAAGCTGTTCTATGAACTATCAATTTCAAAAGATTTTGAACTACAAATTCATTCAACGCCTTTAAATTTAGAATGTATCTTTTACTACGTAAGATTTTGAGGTTAGACACATCTTAACTATAATCGAACATGCAGTGACTCACTCTCACATTATCTCACCCAAAAATGAAATGTCGATTGTCAAAGACATTTGTCGCTTTTCCTTTGCTGTGAACGTGTAAAGGCGGTACACTGTGTTAGTGTACGATTTTTAAAATGGTATTATGTATTAATAATTTTTTGGAGCTAGTTCCTTAATTTGTTCAATTCATTAAAATATTTTATTGAATGTACGTACATTTGTACACCTAGTGAAAGTCAAAAAATAGTCTTCACTTATTATAACTCCCGAAATTCTAGATTATAGATCGTGACGGATTCCTTGTCAGTGATATGTAACCAATAAACTTCAAAATGTTGAAGACAACTGGCATATAGGTACCTTAATGTCTAGCGTCGTCGATGGACCTGGTCGTTGTTGTGGCTGATGCTGGAAACTCGCTGTCACGTCGCATCTTCCTCGCGGCTGATCGCCAATACTCAAGTGTGTCACGCCCCCTGCTGGCCGAGCCGTAACGAGAGGGGGCCAGCTAGTTTCTCGAGAAACGAGATTGCGCTGTCCCAGCGGTGGGTGTCGATAGCAAAGTCGCCCGCCGCGCCCTGCTGGTTTCTTTATTTACAACACCTGACGATCAGTAACCATTGAAACTAGTATAATGCCCGGAACTATTTCTCCGAAAAAACATCTGGTCCCGTTCGTGAACTTTAATTACTTATCATTTGTCGAAACAAAATGTCATTTGTCAATACTTAAGCTTCTTCTCAGTTCAGGACGCGTTGTGGTTTAAGATTTTTATTAGTTTCAGAAAGAATTTAACAATTCACTTCAATGAAACTTCCAGACTAATGGTACATTATACATAATATTGTTAACTTATTGAGTTTTGAGCTAACAGTTAAATTATCATCCCATTACACAATCTGAACATTAATTTTCGAAAGTAAGTAAAATTATTTTCCACCACAAAATCTAAACATTATTGTTGTAGGTACATAGTTACAAAAGTTCGACACGTTGGTACCCTCGTGGAATTAGTTTTTAAGTCGTGAAATAGTTATCACTGATAAAAGGCTATAACATTTAACTGGTTATTAAAAAAGGTTACTTACATGAATCAAATCCTTGGGGATGAATGAACTGCTGTAATTATACTAGCTCAATTAGTTTTAAAAGCTTTTGTGAAGTGGTGATAACAGAAAACAAAACCCGGCTGAGTTTGTTGTGGGCTTCTTCTCAGTGCAGGGCGCGTTAGAACCCTCGTAAACTTAGTTTTAAGTCGACTTGGAGTTATCGCCATACAAATGTGACAAATATCATAAGGACCATTTACAAGCGCCTATATATTAGGCCTATGTGAAATAAAGATATTTCATTTCATTTCATTTATTCATAAGCCAGGCAAGTATATCAAATAAACTATTTGATTCTTTGCAATGAAGGTCGGCTAGAATTTTACAACTGTCGGGACTAACCATTAATATAGTTCTTGTGACTGAGCGCCGATAGCAATTCGGGATCAAAGTCCTGGAAGTCATGCGGAGCCACTTGTAGTGAAGCCGAGAACAGCGCCACACCGACATCGTCCCCCGTTGGTATCCGCAAAGTCCTTTGAGTTTTTTTAAAATCCTTCGTGTTGACCCGCAGTCAACCTCCAGGAGCATTGACGCATCATGCTATGCTTTCGTGGTACCCTCAACGTGATACCCTCCAAGCTAGCTTAGAGATGCCTGGACTATTTCGCGCATCATGCTATACTTTCGTGATAACCTCAATGTGATACCCTCCAAGTTAGCTTAGAGATGCCTTAGGATTTCAATTTTTGGACACACTTTCGTCAGCATTGATATTTGAGTTGATGTGATATCTGGGAAAAAAGGTTAATTTTCACTTACCCTCTTTCCTCGGAGTCTGACGAAGATGAATGCACAATTATATGATTTGATTTTATTTTATTTTTGTTATAATAATAATTTTTACTAGCGTCTAAGCATTATCAGTATAGAAAATTAAGCAAGTTTTAACACTGAACACTTAATTTTTTTTCACTTTGAACCTAAATTAACAAAAACGAGACGTGTTTTTGTAGTCGAGTGCTCGTTGCCGCGCACAATAAAAGAATGAGGCTCGCTCGGACGACGTGTTCCAACGTGGGTGTGTCGGGCGGTAAGTTTTAAAAATAGATAATAAACTGAATATCTGAAAGTGCGAAGTTGCTGTATACAATGAAAGTATACTACAAGTGTGTTATACTTATATTGAGAATTAAATATACAAAATGCAATCTATATTATCATGCTCACAGCTCATGCCAAAGTCGGGATTTAAGTTTCATCTGATAAAAGTGTCCTGAAGATGATTCAGGGTACAAGTTATCGTTCCTATATAATATTATATTCTCCAAACAAATGTAATTGTTTATCCTACGATGTATGGATATTTGTTACTCTTTCACGAAAAAACTACTGAACAAATTTAGTTGAAATTTGAAATGGAGATGGATAATACCTTGGATATTACATAGGCTACTTTTTATAAGGGAAAATCGATGCTTCCCGCGGGAATTTGTGAAAAGCGGGTGGAGAAGCGGGCGTCAGCATCATTCATCAACGTTCATCAATAAAATCGGATGCATGATTTTATTTACTGAGTCGACTTACTTTTCTGCGCTTTTAGAACACCTTAATTGCAATTTTAAACTTATTACACGACTGCCCAAAAAATGATAGTAATGTTTTTAGGGCTCATGTATGTATGTGATTTTTTTATTCCGCCACAACTTCTGAACGGCGGAATAGATTTGACAATGGGATATCGTTAGAATCCTTACATCATTCCGAATAACAGGCTATATTTTTTTTTTGAAAAAAAAAAGTCGTTTAACCACAGGGCAGCCTTGATTTTTTAAATTTTTTATTTGTTTTCTAAGTAACTAGTCATTCAAACGCCATCTAGGACAATGACACGTCTTGAGATGGTAATTCAGGTGCAAAATAATTCAAAACACACGTCGAGGCGAGGCATGACGTTGTTTACCGCGAGTCGCGTCGGCAGTCGCGCAGAAGACGGAAGGCGGCCATGAATAATTCACCCGCCTCTTTGTGGCAGGTAATCCATTTAAACGGAAGATGTGCGGGAATAACTCCAAATAGCTAATAAGTCAGGATGTCACACGGAAATGGTACGCTCGCGCTGGTGGCACTTTGTCTTCACTATTTACCATAATCATTTGTTATTCTCGACTAACCTACCTGTTTCGAGTTTTTATTATTCAATATCAACCAGCGATTTTGCAAAAATACTTATGGTCGTTTTCACCAACATTTTAAGAGACACCTAAATCCTTAGGTGACAGTTGTTGTAAGAGAAAACTGTCACCTATCGGCTTAGGCGTTGAGAACGGTTGTTATAGTATCAACGAAGTGGGGCACATCTTGGGCATTGATTGGCGAATGCTTGCATCGGTCGTGCCACATAAGCAGTGGTTAATGATGTTTGCATCGGTTATGCCACATAAGAAGTGGTTAATGATGTTTGCATCGGTTATGCCACATAAGCAGTGGTTAATGATGTTTGCATCGGTTATGCCACATAAGCAGTGGTTAATGATGTTTGCATCGGTTATGCCACATAAGCAGTGGTTAATGATGTTTGCATCGGTTATGCCACATAAGCAGTGGTTAATGATGTTTGCATCGGTCATGCCGCATAAGCAGTGGTTAATGTTTGCATCGGTTATGCAGCCAAGGCATAGATTGGCTGGTAATGGTTGCGCTGCTATGGTTACCGACATCGTAGTAACCGACATAGCTCGTATCTGAAGCTCAAGTGCCAATGAGTAGGAGCCACCGAACGTTAGGGAACGAAAATGTGAGAAAAGAAAAGAATGGACATACTTATAAAGAAAATGCCGCGGAAAGCCGCTGCCATATTTCATCATCTGAAAAGAGCAATAAATCTTGAATTCTCATGCTTCATTTCGAAGACAAATATAATATAGTATTAAGTAGAAATTTTTTTAGATGTCTCTGCCTTAATGAAAGCAGCAAACGATGCTCTTAAACATTCCAGACATTTTATATCGCAAGAGAGCTGGACTAAAGTCCAAAGTGTAATTGTAGGCGATAAATAATGCAGAAGTGCTTCAGAGACGTATAATTTTATTTAATTTTCCCCAAGGAAATGCTGTCATTTTCCCGTCTCGAGGACATTGACGAGGGACTTATTTTATATCCTGTCTTTAACAAGTTTCACACAAAGCACACATCTCGTGATCTCGCTTCTTTATTTTTACTAAAACTTAAGTACAGGATTACACCCTCGTCAGTCACAAGATAGAGAAACAAGGAAACACTTCTACTATAATTTACGAATATTACTTGACTCTCACCTGACGGTAAGTGATAATTAACGGCGTATAGAAGTCGTATTTAAGCGACTTGTAGTGAACACTTAAAGACAATAACTTTCAAATTTAAACGTCATGTATGGTCTAGATTTTTAATCAATTTTATCGCTTAGAAGCAGAAACCCGATTGGATACAATTTTCTCGGTAGAAAGTTCTCCCAAAAGTTGCTCCAAGATCTCAGTTTTTCTAATTTATATCGGAAACTACAATGGATGTAATTAGAATGTTTGTTTTAATGTGTCGGTAATAACAATATCCACAAAAAGGTAAAAGGTCATTTTTCTGTTATATTCTTCCGCGACGATGCATGTCTCAGCCACACGTATCCATAAGAGTGAGAAAGACAAAAATAAATTCAATAAATCCTATCTATCGTACCTACCTACTAGGATGCAACTTGGATGGCCTTAGACAAAGACTTCTATGTAGGTATCCCTGCCTTAGATTGTAATTTTTAACTAAATAACTTTAACTAGATGCCGTCGGCGTACTTCTAAAATGCAGTAGCAAATACTACGCCAAAATCGGCGTACTAAAGTCAGTCTCTTTGCTAGCAGCGGGCGTGTCGAGTTTCACAGATGATAATAAAACAGTTACATTATCATTAACCCCCACTGAGAGGTTGATGTTGCCTTACATAATATAACATACTTACAGCAATGTCATTAGATTTCTCCTACTGGATTTTACCCAGCTAATGACAAACTCGGTACTGACTCCATATTATTTAGGTTAGCACACAGCAGGGATCTAATAAGCTGACATGAAACGGCAACGTGACTTGAGACGCGTGTAATTACACCTTAAGAAAGTACTTGCTTACTGCTGAGCAAATATATTTCTATATAATCTGGATCTCGGATACGGCTCGAACGATTTTCATGAAATGTATACAGGGGGTTTTTGGGGCGATAAATCGATCTAGCTAGGATTCATTTTTAGAAAATGTCGAATTTACAAAAAAAATGAAAATATGACTACTGCTGCCATCTATTGGCCACCGAGCGAAGCTCGGTCACCCAGATATTATATATTATATCATACATAATGTATAAATATTATTGAATTTATTACAATCACTGACCATTGTTGCTGTGCAATATTTTAAACTCATTATTCGTGTACAAGTACCTAACTATATTATTATCAAGTTGAGAAAAAAATAGAGGCAACAGGCAACGCTTCTGTAATGATAGTCCCTTTACAATCTCAATTAAATATTTTAATACTAAATATCCGTATTCAATCACTAGTATCATTAAGACGAAAGTGTGTGTGTGTGTTTGTAACTCCTTTAAGCCGCAACTACTGAACCGATTTGGTCGAAATTTAGAATCGAGATAGAATATTTATTATTTTATTATTATTAGCCCAGTTGTAGTATGGCATAACTATAACTCGTCCCGAGATAGAATATAGCCACGATTAAAACATAGGCTACTTTTTATCCCGAAAAATTCACGGTTCCCGCGGGAAAAACTTCCCGTGGCGGGAATCGAACCCGCGACCTCCCATTCGAATCCGAGCGCGTCCCCTTGCGCCAGGGAGGTCGTCACATACTCGTACTCTATGCAATGTGTCTTTCAGTTTGAATAAAGAATTTTGGCTTTCACTATTACCGTTGTTTAAAAACTGGCAAATGAAAACATAAAGGCCGAAGAAAGGTCTGATAACGTTTTATCCGCAGATCTATTTCAATTTTCGTAAAGATTGAAACCCATCTCGTATGTCCCGTGTAATGGGTGCCTGCGTACAAACGGTAAAGGCCATTAGTCCCTTTTAATTCTCGTCCACTTACGGGCTTTTTTGTAGTAATTCCTGACGAATTTTCCCATCAGCGTAGTTAAATTTTCTCTTAATTCCTTCTCCCGGTGACAGATAAGCTTCCTTGATTTAAGCATATGGAATTTTTAATTATTATCTAACGAAAATTCTTGATAACTGAATTATGTTTTCGTTATATTAAGTAGGTATTCCCCTAGTTAGGCTTTGCTCATGTGACCTATTCCTTCGAGGTTGAATTATTCTATGTTCGAGGTTGTCCATACTAAAAACAGACTTTAATCTATATGGAATTTTCTTTTTTCCTATTAAAATTATTTATTGTCGCAGCAGCAAAAATCCTGTTAAAATAAATCATTTCTATTTGTAAAATGCAAGTGCATTAAAAACTAAACTTTTTGTATATTAATTCGAATAAAGTAAAGAAATAACAAAACAATATTATTTCAGATGTGAAAATTTTCATATACCTCAACGGAAGTTACTCTAAACGCTCAAAGCTAGCTAATGTAAAGGCAACGTCCTTTCAACCTTCCACTATAAATCTTTGGTGAAAAATAAACCGAGAAAAGTTACCTCTACGCTAAACCCAATCAATCTCAAAAGGCGACGTTTCTTCTGCGATGAAACTAAGGTATAGCATTATCTATGTAGATGTTTTAGAATAGAATAAAAAATCTTTATTTATCGACACAACACATATAAAGAAGTACAAAATATACATAATATTTTAATATAATATTTTTATCACAAAGATCCATACCCAGATAAAATGAACGAAATAGTTTTCAATATAACAATGACCAATTTATTTGAAATTCAGTCAACCAAAAGGCTAAACAGGTTTTGACCCTCTGATCTCCCTTGCTGATAAAATACGAAAAGGATAATCCTAATATCTCTGAATAAATTAAATTAAAGCCTCTATTCAAATACATTCCACTCTGAAGGGAATAGACCGTGTAAATTCGATATTAACACATGACGGCCTTTTCAACCCTTTAGAACGAAACAAACACATTATATAATAAGAAATAGTTTTTTGATGTGTAAATAATGTTAACCCTTTTAGCTGAGTAGATATAATATCGCGTATACTCCCATGAACCAAGAAGTAGACAGAATATCTGATATACTATAAAATTTCTGTGTTGTTTTTGTAACGAAATTACTCCGAAACATTTTGATAGATTTTTATGAAATTCAGTTTTCGTATTCTTGGATACTCCTCAAGCGATTGGCTGAATATGGTAATGGGGTCCAGGACCCATTATTCCCTGAATAATGGGTTCAAGATTCAAGTTTACGATTTTTGCGGTATTTTTTAAAAATATTCGTCGTATACGGTGATGGCGACTGAGGAATAAGCTAGTACCTACAGTTAGTTACTAAGTTCAAACGCAATAATTGAATCATTTTTACTTATTATTCGAATACACATACGTACTTTGTTGGTCTAACATTTTTCGTCAAGTAAAACAACTCTTGTCGTATAAATACGCTGATAATGCATAATAATGTTGTCATGAGGTTTATTTTCATTATCACCGGTGACAGTTTTCACTTACAACAACTGTACGTAAAAACGAGCATTACAGTTGTACCTACTTATAAATTGCATCAACTGAATCACAGAATTATCGGGTGAACTATTACAGTTGTCTTGTTAGTTCAATGTATGCTTTTCACATGAACAACTAGAATTATTGCAGTCCCTTTCAAGTTGTTTACGGTAAAGGACATTGCCGATTCTTGTATGAAAATTGGGCTATACTTGCGTCTTAACCAAATCATCGGTAAAACATTGGAAATATTCCCAATATTACGTTATAAAAAAATCAGTAAGATAAAAACCGGGAATTTGGAGCAATCTTATTTTCTATTTTTCTGATATTTTGAGGTTAGGTTCAAAGACTTCTATGTAGGTATTAGTTGTTTTCACGCACTATAAGTACTTATCGGTATTTTTGCCCATAATGATTACTTTATTTAAAGCGACCTCGTTATTACCGTGGAACCCTGGATGATGCATATAGATATAATTATTCCTACGGCCATACCTACACCTGTTTACATTACTATAAAGCAGATCTACTTCACAAGTATCTATAGGCATTGGTATCAAAGAGTATATAATCACTACGTTTTAATTGGTATATCATAGTAGGTAGGTACCTATGTAACGAAACGTTACCAAAGTATGTAAGTTTATTAATATTTTTTTCTTTATATATATTATTATCTACGTAAAATAATATTTAATAGTATTTATTATATTATTGTGCATTTATTTTTTATAATGGCCACCCCGTAGTTCCTTAAAACTTCTGTGTGGTGTCGCTGTTGACGATTAGTGACATAGACAACTAACAGTGACGCTGACCATAGACAACTACGACTGAAGAGTTGATGACATTTAAACCAGTGTTTCTATTTACGAGTTTGGTTTTACCCTAGTTTCGACGGTGGCGCCGCGACAGATTATTGAGATAAGAAAATTAAGAAGGCGCCCCATTTGTAGCATAGCTTTACGTGACATGCAGCGCCATGGTGAGCGCCAAGATTTGCTGTCAAATGTTCGTGGTACTTCCCTAGGTGACGCCATCTTATGCGCCACTTTACACATTAAAAATAGTCACGCTTATTTTGTAGACGGGGCCCATCCATATTGTTGTACCTAGGAACCTAGCGACAGATAACATTAGAATCGTTTCATTAATTATGAGCCAAAGGTTATGCTGGAAATAAAAGTATTATTCTTAATAATTTAAATACACTTATGAATAGGTTTTAAGCCACGTAGGATTTTGTCACGATCAAGATGGTGTGCTTACTTTTTGTTATAATTAGCTGCACATTACATGATCAAACAACACAATGAACGTGATGTTTGTTGTGGGCTTCTTCTCAGCGGCAGGGCGCGTTTGGAACCCTCGTAAACTTAGTTTTAAGTCGACTTGTAGTTATCATCATTATTATGCAAGAAATGTCATACCGACGTTCGCAAGAGCCTGTATGTTAGGCCTATGTGAAATAAAGATATTTTGATTTTGATTTGATTTTGATTTTGATGTACTCTGTGGTGTTGCAAGTGCTTTTGTTTACCGCAATTAAAATGTTCAGTGAAGCATTTCTTGCTTTTCAATAAACAGCTATAAAAATAATTTGAACAGAAGGTGCAAATCTAATCTGTATAGATGCGGTAGAGATATATGTACAGTCCAACAAGGCTCTCTTGGTACTTGAATGACATTGTCAGGAGGGAGTTGCTAGTCAATAAAGATTTTTTTTCATTGAAAAAAATCTTTTGACAATTTCAATTAAATGTAAGCAATACCGTACAGTGTGCTTGGCTTTATTATTTAGGTATTTAATTATAGTTTCTTTATTATGTTTTACATATCTACAATTGTAATTGGGTTTTCATTTGATTTATTTCCTATAATAGTTATCCTACTTTTTCCCTAAAAAAGTGAGTTTATAAAAAACTGGTATCATTTGCTAAGTGGTAGTGGGAGTGACGTTTCCAGTGCCTATACGGCAGTTCCGCTTTTATCAAAACGTTTAATTACTTTTATTTTCATAAAACTTTTAAACCCCTGTACGCACATCATTGAGAAAAATATATGTGATATTATAATTTGAAATAAGATTTTTCATGCATACGTGCTTCAGACGCAGTGTGGACGCAAAATAGCCCATTTTGAGGCAAACTCCTTTTAGACTCTACTTACATGTTTTCAAAGTTGTAAATTAAATACAGTATCTTCAGAATTTTATGAATATAACCACTCAGTTTCTTTTAATCTAACTAGATCGTTCATATCCTCTGTTACTCGTACTACTTCTAGCCTCCTCTCTCAGAATAGTCTATATATACTAATGATCTAAGACGGAAACAGAGTTACATAATACGTTAGTACCGTCTCTACCATCATTCATCATGATTCATGATGAATAGGAAAGGTGTCAGCAGAAAAAGACAACATCTGAAACATTCATGAATAGCGTCCAGTCCTTTCTTGAATCACCAACTAACCAAAAAGACGTTGTGTTATTGTGTGATATTTTAGAAAATGTCACTCAATAACACAAGATCGTTTTTACTGGCGCAAAATCAAGACATTTTGAAATTACGAGTATGAGTGGAGAAAGCACGAGGGAAAATCTCAATTAGTGTTATACGCTCCACTCAACGCAATGGTTCTATTTAATACAAGTCTCTACGTATGTGATAATGATAACTGACTGATAATAGCGCTTTTTCGTCGAGAAACGTGCGCTCGTGTTGCGTGAGCATTAATATTAACCTATCCAAGGTTACAAACAACATTTGGACGCGGGGGACGCTTCATATACATTCATGTTCACGAATCACGAGCAATCACAGACATCCGTGCGACGCGATATAGCTAACGTTAAAAAACAGAACAATGATAAGCAAGTGTTGATAAATGATACAACAGTACCTACCGTCATTAAGTACCTACTCGATGTGATCACGTTGACTGACAATAGTGCATAGAAAACAAAATTGACTTCAGTCATTCTGTTTTGTGTTGTGAAAACATGCAGTCTGTTAGAAGATCGGCGTTTATCGCAACAACAGCTAGTAAGCAATTCTCAAGGTTTGTTTTGATGCTTATATTTGCATTATGGATTATATTTTTATACAGATTCATTTTTAATAGATATGATTTGTGAATGTCTATGAAACACAGTGTTATTTTTTTAAAGACGAGACTCGAGTGTTATTAAAATAAAATAGGTAGGTATATTACCTATAATATACCTACCTATGGAATCATTAAGATCTTCAATGCTTATGTAGTTTCAGCGTTTTATTTTTTCTATTTTGCCACGGTTTCACCACTCATACTAGAGAACTAATAATTATTTGCATAGATTTTATGGTCGTCTCTCACGCTCTTTATTTGCATTTATTCAAAAAATCTAGAATAAAGTCAACACCAATCTCTTTATCGTTTGTTGTAAATACAATTGCAGATCAGTGACAGTAAACAGCACGAGTGTAGGTACAAATAAGGAGAACCTCAAGTCATGGGAAGAAATACCGGGCCCCTCATCTTTGCCCATAATTGGACAGATACATCATTTTCTACCAGGAGGTATGTTTTTGATATATTTAGCCTCATTTTTATCCAGCAACGCGACCTTTTCCTTCCGTCCATCCATCGGTCTGTCGCAATCACAGCCGATTTTATTATTTCAGTATGTAACGCTGTATACCTATAGGTATCGATGTAAAATGTAGAATATAGCTGTTGTGTATGAGAGGCTCAACGCTCTACCTGTTAGTTTTGCAGTTTGCTTATAGAGTTATTGTTTTACTGTTTTTAAAATGGAGCCCTCGTTTTTCGATTCCGACTCGCACTAGGCTGTTTTTTCTTTCATTTAATCAATGATATTATTCTACTTAAAGGTTCTTTTTACAACAACTCAGACACCGTGACCAGGGTCTTTTATGACACATTCGGGCCCATAGTGAAGATGGAAGGCCACTTCGGCTCGCCCTCGATGGTCTTACTCTACGATGCAGAAGCTGCAGCACAGGTGCGAGCTCTCATGCAGTAGGAACTCGATTAACCGGACTTATTGTCGTTAGGCATTCGGATAATCGAAAATCCGGATCATAAAATGTATGAAGAAAAGCGTCGATCGACTTCTAAACATTTATTTTTCGATTTCTTTTTATTTAAATTGGTCGTGGTTGGTAGTCCGGATAGTAGCGAATCCTTATGACTGAGGGTCGGATAATCGAGTTCTTACTGTATCATCATTATATCAACACGCGAAATAGAATCTTGTCTTGACCCAACAAGGATGGAGATTTGTTTGTTTTCGTAAGGTCTTCTCTAATTATTCTTAACGTCTTTATAATTATTCTTTATGACGACCTCCCTAACACAGTGGCGCTCGGATTCGAGTGCGAGGTCGCAGGTTCGATTGCCGTCACTTTTTCTTCTTTACCCCGTGCTTTATAAATTTAGTATCATTAATTAGTTCGTTATTAATGAATTTGTAAAGAAATAAAAGGCTGAATATTTCAGGTATTACGTGGAGAAAATTGGATGCCGATTCGTCCGGGTTTTGAGACGCTTAATTATTTTCGAAGAAAATATTACCGAAAACAAGGTGGTGACCCCGACGCACCTTCTGGTCTGATTACAGAGTAAGGATGGGGTGAAAGCATTGGAGTGATATTTATATAATTTCCAGTTATATTTATGATGTTCTTTTACTCACAGCCATGGCGAGACTTGGAAAAAATTTCGTTCCACTGTGAATCCGATATTACTACAACCAAAAACTATTAAACTTTACACCAATTCACTTATAGAAGTTGCCGAAGATATGATTAAAAGGTAAAATGAATATTCTATAAAGGTAAATGTTAGTATTTTAATATTTAACCAAACACCTAACTCTAGCGTTTAAGCGGTGCTCTAGGTATTAGAAATCGATGGTAGGTGGCCGTAGATACCGCCCAGATGTCTTCCACTTGCAAATAGTAATGCCAAATTACCGATTGGCCTAAAGCCAATAATATTATATATATAAAAAGAGGCCTAAACCTATTTATTGATCTAGGTAACATGTTCAATTCCCGGCACGGATTTTATTAAGTACTTTATCATAATGATGACAAATTCAATTAGGACACAGTCTAACCTAACGATTTGGATACGAACGAAACTCAGCCGGGTATTGTTTTTTGTTATCACTATTTCACAAAATATTTGAACTAGCTAATAAAATTAGAGCGATTTACTATTACTTTACTATATCAATCATTTTCATTTACCAACAGGTGAGACGGCGTCCAACTACCATTTGCATCGATATAAAATTATTCATAAGAAATTAAATCGATATAAAAAAATCGATATAAAGTCACTCAGCGGGCGAAGGGGAGAGCTATGCTCGGAGTTTCTCTGCGGTATCAAATCAGAAATGAGGAGATCCGTAGACGAATCAGAGTCACCGACATAGCTCAACGTATCGCGAAGCTGATGTGGCAATGGGCGGGGCACATAGCTCATAGACCAGCGAACGGTAGGAACCCAAAGTGCTGGAATGGCGACCGCGCACGGGAAAGCGCAGAGTTCGCAACATTAAAAGAGTCGCGGGAAGGCGCTGGATACAGGTAGCACCGGACCGTGCGGGCTGGAAATCATTGCAGGAGGCCTTTGTCCAGCTGTCGACGTGTCCGTCGGCTGAAGCGAACGAAAGAAACGAAAATTTTTATTAATTAGTTACCCATTTACAGAATGAAAATGCTACGCAACGAGAAGAACATGTTGAAAGGAAACTTTGATTTTGAAATGAACTTGTGGGCCCTAGAGTCGATTGGCGTGGTAGCGCTCGGCGGTCGGCTGAACTGCTTCGACCCCAACCTACCCGAAGGCTCCCCCGCGAGGAAACTCATACAGATGGTCCATGACATATTCATTGCAGCCGACAAATTGGACTTCAAGCCTAGTATATGGAGATACATTTCAACACCAAATTTCAAAAAGGCTATGAAGTTGTACGAGGACCAAATTAAGTAAATAATTGATTTTTCTAAAATCTTATTTTTAGTTGTGCCTAAGAACTTAGTTAAGAGAATACTTCGTGGTGAAGTGCTGCAGGCAGCTCACGGATTTGTAGATTAACGCTCCACCTTAGTAGCTAAAGAGACGCGAGTTCTAATAGCACCGAGTATACGATAATTATATAGAAACCTAAATGTGATGAAAAGTATAAAGATATAGTTCTTTGGGCACAAAACCAGTTATTTATTGGAGAGATGGACATCATGGAATTCCCATAAGATTAAAAAGATCCTACGATTTTGTCGATTGGATAAGTATGTTGGATATTGTCATGATTGTCTGATCTAAGGAGACCCGTGCTAATACGACATATCGAATTATCGACTCACTTATAAATATAATTTCAGTATAAGTAAATACTTCGTGTCAAAAGCTGTGAAGGAGCTCCAATCTAAGAATCAGCCTTCCACTGATGAAAAGGGCGTTTTGGAGAAATTACTTGAAATTGATGAGAACATAGCCGTCATTATGGCTAGCGACATGTTATTTGCTGGCGTGGACACGGTAAGTTGATTTTATTTTATTTTTTGATAATGGGTAATTCTGTTTTATCTTAGTACTTACTTATCTATTTTTTTTTCTTTTACACACACATTTGGACACACAGAAACTGTAGTTTTGCCATGGTAATAAAATCTTTTATGTACAGTTTAATTTTCTTGTGTGCTAATGCTACATGTAAAATATCGTTTATTTGTTGTTTCATCTTTCAATCACGCTGTAATGGATAAACGAATCGACGTGATTTGATTAGATACATAGATATTAGTAGTAGATTTTATTGAACTAAAGTATAAGTAGAGAAACAAAAACTTCTTTTATCAACTGAAAAATATTCATCAGATTTTTAAATAACTCATAATGAATTAGTAACTCTTCTTAGTTATGTATAAAATTGAAATTGAAACTAAAAGAATTTGCTCGGATTATAGTAGAATTTTCATTTCTTTCCACATTACGTGTTTCATTCCTCCTTCGTGCTATAAAAAATAATTATTTTTACGTGCATCCAGGCCGCTAACACAATGACATCGACGTTATATTTACTGGCCAAGAATCAAGATAAACAGGATAAATTAAGAGAAGAAATCCTCACGCAAGGCGAGAAGCGTCCTTATCTCAAAGCGTGTATAAAGGAGTCCATGAGAATGAAGCCAGTTGTGGCGGGTAACATGCGGCTCTCTACGAAGGAATACAATCTTTTAGGCTACATAATACCCAAAGGCGTAAGTTACACAATAATAAAATCACATTACTCATTTAGGGGTATGAAAATAGTTTACGTCCTATTCTCAGATCTACCGAAGATACACTAAAACAAAACAATCGATCAAGACGTTTCGGAGATTTGTTACAAACACCGTGAGAAGATAATTTTATATTTTTAGCAAAGACTGTGGGGATACCTACATAGAAGTCTTTGATTTTTAGACGACCGAATGGTGTAGCGGTAGCTATCCTGCCGTCTGCGTCAGAGGTCGTGGGTTCAATTCTCACAACCTGGAATTTTTTGTGTGATGAACACGAATATTTTCAAGTGTTTGGGTATTTTCCAGTATTTTGTATTTGTGTACATATCAAATATTATGCACATTCATAAAATCTGTGCAAATTTATTGGTCAACTAGTAAACATAACACAAACTATCGCTTACTTTGCAGATAGATTACGACGTGTTACCTTATATTTATTTAAAAATAATAAGTATTGTTGTCATTCTAGTAAGCTTCCATAAATGGGAGAATATTTTAGTTATCCTCGTAACTACTATTTCATGGTATAAGTTTGTTAAATGTGTCGCAATATTTCAGTCATATATAACATTCGTTCATCAAGCTCTATCAATGATGGAGGAACATTTCCCACAACCTGAAAAATACATTCCTGAAAGATGGACCGCTGAAAAAGATGATCCCTTATACCATGGAAACGCGCACCCGTTCGCCATGAACCCATTTGGATTCGGAGTCCGTATGTGCATAGGTGAGTAAGCATCACTTTAATAATTTATGCTACTATTTATACTTTATTAACTCATCATAACATTTTCATCTATCTAAGGTCCTTCACACACGGCTCGTAAGCGTAGCAATGATACGCACGATATGACAATATAACAATTACGCCTCCTATGATTCGCTGCAAAACCGCTTCGTCTGCGGACATGTTTGAAAATGTTTGTGCTCGTACTGCTTTCGTCCTACGCGAAGATTACGCTTACGAGCCGTGTGCGAAGGGGCTAACTCTGTGTTCAGTATTTAAGTAATAAATGTTCGCAAATTCATATTCACGCAGCCGATTTTTCCAACTAGAACGATACCAGAGAAGATTTGATGTGGCTTGTAGTGCAGTTAAATATAAATTTTCTTGATTGGTAAACAAATAATGAACTTATTGTATTAATTGATTGTAAAACTGTGGCAAAATTTTTCAGGTCGACGAATTGCTGAACTGGAGATAGAAACCTTTCTTGCTAAGGTCATTGAAAATTTCAAAGTGGAGTGGGTCGGACCGCCGATGCAGACCCGACCGAGTGCTCTGAACTACAATGCCGGGCCTTTCAATTTCATTTTTAAAGACGTTAAATAATTAGCAGGACGTTAAATAATTATTTACATAGTTAAATTAATTAATAGATTAAAATGTAACTTATTATTATTGATATTTATTTTTTCAATATGATATTGGACACATAGTAAGCGGTTTTAATGGAATTTTACAATGTACTCGTAGGTACTACCCCCTCGCAGAAACTTTGCCAGTTGTTTGCCAGGCATAAAACTGCGACCCGAGTTCGTCTGATAACAGACGAACGCGGTGGTCATGGTCCTGACCTTATGGTCGTATGAAGTAGGAGGGGAAGTCATCGGCAAACAATCTGCGAACGGGCTTTACTACGATTATTTTAGAATGGTCAAAAAAATACATACATTTAATTTACTGAATATCTCAGTAGCAGCATAACCTGTTGTGTGTGACAGAACCTATATTCATCTTGAATTCAAAGGCCGCGGGGGCTGCAGCGAATTAGCTATTGTGTGAAAGTGGCCTTATAGTGAATGCAGCATGCAGCCTTTCAATTCTTGAAGCAGCCGATTTTATGCGATTAAACATAAAAATACTCATAACACATGAAATCTCACGAACCTACTCCTTGTACAATGTATAATAGATACGTATTTATTTTATTTTGGAGCAGTTTCCTTTCATACTAGTAAACAAATTAGAAACCACAGTAAAACCAAACCAAAATAAAAGGCTTTTTGGGAATATAAAATCTTTCCAAAGAATTTAAAATCATTAAAGTTATTGAATGTAGAAAAATAATATAATAACATTATGTACGCCCAAATAATTCGAATAATAAAAGAGCATGGAAAAATTATGTGCGTAGCCGAAAAAATTGCCCTCGTTATGGTACACGATTTGTATAACGCTTGGTACCTTACTCTGTGTTGAAGATAAGGCAAGATAACTTTCTTAATGTATTAGATGTATGTAAATGTAAAGATATATCAAGAATAACTTTCTTGTCTAATTTAAAAATACACACCCTTTCACTAAATTATTCTTTCAAAGTGTGAGTGTAACACGTAAAGGAGTGATCATTTTTAGATTACACGATCTATACCTAACTCTAAATGAGATTGATAACAATTAATAATTTTAAGATAAGATAAGATAGAGCGACGATAAGAGCAACGTGCCGAACAAGTCTGACATTCACCTTGTGGTAATAGCCATGTCAGACGCATTGCAACCACTGTACTGTTCTCGTACAAATTTCATAGAAAAACTAAAAAAACTAAACCATTTATCCACAATTAGGTACCGACAGGTAGGACTAGACCTGGTGAAAAATTATTTCAACCCCAAATCTATTGTAAATAAAGAACAGCATTCGATACTAGCATGCAGTAGAAATATGTTGGAGTACCACAGACCTACGCGGCCCCAAACAAATCACTTGGTTAATATTGACATTGAAGTCGTTTCCGATGTCAAGGGCGACCTTACCTTTCCGGGGGCGGCCGCACGCGATCATATTGACGATATTACCCATTGATATTGAGGAATAACCTTGTCCTATGACTAGTCAAAATCCTGTGTCAAAATCTATGTCTATTTATAGCTGTTTTTTTCACCGTAAACTTGTTAGGTAAAATGCCTTCTCGTGCATTTAGAAAGTGTAGTAACAGTACAAGAAATACAAATAAAACTAAATAACATTTCATTCGTATATAATAAAGTAATAAAGTATAATAAAGTATTTGATTTTGGTTGTTGACAAAATTCTTGTAAAACGAGAACGCAAGTGCACAGTGATGACAACGTGTCACTGTGTGTGACACACAAGATGAAATCGCGACTGGAGGCTTATGGCTCATCTAGCGATTTAAATCTTTGATTACGACATCCTTTTGAAAACTCTGTCGTTTATTAGTTTCATTACGATAACCCTACATACATAATCAAATGTATGAAGGAAAGCAGATCCTGTGCATACCTATATAGGTAGGTACCTACTATATAAACTACGGTTGCCCATCAGATAATCATTTTTGTGCAAACCAACAACACAAAGCGTCTTCTATATATATTTGTTTTAATATATTTGTTTTAGTTATTAGTTAATAATATTGCATGCCGAAAGGTAGGATAAGATGTAAAATCGAATTCGCAATAAAGATATTTGAATTTGAATTTGAATTTGAATTCTAATTTTTCGGTTTCTTCATCATGTTCCGATGTTTGCTATGTATCCGGATCCGGTTGATAGTTCGGACACAGATAATATAATACTATACTAGGTTCGGATAATCGAAACCGTATAACTGAGGGCTAGATATTTGCGTTTCTACTGTACTCATATTCCCATATTATATTAACTATACCTCCCATAAAAAATTCTTCTTACAAATCGGTCTGAAGTTTAACTACCTACTTTGTTAAAGAATATTTGAATGAATTGATCTCTTATTCAAAAGCTCATATTTACATGATTAGGTAATACCCAAAAGCGCTTCTTGTGAGTCTTCACTGTACATCGCATCGATTGAAGTCAACAATTTATACCTAAAAAAGTACTTACATAATACTGCAGTAGGGTTTAGCCATTGATTAAACATATTAAAGGATCAGCACTTCCTGACGTCACGGATATATTTTTAGGCTCCGGATTTTTAATTTTTTAAGTTGTCAAAACTGTAAAATGTCGCTAATGTATGTGACCGACAGCGGTATAATATGCTGTCTGCGGTGCCAAAATGTATGAAGTGCGACGCCATATTTGAGAAATTTTTGGCTTCAACATACGTCACTTGCCGTCCTCTTAGTGTAGCGTATTTCGTCATTGGGTTTAGCTGAGGAAGCCGCTTAAAGCGCAAAGCCACTGCTCACACATTCACTTCCGGAAGTTTTAAGTGGAGAACGATGTAAGGCTGAGGTAAAGCTATACTGGTTGCGTAGATGGTATTTATTACTTACGTACTCGAATTTATGTACTCGAATGACTGTGGCCGCTCTTAAGTAAGGCTTTTAAGAAAACGGCTAAGGATTGTGATGTATCAAACTATAGGCAATAAATAGGTTTAATAAAAAATGGGAAATGCTTTCCAAAAAACCAACTTCGAATGCCACTACAAAGAGTGAAATAATTTTTAATGTAAGTAGGTACCTACACCAATTCGAAGTCGTGAACATACATAGATAAAAAAAAAAGATTCCGACGAATTGAGAACCTCCTCCTTTTTTGAAGTCGGTTAAAAAGGTGATTTATCGCATGAAATATTATAAAGGCAAAAGTTTGTTACGTGTGTGTTTTTTACTCTTTTACGCCGTAACTACTAAACCGATTTGGTATCAAAATTTTGGAATGGAGATAGATTATGCCCTGGATTTGTAGGCTACTTTTATCCCGAAAGCACCTATGGTTTTTAAGTTAGTGAAAAACCGAAATTCGCATAGATTACATCATAATAGGTGTAGTACAGTGCATAATTATGCTAAATGCATGAAAATACTGTGTGTCGTGGAGCTATAAAATAAAATTCATTTAAATTTTACTTACTTAAAAAAAAAAAAAAAAAAAAGAGAACAGAGTATTTATTAATATTAAACGTATCCAATATCTGAGATAGCCGGGAAGGTAAATCTCAATTTATTAAATCGTCGACCATGCTCACCGCTGAAAAGGAAACCTTCCCCACTTTATTAAAACACCCGATTCAGCTATCAAATAAGAAAACTCTTGCCAATTTTGTGGATTTAAACGAACGTTTGCATTTTATTTTATTCTCGGAACAATTTGACAAAAGTATCGGCTATTTTTTTACAATTCAGCTGGGAATTTATTCAATAAGCTTTTTTAAAACTTAACTATAACTAGACTGACAATAACATTTTTTTTTTAAATAAAAGATTATACACCCTCCACCTGATCCTTAATGGGTATGAGGTCTTAGGCGCTGCCGCTATTTCGTTTTTGTATGGTTTATCCATACAAAAAGGAAATAGTACCTAAAATGCTCAAATAAAAATATATTATTCTGCGTTCATCAATAAAAAAGATGCTTTACAAAAATTTCCAAGAACAAAACCGCATTTATACAATCTCCTTTGGAGAAATTAAAAGTAAACATTTCGTCATAATAGGATTTGCAGAGAAAATCTTTGATATCCCGAGGATAAGACGATACTACGTAGGAAACTTGGTGATCTTCGAGCGAAAATAATAAAATAATTCGGTTTAAAGTATCTTCTTCCATTTACTGATAACTAGATTTTGCCCGCGGATTCATCTCTCACTATGCCGGAACCCTGCGAGACATAGGCCACGGCTCATATTCTGTAAAATTGATATTTGTATGTTTGTAGTGATTGTCACTGTTGTCTATAGTTCGTTATACATTGCTGCTTTATTAAGTGAAACGAAAGTAAGATTTCGTGGCGAACCTTCAATTGATGGAAATATACTATGTCAAATGAAAGCTCGTTGATGGTCACTTAGTGACTGAGATACAGAATAGGGGGTTCGGTACAGAATAGGGGGATACGCTCCCCGGCTGAAATGTCAATATGTTCATTCGTTTCAGCCGACGGACGTCCTCTGCTGGACATAGGCCTCCTGCAATGATTTCCAGCCCTCACGGTCCTGCCCCACGTGTATCCAGCGCCTTCCCGCGACTCTTTTTAATTTCGTCAATCCACTGGACTGGACTGACGTCAATATAGTATAAACTATGAAAAGAATACAAAGTTTCTGCCAAAGAAAAAGAAGCGACCGCATTTTGCATTGTTCCTTTTCTCCCACAGTCGGAGCAGCATCTGAATTGTAAATAGTTGCAACCGGAGGTAGCCGCTTGACAAACAAGCTTTGTGCAGCAGACATTTGAGAAAGGTTGCATCTCTAGAGAAAACATTTTTCACTGATCATTAAAGATTTCTTTCACAAACATTTAGCTTTAAAATTCTTATAGGTAGATAGGTAGTTAGATAGTTATTTTGTGATGATTTCTATATTATCTTCATTTTTTTTAATCGCTCTCATTCAAAAAAATATGTATTTTGGTTCTTTGATCCAAATCAATAATAAATAAAAGATTGACAAAAGTACCAATTTTAACTTATTTAAGGGGCCTGTGAACTACATATATGTCCATTCGTTCAAAATACCAAATCATTAGTCATTCGTGCATATTTGGATCATGTTGTGGTGTTATTCGGATTCATATAGTAATAATATATGCTCCTGGCCATATTTTGTTTGGAAATACTTCTTTAAAACAAAATAATAATCAATTTTGATCAAAATTTTTATAACTTTAGTCGAGTTCCGTAATACCAAAAATTATGAATGAAAACTTGTAACTTTCTTTATTAACTGGTGTTTTTCTTTATCTGGACAATAAAAACCGTGCTCCTGAACTAATGCGACGTGAGATAGTGTTGTTTTTATTACAAATCAAATAAGCAGAAAACATGTCCTCTTTGACATAAAAATAAGCAAAACTAAATTCGTTTACAATTTCGTTTAACAAAAGTATTTCGGAACCACATATGGCCAGGAGCATAGATTATTACTATATGAACCCGAATAACACCACAACATGATCAAAATTTGCACGAATTACAATTGATTTTGGTATTACGTTTGTATGGGAGACATCGTGGGTCAGTAGATTCTTAACGTTTTGGATGCATAGTAATCTCCAGAACTATATTTATGTACTAGCAGATACCCGCGGCTTTGCACGCGTAAATTTTAGTTTTAACTATTCTACGGGAACCATCCATTTACCGGAATAAAAATTACCCTTTGTGTTAATTTACATAAAATCTATCTGCATTTCTACTTTAAACCAAAAATTTTCAGTAGTTATGCGTGAAGGAATGAACTTTCTCCCGCATGAATATCTGTTTTTCCCTATTATCACGAAAACAATGGATTTTTCCGAGAAAAAAGTAGTTGATTATAAGATATAATCTATCTCCATTCCAAATTTCAGCCCAATCGGTTGAGAAGTGACGGCACGATGGAGTATTTCTCCCGCATAAATAACTGCTATTTAACAATTTTCTTAGAAACCATGGATTTTCCCGGGATAAAAATTTGCCTATGTATTAATCCAGGATAAAACCTATTCCCTTTTTGAATTTCAGTCATATCAGTTCAGTAATTACAGCGTGAAGTAGTATTTTTCCCGCGTGCATATCTTTTTTTAAGTTTTCCCGCGGATACCATGGATTTTTTGGGATAAAAAGTAGCCTTTGTATTAATCCAGGATAAAATCTAACTTCATTCCGCATTTCAGCCACATCAGTTGAGTAAGTAAGGCGTGAAGGAATATTTTTCCCGCGAAGATATCTGTTTTTCACTTCTATCATAGAAACCATGAATTCTTCCAGGATCAAAAGTAGCCTAGGCATTAATTCAGGATATAAACTATCTCCATTCCAAATTTTAGCTAAATCGGTTCAGTAGTTGCGGCGTGAACGAATATTTTTTCCCGCGTGGATTTCTGTTTTTCACTATAATCATACTCGTAGAAGTCATGAAATTTTCCGAGCTGAAAAGTAACCTACGTATTAATCCAGGATAAAATCTATCTTTTTTCCGAATTTCAGTCATATAAGTTCAGTAATTACAGCGTGAAGTAGTATTTTTACCGCGTGAATATCAGTTTTTCAGTTTTCCCGCGGACACCATAGATTTTTCCGGGATAAAAAGTAGCTTTTTTATTAATCCAGGATATAATCTATCTCGATTCCAAATTTCAGCCAAATCAGTTCAGTAATTACGGCATGAAGGAATATTTTTACGCGTGGATTTCTGTTTTTCACTATTATCATAGAAACCATGGAATTTTCCGGTATGAAAAGTAGGCTTTGTAATAATCCGGGATAAAATCTATCTCCTTTCCGAATTTCAGTCATATCAGTTCAGTAATTACAGCGTAAAGTAGTATTTTTCGCGTGTGAACATCAATATTTCAGGTTTCCCGCGGAAACCATGGATTTTTCCGGGATGAAAAGTAGCCTATTTATTAACCCAGGATATAATCTATCACCATTACAAATTTCAGCCAAATCGGTTGTGTACTTGCGGCATGAAGATTTTTTTCCGCGTGAATTTCGGTTTTTAACTAATCCCACGGGAACCATGAATTTTTGCGGGATGAAAAGTAGCCTATGTGCTAATCCAAGATACAATCTACCTCCATTCCAAATTTTAGCCCAATCTGTTCAGTAGTTGCGGCGTGAAGACGTATTTTAACTTGATAAAATCCAAACTTCGGACCCCCGTTTCACCCCTTTAGAGGGTGAATTTTGAAAAATCCTTTCTTAGTGCACCCCTAGGCCTCACAAGAAACATGTGTGCCAAATTTGGAGTCTCTAGACCCAGCGGTTTGGGCTGTGCGTTGATATGTCAGTGAGTCAGTCAGTATCTTCTTTTATATATTTAGATAACTTTACGATAGTATTATAATGATACTAGAGGACCAATTTCATGGTGTTATTCTATATCTTTTTTTGTAGGCCATACCCAGATAAGCATATTTTGCTACGTAGGTATACGCGCTCGAAGAATTTTTGCTACTACATTTAGCGACTCAAGCCTAAACTGGACATAGAATACATAACACGTTTTTATATTTTCCAAATTATGACAAATATTCTCGCTATTTTCACGCTTAGCACATTTTACCTTCTGCCCAAAATATACGAGTAACTCCAGATAAAAGCTCTTACCACAATGACTTCATGTCTTTATTTCGCATGAGTGCGTACGCCTAAAGCATTTGTGATTCGTTACCCAAACTTGGAAAAATAACATCGCAGTAATAAAAAAAAAATTAAATTACATACTTTTATAATGATTTACCTACTGGCATTTTGCTTCAGGCTTTTTATTTCATTATTTTTCTCTGTAGTTACAATTATTAGCAGACTTACCACAATTTTGAGAGCTATTTTCATCCGAAAATCCTCTTTAGAACGAAATCTCCTTAAGAACGAAATGAGAACATCGCTGAATTTGAGAAAAGTATAATATTTGGAATTTTATCTTGATAGAAATATATATTTACAATTTAGGAAGCTAAAGCTAATGTTATCCTCGATACATCCAGGGATTTGCGGGATATATAATACCATTTCGGATTCAATTTACACTAAAATGTAGAAAACTCGAAGCGTAATAATATATTATTGAAAGCCACGCTTTGGAAAGCGTCCAAGTATTTCTTTAAAGCAAGAGTTTCGAAAGACAATAAAATGCAATATCGAGGCTTTGGTATAGAGGCAAACATTCACCTTCTTGTATATTACGTTTAAAATTTATTTTTCGTCTGAATTCTAAATTACACCTTATTGTCTTCCATTAAAAAAATATTTTTTTTTTCGCTTACAGTTATTATTTTTAAGATTTATCGCAACGATTGCAATAGATTTTAGGTAATCGTCAGTTTTTGATTCAAATGAAATAAATGAATATAATAAACCTTTCAAGAAAATAAGTGCATGTAAAATCCATTTGTAAGTAACTCACCTGATATTACGTTGACCATCTTTTACAATATTATCATACCTTCAAATTACTTTCTTTGTATTTCTCAAATTCACAGTTGCTGCATGTTTTAGAGTTCCGTTCCTAAAGGGTAAAAACGAAACCTAAACTTAGCCGTCCATCCGTCTATTACCAGGCTGTATCTCTTGAACCGTGATAGTTACACGTGAAATTTTCTGAGATGATGTATTTCCGTTGTCGTGCACTATAATAACAATAAAATGAAGATTTATGGAGACTCTCATAAAATAAACGTGATTTTTTGATTGTTGATCTACTGGACCTGTTATTTCTCTACTTGTACATTAGTTTAGTAGGTTAATTGAAGGAATGAAATACAAATAAATCAGAACTAGAAGCGAACCAAGATTTTGCTTTTATACGTCTGCAATGCAAAAAATTCTTGATTGTAGTAAAAATAAAAATGCTTTATAAAATCTCGGAAGCGTTTAAAGCCAACATCATACTCGGCGCCGACGAAGGGGTTGCAAAATGCTAATGCTAAAATAATTTCTGGTTTAAACGGAGCTAAGCGGAACATTTTTGCAATTAACTTAACTAAGTAACTACCTACCACTTTATCTCTTGAGCCTTTTTACCTGTGTTGAAATTACAAAAAAGTCTTTTGCTGCAATAAACCGCATCTGAACCTTTGTAAATTGCCTCCCGAATATGTTAGAATTGCATGCAAGTAACTTCTGTTCATTTTCTTTATTAAAATTAAATGAAAGTAAGTCCAATGCCAGCTTAATGTATAAACTAGTTATAAGATTATCCCTGCATTCTATTTTTAGGCATTTCCACGCTTCTACCACTGCTTTTACCTTTACGCACCGAATACTTAATATTACTAAAGGTGAGTAGTTGGACCTACCAATACCTCATTAACGGCATAGAAGTCCTATTTATGCGATTTTGACCGGCCTCTCAGTCGAAAACTATAGAGACAATTAGTTTCAAATTTGAACGTCATGTATTTTGGATCTTTAACCTTTAAACGTTAAGACGCAGAAACACGATTGGAAAAACTTTCCTCGATAGAAGGTTTTCCCAAAAGTTGCTCCAATCTTCTCATATTTATTCAGATTTATCGGAAACGATTCAACAGTTTTCTGTTTTTTTTTTTTTTAATTTTTTAGGTCCTTATTGATGATTACTCAAATCGATGTGAAGCTTTTTTGAAATCAGGACTATACATTATTTAAAATACAATTAAAACCTATTCCAGAGGAAACTAATTATGCCGCCTCCAAACTACGTAAGTGATAACAACTACAAAATAAAGTATTAAATAATTATTCGTTAGGGCTAATGTATAACTGTAGCAAATAATACCTATTCCTATAGGAGGAGGGTACGGAATTACACCTCACAACACATCCAATCGAATAAATCATAGCTAGACGTTCAATAAAGGCCGGTTAGAGCCGGCTTTGTCCTTGAAGAAGGCACTAAGGACTATGAGCACTCTGTAAGTATGTGAAACAAATCGGTCAAGAACGAGTCGGACTCGTGCACGAAGGGTGCCGTACCATTATCCACAAAAACTGCAAAAAAATCGTTTGTTGCATGGGAGCCCCTCTTAAATATTTGCCTTATTTTAATTTCATTATTCATTTTTAAAGTTAATAAAATACAATCATCAAAATATACTCTATGAATATTTCAAGCGTTTACCTATTGCGATTAATTATTATTATCAACATCGTGCAAAACCGAACCAAAAAATCACGTTTCTTGTATGGAAGGCCTCTTTTAGGATTCCATACCAAAATGGTAAAAATGGAACCCTTAGGTATTTTATATGTGTTATATTCTGTTTTTTAGTATCGTTGTTACATCTAAACAGATATACATCATCTGTGAAAATGTCAGACGGACGGACGGCGAAATCTCAGTAATAGGATCCCGTTTTTACCCTTTGGGTACGGAACCCTAAAAAGATACAAGTAGGTACTCTAGCCGCTTATAAGTCAAAAGGTTCGGCCGTAGAGATCGCACATGGCCTGAAGTCTGACATCAAGGCGCAATTTAAGTTTTTCTTTCTTCAGAGAGGCCTTATCGATTCACGTCTCTTGGAGCCCTTGTTAATACATCTTCCTGTAGGAAGTTGGAAAACATTTTTCGCTTTACCACGAATGTGTGGGTTAAAAGATCAATTAAAAGATTGATTTACTTTCACAGATTTAATATAAACTGTATATAACAATTTACTGCTTGCTGTCTGTGTTTGCTCGAGATCTACATGACTAAGTGAGGACCACGAGTGGAGGCGGCTGTGGTCGTGGTATCACTTGAAGCAAAGGAGAATGCCGATTCTTGTATGAAAATTGGGCTATACCTTGCGTCTTAACCAAATCATCGGTAAAACATTAGAAATATTCTCAATATTATGTAAAAAAAAAGATTAGTAAGATATTAACAGAAAAAATTGTAATAATCTGATTTTCTAAGTGGTAAATTTTCTAAGTTTTATAAGTGACATGGCGGTTCCACATGTTTCGAAACGTTAATTACTATTTTTTATAATATTTTTGAACCCTTTTTCACATTTCACTAACATAAAAATATGCAATATTAAAATTTGAAAGAAAATTCTTCAATCTTCATACGCACGAGTGACGCAAATCTAGCTCATTTACTGGCATTCTCCTTTACACGTGACGATCTACCTACATTGTGCAGTGACTTGCGCTCGGATTCAAATGAGAGAAAGCGGGTTCAGTTTCCGCGACATAGACTACTTTACAATTTTAAAATTGGCTAGTTACGACTCTACCAACAAAGACGCTCGGAGTGAGTGACTTACCCTGCCAAGTTTGTACAACAACATCTTCGGCTGCATCATCAGGTAAGATCGCAGTCTACCTAACCGTACTACATTGCAGTGTAATCAAAATTCACACAATAATAAAAAAAATGTTGGTAAAAGGTACCCAACAGTTATATTTTTTAATAATTTGTTAAGTAAAACGCACTCGAAATGCAAAAATTCAAAATTCAAAATATCTTATTGAAAATATATATGCTTGTCCAATGATACCTATAATCAATAATGATAAAGTTTTTTCTAATGGATATTACATCAGAAATCTTTATTTACAGGCCTTATGGTCGATTTCACCAACACTTCAAGAAACGCCTAAGCCGATAAGGTGACAGTTTTCACTTACAACAACTGTCACCTAAAGGTTTAAATATCTCTTAAAACGTTGGTGAAAACGAGCATGAGTGTAGCTAGGGTTTCAGATTAATAAGCAAGGAGGGTCGTAGCTTCGTATGAGTTAATAATATGTGGAAACCGCCACACAACAAATTCCAATTAAGGTGTAAACTTGAGAGTTCTCGCGGCATCACGGAAGGGTCGGAATCTGACCTATTCCAGACAAATGAAGAGCCGGGGCAAATCTACTCAATATAATCCACCTACCTTCCATTACCGGGTTTATGTGTACACCGTTACTTTTAAGCTCGCCCCACTAAATGACTCTCGACGAAGTAACAAACTTTTATGGTACCTACTATATTTCTTTACACAGCTCTAGGAAACTCGTTCATTTATCAAGTGTGGTGTAAATCTCCTCAATTTGTAGTAGGTACTGGGTAGTGGGTAGTAGGTAACTATTCCGTACTGGAACATTTACAAATTCAATTTAATAAGTGGGTACCTAGATATGGTACTAAATAAGTCATTTCCTGTTTCATATCATTTGCGTCATATTTTTCAAAACGATCACATATTATATGAACGGACGCCCGCGACTCCGCCCGCGTCAATTTCGATTTTTTACAAATCCCGCGGGAACCATGGATTTTCCGGAATATAAAATAGCCTTTGTTAATTTGATTAATTCGTGATATATCTAACTCTGTTCCAAACAGCCAAATCAGTTCATTAGTTTTACCCCCGTTTTACCCTCTTAGGGAATCCTTTATTAGTGCACCACATACGTATGAGCCAAATTTTGAGTCGGTTAGGGCTGTGTGTGTTTATATATTCAGTCAGTCACCAATCAGTCAGTCCGTATCTTCTTTTGGGCCCGGTTTCCACTAAAGCGGAGCTGGCCTTAAACGTGTAGGTTAATTCAGATTAGTAAGAGATAAAGTTTCCAAAATATACTGAATAAACATATTTTGTAACAATAAAATAGGTACGCCCACGTCACAAAAGGTAGAATAAACGAATATCATTTCAGTCCATTTTACAAGTCGTGTTTTACCCCTATCCGTGCTTCAGAAACTTTAATTAAACCAGCCGGACCCCAGTAATTTCCACAAAGCTACACTTCCACACATACGATTTAAGATTACTCCCTGCAAATTACTTTATTAGGAGCCATCTATTAGTTCCATTTTGTCACTTTATCTCCCCAACTAAATAGAGTTTGTACTTCATTCTTGAAACGTATATTAGTCCGTTTTCAACCCTTATGTTTTCATGACCATCGCTGTTTGAAAATCTTATAATTATGTTGACAAAGGCAATTTAAAATATTATACAAATTGGCAAAATCAACAGCATTTAATTACAAAAAAATATATATGAAAAAAAATGGCTTTGAGCAATTTGTCAGAAAGAAATGTAACCGAGAGTGACTGGAATTACATTTATTTCGAACCAAAGCTTCGGTATAAAAAATGTAAACTTATTTACATTACTTACCCTTACCCATTTACTTACCCTTTTATACACGCAAGTAAGTACTTCGTTTTCTTCGCAATTCTGAGCTCTAAACTATTTGTACCTACTCTACCAAATGAGCTGTAAACATCTTTGCACAGTTTTTTAATAACGCATTTTTTTTTTGTATGACAGTTACTAGGTACTGCTAGTCTCCGTTCCTCATTAGGAAACATATTTAGCACACATGCCTGCGATAAATAATTATTATTCTAGGTAACTCCTACCCTGATACGCATTTGCTTTTACATAATACACGACAAAACACTCGCGTTATAGAAAATTGGTTATTGCCGTGACAAAAATATTCGGATGTTTTCTACCTAGAAATTGATCCCACATTTTTAACATCCTAACACAAACGGAGTATCTACCAAGCATACAAACAATCATACAAGAAATGTATAACACGACAACAATAAACGATACGGATCAGCGTTTTATTTGTATTTGACTTAAGGGAAGAAATTGAAGACGTAATAAGGCGCACGGCGTTTATTTGAGTTTTCAGAAAACTGGTCATGAATCTTAACGGCGTAGACGGCGATTATTTAGTGATCTGCACTTTAAAAACAAAAAACTTTCGCTGTGAAGCAGAAACACGATGAGATAAAATTTTCTCGATAGAAAAATGCACCAAAATCTCCATTTTTCTACTTTTTATCGGAAACGACAATGGATGTAATAATAATGTATGTTTTAATGTGTCGGTAATAATAATATCCAAAAACGCTGTGAACGGATATTTTATAACTGGTTTAGTTTTTTTAGTAATTAGGTAAAACGTCGTTTTTTGTTATATTCTTCCACTACGCTGCATATCACACCCTTTAACGTATTCGTATGAGTGAGAAGGACGAAAATAAATGCACTAAATCCATTAAAAATACAGAACACAGACATGCACACACAGAGACACACACACAGACACAGAAATACACAGACTCTATGCACACACTCCGGCGTAGAAACGTGTTTCATCCATTTCATCTGGATGGCTGGTAGGTAATCCACGACCACCCGGTTTGTCAGATCTTTCTTTCCACGCACATGCAAACTCTGGAACAACCTACCAGCAACAGTGTTCCCTCAAAACTATAACATGGCGTTATTCAAGGGACGGATAAATAATAAATAGCCGGTAATGCATATGCAGTTCCTCTGGTGTTGCACATGTCCATGGGCGGCGGTGACCGCTTACCGCTCAGGTGACCCGATATTGAATTCTAAGCATTTCTAAGCATTACTTTATCTTGTAATATTCCCGTAGACGTGAACGAGAGGACATCGTAACACTATAGTGTTACAACGGTAGATGCCCAGCTATTCGGCCGAGGTTAAATACGGCAGGTCGACTTAATAACCTACCATTACCAATTTAATGTGTAAACCTCTACTTTTACGATTTAGCTCTCGCACTTTACGACTCGGTGACTATCCTCCCAAATTACTCCGGTGGGAGCAGCCAACTTTTATTGGAACCATAATTCTTTATAGTTAGATACATCTCAGTTATAGTTTTCATTTTCTGGCTGTTCTCCTACCCATGTCCTATACGTCAAACTTATCGTACATACAGACTACTATTACACACCTAGATACAGACAGCAAATGGATTTCTGCAAAAAAATAATACCTAAAAAATACTAATACATACAGATACTTAATATTTCTAATATATTAAATTCTAGTACCAATTTTTGTTACTAAACAAAATCCTCCAAAACGGCTCGACCGATTGTTATGAAATTTTCTTTGTATGTTCGGTAGGTCTAAGAGTATTTATTTTTTATGTATCCCTAATGGCAAAACATTGTTTGCCGGGTCAGCTAGTATTTTTATACATTTCTACCACTGTACAGTACAAAAAATAACAAAATCAAAGTTGGGTCAATGTGGGTATAAATGTAAAGAGATAAATGGAAACGCACGTAGTTTTAATTAATATCAGTTTCAGAGTGTAACGAAATGCATACTATATATAGTATATTTGGACGTTTTCAGACAAATAAACTATAGATGTGTTTAATTAAAACTACGAAATTATTGAATGCGTTTCCATTTACTGCTGTTTACATTTACCCACATTGACTATATTTACTGTTCCCACAAAAATTCCCGAAACTAAATCATATTACACAGAAAATGCGCACGGTTCGTTTGAACACTTTCAATTTGAAGGGGCTCAACTTATTTCAAGTATATTTTTGTTTTGATTTTATTTTTGACCAGAGAAAAAAGATGAACGGGAGTGGTGAAACAAACTAAAGACGTTTTCAATATAAAATATGCTAATCAGAATTCAGTAGCCAATAACACGCCCTCAATAATTTTGTTTTGGGTATTTGTTTTTAATTATACTTACTGAAAGTAGGACCATTTTATCCTAATAATATTATAAAGGCGAAAGTTTGTGTGTGTGTATGTTTGTTACTCCTTCACGGCTCAACTACTGAACCGATTTAGCTGAAATTTGGAACATAGGTAGCTTAAATTAAAATTAAAACATAGGCTACTTTTTATCCCGGAAAAATCCGTAGTTCCCGTGGGATACTCAAAATACCAAATTTTCTAGAGCAATCTATAGCTACATCTATAGATAGATTGTTCAAGCGAACTTGCTTGAAAGCATGTTTAAAGGTTGGAATAGGGAACGATAACGGGAAAATGACGTTTCCCTTAGGATTCATGAAAAAGCGAATTTGACGCGGGCGGGGCCACGGGCAAAAACTGAATCTATTATCACTATAAATGTGAAAATGGCCACTATGTAGGTTCTGAACATAGCACTGTACGCATTTAACAAGTGTGTTTTAGTTGAACAAGGGGATATGGGATAATAATGCTATAATGCTATAAATAATGCATAATGCTATAAATGTGAAAATGGGTTCTATGTAGAAAAAATGTATTATAGGTTCCGACATTACAACTGTTTCGCTATTAGCATTTTGTGTTTTAGTTGAGCAATGAGGTACAGGTTAATAATATTATAACTATGAAAACGGGTACCTATATGATATAGGTTCTGAACTAACATCTGTTTCGTTACGGACAGTTGAGCTATGGGATATGGTATAGTAATTAGTAATGCTATAAATGTGAATTATTTCACTCTTAAGCGGATACGTTGATTTTATTTTTGTCCTTCTCACTCTTATGAATACGTTGGTGGGTTAGGTTAGGTTAGTATGCAGCGTTGCGGAAGAATAAAACAGAAAAACGTTGTTTTACCTAATTACTTCAAAAACTAAGCCTAAGCACTAAGTTATTTAAATGTCGTTGTGAGCGTTTTTGGGAATTATTTTTTGCCGATAAATTAAAACAAAAATTACAATTATGTCCATCGTAGTTTTCGATGGAAAATTAGAAAAATGGAGATTTTGGAGCAATTTTTGGGGAACTTTTTGGCGAGAAATTTTTATCCAATCCTGTTTCTGAAGTTAGGTTAACACATATGCTGTTTTTTTCCCAGAAAATCCAGGACTCCCACGGGATTTGTAAAACCCCGAAATTCACGCGGGCGAAGCCGCGGGCAAAAGCTAGTTGAAAATAAAATTCAACACCTTAGCTGTTTTTTTTTTTGGATTATGAATTGTTTCGGCCTTATTCACACAAACTATAGCCTTTCGAGTTACGACAACCATAAGTTCCTATACAATGTTATTTTTTAGTCATATTTATAAGAAATCAACATAATAAGCTATTTATTTTAAGTCCTATTGAAAGCCTAGACTTTAGTGCTACTATATAAATTCCGAATACTACATAAATATATCTTCTAACGTCCTACAATAATTACTGTACGATGCTTTTGGCTTTTACAGTTAGTGTTCTGTGCTTTTACTGACAAATAATAATATACGAGTTTTTAATTCATTCTGTGAAGTATGTGAGATTATTAAGTAAAACGAATTTTAGAGAATATTCTAGAGAAGATTGTAAAACTACAACTTCATACTGGCGCACTTACTTATGGACCTAAAAATGTTAAATTTCAGTAGGACATTTATATTCATGTACTTACCTTACAGATACTCGTATGAATATAGGTATTATTTTTACTACTCAAATAACGGGTAAGGAATCTTATACGGCTGTTTCCATCGATATTTATTTACCAGATGATTATTATTTATCTACTGTGATTATCTGCAATATATGCTACTGCGCAGACCGCTTTCCGAACCGAAAAATAAAGATTTTCATTTTCAATAACATAACACATTTCTTACAGTTTTATAATGTTTTTAATGGAAATTATTGATAGCCTAATTAGATGCGGCAAGCGGACCGACGTGAACATGGTAAACTGGGCTAAGCCCTTAGTAGCCAAAGAGGGTCTAGCCTCTAGCCACAAAGCCCGCATTTAGTCGCAAAAACAGAGTTTAGAATGTTATATATCCTTAGGTAGGTATATTTAAATTAAATCCTACCTATACTTACCTACCTATTTTTTTTGGGTTCCGTACCCGAAGGGTAAAAAAGGAACCCTATTAGCGAGACTTCGCTGTCCGTCCGTCCGTCCGTCCGTCCGTCCGTCCGTCCGTCCGTCCGTCTGTCACCAGGCTGTATCTCTGGAACCGTGATAGCTACAGACTTGAAATTTTCACAGATGATGTAATTCTGTTGCCGCTATAACAACAAATACTGAAACATAGAATAAAATAAATATTTAAGGGGGCTCCCATAAAACAAACGTAATTTTTTTGCTTGTTTTTGCTAGATATTGATAACGGTAACAGATGGACGCTTCAAATTTTCACTGTCACCAGGCTGTATCTCTGGAACCGTGATAGCTACAGACTTGAAATTTTCACAGATGATGTAATTCTGTTGCCGCTATAACAACAAATACTAAAACATAGAATAAAATAAATATTTAAGGGGGCTCCCATAAAACAAACGTAATTTTTTTGCTTGTTTTTGCTAGATATTGATAACGGTAACAGGTGGACGCTTCAAATTTTCACACAATATTTAGTTATATACTAACTGTAGAAATAAAAAATTAAATTAAAATAAAATAAAAAATTAAGGGGGGCTCCCATACAATAAACGTCATTTTGAATGGAAGCAGGCGTTATTTTGCGGAAGTCCATTTGTTTTGCTATAATCCGCTACTTGAAAAGATTCTGTATGGTACAATATGCAGGAACACTACCCACATGAAACACCACACACAATTTTCTAACACTTCGACGCACGTTTCGTCCCGTCACCAGGACATCCTCAGGAGATGTTGACTTCACAATGCGAAATCGTAGAGTGAACTCGACGATTGTTAACAATAATTATTGTACAATAATTATTATTGCAAAATAAGTAATAATACTGATAATTCTGTTATTTAGGAGAAAGATGAAGTACAAAGTTAATGCGCATTGGAGGTAAACGTACATTTATCTGCAAAAAAACGTCCTGGTGATCCTTTAAAGAAATTAAATTTGTCCAAGAGGGGAAGGGCTTTAAAATCCCTCTCAATAGTGTCAGCGCAAAATATCTTGGGTTTGAAATGAACACTTTTCCGACATTATAATATACAATCTAGGAAAAAGATTGACTGGCTCGGGCTAAAAGGTAGGTATCCCTACATCAAATAGCTATCAGGACGTACCCCTACATCAGTTGTACCCTACCTGCAAAGAAGAGATTGTTGAAAATTCAACCCCAAATCTCCCCCAAATGAAATAATAAATAACTAGCAGTGCCCGCGGACTCCGTTCCGCGTTAAAAATATTTTTGTCCCGGCCCGTTTGTCCCGCATAAGGCCCGGTTTCCACAAAAGCGGAGTGGAGTGGAGCTGTGTTTGAATAACTAACCAGATTTCATCATTTCAACATCACCTCTCCCCTCAGTTTCGAGATGTTAAAATGACGAAATGTGATTGGTTACTCAAATACAGCTCCGCTCCGCTTCGCTTTGGTGGAAACCGGGCCTTATACGTGCTTACAGCCACGGAACACCTAATAGTATGCCACAGCTCACAGCGCTGGACGCGAGCGAGGCATTAGCAAAGATACTGCGGACTGCCGACAGCCTCCTATCGCCACGCAACGGCCGGGGCGGCGCGTTTTTATTTTGCTAATATCTTTGAAGATATTTGTTTAAAGTGTATAGCGTAAAAGGCACAAATATTCTACATTAAATTTCCGTTCTAAGAAACATATTTACAAAGATATAAATTAATACCATATGGGCTAAATAAGCGTTACAAAATTTATTTATTTTTAATCCACAATTTTAACAGTAAAAGCAGTTATTGTGAGTTACCCGTAAGAGATAGGCATATGCTCTCGCGGACTTTTTTACAGATTTTGATACGTTCTTTAATATTGTAGAACATTCTTTTGTTCTATCCTCAATGGTTTCCGCAGCGCACGCGATGAAAGCAATTTTTTTTTACGACTTGGATTACATCATTGAAGTTTAAGTAAAGATGCATAATTAATTTTGGAAATTTTTATAGCCTATGACACTCCACAATAACGTAGCTTTCTATTAGTGAAAGAATTTTGAAAATCGGTTCAGTAGATCCAGAGATTACCCCTTACAACGTCACAAACTCACAAACTCACAAACATCGTTACGCTACCTCTTTATAATATTAGTATAGATGGGTAACGTGAGTTTCCGCGGTTTCCGTTAATTTTTCTTCAAACGAAATAGAATGAATTTCCTGTTAATATTTTCTATACTCTTTCAAAATAATATCGTAATGGCCGCAACAGCATTCAGAGAGCGTAGTAGACCGCTATGCAATAGTAATGGAGATTTGTTCCCATTGTGGCATGCCTCGGGGTTTCTCGAAAGAATTTCAATCCTATTGGACATGTATTGGACCACTCGCTGCAAGCGGACATATTTATAAAATACTTGATAACATAATACCAAGAGATTTTAGAAAGATTTTAAAAAATTTCATACAAACATAGTATAAAATGTCAAAACAATACTGCAGCATTACTGCTATAAGAGATGGTGGCAGGGCCCCTGGTTACTCCTTTTTATAAAACTTATTAGATTTAACAAAAATGAACTGACAAAAAATAAACCGTAAAACCTGCTATTAACAATATCTACAAAACGTTATGTAAAAATTGAGTTTATCTCCGTCGATTCAGACCCATCCTCATTCGGTCAATTTTTCACGTTCACATAAACTCGTAATATCATTAATCATTGCCCGCCTGCCCCGGCATACGCTGCCAAAGTATTCACATTAAACTTGATTATAGAGTCATGAGGGAGCGCAAATGGAACGCCATTCCAATATGGCGCCATTCCAAGATTTGACTTGGCCAGTTTTCATTACATCAGTCATTTTATAAAGTTATACAACATTTTAATTGAGATAAAAACTCGCCAAGTCAAATCTAACCTATTTTAAGAGCTCACATTTTTGAATAACAGCAATTGTTATAGGTATCCAATAAAGCAAAGAAATAGAGTTTAATAACTGTTCATATTGTTTTTTTTTTTCCTATAAATACAAATTTCGATTTTACATAGAACTTGGCACTCATTTTGATCTCCATTCTTTTTGCGGCTCTCGAACTTGGCTCTCCTTTTTTACATTTATGTTTTTGGTGGGATATCATTACTTTTTGTAAAGAAAGCTAGGCAGGTATTGAGTTTAAAGCTTTTTCTTGCGTTTCCGCTGCGTGGTTTTCTTTTTTATACTATTTTCTACACTGTCTTGAATGTTAGAGATAATAGTGATAATAAATAAAATAGAAAAATAAAGTACCTAATGTTGCAATGTCCAAATTAAAGAATCAACTGTTAGACGGAACGAAGTTCGCCGGGTCAGCTAGTACAACATAAGTTTGCTGCTGTCAAATGATGTCAGTCTATACTTTTACGTTTTCTTACTGGAACTAGAAATGAGTGGCTGAGACAACGCTAAACGCGTGACAGTTGACAGCGGCAAACTTATAGCGAACGAGTTGTATAAAGTATTTATTTATTCATTCAAATCTCATATATATATGTACTTCACTTTTATACTATTATTGGTTAAGGCACGAAGAACCTGGTTTTTTGGCGCGTATTATAAGTTTTTTGTATGAGGACACCGCTTATTTTTTATTTTTTTGACTTTTTTATTTTTTGATTTTTTCCTACGTTTACACACAATTAACGAGCTGGATTCCAAATTTCATCTTTCTAGGTCATCTGGAAGTAGGTTAGATTTAGATACTGATTACGCACCGCGCCTGTGCCAATGAATCAGCGGGCAACTGCCGGGCCCATCAGAGCAGGCCAGCGGATTCCCACAGGCAGCGGCGGTGGCGGGTCGAAAAGGGCCCGCCAAAAAATTTATTAGGCGATTTGCACTGGGTTTAATCCCGCGGCACAGAGTGACTTACTACTAGGTACTTACCGGCGCATGGAGACAGCCAGCACGTGGAATCCGGGGAGTGTGTTCGTGTAGGATGAATGTAGTGTGTGGTGTCTGCGGTGTTAAATGCAAATAGGAACACACTCTCCCTTTCTTGAGGGATCTTTCGCGGCGGCGGTACGAAATCGCGGGTAGCGAAGTGAGTCCGCGGCGGCGAGGTGTCCAGGTGGCACGTGAGCACAAAAAACAGTGTTCCTGATAGTAAAATGGGCCGCAGCGTTAGAAGGACGCGGCGGCCAACACGGCAAACTAAGGAACTCAATAAATCGGGGCTCGTAAACTAAACGACACGGGCGTGGCCGGCAAATTTCACGCGGGCAACGCGGATTTTTTCAGTCGGCTTGTAGAAACGGACTCGGAGTGGCGGCGTGGCCGGCAAACAACACGCGGGCGAAGCGGAACAAAATGGTACGCGATAAATAGCTCCTCACAAATAATAAGACAGCGCGATGCGGCGTGGCGGGCGACTTTACGCGGGCGAACGCGGCACACACACCGACCCACTCCGTCGGGATTTTGCACCGGACTGGGCGAGCGAACGCCGCCGGGGCGCGCGCGGGCGCTGGGCGCAAACCGCTCGCGGGAGAGGGGCGTGCAGGCCGTCGACGCGATAGGCCTAGCATAAACCGGAATGCTAGCGTAAAGCGCAAACACCCCCGCCAGTGGACCCAAGGATTTGGGGTCCACTAACCAATGGGCAAGCGGGATAAGGAAGAGACGGCTCGCTGCAAAACCGAATCTCCGACCATTACCTCGGCAACTCTGGGAACCCCATCGGATCCATATATCAATTTAAGAATGCGTCCACGACGCCAGCACAAAGGCAACAAATTAGACTCCTTAACTAGGACAAGATCACCAACCTTAGGTGGGTCGGTCCTGTCGGACCACTTAACGCGCTGCTGCAAGAGATGCAAATATTCTAAATACCAACGATGCCAGAAATTTTGGGTCATCTGCTGTAGCAATTCGAAACGAGACAACCGTGAGACCTTCACGTCCCTGAAGGGGTACTCGGGCAGGGCGTTAAGGGGTTCACCGATTAAGAAATGACCGGGGGTTAAAACTTCCAGGTCATTGGGATCGGACGATAAGGGGCAGAGTGGCTGAGAATTGAGGACAGCCTCAATCTTACAAAAAACGGTAGCGAGCTCTTCAAAAGTCAAAATAGTTTCACCTATCACGCGTCGGAGATGCGTCTTTGAGACCTTGACGACGGCTTCAAAGATCCCGCCCCAGTGGGGACAAGCTGGCGGGTCAAAGGTCCAAGTTATCCCCATCTTGGACATTGCCGTGCCGAGGCCTATCTTATTTTCATTCAAAAACTGGACGACTTCCTTCAAATGTCTATCGGCACCCTTATAGTTGGTCCCACAATCCGATCGGATCAGGTGCGGATAACCTCGGCGTGAAACGAAGCGGCCTAGCGTGGCTACAAAGGCTTCGGTGCTGAGGGCACTCACCAGTTCTAAGTGTACGGCCTTGGTAGCCAGGCAAACAAAAACGCAAAGGTAGGCCTTGAGGGAACGAGCATTGCGGAGGCTGGAGCTCTTGACGAAGAACGGCCCCGCAAAATCCGTCCCGACCGCCGAAAAAGGGCGCGAGGCCACGACACGGTCGGTGGGGAGGTCCCCCATAATGGGCTGCATGGTGCTGGCCTTCAGGCGGTAGCACGGAATGCACTTAAAAATGACGCTTCGGATGGAGCGTCGTCCCGATAAAATCCAAAATTCGCGCTGCAATATGGCCGAAAGGGCGTTGCAGCCAGCGTGGGCATTTTTGACGTGGTAATGCGTCACCAACAATTTTACAAAAGCGCTATTGTTCGGAAGCAACAAGGGATGACGTGCCCCATAGGGTAAATCAGAATTCCGGAGGCGTCCACCGACGCGTATCAATCCGGCGTCATCCAGGAAGAGGTTTAAGCGGGCGAGCGAGCCCTTCAAAGGTAAACCTCGCTTCAGTGTCTCAATAGCGGACTCAAAATGCTCCAGTTGAACCAAACGTATCCAAAAGGTCCGGGCCTCCTGTCTCTCCAGGGGCGACAAGACCGGGTTCGACATTTTGTCGCGTGGGTTCCGAGCGTTGTGGGTGAAGCGCTGAATCCAAGCCGTCACCCCAATCAATTTATCAAGGGAACTGTAGCGTTCCTGAAGATAGCTCAGCGAATTGGCTGGCTTATCTTCAACAACTCCGACTCGCAAGCCAGGTAACACATCGGGCTCGGAGAACCTACTCTGAGGCCAGGCGGACTCATTCCGAGTCAGCCAGTCAGGGCCCCACCAAAGAGAGTGGTTGACAAGGTCGGAAGCTTCACATCCGCGGGAAGCACAATCTGCAGGGTTCAGGTCCCCTGGCACATGTCTCCAGGTCAACGGGGTTTCCGAATTCTGGATTTGGGAAACCCGGTTGGCAACAAAGACTTCCAAGTTGTGGGGAGCGGCTCGCAACCAACAAAGGACAATTTCGCTGTCCGACCAGGCGTACACGTCCGTCAGGTCAACAATCGATAGGAGGGACGTACGCACATGGTTGAGAAGGCGCACCAAAAGAGCGGCTCCAGACAACTCCAATTTGGGTATCGTCAAGCGTGACCGAATTGGGGCCACCTTACTTTTCGCCAAGACAAGGTGGGTTGCGACCTCGCCGGTGTCACTGACAGTCCGCAAATAGACCACGGCTGCGTACCCCTTTTCGGACGCATCACAAAGCCGTGGAGACTGGCGTGGCACCTTCCGGGCGGTAGGAAGCAACGAGGCATCAAGGGAGAGCCACTCCTGTAGCCTGAGACCCTAACCTCCCTGAGGCAGTCGACAAAAGTATGGTCTGGCATACTGACTGCTGTAGATCCAAAGTCTCAGGGGAGGTGGCTAGGTGGCAGCTAGGGTGGCGGACACCTAGCGCGACGTGCCTTCACCAGCGGGAGCCCACTGACGGGGGTACTCCGGCTGGGGCGCTGCTAGAGAGGGGGAGGGTACCCAACGTGGGGACCATCCGGCATAACCAACCCGGGGTCGCACCATGCGGCTAGCATCCGGGGCGTGGTAGGGAGCGCCTCGACCTAGCACGGGTGGATGGCGCTCCAGTTGCGTCCACACATGGAGGGGAGGCAAAAACCTAGACGGTTCGACGCTCATTTGAGCGGCCGTCAGACCCCCGTCATAAAAATGCGAGGGGGGTGTGACCCTCCCCTGGGGGGTGTGACCCCCCCTGGGGGGTGAAGCCCCACCGCCCCTAGGGCGCTGGTAATCAGCAGGGGACCGTTCACCCATTTGGGGCCGCACCATGCGGCTAACGTCCGGCACCCGGTAGGGATCGCCTCGACCTATGGTGGGAGGATGGCGCTCCAGTCGCGGCCACTCGTGTAGTGGCGGCGAGAACCGACGCGGGACGACGCCCAATGGGGCGGACGCGATATCCCCGTCGTGATGACGCGAGGGGTATGTGACCATGCCGCGGGGGGGTGAAACCCTCCTCCGGGGGGCGGAACCCCTACCTCCACTAGGAGGTTGGTGGTCCACCGGAGAACGCCTAACGGGGCTGGCCGGGTGGCCAGGACTAGCGCCCCCGCCCATGGGGGGGTGCGCGATCGAGCGCCCCCGCCCATGGGGGGGTGCGCGACCCAACGTCCCGGCGACCGGAACCACTCCGGTTAGCGCACAAAAGGGCCGAATGGGCACCGCCGCAATGTGGGCAGGGCCGCTGGCGCGGGCAGTCTCTTACGAGATGCTGGCCCAGGCACGAGAAGCACCACTGGCGTGTCGACACGTATTCTCTCCGGGCCGCAACCGGTTTGGCCAGGAAGTGCGGACACGAGGAGACCTGGTGGCCGGGGTGCCGACAATAGGCACAGGGGGGGAGCTTCGTTGCCACGGCCCCGCTGTACTGAGACACCCGGCGACCTTCTCTGGCGTCGGCTCCACGGCCTCGCCGGTTGGGGCCGGTCCCCGCCGAAGGGCCAGTCCTTGCCCCACCCCCTCGGACATGCTCGGACCTCCCAGGGGCCACTCGAGGGCCGGTAACTCCAGAGTTATCGGCCTGGAGGCACTCCTGCTCCAAAAACTTCAGGAGGTCGGAGAAAGGGGGCAGGTAGGTTGCACCGTCCCCTCCGAAGCGCTGCTCGAAGCGGAGCTTAAGCTCCGACGGCAGGCGGGAGAGCACTATGTGCAACAACAAGAAGGACCACTGGTCGACGGGGAGATCCAATCGACGGAGAGCATTGGTGGCCACAATGCAAGGGTTTAGCAAGGCCTCTCTGAGGCCGGCCACCCCGGTGACGGCGGGCAAGGCGAGTAGCTGGGCTACATGTGCGTCGGCCAACCGGCGCACATTTTCATAGCGCCTGGCCAGCAATTCCCGAGCCGTGTGGTAGCTCTCCTCCGAGAGGTCGAGGTGTCGCACCACGTCCAGGGCCTCGCCCTGTAGCGAGGACAGTAAGTATGTCAGCTTCTGGGTGGGGGACAGGTCCTTCCTGGCGTGGACCAGACTGTCGAATAACGCCAGGAAGCCCATCCACTCTTGAAGCTGCCCACCGAATTTGGGCAGCTCGATCGTGGGCAGTTTCCCGAGTAATGCCGGCTGTGTGGGCGGTCGGCTGGGGAGTCTCTAAAAGCGCCACTTCGACGCCTTTCATCAGCGGCGGTCCGGATCCCATGGGCGGCCTCCACCACCGAGTCCATCAGTTCGAAGAACTGGTCGTAATCGGCCTGAGCCGTCCTCAGTACCTCCTGTTCGGGACCGAGGGTGAGCAGGTCTTGAAAGGCCTGCTCCACGGAGGCCTGCCGAGTCCGCACCTGGTCCGCTCGGTGTAATAGGGCGGCGGATCTATCTTCGCGGCCTATCAAACCCGCGGCGGACGTCGCCCAGCGAAGCTCAGACTGTATCTGTACAGCTAGCTTTTTAATGTTCGCGGACATTCTAACAAATTAAATGTAAACAAAATGCAAAAATAAAGTAATAATAAATTGAAAAGGCGGCCGGCAAGTCGGCGGGCGGCGCGAGTGCAAACAATAATAAATTGAAAAGGCGGCCGGCAAGTCGGCGGGCGGCGCGAGTGCAAGCAATAATAAAATTAAAGTAATAGTAAACAAGTCGTATCGCGGTCGCGGTCGTATCGTAGTCGCAATGAACAAAGCGGCGCGACCGTAGTAGATACGCGTGTTAAATTACGGCGAGCGGGCGGTACCGGCACGCAAGCAAAACTTAAAATAAAAATTAAACTTATAATTATAATAAGCGGAACGCGGCCGAAACGCGGCGTTAACGCAGCGGAACTGGCGGCGATTGCGGAATTTCCGCTAACAGCGCGGCGAACGACGCGGCGCGTGGCGGAAAGCGGGATTTATGCCAGCGGCGCAGAAAATAAACGGCGCGGCGGGCAAAACCAGCGCAAAACGCAAAGCGAGGTGTAGACAAACCACGCTCTGCTACCAAAACTGTTTACGCACCGCGCCTGTGCACGATGAATCGGCGGGCAACTGCCGGGCCCATCAGAGCAGGCCAGCGGACTCCCACAGGCAGCGGCGGTGGCGGGTCGAAAAGGGCCCGCCAAAAAAGAATATTAGGCGTTTTGCACTGGGTTTAATCCCGCGGCACAGAGTGACTTACTACTAGGTACTTACCGGCGCATGGAGACAGCCAGCACGTGGAATCCGGGGAGTGTGTTCGTGTAGGATGAATGTAGTGTGTGGTGTCTGCGGTGTTAAATGCAAATAGGAACACACTCTCCCTTTCTTGAGGGATCTTTCGCGGCGGCGGTACGAAATCGCGGGTAGCGAAGTGAGTCCGCGGCGGCGAGGTGTCCAGGTGGCACGTGAGCACAAAAAACAGTGTTCCTGATAGTAAAATGGGCCGCAGCGTTAGAAGGACGCGGCGGCCAACACGGCAAACTAAGGAACTCAATAAATCGGGGCTCGTAAACTAAACGACACGGGCGTGGCCGGCAAATTTCACGCGGGCAACGCGGATTTTTTCAGTCGGCTTGTAGAAACGGACTCGGAGTGGCGGCGTGGCCGGCAAACAACACGCGGGCGAAGCGGAACAAAATGGTACGCGATAAATAGCTCCTCACAAATAATAAGACAGCGCGATGCGGCGTGGCGGGCGACTTTACGCGGGCGAACGCGGCACACACACCGACCCACTCCGTCGGGATTTTGCACCGGACTGGGCGAGCGAACGCCGCCGGGGCGCGCGCGGGCGCTGGGCGCAAACCGCTCGCGGGAGAGGGGCGTGCAGGCCGTCGACGCGATAGGCCTAGCATAAACCGGAATGCTAGCGTAAAGCGCAAACAGATACTATATGTCAGTTTGTATGGGGACACCCCTTATTTTTTGACTTTTTTTTATCTTCTGATTTTTTTCCTATGTTTACACACAATTACCAAGCTGGATTTCAAATTTCATCTTTCTAGGTCATCTGCAAGTATGTTAGATTTAGGTACTATATGTCAGTTTGTATGGGGACACCCCTTATTTTTTGCCTTTTCTTTATTTTTTGACTTTTCTTTATTTTTTGACTTTTCTTTATTTTTTGATTTTTTCCTACGCTTACACACAGTTACCGAGCTGGATTCCAAATTTTATCCTTCTAGGTCATCTGGAAGTAGGTTAGATTTAGGTACTATATTTCAGTTTGTATGGGAACACCCCTTATTTTTTGACTTTTCTTTATTTTTTGATTTTTTCCTACGCTTACACACAGTTACAGTGCTGGATTTCAAATTTCATCTTTCTAGGTCATCTGGAAGTAGGTTAGGTTTAGGTACTATATGACAGTTTGTATGGGGACACCTATTATTTTTTGACTTTTCTTTATTTTTTGATTTTTTCCTAGGCTTACACACAATTACCGAGCTGGATTCCAAATTTCATCCTTCTAGGTCATCTGGAAGTAGGTTAGGTTTTTGTACTTTATGTTAGTTTGTATGGGGAAACCCCTTATTTTTTGACTTTTTTTTATTTTCTGATTTTTTCCTACGCTTACACACAATTACCAAGCTGGATTTCAAATTTCATCTTTCTAGGTCATCTGGAAGTATAGGTTAGATTTAGGTACCATATTTCAGTTTGTATGGGAACACCCCTTATTTTTTGACTTTTCTTTATTTTTTGATTTTTTCCTACGCTTACACACAGTTACCGAGCTGGATTCCAAATTTCATCCTTCCAGGTCATCTGGAAGTAGGTTAGGTTTTTGTACTATATGTTAGTTTGTATGGGGACACCCCTTATTTTTTGACTTTTTTTATTTTCTGATTTTTTCCTACGCTTACACACACTTACCAAGCTGGATTTCAAATTTCATCTTTCTAGGTCATCTGGAAGTATAGGTTAGATTTAGGTACTATATGTCAGTTTGTATGGGAACACCCCTTATTTTTTGACTTTTCTTTATTTTTTTATTTTTTCCTACGCTTACACACAGTTACCGAGCTGGATTCCAAATTTCATCCTTCTAGGTCATCTGGAAGTAGGTTAGGTTTTTGTACTATATGTCAGTCAGTATGAATTTTTACGACTTTTTGACCTTCATATCTTTATAACCGGTTGAGCTAGCTTCATGAAAATTGGGCTTCTATATGATCTTATGGATATAATTAAACACACGTAGTTTTATGTGTTTACGTTAAATAGGTTTTGAGTTATAGAAGGGTCAAAAGTGGCACCAAGTGGTTCGTGTAAACTTACTCTTGGCGCTAGCTAGCCAGTTCCTTTGCTTGAACTTGGCTTGACACGCTGCCGCGTGTCTTGATATAGGCACCCTGTCACCGGCAGATAAGAAAGGCGCTGTACTAAAGAGCTTCGATGTATGGAGGAAATTAAAATGCCAACTGTTTACGTAACTATTATGAAGAGCAATGTACCTACATTATACCTACATGCAATTCATAGTTTGAAATCCTTAGTATGATCAGTCCATGGTAAAGCAAAACTTAGCTTTAGATTTAGTTTAGTGTTTTTGATTTTTGGTTACATGTATTTTTCAGTTTTAATAATTGATTGTTTAATAGTCGCACTGTGAAACAAGAGCACCGAGACCTTTGTTATTTTATTTCCTAAACGCATAGACTTATAACCTAAACCTGACATTTTCTGTGTAGGTATTTACTGGTAGACCATACCAAATACCTACAGGTAAAACTATCCCCAAATAACGATTTATACATATTTTTAAATAACGATGATAAGTTTGTATAACGATTGCTTTCAGAAATAAAAGGTAAGTAGCAAGTTCGTATGAAATCCTATTCATACCCTGGCCTATATATATATAATTATTAGGGTTCCATACCAATTTGGTATAAATGGAACCCTTATGGTGAGACTTTCTCCGTCCGTCCGTCCGTCACACTCGATTATTTCAGTAACTATTCAAGCTATCGACTTGAAATTTGGAATAGTTGTAGGTAATTGCCGCGCGACGTTATTGCAATCATAAAAAATTGAAAATCTTTTTTTATTTTTATTTAAAAAGGGGGGAAAACCGGGTCGTCAAAATTTCAAAATGAGATAGCAATATTGAGTAGGGTATCATATGAAACGGCGTTACTTGTGTATTCTAAAACCAATTTTTATTTATTTTTATGCCTGATAGTTTTTGATTTATTGGGCAAACTGTCAAAAAAATACCGTTCCCCCCCCCTTATCTCCGAACTTTACCAATCGAAAAATCTGAAATAATTATGATCAATAGAAATAAACGTATATTTTACAGGAAAAATAAAATCAACTCTCTAACTATTATACTTTTTTTGATAATAAGTAACAATAAACCGGCAAAAACAAAGTTATGTTTGCGGTTTGCCAACAAAAGTACCTAGATGTAAATTATACTCGTAAATTCATGAACCAAAGTGATTCTTTTAATGTTTAACTTCTTTTATGGTATGGAACCCTCGGTCAGCAAGTCCGACTCGCACTTGGCCGGTTTTTTATTTTTTTTAGGACATTACACACATCTAAAATAGGCAGGCGTAACGCTTTATTTCCGCTGCACTTATACTTTGTAATATTTATTTAAATTAAAAACAAGTTTTAAAACACAGTGTACGTAGTCGGTTGTAGTACGGTAGGTATTAAATGCATTATTATTCCGAAGACTCCTCGTCCCTACTAATGTTCCGTATTCGGAGCGCCTAAAGCACCAACCAACCTATTTCATTACTCGAAGTGCTCTCATTATCAAGCGTCGAGAAAATAATTATCGTGGAAATTAAAATCTTAACATTCCGGGGCATAACCACAACACCCTTTTAATTAAAGCTTCTGTTACACACGCCAAAATATTAACTCTTAGTCGTTAAGTATACGAACGATCACACCTAAGATCTCTTAGATCTCCAGTTCACCGATCTGTCTATTCTCATACATTTTAGGGTTCCATATCCAAAGGAAAATACGGGGCACGTTAGTAATATTATATATTCGTTGCTATTAGTAACTCCGCTGTATATCTGTCTGTCCGCTGTCTGCTACCAAGTTGTATCTGAGATACAGTATCTCATGAACTATGGTAGTAATAGGGAAGTGATTCAATCCATCGGCAAACTTATGCTACGCGGCTTACGTAGGTCATCAAAAAAGTACTCTCAAACTCCAGTCCCGAATTGGAGATAACACGCATTTTGTAATTTTGTCTATATTACTTAGTCGACTATTTAAGTAAGTATTTAGCAATTTTTTATTCTCAGACCGATCGTATTTATTGACTTCTCTAATATATAAAATTCTCGTGCCCATTTTTGTTACCGAACTCCTCCGAAACGGCTCAACCGCTTGTTATATTTGTGTCGCTGTATGTTCGGTAGGTGTGCTTCCTATAGTTTACATCCATGTAGTTTCCGTGGCGTCACCTGAATTACGGTTCCGGCTGAAAATCAGCGCTGTATGTTTTTGTGCTTGCACTGGATATACAGTATTATGCTGAGCCTGGACCATTTTTCGGGTTGTGCCATGCGTGATAGGTGTATAAACTGTGTGCTTGTTATGTGTGGCACAATTTGGAAATAAATGTTTTTTCTTTCTTTTCTTTCTTTCTTTCGAGAGTAGGTCGTAAGCTACTTATCTCCCTAATGGCAAAACAACGTTTGCTGGGTTAGCTAGTTTATTAATTATTATTCATCACAATTTACTTTTTTTTTGTTATAGTGCTCCATCGCTCCATTCGAAATATTGGCCTTTGAAGTTGGTGAAACCGTAGTTTCCCAATAGATAGCTCCGCAGTCTGCCTATGACTGGAAAACAATTTGTGTCGAAATTATCGTGTCAGCGATATTCGCTTCCATAGCTCAATGGGTAGAGCGGCCACTCGCGACAGGTGGTGGTTGCGGGTTCGAATTTCGTTGGCAGCGATACTTTTGATACATTTATAATTATTCATCACGTTCATTCAGCTGCAATGTGCGCTGAGCTTGCCGAGGGTGGCCCGCCGCGCTTCCGGGAGAATGGTGTGGACTGGCGCCGATTCCAAGCAGCGATAAACGCACGTATGGGACTTCTGGACGATCGTAGAGGTGCATCTGCGCTTGCACAGGACTTTACGAATGTGGTAGTGCAATCCGCGCACGAATGTCTGGGTCTGCGTAAGTGGAACCGAGATAGAGGCTACGAGTGGTGGAACCCGAGGCTAGATGCTATGCGTAGGGGGGTCAACAGACTTCGCTGGGCATGGCAGAGCACCAGGAGGGCGAAAGGACCCAGGGAAGAAAGGGCAAGAGAAGCATTTCATGCAGAGCGCCGTAAGTACCGTAAGCTTATGGTGGAGACGCAGAACAATTTTCACCTCCGAGCGGCTGAGTCGGGCAATGAGGATCCCTACGGCATTGCTTATAGGGTTGCTTGCGGGAGGTATCGACCACCTGCTAACGTCATCAACGGCATTAAGTACGCAGATAGTCACTCGGAGAGTGTAGGTGAGGCCATCAATAACTTGCTGCAGGCGCTCTGTCCGGACGATGACTTATCCAGGGACTCGTCCTATCACAGGGAAGTCCGGATCGCAGCCTCCATTATGCCGGCAGGTTGTGATGCGTCTCCACCAAGCCGGGATGGTCTGCAGGCTATAATTAGGTCTCTGCCTAACACAGCCCCTGGAATCGACGGCATCACCGCTCGCATTGCAAAGCGAGTGTGGGTCATCGCTGCTGCAGAGTTTCACTGGGTCATCACGAAATGCGTCACGGAGGGGATTTTCCCCGACGTCTGGAAGAGTGGTAGACTCATCGTGCTGCCAAAAGGCAATGATAAACCGTTGTCTGACCCGAAAGCTTATCGTCCAATTACGCTCCTACCTGTATTTGGCAAAATATTAGAACGCGTAATATTATTATGTGCGCCCCAGATCTCAAGAGGGATCTCTTCCTGTCAGCACGGATTCACTTCGGGTAGATCAACCGTAACGGCGTTGAACGAGATTCTGAGCACAGTCAAAACTACTGAAGCGAAGTATGTACAGGCAATATTCTTGGATATCTCCGGTGCCTTCGACAACGCCTGGTGGCCGATGATCCTATTGAAGGCCAAACGGGGTGGTTGTCCGCCTAACATTTATCGAATGCTCGTGGACTACTTCTCTCGACGGCGCGTTGGTATGTTCGTCGGCGGCCAAGTGCAGTGGAAGGTGTCGACCATGGGGTGTCCGCAGGGTTCTGTGCTCGGCCCCACTTTGTGGAACGTCCTGCTCGACGACTTGCTTCAGTTGCCGCTCCCAGGGGGGGTCAGGGTTGTAGCATACGCGGATGACGTCACGGTCCTGGTCGAGGGAGAGTCCCGACGGGCGATTGAGTTAGCGGCTGCTACCTCAATTAGCCTATTTGAAGACTGGGCCCAGAGGAACCGACTCACCTTTGCCCCTGCAAAGTCGCAAATGATGACGTTCAGAGGCACCGCCAGACGGCGACTCCAGCGTGGTCCAGTCGTCAAACTCGGGAGTACGTCGATCAGGACTGTGCGCCAGGTCGTCGTACTGGGCGTCACAATCGATGCAAGTCTGTCCTTCGCCGAGCATGCGAAATCGATCGGGGAAAGAGCCGCCAAATGCTTTGGGAGGATGTCGCGTGCGTCGACCTCCACCTGGGGCATCCGATATCCGGCTTTGCGTATCTTATACTACGGCACTTTTGTAGCGACGGTCACGTATGCCGCGGCGTGCTGGGCCGAGAGGGCGACGCTCTACGTCGTACGGACTGGTCTGATTAGAACGCAGAGGCCTGCCTTGGTCCTTCTGACCAAGGCGTATAGATCAAATAGTGCTGCCTCTCTCGCCGTGCTGGCGGGAGTGTTGCCGGCCGACCTAGAAGTAATCCGTGCTGCCAGGATTGATGCGGCGCGTAAGACCGCGGCCAAAGGAGAGTTGAGCAGACGCAAGCGGGAAATCGGGGCAGACATCGTCGCGGAATGGCAATCGAGATGGGCCAGCGAAACGAAGGGCGGTGAGCTTCGTCGATTCTTTCCAGACGTGGCCGGGCGACTCGAGGCGACTTGGGTCGTCCCGGATTATCAGACCTCGCAGATGCTGACGGGGCACGGTCGCTTTCGGAAGCGCCTGCATGACATGTGTCTGGTCGAGACTGGCGAGTGCTTCTGCGGACTGGCGGAGGAGAACCTCCACCATGTCTTGTGGGAGTGCCCCTTATACGAGGACCTCCGGTGCGTACTGGACGGGATCGTATGCGAAGTTTCTGGCCCAGTTTATTATCAGGATCTCGTGGGTTCGGCGGCCAACTTCGGAAAGCTACGGGAGTTCGCGCACGCATGGCATAAGAGGCGGAGCGGCTTGGAGTGACACAGAGACTTATTTGCTACGGACAGCGACGGCGCGAGGCGAGTCCGTCTTTTTGTATCGTCCTGCCCCAGAATGGGGAGAGTGAGCACATAGGGACAAGGAGCGAGAGGAAACAACTTGTAGGGAGTCAAGAAGGCGCCCCGGGAACACGCCAAGAGCAAGTACCGAACGGGCGCCCTCCCGCGATTCGGCCCCCATAACCGCGAGGTTGATTGGGCCATGGGTGGTGGAGGGTTGTCCCTATTCATCACGTTGTCGCTAGTGTGATCTTGTCGTTACATTTAAGACAACATAAGCCACACAGGTGTTAGGAGCACTGTTTATCAGATCGGGCGCCCTCATTATCGCGCGCTGGCGTAGTAGGTAATGATCTTGAATATTAAAATGGTTAGGGCCCGGGAGCAGCCGCAGAGCCCTTTTAATTAAAACCCTCAGTGACACCGAGCTAACGTTGTCGTTCCGACGGTGGTATAGACCGTATGAGGTAACTTATGAAGGCACCAAGAAAATATATCGTATGAAGTTATACCTAAGTGGCCCATCTAAATAAATACTAAGTATACATAATTACAGTACAGGCATGGAATGCCATAATAGGTACAATAGGTACATTTGTTTAGAATGATTTAGTTACATTTAAGGTTTATTAACTCTTCTTGCAACTGTACATTCAAACGATTTATTTCATATAGGCCTAACTTACAGTCACTTATGTAATATGTATTCCAATGTGGCCAACGTACCTACCTGTTAAAAGTAATATTAATTTTTATTCTATACCTATCTAATATAAAATAAAAAACTACAATTTCGTAGTTTTTTTACGGAAAAGAATGATGAAAAGAGCAAAATTAACGCTCGCCTGATGTTAAGTGATACCTACGCTTGCCCAATTGTAAATGTCAGAACCAAATTGCATTGTTGCACACACTGATGCAAATTGCATGCAATGCATTTCAGAGTTTTGGTATCGCAATGACATACAACGCTTTGCACTGATACATATCATCCTGGGACATCAATTCCGAAACACAAAAATAAATAAAAAATAAAAAAATACAGCAAATGGAAGATAAATAAGAAAAACAACACTAACCAATGGGGTCTTACACTACTTTTGAATTTGATAAAAAATATTACTTTATTATAAACTAGGATAAAAATAATAACGTGCAGTGAAAGAAATATTAAAATCCAACGAAGATTTACAAAGTTACCTACAGGCGTTTAAACTTTTGTTTACGCACCGCGCCTGTGCACGATGAATCGGCGGGCAACTGCCGGGCCCATCAGAGCAGGCCAGCGGACTCCCACAGGCAGCGGCGGTGGCGGGTCGAAAAGGGCCCGCCAAAAAAGAATATTAGGCGTTTTGCACTGGGTTTAATCCCGCGGCACAGAGTGACTTACTACTAGGTACTTACCGGCGCATGGAGACAGCCAGCACGTGGAATCCGGGGAGTGTGTTCGTGTAGGATGAAATGTGGTGTGTGGTGCCTGCTGTGTTAAATGCAAATAGGAACACACTCTCCCTTTCTTGAGGGATCTTTCGCGGCGGCGGTACGAAATCGCGGGTAGCGAAGTGAGTCCGCGGCGGCGAGGTGTCCCGGTGGCACGTGAGCACAAAAAACAGTGTTCCTGATAGTAAAATGGGCCGCAGCGTTAGAAGGACGCGGCGGCCAACACGGCAAACTAAGGAACTCAATCAATCGGGGCTCGTAAACTAAACGACACGGGCGTGGCCGGCAAATTTCACGCGGGCAACGCGGATTTTTTCAGTCGGCTTGTAGAAACGGACTCGGAGTGGCGGCGTGGCCGGCAAACAACACGCGGGCGACGCGGAACAAAATGGTACGCGATAAATAGCTCCTCACAAATAATAAGACAGCGCGATGCGGCGTGGCGGGCGACTTTACGCGGGCGAACGCGGCACACACACCGACCGACTCCGTCGGGAATTTGCACCGGACTGGGCGAGCGAACGCCGCCGGGGCGCGCGCGCGCTGGTCGCAAACCGCTCGCGGGAGAGGGGCGTGCAGGCCGTCGACGCGATAGGCCTAGCATAAACCGAAGTGCTAGCGTAAAGCGCAAACACCCCCGCCAGTGGACCCAAGGATTTGGGGTCCACTAACCAATGGGCAAGCGGGATAAGGAAGAGACGGCTCGCTGCAAAACCGAATCTCCGACCATTACCTCGGCAACTCTGGGAACCCCATCGGATCCATATATCAATTTAAGAATGCGTCCACGACGCCAGCACAAAGGCAACAAATTAGACTCCTTAACTAGGACAAGATCACCAACCTTAGGTGGGTCGGTCTTGTCTGACCACTTAACGCGCTGCTGCAAGAGATGCAAATATTCTAAATACCAACGATGCCAGAAATTTTGGGTCATCTGCTGTAGCAATTCGAAACGAGACAACCGTGAGACCTTCACGTCCCTGAAGGGGTACTCGGGCAGGGCGTTAAGGGGTTCACCAATTAGGAAATGACCGGGGGTTAAAACTTCCAGGTCATTGGGATCGGACGATAAGGGGCAGAGTGGCCGAGAATTGAGGACAGCCTCAATCTTACAAAAAACGGTAGCGAGCTCTTCAAATGTCAAAATGGTTTCACCTATCACGCGTCGGAGATGCGTCTTTGAGACCTTGACGACGGCTTCAAAGATCCCGCCCCAGTGGGGACAAGCTGGCGGGTCAAAGGTCCAAGTTATCCCCATCTTGGACATTGCCGTGCCGAGGCCTATCTTATTTTCATTCAAAAATTGGACGACTTCCTTCAAATGTCTATCGGCACCCTTATAGTTGGTCCCACAATCCGATCGGATCAGGTGCGGATAACCTCGGCGTGAAACGAAGCGGCCTAGCGTGGCTACAAAGGCTTCGGTGCTGAGGGCACTCACCAGTTCTAAGTGTACGGCCTTGGTAGCCAGGCAAACAAAAACGCAAAGGTAGGCCTTGAGGGAACGAGCATTGCGGAGGCTGGAGCTCTTGACGAAGAACGGCCCCGCAAAATCCGTCCCGACCGCCGAAAAAGGGCGCGAGGCCACGACACGGTCGGTGGGGAGGTCCCCCATAATGGGCTGCATGGTGCTGGCCTTCAGGCGGTAGCACGGAATGCACTTAAAAATGACGCTTCGGATGGAGCGTCGTCCCGATAAAATCCAAAATTCGCGCTGCAATATGGCCGAAAGGGCGTTGCAGCCAGCGTGGGCATTTTTGACGTGGTAATGCGTCACCAACAATTTTACAAAAGCGCTATTGTTCGGAAGCAATAAGGGATGACGTGCCCCATAGGGTAAGTCAGAATTCCGGAGGCGTCCACCAACGCGTATCAATCCGGCGTCATCCAGGAAGAGGTTTAAGCGGGCGAGCGAGCCCTTCAAAGGTAAACCTCGCTTCAGTGTCTCAATAGCGGACTCAAAATGCTCCAGTTGAACCAAACGTATCCAAAAGGTCCGGGCCTCCTGTCTCTCCAGGGGCGACAAGACCGGGTTCGACATTTTGTCGCGTGGGTTCCGAGCGTTGTGGGTGAAGCGCTGAATCCAAGCCGTCACCCCAATCAATGTATCAAGGGAACTGTAGCGTTCCTGAAGATAGCTCAGCGAATTGGCTGGCTTATCTTCAACAACTCCGACTCTCAAGCCAGGTAACACATCGGGCTCGGCGAACCTACTCTGAGGCCAGGCGGACTCATTCCGAGTCAGCCAGTCAGGGCCCCACCAAAGAGAGTGGTTGACAAGGTCGGAAGCTTCACATCCGCGGGAAGCACAATCTGCAGGGTTCAGGTTCCCTGGCACATGTCTCCAGGTCAACGGGGTTTCCGAATTCTGGATTTGGGAAACCCGGTTGGCAACAAAGACTTCCAAGTTGTGGGGAGCGGCTCGCAACCAACAAAGGACAATTTCGCTGTCCGACCAGGCGTACACGTCCGTCAGGTCAACAATCGATAGGAGGGACGTACGCACATGGTTGAGAAGGCGCACCAAAAGAGCGGCTCCAGACAACTCCAATTTGGGTATCGTCGAGCGTGACCGAATTGGGGCCACTTTACTTTTCGCCAAGACAAGGTGGGTTGCGACCTCGCCGGTGTCACTGACAGTCCGCAAATAGACCACGGCTGCGTACCCCTTTTCGGACGCATCACAAAAGCCGTGGAGACTGGCGTGGCACCTTCCGGGCGGTAGGAAGCAACGAGGCATCGAAATCCGATTAACATTCGGAAGTGGGGCCACAAGGGAGAGCCACTCCTGTAGCCTGAGACCCTAACCTCCCTGAGGCAGTCGACAAAAGTATGGTCTGGCATACTGACTGCTGTAGATCCAAAGTCTCAGGGGAGGTGGCTAGGTGGCAGCTAGGGTGGCGGACACCTAGCGCGACGTGCCTTCACCAGCGGGAGCCCACTGACGGGGGTACTCCGGCTGGGGCGCTGCTAAAGAGGGGGAGGGTACCCAACGTGGGGACCATCCGGCATAACCAACCCGGGGTCGCACCATGCGGCTAGCATCCGGGGCGTGGTAGGGAGCGCCTCGACCTAGCACGGGTGGATGGCGCTCCAGTTGCGTCCACACATGGAGGGGAGGCAAAAACCTAGACGGTTCGACGCTCATTTGAGCGGCCGTCAGACCCCCGTCATAAAAATGCGAGGGGGGTGTGACCCTCCCCTGGGGGGGTGAATCCCCACCGCCCCTAGGGCGCTGGTAATCAGCAGGGGACCGTTCACCCATTTGGGGCCGCACCATGCGGCTAACGTCCGGCACCCGGTAGGAATCGCCTCGACCTATGGTGGGTGGATGGCGCTCCAGTCGCGGCCACTCGTGTAGTGGCGGCGAGAACCGACGCGGGACGACGCCCAATGGGGCGGACGCGATATCCCCGTCGTGATGACGCGAGGGGTATGTGACCGTGACGCGGGGGGTGAAGCCCTCCTCCGGGGGGCGGAACCCCTACCTCCACTAGGAGGTTGGTGGTCCACCGGAGAACGCCTAACGGGACTGGCCGGGTGGCCAGGACTAGCGCCCCCGCCCATGGGGGGGGTGCGCGATCGAGCGCCCCCGCCCATGGGGGGGTGCGCGACCCAACGTCCCGGCGACCGGAACCACTCCGGTTAGCGCACAAGATGGCCGAATGGGCACCGCCGCAATGTGGGCAGGGCCGCTGGCGCGGGCAGTCTCTTACGAGATGCTGGCCCAGGCACGAGAAGCACCACTGGCGTGTCGCCACGTAATCTCTCCGGGCCGCAACCGGTTTGGCCAGGAAGTGCGGACACGAGGAGACCTGGTGGCCGGGGTGCCGACAATAGGCACAGGGGGGCTTCGTGGCCACGGCCCCGCTGTACTGTGACACCCGGCGACCCTCTCTGGCGTCGGCTCCACGGCCTCGCCGGTTGGGGCCGGTCCCCGCCGAAGGGCCAGTCCTTGCCCCACCCCCTCGGACATGCTCGGACCTCCCAGGGGCCACTCGAGGGCCGGTAACTCCGGAGTTATCGGCCTGGAGGCACTCCTGCTCCAGAAACTTCAGGAGGTCGGAGAAAGGGGGCAGGTAGGTTGCACCGTCCCCTCCGAAGCGCTGCTCGAAGCGGAGCTTAAGCTCCGACGGCAGGCGGGAGAGAACTATGTGCAACAACAAGAAGGACCACTGGTCGACGGGGAGATCCAATCGACGGAGAGCGTTGGTGGCCACAATGCAGGGGTTTAGCAAGGCCTCTCTGAGGCCGGCCACCCCGGTGACGGCGGGCAAGGCGAGTAGCTGGGCTACATGTGCGTCGGCCAACCGGCGCACATTTTCATAACGCCTGGCCAGCAATTCCCGGGCCGTGTGGTAGCTCTCCTCCGAGAGGTCGAGGTGCCGCACCACGTCCAGGGCCCCGCCCTGTAGCGAGGACAGCAAGTATGTCAGCCTCTGGGTGGGGGACAGGTCCTTCCTGGCGTGGACCAGACTGTCAAATAACGCCAGGAAGCCCATCCACTCTTGAAGCTGCCCACCGAATTTGGGCAGCTCGATCGTGGGCAGTTTCCCGAGTAATGCCGGCTGTGTGGGCGGTCGGCTGGGGGAGTCTCGAAAAGCGCCACTTCGACGCCTTTCATCAGCGGCGGTCCGGATCCCATGGGCGGCCTCCACCACCGAGTCCATCAGTTCGAAGAACTGGTCGTAATCGGCCTGAGCCGTCCTCAGTACCTCCTGTTCGGGACCGAGGGTGAGCAGGTCTTGAAAGGCCTGCTCCACAGAGGCCTGCCGAGTCCGCGGCGTTAACGCAGCGGAACTGGCGGCGATTGCGGAATTTCCGCTAACAGCGCGGCGAACGACGCGGCGCGTGGCGGAAAGCGGGATTTATGCCAGCGGCGCAGAAAATGAACGGCGCGGCGGGCAAAACCAGCGCAAAACGCAAAGCGAGGTGTAGACAAACCACGCTCTGCTACCAAAACTGTTTACGCACCGCGCCTGTGCACGATGAATCGGCGGGCAACTGCCGGGCCCATCAGAGCAGGCCAGCGGACTCCCACAGGCAGCGGCGGTGGCGGGTCGAAAAGGGCCCGCCAAAAAAGAATATTAGGCGTTTTGCACTGGGTTTAATCCCGCGGCACAGAGTGACTTACTACTAGGTACTTACCGGCGCATGGAGACAGCCAGCACGTGGAATCCGGGGAGTGTGTTCGTGTAGGATGAAATGTGGTGTGTGGTGCCTGCTGTGTTAAATGCAAATAGGAACACACTCTCCCTTTCTTGAGGGATCTTTCGCGGCGGCGGTACGAAATCGCGGGTAGCGAAGTGAGTCCGCGGCGGCGAGGTGTCCCGGTGGCACGTGAGCACAAAAAACAGTGTTCCTGATAGTAAAATGGGCCGCAGCGTTAGAAGGACGCGGCGGCCAACACGGCAAACTAAGGAACTCAATCAATCGGGGCTCGTAAACTAAACGACACGGGCGTGGCCGGCAAATTTCACGCGGGCAACGCGGATTTTTTCAGTCGGCTTGTAGAAACGGACTCGGAGTGGCGGCGTGGCCGGCAAACAACACGCGGGCGACGCGGAACAAAATGGTACGCGATAAATAGCTCCTCACAAATAATAAGACAGCGCGATGCGGCGTGGCGGGCGACTTTACGCGGGCGAACGCGGCACACACACCGACCGACTCCGTCGGGAATTTGCACCGGACTGGGCGAGCGAACGCCGCCGGGGCGCGCGCGCGCTGGTCGCAAACCGCTCGCGGGAGAGGGGCGTGCAGGCCGTCGACGCGATAGGCCTAGCATAAACCGAAGTGCTAGCGTAAAGCGCAAACACTTTGGAGTGGGGGGATCTTCTATCCCTTTCTCGCAAAACGAAAATTTGTATGAAGCCGCACGAAGCTACTATGGCATTGGTACGGTGTGACGTCACAATGTCTCTGTTGCTATCTCTGTCTAATCACAAATCTTTAAATGCTTATAACTTTTTTGTTATTTGATCGATTTAATTAGTTCTTTCAGTGCACGTCATTATTTTAATTCTACTTTATAATAAAGTAATAAAAAAATTAGAGTCAAATACCCTATTTGTTACGTCATATACCTACGAAATAGATTGAAGTGATTTTGTAGGGGTAAAAGGACACGTCTTAAACCTCAGTCTTAAACCCTTAAAATGGGTAGGTGGAATCGTAAAACTTTATGGTTTACACATAAACGCTGTAATGGGAGATAGGTATCGTGAGATAATACCTACGTATTCCAATAAAGACTATCTGCCTTCCAAATAAGTATTAGAGATTCCTGGACGACTTTACTGCGACGAACTGGCATACATTAGCCTTAATTAAACTCAATACCTGCCGATAAACAAATCCATGCAAAGTAATTAAAAGAGAGAAACATTCATCAATACCTACTTTGTACGAGGTGCAATTATACGCAACATAAAAAAAAATTATGGTAACTAACTAGGCTATTTTAATGGTATGTTCAGAGTTTGTTTCAATGGGAAATATAGGCGCAACTTGCTTCGATTTCAACGTTCTAATCGAGTCTTAAGGAGCACACCACGGGTGTGCCCGCGAAATTCAATTTTTTGTGGTTTTTCGCGATTTTTAAGCTGATAAGACGTAATAGGCTTATGGCAGTCAAATTGCGATAATCCCAAGATCATCTTCGCGTATTTATATAAAAATCTCTGCTTGAAAGTGTCGAGTTAAAGAAATTAATCCGAGATTTGCGAGTTGCTCACTTAAAACTCTTTACTCGGACTAATTTCCTAGGATAGACATTTTTATGCAAAAATCTATACTTATAATAAAACTGTAAAGGGTCGAATTCTGTACATTGATGATATTTTGAAAATTTTTGTTGGAGGACACTATTTAGTCGATACTGAAGCCAAAACTGTAATTTGTTTAATTTTTGTCTGTCAGTCTGTCTGTCTGTCTGTCTGTCTGTCTGTCTGTCTGTCTGTCTGTCTGTCTGTTTCACGACCGGGCATCACGGCTAATCCGCTGGATGGATTTAAATGAAACTTGACATGATTATAGTCATACCCCGAGGTAGGACATAGGATACTTTTTGTCCCGAAATTCATCATGGTTTCCCTGGAAGACGGCATCAAAGTCCAAACGTTTTTTAGTTATAATTCATTAACGCGTTGTCCGATTCCATTCATTCTGGTTTTGTTAGAAAGGAGGTTCTTTAAAGATTATTCCATACAAATCTTATCATCATCACTTTTGTAGTTCAGAAATTACAGACATCAGAACCTTTAAGTTCAAGTAGGTAGGTGACTTGAAACTCGAAATGCACAAAGAACCTAGGGCTAGGACGTAGGGCTCAAGTAAGACTGGAGTACCCTTACAGCCGCAAATAAATAGGCTTAGCAGGAGATTTTGTATGGTTTAAAAATTTTCACTTTTAGGGTGAACAAAAATCATGTAACTAACATTATCGCTACGTTATACCGTATAGCGTCATCTCTACAATTTATGTGGAACTTGAATGTAAAACACTGAGATAGGTACTACCGAATTTTTTTAAATAAAAATTAACTGTCATGTTATTTACTATTTCCTGACTTTATATTAAGATGGCACTGTTAAGACACGAACAGATTTAAACTTTATCATCCGCAATATGGAAAGGGTAAGATAATGGTTCACAAATATTTTCAACTCAACCGACTGACTGTCATCTAAGGTCTTTTTATACGTAAGGAAATATATAGCCATTGCCCATTCTGATGTTTTGGATTGTATTGAGATGAAGCAAAGATTTTTAAAAGACTCTTATATTATGTTGGGCTGGGGAAAATTGTTAGTAGAGTAATTTATCCCAGTGGTACCTACCCGGCCGAACTCTGAAAGAAGAGTTCTACCACCAGTACAACTTTTCACATGGTTTAATAATTTTTGACATATTTCGTGGTTTCAGAATAAAAATCACAATGAAATCACACTACGTGACCACGACTTGTACCAATGTATCGAAATATCGACAGTTAAAATCGTCCTTTTGATCTTTCAACTACGTATTAATGAAACTTTATATTATTATTAAGAAAAAATTTCAAAATCACCACAAGATAACCCGTGCAAAGTAAGAACAGCCGTGCTATTCTGCAAAACAGCGACGAGCGTATTGTATCTATGCATCAATAAATTTGTCAGTTGTAATAGAGTACAATTTTGCATGCCATATTCGGGTTGGCAGCTGTCTGGCAGCTATTTCATTTTGTAGAATAGCACAGCAGGTTTCTGTACAACATCACACTAGAATCCCGCGAAAAATCAAGGAATTCCAGTAGGAAGGTATATTATGTAAAAAAAAACCGGCCAAGTGCGAGTCGGACTCGCGCACCGAGGGTTCCATACCATAAAAGAAGTAAAACATTGAAAGAATCACTTTTGTTTATGAATTTACGAATATAATTTACGTGTAGGTACTTTTGTTGGCAAACTGCAAACGTAACTTGGTTTTTGGCGGATTATTGTTATTATCAAAAAAAGTATATTAGTCAGCGAGTTGATTTTATTTTTACTGTAAAATATACGTTAACTTCTATTGATCATAATTATTTCAGATTTTTTGATTGGTAAACTTCGGAGATAGGGGGGGGGAACGGTATTTTTTTCGACAGTTTGCCCAATAAATCAAAAACTATCAAGCATAAAAATAAATAAAAATTAGTTTTAGAATACACAAGTAACGCTCTTTTATATGATACCCCACTCAATATTGTTGTCTCGTTTTGAAAGTTCGTCGACCCGGTTTTCCCCCCTTTTTAAATAAAAATAAAAACAATTTTCAAATTTTTACGATTGTTATGACGTCGGGTCACTATTACCTATAACTATTCTAAATTTCAAGTCGATAGCTTGAATAGTTACTGAAATAATCGAGTGTGACAGACGGACGGACGGACGGACGGACGGAGAAAGTCTCACCATAAGGGTTCCATTTTTACCAAATTGGTATGGAACCCTAAAAATCGTAATTCACGCGGGCGGAGCCGCGGGCAACAGCTAGTTTTGATATAAACATGTAAAGAAGTAACTGCCATTCTCGCAAAATGACTGCCTATTATGTGTAATTAGCGTACAAATTGCAAAAAACCGCGAAAATTTTGAATTTTCGGGCAGACCTGTTGAGTTCGCCTTAAATTCACGCTAAAAGAAGGTTTAGTAAGAAATAACTCGTATATTTTTGCTAAAGTTATCGATAACTTGTTACACAGATACTGGGACCAACTTAAATTGGTTCTTGACTTCGCGCGTGCCTCCAAGAGTTAGAAACTAATATATAATTCTAAGTAAGTAATAGCATAATTATGATCTACTTAATTCATCTGGATAGTACTACAATATCCTCAATAATGTATGGTGACCCGCCTTTTTACCCAAAGGTCCGGCCAAACTGACTGATCTCTGGTTCGAGGCTTCAGTCGTGGCTAGCTTCCATCCTACAAGCAAAGACGTACCGCTAAGCGATTTAGTGTTCCGGTGCGATGCTGTGTAGAAACCGTTGGGGTGACTTTACTTACCCCTACTAAGTTAGTACGTTAACATCTTCGGCTGCATCATCACTTACCATCAGGTGAGATCGCAGTCAAGTACTAACTTGTATAGTGACAAAAAAAATCTGTCCGCGTCAAAGGTTTAAATCGCTAGATGGGCCCTAAGCCTACATTGCGCCCATCAAAAACGTCCACAAATATGTTGAGTGAGTGCTCTCAACATGCTATAGTTTCACTAATGTGTCAAAGAGAGTGACAACGTGTCACACAAGACAAAAACGTGGACGTTTTTGGAGGTTTAGGGCCAATCTAGTGATTTAAATCTTTGGTCCGGCGTCCGCGTACTAGGTTTGGTGACCTGGCATTCCTGGTAACCCTATTTCTAAATGAGAAATAATTTATAATTTAAAATTAAAGATACCAAAAAAAAAACATCTGTCATTCGTCAATCCCAATTCTGAGTAGAAGTACCTACATGTGAATAATGTGATATGCCATCAATTGATGCCATACTTTCATCACGTTTTAATAGCACGGTCAAAAACTTTGAAATTAACATAATTATTGAATCCGAATGCCTCAATTCTGTAACAATGATCACGTACCACCTGGAGGGTGTTTAAGATTTAATTACTTTTGAACTTTTAATTAATTAAATGTATTTGCATAATGAGGCACGGAATGCGAGAATATTGAAGTAATTGTGGTATAAGAAGTCATGGAGATAGATATAAACATAGTCCTTTGGGAGGTTGGGGGAGTATTTGGGGAGGCACTCTCACCTATCTCCTCGTAAATCTGTCTTTGTTCAACTATAATGACCACGCAGTCACTTAAATTATGGCTTGCACGGGAGTAGTTCGCTGGGGCAGACGTAATAAATGGTCAAGTGCCAGTCGGGCTCGCGCACTGAGGGTTCCGTGCTAATAAGACCAATTCACAATAGTTTTGAAATTACCTCTGCCCACCAAATCCAAAAACGTGTAAAGAATCACGTTTTCTTTTCACGTTCGTTGTATGGGTCCTTAAATATTGGTTTTATTTTCTATAACTATTTATATTTAAAGCTAAAATATAATTAAATATTATTTTGTGAATATTTTAAGCGTTTACCTACCTATTGCTAGCAAAAACAAACAAAAAAATGTTTTTTTTTAGTATTTATTGTTATAGCGGCACGGAAATACATATAAACTGTGAAAATTTCAAGTTTCTATTACGGTTCAAGAGATACAGCCTGGTGACAGACGGACAGTCGGACGGACAGCGAAGTCCTAGTAATAAGGTTGCGTTTTTAAACCCTAAGAATGGACATGACATACCTACCCGAAGGAGCTTAATGTCCACCCACCTACAATTAGTCGAATAAAAATAGAATTTTCAAGAGGCGACGAAGAAGTTATGTATTCTGTCACTTGTAGTTCCTGTACTACTTTATCTTGAAAACTTGAACATGTTAAGCACTCCTTCTTAACAACCTTCACCAAGCTCTAGGAAGCGACATGAGTTTAAAATAATATAGGTAGGTAGGTTTTCGTCATTCCGATGCAGATGTCTAATTAATCTAGAGATGTTTACAGTTGATCTTTATTTATTAAACTTCAGTTTGGATAATAAACCTTAGGATATGGGCATCGACTTACGGCCGTTCTCAATATCCTATCTATGATCTATCCATGGTTTACCTTACGCTCCATACAAGTTATATCAATTTGGAAATAAATGTTTTTTCTTTCTATCTTTCTTTCTTTTCTTTCTATCAATTTTCTATCGCTAGTAAGGGAAACCATGGATAGATAGGATATTGAAAACCGCCGTTATTCATCTAAGGTACCTTAACCTGATGCACTTTTTTATAGTAACATGCAATATTATTTTATGTTAAATAGGTATTCAAATTGAGTTTTCAAAGAAGAACACAAGAGAACCACGGACATTGATTACCAGTATATTATACTCGTAAAGTTACCTACTCCAACTTTTCCATCCAATTTTCTTAAAGAGATCGAGATGTATTCGAAAATAAATTGGCTTTTGGATAAAGCTGATGTAGATCCGATATATCCGAGGCTTTTCAATGTGAACGTACGATGTAGGTACGATAATAGTACAAAAAGAAATAGGACATCAAAGGTAAAAAATATAAAAAGCGCTGTCAAACATGTTCAACGGTTACTACTTACCTTCCTAATTTTTTTTACCTTAGGTCCGGTTTTATACCAGCTTTCATCATTTCGATAATATGTCCTCTCCCCTCTGTTTCGAAGATGTCAAAATGACGAAATCTGATTGGTTACTCAAACATGGCTCCGGTCCGCATTAGTAGAAACCAGCCTGCAGCTTTAGTCATATTATGTATTTTCTTCGATCGCTCAAATGGAAAGAAATTCGGGAAATGCATGAGATTGACAGTTGTCTTTCTGAATTAGTAATGTGATCAATTTAGCGAACGAATATGTCATTACACCGTAGGACGATCGCAGATATAAGTGGCTAAAGGCCACTGCTGAACTCTTTCGCCTCTTGAAGTACCTAGGCAGGTCTAGCGAATTTGTGTTATTTTTTGCCATACTAACGACATACAAAATAAATTATAGCCCGCTTAGTTTAGCAAAATGGGAATAATGGTACCCATTTACCACGTCAAGCGTCTTCTATTTGGTACAACGTATTTACTAAAATACTACATCATCATGAAGATAAATAATTATTATTTACCTTTACTGGTCAAGTAAAGATTTTATATTAACCATAACCTTACCTTATACCTTACCTTACCTACCTTATACCCTTACCTTTACCTACTGTAATTCTGCAATTTTAATGCTGTATCTGCCTACTGTTACTAGTTATTTAAATAAATTACTAACTGCGAAAAACTAAAAAAATATTGCGATGTTATTCATTCATTCATCAGTAATAGTAGATTGTTACACAAGGGACGTAAGTAAGCTATTACAGAACAAGATCCAATTTGGCGCCAGTGCGAGCGCAGCTGTGCGACGTAATGTTGCCCTTGAACTGTAATGTGAACATTACAATTTAAGCATGTTGCCTTGAATCGTAATGTGAACATTACAATTCAAGCATGTTGCCTTGAATTGCAAACACCAACTTACAAGGAGACTTTCCACCATAGTAATACATATTTACTGAGCAAGCATGATATAAAAAATGTTTGACGTGTAGTCATAATATTACCTATTATGCATTTGATGAACCCTGGAACCACCCTGGACCGTTGCCGATAATATTTCCATTCAACCCTAATTCATTTTTAAAAGCAATATGGCGACAGGCGACAGGACCGTACTGTCACCCTGAGACGAGGGTTAGGAAATGTAATACAGGACGACGCCACGAAAATACTTCACTTAAATTATTTTCAAATAGAAAGGTAAATAAAGCGTAGCTTAACGAGCTACATGTGAATTGTGATACTTACAAAGATTTTTTTAATGTTTCCGGCTCCTTTTCCCATCCAGACATCCTGTCCGTCTATCCACTGTGTTTAAATGTATGTGACTGTTCGAAGTATTTGAGAAATTAAGTACTTAAGTACTCAGATTTAAAGTACGCGGTTGGTAACATTATTTTTACTAAATACATTTAGTACCTACGAGTACTTTTAACTTTAATAATCAAAGATTTAAATCTTTGTTCTGCGTCTATTATTATAGTTTTGTTAGTTAACAACCCAGTTTAATTGTTAACTTACATAATAAATCGGAGGTAAAATCCTACTTTTTATTCACTTCCCACTAGTTAACAACCTAGGTTGGTATGGTTTCATGTCAACACACCATGCTACTCGTAGTAGCTAACTTGAGCATGTTAAATAAAAATAAGTAAGTGTTCCATTTTTACCATTTTGGTATGGAACCCTAAATTGTGTCCATTTTGTTAGTTGTAGTACAACTTAGTTTTGTTGTAGTAACTTAGTGAGGGTTGTAAATTACAAGCCCACTTGTAAAGTAAACTAACAAAGTGAACGAAACAGAATCAGCCCACTAATGGTAAATGAAGATGTAGCTAAAATTTTTCTTCTGCTAACTTGCAAGGAGTTAAGTATTGCTGCAAAGAATCGCACAATGCTCAATCACGTGGTGATTGGTCACATGGTGGAACGTCTGCATAGGTAAAGTTGTGACTTGTGACCAACCGCAGACGAAGCTTCCCAAGTTCCCGTATCACCCAAACTTTTTTCCGCGACTCTCGAACAGGTCTTCAAACATCTTGACTGGGAAGCGTAGGTATGGTATTAAACAGAACGTCTCAGCGAAGGTATCTAAAAACTTACTATTTCATAATTAAATTCCAAAATATTATTATGCAACATTGTATTACAAAATATAAAATTTAACAAATAATGTAAACTTAGTTTTAAGTCGACTTGGAGTTATCGCCATACAAATGTGACAAATATCATAATGACCTTTTACAAGAGCCTGTATATAGGGCCTATGTGAAATAAAGATATTTTGAATTTTGAATTTTGTAAACCTAGTAGGTACCTATACAAATAAATTGTCATAGGTATTTCAGTATAATCGCCAAATATAATGCCAACTCTGAAAAAAGCTGGTGATGTTCTCCTACCAGCCCGCGAAATTCAAATTTTGTTTAGTTTTTCGCAAATATTAGACTGAATAAGTACACATTGTAGGTTTATGGCCATCAATTTTGCGGGCATAATATTTATGCATCAAAATGTTTTTAGTAAAAACTTTGCTCGAAAATTCTTACTCACCTCATATTGGTACCCAAATGGTTTTTTTGCAGTTTCCTAGATTTCCAAAACTAAATAAAATAAAATCTAGGAAACTACAGAAAATAATCTTTCGGGAACCAATAGGAGGTGAGTAGGAATAATTGAGCAATGTTTTTATGAAAAACAAAATAGATGGGTAAATGTTATGCTCTAAAAACTTATTTCCACAAAGCTACAACGTGTATAGTTAGTCCAATATTTGCCCAAAACTAAGTACATTTTGAATTACGGGTTAGTTTAACCTAATTACCATAAAACATTTCGATATCGGACGGCTTGTAGCTTTCGAAAAGTAGATAAATCGTAAATAATTATCGGACGTTCGGCAAATATTATCCGAACCGAACGTTGTGAATAGCGTTTGACAGGCGTAAGTAATCGTACGATATATACGGCAGATCGATTGGGTTTCGGTTTCGACAACTTCTCGGTCGATGCGGTTATTCTGAATCCTAATCCTAATCCTAATCCTAATCCTAATAATATTATAAAGGCGAAAGTTTGTGTGTATGTTTGTTACTCCTTCACGGCTCAACTACTGAACCGATTTAGCTGAAATTTGGAACATAGGCAGCTTATAACCCGGATTAAAACATAGGCTACTTTTTGTCCCGGAAAAATCCGTAGTTCCCGTGGGATACTCAAAATACCAAATTTTCTAGAGCAATCAATAGCTACATCTATAGATAGATTGTTCAAGCGAACTTGCTTGAAAGGATGCTTAAAGGTTGGAATAGGGAACGATAACGGGAAAAAGACGTTTCCCTTATGATTTGTGAAAAAAGCTAATTTGTCGCGAGCGGGGCCGCGGGCAAAAACTAATGCTATTATCACTATAAATGTGAAAATGGCCACTATTTAGGTTCTTAACATAGCACTGTACCTACGCATTTAACAAGTGTGTTTTACTTGAACAAGGGGATATGGGATAATAATGCTATAAATAATAATGCTATAATGCTATAAATAATGCATAATGCTATAAATGTGAAAATGGGTACCTGTATTATAGGTTCCGACATTACAACTGTTTCGCTATTAGCATTTTGTGTTTTAGTTGAACAATGAGATACAGGTTAACAATATTTTAACTATGAAAACGGGTACCTATATGATATAGGTTCTGAACTAACATCTGTTTCGTTACTGACAATGTATGTTTTAGTTGAGCTATGGGATATGGTATAGTAATTAGTAATGCTATAGATGTGGAAATGGGTACCTACCCATAAAGGTTCTGAAAGTACAATTGTTTCGCTATTTATAATGTGTATTTTGGTTAAGCAATGGGATACAGGTTAATAATGCTAAAAAGGTGTTCCTGTATAGTTTCTGATATTAGAACTGTTTCGCTATTAAAAATATGTGTTTTAGTTGAGCAATAGAATATGTGATAGTAATTATGCTATAAATGCGAAAATGGATACCTATAAGGTAAAGGTTCTGAAATTATTTCACTCTTAAGCGGATACGTTGATTTTATTTTCGTCCTTCTCACTCTTATGAATACGTTGGTGGGTTAGGTTAGGTTAGGTTAGTATGCAGAGTTGCGGAAGAATATAAAAGAAAAACGTTGTTTTACCTAATTACTTCAAAAACTAAGCCAGTTATTAAAATGTCATTCTGAGCGTTTTTGGGAATTATTTTTTACCGATACATTTAAACAAAAATTACAATTATATCCATCGTAGTTTTCGGTCGAAATTAGAAAAATTGAGATTTTAGAGCAATTTTTGGGAGAACTTTTGGGCGAAATTTTTATCCAATCGTGCTTCTGAAGTTGGGTTAACACAAAATATGCTGTTTTTTTCCCAGAAAATCCATGACTCCCACGGGATTTGTAAAACCCCGAAATTCACGCGGGCGAGGCCGTGGGCAAAAGCTAGTTGAAAATATTTCTTTTCGTACGATAACTTACCGAATCGTACGAAAACAACGTTATCGAATTGTTCTGAATCTGGCTGCTGGGACCTGTGAAATAAGCCTTCATGCTGGCAGATTTTTTGCTAGTGTTTGGCAGATTCACCAATTTTGAAATGGTCACACTGGTCATTGACACTGGTCGTCTGTCAGTCCGAAATTAGAAAATAAAAATCTGAAAATTGAAAACAAAATAAACCATGCCCATAGAGTAGTATTAGTAATATTATATATTCGTTGGTAGAAATGGTATTACAAGCATAGACATAAAACACTATAAAAATTACAAGGGTATTACCAACATGTTACCAACCTACTCTATGGTATGGTACATGGTAGGTACCTATCATCATCACAGAACACTATTACTCCGGCCCTGGCGGAGATCATCATCATCGTAGACAGAGAAAAGCTAGCTTTTCTCTGTCTACGATCATCATTCATCACAGACCAGGAACCGAACATGAACCGAAAGATCCCTCAGAGTATATAGTGTTCTGTGATCTGTGATCGTCATGGTTAAAACTTTTGATTAGGTAAATCAATGGTTAAAACCACAGACCAGCGAATGAGTTTTTATTTAAAACGTAGGTACCTAGTGATTAATGATTATATATGGATTAATGATTATATACTCTTTGGTCATTGTATATAGGGACCATGCCGGTTTTATGCTTTTCTCAATAAACTTTAAATTTTAATAGTACTTGCTAATTAAAAATAGCAAAATCAAGAGTTTAAATTCTGTCTGTGTACTATTTTGAAACTGACTGATCTTAATAATTACAATCGACGGGATTGTCTTGTTGAAATAAAAGAATGAAGATTTCAGAGGTATATACATCAAAATTTATAATGTAAATAGTTTTTTTCCTCGTTTCCTAGTTTATAATTTGTGTAATTATTAAAACAAACAATAAGTTCCTTATATATTTCAGCTACCAGGCGATGAGGATTCCGGGGTGACCTGTAGGACATATGTCTTCCAAAATGAAAGTCACTCTCTGGGAAACGCGTTGAAATGTATTATAAATAGATAGTAAGTAAATAACTATCTTTTTCTACTTGATTTAATGCTTATAAACTTGTAAGTTAGTCATATGGCTCTGTCTGTCCATATACTCTCAAATAAGGATCCAACGAGACCATTTGAATGGATCCACGGGTCCTTTAGTGTTGGGCAGAACATAAAGTACATAAGATTGTAAATATACACTGTTGCACATTTAGCAATTGTGTCTATACACACTTGCAAGCACAATATACTGTGTTAATTTAAATATTTGTGAAATAGAATTATATTATTTGGCTGAATACCTAGTATGAAATGAGTACTCAGTGCATCTCTAATATAAAGCCAATATGCAAATTATGTATTAATGCTTCTGTAAAAAGTGATCCCCGGATTTCCCTTCTATTGCCTAAACTAATCATATTGTTTTGTTGATCATTTTGAAATAGTAGGTATAGTATTATAAACTACTTTGTCTGTTCCAGTGAAGATGTCCAGTTTTGTGGATACACAGTTCCTCATCCTGCTGAAGCTAAAATGCATTTTAGAATCCAAACCCATGAAACACCAGCGCTAGAAGTATTAAAAAGAGGACTCAAAGACTTACAGAAAGTGTGCAACCACACAATAGACTTATTTGAAAGTGAGGTCAAAGAGTTCAATAAAACATGAAAAAAACTTCAAGAGAATTTTATTGCCCATTTTACTATTTTTTGGGAGGCCAAGATTCCTTGCCTCCCAAGTAGCTTTGTCACTGAGCCTGACAAGTATTACGTTGTCATAATATTATTTGTTTACTAGCAAACCTGGCGAAATCTGTTTCGCCACCAGATGGCTATCCCGCTAAAAAGATTTTCCTGCTTTTGTTGAAATTTTTCCTGAATTTTTTTTGCTATAAACCTCACGGAGCCCAAGACCTTTCAAACAAATGCAAAACCGTGGAAATCGGTTCGTGCGTTCTGAAGTTATAGCGTCAGGAAGGAAAACCCGACTTATTTTTATATAGTAGATAACTGACCTTTGCTTTTGCCACAGAATCCGTGCCTTTATGCAAAATTGCAGCTTTCTAGGTGCACAAGAACACTTAGATGGAGGAAGACTCCAAGCATGAAGGTCCAGAAAGGACCTACAAGGTTTTGAGCTGGGCAATGGGGAGTCATTCTATAAGTTGGGAGTTATTATGTATTGATCACTACTGTCGTAGCGGGTGGTAGAATTTTTGAGATTGTTGATTCTTGAGTGTAGGTAACATCATATTGTCAGTTATTCTTCTGAGAAGCAGTAAGTCTTACCATTTCAGAAGGCACTACAATAAGGTGATATAAAAACTAAGGAACATCTCAAGATTGTCAGACATTAGTAGGGAGTCATATTGCAATGCAAAATTATGTCACAATGCATCTAACATGGGCATAGAATATCACTTAACATCAGGTGGATGTCTTGCCAGTCTCATCTTGTCCTCAAAGAACTGGACATACCAACCTGAATTATGCCGATCATTGTTTAGTAGTCACACAGGTACCATATTTTTACTACTATTGTGGTATGGAACCCTGAGATTGATACAAAAAAAATATCTATGACCAACTAAAGAAAATGACACTAGATACATAAGGTAATACATGGATTGCACCAACCAACCAACCTTGCCCAGTAGTAATCACATCATCCAACTATGCATAAGACCATTCTATTTTATAATTTTTGATAAACCTTAAGTTAGGTTCATCAATACAGGTAGGTGAGGCAGAGTATAAGGAAGAAAACTTCATTTACAATCAAGATATTTTATTCAATGTTTAGACTTTGAATTCAGAGTACGGAGACTTTGTTAGTGGGATGTCCCTCCACAAGTCTGGAGTTAGGTAGGCATAGGTCTTTGCAATGGCCGCATAGGTAGCCTTGGCGAAGTTGCCGAGAGTGCCGGTTGAACCACGAGCAGATGTGTAGCAGTCTTGTACACCCGCCATCTGAAGCAGCTTCTTGGGCACCGGAGCAGACACAATACCAGTACCACGGGGAGCTGGGATCAGGCGCACCGTTACTGAGCCACACTTGCCAGTCACCTGTAAATAATTTATAACATGTCAGACTAGGTAGTTAAAGATTCCTGTGCTCATATCAATCTATGATAGAAATCAGACGCAACTGAGCTTCATTGGACAAACCTCAAGAGGATACCACGAATGAAATGATTGTTAAATTCTCATCATTAAGTAAATAATTGTTTGATAAATAATAAGCGACACAGTCAAAGTTGTAACATTGGTAGTAATTACCTTGCATGGAACGGTGTGGGGTTTACCAATCTTGTTACCCCAATACCCTCTACGGACGGGAAGTACGGACAGTTTGGCCAGAATGATAGCGCCTCTAATAGCAGTGGCTACTTCTTTGCTGCACTTGACACCGAGGCCGATGTGGCCATTGTTGTCTCCGATGGCCACGAATGCCTTGAAACGGGTGCGCTGACCGGCTCTAGTTTGCTTCTGTACTGGCATAATTTTCAGTACTTCATCATTCAAGGATGCGCCGAGGAAGAAGTCTATGATCTCGAACTCCTTAATCGGCAGCGAGAACAGGTAGATGCTCTCGAGCTTGTCGATCTTTCCTTCGCGCACGAGGCGGCCCAGCTTGGTGACAGGCACCCACTCCTTTTGGTCTTCCTTTCCGCGTCCGCGTCCCCGGCCGCGACCACGACCGCGCCCACGTGGGCCCCCACGCCCTCTGTCGCCACCACGAGATCCAAAGCCACCGCGGAAACCGCCACGTCCACCGGCTGGAGCTGCGTCCGCCATTCTGTAAAGTAACGCTCACAGTTTTTAAGTTGATACAAAAACTCTTCTATGTTCTAACAATAATCATTCGTCAGACGCGTTAAGGCCATCACTGTGTAAACACTATGGTAGATACCACGAATGAATTAGTTTTTATTTCTCATCATAAAACATTTGAACCACGTGCTGAAAAGGTTACGTGCTGAAAAGGTTATCTAAATTCGGCTGTGTAAAGTTCACTGCACAAAACATTAAATTGACTACGTATTTAAAGTTAAAATCATAATTTAGTTTAAATCTGTTTCTTGTAAATGTAAAAAGAAAAGCATATTTCAATTGTTAAAAAAATATTTACGTGAACACTTACGTGAAATCGTGAGCTTAGCGAGACGGTCAAATTCAAAATGGCCGAAGCCCAATTACGAATAATGAAGTAAAATCGAAACTAGTGTTCACAACTCTAAAAAAAATCTCCCCAAAGTTTTAATCAAAATCCCCTAAAGTCATAACATTTATTTATAAAAATACTACATAAATAAATGATAACTGGTAAATGACAAAAATATTATTTACTAATGTATGAATTATTCTTTAATGTATGAATCATAGTTAATACATTATTACGACTGAATGGCGTAATGGTAGCGAACCTGCCGTCTGCGTCGGAGGTCGTTGATTTGAAGCCCACTACTGGTAAATGTTTGTGTGATGAACATGATTTTTTTCCAGTGTTTAGGTGTTTTTCAATATTTATGTATATTAATATGTATATTTATATTTACCTACTACTCATAACACAAGCTATCGCTTACTTTAGGGCTAGATGTAATGTCCTGATATTTATTTATTTATATTTACTATTATTATTCATACATTAATTGATAAGACCATTATAAATTGATTTTCTTGTGTATCTCCAATTTTCGAAATACAGATTTTAAGGCAAACTAAATGCTTTGCCCACCTTAATATTCAAATTTAATTTGGTTTTTCGTAATTTGTACCATAGAGAGCCTACACACGTCCCTAAAATCAGTGGAAATATCGGGAGAGTGGTGGGCAGGCCCTAGATCGATCCCTGAATCGCCTTGTGTGTAGGCATCACACGCCTCTTGATTACGATTTAATCAGAACTTCCCGCCTTACTACCCCTAATTGGTTCAGACGAGCTCATGATTTTGGGCCGATTTTCATCTAGGACCGATTATGAGTGCGTATGTAGCGAAATCGGGACTGATTTCACCGCAGATTGCGTGCAAGTGAAATGTCAGGCGAGTTATTATTGTCAATATTTTTTTATGGTGAAGGAGAAGAGCAAAAACTGAACAAAAAGCATTGTTCTACTTCTTGAAACTAAACAAAAAGAAGAATCTACGACGCTTATACGATCACGCTTTATACGATTTCCCGCATAATACCTACGCCATTTTGCAACGCTATGCCAATTACACTTTGCCAATTACGCTGCAATTTGAGACATGTTTTCGTATATTTCAAAATGCTTAATACGCTTTCTCGCTTAAGACGAGTTTTGTTTGGGTCCCTGTGAAATCGTCTTAAACGGGTTTTACTGTATATTTTTTTTCTCACGAAACTAGTCTGTTTTGGTCGCATCTTAGCAAGTGTTTAGGCATATAACTGGGTGAAATAAAACTCCAACTTTAGCCGTTAGCTTGTTTTTAATGAGCACTCGAATGTGATTGACAAGTGACTGACAAAATGAAAATGACATATCATCATACAGTTAACTACTCCTTTTAAAATGTAAAAGCAATAAATATGCAGGCAGAATTGGTATGTTCTTTGTGGAGGCTTAAGCTGGAACAACTTCCCGGGCGGGTTGAAATGACTTCGACATTTCAACATTAGTGGGCAATGGGCAGAGCCGAGTTACAGGACGACGTATGCAGCCCTTGGAGGTACGGACTTCTGCTACTCTTGAAACTCCATCTGGTCCAGGGAAAAGCTGTACAACACGCCCTAGGCGCCAACACAGTGGGGGTGCGCAGTCATCAGCTAATAGCACCATATCGTCGAGTTTGAGATTAGCAGTGTTAGTTCGCCACTTTTTTCTCTGCTGCAGTTCAGCAAGATACTCCTTCTGCCAACGTCGCCAAAACTGATGTCTTATGTTTTCAATACGCTCGTAACGGTCTCGTTGATTGGTATTACTCGCATCAAGTGTCGACGATGGTAGCGACGTTAATGGTCTTCCTATGATAAAGTGCCCAGGAGTCAGGGAGAGTAGGTCATTAGGAGATGAGGAAAGAGGACATAATGGGCGGCTATTAAGAATTGCCTCAACCTGTGCAAACAAAGTCGATATTTCTTCGAACGTTAAATGACTGTTTCCGATGACGCGTTTCAAGTGGTGCTTAGCGGACTTCACACCAGCCTCCCAAAGGCCACCGAAATGAGGAGCGTAAGTAGGTATAAAACAAAATTTGATGCCCTGTTGAGCCGCAAAATCAGATAGAGGTATTTCATTATGTTTGATAAAATTCCCGATTTCTTTCGCAGCAGCAGTGAAATTTCGACCATTATCGCACCATATTTCCGTTGGTTTTCCACGGCGCGCAATATAGCGTCGAAGTGTCAGGATAAATGCATCTTTTGTCAGGTCACTAACAGCCTCTAAATGAATACACTTGTAACGCATACAGACAAATAGGCATAAATAACACTTAATTACACGACTTCCTCGTCCTTTACGGTTAACTATGTAAAAAGGACCGGCAAAATCTATACCAACGGATAAAAACGGGAAATCTGGATTGATGCGTTGAGATGGTAGATCACCCATTTTAGGACATAATGTTTTTCCTCTCAAACGTCTACACATGACACAATTATTAGCTGTACGTCGGGCCAGCTGTCTACCATTAACTGGCCAGATGATCTCTCGGACAGTCGCAAGCAACAACTGAGGCCCGGCGTGCATGCTATTTAAATGTTCTCTTTCGAAATAAAGTTTACATAATTTATGTTTAGCATGCAGTAAAATTGGATGTTTCTTTTCGAAAGAGCAATTCGATGCACTTATGCGCCCACCCACGCGTATCAAGTTGTCCTTGTCAAGAAAAGGAGAAAGCATTAAAATTTTATTTTTTTTATTCAATGATTTTCCCCTTAAAAGCATATCGTATTCGATGGGGAATGAATCACGCTGAGCCATCTTACAAAGTGAGTGAAATGAATCTTGCAACTCTTCTACGGATAATATACCTGTACGTTTATTTTTAGAATTTTTGATGTTAAATATAAATCTTAAAACATACGCGAAAGACCTATGAAGCCTGTTTAAAGAAGAATAATTCTCAAAATTAATGATAGGTTCACACTTCATGGCTGTGTGTGACTTCATTTCAGGCAAGTTAATAATGTTGCTTTGTTCAGCGGTTGGCCAATTAGATTCACCTTGACCTAAAAAACTTGGGCCTGTCCACCATATTTCCTTATTTATTAATTTATTAGCATCTATACCTCTGGAGATCAAATCTGCTGGATTATGTTCAGAAGGTACATAACGCCATGAGGAATCCTTCGTATTTTCAATGATTTCACCAACCCTGTTAGCCACGAAAGTTTTTAATTTGTTTGGATCACCTTTAAGCCAACCAAGCACTACCTGTGAGTCACACCAATAGATAATTTGATCTGGAGTATACCTAATCGATTCTAGCACCGTTGAAGTGAGCCGTACAGCCAGTAAGGCAGCGCACAATTCGAGACGTGGTATAGTAATAGGCTGTAAACGAGTAACCTTAGATTTAGCACAAAGCAACCTCACCGTTACCCTTTGATTTTGATCCACGGTTCTAACATAGACACATGCTCCAAAGGCAGCTGCCGAAGCATCGCTAAAGGAGTGAAATTGTATTGTAACAGGTGAGTTGCATATTGTGCGTCTGGGGACTCGAATTTGAGAGATGCCTTTTAGATTATCGTCAAATTTATACCATTGGTCTTTAATATCATCTGGGACAGGTTCATCCCAATCAATTCTGGCCTTCCATAATTTCTGTAACATTATTTTGGCTTGAATAATATATGGACTTAAAAGCCCCAATGGGTCAAAGATTTTAAATGCGTTGGACATTATAGTACGTTTCGTAATTTTCTCGGTGCTAGAAGATAATTTTGTGGGAAAGTGTAAAGTGTCACTGGATGGTGTCCACCCAAGACCAAGTGTGCTTGATGATTCGCTGATGGTTAAGTTATCTTGCTTGTTGATATCAATATTTTCAAATAAGGCTGGCATATTAGATTTGTACTTTCTTAAATTGAAACAACCAGATCTTAGGACTTTGGCAACTGATGTCTGAATAAAAATAAGATCTTCTTCATTGTCTGCTCCAGTGATTAAATCATTGACATAGAAATCTTTCTGTATGATATCCTTGATAACCTTATCATTTTGATCCTCACCTAGTTGCCAAAGACAGCGTGTGCTTAAATAGCTTGCACTTGCGGTACCGTAAGTGAGAGTATTCAGCTGCAATGTTTGGATGGGTAGCGACTCATCATCCCTCCATAAAATGAGCTGTAAATGGCGATCTTCTTCGTCTACTAACACTTGGCGATACATTTTTTCAATATCGCCAGTGAGAAGAAATTTATATTGCCTGGCTCGAATTAATATGGAAAATAGTGATTCTTGTAATTTAGGACCTACCATTAAAATGTCATTAAGAGCAAAGCCTGATGAAGAGGAAGCAGAACCATCAAACACAACTCTAAGGCGCGAAGATTCGCTAGTTTCCTTTAACACCGCGTGGTGACATAAATAGTAGGAATTGGCCATGTTTTCTTTGTTAGCCACGGACAAATGACCTAAATCAGCATATTCATGTATGAATTTAGTGTACTCAGATTTCAAGTCAGGATTTCTTTTAAATCGCTGTTCTAAATAATGAAAGCGCCTTCTAGCCAATTTGTAAGTATCCCCAAGACAATCAGGTGTATCCTTAAGTGGAAGTTTAACGCAGAATCTGCCTGTTTCGTCTCTAGTAGTGTGTTTAATAAAATGTAATTCACAAGTTTTATCTCTTTCACTCATAATGTTTTTTGTAGGTACTTGTTCTAAATCCCAGAATTTAGTAAGTGCATCTTCAAGATTATCATCACGTGTAAATGTAGAAATAGATGCATGATTGACAGTTGTAACTTTATTGACAACAACTGAACCTATAGGGCCTGATATAAGCCAACCAAGGTGAGAATTTCTGAGCTTTGGTTTCCCAGATCCAAGGTTGATTTGCTCATTGCCTAGGATATCCCAGAATAGATCAGCACCTATCAATACATCGATTGGCAATATTTTGTTAAGTTTAGGGTCAGCTAAATTAATATTTGTAGGTAAATTCAGTGCACTCATGTTTACGGGGTGCTTAGGAATATCACCGGTTAATTCATTAAGCACCAGACAGGAAGTAGTCACACTAAAATTTTCATTTAACGAATTAATCTGCAAACTACAAGTCTCTGTCACTGTATTTGAGGCACTATTTCCTATTCCTATAATTTTAAGAGCATCAATGGGATTTGATTTTAATTGAATTTTATTTTTTAATCTTTTGGAGATGAATGACATTTGGCTTCCGCAATCTAGCAGTGCTCTAACCTTATCCTTTTGCTTATTCAATGGATTGACTACTTCTATGATTGCAGTTGACAAAAGAATTTGTTGTGAATTTTGTTTAGAATAGTTAACAATAAGTTCCTGATCTCCATCTAAAATTTGCTGATGTTGATCTTCATCTGATGATGCTTCTTCTAAATCAACTTGGTTACTAATGGCTTGGTTAGAATTATGAAGTAAACGGTTATGACGTGCCCCACAGTGACATGGGCGCATTCGACAATTGTCAGCTGTATGTCCTTGGACTAGACAATTTGCGCATAATTTATAATTTTTGATGTCATTCATCTTCTCTTCAATACCCTTTGACTTAAAAGTATTGCAATCGTAGATCTTGTGATCGTTATCGCAGATCACGCAAGATAGTTTAAATTTACTGCTGTTTGCCAGTGTTGCGGTTGTACGCGATGTTTCTTGTTTATTATAATTGTTACGAAAATTATTACTGCTATTAGACTTAAAATTAGAATTATTATTGTTAGACGCCTTAGGAGTATTATTGTCATTCCTATTATTACGGTTCAATGCTTCCAACACGTCGGCACGGTCTATTAAAAATTTAAAAAATTGTTGTAATGTTGGAGCTTCATTGCTTAAGTCATTGCGATGCTCCTCCCATTTTGTTAATGTGGTAGTATCTAATTTCGAAGACAACATAAAAATAATTAACACATCCCACTTATCCGTTGGTTGTCCTAAGCTGGCTAATGCGCGCAGATTTTTTGTCACGTGATCTACAAAAAATCGCAAAGACTTTTCTGACTCACGTGGAAGTTGCTTAAAATTGCATAATGAATTTAAATGATGATTTATCAATATTCTTTTATTATTGTATCTGTTGCAAAGCAAATTCCATGCCTCAGAATAGTTTGCTGAAGAAACTTCAAGATTTGAAATGATTCGCGCGGCATCGCCTTCTAAATATGAAATGAGGTAGTGAAATTTATGAATATCAGACAAATGCGTATTGCTGTTTATTAAATTTTCAAAAGCGTCGTGGAACTGCAACCAACGAAAATATGATCCGTCAAATTTATTTATTACGATTCGAGGAAGCTTCACACCAATTTCCACAGATTCAGATCGAGAAGAATTGTCAAAAAATGACCCGTGTCGCGTGTGTTCACATTCAACTCTTTTTGTGAATTTTTCCACTAATGTTTTAGCGGTAGAAATATTTCTAACAATATCGCGTTCGATAACTTCGCGTTCATCAATTTCAACTGAAAAATTCTCCGGGCTTAAAACCTCTATCTCATCTTGCAAGTTATCGAAACGAACTGACAAAGCCTCAAACTTCGCGAGCTTAACATTCAACTCAGTTAATTGCACGTTATTCAATTCAGGTTCTTCCGAAACACTAATTAAATAATTTTTAAATTTAGTGATCTGCCCCTTAATGGATGATCGCTTCAAAAGTAGCTCCTTTAAAGTTTGCCTTTTGTCAGTATCGTTAGGCATCGTGACTTATGAAGATACACCTTAGTAAAATAAAAATAAAATGTTTAAATGCTCACGCTCCTTATCTCGGTGCAACTTCACCTGTCTGCTCGAGTGCCGAATTCCGCCAAGCACCTACTCCGCTTATCTGCACGCAGATAATGCACCTGACGCGCCAAGATCGCGCAGCAGTCGCACGGAGTAATGATGTTAATTCCTGAAAAATTCGGCGAACGAACTTAATATTTGAATATAAATTTCTCGGCTCGAGTTGGTTAGCTAGTGTGCGATCACCCTTAAGACAACAATAATTTTGATTCAAAACTATTATTCACTTGTTTTGTTTAAAATTACTATTGTAAATATATGGACGGTATTCGACTATAATAAACAAAATAACTGTAGAATTTATAAAATACAAATATAGAATGTAACTAGTTATAACCCATTGATAAGTAGGTAGGAATTGTTTGAATGAGAAAATTATTTGTTGGAAACAACTATAAACCGTTAAGATATTAACTTTAGATTAAATATGTACGTTAATACTAATGATTAACTAATAGTTTAGATAATTCTCAATGAAATTTGACTATAAAATTGCAAATTTTAACCGATACACTGCCGGCAGTGAACTAAAACTACCGCGCAAAATGAGGTTATAATTTCAATTTCTATGAAAATTTACTATAAATTACGTTGGTTTGCATGAAAAACAGCTGCAAAATTACCTTGCCTACACAGGTCAAGGCACCCTCAATAGTTTTAGCCACTATTTTCGGAAATTTGGATGTGAAAGTATTACAAAGGAAGGGCACTTATCTTGATAAAATCTTCGTGTTGGTGCGATATCCCAGCGTATCACAGTTCCACGTTGATTGTTTTTGCTTCGTTCCCCTCATGGGCCACCAATTTATATGTTTAGGCATATAACTGGGCGAAATAAAACTCCAACTTTAGCCGTTAGCTTGTTTTTAATGAGCACTCGAATGTGATTGACAAGTGACTGACAAAATGAAAATGACATATCATCATACAGTTAACTACTCCTTTTAAAATGTAAAAGCAATAAATATGCAGGCAGAATTGGTATGTTCTTTGTGGAGGCTTAAGCTGGAACAGCAAGTGCCTTTACATCAAAATCCTTAATCCATAATAGGCACACCAAAAAAATTTATTTATTTACCTCCTTTAGGGAAGAAAATCTCTAAGCTGGGAACACTTATCTAAAGCTTTGAAACCATAGAGATAAGAGAATGAAACAGTTTCATCCATAGCCATAGCTTTATCTGCGTTCACCGGAACAACCAAAGACTACGACAATGACTACCTACGACATGGACTATGATTACTAGAAAACCCATTGATCTATACATAATAAAACCCTTGAAATCAAACGACAAAGAGTATATAATCACTCTAGGAGTAATAATGCTCTGTGACTACGTTTTACGAAAGACCATAGATAAACGAAAGACTAAAAGAGCGAAGATTCCATTGACTAATAGTATAATTTCAGGTTTTTCCATGGTTTTTCTTTTTTGAAGTTTCTTAACATATTATCGGTTCCTGGTCTGTGCATATTATCACATATTATGAAGTGATAAAAGGATCCTTATTGATCGATCGATGCAATAATAGCATAGGTTATAATTTTTCCAGATTTTATCGGTTCGATTCCAGGGTGTGAATTCAAAGATTTTCGAAAATCTTTGAATGCAGTTTTCATTCTAATCAAAAATAAAGGAATGTTTTCTTCAATAATAAAGGAATGTTTTTTCGATAGTATTAAGTTATGAGTACTTTCCCTTTACAAAATTCCACCCTGTACCTATATAAAATTCTCCAGTTAGTGTTTGTAACCAAACTCTTCCGAAACGGCTAGACCGATTTTTATGAAATTTTTCGACTACATTCGGTAGTCCTGACTTCTGAGAAAAAGGTCATAAGGTATTCCTTCCATAAGGTATCCTTAGCCTTATATGGCAAAACAAATTTGTCGCGTCACAGCCCATCATCTCATCAACAACACCAAAACAAACGCAAATGGATGGAGTGATACCAATATATTTTCAATACAGTTGTATGGTATGACGCACTTTCAGAGGCTGTCATTAGTATTCGAAAGTTAAATCTTACGCACAGGCATCTTTCTTTTTCGTGGTCTTAACTTACTTTTACAAGCTCGATCATTACTTTTGCAAAATGTTTGATACCAAGGAGTTTTCATTGTACAATAAAATGGGATGGACATTGGGATGGACACAGAAGGAATTTTTTTTTCGTTTTCTTTTATCTTTTACCTTTTATCTTTTATCTTTTTATCTTTTTATCTTTTTATCTTTTATCTTTTTATCTCTTTATATTTTATATTTTATCTTTTATCTTTTATCTTTTATCTTTTATCTTTTATCTTTTATCTTTTTATCTTTTATCTTTTATCTTTTTTATTTTTTATCTTTTATTTTTTATCTTTTATTTTTTACCTTTTATCTTTTATCTTTTATCTTTTATATTTTTATTTTTTATCTTTTATCTTTTATCTTTTTATATTTTTATTTTTTATCTTTTATCTTTTCGATTGCGAATTCGAAGTCGCCTTCGATTTCGATCTTCGATATTTTATTTAAGGTAAAAACCAAACAAGATGGAAATTGGCCCCCAAAATCAAACAAACATATTATTATCTCTTTGATTTGTTTTTTACTAATTCTCACAACTGTATTGAAAAACGTCGTGTGATACACGGGTGTATAGGTTTTTGCAAACTCGTGACATTAAAAACCCTCGCCTTCGGCTCGGGCTTGTTAATGACAGCTCGTTTGCAAAAACCTACTTTCCACCCTTGTATCACAATGTACTATTGTATGATTGTATCCAATAGGCAATAATGTTATATTTTAATGGTATCAATGTAAGGGCCAGGAGCAGTTGACTGTCTCTATCTTGTATTTGTGCATGGCGCCGCCCTGCACGACGAAGGGGAAGGGCTCGTCGCCCAGGCCGTGGCACGCCGCGCCGTACGCGCCGTCGACGCTGAGCGCGATCACGGCGCCCATGAAGTCGGGGTAGTGCGCCGCTATTCTGTTGATGGCCGTCCGAGCCGCCTGTGCGGGTGACGCGCCGCGACGCATTTCTTCCACGGCCAGAAAACTGAAAAATTATATCACGATAATTGTTCTTTTAGAGGGCTAGAAATAGACATATACCTAACAGATTGTTTTGAAACGCAAAAAACGCATGCATATGGGTAAAGCTTAATTAATTACTTTACAGTCCTTTATACTATGTTTAATCAATTGATTAAACATATAAAGGATCAGAACTTAGTGACGTCACGCATGTATTTTTAGGCTCCACCCTGAAGCCAGATTTTTAATTTGTCAAAACTGTATAATGGCGAAAATGTAAGCGACCGACAGCGGTATGTGCTGTCAGCGGTACCGAAATGACACAACATGCGTGACACGACGCCATATTTCAAAAATTTTTGGCTTCAATATACGTCACATCTTTCCCGTCCTCTTTGGCCCGGTTTCCACTAATGCGCGAGCGGAGCTGTGTTTGTGTAACCAATCAGATTTCGTCATTTCGATATCTCTGAAACCGAGTAGAGAGGAGATGTCAAAATGGCGTAGTGTATTTCGTCATTGCGAAAAATGCATGGATGTGACATATGGGTAGAACTACATATCCAGAAGTAATTATATTATTCACCTTGGCAGAAACCTGAGCATGATATCGCCGTCGCCGGTGGCAGTGGCGCCGCCCACGGAGTTGTCTGCGTAGGCGCCCGAGCCCGGGATGGGAGAATCGCCAACTCTCCTGAAAACAACGTGTGATAAACATTCATTTTCACCATCTTCAACTTCTATGAGAGGCCATTAATTTTAGATTCTGAAAACTATAACCCGGTTACAATATCTGTGGACCTGGCTCGATGACGTCACATCGTGTCAGCGCTCTGATATGGTGCGCAAAACAATTTAGCCGGGGCGAGCGCGGGGAGGTGAAAGGAGAACGGGAAAGGGGTACGCATTCAAGCGAGGTCCACAGATATTGTAACCGAGTTGTATAAGGAATGCTGCCGGGAGTCGCTGGTGCCATGCGGTGCAAGATTCGGGTGTTTGGCGGTCATTTCAGGAGGCCATACTCAATTAACTTTATGGTTATCGGTGACAGTCACTGTGCTACCGGGAACGAAGGAAGCCCTGCATAGCCGGGTTAACAAGAAGAGAAGAAGAACTTTATGGTTTTCTTTTACACAGTACACGTACATAATGAACTACATGATCTTGTCTTACATCCTGTAAAGTACTCAGTTAAATAACTAATTTAATAGTAGTAGCAGACTGCGATATCAACTAATGGTGACGATGCGATAAAAAACGTTATTACACTGTCGCAGGAGTGAGTAAGTCCCAATGTGGCACACAGCATCGCTACACTACAACACGCTACATCGCTTGGCGATTAGTTATTTAGCAGCCGTAACTTCTCGAAAAACTAGACCTCGCAGTCGATTTAAAAAAGAATAAGGAATTATAAAATTCCAAACTGGGCTGTACCGGGTATAGTGTGTTCACTGATGTACGAGTACAATCCACGAAAACGCGCACAACTCCTTCCAAACTCCTTACGAATCGCATGAAACCTAGCTATTGTTACTGAGTGGGACGTGTGTTCATGGACTGAACTACCTATCGACCACTGAGCATTCTATTGCCATTTTATTTAAACTAAAAAGTATCTCGTTCTTAAATAAACAATTACCCAGGTATTTTGAACTTTGCCCCATTCGTTGAAGTGCCAGCCGCCACGTCACCCTTTCTGTCGATGGCGACCATTCCAATGGTATCGTGGTTAAATCTGTCGACCTTCAACGGCAGCCAGTTGTAGTTCTTGTTCCTAAAATTATCCATTTTGTTGTACGGCCCACAAAACTTGCTGGGGTCTGGTGTGACGCCCTGAAAACGATAACAACTTTTCATCACCTCTTCAATAAATGTTTCAGCCACTTTTGTGGGGTTCTGGTTTCTGTATATAATCATCTACCTACTGGCATTATAGATAATTGTACGGAACCCTTCATGTGCAAGTCCGACTCGCACTTGGCGACTCATTATTTACTCAGAGAATCAATCCCGGGACCTCGCACTCGAAGTCAAGCGCGTGCCAACTCCCGCAGAGCTAGCCACTTGAGCTCATTTCTGATACTTAAGATACTTTAGACATCTCTCTCAACTCACAATAATGTCAAGGATATTTGTACACAGTATCTGTACAAATAAATAAACTTGAAGTGTTATATCTCTAATAAGTATATCAAATTTTCACGTCATACTCGTAGTGTTTGAAACAAAACTCCTTCAAAACATCTTGACCGATTTTTATTAAATTTTTTGAGTATATTCCCTAGGTCTAGTAAACTTTTATGGCAAAACAAAGTTTGCTGGACCAGCTAGTTTTCTAGTTTTGTAATAAATGTCTCTACAGATAAACAAATATCTCTGGAGGCTTATTTATCTTACTTAATTCTGGAGGCTTTACTTTTAGCAGGGAGGAAAAGTGAAGAGATTCTGTTGAATATTAAAAACTAAATAGGACAGGTAGTCTACAGGTAGTCTGAATCGATTTTGATAGGGCTCTCACAAGAATGTAGATAACCATTCAAGATGTGATAAAATGTTTAGGATTTATGACAAATCCCATACCTTTAAACAAGCAATACTTATGTATTAAATATATGTATATTTCTATATAATCTGAATCTTGGAAACGGTTATCTAGCTAGGATTCATTTTCAATGTTGTATTTACAAAAAAAATATAACTCTATACCTGACATCTATTGGCAAAAAGTAAAACTATTACAGTAAACTCCTGCTGCCATCTATTGGTGAGTAGCTGTAATACGACCGAGCTAAGCTCGGTCACCCAGATATTAAAGATTAATTACAAACCATCCAATAGTTTGGTTGACAATGATCCCTGTAGTACCATTTCAGCCACATCCTTTTAGAATCTGGTGTTGTCAAGGTCTCCTCGTGGAAACCCATCTGCACAGCAAACTTGGTAGCCAGCTCCCCAACAAGGATGGAATGCTTTGTGTGGTCTAAGACATGCCGTGCCACAGACGCAGCGTGCTTCACTCGTCTGAGAGCTGCAACCGCTCCAACGTTCATTGTTCTCCTGCAAAACAATACAGAGTTTATAAATAAACACAAAAATCATGTCTGTTTTATGAGAGTTACCCCCCCTTTACTCTGTTTTTTTTTCTTTTTTTTAAGCATAGCTTCTATCGCGGGCCTTGAGCGTGGAGACCGAATCCAGAAATTCCGTAACGAAAATAACCTAACCCCCCCACAGAGTGGGGTTGTTAGAAGTTGATAAAAATGGTCTGCAATAGATTTACCGCGGCAGTCTCCGAGTGCCACACATCTTTTTTAATTATTTATTAGGGAATATAAATACATACTCATTTTATTGTATTTATTGCGGTTTTTATGTCAACAGAAATACATTATCATGAAAATTTGAACTGTCTTACTAACACACTTAACAAGATAGTCTGGTGTCAGACAGACAGATAGGCAGAAATACATTGGACAGACTGACACAGCTGAGTCTTAGCAATAAGGTTATGTATTACCCCTCCCTTGGGTACGGAAACCTAAATATACCAGTATGCGCTTGAAGCAGAGGTTCTAATAGTCGAAGTAACAACTTTTGGTCTTGACACGTTGTGCGATATTAACAATATTTTTCATCACTGTTCCGTCTGGCAATGAAAGATTGTTGACCATGTGCGAGCATCTATTAAGTTACATACGATAATAACACATTATAAACTTCAAATTGTATCTTTTGATTGTTTGCTGTTGTGTTTGTTTTGTATCAGTTGCTTAACAACGAAATATAACATTAGATAGTGAGAAGCCTCTGTAAGAGCAAAAGCGATCTCGGTACTTTTAGTTCTAACTTAACCAGGATTACTGTATCAACTATCAAGGTAAAAAACCATTACCCATCCATTATAAGAGCATCAAGAGTTGTTTCGCCGTCTTCATCAGGACTACCACCGTAGCCCACAGTGCCATCACATTGCTGCTCCTCACAGATTGATGTTCCTCTTTCAATTGCGTCCAAAGCATAGCCCCCTTGCTTCAGAATATTCCAAGCTACGGTACAAATTCAATAAATTAGCTGTTAGCTCGACGATATTTTTTAAACCCACTGACATAGTTTGCAATTTGTATACTTAGGTGTTTTAAGCCATGCAATGTATCTTTACGGGACATACCTACATAGGGGAAGTTGTGCATTACAAACGCTTACCGGTAATAGTAGAATTAACAAAATTCCAGGTTGTTACCACTATCGGGGTATTTTGTTCGCTATTAACTAGCACGGTTAGAGTTAATAAAAGAAAAATGCTTATTCTTGACATAATAATTATAATATCTGAGGACTTAACGAGTATTCTCTTCTTACTCGCCGCTTTCGCTAAAATTCAAAATAACAAATTAATCAATATTCGATACAAATTACAAAATGATTACAAAAATACCGCCTCGGTCAACAACATAGATAATACTTAGAGAATTTAAACATATATATAGAGAGGCCATAGTTTACTTATCACTATATGTGTCGGGGTGGCAAAAACCGCCATAAACTGTAGCACTTTGACATGCGCATTGCTTCATGTCAAAGTACTAATGATGTGACTACTATTATACCGTTATCGATAAATTTCATACTATGCTTGTGATAGCTGAGTAGATAGGAAAAAATCTCGGGGTTTTACAGAAACTAAAGCTTTTCTATAGCTATTATCTATTGCAAACTTTTATAATAGAGGAAAGGGATATAGTTTGGTCTCGCGGGATTTGTTAAAGTATTGGCTGTTGGTTTAAATCCGGTCGCCTTAGTTTGAAGTTACGATGAATTAAGGGAGATTCAGTAGAACGAGAAGACCCACGCATACTTATTTTTTCCCGGAGATGTGAATTTATTTTGTATGAATTAAATAAAATTTTCAGCACATCAGGTAAATATTATAATAATGCTGACCACAACCCACAAAACCTAATAACTGACATAAAAACATAGACAATACTAACACGCAATAGACAATAATATTATAGATTAAAGTTATAAAAAAGAAACAGAGAGTAGGCCAAAGACAAACAAGTACGAGTCGGACTCGTGCATGAAGGGTTCCGTAAATTTTATATAATAATATAAATAAAGGAGTGAGGCATTTTCGTTTTTCCACGGACTCCGGTAAAACTAAAAGTCGTAGAGATGTAAAATTTAGTACTCAGGTTCATATTATTAGGTCATGAATCTACAGAATATTTGTATATTCTGTACAAAGACGGGAATTTTCGAAATTCAAATTGTAAGGAGTGAAAAATTCTAAAGGTTTTTCATGAATTATGAATTTCTTTAAAATCGATGTTTGACAACTTCTAAGTAACAACTGTAAGTCAGTTTGGCGGGACTGTATTTTAAGAAAATAATTGTTCATATCTCGAAATGACTAAATTACAAAAACCATTGCAGCAAGCAAAGACATGTAATTTGTGGTCAAAATTTAAAAAATGGCTGCCACATTGAACTTTGAACATTTGAACTGGAAGTCTCAGCTACTACAGATCTACGCTATTTGCAGATTAGATGTTTGTTACAAATATTAGGATCCGGGAGCGACCGATGCGAGTTCGGGACTTGGAGAACCCCGACAAATTAGGTGACGAATAGGATCTTTATTGGTAGTTATTATCATGACCACCCAGAAATAGGAGTCCCGCAAAACTTCGTTGACCGAGCTTTGAAATGGGTGAGAGAAACTGAGGATTAAAGAGGAGTTGTAACCTCAAGATTAAAAAAAACTAATATTTCTCGATATCTAACGAAGAGCCTAATTCATCACGTCGTGTATTAATCATAATACTACTATTACATGTAAATTATCTGACACTACTGTAAGAAACTAATTTGTGTTTTACTACAATATTATACTAGATAGTATGTTATTTGAATTATACGTCAGATACAGTATATTTAATGTGTATGTGTGTCATGGTTACGTCAGATAATAATTATTGTTAGTTGGTGACATGTGGATAGCAATATTTTTTTATTTTTAAGGTAGGTAGGTATTTATTCCACAAAAAAATAATTTTGCATCTCCGGAGAAAAATGTATACGACTCGTAATACTGTATGTTCTTAAGATAATCGTTACTTCGCATCAAGGCGACCGATTTCAAAACCGTTAGCCATTAATTTTTATCAGTAGGTTTTTAACGGTAGGTTATGTTCATTCATTTTTGCTCTCTCAAATCTTTAATGACTTACCACGAACTACTTACTACATCGATAATATTTCCATATCGATAGATAGTTAGAGCAGCCCTTCTGATCAGCTGTCAGGTGCCTATCTGTGATTGGCCGATGGCTGTGATTGGCTATTTCAATTCTACAGAAGATGGCGGATATACCCACCCAATAAGACTGACAATTTCCTGTCCTTATATTTACTTTGTCTTTGAGATAATACTTGGTCAACAATTTTCGACATTCAACAAAGAGTAAAGACCTCACAAGACACAAAGAAATTTGAGTTGACAACTTACACGACAGACTATAAAATATAAACATATTCAATATACTCTATGATATAAACTCTAGGCATGGACCATGTAATATCGGCCTCATGTGGGTAATGGGTAAATTAGTTTGTGGTCTGTGGTTTAAAATTCAAATTTCAAATCGAATTTCAAAATTTAAAAAGAATTTAATAAAATACAAACAATTTACCCGACAAATAATTTAAAATTATACTGTCTCGAATCATGGATATGCATTTATTTTGCCGTGAACTGCCGAAGCTAGTAAGGATTTATAAAAAAAATATATACTGTCTGTATAAAGAGAGCATAAAAAGTATTTTTTGAACTTTTCTTCTTCCCCAGGAGTTACATGCTCATTTGAATGGCTCACTAAGTCGCTCCACAATGGTACAGCTGCAACGGTATCTCGCTGATAACGAAATGGTTGACAAATCTGACGCTTTTTTAGATGAATTCCAAATAGGAGCAGGTGACTCAAGAAACTTATCTGAGTAAGTTTTCCTACATCTGAGTTTAACCGGTTACTGTTCAAGGTGTGATTATTGTACTGTGAAGCAGTAATGTATTGCTGCGTTTTTATTTCAAGCACACTGTAATCTGTATGCTGATATGTATGATGATGATCTGTATCTACTGTATGTGTTCTCAATGATTTGTTATCATTACCATCAACATTTCAGAGAAACTTAAAATATTCCTCAATCGCCTTCTGTTTACAAACTCATACTGTAATTTTTTTTTCATTCCTTTTTCATTTATATTTACAGCTGTTTCCAAGTATTCAACATAGCACACACACTCACAAGCACCAGAGACACCCTCGCCATGGCGACTGCGTTGACCCTAAAAGAGTTTGAAGACGATGGCTGCTGTTACATTGAGCTGCGCAGCACTCCCCGACAGACTGCTCACATGGCTATCAGTGAATATATTGAAACCATTGTGCACACCATGCAGTAAGACCTATGAATGTTCTATTAGCAGCAGCAAATAGGTGCTTCTAGATTTTTTTTTATTTCAGCTACAGGAAGTTGGGGACATGATACAAACTGGGTTTTAAAAAAAGTATTTAAAAAGCCAAAATCATAAAGTTAAAGCCTAACCAGTTATTTATAAGACAATTTGGAAACTACAAAAGTCAGTTGCATATCTAAATCAGAGCCCATTATTGCAGGAACACCAAAGATTTGTCAATTGTATCCTGCTTGATAATATCAATAAATAGAAGTAGCTCTCAGAAAGATGCAGACCTCATAGCAGATTATGCAATTGAATATTATGCCAAGTACCCTGATGTAGTAGTGGGCATCGAGCTCAGCGGTAATCCTGCTGTTGGGAAGTTCCAAGATTTTGTGCCTGCATTGAACAGAGCGAGAAAAGCTGGTTTAAAAGTTAAAAAATTTTTGGTTCCTGATTTGTATTTAACTAACTGTGTAGATTAACGCCATAATTTTTTAGAATTCAATACAAAATATTCAATTTCAGGTCACACTACACTGTGGAGAAATATGCAATCCACAAGAAGTAATTGAAATGTTAAATTTTAAGCCGGACCGTATAGGCCATGGTGTTTGTATACACCCTTTATTTGGTGGTAACAATATTGCATGGGAATTACTGTGCAAGTCTCAAATACCTGTTGGTAAGTCCTTTATTTGAGTTTCTTTTATTATAATAAGTTTCTTAAATATATAAAAATATTAATATGAAAGATCGCCAGACAGCGGTAGAGGAGGCGCGCGGCGGCGAGATGCGATTGCTAACGTGATATGAGTAGTTGTAATGAATTATGTAGGTACTAGACCTGCCTCCCCATTCAGAATGCTCGATATCTTAAGTCTCTGTCTGTCTCTTAAGTTTCTAGATCGATATATACGCACTATAGTCTGCATGTGACTGGTGGTGCTGGGGTGGTACTCTTAATATTTTAATCATTTGGTGTACATTAGGTCTTAAAATAATAACCATCAAAGACGAGAGCGCGCCGACAGCGCCTGGAGTGTGTCAAGAATGTAATTGTATAATGTGAATACAAAATTTTATTATTCCTATAATATCCTATTTTCTCTTTTTATTCCAGAAATATGTCTAACAAGTAATGTGAACACAAAATCAACGTCTGACTACAACTGTCACCACTTCAGAGAATTTTGCAATGCTAATATACCCACCATTATATGTGTAAGTATGATCCCACCAAAAACATTCTGTAAAAAACTAGCCAAAGTCAAAATGGAGCTGCTTGTTTATCTCTAAAAAGTACTGAAATCTAGACAAAGTCGTGCCAAGTCTAAGGTTCCTTACTGCGATTTCTTTATTATTATAGTTAATGTTGCGTGACTTGGCCGTTGAAGGGTACACAAGGGTTCAAACCAGGTGCTCCATGACACCCTTGCACCAATCTGTCGCCAGAATTCATCGTCAATGAGTAGCGGTTCTTGGTCTTCAACGGCCAAGTCACACAACATTAACTATAATAATAAAGAAATCGCAGTAAGGAACCTTAGACTTGGCACGACTTTGTCTAGATTTCAGTACTTTTTAGAGATAAACAAGCAGCTCCATTTTGACTTTGGCTAGTTTTTTACAGAATGTTTTTGGTGGGATTTCACTTCTTTTTGTAGAAACTTCAAAATATTACAAAATATTTCTGTCCGTTTTTCTAGATACATTAACTGCATAAATAACTTTGTAATCTCATATAATTTATATGGAATCACAAAGTTATTATTGCAGTGATTACCAGGTACTCCAGATCTTCGATTATCCTAGTTTTTATAGTTTTCCCTTTATGTGGCCATTAAACCCTAACTCTGTACCAAATTTCAGCTCTCTGAGTTTATGGGAAGTACTAGTTCTATTTTGATGATCATGAGTCAGTCAGTCAGTCAGTCAGCCAGTGTCGAAAATGCGAAACTTTGCTTTCGCATAACTTCGGAACTATATAACCTACAGACTTGAAATTTTGGGTTTTAAATATGTGATTATAGCTTACTGGATAGCGAAAATTTCAGCGTTCTGGTCTTATCCAGAGGTTCTCAAATAGGAGCCCGAAAATGCGGCGAAATGGTTCCTGTTAAGATGGTACGGCAGTTTTGCTTCGCGCTTTGACTTTGGCGGGGGCACTGCCGTGCCCCCTGATTCAAGTGTCAACTCTCTATGTCCAACAGTACTGGGCAAGGTTTATATTTATACACACTACAATTTAGTACTTGACTAGACTTTAGCTGATTTAGAAATGACAGAAAAATTATAAAGTTCCAAATAGGCCTGTGTCGAGAATCTGTCCTGGGACCTCTCGCTCAAAAACGAATTTGCTGCCTACTGCTAAATTTCTGTCAAAATTCTTTCAATGAAAAACAATTTGGCTGTTTGTACCTTTAAACGTATTATATTACAGACTGATGACAAAGGAGTGTTTGCGACGTCCCTTTCGCAAGAATACCGAATATGTGCTGAAACTTTTGGAATGAACCAATCCAAACTGGCCAGACTTAGCCTCAGTGCTTGTAATTACATATTTGCTGAAGATAAACAGAAGATACTGAGCGATAAAGTATTAAATTTTATTAATAAAAATGATTTATAATTTGAAAAGCAATAGTTCTCTTATAAACTGTTAGTAGACAACTTTGTATTATTAAATTTATAAATTACAATAAATATTTTTTAAGGTAAATTGACGTTTTTTATCGGAATTAAAGGCTTCTCGAAGAGTTTCTCCAGTATGGCAGTATGTGACTCCACTGTCCATAAGTGGGTTTCCGTATTTCTCATATTGGTGAAATCACCCGGGTGCGAAAATTCAAATTTTATTTAGTTTTTCGCTCATAGTGGGCTAATTATACATCGAAGGCTAAGGGAAATGAGTTTTGCGGCCACAACATTTATATACATGTTTTTAATAAAAACTCTGCTCAACAATACTCATTTACTTCATATTGGTTCCCGATAGCTCGAAATCTGGGAAACTGCAAAAAATTATCTTTCGGAAACCAATATGAGATGAGTGGAAACATTCGAGCAAAGTAGACCCGCAAAATGCATTGCCATAAATCTACAAAGTGTAATTAGTTAGTCTAATCTTTGCGAAAAACAAAATAAAATTTGAATTTCGCGGGCTGGTGACGTACCATGTCACCAGCCCGCACATAGCGTGCGAAGGAGAAGAAAGTCGCCGTATTGCCTAATACGATAAGATATGGATAAGATAGAAAAAGAAAGCGAATTTAAAATAATCTAACGGCCGCGCCAGTTGACATGGCGCCGACGGGCCACTAATTTTGTGGTCTGTGCGGGCCACGGCGGCCTACAATATATTTTCTGCAGTTTCCCAGATTATCGGGAACTAATATGAAGTAAATGAGTATTGTTTTGTATTGTTATTCAAGTTTTAATGAAAATCATGTAAAACATTATGCTCGTAAACTCATTGGATTATTTACTGGGCGAATCTTTGAAAGGGGCGAATAGCGAATCCACCAGAGTTGCCAGCTGACGCCTGACAAGTGACAGTTCTTCTATTGACCCACGGAACAACTTGATACAATATTATAATACGGCCGTTCAGAGAATGCGTTCCTGACACATCGCGATTGAACTGACGACGTAACTTTGTAATGGCGTTGCAGTTACTATAAAAATATTATTGCTGGTTGTTTACCGTTTTAAATATTGATGAGCATTAAAACAACATTATTATATCAATAATCAATTAATGTTATAAAGTGCCAAACTGAGTGTCAAATAACTTGGTATTTTTTTTTAATTGTTTGTCAAATATTTTTCTAAATCTAAACTGCGCTATTACAAGGTTATGTCAGCGTTTTATATTGGTAGTGACAGGCTAACAATAGGTGTCAGGAACGCATTCTCTGAAAGGCCGAATTATAAACTGTTGTATTGTCTACTCTTTGGATTACTATTTACTATTCTTTACAGTCCGACAAGGCTCTCTTGCCACTTGAATGAGGGCGCTGTTATAGAACAAAGGCATCCAGAAAATAAAATCTCCTCAATTTTACTTCAATTTTAGTTTAAAATAGTTGATAGTAAGCAAAAACAACACAATATACAATAGCGATATTTAGCTCGTTGCGATATACTGACAGAGTGGACTATCAAACAGTATCACAAGATAGTGGGTGTTAGTACCGATTTTGGCCACGCGCCAAGATAGCCTTGTCGCACTATAGTTCTTATGATAGTTCTATAGTTAGTTGTCTATGATTTGATACTACAGAACACATATACTCTCGAATACTTGATAGTGATCTGTGACCATTTATGTGTTCTGTGTCTGTGACATAACCTAACTTTATCAAGTTACTATTTATAATTTTATTTGTACCATATTTGTACGTTATCTCATACTCATTAGTTGACGAATTTGTTACAGCATTAATCGAAGTAAGAATTCTACAATTCGTTAAGATGACCGATCTGCCTGATTTTTCGTCGAGTGGCAAACCAGCAGACTCTGAACTCCAAGATTTTCTATTAGTAGAAAAGCAGAAAGCACAATTCCATGCCCAGGTTATTTTACATACTACAAAATATTAAATTTTGAAGCTATACTAGTTCAGACTACGAAACTAAATGATTGTTTTTCATACAAAGTACAATATTTAATTGGTCTCCTCACAATTACCATCATTATTAAGTCTGATGAAACTTCCGTTCTCATTACAAAATTATAATCACGTAAAAAGAAATTAATATATAATTAAAAAAAATTCAAGCTGATCCAGATTTAAGGGCAATGGGTAACATCCGGGCGCGAAAATTCAAATTTAATTAGTTTTTTGTTCATAGTGGGCTAATTATACATCGAAGGTTAATGGCAATGTGTTTTGCGGGTACAGAATTTATGCATCTACATGTTTTTAATAAAAACTCTGCTCAACAATACTCATTTACTTCATATTGGTTCCCGATAGCGCGAAATCTGGGAAACTGCAAAAAATTATATTTCGGGAACCAATATGAGATGAGTAGGAACTTTCGAGCTAAGTTTCTATTAGAAACATGTAGATGTATAAAAAGTAGGCCCGCAAAATGCAATGCCATAAATCTACAATGTTTAGTTAGTCTAATATTTGTGAAAAACTAAATAAAATTTGAATTTCGCGGGCTGGTAGGGCCGCAACACCTTAAGTGCAGGTGTATTATCATCTGAAGTTTAATAAAATTTGATTCTATTAATTGTCTCATAATAATTCTATAAAATAATCTATCATCTTTTTCAGATTCACGAATTCAATGACTTCTGCTGGGACAAATGTGTAGACAAGCCCGGCAGCAAACTTGACTCCAGGACTGAAACATGCATTTCAAATTGCGTGGAAAGATTTATAGATGTGTCATTATTAATCACTAATAGATTTGCACAGATGCTTGAGAAAGGTGGAGGCATGCATTGAAGTTTAAAATACTCTAAAGTCAGTTACGTAATGTAAAAGGAGCCCTGTTTCTATGCAGGATGTTTTACACTATTCCAAACACCCGGCATGTAGTTGGACAAAACTTTTAACAAAATGAGCGGATTTATAAATAGTGTTGTGTTATTATTTTCCATGGGTAATGATTTGAAAAGGATAGCAGACTTGACTTGTTTAGTTAAGGCTATTTAATTGCATTTTGAAAAACAATTAGATGGAGTTAGGTTACTTCTTCTTAAGAATACACTCTGTAGAAAGTTTAATGTATTGATTTGTTTGTTATAAATAAGTACTAAAATACTGTTAGTGCTCCTTTTGTGTTGCTTTTGCTGTATAGGAATTGAAACTACTAATATATAAGTATTGATAGAATACATATTTTGTTTTATGACCCTGTTCATTAAATAAATAAATGCCAATTGCATTTATTTGAAATGCTTTCTGTAAGCCATACCATTGTTGTTGGTATATTGCTTTTTTTTTGTGGGTACATCTACTTTGTAAATAAAAGATTACCAAACTAATATGATATTTCATATTATATACATGTAGTGAAATATTGGTAGAGAGGAAGTGTTATAATGTTGCAATACATTCAGTTTTGGATGGAGAGAATAAAAGATGAAAATGATTAAAAATATGTTTTAATTGATTTCCTGTTTCAACTTTTTAAAAATTAAGAGCACACAGGTAATTTAATTAAATCATTATTGAAGCAAAAAAATTAAAGTTCTCATAATTATGTTGTACCATATGCTGCTCCATATTTTACAAATATTAACAAAAATTCATTCATTCATCAGTCAGATATATTACTTTGGGTATAACAACATAGCAACTAGCAAGTAAAGATGTATATCCAATAACGAGCTTTCCTACAGAGCAGCTAGATTGATCACTAGCTGTCATGACTCATGACTTGATACAAGTATTTTTAGCTAAAACAAACATCTATTTTAAAATTGATAACTTGAATTTGACTAACATATTTATGTATGTACTTATTTTAAAAGGATGAACTGTATTGTACAACATAATTGGTGATATAGTAACCAGTGAATTGATAAAGCATAGAAGAACTCTTCAGATTTGGTTTAGGCATTTCAGTCAGATTAGTTACTTGGTCAGATTAAGCTTCTGAGATTGTCAAAAGACAATCTGTAAGAAAGTAAGTATCTACGAATCTTCTATTCACTGATTGGAATACAAACCGAGTAGGTATACAATAAGCAACATTTGTTACATTAGATACCATTGATTGTTGGTTTCCAATGTCTCACATGGATTTATATTGTAAACAATTGAGAATTGAAACCAACTGATGTAATTATATGTTTGTTATTAACAGAGAGTATTTTAAATACATGTTTAAAAATTAGATATAGATGATCAACCATATTGTATGTAATCCTACAATTCGCTCTAAGGATAAATTTTTAGCATAATTCATTGCAGCATTTTTTAGCATGATAACATTTTTTGCAGTAAACTAGCTTTATAAATCATTGGTCATGATGGATGTTTCTAAATAAATGTTGCTTAATGAACACCCTGCTTTAATCTACCGATGAAACATTTTATCTGCCCACTCTGCCCAGGGAGGTATCTGTGCGAGGATCAGCCGTCACGGTTTGCACAGCGACCAGAGCTTCGTTGATTTTAGTTTGCAGCTCTCTCAGATCTTGTATGAAGAGTAGTTTCAGCACATCAACAGGTTGATTGACCATGTTAACTTCATTTCGGGGATGGTCAGGGTGGGGTGCTGTTTTCAATATCTTTGCGACAGCGGCCAGGCGAAATTTCGGGTCAGGATGGGGCCCAACACCAGCGAGTGCACAGACCCTTTCAACTCCAGCCTTGAATGCTGGACTGCTGACTGTGAAAATTATGAAACACATGAATATCGGTATGGGTAATGAATTAAAAAAAAAAATCATTGACCAATGCGTTAGTCTATGGTACTGGCAACTGATGCCAAAATTTTGAATAACGATGAACAAGATGGAGGCAGAAATTAAAAGTTCATATTTCAATATCCATAATGTCAAAGTTACTGCATTTAAGAGGGAGGGAGTTAATACTTTTTGTTACAACTTTTTGGTCTGGTGGCTAGTTACCACTGTACCAGTAAAGATGCACCACCAAGCTATTGTAAAGTTATTTAGAGTTCCTGAGTGATGCTGTGTAGAAACTATTTTGGTTAAGCAGTTAAGAAATAACATGTAGAATGTAAATAAAACTTACAATCAAGATTGTCCAATGGGTTTGAGGATACAACGTTGGGGGCAGCCTTTTTTGGTTCTTCTACTTTTACATCTTTGTATTTAGTTACTGAAACAAAATATTTATAATTATAAGAAATATTTGGATATCTCAAGATGCCCAGTAGATATTAACATCAACTGTAATCATAATTATGCATTAATCAAACAAGTAAATAAATTAAAAATTAAAAAACACGACTGCCTTGTGATAAAACTTTTTCGAAAAAAAATTTTTTTTTTTTTTCTCTAGTTTTGTCTGTCTATCTGAGATCAGTCTTTTGACCATAATCAGATTTGAGGTCTATAATGTTGTCTTTTTGGGTTTAGCACATCCAATAATGCAGCATCCCTTATTTTAAAAAAAGTCTTAAACAATGTTGGCCAGTTGTGTCCTTTTTAGGCGAACTGTGCAGTCTCTGGTGTCGAGGAGTTTGACAGCCAGACTGTTTTTATGTTGTTCTAGTCTCTTTTTGTAAGATTCAAATGACCTATTTCATCTTTGACGGTTGGCATGGCGAGGTATTGGTGCACTTCGGAGTTTTTGGTAAACCATGGGGCATTACATATGACTTTCAGTACATTATTTTGAAAGCGCTGCAATATTTCTATATTGGAGTGACTTGCAGAACCCCAGAGTTGGATGCCATACGTCCATATAGGTTTGATGATGCATTTATATATTGTAGCTTGTATTTAGTATTGTAGCTTGTTTTCAAGGCTCAACGATGAATTCCTTCCTATTAGCCAATACAATTCCCGGAATTTCCAGTTAGCTTGGTCTCTTTTAGCTTTTATGTGATCTTTCCAGGTCAATCTTCGGTCCAGATGTATTCCCAAATATTTCACGGTTGTATGGTGCGGCAGGATTTTGTCGTTCAGTGTCACTGGTGGGCAATCCCCCTTCTTTAGAGTGAAAGTTATATGACTCGATTTTGCTGGACTAGCTCTGATTCTCCATTGTTTGAGCCAGGAGTTAAGTTTATTTAAATGTTGCTGCAGTTTAAAAGATGCATTGTTGGCGTCCTTGTCATAAGCAAGAATAGCAGTGTCATCGGCATACATTGCCGTTATCACATGTTCAGACAGGGGCAAGTCTGCAGTGTATATTGTGTACAGAATAGGTCCCAGCACAGATCCTTGTGGTACTCCTGCTTCTATTGGGTAGATGATAAACTGTCATCACATTTGACCTGGAAAATTCTCTCAGACAGATACGACTTAATTAGCATGTAAGCCGTGTTTGGTAAACAAAGTTTTAGCTTATAGAGGAGCCCTTTGTGCCACACTCTATCAAAGGCTTGTTGAATATCAAGGAATACAGCAGAACAGTATTCCTTTTTTTCCAAAGTTTGTCGAACAGTGTGCGCAACTCTATGAATTTGTTCTGTCGTTCCATGCTGAGATCGAAAGCCAAATTGGTGGTCTGGTATTATATTCTGTTCTTCTAATACTGGTCCGATACGTTTGAGCAATATTTTCTCAAAGATTTTAGACAATAGTGGAAGTAGGCTTATTGGCCTGTATGAAGACACTTCTGTAGGAGGCTTTCCAGGTTTAGGTATCATGTTTATGATGGACACTTTCCAGAGTATTGCATTGAACAATATTGTTATTAGGACAATTCCTTTTCTTGGCAATTGCTTTAAAACCTCAGCTGTAATGAGATCATATCCCGGTGCCTTTTTTGACTTCAGGTTATTAATGTGCCTATGGACTTCCTTTGGTGTTACTGGGCGCATCGGAAGTGACATTTGTTGAAAAAAATATAGCCTACGTTACTTGGAATGCAGCAAGGATTCTAATGATACTCCATAATATGTCCAAATCTGTTCAGCTGTTCAGAAGTAATGGTGGAATTAAGAATCTCACATACATACATACATACATGAAACCTAAAAACAATACACTCACACTTTTTTTGGGCAGTTGTGTAACAATACAAATGTGTGGATTGGGATGAAAAAGGGGCACCACAATTGAAGTTGTGTTACATGCTCAATGCACATCATAAGCTGCAACAAGAGAATATTTCACGACAGAAAAAACAGATCTTGGTCAAACACTATTGGAATTGCACTTTAGGTCTAAATAAAAATTGCAAATGCAAAATTGTGATGAAACTCACCATTATCCGCGTATTCTAATCTCACCGCGTAGGATAAGAGCCAATTAAGTTGCTCATTGGGCAAGCCTTGCACCACAGGGCTTACTAAATCCGTTTGATAAGTATCATAAGCTTTATTCCACTCATCGCTGTCGATGTTTCTTAGACCCTCGCGTTCTTCTATTTTATAATGCCTGATTTTCTGGTCCTCCAGCCAAAGTACTACACTCCGGTATTCTTTTTCATCTATGAAGTATACAAATAAATTAAATCCAAATACAATTGAAAGAGCTCACTGGGTTAGGTAAAATACTGGCATTAATTTACCTTCGCAATTAAAACCTTCTGGATTAGGATGACCAAGAGCAGTTAACTTTAGCTTAAATATATTGCTCATTATAACTGATTTGTTGTTATTATTTTTTAGAATAATTTTTGAAGCCGGTTGCCTCTTCAGTTTCAAAGAGTATTTAATCACTACGTTTGTTTAGTATCATAGGTACCATACTACTCTATGGTATCGTAAGATACAATATCTTTTATCTGTGGGTTTAGGCACAGACAAAGACTTCTATGTAGGAAAGTCTTTGGGCACAGAACATTTTTTTTTTTTTTTTCTTTGGCTTTACACAGATAAGCCAATGTCAGGTTATAGGATAATAAAAGTTAGGGAAACTATATTTATTTTAAAAAATCAAGCAGGATTCAAATTGGAATTCCAAAGGAAAAGGATAGGGTTTTTTTTAAATATATATACAAATATTATTTACAACTTTTTTACATAAATACATACAATACATTGAGCTATAACTTTAAATTATTTGTTTCTAGGAACAAAGACAAAATTTTATAGAATTAACAATTAGTATATAATAAACAAATTATAGAGGTAGGAAATGGAATGTGCAATGATACAAGATTATCAAGAAAGGCAAATCGGTCATACAAAGTGCATGCAAAGAAAACATGGTTTAAGTCCCCATACTCTCCACAGGAACAAAGAGGGTCGGGGACAATTTTTAGTCTGTGCAAATGCGCCGGGGTACAAACATGACCTAAGCGCATTCTACACAAAACAGAAGTGACCGTTTTAGAAAATACTAGTCGGCTAAACCATGGTTTTCTTGGAATGAATGGCTGAATTTTTCTATAATGTTTACCCACTGAACCATCATTATGCCATATCACATCCCACGCTTCATACAAATATGTTTTAGCTAAATGTACCAGATCAGTACAATAATTAGTGTACGGTACAGTATCTCCTACACGTACAGCCTCTTTTGCCAGTTGATCGGCTCTTACGTTTCCGGGAATGCCCACATGGCTTGGAACCCAAGCCAACACAACATCACAATTCTTCTGAGAGCATTTATATAAAAGATCTCTGATGTCGAAAATAATTGAAGACTGTTTATGAACTTTAAATGGGAATCTCATAATAGCTTCTAAAGCACTGCGGGAATCCGAAAAAATTATTGTTTTTGATATCTTTAAAATTAAAATATATTCTAGAGCTTTAAGTAATCCGTAACATTCACCGGTATAAATGGAAGTTTCAGGTGGAAGTTTAGTTTGTTGTATACATTTATATTGTGAATGATAGACCCCAACGCCAACACAACTGTTATCTTGATCTTTAGAGGCATCCGTAAATATGCTATGCCAGTCGGACCAGTCATTATTAATAATGCTGTTGAATTCTTGTTTTGAGTTGGGATTATTTTTTAATAATCCTATATCCAATTTAATTTGCGGAACAGCAACAAGACTTTCATAGTTGTATTGGTATAAAGGAAGAGTAATATTTCGATATGTGGGAGCTCCTAAGCTTTCATATTTTCTATGACTTTTTACAAGACATGGAGAATCTTTATGAAACCAGTAGTTACAGGCATCAACCTGCTCTGCCAGTTGTTGTACTTTTAAAAATAATGGATGTGAACTTAGCTGTAGCGTTCGGAAGAAGAATTTATCACAGAGGAACTGCCTTCTTAGATATAAGGGTGGATCGCAACATTCGACCTGCAGACAATTTATGGGACTCGATTTCATTGCACCTGTTACTAATCTCAAAGCCTTAGACTGAACAGAATCCAGCTTTTTAACTGCACTTGTATTACCTGGGTGTAATAAGAATGTTCCATAGTCCAAAACACTCCTTATCAAAGCATTATATAAGAGTCTCATTGAAAAAGGATGTGCACCCCACCATACACCTGTGAGACACCTTAAAATGTTTAAATTTCTCTCACACCTTAGTAAAATATATTCATAGTGAGGAACTCCAGTAAGCTTAGAATCTAGTATTACACCCAAAAATTTTGCCTTCTCTTTAATTTCTAGCGGTACACTATTGTAATTAATATTAATAGGTGGGAGATTTCGCTTTCGGGAGAATATCACAACAGAACTTTTGGATGGTGACAAATCTAAACCATTAGTATCTAACCAACCCTTTAAGGCATTTAATGCTAAGGTTAATAACTGACTAATATTATGTATGGATGGTCCAGCAACATATAAAAGCAAATCATCTGCATATTGCAGAACATTTGCATACTTCTCAATAGATGTGTCCAAATCGTAAGTATAAATGTTATATAAAATAGGACTCAAAACAGAACCTTGTGGCAAACCTTTCCACACAGTTCTAATGAATTTATCATTTTCAGACGAATCTAATGAATACTTTATGTATCTTTCATACAACATATTTACAATAAAATTAATTAGTAAAATAGGAACATTTAAGGCTAACAATTTATTTTTTAAAATTGAAATATTAACATTATCATAAGCAGCATTTATGTCTAGGAAAGCAGCAACCAGTGACTCATTTTTAGAAAAACTTAGTCTTATGTCTGTGGTAAATATGCTCAAACTGTCAAGAGTAGATTTACCTCTCCTGAAACCAAACTGAGTTCTTGATAATAATGTATTATGTTCTAAGAACCATTCCAGCCTAATTTTAATAAGATGTTCAGCAGTTTTAGCCAATACCGATGACAATGCAATCGGTCTATAGGATGTTGGATCTGCACTAGGTTTATTCGGCTTCTGTATAAGGATCAATGTTTGGGACCTCCAGGAATCGGGCACGATGCCCGTAATCATAACATTGTTTATCAAGGACAGATAGTAACTGAGACTATTATCATCGAAATTCGACAAGAAGGAATAAGGAATCCCGTCTTCACCTGGTGCAGAATCTTTGGTAGATGAAAGTACGCCTTTTAATTCAATAAGTGTAAACGGCGAATTTAAAGCGTTATTACAATAATTAAAAGATATATGGGGCGTTATAACCATGGGACATTCAGGTACATAAGGAGGAGCTAAGCGATCCATGACTTGTTCTGCAAGTTCTGATGAAATTTTATTTTGCTGAGTATCTTTAAATGCAGATCTGAACCTTCTAATGTTTTGCCAAACCAAAGACGGTGAAACATGGGGATTTAAAGATAAACAAAACCTTTGCCACCCTTCATACTTCTTTACCCTAAGTAGCTCCTTAGTAGTATTAGCAATTTGCAAATAATGATCAAAATTTTCATCAGTCATATTCTGACAATATTGTTTCTCAGCTTGCTTTCTCTGTTTAACTGCATTAGTACACTCTGCATCCCACCATGGTGGAGATGGAATAAATCCCAAACCACACCTTTTTAACGGAAAACATTCATTTGCAGCTTCAGTTACTGCTGTAGCTAATGCTTGTGAGCATTCTAATAAATTAGAGTGACTGATTTTAGGTAGATTTTTAATTTTTTGCTCTACAGCTACTCTATACAGACTCCAGTTGGCATCTGTTAGTTTATGTTTTATACGTGGTTGTCTTACTTGCTTTGGAGGATTTTTAAAGGGGAAGGTAATTATTATGGGATAGTGATCACTACCATAAGTAGATTCAGCAGGTGACCAAGTGAGAGAAGAAGCGAGATCAGGAGTGCAAATTGACAAATCTAGAGCACTAGGTGTTCGAGCGAGCCGTGTTGGAGATCCTGTATTTAAAATGCACAGGTTATGGGAGCTAATTAAATCTAACAACTTTTCGCCGTAGTAAGTTGATGTGGAACAACCCCATAACTCATGATGAGAATTAAAATCTCCTAAACATAAAAATGGTTTCGGTAAAAAATTCAATATTTCATTAATTTCATTAAATATATCATTGTTAGGACGGGAGAAATATAAAGATACATAACATATACTATTTACAATAACTGCAATAACAGATAAGTCATCGCTATGTACAGGTAGAGTGATAGGAGTAAATGCCAGAGTATTTTTGATGAGCATTGCCACTCCACCATACCCATCAAGTCTGTCTTCTCTGAGACAAACAAACCCTGGCATTTTAAACAATGATTCCTTTCTCAACCATGTCTCTTGGAGACAGATGAGAAAAGGATCTTGATTATTTATTAATTGAATTAGGTCAGGTTTCCTAATGTTGAGACTTAGGCAATTCCATTGAACCACTCTGGCTTTGTGATCCATTATTAATATTTTGAATTTGGCATAATGCTTCTATTACTGAGGCGACGTGGGACGGTGAAACTAAATTTGATTGTGATAGTAATTGGATGAGAAATTTAATTATATCAGCAATTTTCATAGTGTTTTCATTATGATTGTTATTAATTGGTTTTTCTGCAGGTAACACAGGATCTTTTATTATATTTGAGTGAGCAAAGCGGTCATATCCTTTGCTCAGCTTTGCGGGAGATCTTGGCTTTGCAAACACAGTTTTTTTATATGACTGTGAAACAGAATTGGAAGTTGCTGGATTAGAATCTGAAGTAGACGGATTATATTTTGAGGATGAAGACATGGGTGTTGAAAATAAAGCTTCTGCATAAGATAATTTTGAAACAGGTGGATGCATTTTAATAGCTTCCATATATGAAATGCAGCTTTTGCTCATAGTTTCTTTTATTGCTCTCTGCCTACTATGTTCTAAACATTTCTTATTCACAGCTTGGTGTGAACCTTTGCATAAACAGCACCGGTAATCCTCCTCTTCTACCTGACAAGTGTCCCCAGAATGGCCTTGCCCACACTTGTAACATTTTGGCATTGATCGGCATTGATTTTTTACATGGCCAAAACGGCAACATTGGTAGCACTGCACTGTTGGATAGATGTACAATTCAACTGGCAAAGCAGTGTAACACATGTAAACTCTGGTAGGTAGTACTTGTCCATCAAAAGTAATAATTACTGTTCCAGTATTAATAAATTGACTTGCATTATTTACAATTACTTTTCTTTTAATACGCCTAATTTTAATTATTGGTCCACAACCAAGTGGCACAGTCATGCTTGACAAAACCTCATCGTCAGACCAATCAAGAGGTACACCTTTCACTACACCCATGCGAGTAACATTAAACGTCGGGATAAATGCTTTGAATTTGGCTGTTTCAAGATTTTTGTTTTGTAAAAAGTTATTAGCATCTATGTACGAAGAAAACGATATGCTTATTCTATTCCTGCCAACTCGTTTGAGACTACCATTCACAATACCAACTAAATTATGTTGTTTCAAAAAGCGGCCAAATGTTATAGGGTGCAGTGACGTAGTGCTATCAACTTCACCTTCTTTTTGAACATGTACAATAAATGGGGCATTATCAGAGGCTTGATATTGAGCACGACCAATCGGCACTCGAGTTGTAGTACTAGGATTTTCAGAGGTTACGTTTGAAATTTGATCAGTATTTGTGTTAAGTGGATTTTCAAGATTGGTTTTTGCATCGCACTTGCAATCACAATTATACCTTGCTTTTCCATCGGGTGTTTTTGTTTTTTTCTTTCGCTTATTACATGCCACACATACGCGTGAAAATATTTTTCTTTTGAGTGTTTGGTCGATATTAGAGATAATAGAAGTATCAGTATCCATTGACGACTCGACCGCCGAAATTAATATGTCCATCTTAGATGGAATATGTGGCATATTTACTGATCCTGGAGGAATTGTTCCCCCAGGATCAGGGGGTTCCTCCATGAGTTAGAGTGTTGTTAAACTATTTTTCTATAACTTACCTATATATACAGCTAACTACTATGAATATACACTTATAATACACTATTTATAATATAAAACACACCAATCCTTTTCTAAATAAGATATCAAATTAAAAGAAAAACAGAAACGAAAAAAACCGCGTCCGCCGTGTCCGAAGTTTCCCGCCCTTTTTCACGACAGTTACACAGAACATTATTACTCAGTTTAGGACTTTAGGTAGGTACCTACTCTTTTCTTTTCTATCTTTCGGTTCCCTGGTCTGTGTTTTCTATACAGACACAGAACATTATTACAACACTAATCATTATCAAGTAGGTAAGGTAACTATTGTATTATGGTTTTCTCCGGGGAGGGTAATGTTCTGTGGTTTCCTATCCTACAAAGAGTATATTGTATAGATCTTTGATAATGTATATTATAGGTATAGATGTACAGTGCGACAAGGCTATCTTTGCGCACGGCCAAAATTGGTACTAAACTAACACTGCCATCTTGTAAAACTGTTTGATAGTTCGCTCTGTCGGTATATCACTATTGTATGTTGAGTTGTTTTTGCTTACTATTAACTACAAAATTGAAGTAAAATTGAGATTTTATTTTCTGGATGCCTATGTTCTATAACAGCGCCCTTCTGTCAATGTTATTCAAGTGCCAAGAGAGCCTTGTCGGACTGTAATCCCATCTCACCATCCACCTTTTCATCACAGATAGATTCCTTTTCGATATTATCTATTGGTCTATGAGACCGACAACGACGCGTGTTTGAACTTCGAGAATAACTTTACAGAAGATAACTATTTCACTCTCGTGAATGCTGTATTGTTCCGAGTAAGAGAGCTAATGCATTGTTATTTCTTTACTGTATACCTACGCATGGAGATAAAATTAGTACCTACAAGACATGCAAGACACACAGAGGTACTTTGTTATAACGGTCTTACAATGGTCTTACTTATTAGGTAGTCTGAAATTCTGAACAGCTATCCACAGAACATATACCTAGTACGCTCATTGATCTATAACTCTTACCTCGTTGAGTACGCTCATAGTGTTTTATGTCTATGAGTACGCTCCTCTCGCGAGACTCGAGAGCAGCTGTCAGTCACAGTCAGTCAATGAGTGACACTCACAATTTATTTAGCAATAGGTATATTACTCTATGCAATTTAGTGTCAGGACTCAGGTGGTGTCAACTGTCAGGTCACTTTACTCTATGTGTCAGGTGTCAGCTGGTTAAAAATTGATAAATAACCTAAACTAATATAAATATAACCAAAATAAGAGTTAAAAAACGTAATTAATTTCTAGAATAACTATAAAATATTATTTTCTCTCCTATTTATAACAAAATTAATGTTTGTGTGTTTATCAAGTATCAACAACGATAACCAAAAATGTCTTGGGTAAAAGAGAATTGTTTATCTTTTTTTCAACTTTTCTGTATTAAAGTTGTGAAAACTGGTAGAATACCGCAACATTTAGCACTAATTATGGATGGGAACCGTCGCTATGCCAAAAAACTTAGTGTAGACAGTACTGAAGGACATAATAAGGGATTCGATAAACTTTCTGAAGTTTTAAAGGTTTGTACAAACACAAAACTATAAGGGTCCTAGACAGTAGACACCCAGCAATGATATGATTTCGCTTATGTGACCTTTTTTTTATTTTAGCCATAACAATTTTTTCATAAATGTTTACAGTGGTGCCTAGACCTTGGCATTCCAGAGGTGACAGTGTATGCATTTAGCATTGAAAACTTTAAGCGAACACAAGAAGAGGTAGATGCACTCATGGAATTAGCAAGTGACAAATTTAAAAGACTTTTAGATGAAATGTAAGTATATTTTAGAATCAAACTTAGGGGGCTATTCAGTGGTAAGACATATTTAACCAAGATATTATATTAAAAATTCAAATTATTTATTTCATAGGGATCTTATTTACCTACTTATGAATAGTTAGGAAATACTTAGATATTAGACAGTTATATTAAAAATAATTAACAACTTATATCAAACAACACATCCAAGTACCTATGTACTGCCTTTCTTTGTAAACTTTGTTGCAATAAAGTCAATAGTTTTTGTATAGCCCTTTGTTTATACAAAAAATAATCATTAGGAATGAATCATGCTATTTTGTTCAGCAATCAAATAAATGAGTGGGGAGTGAGGGTGAATGTGGCAGGACGGCTTTCTCTGTTGCCCGTGGACCTGCAAGTACTGGTGTCAAAGGCGATGCTGGCAACAAGGCAGAACAACAAGCTCCAACTCAATATTGCCTACAGTTACACTGGTAAGGCGGCAGGCATGCTTTTTATAGTTGCTGATTACAGACTCAGGATGCTTAATGGACGTAGTCATATTATGTTGATTGATCTTGATGGCATCTACAATTCCCAGTTGATGTTTAATTGTCACCAGGAACTTTAGCAGTTTTTGGCTGAAAGCTAGCTTTAATAATTTACTTAATTGAAACTGCTTAACATAAAACCTGCTGATACACAAGTGTTTGTGTTTTAAAATTTTCTATCTCATTATGCTGTAATCTCACGCCGCCGCGTGAGCCGCAAAAGTAAAAATTTCGCCGCAGTCAAAATGTTAAGTAATTTGGAATCCTTTGATTCCGATTTCCTTAGAAAGAAGCCAAGTTTGTGCATCAGTGATAGACTTGAATTTACACATTAGATCAATTTACTCAGGTGAAATAGTTGTCTGCACTCTCTATGCATGAACTATGCAGTATGTAGTTCTCAGTACACACTACAGAGTGAATAGCAATAATATGGTTGAGTTTCGAACTTGGTTGTGTTACAACTTAAAACAAAAAAAAATACGAATTTAATTTTTTTATTTTATTTGTGAAGGACGTGACGAGATTAGCAGAGCTGCATCCCATATTATAGATGGCGTCAAAAGAGAGGAGCTGTCTCCCGACGACATAGACGCAGAGCTTATCTCACAAAGTCTTGACCTTGGGGAACCAGAACTGCTGGTCAGGACATCCGGTGAAGTTAGACTGTCTGATTTTATGTTGTGGCAGGTGAGGAAATGTCTCAAGTCAAGTCTCACAGGTTTGTACAGCCCACTTGTGGGCATGGGTCTGCTCTAAGAGAATGCCAAATCCAGCTGGCTGGCCCAAGTGCATATTTTGAAAATTATTATTCACACAAATTATGCTCATGCTCAGGCTTCAACAAATGAAAGTTTAGCTGTCACATATTTTCACAGAAGTAATTTTAGAATTACACTAACCAATCCGCTATTAACTCTGTCTGGCCTGCACTTGCGGGTATTTCAGTGATTTCCTACTAATTAGGATAAACTTTTCAACCTATCGAGCGGATTTTGTAAACCTGAATTTTCAGAAATTAGTGGAGCCAAATTTTACTACTATAAATTATATACTTTATAGTACTTTACTTTGTGGTGTATAACAAAGTGGTTTTTTAATCTCTTTTTTAGGTAAGCCGAACAGTCCTTCATTTCACAGAAGTCCTGTGGCCAGAGTTCACGATATGGAACCTGCTGGCGGCTATCATACACTTCCAGCGACATGCACCTGAGCCGCTATTTGAAAAAGAAAACTCCGATAAACAACAAGAATTTTTGAAAAAATTGGAAACGAGAAAGTGGCAAAAGTTAGAGAAAATTGTTTGTGGTTGATTGAAACAATAGTCAGAAGCGGCGTCAGGGTAGAGCGCGGTTGGCGCGCTCTCAAATCTACTCTTCTACTCAAATTGCAAATACGAGTATGCCATGAACTTGTATGTAAAAACTTGTGAGGGGAGCTTAACAGCAGCTCAAAGGCTGTACTGTGCACATTACAGAGACCTGAACTGCCACCCCCCTTTGTTAATGAGGTCTGTTAAATCAAGTGTACGAGACTGGATCTTTCCAGTGACGCCCTAGCCAAGGCCGGCGGCCGCCACTAGCCCCAATTTGGAAGCTCTTGTGCAGATTAAGTTTTCGGCATTAACCTTTGGGTAGATTGATACATTTTACAGCTATTGTCACTTCTGGAATGTCAAGTAATTATGCAGCAAACTTCAGACCCCAAACATTAATTTTGTGTGTGGGGAAATGGTGACTTGTCATTCAGCCATAACATCCTAAAATGGACATTTTGACATGGAGAGGGGGTCTTATAACGCCACCAATAAATAAAAATATAAAAACAAGCATTTTTATCTATAAAATAGGCTCAAATTGTATGGGTAGGTAGCTCCAGGTATGTTTTACAATATAACCCAGTTTGTATATCAAATGGTAGTAGTAGGAGGAAAAACTAGTGCAAAAACCAATGTAAATTATTCTATATTTTTTAAATAAACTTAATTATTATTAGTATGTACCTAATTATTGCATAATTCACAATATTATATTAAACAAGAATATGTTGTATTACATAGAAATGCATTTTTTTTATTTTCCTTTCACAGTGTACTTGGAGTATGTTTTAGTGGGATCATAGGGCTCCCACCTGGATGCAGGGAATATGTGCTTGTTTCTTTCATACCAGGACCTGGAATTAAGGATAGCTATGTTTACCTACTTTTCTTTGAAATGGACATACAATATCACCAAGATATACCTTGCCTATATAGTTATTAAATTTTTAGGCAAAAAAATGATTTAAATCTTTCCATTATAAGCATTGACATCTATTAAGTAGTAAGTAACGAAGACTAAAAGTTCGAATTATTTATGCTCCAGCCTCCTATGAAGTACCTTTAAATACAGAAAAGAAAATAGTCTACAAACCTGAGAAGCACTTTCCCTGCATGTGAGTCTTGCTTTTCCTGAGTGGCATCATTCACTAATCTCACATCGTCGGACGCATCAAACTGGAACAGAGGACCACTCTTGCCTCTCGCCTACAAACAGAGATATTATAGGATTATACTTTTGATCAATTTTGTACATAAGCTTACGATTGACCCAAACACTTGTCGTACCAAAAAATTTTCACAAAAGGTGAAAAATGGAATAGTTTCTAAAACTGATGTCTTAAACCTTTATTCATTGGTCAATTTTCCCAGTTTGTAGTCCCTTCCACAATAACTCCCACAAAAAATATTCAGCAACCAAGCAGAAAGATTCATCCAAAATACACTATGCAATTTGAAGTCGACCATTATTTCCGTCACCCCTACCCCACGCCCCACTAATAAGAAAATTCCAAATATGTGCAATGAAAACTCAAGAATTTGTCCACATAATTTTGGTCAGTGTGCACTTGAAGATAATCGCAACAATTACTCCATTATAAACATATATAGATTTTATGTTACAGATGTGTAACATACCTTAGTGACAATGAAATCATAGAATGTGTAGTGGTGTGGCAGTATCAAGTCCTCTTTCACATACATCAGTTGGTCTGCGGACACTGTTTTCAATTCACTGAATTCTGGTCTCAAAGTATCTAAGCATCTCTGAAGGAATTGATAAATAGAATTGCCTGTAATAGAGAAATGCTAATTTAGTCCAAGTAATAGATAAGATGGCTTAGAAGCAAGCAATCCACACAGCTAGGCTAAGAGCCTAGAGTGATTCGATTAAATTCACTTACATTTCATAATTAGGAGTTTTTAAATTGTGGTTATTTTGTAGAAGAAAATAAAACATCAAGTTGGCAGACTTACGGCCGAAATTAATAAACTATCTATCTTCTATTTGTCTTACTAGAGATATCAATGTAACATAAGCTTTATACAAGTTATGTCAAAATTCTATCTCTAGTAAGGGAAACCATGGATAGATAGGATATTGGGAACAGCCATTAGTAGATATCACAATATTATAAATATGTACTAAATGGTAACAGCCAAGGGGTTTGTTTGCCTGTACTCAATGGATATCTAGGAATTTGGGATTTCATGATAATTAAAGTTAAGGAATGGCTCTGCAGCCTAATAATTATTTTGTAGCAAATAAAATATTCAGTCATAGGGACAAACCATTAGATTGTTAAGCATTGGACAAAACTAAACACTTTTTAGACAATTATACCTTTTTTTAAAGTGACATTGCGCCTGTGTCCAGAGCCATCCCAGTAGCTGAATGTAACAGTGATGGGCTCATCCTTGAGGCTGGCCTGCGTCATGACCCACTCCAGCCGCAGCTCCTCTCGCAACTTCAAGTCAGCCTCCTCCCTTTCTCTGTCTGGTAGAAATGATGTATCAACATCTGGATTTTTTTTAATTTTTTTGCACACCTGCAAACAAACTTTTTTAATTTATTTCACATGTTAGAACAGTTTACAATTTAGATTCATAACCAACAACGCTATGAGTTTAACATGGGTTAGTTATACACCATGCATACAATTTAAGTAGTAATCACATTTTAATAGCCATAATGAAGTTGGGTGTTTCTTTGAAGTTTTACCTGGCAGCATTTGAGATATATTGTGGGGGAAAGGATGTCACCTGGATGTTGCTGGTGAAAGTCACATATATTTATGTATTTTTTTAATTCTTATTCTATTAAAAGTGACCTTAAAAATAAATGTGGTGGTAGTGTCATAATAGTTAAGCAGTGTTTTATCATACTTTAACATTTAAAAGTAAGACACTGCCATTTCCACCAATTACATAATATTATTTTTTATTAAAATCTTACTACTCATAGTCTAACATCATGCTACATTTATTTCTAAGGCCCTGAGATATGTATTTACAACAGTTGGAGAACTCTGTAAGTTTGAACTAGCATTAAAAAATAAAATTGATATTTAAATGAAATTAAATTTCACCATTTAATGTTGTTTACACTTTCTCAATGCATAAGGCATTGAGAAGTTGTTGGTGCCTTGGCTTATCTAAAAAGTAAAACCAATAAAGTTGGGAATTTAATTGATCTCCTCTTAATTATTTAACTATTATACTTACAACTTCACTCTGATCTCTCCAGGTTGGTTCAGGCTTCTGTTCCACTTCATCATCACAATCTTCTTCCTCGCCTTCGTTCAAGTCAAATGAGAGAGCTTGGATCTGGAAATTTTTATTGAAACAAGTACTCTACTAGATATACAAGATCTGGGGTCTGATTGTATAAGAAAAACATATTCATCAAATTCTGCCCCCCCATTGGCTAATGGAAATCAGGGAACCAATCATGGGGCGGAATTTGTAAACAATCACAATAACAATGAATATGTTTTCCTTACACAATCTAGGGCCTTACTTATTGCTTGTTATCAGCCACTAGCTAACCAATATTCCTGCTTTATTCAGGTGACTTCAAGAGGAAACTGAACACATTTTCACAAATTATATTCATAGATTATAAAATTATTAGACTGGTCATTAGTAACCTTACCTGCCGCTTTTGTTTATTTTTCTGTGCTTGTTTAGCTTCAATTTCTTTTTGTCGCTCTTTCTCCTTTTCAGCTTTTTTCTGTGCTAACTTTTTCTCACGTTCCCGCACAATGTGTTCTTGTTTTGCTTTCATCTCATCAAGGGTAACCAAACCTTAAGTGGAAGAACCAAAACGTTTATCACAAAAACCTATACTCACAAGTCACAAGAAAATAATAGAATTTTATTTTGGATTTAAAAATAAAAACCAATGAGTGTATGGTGCGCTTCAAGCCAGAGGGGCGTATAAGCAATACCCACTGGATCTCTTTAACTGAAAATTTGTATATGCCTCATGAGATGCACATGTCCATAGACACACACAAATAATTTTAGTTTTTATTGATACTTGTTTAATTTATTGTAAGGCCAGTTTTTATATTAAGGCCAGTTTTAGAAGGCTAGTGAGAAAACAGCAGTTGAATATGCCAGAGTTTAAAGTAAGTTGGAATGACCCGAGTCTAAAGGTACAGTCAGCAAAGAATCTGCCATTTGCTAGTTAAACACCTAAACTATATTATCACTCTTGTTGAGAGGATGTGGAAGGTGAAGTCCAGCAGTGGACGTTTATGGACTGATTAAGTTATGATAATAAAGCACCTACCAATAGTAGAACTCTTGAGCTGCTGTTCAACTGCATCGTAATGTGTGGCGAATTTATTTTCAATGTTATCAATCTTGAGATCCTCTTCGATTTTCTTCTTCCGAAGTTCAATTTCCTGCTGAGCTTTCTCTCGTTTCTTCATCAGGTGCATGGCCCTTCCAGCTTCAGACGCAGCACCTTTGTAGTGCGCCATGATTATAGATTTCACTATAGGACGGTACTCCGAAAGAAGTAAATCACGAGTTGATTTCTTTTATATTATCTAATTCTTCTATTCTTCACTAAAATAAAAAAATATCACATTTACATACAGTTTACACAAAGACAAAGACATATGATAGACATAAAACACTATAGGGATAGACAAAGAGTCACACAAAGAGTATATAATCACTACATTTTTTTTTAAATAACTGGCTTTGCGGCTCTGGGTTCCAGCCCTTCTGAGCCACAAAGAGTCACAGATGGTCACAGAACCAGAACATGCCTAGCAAAGAGTACAATACGCACAGAACATTATTACTTATGACAATACCATAGAGTATCTATACTTATAATAAAAATGTAAAGGGTCGAATTCTGTACATTGAAGATATTTTGAAAATTTTTATTGGAGGACACTATTTAGTCGATACTGAAGCCAAAACTGTAATTTGTTTAATTTTTATCTGTCTGTCTGTCTGTCTGTCTGTCTGTCTGTCTGTCTGTTTCACGACCGGGCATCACGGCTAATCCGCTGGATGGATTTAAATGAAACTTGACATGATTATAGTTCATACCCCGAGGTAGGACATAGGATACTTTTTGTCCCGAAATTCATCATGGTTTCCCTGGAAGACGGCATCAAAGTCCAAACGTTTTTTAGTTATAATTCATTAACGCGTTGTCCGATTCCATTCATTCTTTTTTTTGTTAGAAAGGAGGTTCTTTAAAGATAATTCCATACAAATCTTATCATCGTCACTTTTGTAGTTCAGAAATTACAGGCATCAGAACCTTTAGCGCTAAGTTCAAGTAGGTAGGTGACTTGAAACTCGGATGCACAAAGAACCTAGGGCTAGGACGTAGGGCTCAAGTAAGACTGGAGTACCCTTACAGCCGTAAATAAATAGGCTTAGCAGGAAATTTTGTATGGTTTAAAATTTTTCACTTTTAGGGTGAACAAAAATCATGTAACTGGCATTATCGCTACGTTATACCGTATAGCGCCATCTCTACAATTTATGTGGAACTTGAATGTAAAACTCTGAGATAGGTACTACCGAATTTTTTTAAATAAAAATTAACTGTCATGTTATTTACTGTTTCCTGACTTTATATTAAGATGGCACTGTTAAGACATGAACAGATTTAAACTTTATCATCAGCAATATGGAAAGAGTAAGATAATGGTTCACAAATATTTTTAACTCTTAGGTCTTATCGATCCTAACCGACTGACTGTCATCTAAGGTGTTTTTATACGTAAGGAAATATATAGCCATTGTCCATTCTGATGTTTTGGATTGTATTGAGATGAAGCAAAGATTTTTAATAGTAGTTTATGAAACGGATGCATAATGGGGGGTATTAAAACATGAGTGTGAGTTTAAAAAACGAGCCGCAGGCGAGTTTTTTAATAGTATCACACGAGTGTTTTAATACCTAATTATGTAGAGTTTCATACACTACTTTATCTACGCTCATATTATCATAAATCCAAACCATAAAATCTTGCTAACGTTTGTCGTAAATCCTTCACTTTGTTGGTAAAAGATTGTGGGTCATTTTTGTTGCAATGACTAAAATGTCAGGTGGAGTTAAATTTTCTTTAATAGGTTTCACTGCTAGACATTTTTCCGTGGTAAGTTTTGCAAAAATAACACATTGAAATGTTAAAAGTTAGGTATGGCGCCAAAATTCAGTTGTAAACTGCGTATAGTCTGTTAAAAAAGTCATGAAACAAAAAAGAGTAGAAAAATATTTATACAAGTCAGATAAAGTATATTTTAGTGGATAATTAAATAATCAAAAATTATACATAATTCTTTTCAATATTTAGTATGAACACACTTTTTAATCAGTCATATAAGGCAGGGAAAAATTATTGTTTCCGTGAAATAATTGTTGTCTATGGTCGATCATGGCGCATCCCATGACTACCAACTAAATGTTGTCTGTGGACTCCATATATAAAAAACAAAATTTAGGATTCTCTCTTTTGGCTATGACGACCACAGAGAAAAGAAGTTATTCCCTGGTCTGTGATGACGACACATAAAAATACAGGAACCCAGAGCCGAGTATCGTAATGGAAATTATTCAATTATCTAGAGATATTTCCATAGTACAATAATGTTATAATGAATAACTTTTTAATAATTATAGAAGTCTGTGAATAAAGTAGGTCAATATGTGACACATTTTGATTTCATAATTCGAACTTTAAGCAATGAGCGTAGATAAAAGACTCTTATATTATGTTGGGCTGGGGAATATTGTTAGTAGAGTAATTTATCCCAGTGGTACCTACCCGGCCGAACTCTAAAAGAAGAGTTTTACCACCAGTACAACTTTTCACATGGTTTAATAATTTTTGACATATTTCGTGGTTTCAGAATAAAAATCACAATGAAAAGGACGATTTTAACTGTCGATATTTCGATACATTGGTACAAGTCGTGGTCACGTCGTAGTGACCACGACCTGTGCCACTGGGTCGAAATATCGACAGTTAAAATCGTCCTTTTGATCTTTCAACTACGTATTAATGAAACTTTATATTATTATTAGGAAAAAGGAGTTTTCAAAATCACCACAAGATAACCCGTGCAAAGTAAGAACAGGTTTCAACAACATCACACCAGAATCCCGCGAAAAATCAAGGAATTCCAGTAGGAAGGTATATTATGCAAAAAAAATCGTAATTCACGCGGGCGGAGCCGCGGGCAACAGCTAGTATTGAATAATACCATTGATCTATCTCATTGAATAATACGTTTCACAAAGACAAAACCATGGGGCAAAACCGTACACGTACACAAGAAATAAACACCACAAACACTATGTTTATGACAAACACTACGATAAATAAATTGTAGAAAGTCTATGGCACGTCTCTAATTCTCTATAGACATTCCACAATATTACTTTACTCTATGAGACATTCTATTGCTTGGATTTTGCCAAAGAGTATAATATTTCCGGACATTGTCCGGAAATCAAATTCATTTCATACTTTGTTGATAGTTTGCTTTGCCGGTGTTTTAAAATATAAATCGTTTCTTTTCAAAATATGGATGGAACTGTAATATTTCCATCTCCTAACTGGTTTCAAGTATCTATACTAGCCGTATCCAAGGATGGTTGGCTGATTTACGGCGCTCCCAGCAAGGGTCTTTGCGTTTTAGAACCAATTCAAGTTGAACCAGGGCCGAAAAAGGAGAATCGTTTTCAAGCCCACGTTTTGAACAGAGCACACTTGGAAAAGTGAGTTAATAACAATTTTATATAATTTACTCTAGGTACCTACCTTCTTTACTTAAATTCATCACAAGTCGCAATGGCATGATCTTCAACGGCTTGCCGGTTTAGCTGCAAGAATTCTTCTGAGGGTCGTGACCTTCTACGAGACCAGCTTATTGATTAAGGCACGCCAGGTGGTGCGGTCTTGAGCCTTATGGAGGGAACCCTGGATTTTCATGCTGTTGGCCTTACTGATGCTGACTATTCACTGGGTTGTCTCTGCTTTGCTTGCCCTCCATGCGACCAGACATAATAAGCCGCTCCATGCAGTCAGGCTTTTTCCTGGCCAGGTAGCCGAAGAAACACAGCTGCTTGCGGGTGCAGATGGTAGTTAGACGGGTCTGTATCTTCAGCTCATCAGATATCGACGGGTTTGTGCAATGCGCAGTCCATGGAATATCTATTTTGCGCCAGCACCACATTTCGTAAGTGTCAATTCTGGAGAGGATCCGGGACTTGAGGGTCCAAGTTTCAGCAGCATATAGGAATATGGAGAATTAGTTTTCGCATTAGTTTCACCTTGGTAGTGTGATAGATGTTGCGATTCTCCCATACTTACTCAAGTCTGCCTACTACGGCCACTACTTTGGCCATTTGTGCCCTCCTTACAACTTCCTTCTCGCAATCGCGGGAGGCAGTTATTAGTGACCCCAAGTAGACAAATTCGTGGACCATGGTCAAGTCACATAATTTGTTTGTTCTTTGAATTGTGCCTGCTCTGCGAGAATTACCTGACAACGTTTGCGCGATTTTTAAATTTATATAGATTAGATTATGTCTCATTACTTATTTGTTGTTTACGTTAAGTAACACTAACAACTTTTGTTCTACACTATTTCAAAATACAGACTTATTAATTTATTTCATCCAAAAAAATGTTATTTCTGTAAGTGACATTACACTGTCGCGGTTTCGAGCCGCGAGTTCGTGCGCTGCGGCGCCACGGTCCGCGCCATTGCCATTTGCCGATGTTACATTACAATATGTTAAATTTCAATTATATGAGATTTTTTCATTTGTTTATTTGTTCGTTTTGTCTTTTTCAGGATAATTAGTGTGGATATTTCTCCAGTATGGCCCGAGAAGAAATTATTCTTAACAGGCAGTGCAGATGGCTCAGTCAAGCAGTGGGGCTTAGAAAAAGTACAGGGTGGTACCAAAATAAAAGCCTTACATCTTCTAGATTTACACCAGATTGAAAAAGAGGTTAGAATAAAACTTAGTTACTCTAATAGCTATTACAATACTCAAGTTAAGAAATTATCAAAGTAAATTAATAACTCCTCATCTTCTTTTCATCTTCATTCTTAAATAAAGCCACCTTTGCATACCTACAATCACTATTATCTTTTTTTTGTTCTGTGTATCTTTTTCTCTGTAATTGTGTTTGGATGCAATAAAGTGTTTCTTCTTCTTTTCTTCATAAGTTGTGTGTCCTACTACTAAACTAACTCTAAAGATGTGAGGGGTTTAACCATAGACAAACTTAGAATAACCTTTGAAAACATAATCGTAACTTAAGTGTGCAATGATCATCATAAAGTTTACTTCACAGCTGCGCAAGCAATATTTAGTTTCCACAAACATAACTGAAAAGCCCAGAATTTCAACCCTGAACCCTTGAAGAGTGGTTTCTGATGGGTGGCTTTCGCTGATGCACCTATATTGACTGTGCTCTTTTACTATTGCTTAAAAATATATTCATCCTAGTAACAATATGGCAACAAATTCTGCCTTATGATTGGCTAGAAAATGGAAATAGTGAATCAGCCAATAATTGCAATAATGAGTCTCATATCCAAATGTGGTTTTGTATTCAATGGTTCTGCGCATGCCTGTTCTTGAAATATTAAGCAATATCCTTCAGACTTAACAATGAATGAGAGCAAAATCCTTAGGCAACTTGGTGTATATATGTTTTTTTTGTTTTAGAATCTTGTAGGTATGGCATATAGCAGTGAATCATTCGTAATAACAGTTGGCACATTTGGCAATATTGTCAAATGGGACCTGAGGTCAAATGTAGCTAAGACCTATAAAAAGTTCATGGCAAAGTTTAAGCCAACTTGTATGTCCTGCTCACCCCATGCACCTCTGAATGTTGCAGTGGGCACAAAACAAGGGGTTGTGTTTGTGCTAGACCTAGAAGGTAAGTTATTTATGTTTTCAATTGAATTACTGAAAATATCTGCTTTGTCACCAAGCCTAAATTCTTCTATAACAATACAATATTTTAAATTGTTGGTATACATATAAATCACATGAGTAATATATACATTTAAGGTGTTGCGGCCCTACCAGCCCGCGAAATTCAAATTTTATTTAGTTTTTCGCAAATATTATAGTAACTACACATTGTAGATTTATGGCAATGCATTTTGCGGGCCTACTTTTTATGCATCTACATGTTTTTATAGAAACTTTGCTCGAAAGTTCCCACTCATCTCATATTGGTTCCCGAAAGATAATTTTTTGCAGTTTCCCAGATTTCGAGCTATCGGGAACCAATATGAAGTAAATGAGTATTGTTGAGCAGAGTTTTTATTAAAAACATGTAGGTGCATAAATGTTGTGCTCGCAAAACTCATTGCCATTAGCCTTCGATGTATAATTAGCCCACTATTAGCGAAAAACTAAATAAAATTTGAATTTTCGCGCCCGGATGGTACCCATCGCCCTTAATTGTAAATCTTATAAAGAATTGTTATTATGATTACAACAAGATGTGCACTAGTTTTAAATTATGTGAATTTTCAGGTCATGGTAAAATTTTGTACAAAGTAAGGGCACTAGATAATGATATTGTCAATGTGTCGTGGTGTCCACAATACCAAGTGGTCATTAAAAAATCTCTCCAGGAAAAATCTGTAAAAAAATCAAATCTGGCTGATAGATTAGAGCGAATCAGATCCGAAGATAGTGAACAAAGTCTTAATGACTCTGGAGTTGTTAAAAACTTGCCTGATGACAGTTTTGATGAGACAATAGTGGAAGAAGATGACACATTTGATATTTACAAAGATCATGAGGCGGATGAGTTTGGGCATAAAAAGTTTGAACCAAAGGATATATTAGTCAAAGTCAAAGTGGAAAAAGAACCTGATGACTTCTTGACAGAGTGTTTGAAACTCAAAGAAGATATACTAAAGATGAAAAATGAATCCGAACAGACCGTAGACAACCTTGCGGAGTCACTGGATAATACACATATTGATAATGATACAGAAAACACTGAACCCCCATCCCCTGAGAAGAAGCAACCACCGTCAAAAACATCCTCTGAGAGGATTGCATTTAGTAGTCATGTACAGAAACATCTCTTAGCTGTTCTTGGAAAACATGGGTTAGTAATTTTATTACTATTATTTTTAACTAGCTGTTGCTCATGGCTCCGCCTGCGTGAATTTTGGTATCTTCAAATCCCACAGGAATCATGGATTTTACTGGGATTAAAAGTATTTCCGATCCCGCTTCCTTTTCCAAATTTTAAACATACTTTCAGAAAAATTGCTTTAATTAACCTACTTATATTTATAGCTATTCAAAATTCTACGGAAACCGTGATAATTTTTGTGATAAATGCCCTTTCCCAAGCTCTAATCTACAAGTATCTATATACCACATTTTATCAAAATTGGTTGAGTGACTTACAAGTGGAAGCATAACCGACAGACAGACAATTACTTTGGCATTTATAATATTAGTATGGATAACCACAGGGTTTGATAGATAGAGAACCATGTTTAGAACTAAATGATGTGAGATAAAATAAGTGTTGGTGTAGATATCTTTAGGAAGGTTTATGTCCAACATTGAAAATCTATATGAGATGCCTGAGATGACAATGATTAAACATTTATTAACGAGTGTTGTGAATAATTATTTTTTTTATTTTCAGTGGTGTCAAGTTGTTGTCGAAAGGTGGTAAAATAGTTAGTAGCGGTGTGCTCCCTAAAGCGAACAAGACTTTCTGCACCACCGTCCTTTGGTACGCGCCGGACGTGCTTCTCTGTGCTGATGGAAAGAGCCAGTTGCTACAGTGCAATCCTTTGTCCATTGACTGGTAAATAAATAATATTAATTACCACAGGGATCCTAGTTTGGGTGTCTTACTTAACAGATTTGGAATTTTTGTACTTACGCAGTGGCGCAGGACCGTGCGGGCTGGAAATCATTACAGGCCTATGTCCAGCAGTGGATGTCCGTCGGCTGAAACGAACATCTACTATTTATCCGCCCATTTACATATATCGGCACCTATAATAATTATTTTAACAATTTTTCATGTACACTTCGGCTTTTAGCCGTGCATTATAGACAGACAGATTGATAAGTTAGCTCTGAGACCTCTCGTCACTCGGTCAATTAGTGTGATGTATTTTCAGCGAAAAGAAGCTGTGCTTCGAAGTAGTGCATTCATTACACAAGCGCGGGTTGTCTTGCATCGCCACGAACGCGCCGCGCGTGCAGGCGGAGGAGCCGGGCGAGCCACCGCGCGAGCAGTGGCGCGTGTGGACCGTGGCGCAGGAGCGCAGCTTGATTTGCTACTCCGTGGAGAGCCGCGAGACGGTCTCTGTGCACCACACCGCCGGCAGCTTCCTGTACACTGTGCAGTCGTGTCCGTATGATGCCCGGAGGTTAGTGTTTTGAAGTGAAAACTTCCATATTTGTGGTATTTTTTTTGAGATTTAAAATAAATTTAGTCTGCGACACCGTTACCGTAACCGATACCTCACACTGTAACCGTAATCGACACCTCACACTTGTAATCGTATAACCGACACCTCACACTGTTACAATAACCAGCACCTCACACTGTTACAGTAACCGACACCTCACAGTCACACTGTTACGGTAACCGACACCTCACATTGTTACCGTAACCGACACCTCACAGTCACGCTGTTACGGTAACCGACACCTCACACTGTTACCGTAATCGACACCTCACACTTGTAATCGTATAACCGACACCTCACACTGTTACAATAACCAGCACCTCACACTGTTATAGTGAACGACACCTCACAGTCACACTGTTACGGTAACCGACACCTCACATTGTTACCGTAACCGATACCTCACACTGTTACCGCAATCGACACCTCACACTTGTAATCGTATAACCGACACCTCACACTGTTATAGTGAACGACACCTCACAGTCACACTGTTTACTGTTACGGTAACCGACACGTCACACTATTACTGTAACCGACACGTCACATTGTGTTGAGGGCCAAGTTTATAGCGCTCTAGCTATATGTCACTTTTTTCTGTTTTATTTTGCAAATATACAGAAGAAAATAACATCGTGGCAGATGGCATGGGCCATATTACATAATGAATGTTACAGCGTAGCCATAAGTTCGGGCGACGGCGCGGTGAGGGTTTGGGAGACGGACACGTTTGAAGAGGACGACAGCAAACTGTCGCCTGGGAAAGTTACCCTGTACTGGCAGAATGTGCAGGGGAAAGTGCTCACCGTGGCCTGGCATCCCACCAAGGAGAACCTGCTTGCGTTCTCCACTGGTGAATCTAGGGTGAGCTCAATCTCAAATTCAGTCAAAGTCAAAACATGCTTTATTATAGATTGCGAAGGACCAGAGACAGAAACGTCAAGTGGTCTCTCTCTGGTTACAGGTTATTGCTATATCCTGTCTCATGTGTCAAAAAGAAAATAAACGACTGGACAGAGTATAACATTTGTTTTACGTTTGAGATAATTACGGGGATACGGGATACATAGATTTCGGGAGAGTGTTCCAAACGCACCGGGAAGCGCAGTGTCGGCAGACCGCCCCACCAGGTGGTCAGGCGACATAAAAAAGTCGCGGGGAGTCGCTGGCGCCATTTTTTTGTTTGGCGTTCATTTCAGAAGGCCTATGTCCAGCAGTGGACGTCCATTGACTGAAACGACGACGACGATTTCAAACTCTAGCCATGCGTATAAGAAAGATGAATCGAAGCGCTTTGTTTGTTCGCACTGGTGGTATATCGGCGAAAGGGATGGGGAGGAAAGCCCGCTCGTTGTCTTGCAGCGTGGTTGAAATGATGGTACTGTTGCCCTGTGCAGTGCGCAATCAATTACACAGATTACAGAACGCCTAAATTACGTGATGAGAGCTTAAAATGAATAATATCAGTATGTTTCCATGTTAGGTCGGACTGATAAAAGCGCACGCCAAGGCGGAGCGGTCGTCCGCGCGGACGCTGGCGCAGGCGCAGCTCGGCGCGATCTACTCGCTGTGCTGGGGCGACGGACACGACTTGTACGCGTGCGGCAACGGCAAGCTGGTCATGTACCGCGCGGACAAGCCCGATGAAGGTACGCCTCTTGATACCAAGCGATGCGACCAGTGGGTCTGAAGAAGTGGGTAGCCAGGTTGATTTATTAGCATTTTCAGGTGCTTAATTAGGATGCTCTTGAAAATTGGCGCAGTTATACCTAGACAACAACATGTCAAAGGAACTGCAATGCGGACAAGACCTTCATTAGGTTATGAAGGCGTTGAAAGACGTTCTTTCACGCACTAAGCACGTAGAAGGGCGTACATTTTTTTTCAGTTCGTTTGATAAATAATCAAAGGTTTAACACAACCAGGCCCAAGTATTTTAAGCGTTAAAACACTGGATCGTTGTTCTTCAACAGATCCAACCCCGATAACTGTGGAGCTGGAAGGCAAGAAGTTGGAGCTGTCGTGTGTGTGCTGGGACGCGCGGGGCATGCTGTGCGGCAGCGCGAACGGCGCCGTCACCGCGCTGGAGCCGCGCACCAGGGAGCTCCTCGCCGCTACCTTCGTGTTCAGGTCAGTGGGCACCAGCAAACAGGGCTGCAGCCAGAAGGACAGACAGACAAGACTGGAGACTGACCATAGACAAAAAGGCCAGACCACTGATTTCTATTCTATGGATTAATCTATACTAATATTATAAAGAGGTAGCGTAACGATGTTTGTGAGTTTGTGAGTTTGTGACGTTGTAAGGGGTAATCTCTGGATCTACTGAACCGATTTTCAAAATTCTTTCACCAATAGAAAGCTACATTATCGTGGAGTGTCATAGGCTATAATAATTTCCAAAATTAACTATGCATCATTAATAAAACTTGAATAATGTAATCCAAGTCGCAAAAAAAATTGCTTTCATCGCGTACGCTGCGGAAACTATTGAGGATAGAACAAAACAATGTTCTACAATATTAAAGAACGTATCAAAATCTGCAAAAAAGTCCGCGATAGCATATGCCTATCTCCTAAGGGTAACTCGCAATAAATGCTTTTACTTTAAAATTGTGGATTAAAAATAAATAATTTTTGTGAAGCTTATTTAGCCCATATGGTATTAATTTATATCTTTGAAAATATGTTTTTTAGAACGGAAATTTAATGTAGAATAGTTCTGCCCTTTACTCTATACAGTTTAAATAGATATCTTCACAGATATTAGCAAAACAAAAACGTGCGGTATGCAGGAGCGCGCCGCCGCCGCTTCGGTCGTTGCGTGGCAATAGGATAGGCATTTATCATTCATTTATCTGAATGTCTCGCGTCCAGCGCTGTGGGCTGTGGGTATAAGGCCCGTTTTCCACCACAGCGAAGCGGAGCGGAGCTGTATTTGAGTAACAAATCAGATTTCGTCATTTTGATATTTTCGAAACTGAGGGATGTCTAAATGATGAAACCTGGTTGGTTATCCAAACACAGCTCCGCTTCGCTCCGCTTTGGTGGAAACCGGGCCTTACGCGGGACAAAAATATTTCTAACGCGGAACGGAGTCCGCGGGCACTGCTAGTCTTTCTATACATCTGACAGTTTCTTTTGTGTGCCGATTTGAAGCGCCACCTCCGAACGTCCACGGCACTAAATTGACATTTGTTGGTAGTCGTATTGAATGTCATTTTATTTTATTTCCATAGCTAGGTTACGCAACAATATCTGCAGCGCCAAAATGGCGAAAATCAAATGTCTTTATTTTTACGTTGACAGTCAGCAAGCCGAAAGCAGTACTTTTTCTATTGATAGACATAGCTGACTGTTAGACCTCTGAAGTCTTACCACAACTGCAAGACATCGTTCTTCAAAAGGTTTACACCCAGAATAGTTGACGTACCATAGACAAGTATGAACGGCTTTGATCCCTTATACTAGCTACGCATCGTAAAGGTCTGGATTACCTCCCCAGCTTTCTTCATCTGCAAATTGGAAACATAGTGCTTTCATATCAAGCAAGCTCGCTCCATCTTAGACTTTATCATCACTTTCCATCAGATTTGATAACACTTATAATATATTTCCAAAAATTGACACAGTCGAGGGACACAGAGGTTAAACTAACAGACAGAATCAACACACATTAACAAACTTTTAAAGTTTCATTTCATTGACCCATTTTATGGATTTTACTTTTGATATGCTTGTTTTGGCTATTTGTTCATCCTTGAAAATTTACCATATAAATGAATTCCAGCAAGATGATCCACATGACGGAGTGGCACCCTCTACAGACGTCCAGCGCCAGCGACGAGTCGCCGTACAAGGACCTCATAGCCGTCTCCTCGCTCGACAAGTCGTGCGACGTCGCTATTGTGCAGTACGCCGATAAAGGCGGTAATCATTTTAAATAATTATATCAGTTTATTTTCGCAAGATAATCCATGACAAGGTCTGTAGACGTCCAGTGGCGAAGAGCAGCTGTACAGCACCTGATAGTATGGCCGTAGTACGTCGATATATATATATTTTATTACATGAGCAGATTTGTCTGGAAAGTAGATTTTTCCGGGATAATATGGCTACAGGATATATTCCAGGCTATAAAAGCTATCTCCATTCCGGATTTCTTCCAGTCAGTAAAGCAGATGCGGCATGAAGGACCAAACATACAAACTGTTATGGGGTTTATTTTACTTTTAGATGGACCAAAGTTGCACAAGTGGAAAATGCTAAGTGGTCACAAGAGCCCCGTGCTGCAGGTGGCTTGGAACCCACACAAGGACGCACAGCTTCTGTCTACCTCACACGACACAACTGTTAGAGTGAGTCTTATAACATTCTTATGTGGCAACTTATAACATTTGTAATATGTGGTATACAAACTAATGCTTGGTGTCAGGTGTGGGACGCGTCGGAGGGCGTGTGTGTCGCCATATTCGGCGGACACGCGCAGACGTCGCTGAGCGCGGCGTGGAGCGCGTTCCCGCAGCTCTCCTCCACCGTGCTGTCCGGAGGCGGCGACTGCTGCCTGCGCGTGTGGCGCGTGGAGGACTACCCGCCTCAAGCGTACACAGGTGAACAGATGCTTTGTGTCGGGTGTGGGACGCGTCGGAGGGCGTGTGTGTCGCCATATTCGGCGGACACGCGCAGACGTCGCTGAGCGCGGCGTGGAGCGCGTTCCCGCAGCTCTCCTCCACCGTGCTGTCCGGAGGCGGCGACTGCTGCCTGCGCGTGTGGCGCGTGGAGGACTACCCGCCTCGAGCGTACACAGGTGAACAGATGCTTTGTGTCGGGTGTGGGACGCGTCGGAGGGCGTGTGTGTCGCCATATTCGGCGGACACGCGCAGACGTCGCTGAGCGCGGCGTGGAGCGCGTTCCCGCAGCTCTCCTCCACCGTGCTGTCCGGAGGCGGCGACTGCTGCCTGCGCGTGTGGCGCGTGGAGGACTACCCGCCTCGAGCGTACACAGGTGAACAGATGCTTTGTGTCGGGTGTGGGACGCGTCGGAGGGCGTGTGTGTCGCCATATTCGGCGGACACGCGCAGACGTCGCTGAGCGCGGCGTGGAGCGCGTTCCCGCAGCTCTCCTCCACCGTGCTGTCCGGAGGCGGCGACTGCTGCCTGCGCGTGTGGCGCGTGGAGGACTACCCGCCTCAAGCGTACACAGGTGAACAGATGCTTTGTGTCGGGTGTGGGACGCGTCGGAGGGCGTGTGTGTCGCCATATTCGGCGGACACGCGCAGACGTCGCTGAGCGCGGCGTGGAGCGCGTTCCCGCAGCTCTCCTCCACCGTGCTGTCCGGAGGCGGCGACTGCTGCCTGCGCGTGTGGCGCGTGGAGGACTACCCGCCTCGAGCGTACACAGGTGAACAGATGCTTTGTGTCGGGTGTGGGACGCGTCGGAGGGCGTGTGTGTCGCCATATTCGGCGGACACGCGCAGACGTCTGAACAGATGATTTGTGCTGTGACGTAAGACTACCTTGACGACCTGCTGCTAAGAATTTTATGGGCTACCTGAAAGATTTTTGCATACAAAATAGCAGTTCACAGTCTTAAAGTCGCATTTCCATTTCAAACTTTACATAGATACCTGTCGTCAGATAAGCCAAAATATATTTATTGTCAAGTATTGAAAAAGGACCTCAAAGATTTCCATTTTCAGAATTCAAACACGAAATATTTCCAAAGAAGAAGAAAGCCACATTAGAAGAAAAGGAAGAAACTGAAGAGAAGAAAGAAGAGCAGCAAGACGAGTGCGACGCTGACGTCACTGACGTCGCCACTAGCGCCAGCAAGTCCAAAGCAGCCAGGATGTTTCTGTTGCCCACCGTGCAGAGACCGATCTGGCAATGCACTGCGGAAACCTTGAGAATTATGGCTGGGAAGTACTTAAACGGAAACCATCAAGAAATTAAATCTGTTACATTAGAAAACGGTGATAACGCTCAAGAAACTAAACTTGTAAATCAAAACAACGGTGAACAATATCAAGAAAAGAAATGTGTCAAATCTGTTAACGGTGAAAACGGCCATTATATTAGTGAAAATGAAATTAAATCAGATGATGGAATGAAAACCAACGAAGTACTGAAACCTGATGATGCAGAAATCAGTGATGACACGAAAGATTTAGACAAGGACGGAAAAGCTAAGAAACCGATGTATGTAGAATATTGGAAGCTTTTCGGTAGCACAAATGAATTTAATGAGATCCTGGATTTAGAGAGTGAGTATGCATCTTTAATAATAATTGTTAACTGCCAAACTAAGTAAGATACTGATTGGATTCTTTAAGTCTAACTATTTTTATCGTGAGGTCTAAAGACCTAAAAGAAAGGCAAAGTATAAACATTTTTGTCTAAGGATGCATTACAAAAATTCCCAGGGAAATTTTGTATGAATGTTGCATGTTTTGGGAGTACATGAATAAAACTTTGTGTTTGCGTTTTCTTGCATTTTGGATATGGGTTATTCTTATTAAAAAAAAATTATTATTATTCTTATTTAGAAAAATGGGAGGTTTTGCTTTTTCGGTACCCTCCCCAGTGCGCGGTCATATAATGGTGAGAAAATGAAGCTAAGTATGTTGACTCCAGTGCGCCGCCACGAAGAGTTCGGGAGGCTGGAGGCGTGGAGCATGCTTGCCATCCTGCGCGGACACATCGACGCCGTGGTGCAGTTTGCGAGCCAGCGGGACGCGCTGTGCCCCTTCCTGCTCAGCATCTCGCCCTGCGTCTCCTTCAAGTGGGTAGCTCCGCAGTATTATCAGGGCACGTTGTTCTCGTAGTCCACGAAGAGCACGGCGGGCTGGAAGCGTGGAGTGTGCTGGCCATCTTGCGCGGACACATCGACGCCGTGGTGCAGTTCGCGAGCCAGCGGGACGCGCTGTGCCCCTTCCTGCTCAGCATCTCGCCCTGCGTCTCCTTCAAGTGGGTAGCTCCGCAGTATTATCAGGGCACGTTGTTCTCGTAGTCCACGAAGAGCACGGCGGGCTGGAAGCGTGGAGTGTGCTGGCCATCTTGCGCGGACACATCGACGCCGTGGTGCAGTTCGCGAGCCAGCGGGACGCGCTGTGCCCCTTCCTGCTCAGCATCTCGCCCTGCGTCTCCTTCAAGTGGGTAGCTCCGCAGTATTATCAGTGCACGTTGTACTCGTAGTCCACGAAGAGCACGGCGGGCTGGAAGCGTGGAGTGTGCTGGCCATCTTGCGCGGACACATCGACGCCGTGGTGCAGTTCGCGAGCCAGCGGGACGCGCTGTGCCCCTTCCTGCTCAGCATCTCGCCCTGCGTCTCCTTCAAGTGGGTAGCTCCGCAGTATTATCAGGGCACGTTGTTCTCGTAGTCCACGAAGAGCACGGCGGGCTGGAAGCGTGGAGTGTGCTGGCCATCTTGCGCGGACACATCGACGCCGTGGTGCAGTTCGCGAGCCAGCGGGACGCGCTGTGCCCCTTCCTGCTCAGCATCTCGCCCTGCGTCTCCTTCAAGTGGGTAGCTCCGCAGTATTATCAGTGCACGTTGTACTCGTAGTCCACGAAGAGCACGGCGGGCTGGAAGCGTGGAGTGTGCTGGCCATCTTGCGCGGACACATCGACGCCGTGGTGCAGTTCGCGAGCCAGCGGGACGCGCTGTGCCCCTTCCTGCTCAGCATCTCGCCCTGCGTCTCCTTCAAGTGGGTAGCTCCGCAGTATTATCAGGGCACGTTGTTCTCGTAGTCCACGAAGAGCACGGCGGGCTGGAAGCGTGGAGTGTGCTGGCCATCTTGCGCGGACACATCGACGCCGTGGTGCAGTTCGCGAGCCAGCGGGACGCGCTGTGCCCCTTCCTGCTCAGCATCTCGCCCTGCGTCTCCTTCAAGTGGGTAGCTCCGCAGTATTATCAGTGCACGTTGTACTCGTAGTCCACGAAGAGCACGGCGGGCTGGAAGCGTGGAGTGTGCTGGCCATCTTGCGCGGACACATCGACGCCGTGGTGCAGTTCGCGAGCCAGCGGGACGCGCTGTGCCCCTTCCTGCTCAGCATCTCGCCCTGCGTCTCCTTCAAGTGGGTAGCTCCGCAGTATTATCAGGGCACGTTGTTCTCGTAGTCCACGAAGAGCACGGCGGGCTGGAAGCGTGGAGTGTGCTGGCCATCTTGCGCGGACACATCGACGCCGTGGTGCAGTTCGCGAGCCAGCGGGACGCGCTGTGCCCCTTCCTGCTCAGCATCTCGCCCTGCGTCTCCTTCAAGTGGGTAGCTCCGCAGTATTATCAGGGCACGTTGTTCTCGTAGTCCACGAAGAGCACGGCGGGCTGGAAGCGTGGAGTGTGCTGGCCATCTTGCGCGGACACATCGACGCCGTGGTGCAGTTCGCGAGCCAGCGGGACGCGCTGTGCCCCTTCCTGCTCAGCATCTCGCCCTGCGTCTCCTTCAAGTGGCTAGCTCCGCAGTATTATCAGGGCACGTTGTTCTCGTAGTCCACGAAGAGCACGGTGGGCGGCTTATACTCAATTTTGTCTTTCTGTGTCATCAATAAATGGACATTCAAAGGAAAAACAAAACAGCAAATATTCCACCCCTATCTACGTTTGTTAGTTGAGGGGTAAATCTAAAAACTCACATATGCCATATTTGATTAATCATCCCCTGTCGCGGTACTCTCAATCTTAATATCTATGTTTTGAATCGAAAGAAGTAATTACATAATTTTAAGCAATTAAATATTTTCTAGATATTGGAAAGATGTCACGCAGCTATATTTGGCACAAATCGAGAGATTAGCTGCCAAAGGAGAGGAGGAGAAAATGAACGGTAAGCTAATACTCAATTTTAACTATTATTGTATTGTAAAAGAATATAAATAGCATTATCTGACGCATATATGCTGTATCGCTAATTAACACTAGCACATATTTTTAATTAAACATGTGAAGACGATACTGCCGTTTCCGCAATTTAATTGACATATTATAACTTTACAAATATGTGATTAGCTTACACATACTATGGACTGAAAATACGTATCAAAGTTGGCATCTCGGCGTATGTGCACCCGTCGCTCAGTTGGCAAAGCACCCAGCCGCGAGAGCCGGAGGAAGCTGCCTTCGAATATCTTATTTTATTTATTTTTATTTTATTTATTTGAATGTAATCAACAGCGTTACAAAATATAAAAAAATGGGAAATGCTTTCCAAAAAACCAACTTCAAATGCCACTACAAAGAGTGAAATAATTTTTATTTAAATTTTAGGTACCTACACCAATTCGAAGTCGGGCAATGTTTCATACAATCCCTAATAGTCCTTCTTACTTACTTGATGTGCGAAGAAATGACGAAGTCATAGACAATCGCCCGACTTCGAATTGGTGTAGGTACCTAAAATTTAAATAAAAATTATTTCACTCTTTGTAGTGGCATTTGAAGTTGGTTTTTTGGAAAGCATTTCCCATTTTTATTTTATACTTTTTAGTGGAAAACAATAAAATGCACAAGGCGTTGTAAAATACCCAAATTGCTTGAGGTGTGTTCATAAAATCTGAAGAGATACCTCAAATTCACCAAGATCCCATCATCAGACCCTGACTTGATGACTTTAGTCATCAAATCAGTATCTAGCAAATGCACCAGTAACTATAAAAAATACCCAACTCGCTTCAAGTATACTAGAAAAATTTGAAGAGTTCCCTCGATTTCACCAAGATCCCATCATCAGACCCTGACTTGATGACTTTAGTCATCAAATCAGTATCTGGTAGCATATGCACCAGTAACTATAAAAAATACCCAACTCGCTTTAAATATACTAGCAAAATTTGAAGAGTTCCCTCGATTTCACCAAGATCCCATGATCAGATCCTGACCTTGGAAAATATTACTCTTTCTAATAATACTCAAATAGTTTCATGTGTCCATACAAAATTTGAAGAGTTCCCTCGATTTCTCCAGGATCCCATCATCAGATCCTGACCTGATTAAAATGGGACCATCTGGAAACAAAACCCTCTTAAACAAAAAAAGAATTTTTCAAATCGGTCCACGCGTCTTCGAGTAATCGGTGAACATACATAGATAAAAAAAAAAAAAAATAAAAAAAAAAAAAAAAAGATTCCGCCGAATTGAGAAGGTCCTCCTTTTTTTGAAGTCGGTTAAAAATACAGTTTAAGTTAAAGCTAGAAATAAGGCCAAATATGATTACAATTATATAGTACCTACAAAGGTTACAAGGATACAAAGTTTCAATAATGAACGAAGAACAAGAATTATACAACAGATAGTGCGAAAGCTCTTTCAATAGAAGTAGTCAAAAATTTTCAGTCACAGCAACAAGTGAATGGGTGTGATTGTGTGTGCGGGTGTTTGTATATTATATCGCTAAGAGCGATAATTTTTGAGGCGGGCAGACCTACAAAGGTCTTATAGCAAGTTCATCAGATTGTTGTATGGTGCTGTGCGTGCAGAGGTGAAGGCGTACGGCGGCTCGGTGTTCCGGCGCGCGGCGCTGCTGCTGAGCGTGCACGACGCGCGCGGCGCCGCCGCCGTGCTGCGGGAGGCGCGCCTGTTTGCGGAGGCCTACGTGCTGGCCAGGGCGAGGTGAGGACTGTGCGCTGAATAAGTTTTTTTTCAGATGCAACGCGTCCAATTTCAAGGAGGACATTGCAGTAGCAAACGACACGCTGAGACATCAGTTTTTAAGTATCATTTTGTCCAGTAATCATGTCAGCTTACAGTGCCCTTCAAACCGAATAGTACAGTAATGCAGTTATGCACGTTATTTCACGGAATAATAACTGATACTGTAGTGTCACTTACACGAACAAACTCCGCAAGGTGGTAGAAGTCTTCTGGCGGAACGTTTTTGTCATCTCAAAGGATGGGTCGATGGGATGGGACTAAAATCTAGGATACAGTAGATAACCATAATGGGCATAGTATAATTTTTTTTTGTTTACATGAGGTTTTCTGCTAGCTTTTGGGTTAAAAACTATCGACAATCGTTATAACTTAAAACATTACCATATATTTATTTTACTTGTTTTATTATATTCAAATACGTTTTTGTCTAATTAAATCTTAGACAACTTATTCCACTATTAAAATAACCTAGATACTATCCAATATCATAGACTAACTCACGTCATAACGACCATAGACAATAAATAACAAAAGAAAGTTTGGATTGCCCGACCAAAGTAATTACCTTCTTATGCCTACTTATAATCTTACCCATCCAGATATTGCATTATAATAATTTATAAAACTTATATATTGCGTTGTGTTTACAGGCACATGGACAGCCTGGCGCGGGAGGTTCTGCAGGCGTGGATCGCAGACAGCATGCGCCGGGGGCACTACCAAATAGCGGCTGTATGGTGAGCTAAAATCAGCAGAATATCGCGTACGACTCACCGCCTCTTTTTACCAACTCACGTTCCGTAAAGAGAAGGACGTTCCATGTTCGTCGTTTTGTATTTTCTTTTAATTTCCCACTGCTCAGATAAAACGGGGAAGAGGGGGGTTTCCTCTTCCCCGTTTTATTTTACTTTCTATAAGTTAGTACCTGGCTGCAATCTCTCTTGTTAGTATCTGATGATGCAGCAGAAGATGTTACCATACTTAGAAGGGGAGCTCACCTAGTTTCACCCAGCACGCCAGAACGCTAAATCACTAGCACCGCTTAGTGATCTTTGCTGGTAGGGTGGTAACTAGCCACGGCCTAAGTCTCCCACCAGACCAGACCTGAGCCAATTTAGAAATTATTACAAAATTCTATTGGCCCTTGCTTGGATACGAATGCGCGCCAATGTGCCAGGGAGGACGTCTCAAATTGATAAGGGGTTTTCCTTAGCCCACCACACATTGGTATATAAATCTATGGACCCCAGGTGTAATACAAAATTCACAAAAAAAGTGTCCCAAGAAAACCTATATAAACGAGGATGTATTTTTATAAACAAACATTGTAATTTATGCCTAAAACCATTATTATACAGCGTAATTCTGGCTTTCGTTAGGTTTGGACACTTTTTAACGCTGACCCGAAATCCTTAGTTTATATTACAATGCCACACGTTTTCTTAACTGAAAAGCGAGATTTCATAAATTACTCTCTGTTTTCAGTCACTTGGCTTTGGGTGAACCGTCCAGCGCGGCGGAGGTATTGGCCAATTTGCGGAAACTGCCAGAATTTCTGGGATTGGCCGCGGAACTGGCCAAGGCTGCTGGCCAGCTCACCTTCGCCGCCCACGTCGAAGAGAAGAAGTCGGAACTGCTCAGCCAGACCCACGACGCGGACGCCAGTGCCGAAGAGCATCTGAAGCCGCTACCCTCCAAGATAGATCTCATGAGAGATACCATCGAAATACAAGACGCCGCAGATTGTGACACTGAGCAATGTAATTAAGGCGAAATCAACGACTGCCCGCGAAATTCAAAATTTTCGTGGATTTTTGCAATTTGTACGCTAATTACACATAATCTTACGGCAGTCAATTTGCGGAAATGGCAGTGTCATCTTTACATGTTTATATCAAAATCTTTGCATAAAAATGTCTATCCTAGGAAATTAGTTCGAGTGTCGAGTTTTAAGTGAGTAACTCGCATATTTCGGACTAGTTTCTTTAACTCGACACTTTCAAGCAGAGATTTTTATATAAACACGTAAATGCGATACTGGAATTCCCGCAATTTGACTGCCATAAGCCTATTATGATTTATGTCTTATTAGCTTAAAAATCGCGAAAAACCACAAAAAAATTGAATTTCGCGGGCACACCCGTGGCATGCTCCTTAACATCATTACTGTGAGAAAGTATTCTGAAACTAAGCATTGTAAGGAACTTCTCTTCAGGTTCTATTTTTCAAAGTTGCATGTTTTTATAAAACGTAATTTTGCAAGATATTTTCAGTAGGAAATTAAAAAAGAACCAATAGTTCTAGAACTATTGGTTAAACTGTTGGTAGTCTTCTCTATTCCTCTAATTACTTTTTTATACGGGGTCAAATAAAAATAACTATCAATAGTTTGATTTTTCTAAGATGCTTTTAACAAAACATCTAAACAGTGAAAATAGTGATCGCGCCTACACATCTCGAACTGTGGAAAAAAATATTGAAAATTTAAATCAAGCTACGTTACTTTTAGGATGTTAGTGTTGGTTAGTGTTGCTTTTAGTTGGATCCTTTTGGTACTTTTTGTAAAATTAAGGAGTATGTATGGAGTAACCCTGTATAAACTCATAATAAAGTCTTTCGCAATGCGAATATTATTGTGATATTACAGTTAGGTATCTTGTTACTGTATTCGTTCCTATCTCATCTATTATGTAAACCTTTCAAATTGAAATTGCGTAATTATACTCCTTGAAAATGCTTTATGCTCTCAACTTCTATTATTATAAAAATTAAGTATAATCCTTATTTTTTTTTTTTGTATTTGAATAACGGGAGTGCGCAATTTTAATTTGGGGTGGTTTTTCCTTCGTGTATTTATGTAGGTTATACATTTTTGTTAGGAAATAAACAATTTTCCATTGCTTTATATTTTTATTTATATAGACGACGTTTTTTCGTCTATAGACGACGACACCATTCTGACGTATTATCAACACAATGAGTTATCCGATGCTAGCAAGACGAATAATTAATACACTAATGTATCCAATGGATGCTATATACGAGTAGATCGCAGGTGTGAACGTGAAAATCTTAGAGAAATAGTCTTAGATGAAAATGAAGACTCAAAATGATTTGCAAATTTGATTTGGCACTGACTTTGTATACCCAGATTTAATAGAAAATTATTTTTTGCTTTTCAGTGGGTTTGTATTTTGAAGATGGAAAAAAAATGAAATAATATCAAGTAAATTGATTGGGATTTTTTTATTTATTTTTTATATGGTTCTAAGTTCTTATTTGGTTATTTTGCTGTCAGTGGGATAACGAATGAAACTTTGATTTTCAGTCAATCATATTATTTATTGAATGTTTTACATTTTAATTTCATAAAATATTTAACATAGATACCATCAAATACCGAAAAGCAAAAAAATTAGATACCGGAGTTAGTTTTATTTGACGTAATGTGAAATATTGTCTGTGCAACAAACGTCGAAGTCAAAAAACTGTCACGATAATTTAGTTATCTTCACGCATTTTTGGCTTTAAATAAATAATTGATTAGCTTTTCAGTATTCGGTTGATAATAATAATAGTCAATAAATCAGCCCATAGTCTCAAAATTTCCGTTTGTGTCGTACGATATTTGTCAAGCAGCGAATCTACCAGTAAGAAGGCAGCATTTGCTATTTGACAGTTGTCTTCAGAGAAAAAATCTTTCTTACGCTACCTTCATATTAGAGAGATAATATTGCTCGTTTTCACCAACTCAAAGAAACTCCTCAGGCCTAGAAAATAGCCTTGGCTCCAACGCATCTTCAAAGTTGGAGCGCGCTATTTTCTAGATCCACACGTTGGGCGAGTGGCGTTGGAGCCAACGTGTGGAGCCGGCGTAAGCCGATAGGTGACAGTTTTCACATGGTTTTCACTTACAACAACTTTCACCTAAGGCTTAGGTGTCTCTTAAAATGTTGGTGAAAACGAGCATGTCGTATGTTCATATTTTATAGTACAAGTAATTGAGTATTTAAGTAGTAGAAAAAATTAATAATACATTCAATAATAGGAAAACCAACATTTATTTACTTGGCAAATCAGTCACAGCGCACTGGTCGCAAATTCACAGCTACACCAAGCCTATCCACAAAAAATAATTATAGATCAATATTTAAATTTATCTACATCAATATTCTAATGTATCTCTAATACAATAAATGCCTTAGGAATGCCTTATACATACATAATAATGGGATTTACATTCCCATGTACTCTTAAACGGCAGCAATTACTATTTTAATCATCAATTAAGTACTTTAAAGATTCAGTATTGGAAAATAAAACAAAACAATCATCGTCAAAAAATAAAAACAAAAAGACCAGCTTTCGTCATTACTCTTTAAACTCATAATATAAACAAATAGTAATTTTAATATCAAAAAATGTCAGAAATTAATTATGTTCCCTTAGCATGCAATGCACGCGTGTAAGATACTCAGTTGGTTTTGAAAATCGACTTGGAAGTTGTTGAATTAACAACCTTGATCATGTCATGAACAGTGTCATGACTAATGACGTCTACTGACATTAAATCCACTGACGTCATCGGATTGCAAAAAAATCAAAATTCTATGAAATTGTCACAGTTGAATATCACAGTGAGCCTAAGCTAGTGGCACACCAGCGGAACGTGCCAACGGTGAAAATTCAGATTTAATCGAATTAAGCAATCAATCAATCGAACCGCTCGCAATTTTTTTTTTGTTATGTTCGTCGTCATTCGTACATTCGCGTATTGAACGAAACTTTCAGCGGCACGCGGCGGAACGTTTCGCAGTTGTGGCACCATACTAAGGCTGTCGCAGTGGGGCGCATTTATTCACAAACTTTACACATACGAAAAATCTGGGTGTAATGTAGTCGTAGGTATACTAGCCAATCAAATATATTACATTCGACATCGATCACACCTTCAACCTAAAGCCAATCCAATCACAACCCAAGAGAGTTCAAATTCAAAAATCACTGACATTGAAGATGCCTTCTTTCTTTTTTTACAGTGGTTACATACTCTACTTTAAGAGTTCCGTCGTCAAATCCGAAATAGTTGTTATTTTTAATACACTTTCGTGCATTTCGTGTCTGTTCGTATGTTTACATACGACGCATCATAAGTTTATTACATAAGCGCGGTCGGCCGAACATAATCATGCAAAAATATAAAAGCGTAAAAGTCTAAATGTTGAATTGTTCTAGCGGCTGCTCGTTCTCTCGGTTGGAGTCCGTCAGCGCTTTGCCGCGCTTTTTGCAAATCGACACCAGCTTGGCGTTCATTTTTTTCAGCTTCTGGTTCTCTTTTAGGACGTCTGTTATTTGTTGATTCTGGAATTAAGAAAAAAAAACTACATATTAAAATTCTTAAAACAGCTTTGAGTCTGGCATTGTATTTTATTAGTTTCCCTGCCATTCGTTAGGCAAGAGTTGGAATAAATGAGAAATTATTTAAGTAAATAAATATATATCAGGACATTACACACATCGCGATCTAGCCCCAAAGTAAGCGATAGCTTGTGTTATGGGTACTAGATAACTGACAAATATACCTACATACCTACATACTAATATATTATATAATATTGAAAACACCCAGGCACAGGAAAAAATTCATGCTCATCACACAAACATTTACCAGTAGTGGGAATCGAACCCACGACCTCCAACGCAGACGGCACAACTCAAAATCACTCAAGTGCTGTCCAGTATCCACCTGTACCTACAAAAGGAAGACTACCTACAAAGCGGAGAAGCCGGCCTGGGGAGGGGGCCGCTTGCTTGCCATCTATCGGCAGGGTAGCTGGATTCATGATTCCATACGTTTGACAGTTCATTTTTTGTGTCGATTTGAAGCGCCTCCCCCGAGCGTCCACGGTAATAAATTGACATTTGTTGGTAGTAAACCGTCGTTTTGAATGTCATTTGATTTTAGTTCCATAGAAGCCAGGTTACGCAACAATTAGCGCCAAAATGGCGACAATCAAGTGTCTTCATTTTTACGTTGACAGTCAGCTATCCAGAGTATATTTTATATTATACTCTATGGATATCAGTGGTGAGAGGTATGTAGTTACCTGCACGATGGCGCTGCCGGTGGCCACGTAGTGCGGCGCCGCCGACAGCTGCTGCTCTAGGTCGCTCTTCTGCTGCGACAGCTTCTCCAGCGCCTGGACACGGAAACGACTTTCATTACTCACATCAATAATTACAATTCTCTCTAGCAATCACCGATAAATGAACTTGAGGATGATCCCATCGGAACATTTTACATCAATCTTCTTCATACAAGAAACAAGTAAATAATAATTAACAATTCGATTAAAAACACGTCGGCCCTGTGGTAAAACTACTTATGTACATACATGAATCCTAATAAAAACATTAAAACCCTTTTTCCGCCAGTCGTGTAAAAACTAGTGCAATTTGTCAAAATTTCCTCTAATATGGCAGAAATTTTCGTTGCGGAAACTTGCGTGCGGACATAAACAAGTGTGTGTGCCTGGACCACGTTCCATAGACAATTATATTGCGGTCGGCTTACAAAGTTACAACTGACTATGTTGGTGTAAAAACGGTTCTACGTCTATTCTTGAAGCAGAGTTTTGGACTTTTCACAAGAGCCTATAAAATTTAAGGCTATGTATAAAATAAAGATTGTCATTCTCTTTCTTTCCCTCCGGATAAAACAATTCCAGGGAGAAAAAATTAGAAGTAATCAAGACAATATGGCGATAGCTCGTTAACATAGTCTTACAATCATACCTTTAACAGATTGCGTAGGGCAGATGGCATGGGCTGCGTCCAAATAAAAAATATATTCCATAAATTCTTCAAAATACAGTCATTAAAATAGTAAGTAATAATATAAAACTTACCATTCTGAGGCGTTTCAATTCCAAAGACTGTTTTTCTTCCGCTGCCAGTTTGTTGTTGTCCCTCTCTACTTGGTATGATAGTAAGTCTGAAACAATGTCGCTAATTGAATACTATAAATTGAATTTTTTTTTTCAAGCAAAAACAACACAGCATACAATAGCGATATATCGACAGAGCGAAAGTATCACAAGATAACGGCGTTCGTTCCAATTTTGGCCACTCGACAAGATAGCCTTGACGCATTGTATAGCAGTCACGTTATAGCATGGCCATGGCGACTAACATGGTAGTAAAGATCCCAATTGAGCAGAAATTTTGATGAAAATGGTGATGAGTACGTGGGAACGCGTTTATTATAGCTTGACAACCTCGTGCGGGACCCTCCTGCGGGGTGACAGGCGCTGACAGCTCCTTGCCTCCCCCACCGTCTGTCAACCCGCAGAAGGGTCCCGCACGAAGTTGCCAAGCCATAACGTATTACGTACCATCGCTGGTGTCGGTGGCGGCGTCGGCCGAGGCGGCGGGCGGCGCGCGGCGCTGGTCGTGCAGCGCCTGTCGCTTCTTGCGCAGCGACTGCACCGCGGCCTCCGCCTCGCCGCACTCCTGCAGCTTGGCCTGCGCACGCGCATCAGGAAAATTGTAAATTATTTGTTTTTAGTTTGGAAAAAAGTATAAAAAAGGGGCGTCGCCACTGTCGCCAAAGTAGATGGAAATTTAAGAATTTGGACGGTAGAAAGAATTTATGCGATTTCAGAATAATGATTGAAACTCTCAACTCAACACTCAACAATCAATCAAATAATGTGCCTATAATTTGATTGATTATTGAGTGCACTAATCTGGCTGCTAAACTACACACAATATGAAACAGGCGCGAGAGGCACTCAGACGCAACTATGAAGATTTTTCAGTGCTGCGACGTCTAATGCCGGTTCCTAATATTCTAACTATCTTCCATTTGCCCTACTAGAGATATCAATGTAACTTAAGCTCCATACAAGTTATGTCAAGTTTCTATCCCTAGTAAGGCAAACAGTAGATAGATCGGGGGGCACGGTAGTGCCCCCGCCAAAGTCAAAGCGCGAAGCAAACACTGCCGTACCATCCTTTACAGGAACCATTTCGCCGCATTTTCAGGCTCCTATTTCAGAACCTCTGGATAAGACCAGAACCCTGAAATTTTCGTTATCCAGTAAGCTACAAAAGCAGCATTGGAGGGTACCCAAGGGTACAAAACCAGGTGCTCCATGACAGTATTGTACCAATCTGTCGCCAGAATTCATCGACAATGGGTAGCGGTTCTCGGTCTTCAACGGCCAAGTCACGCAACCTTAACTATAATAATTAAGAAATCGCAGTAAGGAACTTTAGACTTGGCACGACTTTGTCTAGATTTCAGTACTTTTTAGAGATAAACAAGCAGCTCCATTTTGACTTTGGCTAGTTTTTTACAGAATGTTTTTGGTGGGATTAATTATTGGACACCGCCATATGTGTGTGTTTGTATCTATCTGCTTGGTTAGTAGTTAGTGCTAGTGTTGGTAGTTGTGCCTACCTCGAGCGCCGCCTTGGCGTCCCGCAGGCGGCGGCACTGGTCGTCGCGCTCTCGCAGGCGCGCGGCGCACGCCTCGCACGCGTCGTGCAGCTCCCTGCAGCGCGCGCGCAGCTCCGACACCTCGCGGTCATAGATGTATGTGAGTGTTGGTAGTTGTGCCTACCTCGAGCGCCGCCTTGGCGTCCCGCAGGCGGCGGCACTGGTCGTCGCGCTCTCGCAGGCGCGCGGCGCACGCCTCGCACGCGTCGTGCAGCTCCCTGCAGCGCGCGCGCAGCTCCGACACCTCGCGGTCATAGATGTATGTGAGTGTTGGTAGTTGTGCCTACCTCGAGCGCCGCCTTGGCGTCCCGCAGGCGGCGGCACTGGTCGTCGCGCTCTCGCAGGCGCGCGGCGCACGCCTCGCACGCGTCGTGCAGCTCCCTGCAGCGCGCGCGCAGCTCCGACACGTCGCGGTCATAGATGTATGTGAGTGTTGGTAGTTGTGCCTACCTCGAGCGCCGCCTTGGCGTCCCGCAGGCGGCGGCACTGGTCGTCGCGCTCTCGCAGGCGCGCGGCGCACGCCTCGCACGCGTCGTGCAGCTCCCTGCAGCGCGCGCGCAGCTCCGACACCTCGCGGTCATAGATGTATGTGAGTGTTGGTAGTTGTGCCTACCTCGAGCGCCGCCTTGGCGTCCCGCAGGCGGCGGCACTGGTCGTCGCGCTCTCGCAGGCGCGCGGCGCACGCCTCGCACTCGTCGTGCAGCTCCCTGCAGCGCGCGCGCAGCTCCGACACCTCGCGGTCACAGACGTATGTGAGTGTTGGTAGTTGTGCATACCTCGAGCGCCGCCTTGGCGTCCCGCAGGCGGCGGCACTGGTCGTCGCGCTCTCGCAGGCGCGCGGCGCACGCCTCGCACTCGTCGTGCAGCTCCCTGCAGCGCGCGCGCAGCTCCGACACGTCGCGGTCATAGATGTATGTGAGTGTTGGTAGTTGTGCATACCTCGAGCGCCGCCTTGGCGTCCCGCAGGCGGCGGCACTGGTCGTCGCGCTCTCGCAGGCGCGCGGCGCACGCCTCGCACTCGTCGTGCAGCTCCCTGCAGCGCGCGCGCAGCTCCGACACCTCGCGGTCATAGATGTATGTGAGTGTTGGTAGTTGTGCCTACCTCGAGCGCCGCCTTGGCGTCCCGCAGGCGGCGGCACTGGTCGTCGCGCTCTCGCAGGCGCGCTGCGCACGCCTCGCACTCGTCGTGCAGCTCCCTGCAGCGCGCGCGCAGCTCCGACACCTCGCGGTCACAGACGTATGTGAGTGTTGGTAGTTGTGCATACCTCGAGCGCCGCCTTGGCGTCCCGCAGGCGGCGGCACTGGTCGTCGCGCTCTCGCAGGCGCGCGGCGCACGCCTCGCACTCGTCGTGCAGCTCCCTGCAGCGCGCGCGCAGCTCCGACACGTCGCGGTCATAGATGTATGTGAGTGTTGGTAGTTGTGCATACCTCGAGCGCCGCCTTGGCGTCCCGCAGGCGGCGGCACTGGTCGTCGCGCTCTCGCAGGCGCGCGGCGCACGCCTCGCACTCGTCGTGCAGCTCCCTGCAGCGCGCGCGCAGCTCCGACACGTCGCGGTCATAGATGTATGTGAGTGTTGGTAGTTGTGCATACCTCGAGCGCCGCCTTGGCGTCCCGCAGGCGGCGGCACTGGTCGTCGCGCTCTCGCAGGCGCGCGGCGCACGCCTCGCACTCGTCGTGCAGCTCCCTGCAGCGCGCGCGCAGCTCCGACACCTCGCGCTCGCACGCCGCCAGAGACGCTCGCGTCGCCTCTAACTCTCTGTGCAGTCAATCGATGATATTGTCACACTCAGCTCAGCTTCAGCCATGTGAGTCATCTCTTCGATTTCTAAGATTCCTAATGCAACGCTTTCTTACGTCATTACAAAAAAAAGCTTAAGAATCGCAGTTGAAAGTCACGCGATCTATTTTGGAATTATGTCATTTCCATACATTTTATTAATTATAAATTATAGGGCCACAAACTTATGCGGCCCGGTGACGGAGTCGCTGCTGACGATTGTGGTGGTGACGCTTCATACATAACTTCTTATTAGTTTAGGCATTATTAATCCTATACATTTAAACGAGCAATTCTTGTATATATATTTCTATATAATCTGGATCTCGGCAACGGCTCCAACGATTTTCATGAAATTTAGTATACAGGGGGTTTTGGGGGCGATAAATCGATCTAGCTAGGATTCATTTTTAGAAAATGTCGAATTTACCAAAAAAATAATAAAAATATGATTTCTGCTCCCATCTATTAGCCAGTAGTTAAACTACCGAGCGAAGCACTCCTGCGCCATCTATTAGCCAGAAGTTAAACTACCGAGCGAAGCTCGGTCACCCAGATATTGCAAATAAAGTACAAAACTAAAATAACACAATTCACTGTACAACAACAGAGTGGACGGGTGTTGAACAAATCAACAACAACGTTAAGTTCCAGTTTTGGCTACACCACAACATTTGGAACAAGGTGCATAATCGGCAGACACAAATCGCACAAGAGAGTCATTGAAATTCCAAAACAAACTATTTCTGGTAACTTCGACTACTCTCATCTATACAAATATTATAAAGAGGAAGCGTAACGATGTTTGTGAGTTTGTGACGTTGTAAAGGGTAATCTCTGGATCCACTGAACCGATTTTCAAAATTCTTTCACCAATAGAAAGCTACGTTATCGTGGAGTGTCATAGGCTATAATAATTTTCAAAATTTATTACGTATCATTACTTAAAAGTGGATAATGTAATCCAAGTCGTAAAGAAAATTGCTTTCATCGCGTACGCTGCGGAAACTATTGAGGATAGAACAAAACAATGTTCTAAAATATTAAAGAACGTATCAAAATCTGTAAAAAAGTCCGCAAAAGCATATGCCTATCTCCTACGGGTAACTCACAATAATACTTTTACTGTTAAAATTATGGATTAAAATAAATACATTTTGTGAAGCTTATTTAGCCCATGTGGTATCCTAATAATATTATAAAGGCGAAAGTTTGTGTGTGTGTTTGTTACTCCTTCACGGCTCAACTACTGAACCGATTTAGCTGAAATTTAGAACATAGGTAGCTTATAACCCGGATTAAAACATAGGCTACTTTTTATCCCGGAAAAATCCGTAGTTCCCGTGGGATACTCAAAATACCAAATTTTCTAGAGCAATCTATAGCTACATCTATAGATAGATTGTTCAAGCGAACTTGCTTGAAAGCATGTTTAAAGGTTGGAATAGGGAACGATAACGGGAAAATGACGTTTCCCTTAGGATTCATGAAAAAGCGAATTTGACGGGGCCGGGCCGCGGGCAAAAACTGAATCTATTATCACTGTAAATGTGAAAATGGCCACTATGTAGGTTCTGAACATAGCACTGTACGCATTTAACAAGTGTGTTTTAGTTGAACAAGGGGAGGGATAATAATGCTATAAATAATAATGATATAATGCTATAAATAATGCATAATGCTATAAATGTGAAAATGGGTACCCGTATTATAGGTTCCGACATAACAACTGTTTCGCTATTAGCATTTTGTGTTTTAGTTGAGCAATGAGATACAGTTTAATAATATTATAACTATAAAAACGGGTAGTGGGTACCTATATGATATACTGTTTCGTTACTGACAATGTATGTTTTAGTTGAGCTATGGGATATGGTAAAGTAATTAGTAATGCTATAAATGTGGAAATGGGTACCTACCCATAAAGGTTCTGAAAGTACAATTGTTTCGCTATTTATAATGTGTGTTTTGGTTAAGCAATGGGATACAGGTTAATAATGCTAAAAAGGTGTTCCTGTATAGTTTCTGATATTAGAACTGTTTCGCTATTAAAAATATGTGTTTTAGTTGAGCAATAGATTATGTGATAGTAATTATGCTATAAATGCGAAAATGGATACCTATAAGGTAAAGGTTCTGAAATTATTTCACTCTTAAGCGGATACGTTGATTTTATTTTCGTCCTTCTCACTCTGTTGAATACGTTGGTGGGTTAGGTTAGGTTAGGTTAGTATCCCCCCCGATGGATTCCAATCTTGTCGCGATGGGGGGCTCAGTAGCCGTGGTTGGGCCCCACGGTGAAGCCAAAAGGAATCCAGGAGGGGACGCTCGGAGTGGGCCTGGAGATGGGCCCGCTCTGGATGCGTCCAAGAGGGGTGCGGGGGACAGAGTTTTCTGTCTCCTGCAGCCAGGAGGGGTCGCGGGAGGAGAGGCGTGTCGGTGTGTCGTTGCCGCTCGCCCTATCTCCCGCGACCAAACGGTGGCGCACCGTTTGATGTGTCGGCGGCGGGGCCGCAGGGGAAGAGGAGTGTCGGTGTGTCGTTGCCGTTCTCCCTGTCCTCTGCGGCCGTTTGGTGGTTTGCGGCGGAGCCAAAGATCAGATCCGCCGCGGGGTATGGAAGGTCGATGCCTGCGAAGTGCAGGAGCAAGCTTCGCAGGTATCGGCTTACCCGTGCCCACGGCCCCTGGGTGGCGGTCCCGGGGGGGTCCGTCGCCTTACGGATGGGCGCCGAGGAGGTAAGGCCGGCTTAGGTGTTTCTGGCCGGCCTTGCTGTTGGAGGGGAGCTCCATGCTCCACCTCGTGGAGGGGCTGCGCAAGCGGCCGGGCACCGGCGGGTTCGCGGAGGTTTGCGGAAGCGTTCCCGTGTTCCCGTCATACGGTGCGAGGAGGAAACACCGTGGGGTTTAGCCGGTAAGAGTCTGGCATAACCCAGCCGCTCCCCCGGGCGACTGGGTATCCATGAGGATTCCCCACGATAATAAAAAAAAAAAAAAAAAGTTAGGTTAGTATGCAGCGTTGCGGAAGAATATAACAGAAAAACGTTGTTTTACCTAATTACTTCAAAAACTAAGCCAGTTATTTAAATGTCGTTCTGAGCGTTTTTGGGAATTATTTTTTAAAGATACATTAAAATAAAAATTACAATTATGTCCATCGTAGTTTTCGATGGAAATTAGAAAAATGGAGATTTTGGAGCAATTTTTGGGAGAACTTTTTGGCGATAAATTTTTATCCAATCGTGTTTCCGAAGTTAGGTTAGGTTAGTAAAGTAGTAGGTAAATCCAGGACTCCCACGGGATTTGTAAAACCCCGAAATTCACGCGGGCGAAGCCGCGGGCAAAAGCTAGTTTATTTATATTTTAGTAAATATGTTTTTTAGAACGGAAATTTAATGTAGAATATTTGTGCCCTTTATTCTATACAGTTTAAATAAATATCTTCAAAGATATTAGCTAAATAAAAACGTGTTGCGCGCCGCCGCGGCCGTTGCGTGGCGATAGGCAAGTATAGGCAGTATGCTATCTATCCAAATGCCTTGCGGCCTGTGGGCTGTGGGTATAAGGCCCGGTTTCCACCAAAGCGAAGCGGAGCGGAGTCGTATTTGAGTAATCGTGTCATTTTGACATCTCCGAAACTGAGGGAAGAGGAGATGCCGAAATGATGAAATCTGGTTGGTTATTCAAACAGCTCCGCTTTTGTGGAAACCGAGCCTTACGCGGGACAAACGGGCCGTGACAAAAATATTTCTAACGCGGAACGGAGTCCGCGGGCACTGCTAGTATTTAATAAAGGATAATATGGCCCTAAATATATATATTTGTTTTTACGAGCTGTCAGGCAATTATGCACCTTGTTCCAGTTGAAATAGGGTTGATTCGACCAAAAAAATTAGTTAACTTGCGGCCTAATTTAGATTGGCAACCTGATAGATATGTACTCTCCTATAATAATTACAATTAATATACATAAAAAATTGTTTTTTGGAAATAACCGATGAGATGAGGATCTTAGACTATTGCAGACTGATAAAGACAACGTGATGTACTTACTTGTCTCTCCCGGAATATCTGTCGAGCGCCTTCTGCATCTTGGCCATGGTGACCTTGAGCTCCTGTTTCCTGAAGCGCAGCTCCTCGATGGTCTTCACGAGTCTCTTGTTCTTCTCCACCTCCGCGTCGAACGACATCCTGTCCACCACCACGGAGTGGAGGTTCGCCCAGTCTGGGTTAATGGTAGGTTAATTTTAAAAGGCCACCAGTTGTCGCCACGAGTACAGGAGGTAAAAAAAAAATGAAAAAATATCACAAGAAGCATATCCTGAGGGAAATATAGGGAATTCAAAAATGTAACACAAAATTTAAGCGACACCCCTTAAAACAGCTGGTTCAATATCAATGAACTGGGAATAATATACTCTATCCATTAATATATTTTTCTTTTTGACACATGAGACGGATATAGCAATAGCGAAGAACCAGAGAGAGACCACTCCATGTTTGTCTGGTACCCTCGCTATTGCTATATCTTTGTAACTTTGCACGGCGAGTTCATATCAGTTCTGCAGGGCGATTGGCTAAAAATGTGTCAATCATTAAATAATAGTATCAATGTCAAAACACGGGCGTTGACCAATCACAACGCTTGAAAAATCACGTTTTGACATTGATACAGTTCTTTAATGATTGATACATTTTTAGCCGATCGCCCTGCAAATGCATCGGATTGCGCTTATCATCCTGGGATAACAATTTAACAAATACCTTCATCAGTATTGACAGCAGCGTCCGAAAAACTTCGTTTGTTTGTATGACCGCCGCTTGAGTCGATGGTGTTCAACTTGTCTTTCAGTTCAGACAAATTTTTCTGCAAAGAAGAATATAGAATACATTAGATTGGAAGAATAACTGCAAATAAGTTGACCATGTGTCTGATTTCATAAGAGATAAATATCACAGACTATTTTCACAAAATATTATTTGAACTAGCTACTAAAAATTAGAGCAGTTCACTAACTCCCATGGGTTATTTTCTTTAAGGTAATCTTTTATACTGTAAAGTGTAAAGCATTTGAGTTTCAGCTTGCCAAAATTATTGGGGGAAGTGTCGAATACATTGAGCGGCAGTTTATTAAGGCGGCTGTATATTTTTGTGGAGGGACCGCGAGGGTTGACGAGGACGAGAGAGTATAAGTATCACTCGCTTCGTCTCGCCTCGCTTCGTCCGCTCCGAGTCGGTTTCACTATCGCGTCGTTCAGTATAGGGTAACAGTTGCCGTAACTTGTAAGGCGTCCATGTTCATTGTTCGCAACCATACTGAAAATGAAGAGTGTACAGGGGAGTGTATTCTCGGGAACCATGGTGCGAACACTCGCGGAAAGTATATACTCGTACTTCCGCCAGGAAATCGAATACAATTACATGAGAAGGTTCATCGTCTCGTCTCACCTCTAGTTCTCGTTTCTCCCTCTTGAGCTTGATACACTGTTCGTCCCTCTCGCGCAGGTACTCGGCGCACGTCTCGCACTCTTCGTCCAGCTCGCGACACCTCTCTTTGAGCTCCTCCACCTCCTTGTGACACGACGCTAGTTGCTTCCTCAGTTGACTCACCTCACTGAAATAAATGATTAAGAGGCCTGTGAACTACGATGTCTCCGTTAATTTTTTTTTTTTTTTTTTTTTTATTGTAAATAGGCTTGCGCTTGACGACAATCATGCCTGATGGAAAGCAGTGATGAAGTCTAGGTTGGAGCGCGCTTGCCTAGAAAATGCCTATTCACTCTTCTCTTGAAGGCACCCAGATTATACTTGGCTGGGAACACGGAGGCTGGAAGGGCGTTCCATACCTTAGCGGTTCGTATCAGAAACGTGGAAGAAAAACGTTTCGTGCGAGTTTGTTGGATGTCAACCACATAAGGATGCCACCCCTCTCGGCGTCTTGCAGTCCTATAGTAGAAAGGTGAAGGAGGAACAAGGTTATGTAGTTCCTGAGCACACTCACCAAAGTATATCCTGTAAAAAACCGCTAAGCAGGCAACATTGCGACGGTGTTGTAAGCTGAGCAATTTTGCCCGCGTTAGCGATTCCTTTCCGATTATTCTGCGGGCGCGGCGATCAACAGAGTCCAATGCATCGAGCTGATACTTGGCTGAGCCATCCCAAAGGTGACTGCAGTACTCCATGCCAGAACGCACCTGGGCCTCATACAGCGTCAGTAGCTGTTCAGGCGTGAAGTACCGCTTTACCTTGTTTAGGATGCCAAGTTTTTTAGCAGCTGTTTTTGCTTTAGCTTCGATGCATTTCCCAAAATTGAGGTTGGGTGAGATGGTAATACCCAGAAGCTCAATATGATCACCAATCGGGACGGATATGCTTTGGAAAGTGGGAGCCAAGGTGAAGGGGCTCTTTTTAGCAGTGAACAAACACGCTTGTGTTTTGGTAGCGTTGAACTTGACCAGATTAGCGTCACCCCACTCAGACACTTCATTTAAAGTCAAGTTCACGCGATACCAAATCATTTGTAATTCGTGAATATTTCGATCATGTTGTGGTGTTATTCGGATTCATATAAGTAGTAATAATCTATGCTCCTGGCCATATTTGGTTCGGAAATATTTCTTTAAAATAAAATAATAATCAATTTTGATCAAAATTTTTATAACTTTGGTCGAGTTCCGTAATACCAAAAATTATGAATGAAAACTTGTAACTTTCTTTATTAACTGGTGTTTTTCTTTAGCTGGTCAATAAAAACTGTGCTCCTGAACTAATGCGACGTGAGATATTGTTGTTTTTATTACAAAACAAATAAGTAGAAAACATGTCCACTTTGACATCAAAATAAGCAAAACTAAATTCGTTTACAATTTCGTTTAACAACAGTATTTCGGAACCAGATACGGCCAGGAGCATAGATTATTACTATACGAACCCGAATAACACCACAACATGATCGAAAAATAAGGCCTAAGCCTACATTGCGCACATCGAAAACGTCCACAAATATGTTGAGTGAGTTCTCTCAGCATGGTGTAGTTTCATTTGTGACAGAGAGAGTGACAGCGTGTCCCAACTCCCACACAAGACCAAACGTGGACGTCTTTGGAGGCTTAGGGCACATCTAGCGATTTAAATCTTTGGGTTGAGTGTACGCGCTACGACGCAACAACAGATTACAATCATAATTACGAGTTACTTACACATGTATATCAATTTTCAAAGCATATTGTACAAACTGACCTTTCGACGCTGTTATTTCGCGACGATTCACGTGAGTTTTCTGAAACAAAACGTAAATTATAAAGGACGGGTGTTATTATTTCTTATAAAATATCAAAAACGAAATTCTTTTATACTATTCTACTATAATTCCGATATTTAAACTACGAATTAACGTAAGAAATGTTTTACTATTTATATGAGTTGTCTCAAGCTATTTTTACTGGAACTGCTACCTTACTCATAATGGTACTACTTTACCCTCATAATGGTAACAGCTTTGCCATAGTTGGCAAGCTTCACACACGTTTGAAAACATAAAGGAACACTTCTCTCAAATTTTACAAATGATATTTAGTTCCCAAGAAGGTTCCCGAAATATCAGAAGTGTCTGAGATTCGATCCCATGACCTCTCGATTAAAATTCAGATGTCTTCTGCAATAATGAAATCATGTTTAAACTAATGCAACGATGCTATATACTATAGAGCATATTATAATAATCAACGCATACGTGGTCGGATTCGATGCAGTGTCGACACACGAGGAGGGGCACCGAAAACAGGAATCAGGGTAGCTAGGAACACACCATTAATGGATATAGGATGCTATTTCCAATTGGGTATTTGGTAGGAAACTAGGATAGAAAATAATGACGCAAACTGAAAATAAAACTGGCCAAGTGCGAGCCGTACTCGCGCACCGAGGGTTCCGTACTACCAGGCCCCTGACATTCAGTACAAATAACATGACTTTAGTTACAAGTACGATTCAAACTTAAATGCGCCCCCGAAGTTTGCGCACGACGTTGCGCAGAACACACATTTTGGGTAACGATGGTGTCCGAGGTCGCCCGAGTCGGGCCGAGGTATCGGAGAGCGCCATCTCGCTTCCGCATTCCCGCCAGTCCCTTGATGCGTCTCTCTCTCGCGACACGTGTCTTGTTTGTTCCTACAGTCGAGTTCAGAAGTTACTTTAATTTGTTATAATTTATTGTTTGTTAAATTTTTGTTACTGGGTGTTGATTATTGTTGCTGAGTTTTATCCTTATTTCCTGTTATACGTGTTAATATTTTAAAATGCCGAAGGCAAAAGTATTGCATGGTCAGACCCGAAAAACTATTTATAATGTGTATAAATTTATGAAAAATGAGAGTGAACATAGAGTGCAAAATTTAAAATCAGTTCAAAAGCGCACAGCTGATGCTACTGGCATTTCAAAGCGTAGCCTCCAAAACATAATCAAATGTGCACGAGAAAACGAACTGATTACTGTTTTGAGCACACCTGGAAAAAAAATGGAAAGGTAATATCGGCCTAAGCAAGCTGAGGTAGTAGGTATCTACCGGCCGTTAAATGATTTCGTTCGCGAGTGTACCATGCGCAAGATCGCAAAGCTAACTTCACACAGGCGCATTTAAGTTTGAATCGTACTACCGACTCTATACGCATTCTTTTGTATGTGTGAGTAATGATCGTCGTAGCCCGTAGGGCTGGCAAAAGTCAAGCTGTACGTCAACCCAACCGCAAACTTAACTTTGTTTTATGAGGTTTTTGTATCCGTGTATGATAACAGCGGTGTATATTGTTAGTTACCGCGCGGCTCAGGAGTGTGTCGCACGCTGCGGTGCATGTCGTGCACGCTCTGTCGGCGGCGGCGACTCTCCTGCACGCTGCTCGACCTGGGCTGCTCCTCTTCCCTGTCGCTCTGTGTATAATGACAGCGGTGTATATTGTTAGTTACCGCGCGGCTCGGGAGTGTGTCGCACGCTGCGGTGCATGTCGTGCACGCTCTGTCGGCGGCGGCGACTCGCCTGCACGCTGCTCGACCTGGGCTGCTCCTCTTCCCTGTCGCTCTGTGTATAATGACAGCGGTGTATATTGTTAGTTACCGCGCGGCTCGGGAGTGTGTCGCACGCTGCGGTGCATGTCGTGCACGCTCTGTCGGCGGCGGCGACTCGCCTGCACGCTGCTCGACCTGGGCTGCTCCTCTTCCCTGTCGCTCTGTGTATAATGACAGCGGTGTATATTGTTAGTTACCGCGCGGCTCGGGAGTGTGTCGCACGCTGCGGTGCATGTCGTGCACGCTCTGTCGGCGGCGGCGACTCGCCTGCACGCTGCTCGACCTGGGCTGCTCCTCTTCCCTGTCGCTCTGTGTATAATGACAGCGGTGTATATTGTTAGTTACCGCGCGGCTCGGGAGTGTGTCGCACGCTGCGGTGCATGTCGTGCACGCTCTGTCGGCGGCGGCGACTCTCCTGCACGCTGCTCGACCTGGGCTGCTCCTCTTCCCTGTCGCTCTGTGTATAATGACAGCGGTGTATATTGTTAGTTACCGCGCGGCTCGGGAGTGTGTCGCACGCTGCGGTGCATGTCGTGCACGCTCTGTCGGCGGCGGCGACTCGCCTGCACGCTGCTCGACCTGGGCTGCTCCTCTTCCCTGTCGCTCTGTGTATAATGACAGCGGTGTATATTGTTAGTTACCGCGCGGCTCGGGAGTGTGTCGCACGCTGCGGTGCATGTCGTGCACGCTCTGTCGGCGGCGGCGACTCGCCTGCACGCTGCTCGACCTGGGCTGCTCCTCTTCCCTGTCGCTCTGTGTATAATGACAGCGGTGTATATTGTTAGTTACCGCGCGGCTCGGGAGTGTGTCGCACGCTGCGGTGCATGTCGTGCACGCTCTGTCGGCGGCGGCGACTCGCCTGCACGCTGCTCGACCTGGGCTGCTCCTCTTCCCTGTCGCTCTGTGTATAATGACAGCGGTGTATATTGTTAGTTACCGCGCGGCTCGGGAGTGTGTCGCACGCTGCGGTGCATGTCGTGCACGCTCTGTCGGCGGCGGCGACTCGCCTGCACGCTGCTCGACCTGGGCTGCTCCTCTTCCCTGTCGCTCTGTGTATAATGACAGCGGTGTATATTGTTAGTTACCGCGCGGCTCGGGAGTGTGTCGCACGCTGCGGTGCATGTCGTGCACGCTCTGTCGGCGGCGGCGACTCGCCTGCACGCTGCTCGACCTGGGCTGCTCCTCTTCCCTGTCGCTCTGTGTATAATGACAGCGGTGTATATTGTTAGTTACCGCGCGGCTCGGGAGTGTGTCGCACGCTGCGGTGCATGTCGTGCACGCTCTGTCGGCGGCGGCGACTCGCCTGCACGCTGCTCGACCTGGGCTGCTCCTCTTCCCTGTCGCTCTGTGTATAATGACAGCGGTGTATATTGTTAGTTACCGCGCGGCTCGGGAGTGTGTCGCACGCTGCGGTGCATGTCGTGCACGCTCTGTCGGCGACGGCGACTCGCCTGCACGCTGCTCGACCTGGGCTGCTCCTCTTCCCTGTCGCTCTGTATAATGGTAAGAAGCTAGGTCAAAACAAGAAGTGCTCCTGAATAACAAAGCGTCAGATCTCATCAGCAAATAGTGACGATTTTCCTTCATCTGTACCCAAAAGGATGTGTGTGTAGTGTTTCATTTTCCGTCATCTGTACCCAAAAGCACGTGTGTGTAGTGTTTCATACAATATTTTGCATTATGGTGAAACTAAACACACCTACCCAATTTTTTTTGGTTTTTCAGTTTTGGAGGACTATTTTTTTAATATTTGGTGTTAAGGAGCACACCACGGGTGTGCCCGCGAAATTCAAATTTTTCGTGGTTTTTTGCGATTTTTAAGCTAATAAGACATAATAGGCTTATGGCCGTCAAATTGCGATAATCCCAATATCTTCTTCACGTGTTTATATTAAAATCTCTGCTCGAAAGTGTCGAGTTAAAGAAATTAGTCCAAGATTTGCGAGTTACTCACATAAAACTCGATACTCGGACTAATTTCCTAAAATACACATTTTTATGCAAAGATTTTGATATAATCATGTAAAGATGATACTGCCATTCTCGCAAATTGATTGCCATAAGCCTATCATTTCTAATTAGCGTACAAATTGCAAAAAACCACGAAAATTTTGAATTTCGCGGGCAGACCCGTTGATTTCACGTTAATGTTTCATGTCAAACATGAACTGATGTTTCCGGCTCTTGACTAGAAAATAATAGGTACTAGAAAAAAATAAAACATCTCACCTGATCATATTTCGAGAGGAGACTGTCACGTCTGTAAAAAAAAGAAGTTTCTTATGTCATAACAATTCGACGAAGTACGATCTTACGCCACGCCATAACCATGCCATTTTCTAGGTCCATAGAGCTAGAGTAAATAAATTGCTACCCGCGTCAGGCCAGGTCCACTTATCACGTGATCTATTCTAATACAGGTAGGCGTCTCGACGTACTAATTGCGACGTACCAGATGGCCGACACGCGCCGAATACTTTGCTGCGTGCGCCCGATGACGAAGTAGCCCTAGTACGTCGAATGCGATAAAGTTACGCGATAGAAAGAGAAGTTCTTTTTTGGGGCGTGGCCAGGCGCTATTGCGAACTGAATTGCACTTTTTCGTGTCAGCACTAAGGTCGCTATTTTTTTAAACATCTTGCCGAGCGAGCCTTCTGTACTTTAGTACTATTATGTATTCCGTGCCCGCGTATATTATGTCTCTGCTACTTTTCCAGCCATGAATACAGAATATTAAATACACCTTAAAATGTGTACATAGATCATATAAATAAAACGTAACTTACCCTCTGTGCATTAAAACTGGCGTGCTTCTGCTGGAGCTTTCCCCGCCATCGACCTCCATGAGGGAGTCCTCTGTCACCGGACGAGTTATCAATGCGGCGTGATCTGAAATTATATATACATTTTTTCCTCTGGTATCAGTCTTTCGACTTTTTTAACCGACTTCAAAAAAAGGAGGAGGTTCTCAATTCGTCAGAATCTTTATTTATTTTTTATCTATTTATGTTCACCGATTACTCGAAGACGCGTGGACCGATTTGAAAAATTCTTTTTTTTGTTTAATAGGGTAGTTTCCAGATGGTCCCATTTTAATCAGGTCAGGATCTGATGTAAAAAAAAATGTCATTTATTCATAAGAATGCAGGTACATTAGGTGGTCAGCAATAACAATTATTATCCTTATACATTCTGCCTTATGGCGTATTCAACCATAACTTTTGAAGGGCTGAACAGATCTGCACATATCGGGTTAGAATCCTTAGATCCTTCCGAGTAACATAGGATATAATTTTTTTGGAATAATCAATATGGCGGATGTGAGGCACCATTTTCAAAAATGGAAAACAACTTTTTTACAAAACTGCCCAAAAAAAGCAGTGCAATGTTTTTAGGGTTCATGTATGTATATATGTATAAACTAGTAAGGCGCGTGGAGGCGCGGGCCACATGTGGCCCGCGTGCCGTCTTTCCCCCTCTTTGCCGTCCAACTTTCAGCCTCTTCAACATCCGCCATACATTTTCTATGGTAAAATTTTTTTCCGCCATATTGGATTTTTTTTCTATCCATCGAATAGACCTTCAAGTCCTGATCAACTCTTGTCAAGAAACCATTCTTCCATCTTTTATACTTTCCGAGATATCGACGAAATTCGAATGGCGGCCATTTTGAATCCGCCATTTTGAATTTTTTTTTCAGCTAACTGCCAATTGGATGACGTTTCAAATGACATTTGTTCGAGCACCCCCCACCTATCTTCAATACCCTTCCCGTGCTCTTCACCCGTCTTTGAAATCCTCAATCATCAGCTCTCTCCATATTTTTGTTCTTAATGATTTTTTTCCTTGTATACGAAATGGTTATTGAAAAAAAAATTTTTCATACAAAATTGTTCAGGAGAGGTGATCAATCAGTGAGTCAGTCAGCACAAGCAGCTATATATATTGTAATTATGTATGTATGTATGTATGTATTTATGTAAGTAGTTTTACCATGGGGCAGTCGTGTTTATTTAATTTTTAAATTATTTATTAAATTAACTTTTCTTTAGCAGTTGTTACTATACAAACCTTCATTATCCTCAGCGAACATTCGCCGCGAGTCGTGGATGCTCTGCCGGCGGCGCCTGGTGGTTTCGGCCGCGGCTTCCAATGATGTGCGACGTTTACTGCTTTGAACTTCCTCTTCTAAATCGGATATCCGAGCCTGAAGAATGAAAGGCGTGTTTAAATATTTCAGAGCTCGTTTTCACCGACATTTTAAGGGACACCTAAGCCCTTAGGTGACAATTGTTGTAAGTGAAAAGTGTCACCTATCGGCTTAGGTGTTCCTTAAAATGGCGGTGAAAACGAGCACTAGTGATACTTTTAACTAAAAAATGTTAAAACTAAAAAATGTTATCTATTTCAAATCCAAAACTTTAGGTACTTATTTTACTAAGAAATCATGCAATTTTTCGAAGATAATAAAAAAAAGTGTGTGTAAAAAATCAGACTATAGTGACTATACTTGATTGTCCAAAATTCAATTACTTCCAATTTAAAAAGGATTATTTACCTCTAATAAAAGTTTTCCGTTTTTCATGATTTCAACTTCATCTCTACAGGATTTTAGGTCATTGGTTAACTTTTCGCATTCTGCTTCTAAAGTTTTGCATTTTTGGATCATTTCGTCCAGTTTTACATCTTTTTCACAGCTTAACTTATCATCTTCTTCTTTCTGTTTCTGAAGCCTGAAATACAGAACAATTAAGTAACAAAACAAGCGAATTTCCATATCAGGGGGCTATTAACGTTAACGTTTTGACACACTTAGTGATGTGAATTGAGAAAAACAAAAAAAAGAACACAGAAAAATTAACTTTACGGCTATTGATTTAGAGAGTAAAATTGAATGTATTTGATCATAGGAAATATAACGCTCGACTTTGACACGTAAGTCTGTAATTAATCTGACAATTGTCGATCAAGTTGCGTTTTAAACTACATTCAATTTTGCGCTCTAAGTCAATAACCGTAAATTATTTTTTCAGTGTTCGCAAAAATTTTTTTGATTTCAATATCGTCTGCTCATATACGTAAATGTCATCACCCTTTTAAACATTTCACATCACGAAATGTAGCCAACGCTTTACGAGAATAGCACAAACGACTACAAAAAACGACAACCATACAAACAAAAGTGCATATGTACCTTATTATCATTCTGCTTTGAACTTGAGCAGCTTTTTCGTGCGTTTTGATGTTCATCTCTAAACGAGAACAATTTTGGCATTTCTCTTGTACTTGCTCTTGCAAACGTTTGTTTAAAGCACTCAAATTATCTATTTCGTTTCTCAGATTATTGGTAACAGTCGAGCTCTCCTTTGCAGTTTGTTTCAACAACAAAATATCGTTTGTCATCTTATCCAAATCAATTTTGTTCTGTTTGATTGTTGAGCACGCTTTCTCTAATTCAAGGGAGTAATTTTCTTTTTCTTTTAAAATAACTTCATTCATAGCTTTTAACATTTCAGTCTCTTTTTGTAACTCAGCTATTGTCTCGTTTTCAACACTTATTTTGTCGTTAAAAGCCTCGAGTTTGGATTCTAAAGACGTAACTAAATACTCTTTGCTTTGTAAAGTTACTCTCAATCCTTCGATTTCTTCTGTTAACTGTTTTATTAATCTTCTGCATTCATCATTTTCTTCAACTGTCTTTGAATGCACTGTATTTAAACTTTCGACTTGGGAAATTTGAGTTTTAAGCTCTTCTTCTTTTTTTATCAAATCTAACTGTATATTTTTGCACTTTTCTTGTGCTTCTGTAAGCTTACTAATCATGTCATGTAATTCTGAATTCTTGATATCCAAGAGAGATTTCAAACTGTTTATTTCAGCGATGGCATGATCTTTTTCTTTTTGCATTAGTTCATTATAATTAGGAAGATTCATGGTAAGGTCAAACAACAATTCTATTAGTTTGTTCGTTGACAGTGAAAAGTCTACTTCTTCATTTACAAAATTCTTCTCTACCAATTGACGGAAACCGTTTATGACTAGCTGTCTTAGATCCTGTTCTTTTTTAACTATATCAAGAGTTACAGACGCATTAATTTCGTGTACTTTCTCTTTTTGTTGTTGTAATAAATTAAATTCTTTTTCTTTTTTAATAAGTTGAGATTCTAAAGTTTTACATTGCTCCTCCGCGAGCTCTAGATTTTTAAGTGTATGTTGTATTTGATGTTCTAGTTTAGTTTTATCATCCTTCAGTCTCTCAAGTTCAACAGTATTTTGACTAAGCAACTGTTGTATCACCAATTCAAAAACTGCTGTACTAGATAAACCAAATTCTTTATCTATTACCTTCAAAAAACTGTCTTTGAAATTAAAAACGATATCCTGAATATAGTTTGAATCAGAAAGAACAGCAATATTGTTTCTTATATTGGAAACCACATTGGCCATGGTGTGGAGATAACTATTTTTTTCTTCAAGCTCTTTTGTTGTTTTTAGGCTCTCTGTTTTTAAATCCTCTAGGGAATTTTGTAATGCATTTTTAGATTCTTCATAGTCTTTTAATTTGTTAACTAAATTTTCAACTTCATTAGCGTGTTTTACTTGTATATAATTGTATAATGTTTTCATTATATCAATTAGATTTATATCACTGGAAAGACTAAATTTGTCAGCACCCGTTATTTCAGCATAATAGTTGAGACACTTTTCTTTTTCTAAAGCAAGTAAGGATGATTTGCGTGAAATGTTCGGCAAATCACATTTAATGCTTTGCGTGTTAATGTTTTCGAAATCAGTATAGGAATACAAGTGAGAGTTTTCAATATTAACATCTAAATCCATAGCATGACTGCTTCTCTCTAAATGGTTCTTAATTGTAGTAACTTCTTCTTTTAGTTCTATACAATCTTCTTTACCTGCATGTAATTCATTCTGCAAACTGCAGATTTTGTTACATCGCGATGAATTATCATGATCGCTGTAACTTTGATCTAATTTTATATGTGAATTATTTGCTAATTTCGTTTCTAAATTAATTATAAGTTCACTTTTTAATTTGCATTCTGTGCATGCAATTTCTTTTTCATCCTGATGTTTTAAGTCTTCTATTTCGGTCCTTAATAATGTACACTTTTCCGTAAGTTTGGAATTAATTTCTTTTAAGGAATCATGTTCCTTTTTTAAATCATCTAACTCGGTAATACTTTCCATTACTTGAGTAGAAAGAGTATCATTTTCCTCTTGCAAAAGCTTAATTTCTTCGTTTTTGCTTTTTAATGCATCAGAAATCTTTGCTATTTCAGTTTGTTTACTACAACGTTCTTTTTCTAAGACATTCAACTTTTGTACAAGAAGTTCCGTTGATGGTACCTCTAAAGTAAGATCACGGTATTTCTGCTCAATATCTTGTTTTTGAGATTCAAGATCGTGTAATTTCTTAGTCAATAAACCAATTTCTTTTTTATGCGATTCGATCATTATTTGGGCATTGTCCGCATGATTACAATGACAAGATAAATCTTTTTCATTAAATGTATTTTGCATTTCAATAGGGCTACTGATTGTATCCTTTGACTCAATTTTCGATACTTTATTTTTTGAATATTCATCCACTAGATCACGTAATTTCATATTTTCAGCCTTCATTGATTCTAATGTATCTAGTATTTTAACGCATTCGCAGTTATTTTCGTCGACAGTATTTTGAAATTTAATAGGACTACTCATAGCATCGGCCAGGTGAATACTCGAATTTTTACTTTTAGAATATTCATCCACAAGTTTACGTAATTTATTATTTTCTGCCTTGAGAGATTCTAACGTATCGAGTACCTTTATATAATCGAGAGGTCCAATTTCCATCTGAGAATGTAACAAATCATTAATGGTGATTTCATTCAAGCTAGTTTGACAAGCTACCTCATTACACGCACAAACCTGAGTTACATCTAAGCACGACTGATCATGGCCAACTAATGTATTATCACAGGTTGTTAATGTAACATTCGTGTCTAACATTAAAAGATCACCGTCCAAAATAGACTCATTTTTGAATTTAGAATGAGTGGAGTATTGAGTAATGTCTAAAGTGTTCGGTAGGGAATACGGTTTCAAACTTTCGTAAAGTCCTTGAGTATTTTCCGATTTCAGTATCACCATGAGATCTTGCAACTGATTTTTAAGGGCCGGTATATCTTTTTGACATACGTTATGGAATCGATTATGGTGATGTTGCAAGAATTTTATTTGAGAAGTTAACGATTTATTTTCTGCGTACGTAGTCGCGGTCAAAGTGGACAAGTTGGTGCGATGATTTACTACTTTTTTTTGTAAATCATGTGTACTTTCTACAAGTAACTGTACCTCTTTTTGAATTTCTTCTTGTTCCTTTATGAGACAGTCGTTCGTTATTTTCAGCTGCTCAATCCGGATTTTCAAATTATTATTTTCTTTTTGTAACAAATCTATGTCAGCTTTTAGATCTGTACATTGGCAAATGTATTTTAAATCTGTGCTAGTAGCACTCGAAGAACTTTCCAAATTATCATTTTCATTCGGACGAATATATTGAAGTATCCTATTGCAGCATATTGTTGTAAGACTAGGAGGAGAGTCAAACGATTGTGTTAAAGGACACTCCTGAATACCATCTGAAAGATTCGTTTGCCGAGTAGTTTGTTTCGATTGAATCTTTAGTTTAGAGAATTTTGTTTTCAGTTCTAGGTTTTCCAGTTCCTGCATTTTAATTTGTTCCTTCATCATCATTTCATTCTCTCTAAACTTGTCCTTCCATTCTTTAGCTTTATTTTCTATTATTTCAATTTCACTAGTCTTTGAAAGTAATTCACATTGCAGTTCATTTAGTACTGTATTACTTTCTTTTAAATCACTTGCCAATTTTTTACCGTCATTCTTAATATCATTTATTTCAGCAGATAAGTCTAAGTTGCATTTTTCCAAATTGGAAATATCACGTAGCAATTTTTTGTTTTCATCAGTGAGTTCATAGATTTCTTTTCTGGCCACTGATAATATTTCTTGAATACGGTCGTTTTCAGTTGCTTTTTCCGACTTTAATAACAAAAACTGATCAGCAATCTTATCGAAAATTAAAATAAATTGTTCATATTCAGAGTTGTTTTCAGGGTCACTTTCAATCTGACCGGACACACATGAAGTTACATCACATTCAATATCACATTGCTGAGCCACAGAATTCGCTTTTTGAAGAAGATTCACGAGAAGTAACCTTCGATTTTCTGTCATTTCTTGTAAATGTTTTGCACTTTCTGATGTAAGTTTGGACTCGTATTCTACCTTAATACTCTTCACTTCCATGTCTTTATTCTGTACACTATTTTGAAGATATGCCAGCGTAGTTTTTATTTTGTTCATAAGATTTTTTATTTTCGATTCTATGCCTAGATGAGAGTCCTCTTGAAGATTTTCAAAGGTATTAGTATTGTTCAAAGGTTCACTATCTTTATAAAAAGCGTCCACAGAGTTATCAAGGTCATCTATTACAGACTTTATATTGTTAAAAGTTTTTTGGTTACTTTCAGCTAAAGCTAGTAAATCGTTCTTTTCTTTAACTATATCTTTAGCAATCGTTTCCAAAGACGTTAAATTATCGGTTAACGTTCCAAAAGCAGCTACTAAATCGTCAATCATTTTTGGTACTTCTGAAATTTTCCCAGATAGTAATTTTATTATATTTTGTAACTGTAAAGTAACTCTAGCGAGATCCACCTGCAATGCATTTTCCTTCTTTCGAATTTCAAAAATAATGTTATCTTTAGCTGTGTTTTCGTTTTTAAGTATTATCACTTCTTGTGTTAAATTTCTGACTTTGCTATGTAGACTTTCGTTATCTTGTTGCATTTTTGTCAATTCAGAGTTTAAGTTTTCTTTACATGTTGTTAAATCTTCTATCTTATTAAAGTACTCTTCAGATTCTTTATCTTTTAGTGCTTGAATTTCTAACAGCTGGGTTTTTAATTGTTGTTCTATACTCAACAAATTATTTTTTTCTAATAAGAAACTATTAACATCAGATATGTGATCTTCTTTCAAGGATTCAATTTCTTTGACTAGTAAACAAATTTCTCGTTTTTTATTTTCAAGCTCTTCCTGCAATGTCTTAATATTTTCCGAACTCTCATTGTTAAGCGATGATTTCAATTTGTTTATCTCATCGTTACGCATATCCAAAGCAGTCTTAAGAGTCAATATAATATTTTTTATATTATCATTGTTAGCAAAAAATGATTCTTCATTTGCTATTACTTTTTCAATGTCACTGACATTTATGTCTTTCGATATATCTGCCTTGCTAGATAATTTAAAATTTAATTCTTCAATTATATTTTTGTACGACTCAATGTCAGCCTTTGCAATCTCATTGTCTAATTTCTGACTCTCAATTGTACGACTCAAATTTTCTATAGTCAATTTTTGTGAGGTGTTTTCGTTTTCAAGTAATGAAATTTTTTGCTTAAAATCAGATATCATATCTTGGAATTTCTTGTTCATATTTTCTAAGCTCTCTACTTTAAGATTTTGTGCATGTAAATTTGCTTCTAATTGCATAATAGTTTCATCTTTGGGTAACAATTTATTTGTACTTAATACAGGATTTGCTGCTTCTATATTTATAATACTGTTTTCATTATCACTACTAACTAAGGACACATCTCTAGATAGGTCCATAAACATTGCTAAATCTTTCCCAATGGCCATTGATGATATTTTACCTGAATATAAAATAAAAGTTAGTGTAAACATAAAAATTAAATGACTGAAATAGAAACAAAAATGTTTTACAGAAACATACCAATTTTTTCGTTTTTCTTCTTAGACTCGTGTTCTTTCAAGAGGGAAAGGAGTTCCTCTTCTCTGCTTTTGGCTTTTTTTTGTAATGTTTCGTAACTCACTTCCCAGTCTGTTATTTTAGTGGCATAAGTTTTGCAAGCTGTCTCCAAATTTGACTAAAATTAAAATAATTTTAATGAGATTTCTCATAACAAAATCATTTACTATCAATATTATGCTTGCTTCCCAATTTAATTATTATAATTATTGTGCCAGGATAAAGCAAGTATGTTCGAAATCTCTAGTCCAAGAGAGTTGAGATAGTAAAATATAAAGCAATAATATTACTTTGTATCCTTACCTTAATATCTTTTATCTTTTGTTCTGCGTCGTTTATTTTACTTTTAAGTATTTCCATTTCCTTATCTTTTTCCCGACTGATGCCATCTAATTTATTTATTTTTTCCTCCAAGTCAGCAATTTTCAACGATTTATTCTCTACCTGCTCCATTAGTTCAACCTGACGAAATTAAAATCTATAAAGATATCGTAATACTTTTTCCTCGTGACGCAAAAAACTATATTTATTGCTGTACGTATATGGAAATCTTATTCATAAATGTTTCAAACAGGTACTTACTACATTGGGTGTGTAAATTTTTTCTCTCTCAGTCAGTTCCACAATATCTTTTAAATTCTTTTCGGCCTGTTTCGCGTTTTTTCTTAAAATACAAGGAGGAGTTTTCGATGATTCTGAAATTAAGTTACTTATGTTAGTGGCTTTAGTTCAGTTGGTTGGCATGATTTTTGTATGCCATATAGCCCCAAGTCACTAAGAAATTAAACATGGTTTAGTTATACATTCTTAGTATCACATTTAATCTACAAAAAGAGAAAGGATTTAGTGTTTATCTAACCAGGAGTTACTGCTGTACTTGGGGCTAATCAGGAGTCACTGACTGGCGCTGAGTACTGAGTTTAATCAATGGCTAATGACGGTGCAAGCCAAAATATAAGTGTAAGGACTATAGCAATTTGCTAAGTACTCCATAATTGCAAACAATCATGTGTTGCCCTAAATCTAAAGTAATTAAAACACGTGTTTATAGGAAGTGTATGAAAATTTCAAAGCGATTGTTGATGAAAATTAGAGATTATCTATTATTATTTTTTATTTATTTCAATTTTCAGACAGATTAATTACCTACATAGTATAATTGTAAAACATTAAATGAAACATTAAACTCGGCTAGACAGTTTTCCGGTAAGCAGGTAACCACTAAGTATTTTGTAAGAAGTCTATTAATGCTTGACTTTGTCTAAAACTACAATGTATCTACAGATTTGATTTAGGTTTAGGTTTAAAGACGTTTATTCTCAAAAGAAATACAATAATTTCACTTGATGAGAAATTAACAACGAATACATAAGGTAAACTCTTAAATAAATTGTGTGAACACATTGAAAAAACAAAGTGGCATGCATGATTAAATATCAAAACAATGTTTTTTTAGTTTTTTTTTAAAAGATACAAATGACTTGTCACATATTACGTCCTTTGGTAAGCTATTATATAACAGTGCTCCCTCAACTTGTATGGTTTTAGTTCCGTAATTTGTTCTTCGTAACGGTATTTGAAGTTTATATTTGCTTCTACTGTTTAAGTATGATTTTGTTTTAAATGTTATTTGAGTATGTGTAGCTCCAGTTAGTATTTTCCTAATTAATATACATGTTTTGTATTTATAAAGTTGAGTGATAGACATAACCTTTGTTTTCTTATAGAGTTCTTTACTTGGAAAACGGTAATCTAATTGAAATAAGGTCTTAAGGAGCTTATTTTGTGAAATTTGGAGATCTTTTAAATTTGTTGGATAAGCACTTCCCCATATTTCTATTAAGTATTCTATTACGGGCTTTGCTAGTGAGTTATATATGATGGCACGGACTTTTGGTGGTATACATCGGGAAGATCTACGCAAGGCTCCAGTGAGTGATGCTATTCTTGATTGTAGGTTGTCTATATGACTTCGCCATGTTAATTTTGGGTCTAAGATTTGTCTTACCATAACATCCGTGATATGGCGAGCAGGTTTGTACTTCTAATGAAGAGTCTTCGTCGCTATCTATAACAAGAATATCTCCTATTTATTTAGTTTAAGGTGTGTGAACTATTAGATTTAATTACTTCAAAATTCAAAATATCTTTATTTCACATAGGCCTAATATACTTAATAGGTAACTTGAAGTTACTCAGGAAATATGGTGTCAGGAGGACGAAAAACTTACGCAAAAACTCATTCCCATTTAAAGGAAGAGAAAAACTAATTAAAATTTGAATTGGGTTAGCAAATTTTACTCATCCACATTAATAATTTGAATAAGGGCTGATTTTTTCAATCGTCAAATAAACTATCTGAAGAATAAATTTGAAACATATACCATACAAAATCTGTGAATTCCATAGATAACGATTATCTGGCCATTTAAAAATCAGTCCTTAATAAATATTAGTTCAAAATCCGCCTAACTCCAAATATAAAAAACAGTATACATCTTAATATACCTATATAAATCTCGTGTCACAATGTTTGTCCTCAATGGACTCCTAAACCACTTAACCGATTATAATAAAATTCGCACACCATGTGCAGTTCGATCCAACTTGAGAGATAGGATAGTTTAAATCTCAATTCAACTATTTTTTTATATCCTTAAGGGCAAAACAACGTTTGCCAGGTCAGCTAGTAGTATATATTATATTACGGACCTATTTCAATAATGTCGTCGCAAATTGTGACCTTCCTGACGATGGGCGGAGGCGTGATCAGCCGCGGCTCTTCACTCACGCTGGGCAAACTCGCCGCGCTCTGGATCGGGACGAATTCGGGCAACGTGTTCAATGATAGCGGACTGCAAGGAAAAAAAAATTGCCGACTCATCTCTCTAGGATAGCTGCTACGGACAGCGACGGCGCGAGGCGAGTCCGTTTTTGTATCGTCCTGCCCCAGAATGGGGAGAGTGAGCACATAGGGACAAAGAGCGAGAGGAAACAATTTGTAGGGAGTCAAGAAGGCGCCCCGGGAACACGCCAAGAGCAAGTACCGAACGGGCGCCCTCCCGCGATTCGGCCCCCATAACCGCGAGGTTGATTGGGCCATGGGTGGTGGACGGTTATCCCTATCTCACTAGGATGTTCTGAATACAAAAACATGTTTTTTATTCATTTTCACTAATTAATCACTAAGTTTTTATGGATCATAGAGCAGTCATTTCATATTCTTTAGCGATAAACCTGCTTGGATTCCAATATCCCGTGCCAATATCAAATCAAATCAACCAAAATATACTTTATTTCATATAGGCCTAGCTAACTATCTACTGTTACACGACTTAAAGCTAAGTTTACGAGGGTTCGCAAACGCGCCCTGCCATGGAGAAGAAGCCGATCACAAACTCAGCAGAGTGTTAAGGTTGGGAGTCAACAAAACCAAATTGCACATTCTCATTTATCTTCAATGACTAATCGGCACAAAGCTTAAACAGTAATAACATTTCTTTTATGATGCAGGTGCATGGCATACACCAAAAAACAACAACATTTACATTATGTTATGAATTATATTATTTTATTTTGCTTACCAATTCGAATATCCAAAATTCTTTCGTTTGTGTGACAAGAAAATTTATTTATCACTGACAGACAATTTGACATATTTATGATTTTGATTTTCTTCTACCAAACTGGTTACTTTTTAATTAATAAAATTAAACTTCATATGAGTTCCATTAAGGTTCAGACAGTTTCTTAGCTTTAGGCCTATATAAAGAAAAATCCACCTTCACATTTTTGGAAGGTAATTTTTATTTATCTTATATGGAAATAAACGCTGCTCTTACGGAACCCGTTCAGAATAAATCTGGAGACTCATTTGAATCCATTCAGAATCTTTGAGGACTGGTGATTTGAACCTGCAGTGATATTCTACAAAATGTCCATCTCTGAAACAGCTGCCAGACAGCTGCCAAGCCGAAGATGGCATGCAAAATTGTACTCTATTACAACTGACGAATTCATAGATGCATAGATACGTACGCTCGTCGCTGCTTTAATTATTTTTACAGAATAGCACGGCTGCTCAGAATCACTCTCTGAAAATTCGTGATCCTAACCCGTTCAGAATCAATCTCTGGAGAATTGCAATGCGCTGTTGTAGTTAATCATCTCACTTGTATTAGAGACTAGGAGTGCAGAACCTGGGCACGGTAGGAACGACGGACACGGTGTCCTCTTGTATGGGATGCTGCATGACCCTGACTGAACCCGTTCAGAATAACTCTCTGGAGACTCGTGATTCGAACCCGTCCAGAATCACTCTCTGGAGACTCGTGATTCGGACCCGTCCAGAATCACTCTGAAGACTCGTGATCCGAACCCGCTCAGAATCATCTCTGTAGAATCGCAATGCGCTGTTGTAGTTAATCAACTCACTTGTATTTAAGACTAGGAGTGCAGAACCTGGGCACGGTAGGGGCGACGGACACAGTGTCCTCTTGTATGGGGTGCAGCGTGGATATGGTCACCCTCCTGTTCTGCATTTTGCGCCGTGCGCCGCCTATCATATCGGTGCTGCTCTGACCGAACCCGTTCAGAATCAACCTCTGGAGACTCGTGATCTGCTTTTGCAGTTTGAAATTGTCTTGCTGTAATGAGAAAGAGATATATTACAAGCACTTACTTCAAGAAACGTAAAGACCAATGCACTCATAACAAAGTCCGTTTTAGTATGTGTAGACAGTTCAATCAATGAAGACGCGCTCCACTCCTTTCTTTCGCTTAGTTTCATGAGATTCGTAAGAGTTAGGAAGGAGTGGACAGGTTTCGTGGATTAAACTCACTATATCTTTTTCAAACAAAGCATGTGACTTTGGTTGCTTCAAACACACATAACTTATTTTTAGATGATTTTTTATTTTATACACAGCGCCAACTTACAATAAAACAGATGACATGTTAAAACTCTACACGTTCGTACAACAGGTTTCAGTAAAACAACGAGTAAGAAATTCTGCATTTGCACCTTTCAAAATGTAAATGATGTAAATGTGGTATTTTAACACCGGTCTCATCAAAGTGGATGCCAAAAGATAAACTATCACCAATTAGATAAGATTAGTAGGTAATTAATCTTGTACTTACCTCGACATGCTTCTTACTCTCCAGCTGAGTCTTGAGAGCAGACAGCTGCTTGGTGAGAGATTGAATCATGGAAGCGTTAGTTGCTACGGCATTCACTGCTGGGGTGTTCTTGATGGACTTCGCTCGGTTGGCAAATCTGAAACCATTACTTTTAATCTTTGCGCAAGATTCTTCCATCAGATGATAAGAATCATCTTGTATGGGTACCACAATGTGTAGCTGTCATTATGCCTTGAAGCAGTATTTGTGATGGAGGACTTTTTCTTACCGATAAACTAATTGCTGGTCTTTTTGGATAGGCAAAGAATTATTACAAACAGCAAGATGTATACTTTTAAATTGAGGAAATTTTTACTGCCTTATTCAACAATTCAAATATCGTTTTGAACAATAAATGATTTCTTTTGAACATTATCATATTAAATTTTTATCAATATAAAATAGTATTTTCCTCACTATAGGTACATAATTGCCTGTTTAGTTTAGGTCTAAAATTCTAAATGAATTGATGAAAATTTATTCATTTGTTGCCGGATCAGAAGTTACTAAGACAAAGTGGGTTGAAAGTAATTTATTGAAAAAAAAAATACGTACTGCAGAGTTGAAATCGTCTCTTCCAAGGCGGCGGGAGTTACGGCACATATTATACTCGTCTTCGCATTCCCCCCAAGGGAGTTTTGCAAAATACGCGTTAGCTTACTGTCGCGGTAGTTGGCATGCCTGAAAACACATTAATTACTGTACTGTTACACACTGATAAAAATTATGTTAGTATTATATTAGTTAGCTTTATTGTCCGTCCGTCCGTCTGTCACACTCGATTATTTCAGTAACTATCGAAGCTATCGACTTGAAATTTGGAATAGTTTTTAGGTACTAATGACCCAACGTCATAGCAATCATAAAATTTCGAAAATCATTTTTATTTTAATTTAAAAAGGGGGGTAAACCGGGTAGTTAAAAATTTGAAATGAGATAACAATATTGAGTGGGGTATCATATGAAAGGGCATTACTTGTGTATTCTAAAACCAATTTTTATTTATTTTTATGCCTGATAGTTTTTGATTTATTGGGCAAACTGTCGAAAAAAAAACCGTTCCCCCCCCCTTATCTCTGAAGTTTACCAATCGAAAAATCTGAAATAATTATAATCAATAGAAGTAAACGTATATTTTACAGGAAAAATAAATTAATGAACTCGCTGACTTATATACTTTTTGTGATATTAACAATAAACCACTAAAAACAAAGTTACGTTTGCGGTTCGCCAAGAAAAGTACCTACATGTAAATTATACTCGTAAATTCATGAACAAAAGTGATTCTTTTAATGTTTTACTTCTTTTATGGTATGGAACCCTCGGTGCGCGAGTCCGACTCGCACTTGGCCGGTTTTTTTTTTGTTTGAACACGCTTATCTCAGGGAATACTATTACGCCCATTTATTGAGGAATGGCAGGATATAAGACGTAGTTCACAGCAGTAAGTGAAAAGCTAGTGTAGGTACAAGTATATAAAAGTTTTATCAGCCCCTCGGAGGCGGTCTCACTGTCTCCTGAGCTTACTTGTTGGGATCTTCAGACAGCTGCTTGATGACCAGTGCCAGCACGGACAAGGACTTGTTGATGTGCGTGCCCTCCTTGAAGCGCAGGCCCGTCGCACCCGTCTGCCCCGCGCGCTCCGAGCCCGCCAGGTCCACGAGGTTCAGCTGAGACACGTTCACTGATCCCACTTCCTCCTCGCCTTCTATGTGCTCCCGGGATTCTATCGTCTGAAAAACTCTAATTTTAATAGGAATACTCTTTCCTTTGGTTATGTTGTTTAAATCAGGATATAAGACACAAGTACTTCTTTTGTGCAAAACAAATAAAGAACATTCAAAATACTTTTTTTTTTTCAGCCTATGCAGCATGTGCATGTTTTTTCTCTGTCTATCTAAATAAATTAGAAAGAGAAATTAGTCTGACTAAAATGGACAAAATTATCTTTACAAGCTCATTCTAGCCCCGCAAGATATAAATAATTATAAACCCTGAAATTGTGCAGAAGCAATGACTTCGGATTGGATAAAATTAAGACAAAAAAAACACAATACTTACAATTTGGAAAATGGAATGTGATCTGCTACTCTCTTCATTCATGTTCGTAGATCCTGTCTGCCTATTTGCTTTGCCCTAAAAAATATCACTACAGCTTAGACTCACAGGGCATCATATATAGTGTATGGCTGCATGATAATCATACTGGTTAGATCCCACTAATTCCATACCTTTAAATGAGCAATTCTTGTATATATATTTCTATAGTAGCAATGCCCGCGAACTCTGTTCCGTGTTAAAAATATATTTGTCTGGCGTAAGACCCTGTTTCCTATATTATTATAGCCCATGACACTCCACAATAATGTAGCTTTCTATAAGTGAAATAATTTTGAAAATCAGTTCTGTAGATCCAGAGATTACCCCTTACAACGTCACAAACTCACAAAGGACAAACGTACAAATTGACAAACTCACAAACATTGTTACATTACCTCTTTATAATATTAGTATAGATAATCTGAATCTCGTAAACGGCTCAAACGATTTTCATGAAATTTAGTATACAGGTTGTTTTAGGGGTGATAAATCAATCTAGCTAGGATTCATTTATAGAAAATGTCATATTAACAAAAAAAAATATTACTCCTGCTGTCATCTATTGGCAAATAGTTATTTATGCTCAGTGGAAAGTGAGCATTTTTACACAACTGCCCAAAAAATGTGAGTTTTTTATTCCACCATAACTTTCGAAAGGCTGAATAGATTTGGACAACACATGGGGTATCATTAGAATCCTTAAATAATTCAGAATAACAGGCTATATTTTTTTGGACACAGGGAAGTTGTATTTATAAATTATTTACTTTTTTACATATTAAAAGAAAAAGTTTGTATGTCTCTTATTTGGCTGGAATTATTAATACAGCATATATATATAGAGCCTAGTTGTAAAAAAGAGAGAACAATATAAACGCATTCCAGTGGAAGACAGGTAAACCAAGATATTTCTATATCATGAGCATATTGTTTCATTGTTTTTGTCATTACCAAGTGAACAATATCATCCATAATATTCGTAATAGACAATTTTAATTTGCAACTTGAGCTTAATAACAGAGTTGGCTCTCATTACAAAGGTCATACATGTAAACTGATATATAGCAAGTTATTAAAGATTCAAAAAAAATAACCTTGATATACATATTATACAATGTATGCAATTTTGTCAACTGCATTATACTAATAAGAATTTAAGTTCAAGTTCAGAAAGTGGCTCTGTGTTCATGTGAGATATTTTTAAACTTTTTGAATGGTTTTGATTGCCACATCACTGGCACAATTCAAAAGATGTCTATGATGATCTTACATGAACATAGAGCTCAGTGCCAAGATGACATAATGATAACCATGTGATGAAATAATAAACATATCCAATTAATATAAACACAAGCTTTGTCTATAAGTTTTCCTCCCATTTCTGGATTCATATAAGTTTTCATTCCCTCACATCTCCTTTCTGCAAACACAGGTTTAAATTACGGTTACCTCTTTCATAACTTCTAACACCTCTTCTGGAGAAGTTGCCACCTTTTCTGTGGCATTGACTTTCACACCTTGGAATGTCTCATGAACTTTGATTTGTTTCTCAATATTCAGCAAGTCTATTAGTGTCTCGTTGTAAATCTCAATGTATGAAACCCTGCAAAATATGTCATAGAGGATATCAAAATTATGTATTTCTGTAACTCATAAACAATAATACTATATTACAAGTTTTCCACTGAATAAAGTTACTGTTTGAGCTGCAAAAAAAATTCAGTAAAAAAACATAAGCATAAAACAGGGAAAACTGATAACAACCCATCCGACTAACAAAGTCTGATGTGATCATGAAACAAAAAACAAATCAGTTTATAGTACTACCAGAGATCTAAGTCTTGTATTTATTTATCTGGCTTAATAAAACTTAAACAACTTCTACATGCACTGCTGAAAAGTAGAAGTCTTGCAGATATGACTTTGTTCTCCGGATGTGTCGATAAATACAACACTGCATCTGAAAGTAGTTTTGGTAACCCTAGTTGACATGTGAATGAACTAGATTAAAATTCATTTCAAGTAGATTGAAATTTTCGTATAGTTGCTGCACATAACTTGGCAAGAGGCATTAAATTTGCAGACTTTTTGGGTTTCTCAGATTACTAAGGGGGTGATAGAGAACGAGGTAATGAGATCCAAGTGCCTTATTGGTTGGTTAGTTGACTGTTCTCTCTCCCTCTTTATTGCATAAAGTGTATGATGCACAAGCTTTCTCCCACATCAAAACATTGCTAAGTTATATGCAGTCACCTGTAGTCAGTGTTCCCACCAGAGCTTGATGTTCTATAAATTTTGACGATCTATGTTCTAAATTTAATCCATATAGATAGAGAAAAACAGATTTAAAAAAATCATGTGAAGCTTATCTTAACTCTAAAGAGGCTTTTGTCCTGTAGTAACATTTTACAACTAAAATAATTAAATTATAACAAGAATTTTATAAATTTTTAGTCTTCCTCACCTCACTAAGAAATCTCTGTCTGGAACATTTTTAATGATATCGAAGAGATTTAATACAGCTAGCGGTATGATGCCGGGTGACTCGTCAGTGCCGGTCATGGTGTACGTCTTGCCTGAAGAGGTCTGCCCGTAGGCGAAGATCGTGCCGTTGAAGCCAGCGGTCGCCGCCTCGACGATCGGCTTCGCAATGTCTTTGTACACATCTTCAGTTTTAGTTTCTTCATCATAAACTTTGTCTAAAACATGTAAAAATATAAAAAATGGATAAATAATGTTATAAAGGCCTTGTTATTGACGTGAAAGCATCCGGGACTTGGAAGTCAACAGTCAGAATTCAACCATTTCGGAACACCGCTCACCGGCTTATTCACAACCGAAAAACTTACCGAATGTAAAAACTGGTCCGCATTCTTTGCCATTCTGATCTATTTGAAAGAGAGCGTTATTATTTACGCGCCATTGTAGTGACTGCTTGTCTTCTATTTCGCGTCGAATCAAAGGCCGGACTTTAACTACTACTTTTATATTGTCACTCATATTACTTACGTAAAATTAATTATACAAACGAATATTTTTCTTCAAAAGAATATTAAGTCATTATAAGAGGTAACAAAACATTTTAAAACACTTTATAAATTCACTGTAGGGTTGCTGTGGTTGCTTTTTTTGCCTCAAGTCAAGCGCGGATAGGGTTACCAGATGAAAAAATCAAAAGTCCGGAGAAAAGGCCTGATTTCCATGGAAAAGTCCTGAGATTTTCTACAGCTTGAGAATTTTCTCTCAAAAACGTATCTTGCGCACGCGATTTACGCGACGCGTTGCAAGCTTGTATGTACATCGCACTCAAAACAGCGGGGCGGAGGGTGGAGGGGGGCGGAGGGGGCGAAGAGTTTAACTTGTGAGGCATTTTATAAATCAATAATCAAAGAAAAGAACTTACTTAAAAAAGTTTCTTCAAATATTAAATACGACAAAACTAATTAAGTACCTATTTGGATAAATAAGTATTGATTTTACCTGCAATTGTTACCAGAAGATGATTATTTTTAGTTTGTTTTACTTTGATAAATAAGGATTTATTTTAACTGCAACTGCAATTTTACCAAAAGAAGATTATTTTTAGTTTGTTTCACTTTGATAAATATAAGTATTGATTTGAACTGTTCAATCGTTACCAAAAAAAATATTTTTAGTAGTTTAATAAGAGAAATCTTTAAAATGTAACCTGTGTTTTATTGAAAATCCTGAGCTATCACTAGATTTGCTAAATCCGGCCGGAATCCTGAGAAGAGTCGAAAAATCCTGAAATCTCAGGACAAATCCTGAGATATGGTAACCCTAAGCGCGGATCAAAAATTACTCTGTGCGCTATCGCCCTTCACCCGTCACGCTCACGACACCGTCACGAGCTCACCAACGGATTTTCAATTTTAATTTTGCAAACATCAAAACATAGACAATGCCCACAGAGTAAGAATAAGAGCTAGGCATAGACCTAGTATATCATTATAGCAACGAGCTAGAGTCATTACTATAGCTTTGTTATAGCTAGACTGTTCACCATGAGTCATGACGAATAAACCGGTCCGAGCGAGAGGGCTCCGCAGGTACTGCGTCTCTTTCTAATTTAAGGTGACCATGATGAAACGGACCCCAGGACAAATTCCTATGACGACAACATCTATTTTCATTATAAATGTGGTTTTAAAAATAATAAACAATACATTATAGAACGAAACTAAGAAATGTAATTAAATTGAAATCGGAAATCAAAAATCAAAAACCAGAAATCAGAAATCAAAAATATATTATGTATTTTTTTTCATATTCATGATTCTAAGTTATTTCATATATAAAAAGCACAAGTATATACATATCAAGTATCAAGCCGGTTGTCGTCGCAGTATATGGAGTTGTCAAGTGTTACCATATAAGCGACACTACCGCCCTCAATTATTTTCTACTCTTTATAGATGGACTGTATCTTTATGCTAAAATGTTAGTTGTCTATCACCTTTCTATCACAGAGTACATTTATATAGAGATGTTGTCTCTCTAGTTTTGTGGTCTGTGGTGTTGTCTATGATGATCCATATCCGATCAGCGGAGGACATCATCCTGGTCTGTGGAATAATGTTCTGTGGAGGACATGTGTCATGCTCATGTGTACACAATTATTTTCCGGCATTGTTTTCCGAACTTTTATGTGAATACGGTTAATTGATCAGAATCAGAATGCAACACGACGATGTGAGTTTAGCAAGAAGTAATTCTTTTTGAAATTGATAATTAATTTCCTAGCAATTGATTACTATTCTAAGAAAAAACTTCTGTTTATAGGTTGTTTGGGCTATCATCAATAAAACGCATTGTTCACACAAAGTAACGTAAGTATATCTGGTAAAATTAGTTATTTAAAAGCAATTTTATTTTAAAAACCGGTATTTAATGTTTCAGGACCAAGACTCAGCAATTTTGCCGAAATGAATATAACCTCACAGGTTTGTGCAGTCGGTCGTCCTGTCCTCTCGCGAACAGTAAATACGCTACTATTAGAGAAGAAAATGGTATTATTTACTTGTTTATGAAGACAGCTGAAAGGTAAAAATCAAATTAGTTTGCCTTGCCTCAAGTAAGATGCTCAAAAAACATTTTCGGTATAAGATTATGATAAAAAGAATTTTATATATACATATATACCCCTTTTCGGTATCATATTTTGTTACTTGAAGGCAAGTTGATGTAGAAAACTTTTACTCTCGATTAATTTGATCGCATGATTTATTAAAATTCTAATATTCATCTAGGCATAAAGTCAAAAGGAAGTTATTTTTACTTGTTTTTACCAGATTACAGCTTACTTACCTAAATGCGCTTATGAATTTTGTTACTCTGATATGATCTATTTTTAGAGTAATGTTTCCAGCCAAACAATGGGAAAAAGTGAAGTTGTCAAGAAACTTTGAGAAGGCCATTTATCAGATAAATGAAAATTTATTATACTGGCCCGCTTTTATTAAAGCAAAATGTAAGCAGAGGTTTGTTAAAATAACACAGTATCTAATACGAATGAGAAAACTCAAGCTGAGAAGAGTGTAAGTAATTATTTAGTTAAAGTTCACTTAATTACAGACTATTTTGTTTAAAATATGCAGGTGCAATTCCTAATCATTAATCATTATTTCACTATAAATGAACTACCAATTGGTGCAGTAGGTAGTGGTCTTGCCTTCTGCGTCAGCGTTTCCCACAAATGAAAAAATGTTTGGGTGATAAGCATGAAAGTTTTCCAGTTTTGGGAATAAAACCCACCACCTCTGATACAGAGGGCAGGACCACTACCTCTGCACCATTCTGTCGTCGAATTTATACTTTGGGGTTATATTGCAATAACTGTAATGTTTTCAGATAGATGGCGTTAGTTCTGCCTAAGAACGAAAAACAATATGCATTCGAATTTCGTCGTGGTGAGACAGTCTCGCGTAGCTCAGAGGAAGAGCTCCTAGCTGCGATAGCTAGGGGACGTGGGTTCGAGTCCCACTGCGAGTGAAATTTTGATGCATATTTAAATTTATAGGAATAATTTCCTAAGTGTGTGAAAACACTATAATATAAAATATAAGTAGTATATTGCAATAATTTAAATCATTAATGAAGACACAATTTACTTATTAATTTTTTAAAACCAATCTGCAATTGTAATTGTTTGGTTGGTACAACATTTGCTGTATACAAAATTTTTGTATTTCTAGGAAAGAATTAGTCCCAATACAACGCAAGATAGAAAGACGTGAGCGTCGTAGAGAGGAGAAAGCCTTGGTTGCAGCCCGCATCGATAATGCAATAGAGAAACAACTGTTGGAGAGATTAAAGAAAGGAACTGTAAGTATACATTGTGCATGTTACAACATAAATGAGGTATAGATTGTAACAAGTGATAACATTACAATGGCAATAATTTTATTGTTGCAAGCGTCAGTGTAGTATTTACAATCTTAAGAATTAAAGTGTTGTATTTATCGTATTTTTATTTTTAAGAGGAACTGTGTGTATGAAGAGAGCTACTCACTAAATATTTTATACTCTTGATTCTCAAAATGATGAATACAAATTATGAAACTATCCTAAAGTAATTAAATGAACTTATCATTGCAAGCTCCAGTGTTGTATATTAGTGCTCTCTCAGTGTCCCCATCTTCTTGTTGTTGCGGCTATGCAGGGCTTCCTTTGTTCCCTATGTAGCACGTTGACCATCACCGATCTTTTGTTCTCGCCACTGCCTATAATTCCCCTACAAGTCCAGTTGCTGTCACAAAGAGCAGCACATCCTTTGCAGGGGTATATTTAACCTCCTCTGGGCAGACGATATACCGTCCCATGAGTCGGCTACGCTTGTGCGTTAGGGCTGAGCAACTACACAGTATGTGCATAGGAGTTTCCTCCTCCTCACTGCAGTCTGCACATGACAGTGTCATGGAGCTTTAGGTTAAACAAATAAATATAGTGTGCCCATACACACAATGCCACCACCAGCATATTTCCTGTAGTTTTCATACATTTTATATTATGTACAAGTTGCACACGGTTGACGCCGGTGGCCAGCGTTTTGTGAATGTGACCAGTGGCCTGTGTGCTAGGACATTTTTACACACATGGTCATTCTAGAGAAAGTGATACATTTGGAATCTCCAGCACTGTAAGCTTAACATCACCTGATTTTTTTGCTATTGCAGACCAAAGATGTGATATGTGTTTGTTTTATCTTCTTATATCTAGCACCCCTTAACCAGACTAAAGTTCTAAAACTTGTTATGGACACTGTGTTCTGTTATTTATATGACGACCTCCGTGGTTGAGTGGTTAGCGTGCCGGTTTCCAAGGCGCCGCCATCTCTGAGGTTCCGGGTTCGATCCCCGGTGGGGGCAATGTAGAAAAATAAGTTTTCTACATTGTCTCGGATCTGGGTGTTGTGGTAACTTCGTTGTTTCTGATTTCCTTAACACAAGTGCTACTTACTAAGGGATCGGAGCAATGTATGTGATGTTGTCCACTATTTATATTTATATATTTAATATTACTTTTACAGTACAATGATATTTACAACTTCCCTCAAATGGCCTTCGACGCTGCTCTCAAAGCTGAGGAAGTCTCCGGTGAAAGTGAGAGTGAGAAGTCTGACGACGAGGAAGTGGAGAGAGAGATGGAGCCAGAGCTAGAGAGGGAGCTCCAGAAAAATATTGAGGAGGTTGATGAGTTTGTGGAAGCTGACAGTGACATGGAAAGTGATTTGGTAAGCTTTGTCTTTAAAAATAAATTTTATGTCTTAATTTTTTTAGCTTGATGCAAGGATCCGCCTGAAAAATTCAAATTTTATTTGGTTTTTCCCAGTTGGTTAGCTAGATAACATGTTATTTGTTCCCTAAATCATCCCAAATCATCTTTTTATGAAAAAACATGCATAAATGTTATGCCCGCAAAACGCATTGCCTACGATATATAATTAGCTCCCTATTTTCGAAAACTTCCAAGCCAGGCTAGGAAAACATGGAAGGTATGCTTAGGGATAATTACTCTTTGTTTACTATAAATTAGTATTTGTTATTTATTATATTCTATTATTTATTTATTCCTTACAGGATAGTGAATCCGGTAGAAAAGAAGCTGCAGATGTGGGGAGCGATTTTGAATCTGACACATCTGACATTGAGGTATGTGAATAAGATGTATGACCACACATAGATAAAAAATATAATGCGTGAGTGTCGTGGAACACTCGATTGGAACGAAGTTCATTTTGTAGTATATTATAAGAGTGACACGCGATTTGTGAAGTCGTCCATTAGCTACAAATTACAAAATTCGTAGCTTTCCAATATATTGCTTGTGCGTATAGTTATTTCAATCCACGGCTCCATTCTGACAAACTCCATAAGAATCGAATTAAACATAAGCGATTTTGAGTGGACTTCGTGGACTGAAATATCTATAGCGGTATCTACAAATTTTTGTAGTCTTAGTTCAATTCTTAAAAATTACACGTACTGATGGTTACACGGAAAATAATAAAATGTATAAATGATGGGTTTTCGTGAATTTTTAGCCTAGCATCCTTCGCTGCACCGTCCTAAAAGGCGCATCGTTTCAAAACCATTTTACGGAACCAAACGGTACCTATATCATCATTATCTTTATTTCGTTTTCAGGACATATCTACGAAGTTAGCTAGCAAGAAGCCTCGCGTGGAGATCGAGTATGAAACAGAACCCGTGGCCACTGTATCGAGGAAGAAAATAAAACATTGATGCAACTGGACAATTTACTTTTATTTTAATGTTATACATAAAAGATATTAAACAGATTCATCTGGTTTTTCGTATTCTGCAAAGTATTTGGCGACGCGGTGTGGTAGCCTATAACAGCCTAATCCGTGAGGAGACCCGTGCCCATTTGGCCAATATAGGACATAGTTGAAAATTAAATAAAAAAAGATTCTGACGAATTTAGAACCTCCTCCTTTTTTGAAGTTGGTTAAAAAAGTCTACGCTTGTCATTTAAGGATTAAATGGCACGCGTAAAGCATTTAATTGAGTTACCATACGCCAAAAATGCTTTAAGCTTATCATTTTGGAAAAGAGCTGATACTCCTTTGATTATATCTTCCACTGCAGGATCGATATTAACCAAACAAATAGCTTAGAACCACTGCTGGCTTTCTAATAAAAAAAATCGCATCGAAATCGGTCTATCCGTTACAGAGCTTCAATGCCACAGCTACAGACATCGACGTCAACTTAATACAACTCCCACCTTTTTGGGTCGGGGGCTAAAAAGGGTGTTTAGAGGGTTTTGTTTTGTTTACAGAGTATTTGCTACCCCGCTCTCCATTATAATTCGTTTTAGTAAACAGTAAGGTATTAAAGTATCCATGATTGTGTCATTGTCTTAACATAATTAATTTTGATAGGAAATTGAGAAGTTGGTCGCAATTCGAAGGCGACTGCCAGCGACTTAATTACTCATCTCATCCGTTAATTAAGAAAGTTGTTCCAAATCAATGCTTACAATAGCGTTGATTACCCAGTGATTATACATACTCTGAAGTGTAATAAAATTGTGCATTTGGAATCCCTACAAACAGATTATATAATAATTATTATTTATTAAATTATGCCCTACCTACTAGCGTTGATATAATATCATAATTCGTAAGTTCGCTAACTACTGTATAGTATAATACTAGCTGGTCGGGCAAACGTTGTATTGCCATTTTGGGGTACCTAATAATTAATATTATGAAAAACCATTGATCCTTGTAAAATCAAAGTGAAAAACGAGAAGAGAGATTACGACCAAATCGCACACCTACCGAAAGTAGACAAATAAATATTTCATAAAAATGGGTCCAGCCGTTTCAGAGGAGTTTGGTTTCAAACTGTTGAATTTTAATTTATATATTTGACTAGTGCGCGCAAACAGGTGCACTCTCTATTCCGGCTCTCTCATAATCCAATGGGACGACAGCTCAGGCTCCGACACGATCGAAGAGAGATCGAGCATTATCGACGGCTTATCGTGCTCCGAGGCACGGGGGCGAACCACCGACAATTTCCAAACTTACCTACTACCGACTTTCTCCTTAGTTAAAGAAAGTCATGAAGGTATATAGGGAAGACTAGTTATTATAGGTAGGTAGGTATTAGGATAGAGAGTACCTACTCTCCAGGGACGGTGTGAGTCGCATGATAACGACTGCATTGTGCCCGGAGAGTAATAAATCTATGGCTTACCTAATATTAATCGGGAGTTACTGGTGACTGGTGAGGTTTTGCCGATTTCTCTGGCTTACTGGTACCTCCTACCTACGTCACACTTGTAGATATGTGTAATAATTAATAATGGAGTGGCTTATAAAGGACCTCTGAACGGAAACGGAAAATAATACCTTTCCGCACTACAAACATGGAAATGTTTACTTTTTAAGCAAGTATAACTATAATAAAGTAACTTTAATGTGCTATCGTGGATCTAAGTAAGTACCTACCATTGGTGTAAACTGTAAAGTCACTAAAGCCTCACGACTCACGAGTGTGTGTCTCCGGAGTCCGGCATCGGCTGCGGGTGACAGCACCATTAATCCGCTGTCGATGCTCTACAATACAGTTTCTTGCTCCCGCACCCACTGAGATACGATGTATTGTTACACGGGAACCTATCTTACAGGTATCGGATACCTACGCGATATATCATGGCACTATACCTGTAGGTAGATAGCTACAGTTTTACACCGAATACTAGGTGTACTTATTCGGTGTAAATCGTCTTTGCGGATATAACGTCGATCATGTAAAATAAAATAAACTGTAACAAGCATACTTTTTTTTAATTATCGATAAAAAAAGTTAGTTTGGCGGTTCACTAAGCACTAACAAAAGGGATACTTACAGTTTTATACTTATGCCCGTTTTCACTAACACTTTAAGAAACGCCTAAGCCGATATGTGACAGTTTTCACTTAGAACAACTGTCACCTAAGGGCTTAGGTGTCTCTTAAAATGTTGGCGAAAACGACCATCAGTATCTTTTGTACTATGGAACACTCGATGCGAGAGTTTGACGCACTTGCCCAGGTTTTTTATTGTTAGACGATAAAGTGTTTCTCCTGTGGATCTCAGGTTTGTGTGTAGTACATAAAGCATTCCGGAATGGTGGATGCTCCCCGAGGGAGGCATTAGGAGAATTGCGAGCACAGAATACCGACGTACGAGTAAAAGTTGCCAATGATTAGGTACCAGGTATTGCAGGTAAGTTAAGTCGAGTAGACTGTATGACATACCTACTTACTTGCTTTTTTATACACTACTAGCAGATACCCGCGGCTTCGCACGCGAAAATTTTAGTTTTAACTATTCTACGGGAACCATCCATTTTCCGGCATAAAAAGTATAACCTATACCCTTTGTGTTAATTTACATGAAATCCATATTCATTTCAACTTTAAACCAAACAAAATTCAGTACCTAGTTGTGCGTGAAGCAATAAATTTTCTCCCGCATGAATATATCTGTTTTTTCCTATTATCACGAAAACAATGGATTTTCCCGAGAAAAAAGGTGTTGATTCTAGGATATAATCTGTCTCCATTCCAAATTTCAGCCCAATCGGTTCAGAAGTGACGGCACAATGGAGTATTTCTCACACATGAATATCAGCTGCTATTAACTATTTTCTTAGAAACCATGAAATTTTCCGGGATGAAAAGTAGCCTTTATAAATATTTATTTGCTAGGGTGGCCTTCTATGGTACACCCACCTAAATTTAACGTCGTCGATTTCCGATATCAATGAAGCGAGGGACCGTACTGCCAAAATAGTGGCGCGAGCGATTTTTTTTTTATCCAGGATAAAATCTATCTCCTTTCCGAATTTCGGTAATATCAGGTCAGTAATTACAGCGTAAAGTAGTATTTTTCGCGTGTGACTATCAGTTTTTCAGTTTTCCCGCGGAAACCATGGACTTTTCCGGGATAAAAAGAAGCCTTCGTATTTGTCCAGGATATAATCTACACAGCATCGCACCGGAACGCTAAATCGCTTGGCAGTGCGTCTTTACATGCCGTACCTAGGTAGATATAACGTTGCTACTTATTTACGTAGGTGAGGGTCTGGAACTTAATGAAGCGAAGAAAAACTTACCTAATATCAGAATATTGATATTGAAATGGAATTGAATTTTCAAATAACTCCGGTCGGAGACTTGGTTTAAATTATAATGTGAGCTCTTCTTAAATTATCTAGATACTATCCGATTTAACTTCATTTTCCAAGTCCAAGTTGTCTTTGACGTCTCTAGTGCAGTTAGTTTGCTTTACAAGGTAAAAGCCATCCTGTGTTTAACGGCATAGAAGGCCTATTTATGCGATTTTGACCGGCCTCTCAGTTGAAAACTATAGAGACAATTAGTTTCAAATTTGAACGTCATGTATTTTGGATCTTTAACCTCAAAACGTTAAGACGCAGAAACACGATTGGAAAAACTTTCCTCGATAGAAAGTTTTCCCAAAAGTTGCTCCAATCTTCTCATATTTATTCAGATTTATCGGAAACGATTCAACAGTTTTCTGTTTTTTTTTTTTTGGGTCCTTATTGATGAGTACTCAAATCGACGTGAAGTTTTTTTTGAAATCAGGACTATACATTATTCACAATACAATTAAAACCTATTCAAGTGAAAACTCACTATGCCACCCCCAAATTACGTAAGTGATAAGCATATGGTTAACTCTTTCGGACATTTGATGCATGTATATTGACATCATTGTCTTTCTGATACGCCTCATTCTCATAGGCGTCAGTCTGTCCCATGGGGATGAAAGAGTCATACAAATTCTGATACTAACATTTTTAAATAAACTAGCGACCTCTAACTTCGGTGGGGATACAACTTTACGGATGTTTATAAAATGTGACACTAGGTGGCAGCAGGGTCGTCATTTAATGCTTGCAAAAAGACAAAATTATATTGAAAAAATTAAAATAATAAACTAACTAATTAGTAATTCATACTATTTTTTTAATTAATTTAAATTAAGATATAACAAAAAATTATGTTTTTGGTTAAATGGCAACACTGAACGTCCGTCGTCAACGTCTAGGCCCTTGTCATTTGTCAAGTTTCAAAAAACTTTTCTAACGGCAATCGCTGTGATTTCTGTTGGTTATTTCCTGTGCTAAGTGGTGTTTTCTGAGTGATTTCTATATAAAACGACGACTTCGACTGTTTATGGACTCGATTCGATTTCAGTTTAAAACGATTTTACCCGGCTTGCAAATTGGTTTCCGATTCCTGCTACATACGATATACTTGGCGTTCTCTTTTGGCTTTATGACAAAATGCCCAAAAGAACCGTGTCCTGTTGATGGTAAGATTGTTTTTTAGCTTGTCCTTCCTTTTAGAGCTACCCGGTTAACCATCTGTTTATCATATAGAAATATTGAAAAACTAAGTTAAAGATTGTACGGCTAACGAAAACCTTATGTTAGTTGCAATTCAGTGATTATAGTTATGTTAAACTTCTGCGTGACGCCTAAAATTATATTCTATTCTTCATATTTTCAGGTCCATTGCATAGATTTCCAAAGTGGGAGTACCCACATGAGGAGAGATTCAAATCTTGGAAAAGTGTTTTAAGTTCAAAAACTAAAAACTATTTTAAAATTCATGCAAAATATAAAACTAAATAAATACTTTGTGTTTTATTGTTACTATTTTGCAATTTTCCATTGAAGAAAATTGATCTGAATGGAACGGGGCTGTTTCACAACCTTCTGATAAGTGTTGGATAGCTAATTCAAACCTTTTGTCCTTAAGTTAAGGCTATCCAACGCTTATTCAGAAGGCTGTAAAATAAGCCCAATTTGCCTCTAAGAAAAGCTATAGGTCGGAATGACTGAAAAGCGCCATCTATCGGCATTCTCTGGTACAAATTTGTAATGACAATATCAACGCCATCTTCAGGCGGTGGGGCAAGACTGCTAATTAAATCTGAACGTGGCTTATCTATACCAGGTATAAGTGTATAATCTATGGTCTGTCCTGCGCTAATGCGAGAGTCGGACGTGCGCGTGAATGTATATTTCGCAGCCGTAGATTTCTGATCGTAATATAGAAAGTTATTCCTTGGTCTGTGGCAATAACCGCTGAAATAACGCCCTCTATTAAGCGGCTGAATGGTTATATTATATACTGTCAAACACGCCATCTGTTAGTATGTCGCTGAACGATTATGTGCGCAGGAAACCCACGTGGTTTTGATATGTACTTTGATAATATCCTATCCTATACCTTTAAACGAGCAATTCTTGTATATATGTATATTTCTATATAATCTGGATCTCGGAAACGGCTGAAAAGATTTTCATGAAATTTAGTATACAGGGGGTTTTGGGGGCGATAAATCGATCTAGCTAGGATTCATTCTTAGAAAATGTCGAATTTTCCAATAAAAAAAAATATTGCTCTATACCTGACATCTATTGAGAAAAAGTTAAATTATTACAGTAAACTCTAGGAAACTACATGACATCTATTAGGGAATAGTGAAACTAATTTTAATGGCCGCGGCCGGCAATGCTAAAGGTAAAATATGTCTCCTCCTGACATTTATTGGCAAAAAGTAATACTAATTTTTTTTTGAAGTCAACGAACTGGGCGCGAAAATTAAAATTTTATATAGTTTTCGCTAATAGTAGGCTAATTATACATTGTAAGTTTATGGCAATAAGTTTTGCGGGCACAACATTTATGACTCTTCATATTTTTAATAGAAACTCTGCTCAACAATACTCATTTACCTCATATTGTTATCCCGATATATTGAAATCTGGGAAACAACGTGACATCTATTGGCCAATAGCAATAATCGCCCAGGCATCCAACTGTTTTAACGACACAATAAATATAACTCTTTCTGCTGACATCTATTAGCGGGAAGTAACACTAATTTTTTTATGGAGTCAACGAACTGGGCGCGAAAATTCAAATTTTATTTAGTTTTTGCTAATAGTGGGCTAATTGTACATTGTAGGTTTATGGCAATGAGTTTTGGGGGCAAAGCATTAAAAGGGGCAAGGTGGTATTCTCTCGTTCAAAGCTAGCTCCATTAGAAATAATGGGCTTTTGAAATTGGTTTTTAATCGTAGTTTCCCAATATCAAAATTATCGTGTTATCCACAGAGCAAGATAATCCATAGCACAATTTGGCAGGGCACCCAGCAGTGATAGGTAGGGGATACGGGTTCAAGTCCCGTTGGCAGCGATAATTTTAAACACTATAAATAAAATAACTTACAAAATTGGTTGATATAATGTAAAAAATTAAGAATTTGTATAATATATAAATTTAAACTAATTATTACACTCGTGATTTTTATTTAACCATACTTACGAGTTCATATTTTTTTTATTATTTATTTATTTATTTATTTATTTATTTATTACAACTTATAGGTACAAAATATGCACAATATTTGGAGCCTGTGGTCTCCACACTAGGATCCCCTGTATTGTGGAGATCACATCCTTCCATAATGATACATAATAATAGTACTACCTAGTAATGATACAGTACTAATGATACATAGTAATATAGTAATGATCTTTATATTTAGTGTGTGTGTGTGTGTGTGTGTGTGTGTGTGTGTGTGTGTGTGTGTGTGTGTGTGTGTGTGTGTGTGTGTACTTATGTGATGTGTGTATACTTACAAAATTATATTTATTCTAATATAGTAAGTATTTTTTCTGTTTCTGAGTAACTTGATTCTAAGAACCATTTATAGAGTGTTTTTTTGCATTTATAGCGGGACATTTTTACTATTTTTAGTGCTCTGTTGACCTTGGTATATAGGAATGGTCCAGCAAAAAGGTAAGATCTACGTCCGAACTTCGTTTTCAAAAAAGGGAACTTCCACCTTTGAAGTCGAGAGCGAGTAATAACTGTTAGGGCTGCGGATTTATGGAATCGAAGTATAACGGATTTTATATATAACTGTCTCACACGCAAAAACCCACACTCTGCATAAAGACTATCGGTAGGATACCGGAAAGGTTTTTTTATAGGCAGTCTTTAAAACTGCACGTTGGGCACGTTCGAGTTTTAATAAGTAGGTTTTGCCAGCTCCGCCCCACGCTGGGAGGCAGTAGTTGAGTATCGATTGGCAGAGTGACACATAAACGAGCTTTATTATTTCTGTATTAGCCACATTCCGAAGTCTTCCAAATATGAACATAAATTTTCGTAGCCTACTACTTAGTGCCTGAATTTGTTTGTCCCACCGTAAACCTTCGTCTAACACTACACCCAGATATTTCAAATTTTTAACCTGCTCGAGCATGGGACATTTGCAGTTCTCAGTATTGTGGTCAAGACATGCATGTAGTTTAATTTTCAATGTATCTGTTGGATCCGTTCTGCTCGATATTTTAAAACAGATAATTTTTGTTTTACTCGAATTGATGGTTAGCAAGTTATTTCTGAGCCACGCAAACACCTCCTGCAAACCCTGTTGACATAACCGCTCTACTGAACCCCAGCTATTTCCGTAAAAAACTACCGCTGTGTCATCCGCAAAAGTGAAAAATTTAGCCTGCTTAACATCAAGGGAGCATAGGTCGTTTATGTAGACTAAAAATAGAGTTGGGCCCAATACACTGCCTTGAGGCACACCGAAATTGACTTCTGCTATATCACTGGATAAATTATCAACCGTAACTTTTTGTGTACGGCCAGTTAGATATGACTGGAACCATTGCAGAGGTATACCACGAATCCCCAGTGCCTCTAATTTGTTTAACAGGATTTTCCGTGAGAGAGTGTCAAAAGCCTTTGCTAAATCGAGAAAGGCACCAACACATCTATACCCCTGATCCAGCTTCATAGAAACAAAATCAGTAAGTTCTGTGACCGCGTCTTCTGTAGAACGATTTGCTCTAAAACCATACTGATTTTCTGAGAGAAGTTTATTGGACTCCAAATAATCTAGCAATCTTTTATTGACAACCCTTTCAACTATTTTGGATATGCACGAGAGCAAAGAGATTGGCCGGTAATTAGCTACCTCTGCTGGATCTCCATTTTTTGGGATAGGACACACATTTGCTATTTTAAATTTATCAGGTACTATGCCCGTAGACAAACTAAGATTACATATGAATGTAATAGGACTAGCTAAAACAAGTTTACAGTTCTTTAAAAGTTCATTTGTGATGGCGTCATTGCCTGCAGCAGACCTGGTTTTAATGTTGTTAATTATCTTAATGATTTCTAGTTCATCAGTCGGCGTAACAAAGAAGGAATGTTGGCTATTGTTCCTGGTACTAAGTACTGTGGCTTCCTTTGCAAGTTCGGCTTCTGTTTTTCCTACCTCATCTAGAATTTTCCTAGCAAGCTTTTCGCCTATAGTGGAAAAATAATTGTTTGCCTCGTTAAGTACGTGTGTCGGATGCCGAGTATTTTTAGTTATAAGTTTGGTTTGGTTTTTACTATTTTTAGAATTTAGATGACAAATATCTTTAAGAACATTCCAGGTCTTTTTGAGATCATCCTTACTTTCTAATAGTCTTTTTCTATCGTATTCGTCCTTAAGATTTTGTATAATATTATTACAAGTATTTCTATATTTTTTGTAGTTATTTAAAAGAATTTGGTCACCCGGATTTTTTCGTACTGTCATATGGAGGCAATCGCGCTTCTTTATACATCTGACGAGGCTAGCCGTCATCCATGGCTTGAGTATACATTGCGAACCGTGTATAGTACGCAGTTCTGTATTTTTAGACAGGGTAGTGTTTATCATATCGATAAACTCGTCGGTGGCCATGTTGGCGTCAGTATGTTCATAAAATTTAGACCAGTCTGTGAGCTGTAGATCGCTTATTATTTGGGCATAATTAATCTTTTTTAAGTAAGTAGGTCTTGGTAGGGGTATCTGCTTAGTATTATTAATTGAAAACATAACAGAATCATGATCACTTATATCGGATCTGCAGACTACTACCGAAGTTGTTGTTCGTGATTTTACAAGAACGTGGTCCAAGCAATTTGGGCCCCGTGTTAGAAACGTGTGACCAGGGATAAATCCATATTGAGCTGTAAGATTTAAGTATTCATCTGCCTTAGAGTCAATTGTGTCTATTTTAATATCGATATTGATATCGCCTACAATAAAACAACTTTCGCTTTTAAGGTTTTTCAATAAGTCCTCCAGAGAAGTCAGAAAATTTTCAGTGTTTTTGAAAGATGGTGACCTATAGATACATATAATGGTTATTGCCATCTCTAACTCTAGTATAAGACAGTTTGCATCTAAAAACGCAGGCTCTGATATGTTAACTTTGAGGCCGTGTCTGAAGTATATTACAATGCCATCATTTTGGTTGAGATATTGTTTGGAATTATGTTGCTCATAATTAGTAAGATTAAAAGCAGTAGTGCTATCCAACAACCAACACTCAGTCAGAATTATAATGTCCGGTAGAAAGTCTAGTTTTTTTATGAACATAGTTAGGTAATCTAGGTTTTTACGTATACTTCTTATGTTTTGCGTCATAACTGTAATTTGGTGTTCAGTGTCCCCTAGGTATCGGATACATAGCTGAGGCTCATTTACATATGTACTAGTCGATGCGGATACAACAGTATCCAGATCATTTATTATCGTTGTCTTAATCATTTTAAACAATAAAATGGGAACTTACCAGAATAAAAGGAACTGAATTTGTAGTAACTAAAATTTTTACGTACAAATTGTTTATATACATATCGGTTACGCCACATTTTATTAAGGTTCATGTAAATGTGTAAGTAATAGTGTGTAAGCAGTGGAGGTAGTGTAAGTAAGGTAAGTGAGGGGTAATTCGGTATGTCTGGTTATTTCGTTAGTTTTTGCTTCTGGCTCAAAAATAAGCAATAAAGACATGTTATAAATAAATTAAACGTAAATTCTAAATCTTCATCATATTACCCGTTAAAAAATCGAGTATGAGAATTTTGGTGAAAAAGCTCAGACCAATACGACTCTTTAAAACCTAAGTTGGCCGCAAATCGCTGTAGTACACCTGCGCGCTTGTATTTACCGTAAGCTTAAACATCATACTTTATAAGCTTACAGAAAGACAAAGGTAAGTCTATTTGAATTAAGTTTTTTATAGTGTAAATTTGTGTTTCTTTACAATTAATATAATATAGGACAGAGATAAATACAAGTACTAAATTCACTTAAAATTGCAATTAATCGACTCACGAAATAGCCGGCATCTTATTTTTCTTAGGTTGCGTATTTCGTATCACTACCGAATTAAGAATTTATGAGTTTCTTTTTTAAAGCTAGTGTATTAATTTATTAATCAAGATATTTAAAATATAAAATCAAAATCATAATTTGAAAATAATGAACTTTCTTATGAGCTAAATTCGGTATATGATTTTTTCAATAAAATTCTTAAAATACGAGTTTGAACTAAACCTAAATTTGAATTTTTAAGGTGAACTCGCATAGGTACTAGTAGCATGGTTTTATTTATAGTTCGTTTTGCTTCATTTATTTTCATATAATATCTTTATATTCAGGATATTTAATAGTTACTTTAAATGGTTTTTGAATGATTTACAAACTTAAGTACAGGACTTTTCCAAAATAAGTATCACGAAATAAGATGTTTTTATTTTAGCACTCACTTTTAATTTCGTGATAAGGAACTTAAACTTAAGTATTAACGTATGCATATCAATTTATTATTTTTAGTGATGAAATATGTCTTAGGTTAATAAACATGAAGTTCTATATTTCAAGTTTCATTACAAACCTCACTTAGGTACTCAACTCAAAATTCTCTGTAAGATAAAAAAGTAACTGTTCCCATCAAATACAATGCAGGCATTACTTTGTAAAGGTTTGTGATTAGTAGGAAAAAATTAAAGTTATTTTGTTATGTTTCAGCCACATGGAATAATGAGATATACCGTACAAAAAATCATCTGTCTTAAATTAATTATCTTGAATATTAATAAATTGAATCGAGCTTAGAAGACTTCAAACTTGCTTAAATTACTTACTATTAAAGATGTTTTAGTTTTTCAAAATTTTTAGTTTATTTTTATAATAAAGGAAGTTATTTGAAACTAAAACTTTTACGCGAAAATTTCATGTTGAAATAATAGCAACAAAATCCTTTGTATCCATGTTAAATCAAAACTTAATGATTTTTGATTTAACATGGACTCCAATTTTTTTTTTCAAGAAATTGGTATTTGAATTTTGGAGATTCCAATTATATAAGAGATATTTGAGTAATCTCTACAGTTTATAATTAGGTATTACCAATAAATAATTGTTTACTTTTAAGGGATATTTTATACTATTTTTTTATTTTAAAATCTACTGAACCGATTTTGATATTTTTTTCACTAATGGAGAGCTACATTATCCTGGATGGATATTGGCTACTTTTTATCTCAAAAAAATCTATTGTTCCTAAGGTATGCAAGCGATATCGTGGAAAACAGTTATGATTAGGGAACAGTTTGTACTTAAAGCTGAATTTGAGCTTAATGTAACATGTTTTTCCTTTAGAAATCGAATATCTTTATTGCTATATTAATTTATTAAACTCCTGTTATATTTTTATTTAAAATGTTTTAATATAATACCATAAAATTATTGCACAAAAGTTTATCCCGAAATAAAAACCCTGCATTCACGAATTAAAATGCTGAGCCAAATTTTATCACGAAATAAGAAGGAAAAAAGAGGTCTACCAAAAAATTATTTAAAAAGAAAATTCTAACTAAAATCACTTAATTCATGCACGTATTAGCTGGCAAAAGACCAATGTTCTTTTAAAAAAAACTTTCAAACAGAAATCAGGTTTAGTTTTATTTATTTTAATTTTTGAAGTGCTCGTAGCCTTAGTATACCGAATTACACCTCACTTACCTTAATACGTGACAAGTACGGACGATTATAGTGTACATTATACAGTTACGAATCAACAGATCTACTTCTTCTATTTTCAATATTTTAAACAAAACTGCAGTAAATACCACATAATATAAATAAAATACAAAGTTGTTATTAAAAACGGTTAACAGAACGAAATAGCATAAACGCTGTACTACTATATTAATTTTACATTTTAATTCAAGAATAACTGTTTGCATCAAACAGTATTCTAACAAAGAACAAGCAACATTGCACGCTAGACATCTTAAAACCGGCGATAAAACACAGTTTTTTTACGGCACATATAACTTTAGGTATATCTACGCTCGCTAGTCACACATTATCCTGCGAGTTCCGTGGTTCGGATGCCGACGTCAGTGCACTCTCTAGTTTAGCCAATTGCTCCTCGGACTTGATAAGAATGTAGGGTTGACCTTCTCTTTTCCTCATGTAGACCTTGTCGTTAGCGGTCCAACAAAACTCAAAACCTTTTGACTTAGCAGCCTCCCGAGATAGGTAGAATAACTTCCTAGTTTTGCTAGTGAGACTGTCCGACACATAAATTGGTTTATTATTGCCAGAAAGGCCGAGGTGCGTAGTATTAAGTGCGGGACCCAGTTTATTTTTTCTATAGTTTTTGATCGCTATGAGGAACTCCGATTTTATTATAGTATTTGAAAATTCGACTAAGAGGGTCGAGTTTGATTGGTCTCGCTTGTTTGGTATACGTTGAACATCCCGTAAATCGTATGCATTCAGCTGTACGTCGAGGTGACTCGATAACTTCTGGATCAGTGAAAATAAGTCGCGCTTCGTTTCCGTGTTACGTTTAGGGACACATCTCACTTCAATATGATATTTAATTGCGTTGCGTTCGATTGTCTCAATTTTATTTTGGAGAGAAGTACATGAGTTCATCAGCTGTTCTCGATTCTCTTCTAATATCTTTATTTTGGTCTGTAAGTCTGAAACTTGATCAGAAATGTACCCTAAGGATTTCTCGATATCCTTATTAGTGGATTTGATACATTCATTTTGCCGTTTTATGTCTGTGACGAGTTTTTCTAGGGAATCTAATCGTGTATTTTGGTTGTGCATAAAAGAGTTTAACATTTCCCTCATTTCGGTTTGGAATAAGCCGAAAACATCACCGGGTTGGTCATCGCTCAATCGCTTTGTACGCTTAGATCGAGTTTGTGTAGTTTCAGATGTTGAGGTTTTCTTCGAAATTTCAGGGTCCGAAGCAAAATGGATTTTATGTTGCAGCTGAGAGGTATCCATTTCGCACAGCAACACTTGGAGTCTGAACAGGTGACAAGTGGGTAGTTTTGAATTTTAGTACTCGCCGTGAAGATCACGCGCACATTGCATGTCGTGAGAAAGAGATGACACGATCCCAGGGTCGTCTTTGTTCAGGCGTACCGTTGTACCAGGAGAGCAGCCAGCCGCAGAGTTATCGCTAGCGGTGCATGTGTGTGGCAGAATTATGCCTATTGTGACTTGTCACTTACTTGCACACACTGATGCGGAGTAGGTAATGTATTGCGTTGGTAGCACGGTCACCTCTTACAATCTTATGCACTCCTAATTTTTTACTATGGTTTAATCGTGATTTATGTTAGTTTTACTATTAGAAATTACGTAATATTTTAATAAACACGTCCACACTGTTTGAGAGTCCAGGGGGAAGGGGGATTATTAGGTCGATAAGATCGAAAAATATTTTATCTACGCTCATTGCTTAAAGTTCGAATTATGAAATCAAAATGTGTCACATATTGACCTACTTTATTCACAGACTTCTATAATTATTAAAAAGTGATTCATTATAACATCACTGTACTATGGAAATATCTCTAGATAATTGAATAATTTCCATTACGATACTCGGCTCTGGGTTCCAGTATTTTTATGTGTCGTCATCACAGACCAGGGAATAACTTATTTTCTCTGTGGTCGTCATAGCCAAAAGAGAGAATCCTAAATTTTGTTTTTTATATATGGAGACCACAGACAACATTTAGTTGGTAGTCATGGGATGCGCCATGATCGACTACAGACAACAATTATTTCACGGAAACAATAATTTTTCCCTGCTTTATATGACTGATTAAAAAGTGTACACAACTCAAATCAAATCAAAAATTATACATAATTCTTTTCAATGTTTTTTATATATGGAGACCACAGACAACATTTAGTTGGCAGTCATGGGATGCGCCATGATCGACTACAGACAACAATTATTTCACGGAAACAATAATTTTTCCCTGCTTTATATGACTGATTAAAAAGTGTACACAACTCAAATCAAATCAAAAATTATACATAATTCTTTTCAATATTCTGTATGAACATACAGAATATTGAAAAGAATTATGTATAATTTTTGATTATTTAATTATCCACTAAAAATATACTTTATTTGACTTGTATAAATATTTTTATACTCTTTTTTGTTTCATGACTTTTTAACAGACTATACGCAGTTTACAACTGAATTTTGGCGCCATACCTAACTTTTAACATTTCAATGTGTTATTTTTGTTACTTACTTAGTCAAAACTTAGCGCGGAAAAATGTCTAGCAGTGAAACCTACTAAAGAAAATTTAACTCCACGTGACATTTTAGTAATTGCAACAAAAATGACCCACAATCTTTTACCAACAAAGTGAAGGATTTACGACAAACGTTAGCAAGATTTTATGGTTTGGATTTATGATAATTTGAGCGTAGATAAAGTAGTGTATGAAACTCTAGGTACATAATTAGGTATTAAAACACTCGTGTGATACTATTAAAAAACTCGCCTGCGGCTCGTTTTTTAAACTCACACTCATGTTTTAATACCCCCCCATTATGCATCCGTTTCATAAACTTCTATTTCATATTTCATCATTACATTAGTACCTATGTAATACATATTTAAATACAGTTTTTCTACCCCAAATTACAATTTACAAAAAAAAAACCGAGCGAAGCTCGGTCATCCAGGTACTTTTAATTTTATATGTTGTCATTTACCTATTTTATTAAAACTTCGGTTTATTATTTTATAAAAAAATGAGAAAATTAAGAAATATTATTTTTAATTATTATAAAAATTAAGAAATTTAGTTGGTCGAAGATCTATGAGTAAATACCTCGCTGCTCGCGATGCAATAAAAAGGGGAAACAGGACGTCGCCTGTTGCCCTGCAGGTTGAAGACGATAATTTATTATTATTATTACAAGCTTTTATTTAGTTTCACATGTCCCGATGTTTGTTTGTTTGCCAAATTGTTGTAACTAAGCAACAATCCACTTCATCCGAACACGAGCCAGTGTAGTCCTAATTTTCATCCCGGAAAAATCCACTAGTGCCGCGGGATTCGTAATAAACCGAAACCCAAGCGGGTGAAGACACAGCATAAACTAGTTATATCCATGAAACGACCTTTTCGCCCTTTGGCATTCTCAAAAACGATTTTCACGACAAAAGCGGCGGCTCAGTCGAGGAAAACATCTTCATTCTATATTAAACGGACCGTCCGATAGAACAGTCATTCTCGGAGAGTCGGTACGCGAGAGTAATTTTCTATTTACGACCAATAAAGGCTTTCATTCCTGCCACTTGCCACTAAGACTCGCTACCGGGAAACCGAACGATCCTGCACGAATCTTCCACTCCGTTCCACGCTTTAATGTACCCAATGGCTTTCAGTACGAACGTGAGTGTGAAATATAATGCCTTGTGCATTCGGCATTTTTTTAGATTACAAGATATCTGTGTAAATTTTATCTTCTTACAGAACATTGAAATTAATAGGTAGGTATACCTAAAAGGTAAAAGCTGAAAACTAGTTTTATGAACAGTAAACAAGTAGGTATTTTATTTATCGTAGGTAAACAATCGGTGAAAATGATTACCGAAATCATGCTCTCAGTGAATAAGAAAGCATAGAAGTATTCCGTTCTCGCTCAAATATTAAAATATCTGGGTGACCGAGCTTCGCTCGGTGGCCAATAGATGGCAGCAGTAGTTATATTTTTATTTATTTTTGATAAATTCGACATTTTCTAAAAATGAATCCTAGCTAGATCGATTTATCGCCCCCAAAACCCCCTGTATACTAAATTTCATGAAAATCGTTCGAGCCGTTTCCGAATATCCTAATCCTATCCTAATTCCTAATATCCTAATAATATTATAAAGGCGAAAGTTTGTGTGTGTGTTTGTTACTCCTTCACGGCTCAACTACTGAACCGATTTAGCTGAAATTTGGAACATAGGTGGCTTATAACCCGGATTAAAACATAGGCTACTTTTTATCCCGGAAAAATCCGTAGTTCCCGTGGGATACTCAAAATACCAATTTTTCTAGAGCAATCTATAGCTACATCTATAGATAGATTGTTCCAGCGAACTTGCTTGAAAGCATGTTTAAAGGTTGGAATGGGGAACGATAACGGGAAAATGACGTTTCCCTTAGGATTCATGAAAAAGCCAATATGACGCGGGCGGGGCCGCGGGCAAAAACTGAATCTATTATCACTATTAATGTGAAAATGGCCACTATGTAGGTTCTGGACATAGCACTGTACGCATTTAACAAGTGTGTTTTAGTTGAACAAGGAGATATGGGATAATAATGATATGAATAATAATGCTTGTTCGCGCTTTACGCTAGCACTCCGGTTTACGCTAGGCCGTATCGCGACGGCCGGCTATCGCCTGCCCCCGCGCATCGCGCCTCCCCGTTTTCGGCGACGCGCTTGAACAGTCCTTGGTAAAACCTCGACGGAGTAGGTCGATTGTTAGTGCCGCGTCGCCCGCGTGAAGTCGCCTGCCACGCCGCATCGTGCCGTCTTATTATTTATGAGGAGCTATTTATCGCGTACCATTTTGTGCCGCGTAGCCGCGTGCTGTTTGCCGGCCACGTCGTCACTTGCCGTAAGCGGTCGCTGAAGAGTCCGGTTCTAGAAGCCCACTGAAACGGTCAATACCCAAGGCCCGCGTTGCCCGCGTGAAGTTAGCCGGCCACGCCGTGTCGTTTTGTTTTACGAGCCCTATTTATTGCGCTCCTTGGTGTGCCGTGTTGTCCGCCCGTTCGTTCGAACGCCGCGGGCCCATTTGACTATCCGGAACACTGTTCCTTGTGCTCCCGCGCCATCTGGATACCACGCCGCCGCGGACTCGCTACTCGTGATCTAGTGCCGCCGCCGCGAAAGACCCCTCAAAGGAGGGCGAGTGTGTTCCTTGCATTTAACACAGCAGGCACCACACACCACATTCCATCATACACGAACACACTCCCCGGATTCCACGTGCGTGCTGTCTCCTGCGCCGGTAAGTACCTAGTAGTAAGTCGTTCTGTGCCGCGGGATAAAACCCAGTGCAAATCGCCCTTTCTCCTTTTTTTGGTGGGTCCTTTTCGACCCACCCCGCCGCTGCCTGTGGGAATCCGCTGGCCTGCTCTGATGGGCCCGGCAGTTGCCCGCTGATTCATTGGCACAGGCGCGGTGCGTAATCATTTGGTAGCAGTGAGCGCGGTTTGTCTACACCTCGCTTTGCGTTTTGCGCTGGTTTTGCCCGCCGCGCCGTTCACTTTCTGCGCCGCTGGCATAAATCCCGCTTTCCGCCACGCGCCGTGTCGTCCGCCGCGCTGTTAGCGGAAATTCCGCAATCGCCGCCAGTTCCGCTGCGTCAACGCCGCGTTTCGGCCGCGTTCCGATTATTATAATTATAAGTTTAATTACATCATAATTTGTTTGTTACATTTGTTATTGTTTTGCTTGCGTGCCGGTACCGCCCGCTCGCCACGTAATTTAACACGCGTATCTACTACGGTCGCGCCGCTTTGTTCATTGCGACTACGGTACGACCGCGACCGCGATACGACTTGTTTACTATTACTTTAATTTTATTATTGTTTGCACTCGCGCCGCCCGCCGACTTGCCGGCCGCCTTTTCAATTTATTATTACTTTATTTTTACATTTTGTTTATATTTAATTTGTTAGAATGTCCGCGAACATCAAAAAGCTAGCTGTACAGATACAGTCTGAGCTTCGGTGGGCGACGTCCGCCGCGGGTTTGATAGGCCGCGAAGATAGATCCGCCGCCCTATTACACCGAGCGGACCAGGTGCGGACTCGGCAGGCCTCTGTGGAGCAGGCCTTCCAAGACCTGCTCACCCTCGGTCCCGAACAGGAAGTACTGAGGACGGCTCAGGCCGATTATGACCAGTTCTTCGAACTGATGGACTCGGTGGTGGAGGCCGCCCATGGGATCCGGACCGCCGCTGATGAAAGGCGTCGAAGTGGCGCTTTTAGAGACTCCCCCAGCCGACCGCCCACACAGCCGGCATTATTAGGGAAACTGCCCACGATCGAGCTGCCCAAATTCGGTGGGCAGCTTCAAGAGTGGATGGGCTTCCTGGCGTTGTTCGACAGTCTGGTCCACGCCAGGAAGGACCTGTCCCCCACCCAGAAGCTGACATACTTACTGTCCTCGCTACAGGGCGAGGCCCTGGACGTGGTGCGGCACCTCGACCTCTCGGAGGAGAGCTACACCACGGCCCGGGAATTGCTGGCCAGGCGCTACGAAAATGTGCGCCGGTTGGCCGACGCACATGTAGCCCAGCTACTCGCCTTGCCCGCCGTCACCGGGGTGGCCGGCCTCAGAGAGGCCTTGCTAAACCCTTGCATTGTGGCCACCAATGCTCTCCGTCGATTGGATCTCCCCGTCGACCAGTGGTCCTTCTTGTTGTTGCACATAGTGCTCTCCCGCCTGCCGTCGGAGCTTAAGCTCCGCTTCGAGCAGCGCTTCGGAGGGGACGGTGCAACCTATCTGCCCCCTTTCTCCGACCTCCTGAAGTTTTTGGAGCAGGAGTGCCTCCAGGCCGATAACTCCGGAGTTACCGGCCCTCGAGTGGCCCCTGGGAGGTCCGAGCATGTCCGAGGGGGTGGGGCAAGGACTGGCCCTTCGGCGGGGACCGGCCCCAATCGGCGAGGCCGTGGAGCCGACGCCAGAGAAGGTCGCCGGGTGTCACAGTACAGCGGGGCCGTGGCCACGAAGCCCCCCCCCTGTGCCTATTGTCGGCACCCCGGCCACCAGGTCTCCTCGTGTTCGCACTTCCTGGCCAAACCGGTTGCGGCCCGGAGAGAATATGTGTCGGCACGCCACTGGTGCTTCTCTTGCCTGGGCCAGCATCTCGTACGAGACTGCCCGCGCCAGCGGCCCTGCCCACATTGCGGCGGTGCCCATTCGGCCCTTTTGTGCGCTAACCGGAGTGGTTCCGGTCGCCAGGACGTTGGGGTCGCGCACCCCCCATGGGCGGGGGCGCTCGATCGCGCACCCCCCCCATGGGCGGGGGCGCTAGTCCTGGCCACCCGACCAGTCCCGTTAGGCGTTCTCCGGTGGACCACCAACCTCCTAGTGGAGGTAGGGGTTCCACCCCCCGGAGGAGGGCTTCCCCCCCCCGCGTCACGGTCACATCCCCCTCGCGTCATTACGACGGGGATATCGCGGCTGCCCCATTGAGCGTCGTCCCGCGTCGGTTCTCGCCGCCACTACACGAGTGGCCGCGACTGGAGCGCCATCCACCCACCATAGGTCGAGGCGATCCCTACCGGGTGCCGGACGTTAGCCGCATAGTGCGGCCCCAAATGGGTGAACGGTCCCCTGCTGATTACCAGCGCCCTAGGGGCGGTGGGGCTTCACCCCCCCAGGGGGGGTCACACCCCCCAGGGGAGGGTCACACCCCCCTCGCATTTTTATGACGGGGGTCTGACGGCCGCTCAAATGAGCGTCGAACCGTCTAGGTTTTTGCCTCCCCTCCATGTGTGGACGCAACTGGAGCGCCATCCACCCGTGCTAGGTCGAGGCGCTCCCTACCACGCCCCGGATGCTAGCCGCATGGTGCGACCCCGGGTTGGTTATGCCGGATGGTCCCCACGTTGGGTACCCTCCCCCTCTCTAGCAGCGCCCCAGCCGGAGTACCCCCGTCAGTGGGCTCCCGCTGGTGAAGGCACGTCGCGCTAGGTGTCCGCCACCCTAGCTGCCACCTAGCCACCTCCCCTGAGACTTTGGATCTACAGCAGTCAGTATGCCAGACCATACTTTTGTCGACTGCCTCAGGGAGGTTAGGGTCTCAGGCTACAGGAGTGGCTCTCCCTTGTGGCCTCACTTCCGAATGTTAATCGGATTTCGATGCCTCGTTGCTTCCTACCGCCCGGAAGGTGCCACGCCAGTCTCCACGGCTTTTGTGATGCGTCCGAAAAGGGGTACGCAGCCGTGGTCTATTTGCGAACTGTCAGTGACACCGGCGAGGTCGCAACCCACCTTGTCTTGGCGAAAAGTAAAGTGGCCCCAATTCGGTCACGCTTGACGATACCCAAATTGGAGTTGTCTGGAGCCGCTCTTTTGGTGCGCCTTCTCAACCATGTGCGTACGTCCCTCCTATCGATCGTTGACCTGACGGACGTGTACGCCTGGTCGGACAGCGAAATTGTCCTTTGTTGGTTGCGAGCCGCTCCCCACAACTTGGAAGTCTTTGTTGCCAACCGGGTTTCCCAAATCCAGAATTCGGAAACCCCGTTGACCTGGAGACATGTGCCAGGGGACCTGAACCCTGCAGATTGTGCTTCCCGCGGATGTGAAGCTTCCGACCTTGTCAACCACTCTCTTTGGTGGGGCCCTGACTGGCTGACTCGGAATGAGTCCGCCTGGCCTCAGAGTAGGTTCGCCGAGCCCGACGAGTTACCTGGCTTGCGAGTCGGAGTTGTTGAAGATAAGCCAGCCAATCCGCTGAGCTATCTTCAGGAACGCTACAGTTCCCTTGATAAATTGATTGGGGTGACGGCTTGGATTCAGCGCTTCACCCACAACGCTCGGAACCCACGCGACAAAATGTCGAACCCGGTCTTGTCGCCCCTGGAGAGACAGGAGGCCCGGACCTTTTGGATACGTTTGGTTCAACTGGAGCATTTTGAGTCCGCTATTGATACACTGAAGCGAGGTTTACCTTTGAAAGGCTCGCTCGCCCGCTTAAACCTCTTCCTGGATGACACCGGATTGATACGCGTTGGTGGACGCCTCCGGAATTCTGACTTACCCTATGGGGCACGTCATCCCTTGTTGCTTCCGAACAATAGCGCTTTTGTAAAATTGTTGGTGACGCATTACCACGTCAAAAATGCCCACGCTGGCTGCAACGCCCTTTCGGCCATATTGCAGCGCGAATTTTGGATTTTATCGGGACGACGCTCCATCCGAAGCGTCATTTTTAAGTGCATTCCGTGCTACCGCCTGAAGGCCAGCACCATGCAGCCCATTATGGGGGACCTCCCCACCGACCGTGTCGTGGCCTCGCGCCCTTTCTCGGCGGTCGGGACGGATTTTGCGGGGCCGTTCTTCGTCAAGAGCTCCAGCCTCCGCAATGCTCGTTCCCTCAAGGCCTACCTTTGCGTTTTTGTTTGCCTGGCTACCAAGGCCGTACACTTAGAACTGGTGAGCGCCCTCAGCACCGAAGCCTTTGTAGCCACGCTAGGCCGCTTCGTTTCACGCCGAGGTTATCCGCACCTGATCCGATCGGATTGTGGGACCAACTATAAGGGTGCCGATAGGTATTTGAAGGAAGTCGCCCAATTTTTGAATGAAAATAAGGTAGGCATCGGCACGGCAATGTCCAAGATGGGGATAACTTGGACCTTTGACCCGCCAGCTTGTCCCCACTGGGGCGGGATCTTTGAAGCCGTCGTTAAGGTCTCAAAGACGCATCTCCGACGCGTGATAGGTGAAACCATTTTGACTTTTGAAGAGCTCGCTACCGTGTTTTGTAAGATTGAGGCTGTCCTCAATTCTCGGCCACTCTGCCCCTTATCGTCCGATCCCAATGACCTGGAAGTTTTAACCCCCGGTCATTTCCTAATTGGTGAACCCCTTAACGCCCTGCCCGAGTACCCCTTCAGGGACGTGAAGGTCTCACGGTTGTCTCGCTTCGAATTGCTACAGCAGATGACCCAAAATTTCTGGCATCGTTGGTATTTAGAATATTTGCATCTCTTGCAGCAGCGCGTTAAGTGGTCAGACAAGACCGACCCACCTAAGGTTGGTGATCTTGTCCTAGTTAAGGAGTCTAATTTGTTGCCTTTATGTTGGCGTCGTGGACGCATTCTTAAATTGATATATGGATCCGATGGGGTTCCCAGAGTTGCCGAGGTAATGGTCGGAGATTCGGTTTTGCAGCGAGCCGTCTCTTCCTTATCCCGGTTGCCCAATTGTTAGTGGACTCCAAATCCATGGGTCCACTGGCGGGGGTGTTCGCGCTTTACGCTAGCACTCCGGTTTACGCTAGGCCGTATCGCGACGGCCGGCTATCGCCTGCCCCCGCGCATCGCGCCTCCCCGTTTTCGGCGACGCGCTTGAACAGTCCTTGGTAAAACCTCGACGGAGTAGGTCGATTGTTAGTGCCGCGTCGCCCGCGTGAAGTCGCCTGCCACGCCGCATCGTGCCGTCTTATTATTTATGAGGAGCTATTTATCGCGTACCATTTTGTGCCGCGTAGCCGCGTGCTGTTTGCCGGCCACGTCGTCACTTGCCGTAAGCGGTCGCTGAAGAGTCCGGTTCTAGAAGCCCACTGAAACGGTCAATACCCAAGGCCCGCGTTGCCCGCGTGAAGTTAGCCGGCCACGCCGTGTCGTTTTGTTTTACGAGCCCTATTTATTGCGCTCCTTGGTGTGCCGTGTTGTCCGCCCGTTCGTTCGAACGCCGCGGGCCCATTTGACTATCCGGAACACTGTTCCTTGTGCTCCCGCGCCATCTGGATACCACGCCGCCGCGGACTCGCTACTCGTGATCTAGTGCCGCCGCCGCGAAAGACCCCTCAAAGGAGGGCGAGTGTGTTCCTTGCATTTAACACAGCAGGCACCACACACCACATTCCATCATACACGAACACACTCCCCGGATTCCACGTGCGTGCTGTCTCCTGCGCCGGTAAGTACCTAGTAGTAAGTCGTTCTGTGCCGCGGGATAAAACCCAGTGCAAATCGCCCTTTCTCCTTTTTTTGGTGGGTCCTTTTCGACCCACCCCGCCGCTGCCTGTGGGAATCCGCTGGCCTGCTCTGATGGGCCCGGCAGTTGCCCGCTGATTCATTGGCACAGGCGCGGTGCGTAATCAATGCTATAAAGCTATAAATGATGCATAATGCTATAAATGTGAAAATTGGTACCTGTATTATAGGTTCCGACATAACAACTGTTTCGCTATTAGCATTTTGTGTTTTAGTTGAGCAATGAGATACAGGTTAATAATATTATAACTATGAAAACGGGTACCTATATGATATAGATTCTGAACTAACATCTGTTTCGTTACTGACAATGTATGTTTTTGTTGAGCTATGGGATATGGTATAGTAATTAGTAATGCTATAAATGTGGAAATGGTTACCTACCCATAAAGGTTCTGAAAGTACAATTGTTTCGCTATTTATAATGTGTGTTTTGGTTAAGCAATGGGATACAGGATAATGCTAAAAAGGTGTTCCTGTATAGTTTCTGATATTAGAACTGTTTCGCTATTAAAAATCTGAGTTTTAGTTGAGCAATAGAATATGTGATAGTAATTATGCTATAAATGCGAAAATGGATACCTATAAGGTAAAGGTTCTGAAATTATTTCGCTCTTAAGCGGATACGTTGATTTTATTTTCGTCCTTCTCACTCTTATGAATACGTTGGTGGGTTAGGTTAGGTTAGTATGCAGCGTTGCGGAAGAATATAACAGAAAAACGTTGTTTTACCTAATTACTTCAAAAACTAAGCCAGTTATTTAAATGTCGTTCTGAGCGTTTTTGGGAATTATTTTTACCAATAAATTAAAACAAAAATTACAATTATGTCCATCGTAGTTTTCGACGGAAATTAGAAAAATGGAGATTTTGGAGCAATTTTCGGGAGAACTTTTTGGCGAGAAATTTTTATCCAATCGTGTTTCTGAAGTTAGGTTAACACATATGCTGTTTTTTTTCCCAGAAAATCCAGAACTCCCACGGGATTTGTAAAACCCCGAAATTCACGCGGGCGAAGCCGCGAGCAAAAGCTAGTAGAAATATATAATATACAAGAATTGCTCGTTTAAAGGTATAGGATATTATTCCGCTCAATATTATATTATATTATGGCATATAACAAAAACTAAGTGTGCCGTAGTGTAATTTATACTTACTAGCTCTTGGCTCGGGTCAACTATTTAATTTCTAAATTGGCTTAGGTATGTCTGGTCTCCTGGGAGGCTTCGGATATTGGTGAAATGCATGCTTTTAGCAAAGCTTTGCCCCTTCCACGGCCTAGCGATTTTGTCCTCATGGCGGTCACCCAATCATGGCTAGCATGACTACAGTGGAGACAGACCCATGAGTGGTATTTTTGCAATTTGCAAAACCTGTGCACCAATTACTTAAGTAGCTAAAGTTAAGCGTGAATTCACCATGCCAGCGTGTAATTATTATTCTCAAAAAACGACCTGAAATAATCGAGTCTTCTACGTTGTTACCGTTCTGTGAGTTCTGATTCATTGGGTGCTGTGTTCACTCTTTGCCTTTGTACTTAGATAGCTTGAAACCGTATTAGATACGACTGCACACAGATTTTACGACTGCATAAGTAACTATCTCTTCGGGCAACGTTAACTTGCGTTACCTAATTCTTCCGAAATGTAACGCTTTAACGTTTAACGAAGCTAACTTTTTTTTGTAACGGATTAACGATTAACGAAGTTAACTATTTGATTAATGGTGCCCAGCTATGCTAATTACTATGGGTAGCATACATTTATTAGACATATATTTAACAATGGCACTTACTGACGTCACGCATACAATTTTAGACTCCGCCCTGAAGCCGGATTTTTGATTTGTCAAATCTGTAAAATGGTGCAAATGTATGCGACCGACAGCGGTATGTGCTCTCAGCGGTACCGAAATGTACGACGCGCGACGCCATATTTGAGAAATTTTTGGCTTCAACATACACGTCGTCACATCTTTCCCGTCCTCTTAGCGTAGCGTATTTCGTCATTGGTAGCATACGTGGTGCAAACATTATGGCGGGTTAGGTGGCGCATATCGCATCTACCTAGGTACCTACTCATTAGTTAGTTCACGCACGCTTTACATCGCCATTATATTCCCGGTACAGGAGGAATGAATTGAGGACGCTGTAAATAACGCCACCTGAGATCCAGCCGCATTATTATATCATAGAGGAAAGTGACAACGTACGGGTTAAGCAATTTATCTGGTCTGTGGTTCAGTAATCAGTAGGTATAGTAAAGTGTCTGTATATTTACACCTCATTAACACAATCAGAATATTTTTTGGTGATTTTCTTTCTAGCTTTTCAATACAAATTTATAACGCCTATTTTTCTTTTTTTCTATACGTAGGTACCTACCTAATGGAAAACTAAAACAAGACCAGATACTAAAATCTGTGCCAGATACCTACCGATTTAAATAATATCTTCATTATCTATCCCCTAAAATAATAAAGTAAAATTTTGTTTTGAAAGCCAGATATCGATTTTAAATATTTCCATTAAGTATCTTTGCCCTAAGACAATAGGTAAGGTAAAATTACCTAATTTGTTTTGAAAACTTCTATACAAAATTTTTAAGGGTCATAAGCACAGATTTTAGTAATGAGTTTCAATACAAAACACTTCCACTGGTTCAAATATTATGGGCCTCGGAATAATGTAGGCATGTTTATATTAATTTAACCGCTTAGTGGTGAAGCAAAAAATTGTGAGCCTGCATGTATTTCCTTCAAATATCTACTTTCTTCGAGTTCGTGGAGTTCGCCACAGTATGGCCTAACCCCTGTCATTCCTTATACCCCAAGCCTGGCAGTAGAACTTAAAAATAGGTTGAGACGGGTCAGTTGTCAGTTATCAGGCGCTGTGCGCTATTGTCAAACCGATGAGACGAGATTGCTTTCTAATGGGGCTGGGCCCGCTAGGGGTTAAAAAGAAGAATCTATATAATTATTTAAAAAATCCAACAAATGTCTCAGATTACCGACACCCTAATTAGCAGGAGCTTGTAACATGTGTCGGTCGGAGATTAAAAGTATAATTTCCGATGGCATGTCGACACTTCCTGTGGACGGTGTCGCACTATGATTTATTATCGTGCAAACGCCGTACCCTGTAACTACCACTCTGAAGACTTCAGCTGTTTTATGAAGCTATTAAACTATGGATTATGTTTTAATGGTGAAACTCGAAGCCAATGATTTCTTAGATGTACTTATAATTATTTAATATTATCGTTAATTTTACCACCCAAATCTAGCTACTTTGTATGTATAGGTTTTTCGGCTAATAAACTTCGAAGAATTGGGTGTTGGGGGAATGGTATTTTTTTCGGCATTTTTGCCGGTAGAGCAAAATCTTTTGCATTAAAATAAATAAAAATCCGTAAGTATCGTTATAATAACGCGGTATAGATAGCAATTTCTTTAATGTTGATCCCATGATTTTACCCCCTTTTTAAATAAAAATAAAGGTAATCTAATTTAAAGTGTAAGTAGGTATTAAATTTTTTTATATTATGTTGGCACTAATTTAGTAGGTAGGTAATAGGTATGTTATCCTTATCACTGTTCCAAATTTCATGTGAACTCAATAAGTGAGACCGACGGATGCAATGTACAATGTAATGTACATTGTACTTTACATTATGCTCTTACGTAATGTACAAGGTACATGATTCAAAATTTACTTCACACCATTCGGTAAGTAGCTAAAGGATATAAAAATTCATTTCACACCACATAAAAATCCGTATCCACGGCAAAAAAATATAAATAAGTTTAAATTCTTATAAAATGTGAACGAGGATCTTGCGGGAGTTATAAAATAAAACTAGTACGAATGGAAAGCTTTTAAGAAAAATATGAACACCAGCTATTTGCATATTATTCTCGTAGATAGTCTCACGGAGGCTGGAGTGTCTGCTATAAAACAAACGAAGCTTTGTTCGATTTGTAGGCATCGCTTTATTTATGTTTGAATCCCCCATTAGTGCCGCCTCCCCTTAAGGGAATGTGCTGGTAGTTTGTGATATACATAGGTACTCATAGTTTTCTTTTTGTTGGCGTTAAATTTTCGGTTATATTGCAGCATGAATTTTTAACCTAAACCTACTCTGACCTCTAAAGAACATAATTTCTCTTTGACTTCCTATGTTTGCAAGGCAAGGAAAATTTTACGAGTATTACCTATGTTATTACCTATGTATTACCTATGTTAGTTATAGGTACATACAGTTTTTTTTCATTCTCGTAGATAGTCTCACGGAGGCTGGAGTGTCTGCTATAAAACAAACGAAGCTTTGTTCGATTTGTAGGCACCAGACTTTATTTATGTTTGAGTCCCCTATTAGTGCCGTCTCCCCTTAAAGGAGTGTGCCGGTTGTTTGCAATATATCATTATTAATAGTTTTCTATTTTGTTGGCGTTAAATTTTCGGTTATATTGTACCATGAATTTTTCATAGACAATGCTTAGTAGCTACTGATCGATTTTCTCTTCGCACTTCAAATGAACCTTTTGTCTCTAAAGAACCCAATGTTTGCAGGGCAAGGCAAATACATATTACGCGTATCCATCATGTATTACCTATGTCAGTTATAGGGAGGTACATAAAGTTTTTTTTGCATGCAAGATCTCCCATAAATTTGGAAATCGTCCCATTCATTCGGACCCGTCTCGAGCAGGGTCATGATTCATAGTTTTTGGCGCAAAACTCGTTGACTAAGCAAATCTCTAAATATTTATAGGTTTATTGGCATTCGGATTTCATGACATACCCATATACCTTACCTTACAATGTCCTTTATTAATTGGATGTATATAGTACATTCCTATTATTGATATTCGATATTACACCTAGTCATCAAATAGATACTTAGTAGGTACTAGTACTGGTAGGTGTAGGTACTTAGGTAGGTACACATTTTATAAAAAGATTATTTTTTACATATCAATTAAATAATTTTGAAGACTATGATTTTATCAGTTTAAGTGTAATTAGGTACAGCTACTCGTACCTATTCGTGATTTGAAATGAAAGTGGTTTTGGGTTGATGATTCGCTAAATAGGCACTTTGGTATTTAACCTACTTAGGTATTGAACCATAGATATGAATAGGTACCTATGGTAAATGAGTAAACCATAATAATTATATCTTGTAGGTTATATATGTATAGTACGTAGAGTAGATAGGTATACAAGTCTGGGGTGTGGGAATCCTTTACGCTTACAGGGGCTTTTCCCAAAAATATTTTTATTTATTATTGAAATATGCAAAAAAATACCTAACTATAAAAATCGGTCAAGTGCGAATCGGGCTCGCGCACTGAGAGTCCCGTACTATAAAGACCGATCTTCAATATTATTAAAGTAAACTAAACATCCCTGCTGAGGTGTAGGTAACAATATCGCTAGATCAAGGGTTTTTCTTCCATCTCAAATAAGTAATATCCAACACGTCCAACACGCGTACAAAAGTTTTCATACCTATCTGCAGTCCTATCACACAGGGATTATGCAGAAATTAAGGTTAAAGTATTGTTAATTCGCAATAAGTATACTTAGTAGAAAATAGCTATAGACTTTCCTCTGTATACTTTCTTCAGTTTACGTTGGATCTATAAAATATATTGTGTGACTTTCAGATCACACGGGGCCGGAGTTTCGCTCTTTTGCACCGGTAAATCCCCGAGACTGTATCGCTTTGAGGCAACATAGACAACTGGCTAGACTTTCCTCTTCGGTTAAACCGAATAGATACGTCACATTACAGGTAAAGGTAAGAAGTACGAGGCAAAGAGAGTAGTTTATATAGTTCTGCATAGTTTATTAAGATGCCATTTATAAGTGAACCTACACGTGATAAAGTCGTATTGAATTTGTTAGCAACAGAATGAATTTTTATTTAATGAACGTAATTTTGGTGGTCATTTTCTTTTTGGTGGTTGGTTCAAAAGGTAATTATAAATCCAGTTATGTCATAATGAGATCATTGTAGGTAACTACGTAATGTTCTGTTTTGTTTTGATTTGTTTTTCTAAAGTGCTCTACTGAAATAGGTAATCGAGTATGAGGGACAACCAGACGCGACGGACGGAGAATGTTCCGCAAGGGCATCACAAGGGTTCCATTTTTACTATTTTGGTATTTATACTATTTGGTAACCCTAAAAAGGTCGTGGCGACATATTGTTACCCGCAGTTGTCTGCGGAGTCATACGATTATAAACATAGCGTCTCCATCTTCGTCTGGATTTTTTAAGACCCACTGCTAGGCGTGAGTTTCTACTCTCCTATCAGAAAGGTCAAGCGCGATTTAAGTGTAACCTGGCGGGAGCGTCCATGGAACTAAAATAAAATGACATTCTTAACGACGCTCATTGGTAAATTTGTAGATCAATGGTAAATTTCAATTTATAAAAATGTCAATTTTAATACCAGAGACCTTCGAGGGAGGCGCTTCAAATCGGCGCAAAAAGGAATTCTGTTAATTGTACAGAAAATTTAGTCTAATAATAGGGGCCAGCGGCTATTATCATCAATACCTATTTTACTGTGTTTCAGATATAGAAGCGAGGAGTGTGGATCGTCACCGATGTCGTTACGACTGCGTGTCGTACTGCCAGACTCGCGGTAAGAGCGACGGGTATTGCGGGCACAGGGCCTGTATATGTAGACAACAACAGCAATGGGATTAAAGGACTGAAAAAGGATACAAGAATAAGGTGTTATTCATTGTCATAAAAATAGAGTTGAGAGCCGAATGAAATCTTTATTTTCATTTAGGCCTAATTTATAGGCTCTTATTTTCTTAGTTAAAACTCCACTATGAAAATAGGCGCCCCAGGATTACGCTTAGAGCAAGTAGAAGTAGGTACCGAACTGGCGCCCTTCCACGATGCGGTCCCTATAACCGCGAGGTTGATTGGGCCATGGGTAGTGAAGGGTTATTTGACCTTGTAGAAGACTTGTTGTTAGCTAGGAAAGACCTGATGTAGAGATTTCGAGAAGGCCGTGGATTAAAAAGTTTATACTATTGGCACGAAATACATAATAGTACCTAATGTTATTGGGAATACTATATTTTAGCACTTTATAAAAGGTCAATAGATTCGAGTTCATCGGGCAATTGTTAGATATTAAGAATACTTGTCCATCGGAGAATTTAATTTTTAAAATGTATTCTAGAAGCTTTAGATTAATTTGTTTTCATAAATAAATATATTTTAAAAAATGCAGATATTTAAATGTTTTATTACGAGTATAATCGTCCATTCGATGTTTGGCCATGATCACTCTTTGACGACTCTGGAGCGGTGGCGTGCGCTCTGGGATCAGCAAAGTCTGCCCCCCGTTTGGCTTACGTAAATCAGGCAACCAATCAGCGGGTAGAATATGTAAACGATTACGATAACGATGAATACTTTCTTCTTACATATTCTAGGGCCAGATTCGAGTGTCAGGTCGCGGGTTCCTAATTAATAAATTATTTAAGCGAGCGAAGCCGATAGCAAAGGCTAGCTAGTATTTTATAAAAAGTAAGTAATTTCCTCTTTAAGTAATTTCAAACTTAGGTATTTCCGACAGGTATTTGCTAACTGACGAAGCTGTTTGCTAATATTGACTAGGCAAGTTGATATTATTATTAGGGTTACTGACATCGGTTAATCCCCAGCTCAGCCTGTCGATAAACGTGTTCTGACTCACGCACACAATAAAAGTACGAAGTAATCTGCACTCTTCTCTCTTAAACTTTCTTTTTGGATCATTGATGCATGCAGTAATGTATATATCGCAAGGCGGTAAAATTGATCTGGTATTGTGGTGGTTTCAAAGATTTTCCCTTAAAAGAGGATACTTATTATAAATAGCCTTTCTAAGCATAGTGCTTCGCAGTCAATTTCTGTGTTTACAGAGCCATGAAAGTGTGTTTGGTGCTCATTGCTTTAGTTATATTTGTAGTTACTGTTTTAGCATTGTAAAATTGATTATAAAGCACCAATGAAGAGGCGGGAGCGTAATTTGAAAGATGATTTAATTTGACACCTATTGATGTTCCTATTTCAAGGAACAATTATAGAGGTGGAGATCAAATCAATTTTATTCCTAGCACAAGGTTATGCTTTGGGTAGGAAATGTGCCGATGAGTATTGGCAATGACCTGTTATGATGTAGCTTCCAGCGACCATCTAGCTACTAGGTACTTGCACTAATGCCATCAGCCTACCTGCCTCTAGCATGGGCAGTGGATAAAATCGTAGTCCCCCAATTTTATCCTCTGAAAAGGGACAAAATAGTCGTCTTAGCATGGCCACAGGGGAAAAGGAGAAGTTTATCCCTATCTGACATTTCACGTAGACATGAACTCCCGGCATTAATTAAAGTCAGAAAGCTATCGTTTTGTATACGACCGACCAACCGTAATTTATTCATTTACGATATTGATTTCAGGTTCCCATAACATAGACAAAAGGCAAATTGTAAAACCTGCGACCATTATGGTCAAACCACCGCCAGGTTGTGTATTTTATGAGTGCATTGCGCGCTGCAAACAACGGGGATATCGCGGCGGTGGATACTGCACTATCAATGGATGTCAATGTATTCGATAACACTGTGACTTTACAATAAAAATGTAATCAGAAAAGAAACGGCTGAAAATATTAAGATGGGTTGTTTTATTTTACACAAAAGAATAAAAAAATATTTTATCTACGCTCATTGCTTAAAGTTCGAATTATGAAATCAAAATGTGTCACATATTGACCTACTTTATTCACAGACTTCTATAATTATTAAAAAGTTATTCATTATAACATAGCTGTACTATGGAAATATCTCTAGATTGTTGAATAATTTCTATTACGATACGCGGCTCTGGGTTCCTGTATTTTTGTGTGTCGTCATCACAGACCAGGGAATAACTTTCTTTTCTCTGTGGTCGTCATAGCCAAAAGAGAGTGTAGAGCCAATCCTCAATTTTGTTTTTGTTTTTTATATAAGGAGTCCACAGACAACATTTAGTTGGTAGTCATAATCGACCATAGACAACAATTAATTCACGGAAACAATAATTTTTCCCTGCCTTATATGACTGATTAAAAAGTGTGTTCATACAGAATATTGAAAAGAATTATGTATAATTTTTTGATTATTTAATTATCCACTAAAAATATAGTTTATCTGACTTGTATAAATATTTTTCTACTCTTTTTTGTTTCATGACTTTTTTAACAGACTATACGCAGTTTGCAACTGAATTTTGGCGCCATACCTAACTTTTAACATTTCAATGTGTTATTTTTGTTACTTAGTCAAAACTTAGCGCGGAAAAATGTCTAGCAGTGAAACGTACTAAAGAAAATTTAACTCCACCTGTCATTTTAGTAATTGCAACAAAAATGACCCACAATCTTTTACCAACAAAGTGAAGGATTTACGACAAACGTTAGCAAGATTTTATGGTTTGGATTTATGATTATTTGAGCGTAGATAAAGTAGTGTATGAAACTCTACATAATTAGATATTAAAACACTCGTGTGATACTATTAAAAAACTTGCCTGCGGCTCGTTTTTTAAACTCACACTCATGTTTTAATACCCCCCATTATGCATCCGTTTCATAAACTACTATTATGCTAACACGGATATTTACGTAATACGATTAACGGATAATTTTAGTGACGCAGCCATAAAAATATTTTAGAATTTTCCTTTATTCACAAGAGTATACGGACTCAAGAAATAATTTGGTATGGTAGTAGGCACGATAATTTGCCCAATATGTGATAGATCCTTTACGACCTTCTTTTTCCCTGTACCAAAGTAATACGCTTGTATCACCAGTTTGGAGCAGTAGCTAGGGTTTGTCGACAAAATGTCTGTGGTTATTTTGTAAGTGATGTGCTTAGTCTTTTTTAATCCGCCAGTGGGGTTGTAGTACGTGTGGTCAGCCCAAACTGCAGCCTCCTTCGCGACGTTACCATCTCTGCAACGATACACCGTCGTCCAGTCGTGGCGGTGTTCGTCGAACCATTTATCCTTCTTAACCTAAAATAATTTACAAAAAAATTAGAAATCCATACATCTCCAGAACAAAAACATTAAGGAATCTTGGATATTTAAGTAGTGTTGTTAAAAACCTCCCACGCCTGGATAGCCTGTATTCGATAAGATTTAGCATACTTTGGCTGACAATAGTATACGTAAATTCTAAGCTCGCCCAGAGTAAGCTCAAATCAGAAGCAAGGAAACCCATGGTTGAACTGGCGTCATCGAAATAGCTTAGCGTTGAAGTTACAATAGTGGGTTCACCATGTCCATAGCGTGTTAAAAATTGAAGGAAAAAGATCTCCAGGTCACCAGCAACGTAAATATAACGATGATTACGTAAAAATAGACCTAAATGGGGTGCACAGGTCTAAGCTAACCATATCGCTTAAAAGATATTATATAGATGCTTTTCGAAAGTTGAACACAAAACTTCGGTTTGAACATGGTGCAGTATGATGATTCATAGCTCATGGAAAAGAAGGTCGCGGAGAGCCCTTGGATTCAAGTGGCTCAAAATTGTGGAGCTTGGATATCCCTACATCTATGGAAGTCTATCGGCTGAAACTCTTGACAGAACAATATGACCTTGCAGTGAAAATATCATACCTGCCGGTTGTTATGCTTTATACCACCCTGCCATCCTTCGCCGCCTCTCATTTCGAGCACCCAGTTGTCCGTGGTCATGATAGCGGCGTGACCCACCAGCCCGCCGATGCCTCGCCCGGTGATAAGTATATCCCCCTTCTGCACGGTCTTTATGAAACGTCGCTTGTTCTCCGCCAGGCTTCGCTTGCTCATTTTCTTTTGATACAATGACTCTTGGGTATCGGGTAATATACCAAAGTTGTTCATAATGAGTCATTCTTCGTAGCTAAGCGGTAGGGTTCCGTTTATAGAGACATACTCGGCGTAAAGATCCCTATAGATATTTTTTTCGTCCGCCTGGAATGCTCTCAGGGGATATTTTTCCATATTGATTATTCCCAGGTCGACGCCACTCATGTAGGCTCGAAAGGTTGTCTCGTTCGATGGGGTAAAAATTTCGCCTGAAATCATGAATGCATTTTATTAAAGCCTGCACGTTTTAAAATATGCTTTACGCAGATTCATTAATTTTAAACAGACAATTGACCTGATTTTCTTTAAAGTTACCTACACATTTCAGTGTAGGTACTTCCTGTTTCCATGCAATTTATCATGTAAAGACCATTGAACTTTAAGATCAGCAGAGGATATATTTTTACGAAATCTTCTTCTATCTTCACTTCTAGTTCGAACTATAGTATATTTGCAGTTACAATAACATCAGCAAAATTCAAATTAGCAAATATCTGCAGAAAATGTATATCTTGCACGTGCTTGGAAAATATCTACCTTCTGATTTCTCGCAAAACGAAATACAAAGTACGTTCTTACGATCATATTAAATTATGTGGAAGGTGAACAATGGAAATTCATTCCATGTACGAGTACAAATTGCTAATTTCCAAAAAAGGGCAATGCCACTTACGAATCTGTTGGTCATCTTCACAGCACACAAACTCCCCCGTAAACAGAACTGTTAATAAAACGAAACATAAAATATTAGCAGCCATGTTGGCAGAAGGGAGCTCGATAGCCTTATCAAAATGAAACCTCGGTTTATAAAGGAAGATAATGCTGCGTCGACTGAATTGCGCTAGTAAAACCAAACTGTTAGGGGATGTTTGTGGAGATAAGAAATTGATTCATTTCACCTGAAAGTCTAAGTGCCTTACTTGACACTTAACTGTATGAGTATGCAATGATTACAAACATGCAGTTCTAGTAAATTACGCGATTAGATAAAGTGGCATATTTCTGTTTAATAACGCAAATAAATCAATATCCCCACCCCACTTCTCTACTACAATGTTATAAATGCGAAAGTAACTGTCTGCCTGTCCATCTGTAACGCTTAAACGCGTAAACCACTGAACCAATTTTGGTCAAATCTGGTAGATCAATAGATAGATTAAAGTTTGAGAAAGGACATGGGCTACTTTTTAGCACAGTTTCCGTGTGATAGTAATAATATACAATTTTTAATCTTAGGTCTTATCATTTTATACACTATTATCTAATATTCGTTAAAAGCATAAAAAGGGTTTTTTACGGCGCGATATCCCCTTCGTAGTAAAGTGACAGTTTTATATGGACAGATGCAGACGGACTCTACCAAATTCTTCTACGTTTCATGATCCTGATGATCATGATTTTCCAAACTTGCGCCACCTTTGAAATAAAAAAAAATTCTTCGGTCTCTTCAACTTTTATTTATATTTTTAGGTATACAATTGTACATATTACGATTAAAATTAATTTACTTATTTTTTGCTAGTAGTCGTTGAAATTAGTGTTTTCTGCACAAGATTTAAAGCTGGGCGATGATGATTTAGTGACTGAATGGACGAATGAAAGTAAAACTATGCAGGATCATCCAATTATTTAAATTTTCTTGTCACAGTGTTTGTAACAGAACTCCTCCAAACCAGCATGACTATTTTTTGTGTATGTTCGTTACATCTGAGAATAGGACGTAAATTATTCTCCATACCTCTAAACGAGAAATAATTTATATAGCAAAACAACTTTTGCCGGATCAGCTAGTATTGTATTAATAACTATGTTGTTGTCAAAATAAAATATGTTGTTAATGTTATCGTAATGTTGGTTACGTCATACTTTTGTCAATTCAGGCTGGTGAGGCCTGTCCAATGCTGTTGACTTCTTGTGTTCATCCCTAGGGCCAAAGAATATACCAGTTACCACACCCCACGAGTACACCATAATAAATGTCCATGACTTCGATGTGAACAAGTCTTTGGTCACAGTCAGAACTCAGCAGAAGCATTTCCCTCTGCGACACTCCCCGCACGGTTTGCCGAGGGTTTGGCAATACCTCGCGCAGTCGAGGCGACACGGATGAAGCGACGTTCGTGCACTAATGACACCTGCAACGAGATAAATAAATAAATAAATGAATAGAGGACAACATCACATACATTGTTCCGATCCCATAGTAAGCAGCTTATGCACTTGTTTTATGGAGAAACAACGAAGGTACCACAACACCCAAACCCGAGAAAATGTAGAAAACTTATTTTTCTACATTGCCCCGACCGGGGATCGAACCCGGAACCTCAGAGATGGCGGCGCCTTGAAAACCGGCACGCTAACCACTCAATCACGGAGGTCGTCAAAACCAAGATCGAGATGGAACTAATGTATAATATGTAAAAATAGGAGTGGCGAGCGCCTGTTGCTCGCCATTCCTTCCTATTTGTACTTGTATTTTATGTCAAGTTTTTGTTTTTGATAAGGTCTAAATTGAATTATTTTTGTTTTTCGAAAATTGATTTCTAATTATCCAACACAAAATTAATAATTTTCCAATTCGGACCAGTACTTCAGCTATATTTTAGCATAGATAAACAATGGATGGAGATAATCTTTATGGGTTATTTAAATGATTTCTCAAGAAAATACACCAAGAACCATTATAATGTAACTTGTAGATTGCTACAAAATAAAGTTATATCATTATGATTCATGATTATCACCACACTGATAAAATATACAAAGTGTTTATTCTTTTAACAAGTGATGCCTTGTTCGGTCTAACGTCATAAACTTCATAACAGTAGAATCTTTTATAGCAGAGATGGTATGGATATTATATTCTTATCTATATGACAAATCGCGTTATGTGTACGAGTGTTTGTATCCTCTGCCGATAGATGTCGCCAGCGGTACAATAGATTGCGCTTAAGACTCCTTTCCGCGAATATATAAGACTGAGTACATTTTTGGGTGTCATAGTAACAAACATACATACAAACATAAAATAAATTTTTGCACGGCAATACATACAGATTAGAATCTGTGGTTTGCTGCATTTTAAATTAATAAAATAACAGAATATTATAAATAAATAATAAAATAATAATATTAATAAAAATTTAGTATTATTAACTGTATTAACTTTTAATTTATAATATAAAAGAATTACACATAGTGTAAATATTAATCTTATTCTTAATATATATAAATCTCGTGTCACAATGTTTGTCCTCAATGGACTCCTAAACCACTTAACCGATTATAATAAAATTCGCACACCATGTGCAGTTCGATCCAACTTGAGAGATAGGATAGTTTAAATCTCAATTCAACTATTTTTTAAATCCCCAAGGGCAAAACAACGTTTGCCAGGTCAGCTAGTATATTATAATATTATAATTGAATAGTCAGGATATAGCAGCAGGACATAAAGGCTAAAGAGTAGTAGATAAATAATAAGAATGTAACAAATCGCGTCATTTGTATGTTAATAATGTGTTTGGCTGTTTGCATCCTCTGCCGATAGAAGTCGCTCGCGGAAGAAAAGTTGTCGTTTTTGACTACTCTCCGCAAATATACAAGAATGCATATAATATATTGTATTGCAGAGTAACAATCCTGCTTAGAAAAAAAATAATTATTCAACAGCAATACATACAGATTATGTTGTTTGCTGCATAATGAATAATTAATTATATTAAAAATTATGAAATAAAAAAATATAAGTGAACCTAAATGAACATTGTACAGATTGTACATATAGTAAAATAATAAATTAATAATGAATATAAATATACAATACTAGTTTATAAACGGATGCATAATGGGGGGTGTTATACTTATGTAAATAATTATGATTAATATGGATTTAAGTATATTTTAAGGGAAAAATAAAATAAACTCTGTATGTATTAGGTATACTTTTTTGGTATTTTAACATCAAAAAACAAAGTTAAGTTTGCGGTTCGATAAGAAAAGGGATTTTTGTGGTTTTACTTTTTCTATAATAGTACGGAACCCTCAGTGCGCGAGCCCGACTCGCACATGACCAATTATTTGAATTTTGTACCATTGTCCATTTCTATACCACGCCTAGTATCGATATTTGTCGCTTGGCTCAAGTGGCAGGGAAGAACCTTATTTTTTTATAGGAAGTCTTACTTTTTGATAACACTACTACCATTGATATAATATAATAGGTACTGAGGTTTTCGGGTCAACGCTAAAAAGTGTCCGAACCTAAAGAAATCCAAAACGCGAAAATAATTCCAATCACAATGTTTTAGTTTGTTTATAAAAATACACATGTACCCTCGTTTATATATAGGTTTTATCGGGACACTGTTTTCGTGAATTTTGTATTACACCCGGGGCCCATAGATTTATATGCCAATGACTACTAATGTTAAAATATTGTTTAAAATACTTGGGCGTAGGTAACCCATTAACACAATAAATTCCTGGTGCAAATGGTTTACCTTTTAATCCGAAGGCCATAATGGCAAACAAGATAAGCACGTTGAAAAAATAAAAATTCATGCTGTTTACGTTTTACGATACTCAGGTTAAACGTTATCACACCCGCCTTACTCGGCCGACTGATATAATGTGTTGTTTAAACAGAATTCCGTTTATTTAACATCTATATACCTACACGTTTATTGTAGGGAGCAAAATCGACCGGCAAGCCTGCCATAAGGTCTATGAATGCCATGAATGCAAAAACGTTGAACTCGCGACACCGTTACCGTAACCGACACCTCATACTGTCATCGTAACCGCCATCTCACGTAATTGTTCAAGTTTTTACTTCTGTCGGCAATCCCGTTGATATACAAATAAGGGTTCCCGAGGGACTTTTTTAAAATACACGTTGTTGCGGGCATGAGCTAGTTAACTATTAACTACTATCTTCAAGAGTAGGCGTAGTATGTTATTAGTATATTATATTGTAAGTGTTATCTCAACAACATAATGGAGTATGGACAGTGTATGACTAACCAATAACTAACCATGATCCACAACCGCGCCCGGTTAATCCCCGGCAATGCTACCGTCCCATTTAAAGCAGACGGGAAGGAATTTCTGTTTAGTTTTATTGAATACACTGTAGGGTACAAACTGTCGCAACTGCTCCCGAATAAACTGTGGAACTATAAAGCTAACATAATGGCACAGTTTAAGTGCGAGGTGGTTGTTTTTATTGCGGTTATTTGTGCGGCACGCGCTGCGGTTACGGTTAATATCTATGGAGACGGTAAGTATCGTTTTAGAAATAAAGCGGTAAAGAAAAAAGGGGGGTTAAAATTAATGATATTTACTATTTAGTTAGATGAGCCCTAAACGTCTTGTATGCAAAACGTTGTCACTCTCTCTGTAACAAGTGAAACTACGGCATGCTGAGAGCACTCACTCAACATGTTTGAGGACATTTTTGATGTGCGCAATGTAGGCTTAGGGCCCATCTAAAACCCTATACGAAACGTAATAGCGAAGATTATTATTTAGTTAGATAAGCCCTAAACCTCCAAAAACCTCCGCGTTTTTGTCTTGTATGCGAAACGTTGTCACTCTCTCTGTCACAAGTGAAACTACAGCATGCTGAGAGCACTCACTCAACATGTTTGTGGACGTTTTTGATGTGCGCAATGTAGGCTTAGGGCTCATCTAAAACCCTATACGAAATGTAATAACTTGTAGCCTTCAGCAGGGCGATCACATAAAAAAAAAGTATGAATGTCAACACATGGGTTTTGATCAATCACAGCACTTAGAAATCACGTTTATATGCAATTGTGCTGTGTTTAGGAAGAGAAATCCTCGATTCGATATTTAAACCAGGCGGCGCCGAAACACCCACGTTATATTAAATGTAAGACCTCTTTGTAGAGTCAATATACTTAATAGAATAACTGTAAAAGACAAGCAGACCCTATTTGAAATGCTGGATTTATTTTATCATGGTCAACTTAAGACACTATGAACATTTATGCGATTTACACCTTCATTTGGTGACTACTTGTAACCTAGGACCGTACCACTATCTCTTTATAGCAGTATTATTACAATATTGTTATAAAATTTTCATACTGGCACTGTATGAAAATGTCATTGCTATAAGAAATGGTGGTACGGCCCCTGATGACTTTATTCTGTCCGTTTTATTTCAGACGTGGATATGGTCAAGGAGAAAAAATTCCACGAAGTAAAAACCTGTGATCCAACGACCTGTGACCGCATATGTCAAAAGCTTGGCTTCAAATTCGGTGTCTGCAGGGGCGACGATTGTCAATGCAGCAGTTTTGCCAAAGATGACGGTAACTTCTTGTCTAAATTATTTGGTAACTATGATGAGGGAATTAAGGATTCGCTCAAATATCAGTGTGATGATTCTAGTTAAAAAAATTGTACTACATCGTCCAAACATCGCTGATAGCTGCAACACAACATAACTTCGCCGATACTTTAATAGTTTTGCAGAAATCGTACAGTTTCGAATGGCCATGAAGTGACTAGATTATCGTATTTGTCGTCATCCGAACTGTTCATGGCCTAATTGGGTATTATACTACTATTGAATTTGATAAAAAAATTTACTTTATTATAAACTAGGATAAAAATAATAGCATACACTGAAAGAAATATTAAAATCCAACGAAGATTTACAAAGTTTCAGGCATTTTAATTTTGGAGTGGGAGGATCTCCTATCCCTTTCTCGCAAAATGAAAATTTGTATGAAGCTACTATGGAATTCGTGACTTGTGACGTCATAATTTAATATCGCTATCTCTGTCTAATCAGAAATATTTTAATGCTGATAACTTTTTTGTTATTTGATCGAATGGATTAGTTTATTCAGTGTACGTCATTATTTTTATCCTAGTTTATAATAAAGCAATAAAAAAATTGGGGTCAAATACCCAATTATTATTGTCTTACTGTCCATATTCATCCCATCCCATTCAGACAGACAAGGGATAAGGAATTATTTTATTTCCACGGGCAGCGACTGTGTAGCATACCTAATATAATTTTTAACAACTGTTATTAATTTTAGATGAGCTCAAATCTATTGATATACCCAGTCTGGATGGAGACACTGCGGGCACGAGTTTGAGTGATTGCAACCCCAGCGCATGTGACCAGCTGTGCCGCCGCTTGAAGTTCCCTGGAGGGGTCTGCGTCAATGGGCGATGCAAGTGTGACAACTTTCGTCAAAGCACTGGTACTGCACCTCTACAATCTACATACATAGTCTACATGCATAGTCACGTTACATATTTCTTTCTCTCTTATCGCTTGGAAAACTAAAAATTGTATGAGAATGACATTTTCGGCTGCTTCTGGAGGTAGACTCTCTATCTCTCAAACGTTTCGTTTGGACAAACACAAAGAACAACATTTGAACAAAGTTTCGTTAATTCTATAAGACCAACTTACATCATTGGCGTAAAGTTGTCAAAATTGTCCAATGAGAGACGTTGACCCTAGGGTTAAACATGTAGCATGTAGTACATATCACCCGCCGTTTCGCGCAAGTAGAGCTTCCACCCACATTTTAAGGGACACTTGAGCCCTTAGGTGACAGTTGTTGTAAGTGAGAACTGTCACCTGGCTTAGGCATTTCTTAAAGCGTTGGTGAAATCGACCATTAGTGTGTTTTGTTTTCGGACAAGCAGATGAAGTTTTAGCATCCGATAGACAATTTTTGTGAACGATTGTAATGAACGATGTTTTTGTGTGGGTTCAACGATTTTCTCGGAATTAAACTTCGCAACGAAAACTAATCGTGTATGTCTGAATAAAAGTACACATCCTGGTGAGGTTGAAGTCCAGATGTTACATGTAGATAATTTCAAAAAACACACAGATACGCAAATCTACTTGCGTACTATCGCCTCTAAGCATGTTTCATACCAACACCATGATTAGTTATACCTAGCTTGTAGTTTATGAACAGATTCCTGTATTACAATTATTGTTACAGACAATCAAATTGCAGCTGCAAATGTGGACACGTGCAATGCAAATGTGTGTAGCCAGATATGTCATCGTTTAGGATTCCGCTACGGAATCTGCATTGGAGATATGTGCAGATGCAGCAATATGCAAATTAATGGTATTTTTCTTACGCATAATACAATTTAGCCTTTGAGGCCCGGTTTCCATCAATGCGGAGCGGAGCAAGCTGTGTTTGAGTAACCAATCAGATTTCGTCATTTCGACATCTCCCCTCCCCTCAGTTTCGGAGATGTCAAAATGACGAAATATGATTGATTACTCAAACACAGCTCTGCTCCGCACCGCTTTGGTAGAAACTGGGCCTTATACTCAAAGATAAGGTAAAGCGCAACGCCGTTCAACGTTGTTCACTAAGCTTCACGTTGCGTGTCGTGTTGAGTTCCGCGCTTCGTCCGTAACTGTGAGAGATCAATTATTGTGGAAATGGCCTAATAGAGAAACTCGAATAGCCGCATCCACACGGGACGATCCAAAGCGCTCCGATCGCGCGCGGCATGGAGCGCGCTCCACGGAGCGTGCAGTGTAGACGTGCCGCGCGCGATCCATGTGCGCGGCGGAGAGCGCGCGCTCCTCGCCGAGTGCGATCCATTTGCTGTCGGTTTTTTGGTCATGCACAAAGGGGCCTCAGTTGCTCGGCGCGCGCGGTCTGGACGGTTGTGAGAATCGCGCGATCCGCCGTTATGGATAATTCGCAATGTATCCGTTTAATTTCCCTATACATATAGGAAGAATAAATGTTTATGGGATCCTAATGATACCAATAGCTTCAGCTCCATCATCAATTAACTCTTTGTAAAATCGAGTCCCATATTCCAACCGGTTTTTAAAAATTGTTTTAATACTGTTACAATACTGTCTTTTTCGTTTTCGTAATTTTTGCCATAAATATACAAGTTAAATGTAGCTTGCTGCTGCCACGGCTATTCGTCGCCGTCGTTGACTCCATAGCCAGACAAAATTTAACTGATTCAGTATGGATCGGCAGGAGCGCGTTGGAGCAGCCAGTCAGGATCGCAAAAGATTGCTGTTGGATCGGCCTAGAACGATCCACGCTCCACGCATCACGATCATGGATCGCGGATCGCGGGATCGCCGATCCATTTTGGATTGTCCGGTGTGGATGCGGCTAATCAACAAACTCACTGTCAAATCTGACTGTAATATAAAGAGGAAATAGAGAATCCATGTGGTAGCATTCTTAGCACATCCTGAATTATTATCATTTTTCAAGTTTCCCGATTTACGACGAAGAAGTATTAACTACGATAATTTCGTTGAGGCATTGCTAGTCAAGCTATTCATTTAAATTAAAACTTTAACTTTACTTTCGTTTTATAGCTCTTGCTTTAGTCGATGAAGATAAAAAGAACGACAATTCTCTCCAAAATGACGTTGAAACAGTCCCCACAAATGCGGCATTGGCCTGTGACCAACTTTCGTGTACGATGGGTTGTACCGAGCTGGGCTTCCCCGGCGGGATGTGCTTCTTGGGCAAGTGCCGTTGCAACAGGAGAGGTCTGTATTCCCCGCTATTATTATAGATTCTAAGCTCCATTCCTGAGTGCTGAATGCTGCCAAGAGGCGTCGCTAGAGAATAATCGCTAAAGTAGCAATAGCAGATCATTTACCATCATAACGATTATAACCACGACCATTCTCTGAAGAGAACTCTCTGAAAAGACATTTTTTTTAATTCAGCACATAATGAAGAAGAAATAACACCGTTGATGGTCTGCAACCCGGTCGCTTGCAACATGATGTGTCTGAGATTAATGTACGCTGGCGGCTGGTGCCGATTTGACACTTGCGAGTGTTTCTAAGGATTTAGAAACTTACAAAGATAACTTTTTTAATTATATAAGGTAAAGGTTTCATTAGTACGGCCGCTCGAGCTTGGAAACGAATGTATTTAAAAACAGCATGTCTACGTAATTTAAATATTTATTACGACTTCTGATGACTTCTTTGCTAGAATTCTAGTGCTGTGGATTCTATAGTGGATCTTTCCACTAGAATTCGATTTCTGCTACTTCTGCTACGGGCTACTTTGGAAATTTTTAATTTCTAATTGCTCCGGTCTGGACAGCTGTGAACGGTGGACAGCTTCAGCCGCGGCTAGTTGCCACCCTACCACCAAAGACGCATCATTTTTAGCAATGCAAAGATTAAGCGTTCCGGTGTGATCCTGTGTAGAAGCTGTAAGAAGGTCACTAACCCCTTCCAATTTAGTATAACATCTTCCGCTGCATTGTTAATAATAATTTTTAACTTATATAACTAACACTTTAATAACTTTAAGTATACTTCTTGATTGTATTTTTTCTCGCTTTTTTACTAAAGCAAGTGTAGCGACATACCTGTCGAAAGTTCGTTTCAATACACTCGCAATGTTTTCTAAGCTACATCACATCACACGTCTACTGAATTTCTGTCGTGTTCGGCGCAGCGCTGTAATTTCAACTAGAGCGCACTTAATGTATTTGCATAGCAAGGAAAGGAACAGACACATCATTTAAAGCACAGACCAGGGAATTACTTTATCTGTGATTTAAAGTAACGTTGCCAACCCATCCGATTGCTTTGCGCGTTTGGTGTGTTACGCCAACCGAATACTACGACCGATGCTAATTCAGTTGCTGAAGTATCGGTGCGGTACTTTCTCCCTGGTGTGTCTTTGCACTTAGTTGAATGAGATGCATGCCGACTAAACCGGGGGAAAATTAACTTAGCATTATCTTTTAGTAGTATTTCATCATTTGCTTTAATCCAATATCTAACAGAAAAAGTTATATTTAATTTTTTTTTCAGATAGCGAAGAGAAAAGGTCGCGAAGCTTTCAAGATTGTAACGATGTTAATTGCTATTTTCAATGTGTGAGGATGGGTTACATGAGTGGAAGATGCCTGGGTGGTCGCTGCCTATGTGCTTGATTCCTTGAACAAGTGTAGAATCTTCAAATATAACCACTTTATATTCAATTCCAGTGATTTTTTATGAAAATAAAATTGTGCCTAAAATATGCTTTTTAATTTAGCATTATTAATTATTATGGTATCAGAAAATTAGAAATTTGTCTCACCACCGAAGAGGAAGCGGCAAGCCTTTGACGAATAATATTTTTCCGCTCAAAAAACGTAGAAATTACGCGCTTGTAAAATTTTTATAATATGAAGTTCGCCAGAACGAACAATTTTTGTTGTTTTTTGCAACATTTTTCATCGCTGATCGCAACATCGGATGCTTCGCTCCTATTCATCATAGTATATACTATAGCCATTCATATTCATCATAGTATAATTCCTTTGTAAATGGACTATTCAACATAAAAATAACTTTTCAGTTCAGGACTCTTGAGATAAGCGCGTTCAAACGAACAAACTTTCATAGATGACTGCCGACAAAAGCTATCAGAAAAAAATGCGATTTTTATTACATGTCTAAACTGTTACCAATCCCAAAGATCGGTGGATAAATCGTGCTTTGCACTCATAAAACTTAACTATACCTTCTCGTTATTCGTCAACTAGAAATTGCTACATCTTAGCTTAGGTAACTGTCGATCTCGCTAATCGTCAGTGGTGGAACAAACGCCTTAAACTTTTACCAATAAGTTTTGTTGCTTGGGGACTAGTAAGTAATAATAAAATGAACTCCTACCAATGAAAACCTATTAGTATCTAATAATAAATTCTACAAAATAAATATTTTTGAGGTCATGCCTACTCCGAGACCTTTATTTTTTTAGATACCTACCAATTTGTATACCTCATACTTAGCACTTTTTCTATAATCTTTTTTCTTAAATAATTTGACAACCGAATGGATGGTGTAGCGGGAGCGAACCTGCCGTCTGCGTCAGAGGTCGTTGGTTCGATTCCCACTACTGGACTAAATGTTTATGTGATGAACATGAATGTTTTCCAGTATCTGGGTGTTTTTTAATATATTATATTAATGTATAATAATATTAATATGTATATATAATAATCAGTTATCTAGTATCAAGTAACACAAGCTATCACTTACTTTGGGGCTAGATTGCGATGTGTGTAATGTCCTGATATTTATTTATTTATTTAAATAATTACGTATGGAATATGGATACTCAGGCGGAAACAAGTTTCATCAACTAACCTCTATCAATCATTGAGTTACTAAGCTAAGTATCAATCCATTAATTTAAGAGACATGCAAATGTATACCGAAAACTCCGAGAGCAAACACTTTATATACTTGGTCTTGAGAACAGTTTGTACGGAAGACACGTGCGTACATCGCAGCGAACGTGCCTAACAGTAAGATGGGCAAGTTTTAATGAGGCCCCCAATCCAGACCTACTCGTACTCGTACTACAACTAAGTTAATTAACGTGCTCCGAAAAAACTTCCGTGCGTTCAAAATCAGCAGAGATGAACAAGAGATTTCACTTTTTTCTGATTATCTTCTCTTAGAAGTTACTCATTACTTGACTAATCTCTGTGAACTAATTTGGAAGCGGTAAGTCTCAGTACCACAGATAACTACTCACAGTTAGATCAGTAAACACAGCTCAGTACTCACCCTTAACGGTTACGACATCGCATCGCGCCGGAACGCTAAATCGTTTGGCGGTGCGTCTTTGCTGGTAGAATAACTAGCCACGGCCGAAGCCGTGACCACCAGATTGATGCACCATCAATTTGAATGAACTTCATCTTCTTAGTATGAATGAACGTGTTGTGCTCACTAAGCTATCCATCTGTCTCTCATCAGGAAGTTTGCAATCCCGGGTTTGGGGTCCGAAAACTAAATATCAAGTGATAAATATATATATAGCGTAACGAAATACAAACTATCGCTAATTTGATGTTTAGTCAAACGTCAATCGCATATATTTTTTTCAATTTCGTTCCATTCTGTTCCATTTTACTTGTTTTATGACTTGCAGGCAGCCGCATAATTGAATACGTACACCATAATGTTCTAAAAGGTGTACGAAGCCTACCAAATCGGACTTGGCTAGCATGGTTGGCTTTTTCCCTGTGATCTTTGCCCAAAAGTGGAATCTAAAAATCACAGATTTTACTAAAAAAGGGTTGAGTCTAGAAAACGAGTACAATACGTACTCGTCTTTTAGATATTATCATGATTCACTTATCACGTATTAAGTAAGTTTTCCAGCCTAGATATTAGTAGTGTATCATTCACTCCTTCAAGGAGTATCCTTGAATTCGATCGTTCAGATAAGAGCACACATTAAAGCGGCTAGTTTAAGTTCTAAACCTCTCAGGAGATGAAACCTATAACGTAAATTTTAGGTCCATTATTATTAATTTCAACGAGAATTCGTAGCCTAGGAAATTACGCGGAAGCTATGTGGAATATTCCATATCATTTGAACGATCGCGAATGGGACGGGAAATATCGGCGTCCCGACGCAAAGGCATTCCCTCACTAGTTCATAACATAGCGCCCTTAATTACACCTATGATCCACCTCTCCTTGCCCTGCCCACCTTCATTCCCGAACGTGACATCATTACACCACATATCAACTTGAAAATATAAAGTGACGTTCAAATTTTGGAGTTCCGTTTCTCAAGACAAAACGTGTTTTTCGATCAATGTGTTTGTCGTTAGACGGACAGATAGAAAACAAAGTGATTCCGTTTTTCTCATCGTGAACGGATCAGTACGGAACTGTTTAAACTACTATTACTTGTGATAATATTATAACGATTACGCATTGTGAAGTCAACATCTGAGGACGATGTCCTGTGTCGCGACGATTGTGTGTGGTGTTTCATGTGGGCAGTGTTTCTGCATATTAGACCACACAGATTCTTTTCAAGTAGCGGATTACAGCAAAACAAATTAATCTGTCCGGCTTATTATGGATTTCCGCAAAGTAACGCTTGCTTCCATTCAATATTCGATATTATAAGAGCTATAAATGGATTTTCCGGGACAAAAATACCTACGTGTTACTTACCTACCCAGCATATAATTCTACATTCCCAGCCAAATCGGTTCAATAGTAATTGTATAAATTCCATAAATACGTAATAATTCACAAAGTTTCACAAATTATAATATCAAATAAGGCAGTAGTACTTGTGTCCTTATTATCTCAAGTACCTATACTTCTACATAATGTTATCAAACTACAAGCATTATACCAAGAATTTATACGGTGGGTCCTCCTGAGATTTTATAACTTTACTTAGTAGTAAATATTCCTCGAAAATTTCTACGGTCTCCTTCAGAATATCCTGCTTATCAAAATCCAATCAATTACTCCCATCAAGTTAGCTCATTCAATTAATAAAAGAATCGCTACAGAGTTGGACAGTTTGGCAGTTGTCGGAGGCTGTAACGATGGCTCCTTAGCTCACTGGCGAATTGATCTCACGGAATTGTCCAACTTGTTCGATTTCAAAGCCCTTTTATCTTATGATAAGATCAACTTTTACTTCTTAACATCTTTTGGGAACCTCATTATTGAATAATCCCCATCTGAGATTGAAGTGCGCCCTTCACCGCAAAGCGCGACATTGGATGTTATTTTATGTTTATATTTACGAGTAGTTCCGTCATCTTATACTTGAAATCTTAATCGGTTTACTTACCTGGCAAGGCATTCAAGTTGAATGCCTTGCCAGATAAGCAAATTAATTAAGTTTTTAGGTATAAAACTATGAATAAAAAAGTAAAACTATTTGAAGATAATCAATCAATTGTATTTATAAGAGTACTCGATTGGTTTTTATCATTTATTGCAAAAGGTAGCTCTACCCTTACTCAAAAATTATATTTCAGGTCATCTCGCCAGGTTTTCAGCTTTCAGCGTGTTCTTAATAATATTTTCATTGTTAGTAATTATATCAAGTATGAATATTTCTTATTTATAATATTAAATAGTTATTTATTATTTTTGGCCACGGTGGTCTTATAATTATCTAGTAGAGATTCCTAGGAAAAATAAGTTAAGGTTGGGGTTGGTAAACATATACAATACAGCAAACAAAATAAGACCTTTTCATAAACAAATAACTAATTGGAGCTTCTGAAAACTGTTTCCCAGTGCGGATTACAGACTGCACTGACACATTATGTAAAGTCGAACGTAAGTTCACTCTCGTTTGTGCAAGAAATTTTCCTGTTCAATGAATAAGATAACATGCCAACGCCAGGGGATAAAAAGATTATTTCACTAACTTGCTTGAATGTGACTTTTAAACTATATTTTTAGTATTTGGTGAGTAGGAGAAATTTGCATCTTCAACATTTTATACCTCAACTAACTTTTGCCTGCGGCTCCGCCCGCGTTCAATTAAATTTTTCACAAATCCCGAAAAAAGCTTGAATTTCCTTAATGACCTACACTTCTTTTACACCTTCTTTCAAGAAATTTTGTCTAGTAGTAAAGTAATCTCCCTACAGCTGTAGATTGCTGTAGAAAATGTGGATTTTTTTCATATGTGTGAAGGAGTATTTCCCTGCGAGAGTTTGGCTTTTCACAAATCTTGCGGTGAACATGGATTTTCCGAGACACTCAAGTACATAGTTCAGTACCGGACTTTAATGAAAATAGAATATTTGAAAATTACGCAAATAGAGTGGGCTAAGTTACCAATATCATAGATCTTTCACTTTTTCACATTAAGTGTAAGTATAGATATTTCAATCTACAAAGACGCGCCCTACTTCGTCAAAATTGTTTATGTTTCATTCGATTCGTACGGAGTTTGACAGAATGGGGCACGTCATCGTGGACTGAAATATCTATACTGAGTAGATTCTTCGCCAGAAACATACATTTGAATGAAACGTTTGTGGCTGAAACTTCAAGGTCAATGCGCAGAACGTTTGTTAATTATAATAACTCAGCTAAGTCTTGTTTCAGAGCCTCTTAGATTAGTTCTTCAGACTTAGTTAATTAAGCTAGTTGTTGGTACATTTGGAGTCGGGGCCCTAATTAAAACTTAGTTCAAGTAATATGAGTTATGGTAAGTATTTAGGGGTCTGAAACGTAGGTACTTACTTAACAAAATTTTTGTTTCCATTCTTACATTTAGCTAGCTACAGTATTTTTGAGTTTCGATACACCTCAGCATTGCCTTTAAATAATATAATTAAAGGACGCATGACATATTTGTATTTTTTGGGTTGTAGTGATGTCATTGCTGAATTTTTGGTGAGATCTATTACATTTGTAAGGAAAAATTAGTATAAAATTGAAGAACGCTAAGTAACTAAATCAATATACTTTTAATTATTTAAATTCTACTAACTTTGAAAACAGTCTTACGTAATTCCCTTAATGAACGAAGTCAAATGAGGCGTTAATTTCGTTAGAATTTCCTGAGGGACTTTCAGAAAATTAATTAACAGGAATTAGTTACAAAGTCTGTGTTTGTTTCACATATACTTATACCTAATACAATATACAAATATATTAGGAAATTGCCTTTTTCTTTTACGATTATCTCAAGTCTTATTTTTTCTCCTTTAATATTAAATGATATAATTTCATTGATTCTGAAATCATGGCAATTGCTGTTTTCTTATATAAGTTATAATTAATTTTAAATGGTTTTCTGAAATATTCCATGATAAAGATTCCTTAAAAATCTTGCACTCATTTTCAATTTTTTTAATAGCTGATATTATATTTATTGAATATTAATGTAATACTTACAAGTAAGTGATCAATAATTTATTAATTAAACAACCTGAAAATCAACAATGTTTCAATTATTTCCGGTTAACTAATAGCTACAATACCAATTTCCACAGCTCCCGGTCAAATAAACGTTCCGAAATTCGGATTAAACTTCAGATCGTTTAATCGCCGAAATTAAATCGTACCTCAGTTTATTTATCTTAGTAAACCCGACGCGCTAACAGCCTCTACCCTTTCCAAGTTCCGAGCAAATCACTTCAAGTGTACCCACTTCATCAATCGTGGGCAATGCGCCGGTCGCGTAGTTGCAAAATCTACCAACTGAGGCCGTTGTCCCGTTGGTCGATGAGTTCAGCAACAGTCGGTTTTGTGCGCAAAATCCAACACCTGCAGAGTTTAAACGCGATAAAGTTTATCCAAAAGTTCAGAATGTTTTTGGATTACAATTTCGCCACGTATTATAGCTTTCCATTTTCTATTCTACTGAGCTTAGCACAGTGAGCACCTACTATAGTAGGTAACGTTCTCACCTTCGAATTCATAGAGGACCTCAAGAGGACGTCAATCCGATCGATCGTCCTCTATGAGTTCTGAAAAATAATTTGAGGGTTGAGATAATGATGGTAACTGATAAGCGTGGAAATAATAAAGAAAAGTCTTGAAATTGAATTAATGATTTTGCTTAGATGTTTTTTTGCATTGCAATGATGCAATTTTATACACGTCATTTTGACAGTCACTGTTATTATATAGAGAATGCATATTATTTATCGCTTCAATTTTATTGAATGTTATTGGCAAGTTTACATTCCAGTGCAAATCAGTGTTAATATTAGTGTTCATCACGAGTCATTCAATACAATACTATTCTCAATTTAAGGGTTTTGCTTATATGCATCCCGGACATCGGTACATTTAATTGGTGAAGGAAAACAAATAATGAGGGATCCAATGTTTGTACGAGTCCGAGACATGCCTGTTACCTAGTTTATAACGAACCATCGACCTTAATCTATATATTTATCACAGTTCAGTTATGAACTTATGAAACAGTCAACAGACATGGGCTGAATGTTTCACTTTGGATAAAGGGTTTGTTTCTTTTAATCCTAACATCCTTTTAACTTTATATAAATGGAGCGAGTTTGGATGTTTGTTACACAACTACTAAATCGATTGAGCTAAGTATAATATACATAGCTTATTTTAGCTGGACTAATGCATAGGCAACTTTTTATTCCAAAACAGGCCATGGTCAGAGCGAAATTTTGAAAAATTCGGTGGTAGTAATTTATATCTGCAGAATAAATGTCGTTATCACAAACTTCCTTGAGAGTGTCGAGAAAGGTTAACGTAACTATTTGTCTCTAAAAGTAAATATTATATTGTAATAACAAAATAATTAAAAAAATTAAACAGAAGTCGATAGTTAAATATATGTAGTCTTTTGTACGGGTTATCAATAAATAATTGCAGGTTAGATCATGACCGAGACGGAGGGCGTAGCTTGATCTTCTTCGCGTCACGGGACGGACACTGATTTCCTAAATAAGAATGCAGTCTTTATAGGATGAGAAGAGAACATGTGCTACGAAGATTTCTGGTTATTTCCAGCAATACGGAGAGGAGATGCAGAGTGTTGAGGAGATGTGTGTAGAGAAAATGTGAGCTGCGAGAGCTCTGAGGGGTTAGTACAGCTTTTTGTACGAATTTCGAGCCAACTCGCATCGCAGAATCGAATCGAATTCTTCCAAACATTTACAGCCAGCGCCGTCTATTGAAAACCGCATATCAGCTCGTCTCTGCTTTGGAAGAAACCGGGCCGTAGGCTCATGACTCATCCTCGAACTCTTTCATTTACTGTCAAGTAAAAACAGATTGGGCTGGGAGAGTGGTCAGTACTTTATGTCGATGACAACAGTAAATCACTTTCAGCTGATGCGGCCCTAATTTCGGGTATTTCGGCAGATTAATCGCCTGTCCATTGTCTATTCGTTGAGCTAACCGTGAATAAATCCAAACTATAAATCACGGCGACAAAATAAAACGTGTTCAGTGAAATATTAAAAGTTAATAAATACTATATTGTTGCTATATATATATAACTATACATAAATACCTTGTTTTATCATTTACCGCGAATAAGAAAAGATGTTCCATAACAAAAAGGCATTTCAAATATTAATAAAATGTTAATTTCTCGGAAACATAAATATAAATTTGAAATAAGTTATGCTTATCAAGATCATTTCAGAATTACAAGCTAAGTTTAAAATTTTATAAACTTAAATAATAATAACAATTAAGGGATGAATTTTTTAAAATCCTTTCATATACTTACTTCTCAACTGACTTTATTTATTTTTAATAAAAAACAATTATAAAAAGAACATCTTTTCCAAAATTTTAAGCCTCTAAATTTGACCAAAAATAGCCGACCTACGGGCTACGACAGAAGCTGGCACAAAAAAAAATTATTGACTAATTTTTTTCCAGTTTAATGAACGAATGACCGGAATCCATGGCAATACTGATAAGATATAGAGATCATCACATGCAGTTACACCCAGTGAGGGTGCAGTAGCCGCCCAGGTGTCTGCCAGCTCTTCGGCAGCTGGAGTTGCATTCCCAGGAGGTGCAGCGAGGAATGTTAGGCCTTGGAGTCCACAGCTGCCTCTTTTGCATCACGTGGACTGGACCTGGGAAAAGAGATTTTTATTAAAATTCTAAGCAATAGTTTGGTTAACTTTAGAAGTTAAATTCAAGCAAGAGCATTGTATTAAACTTCTTAAGTTAACAAAACTGCAGATTACAGCAACTTAAGAGTCTCTTTCCAAGAGGAAGGCATTTTAGCCCAGTTAACCCCGTTACTATGTAAAAAGTCATACATCGTCGTGGCGAAAGACGGAGAAACAGTCTTGGGTGAGGTATCTTTAAATCAGAGAAGACCTTAAAATCATTTAAAATATAAAATCCCTGATTTCAAATTCCTGTTTAAAAACACTGCCGCAACTGCGCTAGCTAGGAAACTAAGAAGTTTCAGGAGTATCCGAAATTTACTTAAAATTAATACGAGAAAGCAATAAAGTTGAAAGAAATATTATAAGAATATCCTCAAGGGGAACCCACATTGGCCAAATCACTTTCATGCTGACAGAAGACCCATCATCAGAGAGATGGTGGGGCATGAAAAGGTTGAGAGAAAAAAGAATACTTACTGTTAATGTTTTCTCCTGCATCTTCACATCGCGCAGTGGCCACAAAGACCACTACCAAGAAGATAGCGAGAACTACACACGATTTCATCATTGAATAATACGATTTAACCGTGAAATTGCAGAACTAAGCATGTTATTTATACATTCTCCGGTCTAGTACGAAGTCTCAACTATCGTATTTTAACACTTCTTTAATATAATAACATATCGACTCTACCGTACTGTTATAAGTTCATTGCTGCATATAGTAAAGCGAATTTCAAATAATATCTAAGCAACACCGCAATGGATAGTGTTCCAATTAAATAGTAAAAACAAAGGAGTACAATAAAAATAGCGTTGCACCCAAAGGGAATCACAGGACTCAGGAGTCAATTTCCCTGGAACAGATATTGCAAGTGATAAATTCATACCACGTCTTTTATAAATTAAGTTTATATTATTACGTATATAGAGGTGCAAGTCGTTTGTCTTCGCTTTTCATGTGATATTATTATTGTATTTGAATTACCTCAATGATAAGATTGTATCAATAGAGTGTTTATGTTTGCTCACACTCCAGTTTTAAGAAAACTCGAGTGGGTAACGTCTTCTTGAACTGGAAATGTATTTCATTACGAGTACTAAGAATAATTAAAGACTTTTCCTGTTTATCTTTGTCTTTACTTTCATCGTATTGTAACTAGAACATGTAAACATCTTTGAGATCTTTCTTTTTTTTTCAAGAGGTCATTTGTGAACTCTTGAAAATGTCTTGTGTGTGTTGGTTTTTTGAATTAGGGTTGGAGTAGAAATTAAAATTTAAAAATTGACAATAGTAGTTTGGCAGGCTTTACACACTTTTGAAAATATTAGAAACTTTCAGAGATGCAGGCTCTTGATTCTGCAAAAATACTTATAGCAGCGACGAACTAACATCTATGCGCTGATTGATTAATGCTTGCGTCAGTTATGGTGCCAAAGTGACAATTGGCTGTTGATGGCTGCACCTGTTAATTGCTCCGAGGCTGCACCGATGAAGCGTGCAATATTATTCGAGACAAATTTTTCTATTTCTAAGTCAGTGTCCGACCAACGCCAAATAGTCAAATATTTAATCTGTGACAATTCCAAGACTCAGCCAAATAGCTCGGATCCTCTGGGAGGACGAACTTATCGCTGCTTTGCAATGTAACGGGATTTTAATTATAATTCCTCTTGAACAACTGGCGTTTTACACTCGTGTAGCGATGCAATAAATAAATCCTTCCCGAATTCGATACGCCAGTACATTGGTCGCTGCGCACTGAACACGCGAGAGCTGGCACTAACCGTTTCACGCAGTGTATGCAATCGCGTGATTTATAGTTGTGCTGGGTAATATAAAATGGATGTGCCAAATTGTACGAAACTTGTAGCTATTAATGGTCACACGTGGTCCGATTTTGCAGCGCACTTTTGGCTTGCAATATCAACAAGTGATAAACTCTAAAAGGTTGAAGAACCGACTGCACTCAAATTGACAGTCCATACCTACCCAGAAAGGATTGAAAGGATTTTTACGAATAACGTTGCACTTTTCCCTAAAATGAAGTAAATGTAGTAGTCAGTAGAATTTCTAAGAAACATACTAATCAATCAGGACTAAAGCGTTTTTCGCTTAAATTTTATGTGGCTTGACATTAGAAGTATTGCCGTCGTAGATACATTATTCAGAACAGCCTTTAAGTCAGTTAGTACTCAATTTAGGGAGACGGGAATTTATGCAGTTTCTGGCGTAACGTCTTTGTAGGCGAGTGCAGTGCCTATCACATTTACTCAAGCTTACATTCTGAGGGGCTGGGGCTACAAGTTCGTCTCCGTATGACTGAATATGGAAACTAGTTCATTCGGTTAGTTCTAAAATTCCAATAACACCTATCAGAAATTCTGTTATAGATCCTGTTAAGTTTCAACAAACGTAGAATGGGGTGAGTAAGGAATATACACAAAAAGTAAATACACTCAGAATAAAAATAAAGTACTTGTATGAACATGCAAGGCTCTCTGTAAAAGATAAAATTATTCTTAAAGAGCAACTACCGAGTTTCCTGCCCATTCTTCTCGGTGCATAACGTCTTTCTTAACGTGGCGGTAGAGTCTGACATTCATAAAATATGGCTTATTATGTAAAAGAAAAAACATTTTGATTTCTTTTATAAATAATTTATTTCTGTTTCATCTGCTTCGTTGGTTTAGCGATGACCGTTTTGTACTAAAGATTACGAGATCTTAAATTGATTCCCGGGACGGGCTTCTAAAATAGTACTAAGTGTAAGTCTAAGTAGTTTCTATCAAGTTAACATTACTCAAGCCAGTCTTGACTCCACAGACTCCACATACACGAGCGTAGAGGTTCCACTATGATGACAAGGGAAAAGGAAGAAATTTTAAGTACTTAAGGAACACTGGGGTGAAGTACGGACAAGCTAGTAAAAAATGTTACATTACCAACTTTCACTCAACGGCAAGTTTGCATTGAAGGAACAACGCCCATAAAATAGGCCGTAAATAAATACTTCCGAAATTCCATTATAGAGCTGAAACAGTAACAAATGGCTTTTCGGGATAAATGTACTATGATTTATTGCCACGCGTCGTTATGGGAATATGTCGAATGGATACATTGTAAAAGTGACCGTAAATTTCAGAGACTTATGTATCAAACTAACAGCTTTATTACTGGAAAAAACTACTATTGACTTACGTGAAATATCTTCTCTACTAAAGATATTTAATTTTTTTACCATTATTATAGTTACGGACTCTTCATTTCTTACCCAAGAGAAGGTTAACAGTTTTGTCATTTGTGTTTAATACATTGTTGGAGTGGAATTGCATTATTGTGTTTTAGAATACATCAAATTCTATTTTGGGATCATGAAATCGTATCATAACGGCTGCGCGATTTAAAATAGGTACATACATATGAGTCCAAAAAGAGCTTTAGGCTTATCATTTTGTAGAGGTTCTGTTACCGATCATAATATTACCTAGGTAATAATATGATCGGTAACAGAACCTCTGAACATAAAATGAGGTGTTCAAATATCTGAAGAAAAGACAAGCTGTACAATTTATCAATATATTTTTTAGGTCTATTCATTTAGAATTTGTTGCTGCAAGTACATGCGCACGATTGGCGTCGTTTAATGTCCTTTGACGATATTGACGCCGCAAACGACCGCACGACAATAATATGATAGCGAACAATCTATAAATGCAGCGACTCTGCCCGCGAAATTTAAAATTTTCGTGGATTTTTGCAATTTGTACGCTAATTACACATCAGAGGCAGTCAATTTGCCGGAAAGGCGGTATCATCTTTACATGATTATATCAAAATCTTTGCATAAAAATGTGTATCCTAGGAAATAAGTCCGAGTATCGAGTTTTATGTGAGTATCTAGCAAATCTCGGACTAATTTCTTTAACTCGACACTTTCGAGCAGAGATTTTTGGGATTATCGCTCTATTATGTCTTATCAGCTTAAAAATCGCGAAAAAACACAAAAAATTTGAATTTCGCGGGCACACCCGTGGTGTGCTCCTTAAATACAAAAGCAGTGATGTACCATCAGGGGGTCAGAGGTATCAACTCCAACTCCAACTAACCTTATAGCTTGTCGTGTAGGAACGACTAAAGAAAAATAAGAACGATTTAAGAGTGTAAAAATACAAGAAGTAAAAATAAAATCAATTTGTAAGCTGTAAATTATAATACTAGTCAGAATACAATGGCAATTTAAGTGATTTTGATTTATAAACAGTCGCTTTCGAATGAGATGTAATTTGTCAAGGCCTGAGCGTAATTTATCGGGACAGATAGCGTGATGACGGACAAACAAATATCTCTAGTAATTTTAGAAGGGAATTTTTTGTGTTATATTCGCGTTGGGGAGCGATGAAATGGATATGATTTAAATTAATGTTTATGAAGTAAGCTTTAAGAATAACAACTGTTTTGTGAGATTACATAAAAATATTATTATATTATTGCTAATGGAGATTTTAAGTGCAGTGAAATCGGTGTATTGTGAACTAGCGGACGCCAGCGTCTTTGCTCGTATGACCCCCTATTAGTTAAATCCACGAAAATGCGCCCCACTCCTTCGTAATGGCTTATGTTAAATGTGATTCGTACGGAGTAACGAGTAGAAGGGGCGCATCTTCATGAATTTACCTAGAATTTTCAAAGATTTTTATAAGTAACGGATGATGACGTAAGTCTTTGTGTATATATATCCCCTTTGCCGATTTCGGCTACGGTGACTGCATTCCTGAAGCATTGCTTAAAGGGCTTCGTTGGTGTGCCCTAATGTGGCTTATGTACCCTATCTTTGCACTGAAAGTACGAGCGCAGTGCGGACAGGTTAGCGTATCGCCAATATACATAGTTGTAAGTCATGCTTTAAGGCCAGATGTGCATCGATATATCAGTCAGTCGACATAGCCAGATTAACATGCGCCTATATTATTCTTAATGGCTTTTCCAATGCAGGGCCTTTGGGAAATGAATTTTTCGAATGCGACGGATAGTTCCAGATTAGCGGACGGATAGATCCAGGATTATTCCGGATTAGCATAGTACTATTATTAAAGTCATCAGTTTTAAAAATGTTTAATTTAAAAATTATTTCGCAAAAACTAATACGTGTATTTTCGTGAATTTATACGTGGAGATAGTTGTCTGTTTTTTGGACGCGAGAGTAAAGGTAAACTTACAGAATTATGTCCGCAGTATTCAGGAGTCTTACAACAACTAACATAAATTAGTTTAAAATCATCATAATCTCTTCTATTTCGGACGAATTGAAATCAGGACAGACAATGACATATCGTTTATCAATTCAATTCCGCTAAAGCTTTCCTTTATTCCATGGATTAATAAAACGTCCGGTTTCCATTCGCGAAACCATAAATAAACTCTGTCAAAATAACAGCAGGTAAATCTACCAAGGTGAAACAAACGCTTTTACAGATTCGCTGCAGTTGTGATTTACGAGTTTCCAAACTTATACTTAGTTCGAAGTTTAATAATTTACGAGTACCTGGTGGCAGGACACTTCTTGCAGAGATCTTCCGGATGCGTACCACCTCAGTGTAAAACAATGATTTGAGTGGGAGGTGTGTAATTCGACCGTGGCTAGTTACTAGTTGGTTACTAGTGCCAGTGTGTCTTCCGTTTCATATTGTTACGGCGTGATGCCAGAGACTAGAGAGCGATATTTACCCACTCCCAATTGGTACGATAATATCTTATGATATCCCACTCAATATTGTTATCTCATTTTGAAATTTCAACAACCCAGTTTACCCCCCCTTTTAAATAAAAATAAAAATGATTTTCAAAATTTTATGAATGCAATGACGTTGGGTCACTATTACCTACCATTCCAAATTTCAAGTCGATAGCTTCGATAGTTACTGAAATAATCGAGTATGACAGACGGACGGACGGACGGACGGACGGAGAAAGTCTCACCATAAGGGTTCCATTTTTACCATTTTGGTATGGAACCCTAAAACGCTGTGAAGTGTTATATATTATATACGTAGATTTGAATTTATAGATGATTTTATCTCTCTTTAATACCTATATAAAATTCTCGTGCCAATTTTTGATACCAAACTTCTCCGAAACGGCTCTAAAAACCCTACTGATCGATTGTTATGAAATTTTTCTGTGTATGTTCGATACTTCGATAGGTCTGACATTAGGTCGTAAGATATTTTCTTATATTCCTGATGGTAAAACATCGTTTGGTCAGCTAGTTATATATTGTCATCAAATTTATCAAATATTTCGGATTACAGTAAAATAATTTTGTGGTTCATCTTGGGTTCATCGATCACGACGACGACGATCGTCTTATAGTGTAGTTATTCTAAGTAACAAAGCCTTTTTCTATAGGTATCGCTTGTCCGTGTCTAAGTTTTGGCCATTAGGGGCTTCCCGCTCGGCCAGCGGCGGAGGTGCGGAGGTGCGGAGCTGAGGGCTACGTGATCAATTTCGCCCGACGCGTCCTTTGTTAACGGAAACAATGCGAGGTAAATGGTGCACGCTGATCCGGCGATCGCTTACCAAAACATAATTTACGAACAGAGAAAATTACTGCGACCTAGAGTGTAGACGTTTTTTATTTAGATACTCTAGGTCTACCACATCAGGCATAACTTTTTTCCACCTTAAAAGCATATAGGTACGGGCTAAAAAAATTAAAAAGAAATCACAGACCCCGTCACGGCACCCCCTTCTAACCTAACTTATCCGAGGAGTGCTCCAAGTCCCGAGCTCGCTTCGCTCGCTATTGCAGATACATACTTTTCGTGGTAGGTACGAAACCTAAACATTTCATAATCCTCATTCATTTGTGAGTTGCGATCCATGATCCACGTCCTCTCTCTTTACAAACAATACTGTAAATGTGACAAATTACAACAAGCCAGGAAGCGACGGCTGATGTGTCAAAATCATAAAAAATTGAAAATCTTTTTTATTTTTATTTAAAAATTAATTCTGTATTGATTTCGGACTAATTTCAGTAGGTACGAGTGAAACAAATACAATAACGGTCGATGTAGACGCGTTCAGAGATCAGACGCGTTTTTACTGCAAGCAAATCGGACCGAAATAAGTTGTTATTAGTCTGATTTAGAGACATTACCGACACAGCTAGATTATTGGTGACCGTTTTATCGGTTGTCTTTAGTCGGGCGGTGCGCGTAGTGTGTACAGACCATAGACTAAATCAAATAAAAGCGTCAAATCTGATTGACGTGTCGGCTGTCGAATATTGATATTATAGACAATTTATCGAAGACAAGCCGTGTCCGACAAAATTCGGTCACTATAAATAATAATTGACGGGTGTGGATAAATCAAACGCTCATAATATTACGTTTACTTATACTCATGATACTTTTTTATACACGCTAAAGTAAAAAGCAACAGTCTAATTATTACCTTTACAAAGGCTACAAGATACGCACGTCGTTTCGCAAAACGATTTTTAAGCAAGCAATGAATTTACAAATGAGGTCAATATTCAGTGTCCGTGTCCAAGACACTTTGTGATTTTTGTTCAGTCTAATTAAGTACTCCAATTAAAAATGAAAAGTTCAAAGCAAATTGTTACTTTTCCGCTCCTTTTTGAAGACAATTAATTTCACTTCCTCCTAAAATTAACAATTCATGTAACAGTCATGGAATAGGAAAATTTTCCTAATTATTTCATCGTCCAGAAATGTGCTCTTTGTTCTTCATAATGTTGATTTTCATTTGGTATTTAATGCAATGATTTACATTTTTATTTAGAACCGAAATAGCCGGGAGCGCCAATTGCCATAATAAATCGTTGAGGTCCCACGTTTATCGATAACTGATATAAGTGACTTCGCATCGTCTACAATATGTATAACAGAAGCGCAGTGTTTGTAGACTCCATCTAGATTAACGAGGTATTATGGTAATAGATAAAAATAGTAAAGATAGGCTCTCCGTCATCTGTCAAAATCCCCGTCGCTGCCGCTTACCGAACTACCGCGTGGCCTTACTGTTGGTACTAACGACACCCATAAACTGGCGACATTTTTTCGCGCTGTTCGTCCTGTCTTTAGTATACAAGTCTGTGATTATGGTGAAATAATGTGGAGGATGATTCCACTTCGCAGAACTGATAAAAGGTGTATTTCCTTGTGACTTGCATTTACAACTACTTATTCTGTGAATATTATTAACTCCTAGGGAAGTATTACACAATTCATAAGATAGCGCTGTGACATACATAAATATAAGTATCTTTATGTGAAATTCGAATTGAGGTAAGTCAGATGATGGGGTGAATTATTTTCGCTTCTTTGGTACCATACCATAGAGGTCCAAAAGGACACCTTCGACTTCAAATGTGTGGCAAAAAATACCTACTTTGCCTAAATTGGCAAACCCGAGCCGTCGCTACACAACTTTTCAAACACACTACAATTCCCACACTATACACAAATTGACATACTCATACTATAATAAAAAGTTGCCGCACTCACGGATCTGTAGTTGCTAAGTGGGGCTATCTAGTCTATCTATATACTTATAATAAAACTGTAACGGGTCGAATTCTGTACATTGAAGATATTTTGAAAATTTTTGTTGGAGGGCACTCCTTAGTCGATACTGAAGACAAAACTGTAATTTGTTTCATTTTTGTCTGTCTGTCTGTCTGTCTGTCTGTCTGTCTGTCTGTCTGTCTGTCTGTCTGTTTCAAGACCGCGCATCACGGCTAATCCGCTGGATGGATTTAAATGAAACTTGGCATGATTTTAGTTCATATTCCGAGGTAGGACATAGGATACTTTTTATTCCAAAATTCAGCATGGTTTCCCTGGAAGACGGCTTCAAAGTCAAAATGTGTATTTAGTTATAATTCATAAACGCACTGTCCGATTTCTTTCATTCTTTTTTTGTTAGAAAGAAGGTACTTCAAAGATTATTCTAGAAATATTCAAGAGTCACCAGTTTTGCTGTTCAGAAATTACAGACGCCTTCGCCTTCGCCTGAGATTTTCGCCTTATACCGTATAGCGCCATCTCTACAATTTACGTGGTACTTGAAGTCAAAGTCTGTCTACGGGATTTTGATATAGTTAATTGTCATGGAGTACTCTACTGACAGTTGCCTCACTGTGTTCTGAGATGGCACTGTTAAAAATAATTTTAATTTTAAGTTTCTTTTGACATTACGAGATATAGTTTTCACTTTTGTCGAAATTCCTGGAGACTGGAGAGCCACGTCGTTTTTCACCAGCCTCGACCGAAGTGTACCACAGACCAGATTATTATTACCACTAATTAAAACTTAATTGCAATCTCGCTGATGGTAATTAGTGACCGCCGAAGATGGCGGATTATAGACATGAACATTTAGCGTGAGTCCAACTAACTTGGAACTCAGAATTGACAAAAAAACTATAAACGTATGGCTCATTTAATGTTGTTTCGTCTTTACGTAAGGAAATAATATATTATGGCGATTCTGATATTTTGGATAGTATTAAGTTGATTAAGTAAAGACTTTTAAGCCTTATGTTGGGCCGGGGAATATTGTTAGTAGAGTATTTTATCGCAGTGGTACCTATACCCAGCCGAACTCTCCATGAAGAGTCCTACCAGTTACCACCAGTACAACTTTTCACATGATTTAATGATTTTTGACATATTTCGTGGTTTCAGGAAATGACGAATAATGGATATAACATTCCACGGTTACTTACCTACACAATAATTTTAACTGGGTCGAAATATCGACAGTTAAAATTATCCTTTTGATGTACGACTATGTAATCATGAAACTGAAGGTAAATTATAATTGTTAAGAAATAGGAGTTTGTAAAATCACCACAAGATAACCCGTGCAAAGCAGGAACGGGTTATTACACAGCAGCGCACCAGAACGCAAAAGTTCCGCAAAGGGATGTATAGCCCTTTGCGGAACGAACGATCAGGGGGCCTACCACCGTGACTTAAAGTAATGTAAAATGTCAGTATGGAAATTTTAAAACAATATTACAATAATATTACTTTAGGTCACGGTGGTAGCCCCCCAGACCTAATTGAATTTCTCCTCCACCTTACAATAGCTGGACGTTTCCTCTCAGAATAAGAGTAGTTTGGTTAGTAAGTAGAGAAAGCATGAAGAAGAGGTGGATGGATTGTGTGAAAGAGGATAACACGTTGACAGCTGATAGAGAGAACGAGACTCCACTACTGGCCCGTCGACTCGGGAACTTTTTTCATATATCCCGCGAAAAATAAAGGAATTCCATGGGATTTGCAAAAAACCGTACTTTACTTACGCGTGCGGAGCCGCGGGTAACAGCTAGTCTATCTATTATAAATCTATGTACCACAGCAACTGTGGTACCATTGAGCATAGTATGTAGTATTAACCTCAACTTGACCTCCAATCGTTTTTGAGAGAAATTTCCGTAGGTTTGTGGCGGGCAACAAAGTGATACAGTATATAGTCTGATTCCAGTACAGGTTTTTTTATTTAATCTATATAGAAAGCTTTTAAAATATTAAAAAAATATAAACTATTCAGCTAAATCAGGGATCAATCGGCAGCTATCAGATTGACTGGGCATAATAAACTTAATGAAGTGCACTTCCATGTCAGCCTCGCGCTCTCTCGCCCTCCGAGTTCCGAACTAAAGTTTATCCCGCCGCGCCCGTCATTAATATTGACCCGCGCTACGGATCTACTGTGATGTGTTAAGTAATTTGGAATTAATGAATGTAGGATGTGCTAGCGTTCCTAAAGGAAACATTCAGCATGACGTCATTAATTTATCTGCGACTACACCTTTGTCATTTTCATCAATACAGCGGCAATCATTTAGTTTTGGAATCATGGTTTTAAAAGTAGCTGCTGCTGATGCTATATGATATACCAGGGTATACGTATAATATTATCTATCTTTAGCCGGTTTAGTCACAGTATCACGGTTCAAGAGGTACAGTGTGGTGACAGACGGATGGTCAGTCTCAGTAATAGGGTCCCGTTTTTAGGGTTCCATACCAATTTGGTAGAAATGGAACCCTTATGGTGAGACTTTCTCCGTCCGTCCGTCCGTCTGTCACACTCGATTATTTCAGTAACTATCGAAGCTATCGACTTGAAATTTAGAATAGTTTTAGGTAATAGCGACCCAACGCCATTGCAATTATAAAACATTGAAAATTGTTTTTATTTTTATATAAAAAGGGGGGAAAACCGCGGCTTCGAATTTTCGAAATGAAATAACAATATTGAGTGGGGTATCATATGAAAGGGCGTTACTTGTGTATTCTAAAACCGATTTTTTTTTATTTTTATGCTTGATAGTTTTGGATTTATTGAGCAAACTGTCGAAAAAAATACCGTTACCCCCTTATCTCCGAAGTTTATCAATCGAAAAATCTGAAATAATTATATGATCAATAGACATTAATGTATATTTTACAGAAAAAATAAAATCAACTCCCTAACTATTATACTTTTTTTAATAATAACAATAAACCACCAAAAACAAAGTTACGTTTGCGGTTCGCCAACAAAAGAACCTACATGTAAATTATACTCGTAAATTCATGAACAAAAGTGATTCTTTCAATGTTTTACTTCTTTTATGGTATGGAACCCTCGGTGCGCGAGTCCGACTCGCACTTGGCCGGTTTTTATTTATCCTTTGGGTACGGAACCCTAAAAAATATACATACCACATAATATAATGTGGATGTATTGCGTGTGTATAGGCGACAATTTAGTCGCTTTTGTAAAGCGATTTAACTGTCGCCCAAACACATATGTTGGTGTGATTCTTCGTACTTTTACACTAATCTTACCTCTCGGTTGCTGGATATTCTTTGTTAGTGTAATTTTGGAAAAGGGACAGAATTGTACGTAATAGGAAACCAAAGCCTTTGACTTTGAAACGCTTTTTTATGTCATATTTTTAAATTAAATGATTAAGAATTTCAACCAAGAGTTCATAGATATTAATCCTTAAAATTATAGTGAACTGGGAATGAGTTTACTGCTCTAAACATTTTATTGGGATTAGTTCTAGCTTATCGCAATGCCTCAGTGTTTATTGGCTCTTTGCCCACCTATAGGAATACAAATATTTACTATCCTTAATACCATTTCTCTCAGATACTCAAGTTACTAAACAATGTTTTAAATCACGACTCATTAAAAAATTAAAACGCTCAACTTTTACGTAAGTAAAAGTTGAGCGTTTTAATGTTTTCGGTAATTTGTTAATAACTACTAGTTAGAGTCAAATTCAGGAACGTCTTTCATTAGGATCAGATTCCTTGGTAAAGTTTCCAGGAACAAGTAATTGGCAGATTCTTTGTTAACAGACCGTGAAAGTCAACCGTTTGGTGTAATTAACGTAAAAATAACTCCCAAGCACTTTACCGAATTTTTTCGTTTCAAGAATTTTTTAATGTTTTCCGCGATTTTGTTATTTACTTACTTTTCTTGTTGTACAGATTGGGAAACACTTGGATCTCAAAATGCAGGACTATGGTAAGTGCCTAGTAGTTATCGGCTTAGATTGTAGGAAGGTATTTTAAAAGAGTTTTTTGAAAGGAATTGTATCACCAAGAATACATTTGCGTTTGCGTTCTAATTTTTTCAAAGTTTTGTGCGGGGGGTGATGGGAAACATCATCTCTCAATGGAAAGATAAATTTAGGGTTCAAAAGTTTACAGACTCGACGTTACATTAACTGTAATGAAGAGAAAATTATAGATAAATTTTACTTTTATATCTATAACTCTATAGTTAAAAATAAATTTCTATTTCTTACAAAGGTATATACAAAATTTCTACTCAATTAATTACAATTCAATCAATTTAATTCGTCAAAATTGAGTTAAAATTGACTCACTTAGTTAAAATTGATCTTCAAAATTGAGTTGCAAGATTCCTCTCGAACAAACATACCTTATACATAACAAGTTTAATAAAAGCTTGCAAAATACCAAAAACTGCTCATTCGCTGTTTGATCACAACTTTTCGTATTGTACTCTTCGTACACATATATGTCTAGTATTCAGTCAGATACATATTGCTATAATGTAGCCGTTTTCAGTGTCTAATTGGAGTGTCTCTACCGTCTGATAGTCTAATAATGTCACGGCTGAGATGGCACCTAGTTACTTGCGGCATATTGCACGTCTATAATTGTAAGCTAAATGTTCTGTGCATCATAGCGTGCCGGCTCTATGTTTATGTTATTATGCTGATCAAGATTATGTACCTATTAACACTCCCTCTTTATATTGCTAGGTACAATTACTAAGGATTCCTGCATGGAACTATTTAAAAATTCGGCGGTGACCTCCGAGCGCAGTGGCGCAACTTCGGATTTGAGATTCCCGCCACAGGCCATTTTAGAACTTTTGTCGATTTGATGGGTGGTTTCGGCCGCGACTAGATACCAACCTACTAGCAAAGACGCCAAGCGATTAAGCGTTCTGGCGCGATGCTGTGTTGAAACTCTTAAGGTTGTTTACTCCTTTCCAAGTTGGCACGATAACATCTCCGATTGCATAGTCACCTACCACCAGGTGGGATTGCGGTCAATTACTAACTCACAATTAACAGTAAGGCATATAAAAATCTCACAAACTGGCTTGAATAAAAATTACAGGAATTCTTACTGCAGCCGGACCGTCCCGTATCTCTACAAGGTACGTAACATAAGATACAATTCAATTAAGTACAATAACATACTTCGGCTCCACATCCACACTAGATTCTCGCAAGGAATTTCTTTAGCCTTTTCTAAATTTTATCAACCTCGCTAAAACTGGGAGATCCTTTAGAGAAGCTAAACGACGTCTCTCTGCACTTGAGTGTACTGACTGAGCTCCGCGAGTGCAGCGCGTTTTAGAATTTTACGATACGTAGTGAGTGCGCTGATATATTATGTAGTAAAGAGGGAATTCCTCGGGAGACAAATAGCCTTTTGGTAATAAAGAGTTTAGGTAAAGTTGCTTGATAAACGATGATATTGTCGTGTGTATTTGTTTTATGGTGGGATTGCTTGCGCTTGATGCAAAGCCTGTTGCCTCAGCAACAATTCAATTCGGATCAGAACGTGGAAGAGAATATTTTAGTTTGTATGTCCACCAGTCCTGTGTTTATGTAAACTTGTTTAACATATGATAATTGGTGGAAACAGATCTTCAAGGTGAATCAAACAGATCTTCAAGGTATACCTTACTAATATACGAGTACCTGTAATGATATGAGATAGTTGAGAAATTCCTGCAATAGATGCTTGATGAAACCGAAACTTTTCATAATATTAGTGTTATATTATAGAGGTGTGATAAATAACTGTATGATATATTTCTTTTCCCTAAAGCAAATAAGCTCATAACTCAGCGGCGAGCGTTTGTTTTCTCGCGGTATATTTTACGGAGTATTGATGGCAGGCTTTTGCGATAGGTGTGGGTCCAGCTATGTCCGCAATTTATTTTATTTCACGAGACGAAACGCCGATAAGTGGAAAGCGATGCTATGCTATATAAATCTTTGTGCTATGCGGCTATTTACGAAAGTTTTGTTTTTAGAAAACGTTTTTTAAACAATAATTTTAATCAAAATTAGTTATCAAAAATTAATGTGAAGTAATTCTGTGAATAATAGCTTTTTTCTGATATGTTATTCAATATTTGAAAGCTGGTCACTTGAATTTTCTTTTAACAATCAAAACTTAGGTGCATTTAGAATGTCGATCATCTTGCGTTGCTTTATATTATTATTAATCGGCCCTTTAAACATAGCTTATATTTGTGGTAATGTAGCTCCGGAGATCGACATGCAAGCTCTAATTCAGTGACGAGGCTATCTCAGCCGAAGCAGTCGTTATTAGCCTATCAGAGCCGTCAATTACTCACGTCGGGACCAACCCTGGCCTGATTAGTTCCCTGCAGGAAATCGATTACTGTGAAAGGGACATTGTACTCTTTGTCGTGTAGCTGCTTAATTGGCGGCGATGCTATGTGCTCCAATTTCTATAATTAAAACTGTCTGTAAATATTATTAGTATTAGAGTATTCCGATTGAGTAAAGGTTTATGTAGGTACACGAATAACTTAATCCCATCTTCGCTCTTGTATGTGGGATAGAATTATTAGCTATTATACTCGTAGGGTCGTAGTTTAAACGTCTGCCTTTCTAATAGTGAGTGAGTACTTTGAATCACTCATCCCTCTCTCTCTATCCGGATAGATAGACTTGCCGGGTCTTGAACTATATCTTTGAAAAAATCAGATCGATCCGTGGCATGGCTGCGGCGTGATTGAAAGACAAACAAACCAACATACTCACTTTCATATTTATATATTAGTAGGGATATTAAATGAGAATCTGCAAACCATATTTGAGTATAGTCGACTTATTATAGCAGACAGTAAGATAAATAATAATAGATAGCACGTTTTTATATAGGTCTATAAGTCAGAAACCACTCTTTTCCAGTTGTTTCTTTCTTTTTTTGCGCATCCTTGACCAGACCATCGTATCTTTCCCAGTTTTCCTTGAACAAGTTATATTACGCTCCAAATTGGCGAATTTCCGTTTGTAGAACTTTGTTGACCTTAAGTTTTATTGGCGATAATCTGAGTTTTTAGTTGGCGCGCGGGCCACGGTTGCGTGGGTGTTAGCCGCAGATCTCGGCGCAGCTTCTTCGCAGACTCTGCCGCTAATAGGTGCCGTTTGCTGAATCACCGCCACTTACTTCAATTATACTACCGAATTTCTTTCCGGGCAGTTTGCTCAGCCAGCGTGATTTAATGAAAGTTGTATTAATTTAGTAAAATTCCTTTTTTTCGTCCAAAAGATTTCAAAACAATAATGGATTTTTAATCCCGCTGTTGAAATTGATTTAATTTAGATTTTGGTAACCTTCACTTTTAACTTTTTCTGAAAAGCTACATAGTTATATAGAGTTACATCTTAATATAAATCTCGTGTCACAATGTTTGTCCTCAATGGACTCCTAAACCACTTAACCGATTATAATAAAATTCGCAAACTATGTGCAGTTCGATCGAGCTTGAGAGATAGGATAGTTCAAATCTCAATTCAACTATTTTTTAAATCCCCAAGGGCAAAACAACGTTTGCCAGGTCAGCTAGTAGATATATATATCTACATAGAGATATTTTTGTCGTTAAATATTATTGTAGCTAACCTTTGAACCTAGTGTCTTGAAATATTGCACAGAGTTTCAGTTTACTTGACAAAGTTGAGCATGTTTTATACTTGACGTAGCATGATTTACCCGAATTCCCGTAAAACAACTGCATGCTCGACAGTACAACAAAAATTGACGTTAAAATAAACAAATTGCATATAAATGTAACATAATATTAAGTTGGTATCCAAAGGGGGTCTATTTCCAATCCTCAGCCGTGCTATTCTGCAAAACAGCGACGAGCGTACATCTCTGCATCTATGAATTTGTCAGTTGTAATAGAGTACAATTTGGCATGCCATATTCGGGTTGGCAGCTGTCTGGCAGCTATTTCATTTTGTAGAATAGCACAGCAGATCTCAAAAATATCCTAAAGTATAGACCAACCCCAGCATACTAAACAAAATCTGTAACTCTGCGTTATAGTAAGTAGTTATATTTAACTCTATAAATATAAATAAACCAGGCATAAGCATCCGCTTAGAATAGAGTTTTCAGAAAATTCAACCCTCAAGAATAGTAAGGCGAAGTCGTGGGCATATATTAAGTGAGGAGGTTACTCAGCCTTGAGCCCTGACAACTGGCGGCGTAAAGGCCGATAGGGTGCCGATTTTTTATATTTGTAAAATGTATTTATAAATTATATAAGAAAATTCTTCAGAAAATTGTATCACGAGTAAGTAAGACTCCAAAGGAAGCTTATGGGTAAGTAAATGGTATCATATTTTATAATTCTAGGTGGGTTACAGTAAAGACACGGGTGTGATATGTAAGCAATTTATTTTATTATCCGATGGAAACCTTTCATAAGTGAGGAGCGACGTGACGTGACTGGCCGACGATGCTTGGAAGACTTCCGTTTCTTCGTAGACTTTTCATCGTGAATATTTACCATCTGTTTAAACCCCTTCGCACACGATTATAATCGTGCGTAAGCGTAAGCGTAGCGTAATCCTTTCGTATGACGAGAGCAGTACGAGCACGAACACTTCATGTGCGCAGACGAAGCGGTGTTGCAGCGAATCGTAGGAGGCGTAATTGTTATAATATTGTTATGCGTAGCGTCATAACGATACGCTTCGGCTACCTACGCTTACGATTACGAGCCCTGTGCAAAGGGCCTAAGTGTGTATATGCAAGTAGTAATAATTGCTCTCCTTACTCCTACCAAAGAGAATAAATAGTATAATCTTTGCTCCTACGCAACGTAGGTGCAATGGTTGTATAGGCGAATATCACGAAAACGGCATTTTTGCTAAGTGTTGAAAAGACACAGAATCAAAAAATTCACAAGGTAGACGTAATTATTACAGGCTTAATTAAAAAATATATAAAAATCCACTGCAAAATAAAAAAATAGATAAAATTTTGGGAAAACTTTTATATTGATCAGAGAGAATTTTCACTCACTTGTTTGTCACTTTTCTTTGTTACGGCCGGACATATTGTCTACGAATGTGCTACGAGTAATATTTTATTTATGAAAGTATCTTATTATCAATATTATAAACGTGATAGTTTGTATGTTTTGATGTTTGTAACTCAATCACGCCCCAACTTGACCAAGTTGGCTGAAATTTTGTATTTAGATATATTAGAACATAAAGGCTACTTTTTATCCCTGAAAAATCCAGCCCAGGTCCCGTTTGATTTTTAAAAATATAATTATTTTAGCCCGTTAGTACTTCTGCAGGTTTTTTGGTGAATTCAGCTTTGGTCGATTGAACATTGATTGAGTAAAACCATAAAACTGGTATAATTAAGGTTTTAATTCTTTAATACTGTGTGAAAAGAAGCACGTCGCTCGAGCTGTTGTCAAACGAAAGACGCACCGATTCAGAGAGCAAAACCGGATCTCGCTCACTCGACATACTCTCTAGGTACACAGTCTCCGTCAGGCTTTGTCCGCACTACAGATTAAATACACTATTGATTAAATATACATTATAATATGGACGATAAATGTATTAGAAATTGCGGCTTTCACCTTCCGCTTACCGTGACTTTGTACCCAAAAGTAAAACGCCCTATTACTAAGATTTTGCTGACCGTCCATCGGTCTAGCTCTCCGTCTAGTACCAGGCTGATTTTCATGAACTAGGCTGATGAATATTGTCACAGTTCAAATTTTCACAGATGATGTATTTTTATTCTCTTGTTGGCATTAGTATTTTTTTTTATGTATGTAGTCTTATTTTGGATTGGTGGAGGAAATGGAAACAGCAAATGCACGATTCCTTCGCGTTTTTTTGAAACACCGAAAAACGTAGCTACGGGCAAAATCTAGTGTTTTTATAATAGAGGTTCCTCAAAACATTTTCGTGGATCCAATCTAAAAGAGCGTAGGCTTGTTTAAGAACGTAAGAAATACCGATTTCCTAAGGGTCGTGTTGAGATAAGGAATAGCCGTTTGCTATCTCGCTAGGGCATTTGATATTACTGTTATGGATACGACGACATTGTGCCCCAGTTTTTTGTCTTTTAAGTAAGAATATTTCAAGTTGATGTTTTAGCAGATATAACATTTCTTGTACTTATAAAATAAAATTGTGTGATCAACCAAATATCTAAAGTTTAGATAATTGGTTGATCACACTATTTAGATTCTAAACAATCGTCTAAATAATTAATTTGAACGCAATAAGTAAAAATATTGCGTAATCGATAGATCTATTTTTGGTGTCATATGATCATTAGATTAAGAGGATATACTGATTTTACTTTTGTCCTTCTCATTGTTACAGTTCTCATAGGCAGTGTTGCGGAAGAACGCAACAAAAAACGAAGTTTTACCTAATTACTAAAAAACTAAGCCAGTTATCTAAAAACCGTTCTGAGCGTTTTCGGATAATATTATTCGGATTAACCGACACTTTAAAACAATAACTACAATGACATATATTATTGTTCCCGATAAAAATTAGAAAAATAATAATATTATTCCGGTTGTATTGTGCTAGACGTACTTAACAACGTCTTTCCGTCAAACCATTGCTTGATTTATTTATTGTTTAGTACAGCTACATGAAGTTAGGTGTTTTCCAGCTCCAGCGACTACATACCTGCTAGACCTCTAATTATTGCTACCGAATTGCATCTGAGAAGTGGCTGTTGGAATATTCGAGCAGGTACTGATATGTATAGTACGCTCTCTGAAATAACGTATCGTCAGGAATATTGTTCCCTTTCAGATTAGTTTCGGGTTAGCTATCGTACATCAATTATGCACACGAATGCACACGAATGTTAAATTGCCCCGAAGTTTAATTGACCTACAGTATATACGTTGAGTGCATACCTCCCTAGTACACTGATGACTGTGACAATGTGCTCGTAAATAAGTTAACTACAGACCTAGTGGTCAGCACTCGATAAACTGCTTTGCTACTATCATAGAGCCAACAACAGATATCCACTTAACTCCAAATCTCCTTGTCGTATATAGAGAAATACTTTATGAGCGTTCAAATGAGTGACTGTTTCTCAATGGATTAGGTTTCTACTGGGAATCTGTTCGTTGGCTGATTGTATTCAATTCCGTGGGGAATGTGGAATGTTCGCGGCGGTGCGGCGTTGAAGGCGATTAGGCGAAATGGAAAAAGTTGTCGTTACTAATAATAATTGTGATTGTCAGCACTCGATACACTGTTTTGCTGCTATCAAAGAGCCAACGACAGTTATGCACCTGACTCGTAATCTTCTGGGCGTATATAGAGAAATGCTTTATGAGCGTTCATTTTAATTGTTACTCAATGGGTAAGGTGTCTACTGGGAATCTGTTCGTAGGCTGGCTGTATTCAATTCCGTGGGGAATGGGGAATGTTCGCGGCGGTGCGTCGTTGGATACGATTAGGCGAAATGGAAAAAGTTGTCGTTACATATAATGACGCCATTCTTTCCTCGTCGCGTGTGGGTGCTGTGTTAAGCGTGTAGAAAACTAGCTTGCGTTTCAGTCTTGTGCCCTCTTCGAAAGTATTTTTACTAGATTGACCTTGCAGATGGGATAGTTATATAATTATGAGGGAGCGTTTGTATGCTTGCTATGCACCATACTTCTTATTGTCAAAACATTATGACGCTGCTAAACGGATCAGTTGGAACTGACCGTGTCCACACACGCAAGGATTGGCATGACGCTGTCAAGCCAATCTACGCTCTCACAATATGGTCATTTTAACTTTTATGCGTCTGCACACAAGTACAAAAAATGCGTGCTATGAGAGCTAAGCTAAGATAAGCTAAGCTTAGGCATGCAAGCTGTATTTTTTCACCACTTGCTGTATCGCAGAGATATCTCTGGAGGAATGATGACCCTAATTTTTCCCTTTGTGTTTTTGTGCGCTCCCATCTATATACACTGATATGCTAATATAAAAAAAAATACGAGTTAGTATCTACTGGATATAAGGTAAATTATGAGCACATATCGCTTTATTTCATAATACGAAACTGGAAGTCAGAACTTTCCCCATCCACAGCAATTGCGTGGTGCAAACAGCAAATTGAAATGGTAATGGCTGATTCTTTTCATATAATAAGCCGTCTACAGGTGTCGTAACGCCGCACTACGCGGAAAACTGCCGGAATGGGAGATTAAACGAAAAAATCACCACATATTCGTGTGCGAGCATTTCTTTGGGACTTTTTCGTGAGTACGTCCTAATAAAAAAATATGGTACGGTACCTAAGTAGGTATTTTCATCGTTGCATCGAAGTAATGAATGATCAGGGGATTTATTAATAGACCAGGGTATATATTTGAAACAAAATATTTTTTCCTAAATCAGCCTCTCTCCATTCCACTTCCCGACATCAAATCACTTGAATTTAATTTTTGTTTAAACTCTTCCATTTGCAATGGGTTTCATACTACTATGACTTTATTTCATTTTTATTCCATTTTCAAAGTCTTTCTACCCCGGTCTATAATGCGCAATGCGCCTCTTAATTTTGGAGTTCCAAATCAATAATTCAATATTGTAAAGTTCGCGATATCAATTATCTATCTCGAGCAAATTTATTTTTAAACACCATTACGGTAGCTTTTCTTTGCTGGCTTGCTTTTCAACAGTCTTTTGAAACGTGATTTCGTTTGACTTAGAGAAGGAGCTGTCTGTCTTTTGTTCCCATCTTCCCAGATAAAGTTCGTGTCGTTCCTTAGATGATAAAGACGTGTCCTAGCGGTTTTTTAATCCCAACTTTTATGCTTAGCCTCTATTTTCACGGAAAGTAGAATCGAACTTTACTATGTATTATCGTTTTTGGAAAATTGCATTTTACATGAAATTAAACTAAATATATTAGATAGTACGAGTAAAATAATTGTTTTATTATTTCTAAATACTCACAAACAAAATAAATACAAATAAATATTTAAGATACTTAGCTTAGTCTAATTTTAATATACTTTCGCCAGGTTCTTTACTACTATTTGAATCTAGTAAACAATCAGCGAAGTAGAGATTTCCGGCAGGAAGGTATTAAAAAATCTTTAATCTTACAAAACACTGGCAAATTTTTTTAATGTAATATTATCCGGTACTTTGAAAATCTCTTATCCACTGGGAGCCAATTTTAAGAGGAATCCTCTGTAAAAGTTTATAACGATTTTTCAAGAGCGTTAAAGATTTTTTTTCTTCGTATTTTGATGCCAATCCGGATCACTACTACCAGGGCACCATAAAAAGCAAGAGACGACGTTCGACGCGCCATTACCCGAGTTATCTCGTTAGTGTCTAAACAAATGGCTACGAACTAACAAGCGGGAATTTTTCATCGCTCGGAGCACTCTATCCTGCAGGATTTGATAAATTTATAACGGTTTATTATCCGCGGAGCCAGTGGAGTGTAGGACGCGCTCGCGTGAAAGGATTTGATATGCAGCGAGCGTTTTAGCTTCCTTGAGTTATATTGACAGCTCGCAACTGTGTTGACTGGGTAAGTGGGTTATACCTTACACCTTCGTACTTAGATATTCTATCTTACGCCTTGCGGACGAGCCTTACAGCCGTTTTCACTAAACCTAGGAAACGCCTAAATCGAATGCTTAGCCCTAAGGTGACAGTTGTTGTAGGTGAAAACTGTCACTTATCGGCTAAGCATTCGATTTAGGAGTTTCCTAGGTTTAGTGAAAACGGCTGTGCGTGTCGTAAGATACAATATCTTTAATCTGTGATAGTGTCTGTCGTTTATAGATTGATACAACACGCATGCTTATGTCTGCTTGTTTGTAACATTAGTTTTACCCAGATTTCCTAGCTTAACAAATAACCAAAGTTTCATCATAATCAGGTGAACGTTGTAGGAAAGCATAGTTTCATCTAAGGTAAGGTAAAATTCTAAATCATCAATCATCATCAATACATATAATAAATCTGTTGTTTGTCTGTTTGTCTGTCTGTTTGTACGGGCTAATAAGTAATTAAGAAATCTGTAGAGGTCGAATTTCTGTACAAATAAAAAAAATGCTAAAAACGGAGTCAGGGGGATGTAAGAAGTGAAATAGAACTAATTTAATTTTTTTTCAATTTTTTTGTTTCTCTGTTTGTCTGTTTATATGTTTGTCTGTTTGTCTGTCTGTTTGTACGGGCTAATCTTTGGAACGGCAGGACCGATTCCAATGAAATTTTTGTGGTGGTAGCTTATGTCCCTGGTCAACATATAGGATACTTTTCATCCCGGTAAAATAAAGAGTTCCCGTGGGATAGTTAAAAAACTGCAATTAATTGAACAGCTTTGTAAACAACAACTAATGAACTTAATTTAGTAAAATTTGTTATGCTGATACCTTATGTTGCCTCTTTAACAAAATATATACATATATAGTAAAACTTATTAATCCAATCGAGTTTCCGCGGGAAAGAAAACATCACAAAAACAGGAAAAGCAGGCGTCTTTCAAGTAACGGATTTAAATGAAATTGTATGATCCTACTTTATATATATCGGTCAACATTTAAGATACTTTTCATCCTGAAAAATTTGAGAGCACCCGTGGGATGTTTAAAAAAACCTATAGCTACTTATCTACGTAGCACAATCAAAACGGGGTTGAAATATCGACAGTTTAAATCGTCCTTTTGATCGTGCAACTAGGTATAACTATACAAGATAACCCGTACGTAGCGGGAACGGGTTGCTACGTACACAGCAGCGCATCAGAATGCTTAATTACAATATCTGGGCGTTGGGTATCATCTCAGAATAAGATAAGTTTGGTTAGTATAGATATTACAATCCACGATGACACGCCCCACTCTGTCTTACTCCATGCGAATTGAGTAACATAAGCGATTTCGACAGAGTGTTATAAGTAGAGGAAGACCAAAGAAGATAAAGGTAAATTGTGTGAAAGAAGATAGCACGTTGACAGGAGAGATTGGAAGAAGACTCCTTTACGGGTCCATCGAACCCAAGGACCACTCATTTTGTACGGGAAATCTTGGGAAAAATTAAGAAATTCCACGGGAAACATTTTTGTAAAAAAAAACGAACTGCACGCGGGCGGAGCCGCGGGCAACAGCTAGTAGTTAAATAAATAGCACCTTCTAAACTGTAATAAATCTAATAATTAATCTAAGTCCACTCCTTTTTATATCCCTCTGAAATTATAGGTCTCCCCTCATAATGAGATGGGTTGGCCGGTGACGGCAATTTAGGTTAACGGGTGGTTTAAATTGGAACTCTTCTTCACTGATCCTAGAGTAACCCAATCCGTATCTTCTCGTTGCTTTTCTTGAGGTTTTGGAAGCTCGCTACTGCGATAAGTAGGTATGTACAACATGTCTACAGGCCGCGCTTCAAGAAGGCAAACATCTAGTACTAGCAATCTCTATTGGGGTTCAGTATTCGACGATTCCAATTCATTACAGTAATTGATGACGAGGGTCGGTTTATTCCGGAGGTGAGAAATGGTAATCTTAAGTGGTTACAATAAAAACCAGCTTCGAGCTTGGTTGCATGTAAATTGTTACTAATAATACTTACTGTACATTTTAAAAATGTTAATACCTATTAAATGAATAAACTTCACTTCCGTATAAGTACCTAGTAACCTATATTTTAATGGAGCAAGATCTTTTAAAAGAGCGGTAGATTTTTAGAGTTCTTGTTTTTTCTCGTAGAGCTCCGCTAAAGCCGCTCAAATGAAGGAAGTTGCGAAGAGCTACTTAAACAGCGGGCAAATGAACTCTTTGCCGTACTTTCACTATAACACTGCCTTTAAACGTCCAAACTTAGATATTAAAATCTGGTATCTGAAAAAAAATCTTGTAAGTAAGTAAATCTTTTAGCAGCTGTTAGTGGGATTTTTTTATTATTATCTCTCTTCCACTAAACCAAAGATTGATTTTAATTATTGCTTGTAATTTTAAAACGCACTGCAATCTATATCTTTTCTATCATTGGCACACTCTAAAAGTAGATTAACCTGATAATTCAATTTTCAAGTGATAGTTGGTTTTTTTGCGGTATAGCTTTACATTCCTATATTTCTGTATTTTGGTTTTAAGGACATTGTAGCTGTCATGTAGCATTACTGAGCATAAATCATTAAGAACTGATGTTTCAGGATAATAGTACCTACAACATCTGAATTATACCTAATATACGTACCATTTAATCGTTAGTCTCTTAACAGGCGAACGTCTTGCATGTCTCATTATCTCGTCACTAACTGAATAAAGTCATAAATAAATAATATTATCCTTTTTTAGAGCTTGTTAACTACTCCAAAAAAAAATCTTTAATATTTGAACAGAGATTTATGACAACCCCATAACCTCAACCGTTATTCGTCACGGATAGCACTATAATATATTCGTTATATATTCGTTAGTTTGCTTCTCCTGGCATGTTCCCGAAGGATGATGGACGGGGTGTGCGCTAGGGATGGGAGCGCGGCGTTCTCAATTTATTTAACGGGTAACGGGTAAGCGGGACCAACTGCGATAAGTGGGCGGCGACGTGAGAAGACTGCCGATCCCTGGGATGTGACATAGGATTGCTTTTGATTGTCTCGATGCCAACGAATGCTAATCTCCCATTGGTGCGTTCATTTTAGTAATGTGATCAGCATTTGGTTGAGACAGTTTTCTAAATATAACCAGGATTGATCTGATGATCGTGCCTCCCGTCACAGCTGGGTTTGCAAGCTTGGTGCTTTGTATATGGATTTGATTAGATGTTTCGATCGCACGACGTATCGCCGCAATTTATAACAAAAGCGATAACTCCCGTGGCTAAGCGCTTAGGAAATCTCGTTCTGGTTCTATCAGAAAAAAAGTACACATCGACATTATTAGTGTAACATCTACACACGATGCTTTCTGTGACCAAAAATTCGCCGGAACTTTCGGCAGGTAATTATGCCCCAACACTAAATGCGAAGCACTCATTTTCTAGATAAATATATTCTTTGATATCTTTAAAGACTGTTTTGGCTAAAATAAAATGTTTATGTATATTTTGGCTTAACGAAACCATAAAGCATTAAAGCCCGTTTCCCACCAAAGCGGAGAAGAGAAGAAGACGGACGCCACGAAGCTGTCTGGCTATTCCCACCAATGTGAAGCGCGGATGAGATGTGTGTAGCGGAGATGTGAGCGGTGTGTAGCATCAATCGAATCATGTTTTCGGGTGAGCGAGGCGCGGGAAGAAGGTCGCGCGAGGATAAGCGGGGGCCGCTTGACTGACTGCTCGACAAAAGACATCTCCGCTCAGCAGCACCGTTACCTCGCTCGCGGCATAAAATTCTATAGAAAAATATAACATCTCGTCTCTCCATTCGATTAATTTTCACCGAAGCTAAGCGAAAAGGAGATAGAAATAACAAAATCTGATTAGATTTTCAAAACACATGTCTTCTCGCAGCTTTGATGGCAATCAGGCCTTACATAAGCACTCGTACACAAAGTTGACCACATGTAAACACAAGCAACTCTCCACTTTATAAAGTTTCGTAGACATTTTTACAATATGAACCACCTCTAGTGTTTTTATGAATTCCCTTTGCAAAGAGGGAGGTTCAGACGTTTTTAGGTTTTAATGGAAACTAGTGCAGCAGCCAGCTGCAAACTATTAAATAATGTATAAAAGAACAAGTATTTGTTCCTACTCAAGTTGGATTATCTCTAAAACACTGAATATTATAATCCTATTCTCAGTAATGAACATCAGAAAGCTCTTCGTACAAACTTTAAGCTCATTAGTTGACTCTACTAAATAATGTACGTTTCCCGAGAAAAAATATTTTCTTAATAAAGTTATTTGAGTGGCTTTTTCATTTTTAGAAGGCGAAAACACTCGCAGTCTAGATGTCCCGACATACCATACATTTTCATTCCTGTAAAATCTACGTTAATTTCTATTGATCATAATTATTTTAGATTTTTCGATTGGTATACACAAATAACGCCCTTTCATATGATAAAATTTCGACGGTCCGGTTTTTTCCCCTTTTTAAATAAAAATAAAAAAGATTTTCAATTTTATATGATTGCAATCACGGCGCGCAGCAATTACCTACAACTATTCCAATTTTCAGGTCGATAGCTCTAATAGTTACTGAAATAATCGAGTGTGACAGACGGACGGACGGATGGATGGACGGACGGACGGAGAAAGTTTCACCATAAGGGTTCCATTTTTACCATTTTGGTATGGATTCCTAAAAACCAATTAAGCCATTTGTAGGGAACGTAGTTCGTAAATGTAGTTCTTAAATTTTTTTAAATACTTAGACTAATACGACGCAATGATTAGTTTTCATTTGCCTATATCATGGTTTTGTCAATTGAGTCTCATACGAACACGTGATGATTTTTCTTGCAAAACACATTTGAGGCAGTTTTCGGCATTACAAGTTACAACATATGTAGGCGGGTAGTTATATGAAAAAAGTCAGCCGTAGTCATTCCCAACTGCCGTTACCAGACGCGCTTGCTGATTGCGGATGGGTAGGAGTTTTACGGGATAGATATAAACATGAGAGGATAACATTTATGTAATGTGATTATGTAACGTGAACCTGGGGCCGTACCACCATCTTTGATAGCAGTGATACTGCAGTATTGCTTTAACATATTCATACTGTTACTGTACATGTTTGTATGAAAATGTCAAAACTCAAAACAATACTGCAGCAGTAATGTTATAAGAGATGGTGGAACATAATTGATTAAATAAATTATCGCAGTTGGTAGAATAATATGTGCTCGTAAGTAGCTTAATTGCTAAAGCATTAGTTGAATCAAGCGAGCTCCTCCAAAACGGCTAAGATAAGATTTTTTAAGAAATTTTTGTCTTCATTCGGTTAGTCTGAGAACTGTGACATTAGGTGATGAGCAATTTTCATACGTCTATATAGCAAAACAACGTTTGTCTGGTCAGCTAGTATTAGATAAAGATCAACCTGACCTCAAAGGTTATCAATCAAGAAACTTAGATGCTGCTTCCTTATTCACCTTTCACTAGATTCTTGCATTTTACTAGATTAATGCGTGTAAGCTTGAAGAAAAAATCAAGGGAAATGTAAAAATTATGTTATGACGTGTATATTATGTATGTTCATCCCTGTTATGACGTCACACCACCCCTTCATTGTCCCTCCACTCAGGGCCTCATTATGAATGCAAAAGCTGTTTAGTCATTACCACACAACACCTGTTGTCGCTCGCCGCGCCCGTTCACTTTCACTGAGCATACACTTATACCCACGGACGACAAGGACAACCGCTTTAGGGTGCCTTTCCACTAGAGATGTGCTATGCAGCTATGCTGTGAAGATGTGAAATATCTGACCGTTCCCACCAATAGCAATCTATGTAGCTAAACGAAGAAGCGAGTATGATGCGCAACTCGAGCTATACGATGTGTCGATAGAAAGGACATATGTGGGTGCTCTGCTCTGCACATAGCTAAACCATTCGCGACGTCCCATAGCAGACATCCATAGCACGCATCCTTCCATAAAAAAACATATCTTAGTTGAATCCGTTTCCACCAGTGCTAACCTATGAGCACCAATGAATATATTTGGTGGACATCAAACGCATCCATAACGACGTAACAACGTAATATAGCACATCTCTGATGGAAAAGCAGCCTTATATACCAGTAATCAGTATATTTACATCGTATGACGTCAATACTATGTTAAAAGTCGACAACAAATTATACCATCCCGAATATTGAATAAGTCAAAAGACGTAATCAGGGGCCAGAATTTGTCCCTCATTAGCTACGAGTTTTAATCGCTTGTCTCGCATAATTAGAGGGCAGAGCAAATAAACCTGCATGATCGTGGGTTTATATTAGCGAAACATAAACCGGAAAAATGTTGAATACTATATTTTCTACGTCCTTGCATTGACACGTTGACTTTTCATGTTTCGTCACTGAAAACCTAACCAGATATACTTGCAAAACGCTATCTAGGCAAAACGTAATGATAAAAAAGAGCCTCACAGTAGTCGTATTTATTGTGTAACATCTATAAGTATATGATAAGTGTACACTATGTTAGGCGACAGTACGTCGTATTACCAACCTTTCGCAAAATGGCACAGCACGCGCTCATTGGTCACATCAATCCAGTTATAAAATTTCGTTCCATTTTTAAAATCCACAAAAATTATCCAACGACCGAGACAACATATCAAAACGCGTGTTTATTAGACTAATAACAAAAGCAAATAAGGTGGCATGTGCCTTTTCTGTGTCCGACGACGTCCCTGCAGAAGCTGTTGCACTCCTTGTGCGTCTTGCAGAAGAAATTGCTTCTCCTCACTCTGGGGTTCAGACTCATGGTCGGAGACAAGCTGCTGAATGCGGTATCTGAAATACAGAATAGTTGAGCAAAGTTAATAATAATAAACGATGGTGACACACACACACAGACAGACAGACAGACAGACGGACAACAGAGTGAACTTAAAAGGGTTCCTTTTTTTTCTAAAAAAATATATATATACGTATAGGAGTACACTAAACTGAATACAAAGTGTAGTTACTCTTTTTGAAACTAGTAACCATTTTCTGTGTAGATTTTATACATAAAAGCCGCAAAAAGTTGGAAAAACTAGTAATAAAAAAGGAGAGTCGGGCCGACGGGTACCTACCTTAGCCACTGCCTGTTCTAGGTAATCACGCACACATAGAAAAATAGCTATATAGTGCGTCCATGGCTACCCAATTCTCCCCTAATAATTATAAACTATAATTAGAATTTATAATTTATATTTGGCAGGAAATTCCTGTTATTACAACTTGTGATTTTTTATTGTTACAACTTGTGATTTTATTTATTACTAGCTGTTGCCCGCGGCTCCGCCCGCGTGAATTACGATTTTTTTACATAATATACCTCCCTACTGGAATTCCTTGATTTTTTGCGGGATTCTGGTGTGATGTTGTACAGAAACCTGTTCTTACTTTGCACGGGTTATCTTGTGGTGATTTTGAAAACTCCTTTTTCTTAATATTAATATAAAGTTTCATTAATACGTAGTTGAAAGATCAAAAGGACGATTTTAACTGTCGATATTTCGACCCAGTGGCACAGGTCGTGGTCACTACGTGACCACGACTTGTACCAATGTATCGAAATATCGACAGTTAAAATCGTCCTTATCATTGTGATTTTTATTCTGAAACCACGAAATATGTCAAAAATTATTAAACCATGTGAAAAGTTGTACTGGTGGTAGAACTTTTTTTTCAGAGTTCGGCCGGGTAGGTACCACTGGGATAAATTACTCTACTAACAATATTCCCCAGCCCAACATAATATAAGAGTCTTTTAAAAATCTTTGCTTCATCTCAATACAATCCAAAACATCAGAATGGACAATGGCTATATATTTCTTTACGTATAAAAAGACCTTAGATGACAGTCAGTCGGTTAGGATCGATAAGACCTAAGAATTAAAAATATTTGTGAACCATTATCTTACCCTTTCCATATTGCGGATGATAAAGTTTAAATCTGTTCATGTGTTAATAGTGCCATCTTAATATAAAGTCAGGAAACAGTAAATAACATGACAGTTAATTTTTATTTAAAAAATTCGGTAGTACCTATCTCAGAGTTTTACATTCAAGTTCCACATAAATTGTAGAGATGGCGCTATACGGTATAACGTAGCGATAACGCCAGTTAAATGATTTTTGTTCACCCTAAAAGTGAAAATTTTTAAACCATACAAAATCTCCTGCTAAGCCTATTTATTTACGGCTGTAAGGGTACTCCAGTCTTACTTGAGCCCTACGTCCTAGCCCTAGGTTCTTTGAGCATTCCGAGTTTCAAGTCACCTACCTACTTGAACTTAAAGGTTCTGATGTCTGTAATTTCTGAACTACAAAAATGATGATGATAAAATTTGTATGGAATAATCTTTAAAGAACCTCCTTTCTAAACAAAAAAGAATGAATGGAATCGGACAACGCGTTAATGAATTATAACTAAAAAACGTTTGGACTTTGACGCCGTCTTCCAGGGAAACCATGATGAATTTCGGGACAAAAAGTATCCTATGTCCTACCTCGGGGTATGAACTATAATCATGTCAAGTTTCATTTAAATCCATCCAGCGGATTAGCCGTGATGCCCGGTCGTGAAACAAACAGACAGACAGACAGACAGACAGACAAAAATTAAACAAATTACAGTTTTGGCTTCAGTATCGACTAAATAGTGTCCTCCAACAAAAATTTTCAAAATATCTTCAATGTACAGAATTCGACCCTTTACAGTTTTATTATAAGTATATAGATTATTGTTGTTGTGATTATATTTATTGATTATTATTGTATTTATTAGTACAACTTGTGATTTTAAACTTCATGTTTTAAACTTGTAAAACGTATCACAAAAGTTAAACAAACAGAAAATAGAAATAATAGGTTTCTATTTTCATCTTGCTGTGAATAAAACGAAAATTTGGATACTTTGGACAAGACCAAGTGGAAGTTCAAGGTAGTAGGTAACTACTTTACGTACTTACCTGTTAAAGTACAACTAGCAATGGTTATATAAAATAGAGCAAAAATCAACAGTAAATAAAACCTCATGGTTAATTGTTAATATTATAAAAGAATGGGTCAGTAATGTCCGATTCAATGAATCAAGTTCTTTTATATTGTGAGTATTGCATTGGTAGAGAAAAGGGGAATCCTCGCTACTGAATTGATGTCAACAAGCAATAAATAGCATTACGTGTGTAAATGATAACATTTTCCTTGTACTTATTATCATTTATTTTATCTACTTACTAGCCATTGCCCGGCTGGCCGACCTGGCTTCATCTTTGTCAAATTCGTGTTTTCACCAATTCGCAGGGAGTATGGGCTTCTCCGGATGAAAAGTAGCCTATGTCAGTGTAAATACTGGATCCACACATATGCAACTTTTTTTTCCCGGATTTTTATAATATTCTCAATTCTTATTATAGGCAAAAAGATTAGATGAAGGTGTTGCGACTTGAAAGATTAAGAAATATTAAATATAGAAAAAATTAAAATGTTACAGTTAATGTGGTTAATCAATAATAATTTAATCGAAGTAGTACAATAACCTTTCTAATTCCGTCTACTTGATTTATTTGGCAGAACATAAACATTTTTAGCTAAGTATTGTGCATTATTTAGCTATTATGCTGTACGTAAACAAACAAAATAAGTTACCAATCATTTTATTGAATATGCGTATTCAACCGAGTTGGTATCAACAAAGAGATTTTTTAGTTGACTCTACATTATCTCATAATTTCCTTGCGATAGGAATTTTTAGCTTATTATTTAGTTGAATAGCAGCGGTGTCAAGGCCACGTGTAGGGCGCCAAAGCATTTATTAATTTGTCGTTTTGATACAATGGGCAAAATTGCATTTACTAGTATATAATAATAGGTATGCAAAGTTATAATGAACACAATTCCCTACAATGAGTGAGTCCTTTTTATTTGACTCTAAATTTACATTATCGCTCAGCAAATATGGAACTCATTGATCCTTTTATCGAATGTTACTGATAATTTTACGCAGTGTAATATGAAAAAAGAAAACGCGGGTGGGATAAACTTTGTAAAGACGACAAAAGACGGATATCTTGTTCCGCTAAGTCAAACGGATTGAGGCTTCAAAAGATTGGCGGTGAAACTCCAGCCGCCGTGAAAAGCTACCGCGAAAACAAGTCATCCGGCCCGAATAAGCTTATTTACACGACCTGACTCCGACACGATTTACAGTATAATATACGTTGTTGGCTAGAAATGGGGATATCATCTTTAAGCTCGTGGGAATTGAAATATAATCTGAAACTTGTGATCCATAGGCGGATATGCTAACTACACGCGATAAGCACTATTAGAGAACAAACAACACATTTATCTCAGGATTATAATATCCTTTTACAGTGGGTAAAATTTTTCTTACCGGCTTTAGCACAGCAAAAGAGGAAACAAGTTTTTTCTAAAGTTACTCACGGAGTTATTACTATATATATATAGCTACTCGTGCTGATTCACTCACTCACTCACTCACTCACTGATTGATCACCTCTCCTGAACAATTTTGTATGAAAAATTTTTTTTTCATGAATGGGTTCGTATAGAAGAAAAAAATTCATTCGGAGGAAAAATACGGAGAGAGCTGATGATTGAGGATTTCGAAGACGGGTGAACAGCACGGGGAGGGTATTGAAGATAGGTGGGGGGTGCTCGACCAAAAGTCATTCGAAACGTCATGCAATTGGCAGTTAGCTGAAAAAAGTTCAAAATGGCGGATTCAAAATGGCCGCCATTTGAATTTCCTCGATATCTCGGAAAGTATGAAAGATGGAAGAACGGTTTCTTGACAAGAGTTGATCAGGACATAAAGGTCTACACGATGAATAGTAAGAAAATCCAATATGGCGGAATTTTTTTTTCCATAGAAAATGTATGGAGATTTTTAAAAGGATTTTTTATAGGCGGGAAGACAGCACGCGGGCCACATGTGGCCCGCGCACACACGCGCCCTACTAGTTATAATATATCGTAGCTATCCATAAAAATAAGCATAAGTCCAACGCTTCCCTGCATGGTAAATCTCACTTGATGGTACCTAAGTGCTTCAATAAGTCGTATTATAGTATTTCTAAAGTATGAGTTAGTTCTCGATTTGTTTATTTTATTAAATAATAAACCAAAGTAGAAGAAATTAAAATATTTATTTAATACGGATAAAGTAATTATGTTCAGTACATTGAAATCATTACAAGCAAAAAAAGACAGAATAAGAATTAGAATGAAAGAATAATTTTTTTTCAAGCTAAATTTTAACGCGAGCACACGCAAATGGCCTGTGCGTTGCAGCGTCCGACCCTGAACCCCCAGGAGCGGCAGACGGCCTGGCACTGGCTGGCGATGCAGATGCGGATGACCTGGCGCCGGTCGAGGCTGAGGAGCGGGCTCTGAGGGTCCGTCACGATGAAGGGGAACGCAGAGCCCGGGTTCAGGATGTACAGCTCGTCTGGGAAGAAAATAATTTATTGATGTGGAAACTTAAACTAGTATAATATATAGTTTAGTAAGTACTTTTCATGGGCGTAGCCAGGGGGGGGTTAGGGGGGTTACCCCGAAATGGGGAAAATATACTAGTTATTACTAGCTGACCGGCAAACGTTTGTTTTGTCATTTAGGGATATAAATTATAATCCCGTATCTCAAAAAAAATAAGAAAGAATTATAAAAGGAACTTGGAGCCAATCACACCATGCCACATCAAAACTCTGAAGGTCCTTACCAACCAAAACCAAAACCAAAACCTTAAAAAGCCTGTAAAATATATTAGAAAAAAAACTATGTAATTCTGTAAATAATAAAAATTATAGTAAATAAGAGGAAAGTAATTAAAATATATTATTATCTTACCGGGTTGTTCAACCGGTTCAACTTCTTCACAAACAGCCTGTTGAACCAACAGAACTGCGAACAGAGTGGCGAAGACAACGAAGAGTTTGCTGTTCATGATTGATTTTTTTGAAAATGGATTTTCAACTGCGCAATTGGTAATTCGCTTACAGTATTTATACCAAAATAGAGAAAAGATAAGGGTTGTTAATGTAATACTTTTGATGAGAAATTTTTAGTGAGGAAGTTATAAAGATAAGATGTTTTTCCCCCTGTCTATTTATCGGCAGAGATAATGAGAAATCAGTATGTTTAATATCAGAGATGTGGTAAAAGCTTTTCCTGCAGATTTGTAAAGTTAGAGGTTCTAAAATTCATTCTTATATCTAAACACACAGTCCTTAAACACTGGACTTTTATTTTGTAAACACGTCTTTATATCATAGGCTTGAAACGATGCATAATATAAACTCACTGTTATGAAAAATATTTGCACATGAACAATCACAGAATAAAATGGGAAATGAGATTTTTCATTCATTGTCCGTTGTTATTTTAGTTTTACAGGGAAAATAAAATAGTGTTCAAAAATACAGAGCCATTTCGTGTTTTAACCAAAAAATTAATCTTTATTCAGATTATCTCGATACAGCTACTACTGTTTCGAGTAAAAAACAAATGTAGCAGCTGCATCCCAATGAGATTACTTACATTATCTACAAATATGCTAACGCTTAATCAAATAATTACCAATCTATAAAATACTTTCTCTCGACAAAGAATCGATAAGAAGCAAGTTCTTATTATACAGGATTATATAAAAAATACCAAATCGCTTTCGGCCTGTATTTTTTTGCATTTAAACTAACAACCTTTGTTCTAAGGCATAGCTCCTATCGCGGGCTTTGACGGTGCAGACCGAATACAGAAATTTCGTAACGAAAATAACCTGGCACTCCTAGAGTAGAGCTTTTGGTACTAGGCTACCATGAAAGCAGAGAGTGCAACTTCACAAACGTTTTAGTTTTTAGTTTGCCATCTATCGAAAAATAGCAGAACTTTTTAATGGCTTTTTGAAATATCACAAAAATAACTTAAAATTCTATGCAATAGCTTTACCGCGGCAGTCTCCGAGTGCCACACGCCTTTTTTTTGTCACTCGATATTTTGAGAAATATCAAATATTCAATAGTTTACAGAGATACTCTACTTGTTCCTACTCTGTAACGTAACATCTGCAAGTGGCAAGGGCGCGGCGTGCGGTTTTCATAGTTTTCGTTATAATTAGTGCGTCATCAATCCGATCGACTCGCACACTTGGTCGGTTTAAACGTGCTCTAATGGATGGGGTTTGAACCTGCGTCCGTTCCGAGTCCGTGGTTTATCCGTTGAGCTACCGAGGCTTGACACAATTGATAGATTAACGCAAAATACACCGAGTTAATTACTCATTTGCATCTATTTGTAGTTTGTACATATTTTGTAAAAAATGAATCTTAACCCCTTTTTATTTCCCCCTGCTGGGCCCAAGGGCAGGGTTCTCTTCTTAGACTGAGAGGGGTTTGGCCATAGCCCACCACGCTGGCCAAGTGCGGGTTGGCGGACTTCACACACCTTCGAGAACATTTTTTGTGAACTGTCAAACATGCAGGTCACGATGTTTTCCTTCTCCGTTAAGCAAGCGATATTTAGTTTCCAAAAAACGCACATTACTCAAAAATGGTCAGAGGTGGTCAGAGGTGCGTACCCAGGATTCGAATCCGCGACCTCCTTATGAGAGGCAGAGGTCAGAACCACTGAGCTATCACTGCTCACAACTTGACACAATTGATAGATTAACGCAAAATCCATTCAGTTAATTATTCATTTGCATCCATTTGTACATTTGTAAAAATGAATGCTGAATAATAAATCGTGTTCGCGCTGCGAGCTCGTTACAATGGTGGGTGCTTAAGTGCCTTTGACACATCAGCCGTCGTTTCCACGCGCGATGTAATTTGTCAGCGCTATTCCGGCGTGGAAAGGTGGCGAACCAGGTTCTGTGTTACGCCTACTGTTTTTTCATTAATCGACTGAATTACAAAAAAACCGGCCAAGTGCGAGTCGGACACGCGCACCGAGGGTTCCATACCATAAAAGAAGTAAAACATTGAAAGAATCACTTTTGTTCATGAATTTACGAGTATAATTTACATGTAGGTACTTTTGTTGGCGAACCGCAAATCTAACTTTGTTTTTGGTGGTAAAGTAAAGTAAAAGTAAAATATGCTTTATTGTACACCAAAACAAAAACAACAGACATAGTAGATACAGCATGTACAATAGGCGGCCTTATCGCTAAAATAGCGATCTCTTCCAGGCAACCTTAGGGTAGAGGATATTATAAAAAATTAAAGAAAGCGGAAGGGGTGTACTAATTAAATAAAGTAAATACAAATAATATACGTATGTATATATATATAAATGAAAATACAACAGTAAATGAGAGAGGAATAGACGACAGATAAGTGGAATAAAAATTAAAAATAAATAAACACATCAAATGGAGGATAGATAAAATAGCTTCAATTTTGTTTTTAAGAATTGATAGTGATTGAGACTGTTTGATATCCAAGGGGAGAGAATTCCATAGCAGTATAGCGGTAACAGTAAATGAATTAGCATAATAAGAAGAGGAGTGTGTAGGAATTTTCAGGCGTAGTTTATTTTGAGAACAAAGAGAAAAAGAGTGCGTAACACATCGGAACTCGAAACGTTCTTTAAGATAAAGAGGAGTGGAGGGATTGTTATTATTAGGGATTGTTGTTGTTGTGGTGGTTTATTGTTATTATCAAGAAAAGTATAATAGTGAGAGTTGATTTTATTTTTCCTGTAAAATACACGTTAATTCCCATTGACCATAATTATTTCAGATTTTTCGACAGTTTGCCCAATAAATCCGAAACTATCGGCCAAAAAATAAATAAAAATCAGTTTTAGAATACACAAGTAGCGCCCTTTCATAATATTACCCCACTCAATATTGTTATCTCATTTTGAAATTTCAACAACCCGGTTTACCCCCCTTTTAAATAAAAATAAAAATGATTTTTAAAATTTTATGATTGCAATGACGTTGGGTCACTATTACCTAAAACTATTCCAAATTTCAAGTCGATAGCTTCGATAGTTACTGAATTAATCGAGTGTGACAGACGGACGGACGGACGGACGGACAGACGGAGAAAGTCTCACCATAAGGGTTCCATTTTTTACCATTTTGGTATGGAACCCTAAAAATGAACTAGGAAGTACTAAGCATCAGCCCGTTTTTGACGAAGCACGACGCGAGTAGGCATTATCAAAATTGATATGTATGCCCGTATAGAGAGAAGTGCAAGTCCAGAGTGCCTACATTTTGTTGTTGAAATATTGCTTCGGGTTATAACGTTACTATCACTTTTTAACCGACTTCAAAAAAAGGAGGAGGTTCTCAATTCGTCGGAATCTTTTTTTTTTTTTTTTATGTATGTTCACCGATTACTCGAAGACGCGTAAACCGATTTGGAAAATTATTTTTTTGTTTGAAAGGGTATACTTCCCAGATGGTTCCATTTTTTTTTGGTCAGGATCTGATGATGGGATCCTGGAGAAGTCGAGGGAACTCTTCATATTTTATATGAATACTTGAAACAATTTGGGTACTGTTGGAAAGAGTAATATTTTCCAGGTTTTTCTATGGTCATCAGGTCAGGATCTGATCATGGGATCTTGGTGAAATCGAGGGAACTCTTCAAATTTTGCTAATATACTTTAAGCGATTTGGGTATTTTTTATAGTTACTAGTGCATTTGCTTGCAGATGCTGACTTAATGACTATAGTCATCAAGTCAGGTTCTGATGATAGGATCTCGGAAAAATTGAGGGAACTCTTCAGATTTTATAAGCACACTTCAAGCGATTTGGGCATTTTTTGCAATGTCCTGTGCATTTGTTGTTTTCCACTAAAAAGTAAAAAATAAAATGGAAAATTCTTTTCAAAAAACCGACTTCAAATGCCACTACAAAGAGTGAAATAATTTTTCGATGTAGGTACACCAATTCGAAGTCGGGCAATTCGTACAATCATAGTCCTTCGTATTAGTCGCCCGACTTCGAATTGGTGTACCTACATCGAAAAATTATTTCACTCTTTGTAGTGGCATTTGAAGTCGGTTTTTTGAAAAGAATTTTCCATTTTGTATAATATTATTATGTTTTTGACCCCCCAAACGTTTATCGAATTGTAAAATTTTAGACTCCTTATTATAGATTCAGTACACCTTAATCTAGGCTCGTATTTTTTTTTACTATTTTAGTAAAGTTGAATTTAAAAAAATCAAATACTTGAGGAATTTTATAATGTTTTACATACGTAATATAGAATTTAAACTTACGAGCATAGTTCTTCATTGTATCTGCAACATTTCTAAAAACTACGAAAATCGGACTACATTTAGGGGTATAGGAAAACGTTATCGCTTTTTGTATGAAAACTTTTAGCTAGACGATCTTTTTAAGAGATGGATGTCCAAATTATTTAAAATTATTATCGTAACACACTTTGTTCCGTAGAATTCTAAAAAGTGAGTTGACGTAGAACGTTACTTTAAAGCGACACTAAAATGCTTAAGTAGAAACAGTTGAAAACATTTATATTATTTTCCAGACGTGTTCCCCAAAGACGTTAGCGCAGAGCCACTCATTTTTACCCCTCCACCTCTATGGAGGTTGGCACGTTTAAATAATTCTCTTTGTATGGTAATGTTGCGTCTACTACAATTGTAATATTAATCTAAACTAAAGTAATGAAATTCTATCTCGGCCAGAGGTTTTGCAGAGAGAAAATATTATGTGGAATTTTGGGACTACGTTTTCTTTGTATTTTAAAGTTTTAGCATTTTAAAATGCTTATGTCATTTGGGAACTATTGAAATTTCTGGTATTAAGTATACTCCCTTACTTTGAGACTAATCTCAGCATTGTTTAGTACGTAAATGCTTTGTTTTTGTCTCTATATTCTTTAAATACATTGATTATTTTCTAAATGCATATTTTATATTGTCCAATCAAACTACTGCTGAACAAATTTTACAGTCTTTGTAGTCCTAATTTCAATATTGACTTGGGATTAGTGTAAATATGACATAAATTATATGGTGTGGTAAATCATATACTATACGGTATAATTTCGAAGAATAAATTATACCGTACCTCCGTTTCTAGGCAGTTCTCAAACGCCTTGTTGAAACATATATTTATATCCTATTTAAATCATCATAATTTAAAAACATACAGGTAAGCATACTTTATCGCCAGGACATCCCTGTGCTGATTAAAATATACGACCCATATACGACCCCGATAAATATTGCAAATTTTTACAACGCTTATCTAGATACAGTTTCATATAAATATGTAGAATTGAACTAAAGATTCACAATTGAGCTACCGAAATTATCTGATCTCAAAATAACAACACTTCCTCAACAGCAATCATGAACAGCAAACTCTTGGTTGTCTTCGCCACTATTTTCACAGTTCTGTTGGTTCAACAGGCTGTTTGTGAAGAAGTTGAACCGGTTGAACAACCTGGTAAGAAAAAAAATAATATTATTTGTATTTAGGTACTAGTTTTTACCATATTATTGATTAGTATGCCAGTATGATTAGTATATTTCGACTTTAGCTCGCAGAAAAGATTACACGTTGTATGAACTGCATTTCTTTCCAGATGAGCTGTACATCCTGAACCCGGGCTCGGCGTTCCCCTTCATCGTGACGGACCCTCAGAGCCCGCTCCTCAGCCTCGACCGGCGCCAGGTCATCCGCATCTGCATCGCCAGCCAGTGCCAGGCCGTCTGCCGCTCCTGGGGGTTCAGGGTCGGCCGCTGCAACGCACAGGCCATTTGCGTGTGCTCGCGTTAATCTATCCAAATCTATTATTATTATGTAAAATTTTTACGATTCATCATAATTGAAATCGTTATACTTCAATTTTGTGAAATAAACAGTATTTTTGTATACCTAATAAATTTTTTTTTGTACATGCTCTCCATATTCACTTAATTAATATGGTGCTAGCTGTAGGTGGTGGTGTATATAGCTGACCCGGCAAAAATTGTTTTATGACTATTAGTTCTAACTATTTATTTCGTAATATAAATAACTTAATTCAAATTTAAATGACTTACTTGTTTGGAACAAAAAATGTACCTACCAACTTAAATATTTCATTAAGTTGAAATTGTAGTTCAAATGCAAGCGCCTGAGAAGCGTATGGTTATCTTTGAAGTAAGTTTTATTAGGGTCATCTTTCTAGGCTTAAGAATCAGTCAAATAATTTTCGAGTTTTTGCATGAGTAAAGCACAGAGTGTCATCATCAATCATCAAAATGCTTATTTAGATTATCAACATAGATATTGCTTTATTGTATCAAGTAACATTATTAGCTATCATTGATTTTAAAGGGTATTTCGTGTTATCATGGGGACTTTTTCATATCTCCTTTCTGTTTAGTATAAATATTAAAATTCGAACGCCTGTATATCATTCTAAAGACAATCAATTCTGTAAAATGATGAGTAACAAAGTGTTCGTAGTGTTCGCCACTTTTTGTGCTTTGCTGCTGGTGACGCAGATCGTCTCCTGCCAAGAAGAAGGGCAACAACTCGGTAAGCTTCTTTTATCATCGTTATCCAAAGTAGAGCATGGTCGTCTTTATACATTTATTTCTTTTCACAATAGTCACAAGTAGCCGTTATATTCAAAATTCAAAATCGAATTCAAAATTTCTTTATTTCACATAGGCCTAACGTACAGGCTGTTGTAAAACGTCAATATGATCTTTGTCGCATGTGGTGATAACCACAAGTCGACTTAAAACTAAGTTTACGAGGGTTCCAACGCGCCCTGCACTGAGAAGAGGCCCACAACAAACTCAGCCGGGTTTTGTTATACTCGTACAGTACGTTTTCATTTCTTATCTTAGATACTAATATTAATAAACGACATGTGTATTTTTATAAACAAATTAAAAAATTGTAATTTATGTCTTAAACCATTACTATACAGCCTAATTTTGCTTAAGTGCGATTGGAACTCTTTTCGCGTTTTGGATTTATTTAGATTCGGACAGTTTTTAGCGCTGACCAGATATCCTACCTATATATCAATGGCTATAAACATCACGCTATAACCAATGGGACCGACGCGATAAACGGATTAATAGTTCTTTTGGAGAGCTTCCGTTGTGTGCGCTGCGTGTACGATTATAGTTACGCAAAAATCATGTATAACGAAATTGTTTGCCTTTAAAAGTTCTAAGAAAAGTCCGGGAAACCACTTTAATGTTTATCTTTTAAGTTTAAGATTGACTCTACTAGAACTACCAGCTAGTTAATTTTGTGAGTGTTTAATTAATTGTAATTATTTTATTTCACAGATAACGCGCTGAGACCCGAGTCAGCACCTCCCGCAGTGTTGGAACCGAACAGTCCTCACAGCAGAAGCGCGCGAAGATGCGTTCTCAGCCAGTGCCGGTCAAAATGCAGAGCTGCTGGCTTCAGGGAAGCCCGCTGCGTAGGAAACACTTGCCAATGCCTGAACGTACCACCACGCATGTAATTTGACTGCCAATGTATCAAACATCTACAACTAATGATCACTTAACTGCAAGCTTCAATGGAAATAAAAATGAAACAATGGCATGAATTGATTTATTTTATTTACTAGCAGCCCGCCCCGGCTTCGCGCGGGTATTATTAGGGTTCCGTACCTCAAAGAATAAAAACGGAACCCTTATAAGATCACTTTGTTGTCCGTCTGTCCGTCTGTCTGTGTGTCACGACGCTTTATTTCAGTAACTATTAAAGATATCCACATGAAATTTGGAATAGGTGTAGATAATGATGGCCCACCGTCAGTGCAATCATAAAAAATTGAAAATCGTTTTTATTTTTATTTACAAAGGGGGGTAAACCAGGTCGTCGAGATTTCAAAATGAGATAGCTGCAATATTGAGTGGAGTATCATATGAAAGGACGTTACTTCCGTATTCTAAAGCCGATTTTTATTTATTGTTATGTCCGATATTTTTTGATATATTGAGCAAACTGTCGAAAAAAATACCGTTCCCTCCCCCTTATCTCCGTAGTTTACCAATCGGAAATTCTGAAATAATTATGATTAATAGGGATCAATGTATATTTTACGGGATAATTAATATGAACTCTGTATCTATACTATTTTTGGTAGTAGCAATTAACCTCATAAAACAAAGTTAAGTTTGAGGTTCAGTAAAAACGTGATTGTTAACTTACATATTTTTAAACTTGTGATATCTTTCGAATGGAATGTCCAAATTGAATAATTTAAAAAGTTATATAATGGTTTTAAAGCAGACTTAAATATGAAGTCATTTATTTTGATAAGGATTAATTCCAAAGTATAAATAATAGAGCTTTTGTAGCGGTAGCATTTATATCAATTTTTTAAACGAAAAAACACTTATTGTGACATAACTATAATAGTTAGACATATGCTGTCGCGACATTTTTTGTAGATAATTATGTGTTCTGCAAATACGTAGTACATTATTTTGTTCTATAGTCAATAGTTTTCGCAGCGCACGCGATGTAAGAAAGTTTTTTGGTAATTTTTTCACACCTTGGGTTACATTATTGGAAATTTAGTACGGATCCCTAACTTTTTTCAAAATTTAACATAGCCTATGTTCACCGGAGATAACATAGCTTCCCAATAGTGAAAGAATTTTTCAAATCGGTCAAGTAGTTTCGGAGCCTATTCAATGCAAACAAACAAAAAAACAAAAAAACAATCAAACCTTTCCTCTTTATAATATTAGTGTAGATAGTGTAGATTAGTGTAGATGAATTCTCCTTATGATAGTAAGTTTACTTTTACGCCACAAAACAGTCGATTTGGCTCAAGATAATAATTAATAAGTAATTATAGTAACTTAGTTGTATAATTGGGGCTCTTTGTATCTTGGCAAAATCCACGATTCCTTCAAATTTACAAAAAGTACAAACACTCTTTTGCTTCAAAATAATTGAAATATCTATAAATATTGTAGACTAGCTGTTGCCCGCGGCTCCGCCCGCGTGAATTACGATTTTTTTTTACATATACCGTAGAATTCCTTGATTTTCGCGGGATTCTGGTGTGATGTTGTACAGAAACCTGTTCTTACTTCGCACGGGTTATCTTGTGGTGATTTTAAAAACTCCTTTTTTTAATAAAAAATATAAAGTTTCATTAATACGTAGTTGAAAGTTCAAAAGGACGATTTTAACTGTCGATATTTTGATACATTCGTATTTCATATTTCGTGGTTTCAGAATAAAAATCACAATTTTCATTGTGATTTTTTCATACTAATTTGTATATTACAAAATGGATAATTACTATTTCATTAAACTTATCAATCGGGTCAAGAAAAGAAAAAAAAGTACATTAAAATTGGTGTCTTAAAATTAAGAAGATAATATGAGAATCCAATAATAATAATTTGTACCAATTAAGGAAATAACTTTAACTAGATTGAAAGATATCTCTTTGTTGCACAATTAACGCTCTAACATGTACAATTCTATTCAAATGCATTCCAATATTTAAAACAATCATCTCAGAAAACTTTCTAGGGTTAAGAACTAAAGAAATGATATAATATGTAGTAGCATGGTACTCCGATCTTTAACGTATGTCATAGTGGCGATGTACTCGTAGTGTAGGAGTACAAGATCCTTAGAGCGCGAATCTAACTCTCCATAGTAAGGTAACTTCATAGTTAGTGAGACTGTTATGGCTTGTTGTGGTACTATTACAAAATAGTAGTTTATGAAACGGATGCATAATGGGGGGTAGTGTGAGATTAAAAAACGAGCCGCAAGCGAGTTTTTTAATAGTATCACACGAGTGTTGTAGAGGTTTATACTATTATACATATATTTTTTATAGAGTCTCACACTATCATATTTTTCCGCGCAAAGTTTTGACCAAGTAACAAAAATAACACATTTAAAATGTTTAAAGTTAGGTATGGCGCCAAAATTCAGTTGTAAACTGCGTACGCAGAACCATAGACAATAGACATTGTTGTCGTTGTCTATGGTCAATCATAGCCCATCCATACTCTCGGTAATGACTACCAACTAAATGTTGTCTGTGGACTCCATATATAAAAAGAAAAAAAAAACCGGCCAAGTGCGAGTCAGACTCGCGCACCGAGGGTTCCATACTATAAAAGAAGTAAAACATTAAAGGAATCTCTTTTTTTCATGAATTTACGAGTATAATTTACATATAGGTACTTTTGTTGGCGAACCACAAACGTAACTTTGTTTTTGGCGGTTTATTGTTAATATCACAAAAAGTATATAAGTTAGCGAGTTCATTTTATTTTTCCTGTAAAATATACGTTAACTTCTATTGATCATATTTATTTCAGATTTTTCAATTGGTAAACTTCGGAGATAAGGGGGGGGAACGGTATTTTTTTCGACAGTTTGCTCAATAAATCAAAAACTATCAGGCATAAAAATAAATAAAAATTGGTTTTAGAATACACAAGTTACGCCCTTTCATATGATACCCCACTCAATATTGTTATCTCATTTTGAAATTTCAACAACCCGGTTTACCCCCCTTTTTAAATAGAAATAAAAATGATTTTCAAAATTTTATGATTGCTATGACGTTGGGTCACTAGTACCTAAAACTATTCCAAATTTCAAGTCGATAGCTTCGATAGTTACTGAAATAATCGAGTGTGACAGACGGACGGACGGACGGACGGACGGAGAAAGTCTCACTATAAGGGTTCCATTTTTACCATTTTGGTATGGAACCCTAAAATTAGGAGGCTTTACACTCTCTTGGCTATGACGACACATAAAAATACAGGAACCCAGAGTCTAGTAACGTAAAGGAAATTATTCAACTATTTTGAGATATTTCCATAGTACAGCGATGTTATAATGAATAACTTTCTAATGATTATAGAAGTCTGTGTATAAAGTAGGTCAATATGCGACACATTTTGATTTCGTAATTCGAACTTTAAGCAATGAGCGTAGATAAATACTATTAAAAACAAAATAAAAGGATATAATGTATTTATTTTATGCACAAAAAGTATCAGGGTTCATTATTTTAACCATTAATTTTACAAGTTGATTAAAAGTTAAGTTACAATTAAAATAAAAGAGGGTAAGTTTAACGCGAGCACACGCAAATGGCCTGTGCGTTGCAGCGTCCGACCCTGAACCCCCAGGAGCGGCAGACGGCCTGGCACTGGCTGGCGATGCAGATGCGGATGACCTGGCGCCGGTCGAGGCTGAGGAGCGGGCTCTGAGGGTCCGTCACGATGAAGGGGAACGCAGAGCCCGGGTTCAGGATGTACAGCTCATCTGGGAAGAAATACAATTTAAATTATTACGCAGCGAAATTGTTTCTGTGGACCGCAAGCTGAAACTTGGAATATGGTATTGGTTGTGTCTCAGTATAGAATTATCAGTATCTCAACGAAGAGAAAAAGACGCCAAGATATTCTAACACTAGTTTCTAAGGTGGCCTGGCAGCCTAATGCACCAAAGACTGATTTAATGTTATGAGTATAAATATTTAGAATAAGCTTTTACAATATCATCCCGAGATCTGCATTTGACTTACCATTACATAGGTAGGTTTTAATTAATTATTTTGAATTTTTAACTACAAACTGTGTAAATACGTATGAAAGAGATAGAATCAAACTAAAATTGGGTAATTTTAATGATTTTTCTTACCAGGTTGTTCAACCGGTTCAACTTCTTCGCAAACAGCCTGTTGAACTAACAGAACTGCGAACAGAGTGGCGAAGACAACGAAGAGTTTGTTCATGATTGTTGTTTTTTGAGAATATGCTTTCAACTGTGCTATTGGAAAAATAATTTCCGATATTTATACCAAAATACAGACAAGATAAGGGTTGTAAATGTAATCCTTTTGATTTATAATTTTTTGTGAGGAAATTATAAAGATAACATGTTTTTCCCCTTTCTATTGATCAACACAGATATTGAATGAATGGTAATTTGAGATTTAGTAAATGTATTCTAGCTTGTTACCGCGATTACGCTGTAGTAAGGTTTTTCAAAAATTCGTACTTTTTTAGCTTTCTACAATACAATATGCCTGTGAAAGTTCCCTCATTGTTCGAAGATAAATTTTAACATTTTGATAGTCCGCTTAGTCTTCATATAGTTTGACTGATGATAGATGAGTTAGTTGAGTCTTAGTAATTTCTGAAGGCTGAAATCATTTTTATAAGGAGTGGGCATATTCCTTATTTCAAACAATAAAAGTGTTGCGGAGTATTGTGTATACAATTTACGACAATAATGCTGTCACAACCTCCAAGACCACGCAGTTTACGGCCTTCCTCTGTGTACGGAATAAAATTTGATTCGTGCCTCCCTTGAGAAATTAGCGATTTTTTTCATTTCTTTCCCAGACGAAAAAACACTGATAAAAAAATCTCATCAGTTCGAAACAGAATGTATAGACGAAGGAATAGTACATTGTGATACAAGGGTGGAAAGTAGGTTTTTGCAAACGAGCTGTCATTAACAAGCCCGAGCCGAAGGCGAGGGTTTTTAATGTCACGAGTTTGCAAAAACCTATACACCCGTGTATCACACGACGTTTTTCAATACAGTTGTGAGAATTAGTAAAAAAACAAATCAAAGAGATAATATGTTTGCTCAAGATTTTGGGAGCCAATTTCCATCTTGTTTGGTTTTTACCTTAAATAAAATGTCGAAGATCGAAATCGAAGGCGACTTCGAATTCGCAATCGAAAAGATAAAAGATAAAAAATAAAAAGATAAAAGATAAAAGATAAAAGATAAAAGATAAAAGATAAAAGATAAAAGATAAAAGAAATAAAAGATAAAAAGATAAAAGATAAAAGATAAAAGATAAAAAGATAAAAAGATAAAAAGATAAAAAGATAAAAAGATAAAAGATAAAATAAAAAGATAAAAAGATAAAAATATAAAAGATGAAAAGATAAAAAGATAAAAAGATAAAAGATAAAAAGATAAAAAGATAAAAAGATAAAAGATAAAAGATAAAAAGATAAAAAGATAAAAAGATAAAAAGATAAAAAGATAAAAAGATAAAAAGATAAAAAGATAAAAAGATAAAAGATAAAAAGATAAAAAGATAAAAAGATAAAAAGATAAAAAGATAAAAAGATAAAAAGATAAAAAGATAAAAAGATAAAAAGATAAAAAGATAAAAAGATAAAAAGATAAAAAGATAAAAAGATAAAAAGATAAAAAGATAAAAAGATAAAAAGATAAAAAGATAAAAAGATAAAAAGATAAAAAGATAAAAAGATAAAAAGATAAAAAGATAAAAAGATAAAAAGATAAAAAGATAAAAAGATAAAAAGATAAAAAGATAAAAAGATAAAAAGATAAAAAGATAAAAAGATAAAAAGATAAAAGATAAAAGATTAAAGATAAAAGGTAAAAGATAAAAGAAAACGAAAAAAAAAATTCCTTCTGTGTCCATCCCATCCCAATGTTCATCCCATTTTATTGTACAATGAAAACTCCTTGGTATCAAACGTTTTGCAAAAGTAATGATCGAGCTTGTAAAAGTAAGTTACGACCACGAAAAAGTAAGATGCCTGTGCGTAAGATTTAACTTTCGAATACTAATGACAGCCTCTGAAAGTGCGCCATACCATACAACTGTATTGAAAACAATTAATTAATTCAAGTTATACCAAATATGTCCACTACCTATTTTATATCGGTTAAAGTAATGGTTAGACTTTAGACAAACGGTCGATGTCGGTTTCAAAAATATTGTTACGAGTAAATATGTAATATGTTAATGGTTATGCCTAAATATACGTAAAAAATACATTAACATTATTTAGTGTAAAAATAAAGGAGAGAAAAATATTTTTTATTCGAATAATGGGTAATGAGGCCATAGGTAATCGCCGTGTCTAATTTTCAATGCAAGATAATATTAGACGCCAACTGAAGTAAAGCCATGAAATGAGACATTATTTCTAATATAGTATTAGAAAATACAATTATAGTTTGTTTGTTTAACTAACTAAAAACCCAAATATTGTATTATACTTAGATTCTGGAATTAGGAACGTGGTGAAATGTTATAGAGGTTAAGGTTCTGTAGGTTTCGCTTTAACCTTTAGTTTCAATTTAGTAATAATATACGAACTGAGTAAACCTTCATAATAATAGACTACACTACTAGACAATGCTACTAATAATACTATGCACCTTTATATAGGTGGTATATTAGCAATCGCGTCTAGCGAATCGAATTAGTTTATTTAGTTTATTGAGCAAATGTATAGTTGGAGTCATGTCTCACGCAATAAATCTTTTCATCTTTAGTATAGTGACACTTGTTCTTCTTCAGAATGTTTTGAGTTCGAAAGTCAAAACTCATGTTAAAGGTAAGGTTTTATCAATAAAAAGTATTATTTTTGACTCAATTTTGTATTTCTAATATAAATATTGATTAATCCTTAGTAACAATCTTTCCTTTCACTATTTTACCACAAAACGGTAAGACATTTTATTAATGCTGTTGACATTCAATATACTGGCACGAATTCTCTACCACACAACCGCTATGGTATACAGATAATGGAACAGTCTTCCTACTCATCTGTTTCCTGCCAGGTATAATTTGGGTGTTTTCAAAAGAAGAGTGAATAGCTCCGTTGCCAAGAAATTCTAGAAAAACGCGCTCTATCCTAGACCACATCTTTGTTTATCTGGTTTGATAGTTGTTAAGCGCAAGTTTAACATTGATTATATTTTTATACCTATTTGTATTTTAGACGACTGCCCAAAAAGTAGTGTAATGTTTTTAGGTTTCATAGATGTATGTGAGTTTATTAATTTCGCCATAACTTCAGAACGACTGAAGAGATTTGGACATAATATTATGAATCCTTACATCATTCCGAGCAACATATAGGCTATATTTTTTTTTGGAAAAACAAGTTCACCTCAGGGCAGTCGTGTTTTTTAATTTTTTTCATTAATTGATTATTTACTTGTTATCTATACAGATGCAGATCTAGATCATGAAGTGACCTACCGAAGAGCAATCGTAAAGACCTGGCCAAATGAGTCCAACGAGCCAGAATGTACAAATACAAATTGCCAACGCATTTGCAGAGCTCTTGTCTTCAGGATCGGGCGTTGCAACACCAATAAAGTCTGCGTTTGTTATCGCTAAAAATGTTAAATTGCGTTTTTAGTAAACGATAGAGCAATGATAAGAATTTGATGGAGTTATACTTTTTCGGTTACTCCCCGAATATAAAATAACAGATTGTATAGCGAAACCGAATCAACATTTATCAATTAATAACTTATTTTAACTACGAGGTACTGAATACTGATCCGAGGCTTCACCCTGGAATGCTTACCTTTCAAAACACATTTTTAATCATAAATGCTCATGAAAATTGCAAGCGTAACTAGTTAAATTATTATATTATTGTTTAGATTTATTTGCTTTCTTTGAGTTTATGTTGAAAACCACGTCCTTCCCAGACCCAGAGAAACCACTCTCGATTTCAAAAGTTCGGCAAAAAATACTTTGCCCAAATTGGCAAACCCGAACCGCACACACACTACAAGGAAAAGTTGCCGCACTCACCCAGCTGTCGTTGTTAGGAAGTGCTCTATCTAGTCGGAGCGCGAGCGATGACCTTTTATAAAATCCATCTTGAAAAAATTTTTTTCATTATTGAAAATTCAGTGTCATACAAAACCATCTTTAATTAATAATTGTCATTTTTGATTATGTTCTTTTGTTAATTCACCTGATTCAACATGATTAATAAACAAAATGCGATTATACTTAGTATCTTGAAAGCCTATACCCACTCTTGAAATGAACATGAAAAATTTGGCTATCGAAATGAAAGTCTTGATTACGTAGGCAGATTTATTGACTGTATTTAAATAAATATTATGATTTCCTGTGATAATTATCAAACAAAAAAGTTTACCGGATGTTTGGTATTTGGTAAGTATTTTATCTGAATAAATCCAGTAACAGATTAGTATGAAATTGTCTTATCACAGACCGGGGAGGTAAATAATAGATTAACATCAAGTTCTTAGATACAGATAATTCAGCGTGGAATGCCGCTGCCACTGTGGCCTCACCCTGGGTAGCGATAAGGAAAAAACTCTTTAGTCAGGTGTTTTAAAAACAGCTAGCGATACCAACTAAAATGCAAAAGAGTAGGTGTGCATAACTCTTCGCGGATGCAAATAAAGAATTGCGGTGAAGAAGTATAGCTACTAGCGGTAGCGGGGAACTGCGATATCGCCGGGGATACTCTGCGCATAAATAAATTACTTAGTAACCGCCGTTCGCAGGTAATACGTGTTCACTATTTTACCCACTATCTGGTATGTACCTATGCAGTAAATAATTTATCTAACAGTTAGGTACTTTCATAATTAAGTGCTTGAATTGAGTTGAGTGCTTGTTTGAACACGTAAAGCGGTGAAATTTAATTTTACTCATTTAGATTTTAATACATTTTCTTCTAAAAAGCGTGGATATTTTTAAAACTTCTCATCAGTAGATTTCTGTAGCCGATTACAAAAAAATATACCTATATTTAATAACGAAAATAAAAAAGAAAAACTATATTTTTATCACAGAGGCGTAGCTTACCTACAGGTTTTATAATGGCACGTTTGGAAAGCAGGCAGGCAGGAACTATCAAGAAATTCGGCGCTTTCCCAGTAACGCGTTGTCGAGTAACTGAGGTATCTGTTCTCATAAATAGGCACTAAATGTGAAAACTAATTTCTATATATTCATGCGAGGTCACCGATATGAGCCTTTGAACATTTTCAGTAAACCTTTTTCGTACAAGAGAAAAGTAGCTGTCATATTTCCCGCTATTACCTACATGACGGACACTGCACCGTCCCTGTGGAAACGCGCGTGCGGACTCAAGTATTGTGATCTGTGGCGTGGACTGAGGTCAATAAACAATGCTGAGGTCGGCTTACTACTGACGCCGTTGGAGTCAAGACAAACATTTTGACACCAGTAAATTGGCAACATTTTTATGCGCGGTTCGCCAGGTCCTGTGTATAGGTATATATAGTATGTATATTTGCGGGGTGTAAAATGTAAATATCCCTTTCCAACCGGCGTCAGATTCCCATCCCGTTGGCAGAGTCCTTAAAGACATCAGCGGAATGATAATAAAACAAAGCAATACCATTAAAGTTTGACGCATCGCCCGTTAAAAAGCGAGTTACGATAAATGCAATAGATAAGCGTTCATTCTCCTTTCCACTGCCGAAATTGCCTCGCCCGACGGGGATTGATTGTGATTTATAGCCCGCGTTGCGTTACCGCCTAATTAACTTTTACCTGCAGGCAAAACAATAGGTACTTAGACATATACCCTGGACAGGGCGTACGGCGCGAAAAAATGTCGACAGTTTATCGGTGCCAAAAATGCTTGTTTTGCCACCAACAGTTAGGACATGTTGTCGTTCACTCAGCTGCCACCTATAGAATTTTGACAGATGGCGCTACTGTTTGCTTGTACGAAAGAAATTAACGTAAATCGTTCTGATGCCCATATATCCTGAGTTTTCTTATCATTCGTAGGTACTTAGTTACTTAGGTCTTATTATCACTTATCACTTTTAATTATTTTATTTCAACCAACTTGGCATAGATTTACTTGGTTCTCGTACGAGTAGGTACAACCATAGTCCATACTTGTCAGTTATTCTACCGTGAAGCGGTGAAACAGAAATGTTTCTCTGTGTTTTGGTTTGAAGAGCACGCACAAATGTGATTATTGGGCAAATTAAGCCAGACCTAAAAATGTATGTATCAGGATGATGAGCACAGTGCAGTGTCGTATGATATTGCATAGCAAACTTTGCTACGCATTGCATCTGACATGGACATGTGAGTCTACGCTTGTCTCGTCATTCTTTGTTCAAAAAAAGTCGTTCTCTGTTAATTGGAGAGTTTGTCTTAAATAAATAAAATAATAAATAAATAAATATATAGTGGACAAGATCACATACATTGCTCCGATCCCTTAGTAAGTATATTATGCACTTGTGTTCAGGAAATCAGAAACAACGAAGGTACCGCAACTCCCAGACCCGAGACAATGTAGAAAACCCATTTTTTTACATTGCTCCTACCGGGGATCGAACCCGGAACCAAAGCTGGCACGCTAATCACTCAACCACGGAGGTCGTCAAATTTCTTCTCTTCAATACGTGCAATCTCTCCAAGAGTTCTAGCCATATGGCGTTGTGAGTTTGTGACCCGATTGATGGAATGGAAAAAGAAATGGTAATGAAATTCCAAATAAATAAGAAAATTATCGTTAAATTGATCGTGACGTTAGGAGCTTTCTACAAGGTTCAGTAAACATCAGAATAAGGTAAAGTAAGTCTATACCTAGTATGATTGAAGCAGTAGGCAGTAGTTAAGTAGTAAGAAAAAATAAATTTTAAACGGACAGAATCAATTCGTATTTGAAGTGCAAATATAATTTCCACATTATTACATATTTTATCGGGATAAAACGTATTCAGTTCCAACTAGCTGAGAGACTAAAATAACTTCAGTGACTCTATTTATCTACCCCTCATACCTACCACGAACCGCGACCCGATTCGAAACTCGGCATCGTGTAGGTGACTTGTTGAAAAACGAAAAAATATATATACACGGTGTAGTTACCTATAACTGGTATCTATGTCAAGCATTATGTAAGATTCCGCCGTTTAACGACGACGCCAGTTTATAAAAACTCACCGTTTCTATCTGTCGGAGGCAAAATGTACGTTTAGAAATGCTCGCTGTTTTGTAAATTGCCGATGACAAAACCGAACTGCTTAGCCCCGACACTATAAGCAGTCTTGTTTGTCCTACACCTAAACTGTTTTTTTTTAAACCGGAGACGGTACAGATCCGAGGTTCCTATTTTAGAGCTGACATAGATCTGTATACTTATCATCTAGGCAAAATGCAAAAACACAGCAATATGCATTTTTCCTACGGCATATTGCATACAGCGAATTTTATAAACTGACGATGACGTATAATATAATGTAAACGGCAGAATTATACAATATGCCGGCGACATCTATATTCTATGTGACACACTATAATTATTCTCGTTTTGATAAGCTTCAATTTTTAGAGCAGCTTATGTGGATATAGTTAGAACTTGCGATAGTCAACTTTTGATAAAAGATGGAAAAAAAAGATCGATTCTCTCTATCCTATGTTGAACTAAAAGTTGCTATCATGACAATATCATAAAAGTTGCTCTATACAAGTCCCAATACAGTCCTATTGTGACATATCTCGCTCGCACGACCGTACAATATATTCCTGAACTTACCAAGGATATTGCAAGTTATTTATTTTATTCTTTGCCACGAGCGATTTCTTTCAAAAGAAACCTCTCTAAAAGCTGCAAATATAAAATTGGCTCATCCTTGCAACAGACATGCTTTGCTTATTCTATGTTGGCAGGAAAGTGCCGCTGAATTTATTTCTCAAGCTTAGAAGATTTTAAATAACTTTGCTTTATGAATGCCAAGATGTACCTGTACAATAATAGTTAATTTTTATGCAATGCTGCAATATAGATTTTTGGGGCGAGTGTCTTGAATCCTGGACGTAGCGAGGCATTCAAACCAACGAGACCAATATTATTACGATTAGAAAAGAAAGTAGAGAATTTTTTTCTGCACATTTATTTTGGATACGTTCAAAAATAACAATAGGTACCTATTCCAATTTCTAAGATCCAACTATACTATAAAAAAAAAAAACAATGGATAGATTAATAGATTCAAAATTCAGACATTTGACTATGTTTCGACATACTTTAAATTAAGCCTATGGTAGGTATACCATTAGTCCCCCCCCGATGGATTCCAATCTTGTCGCGATGGGGGGGCTCAGTAGCCGTGGTTGGGCCCCACGGTGAAGCCAAAAGGAATCCAGGAGGGGACGCTCGGAGTGGGCCTGGAGATGGGCCCGCTCTGGATGCGTCCAAGAGGGGTGCGGGGGACAGAGTTTTCTGTCTCCTGCAGCCAGGAGGGGTCGCGGGAGGAGAGGCGTGTCGGTGTGTCGTTGCCGCTCGCCCTATCTCCCGCGACCAAACGGTGGCGCACCGTTAGATGCGTCGGCGGCGGGGCCGCAGGGGAAGAGGAGTGTCGGTGTGTCGTTGCCGTTCTCCCTGTCCTCTGCGGCCGTTTGGTGGTTTGCGGCGGAGCCAAAGATCAGATCCGCCGCGGGGTATGGGAGGTCGATGCCTGCGAGGTGCTCCTGCAAGCTTCGCAGGTATCGGCTTACCCGTGCCCACGGCCCCTGGGTGGCGGTCCCGGGGGGTCCGTCGCCTTACGGATGGGCGCCGAGGAGGTAAGGCCGGCTTAGGTGTTTCTGGCCGGCCTTGCTGTTGGAGGGGAGCTCCATGCTCCACCTCGTGGAGGGGCCGCGCAAGCGGCCGGGCACCGGCGGGTTCGCGGAGGTTTGCGCAAGCGTTCCCGTGTTCCCGTCATATGGTGCGAGGAGGAAACACCGTGGGGTTTAGCCGGTAAGAGTCCGGCATAACCCAGCCGCTCCCCTGGGCGACTGGGTATCCATGAGGATTCCCCACGATAAAAAAAAAAAAAAAAAGGTATACCATTAGTTATGGTAATTATATCAAATAAACAACTATGTTATTATAAACAAACATCAAGCGGTTGCATTTAAGAAATCTAAAATAGCATCCGCCAGGATTTAAATATTAAAATTATCAAAAGGAATCTAAAATAGTATCCGCCAGGATTTAACTATTAAAATTATTAAAAGGAATCTAAAATAGTATCCGCCAGGGTTCCAAAAATATTCATATCGGGGAATTACGTCCGTTTCTCTTTATTTAATTTATGCCATTTCCTGTGTGGGATTATTTCTTTATCTAATTAATATTTATTATCAGCTTCATAGGGTGTCGAAATAATTGATTAATCCTATACCTAAAGTGATAAGGCAGGGTATTTACTCAGACATATTTATGCTAAATATTGTATTCGATGCTTAAGACATCTCTTATCTACAAACTTAATATGAAGCAATTTTTGTTTTGTCACTATTTTTGATCAGCGCCATTCATTATTATTGGTTGAAGCGCGCCAACATACTTAATTATAGTATTTGATTTCATTTATGATTTTATTAGTATAATTTTGACTCTTCGTTGCGTCCTTTATTATATATTTTATGTAAATAATGTTTAAGATAAGTTTGATTGTCAGGAAACACTTGTGAATTATTTATTCGATTGATTGTTTGTAAAAAAAAGTACGATATGAAAATTTTTAAGTTTTGTTTAGAAAAAGTCCCTCAATTTTTCCCGCAAATATTTATCTTCAGCTGTTTTTAATGTTAAATTGCAGCGCTCAACTCGGCGTTGATTCTTCATCTACACGGTTCCAATAAACATCCGCAAACTTTCAAAATAAAGGCTCCCAAAAACCGCAGTGAAATCAAGTTTCCATCAAACAAAACCAGAACAAATACCAGATAGCGCCACAAAGCAGTGTTACGCTTAAAATTGCTAAAGTTATCTACAGCCCTTTAAAGACGCTTAGCAAACGTAAACGGTTCAAAGTTTTTGATCGAAACCGCATAAAACCTTTTCTGAATTCTACAGTAGGCAAAGTTGTTTGGACAAAATCTTGAGTTACGAACGGAAATTTTACTTATTAAAATTTTTTTATATTCCACTTTTGAAAATGGCGCTTCACATTCACTATGTTATTCGGAATGATGTCAGGCATCAGAGGATACCCCATATTATGTCCAAAAACTGTTCAGCCATTCAGAAGTTATGATATAATAAAAAATCTCACATACATACATACATGAGCCCTAAAAACATTACACTCCTTTTTTTGGGCAGTCGTGTAAAACCTACAAAAAGTTTGATAGGTTTTATTTTTTATTTGGCTTATGTTATATTTCACAGAGAAATATGAGCATGGAGAGGTATTATTTAAAACTAAAATTGATATAATTATTCAGGATAAGAGCATCCGAACGATTTACTTAAACCTTTTCGTACAAGTAAACCGTAGTGCCATCTGTCAAAATTCAATAGGTGGCCGCTGAGCGAACTACAGCGTGGCCTTACTGTTGGTGGCAAAACAAGTATTTTTGGCACCGATAAACTGGCAACAATATTTCTCGCCTTCCGCGCTGTCCAGGGCGTTTGCTTATTAAATTTTTAAGGCATTTTTTGTATTTAATTTACACTTATTTTACACATATTTTGATCACTTTGTTGTACCAATAAACAAAGCGTAAAATATCTTTGACGTAAAAGATTATGCATTATAGTGCCGGCACTGAACGTGAAAACTTTGCGAATAGCTGATATAATGAATCCTGGTAGAAATTGTAGTAATGGCCTGGAATAGACCTGTAGGTAATTTATAGAACGGATATCAGTTAGAGCCATTAATTACTGAATTTGGCTGCGCAGCCAGTTATAGAAGTTTCTGTTTAGCTCAGATTCCAGTTGCAGCCAACCTATTCGATAATGTTAAATGTGGAGCTATTTTGTTAACGGATGGTTCCGAACTTAGAGAAAGTAAAAACTAGCTCCTATGTACACCTTCAATATAATATGTCCGCCGCCGCCAACCGGGCACAATTATTACCTATTGGAGTTGAAATTGATTTAAATACAGATACCCAAAATTATAGGGAATGTACTTCCCGATTAACTAGATGCTAGAAACAAACAAATCGACAGATAACAAAAAAGCTTGGTGGTAGTAGGCACATGAAGAGGGTCCTTTAGTTTAGTTTTTCACTACGGATTTTGTCGGTATTTAGATTTACCAACTTTATCTTTATAAAGTTTTACATAGTTTAAAACAAAATTTGAATTCTACAACTTGCATAGGATTGGCTATAGTATGCGTTCTAAGTCATGCATTTTAGCGATTCAACAGGAATTTTATTGTTTTTCTTTGCACGTTGAACCGAAGTAACGATTGGTCTGAAACATTACTAAAATTGGAATTATCACAAGAATAGAAAGTCGCCTGCACTGGAAGAATATCCAAGAGTTTTCAAAACGTTCACAAATATACGCCTGTTGTAAATAAATATTATACTTGTTTTTATTTCTTCAATGTCTTGGAAAACGCTATTATACTACACGATAATTGCAACACTTGAGATTTATATTGTCCGTTTAAAGTATTTGTGTGTGTGTGTCTATTTTGTTCTATTCTTAAGTTTTTTTCGCAACTTTTGTACAATCTCTAAGAGTGCATCCCGCGTTTTCTTCTGGGAAATGAGAAACGATAGCGTTTCCTTTTCTATTTTATTTATTTATTTTCTGTTCAAGTTTCAAAGCGTTCCCTTTCAAATATATACATAATATACTTGTTACAAACAGGGTCTCGACAGTGACCTCGAAAGTAACAAAGTATAAAGCTTGCGTTGGATTCTCCAACTCAGATATTTAAATATAGGTGGGTGTTTAGTGTAAGATCATTTTGCATTTCGCTTGTGCTTTGGACCCAGTCAACACCGTAGCTCGTCTCTTCACGCGCGGGCTTGCTCCATTATTCAAGGAGCCCCGGCATAAAACTCGCGGCGCGCCGCTAGCTCCTGAATTGTAACAAGGCTTAGGAAGAGCGCATACTTACCTTACCACCTGCATTGCATTTTCAGGGTTTCAAACAAAAATAATAATAAAAAACGGGACCTTTCTGGTGCGACTTATTCTGTTTATCTATTTATCACAGATTCTTTCTTGTTTAAAAAGCGTTTTTTTTATCAAATATTTTTATAAAATATTTTTGTCGCCAGCTACAATGCTACAGGGAAATTCACACATTTTTAATTTATAAGTCCCCTTTATTTTCAACGGGGGTTGAAAGAATAAGTACAAATTCTACTATTTAAATATAATCTAAATATTAAATGGCAGTTCATAGGTTCATAATATTTTATAATCGTTGCATTTCTTTTATCACTAGAGTGATTGATTACATCTTTCAGTTTCAGCCGAAAAAGAATAATATATACATTCATTGACAATAATTTTTTTTTACAATTTTACTTAACATACTATTTAAAAGAATTTGTTATCGTTCAAGATCTTCCACTGCTTCTTTTATCTTGTCTTGGGTACCACTTCGTTATGTCTGTGGGCTGTGGCCCAATTATCGCTCCTATGAAATTGGGTAAATTATTATTAGCCCAGTGAACAGACCAGAAAAAAAACAATAATAATAATAATGTTTGCTAATCGTTACATATTTCGTTATCTTCGATAATCGAGAAAGGGGAAAAACAGCTTATCTGAGTGAGACAATCGATTAATAATAATTCAATGAGGAGGATTACATTAACAAGCCATATCTACTTCCTTTATAGTATAAATATCGTAAATTAATTTGGCCATAGCACAGTTGCCAGACTACTCCCAAAAAGCAACCATGAACAGCAAACTCTCCGTTGTACTTGCCACTCTGTTCGCAGTTCTGTTGGTTCAACAGGCTGTTTGTGAAGAAGTTGAACCGATTGAACAGCCAGGTAATATTTACTTTATACAATGATTTCACCATCAATTTTTTATTTCAATTTCAGAGAAGACGGGCCCTAAGCCTACATTGCGCACGTCAAAAACGTCCACAAACTTGTTGAGTGAGTAGAGTCAGCATGCTGTAGTTTCACTATGTGACCAAAGCTTGTGACATAGAAAGGGAAAACGTGTCGCAAATAAGATAAAAGCGTGGACGTTTTTGAAAGTTTAGGGCTCATCTATGGCAGTTTCCAATATTCTATCTATTCATGTCTAACTAGAGATAGAAATTTGATATTCCTTGCATGGAGCTTATGTCACATTGATATCTCTAGTATGGCAAATAGAAGATAGATAGAATATTGGAAAATCTTTTTATGCGCATCTTTTTTGAATTTCTTAGGCTCAGTCAGTTTATTTACCTAAGCCCTCCAGCCCATGTTAATATTAGACTAGGTTGGCGTGAGCGGTTGGTTTCAACTCTTCATTATATCATTCATCTCTTTTTTGTGATATAGCTTATTCTCTACTAAGGCACTACCAGTACACTATTATAAGTTTCAGCTTACGGACCACAGAAATAATTTGAATTGTATTTCTTTCCAGATGAGCTGTACATCCTGAACCCGGGCTCGGCGTTCCCCTTCATCGTGACGGACCCTCAGAGCCCGCTCCTCAGCCTCGACCGGCGCCAGGTCATCCGCATCTGCATCGCCAGCCAGTGCCAGGCCGTCTGCCGCTCCTGGGGGTTCAGGGTCGGACGCTGCAACGCACAGGCCATTTGCGTTTGCTCGCGTTAAAATAAACGTCATGATGTTTTTTTTATTTTTATTCACTCTAAAGCCAATATTCATTTAAGTTTTTGTACCTGATTATGCAGTTAATAAACTATTTTACTACCTAAACCTTTGGTTACTTGTTATTTTCTTGATACTGTTAAACCTTCCTTTCTTTCTTATGATTCAAACGGGAACAGGTTCAATGTTGCAAAGAATCAATAATAATTTATCTCAAATTGATTGCACAAAAAATAACCATTTTTTTGTAGTTCCGCAAACATTACGCAAAATTGATTCCTAGCTGAGTATGTGACAGGAATCGGTAACATATTCTCTAAAAGGCGTTTACTGATATGGCAAGTATGTGGCGTGTGTTACACGCTTCAATAATAAATAAAAAACCGGCTAAGTGCGAGTCAGACTCGCGCACCGAGGGTTCCATACCATAAAAGAAGTAAAACATTAAAAGAATCACTTCTGTTTATGAATTTACGAGTATAATTATTTACATGTAGGTACTATTGTTGGCGAACCGCAAACGTAACTTTGTTTTTAGTGGTTTATTGTTATTATCAAAAAAAATTAATAGTTAGGGAGTTTATTTTATTTTTACTGCAAAATATACATTAATGTCTATTGATCATAATTATTTCAGATTTTTCGATCGATAAACTTCGGAGATAAGGGGGGAGGGAACGGTATTTTTTTCGACAGTTGCTCAATAAATCAAAAACTATCAAGCATAAAAATAAATAAAAATCGGTTTTAGAATACACAAGTAACGTCCTTTCATATGATACCCCACTCAATATTGTTATTTCATTTTGAAAATTCGAAGCCCCGTTTTCCCCCCTTTTTAAATAAAAATAAAATAAAATTTAAAATTTTTACGTTTGCTATGACGTCGGGTCACTAATACCTATAACTATTCTAAATTTCAAGTCGATAGCTTCGATAGTTACTGAAATAATCGAGTGTGCCAGACGGGCGGATGGACGGACGGACGGATGGACGGAGAAAGTCTCACCATAAGGGTTCCATTTTTACCAAATTGGTATGGAACCCTAAAAACCTCAATTTCTACGGCGTGGTATGAATCCTCTCCTTTATGTTTGTGTTGCTACGAAAATATTGTCGTCGTTGCAAGCAGTCTAACACCAAGGAACCAAGACACGTTAAACAGCGTTGCTTAAATTAATTTTTTAAATAAATCAGTAAACATCCTACTTTTTATCCGGGAAAATTCCATCGTTCCCACATTTTTCGAGGAAAAGCGAAAACCCGAAATTCACGGGCGGAGCCGCGGGCAACAGCTAGTTTTACATAAATAATTAAACAGAAGAGGAGGGGAAATAAGCAACCTTGCAATCTGCAAAGTGCACAGTGCACACAATCTATACTTATCTATATACTTATAATAAAACTGTAAAGGGTCGAATTCTGTACATTGAAGATATTTTGAAAATTTTTGTTGGAGGACACTATTTAGTCGATACTGAAGCCAAAACTGTAATTTGTTTCATTTTTGTCTGTCTGTCTGTCTGTCTGTCTGTCTGTCTGTCTGTTTCACGACCGCGCATCACGGCTAATCCGCTGGATGGATTTAAATGAAACTTGACATAATTATAGTTCATGCTCCGAGGTAGGACATAGGATACTTTTTGTCCCGGAATTCATCATGGTTTCCCTGGAAGACGGCATCAAAGTCAAAATGTGTATTTAGTTATAATTCATTAACCCGTTGTCCGATTTCATTCATTCTTTTTTTGTTAGAAAGGAGGTTCTTTAAAGATTATTTCGTATAAATTTTATCATCATCACTTTTGTAGTTCAGAATTATACACATTAGAACCTTTATCGATGAGTTGAAGTAGGTGACTTGAAACTCGGAATGGACAAGCACCTAGGGCTAGGACGTAAGGGCTCAAGTCAGGCTGGAGTACCCTTACAGCCGTAAATAAATATGCTTAGCAGAAGATTTTGTATGGTTTAAGATTTTTCACTTTTAGGGTGAACAAAAATCATGAATTTATCACCATTTTATACCGTATCGCGCCATCTCTACAAATTATGTGGAACTTGAATGTAAAACTTGGAGATTTTTGTTAATAATAATTAATTGTCATGTAATGTACCTACTGTTCCTTGACTTTATATTAAGATGGCACTGTTGAGACTTGTGGACATTCCCAGAGTGCCACGTCTTTTTTTATCTTCCGCAACATGGAAAGAGTAAAATAATGGTTCGCAAATATTTTTAACTCTCAGGTCTTAACTGGTCCTAACCGATTGACCGTCATAGGTCTTTTTATACGTAAAGAAATATATAGCCATTGCCCATTCTGATACTTGGGATTGTATTGAGATGAAGCAAAGATTTTTAACAGACTCTTAGGGCTGGGGAATATTGTTAGTAGATTATTTTATCCCAGTGGTACCTACCGGGCCGAACTCTGAAAGAAGATTTCTACCACCAGTACAACTTTTCACATGATTTAATAATTTTTGACATATTTCGTGGTTTCAGAATAAAAATCACAATGAAAAGGACAATTTTAACTGTCGATATTTCGATACATTGGTACAAGTCGTGGTCACGTAGTGACCACGACCTGTGCCATTGGGTCGAAATATCGACAGTTAAAATCGTCCTTTTGATCTTTCAACTACGTATTAATGAAACTTTGTATTTTTTATTAAAAAAAGGAGTTTTCAAAATCACCACAAGATAACCCGTGCGAAGTAAGAACAGGTTTCTGTACAACATCACACCAGAATCCCGCGAAAATCAAGGAATTCTACGGTATATGTAAGAAAAATCGTAATTCACGCGGGCGGAGCCGCGGGCAACAGCTAGTATTATATAATATTACAACGCAATTTATAATAGTAGCGCGCAGAAGAGAAGAATGACCAAAGGTGAAATCAAGTTTTCTCATAAACCAAAATCAAAATATTATTGGAAAATAAAATAGGGTTTTGTAAGAACCATTGGTACTAGGAATTTGCCATATCCGGAATCTGCCATATAGGAATTTGCCATTTTTTTTTCATATCCGGATTTTATTTTGCATACAAAAAGTTACTTTCATTTCAATTCAAATTTCGTCTCATACAGATTTTATTGAGTACACAACTTGTGCATTTGCCTATAACTATGGAATCCGGATATTAAATAAAAAAATTGTATAGCAGTTAATAATTCTTAGTCTATAAAAATAAAGTTTAGATTTGAATCAGCTTGGTACGGGATTGGTACATCCATGATCTTTATCCTTTAAGTTCAAATCTATAACATACAGCCCGTTAAAAAATAACGCTCAATCTATTGAATGCCTTATAAGCCGACCACACATGGCGCTTAATAAACGCTCCATTGTGTGTGGAATGTACGAACTACGCATACCTCGCACAATGCTCGTGTCATAGTTTGATATCCACGGCCGACTGTACGGCGTTGACTGCTGTGTTATGCTTGTGAACCGAGATTTATTGCACCACTATCACGTCTGTTTTGCTGTTGGTTCTTTTTGTGATATCTATATTTTATGAAGTATCTTTTTGCCTCTCAGTTTCGCTCTTGTAATACTCAATTGCCTCTCAGTTTCGCTCTTGTAATACTCAAGCCAAGCTATGTCGCAAGTTTAGTCCAATTAAGAAGCTATATATAGCAAAAAAGAGAAGAAAATATTAAAGAGACCACTGTAGAGACAAAAGATCGTTATTCAAGTAATTCTTTTTAAGAATTCTAAAATATCAAAGAAACTTACAGTTGTATTTTCACGTACGAAAATTCCTTGGTAATCTTGCTGCCTACGTATAGGAAATTATAGTTAAGTCTTAAGGTCCATGTCACATGTGCATACAAATCCATATTATACAACTACCTACCCAATATAAAATATACTCTAGCCTCGATTAATGGTTAGATTCAAACTCGCATTTAACAAGCACCTAAGATTACAAAGTCCGACTTTGAAATCCAATTCTGCGAGCAATTTGCCTTGGCAGTATTCCATTGTTTGATTTATAAAGGAAGACAAAGCTTGTTTTCGGATTGATATACCCAGCGTTCGAATTATTTCTCTATTGACTGTGTATTACCTATAACCCATAGGTTGATGGAATAGTTAGTTGATAGAAAGATCATGTAACCTAACTTATCTTCCAAAAGGATTTCAGTCACTTACTATTTATCCACGATTAAAACTAAGTAGGCATGATTATTTTTTGTCATCAGAAGGATAGATTGTTTTTTTTACAACATGACAAATATATAGTTTTGTTTTCGATGCGCCTTTCGTGCTGCCCACGGGACATCCTCAGGAGATGTTTAATTCACAATAGGCAATCGTAGAGACTTATAAGATGTCGTATTGTTAAAGATTTCTAGGAAGAAAGTGTTGGAAGAATATTGTTTGGTGTTTCATGTGGGTGGTGACTGGTGTTCCTGCATATTGGACCATACAGATTATTTTCAATTAGCGGATTATAGCAAAACAAATTACCTGCTAATTATGAATTTCCACAAAATAACGATGCTTCCATTCCATTTTTGTCATTACAATTTCCTTTATCCTTTCATCTTTTAAATCCAAAGTTTAGGTAAATTTTTCGGGCTGATTTTCAGTCCTCATCGCAGGCAATGCAATTGGATGTCATGCCATTTGATTTGGAATGCGAGGCGTCAAGTGAGGAGACCCGTCCGTGAATCGAGGAATGAAAATAAGTAGTTTGGAGCGATGCCGGGAGTGGTTTAGTATTATTACTGGCGTCCATCTATTTGACTTCAGTTGACCACAGTTACGACAAATGAATTGGTCGTGAATTGAGATAGTGCTATTGAGATACCGCTGCGTATAACAAACCGCAATTTAACATACTCGTCCAGGTTTTGTAAACAACTTTGCATCAACAATTAACATGAATTAAGTATGACTTAACTAGTCAAAAAATATTATGGCCTTCTCTGATGGCGTAAAACATTCGATTATACGAGTACTTATCTAAGAATCAATTATAATAACGGGAATCCCGCTGCGAGTGTAATTTTGATTCGTATTTAAATTTATAGGAATTACATCCTAAGTATGTAAAAACTAATCAAAAAGATAATTAGTAATCAATATCGTTTTCACTTTTCACTAACAAATATAAACTTCGAGTCTCACGAGTCACTAACCCTTAGCAAGTCGGACCAATCGGTCCTAACTCAGCGACGTCCATTTCCTCGGAACGAATGTCGCGATCCAGTTTTATCGTCGGGAAGAGAATTATCTGAAAACATAAACAGTGCGCGTTCGTCACGGGTCTCGGGGAATAGAGTCCAATTCAGACCGACGCGACGAATACAACCCTATCTTGATAGAGACGGATTACGCTCGAGATTTCGCAGCGCGTGTCTACTAGGCCGATGAGTCAAAGAAACTTCACAGCAAATTGGTCTACCAATGATTGGACCATGAACATTTTATGGCAATCATCCGTTTTAATTCTTGATTAGTTGCTCTTGATTAGTTAATTCTTGATTCATTTAATTACACGACTGCCCAAAAAAGGAGTATAATGTTTTTAGCGTTCATGTATCTGTGTTCATGCCTTCCATTCTTAGAGGTCTTCCATATGAATTTATCTGTTCCATGACAATTTGAACATTTTTCACTTTGTCAATCTGAATGTCAAATACTTTTTGGTTCATATTAGTTGGGGTAGTCGTGTTTTTTAATTGTTTTAATTATATTTATTTTATTATTTATTTTGTTTGTTCTTCTAAAACTTCCTTGACCTTTTTCTTTCAATAACAATAACACTACATATTCGAAAAGCCCTAAAGAAAACTCATGGTTGCGTTATTAATAAACCACTTATTGTAACGGGCTGAACAACGTTTGCCTTGTCGGATACGATGATTTATTGACAACCGAATGGCGCAGCGGCTCCTGTCATCTGCGTCGGAGGTCTTGGGTTCAATTCCCACAGCTATAAAATGTTCGTGTAATGAGCATGAATAGTTTCTAGTGACGGGCGCTTCCTATATTTTGTATTTATGTATATTCAATGTATATTTATCAGTTATCTAGTACCCATAACACAAGCTATTGCTTACTTTGGGACTAGATTGGGATGTGTGTGATGTATCATGTATGTATGTCCTGATATATTTCGATATTAAAATTATATCTTTATTATTTTTTTAATCACATAAATACGAGTAGGTACTTATGCTATCAATCCTCAGAAGGGAATTTGCCTGAACAATAGGAAATCGGCTGAATAAATTGCTTACATAAGGTGTGTTCTCTAAATAGTCCATAAACAATGTCCTAGAATCGTTTTTTCGCTCGGACCGGCGCCACCGAGCGGCGCGCCTCGGATTTATTGCCCTGCGGTCGAACGCCGCCCGTATATCCGAACCTCCCGCTACCAACTCGGTTCCTCTCCAATATTTCCTGCTATTTGTCCACTAAACAATCATTCGTATCAATTCAGCGCTGATACCGTAACCACGGAATGCCCTACGGAAGTACCTACTACAATTATTTATTTACGCTGAGCAGAAATTTCATAATCCGACTGACCGGAATTGTATATTAACCGATTTGTATCGATGGGTTTGCTATTTCTATTGTTATTATTGACCTAAAAGTATATCACAATTTCCTTTTCAAATGATTCTGAGTCGAGGTCTCTACGAATAGACCCCAACATCCAACAATTATCCTCCATCTAAACGTTTTTCTTCCACGTACCCGCTCAAATATATTCTAGGTGCCTCCAGACGAAGAGAGTGAATAGTCATTTAGACAACCTAGTCATCCTTTTCTCCATCAGACATGATTGTAATCAAGTGCAGGCCTTTTTAAAAAGCTTTTTTATAATCTACGCAATCATCAATCAAACGAGCATTTGCAGCATCAGAAGAACTGCAAATGCGTTGCCGGCTCTTAAGGTATTGGTTCATCCGCCCTTTGAATAACCCCATGTTATAGTTTTGAGGGAACACTAATGCTGGTAGCTGGTTCCAAAGTTTGCATGTGCGCAAGAAGGATCTAGCATACCGGGTGGTCGTGGATTCCCAACTATCCAGGTCCATCCATACGATGGAACATGTTTCTGTATGCACGTTATGTATACAAAAAAATTCGCACTGTACTAAAGCGATTCTCCAGAATGAATAGTCTTCTGTCTTATATTATTAATTCACTGTCCCGAAGTTTACACACGTATTATAAAAGGACCACATTATCTAATCTTAGGAAGGAACTTGATTTAATGCTCCATTTGCCAACAGTGTTTTGTTCGCGGCCCTTTATGTGGGCGCTTAGGTGTGGGGTCAACCGAATAATCTCGTTATTGAATGGTTATTAGTGCTAACGATCGTTAACACGGATGATTTGGGTCTTTCATCTTCCCATAGCTCAGCATCCTTTGTTTTCACGTCCTGCAATAATGAGATGTTCTGGTACACGTGTAAAGAACACTGGGGCTATCTACCGGTTAGACTCATATTTATAATAAAAGTTGTATGTTGTATAAATGCGGTGCAGACTGCAGAGGGCAATAGGGAAATTTCCCTCCAGGCAGGTGTTGTGCCTGGGGACCGCTTGTGATCCGAGCGTGTGACGTCAGAAGTCGTATTTATAGAACGCTCGTCGAATGCTCTGTCAGCGTGTGCTATTGCGCTTGTTACGCCATCTATCGTCAGCTATCGAAGACCGCTACAGGATATTTGCGAACAGGGGGGCTATAATTCACGTAATGCGTCAGCTTCATTTCATGACGGGAAATATTTAAAAATTATAGCATTTACGTATACATTTACAGAAGTTACTTATATAAGCAGAAGATATTGGAATCAAAACATTCTATGCGAACATTGGACAATTAATTTTAATACTATTCACATAGAGCGCAAAATTGAATGTAGTTCAAAACGCAACACAGTCGACAATCGTGAAATTAAATTTACTTTCCGCGATAAGATTGGAACATTGTATTTTCTATATTGAAATACATTCAATTTTACACTCTAAACCGTTAGACGTAAAGTAAATTTTTCAGTGTTAATTTTTTTATTTTATTTCTTGATTTAAATCACTCAGTGTGTGAAAACGTTACGTGACTTCAGTTGCTCGTAGATACGCCTACTCAAGTTGCGAGTGCGTGGTTTTGAGATAGGATCACAATTATAAACATGCTTATTTTTGAAGTGAAAACTTTAAGCACGACATTGTTACCGTAACCGACACCTCACGTAATTGTTCAAGTTTTCACTGCTCCCAGCACTCTCAGGGTGCCAGTTCATTTTATTATATGAAGAGTAGGTAATTTATGAGCGTTTTTTCCACGTTTTTTCGATATCTAGGAATGAATTGGTAAAATTATAAGGTTCTACATAATTTTCCTATTTGCAAAAATAAAACCGCTGTGAGCTGAACTAATGCACATACGACCCAAGCCCTGACTCATCTTTCTTTTCAAGTTCGGAATTCAATAGATAAAAATCCTGTTGATTTTTTTTTTTATTTGTTCACGTTTACAATCATTCTTACTTTAAAGGATCGATGACGACTGGAAAAGTTAAAACTGCGTTCCAGTAAATTTAGTATCAGAATGGTTCCAAAAAAGTTATTATCAGAATGGTATTAGGTTAATCTGTTAAATGGAAAGCTGTACTTATGACTTATAGTGCAAATTAATAAATGATAAAAAAATAATAGGTACCTAGTTATATTCGAACAGTAAGTAATTAACTTTCAAAGTATCCTTATTTTTTTTGTGAAACTTCACCTAACCTTATTTTCACATTAAAAGTAATGAAATCCGGTTTCAGCGACAATTTTCACGAGACCTGCTGAAAATAGTTTGGAAAACTCTTCGGGCCGTATTCAGTCGCTTTCCCAATTATTTACCAAAGGATGCCGCAAATAGTTTCGTGAAAAAGTTTACTCATTTGGATTTCATTTTTGGAATTTCTCAGGTTTCTAGATTAGGAATAAATGCATTTCGTTTATTATTTCGTTAGTATATTTGGCGTTTAAAGCTAAGATTTCTACAAGACAATTGCTATGATATTATTGAGTATATCAGTACATTATCAGTGATATTATTGCTAGGTGTATATGAAATAAATATTTTTCTATTCTATTCTTTTTTATCCCTATACAGTATACTTACGTGATACTTACCTACCTTGTCGCTACGAATCTATTGTGCCCGTATCCTTCTTATAACTGAGATCACATTTAATCGGCAAATGAGAAAAGAAAGGGCACACGAACAATTTTAGTCAAGTGACTTATCGATTCTATTATTCAATCGCTAACATTTTTGAAAACTAAGAATTGTGTAGCTAAATGAATTCTGTGACGTGACTTAATTACGTAAAATATATTGTGATAGAAAGGGTTAGCGACTGTAGAAATAGAATGGATAAGTTACTTTACCAAACCTGGTATTTCGTAATGCTATTTAGCAACCAAGTTGTTATGACAGTCTTCATTTTCAGAGCCTAAATTTATGAAAAACCAATCATCGTTTTGTATTGGGATAAGAAATCAAAGTATCAAATTGCATGATAAACATTATAATATTTTATTAACATTCATTAAACTTATGAATTAAAACATTGGAAATCACAGAAGGGAAATATTTTTTTCGTTACAATGCGAACCAAGAACAAATAAGACTTTACAGTGTGGCGAATAAAAGAGTACGATTCTGACAGCTCAAAATTAACCTACAAACGTATGGTTACTATTTCTACATGTTCGTAACTGTTCTCTAATCTGTGGTCAGAAACGCATTCTTTCGTTGACCTCACTTGAAGTAGTAATTTCTTAGTTAAGGTGTTTAGGCGCGAAATTCAAATTTTATTTAGTTTTTCGCAAATATTAGACTTATTAAATATAGTAGGTTTATGGCAATGAGTTTTGCGAGCACATTATTTGTGAATTTACATGTTTTTTATAAAAACTTTCCTAGAAAATCCCCATTCTTAAAGGTCCTTAAAAGATCAGTTTTTGCAGTTTCCCAGATTTACAGCTAAAGTTTTATTCAAAAAATATAAATGCATAAATATTATGCTCGCAAAACTCATTGCCTTAAGCCTATGATGTATGATTAGCCCAATATTAGCGAAAAACTGTATAAAATTTGAATTTTTCGCGCCCAGATGGTACCCATCCCTCTTAAGAGCAAACGCATACGCCTCCCTGACAACGTCCCCATCTGAAGCCTAGGTTTCTGCAACGACGATTGCAATTAGTAGCAACGCAGCGTGCATCCAGTTGGACACGCTCGAGCAGGTCTGGATTCGACACAAAAGTAGGGGACTCCGATTCGGGGTTCAGAATATACAGCTGATCTGAAAAATAAAGTAATTTAAACAATTAGTTTCTTGATTTATTGAACTTGTAATACAGGGTAAAACTATAGGGAGTTCAAAAATGTACCATCCCTAAAAACAGCTGGTTCAATATCAATGAACTGGGAGTAATGAAAATGATATGAGATTTGTTGATGTTAGGATTGCTAAATTTGATTTTTCTAAATGAAATAATATTTTTTGTATTGAGGATAAAATAAAATAATTGGGACTTCTTTTTACATTAATGTGTTTCTAGGATCAAGTTACTAGGTTAGCTGCGGGTACACTATGCGAATTAATTCTTGTATAAAATGTATTTATTACTCACCAGGTCGTTGGACATCGTCATCGCAGGAAACAGTCTGCGTCGCCAGAAATAGGACGCAGAGAGAGGCGAGAACTACGAACATTTTGTTATTCATGATTGTGAGTAGTCTTCAAACTGTGCTCCCATTCAAATTTTTTCGATTTTTATAGGAAAAATCAGAGATAAGGACTGCATAATTACTCGGCTTGAGTCATTATGTTTTTCATTGATTAAGGATGTTGATATGGATTATCCTAATCCTTAACTTGCGCTTGACGACAATCGTATCTGATGGAAAGCAGGTCAAAGCAGGAGGTCTAGGTTTGAGCGCGCTTGCCTTTCAGTACTCAAGTGCTTTTTCACTCTTTTCCAGATTGTAATTGGCTGTAAGAACGCGGAGGCTGTAAAAGCGTTCCAGACCTAAGCAGTTTTTCGTGCGAGTTTATTGGATGTCAACCACATAAGGATACCGATCTCCCTAATTGAGATATTGGGTGATGACTTTGTTAATGTTTTTCTCATACTAAAGTATAATATAACACGTAAAGTTGGTAAATAAAAAATAAAATCATTTATTTAAAAAACGTTTATTATATTTCTTAATGAACAAAATAATTGTTATCATAGGTACACAGATTTTAAAACAATAATAACCTAAAAAAGAAAAGCTTTATTTTAGTTTGAAATAAGTCATGGTAAATATGCCTTTCTTTCGGTCATATAAATTGTACCTGTACCTGTATATTACCTGTGCGTGTGTGTATCTGTGTATTGTACCTGTTAATTTGTGTGTTGTGTGGTTATTGACACCATTTTATCTGTGAGAGCAAACGCAAATGCCCCGGTTGTTACAGCGTCCGTATCGATAACCCCTCTGTCTGCACTGATGCTGGCATCTCTGTGGGTTGCATACTCTATGACGGTCTTCAATATCGAGTAGGGGACTGTCGGGATCAGTGACAATGATAGGGGACGCTTCCTCCGGGTTCAGAATGTAGACCCCGTCTGCAAAATTGATACAAAATAATTAAAATAATCCCAAAAACGAACACCAGACTTTGCCAAGTTACAACTTTTTCTGTCACAATCGGAGATCTACGTCGCAGCAGGACTTTTATGCAAAGTCCGTCGAGAAAATGGTACCTAACTGCGGTGTCGAATTCTGCCGCAAAGCATTACAATGTATTGCCTTGAAGGGCCACATTACAGGGCATAATGGGATTTAACAAGCCATGTTTTAGGATGTTGAGCGCAATGCAGTATGTAGTATCCCAGGACACACTGCATCTCACTTAATCTATGATAATAACATCAAGATGAGCCCATCCGAACATTTTACGTAAACCTTCTTCATACAAGAAAATGTAGAGCCATGTGTCGAAACTCCTGCGAAATACTGCGTAGGCTTACAGCTTACTACTACTGACGCCGGGGGGGTTTTGCTCCCATAAACTGGCGACATTTTTTCGCGCAGTCCGCCGGGTCTATAGTATAGGTGTCTTTGGACTTAATCAATAATCATGTACATGAATATCACTTTACATTGGATAAACGATTCATTATTTGCTGAAAAAAAACTGAGAAATGTACGGGATTGAAAAATCCATGATAATTGAATTAATATCAAATAGAGCGGCCCGTCCCAGCTTCGCACGGGTGGACATGATTTTTTTTAATAATTCTTCTTTAGTAAAATTAACGTTACTCAAGTTTTAGCAAAAATTCCTCATCGTTTCTAGCAATAAATATAGCCTATGGTATTCCGAGTGAATGTAGCCTTCCAATGGTAAAAAAAATTGAAATCACACAGTAGTTTTTGAGTTTATTCATTACAAACATTATTCAACATACAAAAATACAAATCTACCTCTTTACAACATTAGTTAGACAAGACCAGCCTTGCGACACGAATAATGAATAAGTCATTTTTTCATTAATTTCGTGAGGAAAGATATAACTAACTAGTCTGGGTAGCTATAGATATATTCACTTAGGAGCACCATCATGTGAGATTGTACCTTGTCAAGTACTTCTACTTGAAGTGAATAAAATGGACTTTAATTTCTTACCAGATCTTTCGACATCATTAAGTTCGCAGGAAGCTTTCTCCGGCGCTAGCAGCAGAACACAGAAAGATGCGAAAATTATGAGCAACAATTTGTTATTCATGATTTCGTATAGAGAGTAGGCTTCTACTGTTAGCTATTAGGGACTCACTTCCCCTATTTATAGGAAAAATAAAGATATTTATAAATATCTTGTTTTTAATCAACATGTTTTTATATTTTTCCATTGCAGATAAGTGATAATAGAATCTCAAATCTGCTGTAATCTAAACTTATCGTGAATAATAATAATCATAGGGCAAAGGAGACGGCCCTTCCTTCTATACAAATTTTCTGATCGATATTTTTCACATTTTCATTTCATTTCATTTATTGTCAGCTTTCATGCACAAAATATTATTCTTAATACATGAGACCCTGTTAGGGCGTTGCTGTTTTTTTAATAAATGGTCGGGGGGAATTTTTTATAGAGATTAATTATTTATTTCATCCAAGAAAAAAATTGAAACTTTGCCTATAATATTTTTATTTATTACGCATGGCGCAACACTGCAGCAAAAAAACGCTACTTTATATATAAAAAAATAGCTTCTAATTACTTATAGTCTCTGAACCAAATCACGGAAGGAAGGATATGGCGAAAGCATTCCTTGTTCGAAAACTACTAGGGTGGTAGGTTCCTATATCCTACGAGTATGTCTGATTCAACCGTTGAACATTAAATTAGTTAACTAAATTTAAAATTAGCAGCTACGCAGGCCAGGTATATGCATATTTTAGTCGCAATTATGCTAATTTGTTAGCATAATTGCGACTAGTGTCGTGTGACTCGGGTAGTGTGAGTTACCCGATTTAATCATGTTTTATTGATAATGATTTCCTTTCGACGATAATTCGACGACCTAAAAATAGCAAAGATAAATAATTACACTATTAATATATTAAGGATGTCAGTTTGTATGTGTGTGTGGACTTTTGTTTACCTTTACGCCGTAACTGCTGAATCGATTTGGGTGAAATTTGAAATTGAGCTAGATTACACCCTGTATTTATACAAAGGCTACTTTTGATTCCGGAAAATCCACGTTCGGCACGGAATTAGTGAAAACCGGAAAGTCCAATGGACACAGCCGCGGGCATAAGCTAGCAATTTTTCATTATCTTTAAAAAATGCATTGACCGGAAGTCATTTCGCACGTTTGGCCGATTATTTTTTTATTACTGCCCCCGTTTAGGATGACTCAAAGCAAGATTCTTCCAACCCTTATCTTTCCTGTCTTGGTATAAATATTGGCAATTATATTCCAACAGCACAGTTGAAAGACAACTCCTTACAAAGAAATCATGAGTATCAAACTGTTCGTGGGTTTCGCAGCCCTCTGCGCTCTACTATTAACGCAGACTATTTCCTGTGAAGATGTAGTTGACGTAGATGCGCAACTTCCCGGTAAGAGACAAAAACATTATTTTAAATTCATAGCAAATTGTTGTCTTAACTCTTTTTAGGGTTCTGTACCTCAATAAGAAAAATCAGAATTTTTAGGTTAGGTTTTATTTATTTTTAGGTTTTAGGTTTGTTGTCTGTCTGTCTGTCTTTCTAGTATAAGTCTCCCTTTATTTCAATAAGTATTAAAGCTGATATTTTGCACAGTTATTTATGTATAATAGTGGCCCAACGTGATTGGAATAACTATGACGAGGAGTTTGGAATTTCAAGTAAATTCTGAGTGAGGTATATTATGTGGGATTTATGTACTTGTACATTCTTAAAGAGATATTTATATATCAAAGGTAAAAGTTTGTGTGGAATGTTTGTTACTTATTTACGCCGCAACTACTAAACCAATTTGGCTGGGAATGGCAACTTTTGCATTATGGGCTATTATCTCGGAAAATCTGGAATTGCCGCGAAATATGACACCCTACCCTAAAGTTTACCGATTTAAGAAAAAAAACTATTTTGCAGACGAGCTGTACATACTGAACCCGGATTCGTTGTTCCCCGTCATTGTGACTGATCCGAATAGCCCCCTGCTTGACGCCGTCAGCCGCCAGGTCATCTTTGTGTGTCACGTGCAGAGGTGCCAACAGCGCTGCAGACAATGGGGGTATCGATACGGACGCTGCAACATCCAGGCTATTTGCGTCTGCTCCAACAGATAAATAATTAAGTTATATTATTTAAAAATTATGTAAAATCAAGCCTTTTATATATTATGTGTTAGTTTATTCGTATCCTATCATAAATATATTCATTAAATATTTCATGTATTTCAATGATTTTTTATTGCACAAAAAATAATTAGCCCGTCCAATGTCTATCTTGGACCGACCTTGGATGTTGGATTTAGATTGACGTTACGTACCTAACCATGCATTGTCATCCAAACTAAACCTATAATCAGGTTCAATCGGTTCAGGATGTCATCTTAATCGGTTTAAAATTTTGTTGCAAGTTCACAAGAAGATGCCCAACATACATTTGCTTATGAAATGGCCAACGCATTTTTTTATTGAATATAATAGATATGAGTACACAATATATCGTTTCTGTAATATAACATGTTTCAAATGTTATGTTGACTTCTACTGCTAATAAACGATTATTCGAAAATTCTATTATCAGTTTATTTATTGTTATTATACCCATCGATGTTACTTGGGACATGACGTAGTGGCGGATGGGAAGCGCCAACTTATTTAATTCAACAATCTTTCGGATCAATACAAACCATGAAACACCAAAGGTAGAAGAACACGACTACTTACCTAATTACAAAAGCAGCAGAGTGAAAAGCAAGTCTATTATTATCCTGCTCTCAGACAGTCTGTCTGGTTAGAAGTTAGAACCAAACAAGGTTTTAACAAGCACCTTAGATCACAAAGTCCGTCTTTGAAATCCAATTCCACTAGCTGTCTGCTTGGCACCGTCCCATTGTTTGATTTATGCAGTGCATAAAGGAGCACAAGTCTGGATAACTACTCGTATTATCTGGAATTAGATTCCCTACAAATAGAACCTGATATTAATGACACAAATAGAGTTAAATTACTAATTATAATTATTATCAAATACACTGGATAGATTTAGATCGTCGGGTTGAAAAGTTTTTTCTTTGTTTTGTCAGAATCAAAGTTCACGCGGGCGCTGTCGAAGCTATATAATCCATTACAATGCTAAAGTTATATTTTTTAACTTTAAAATGCACGGTTTTTATCCATGAAAAATTGAATTTTCCCGTTTCCTAAAAAATCCCCGTTTCAGTACAAATTCATGACTTTTCAGCTCTATGGCATATTGGAAATGCTTTTCCGGCCTAAAAAATATAATCGCATTTCGTAAATTAAAGATCTCTTTTCTGAGCGGTAGTCTAATCAGCGCCCGCGTGCCTGGTGCCAATAATACTTTTAATTGTATGTACTTTAATTTTATTCTTAAATTTATATACGTCCGCGGGTTCCTTCACATGGCCTCCTAATTTATCTGCTCAAAAGGGTGAATTTTTTCAAAAATCCAAAAGCCAATTGTTATACCTCTACTGAATTCTCGATTCAACTCAATCCACCCCGCTATTCACCTTTTCTTTTCATAAACTTCCAGATTTATTTATTGTTTACAACTTTGCACTACAAAAGTTTCGCGCTAACACAACTTTTCTCATGTCAATGGGGATGACTTGTAAAAGTTCAGAGTAGCGTTTCCAATACTGCATCAGTTGGAGAGCGTACTCCGCTTGTCGAGCGGGAGTCGACAATGAAAACATACTGCTGTTGCCCAACACTCTTATCAGGATATATCGCCGGAGAGAAACTTCAGTTTCGTTAACTTTAAAAGCGTGTTTGAAGCCACCATTGTGCCATATTTCAAATTTATGTGACTTCCTCAACTACATGTGAGTACCTTCCTACGTTTACAGAAAAAAGGTGTAATCTGACATAGATATTCGCTAACAAAATTTCCAAAATTTAATCCTCCTAAGGAGTGAGAAAAGATGGCTATATAGCCTGGCGTCCGCACGAATTATTTTAGTATACGTATTGAATTCAAATTCAAATTTTCTTTATTTCACATAGGCCTAACCAACGAGGTAAGATAGATCAATGGGCCTAACCGACAGGCGCTTGTAAAATGTCATTATGATATTGTAATAAGTACTAAATGTCACTTTATGAGCAATGACTTACGTATACACCATATCCACCGAAGTATCCAAGAGGAAATTATACCATAGAAAACTTAAGATGTTTTCTTTCACTTTCATAATAAGGTGTCTTGCCTCAATAGCACATATCAATAATAGAATAAGTAGTTGGAGATGCGTGCCCATAATATGGCCCGTGACCCTGGACATCAAAATATGAGGACGAATTATTCTGAACCCTAGTGATTCACTACTAAGTTTGCCTTGATTAGTATGGTGAAAATTTTGATCAACAGATGCTACCATAATGTAATCATACCATATCAATGTTACAATAAGCATAAGGTAAGGTACCATAAGATAACAAATACGAAACAGTAAGAGTTTGTTTTCCCACAAATCAATCGCAATTCTTTCTATAGGCCTTTTTATTCAATATAGGCTTATGCTTATGTGATCAACCACAAACTCACCTGATGGAAAGTGACGATGTGGTCGAAGATGGTGGTGATATTGATGTGACTTTTAAACTAAAATGCATGTAGGCGTCCATCTATTAAGTATGCATCTTAGAAATTAGTATAAAATAGGTATTTCTATATTATGTCTTGAAAAACTTGAGGAGTTCGTCCATGTTCCTTTTAGTCTATGTTTATTAAACGAAAAAGATTAAGGCCAGACACATCGTCGCTAAGTACCGTGACAAGAAAGGGACGCTCTTGAGTAGGGTGTTCGTACGTGACCATTCTTTATTTATTTTGCGCTACCTACACACCCGCCCTCTGAGTTTTGACCAATACATTTCGCAACGGTGGTAACTCAATTTACTTTACCCTGTTTCAAAAGTCTTTATACGTGCGTGTTTTTTTAGGTCACAGACATAGCCAAACTATTAGCTAAATGAAGTGGCAATGGGCAGGTCATTCTTGTAGTCTTCAGGTGATTGCTGGTCACTGAAGTCAGTTTGTTCTTTCACAAAGACCTAACATACACTGAAATGACAGACAACCGTCGCGTTCGAAAGGTGTTTTATATCGGCAGGTGTTATTACAAGCGCCTGTATATTAGGCCTATGTGAAATAAAGATATTTCATTTCATTTCATTTCATCGGGATCTTATACCTTTCTATTTTTCCTGGGAGTGAAAATAAATTTATTTGATATTTTGCCTACACAGAGAAGAAACCTACGCATGTACCTAATTACTACCTACTAAGATTTAGGAATTTTCTTTAAAATAAACTACGTGGAGGTAAGTACAATATGTTCAAGATTATCTCTCTAGGCCAAATAACGACAAGGCTAAAGCCTAAAAGGTAAGCTGTCGTGCTATTCTGCAAAACAGCGACGAGCGTACATCTATGCATCTATGAATTTGTCAGTTGTAATAGAGTACAAATTTGCATGCCATACTCGGGTTGGCAGCTGTCTGGCAGCTTTTTCATTTTGTAGAATAGCACAGCAGGTAATAAAAATAATAGAAACAACAAAGCCATACGTTTTTCCCCTGATTTATTAGCAGACCGAGACAAAAAATTATCCCTGAGGGATTTCGTCAGTAAATAAAATATGCAGGTTATATTCTGTTAATTGATTGGAAATACCGTATTTAAAAGTAAATTAGTATGGATAATGGACGTGGTCCTATTTTAATTTTGACTATTTTTATGAAGCTTTAAAAAGAAACAGTCGTCATTTTATACTCACAAAAACAAAAAACTTGGCTTTTGTATGTAACTTTAACATTGTAGCTTAACTTTTTCTTGCGGAATAGATAGACCAACAGCTGGCAGGTCACATAGCCAACAATAAATTATAACAATTACCTTAATGCTAATGAGCCAAGTTCTGAGTTAAAGAGACAAACTTTACAGCGAGAAATTTTCAAGAAATTTGTGATATTTCTTAGTACTTTTTCCCGCTGTAACTTGGAAGGAATCAACGTTGATAAGTTCTGAGACAAGCTTGAATAGGTAAGTGAAGAATTCTTTTAAAGTCGGCTTGAAGTAAAGAGACATTTTATTACTCAACTTAATAGCTGTTTCAAAAGGTGCCTACTAAATTAATATAACGTTTGAATTTGCTTTTCTTCGGCTTAAAAAATAGTGCATTTATTATTAATTTATAATCTACAAGTAAGTTCTTCTCGCGATCTCATGTGATGGTAAGTGATGATGCAGCAGAAGATGTTATCGTAAGTACTAACTTGGAAGGCGTAAGTAAATCACCTCTAACGGTTTCTACACAACATCGCATCGGAACGCTAAATCGCTAGTTTGTTGGTATGGTGGTAACTAGTTACGGCCGAAGCCTCCCACGAGACCAGACCTAAGGCTACTTTAGAATTTATTGATAAAATGCTATAGTGGCCGATGTCGGAAATCGAACCCGCTACTTTCCACTGAAATCCGAGCCACTGCGCAAGGGATGTCATCAAACCTGGGTCCTATCGCTTTATTAAATAAATGATCTTAACTGATGGAAAGTGACGATATTATATACTAAGATGCCAATTGCAATTGTACTATAATTAATGTGGAAGGAATAAATAAATTCCTATTAGTTTTTTCATAGCAATCATAGCTTCGCACAAGAACTCTTATTTAACGAAGGGTAACCAACCGCGACTGACATCCCTGCAGGCTGGAATCAAATCTGGGATCTTTCGTTATACTTCATTAACCACGGCGGATCAACTGCATCGGAGGTCGTAGGTAATGTCTTTTCTCGAACATGTTGACTTGTGTGGGACAGACCACAGTTCAGAGAAGTAAGGTGGACTGGGGCAGACCACAGATCAGAGAAGTAAGTGGGACAGACCAATAAAACGTTGTCGTGAAATGAAGCGCAAAATGAAGTTCCTTCCAAAGATTAGTCCTTTTATCGCCTCGTTCTGTGGGAAATCACCAGGAAATTGCCACTACTTGTATTCCGAGATATGAAATATTTCTATCTGCATCACAGTGCAATATATAATACCGCATTTTCAATATTGGTCGAGCACTGCTGTGCGGTTCTGCAAAAATATTTTATAGGATCGACGAAGTTAGGTACATCTTGGGCACTGATTGGTAAATCCGTTGCATCGGTCGTAACCGTGTTTGTATGTTTGCATCAGTTGTGTAATTATAACACCGATTGGCTGGTGAGAGCTGCGATGCTTTGGTTACCGGCGATGTTCAAGCGATGTCTTATTTTATATAGGTACTAGAATCACCTCCTGATATCTGACTGTTATTTCCAGTTAAATTGCCTTTTTATCGTACTAAAAAAGTAAGGAATAATGAGTGCAATAATATTTTCTCAGAATAACTACTCTCGGGGTTATCTCAGCAGAAGCTTCACCGCCAGACCACAGAAAAAATCGCCGTGGCGATTAATCCCGGTGACGCCTTGAATTACGTAATCCTCCTCCTCATGGAAATATTTCAAGAAAGTAAGGAAGCAGAGTCCGGTTATTCGATTGGCGCGTAAAATGCTTCATATTAATGTCATATTAACCGTGATTCCATCGTGAATCGTTTCAGTGAATTACGCAGTCGGTTAAAAAGGCTGAATTTCTATTGAGAGAACAAATCTATTACTACTATTTCAACTTTAAACTTATAAATTCAGCTATAAACTTATCAGCTTATGATGACCCGAAATCTTTTCAGCCAGCCTTTGAAAAAAATTCCTTAGTTTACACCTTGAAGTTGTCTTTAAAAATTTTGACCAGGCGACCTTTTTCCGGTCAAATAAATGTGAAAAGACCTGATTCGCTTAATCATGTTGGTTTAGGCCAAAAGAGAAATAGAGGTCAGGTTAGGCTGAACAAAAAGGTAAGGGCATTAAGCTTTGGTAAATTGTACAATAATGAATGTATTGTGCGAGAGGGTGTAGAAAAATGTTTCACAATTTAGACGCTTTGTACTTAATCGTGGTCTTTGTTGTGGTCCTCTTTGATTCCTCAAAGTACAAAAATGCTTGCAAGGTATGCTACGTTATTAATAATGAATTTATCATTTCATATTGTTTAAACGAATCTTATTATTATGAAGTGGAATTCCCTATGCCAATATAAATTTCGATTTCGACTATTTCCTATACTCCGACTCTTAATTCGATTTGTAAAATGAGGTTTCTAAATGTCATTTAGTTACATAAACAAAAAAAAATTATAATCCAAGTATTTTTACTAATAACTGTTTAGAAAGCCTCGTGTGTTATTTTATAACATTGAAAGATGTTAAAGTAAAATATTGCAATTTATTGGAGTTTAGAAAAATACGAAACTTTATTTTACGAATCGAATTAAAAGTCGGAGTATAATTTCTTGAATGCAGCTCAGAAAGTTTAAATATGAATTGTCTGTGTCAGAAGGAGAGAAGATACAATTTTTGTTAGTAATGAACCAAAACAATATTAGTTTGTTTAACAAGCACAGTCTTTTATTTATATCTCGCAATGTAAGTTATAACACTATAACATTTCCCAGTTCTGAACACAATGAAGCCTTTCCTAAAACTAACTGCGGAGCTGGTTTCGCCATTAAAACTTGCTAAATGCAACTTTTCGTTTGACGTCAGGCAGTTTGCGGTGCTGTTTTGCCGTTTGCTCCTAGTATTTTCTCAGGTTTCCTTAAAAAATATGGGGCTTTTTTATTCCTTCCACTTTAGTACGACGATGGTATCTTTAGATCTTTAGATATAGTCACTAACAATCAGGTGAGAAATGAAGATGCAGTAATGCCTAAAGTAGCAAATTTTAATCGAATATAAAAGTATTTTGCCTATTATGTAAATAGGGAAACTTCTTTACAACGTTTAGTATTAACTATTATATACTGAATTATAATTTCTTAAGTGCAAGGTAATTCTGAGAACTCAAACATTGTTAAAAAGTTGTTGCTGCAGCTACAAAAATCTTCTACATAATAATTTCTCCGTTGCTTGGATAGCTTAGCGTGTTTTTGTTTACTCAAAAAGAATTTTGAAGGTGTTAAAATATTTTCCGAGTAATGAATAAACTTCAATTGCTTACAGAATTTAACTTATTAACTTAACTACGTAAGAAACATTTTTCTCGAAATTTTCTATGTTAATGAACTCCACTTCAGTTCAGTTTCATGTTACTTTTAGATTTTCAAGTTTTGTGTGGTTGCTGTTTATTTACTTATGAAAACTCATCATTATGTGTAGTAAAATTTAATACCTTATACAACATCTTTTATATCTATTTTACCTAACATTACATAACCCAACAATCTTAGTCTAATAAAATATCACAATATTGTAAAATCGTCTAGTATTCACTGTGACTTCTTATCCTGGGTGTCTTCTTCGCTGTACACAGTTGGCGTTTCACCAGGCTTCAGCAGTCGTCCAACGATGTCGTATTTTTCTGGAAATAATAAAAAACAGTATGGTCATAATATTATTTTTCGTGGCTGAAACTTTGGTTTTTAGGGTTCCGTAACCAATGGGTAAAATCAGGATCACATTACTGAGACTTCGCCGCTAATGAGACTTAATTTTTTTTACAGATACACTAAAAACTAGAATAAAATGAATTAGAATAAAAGAAATTAAAGGCAGCTCTTACACAACAAACGTGATTTTTGCTAGTTTTTGGTCATTGATTCAGTACACCAGTCATATAGATACTACAGACAGTTATATAGATAATGAACCCTTCGTGATTCAGTTTTCACCAACCAACGCGGGAGCGGTAAGATAGTACCTACCAAGTAAATGCAACGTGTAATAAAATGGTAATACATAATGTTGAGAAGTATAACAGGACTCACCCTAATAAGTATGGAAAAAGTAAATCCCAGCAAAAACATTTTCATGTTAAATGTTGCCAAGACGAGAACATGTGGCTCACACTATCAAAAAGTTATCAGATCTCATGTAGAGCAAGACTTCTAACTCTACACGCCCTAACTCTATAAATCCTAACTTTATAAACTCTACACTTTAGTCAAAATATATTATGTCTTGGCTGTTTCGGTACCGTCACATGGGCGTAAAGTGAAGAATTTATTCACTGTTCAGTACTTTTCTAATAGAGTTTTGCAAGTGGCATAATGGACCATGCAAAATTCAAGAAATTTCACATTAAAATTAAATGGTATCACCATTGTTATGGGAAAAAACTTCCATTTATTAAAAATATCCTCTAAAGCAAAGGAACACACTTTTTGTGATGGAGTATTTGAAACCAATGCAGTTAGTAAAACCTAAGTGCAGTTTCTGAGGAGACTCAATACCTATCTAATAGATAATCATTACTACAGAAACTAGGTATTGTATATCAGAAAAGTACAAAGTCAGTGAATAATATTTTTACTTTACACCCATGTGACAGTAACGAAACAGCCAAGACATAATATATTTTGACTAAAGTGTAGAGTTTATAAAGTTAGGATTTATAGAGTTAGGGCGTGTAGAGTTAGAAGTCTTGCTCTACATGAGATCTGATAACTTTTTGATAGTGTGAGCCACATGTTCTCGTCTTGGCAACATTTAACATGAAAATGTTTTTGCTGGGATTTCACTTCTTTTTGTAAGTTGTTTACGACTATATTTTTTATTTGGTTAATTTCTTTTTCTTTGGTGTATTTCTTGAATATCATTGCAAGGTGGATATTTGTTCGAATCAAGTATCCCCCCCCTTTATCATTTAAATGAGGGAACCCTCCTTGGTTCACCTAGTTTATTTTTTTCCTTATTTGTAGTTTATTACAATGAGTCCCTATATCAATTTTGAGACTCTAGCATCAATATTTGCGGTAATTTCATACAAACTTCCATCCCCTATTTTAAAGGGTTGGGGGGTTAAATTTCCAACTTTTGGAATTTTTTTGTTGGTTGTGTGCTAATACTAGCTTATATACCAAATTTCAGAAATTAAGTTTTTATTATACCTATATACTTATGGGAAACCCCATACGAACTTCCAATCCCCTAATTTTATGGGTGTGGGGTGATTAACTAAAAATCCTGAAACGCGTATTTAATTGTTTATTACAAAGAGTCCCTATATCAATTTGGAGACCTCTAGCATCAATATTTGCGGTAATTTCATACAAACTGCCATCCCCTATTTTAAGGGGTTGGGGGGTTAAATTTCCAACTTTTGGAATTTTTTGTTGGTTGTGTGCTAATACTAGCTTATATATCAAATTTCAGAAATTAAGTTTTTATTATACCTATATACTTATGGGAAACCCCATACGAACTTACAACCCCCTAATTTTATGGATGTGGGGTGATTAACTAATCATCCTGAAACACGTATTTAATTGTTTATTACAAAGAGTCCCTATATCAATTTTGAGACCTCTAGCATCAATATTTGCGGTAATTTCATACAAACTTCCATCCCCTATTTTAAGGGGTTGGGGGGTTAAATTTCCAACTTTTGGAATTTTTTTTGTTGGTTGTGTGCTAATACTAGCTTATATTTCAAATTTCAGAAATTAAGTTTTTATTATACCTATATACTTATGGGAAACCCCATACGAATTTCCAACCCCCTAATTTTATGGATGTGGGGTGATTAACTAAAAATCCTGAAACACGTATTTCATTGTTTATTACAAAGAGTCCCTATAACAATTTTGAGACCTCTAGCATCAATATTTGCGGTAATTTCATACAAACTGCCATCCCCTATTTTAAGGGGTTGGGGGGTTAAATTTCCAACTTTTGGAATTTTTTTTGTTGGTTGTGTGCTAATACTAGCTTATATTTCAAATTTCAGAAATTAAGTTTTTATTATACCTATATACTTATGGGAAACCCCATACGAACTTCCAACCCCCTAATTTTATGGATGTGGGGTGATTAACTAAAAATCCTGAAACACGTATTTAATTGTTTATTACAAAGAGTCCCTATATCAATTTGGAGACCTCTAGCATCAATATTTGCGGTAATTTCATACAAACTGCCATCCCCTATTTTAAGGGGTTGGGGGGTTAAATTTCCAACTTTTGGATTTTTTTTTGTTGGTTGTGTGCTAATACTAGCTTATATTTCAAATTTCAGAAATTAAGTTTTTATTATACCTATATACTTATGGGAAACCCCATACGAATTTCCAACCCCCTAATTTTATGGATGTGGGGTGATTAACTAAAAATCCTGAAACACGTATTTAATTGTTTATTACAAAGAGTCCCTATATCAATTTTGAGACCTCTAGCATCAATATTTGCGGTAATTTCATACAAACTGCCATCCCCTATTTTAAGGGGTTGGGGGGTTAAATTTCCAACTTTTGGAATTTTTTTGTTGGTTGTGTGCTAATACTAGCTTATATATCAAATTTCAGAAATTAAGTTTTTATTATACCTATATACTTATGGGAAACCCCATACGAACTTCCAACCCCCTAATTTTATGGATGTGGGGTGATTAACTAAAAATCCTCAAAGACGTATTTAATTGTTTATTACAAAGAGTTCCTATATTAATTTTGAGACCTCTAGCATCAATATTTGCGGTAATTTCATACAAACTTCCATCCCCTATTTTAAGGGGTTGGGGGGTTAAATTTCCAACTTTTGGAATTTTTTTGTTGGTTGTGTGCTAATACTAGCTTATATACCAAATTTCAGCTTTCTAGGTCTTCAGGAAGTACCTAGGAATTTTGATGATCATCAGTGAGTCAGTCAGTCAGTCAGTCAGTGACGAAATTTGGGTTTTTTAGACGTCAATAAAATCTAAAGTATAAGACCTATAAAATTGAAACTTTATAGGTTTAATAAGTTCACTGGCGACATCATTTTCCGAGAATTTTGATTATCTGAAATAATTCAGGCCCAAGTTATAAGGGTTTAAAAATACGGCGAAACACTTCGAGAAAAGATAGGTAGTGCCCTCGCGCTTCGCTTGGCTCGTCTTGGCGGGGACACTACCGTGTCCCCAGATAAAGTCATGGAAATATCTTTATTTTTATTGTCCATCGTACATATTGTTATACGTATACGTATTATTTACTTTTCACTGTTTACATTGGCTTTACTTTGCTGAAATTGCTATTAGAAGGATACTATCGTACCTATATTTTCTAAATTAATTTTGCGTGTTAAAGAGTAATTAAGGTATTGGCTATTAACTCATTACTTAGCCTTGGCTTTGAATACTATAATAATCAGCTGTCAGATCTAAGGTCGATAAGTAACTTATGTTTCTTGCAAAACAAAATATTTTTAGTATTATAAAAGAAAAAGAGTTTTTGCAGAATTATAGTAATTTTGGCCTCCTCACTTTTAAGAATACGTCGATGACAGGAAAACGACATTTAAATTTTTATTTAAATTTTACTTTAATTAATAAAGCTTAAATTATTTATTACTAGTTGACCGAGCAAACGTTGTTCTGCCATATAAATAATAATTTAAGCTATCCTATCTTTTAAGGGAGAACAAACTGCATACTGTGTGCAATCATGATGAAAAATTTATATGTATATATTAAGATTACAAGACTTCATATTATTATGAGTAAGTACCTATTTATGTATTATTAGCAGATACCCGCGGCTTTGCACGCGTAAATTTTAGTTTTCCCTATTCTACGGGAATCATCCATTTTCCGGAACAAATAGTAGCCTTTGTGTTAATTTACATAAAATCTATCTTTATTTCAATTTTAAACCAAAAATTTTAAGTAGTTGCGGCGTGAAGGAATAAATTTTCTCCCTCTTGAAAATCCATTTTTCACTATTCTCGCGGAAACCATCGATTTCCCCGGGATAAAAAGAAGCCGATGTATTCCAAGATAAAACGACGTGAAGGAGTATTTCTCCCGCATGAATATCTGTTTTCCCCTATTATCATGAAAACAATGATTGATGATTTTTCCGAGAAAAAAGTAGTTGATTCTAGGATACCTATAATCTATCTCCATTCCAAATTTCAGCCAAATCGGTTCAGTAGTGACGGCACGATGGAGTATTTCTCCCGCATGAATCTTTCGCTTCTTAACCATTTTCTTAGAAACCGGGATAAAAATTTGCCTATGTATTAATCCAGGATAAAACCTATCCCTTTTTTGAATTTCAGTCATATCCGTTCAGTAATTACAGCGTGAAGTAGTACTTTCCTGCGTGCATATTTGTTTTTAAGTTTTCCCGCGGAAACCAAGGATTTTTCGGGATAAAAAGTAGCCTTTGTATTCATCCATGATATATTCTAACTTCATTCCGCATTTCAGCCACATCAGTTCAGTAAGTAAGGCGTGAAGGAATATTTTTCCGCGTAGATATGTTTTTCACTTCTTTAGAAACCATGAATTTTTCCGGGATTAAAAGAAGCCTAGGCATTAATTCAGGATATAAACTATCTCCATTTCAAATTTCAGCCAAATCGATTCAGTAGTTGCGGCGTGAAGAATTTTTTGCGCGTGAATTTCGGTTTTTAACTAATCCCACGGGAACTTAGATTTTTTCGGGATAAAAAGTAGCCTATTTATTAACCCAGGATTTAATCTATCTCCATTCCAAATTTCAGCCAAATTGGTTGTGTACTTGTGGCATGAAGATTTTTTTTTCCGCGTGAATTTCAGTTTTTCACTAATCCCACGAGGAACCATGAATTTTTCCCGGATGAAAAGTAGCCTTTGTATCAATCCAAGATATGATCTATCTGTAGTTCAAGTTTCAGCCATCAGTTCAGTAATTACGGCGTAAAGTAGCATTTATCCCTCGTGAATGTCTGTTTTTCCCTTCTCCTGCAAAACCCATGGATTTTTCCGGAATAAAAAGTACCCTATTTATTAACCCAGGATATAATCTATCTCCATTCCAAATTTCATCCAAATCAGTTGTGTATTTGCGGCGTGAGATTTTTTTTCCGCGTGAATTTCGGTTTTCAACTAATCCCACGGGAACCATGAATTTTTGCGGGATTAAAAGTAGCCTATGTGCTAATCCAAGATACAATCTACCTCCATTCCAAATTTTAGCCAAATCTGTTCAGTAGTTGCGGCATGAAGACGTATTTTATCTTGATAAAATCCAAACTTCAGACCCCCGTTTCACCCCCTTAGAGGGTGAATTTTGAAAAATCCTTTCTTAGTGCACCCCTAGACCTCACAAGGAACATGTGTGCCAAATTTGGAGTCTCTAGACCCAGCGGTTTGGGCTGTGCGTTGATATGTCAGTCAGTCAGTCAGTATCTTCTTTTATATATTTAGATTTACAGCGTAATATAACACCAATTATAAATAATATCAACAAACGTCAACAAACGAAAATTTTATGCCAACTGTTTAACTAAATCGGAACATGAAAACCGTTGCATTAGAATCTAAAACACCGTTAATTTATTTTAATTTATTCCACGGATGAATAAATATTCAATGAGTCCCAGCGAATTTGATCGAAGGGAAATTAAAACTTTTCTCTTAAACTCGATTCAGAGAATTCTCTTATTATGTTGATCACGACTTAATCAATCAAGCATCTTTTGTTTGCGATTCGTTCAATACAGCCATTCACGGATTTATTTGCCGAGCGACGTGGAATGTGAAAAGATATTTCTATCAACAACATCTCTAGAATGAAGAACATTCTTAGAAAATAAGATATGAAAACTGAGTATGGCAAAGGTTTTGTGTTTAAGATTTTGTGCGAGTGCTACTTGAGGAGCGTGGGAAAGATTTGGACGTCTCTATTACAGATTCTCTATTTTGTTGTAATTTCGTCACATTACGGCGTCACAAGACGGCTCAATTATGATTTCGATTGATTTGACCTATCGATTTCGTCACATCAAAACATATTATATCATCACAAAACGTGTTATTTTTTATTCCGAAACAATTCATGATCCCCACGGGATTTGTGAGAGACCTGGATTTACAGCTAAGGAGTACTTCCTGAATTAAATGACAGCAACTACCTTAATTTTTTTTTTGGTTTATTTAATATGAGTTATGAGTTATATTATTATTTATAATAGCGCTCTCAAGGTTGAATTGTGTTTTTACACTTAGCCGATTAAAAATTTTATTTAGCATAGGTACACTTATATTATAGCCGTATATTTTTAGGGTTCCATACCAATTTGGTAAAAATGGAACCCTTATGGTGAGACTTTCTCCGTCCGTCCGTCCGTCCGTCCGTCCGTCTGTCACACTCGATTATTTCAGTAACTATTCAAGCTATCGACCTGAAATTTAGAATAGTTATAGATAATAGTGACGCGACGTCATAGCAATCGTAAAAATTTCAAAATTGTTTTAATATTTATTTAAAATGGGGGGAAAACCGGGACGTCAAAATTTCAAAATGAGATAACAATATTGAGTGGGGTATCATATGAAAACGCGTTACTTGTGTATTCTAAAACCGATTTTTATTTATTTTTATGCTTGATATTTTTTGATTTATTGAGCAAACTGTCGAAAAAAATACCGTTCCCCCCCCCTTATCTCCGAAGTTTATCAATCGAAAAATCTGAAATAATTATGATCAATAGATATTAATGTATATTTTACAGGAAAAATAAAATGAACTCCGTAACTATTATACTTTTTTTGATAATAACAATAAACCACCAAAAACAAAGTTACGTTTGCGGTTCGCCAACAAAAGTACCTACATGTGAATTATACTCGTAAATTCATGAACAAAAGTGTTTCTTTTAATGTTTTTCTTCTCTTATGGTATGGAACCCTCGGTGCGCGAGTCCGACTCGCACTTGGTCGGTTTTTTGTTATGGATTTATCAATGTTAAAAGTGTTCGGTGTACCTTTGAATTGTTCCTCCCATTCTTTGGCCGAAGCAACTTCATCGGGGCTCAGATCGCTGACATCATCGTACTCGGTGTCCGAAGCAGCCACTTGCCCCGTGGCGAGACCCCGTGTGGCGTCTTTGCCCGCAAACGCCGAATATGGACCTCCTGAAATTAAAAATAGATTTCTTAGAGATAAATATAACCAGAAATCCCATTTTCCAAAGGACAATGACCATGGATGTATGGATTCTCGTATCAAACTGAATCAAACCCAAACTTATTTCTTTATAGACTATACGGTCTCCACATTAACTCCTACAATTATTACTTTTTAAATTAATATCCGGATTTTAAAGTTATAGGTAAACAAACAAGTTGTACTTCTTAGTAAAATCAGTATGACACGAAATGTGCATGGAACATAGAGTAACTTCTTGTATGCAAAATTTAATTCCGGATATGAAAAACAAATTCTTATAGCCAATGGTTGTTAAAAAACACTATTTTATTTTCCTAGACTATTTTAGTTTTGGTTCATTATAAAACTTGATACCACCTTTGGTCTTTCTCCTTCAATTAGGTAGTAATTTAATAACAAAGAATGATGACATGACCAAGATGTTCACCTAATGATAAGTGACACGCATGCCTATGTCAGATGCAGCGCGTCTCACAATTTTGCATTGCAATATATTTTAGAGAGTGTGCTCAAGAACTCCACAATCTAGTACCTCCTTCACCTTTCTACCATAGAACCGCAAGACGCCGGGAGAACTAAGGTGTGGAACACCCTTCCAGATTCTGTGTTCCCAGCCAAGTACAACCTGGGTGCCTTCAAGAGAAAAGTGAATAGGCATTTTGTAAGCAAGCGCGCTCCATGCTAGACCTCATCATTTCTGTCCATCAGATATGATTGTAGTTAAGCGCAAGCCTATCCATAATAAAAAAAGCAATATCATACGACACACTGCACTCATTATCCTGAGACAGACGGTCCGTCAAAATTCTCTTTCCAAGGTGAGAGATTATTCATGTTCAGTAGGACATAATTATGCTGAGGATTATAATACCAGTTGGAAATCTGGACGTTGTCTAATTGAACTACAATTAGGTGAAGCGTGGATAATACGACGTAACCGCAAATGTACAGTGGATTTGAAATTACGATTAGGTCAGCTCAATTGTGGTTGGCGCAGCCAGCCTAAATACTAATGGACTTCCTTTGGCGATATGTTGTTATGATTGTTGTATACTATGGCGTAATATAAGAAAATCTCCGAATTGGCTGATAATGTATTATTTATCAGAATAACAACGCTTCCGATTGTTCATCGAATCATCATAAATAATTTGAAATATTATGTTTTTTCCCGTAGTAGGAAGAAAATCTCATGATTGTCATTTGACATGTCCGACTTTACTGGGAGAGGTGGTACCTATACCCAGCGACCTACGGACTAAAAACCTACGCTCTCTGGCCACCCTTCCTGGAACCGCACGAAGCTTCAGGATTAAAATAATATACTACTATAGCCGATATTATTATAGCCGATGTTAATGTTTTGATTACTGCCATAAAGATATTGTCATCAGTTTATGTTTGTGTTCGACCTTTCCCACTTGGATGGATCGTTTTTGTATACACAACAAGTTATAACCCGTGTGTAGAAAGTTTTTCGAAAACCACCCCTTCCATTTAGGATGACCGCGACCAGCGCTCGTCTGCCCCTAGATCATCATCATAGAGTATTCATCGTACCTAATCGTAATCGGGAACAAATTCTGCCCGCTCCCGATGATTGGTTCGCTTATTCACGTCAGCCAATAAGGAGGCAGTATTTGCTAACGATTACGATGACGATGAAACGTTTTTCTTTCGCAGTCAGACCCCTGGTCAATTTCATAAGTGAGCACGAGTCGCGGTCTGCTGTATTGCGCACGGATACACCGAATAGGACAATCTCATTGCATTCAACCAGTGGTCGAATTGAACTTTTTCACGAACCGGAACGCTATACCTTCAGCGCTTCTATTATTTTTTTGGACTTTTTTACGAACCGGAACGCTATCCCTTAGTACTCCACAGTACTCCTCACAGATTTTTTTTTTAAATATTAGGTGTTTTAACTATGAAATGGCTTTTCTTCAGTACTGGTCATTTCAAATAAAAAATAGTTTTTAATAGAATTCGAATTAATTTTGTTTTTTGATAAGCGTTTTATTTTCATTACAATTGAAGATTTTTCGTCATAATGGATACTTCCAAAATTCGTGTGATTATAGAATATGAGTTTTGTCGTGGCACCAACGCAACACAAACGGCACGTAACATCAAAAACGTTTAGGAGAGAACTGTACAAATGAACATACAACCAGTTATTGGTTTTCCCAGTTCTGTTCTGGAAATTTTGACTTGAAAAATGAAGCTCGTAGTCGTCCGGAGACTTTGGTCAACAATAATGAAATAAAGGCGAGCTAGCAGCACCTTTTGATGTAAGCATCAAAACAATATTGATCAATTTGCGACACATTGGCAAGGTAAAAAAGCTAGATAGATGATACCCGACCTTAACTATCGCTAGCGCAACGTACGCGTCGAGAACAGGCAAATAAATGAAGGAATTTTGAAACAAATTGTTACGTGCGACGAAAAATTGATTCTGTTCGACAATAGATAGCGCTCAACAAGTTGGTTAGAACCTGGTTCAGCACCAAAGCAATGCCCTAACCTAAACCGAAAATGACCTCTAAAAATGTGATGGTCACTATTTGGTGGTCTAGCGCGGGTGTGATTCACCACAGCTTTTTTACAAAACGGCATGAGCAGTACTGCATGAGTACTGTGAAGAACTGGAGAGAATGCTGAAGAAGCTAGCACATCTGCAACCAGCTTTGGTCAATCGGTCGTCCCCACTGCTCCTTTACGACAACGCGCGACCCCATGCTGCGCAATAGACAGTCTCCAAGCGTTCCCCTCATTCGCCATACTCACCAGACCTTGCACCTACCGACTATTACTTTTCCAAAATTTAGGCAAATTTCTAGTGGGTAAAAAATTAAATTCCCAAGAGGCAGTACAAACTGCTTTTGAAGAGCAGGACTGATTAATTTGTTTTGCTATTATCCGCTACTTGAAAGGATTCTGTATGGTGCAATATGCAGGAACACCATCCACATGAAACACCACACACAATTTTCTATCACTTTCTTCGACGCACGTTTCGTCCCGACACCGGGACATCCTCAGGAGATGTTGACTTCACAATGCGAAATCGTAGAGTATTTTGCATTGTCTGCATGCAAAATATCAGCACAATCGGTAACCGGGAAGGAAATTTGATCAAATTTAACTTGCAAGATTTGATTACAGACAAACAAACAAATAGATAAACCTCGCGACAGGTGCAGAAACTTAATAAAAGCTTGTAGTTGTAATGATAAGCAATAAAAATAACAGCTTGTCTACTGCACAAAAAGGACAGGGATAGCGAGAAAGTGAAATTTGTATGGGCAAAACCGTACTGCACAGATTCAGAACTACAATATTTACTGCAATATATACGTACCCATCCTCCAAGAAGAGACATAACACAGCTAGGTACGCAGGAGTATAGAATATCTTAAGAATTTAGATAAAAACTGCACTATATGATACGACGAAGGTTGACAATTGACACACCAGTAGGTATGACTTGGCAGTCCTTGTACCTGCCAGCTGATGAACTATTTTATTGTTCTTTGGTCGGGCGCCGTTGGCGGCGTATATTTGTGGAGAAAGTATTTTTTATCTTTTAGAAGAGCCACAACTTTGCAATAAAAATGTACGATCTCAATTATTATATTTAAAAACCAGAGTTCGGAACGCTCTAAGAATAATTTTCACGAAACGGAACGCTGATTTCACGAACCGGAACGCTGTATTCTCGAACCGGAACGGTGATTTCACGAACCGGAACGCCGTTCCGGTGCGTTCCGGTTATATGAATACCTTAGGTATGTTATCTAAAGGTTACTTGGTATCAGAACGATTATAAGATTAAAGTAAATAATACATCAGACATCTAATATTTTGATAACTAACCAAAGTGTTCCTGTCTCTCATAAAATTATCAGTTCATCAATAACATAGTTGTTTTGTTTCAAGGTTATTTTAATAAATAACTAGATTTCACAAACTTACAATCCATAAGTATGAACTATATAAGTAATTTTAACAGTATTCCGCGACTACCCGTCCTTGACCTTTTTTGCGGATTTCCAAAATGAAACCTTTATTGTAGTAAAATACAAAAATTGCTTTAAATGGTGGTGGTGCTTTAAATGGCGGTGGTATTTATTCACACATTTCCTAAATGAGCCTACATATCCTATGTATACATTTCCTAGGATTTGTATATATTTCCTGGTTTTCACACATTTCCGGTAACATATATATATTTGTAAACTACTCCTTCACGCAGCAGCTGCTGCGTGTAGTAGGAGTGAACTGCTGGACCGGTTTGGCTGGGAATGGAGACCACAGTATTGGTAGAAACCCGAATTTCAAACAGTCAGAGCCGCACCACAGAATACCATAATAATAAATAATATTATATCTTACGGTACGCTAAAGCTGTAAGTATAAACTGTACAAGCCAAAGTCCTCTCGCGCAAGTACCTACGCCGTACGCTAAGCATATCTGTTCCAAGGCGAAGAGACGAGAATTGAGATTAAATCATCTTAGCCATTACACCTCGTAAGACTTAAGTATTATAAAAAAAGTATGTACTATGTACATTAATATAATTTTTGATGACCAAAGGCATTATAGTATATTAGTACCTAATCCTGCCGTCTGCGTCGGAGGTCGTGGGATAGATTTTTCATTTATACATATTTATATATTATGTTATATTTAAAATTATGTATATTTGTCAGTTATCTAGTACCCATAACACAAGCTATTGCTTACTTTGGGTTTAAATAAGGGTTCCATTTTTACCATTTTGGTATGGAACCCTAAAAAAACCGGCCAAGTGCGAGTCGGACTCGCACACCGAGGGTTACATACTATAAAAGAAGTAATTATTGAAAAAGAATAACTTTTGTTTATTGAATTTACGAGTATAATTTTCAAGTAGGTACATTTGTTGGCGAACCGCAAACCTAACTTTGTTTTCAGAGGTTTATTGTTGATATAAAAAAAGTAAAGTAAAAGTAAAAGTATACTAGCTAGAGAATTGATTTAATTTTTTCTGTAAAGTATACATTAATGTCAATTAATTGTAATTATTTCAGATTTTTCAATCGATAAACTTCGGAGATAAGAAGGGGGGGAACGGTATTTTTTCGGTATTTTGCTCAAAAAATCAAAAACTATCGGGCATAAAAATAAATAAAAATCGGTTTAAGAATACATAAGTAACGGCCTTTCATATGATACCCCACTCAATATTGTTATCTCATTTTGAAATTTTGACGACCCGGTTTCCCCCCCTTTTTAAATAAAAATAAAAGCGATATTCATTTTTTCATGATTGCAATGGCGTTGGGTCACTATTGTCTATACCCATTCCAAATTTCAGGTCGATAGCTATTATACTGAAATAATCGAGTGTGACAGACGGACGGACGGACGGACGGAGAAAGTCACCATAAGGGTTTTATTTTATTTTACTTTATTTTATTTTATTCGGAAGCCAACGTGTACACAACGAACTTAATAAATAATCACATTTAAATATTCTTTACAATGTTGTGCACTCCACTTATAGGCTGACTCAACATGCACTGTATAAGAGGACATTCTTTGTTAGTAAGTATAACGTTAAATATGAAATTAAAAAAGAACGATAAGTAACTACAAAAAATGAAAAATAAATTATTAGTAACAGTTAGGTACAAAATACAAAAAAAAAAAAAAACAAAATTTATAAAAAGAAGATAATAATAACTACAAAAAAAAATGCAAAATATCATGCAGTACCTACTTTTAAAAGATTTTTAACCTCCCTCTTGAAACGCGCAGCGGAATGTTGAAAAATATCTATCCCAGCATCCTTGATCAAATTATTATAGGTGATAACTATTCTGCACATAGGGGCGGATCTGCCTAGATTCGACTTGTTAATTCTAGGTCTAAACGTAAACTTATTTTTGATATGTGACCTAGCATTGAACTTAGGTACTGCCAAACGCACCCTACTCAGCAGATTTGAGCAGTCGATCCCTCCATCTATAATATTCTTGAGGAAGGAGAGGTCAATAAAGTCCCTGCGATCCGACAATGACAATGTCTTATATAATTTTAGGAGGTCAGTGTAGGTGTTGACTTTTTTCAGTACTTTGTCCTTATATGCTAGGTGCCGCAAAAACTTCTTCTGGACTCTCTCTATCCTATTTTTATGTATTTCATAGTATGGGCTCCATGCAACAGTACAGTATTCAAGTCTACTTCGTACCAGCGAATTGAATAATGCAAGTCTGGTAGCAGACTTTCGGAAGTCTTTTGTATTTCTAATTATGAATCCCATTAATTTTAGAGAACTATTAATGACATTATCGATATGTGCTATAAAACTTAATTTATGGTCTATAATCACGCCAAGGTCTTTTTTTTGGTTTACATTTTCTAAAACATTGTTTTTAATTCTATAGTCGAACTTAATATTTTTAATTTTCCTACTAAAGGTTATGCTATTACATTTTAAATGATTTAACTTCAAATTATTGTGGTCGCACCAAACAGAAAGCCTATCCAAATCCCCTTGCAAATTGATGGAATCATTAACATCATTAACAATATTGTACATCTTAAGGTCATCAGCGTATATTTGGAACTGACAATACCTGAAACATTCAACCACATCATTAATAAATATACCAAATAACGCCGGTCCAAGATTGGAACCCTGTGGTACGCCTGAAGTGGCAACAAATGTATGGGACTGATATCCTCCTATAACCACATTCATCTTACGGTTTGTTAGGTATGACTCAAACCAATTAATGAGACTACTGCAAATACCATACCTCCTGAGTTTTTCCAACAGAATAAAGTGATCAACTACATCAAATGCCTTTGAAAAATCAGTGTAAACACAATCTACTTGAGATTTATTATCCAAAGCAATCGCTAAGTCATCTACAAACAAAGCTAAATTTGACGTAGTTGATCTCTTTTTGATGAACCCGTGTTGATTATCTAACATAGCCGGTTTCATGTACCATTCCAGAACTGGACAAATTAACGATTCAAAAACTTTAGAGAATACTGATAAAATACAAATGGGCCTATACTTTGATATGTCTTTTCGATCGCCACTTTTGAATACAGGAACTACCCTGGCTCTTTTCCAAATATCTGGGAATTCACCGTCACACAAAAACTTGTTAAATATTAACAATAAAGGTTCCGCTAATACAGCAGAACAATGTTTAACAAATACAGGTGGTATGTCATCTGGCCCGGGCCCTTTACTCACATCAAGGCCTTTTAATTGTTTTATAAGACTCTTTTTAGATATATTTATACTTCCTAACTGCGAATTATCTAATGCATTCGTAGTAATGAATGGCTTAGTTTTAATTATTCTACTAGACGCTATATATACACACGAAAAATGATTAGCGAATTGATTACAAATATCCGCGCCATTTGTGAATGAAGAACCATTAAGAGTCATAAGTGCAGGATAGTCACATTTATTACTACGCATTTGCTTTAAATATGAATGGAAAAATTTTGGATTTATTTTAATATTATGTTCTACCCTTTCTAAGTAGTTCTTATAGTCTAAATTAATAATAATTTCACATCTTTCTCGTAATAATTTAAATTCAATTTCATCCATAGGATTACGATATTTATTGTACAGTTTTCTATATTTATTTTTCTCTGCTAATCTTTTTATTAGGTTTTTAGAATACCAAAAAGGGTAACAAGTTCTATATTTTACTTTTTTCTTAGGCACAAATTTTTCAATTATTTTGCGCAGCTCTATATAAAATATCGTTGTTATATCGTTTACGTTTTTACAATCACTGAAAAGAGACAACCAATCCAGTCCCTCGAGATTTTTATTGATGTCCTCATAGTCAGCGTTTCTAAAATCATACTTTATTATCATACTAGGAGACAGAAAAGCATCAAAATCATCTATTTCAAAGTTAATTTTGAGAGGTGGATGGTACTTATCTATAGAGCAAGCGGAAAAGTCACTTTGTTCTATTTTAACATTGTTAGAGGTGCAGAAAACAAGATCTAATATCTTTCCGTAAGCGTTACATACACAGTTATACTGCGATAGATTTGTAAGTGCCATGAAATCATTGATAAGCGTGACTACAGGACCAGTATTAGATGGGATCATTCTTGTGGTGTGTGTATATTCATAACCCCATTTTATGGAGGGAATATTAAAATCACCCAGCACTATAGTTGGTAATTGCTCATTCATAATAATACGTTCTACATTTTGTGTAAAATCTTCAAGAGTACCATATTTAAGCGGCGAAGGTATATACACACCGCATATTGATATAATTTTTGTGTTTATGACCATATTAACCCAGAGATCTTCATGGCTGGATTCCCACGAATCTACCCTGTAACATTTATATTTTCTAGAAATTGCAATTAATACCCCCCCGCCATCCAATTTGCATGACTCGCTAGACTCACGATCACGACGAAATACGTTGTATCTATCATCAATAAACTCATTATTCAACACTCCGCTGTTTAGCCATGTTTCTGTAAACACTATGACATCAAAGTCCGAATTAAGTACTGCAAGATATATATCATTAGTTTTTGTTCTTATTCCTCTAACATTTTGATAGAAAATTTTTAGAGCTTTAACCATAAATTTCAATTGCAATTTTTTAATGAGATAATACTAATACAATTAAAACAGAAAAAAATATATATAAGGTATAAAGAATTTTACGCTAAGGTGGCTAAGAGGTCCTTTGATTTCACTAATATTACGTCACTTGAAATGTTCTTCCTTAAAAAAATATTCCCGTTACGCGACCAAACAAAACGATACTGTTTATCCTTGGCAAAAATACGTGCTGCGGCGTACAAATCTTTAGCGGTGGATGACAGGTGCTCTGATATATAAACAGGTTTCTTGTCTCCAGATAATCCCAGATGCGACGTGTTTAGCTTATCGTCCTTGTTAGATTTATTAAATTTTATAACACCAGCCAAAAATTTGTCTCTCAGCAAGGAAGAGCCAAACTTAACAACAACTGATCTAGGCCGCGAGGACTCCTTGTTTATTTTAGCGACGCGAGTGCACTTAACAACACTCCCTTCTGGAATCGGGGTATTTATCACTCTTCCAATTTGTTCCACAGTTTTAACTAAATTCTCGCCCCTATGCTCTGGAATACAGTGTATCTCAATATTGGTGGCTCTTGCCTCTCGATCTAATATATTTAGAGTATTTGCGTGAGTATTTATGATATGTCGGAGTTCAATGTTCTCCTTCCTTAGAGTCGAGATTTCAGCTTTTGCGTCTTGTAATTCTGTTTTTACCGTATCAAACAGACCTGATAAGTACTCTATGGATGACTTTATACTCTGTAAGCCGGTCAACTCTTCACGAATTTTAGTTAATTCGACACTTACGGTTTGAGAAATTATTTCCTGCACTTCTTTCCTTATAATCGATATCCAATCAATATTTGCATCAATCGTAACGCCTGTTGTTATACCTTCCAGTGACGATGATGATGACAGAACTTTAGATGGACTCTTACAGACTGGACAAATCCACTGCCCCCGGGGTACAGGCGATTTATTCCCAGACGGCACAATACAATCAAAGTGGTACATTGCTTGACATTTTATACATTTTATTCTTTTCTGTGACACTAATACATTCAATTTGCAAATATTACATTCATTTTTCATCTTGAAATAAAAACTTCAAATTAAGAAAAGTTCCACCGCGGCGAGATTCGAACCGGGTCGCCTCAAATTTCATATATTGATCTATGCAAATTTCAATCTGGCGCAGAACCACTACACCAACGAAGCATGGAAACAGGTTACGAATTTTGCAATCTGTATCTTAAGGCCAGCTTTTCAAGTTTTCCGTCATTTACAACAAACTGAGGGTAATTTAAAAATAACACAAATACTCTTGAGTATGATTATAGTTATTACGAACTTTTTCGGAGTGAGAACTTCATAATGCAACAATAATCACTTTAATCGTACACAATTATTACTGAAGCTACTTATTATTTTTGTCTAATACACTTTAAACCACTAAAAAAAGATTTTTGAATACGGACAAAAACAAAGAACGTCTTTTCTATTTGACGTACGACGAAGGGTACGACGAAGGGTTCCATTTTTACCATTTTGGTAACCCTAAAAATTATAAAACCCTTTTTAAAAAGAAGCTTTTTAAGTAAGTTACCTACCATTTACATTACCACCAGAATAGCTTAGCTTGAAGAAATTGCAACTGTCAACCCAGTCGCAACTAGCAAGATTAGATTGATTGAACTACATGTAGTACATTTATTTCAATGATAAGATTAGATCCAAATGCCAAATACAATATTAGGTACGGTAGGTACATATTCAGATATAAAATGAAGCTCCCTATTTTCCAGAAAACAATCAACTAATAACTTGTTCATATTTCATAGATGATACCTAGCGAATACCTATTATAAATCATTATACTAACCTAACCTAACCTACTATTATATATATAGCTTAGTATAATTTTAGATTTTACAAATCCCGCATGTTCGTGGGTTTTCCCGGGATTCCGTGGTGTTCTAGTTCCCGTTCCCGCTCCCTTTTCCAATCTTTATACCTACTTTCAAAGAAATTTCATATAATCTGTCTATATCGATAGTTACATATTGCTAAAGCGAGTTTTGGATTTTTTGAAATCAATGAACCGTTTCATTGTTCGGGATATAAAGTTGTCTATGTCCTTTCTGAAGATCTAGTCTATCTATATGCCAAATTTCATGAAGATCGGTTCTGTGGTTTAGGCGTGAAAGCGTAACAGACAGACAGACAGACAGAGTTACTTTCGCAATCATGATATTAGTGAGGATGAGGACAAGGATATTTTAGAAAAAATAAGTAGATAGACTTACTCTACGCAAAAACCTTGAGGCAAAAACCAAAATATGACAATCCTGGCAGTAAACACAATGCTAAACGTGTTGCTATTCATTTTAATTTTATGACAAACATTCCTACTGTCTTACTCATTCGTTGGGTCATTAGGTATTAATGAGTTATTAATAATTACTAATTTGATTACGCTGGTCTATTTCTCTAGCGCGGAGTAGGTACAAGAACATGCGCAGTTCATCGTTTAGCGGAGCACCCTATTTAGATCAAGGGTCCTCAATCAATGAAATCGTTTGACATTCGCAGATAGAAGTGGAACATAGACCTCTTATTGGGTCAGCTATTAATAATAATTTACTTTTTTTATAGTTTTAGGGTTCCGAACCTCAAAAGAAAAAAACGAAACCCTTATAAGATCACTTGGTTGTCCGCCTTTCTGTCTGTGTGTCACGACCCTTTATTTCAGTAACTATAAAATATCGACAATGGGACATTTTAAATAGGTAATAATAGCCCGACATTTCTGAAATAGATTAAAATTAAAATTATTTTTATTTAAAAAGAGGGGAAAATCGGGTCGTCGAAATTTAAAAATACTGAGTAACAATATTGAGTTATCATATGAAAGGGCGTTACTTGTGTATTCTAAACCCGATTTTTATTTATTTCTTTGCCTGATAATTTTTACACGACTGCCCAAAAAAAGGAGTGTAATGTTAAGAAACAAGATATTTTAGTTGGACAGATAAATTCATATGGCAGTCGGGGGGCTGTTCTGAGGAACACCTTCTATTCTAAGAGGTCCACCGGCTGCCATATGAATTTATCTGTTGAACTAAAATAACTTGTTTCTTACTTTTTAGTTCGTTTTATAACAGGGCAGTCGTGTTTTTTAATTTTTTAATTACTTTTTTTTATTATGCCTGATTGTTGTATGCCAACTAAATAAGGATGCTGCTCTACCTACCCATAATTATGAGTTAGATACATTTTGATTGTTATTTCAAACTAGTGGCCTGGCTTATTGGCAATGATTGGCCTTAATTAATCTGTTTTTGCACTACGTCTTTGTTTATCTTATTACTGCAGAATAAAAGATATTAACTTACGCAAGGACCGGTACAAAAACGCATGTTAATGCAAACGAATGAATTTATCAAATGAGTATTCCTAATTCAAGCCTAAGTACTACTTATTTTCATTTCCCAAAATGATACTAATCAAGGAACAAAGAAACCTTCGGATCATGAAAATCCATTTGAGACTTTCATTAAATTTCATTAAAAAATCAAAGTTTAAAAAAACATATTATTTTATGTAAACAACTAGTTCTTGCCCACGGCTTTGCCCGCGTGTATTTCGGTTTTCGCTAATTCCGTGGGAATGATGGATTATTCCGGGATAAAAAGTAGCCTATGTGTTAATCCGGGTTATAAGCTATTTATGTTCTCATCCAAATCTGATCTTTAGTTGCGGTGTGAAAGAGCAACAAAGATCCATCCATCCATCCATAATTATAAACTTCCGTGTTTATAATATTAGTAGGATAAACATAAACACTATCGTAATTGCAGTATCCATAAAAATGTAGTAAAACGAACAAAACCTCAGCCAAGGTTGACGCTTTAATTAACTTTATACCTACCTGTAATATCATTTAAATTTTAAACTATCTATTAAAATAATAATAAGCTTTATTCAAACTACAGTTATAACATAATCGTTTATCTCAAAATAGGTACGTGTTTCCTATAGTTATCGTTAATAAAAAAATAAATGTTTGTAAATATCTTATTCGTGGTCATTGTAACGTGTAGTTTAAAATAATTGGTCAAGTGCGAGTCAGGTTGGAGCACTGATGGTTCCGTACCATCAAAACCTATTCCTAATAGTAATATAAATATAATAATTCCTGTCCTCGAGCGCGGCGGCGTCCGGCTCTATTGGGACCGGTCAGTCATCACGGACAGGACGATCTTGGCTAACAAGCCTGATATCGTGGTGATGGACCGGGCACAGTCGCGGGTGTTTTTGGTGGACATCACGATCCCGTATGACGAGAACCTCGTGAGAGCTGAGACGGAGAAAAAACGAAAGTATCTGGATCTGGCTCACGAGGTTTCCGCCATGTGGCACGTGGAGTCCACTGAAACCATTCCAATCGTGATATCTGCTAATGGTTTAATCCCAGTCAGCCTGGCTCACCATCTGCGGCGACTGGGTTTCCGTGGCAGTTCACTTGCGGCCAAGATGCAGAAGGCGGTGGTGCTCGACTCGGCTAGGATAGTCCGTCGGTTTCTTAGCCTGTCGCCCTGACCCCCGGCCGTTTGGTCTCCCCTGCCGGGGTGTAGTCCTCCGCCCGGTACATATATGTATGTGTGTAACGTTTATGTATGTTTATTTAATCTATGTGTATGTAAGTACGTTTATTATACGTCTTTGGTTTTTATATATATTTATCATGTGCCGGGTGTGAGAGTTAAATTAAATATGGAAATAATAATAATAATAAAAGCCTTTATTCACTGACCATTAAACTTTACATGCTATTCTTATAAAAACAATAGTATTTTTAAATCTATTTTCCTTAGCAAAAAATATTATTAGTATTAGTAATTTAACTACAGCTCTGGTCAGGTTGTCTATCGACATAGGCCTCCCCCAATTGTTTCCACATCTCTCTATCCTTAGCAGTCCTTCTCCATCCTTTTGGTAAATCGTCCTCCCATCTTTTAATTTGACCTCCTCTTTGTCTTTTCCCGTTCCTCGGATACCATTCTATTACATCCTTAGACCATTTTTCTTTGTTAGTCCTCATTATATGTCCAGTCCAGCTCCATTTCAGCTTTCTTATTTTTTGTAACACGTCACTGACCTTTGTTCTTTTTCTTATTTTTGAAGTTGTCCATCGATCCCGTAGTCTTATGTTAAGCATGCTTCGTTCCATGTTGCGTTGACAAACTACTAGTTTTTGGTTGTTCTTGCTCGTCTCCGGCCAAGTTTGGCATCCATAAATAAGACACGGTAGAATACATGTGTTATATAACTTGCTTTTCATTGTTATGGGAATTGTTTCATTCTTTACTATTTCTTTTAGAGACCAGTACCGTTTCCAAGTGTTGCATATACGTCTATCTATTTCTTTAGAATACTGGTCTTTTATTGAAATTAGTTGTCCCAAATATACATATTCCTCTACGTATTCTATAATTTCATGTCCAATTATTATATCTTCTTTTATGGCATTCGTCATTACTTTAGTTTTCGTTGGGTTCATTGATAAGCCTGCTTTCCTGCTTTCAACATCTAATTGTTGTAACATAGTTTGTAGTATGCTTGGTTCCTTAGCGAAAATAACGATGTCGTCGGCAAATCTTAAGTGATTTAGGTTCAATCCGTTAATATTGATTCCCAAAGTTCCCCAGTCTAAGTTTCTAAATATATTTTCTAGCACTGCTGTGAAGAGTTTTGGGGAAAGTGGGTCGCCTTGCCTAACGCCTTTTTGAACTCTAAATTCTTCGCCTTTTCTTTCAAGTTGAACTGTTGCTGTGGTGTTTTTGTAAATTTGTTTTATAATTTGTATGTATTTTCTTTCTATTCCTTGGTTTTCTAGCGTTTTCCATATATAATTATGACTCAGCGAATCAAAAGCCTTATTGTAATCAATGAATGCCATATAATACAGCTGCCCGTATTCATTGAGCTTTTCAATTACTTGTTTCACAACATGAATATGGTCGATGGTAGAATAATCAGCTCGGAATCCAGCTTGCTCTCTCGGTTGGTTTTCTTCTAGTTGTTTCGATATTCGCCCGAGTATTATTTTAGAGAACACTTTGTATAGATTGGTCATAAGACTTATAGGTCTATAGTTATTTATTTCATTTTTGTCACCTTTTTTGTGTAGTAGGATGATGGTGGATTTTGTCCATTGAATCGGTATTTGCTCTGTTGTTATTATTTCATTAAAAAGGTGGGTCACATATTTGGATATCGCGGGTAGGGACTGTTTTATTAATTCGTTAGATATTTTATCTTCTCCAGGAGCCTTTCCACTTTTTTGTGATTTTATAGCCTTTGTGACCTCAGACTCTAGTATATAAGGTATTTCTTCTTCCTTGTAAGCTTCCTTTTCTTCTTCTTCTGGCGTTGTTATATCTGTCTCCATGTATAATTTTTTATAAAAATCTGTCGCTGCTTTCGCTATTGCTAGTCTCTTTGTCGTAATTTTCTCATTTTTCTTCTTGTTTTTAGTTTTTATGGTGGGTATCCATTGCGAATATTCTTTTAACTGTTTTAGACCTCTTTTAATTCCGCCTGTTTTTTCTATTTGTTCTTTCAATATATCCAGTCTCTCTGCTTTTTTATGTTTTCTTATCGTTTCTTGAATTTTCTTGCTAATACTTGCGATATTTTGTTTGTTATCTTTCCGTTTGTCTAACATTTTATTCCTCTCTTCCATCAATTTTAATGTTTCTACTCCTAGCTTATTTTTCGTTACTTTTGTCGTGCTTGATTTGTTTATATTTGTAAGTTCTTTTTCCAAGAAATTATACTTCTCTTGCAATGTTCCAATGTCTTTCATTGCATTTAATTTTGTCTCTAGATCATTCAATATATTTTTTGGTATCGGTAATGTTATTGTCTTGTTCATAGTTGAGTGTATAATATGTTTTCTTGATTTATTCTTTTTGTCTTGTATAACTCCTCTTACCATTCTATGGTCTGTATTAAAATTTAGCTTATTAAGTACTTCAATATCATTAAATATATGTTTTTCTCTTGTTAGTATAAAATCAATTTCGTTTCTATTTATGCCATTAGGTGCCAACCACGTCCACTATCTCGATTTTCGTTTTTTGAAGAAACTATTCATTATTTTAAAATTATAGGCAAAAGAAAAATCTATTAGTCTTTGTCCGTTGTCATTTCTGTCACCACTACTGTACTCTCCCAAGACAAATTCATCCTTGTTTGATTTCCTACCAACCTTGGCGTTAAAATCTCCCATGATGATTATGTTCTTCTTGTGAATCAGCTCTGTCATGTCCTTGTAGAATTTATCTTTCGCTAATTTCGTATCATTTTCTGTGGGTGCATGTACTTGAATAATCGACCATGGTTGTTTAGATTCTATTAATTGAATGTTGAGTATGGCGATTCTTTCTGATATTCTTTTGAAGCTAATTATTTTATCTTTTAAATATTTTTTTACCAGGAATCCTACTCCATATAAACCTTTTTGTTTGCCATAAGAATAAAAAATGTATTTCTCATATTCTCTTATTTCTTCTCCCGCTCTTCTTACTTCACAAAGGCCTATGACATCCCATTTTATGGGTGTTATAGCTACTTCCAATTCTTGTAGTCTGCTGTCCGACATTAACGTTCTAACATTTAACGTTGCAACGTAGATCTTATTGTAGTTTCTTTTTTGATGTAGGGATGTACTTCTATGGGGGGGTGGTGGTCGTGCAACCCCACGGGGACCAGCCGGATTGGGGTTGTTCTGTCTTTGATTAATGTTTAATTGCTACTTAGATTTGTTAGAAATATTAGTAACTGAGCTTGACCTAGGCCTCATCAAATCAAATGCGTTCCTTCTGTTTTCCTTTATTGTAGAACTGTTGGTTACCGTTATCTTTTTGGCTTGATTCTGGTTATCTGGCGAACTTAGTTGGTCTCTTTTTCTTTTTTCTTTGATTGGGTTTCCCTCTTTTACTATCAGTTGATCGTATTTAATGTAAGCAGTGTTTCCCTTCGCACGTTCTTCTATTAGTTTTGGCTGTAGTTCCCTTCTTTTTTCTAGCACTTCTTTAGTAAAATCTTCAGTGATGTAACCATCTCTCAGGCTCCTTTTCATTTTTAGAATCTCGATTTTCTTCCAGTTGTTTGCAAAACTAATGAGAACCGGTCTTATTTTATTTTCTTTGATGGGACCAATGCGATGGATTTTTGATACATCGCTAGCTTCCAAAGTAATTCCTAGATCCTGCTTAAAAATTGCCTGGACTCTCTGGAGCAACTCGAAGGAAGAGTCTCTCTTCTCGTCCAATCCAAAATACAATATATTATTTTTCTTTTTCTCCTTCTCCAAGTGCTCAATTTTCTTTTCTAATATTTCTATTTTATTCTTCAAAATTTTGTTTTCATTTATTAGTGGTTCTAGTTTTTCGTCCATTTTCTCAAATATAATATTTGTTTGCTTATCCATCTCTATTTTCATTTGGTCAAAAAGTAGTTTGAATTGACCCTCCATTTTTTTTTTTTTTTTTTTATAAACTGGCAGCACTGATGTGTATTTGTGTTTTGATGTTATTGTCACTCTGTGGTATATCTATCTGTAGAATCTGTAGTCACTCAGCACTTCCGTTTTAGTAGACTATGCTTCCGTTGAATGTCAATGTCATCGGAATGTCAATGTCAATAACGTATGACTCACTTTCTTATAACCTCAAATTAATGGAGAATAAAATGATGTTATTATAAGCGTATTTACTTGTATCTTCACGGTGTCTATTTCCCAAGATGTTCGGTGTCTCTTGATGTTTATGTTTATTGCAACAGTTGATGTAATAGCACTGAATAACTAGTGATTTCCAATTATTTTCGGCGGACGAATTGCAAGGTAATGTTTACTTTTTGACAACTTTTGACAGAAAGTCAAAATTCCTAATAGTATCTAGATATTAAACTAAACTAAACACCCGTGCCCACCAAATTCAACAACGAGCAATAATGATTTTTTTATGTATACTTTTGTTGTATAGGAGCCCCTTTAAATATTTATTCTATTTTAATTTTTAGTAATTGTTATTATAGCTGCAATATAACTACATCATCTGTGAAATTTTAAAGTGTCTAATATCATAGTTGTAGAGATATCTACAGCCGAGAAGTAAGACGGACGGTGGTGACGAAGTCTTATTAATAAGGTTTATTTACCTTTTGGGTACGGAACCCTAGAAAGTTATATTTTATTTCAACAATGACATTTATACTTCATCATGATTCATCATCTAGCCTTATTCATCTGCAAAAGTCTACTGCAATTACGAAAATAGTGATCAAATACGTACTCGACAAACCGCAAAATTCTTTTGCTGTAGTTGTCTCACTAGTAGACCACAATTTATCTAAAACACGAACCTCAGCCATATCAATTATCTACGGTTATCATTCACAGAAATCTGTCAATCGCTCATTCTATATCTCACTGGAAGACATTCAAAAATGTGTGAGAATGACAGTTGGCTTCTATTAGTTACGTGATTAGATTTTTGATTGAATATCTCTGAATTTCATTCCCTTTAAATATAATAGGGTATTTGACTCCAATTTTTTTATTACTTTATTATAAAGTAGAATTAAAATAATGACGTGCACTGAATTCTTTCAGTGCACGTCATTATTTTAATTCTAATTAAATCTAATTACATCGATCAAATAACAAAAAAGTTATAAGCATTTAAAGATTTGTGATTAGACAGAGATAGCAACATGAAATTGTGACGTCACACCTTACCAATGCCATAGTAGCTTCGTGCGGCTTCATACAAATTTTCGTTTTGCGAGAAAGGGATAGAAGATCCCCCCACTCCAAAGTTTAAACGCCTGTAACTTTGTAAATCTTCGTTGGATTTTAATATTTCTTTCACTGCACGTTATTATTTTTATCCTAGTTTATAATAAAGTAATATTTTTTATCAAATTCAAAAGTAGTGTAAGACCCAATTAGTGTTCGACACGTTTCTATGACCATCGTAGATAAGTATAGAGACTAAATAGTATCGTAAATAAGTAGGTACATAGCTAGAGACGCTGCTTCAATCCAGTATGCGGCTACGTATTGACAACGAATGTTTTGCCTTTTTATGCATAGCGGAAGAGCCACAGAGCTGGGAGTTTTAAAGAACAAGGCAATTCTCTTGTTCTTGATACACACGTTTGCTTCTGTCTGTGAGAAATTGAGAACCCTTTGCTTAGTATCGTTACTTAGTAGGTAAGTGCTTGATAGTAAGCAATGATAGGGTCTAGGTTGAAGCATGCTTGCCTAATAAATGCCTATTCATTCTTCTCTTGAAGGCATCCAGATGGTAGGTACTCGACTGCGAACACGAAATTGGAAGGGCGTTCCACACCTTAGCGGTCCGTATCAGAAACGTAGAAGAAAAAGGTTTCGTACCACTGCTTTCGGCACTTTGCCGCTCTATGTTAGAAACGAAAAATATTTATAGAGTTACAGAAATGCTAAGTCATCCTTACCGTTTACAAAATATTTATTATAGCGCTGATAAGCGAAGTTGAATATAGAGATAAATTATATTTGCTTGAATAACTTAATGTAGGTAAACAAAATTATGTAGGTAGGTATTTTGCTCACATTTCGGAATGATAGCAGTGGTCAGCGCGTATCCAATTGGTACACTAATTATATTACTTACCTATTGTATGATTTGCGCGCATTGGTTCTGACCTTACTTTGTAGTATAATATATGATGCAGAAAGTAAGTATTCATTCTATGTGAATTGGGTCAACCTACGTAGTTTTGACGCAAACATTATTTACCAATAGGAGAGGCCTACGAGCATTACGAGTATATTGTGAACTGTTGCTATAAACGCGGTCACTGTCAGAACTTAGAGCTAGGCCAACTGCTATTCTACGTACGTCGTACACGGACGAAGCCACGGGCGTAAGCTAGTAGGTACAAAGTGAATAAATGAGACTGCATAATAATTGCATATGCATCAACTTACCCGGTCCATAAAATCTCTTCCCCTTTGTCACATCGAAGATAATACCATTAACCGCAAGCAACACCCTCCCTTCCGCGTCAGTACCATCGTACTTCTTCAACTCAGCGACCGTCATATCCTTCCTGAGCTTGGGCATCGGCGGCGGCGGTGGCGCCGGCGGCTCGACACTTTCGAAATGCGACTTTACTATCTTATACAAAAGGTACAGAATGAAAAACACTAAAACCAAGTTGATGGGGCTAGTCAGCTCATCCCAAAAACTAACAGCGTCGGTTTCCGCCATTTTGTTACGCGACTCCGTGGCGTGGCTAGTTGAATTGGACTGAACAGTGAACACGAACGCCGAACAGTCAACAGCGAACACTTCACTACATCGTTATCAAGTACGTCGTGTTTTTAAGGTCATGCATCGTACCGGCATAGCATTGCCGCCAGTTTAGCATACACTAGTGATGGAAAACATAGTAATCGTGTGTTATATCGACATTAGAAACTTCTCGATGTTTTCTTTACTTCTGAATATAGCAAGTTTGAAATCTTATTGATGACAAGCTGGCGCTTGACGACAATTACCTATTTTGATGGAAAGCAATGATGAGGTCTAGGTTGAAGCGCGCTTGCCTAGAAAATGTCTATTCACTTTTCTTTTATTTGGCACCCAGATTTACATTTGGCTGGGAAAGCTTATCAGAAAAGTAATTTTTATGTTATTTTTGAGTATTATATTTGCAACACTTATTACTATTATTTCGTACTAGCTTTTGCCCGCGGCTTCGCCCGCGTGAATTTCGAGATTTTTAAAAATCCTTTTTAGAGGATGTTATGTCATCAGAGATTTCAAAAAATGATGATGGTGATGGAAAATTGTAATAATGATGTTAGTAAGTATTTTTTTTGCGCACTCATAAATGCCGCTTCCTCGTCCCGCCCGCAGTCGCCCGGCCGCGCAGGAACGCCTATTATCGGGCACTCGGGGTTCACTATTTTGGCGATAATGGCTTACACATAAGAGTTGGATATATGCTATCGCGGGCTTTTCTGTAGAACTATATAAGATAAACATTTCCATCATACATTATATACGTGTAACTCCAACGGTTTTCGTGGCGTACGTCAGTAAAGGTCGTAGATTACAATTTTTTCCTATTTACGTGACACTTATCGTTATATATTTTGGATAATTCACACTATATCTTTATAAATAATAGCCTATGTGTTATTCTGATGTGTAAGCTATATTTTTGTAAAGTTTCATCAAAATCCATTCAGTAGTTTTTTCGTGAAAGAGTAACAAACATACATCCACACATTATTACAAACTTTCGCGTTTATAATATTAGTAGGAGTAGGATAGTAGGAAGTAGGATAGTAGGAAATAGGATAGGATAAAGGAAGACATCTGTTGATATTTGTTGTAAGTATAAGTGAAAAAAAAATACAGCATTAATTGCTTATTGCTTCGCGGTACGTCTTTATTTGTACCTAATGTGAAGAGGTACGCAGCCACGGCCGAAGCCTCTTACCAGCCAAAATTACGAACGGACAACGGATGTCGGTGTTAGGACAAAATATCTAGAAATAAGGTTTCGTTTAACCCTATGTAGGTACGGAGCCCTAATAATTAATAAAAAACCCCGGCATCCACAATTCGCCATTTTGTGGTGTCAGCCATCTTGGATTTGAAATTTGTCATATCTAGCGAAGCCATTTGATATTGAGAGAGTTATAAAAAATACTTTACTTAGGTATATTACAAATAAAATAAAATAAATAAATATAATAATAACATCGATGTTATGAACGATTCGATAACTATCTCGAAATGCGGGCCGCATCTACACCGTGACGGTTTGCGCGACGTCGGAAATTAGCATTTCGTAAGAAAACATTGCAGTAAACATGAGTGGAGTTTCATAAACTTGAACTCTTTGTAGGTACTTGCTCAGACAGACTGGATTTATACCGTGTACATAATACCACGTATTAATAATACCACTATCTTTAATTGTATTTGATAAGGGGGATAGGACATTTTTTTAGTTCTTCACAAAGTTAATGACTGTGTAGATAAGATATTTCGTTAAACTACAGAATTATTATTCATTTTTATTCAAGTTTAAGTTCAAAGGCCTCTGCGAGATGATAGATCCCTTATTATAATTCTACTAGCTTTTGCCCTCGGCTTCATTGTTATCATGTGCTATTGGCTGGTATGTGCGCCAGGAGAAGATTTTTTTTATCTCATTTATAATAGGCATCATAGGCAATGCAAAAAAATAGGTAGTTAGCCTAGGGTCTACCTAGGCTAACTACCTATTTTTTAACATTTTTTAACGCCAGTGGCCGGCAACTACCCGGTAACTTAGTGAGATGTTATTATGTTATTAGTCCATTCAAAAAGTGGTATCTGGCAACACAATATTCCAGCACAATATTTTAGCACAATATTTATCAGTGATAGTGTTTACTGTTTATCGTCACTCCTACCACACATCGTTATATTGTGACCTAAAGGCCCATTTAGGCGATGGCATTTTCTTGTTTGTACAAGTAAATGGCCCCGCCTAAATGAGCCTTTATTAAATTTGTTCCAATACATTTTAAGCGATATGTAGGGACCGTGTAAATGGACTTCAACTACGCAATTTCTTGCAATGAAATAAATAGAGCAGCCACGCGTAGCATAGTGTTCTTGTGGCTGCGCGTGCGCACCGGTGTGGACCCGGCTAAATGTCAATACGACAGTCTTACATATTACCGTTTATTGCCCGTGGTACCCCCGATGGTCCCCCCGGGGTACCACGGGTAATTGTTTTGCCCGTGGTACCCCTGGAGCTCCTAGGGGTACCACGGGTAAAAAAAAATTACCCGTGGTACCTCTGCAAATCAAAAAATACAAAAAAAGGAAAACGCAATTATAAACCGTTTATAGACTATCCTTTATGCCTAAATTGAAATAATTGATTAAAGTGACATAAGAAGACACGAAACTTAAACTAAAACTGCAAAGTTTTTTTTATAGTTCCTTAAACTTAAATATTTATTATGTACTCCTTTTTATCTTAAAATTAAGAAAACTTATATTTTTTCAATTCCTTTCGCACTAAAATATTTGTTACGTACGAGCCTTTTTATTTAAAATAAACTAACTAAACAAAAGAACTATTATTATTTTAGTTTCTGAAACTAAAATATTTTTAATACATTTGCTCAAAACGAAGACATTTCCATGTACGCGGGAAAAGCAAAGCTGCTATTTTTAGGGTTCCATACCAATTTGGTAAAAATGGAACCCTTATGGTGAGACTTTCTCCGTCCGTTCGTCCGTCCGTCCGTCCGTCTGTCACACTCGATTATTTCAGTAATTATCGAAGCTATCGACTTGAAATTTAGAACAGTTTTAGTTAATAGCGACCCAACGCCATGGCAATCATAAAACATTGAAAATTGTTTTTATTTATATTTAAAAAGGGGGGAAAACCGCGGCTTCGAATTTTCAAAATAAAAATAACATTATTGAATGGGGTATCATATGAAAGGGCGTTACTTGTGTATTCTAAAACCGATTTTTATTTATTTTTATGCTTGATAGTTTTGGATTTATTGAGCAAACTGTCGAAAAAAATACCGTTCCGTGGAACCCTCGGTGCGCGAGTCCGACTCGCACTTGGCCGGTTTTTTTATATATTTAAGGGATAAATAATAAATATTACGGAACTAAAATAAAGTATGTTGTTTTTGTTTTAAGTTTTATGGTTTATTTTGTCAGTTTATTTAATATAAAAAAGTACCTTTATAATAATACATTTCAATACAAGTGCGGAAAGTTTGTCATTTCTTTGTGAGTCCCAGTTTAAAATAAAATTTAGTGGAAAATAAAAAAGCACTTGTGCAGAAAAGTATAACTTTCCGCACACAATACACACAATATCTACTTAAAAAAAATAGTTTTTTTTTATTAGTATAAATTTACAAACCACAGACTCCGGGTCTATGCCCTTTTTGGTATAATTATTATTTTGTTATTTAATGGGGTCTTACACTACTTTTGAATTTGATAAAAAATATTACTTTATTATAAACTAGGATAAAAATAATAACGTGCAGTGAAAGAAATATTAAAATCCAACGAAGATTTACAAAGTTACAGGCGTTTAAACTTTGGAGTGGGGGGATCTTCTATCCCTTTCTCGCAAAACGAAAATTTGTATGAAGCCGCACGAAGCTACTATGGCATTGGTACAGTGTGACATCACAAGTTAATGTTGCTATCTCTGTCTAATCACAAATCTTTAAATGCTTATAACTTTTTTGTTATTTGATCGATTTAATTAGTTCTTTCAGTGCACGTCATTATTTTAATTCTACTTTATAATAAAGTAATAAAAAAATTGGAGTCAAATACCCTATTGTAGTTGTTTAACCTACTTGTGCTTCGTACTCCCACATTCACAACAGTTCTACTATAATTATAGTACTAATCTTATGTTTTATATAAAAATAAAATAAATTAGTTTCAGGAACTGAAATTATGTAAGTTGTTTTTTTTTACGTTAAATTGTTTGTTTAGTCAGTTTATTTTAAATAAAAATGCTCGTGCGTTACAAATATTTTAGTGTGAAAGGAATTGAAAAAATATAAGTTGTCTTAATTTTAAGATAAAATGGAGTACATAATGAATATTTAAGTTTAAGGAAGTATAAAAAAAACTTTGCAATTTTAGTTTAAGTTTCGTGTCTTCTTTTGTCACTTTAATCAATTATTTCAATTTAGGCATAAAGGATAGTCTTTAAACGGTTTATAATTGCGTTTTCCTTTTTTTGTATTTTTTGATTTGCAGAGGTACCACGGGTAATTTTTTTTTACCCGTGGTACCCCTAGGAGCTCCAGGGGTACCACGGGCAAAACAATTACCCGTGGTACCCCGGGGGGACCATCGGGGGTACCACGGGCAATAAACGCATATTACATACCTACTGAGAAGGTCAAAGAGATCGTTCGCATGAATGATGTAGTAGGCGCTGACGTCTGCTCCACTAACATATTCGGCTGTTTGAAAATTAAAATAGTTTGTCTCACACTTTATAATATGAATACATAGAGAATAGACCTAGATGGTCTTTTTTTACGCTATACAAGTTAGTACTTGACTGCGATCTCACCTGATGGTAAGTGATGATGCAGTCGAAGATGTTAGCGTACTAACTTGGAAGGGGTAAGTTAAGTCACCCCAACGGTTTCTACACAGCATCGTACCGGAACGCTAAATCGCTTGGCGGTACGTCTTTGCTGGTAGGGTGGTAACTAGCCACGGCCAAAGCCTTCCACCAGACCAGACCTGAGCCAATTTAAAAATTATAAAATTCCAAAGTGGCCCTTGGCGGGAATCGAACCCGCGACCTCCCACTCGAATCCGAGCGTGCGTCCCCTGCGCCACGGAGGTGGCGCAAAGGACGCACGCTCCTTTACGGGTTACTCATACCTTCACAGTTAGTACGATGACATATTTGGTTGCATCGTCGAAAAAAATTAAAAGGAAGATAAATTATATAGGCTACATATTTTCTGGATAAAATCTATTGTCCGCGTGTGAACTTGGTGAAGAACTGAATTAATGCGGATGGAGCCGCGGGAAAAAGCTATTACTTAAGGGCGATGGGTACCATCCGGGGCGAAAATTCAAATTTTATTTAGTTTTTCGCTCATAGTGGGCTAATTATACATCGAAGGCTAATGGCAATGAGTTTTGCGGGCACAACGTTTATGCATCTACATGTTTTTAACAAAAACTCTGCTCAACAATACTCATTGACTTTATATTGGTTCCCGATAGATCGAAATCTGGGAAACAGCAAAAAATTATCTTTCGGGAACCAATATGAGATGAGTGGGAACTTTCTAGCAAAGTTTCTATTAAAAACGTGTAGAAAAAAAAAATTGGCCCGCAAAATGCATTGCCATAAATGTAAACGTGTAGATGCATAAAAAGTAGGCCCGCAAAATGCATTGCCATAAATGTACAATGTGTATTTAGTCTAATATTTGAAAAAAAATTAAATAAAATTTGAATTTCGCGGGCTGGTAGGGCCGCAACACCTTAACATTATATTGTAATCGACTATCATTTTATCTTCACATAAATGAAAAATGTTACTACATGAAAATCTAAGTTCAACCAGAGTCGAGTTTAGGGAGACCAGCCGCCTTATTCTGTATCGTTCACGTAGTTAGTTAGTAACCCAAACTGGGTTATTAACTAAGAAAACGGAGGCAAAAATCCTATTTTTTTATTCTTTTTTGTACAAGATAGCAACTAGCATGGTATACTGATATGATACCATACCGACCTAGGTTGGTAATTTGTGCAAAAATAGGATTTTTGCCTTCGTTTTCTTAGTTAATAACCCAGTTAGGGTTACTAACTAACTAAGTGAACGATACAGAATAAGGCCCCTGGGCCCGTATTCTGTATCTCGGTGCCTATCAAAAAATGTTAGCCACTGCCATAGGTTTTTCATCCATTGAAGTTTTGCTTCGATAAAGTTATTTTTATTTCAAAGCAAACCTTCAATGGATAAAAAACATATGCCAGTGGCTATAATTTTTTGATAGGCACCGAGATACAGAATATGGGTGCGGAACTGTGAAATCTATACAAGGACGTGCTATTTGTACTGAAATATCAATGTACGAGTATTAGGTAAGTACATATAGGTTCAAAACACGTATCACCGTTTTGGTGCCAACAAAAACTGAAGGGCCTTGACGGCGTGTCAGGATATGCTCCGGAAGAGTGAAGGTCAGGAAATACCTGTGTCATGTGCGTCCGGACCTTTCCGAAAGATAACAACCAATTTATAGAAATTGTTAGTCTCTGAAATAAGGTTGTTTTAACTGAGATACAGCAGTCTCCATATAATGACCTATCAACAATGCTTATAGAAATCTGTTGATCGCTCATTTCAATTATATGAAACTAATTTAAACAATAATGTGAACATAATCTTGATAATGAAACTTTTATGTGTGACAATCTTAATACCTAATACTTATTAACTACAGGTAATGTTAGTAATAGGGAATAAAAGCCATTACAGACATTTGCAATTCCATCTGGACGACAGGGGTTTGGCCGGAGGACTGGACCGAATCAGTTTTTGTGCCGCTTCATAAAAAAGGATCCAAGTACAATTGCTCTAATTACAGGACAATATCTTTAATTTCACATGCCAGGAAAATTATGCTGCATGTTTTGAATCAACGCCTAAAAAGTTTCTTAGACAGGCAAATTCCAGAAGAACAAGCCGGATTTGTTAAGGGCAAGGGTACTAGGGAACAGATTCTGAACATACGGCAGATAATCGAAAAGAGTCGCGAGTTTACCAATCCAGTGCTGCTATGTTTCATAGACTACAGTAAAGCGTTCGACTGTGTTCGCTGGGATAAACTTTGGCCAATACTTATAGAAATGGGTGTACCAGAACACTTAGTCAGCCTAATTGCGAACCTCTATAACCACAACCGATCCTACGTGAGACTTGATGGCAGTTTCTCTGATGTGTTTATGACAAAGAAAGGTGTTCGACAAGGATGCATTTTATCACCAATGCTTTTTAACATCTATGGAGAGTACATAATCAGGAAAACAATGGAGGATTGGGAAGGAGGTTTTCAAATTGGGGGCAAGAGGGTGTCTAATTTACGGTATGCTGACGACACGGTTCTCTTAGCAACATCTTACGAGGACATGGGTGAATTGCTTCATAAATTGGAATCAGAGAGTGAAGAATTAGGCCTGTCTATCAATAGAAGTAAAACCAAACTCATGGTAGTAGATCGAGCTAATAAACTCTCTACTTCTTGCAACATCCAGGGGATCGAAGTCGTAGAGAACTATGTATACCTAGGTTCACTGATTTCTAACGAGGGCACTTGCGTTCCCGAAATAAAACGGCGAATAGCAATAGCTAAGGATGCAATGACAAGGCTGACGAACATCTGGAAGAACAGAGGTATAACCATTGGAACCAAACAACGTCTGGTACAAGCCCTGATTTTCCCAATCTTCCTGTATGGGGTGGAAACATGGACGATCTTCGCCAGAGAGCGACAAAGAATCGATGCATTCGAAATGTGGTGCTGGAGGCGAATGTTGCGTATTCCGTGGACTGCCAAACGCACAAATGTGTCTATTCTTTCTCAACTGAAAATAAATACGCGACTTTCCACCATCTGTCTTCAGCGCATTCTTAGCTATTTCGGCCACATTTCACGACGCGGCGATAACAGCATCGAAAGATTAATCCTGGTTGGCAACGTGGAAGGAAAAAGGCCAAGAGGTAGATCTCCAACCCGGTGGTCAGACCAACTCAAGGAAGCGGGCGCCAGTTCATTTTACGAAGCAGTCCACATGGCTGCAGACAGAACAAGGTGGAAGGAGATAATTCACCGCAGGATTACTCGCCGTGATTGATAGTCACGATCCTCAGTCATGAGGGACCGACTGAAGAGAGAGAATGTTAGTAATATTACATATTCGGTGACCTAAGTTAACACTGAAATGCTTAGGATTATTGCAAAATTAATGTTGTTGGACACCCCATAGGGCCATATTATAAGTAGTTTCAATTTTGCATACTAGACCAGCAGTTTCGGGCTCAGTCGGGGCCGTTTTAGGGTTTTCGATATATTATTACAGGCGCATAACTCACTATCAGTAATAGTAATTGATCTTTATACGTTTATTTTGTTTGATTCTATTTTGTAGAAGTAACGAGTGTGTCTTTTTATTTCTTTCAAATTTAGATGAAATCAAGAAGAAAACATTGTCATGAAATTATTTTAAAATCAAACATCGAACACTTAAGACTGTTTTAAATAGCAAAAACAACAAAAGCTGAAGTAGGTATAACGTTACAGAGGAGCACCGAGCAGGCACCAGCTCTACTAATTAATGCCCCAAGAGTCTCAGCTGTGTAATTAACGGGCAATTCAGAGCGATTTTTAAAATGGCACCCGAAAGCAAAGGAATCCTTTCCAGTTCAGACTTCAGAAACGTGATACTTTAATATCTCAGTTATTTCAGACCCGTGTTGTGTCACCCTTTTTAATCTTTTTAAATGTTGGAAACTTTTTCGCTAATGGTTCACTTGATTGCCGTGAATCCTGTGCAGACAAAAGGGCGTCTCTCGATTTTTATCTACACGAACCAGCTAAATTAAAAGTTTTACTTTTTGTGAAGCATTTTTATCATTTTTTTCTACAATGATAGTAATTATTACGCCCTTTTAAAAATAGAGCAAATACTGAGCTCTTTTCGGTATGACTCAGTATGCAGAACGCGGTGGAAAACAGATTATTTTTTTTAAAGCTTAACAACGGACTAATGTCGTTCTCATTAATTAGCAAGAAGAGTCAAGTCCTGGGTCCTATTTCCAATGAGTATTGTTTAGGACTGCGATTTCACTATGATTGGTCAGTAAATTAAATCTTTGATTGCAACCTCATTTATCATCAGGGAAACTTATTCAAGTTTTTCACACACCGAGTGTTGTGAATCAAGAAATAAAGTAAGAAATTAACACTGAAAAATTTACTGTAGGTATCCCTTTGGTTAACGTGTATAGTTGAATATATTTTAGCACAGGAAATACAATCACAAATCACAAATTTCACGATTGTTGATAATGTTACGTTTATAACTAAATTCAATTGTACGCTCTATATCAATAGCCGTTATATAAATTTTTCAGTGTTCACAAAAATGATTTAATTTCAATATCATCTGCTTATCTATACTTATAATAAAACTGTAAAGGGTCGAATTCTGTACATTGAAGATATTTTGAAAATTTTTGTTGGAGGACACTATTTAGTCGATACTGAAGCCAAAACTGTAATTTGTTTCATTTTTGTCTGTCTGTCTGTCTGTCTGTCTGTCTGTCTGTTTCACGACCGCGCATCACGGCTAATCCGCTGGATGGATTTAAATGAAACTTTACATGATTATAGCTCATACTCCGAGGTAGGACATAAGATACTTTTTGTCCCAGAATTCATCATGGTTTCCCTGGAAGACGGCATCAAAGTCAAAATGTGTATTTAGTTATAATTCATTAACCCGCTGTCCGATTTCATTCATTCTTTTTTTGTTAGAAAGGAGGTTCTTTAAAGATTATTCCGTATAAATTTTATCATCATCACTTTTGTAGTTCAGAAATTGTAGATATCAGAACCTTTATCGATGAGTTCAAGTAGGTGACTTGAAACTCGGAATGGACAAGCACCTAGGGCTAGGACGTAAGGGCTCAAGTCAGACTGGAGTACCCTTACAGCCGTAAATAAATATGCTTAGCAGAAGATTTTGTATGGTTTAAGATTTTTCACTTTAAGGGTGAACAAAAATCATGAATTTATCACCACGTTTTACCGGCCGAACTCTGAAAGAAGATCTCTACTACCAGTACAATTTTTTACATGATTTAATAATTTTTGACATATTTCGTGGTTTCAGAATAAAAATCACAATGAAAATTGTGATTTTTATTCTGAAACCACGAAATATGAAATACGAATGTATCAAAATATCGACAGTTAAAATCGTCCTTTTGAACTTTCAACTACGTATTAATGAAACTTTATATATTTTATTAAAAAAAGGAGTTTTTAAAATCACCACAAGATAACCCGTGCGAAGTAAGAACAGGTTTCTGTACAACATCACACCAGAATCCCGCGAAAATCAAGGAATTCTACGGTATATGTAAAAAAAATCGTAATTCACGCGGGCGGAGCCGCGGGCAACAGCTAGTACATTAATAAAATGTCATGCCATGACCTTTTTAAACATTCCATTAAACATTTCACTACATGCCGTCGCGTCACCTGAATCGCCTACCAGAAAGAGAGACAAATAGTTCGCAATGCGGCTCTCAAACATTTAAATTTTGATTTTCTAGCATAAATCGTTTTTAATCTAGATCTGGACATGAGTTTTCAATAGCGCTTTTACCAAACCTTTCAGGCAGTCCTTTCAAGCTGTGGAACCAGCTATTATTGTTATTAAACGACCTCTACCCTAACGATTTTTGTGTCAGTTTAACGTCTCCTAAGAGAAGTCTACAGTCTGTCAGTATTCTATAGAAGATATTTCGGAGAGTATGCTCAGGAACTATTCAATTTGGTTCCCCCTTCACCTTTTTAACATAGAACGATAAGCCATCGAAAAGGCTTCTACGCAAGGTTTAATTCCTCGTTCCTGATACCCACTGTAAAGGCCTTGAACACCCTCCCAGGCACAGTCTTTCCTGCCACTTACAACCTGAGCGCTTTCAAATCAAGAGTGAATAGGCATCTTCAAGGCTGCATCTGATATGGTCTTGGACAATGGACAGGCATGTCACTTAACATTAGCACTGTTAAATCATGGCCAAAGGGGGTTCTTTTGCCCCGGCATTTCCGTAGACTAATCAAAGTTAGTCAATTTTATTTTCATTTACCTTTTCATTTGTTTTGTGAGAAAATATTCCCATGCCCATGCTAGCAATTTTTTATCCACATGCCTGACGCGTATCCCTCCGTCAAGGCGTCCGGAGGGGTTATGTGGGGGTTCCTGTTTTCGTTTGACATTTCCGCGGAATAATCGAAATCCAGTCAATTTTTTATTTTTTTTTGCCTTTTCCCGTGAACAAAATAGTCCCTGCACGTACTAGCACTGCAAGCAAACGTCACTCATCCCATCATTCTTTGTTATATAAAGAAAAAAGACTTCATTATTTAAAATTAAAACAATATTTTTTTTAGGTACCTATTAACCGACAGGTACTCATTCCTACTCGGAATCCAATTTGCGTAATCGAATGCAATGAATACACGCGGGGCTTATAGAGCGATACATCAGAAATATGGAATAATAAATTAATATTATTGGATAAATTAATTGAGCGAATGTATTCGTGAAGCTCTTTTGCGCTCACCCGTGATATGGCGGACCGATGAGCTTATTAACCAAGTAATATTCATATGAGGACACTGGATTTTATTTGGGGGAGATGGTTTACATTTTTGTGGAAATGTTATCTACATAATAATGCAAAGTTTTTTATTTATTTTTAAGGTTTACCACAACTTGCAATGTTTAAGAATTATAGGTATATTATAAATAAAATTAGTGAATCTCAAACGTGTGAATTGAAAGTGCGAAGTGAATTTTTTATTTATTAATAATTATTAATTACTTAATAAAAAATTAACTTCGCACTAATATAATAATAATATTAATTTATGACATAAAAAGGATAGGTCTCTCAAGTATCCGCTAAATCCTAACATTTTGATTAAATCTATAAATGTGTCCGAACAAATACATACGAGTAGGTATATGATTTTAATAAAATTTTTGATATTATGTAGGTAAGCCTTCCGATTGGATCCCGCGCATTGTAAAATTATTTTAAATGAGTAATTGCTTTAATTAAAATGAGTGGCTCTGAAAATTTACATTATTAAAAATCAGATGAATATCTGTTAAACGATATAGAACGAAATTAAATTTATTATATCATATGCAAAATGCAGGCGTTTACCTTGCAGACCTTGTGGAATTTCAAACATCCTTTCTTATCTTCTTGTCTAAATTACGGAGCGAACTCCTGTGCTAAATTTAAGTCTTCTAGCTGGGTTTTGGCTGGGTGATGATAATTCAGTTAGTGTAAGAATGAGTGAGGATTTTTATTAACCTATGTAAATTATTTATTTAGATATAGGTATAGCAAAGAGATCATGAAAGTCGGATTTACTCGCGTAACGGATACTTACACGCCATCTGCTCTGTATGCGGAGTAATGGTGCAAGCTTGAAGTCAGCCTGGGGGCTTATTCTGTATCGTTAGTTAGCAACTCGCACCGGATGATCAACTACAAAAAATGAGGCGAAAATTCTATTCCTGTATTATTTTTGCACAAGTTACCAACCAAGGTTGGTTTGGCATCATGTAAACATACCATGCTAGTTGCTATTTGATACAAAAATAGGATTTTTGCCTTAGTTTTCTTAGTTATTAACCCATTGCGAGTTGCAAACTAACGATACAGAATAAGCCCACTGGTGTTTGCTCGCAAGATAGCGAGAACTGCAACTCATCCGCATCACATCGTGTGTAGAGAGGTCCTCAACATTGCAAACATTGTTAACATTAAGATTAAATTAAACGTATGTATCCAGATTACGAGTGAAACCGATTTTCTTAAATCTGGTTTTGATAAATCTGGTGAAGTGGATTCGCCCTCGCATTTATATCGAGTTTTTATTATAACAGTTTTAATTTCGATATGTATCTAGAAATGAACGTATTAGAGCAAGATCAATATTGAACGAAACTTTACAAAACATACAAGTAATTAGTGAAAAATTCTACAAGATCGTGTATCAGACGAAATTTTTCTCTGAATCTATTTTAAATAGGTACTGGGTATTAGCGGCGCCCAAACCCGTCCTAAGTTGAAAAGGAGTAATAAAATTGATTATAATAGTAGCAGTAATAAATCTGATAAGTATTTATTCGATCTTGTTAAGTTTTTTCAATTATTTTTTACAACATATCGCTCGCTTAAACTCGTTTTTGCTCTACCATTTTTAATAGGCAGACTATAACAGACACGCATATAACGCGCAGGCCATACTTAATTACAATATATAAACCTCACAATAATATGAAAATTGAGCCAGATAGAATTTTACCTGCAGCCGAAGAAGCTCATTTAATTAAAAACTCGGAAGGAAGCTGCGGAGTCTCGAAGTAACACTGAAAAGTAATTAATTAAGTGAATTAAATGAACTGCAGAGAATACTATAAAATTAAATTACTAAACCCACGTTGCACCTTCATTCAATACAGCTTTTAATTGCTAATCATTTTTTTTTTAAATTATGGGTGATGGCTGCATCGCAAACATGGCGTTTGTTTATCAGGAACTTGTATCGCAATCTTTGATCCCATATCCTAGTGCTAATCAAATTTTGCATATACCTAGATGATAGATAATAATAGATAAGTATGTGCCTACCTAAACTAAACCCGTCAATTTTGTTATCATCGATCATCGATCTCTAAAAATAATTCAAAAGATCTACCTAGATCTATTGCGTTTTTTACCATCAATAGTGAGAATTATAAAATTTAATTAAATTGGTAGGTACATAACGGGGATTATACCCAAAACTTACCTCTTAGTATTGTGATAATAGCACATTTAAGTGGAAATTTTTAGGTTCAATTCCTGAAACAAATAGATACAAATAAGTAGATATCTAGTCTGTTGAAAATCGCAATCCGAAGAATCATGGATCTAAATCGCAAATGCAGATTTACTTGCGATCGGACTTCTCTTTTCCAGGCCTCCATTATTTTTCTGATTATGTACTTTCCATAGATGTTAAAAAGCATTGGTCATAAAACGCATTCTTTTACGAAACAATCCTCATGGCTGCAGACAAAACACGGTGGAAGGATTAGTCGCCACAAATGATAGTCACGATCCACAGTTATCCACAGACTTAGGTACTCGTATAATATACAGTGTACTTACTATAAGCAGACCGAAGGATGAGTTAAAAACCTTGTTAAATTGTGCAAAGCAAAGAAGGATCAGAAAATACAGAATATACTTAAAAGTTAAAAAGAGAAATGATAATGAACAGTGAAAACAACAGAAACTATAAAATGCAACGTTAAAAAATTTCAAGCAACTTCGGAAACATTTGCCCAACTCTCAACTTTGAGCACAGAGCTTATGTTATTTTTTGTAGCGACTTTTTTTTAGTTTCCATTGACTTTAATGCAGCCAAGTTTCCTTCCCAACTTTTGTAGTATCAACGATGTGTAAAATAAAAGTTTGCGTCCTTTTTACTTGTTTTTTGTATGAAATTCATGAAAAATCTCTTAAATATATGGAAATGTTGTCCTATGTTACTTTAGTTTAATTTCTAATATGATATATGTAATAAATACAGATAAAAAGGTGAGAATATTCCAAATCAGAGTAGAGTCTATTTTATATAAATTTTTAAACGTTTAAATAAGTTTAATACTTACTTAATAAAGGAAGAATACATAATTACTTATTGCATCTAAGAACATTTCAATATACGCATTTCAAATCTACAAGATTAAATTGGTTATTGATTTTTTTACGCTATTATAAACATTTTCATCCAACCTAGATTGAAATTGTAAGATTTATTTTCTAAAAACGTGGAATATGGAACAACATTTCCGCGTTCCATAGATTAAACTCTCGATCGACAGCCGACATTTAATCGCACTAAATATTAGCAGTGCGGGAATTCCCATGGGCTCCGGAAACCGTTCGATGCAGGCCTGCTAGCATTTGCGACTGGCTCTTAAAAATACATGCATTTTTCCGACAGAAGCTTTTAACTTATTTTGAGGAGGGCAGATAGTAAAAAATGGAACAAGCATAGGATTTTATACCGGTGAATATTTGCCACTCCGAAATTCTGCTAAGAACTTTATTTGCTTTATCTTTTCTAGATTGCGCAGCTTTGAAAAAGTTATAATAATAAACGCTCACTAGGCAAACGTTTTTTTTACCATTTAGGGTTAGGTAAGAAAAATAGATAACATCCCATTCTCAGACCTACCGTTTCCGAGGAGTTTGGTTAAACACTATTTTGAGAATTTTATACATATGATATCAGAGATAGCCAAGAGCAAAACCATTTCGTACTACAATAAAATTGTTTGGTGTAAGTGAAACTAAAACATGATTAAAAAAAATGACATAATATACGAGTACTGCACAACTCTATTTCACTACTTACCGTACATAAAAATCCTGCCAATATTTTAAAGAACGAACATGATTATAATATTAAATGCCAGTAAATACATTTAACAATGATCCCTAGGAAGTTGATACAATTTCGAAGTTCGTCATTTATTTTGCGTATTCATAAATTCGCGACTCAAAACTTCGTATCCGTTCAAATGTTTATGGTGTGTACTCAGTGTAACCTACTAACTCGTCAGAACTTTAGACCACGAAACCGCGTATGTTACGTTTAATTTTCAAACAACTTCGGTTTATGTAAGTTGATCGTAATAATTTCTTGAGGCAAATTACAGGGGAGACGTCGACCGTGCCAACTTAACTTTGCGTGCTTGAAAACGGTTGGATATTTTTAAGTCAATACAATTTACTATTTTATACAGTTCAAATTCGTCTGGCAATCCCTTTCGCGGGTGAATAACATACGTACAGTTGTATTAAGTTGGATTAACTCTTTCGGGTACTTCGGGACTATCACGTCCTCTGACGTTTGCCTGTAAGTGTTATCACATTAACGTTATAAATAGCTTCAGGCTGTAGATAAAGCCAGACGCTTTGTGATATTATTCGTACTACAATAAAATTTAATTCTAACTTAAGTAGCTAAATATCTGGGTGACCGAGCTTGGCTCGGTAGTATATCTATCCACTAATAGATGGCAGTATGCATGTCTGTAAATGTGTATGTGTGTATGTTTGTTACGCCTTGGCGCCATAACTCCTGTACCTATGATGGCTGAATCCAAACGATTTACGTAAACCTCTTTCTTGCAAGGAAACAGTAGCGCCATCTGTCAGATTCTGTAGATGGCTGATGAGCAAACTACATCGAGGCTTGACAGCTGGTGACAAAACGAGCATTTTTGGGTAAACTGAAGACATTATTTCGTGTCGTCCCTGTCCAGGGTATATTATGTCTATTAGCATAGGCTACTGTTTATCCCTGATAAGTCTTGGTTCCCCGGGATTTGAAAACCCGAAATTCATGATCTAGAACGTATAACGTGCTCGCCATCCGCCTATCGTGATTGGTGAAATTGACTTGGTTAGTTAGTTGAAGACGTTCGGGTATCATGCATTTTGTAATCCGGGCACGTATGTAAACGGCTTTGCTGCGTAACACATACGAGATAGATTTATCTCGGGAAAATATTATATTTCATTTCCGTATCTATGGAAAAACTGCTAGAAACTATATGAACAAAATTTTAAAATTGCTTTGTAATGTAACATGGAATTTGGATCAATTGCTTCCTCTATGCAGAAAACAATAAATTCGCAAAAATCGGAAGTATAGGTTAAAGATTTTATCTAGTAGAAATTCAGTGTGAATTGTAAGTCACTAAGTATAGTCGCAAAAATGTCATAGGCCAGTTTTGAAATTTTTCAAAACCGAGAAAAAAAATAGGTATTTTCATTCCGTACCGTTTTCATTTAACGCGACAAAAAATGAATGCATCTTTTCTAAATCCACGTTGTTTTATTGTTTCTTTCAGTTCGAAGTTACTCAAAACGCGCCTTTTATTTTTTGTTACCTTTAACTAATTCTTTGTGTACCTAACATCTTTCTGCTGTAGAGTATGGAGATTTGGCACGAGATTTATTTTAAATTAAAATGAAAAAGATTTATAAAATAAAGTTTGGCACTCACACTAGGAGTTCCCGTATGTACAATATTATCACTGTTTAATAAATGAAGATTAAAAATATGTTCTGAAAATGCTTTTGGTGATAAAATTTTGTATGCAACAAAATAAAATGCCGGCACAAAATTTGGAGTAGATAACAAAGGCAGATTTGTCCGGGGAAATTGAGTTAATCCGTGATTAATCTGACCGCACGCGATGAGGGTCGCCGGTGTGACAGCGCGATAATTGCGATTATTCCTATTACAATGAGATTCCACAGCTCCCAGACCTATCTAATTATCCTGATAATATAAGTTTTTTTACACACTACAGTTAGTACTTCAACTTGGCTGCAATTTCACCAAGTGGCTAGGTGACGATGCTATCGAATATTTTTAAATATAAAAAAAGTTAAGTAAACATGTCAACAATTTGGGCGTTACATCAGTACGTGCTAGACGACATAATATTATGTCAGATTTTTCCATACGATATAACGTTCATAATACAGACTAAAGAATGAGTTTATATTGATTTCGAACACAAACTAACAAGAAAGTAGCGGTAGCATGAGGTGCGTTATTTCTTTCTTAATGACCCAGCGTTTTGTGCTGTATGTGACTATGACAGTCAGATTTTTCACAAAACAGAATTCAGTCATTTTACTGCAACGCCATTCGGTCCTCATATGGAAAAACAACATTTTCCGGGTCAGCTAATAAAATGATCATTGTGACGTAGGTCTGGAAACTCTTGCGATCTAAGACCATAATATATTAAATCGTTATTTTCGCTAGAGGGTGCGTACGGGTCCTTTAAAATTACAGGTGATTTAGAAAGAGGTAGGTGTATTATCTCACATAATATATTATTATAAATGTCTGTGAAGCTGGACAGCCCTCTTTGGAGGGCTTGGAACGGTGCACACACCTGCACCAGGAAACCCCCACTTGGTGTACGATATTTGGGTATAGGTTAAGTTTTTAAATAGTTTCACCAACATTACTAACATAGAATAAGTACCATTGTTACTAACATTACTAACATAGGATAAGCACCATTGTTACTAACATTACTACTTAACTAAGGATAAGCAACATTGTTATCAAAAATTTGTAATCGCTGTTTTTTTTTATATTTTAATTTTTATGGGCTTGCCTGAAATAAAGATTTATTATTTATTATTATTATTATTATAAATGTGAACAATGTGTATGTGTGTTGGTTTGTCTTTCCATCAAGCTGTAATGTAGTTTCACACTTCACACTCGAAGTAAGTTGAAGACTAAGAAGTTGAAGACTGGAGTAGCGAGTAAGAGCTCAGACAATCCTTAAAAAGTTAAGACGACATAGATTTATAATTTATATAGAGTAAATACCCGCCATTCCGCTCAAATGCGGTTTGGCGGTTTGCGGTCTGCTATAATATAACGAAATATGATTTCTGAAGTAAGTATTCCTAGTGTGTGGAAAATGTTTAAAATGTTTTCTTTTAGTATCGCAGCAATATTTTTGCTTGGCTCTCCTCCAGATTATGAACGGAAGATACATTTTTAAACCATAGTTTCAGTATGTACATAATGTACTCTGTATTTTTAGCCGCACTATATTTCGCAACAATGAAATTAATATACTAAAATATTATATTTCTACAGTGTTTTTAGGGCTCTGTAGCTGAAAAGGAAAAACGGATTCCTTATAGGATCACCTTGTGTTGTCCGTCTGTCATGGACCATTTATTTCTTAACTATTAAAGCTATTGACACGGGAACACCGAACAACTGTTGTTGGTAGTTACTGACAGCCGCATGTCAGCGACTGTTCATAGATGGCGCTGGCTGTAAATGTATTCGTTACGTTTGTGCGATGCGAGTCGCCTCGAAATTCGTACAAAAACATGTACTAACCCCTCCGGGAACCACTGACATGGGCTAAATGGCGTATCACTCAACGTCAGCTGAAAGTTTTGCTCGTATCGTCATCCTTTAGGAAATAATATAAAACTGCTATAGCTTGACCGCTATAAACTTGGCCCTCCCATGATCTGCGGGACGCGGGGCGGGTGTGCGATGCTATACACGATACGATGTAATGACTCGCATCTTGAGAATTCACCTATGGTATTTTCTTGAGTATGTACCATTATCCACGTCGCAAGATTAATATCATCGTGTGTAGCGCAATTCACGTCAGTCACTGACAGCTGATTAGTTGAGTGCACTGATCCCTATTCTATGGATCCACAGTGAACCTAGCCTGAATTGTATAGAATGTTTAATCCATAGAATAGAGATCAGTGGTTGAGTATCTCCCGCCCCGCGTCCCGAAGACCATGGGAGGGCCAAGTTTATAGCGGTCTAGCTAGAATATAAAACGCAAGTACTTGCAATATAGTACCATCGAAGTTTCTTTATAAACTGTGTTATTATGACTACATAATAACACAGTTTATATAGAAACTTCGATGGTAAGTACTTGCGTTATGTAAAGTCCGCAATATTCCAGTTCGAGCGATGAAACATGTATAAACCCGGCAACGGAGGGCGAGACATCCAATTTTCTCTAAAGCTGGACTCCACTCGAGATCCTTGTCGTGATGAATAGAATGTTCGGGAAACAAATCTCTTTTACGAGTTATTCTGTAGTCGAGGTGACCTTTTTTGTAGGTATACGTAACTCGGATTTCTTTTTTTGTTTGCCTTTTTCCTTTTTTTTTCGTTGAATGATTAATTCATCGAATTTAGAAAATCTGGATATTCAACGGGGAAATTGAGCGTATCCTATTAGCACGGAATACATAATAGTACCTAACGATACAGAAGGCTCGCTCCGCAAGATGATTTAAAAAATAGCTACTCAAAAAGTGTAATAAGTTCGCAATAGCGCCTGGCTACGCCTCCAGAAAGAACACGCAACAAACGCAAAGTTGTGATCTGTCGCATAATCTTATCTCATTCAACGTACTAAGGTTGCCTCGCACTGACCACCTGGCCCCAATAGTTTGGGAACTTAAAAACGTAGACTGGAAGTGAACTCAGTTTTAAAAATTTTTTTTATGAATTTTGAACAATATTACTTAGTTGTTAAATTGGTTAAAATATCACACCTTTGAACCGCAATTATGGAACTCCACACTGAGCGTGGCCGGACACGCGCCGAGTCCGTTTTTTTCCGCACATGCCTGAGTATCAAAAAGCAAATTCAGGCTAATATCCGCTGTATAAACACGTATTTAGGGAAGATAAATTCCAGTCAGTCTCAACCATAGAACTAAGTCTCTAAAGGATTCAATTTTAAAGATAAAGGAAACTAACTTAGACGTGTTTTAGTCAAGTCATAAAAAGAGACATTGGTGCCAATTCTGTTGTGCAAAATCTCTAAACTTAATATAAAATTAACGTCTTAAAATAGTGCCATGCCTTTTCCATTTGAAGCACTTCGAAAATAATAGCATTATTTTTAGATACGTTTTTTAAATTAAAACCGACGTCCTCCGAACCACGCACATAATGTTATCAAGTTGATAACCACAGTCATTTTTGATAACAATATACTAGTAACTAGGTACGGACTTTTTCCTATGGGAATTCGAGAGTTGTTTTGTTGTTACTTTAAATTTAGTGAATTTTACTTGGAATATGTAGGTAAGTAATATTTATTACTAAGCTAGAATCTTACCTAGTAGCGCATTACGATACAGTCAAATATAAAATGACACTAACTTAATGGAAGGGGTAATAATATAGTCACGAGAAAATCATTTCATATAATATGATTTTTTTACCAAACTTCTCCAAAGGTGCTCGCCCGATTGCTATGAAATTTTCTGTGTATGTTCGGTAGGTCTGAGAGTAGGTCGTAAGCCATTTGTTTTATATCCCTAAAGGCAAAACACCGTTTGCCGGTTCAGCTAGTAATAATGAAAGGTACTTAACTAGTATATTGATTTTACCTTTTCTATTGTTCAATTATCTAGCGTTATTTATTGATCTGGACAATTATATTATTATAGTAGTATGGGAGTTTTACGAGATTGCGAGCTCTGTGGATTTTGAAACGGAAATGACAGGCAAGGCGAAGGGTCAGGGCGGCCATACATCACGCCTTCAACTAACTTGCACTAACTTGGAGCACGGGAGACTTGCCGTGATGATAATATATCATATTATGCCGTCACAGGACACTATTTTGTACTAAATCTAGAAGCTAACTCTAGATTATATATTTTATGAATTAGCTGCTACCCCCTTTGGTTTTTAGGATATTAGAGTTCCATGGCTCAATATGAAAAACCGCAACCCATATAGGATCACTTTATTTTCTTTGATATTAAAATTAAAATTGATAACAAACACTTCTAAGAATTATTACGAGTAGTCCTTGGAGGTTTGTTAAGTTGACTCAATTGAAAAACAGTAATCATCTGTTTTCGCTAAATAAGTGTTATATAAGCTTATGATAAAACCACAAAAAAATTGAATTTCGCGGGCACACTTGTGGTTTAACAAGGGGTAGTAGGCATTGCATACTTTCACTGGTTTGCTTTTGTAAGACGATAAAAAAGTCACCGTATATAGTAGAAACGACAATACATCACCGGAAGGAAATCCTACATGAGACCTTCCAGTTTCAACACGTTTACGCAAAAACCTAACGCTTCTGCAGTAGGGTAAAAGTGAAAAAGAATCTCACCCATCTGGGAGTGACAATGGACGAATTTTCCCGCTGTTAAATTACATCCATATAACACTAGTAGGCACGAGTACAGGCATCTCCATAAAAGTTAAAAGCTTTTGTCGAAAAATCACACAGTTTTTAAGAGCGGTTTGCAAATGCAAGCGCCTGCACTGAACACTGTTTGACTCCCGCGGGTGTTCCCGGCTTCGGAAAATATTTACTGGAATGGCTCCATTCCAAGTCCCCTACGAGAACTTGTTTGTACAGATAAAATGAAGGCATTATTTCGTGTGTTCACTCTACCTACCACTAAAATTAGTCTATTATCGAGTAATAGCGTCTAAGTAGGTACGTAATTAGCAAATACTTAGCCATGTTACTAATCTATCACTTTCATATCAACAATCGCTGTCGCTTCAGAACATTTACAATGTTTGGGAATGGTTTTAGGATCCAACAATTTTTGACAATCGTTATCGATAAGTCACTTGATCAAACTTAAGTACGTCGCAGATTTCATACCCATATTAATTTCATAGTTTTCCAAAACGTCGGTTATTGTAGAAATAGCACCAATAAGAGACTTTCAAAAACGAAGAGTAAGTTGGCTAAACAAAAAGGTAGTTTATAAATCATATCGAATCATTTTCACTTTTTATCATTCACACATCTTCATATCATCTCGAATCATACCGAATCATTTTCACTTTTCATCATTCACACATCATCATATCATCTCAAATCATATCGAATCATTTTCACTTTTCATCATTCACACATCATCATATCATCTCAAATCATATCGAATTATTTTCACTTTTCACCATTCACACATTTCCTTTCCAGAAAAGCGCCTACTGTCTAGCTTTTTAAGACTTCTTCAGGATTTTTATCGAGAAAATCAAGAGTATAATATTTTACGCTAATACCTAGTGACCGTTATCGAGCTCACGGCCCGGCCGGTATCACCCGACGTCGCACAGTCACCACAAAACATCCTCACGAGTCACGATAAACTTAACCACAACTTCCCTGTAAACTGTTGATTCTTGCACACGCTTCACAACTTTACCACATTCGCTGCTGTTTGATTCGTGTGAAACCGTGCTATATAAGGGTCGGTGCAAGATTGGTCGGTACAGTCAGCCGTGTTTGTCACGGCTAATTGGAAGCCATTAAAACTTTAGGGTTCATTTGTTTATAATTTTAGTTTTTTTTTCTTTATTTCAATTTGTTTTAGTTTTCTTTAAAATATCATCGGTAAGTTTTATTTTGTTTGTGTAATAATTTCTAATTTAAACTGATTTAAAAATTACATTAAGAGTAATCAACTCAAACTTAATGTAAGTTTTAATTTATTTTTATTAATACATAGATATTTTATTTATTTTTAAAAGTATTATTTACATCAATACTGAACATTGATTGATGATCACAAAACTTTTTCACGATAGAAATACGTTCATGTTAATACTTGGAATTAAAACGAATCTACATTGCTCTTCTATATTATAGGTATTGCCTCTAAATCAAAATAATGTTTTTGCAATTATTTACGATTACATAAACCGACTACTAATTGTATTTACATATTAAATGTCCATATAGCTAATTAGAAGTGATGTAACTGAAAAAACTGTTTTTTTTTTATATTTGCAGAAAACAATCACCATGTCTGACACTGCAAGAAAGAATCTCCTGCTGTTCTTCGACCGCCCTTCGGAGCCGTGCTTTATGCAAAAAGGGGATGAAGCTATTTTCCAACTGCCTGATAACTTCTACCCTGATAAATACAAGACCGTCAGCAACACCCTTGCCAACCGCTTCGGCGAGAACGCACAGCGCAGCATCCCTGTACGCAACATCGCCATACCAGACCTGTCTCTTCCAATGCAACTCCCCTACAACGAGCAGTTCTCGCTATTCGTGCCCAAGCACAGGAAGATGGCCGGCAAGCTCATCGACATCTTCATGGGGATGCGCGACCTCGAAGACTTACAATCCATTTGCTCATACTGCCAAATGAGAATGAATCCGTACATGTTCAACTACTGCCTGTCCGTAGCTATTCTACATAGAGAAGATACTAAAGGCTTGAACATTCCTACCTTCGCGGAGACTTTCCCCGATAAGTTCATGGACCCCAAAGTGTTCCGTCGTGCTCGTGAAGTGAGTACCGTCGTCCCCGTTGGCAACAGATTGCCAATTGTCATCCCTCAGAACTACACGGCGGCTGAGACGGAGCCTGAGCAACGCGTGGCCTACTTCCGTGAGGATATCGGTATCAACCTTCACCACTGGCACTGGCATCTCGTGTATCCCTTTGACGCCGCTGACCGTGCAATCGTCAACAAGGACAGACGTGGAGAACTCTTCTACTACATGCATCAACAGATCGTTGCTAGATACTCCGCAGAGCGACTCTGCAATGGCTTAGCCCGTCCTCGGCGATACAATGACTTCCGCAGCCCCATCGAAGAAGGGTACTTCCCTAAACTCGACTCGCAAGTAGCCAGTCGTGCCTGGCCGCCGAGGTTTGCCGGTTCTACTCTTCGAGACATCGACCGTCCCGTTGACCAAATCAGGAGCGACGTATCGGAACTAGAAACCTGGAGAGACAGATTCCTTCAGGCTATTGAAAACATGGCAGTCATTTTGCCCAACGGTCGTTCTATGGCGCTTGACGAGGAGACCGGTATGGATGTGCTCGGAAATCTTATGGAGTCCTCTATCATCAGCCGCAACCGAGGCTACTATGGAGACTTGCATAACATGGGACACGTTTTCATCTCTTACTCTCACGATCCTGATCACAGGAACCTGGAGCAGTTTGGCGTCATGGGTGATTCAGCCACTGCGATGAGAGACCCTGTATTCTACCGTTGGCACTCGTACATCGATGACATATTCCAGCTGTACAAGAACAAACTTCCTCCCTACCCCGCTGAAAGGTTGGACTTCCCTGGTATCCGTGTTTCATCAATCTCTATTGAAGGTCCGAGCGGTGCCAACCTGTTCACCACCCAGTGGGAGCAGAGCACAGTAGAGCTCGGCCGTGGACTCGATTTCACACCACGTGGTTCTGTGCTCGCTCGCTTCACACACTTGCAACACGATGAGTTTAACTACGTCATTGAAGTTAACAACACAAGTGGTGCGGATATGATGGGTACAGTGAGAATCTTCATGGCACCTGTATTGGATGAGAGTGGTCAACAGTTGTCGTTCGACGATCAACGCAGACTCATGATTGAGTTAGACAAATTTACAGAACAACTACCAGCTGGCTCGAGGACTATTCGTCGTAGGAGTTTAGACTCTTCAGTAACCATTCCGTACGAGAGGACCTTCCGTAATCAGAGCAGCCGTCCTGGAGATCCAGGCTCTGCTGAGGCGGCCGAATTCGATTTCTGTGGCTGCGGATGGCCTCACCACATGCTGATACCTAAGGGCACGGAGAGAGGATACCCCGTTGTACTCTTCTGCATGATTTCCAACTGGAACGACGACAGGGTTATTCAAGACTTGGTGGGCAGTTGCAACAACGCGGCGTCGTACTGTGGTATTCGTGATCGCAAGTATCCCGACCGTCGTGCTATGGGATATCCCTTCGACCGTCCTATTCAAGCAGCCAGTCTCAATGACTTCATGACCCCGAACATGGCTATTCAAGAATGTGCCATAAGATTTACCAACGCAACCAGACAGCGTGGTCAACAGCGGTAAGGGACAGGTGTTAAAATAAGAGACAGGGATGAAAATTGTTTAGGAACGGGACTTTAATCCTTTGTTAAAAAAAGCTGTTTCATCTAGATTTATTTTTAATCAGCCACTTAATCTCTCTCTTTTCTCTGTTTGTAATGCTAGCTTTCCTGTCTCTTCCATCGTTTAAATAAAAGTCCAGTAGCAAAGATTAACAAAGAACAATTAACTTCCAGTATAGCTTACGAAGGGGTTCAAAAACGATCAAGTTCCCGCAACAAGAGGTCGTGTGGATGCCTCAAACACTATAGCCCAGAGGACATAGATGCCCTTATTAGAAAACCCTATTACTATACCAAGTGCTCCCATGAGAAGCATCACATTTTTTAAACTGTTTTATTTAAAACACACTGGCAAAAATGACATGGCAATGAAAAAGGACTTCGAATCATCATTCTTATTATTTTTTAGAGTTAAGTTTTGGGTCACTTACTATAGTTATAGCTATTTAAGTTTGTACATATTGTAAATTACTTCCTAATACGTAAGATCAAATAAATTATCAGCCTTTCACAATGAAAGTGTTTTATTTACACACTATTTGTATATTTTTTTCGATAACAGACCTAATGTTAAGGACAATCCATGAAGTTATGCAACAAAAAAGTTACTAATGCCCTCAAATAAACAATTTTAGAATATTGTTAGATTATTATTATAGTGTTAGGTACTTACGAGGTGTATGAGGAATGAGGAACTCGGTAAGCAACAGGAAATATTGTAAAGGAAAATTATTATAAATAGAATGTTTATAAACCTTGTTTACAAACAAACAGTATACTTGGTTTAATTAAACAAGCGAGATTAAAGAAAATTCTCCTTTACATTTTCATAAAGTTTAGTCGATAGCAAAAATATTTTTTGTTAATGAAATAAGAAAATACCCATTACCGATTGCAAACTACTCCGATCTCTGTCCAAGAAATAAATGGGTCTTTTCTTTCGGCATTTGTATAACGTTCAAAAGTTACACATATCAAAGGGTGTTCGAGAAAGTTCAAGACATCATTAAAATTTCGCGTCATTGGTTCTAATGCCGTAGGTTACCTACGAAGATATTTTAGCTTTTCTAAGAGTACAACCTCCTACAAGTAAGTATAAGTACCTACGTACAAATTGTAAAATAATAGAACTACAAGGTTTGTTAGGTATCGGCATATAAATTTATGGCATGAACGATTACATAATATTTTTATAGATATTGGTTTTTGGTAGTAAGTAGGGGTGCAGAAAACTAATTGATAGGATTACGTCCACTGCGCAAAACATTTAGAGGTAACGTCAACTCAATCGAATCAATACAACATAGAGTCTCTATTCTCTATTCTGAACACTATTAGGGCATCCGTCCAATCAGTGTATGAGATTAGTGTTAGTGGCCTTTCACAGTTTTACGATTTTACTTCGATAGATTATAATTTACTGAAAGTTAATGCGTTTAATTACTCTATGAACATTTACCTTTATTAATATCGAGCATAAACAAGCCGAAAAACCACGGTTGTATCTGCCCCGTTACATATTTATTTAAATTTATTTTATAGCACAGATTTTATTTAATATTATTGTATTAGTTGTTATGACGGCAACCAAAATACATCATCTGTCAAAATTTCAAGGCTGTAAGCTTCCACGGTTCAAGAAATATAGCCTGGTGACAGACGGACGGACGAACGGTGAAGTCTCAGTAATAGGGCCCCGTTTTTAGGGTTCCATACCAAAATGGTAAAAATGGAATACTTATGGTGAGACTTTCTCCGTCCGTCCGTCCGTCCGTCTGTCACACTCGATTATTTCAGTAACTATTGAAGCTTTCGACCGGGTCGTCCAAATTTCAAAATGAGATTACAATATATATTCAATTGAGTGGGGTTATCATATGAAAGGGAGTTAGGTACTTGTGTATTCTAAAACAGATTTTTAATTATTTTTGTGCCTGATAGTTTTTGAGTTATTGGACAAACTGTCGAAAAAAATACCGCCCCCCCTCTTATATAATTATGATCATGAGAAATAAACGTTTATTTTACAGGAAAAATAAAATCAACTTTCTTACTTTAATACTTTTTTTTGATCATAAGAATAAACCACCAAAAACAAAGTTATGTTTGCGGTTAGCCAACAAAAGTAACTGCATGTAAGTTATACTCGTAAATTCATGAGCTAAAGAGATTCTTTCAATGTTTTACTTCGTTTATAGTATGGGACCCTCGGTGCGCGAGTCCGACTCGCACTTGGCCGGTTTTTTAGGGTTCCATACCAATTTGGTAAAAATGGAACCCTTATGGTGAGACTTTCTCCGTCCGTCCGTCCGTCCGTCCGTCTGTCACATTTGATTATTTCAGTAACTATTCAAGCTATCGACCTGAAATTTAAAATAGTTATAGATAATTGGCGGTTCCCAATATTCGATCTATCCATGGTTTGCCTTACTAGAGATAGAAATTTGGGATAACTTGTATGGACATTATGTCAAATTTCTATCTCTAGTAAGGCAAACCATGGATAGATCGAATATTGGGAACCGACAAATAGTGACGCGACGTCATAGCAATCGTAAAAATATGAAAATTGTTTTTATTTTTATTTAAAAAGGGGGGAAAACCGGGTCGCCGAAATTTCAAAATGAGATAACAATATTGAGTGGGGTATCATATGAAAGGGCGTTACTTGTATATTCTAAAACCAATTTTTATTTATTTTTATGCCTGATAGTTTTTGATTTATTGGGCAAACTGTCGAAAAAAATACCGTTCCCCCCCCCTTATCTCCGAAGTTTACCATTCGAAAAATCTGAAATAAATATGATTAATAGAAGTTAACGTATGTTTTACAGGAAAAATAAAATCAACCCTCTAACTATTATACTTTTTTTGCTAATAACAATAATCCGCCGAAAACAAAGTTAGGTTTGCGGTTTGCCAACAAAAGTGATCTATATGTAAATTATACTCGTAAAATCATGAACAACAGTGATTCTTTTAATGTTTTACTTCTTTTATGGTATGGAACCCTCGGTGCGCGAGTCCGACTCGCACTTGGCCGGTTTTTTTATCCTTGGTTACGGAATCCTAAAAGTGGTGAGAAGAAAATGTTGTTCTAAAAGCTAGTCAGGTTAATGCATGCTGTTGCACAGGTGCACCGTCCCACGCGGCTCGTGGGTCCGTCAAAGATTTAAATCGCTAGATGGGCCCTAAACCTCTAAAAACGTCCACGTTTTTGTCTTGTGTGACACGTTGTCACACTCTTTGACACAAGTGAAACTATTGCATGTTGAGAGCACTCACTCAACATATTTGTGGACGTTTTTGATGTGCACAATGTAGGCTTAGGGCCCATCTAGCGATTAAAATCTTTGGGGTCCGTAATATATTATTTATTTTACGAAGAGGATCACCAAACTCCGCGCTGAACTTTTGTTTATTTATTCACAGTTCTTTATAACATCGTGTTATTGTACTACAAATAAATATGTTACCTATCAGTATAAAAATATTTTTGAAAACAAGTTTTAATAAAATACGCGATTTACAAACAAACCACTAATGTTTTACAATGTTTCATCCGTGTTTATCGGAAATCTGAAAGGCAATTGTGTAATAAAATTTTATTCGTCGCTATCGTTATTATAAATAAATGCTGCTACCTGATTGGCTGAAAAAAAGTGCAAATGCTCCCTCGACCTAGAGTTATGGACACATTATAGCCTATGTGTTAAGCACAGACTTGTATACTAAAGACAGGGCGCGAAAAAATGTCGCCAGTTTATGAAAGTCATTAGTACCAACAGAAAAAGGGCCACGCGGTAGTTCGGTCAGCGGCGGCGGCGGGTATTTTGACAGATGACGTTACTGTTTGCTTGTATGAAGAAGGTTTACGTATAATGTTCGGATCGGCCTATCTTTACTATTTTTATCTATTGTGTTAAGTAAGAGTATACCTAAGTGCTGATATATACAAGCTATGCTCGTATATCTATTCCTTAATGTTTTCAGTTGCTGTGGTGTGATCGAGTTAAATACACTCATAAATAACATTTACATTTATAATATTAAATTCATTTTATTATGATTATGTGAATAGTCCATTTAAGCTTCCAAAATTTAAGTGAAAATCTAATAAGTATTTCAAAAAGTTTTGAGTTAAGTGAAGTAAAAATGGCTGTTTACTTTGTAAGGAGAGATAGAGAATATAAAGTGGGCTTGAGAAATACTTAAAACTTTCCCTGGTGGTTGTTAAATTCGCTAAAGTTCTTGCAGTGTCAACCGCAGAAGTTTTCAGAATCCCCCGATGTCCACTTGCAGCCTTTATCTGTTAATAGAATTGATGCAAAGCGTATTGACTCTTGATTCGGCGGACAAAGTTTTAAGAGCGGTTAAAACATTGAATTCAATTTAATATGTCCTTTGTAAGTCTCAGCATACGTTATAATATTTGAAAGATCCAAAATATTTAAATCAAAAAATATTATCTTTGTGAACAGGTCAAAGCTAACAAAGGCTCTTTGGGTCGCAAGTTGCGAAGCGGTTTTAATTAGTTTTTAATTTAAATAGGTACTTATAATAGGTCTAAAATCTCAATGTTTTTAATAGACATAATTATATACACAGGACCTGGTGGACTTCGCATAAAAATTTAGCCAGTTTACTGGTGTCAAACATATTTGTTTTGACACCAACGGCGTCTGTAGTTAAACCGACCGCAGTATCGTCTATTGACCGCGTGGTCTGCCGGGTTCCGTCACTGTGTATATCGGCTGTTTTTTGTTCGGCTAATGTTTAGTTGGCTGGATGGTGTGCAACAGGATAGATGCAAAGGATGTATAAAAAATCGTGGACGATGCCTGAAGTATCTTCTACAGGAGCCAGGGCTGTTGCGCCGTGGATAAAAATAATGTGATTTAAAGTATACTCATGAGTATACCATTACGGGAAATAAGAATCTTCTTTGTTTAAAGTGTTATTATAGTACGTTTACATTTTAGACTACTATAGCAGTACTAACATGTAATTGAAATAAAAAAATACAAATTTTGATTTACAACGCGGGTTCTCATCATTTTCATAAAAGCTTCTTGAAATCGTGTTTTCGTGAGCTCTTTATAAAATTACGGCCCTGCGAATAAAATAAATTATTCAACGAAAACGTAATACAGTCTTATTCGTGAAGTCGTATGTGAGCGTAAATCGGCCCACGCTGTATAAACTCTGCCTATGCAAAGGTCCCGACTCTAGGGAGCAGACGTAAAGGTCAAGTATAGATTTCTGATTAGGATCCGGGGAGATATTATTCGTGTAAGTCCATTTAAGTACTTACTTAAAGAGTTTAGAAATGGTTTGAGTCATGCTTGAGTTCTTTGTTCGTTTGTTTATCAGTTTTGCAGCGATAGAGCAATGGAAACCCTTTTTTATTATGTGCCACAGCTGGATATACGTCTCCTCTCTAAGAATAATAAGAGGGGTTTGACCATCTCCCACGCTTGACCAAATGCGTATTGGCGGTCGCAAATCTCAGACTTTTAATGATGTTTTCTTTCGCCAGAAAGTACGTAATATTTCGTTTTCTAAAACTCGGTGTGGTGTGCCCGGGATTTGAACCCCCAACTCCCTGTAGTAAGGCAGGGGTCTGAACTATTGGACTATCACTGAAGAGAGCAGTGAAGATTGATAAACTTTGTAGTATGTTTGAATTTAAGTGGTTCTTCGATTGTACTGGAACTTTTAGAACTTTGTGCCTTTTAGAATAAACGTAATTTTCAAGCGTTGTAATTGGGCAACACCCATGTTTTGGCATTGATACAGTTCTTTAATGATTGATACATTTTTAGCCGATCGCCCTGCAGGTTTGTGAACAACTTTCGAGTCTTCTCGATTCGAATAAATGGAGTAGCTACATTTGATATAATTATGAAGAAATTCATTCCATTCCAAGTCTGTTGTCTTGAAAAGTGTACAAAAACCGTACTAACCCTACTGGTTCAACCAATAGTGCCCAAAAATCCTACGGCTCTTTTCCGGCAGGACAGATTTCTAGCGAGTTTACGATTATGGATTCTTCGGATAACTCATAAATAAAGCACACTTTGCGTAAATTATTATGCTGTAAACTGAACCCACCTGTGCCACTCCGGATTATATGCTTACGAGCCGTAACCAAACTTCAGTGGCAGTTGAAAAACAAATTAAGGGCACGTCGTAACCAGTTGAAGCACCTTCATGTTGAACTTTTTATGGTACGCAGATAATTCGCGAAATACGAATGTTTTAAGTTGTTTATGACCTACTTTACCAGAATGAGACACCAGTTTACGTAGGCACGAAATTTGGACCCCTTTTCTATACTGTATATGGAGATAACCAATACGTACCTTGGTTTTTTTTTTCAGTTATACGTATAAAGAGTAATTTTTATGTGTTAAAATTCCACGAATAAGGCCCGGTTTCCACTAAAGCAGAGCGTTCATTTCGACATCTCCTTTCCCTCAGTTTCGGAGATGTCAAAATGACAAAATCTGATTAGTTACTCAAACCCAGCTCCGCTTTGGTGGAAACCGGGCCGCAGAAAGATTCTATTTTTACATTTTTTATGGAACCCTAAAACAGAATAAACAAATACAAAAAGTAATAAAGGTAAGCAACTAATTAACTTGACTAAAGAGTATTTGAAACTGAAATTTTAAAGATTTCTTTATACGAAGGATTTCATTTGGCTAACACATATAAATAAGTGTTAGCCAAATGAAATATCCTATTTGAGAGTATTATTATATCCTTTGAGATACGCTACCGTCTGAAATTCTAAAGATCCAAATTAAAGATTTAATGTGATTTTATTTATACAGTTCTAGAGGACTTCATGCTAATTTAAATCAAATTATTTCGAAAGTTGGCCGTGTACTGCCGCCTACGCGATGTAAAAGCGACGCGACGTCGTTGCGACGTATCCAATATTCATTTTAAATTTTAATATCCTCTTTCATATTATTATCAAAAGCGAGCCAGAAAAGGTCATAAGTTAACAGGTATAAAAATAAAATATTATCATTATATTCTTTCATCATTTCATTTGCCAATATTAGCTCGTAACTGCCCTCTGCGTTGTTCTAAAAACATTTTTTTTTATTTACTTGCGCTGAACAACGATCATGGTCTGATGAGATTTATTGAATGAAAGCTGGCGTTATTTAGCGGAAATCCATAATTAGTAGGAAATATTAATCAATTGTGCTATAATCCGTTACTTGAAATGATTCTGGTAAAATGGTACAAATATGCAGGAACACTGCCCGCATGAAACACCACACACAATTTTCCTATACTTTCTTCGACGCCGTCCCGACACCAGGACAACCTTAGGAGATGTTGACTTCACAATGCAAAATCGTAGATTGATTTTGAAGGTTGAAGCGGGGCGAAGCTTGCCTAGTAAATGCCAACTCACTACTCTTAAGGACACCGATTGGTGATAAAAAGACCTGACGTCGTGGAACACACGGTGGGAACAAAGTTCGGAATAACACCTAAAACAAAACAAAACTCCATTTTATATTTTTATGTGTGATTCCACTCATCGATCGGTAGTTGGCGTTGTTTTCATTTAGCTGGCGCTAACGAGTTCTTCAAACCGATTCTCTATATGTGATTACATGTGTGCTATTCTTTTGACTAGTAAGTGAGATTTTCATTCTAGATTCTCGAAGAATTCCGTAGATTTTCTTCGTGACAGGATTTTCGTCACTCAAAAAAAATCATTTCGTTTCGCCTAGCTTCTTACGTGATACTGTCCGGAAAGAAACTTTGTTTCAAAATGTTCAATTGACGTATGAGGTTTTGACACTATAGATTTAATTCCGCTTCAGTTCAATACAACGTCAGAATATCCCACAGACGTAACCGATACGTCTTCACGGACAAAATCTCGCAGTTTTATAAAAAGCGTCAAGATTTATTAAGGATGAGAAAACCGACGTGAAATATTAAAAGTGGCCCGTCAACCGCTGTCCCTCAAAGATATTTTCTTTTCAAACGTCTCATTATGAGGGGTAAGTCAAGGTCGTTACTTTTCGCCTACTTTCTTTGACATTGATACACCTGGGCTCTATACATATTTTATAGGTATTTAGGGTTACGAGTATTTAAAGGTCTTAAAGATTTTCGGTTAGGACTTAAGGTTGAGGATTAATCCCGATGTGAAGCGGTCATACAAATGGTATTTTAAGAATGATATCAAAGTCGCACGTAACTTAACTTCTATCGGTAACACAGCATCACATTGAAACGCGAAATCGGTTAGCGATACATGATTGTGGAGGTTTAAGTAGTGAACCACGCCCGAAGCCTAATTAGAGTTATTTAAAGTCTAAATAGACATTATATACAGTTATAAAAACCTTAAAACTGACTTTTTCCGGAATCCCAACCCAAAAACTTCAGCTTATGTAATATTATGCTCATAATATAAGCTCGAATTTCATCCTACATCTATACAAACATTCCAACTAGGTCAGTGAGGTAAGCAATTATATTTATTGAGACCTATAAAGCAGACTCAAAAAGATTTCTACACATCTAATATTACTAAAAGCCTAAGTAATTATTTATTAACGTTCCCATTTAAGCCAGCTACTTTCAGAGCCTCAAAGATTCAGGGACCTGAGATACTACGTATTTAGTTCAAGAGGGTGTCCTAATAAATATTACACGTCTAGTCATATCGATTACTGGCAGGATATCGTAGCCTCGCTGCGAAAACCTTAACCTTTATGCTAAAAATGGTCTGCTCAAACATATCGTGCCTTTTCGATCTCTTATGTGACACAATGTAGTACACTTTAATAGATTTAAGTTTTTTAGATTTTTTTATTTTTTTTTAATTTAGCAGTATGATTAAATTTTACGAGAAAAATATAATAAACAGTTTAATTATTTATTAATGAATTTTGGTTTTAACTAGACTGTGTAGTCCAGTGTTTTTCAAGCTTTTTCAAGACACGACTCCTTTTTAGGGTTCCCCTTGGGAGTGCATTTCTAAAAGAACTGTGTCGCCTTTTCCTGGCGATTGGATCGATCTTAATAATTGCCAGATAAATTTTCTGCACTATAAGAATTAATCATGCTAAAATATTTAGAACATAAATTATTTATTGTACTCATTTTCATATTATAAATTCCTCATTCCTCATTAATTCCTGATAAAGCTGAAATGTGGCCTCGTCCACAATACGTCTCGATAAACCATCATCGACAAGTAAAAATAATTCGCAATTCTAACGTTACAGCGTAGTTGTAGCTCTGTTTTGATACGTCTAGGTGGACCTTAGGTACGTACTAAGAATGTGAAATACTTTAATAAATTCAGAACCCGTCATGCAAAAAGCATGCAAGGAATTATATTATTAACTCCATCCCAGGCTGAACACAGACATAAGTAGCACTATCCCCGATACGTCTGGATAGATCACAAGTAATCAGAATGTGAAATATCTCCGAGGGACATCCTCTAGACGTGACCCCCAAATATTTCACGTCGCGTCGGCGCGCGCGTCCTCCATAAATCTTGACACTTTATAAAATGTTTCACTTGATTTTGATATATTTGACACATATATTTCGCAGAAACATTCCTCAGACACCATGACCCGAAAGACGTATGACAAACCTAGTTTAGTTTATTTACAGAGCTTCTATGTCTGGGGAGATTGAGATGTACGAGTTTTTGGTTCAACAGGGATACACTCTATATATTTTTTAAACCCTTTTTTCTTCTTTTAGCATCTCAGACATTGTCCGCGCTCTCAACTATGTCTGTGCATAAAAACATGTTGATCCGTTGCTCCGTTGTGGCGTGATTGAAGGACAAACAACAAACAAAAACCCGACAAACTTACATTTTAATTTATAAGTAGTATATTAGAGTGCATGTGTGAAATATTGTTCCAACTAATATTTTATATGTGTACTATTTATGTATGTTTGTATGTTTTGGTTTGTATTTAGGTAAGCATGTTTGTCCTCCTATATCTCCAAGAAGGCGAATTTCAGTTACAATTTTTTTGTATAAGATTATGCCCATTTAAATCAACAAAAGAATCGGTTTAATGTAACATAAATGAACTGTTAACATAAAGCAGGACATAATATTAAGAACAGATTCAAGACAGATTCAAGATAGATTCAGGACAGATTTGGGCAGGAGACTCAGGACATTGTTCATGCATATTTTGGACCATACAGATAATTATTTTCAAGTAGCGAATTATAGCAAAACAAAATAATATGTCCTGCTAATTATGTATTTCTGCAAAATAATGCCTGCTTCCATTCAACATGTTAACTGATGATTGACTGAGTGTATGTTTGACTGTGTTTTGCCTTTAACATTTATTTAGGTAGTTACTTGTATATGCAACGAACACACGGAACTATAGTAGGTAGGTACGTCACTTTGATCTAAAATTCAACCTTTCATACACCTACGCTGTCATCACTATGCGGTTCGCTAAGTCTTGAGGCAACAGGCGTCTTCTAGGTGCATCCAATCTTAGATTGCATCATCATTTTCTGTGTCAGAAAGTGGCTTATAGCATATATATGCTTGTAGTTATAGTAACCAGAATTTATCTTTTTGTATTCGATATAGGCTTACGGTTGACTTCAATCTCACCCGATGGAAAGTGATGATGTCTAAGATGGAGCACGCTCACCTAGAAAATGCCTTTTCACTCTTTTTTAGGGTTCCGTATCCCAACAAAAATGGAACCCTTATAAGGTCTCTTTGTTGTCCTTCTGTCTATCTGTCTGTCTATATGTCACGTAATTTCAGTAACGATTAAAGATATCAACATGAAATTTGGAATAGTTGTAGCTAACAACATGTGTATTCTAAATTGATTTTTATTTCCCCTGGGTCTGGATTCAACAGTACCTAATTATTGTGTAATTCAAAATTATTCTATTTTATAAACAAGTTATAATTATATACCTACTGCACACAGGAAGAGTACTTAGGTACTTTTATTGAAGAGTTCCTGGACATAACAGCCATTGGCTACACACGATAACTTTGCACATAATTTAGAGAGCGCGGAGAAACTCTCCACGTTCTCTTTTGCAAGTAATCTTAATATTTGTAAAAAAAACGTATTTTAACTATATTTTGAATTTAACGGCGTAGAAGCCGTATTTGAGCGATCTGAATAGTGAAGTTTAGTTTAAAATCTATAAAGAGATTACTTTTTTTAAACGTCATGTATTTTTGGGTCTTTAATCTAAAATCGATGAGAAGCAGAAACACGATTGGATAAAATTTTCTCGATAGAAAGTTGCTCCAAAATATCAGTTTTTCTCATTTTTATCGGAAACTACAATAGATGTAATTGTGAGTTTTGTTTTAATGTGTCGGTAATAATAATATCTAAAAACGCTGAGAAACAGATTTTTGATAACTGGCTTCGTTTTTGAGTAATTAGGTAAAAGGTAGTTTTTTTATATATACTTCTGCGACGCTGCATGTCACACCCACCAACGTATCCGTGAGAGTGACAAAGACAAAAATAAATTCAATAAATCCCCATAAGGATCCCGTGTAAGTTATTTTCTCACGTTAACAAAACCTTTTTTCATATGTATTTTCTTAACTTATTATACGGATTTAAAAAATACACACAGCAAAACGCAGTAATTCTCAAAGAACCAACAAACCCATAAAGTGCTCGTCCTCTTGGGTTAGTCGTATTTACACTTCACTGTATACCCGGTTTACTTTTCTTGTTGCGCCAACAGACGGTAGTGAATTTTTGAATTATTCAACTAAACGAGTGTTCTAGTTAGCTGCACTAATAGACGAGACTAACATGCGCATGCCTAGCTAGCGTAAAATCTTTTTAGACATTATGGACTTGTAAACTTGTGCTAAGGACGAGTACATAATTTTTAATAGCATATATATAACTTTTTTCATATTGTATACTATGTGTTAATAAGGGTGTGTACTCGTATTTATGTGCCCTTGTAAGTGTGATTGGCGAAAAACCGAACCGAAAACTAGAATCACCATAGGTAAATGATGAATGTTTATTACTCATTCATATCACATTCACATCATAACTGCTAAACCCATTCGGATGAAACTAAATATTTATTTAAAGTTTGCAGATATTGGCATCCTATTAACACACATAATTTTAGCACGAAAAAATCAATAGTTTCCGTAGAGTTTGTAAAAACTGTAATTTATTTCCTTAAATTATCGTTAAAAATGGCCCTATTTAAGTATAGAGGAGACCTCGAGGAGACTCAATTGTCCATAGATAAGCCTATAAAGCTTATATCTAGCACACAATGATAATTTAGTGTCACATTGATTGCTGAATGAGCCCCATCACGCGTGGTCGGTTTAATCAAGGATTAACACAATACCCGATGAACCGATCCGCCATTGTTGCCAGAACCCGGTCAACTTTTATCTGTCAGACGAAATTGTAAAACTGGTCAACAAGCTTTATACGATTATAATTTTTTTTGTGATAGGAGTTACTTAGTTTAGGAGGGTTTTTATAACTGGCATATTAAGGGAAGTCTTAAACCATAACTGCTGAAAACCATTTGGATGAAACTAAATATTTATTTACAGTTTTCAGATATAGGCATCCTCTTAACACACATAATTTTATGACGAAAAAATCAATGGTTTCCGTAGAGTTTGTAAAAACTGTAATTTATTTCCTTAAATTGCGTTAAACCTGGCCTTATTTAAGTATAGAGGAGACTCAATTGTCCATACATAAGCCTATAAAGCTTATACCTAGCACACAGTGATAATTCAGTGTCACATTGATTGCTGAATGAGCCCAATCACGCGTGGTCGGTTTAATCACGGATTAACACAATACCCGATGAACCGATCCGCCATTGTTGCCAGATCCCGGTCAACTTTTATATGTCAGACGAAATTCTAAAACCGGTTAACAAGCTTTATACGATTATAATTTTTTCCGTGATAGGTGTTACTTAGTTTACTTAGTGTTTTTATAACTGGGATATTATGGGAAGTCTTAAGCCATAGGGAAATAGGTATACCCTGGACAGGGTAGATGGCGCGAAAAAATGTCGCCAGTTCACCGGTGCCGAAAATGCTTGTTTCGTCATGAGCAGTAAGCCCACGATGTAGTGCACTCGGCAGCCACCTGAAGAATTTTGACAGATTACTGATATTATTTATTATTTTCCTGTTTGCTTGTACGAAAAAGGTACGTAAATCGGTTGGATGTCCATAACAGCAGGTTTCATGGTAGGAGATTCAGAAAAATTGTCATGCTTGGGAATCTTTGAATCACTTGAATTTTCAAGCGTGAATTGCCACAGAAGAAAACAAACTTGACTAAAAAAAATAATACCTAATCTACTCGCTTCCATGCATGCCATCCAAGAAGGAAACAATCCTAATAGTATAAAATGGTCAAATTGTACAAAATATTTTATATTAGTTTTCTATACAGCAGCAACTATTGTTTTTATATTCTGTTGGTTGGGCAGTAAAGTTATAAACGCAGTGAGTAGTGGCAGTATTTATATATAAAAAAATCATGCAATATCAAATTACTGCTTCGATTTTTAAGCTATCTAATAAAAATCTTTTACTTGTAATTTTATTTTTGAAGTCAGCGAACTGTAATAAGAATGTGAAGTAGGTAGGTACCTAAGCAGCAGCGGAGACGTTTAATTAAATTGTAATTTATATTTCAAGCACATAATACGAAATCCCGAGCTGGAATTGATTCCGAGCGAAATCCGATAATTGCGCCAAAACGATAAATATAATATTTGTACGTGGAGAAGAACGATTTACAATTATTGAGAGCTTTGTCTACTTACTGTGGATGATGGAGGTTATCAAAATACCTCTAACTGTATTAATCCTAACAGATAATACATATTTATGTTTTTCTACTTGGTTTTTCTGCGTAATTTTTGGCTAGTATGTAGTAGAGTTTCGTAATCCGACAAATAAATGGATGGAAATAAATTAATGTTCGGAATGCGAATGATTTTTATTTCGTTTGTAACTTAAATTTAAAAATAAATTAATAATGTTAAAGGGAAATTAGTTTTGGCATCCGCCACTGCAAAGGATAAAGGCCTTATCACGAATCATCATCGTCTAGGCAAAAGTTTGCATGTACCTAGGTATTTAGGTATGTGTTTTAAGGCGTGTTTGTGTGTGTGTGTGTGTGTGTGTGTGTGTGTGTGTGTGTGTGTGTGTGTGTGTGTGTGTGTGTGTGTGTGTGTGTGTGTGTGTGTTTTAAAACACGCAGAGCCAATGATGCAAAAAGGTATATTTTTGTTTTACTAAGAGGATACCATACCACAACATTATAGGAAAGCGAATGATGTACTCTTGACTAATGCTTAAAAACAACCCCGTAGCCATGTTGTACACCGATACTTTTTCTACAATTCAATCGCTACAATAACTGAAAAATTTACAAGAATGACGTTAATTGAGGATACAAGTTAAGTTATATGATGAGCCTATCGTACATAGGTAAGGATACGTCATTTGCTTTTTCCGAAGCATTTGCAGTTGTAGAAAGAAAATCTGTAAGAAATATGAAGATTGGTTTCTATTGATACTATTAACATTATCTATTTTTCTATTTTTTTGATATATTATTATTATCATTTCGGAATTGAAAAGTGTATGGCCATAATATATCGGGAAAAATTTCATTACCCATACATTTTTTTTAATTTTCAATCTATATTGATTCTATTCCTAAAATAGAAATAAAACCGATAATTTAACATGGTTACGGGTACTTGGTAGACTTACTAGTAATTAATGTGTACTGCAACACGATTATAAATGCGATAACGATGGCAAAATGGCAAACATAAGAGCGACGTGCGCGATCATTAAGAGTCGAGTTGCATTGCGAATAATGAGACTTAAAATAATGATTGTGCTGGAATTTAAATATAGAAATGCACGCGAATATCACATTTATATGAGTCAGAAAATTCGTGAGTTTGTGTTTAGATGTTTGCTAGTCAACCACAACTATTTAAAAACAGGCAAAAGAGATTGCTCAAACATGGTTTCATTTTGTATCAGTATCCATGCAAAATCTACGGTTCCCTCGGGATTTAGAAAAAACAAAAAAAAATATACGGCAATTTATAGGTAGATTAATATAGCAAAGGGCCAGGGCAAACATCATAATTTTATTCGTAGCTGCAGCCCATGGGCACAAAAAATAAGCTGTTTTGAAACGTACAAATCCCGACCCCGATAGGTTTTACCCAGATCCTTTTCAATTTCTAAGTAGAGAGGTACAAAACTGTCTACCAAACGCGATACAGATCGGCCGAAACTAACTTGGTCATCCATGTTAGGACTTACTTACATTTCGTTTAGGAATGTGTTATTAGCAAATAGCTATTTGCACAGCTTTTCAATGAAATGCAAGCTTGATTTAGAAATTTAACTTAGGTGAGATTCTCAGAAATTTCCTTTGAAATATATAATCAAAGGAAATTTCACACAATAATTCTATGTGCACTATAGGTACCTTGTTTGTTTCTAATACAACTGACATATAAACAGTTGTATTAGAAACAAACAAGGTATAGTGCACATAGAATGAAATTTTGCTGTGATTTAAAACCACACACTATTACAAAAGGAATAGGTATATCATTGATATCTATAATAGTAGTACGTTGGATCAAAAATTCTATACAATTGACAGTTCATTTGTTGTGCCGAATCAAACATTCCCTCGAAGGCCTACGTTACTAAATTGACATTTTTTGCCGTCATTTTGAATGACATTTTATTTTAGTTCCGTGGACGCTCACGCCAGGTTACGCAACAATCAGGCCAAAATGGCGAAAATAAATTATTTTTACGTTGACAGTCTGAGTTCCAGTGTACTAGTATAATACTTTATACAATAGAGGTCAGTGAGGTATAGCCTTACAGAATATTCAACCGAGTGGTCAATGCTTTGAGCTTAGCTCTAATGATCGGATGGTATTTGGTATTTAATTGGAAATGCTAAGACGGAATGAAATTGTAGGGAAATGCGATTGCAGAAGCAAAATGGGCGCTATATTGTATTTGCGCACAGTACAGCGTTTGAGCTCATTAAGAGCTATGTTTACTCGTATGAATTAAGCGGCGGTTGTCTGAATTCTACAGATTTGTGCACTTGAATCTAAATAAAAGATGTGTAAGATTTGCAAGTCTTATACTTTACAACAATATACTTTATCTATACTTGCTGTTAACCGGGACTCCGTCAGTGTGAATTTTAAATTTTTCGACTTAAAAAGTAGCCTGAATCTTTATTCACGGTATAATCTATCTCTGTTATAAAATTCAGCTACTTTTTCTCAGTAGTTTTTAACCGACTTCAAAAAAAGGAGGAGGTTCTCAATTCGTCGGAATCTTTTTTTTTTTTTATCTATGTATGTTCACCGATTACTCGAAGACGCGTGGACCGATTTGAAAAATTTTTTTTTTGTTTAAGAGGGTTTTGTTTCCAGATGGTCCCATTTTAATTAGGTCAGGATCTGATGATGGGATCCTGGAGAAATCGAGGGAACTCTTCAAAATTTATATGGACACATGAAACTATTTGAATATTATTAGAAAGAGTAATATTTTCCAAGTTGTCCTATGGTCATCAGGTCTGGATCTGACCATGGGATCTTGGTGAAATCGAGGGAACTCTTCAAATTTTGCTAGTATACTTAAAGCGAGTTGGGTATTTTTTATAGTTACTGGTGCATATGCTAGCAGATACTGATTTGATGACTAAAGTCATCAAGTCAGGGTCTGATGATGGGATCTTGGTGAAATCGAGGGAACTCTTTAAATTTTGCTAGTATACTTGAAGCGAGTTGGGTATTTTTTATAGTTACTGGTGCATTTGCTAGCAGATACTGATTTGATGACTAAAGTCATCAAGTCAGGGTCTGATGATGGGATCTTGGTGAATTTGAGGTATCTCTTCAGATTTTATGAACACACCTCAAGCGATTTGGGTATTTTTACAACGCCTTGTGCATTTTATTGTTTTCCACAAAAAAGTATAAAATAAAAATGGGAAATGCTTTCCAAAAAACCAACTTCAAATGCCACTACAAAGAGTAAAATAATTTTTATTTAAATTTTAGGTACCTACACCAATTTGAAGTCGGGCGATTGTTTATGACTTCGTCATTTCTTCGCACATCAAGTAAGTAAGAAGGACTATTAGGGATTGTATGAAACACTAGCAGATACCCGCGGCTTCGCACGCGTAAATTTTAGTTTTAACTATTCTACGGGCACCATCCATTTTTCGAATTAAAAAGTACCATTTGTGTTAATTTACATGAAATCTATCTTCTTCATTCCGCATTTCAGCCACATCAATTCAGTAAGTAAGGCGTGAAGAAATATTTTTCCCGCGCAGATATCTGTTTTTCACTTCTATCATAGAAACCATGAATTTTTCCAGGATAAAAAGTAGCTTAATTCTGGATATAAAATATCTCGATTCCAAATTTCAGCCAAATCAGTTCAGTAATTACGGCATGAAGGAATATTTTTCACGCGTGGATTTCTTTTTTTCACTATTATCATAGAAACTATGGAATTTTCCGGGATGAAAAGAAGGCTTTGTAATAATCCGGGATAAAATCTATCTCCTTTCCGAATTTCAGTCATATCAGTTAAGTAATTTCAGCGTAAAGTAGTATTTTTCGTGTGTGAACATCAATGATTGAGGTTTTTCGCGGAAACCATGGATTTTTCCGAAATGAAAAGTAGCCTTTATATTGATCCAGGATATAATCTATCTTTATTCCGAATTTCAGCCCTATCAGTTCAGTAATTACGGCGTGAATTAGTATTTTTCGCGTATGAATATCTGTTTTTCTTTTTTCCTGCAAAAACCATGGATTTTTTCGGGATAAAAAGTAGCCTATTTATTAACCCAGGATATAATCTATCTCCATTCCAAATTCCAGCCAAATCGGTTGTGCACTTGCGGCATGAAGATTTTTTTCCGCGTGAATTTCGGTTTTTTACTAATCCCACGGGAACCATGAATTTTTTCGAGATGAAAAGTAGCCTTCGTATTAATCCAAGATATAATCTATCTTTATTCATAATTTGAGCCATATCAGTTCAGCAATTACGGCGTGAAGTAGTATTTTTCGCGTGTGAACATCAATGTCTCAGGTTTCCCGCGGAAACCATAGATTTTTCCGGGATGAAAAGTAGTCTATTTATTAACCCAGGATATAATCTATCTCCATTACAAATTTCAGCCAAATCGGTTGTGTACTTGCGGCGTGAGATTTTTTTTCCGCGTGAATTTCGGTTTTTAACTTATCCCACAGGAACCATGAATTTTTTTGGGATGAAAAGTAGCCTATGTGGTAATGCAAGATATAATATACCTCCATTCCAAATTTTAGCCAAATCGGTGCAGTAGTTGCAGCGTGAATAAGTATTTTAACTTGATAAAATCCAAACTTCGGACCCCCGTTTCACCCCCTTAGAGGGTGAATTTTAAAAAATCCTTTCTTAGTGCACCCCTAGAACTCACAAGAAACATGTGTGCCAAATTTGGAGTCTCTAGACCCAGCGGTTTGGGCTGTGCGTTGATATGTCAGTGAGTCAGTCAGTCAGTCAGTCAGTCAGTCAGTATCTTCTTTTATATATTTAGATTGCCCGACTTCGAATTGGTGTAGGTACCTAAAATTTAAATAAAAATTATTTTACTCTTTGTAGTGGCATTTGAAGTTGGTTTTTTGGAAAGCATTTCCCATTTTTTGCGTCAAGGAGGAACAAACATGTACACATTTATACACAAACAAAGTTTCGCCTTTATCATATTAGTACCTAAAAGCAAACAACTTTGCTTTATTAAGCGTGTTACGCGCAATTTCAACAATATTGAATGCATAAAAACACTATACTTCGCGTACGTTCGTAGCCTTCTCGAATATGCGTCAAACATTTGGTCACCTTACTACATCATCTATAATCAAAGGCTCGAATCGATACAAAAACAATTTATTAGATATCTAGCATTCAAGAGCTTCAAAAAATTTAACAGCTATGAAGAAGCCTGTAAATTCTACAGAATAGACACTTTGGAGCATAGACGAAATCAGAGTGACATTCTGCTGCTTCAATCTATCCTGACCGGTCAGATAGACTGTCCCACTTTGTTTTCGGCATTTTCACTGAACGCCTCTTCTTTTAGACCCCGAAAAATTAAACTATTACATGTGCCTAAGTCGAACACGAACTATGCACAAAATTCCATAGTGTTGCGCTTGGCTAGGACGTACAATAAATTCTATTATAACCTCGACTTGTTCCATTTAACTAAAATGCAACTTAAAAAAGAACTTGTGACACTGCACCGAAATAATTGAAATAATTGAGATTTCTGTCGGAATTACACGCACACACCCCCCACACACACTTACACATATCACACACACACACACACACGTACATACAAACACCCGCACACACAATTACACCCATTCACTTGTTGCTGTGATCGAAAAATTTTTGACTAAGTACTCCTATTGAAAGAGCTTTCGCACAATCTATTGTTTAATTCTTGTTCTTCGTTCATTATTGAAACTTTGTTTATTTTGTATCCTTGTAACTTATGTACTATATAATTGGTAATCATATTTGGCCTTATTTCTAGCTTTAACTTAAACTGTATTTTTATATTTTGTAACGCTGTTGATTACATTCAAATAAAAAAAAAAAAAAAAAAAAAAAGTGACTATTCATCCAACTACAGAAATATTCATAAGATTTTCCTATTTCGAACCACTTTCACCAATCGTGGAGTTAAATAAAAATAATGTCCGGAAGGTTTTAGTAGGGAATCGTTAGTCGTTACTATACTCATATCGTTATATTTTATAATAATGAACAAATTTCAACAGTTTCTGCGACTTCCATAATTTTTGTCTTGCACCTTATTTTTGCCTTTTAGTTTGAATCTAAACAACCTTTCAGATTTGGTTCTATTTCTGTTTCTTATTAGAGAAAGAACGTCACGCTTGCTCGATAAAATCGGAGCATATATTAGGAGTCAACACTCATATATACTCAGATGCTGATATGATGATGATTATAACAATGATAGAACATTATACTCGTATTTATCAGTTTGATAGCTTGAAGCGTCTTACAGGTCTCAGCATAATCTTATTTATTTGTGCTGTGCATGAAGCGATGTGAGATCATTAAGAGCAATGTCTACATTACGGGGGGATACTGGCGCTTTAAAATGATTACTGCGTTGGAATTCAATTAACAGTGAGCCGAATGAGATATACTATTTATATACGTTTCTGAAATATAACTTAATGTTGATCGAGATAATGTATGCAGTAAAGCTTGTTATAACATTTTTAACAAGGATATTACAAAGTCTAATAAAATACCTACAGATTTCATCTGTCTGTTTTAGTCTTTGACCCTAGATTGTGCAAGAAAAACGTATTCATGATTATCGCAATCGTTTACAAGTTCTGTCCGCTGATTGGCTCCCTGATTTACGTGAGTAAATCAAGGGGGCAGAAATAAATAACGATTACGATAACGATGAATATGTTTTTCTTATGCAATCAGACGCCTGAATCAGTCTTTTTCGTAGATATTAAATTCGCCGTAATGAATTGTAACTTACAATAATTTAAAAATAATTTCCATAAAATATAAAGTGTTAACTAGTCTCCAATTCAAACTAGGTTCCATTCCTGAAGATATAAAACAAACACCATTAAAATATCTTATTTCGAGTTCATTAAAAATTGCTATTAAACACCTCGCCTGCCCTGAAAATACTGGAGATCTTTTGAAATATTTAATTAAAAGGCCCGGCCGTGTCTCGTGAACTAAAGAGCGATGTTTTGAGCTGAGAGCGGCGATTGTTTGCTGTCTATTCATTAAAATACTCGTTGTAACAACTTATACCTCATTAATCTTAAAGGTACATAAATTTTGGTAGTAATTTAGGTACATCAATTTTGGTAGTAGGACACTTCTTGCGGAGTCCAGTTGAGTAGTTCATTATTCCGTGAAAATTGGCATATTCCGTGAATTTTGACGACCTTCGTGGTTGAGTGGTTAGCGTGCCGGTTTTGAAGGCGCCGCCATCTCTGAGGTCCTGGGTTCGATCCCCGGTCGGGGCAATGTAGAAAAATAAGTTTTTTACATTGTCTCGGGTCTGGGTGTTGTGGCTTCTTCATTGTTTCTGATTTCCTTAACACAAGTGCATAAGCTACTTACTTAGGTATCAGAGCAATGTATGTGATGTTGTCCACTATATAAAAAAATAAATAAACAGAAAACATATACCCTGGACAGGGCGGATGGCGCAAAAAAATGTCTCCAGTTTGTCGGTGTCAAAAAGGGCTGTTTTTGTCACCAGAAGTAAGGCCACGATGTACTCCGCTTAACAGCTACCTATAGAATTTTGGCAGATGGTGCTACTGTTTGCTTGTACGAAAAAGGTTTATGTGAATCGTTCAGATTCCCATAAGCATCCTCAAGTTTGTTATGGTGGTGAATTAATGTAATACTGTTTCAAGTTCATGTACATTACATTACAACGTGGGCAAATGAGACCTAAGATGTCTAAGCATAATGGACGCAGTGCAGTTCGTCGTATGATGTTGCGATGCAAAGTCGCGGGACGCACAGCATTTGACTTAGGCACCTGGTGTAACATCAGGAGAATGTCTTGCTCGCCTCGTCATAAACAGGTAAACAAGTAAATGATTAAAAAATTAAATAAAAATAAGTAATTAAAAAACACGACTGCCCTGTTATAAAACGAACTAAAAAGTAATAAACAAGTTATTTTAGTTGAACAGATAAATTCATACGGCAGTCGGGGGACCTCTTAGAATAGAAGGTGTTCCTCAGAACAGCCCCTCGACTGCCGTATGAATTTATCTGTTCAACTAAAATAACTTGTTTATTACTTTTTAGTTCGTTTTATAACAGGGCAGTCGTGTTTTTTAATTTCTTAATTACTTATTTTTATTTTATATTTTTTAGTGATGGTCAGCAGTTAGGTGAGTAGTACATCCTACCTATGTAAAATTATTTATATATCAAATATATTTTCGGTTACTACTTTCCAATACTTTCATTTTGATATCCATATTGTGAAATCGGTTGAGTACTTGCGGCATGAAGATTTTTTTCCGAGTGAATTTCGGTTTTTAACAAATCATGAAAAGTAACCTATGTGCTAATCCAAGATACAATCTACTCGTACCTCCATTCTAAATTTTAGCCAAACCTTTAGTAGTTGCGGCGTGAAGACGTATTTTAACTTGATAAAATCCAAACTTCGGACCCCCGTTTCACCCCCTTAGAGGGTGAATTTTGAAAAATCCTTTCTTAGTGCACCCCTAGACCTCACAAGGAATATGTGTGCCAAATTTGGAGTCTCTACTCAGCGGTTTGGGCTGTGCGTTGATATGTCAGTGAGTGAGTCAGTGAGTCAGTCAGTCAGTCAGTATCTTCTTTTATATATTTAGATTGAAAAACACCCATGCACTGGAAAACATGCATGCTCATCACACAAACATTTACCAGTAGTGGGAATTGAACCCACGATCTCCGACGCAGACGGCAGGTTCGTGAAGTAAGACTAACTGGCAATAATGAGGCCGTGTTGTGCGTCATTCCATTGTCCCATTGCAGTAGGTTATATGTATAACATTGTAAAGTCGAGGGACGCACTTGTTACCCTCAGTGATGTCATTCTAATAAAGGAACTACGATAGTGTTTCAAATTTCCCCATTTCTATGAGAAATGTTGCTATAATTATATTATTGATTTTAACCCACCTCTCTTGCCAACAAGCCGTATTATAAAAGAAACGTGCATGCAAATTGTTTTAGAAATTAAACATAAAAAATGTAACAATTTTATCAGAACCACATCAGAGCCATGAGCGTGGGTGAGTATTTCCTGTTATACTTTCCAGAGTTCTTCAATAGATAATGCGGCTTGCAAACGACTCTACACAATGTTACTATGCTTTCAAGTGGTGCTTTCAACTATTTTTGCATTTTAATATAAACAAAACGTATTGTGCTGCTTTGCATATTGCCTTATTTATTGCTTTATCCTATTGTTATATTATAAATGTGAAAGTTTGTACATTTGCGATTCAAAGAAAGAAAATCAAAGTTCTTTGTAAGTATGTAGGACCAATTTGCAACTTTATAAATGTCAATTGATACAACATAATCAAACGATAACGAAACGTTTCGTTGATATGATAAACATTCATAACTATTTAGTCATCATCATTATTTCTCATCATTTCTGTCCATCAGAAATGATTGTAGTAAAGCGCAGGCCTATCTGTAGTATGAAAAATATTATTAGATTGGTGAATATACTAGGTACACAAATATATACTGAAGTTATGATACCTACTTGTAAAATTTTATAATGGAAGAAGAAATAACTAAATTACTTTTATTATTACTGCTACTAGGAACTAAGTATAGGTTCTTTTTACTAAAATATGAGGTACTTCAGTAATAGTCCCTGTGCGATTTAAATGAAATGGACGAGAGGTATTCGCGAGCATTCTTCAGTAATTGCTCTGAGCCGCTCAATATGCGATGGCACGTAAAAAGAGACAAATTAATAGAGACTATGAATATTGATGGGAGAACTTTTTAGACCACTTTACCACGCTTCGCTTTTGTTTTATACCATTTGGAGCTCCTTTTTTGAATAACCACTTTTTTGCACAATATTTAAATACTGACCTATATTAATTCTTGTTTAGTTGAGATGCTTAAAAATTATGATCACTGTTATCGGCTCATTGCTTAGAAAAGTTTTGTTCTCAGAGGTGTGATTTTCAAAAATAAATTGTACATCAGCCAATTGGCGTCTTGGCTGCATACTTAATTGATGCAAAAATTAACCAATCAGTGCCTACTGCCTACGCGACTCGACCGATGCAAGCATTAACTAATCAGCTGCAATGACGTACCCTCGATGCTATAATTTTATTTTTGTTTGATCAAGGGCCTGACGGCTCTACAAATTTACAAATCGTTGGCCATGTGTGGATAATACGCTCCTAATAACATTAAGAAAATCATGGGAAAAGGTTCCCTTACAGTATTTTATTTGTATTAATGCATTTGTAAAATTTCCTCGAGTTCAAAGATGTAAGTCTTGGGGTTTAATACTTGGACCGCCATAGTCTAAATAAAGTTTCTCAAAAAAAAAAAAACTTTTTTTCGCGCAGTCATCGATGCAAAAAAGTAAGACACCGCATTAAGGCTGTACTTTTACGCCGAGAGAAAAAAGGTGAGAAATTCGGAACTAGATTATACGTGTAAGCCAAAGATTCTTGTACGGAGATACAACAATAAATGAAAATATAAACAAAACCGTCCCTACAAAACACAGATAAGAGGCATGTTATCACTTACCCGCACCCTTGCGAGCCTAATCCCGCGGGCGCGCTAAATCGTACCCGCCTCAACAGACCACAGATCTCACAGGGAGACTGGCTGCCGAGTGCTGACAAGGATAAGCGTATTTTCAAAGATACGGGTACACTAAATCATGCTTATATTATAAATTCGAAAGTTTGTTTATGTGTGTATGTTTGTAACTCCTTTAGGTAGCATTCCACTTAGGGCGATTAGGTTGAAATCTAGAATGGAGCGGACGAAAAATAGTATAAACATACCTATGTATAAAAAAGACTAACTGACTTATCAACACAGACACTATGGCTCTAGATGGGCCACTACGATGAAAGATGCATACCATCCATTAATGTATAATTTATTTTAAAAATCCTTACGAGGCAAAGTAATAATATACGAGTTTGAAAAGGAAATTCTTGACTCACTCATTCACTGACCATCGTGCAGTTCAACCCTTTTAAACTAAAAACCTAACCTTTGCAAACAAGTTCCTTTTATAATAATGGAGATAAGAAAAGAATTTCGCAATATTTATGACCAAAGCTGGACCGGCCCCTAGGTTGTCTGAAAAACGTATTCATCGATAGATATCGCAATTGTTTACTAATTCATGCCCGCTGATTGGGTTCCTGATTTGCGTCAGCCAATCGCGTGTCAGAATTTCCTAAGGATTACGATAACGATGAGTACGTTTTTCTTACGCAATCAGATCCCTAGTCTGCTAAAAATTCAGTATACGCTTAAGTTTACAAAGAAAGTATTTTAATTGTGATTTTTTTACCTTGTAAAAAAATCACAATTAAAATACTTTCTTTGTAAACTTCAATCTCCAACACAATAATTAAACGATTACTCATTGGTATGCGTGTTTACATAAATCAGATAATATTTTAACATTTAATTACATTGAGTATCAGATTATTGACAAAATTTACGCTCGCGATATTAAATAAATAATATTAATACTGCGAAAACAAATATATGTAGCATCGCTCGTAATCCCATAATGTGTTTGCTCTCTTCGGATATTATTATTTCAATCTGTTAAAAGGTTTTTTATTGAATGAAAGAATGGAATGAATGATTTCTACTTATGTATTAGAGCTCTATACCTACGTAGGTTTGTATATTCCTAAGTTGCCATTGATTAATTATTATAGTAATAAATCTAACAGCTGAGAAAGTATCGCGAAGCTGAAGTAGGAATGGGCGGGGCACGTAGCTCGTAAAGGCGCGTCGGCTCTACGAGCTACGTTGGGAACCCAAAGTGCTGGAATGTTGACCCTGCATGGGAAAGCGCAGTGTTGACAGACCTCCGACCAGATGGACTGACGATATTAAGAGTGTCGCGGGAAGTCGCTGGATACAAGTAGCGCAGAACCCTGTCGGTTGGAAATCTTTGCAGGAGTTCTTTGTCCAGCTGTGGACGTCCGTCGGTTGAAACGAACGAACGAAATCTCATATTTGGAGGTTATTTCGCGACGTTTTCCTGTCCTCAGTCGCACATAACTTCGAGAAGTAAGAGATCCAATGCCTACTTACCTCCTGAAAAGATGCAAAGATATGAAGTGTGATATTAATTTTTGTACCATCCGTGCATTAAGGCGATTTATTGAATTTATTTTTGTCTTTGTCACTCTCACGGATACGTTGATGGGTGCGACATGCAGCGTCGCGGAAGAATATAACAGAAAAACGACCTTTTACCTAATTACTCAAAAACTAAGCCAGTTATCAAAAATCTGTTTCTCAACGTTTTTAGATATTATTATTACCGACACATTAAAACAAAAATTACAGTTTCCGATAAAAATGAGAAAAACTGAGATTTTGGAACAATTTTTGGGAGAACTTTCTATCGAGAAAATTTTATCCAATCGTGTTTCTGCTTCTCAACGATTTTAGATTAAAGACCCAAAATACATGAAGTTTAAATTTAAAAGCAATTGTCTTAATAGTTTTTAAACAAAACTTCACTAAAGATCGCTTAAATACGGCTTCTACGCCGTTAATTTAGCATTGTACTTGTTCAAGAGAATCAAAATACACGAAATACGGGCTAGCACTATTGTGTGGGCTTTAGGCCTTCAGGTCCAAAACGTCAAGATGACTGATTACTTCCCCAAAATCTAGGTTACGGTTGTTCGAATTTATGTTTCGGAAAGAGAACGCAGCAAATTCCAGGCTACTAATTTATTCCACCGACGTTCTGATTGTAAGATTTTGGAGATAATGGCATCGTGTGGGTACGTTTTAATTATATGCTTAGTATTCGGATTTTCTTACTTTTACCAGGTAATTTCTGTTAATTAAACTCTGTTCCTGTTTAATTATTAGGTACCTAACAAAGAAGTTCATTCTACAAGCTTACACAGACTATAATCGTGTTGAAGTTTTTTTTATCTGGAACTCTGAATTTTAGAGTTCCAGATAAAAAACAGTGCAGTTCCTTAGCTGCAGTGGAAAACCTACTACTACTACTTTAACGAATAAACCTACTTGGGTTAATACCTGAGAGTTGTCTTTATTTTTTTTAAAGTCAACCCGCACATTACAGACGTTTTGACTGAAAAACGATGCTATTTGTTAGGTGATACGTATGTACATAGGTCTCATAAAGTTTCGGCCGTGAAAAATAAAATATAATATTCACTGAAATAAATCCGTAGCGGTCGATGCGAGTCCTTGGTGTGGGCAACAAAAAAGTGTCTTCGTGTGTCTATTGTGTCTAGGAGTGTAAAGCAACTCCCAACATTCACAGAACTCTGGGTAAAAATATGTGTCCTGTCCCACGTCGTTTGTCATCACTTGACGGCTCGTAATAGTCGGAGGGGTAACGGAGGCCTACAGATAATGACGTCATTAAGGACCAGGGGAAAATAAGTAGGAAAAGTTTTTGCGGCCAGGCGTCGCAACAAAGAAAAGTGAGAGGTGCGCCGTAAGCAGACAGACAACATTCATGTAAAAAATACTTTCATTCCATCATCACTATCATCGCTATTTCAGGCTAAGAGGGTTTTTATGAAATTCGTACGAGAATTAAATTTTTTGAAATTCCGCAGTTTGTCACACTTTGCACAAAAGTTTTTGATATCAGCTTGGTGACAGAACTGGAACGGAATCCTAAAATATGACCAACAAATCAAACCTACTTTATTTCTTAAGTGTGAAACGGGCTTAATGAATAGACATGTCTACTGGACATAACGGATGGTACGAAAAAATGACGCCAGTTTATTGGTGCCAAAACACTTGTTTTGCCACAAACAGTAAGGCCACAATGTAGTTCGCTCAACAGCCACCTATATGTAGAATTTTGACAGATGGTGCTACTGTTTGCTTTTACGAAAAATAGTTACGTAAATCGTTCGGACACATATATCCTGAGACTTCTTATCGGTGACTGTATGATATTGATAACATCTAGATCCATGTTATTACTTCCAATGAAGGAGATCTCTCATCATAGCGGGAAATGTATGTGTTATCACGTACCGGCGGCCGGCCAGCGCTGCGCGTCGTTACGATGGAGGACCCTTATCTGGGAGTGCCATCGTGTAAAAGCTCACGAGACGGGCTAATGACTTGATGTTTAGCTAAAACAGTTTGCGATAATGTTATCTACAAACTCGTGTTTAAACTCGAGCTTGCATATAACAAGCCAGCACTGGAGCCATTTTCCGATAGGTAAGCTAGAATGAAACAAAACACAAAAATGTAATGATAATGATCGCTAAATGATCACAAAATTGGTCATGTTACCTCCGCGCATTCTCATATTATTTTTTGAATTGTATTGGAATTCTGCGTTAGTGAATAATAAGTTCCTAAAATTCAAATATTTTTTTTTCATAACGGGATTTATTGTTTTAGCAATAATTAAGTGAAATATCGTTATGCTGTCATATTCTTCAGCAATCAACACCAAGCAATTCTGCCTGTCGCGCACACCGACGTATTTGTTAGAGTGAGGAGGACAAAAATAAAAACCATGGCCTTAACAACAATATGCATAGTTATGTACTGTTATGGTACAGTTACTTCTTACATCAGCAAAGCTGCCAGGGACCACAGCTTCCCGGGTCGTGAAACTTTGCGTGATGCGTCTCTTAAAGGATATCGTAAAGTGTCATCGCCTATCTCCAGTGTTGAGACCGAAAACAATCAATCACGCTTTGTTTACACTCTTACTGAAAGTGTAATAGGAAGAAGTTTACTGGTCTCTGGTCTGGTTATTCTTCTTAGGGAGTAGTTCGTGTATATATAGACATTTCAATCCACGACGAAGATCCCTACTCTATCAAACTTCATACGAATCGAATCGAGAAAAGGGGCGCGTTTTCGTGGATTCGAATATCTTTACCACCACAGTGTGGTTTGAAGGGCACTTTTAAGTCGAATTGATAACCAAGCAAAATAATATAAAGCTAGTACAAAATACAATAATGCTAAATGTTAAAGTGAACGCAGCCTGCAACTCATAAAGTGAACACAGCCTGAAGTCGGAGCGAGCTGTCAACACCAAGACGTCAACGTCAAATATATTCTCTTTTGTCTTTTCCTGTCCGCTGTATCCGTGTCACATAATAAAACGCCATTCCTCTGTTTAATTATTAGTTATTTATTTCTTCACCTTTAAATTAAGAAATAGTGTTTATCAGGTTATGGGCCCAGCACGCTTCCACTGCGCAACTCTGCTAAACAAACCAAATCGAGATTCGAATTGATACTCAAACATTAAGTTGTACCTACTAGCCTTAATGTGATGAGCGCAGTGGAGTGTGTTGTATTTTGTTTTGATAATACGGAACCCTCAGTGAATGAACTCGACTCGCACTTGACTATTTTTTTTACTGTTGTTTCATCTAACCGGTACTTATGTTTAAACAAGGACAAGGATGAATGCAACTTTTATACCCTATTGGTCCAAATATTTAACACGAGATCGGACTTACGGAAAGGCATGAGTAAATCAAATTCCAAAAGTAACCAGACTAAGTTTCAACGCAAAAACTCATAAATTAATAACGATCATGTTAAAAATTCTATTAGCTACGAAAAATTTTAAAATCAAAATTTTTTAATAAGAAAGTTAGCTGGTGCAGCAAACTTTGCCAGCAGTCACCGGCGCCGGTCGCTTTCACTTCGCTTTGCTCTTTTTTTAGACTTTCCCACAAAATGCATGTTTTAAATGAAATTGATAAAAGAAGTTTGATTGAAGATGTTGTGATACCTATTTTAAATATTTAAATAAAGGTGAAAGTGTGTCTGTCCTCTGTATATTATTACTCTTTCACGCTGAAACTAACGAAAGGAATTGCTTGGGTTGAGAAAAAATCCTTAGGTCCTACGGAGTTTCGTAAGGTGATGAAGTCTTTCCTTAATTCAGAAATCCATAGTTGAATCACGTTCTGTAGTCAATTTTATCGGATTCAAATCTCGGTTCGAATACCAAGAAACCGGTGTGTGTTTGTAGGTAATGCTCTCTTAATGCTGGTAATAATCTCTTATCATCAGCTTCTCACCTGCCACAAGGAGTCTAGGACACACAGCTTTGTGACGTTTTTTGACCGGTGTTAAGTACGCGAGGCTCGAAGTGACTAAATCGGGGAATTAATTCAGAGTGCGGTAGCAAGGTAGTCCATCTAACGCCTCCAAATATGAATCGTGCAAGGAATTCGCACGAGAGTGTAGAGCCGACATAATACTCTATACTACCAACATAAGGAAAACTAGCCAAATGCGAATCGAATAAAGCACTAAATGCTGCTGAAAGTACCGGCGGCGCTGAAAGTTCGGTTCAATACGCGAATGTAGAAATAACGCCGTACTATATTTAGAAAGATAATATTTAAGAGTCTGCTGACCCACGTTGTCTCCCATACAAACGTAGTACCAAAATCATTTGTAAATCGTGCAATTTTCGATCATGTTGCGATGTTATTCGGGTTCATATAGTATAATCTATGCTCCTGGCCATATTTGGTTCCGAAATACTTTTGTTAAACGAAAATGTAAACGAATTTAGTTTTGCTTATTTTTATGTCAAAGAGAACATGTTTTCTACTTATTTGTTTTGTAATAAAAACAACACTATCTCACGTCGCATTAGTTCAGGAGCACAGTTTTTAATGTCCAGCTAAAGAAAACCAGTTAATAAAGAAAGTTACAAGTTTTCATTCATAATTTTTGGTATTACGGAACTCGACCAAAGTTATAAAAAATTTGATCAAAATTGATTATTATTTCGTTTTAAAGAAGTATTTCCGAACCAAATATGGCCAGGAGCATATTATTACTATATGAATCCGAATAACACCACAACATGATCCAAATATGCACGAATTACTAATGATTTGTTATTTTGAATGAATGGAGACATTGTAGTTCACAAGCCCCTTAAGTGTAGTAATAGACGTTTCGCCTGGACAGGGCGAACGGCACAAAAAATGTCGCCAGTTTATCGGTGCCAAAATGCATGTTTTATCACCAGCAGTAAGGCCACAATGTAGTTCGCTCAGAGACCACTATAGAATTTTGACAGATGCTTATACGAAAAGGTTTACGTAAATCGTTCGGATGCCTATATCCTCATACATTTTTGTGTACTGTCGTGAACGCTAAACAACTGTTACTTTGTCTAGCCCCTCAGGTTTCTTGTGGGTAAGTGTATCTTGCTGTAGTATATTATATATTTGTTGCTGTAGTAGAATTTGATATTATCTTTAACCGCCTTAAAAAAAAAAAAAAAAACAAAAGTTCTTAAATAAATACCAAAATTTTAATAAGCTCACTAAACATAAGTAAAGCAGAAAGAAGTAGCAAAACCTCCGATATACGTCGGGGCACACTAGCGTCTCCAAGACAGGAGAAATAAAAAAAAAAAAACCGCCTTATTGACACACAGACAAGTATTCCTATGCGGGTTAAACATTTTCTATTTGACGTACGGAACCCTAGGAAAGTGCCTATTTATGTGAATCCCCGAATTCAAGGTTTTCCGGGCTCATCTCATCTCCCGACCCTTGTTTTGTCAAAGCTCGTCATGCAGATTACTCTTATTAAATAAAGTAAGTCGCGGAATAATAAATGATCTCGCGGAGTTCGTGTTTTATTTCGAGTTAGAAAAATCTTTGTATTATGCAACTTGGATAATGCTATGGGCCTTGAATATGAATTACAAACTCCTAATGAATTAGAAATGAAAAATTTGGAGTATCTTCCCATTTCTTTTTGCTTTCTCTTTTGTAATACTAGCTCACTCCACCGGCTGTGATTGGATAATCTAATAGGAATTACACATTTCATTCATTGTTTATTTTTCTTCTACATTGTAGCGAGCACTTGTGTGTGGGATTTTATCTTTCTAGGTTTAAAAGCTTGGGCTTATTATAGTTATGATGAATCGACGAGTGTCAGAACTTTTTATATAAAAATAGTTCAGACCAACCGAATGTAAACAAAAAGTTTCACAAAAATCGGTCAAACCGTTACGGAGGAGTTTGATTGCAAATAGAAATCAGGGACTCGAGATTTTTTTATATTACAAGATGATGAAGCAGTGATATCTCACTAGTTCCGACGCCCATAGCCTAATTAACTGCCTAATAGAAGGATTATTATTTATAGAAGGGTCTTCAATATTATAACTACAAACGCTAATTTTATCTGAATTTATTTCAAAGGGAGGTTCGATATTTTAACATGTTATATTTTTAGACTCAACTTCAGCATTAGAAGCAGTCGAGTGTACAGTTTTTATCGGCCTTTAAAAGCCAAAAATATTTTAGTACCAATTTACCTCATCCTTTCTAGCGCTGTTGACAATGTTGCAATTCTGGGTATTAATCACTTCAAAGTTAGTACGGTAGGTAATTGAGATGACAACTATATTGAAGTAAGTAAGAACAATACCTGGGAAAAAATTATATTGTCGCACAAAAGATTGATGGAACCCGTTAAATTTAACTTAAATTTTGCCAGTCTCCAAAATATACTCGTATTTAAAAACAAAACATTATTTATTATAAGAAATAACTTTTAACAGAATCCCCAATATTCATGGGCCCACTTATTGATATAGGGTTAAGAATGATTTTGCGTTACTACTTATTTTGCGTCGCAAGCTTTACTATCCCTTAGCTTTTCGAAGATGATTTATCGAGTGCTCGGGACGCATTCACTTCGCACTCCCTGAAGTTTTCGAGAAGCCGTTAAGAAAAACGGGTAGCTATATTAAATTTTATGGATAAGGCACTTTATGATCTATAACGTGCGAGTTGTGGATCAGGAATCTTTGAGTTCTTACGATAATATTGTAAGATCCCTATTTCTAAAAATATGGTTTGATGCAGCGTATGGGGAAAAACGGGATGATGTTGAGATGTTAAGAGGATATACTAAATTTGTTTTTGTCCTTCTTACTCTTACGAATAGATCACTAAAAATAGCTTAAATATATGTATACGCCGTTAACATTTTAAATTAAAAGCGATAATAGTACAACACACGAGTATAAAGCAGAATGCTAGAAAATGGGCTATAAATGAGTCACTCTGCGTCTGAAGTACGTATGCATGAAGAATCTTCTTTCAAATTTTAATATCGCATATAGGTATTTATTTTAGTGAAATGCGTTTCGAAACATGTGGAACCGCAAAGCCTCTTATTAAAATTAGAAAATTAACCAATTGGAAAATCAGATTATTAGAAATTCCCTGTTAAAATCTTACTAATCTTTTTTTTTACATAATATTACTTTATATATAGCTGTTCGTGCTGACTGACTCACTCATTGATCACCTCTCCTGAACAATTTTGTATGAAAAAATTTTTTTTTACTAATCGTTTCGTATAGAGGGGAAAAATTCATTAAGAACAAAAATATGGAGAGAGCTGATGATTGAGGATTTCGGAGACGCGTGAAGAGCACAGCCAGGGTATTGGAGATAGGTGGGGGGTGCTCGACCAAATGTCACTCCAAATGTCAAACAATTGTCAATAAGCTGAAAAAAAATTCAAAATGGCGGATTCAAAATGGCGGCCATCCGAATTTCGCCAATATCTCGGAGAGTATAAAAGATGGAAGAACGGTTTCTTGACAAGAGTTGATCAGGACAAAAAGGTCTATTTGATGGCTAGAAAAAAAATCCAATATGGCGGATTTTTTTTTCGATAGAAAATGTAGGGGGGTTATCGTCGGCCTATATAGGCGGAAAGACAGCACGCGGGCCACATGTGGCCCGCGCCCCCACGCGACCTACTAGTTGAGAATATTTCTAATGTTTTACCGATGATTTGGTTAAAACGCAAGGTATAGCCCAATTTTCATACACCTGGCGGCGGCCGTCGATGTAAATGTGCATATTCCAGATATTATGCAATTCTACAAGAAAATAATCGGTTCGCAACTTAACAAAGCCGGACACAGAGTCAGATTGATCAAGTGCGATTTCCGTGTAGAGTGTAGTCACCACATTCACGTCACATTCACCTGAGTGAAAAGTCTTCACTTCAAATCACGATCAAGTTTGAAAAACCGTTGCTGAATTATGGATTACAAGGTCATCTAAGACTCACATAACGATTTATGATTCTTACAAAAAAGGCGTCACGGAAGATATGCTTCAAAGTTTTCTACATAACTTGGCTCTACAGAACGAAATCATTATGTTCAATGGTAATGTATCTACAGAGGTTAAATAAAACGACTGGGCCTAAGAGTATACTGGTTACAATTTATCCCTACGTAAATAACGGAGGTGTGCTGGGATGCAGCTGATTTTAAATATTTATCCTCCACATTATTGTCCTTTCAAATTTTCACTGACATTAGCACCAAACTAACACATAATGAGAACCATTTCAAACTTACATCAACGTCCATTAAACGCTTGTAAAGCATTTAAATTTCACTCCAGCCATTAGAGTGGCCACAATTTAAATGTGTAAGGACTTAAGGAGTTTGTAGACGCTAACTATGTATTTACAATGCGAGATAAGGCTGCGCCTTTGTTTTATGGCGCCTAGGAAGTCTTTAGGCTCCGAAGTTGTGGGCGAACGTCGTTATGCAGTCGCGTTTACTTGAAGAATACGGTCGTTACGAGAGACAAACTTCTGGCTGCATTAATGCAATAAAACATTATGAAGAATAGACGTACCACATGCTCCTATAAATAGTAAATATCTGGGTGACCGAGTTTCACTCGGTGGCCAATAGATGGCAGCAGTAGTCATATTTTTATTTTTTTGGTAAATTCGACATTTTGTAAAAATGAATCCTAGCTAGATCGATTTATCGCCCCCAAAACCCCCTGTATGCTAAATTTCATGAAAATCGTTAAAGCCGTTCCCGAGATCCAGATTATATAGAAATATATATACAAGAATTGCTCGTTTAAAGGTATAGGATAAAACGGAAAATGAATAAATTGAAAATTTAAAAATCTCCAATTCACCATTTTGCTATTGCGACTGGTGGCCATCTTGGATTTGTACTTTGTCATAGTGCGTAATATTCTAATACTCAAGCCCTTTTGAGAAAAAGAAATGATATACTATCCGCTAATTTGTAGCGGCAGCCATCTTGGACCGATTTTCATCAAACTAATAAGGACTCTAGATCCAAAATTGCAGCCGTCTGCGTAATTACCGTACATATATTGTACGCCTTATACATATCGCATCTCAGTTGACATCCGAAAATGTTTTCTGCGCATGGTTCAACTTATACGCCGCCTTTATACGTTCTTAGGACGATTTCGTGGCGGATCGATAAAGCACTAAATTCGTTTGCTGTTGTCCGCAATATCTATATATTGAATTTGTATGACCCTTCACTGAATCACACAAATTAGAGAAGGAAAATTAAAATTTTTGCCCCGAAATTACAAAATATTCAAGAAATATTGACTTGTCAAGGCTTGCTTACTGATAATTATGTTATTCAAACTAAATGTGCGTGTGTATAGCAAGTTTGCATGAACTGTCCAAATAGGAAGGAAAACGATTGATAAGCATTACGTACTGGCTTCTGACCACACTGATAGTGTTGTACGCAAGGGACATCATAATATTATTAACATTTTTATATAAAACTTATTTTTAACCGCGTCGTTGGGTTACTGGTTAGTATGCTGGTCTGCGGTTTGATTGACAACTCAAATTTTTAACATAATATTACAAGTTAGTACTTGGCTGCAATTTTACCTGATGGTAATAGGGTATTTGACTCCAATTTTTTTATTACTTTATTATAAAGTAGAATTAAAATAATGACGTGCACTGAAAGAACTAATTAAATCGATCAAATAACAAAAAAGTTATAAGCATTTAAAGATTTGTGATTAGACAGAGACAGCAACATGAAATTGTGACGTCACACCTTACCAATGCCATAGTAGCTTCGTGCGGCTTCATACAAATTTTCGTTTTGCGAGAAAGGGATAGAAGATCCCCCCACTCCAAAGTTTAAACGCCTGTAACTTTGTGAATCTTCGTTGGATTTTAATATTTCTTTCACTACACGTTATTATTCTTATCCTAGTTTATAATAAAGTAATATTTTTTATCAAATTCAAAAGTAGTGTAAGACCCCATTGCGATCTCATCTGATTTTACTATCTTGGAAGGAGAACCCTTAACGGTTTTTAAACATCGTCGCGTCATAACGTTTAATCGCTTTGATGGGTGGGTAACTAACCACGACCGAAGCCTCTCACACCAGACCAGGACCCGATTCAAATTATAAATTATTAAATTCTAAAGTGGGCCTCGTGGCGAACCCACGACTTCCCATCTCGAATAATCCTTCGACGTATACTGCATTTGACATGGGTAAGCGTTTCATATTGAACATCTAATAAACATCGTACTTATCTCGTCCTTCTTTGCTTTAAAAATAGATAAGGGCAGATTTTTGCCTCGGAGAGCACCTAAAGTCATCCGCTTTATCGATATTTCAATCCACGATGTCAAAAAAGTCAAAAGTCAAAAGTCAAAATATCTTTATTTCACATAGGCCACCACAGGCTCTTGCGAACGTCGGTATGACATATCTTGCATAAGAATGGTGATAACTACAAGTCGACTTAAAACTAAATTTGAATGAAGTTTACGAGTTTATGACGTGCCTACTCTATTAAACTCCATACGAATCGAATGAAAAACAAGCGATTTTGGCGTCTTCGTAGATTGAAATAAATACGAGTATCTTTAACGGTGAAGGAAAACATTGTGAAGGAACAGCTTCATATTGTTAGGCTCATAATGTTATTAAAAGTGTGTGAAGCTTGCCAAACTGCTCTTTACCAGTTTGGTAGCCAAACTATTTTCATTTTGTAGAGAGGTATCAGCCCAGTCGTTTCCCAGTAAAGATGTTCAGATACTTATGATTTGAATAAAATAAAACGTAAGTATTCGTACTTTGTAATAATACGTCTTCGTTTACGCCTATTCGCATGCAGTAGGTACAGTGCGACCATTGTCAAAGAACTTAAGTTTTATATTCGTTACACGGATTTTGTCGGCGGCAATTCGACTTGGCACGCTGTCCTCCGCTTTTAACGAATCGCCTGCCAAGCTTGAATTGTGGCCTTTTCGATTGCCGTATAAATAAAAGTAGAAAATATTATTGATCTCACGTGGATAATATCGTTTTGGACTTTAGTACTTGTTCAGTCTGACCTTCGAGATGCCATACCTAAAATAATTAGGTATAAAGGTTTTATTGTTTGTAACGCATTCTGAATTTGAAATAAGAACAAAATGCTAATATATAGTTTTGTGTAACGACCCGTTGATCTCTAAAGCTCATAGGCAACGACACAAACCCAAACACACACACAAACACACACACACACACACACACACACACACACACACACACACACACAAGTTTTATAGTTATGTTAAGAATGTGTTATGACCATATTATACATTAATATCATGTTGAGCTTTTACAAGAGCTTGTACGTTGGACCTGTGTGACATATAATGATATTTTGATTTTCTAATTTATTGGACATGAACATGAACATGGTTGAATGATATCTTAACTAAAATCTTTGTTCTCAACACACTGCGCCGCGACATTTTGAATTGTAATATTGGAGCAAAAATTAAATAATTTAGCTCCGTCAAGAGATACAAGCTTGACAAGCCAATTAAATAGTTAAGTGTCGGGGAAGTTGTAAGCGTTTATCAGAGCAGGCGCGCCATTTGTCAGTCATGTCAGTCGGTGCACACCAGTTAGCACGTCATTTAGAGAGGCTTTCACTAGCTTGTATTCATATTCTAACGTAAATTGGTAGGTTCTTGCATGGCAGCTCCCATTCCTGCTCCAATGGAAGTAATGACAGAAAATATATTCATAGCATCTCACAATTATAACTCTATAACATTCATTTCTCGTAAGTCATCTAAAAGAAAACTTTGTTAAAATAAATGATTCTATAACTAACAGACTCACCGTACTTTTAGGTTAAAAACGTTAACTTAAAAACGTTCTCAAGTCTTAGTTGAGTGTAGTAGGTATGAAGGGGTGATATAACACGAGAGAGCGTAAAAAATCCTAAGGGGGTGTTTTAAACAAAGAGCAAATTTTTTAGATTGTATTTTTACCTTTCTGCATAGTAAATTAGAATTAATGACCACGTATGGTTTGGTTGAGAGATTTGCAAAAGTTAACATTATTAAAAATAGCAGCAAAATAAATTTTGTTGAAGCATAGTGTTATTGGGAAGCATGTTTATAAAACTATAATATAAATCCACCAGTCGAGAGTTGTGTCTCGAGTTATAAAAGTTTGCAGGACCTTTTTCAAATAACTACCATCTGAATTAAACAAATTGAAATGTCAGCTAGTTGCCGTTAAAATCCACACCGAATTTGCAGAAGGACATGATCCCCTTACGTGGTTTAAACACCCCCTGAAATTTGTGCACGCTCTCTGACGTTGAACGTGCAAGTTTGTGCATGTTAAGTGGATTCGCGACTGAAAATATGACCCAGAGTGCACCGCTCGAGATAATTGCTGTAAACTCCTCTAATGAGGATTGTACACGGCGGAACTTACGATTTGTTTTGCGACCCTTTAGTTGCTATTTTGCATATATTAAATCCGCAACTTGCAACTTAATGTTGTTGCGTTAAGTTGCAAAATTGTTACATTGACTTGGCTGTTCCTAAACTTGCGAACGTAATTCTTGTACTAAAAGTTTAAAGTAGGACTACATGGCAAGTCTGTCTTCAGGACCACACATGGGTTACTTATTTTACATGAATTTTCCATTTCACTTCACGACTTATGACTTCATGAGTTATGAGATTCTGAAATTCAAAAGGACTTCAGATTGATACAGTAGGCTTTAGAGACAGCTATGTTCGGAGTATTTCTACAAGCTGAAATAGAAATAGCTCCGAGATAACAATAGCATATAGACGCACGATAATAGAATACATACTTTAAAAACTACTACCTACGTTACTTTTGAACAATAGCAGTATTAATAACTTGGATATTATAATTATTTATTGGTACAGTGTCACAAAATTTACCCACATAAAGCTTCACACGGTTCGTGATATAATTTTCTGTTAGTCTCCAAACTTCGGCAACTTTCCGTTGTGTTACAAAGGATATCACAAAGTGCCATCCGGCCAGCGTTGAAGCCTAAAAACAATCAATCACTTTATTGTTTGAACAATCTCTCACGAAAAGTAGCGTTTGGGGAGAGTTCTAAAAAAATGTGCCAAAGCAGCTTTGTTACCTACCTACTAATTTTGAATGCAAATATTAGTTGCTAAAATGAAAAAGAGGCTATTTGAAGTTTGCTATTTCAGTAGTCAGCATACATCATATTATAACTTGATTCTCTTAGCATCTAATATTGAAAATGCAATAGGTCCCCACGACGCTCGAGTAACTACCAAAATCTCCTCTTAGGATCCCCTACTACAACAATGTTATAATTGACGTACGATCGAAATAGTAGACTAGCAAAATCGGTATGGAGCAATTGAGTGATAATTGAGATGTAATTGTCATAGCAGACTTGAGGCCCAGAGAAGTGAAAGCCTTTATGACTGTCTGATTTTCATTTTCAAAACTAAATTTAACATTGAATGTTAAAATTCATGGTCTTGCTTTTATTTTGGATACATTGTTATTTTGGAAAAAAGTAATATTTATGATGAAGTCTTTCGATCCGTATGATAAAGCTACACGGTAATTTTTTTCTCGTATAGCGGGTTTGAGTCTCAGTTGAACCAAGCAATTATTCAAAAAGATTTGATTGCAGTTAAATTTTTTTTTCTAAATTAAAATGAAGTCTTCTTTCATTAAATTAATGTTCAATCAATATGGTAGGTGCTTCCCTCCATGTGGCATAGCCGTGGAAGGCCCTTTATGGTAGTGTAAATGTATAGATACATTAACTATCAAGTAAATCATTTAAAATTTAAAAAACACGACTGCCCTGTGGTAAAACGACTTTTTCAAAAAATATAGCCTATGTTACTCGGAATGATGTAAGGATTCTAACCATACCCCATATGTCCAAATCTATTCAGCCGTGCAAAAGTTATGGTGGAATAAAGAAACTCACATACATACATACATGAACCCTAAAAACATTACGCTCCTTTTTTGAGCAGTCGTGTAAAAACTGGTTTTTGTGAAATCTAGACACAAAACTATCAAACGCCACTGTTCCGTGGCTCACCGCAACACGTCTGTCTGGCGACTGCACGCGATTGAAAAATTACAAGCAATTTTTATTTTCATTTAGCGCTGTGTAATAAAAATCCGTTGAATAATGCTGGAAATAGGTGGCAATGGAACGCAGTCACTCATTAGGAGTCTTATAATAGGAAGCTATAGGCTGTTGCGTAATTTTTCGAACTCGCTTTCGCACCAATATTAAAACTATATCTACACGGTACATGATTCGTGAGTTTATCATTAGCATTATCAATATCGTGCAAAAACTACCAAAAAATCACGTTTGTTATATAGGAGCCCATAATTTTATTGTATTCCACTTTTTGGTGTTTGTTGTTATAGTACCAACGGAAATACATCATTTGCGAATAAACTGTCTGACTATCATGGTTCATGAGATACATGCAGCCTGGTGACAGAAAAGGATCCCGTTTTACTACTTGTTTGCAAGAACCCTAAAAAAGTTTATATGTATACTGGTAGGTCTATTTACTTACTTTGTATTTTTTCAGCAAATTATTACGCTTGATACCCTTGCAGAAGTGCATTAAACATACTTAGTCCTCCATCTGGGGTGTTCCGCTATGTTGGATTTAGAATAACACCATGCATTGTCATCCAACCTAAGCGTGTATACAAAATTTCAGCTCAATCGGTTGAATTTGCTTCAAAATTGAGTTGGTAGAGTCTACCCGAACATAACATACCTACTCGTACATACCTACATTGCAATAGAATAGAATAGAAAAATAATTTATTTCATATAGGCCAAGCATACAAAGGCTCTTATGACACGTCGCTTTATTTTACATGGTCACTTTAATGGTGATAATTAAAAGCTTGTAATAATAAAATTTATCGTAAAAAGGGTTTGACCAAATCCCAGTATGCTGCTTGCCAAACTTATTTAAATTGCCATCTTTCACATTCCTGAGAAAGTAATGGTAAACTTTTCACCGAAAATATCAATATTTTCGTTTACATCAAAGAACTATTTATTAATTCAATTTACTTATCAGATTTGGGTCAAAAGAAAATCCAGGATAGTAAACACAGTTAATAGCAGCACTGTTGACCAAGTTACAATGGACAATATTTTGTAGGATGCACATTTTGTCAGTTGCCAGTTTCGCATGGGCGAACTTGAACTATTCTCTAACTTATTCTATAAATATCTAACATAATATCGCATGCGAGATTTCTATAAAATATTATGATAACATTGTGTTGAAAAAATAAAATTTAATGATAAAAGAGTGCAATTGTAAAATCTTATCAACAACTCAACTAATTTCCAAATGATATTGTGGTCCTTACAAAGCATTGCTGTGAAATAGGCCAATTTAAATGGTAATCAAATAGGTGATTAGAGAGCAAGGTATTCTTGTGTATTTATTTTATGTGAGCTTTTCCGATATCAAGGTACGACTTTATATTAATTCTTAAAAACATAAAATCTACGTCACAGTGCCTACAGTAACTCAGTAGCTCGAAGAAATTCTGACAATGGCGTTACTTTTTGCTTGTATGAAAAAGGTTTACGCAAAATATTCAGATGAAATCATAGTCCCATTTCATCTTTGATTAGTGATTACTGGTGGATTACTGGTGGTGGCCTTACTGATGTCATTCTTTTGTGATATTTTTTGTTAGCTGTGACATGAAATATCTCCGTTACCGAATTTGAAATTTCGAATGATTAGAGAATATTCGCAGACCACAGTAATGGTGTATCGCGGGCGGTAATGCCAGGCGGTCGGCCATTTTGACTCAATGGCCCACGCTGCTAATATCACCGGAAAATGCAGTTTATGTCCCGCGCCGTGCGGCGTGCATGCGTTCCTTCTGCGCTGAATCATTTTGAGACACCGTTTTTGCAACAACGGAAAACTTTGAATACACTTCCATGTTACAGTCACACGTCAACAAAGTTAAATTCTTCTGTTTTTGAAATTCGTTTCCGAGTAAGAGTTTTACTGTTAAAGCCGCGTTTTGACGGTACGAGCGCGTTCAGACCGAGTGCGCTTGTACGAGTAATACCGTATAGAAGGGGAGATATACCAGGGGTTTCACCGGCACAGACACTTTTCCGAACGTGGTGGTAGAGTTTCACATTAACTCATAAGAGCCTGTAATTTAGGCCAAGTTTAAGACTACGTGAAAAATAAATATTCTAATTTTGTCTGTTTCGATTTTGACTACGAGTATAGGAACAAAAGCTTCAAGTACATACCGCCGACCGCCCAGCGGTTTTATAAGAGCCCTGTAGCTAGCCGGAAATAGATAGAAGGGAGATAGAAGTAACGCGAAAGAAAGAGAGCACAACGTTTTGGTTAATAAAGTTGTAGGTATAAAGTGCTGTTGCGAACTGAATTGCACTTTATTGTATCAGTTCTAGAGTCGGTAGTTATTTAAATCTTTTGCGGAGTGAATCTTCTGTAAGGTACTATTATAGTAGTCTGTGATAGTCCTACAATTGATGATATAAATGGAGTCAGCTTTGAACGACAGAAGACACTTTGACGCTTTTAGTAATTATTTCTTTGTTATAGTGTTCAACATACTTAGGATGTTGTTATTATAACATAATTTTTGACTCTCCAACCTCTCACTATAGTGAAAACCTGTTAGACGCAAATGAAAACGAAATGTACCTAGGTTCAGTTTTCAAACCCAACAAGCAAATACGGTTCGATTTCTCGTATTCCGGTCCATGGATATCGCATTGAATTTATGCACATTTTTTTCTCGGAAGTGAGAACAGCGTTCACCATAAAATCTCTGTTCCCAAAACGAAAAGCTAAATGAAGTAGTCTTGAAATTATTTTACGTAAACTTGTTGTATTGCATCATACAGAGATTTTTCTGCTTATGGTTAATTTTAACTTTAAAAATCTTTCTGGGCGGATGATAACTGCATGAATGATACATTCTTAAATCAGAGAGTCTGTCATTTTATAATTTCTACATGAAGATAGCGCAACCAGCTAAGGAATAGACAAAAATTTTCGATGCCGCATGTCGCGTACTGGAGTGTTCTGTGTTATGATCGCGAGCCCAATGCCAAACCCTATTTTGGAGGCGATTTTTATTTACTGCAAGATTTCATAGTACTAATTGTACGGGCTACTTTGTTGTCTTTCATTTTCTTTCCAAAGGCCAGGTCAAAAGACGAGCAAGTAAGAGTTCCCTGTGGGATGCTTTGTAGCAAACTTTCGGGTTTTTTACGCCTTCGAGTTTACGATAACACTAGTTTACATGTGTGTGTGGTAACAATAAAGTCAAGTTTGTACTAACCTACTCGTAAAGTGTGCATATTTCTCACTCTATAAAATTCTTATGTCATAGTGTTCGTTACCAAATTCCTCCGAAACGGCTTGACCGATATTAATGAAATGTTTTGTCTACATTCGGTAGGTCTGACAATATATTGTAGGCTATTTTTCACATACCTAAATAGCAAAACGCCGTTTGCCACGTCAGATATTATAAAAATATTAGTGTGTTTCATAGTTCACGGCGACATAGCGTTCTTATATTTTTGTTTGCGTGTTCTCTCCCAGTTCTGCAGCGTATATATTGTCTACGTGAAATTATATAACGAGATAATAGATAACGTTTATGGCATAATTTAGTTGTTCGTACGACTTGAATAATACAGACGTTTCGTGTAATAGCAACGTGTATCTACAACGATTTGTTACATTTTATAATGTTATTGTACCCTTTCCTTTTGCATTAGTATATTTTATTATTTTAATGCAGAAGTAGTTTGTTTCAAGTTATAAATATTTGACATTAGAAGCACGTAAAGATTTTATCATTTCATTATCAGCCGATAGGTTACCACTACAAATAGGCTATTTGACAACAATGAAAATATACCTGAAATTGTGGTAAATCTCACTAATAACAACGTGAATAAGCATATTTCACTTTATTTTAATCAAATATATGTATATTTTTCAGCAAAATAAGAGTTTAATAATGTTATAATTTTTGATATTTTACCTGTGACAGGAACGCCCTGTGATTGGTTGCAACGCTGGTGACGTCACACTCGAAAATTTGCGGGAGATCAACAGCTTTTTGTACTGATTTTTCTGAGTGTTTTGTTTGGCGGGCGTTTTTTTTTATCTTTTAGCTATTTAAACAGTAATTTTATGGTTAACTTTATAACTAAACATACTAAGGAAATAAATAATTAAGTATTTCAAATCGCAGAATGGAATCAAATTTTGTGCGAGCTGATAATAGCAACCTACCTAAGGTAGATGCTTTTATGGTTGCACTTTACTTTAAGAATAATGCTGATTATTATGGCGCGGAACTGAAAAACATAAAAACAGCAATGTAAGTACCTACCGCGTCGAACATATTAGTCCTTCCTTTATTTATTATAATCATTAATCATTATCTCATTTTAGTTTATTAACCGACTTCAAAAAAAGAAAGAGGTTATGTATTCGACCCGTATGTATGTATGTATGTATGTATGTATGTATGTTTGTCCGCGATTATTTCACGTTTGGCTGACCCGATTTTGATGCGGTTTTCAGGAAAGTATTTGTTACATTCTGGAGAAGGTTTTAGTATATTAACCGACTTAAAAAATAAGAGGTTCTTAGTTTGATCGACATATTTGTATTTAAGTTTGTTCGCGATAATCTCGAGTTCGGCAAAACGAATTTAGATGATTCTTTTTTTGTTAGATAGGCCATACATCACAGGTAGACTCGTTTTAATTTCGTCGAGATTTAATGAATATCTTCGGAGATGGAGAGCGGAACTCCTCAACGGAAAATAGTAAATCGCTTGCGATCGGTATAATAGTGTACCTACAGTGTAGATTTTATCGGACTTCAAAAGAGAAGGAGATTCTCAAGTTGACTGAAATATATGTTTTAATTGACCGAATAGCGGTTATAATAATTATATTAATTTATTTTTCGCTTTTGAGTACCTATTTGTGGTTTTGAAGTCGGTTCAATTTTTTAAAAAAATAATTTTGTTGACAAATACTCAGGAAGTTCATGGGAGTTCGGTTTATCATGGTACAGACACAAACACTTTTTGAGGGCAATTTATGGAGGTATTTGTACATAATGGTACTACACAGCATTTGTACACCATTCTTTCTGTTAAAATATATAAATTTTTATTAAATTTAAAGAAAAGCGAAGAAATTCAACTAAACTGTACGGTACTGTAGTCTGTTTATATGCGTTTGACAATGTGTGACGTCACGAGTCAGATGACAAGCGCCATTACAAAATTGGCGTTTTTGGCGCGGTTTTGAAAATTGAAATTTTAAAAGTGGTTTTTAAAGGGAATTACATTAAATTTCCGCGAAATATCAATGTAATGTGCTTAATAGGTAGTAATAAATTCTTTAAAATCATTTTCAAAATTTAGTCAAATAGCCTATTACAATGGTTGTAGGCCTTTATTAGTTTTTGTTAGGCAGCTCTCCAAAATTCTCATAATATAGGCAGTAATCTAGAATATTCTTTGAAATAAGAATTGTAAAGTAAAAAAAAATAATCAAACTGATATCCTTTTACAGAGGCCCAAGTTATAAGCACTTACAGATTGTACCGCCACATTTCGAAAGCTGCTTTACATCGAGTATAACGGGCAAGAAACTCAACAATATATTTATGTCATGCAGTCAGTTAGCGCCAATGACGAAATACGCTACGCTATCCTATACCTTTAAACGAGCAATTCTTGTATGCATATATATTTCTATATAATCTGGATCTCGGAAACGGCTTGAACGATTTTCATGAAATTTATTATATAGTATAGAGAGTTTTGGGGGCGATAAATCGTTCTAGCTAGGATTCATTTTTATAAATATAAATGTCGAATTTACCAAAAAAAAATAAGAATATGACTCCTGCTGCCATCTATTGGCCAGTAGTTAATTTACAGAGCGAAGCTCGGTCACCCAGATATTAAAGATATTAAAGAAGCACTTAGAGCATACAAATCTGTGCAGTATCAAAATGTGTTTATATTTGACAACTTTCTGTTTCCATTTTTGAACTTCTACCATGCTATGTTTCCTTTTTACATCAAATCAAATTAAGGGAATATATATTCTGACTACGGCTGCTAGAAAACTTAGTACCTAGTCGTGATGAAAAGCAAATAAAAGCACAAAAAAATCTTGTATCTCCGTGAAGTAAAAACTATAAGAACTCTTCACGGGTCTCGTTTCGGTCGATGGAGATAACTCGTGATAAAATTTTGCGGCGAACGTTCCCATTGTCCACGTCATTTGTGACGACGCGGCCAGGAAGCGACAACTATGGATAATGACGTCATTAAGCGACCGAATATAAGGCAGGAGATAAGCGACGAAGGTTTTTGTACCCAGGCCTAATCTTACCTAGCTTTATCTTGTACTTTTGTCATACTTACCTACTGGAAAGCTCCTTTATGAAAGTAATCTAAAACGATATTGAGATTTACATTCTAAGGGCCGATTTTTCAATCGCCAGATAAATGTTAACTAAGGAATAAATATAACGTTTTTACAGATTTTGTATGGCATATCACTCCTCAAATAGTTTATCTTGCGATTGAAAAATCGGCCCTTAATTATTTTCAACGCACTAATAACTCTGATAATATTTTTTGTACTATTAATAAAAAAAAACCGGCCAAGTAAAAAAAAATACCATAAAAGAAGTAAAACATTGAAAGAATCACTTTTGTTCATGAATTTTCGAGTATAATTTACATATAGGTACTTTTGTTGGCGAACCGCGAACGTAACTTTGTTTTTGGTGGTTTATTGTTATTAAAAAAAAAGTTTAAAAGTTAGGGAGTTGATTTTATTTTTTCTGTAAAATATACATTAATGTCTATTAATCGTAATTATTTCAGATTTTTCGATTGATAAACTTCGGAGATAAGGGGGGGGGAACGGTATTTTTTTCGACAGTTTGCTCAATAAATCCAAAACTATCAAGCATAAAAATAAATAAAAATCGGTTTTAGAATACACAAGTAACGCCCTTTCATATGATACCCCACTCAATATTGTTATCTCATTTTGAAAATTCGAAGTCCCAGTTTTCCCCCCCTTTTTAAATATAAATAAAAACAATTTTCAATATTTTATGAGTGCAATGGCGTTGGGTCACTATTACCTAAAATTATTCCAAATTTCAAGTCGATAGCTTTGATAGTTACTGAAATAATCGAGTGTGACAGACGGACGGACGGACGGAGAAAGTCTCACCATAAGGGTTCCATTTTTACCAAATTGGTATGGAACCCTAATAAACATAAAAAATCAACAACTACCTACACATCAACAAAGTAGGCCTACGTGTAGTCTTCGGTTCGGTAATATGCAGATAATTTATCAATTTCTAGAAGGGTTACGGGTTAGAAGCCTTGATAGTTTATTCTGAAGCAACAACAACTCTGTGAAAATTTGAGACACTTTCGAAACATAATAATATCTACTTACCTACATGTATATCGGAACTTACTACTTGGTATGTATACTGTTTCGATATTTACTCACAAGGAACTTCGCATGTAAATCGTAAACGGCATTTCAACACAATTAAACCTTCAGTGGTGGAATTAACGTTTCAACGGTTTACAAGGCATTGTGTGGGTAACTAACCGGGTTTGCTGGGCTCTATTCAAACAGAAACAATGAAAGCAAGTCCTGAATAAAAGACCTAAATACACAAGTCTTTAGAAGCAATGTTTAGTTTTAAGTGGACAGTTCCGACCATTTATTTTCGTGTATTGTAGTTTTAGTGGAGTTATTTTAGTCGACCTTAACACTTACGAGAAAATCTGTGCTCATAACAAAAGCATTCGAGCAAAAACCTTGAGTAAAAACAATTTTAAAATATAAATTAGTGTTTAATAATAATAGACATGAAAAAATGTCGCCGGTTTATCGGTGCCAAAATTTCTTGTTTTGCCACCAACAGTAAGGCCACGCTATAGTTCACATATTATACAGATAATATACAACCAAACTTATTTTTTATAGATTATTATTGGTATGGAACTCTTCGTGTACGGATCCGACTCGCACTTGGCCGGTTTCATTTGAAATAAAGAGAAAGATAAAGAACTGATACACGAATAATGGCGCAGGGGTCTAGAATTTAAATGCTCGGATCATAGTTGAGCGTTGGCGAATAACATAAATTACGGGCGGTACAAATTCCAGCGCCCTCATTTGGAATCGGAAATTCAACAACTGTGACCTGTATTTTCTGGAAGTAATCAGTCATCTTCATGTTTAAGAGCTGACAGCTCGTGGTTGGCATGCATTAATGCGTTTATCTGTTTAATTTGAACGTTTTCATGTAAGTACCTACAACATATACTTATTAAGCTAGGGATAGACTGAGCTTATGTCCTGTTATAGCCCAAATACGGGCTGGCCCTGTGCTCTATAATCCGCTACTGATTATACATTTGCTTAGATTATGACACCAATTTATTAATCAGTGCAGATAATCAGCAAGATTGGTGTAAGTACCTATACCGACCTTTTTTTCATCTGAAACCACTTATGCACTTATCAAGTTGGACTTAGGAACTTTAGTGGAAGATGACCCATTAGACGATATCACAGCAAAACTGTACCATTCCTACCCCCAAATACAAAAAGAATAGACAGATGTCCAACTCCTGCAATAAAAAGTAGTTTTGCTCGTAGAAACTACGACTTTATAGCACCCTTTTTATACAATATATTATTAAAAAAAGGTTCCCTTAGGAACATGACCAAAAGGAATATTAAAACATACATTAAAATTTGGCTTAAAAACTATGATTATGAATGTATAGAAAAAATTTTTGAAGAGAAATTCTGATACATTTATTCACACACACCCATACACATACACAGTAACACACACACACGCACTAACACACACACACACACACACACACATACACACACACACACACTCACACACACACACACACACATACACGCACACATATCCTCAAATCTTTATACCATGATATTGTAACCATAACTTAATCTGTACCTGTTATCTGATTAGTCGTTAACTATTATTGTCAAATAGGATATTTTGATCATAGAAAATAAGGGAAGACACTGGCTCCTGTAACACAGTTATTACTACCACAGGAGGCAGGGTTCCAATTGTTTGTAAACCTACTATCTGTTTATGAATGAATAAAGAATAAAGAATAAAGATTGAACTCATATTATGAAGAGCCATGGGCAAGAGCACTATCGCGTCAAAATATAACATTAGACCTAATGTTAAGGTTGACCTCTAAAACACCACGAAGTGAATTTTTTTCAAACGATAATTTATGAAAAAAATAAAATGGTTGACAAATTAATAATAATTGTTCTGTTGCATATATTATAATTCTTCATGAAAAGGTTTCCTAAGCACCTAAAACTCCGTTACTAAATAGTCCCAGGTTTAAAACGAAGTTTGTTCTCCATTAATACCATAACCTCGCGCGTAATAACCAGTAACAAAACAATCGTTTTCTCCATAGTTACATCAGTTCTATTTATTATTTCCGGTTCAGTGGCGCATTTCTCACCTGCCACGTATCAGAGCCTCCGCCATAACTCTTCGCAAATGTAGGTCCCTGCCAGGAACGCGCGGCGACGCGATCGCTCATCCCATGCCTTAAAGAAATTCCGTTGCCAAGTTTACTACTTGTCGACAAAAGTTCTTTGGAATCAAATGACAATGTTTGAATCGTAGTTTTTTCCTCAATATTTTCACACTAGCTGTTGACCGCGGCTTCGCGAATTTCGGTTTTCACATAGGTATTATGCCATTATAATGAGTCAACCTTACAAGATAGTTATATTGTGTCCTGGGGCCTTATTCTGTTTCGTTCACTTAGTGAGTTAGTAACCCTAACTGGGTTATTAACTAAGAAAACAAAGGCAAAAATCCTATTTTTGCACAAATTACCAACCTAGGTCGGTATGGTATCATATCAGTATACCATGCTAGTTGCTATCTTGTACAAAAAGAATACAAAAATAGGATTTTTGCCTCCGTTTTCTTAGTTAATAACCCAGTTTGGGTTACTAACTAACTAAGTGAACGATACAGAATCAGCACACTGGACTTTTCTTTAGAAGTTTTAAGTGAGAAATAGATTTTTGCGTTATTTTAACCGTTTACGCAGTGCACGCAATGGAAGACCTCCAAAAGAAACCCCGTTTACACAACATTTTCATTGAAGCTTTATTCTTATTGATCATAATGTGATGTTATAAAGCCTATACGATATGATGACAATATAGCCTACTTCGATAAGTGTACTATCCAATACAAAAATATTTTTCAATTTGGATAGTATTTCCTGTGATCAGCACGATAAAACACATAAACTAGTCATTATAATAATATTAGTATTATAAGTAGATACAACGATTCTGTTTCTTTCTTATTATGAAGAAAATAAAGAGTTATCTATCGAATTTCCAAATAGGATAAAGTAGTTTTTACTAATATTATAAAAGCGAAAGTCTATATGTAAGACTGTCAATATGTCTTCGCACTGCACCTACTAAACCTGGATTAAAGAAGAAGATTCTGGATTAGCACATACGCTACTTTTTATCCCGAAAAAAATTCTTGGTTCCCATGGGGTTATTGAAAACCTGAAATTCACGCAGAACAAATCAGTAGGAAGGAAAACTTATAAACTACTCAGCAATCCCTTAACAAACAATGTTGTAATAAACATTAGAGGCGGCCGTAAAAACTCTCGGCCGAAATACTCATTGTTCGCGACTCATTTGTCATCACTCCGCACGGCGTCATAATCAGAGGGGACGATGACGGCGTCATTATGAAACCGCGGAATAAGTGACGAGGGAGCGCCGTTGTCTGCTTCCATGGAAAAAATATTTATGGAAGGTAAACTTTTTTGTATAATATCGCTGTCTTCAGGCCAGACTTCGTCATAATTATGATGTTAAAATAAGCAGCTTCCCTTTACGTTCATGTATGACTGATACTTTTTATAAACACTCGCTGCTCGTGGGGTAATGGAATAGGAAAAAAACGTCGTCCCATTTCCTTTTTTTTTCAGCTGGTGGACAGCGACTCTTTGCTACAGTTAAATCTTACCAGAAATATAAGTCAGCTATTTTATGAATTCTAGGTTATCGTTAAAAAAATGGAGCCAAAAACACATTACCACTTCACTTAGGTATTAGGACATCATGTTGGTCCTTGTATATAGGCCTATGTATTTTATGAAACCGATGAGGATATAAAAATCTTCCTTATCTACATTATGCTGTGATTGTAAAGTTATGATTATTACTGCGTTTGTAAGTTGTTGTATGTATTATTGAGTATGTAGTGAAAATTTCAGATTTCTATATCCAAGAGTATGAGCTGTACTATGATGGGTAAGTGAATCCACGAATGAACGAGTCAGAAGTTCTAATTTAATTTGTGCAAAAAATATAACTGTTTTACTGCAATTATAACCATTTGTAGCCTCAAAACGAAAAAATGCCATTCATATCTATAAAAGATTTCAAACTTAGATGCTGATTTTAAACTCTTTGTGAGAAATACTTGAGTTGCCTTTAAGTCGGATGGAAATTCACATTTTACTGGCTGATGGAGAAGCATTTTCAGAGTTTAAATTTTCCTATCAAAGAAGTAAAAAAGCTCTCTATATTCCGGAGTAAAATTGACGCCTCCACAGAACACTCTAAACTACATCCAAGCGCAAATCGGCAAGAGTGTGCTAAGGGTTGTTACACACGCGTTGACGATTTGTATGACACTTTTTTATTTAACTAAACAATGACTAATAATTGACTATAAATTCATCTGATGATAATTTGAGATAACACCTAACTGGTTGCAAAAGCAAAAGCTATATTAGGTGCAGCTGCGCATACCGATGGCAGGAATAAAAATATTAAGTATTCTATGGCGTAGCAATAAAATTACATTGACAATTTTCGTAAAAACAGTACCTGTAAAAACTAAAAACAGTCCTCACTGTGACGCAATGAAACAAAACACTCCAGCGCATACCTACTTAACTAGTTTATTACTGATCAGTTCCAATATCCTTCTGCATCATCAGACTCTTATCAACAGACGTGTAGTTAGTTCATGTGATGGAGTTGTTAAACAATCCAGATGAGCCCATATCTGAGGTTATAACTAGAATTCATTGAAAATTTTTCATATTCTACTATTGTATCCATTATCAATATCATTAGGTCGTTAGAAGCATAATATTATTGTTGTATTTGCTGTAATCAGTATATAGACGTACATATGATACAACATTTACAAGTTATCTTAATTAGAATTTCAAGACTTATTGTTTACAAACTTACTTAGGTAGGTAGGTATGCAAGGCATAATTAGGTACTGCTTAAGAATGTTATTCCGTGATTTTTTCCATACAAATGTTTTATAGTATACACCAAGCCTTAAATGTTGGTTTGGAAGGCATTGCATCTTAACTTGAAACCTAGGAAATTCTATACAAAGCCGCAATCAGTTCACCTCACTTATTGAGTTTATTTTTTTCGACGCCTACAATTTCCTTTTATAAATATCATTTTCTTCACTTTCAGGTGTAAAAATATTTTCTGTTCATATTTTTTTTATAATACTTACTTATAGGGTATAAATTAATTATATATTCGTATATGTGTGTATTTTATATGTCGAACTATCTGCTGGTTCTTCACCTGTATGTATTTCGGGTTTTACATAAATCAATAATGAGTCCCCTTGGAAGATAGAAATGTGGTGTCGCGGACTTTGTTTTAGAATTTTGAAGGAGAATAATTCCTTGATTTGTACACATGGTTCTTGCATAACTTTAACCGTTTACGCAGCGCAATATAAAATAGTAAAAATACCTATTTAGTTTTCTATGATTCCCTGTAATAAGTGTATGCAGTAAACAGTATTGGCCGAATGGTTCCGGCCTCTTCTATATTCTATAAAAAGAGATAGGGTTGCCATCTTCAAAATTTGGCAACTAAGATAGTGTCCAGAACCCGGACGTGTCAACAGGTTGTTATAAACGTAGTCATTAGCGAATTGGTTCATTGATTGATTGATTTGCGAGCACTGTGCGTGTTTTTAAAGCTGGACTACAAATTAAGCTTCGCCCGGACGCTCCTCAGATGCCCTCTAAACTAGGACAAATCCGGGGAAACCCGGACGGATGGCGATCCTAGGTAGAGATGATACATTATAGCTGTTATATTTATTTGACTAAGCGATGAAACATCGATGTCTTGTTATGCACACGACAGAACCTCTGCTATTTTTCCGGTAGGAAGAGTTTCCCTATCCATGCTTTGAAGTTAGCGAGATACTCCAAACTCAACAGTTGCTATGTACCTATTATGGGTAAAAGCTCTGTCGTGGTGGTAAAAAAACTATACTAATAAAATGGAAAATTCTTTTCAAAAAAACCGACTTCAAATGCCACTACAAAGAGTGAAATAATTTTTCAATGTAGGTACACCAATTCGAAGTCGGGCAATTCGTACAATCATAGTCCTTCGTATTAATCGCCCGACTTCGAATTGGTGTACCTACATTGAAAAATTATTTCACTCTTTGTAGTGGCATTTGAAGTCGGTTTTTTTGAAAATAATTTTCCATTTTATTTTTTACTTTTTAGTGAAAAACAACAAATGCATAGGGCATTGAAAATAATGCCCAAATCGCTTGAAGTGTGCTTATAAAATCTGAAGAGTTCCCTCAATTTTTCCGAGATCCTATCATCAGAACCTGACTTGATGACTGTAGTCATTAAGTCAGCATCTGCAAGGAAATGCACTAGTAACTATTAAAAATACCCAAATCGCTTCAAATATGTTAGCAAAATTTGAAGAGTTCCCTCGATTTCACCAAGATCCCATGATCAGATCCTGACCTGATGACCATAGGAAAACCTGGAAAATATTACTCTTTCAAACAGTACCCAAATTGTTTCAAGTATCCATATAAAATTTGAAGAGTTCCCTCGACTTCTCCAGGATCCCATCATCAGATCCTGACCAAAAAAAAATGGGACCATCTGAGAAGTATACCCTTTCAAACAAAAAAAAAAATTCCAAATCGGTTTACGCGTCTTCGAGTAATCGGTGAACATACATAAAAAAAAATAAAAATAAAAAAGATTCCGACGAATTGAGAACCTCCTCCTTTTTTTGAAGTCGGTTAAAAAGAACATAAACACGTTACGTAAGAAGCAAAGAGAGTATAATGTAGGTAGGAACATACGTTACGCTAAGTTAAATGTAATCAGCGAGTTGTGGGGAAACATATACGACGTATAGCCTAGCCATTAAGCTCAAGGACTCTTATCTATAAGTGTTCTTATGTAAAGGCTTGCGAGACAAGCTAATGACTGCTTATTGTTAGTTATAATATCATAGGAGACAGGAGTGTATATTAATATAACTCAACAAAACAATACAATAAGATTTAGCTATGGGTTTAGTCACTGTTATTACGTTTTCTGTGGGTTTAGTAAACTTTAATTGATTGAAACAGGGTTTACTTTACAGAATTCCATGGTAGGTAAACTGCGAAATTCTCCCCTCTCTCATATTTTTTACAATTCTTTCAAAAACGTTTCTTTCTTTGAATACATTTCGTCCCAACACATGAACATCATCAGATGTTGATTTTCTAAAGTTTACTTACTTGTACACTTTACAAGGGTCGTAAAGATACTGATTTTGTGGATTACAGCAAACAATTGTGGTTTTTATAACGGTTTTGTGGTTTTATAACGGTAGCCGACATATTTTCGAGGTTTTTCGGTACAAATATGCCATCCCTTGCGTTTCGGTCTCTAAATCATAAAATGTGAAATAAATTGACGGCACTCTGTAGCAAATTAATAATATAAACTAGCTCAATACTCGAATTAACTAACTAGCTCTATTTCATAGTGACTGCCCAACGATTCCACCAAAAGTTATATCTAGTCTAGTCTGTTTCAATTGAGTACAAATGAGTTTTAATTTAACTTCCATGACGCACACTAGAGGAAATAGCAATGACCTTTTAGCGGTCAGACCTAAATCAAAGCTGTGTAGGTACGGAGGCTGAAACTGACCACGGACTAACAATATTTAACGTCTTTTAACGTCCCGCATGTTTGTTATTTTCGAAACTTCCTTTTACTATGTGCAATTATATTAAGAGTTGTAATTAGAGTTAAAACCTAGTATTTAAGACCCTTAACTGTATTAGTTACAACTTGTTCTAATTGCCAAATAAATAAATAAATAAATAAATAAATAAATATTTGCGAACTTTCGTTTCGGAGCCTACTGTGAACTAAATCCACGTAAAATTGAGTTACACTCTGTATTCGTACAACATAATTTTACCAAAATAATGTCTGTAGGTATTGTGGTTGGCTTTTTATATTCATATTTTTATTTTACGTTTGTACCAACTGCTGCCTTATAAATTATTTATTTATTAAAAAGTTTTGCTGTAGGTCCATTGTAATTAGTGTAAAGATGTGATTTTGGGTGAAAAGTTTCGGTGACGCTTTTGTTCGAAGTTATTCCTTTATGTTTTTTATTCCTGATATACAAACTGAAAGGGTGTAGCTGAAAATTGGAAAAAGCATCGATTAAATTATTATTCTAGATTAAAAAAAAAATATTCCGGAAAATATATGGAATTCGCGGGCTTTGGAAAAACCATTTTTTTGTAGATTTCGGTTTCTGTGAGCCCAGTTTAGTAACACTATTAATGATGTAGAACCACGTGTTTGCAGAATGTAATTAAAGGAAAAACTCCTGAATTAGGATTGAAAGTGCGTAAAGTGTTTTTGCTTGTTGTTTCATTTAACTTTTCTTTTTCCACACGTGTAAAAGAGGAAGTCGGAGTATTGTATTACGTTTGTCTTGTGTTACAAAATACGAGATTCCCATTACTCAGAATTTCCAACACTTATCTCGTTTATCTTGGAGTATGTTTACTCCTGTGAGTAAAATAAAATTAACTTTGTCTTAAGGTTCTAATAAACCACACTCTGTATAGATATGGTTTCAGTTGTGTTTGTTTTTAAAACAGATGCTCGTGAACGAGCTAGATTTTTCAGCAACTTATTAAGCTACAATTTTTATTTAAACACATATAACAAACTATGAGGATGTACGACAGCACAGAATAAAATAATAACCCAAGCAAATACAATTTCTAGGCGCAATTATGTAGCCACTTGTGCAAAAATTTTAAATACAATGAGCAAATTTTAAATTACTCATACACAAAGTGCGGCAACGGGGAGGTAATTAATACTAAATTGTTATTGTATTTTGCTTTTAATTCTCATGATTTTATTTGATTGATTTGACGTGAATAATTAAATTTAAATTCTATAAATATTTGAAGAACCCCCTACGCTTGTCATTTAAAAGTTATACTGGCACGCGTGAAGCACTTATCGAATATTCTGACCACAGCAAGAAAACTGGCTTTCAACGATGATATAATGATGGTGAGTACCTAATATTGATTCAAGAACTAAATTTAATTGCTGCAGCGCAATTTCAATTACAATTCCCGCAACTTTTATAGCCCGTTTGCGAGTGCTACAAAAATTGATCTCGACATTACGTGAAACTCGTAGAGTCTTAGCATGTGACACAATACATTATTGTTATACCAATTTGTGTTACACGAAGACAATTACTTTCATAATTAGAGCAGACGGCAGTGTAGTGCGTACACCCGGTGTTAATGTAGGCTAAGAGCTGGTAATTTATTAATTAACAAAAATGATTTTGCATTTTTTACAGTTTCTCTCGCAATCTTCTCATAGATATAATTGTAGAATACTCTATTCAAAGTGTGGAGACAGGAACGGTGATGTTTTCTATACCTGAAATATTCACGATTGATGCCGGATAAATTGTATGAAACGAAATTTATGCGAGCTAATTTGCGGGCTAACGCTAGGTAATAATATGGAACCTTGGGGCTGATCCTGACCGTCCCTGAAAGTAGCTAATGTTTAGAGTCAGCCAGAGGTGAGTTTACGGGCGTTGCACAATGGAGCTTCCGGCGCGTTCGTATGAGGCCCCGGAGGCTTCCAACATGAGCGCTAAGAATGTCCGAGTGGATTTCAGTGGGTTTAAAATCCCACATAATCCAATCTAAACAGATTGGATATCTCAATGGAGATTTCCCCTCGTATTAAAAAAAAGGTACGATAGTATATTTTACAAATAAATTGAAGCAATATCACTCAACAACTTCGAAGAAATCGCCCACAGGCTCTCATCAATAACGGTTGAAGCACCATTTCATTAATGCTAACACAATTATTTCCCCATAGCACTTTGCTCGGCAAATTAATTGTTTCTCCGCCAAATTGTCGCTGTTTCGTTCAATACCTGCTTTTTTGTGATGAGGGTCCTCTTAAAGTGATTACGGAACTGATTTTCGGAAGTAGATTTTCGTAGTGTTATCGTGATTTTCAAAGATTGAAATCTTTGGTGATTATGGACAAAATTGCATTCTTCGAGGAAAATAACTTTGATGAATGCTAACTAAGATAAAGCAAATTTCTAATTTGACAAAGATTTACTAGTCAAGCAAGAATATTACCTCTAATGTTAAGTGCTCCTACCTACCAGCAAAGACGTACCGGCAAGCGATTTAGTGTTCCGGTACGATGCTGCGTAGAAACCGTTGGGGTGACATAACTTGTCCCTTCTAAGTTAGTACGCTAACATTTTCGGCTGCTACCACGTTTTTGCTGCACTCCAGCAAAAACGTGGTAGCAAAAACGTGGTATTGATTAGTTAAGAAAAAATGTCAAAAGTAGACCGAAAACGAAAGAAATACTACAATATTAACCTACAGGCTACAATATTTCAAACGAACAAAAATGCTTACGAAGGAGGACAGTACATAAAACAGTAATAAAATCCCAGTGTTTCTCACTAACATCAAAGAAAAATAAGCAACGAGGTTTTTTTTATAAAAAATAATGGCGGCGAAAGTAAATTAAATGCACCTCGGTCGTATTTTATTTTTAAGGGAGAAATGAAGACTTCATTTTTATCCCTAATGTTGCCTGAGTACCTACGTATAATATAATCGGTCACCGATTTATGCCACTACTGCTTACGGATTGGGTTTTCGTATCAAAAATAAAAAAATAACGAGGTTAAATTTCCAGATTGAGAGATCTGGCAATCGTGCACTAAGGATGAAAAATCATTATTTTAATTATTTACTGGTATGATTGCTTTTGTATGAAAATGCAACTGTACAGTACTCCAAAGACTGCAAGTGATAGCTTGGCGATAGCTCAGTGGTTAAGTAACTCCTTATGAGAGGCAGAGGTCAGCTCTGCCTCTCATAAGGATTTTGCGGGTTTGAATCCTGGGCACGCACCTCTGACTTTTCCGAGGTATGTGCGTTTTTAGGAAACTAAATGTCACTTGCTTAGCGGTGAAGAAAAACATCGTGAGGAAACCTGCATGCCTGAGAGTTCACAAAAATGTTCTATAGATAAGGTGTGAAGCCCGCCAACCCGCACTTGGCTAGCGTGGTGGGCTATGGCCAAACCCCTCTCAGTCTGAGAGGAAACCCGTGCCCCGCAGTGGGTCATAAGAAAGGGGTTGAGACTATGATAATAACATCAAGATGAGCCCATCCGAACATTTTACGTAAACCTTCTTCATACAAGAAAATGTAGAGCCATGTGTCGAAACTCCTACGTCGTTGTGTACGTACGAAATACTGCGTAGGCTTACAGCTTACTACTGACGCCGGAGGGGGTTTTGCTCCCATAAACTGGCGACATTTTTTCGCGCGGTCCGCCGGGTATATAGTAAAGGTGTCTTTGGGTTGAGATGAAGATGAGATATTCGATTTCGATTCGATTTCGGGTACCTACTATATACGCTTAAACTGTGCTGCACCGCCAAGCGATCTAAGGTTCCGGTGTGATTCTGTGTAGAAGCCGCTAGGGATGAGTTAGTTACCCCTTACAATATACACGGCAACATTCTCGGCAACGTCTTCGGCTGCATCGTCACTTGCCATTAGGTAAGATCGCAGTTAAGTACTGACTACAAGTACAAAGGTCACAGTGTACTATACTGTGACCTTTGTGTCTACAGTGTGTGTTTATTCAAAACCTGTATTGAAGTCAATTGATGAGAAAATCAATCTCACCTCTTGAATGACGCTTAGGAAATTTCAGGCGATTTCAGTCGTCATAATATCTGAAAATCTGCCTTGAATTTTATTACGGAATTTTTATAAAAAGTTATTATTTCCACGCAGCGCGCCGCCGACGAGACATTTCTGAAAGCCATTTATTAATTAACGGTATTAATACCGAGTAATACGATAAAATGTAAGAATTTGAAAAGATTTAGAATCTAATAACGTGTTGATGGGCAGAATTCTATTTGAATGAAAAATATTCACTCTCTAAAGCTTATTAGATAAAATTATGGTCTTCGTAAAATATTTGCTTGCTACTTTTCTCGTGTGCTTTTAAAATGTTGCATCGCAAGTTACACCACCAATATAATATTATTATAACAATATAATGTAATGATATTCATGTAGTCTTAAGAAAATATAACTTAAGCTTAATAGCTTAATATACCTAAAATTTTTAGTTACAATACCATTCACACAATCAAACATTCACTCAGTCATGTGCCGCATGGTCAAAGACAACCAAACTGCTGGGCACGGGTTTCCTCTCTGACTGAGAGGGGTTTGGCCATAGCCCACCACGCTACTAGCCAAGTGCGGGTTGGCTGGCTTCACACTTAGAGAACATTTTTGTGAACTCTTTAGAAATCAGTGTCGCTCATTCTTTTCAGTAAATATCACTACATAAATTTCAATAACTATTAAAATCGAATGAAACTAAAGGAATTCAGTTAACTTTATTTAATAAATTGTTATTTTATTTTTTTCATTCAGTTTCGTTCCAAGTTACATTCTATGGTCTATGTCTAACGCCAAAACGGGCCTGTATTTATATTTAACAACTATAATTTTGCTAAACTCGTAATAATATAAAATTTTTCTGCTTCTATTGAAATTTGTTGTAATACTAGGCGTTTTCTATGGAATTTGTGAACAATAAATCGTTACTTACGTCGTTTTGGCAGTTCATAAAGAACCACATTGTGATCCGATTTATGAAAATAAAACGATTTTAGATTTTTTTGTAGTTACGTTAGATAGACTAACGAGGCAGTCAATAATATTGAAGTATAACACATTCTTAACACTTCTTACTCTCTTCTTATACATAATAGTACTTAAGATTCAAGTTCCCAGTACGAGGTTTTTGGTTCGCTAAGTGAGAAGTAACTTCACAAGTTGATTGTGTTGGTAATTGCAGTTTGGAGCAGCTTCTTATCTCGGAGGCCGGAGCTAACGAATATGTTGGAACGAAAACTTTGCGTAGGTTATCGTGTAGCAGATACTTGTATTTCCGCAACGGAGTACTTTTAACTAGTTAAAACTCGAATATAAATAATCTAGTAAATTAGCGCGTTTTACTCGCAAACGAATAGTTCCGTACCATCGAAAATAAAGCTTATTACCCGCGGCTTTGCCCACGTGAAAATGGGTTTTGCACAAATAAAGCATTAACCATGTTTTTTCCTTAATGAAACGTAGCCTATTTGTTAATCCAGGATAAACCTTATCTATCTCCATTTCAAATTTCAACCAAATCTGTTCAGTAGTTACGGTTTGCGTTGATAACTCATTTGATCTATTTGTTGTTTGGATACCTCATTCCGGTACTTTTTTGAACTTTGCTCCATTAAGATATGGAATAAACGATCCACTGGTATCTTTGACGATCTTTGACAAGTCATATGCGCGCTGGTGTGTTCCCACATTTACGTAATACACTACTTATATATCTGTCTAATCTACTTTCACAATATTATAGAGCTCAACCCCTTTTTAGGCCCATCACCTGCTGCGAGTCTTCACAAACATAAAATAAAACGAATCTAAAGTGAGTATTAAATCTACCATATTATACAAACATCTATACAATGTCAGTGTATCGCTAACGAGATTGCCTGACCTAAATAAATGCTTTTAAAGTAATTTGAATTTTACGCTTCTGCATATGAAACAGTGCTGTTGTCTGCCGATGGCCTGTAGTAAATCTTTTTACGAGAAATAAAAAATATTTTAAAGAAATAAGATTTTGAAACACGCTTATATTTTCTTTGGCCCATGATTGGTTACGTGTCTCCTCTTAGGATAAGAAGGGTTAGACACGTCTTGCACACTAGTTAAATGCAGGTACTAATTCGATGCCGAGTTTCTTGCCAGTTCTACTCGGTGCAAACCTACTTTCCGAACCTGGCGATAGAGTTTTGACTTTTCATAAGAGCCTATTATTTAGGCTTATGTGAAAAATAAAGATTTTTATTTCTATAATTGCTAGATATCATATCCCCAAGAACATTATGGAAAACTCTCAATTTTCCTCATGTTCTTCATCGATTAACAAGTAATATTATTTAGGTGCTACAAACGCTCTAAAGTAAAAAGAAAACCCAGCTGAATTTGTCTGTGTGTTCCGAGCTGTGTGCTCCTCCTCTCAATTTTTTTTGGGTTTCGACTCAGTGCAGGGTACGTTAGAACCTCGTAATCTTAGTTCTAAGTTAAAATAAAGAGCTTTGAATCTTCAAATCTCTTACCGAAAATGTACACAGAAGCATTACAAAGACGCGCGTTTGGTAGTTAGGTACGATGAGCGCTTTTCTGTCGCACCTTCTTGATCTCTCTAGTCTCTACTTTTTTCCATTTTGGAGCAGACGTTCACATGATTTATATAGATTGTGCAGCAGTAACCTAATGAGTATTTTGATTCCATAGACATTAAATAAAATTTAAACCCAAGATTCCACATCGCGTTCACTGCGTCAAAGAAATCGCTTGTCTGTTGATCTGAGTCTAAAGGTTGCATGGTCGATGTTTTCACCCTGCATACACCGTACATCACGGGGTTAATGAGGCGTCCCACAGCTGTAGGCCCCCTTAAGAAGTCCTTTGAATACAGTCCGTATGGTTAAGTTTCAAAGACCCGCTTTTTCAAAGACTGTCCTATTTGGCTAATATGCCTGCAGGCTTTACTACGACTCAGACCGACATCGATCTCACTTCGCGAAGACTTTTCTTAGACCGTAGTTTAATGAGGAACCTTGTTAGTTTTATCTTGTTTTATAGGCATAAAATTCTCAAACAACAGAAGTGGAAAAGGAATAATAAATGATGTTTTGGATAATTAAACGCTACTCGTCGTTCTTGTATTTTTGACTGCCGTGCTATTCTGCAAACGTACATCTGTGCATCTATTAATTTGTCAGTTATAGAGTACAATTTTGCATGTCATCTTCGGCTTGGCAGCTGTCTGGCAGCTGTTTCAGAGATGGACATTTTGTTGAATAGCACTGCTGCTTACCGTTAGACTACTATCACCACCGTTATTATCCGCCTATCTTCACCGTTATTGGATAAAGAAGGCGCTCGGAAGGCGGAGGACCGTGTGTGGTAGCGCGTTCTCGGAAAGACCTATGTCCAGCAGTGGACTGATTGAGTAGACAGTACGCTGATTAAGTCATGGGATGAGATGACCAAGTTCTTTAAAAAATGAAAATAAAAATTGGCCAAAAATTGGCCAAGAATCTTCTTTTATTTTTGGAAATCAGTCAAGAATTAAGTTCTAGTTCCTACATTTTTTACCAAATAGGGTTTTTAGTAAATCCATATATGGAGCAATAAATTACGAGTCTATAAAAGCAGTCGACGCAAGCACTAAAGGTTACGTTAACTTTGTAACTTAACGACTCGAGTAGGAACGTTATAAACACCTATATGGGTGGACAAGCGAGGCAGTAACTAACTATGAAACAGTGTATTAACTGTAATTTATACTTTACTTCAACTTGCTTTTAAGTGCTTCGGTGACTGAGTGAGATTAGTGCTTTATGCGAGCTTAAAGTTTCACAGTTTTCAGAGAGACTGGACTGCTTATAGTGTTTAAATCCCGATCAAAGTACGACTCATACCTAGGTTCATAAATGTCGTGGTCATTAATGACCATTAATTTTTGAAGCGCTTATATGTTCATTTTAATTACAGGAGACAAATACAAACCTTTAGGTATATTTCACACGTTAGAACCCAATAAATATAAATAAATAAATATGTAGTGGACAACATCACATACATTGCTCCGATCCCTTAGTAAGTAGCTTATGCACTTGTGTTAAGGAAATCAGAAACAACGAAGGTACCACAACATCCAGATCCGAGACAATGTAGAAAGCTTATTTTTCTTCACTGCCCCGACCGGGGTTCGAACCCGGAACCTCAGAGATGGCGGCGCCATGAAAACACTAACCACTCAACCACGGAGGTCGTCGGATACCTATCTAGTATTCTAATATACTAAATCATTTATTTTCTTAGATTTCCTTTCAGTTGTCAATTAATGTTTAATGTTTGCACATTACACGCTTCAGTTAGTTCAAAATCAATTTTTCATACCTTAATAATTTTGCTATGAACAACCGGTTCAAGATAACATAAAGATTCCAATAAAATGGGCCTAAATGTAAATCATCCATTTATACCCCTTTATAAAAACACTCACAAAAGGGACGGAGGCTCTTAGTAACGAAATTTTTCTCATTTGAATACGTGACTGAAATAAAATGTCTGAACTTTGAAAGTTAGGCCCCCGGACCTCTTAAGTTCTTTTGTACCCGGACTAAATACGCTTTTATTTGTCGAGCAATTTTCTTTACAATTGTTAATTCACTTGGTAGTATTTACGCCATTGAAGTCAATGGAACTGGCTGAATTATGTAATTATAATACTCTTTATTATGTTCATAATCTCTTGTTTTCATTTGATTTCAAAAAACTTACTCGTAGCTGTGTTTTTATTAGGGTTCTCTACCCAAAGGGTAAAAACCGGAAACATACTACTCAGACTTTGCTATCCGTCCGTTCGTTCACCGTTGTCACCAGGCTGTATCTCTTGAACCGTGATAATTACGTTACACAGTTGAAATTTTTACAGAGGATGTATTTCCGTTGCCACTATAATAATAAATACTATTTAAGAGGCTCCCATACAACAAACGTTATTATTTTTACGTGATCTCCATTAATTTTAGTTTACTTTAAAATAACCATTTTTTTACTGTGGCATTGCTCAAATTCATATCCCTCAAAGTGTACCAATCAGTAGGTATAAATTGCGGGTTTTATGGGACGAGTGGCGGAGACCTGATATTGCTACCTGAGTCCTGATCTATGGTGGTAACTGACAAGGCATGGTCTGAGGGCGTATTTATTTTTCTCATGTACCCACCTTATGAAGCTCGTGTGTGCTTAACAAAGTATACGGTTTTATCGCTGTAATATACGCGAGCACTCAATTTGGAGTAGGTACCCGTTGTTCCCGGGAGGGGCTTAATGAAATTTTTCTGATTACTTCGTATTTGCTAGGTGATGTTGATGTAACAAGCTCATTCAAAAAATTGGGACCTTATACGATACCAGAACAATAAGATACGCATCAGATTTTACAGTTTTATTTTCATCTAATTACTATTATGTTACTTGACTTACTTGACTCTGCATTGCTCGAATGGTTTCGTAGGAATTAAAACTTATCAATATGACTTTTCAAAAGTCTATTATTTCATATAGGTATGTCATCTCGCGAAATACCTTTGTCGACCTACCTGGCGTTGTAGCGCGCAAACGAATCCGAGTGGGAGGTTCGATTTCCGCCACAGGACACTTTATAATTTTATAATTTGTAAATAGACCCTAGTTACAACCTCGCCAACAAAGACGCAACACCAAGAGATTAAGCGTTCTGGCGCGATGCTGTACACGAAGAAACTGCATAGATAAGTTGGTGTGAAAAATCATCAGCTGCATCATTACTTGTCTTTAATGTCTTTATAGGTGGGATTGTAGTTAAAAGAAGTACGAACTTGTAGAAGGATAAAAATATAACTTCCTTTAGGAACAACATTTTGGACGATGAAGAGTATGTAGCTCACACGCAAGTAACTTATTGTCTGGCTTTTATTAAACAAATTTAAAGTATTTGCGGAGCACTCAAAGCGCTAATTCTATTCGAGCTTTAGTTTCTTTTACCTCTATGGAGCTTTAGCAAAACACTGCCAACACGTATTACGAGTTTATTCCATTTTGTGGATTTTTCACCCGCTAACAAATTCACACTAAAATGCAATACACCAAAATAGATACGTTATATTCCCAGAGTACAATTTAAATTGCTTTGTGGGCAGTGGGTGTGCCATTGAAAATAGTCCGTTACATTTTTTATATTCATTCTGGAACAATAACTCTATCGAGAAAAACATTACGCAATACATTTATAGTGATTTTTTTCGAACATTTAAAATGTCCTTACGGCGGGCTGGGCTATTATTAAAATTAATAGAGGGATTATAATTACACACTGCGTGAATCGCGATTTTAATAGCGTGATAAACTTGCTCGTTAGTTGTGTTTGGATACCTGAATGACTTTCCTCGAATAATGGGGTAGTCGACTCAATTATTTTACACAGTAACATCAAAGTTAATGGCAATAACGTAAGTGGAGTACGTAAAGATCTCTTGGTATGATGGTGGTTCCGGTGTTATACATATATAACTAAAGAAGCATAATATTACGTAAAAAAATTAGAAGGCGCCAGCGACTTCCCCCGTGCCAACTCATCTAGTTTTTCATAAATTCCGCAGAAACCGTGGATTCTTCAGGGATAAAATTAACTCTTATCTATTTGCTTTCCCCAGTCATATCAGTGCAGTATAGTAGCGGCGTATACACTGATTACTAACCTCAAGATATGGGCATTCGAACGATTTACGTAAACCTTTTTCATACAAGCAAACAGTAGCGCCAACTGTCAAAATACTATAGGTGACCGCTGAGCGAACTACCGCGTGGCCTTATACTGTTGGTACTAATGACACCGATAAACTGGCGACATATTTTCGTGCGGTTCGCCCCGTCTAGAGTAGATGTCAATTGGCGTATAGAAGTTTTTCTCTATACGAACTTAAGACCCCCGTTTCACCCCTTTAGTTTGACCAACATCACCACCACATACACTAAAATTAGACCAATATCAAAATGACGGGCGCGCGGTGGATATGCGGCAACCTTACAAATGTATGTACACTACTTTGGAGCTGTTTTCTCGAACCCAGTGACCAATGACGTCACGATGACAGCTGCAGTGGACAAACAGCCTAAAGTTACATAAATAAGGAATCATCCGACATCGCGATAAGATGACTGCTAAATACAGCATAATGGGATAAAACTGGCAACGTTGCCGCTTACTTACTAGAAGTACAATTAATACTGAACCCCGCTAAAACGCCATCAACCTAAATTAGGAAGGTGCTCGCCCAAATGACAACGATTAACTGGAAAGCCATTTAGCAAAGTTTAAATAGCGCACCTGAACTTTGGCGATTGTTTTTCAAAATGGATGACTGCATTTACTGCCCCTTGTTGAAGTTTCCGCGTTTCAGTCGCCATTTCGGTAATGGCGACTGAAGTGTCTGATAACAACATACATAAAAAATAAAGAATTTATTTTTGCCTTTTTCAGTCTTAAAATACGTTGCGACATCCGGCCTATTCGAAAGAATATAACAGAAAAAAGGCGTTTTTCCTAATTACTAAAAAATAAGCCAATTATCAAAAATCCTTTCTGAGAATTTTTGAATATAATTACAAAATTTTGTAACAAAAATTACAATTATATCCATTGTAGTTTCCAATAAACATAAGAAAAAGGAGATTTTGGGGCAACTTTTGGGAGTAATTTCTGTCGAGAAATTTTATCCCTTCTGTTTCGGAGCGAATTTAGATTAGAGACTCAAAATATGTAAATTGATTGACCTCAAAATTCCGCTAGGTGCACGTCGCAAAATCAGATCCATTGTCTATGAAGAAAAGGCAACTATTTGAGCAAATGTATTATTAAAAGTACTTAATTATAGATAGTTACGTGTGGCCTGTCTTTGAAATATCGGTGTCCCAGAGAAGGCGTATTACTAACAGCAAACATTTTGATAAGGTATATTGAATTTGTAGACTTAGTCCGTGTCACCCTCGTCAAGTTTCAAGTGTAAATAGGTTAATCGTTACGCACCCGAGCCTTTCAGCCTTGTACCTATAGGCGTCATAGGATACATTCAGTCCATTAATTACTTTAGTAAACCTAATGGGTTGCGTTTATTTTGCGAATATAGGACATGATTAGGTTAGTTTCACTGAAGATTTTACATGTAGTTTATACGAAAGGTTCGTATAAACCTTCAAAGATAATATTCTATACCTATAGATACCTATGAATATGAGAGTATTGTTTGTCTGAATGTCTTTTACCACTCCACAACTTCTGAATTATTTTGGCTGAATAAAATAAAATTCGGAAAACCCACGGATACACGTAAACAACCAAAATCCGCATAAGCGAAGCAAGTAAAATTGGAAAAAAACTTATGTACCACGCGTTTTTGTAATAATGTTGCGAGCTGGGGGTCGGAGCATGTAAGTTGAAAAAATACAATTAAGAATCAAATGATTATTGAAATAATAGTGATAACTATATCATGATTTAAGTTTAATCGGGTTCCTTATCAAGAGAAGAATGAATAGGTAATTCCTAGGGCTTGCCTAGGGCTCTCCATTCTAGACACCGACATATATTGTACCTATGGGTACAATCTATGTCGGTGATTCTAGACCTCACCATTGCTACTGCTGTCCATCAGACAGGATTGTACCCAACCGCAGGCCTATCAATATTAAAAAAGTTAATACATTATATTCAAAAGCAGAAAAAAGTATATAATATAAATGCTTTCAAATTGTTTGCCAATAAACCAAAATTAACATGAGTTAAACATGTAAATGGTATACGAAGTTAAAGAGGGAATGATGTCGTGTAACCCAAGACGGCCTCGGGAAATATTGACAGTGCCATCGCGGTCTGCCTCGGCGTCTTGTAATTAGTTGCCGGGCGAACCTGGGAGATATGCCCGCACCCACAGTTTACTCAGCTTGATTTAAGAGATGCATCATTATAATGTTTCATCTCGGACCCGGGTTTTAATAGCACTTTGTTTGTGTTAGTTAATTTATTTTATGAAATTGTTTATTTTCCTTGCTAACGGTACCTGGTAGTCGGTACACTTCTTTGCCTGAGAGCCGGAAGCGTCTGGAATAATTATTATGGGCATTGAGATTATGAGAACGAAACTGTTTCCGAGGCTCGAGGCACTTGAAAATAAATACATTTTAAGTGAGTTTATTTAGTTGAAAAGTTTAAAAAGTTCACGTGATTGATTCCCATCTTTTTGATGACCTTAAAAAATATTAAGTATACCTAATTCTCTGAGGGCTGATTCTGTTTCGTTCAGTTATATTATAACCCAATGAGGGTAATTAACTAATAAACTGAACGAAACGGAATCAGCCCACTGATGTATGTAAAAAAATAAAAATCGATCACTTTCACCCCACTCCCCCAGAAAATCCTATGTTAACCCTTGCCTACATAATCTTAGCGTTCCGGCGCAATACTGCGTACAAACCGTTAGGGGTTACTAACTTTTTCCAAGTTAGTATGACATATAATAACATCTTGGGCTGCATCATTAACTACTTACCATCAGGTGAAATCGCAGACAAGTACTAACTTGTAGTTTATAAAAAAAAAATCTATAAAATGCTTTCTTGTGGGACTCCGAGTTGTAGGAATTTCGCGGCTCTTGGAACTTCAATAATAATATAGAGGCATAGATTTATAATAGATCGTCGCTCGCGGGACCTCTATGCAAAGAGGTAACTCACACAAGATAACTTTGTATTACGTACACAACATTCCCTATAATATCATGAATTCGGTGAAATCTGAAGATACTCGGCTTAGAGGATGTGATTTCCGGATCCTGTTAAATCCGGAACATCGGGATTATGATCGAGAGGCTCGTTACGACTATACATAATTTAGATAAATATTCTATTCATTTATTTATCTGATATTCTAATGAATTCGTTAAAGAATATTAAACCTTATCATAATAGCGAGAGGATGTATTTTGGTAGGAGTGGCACTTATTTTCGCCACCTTCCTTTGTATGCGGCTCTTCACTGAGCACATTATGTAAATGTTGTACCGGAAGCTGAACTGATGTACTCTAGTAAGTAGTGTACACGTCGCTTCCATGTTTCACTATAGGAAATAAAAAAAATCATGTCAAGTGCGAGTCAAATCGAGCACCGAGTATTCATTACCATCAAGATTCAAGAACAATTGAATTCGTTACGATCTGTGGTTTTTGAACCAAATTTTTCATGGATCTTTGATTAGACTTTCTTTTAACTCTAGAAATAAGTACTTACTTGACTGCGATCTCACCTGATGGTAAGTGACGATGCAGCCATAGATATACTCGTAGTTCGTAGTTTTAAAAGTTGAAGGAGGTAATAAAACCCACCCCTTTACAGATTCTACAAGTAAATAAATAAATAGATAAATAAATAGTGGACAACATCACATACATTGCTCCGATCCCTTAGTAAGTAGCTTATGCACTTGTGTTTAGGAAATCAAAAACGACGAAGGTACCACAACACCCAGACCCGAGACAATGTAGAAAACTTATTTTTTTACATTGTCCCGACCGAGAACGAAACCGGAACCTCAGAGATGGCGGCGCCTTGAAAACCGGCACGCTAACCACTCGACCACGGAGGTCATCAAACAAAGCATCGTCCCAGAACGCTTTGACGCTTGGCCGTGCGTCTATGCTACTAGCATAGTTTAAATATATTCAGTCTTTCTTAACACTCTACGACTAGGGTGGTAACTAGCCATAGCAAAAGACTCCCATGAAATCAGACCTATGCCTATTTAGAAATTATAAAATTCTAAAGTAGCCCCTGGCGAAATCAGACTCGTGACCTCCCACTCAAATGCAAGCGCGTCATTGCACCAGAGAGTGACCAGGGAAAATGTTTTTCATTTTTCATTTCAAAAAAATTTTGTCATTTTAGGTACGGAATTCTAAAAAACACACAAGATTTTTGTACATCATAAGAATCTTTGATACGTCCTTGCCTGTTAAACTATTTAACTTGTCTATTTAAAAAATGCAACTAAACTTTGTCGTACTTATACTCGTATATAGTTTCTTTAATTCATCCAGCTATATTGAATAGTAGTCTCGTCTTTTCGTTAAAAACTCTGATCTGTTGAGAAAATTTCAACGAGTTGCTACTAAATCGTTGTGTTGGCTGAATTTTAACTTAAGACGAACGTTTCATTTGTAGTATAATTGAATTTTGTTCTTGAAAGTTTGATAAGTTCAATTAAAATTAGCAGTTGTGGTATTATAAACTTCTGACTAGCAGTTATATATCAATTGTGCGTTGATAAATAGAAGAGTCAGTAATTCAGCTACTTACCTTTTTCTTTGATATATACAGATGAAAAACTAAATAATTGTTCAATAGAATATTACAGATAAACCTTATAATATTTAGTCGGACTTGCATGAACTTGGTTACGAGCTTTTAAATTATTAACTGGAAGAGCTTGGCAGTTGATCGCGGCTGACTCTTCAAATATTGATCCAATCCTTTTACCTAAAGCATCAAAGCCTCCCGCAAGGTCTTTTGAATAAACAAACGCTCAATGTTCGATGCTGATTTCCCTTCATCATTTTAGGATTATAATCCAACAGGGATTTTAACAGTTGTATTATTCTATATCCACTATATGTTCCTAAAGCCATTAACCGACTCTGATGAAACATTATGTGGAATTATAAAATTTCTTAATTTGCAGGTTAGTAAATAATTGTGCAAAAAACAAAACTCCAATGAAACGCCTAGACAGATTTTTATGTTTCCTGTGTATTTTTGCTAGGTACGAGTAAGTATATTTGAGAATGAGAAATATAATAGTAGGGGATCCCAAGTAAGGTCGACCTTAACCGAGCTGTTTATTGGATAAAAACTATTTTATATCCAATTAAATATGTCAATAAATATATCGCAAGTGGGTTGCCTAAAAAATTTCAGTCCAGAATATGATTAATTAAGAATTTTAAAAAAATCCATTGTAACATGAACTCCTAATTGTTAGAGTTCCGTTGACATCTTAGTTCAAATTAGATTGGATGAGCGATTCAGGTCGCAAATTGCAATTGTGCTTATTTACCTACGATTTAATTATCCTTTAACTTTCTTTTGCCAAAAAATATAGAGCAGAAATACTTTCCTCAGCCAGGAAAGTATTTCTGGCAAAAAGCACTATTTATAACATCCAATCTAATTTGGACTACGATGTCAACTTACACACTTAGGAAATTATTCCTATAAATTTAAACACTATAATATAAAATATAAGTAGTAAGTAACGGCAAGGCGTCATTACTCGTTCGAAGTTAGCTCCATTGGAATTAATGGGACTTCGGCATATTTGAATAACTGCAAAGTTTTCAAATAGATGGCGTTAGTTCTGCCTAAGAACGAAAAAAACAATATGCTTCCGAATTTCGTCGTGGTGGGACAGTCTCGCGTAGCTCAGTTGGATGAGCTCCCAGCCGCGATAGCTGGGGGACGTGGGTTCGAGTCCCACCGCGAGTGAAATTTTGATGCATATTTAAATTTATAGGAATAATTTCCTAAGTGTGTAAAAACACTATAATATAAAATATAAGTAGTAAGTAATGGCAAGGCGTCATTACTCGTTCGAAGTTAGCTCCATTGGAATTAATGGGACTTCGGCATATTTGAATAACTGTAAAGTTTTCAAATAGATGGCGGTAATTCTGCCTAAGAACGAAAAAAACAATATGCATCCGAATTTCGTCGTGGTGAGACAGTCTCGCGTAGCTCAGTTGGATAAGCTCCCAGCCGCGATAGCTGGGGGACGTGGGTTCGAGTCCCACCGCGAGTGAAATTTTGATGCATATTTAAATTTATAGGAATAATTTCCTAAGTGTGTAAAACACTATAATATAAAATATAAGTAGTAAGTAACGGCAAGGCGTCATTACTCGTTCGAAGTTAGCTCCATTGGAATTAATGGGACTTCGGCATATTTGAATAACTGTAAAGTTTTCAAATAGATGGCGGTAGTTCTGCCTAAGAACACCGCGACTGAAATTTTGATGCATATTTAAATTTATAGAAACATTCGTTGAGTAAGTATCTGCATGCTTTAGAGTTCTCAAAAATGTGTGAATCCCGCCAGCCCCTATGGTTGTAAAAATATAATGGGCCCGTTTTGGCATATATGTCATCGCGGCGAGACTTGTGATGAACCATACGACTCGCTACTCGATACTCACGGTGAATCGATTCAAGTTTGTATAAGTATCTGATCGATTTTATAATGTATTGTAAAGTGAATTGGATTAAAGTAAGTTTATCAGAAAATGTAACTTAAACTTAATATTGTAGGTATTTCGGAATGATAGAACGGTACGAAAGCTCAATTTGTCTTTAATGTAATATTTTTGGTAACAATACCATTCATTCAATCAAATATTCACTCAGTCACGTGCCGCTTGGTCAAAGACAACCGATTCTATAGAAATCAGTGTCGCCAAGCTCATTCTTTTCTATAAAGATCACTACAAAATATTCGATAACTATTTAAATCGAATGAAGCTGGTTGATATATAGTTAAAAAATAAAAGACTGAAAACGTACCTAATTGGTTTTAAAATCACTTTATGTCATACATTTACACAGTATTATTTCTTTCAGTTTCGTTTCAAGTTACATTCTATGGTCTGTCACAAACGCCAAAACGGGCCTATTATATTTTTACAAGCCTTATAATAAGTAAGTAGTTGACACACATAATTCAACAGGCATTATTAGGTAAATACGATTAACTGAGTCAGAGTGAGTGGGTCTTTTGTTTCACATAGGAATGAGAGTGTCAGATCCGTCGCTAAGTGTCGTCGGATGTAAGCAAACCACAGCCTCGTGATGCTATTATAAGTATTCTTGTAAGTATCCTTTATAAAGTTTGCTTACAAGTTACAAGACATAATATTCGAATTTATACACTATAGCGTAAAATGTGTAAGATGAATTTTATAGCTCAGTTTTATCTATAAACTGTGAAAATAAAAACATGTAACTGAACTCGCATAGAATCTCACCAATATTACAAAGGAAAAAATTGTGTGTGTGTGTGTGAATATGTATGATTGTTATTTTGTTTATCTTTTCTCAGTAGTAGGTTTAAAAAAAAGGATAGATAAAAGAAAGCTGATCTAAGATAATAGACCTATACCTCGGACGCGACGGATCGTGAGAAAGAGTGTTGCCAGTTTACCGGCAACACATTTTCTCACGATCACGGTTTACCAAATATTTGTTTTGGCACCGACAACGTTATTAGTAAGCCGTCAGTAGTATTGTCTATAGTGTTCCCTACAGGATATTAGACAAGACAGAAGAAGATTCTCTCAAAATTTTCATATTTAAAATATCAGATAGGTAAGCTATGGAAAGTTATAATGGCACGGATTAGAATTAGACAATAGTTACAGTCCTATTACAGTCTATTACAGTCCTACCATATGCGTTATTATGACATTGCCTTTTGAGCTGCTACTGAATAAACTTACTATAAAGTCATCCCGCACGAGTTGAACGCATTTGGTATTCAAATACAAGTCATACGCGTCAGGTGAGTGAGTATGCACAAGGGAAAGGGCCCTCCGACCGACTTAAAGTTCTTTTAATCCCGAGCTCGGAGACTGTCGACAACTTTTTAATTTAAAGCGACTTATCGCTCGATTGCCGCAAGCAAAGTATTAAAACTTCGTCTATCAGGTATATCAATTTCGTGTACTTTTGGACTTTGGAATCGAAAACGTAGAGCGGGCGTGGAATAATATTTTGACCTTTTTGGGTTATATTCGTGTCTGCTACTAACGGTTGATCGGTAATATTTGTTTTCGGTATCTTTATGTAAAAATATAGATATTGTGCATTGAATTTTAATAAGCATATCTTTGGGTTTTTATCGTACTTTAATAGGAAGTATCAACCCAATATAGATTCATGTGTAATGGCAAGGTAAAATACGAAAATTGTTTACTAAAAAGTGTCATTTATGATATCTAAAGTGGATTAAGATTGTACCATTTCAATGATTTCGTGTATTAAGGTTAAATAAATTAACAAAATTTAATTAACTATAATGGTAAATAACATAATTAACTATTATGGTATTCTGGGCTAGTAGGTAAAATACCTAAGTATGTGTTAGTTCGTAGCGTTATTAGGACTTATAACTTACTCGCTACCTGGAATACTTTACTGAGTCTTTGGAATTTCATCTCAACTATATTTAAATCTTGTTATCATTCGTTTCTTCATTTCAAAACTATTTTCACAGCAAAGGCCCCAGAAAAACCCAGTCTGTACCTACTCTTATAGTAACTCTAGACTCTGCTGAATCAAATCATTAGATTTTTACATTCAAAGTAAATTTACTTTGGGCTTAATACATGTAATTATAGTATTTACGCTTTAAAATAGTAGTATCATATAAAAAATCCGTTCGGAAAATGTGATTTGAATGTTATACTATATATGCAGGAGAAAAACAAGAAAACACTTGTGTGGAAAACGATAACTTTTCACACTCTAAACACGTATCTATACAGTCTAGATAGAAAAGTCTATTTTTTGAGCAAGTATATTAAAGAAAATATTGTTACCCAAAAAAAGTTCCAATAATCAAGTGAATACTCTGCTATACCTACGGGTTTCTAGTCAGACTTGCATAAAACTTGCCTTCATATCCTTAATCCCCCGACCGAAGGCGACCGTGCAAAGTCCTTCTAAATGAAAACTACTCGTGTCACGGATGGTATGCGGAATCGCTTCGATCTCCCAAAGCAAACCTCGCTCATGTCTGCGAACGAAATGAACTTTAAGACTCTCGAGTTACCAGACAAATCGATATATAACTTGTTTCTTTTATTCATTTGCAAATATGTCTCTGTAACCGATTTTTCAATAATTTTGTGTAAAAACAGATGCAATGGGGTTAATACAGGTTTTTGTAGGTACGAATTCCGAGCGAATCGAATGCCTCCATACATTTACAGCCAGCGCCATCTATTGACAGCCGCATATCAGTGAATGTACTAACCCCTCGGAATAGAAAAAGGCGTTACTTTGCAGAAGTCCATTTTAAAATAACGTTATATTTTAACGTTCGTTATTAACGTAATGTTCAGGTTACGGATTAAAGCAAAATTATTTAATTCTTATAACTCATTTTGCATAAAATTTTATCCTGAACGAGTCCCAGTACTTCAGATATATTTTTATCAGATTCACTCTTTTCTCTTGAAGGCCACCTAGAATTTACTTGGCTGGTACTTCTCTGACTGCTTTAACAACAAAAACTAAAAAAATAGAATCAAATAAAATATTCACATATTACAACAAACGCGATTCTTTTTCACACTTGGCCGGTTTTTTTACTCACTGCGAGTAGGTAAGTATTTGAATCCAAGTCTGTATAATAGAAGAAGAACTTTACAAATCTCGAACTCTAATTTAGTTGATTGTTTCCAAATAAAAAACGGCTTAAAGCTTATAAAACAAAATCTGTATAATATTATGGGTAAAAAGACAACAGTCTATTTATTTTACGGGTAACAAAATGGTCGTGTGATACCCCGCAATACTGGGACCGGTAGGTCCCGCTCGTTGTATTACATTTACATAATAATGCTGCATACAAAGGCTCTTCAGAAAGGGATGAAACCTTGTTTTGTCAAAGAAAAAACATCTTTAGCGTGAAAACTTTAAATTTGAAGTTCCCTTAGACGATGCTAATGCAACTAAATTGTATGCCTTATTTTTTAATATTCTTACGTTACACCACTTTGTTAAGTTTGTTTTGAATTTTATATCTAGTTTGCTCTAGGAAATTAATCGAGTTTCGAGTAAATATTCTCAATTATATCCTATACCTTTAAACGAGCAATTCTTGTTTCTATATAATCCGAATCTCGGAAACGGCTTGAACGATTTTCATGAAATTTAATATGCAGGGGGTTTTGGGGGCGATAAATCTATCTAGCTAGAATTCATTTTTAGAAAATGTCGAATTTACGAAAAAAAAATATAACCCCTGCTGCCATCTATTGGTGGGTAGATATACTACCGAGCAATGCTCGGTCACCCAGATATTTACCTTATTATATTACTAGTGGATGTACGTTTTTATAAATTCCAAATAAAGTCATAAACTTAATTATGTAACTGTGGATGGATATTGAATCATATTTGGTAATAATTAACATTAAATTATATTGAAACCATGGATGTAACTGACTTTTATAGAAATTTTATGTTTATTTAGTAGTAAAGATAATGGCAGTTATTTTATAACAGTCTCAATTCTCAAATAAAATTACTCAGGAAGTATAATTAAAGTTCAGGAAAAAAGCTTTTAATTTATGAGTAAATAGAATTCTTACAATATTACGAGTATGTTATGAATTCCCTAATAATGTGATCATGAGTTATAGTTCCGAAAACCGTGATTGTCAGCTGAGTGAAACTAAGTAGATATTAAACCAATTTAAGAAAAAAAAAACAAAATCCCGTGCTTCGTCTTTATCACGCCATTAAACCAAACATCGTAATAAATAACCAGTTAATTGATAATTTAGAAACATTCTGCCATTACTGTACTGTCATTAACGAGTAACGAGGCAAACATACAAATGTGCCGCCATATTAGCTGCCCTATCGCGGAGTAGATCTAGAGCCAGAATTCTGTAAATGTACATACGAATAAACGTCGTGATCATGTTATAAGCAAGCTTGGAATTACACAAATATACGAAGTAGCCATCTTACCAGATTATGACTTTTCTTAATTTTGATCAGTTTATCACGAAAATTCAGTCCGAAAATTTTCTAAAACATCATCTCTCCAAAATTGTGGTATCAGATTTTTTTCCTTCCAGTATAAAAATGTTTCTTCCATTAAACTGAAAATAGCAACATAAAAAAATACGTGGCGCAACTCACGGTTAACCAAAAAATTAAATGTGCCTAAAAATGTGTGAAAACATGAAAAACATCCCATGTAGGTACGAGTATCTTCAGAAAGTTCCCATGTATTTCCGAGTTCTCTAAAATTAGGTTGTGGCCTGTGCGGCAGTTTCCATTTAACAAAAGACACTCTGGGAGTGCTCACAGAAGATAAAACTCAAACAGAGGTGTCGGTTACGGTAAGAGTATCATGAGTTCAATGGTTTTTCCCTCTCAAACAGAGGAAACAGAGCTGTAGGTTACGGTGTCAGTGGCGCAAATTCAATGGTTTTTTCCCATCTCAAAAATGCCCAACGCATCTAAAGTTTTCATTCGCATCTAAAATATACCTACCTAAGTAGGTAGGTATATTATATAGAGGTGTCGGTTAAGGTAATAGTGTGAGCTGTCGGTTACGGCAACAGTGTGAGGTGTCGGATACGGTAGCAGTGTGATGTGTCGGTTACGGTAGCAGTGTGAGGTGTCGGTTACGGTAGCAGTGTGATGTGTCGGTTAGGGTAGCAGGGTGAGGTGCCGGTTACGGTAGCAGTGTGATGTGTCGATTACGATAGTAGTGTGAGGTGTCAGTTACGGTAGCAGTGTGATGTGTCGGTTACGGTAGCAGTGTGAGGTGTCGGTTACGGTAGCAGTGTGATGTGTCGGTTAGGGTAGCAGGGTGAGGTGTCGGTTACGGTAGCAGTGTGATGTGTCGATTACGATAGTAGTGTGAGGTGTCAGTTACGGTAGCAGTGTGATGTGTCGGTTACGGTAGCAGTGTGAGGTGTCGGTTACGGTAGCAGTGTGATGTGTCGGTTAGGGTAGCAGGGTGAGGTGTCGGTTACGGTAGCAGTGTGATGTGTCGATTACGATAGTAGTGTGAGGTGTCAGTTACGGTAGCAGTGTGATGTGTCGGTTACGGTAGCAGTGTGAGGTGTCGGTTACGGTAGCAGTGTGATGTGTCGGTTAGGGTAGCAGGGTGAGGTGTCGGTTACGGTAGCAGTGTGATGTGTCGATTACAATAGTAGTGTGAGGTGTCAGTTACGGTAGCAGTGTGATGTGTCGGTTACGGTAGCAGTGTGAGGTGTCGGTTACGGTAGCAGTGTGGGGTGTCGGTTACGGTGACTGTGTGAGGTGTCGGTTACGGTAGCAGTGTGATGTGTCGGTTACGATAGTAGTGTGAGGTGTCGGTTACGGTAGCAGTGTGATGTGTCGGTAACGGTAGCAGTGTGAGGTGTCGGTTACGGTAACAGTGTGAGGTGTCGGTTACGGTAGCAGTGTGAGGTGTCGGTTACGGTAGCAGTGTGAGGTGGTGGTTACGGTAACAGTGTGATGTGTCAGTTACGTTACTGTAACGAATTAACGGTAAAAAGTTTTCACTTGAAAAGAACTTTATGCATATTATAAGTAGATATTTTTAACCATTATCGAGTAATAGGCGCTCGAAGGTACAAACGCGCGGCCTATTTGCCCATCCCCGAGCCCGGTCAAGTGTAAGGACTAGCGCCTCTCTGTAATTGCCGGCGATAATCAAGTCGAGCATGCAACACGGCATCGGGAAATTATCGCCGGGATTGAGTTCATGTACGCTCTATAATAATAACACGTGTATAGGAAATCGTATACCAGCTCTGTTAATAGCAAAATCGTGGAATTTACGAGTATGTTACGTATTAAGTTTTTCTGGACAGCTAACTAAAAACTGATGTCCGTTTTCAGTAAACCTAGGAAACGCCTAAATCATTTCACCTGCAACAATTGTCACCTATCGGCTGAAGCATTTGATTTAGGCGTTTCCTAGGTTTAGTGAAAACGGCTGTAACGCAACTAAACTAAGCAAGGCATATCGTAAAGCTTACACCCCTATAGTTGGCTCACTAAAGACACGCATGAAGTAGTTTGATGAAAAGCACTGCAAAGGTCTTGACTACAACCCTAGAATACCCTCCCAGGCAGTGGCTTTATCACCACTTACAATTAGGGTACCTTCAAGTCAAGAGTCAATCAAGAGAGAGAGTTCAATCAGAGAGAGAGAGAAGAGAAAAGAGGCATTTCCTAAGCCAGCGCGCTCCACCTTAGACTGTATCATTACTTTTCATCGGGCATAAAGTATACCTTAGCTTACCTTACTTACCTTGCTTACCTTATGTTAGCTTACCTTGCTTACCTTATGTTACTTGAAATAGTGACACAACTAGGGGTGGACCCTATGCCCAGATAAATCTTATCGCCAGGGTAAGGAGGTTCACCTCGAGTCCCGTACTCCCCAAAGTGATATAACAACTGACAGAGAAGACCACGCTTACTTTCACAAGCTAACTTGGAAAATTGCTATACAGATTGTAAAAGTATATGACAATCTATTATATTGTGGCTAACTTGTTTTGAGGTTGGCCATTGGCCATGGTAAAATCGGTAGGTATATGGCGGACAATTTTTTTGTGTAGTTTTATCAAAATATTTAATGTGAAAATAAAAAATTACATGCCCATTGCACATTGTTCTGAGATTTTCTTAACTTAATGTTATTAACTCGACGATAGCCATATTTACAATTTATACGTCTACTATTTCATGTTGTTTCGCCATAATAACACTTTTTACGACTATTATATGAAAAATTGTTTATGTCTTATTCTTAAACATACCAAATACGTTTCGTCACAGTATTGAATTATATTAGGCAAAAAGCAATACTTTCATACCAATTTATTAAAAGTTCACAATAATATAATATAAGGTTCCCCTTACCTTTACTGAAACTAAAATTAAAACCCCCATCAGAAAAGTAATTGCATGACACACTCTTCCGTGTATCCCGATGCCCGATCAAGTGTTAACACTTCCGCTTCTCTGAGATTGCTTCCACTAATGAAGTCGAACGTGTAACGTGGAGTCGGGTAAATTATCGACGAAAACTTGCTTGGCAGTCCCTGATCTTGAGAATTTGTTACTGTAATAACAAGGTGGAAAGGTATGTCGAAAGCCGAATCTCAAAAATGGTTTAAACTTGTGAAATAACCGTATACTATAAGTTTTCTCAAACTTGACAGTACAGTATAGTGTTATCCTGATTTACGCAAAGAATGCGTTCCGGACAAAATAAATAATATAAAAATAAATAGTATTTAATTCCAAAATTAAACATTATCAGTCAATTAATGGTAACAGAAAAGTTTTAACTATTTACCTAAAAGTTAAGAATTATTTTATTATTAATCACTGATAAAGTCATGTTTTTGAGTAGCGTTTTGTCTGCATTTTTGCAATCTTTCGTAGCAAACAACAGTTACACTGTTTTGTATTACTAGGGTTGTACGAGATCATGTAAAACGGGGTTTTAGTGTAATTGTTAGTCAATCTCTAGCTTCCAAATCAAAAGGTTCTACTCCACAATACATGACCCATGCATCAATCCATAGTACAGAAGCCGATATTTGAACAATGGAAACCTCATATCAGACCTTGACCATGTTCGGTCGCACGCTAAACCGTGTAGAGGAGATTTATCTGGTGGCAGTTCCGCTGAGCTCCACTGCTAGCTAAAAGCTGTTAATTTCCGCTAGCTTGTAGCGGTGAGGCGCAGCGGCGGTATTATTGCGTCTTGCAATAGTTCACAGGCAGGTTATATAACGGGATTAAGGCCAATTACATGGCTGACAGAGTAGCGGATTTAGATTTACCACATTATTTCATAATATTGATAAAATTTTCATTTAGAAATTATAAGGTGAAATGATTATACATATACGGAGAAGTTTTAAAATTTCACCAAGAAAATTACTAAAACATCCTCAGATGCGGAACTACAAATGGTAAAATTCACTCACCTTGGACATGGTGGTTAAATAATATGAAAGAGACCTCAAGGGAGCCTTTTCCGACCGGAAAAGTACCGGGACCGTAGTAGAGTAGAGTACCGTAGAGTAGAGTAGAGTAGAGTAAAAGTTAGTTGAAGAAACCAGGTGTAAGTGGTGGCAATGAATTAGAGCATCAATTAACTAACCTTTTGACCTATTCCAATAACAGGATCGTTGAAAATATGGTTCAGCGTTTTATACACATACTCTACAACAATTATGCTCGTTTTCACCAACACTTTAAGTAACGCCTAAGCCGATAAGTGACAGTTTTCACTTACAATAACTGTCACCTAAGGGCTTAGGTGTCTCTTAAAATGTTGGTGAAAACGAGCATTAGTGTTTGCACTCAGTCCCCGCTTTGCTATCGTTACTAAAGCCAATGTCTTAAACGTTCATAGGCCGCTCGAGCTGGATATTGAGGAAATGACACATGTTACGTATCACTTCTAGGTAATTTTGGGTAGTTACTTTACTTTATAATTTACCCGACGACATCATTCACAGCGCAGTTAGGCATGTAGAAGTATCAAAGAGTTGAATATTTTCGCTTCATAACAGTATACTTTAGATAAGTATACTGTTATGAAGCGAAAATATTTAACCCTTTGATACTAGATATTGCCCCAGGTCTGGTCTGGTGGAAGGCATCGGCCGTGGCCGGTAAGAGATTAAGTGTTCCGGTGCAAAGCTGTGTAGCAACTGATAGGGATCAAAGGTAAAGTTCTTTTCCAGTTAGTAAGATTGTTATGATGAATCAGGTAAAGTATTCATGCTTAGGAAATTTTTACGTTCGGAAATCCTTTCAAGTCAAAAGCACTGTACCAATATTAATAAAACTTAAAACAGACATATGAACATACATATTTGTGCCATCTATGGCATATATATTTTTCCGGATAAATCCACAGTTTTGGCGTATAAGGTCATATAAAATAAATCTATTTGCGATGTTGTCGGAAAAAATTATTTAACGAAAACGCAGATAAGAAAATTTTAATGAATATGGTGAAAATTACAGATACTAAAACAATATTAAACCCTCTTCAGATAAAATACCTATTTTCAAGAAAATCATAGACTACACTCAATTAACGAAAAGGAATAACGTCCAAGAATCATCATTAATTAAGCTGACTCGATTCGGCCGTTTAGTGCTGAATGGCAATCGATTTGTTATAAATCAAACACCCGGCCTCTCAGTCAACCATTAACTCTGTTTCGAGGAGGCCGTCCATCTTTCTTTCCAATTCTATTTCCGAGCCGTTCCCTACAAGGACGCAACTTTTGGGCGTGGCTCGAGTCACGGCCGCGGGGAGCTAGACGCACTTTAACCTTTACAACTCAGTAAGTTACAGGCACTGAGGTAATGTATGCAAATTGTCTACATTCTACGGCATAGATTACGGATAGTTATGAATAAATTATTATTATTCGTCTGGCATTTAACCTTAATGGGAAATCACCGAGTGTCAAAAAGTCGTATGATATTATGCTTTAATTCTTGTGTTATGTTTGTGTGCTTGCTTGCGAACGGACAGACATACAATAATTATGTTGTTGGTTGTTATACACTGAAAATATTAAAATGGGTATGAAATTTTCTTCGTGGCGAGGTTTCCTCGCAGAAAATACATACATTTTCTTTCTCTACGACATTTTTATAATATATTTATTTATTTATTTAATTTGTATTTTCTAACCTGGACAAACGTTGTTTTTCCATATAGGGCTTATGACCTATTCCCAGATCTACCTTATGCAGATTAAAAATTGCGGATGTAAAAATCGGTTAAGTAAGCTTTTTCAAAAAAGTTTGGTATAAACAGTGTGACATGCATATTAGATATAGAATAGCAGAATTTATTTAATTTAAGAAAAATAAGAGTTTCATGTCAAGCTCGAGGTATTGTTATTTCATAGTAAGTAACATCATGCAAGTTGTGAGGTTCTTCTTGAGGATGTTGCAGCAGTTTTATGAAAAAAGGAGCAAAAACCCGTGCCTTAATCTCTTCTAACTTGGCCCACCTCAACGCAATGTTGTGATCGAGGAGTTTAAAATCCTTTTGTGGAAACATCAATCTTACTTTACATTCCGTTAAGAAACGCCGCCCGTTCTATTAAGACTCTATCTAGTATCTAGCGGACTTTTATGTCTCGCGCTAGAAACTTGTTGATAAAATGCACTCCAGTGTCTAAGGAGACACGAGTTCATTTATTTTAGATACTTGTTCGGATAGATACTTCCTTTTTTGGATTAAGTAAAAACGTTCTCGTTTGGTATTGGTTTTTCTTCTCTTACTAAGACATGTTGGTTGTTTGAACTTTTTTTTACACACAATAAGTTAGTGTTAGATACAAAGATTCAAACAATAATTTATCATGTATATTGCTGTTTTTTTTGGTAAATAAATATTTTTAATTTTTTTCATTCAATTCAGACTCATTTTACAAGCACTTGTGAATAGGTATAAATAAAATGATTGATTAGAATAATGTGGATTTATCGATTGATGTGATCTCACACAATGGTAAATGAGGATGGTGCCAGAGGTGTTATCGTAATAACTTGGAAGGGGTAAGCAGTCCTTATCGTTTTCTACACAGCATCGTACCGTAACGATAAATCTTCAACGGTGTGATTTTGCCGGTGGAGGTGGGAGATCTGACCTGAGTCAATTAAACAATTATCATAGTCCAAAAATCTAATAAATTATAAATCTACGCTTACTTTTATTGCTTGACATGGTTTTTAAAACTCAAATGTTCGTACTATAAAAGCTGGAATTTCCGAAAATTAGTACACTAACACTGTAATTTAATTTAAAAGTGTCTTTCGTTCGATTTTGTTTTACTTTAAACTCAGTAGAATAGTTATATTACGAACCTCAGTAGGTATTGCACCAATTATCACTTTTTAAAATTCACTACATTCCAAGGGGCTCTGTAATGACTGTGTGTGATAGCGAAATACTTAAAAAGTTATAAGTAATTATACCCAATGTCAATTTACTTACTTACCTAATCCACTTAGTAATGATAATACGTCTACAACCACTGGGCAAACCGTCCAAACCGAGTTTCTAGTTACTACCTACGAATCACAGCAACCTTGACCGTCGTAGAACGTCGGTACATTAGATTGTTAGTGATTCGGTCGTATTTTCGTGGTCGTAAAGAATAATGCCTTACCTACGTGCTACATTGTTACTGTAATTGGTCATTAGCTTTTATATTTTACTTATAGGTAGGTTTGGAGCGTAATTGTAAAAGTAGTTATTACAAAAATATGTATAGGTAAGTATTTATTTTAAATAAATAATAATTATTTTAGGCAGAAAGATTACAGATTTTACAAAAAGCCTAATTTTTTGCTTTTTATTTTATTTATTATACGTATTAATTTCTTAGATGTATCGAGCTTCATTTCTAGATTTTTTTAAACTTGTTAGGATTTTCTCAAGTGTCCAAATAAGTAGAAGTAAAATTATGTTAAGTATTGTCTTTCAAATTAAGACAAAGCAATTTTTTTACCATTACTTTTTTATTTGTGATTCAAATCCAAATTAAATTACTCGTAATTATTACTCCAAGCAAAAGAATAAATAATGAAACTAAAGCAAAAGTTATTTGTAATCCTTTTTGTAATTTCTTTTTTGGTTTAATAATAAGTATAATAATAGACTGACTTACTTCTAAGTTACCATAATTGCAGACTAAAACTTTTAACTTACACAGTGAAGTTACTTAGTAGTTACCATAAAATAATCAAACCTCATTTCCCAGGACAGCAATTTGGTGGTTAAGTTAATAAAAAATCCTATTACAGTTATTGCTGAGCTAACTAGTTTCACCCCAGCAGCTATAAAAATATGGATATCGCACGCAATTGATAGGCAACTGTACCCTTGGGGTGTAAATAAATGTGACGATACAAATTTTACGGGGGTAGTAAAGTACCTATAGGGTTATATTTTTGATGATTAATGATTCAGAAAATTATTTTGTCTCACTCTACATTATTTCATTAACAACATTATATTACATTTCTGTTTGCCTTTTCAGTGTTAGTTTCAGTATGCGAAATTTCCAATCATTCACTCAATTTGCTTGAAAATAGAATAAAAATATCAACTGACTGTAATCATAAATAGTTTGTTGTGGTATTTTAAGCAGGAGGTTCCCAGTTCAATTCTCGGCTTGGGACTACTGGGTATACTATTTGGTTGTGACTGATTACCACACTATCGACCAAAGCAAAGCTGTGACCGATTCGTAACATAATTATATAAACCAATAGACATAGACATATACCCTGGATACGGCGGACGGCGCGGAAAAATGACACCAGTATACCGGTGCCAAAAAGGTTTATTTCGTCACCAGCAGTAAGGCCACGATGTAGTTTGTACACCAAGACTGGCATATTTTTTTAAACGAGCGGGCGAGTCATGTGATGGTAAGCGATCACTGCCGCCCATGGACATTAATTGCTGCACCAGAGGAACAGCAAATGCGTTGCCGGCTCTTAAGTTTCCGCCCCTTGAATAACCCCATGTTATAGTTTGGAGGGAACACTGAATATTATGCTAGAAATACGTACACCTGTGTCATGGCATTTTTCATGTTACCATCAATTTAGCATGTTTGCAAAGTTTCTATAGAAAACATTGTTCATGTGACAATATCACGTATTAAGTTGCTGCAAGTGTGTCGGAGCCTTAAACGTAGATATTCATTGACCTTGTTGGTTCAGATCAGTTCTTTGCGCTTATTGGATTGACGTACTTACTCGTTCTTTACAGAAGGAATTAATTTTTCAAAGTCTATTGTATAATGTAATTAAAATTTCAAATGGACCTAGAGAGTATAGAGATAATAGCTAAATCTTGCGTTCGATCTTTACCGAATTTATAAATTTTTCATGTCACAGTGCTTGTAACAAAAATCCTCGTTTTGTTTGTACTCGTAACAGGACTTTTGTAAAAATGTTTATTTTTGTAAACATATTTTAGTACGACAGAGAGGTATGTACTCGTAGGTACATCCATGTTAACTATTTTTATTTAACTTAGGGCTGAGTAACAAAACAGCATTTGCTGGGTCAGTTAGTTACTGTATTATGTATGGAGCACTAAAACTAAAATTCATACGAATTTAAGTTTTGACAAAATATCCCGTTTCTTTGAGTTTGGGTAAAAATAAAGTCTAAACCTTAAGGGGCTTTATTGAATTTATTTTTGTCTTCGCCACTCTCACGAATACGTTGATGGGTGCAGCGTCGCGGAAGAATATAACACAAAAACGACCTTTTACCTAATTTCTCTAAAACTAAGCTAGCTATTAAAAATCTGTTTCCCAACGTTTTTAGATATTATAATTACCGACACATTAAAACAATAATTACAATAACATCCATAGTAGTTTCGGAAAAAAAGAAGAAAAACTGAGATTTTGGAGCAACTTTTGGGAGAACTTTCTATCGAGAAAATTTTATCTAATCGTGTTTCTGCTTCTCAACGATTTTAGATTAAAGACCCAAAATACATGACGTATAAATTTAAAAGTAATTGTCTTTATAGTTTTTAAACTAAACTTCACTAAAGATCGCTTAAATACGGCTTCTACGCCGTTAATCGGGGGCACAGATCACTTTAAACCAGATCTTGGGAGGGGGTTACTATTACCTTTTTAACCAAATCGGTTGAGTACTAAAAAAAGCATGTGAAATACTTAAAATCTTGTAAAAATAACAGCAAAACGCTGTACCAACGAATGATATTATATTTGCAAGATGCCTAATAGGTATCTTTTATTATTACTTTTACAATGTCCTCAAAATACCAGCCTGTAAATCTGAACTAGAAGTAAAAGCGAGATATAACCTTTGACCTTTGATTAAAAACTAAAGTAGAAACATGAATTATTTCGTTTACTTTCTGTCTGGCTCGTATTTAAATAAAACAAGGTATACAGAGCCCATTCTAAAAGAACGTTATTATTTTTCAATAAAAATTCCGTTTTATGGAACCTACGTATAGGTAAAAGACATTTTTATTGAAACTTTTTTTTTAATATTCAATTGTATTTTGTACTTTTTATTTAATTTTTACTATCTGATTAAAATAAAAATGGTGTCATAAATAGTTTAAATTATATTAAGGCAATTGTAGTTTATCTTTATTTTAGTGTTTTTGATATTTGTCTTTTTAGACAGTGCTATAGGAAAGAAAATTGATTTTATCTACTCAAGCATTATTTCGATTTTGACCACTTCATCGTTACGAGAACTCTATGCTTGATACCTAATCAAAGGCTTGCTTGAGATCAGCGAGTATCTTTAATCAGTGGATGTCTGGAGTCGAAACTAAACGTCGGTGGCTAACCTTGAAAATTAATTCCCTTTGATAATAATAATAAGATTTATTTATTGTGATAAACTTAAATCCTGCACATAATTTTATTCTCCACAATTTGATAATAATATGATTTGGTGCTTGTCTTTGTTAAAGGTCCATTCCATTCCATTTTTGAGAAGTTTGCTTTTATCGATTGATTGTTTTGTATCAACTTAGGACGTAAGGTTTGTAACAAAAAAAAAAATTCTTGTCGTAGATAAAATCTTGTATGCACTGTCCGTAATAAGTCATTTTAATTTTCGTGCCATCTTATTTTAAAACTCGGCAAGCCTTGTATCAAAAACCAGCACTCGAATTAAAATGACCCTCCTTACGATGCAGTTGCATAAATAGCTTTTTCAACACACTTGCACATAAAGAGGCTCTAATTTCACCGCAATTAGGCAGATAATGACACCTGTAATCGCAAACTGTGACTTTTTCATTACTATTATTCACTAGTGAGTTAGTTAATTTTATCTACTAAATAATGTTATTATTTTATTCACAAGTGTGTTGAAAAATGTCGTATGATACACGTGAGTATTGATGATTACCGTCCTCGGCTATCTTAAGACCCTCAGCTGACGGCTCGGGTCTCAATGGCGCCTCAGCGGTAATCACCAACTTTACTCACTTGTACCATAAACTACTATTTTTGGGTGACAAAAAGCGCGTCACATACTTGCGTATTTTGCTTAAAACAACTATCGGACATAACGCAGAAGTTATATTGTGGTCCCTTCAATGTCGTTTAATCCGGTTTTGACTGTAGTTTCGTAATCAAGTCACAAGCAGTTTGTAGTCATCAATTTATTTTGGCGACATATTCTTATGAACCAATCATAAACAGGAAAATTGGGTGTAATTTTCAAGGCGTGATTGAGATTAGCGCAGCTCTTAAGTAGTTAACGCCTAATTAGTCTGCAGCTAGAGCGACGACTACTTTAAAACCATCTACGGCATTTATTTTGAGACTGATCATGAAGATTAAACTATCCTTGGATGATTATTTATGAAACCATAATGAATAATAATAGGTCTAATTCATAAATAAATAACTTTATGAGCTTGTTAATACAAATTCTCAAAATAGTTATTCATAAATGCTCAGTAGTGCCTTTACGCTTTAGTAAAGCCTGAAAACTACGATAAACCCTAAATAAAGGACTTCCCGTCGTCTTTAAATAACAGCTGATCAATGATTGAAATGAGGCTTCTTTATACTCCGACTTTTTGATGCAGTAAAATGATGTTTTTATTTTCATTTGGTACTAAACAAAAAATATGTAATAAACAGCGAGCGACCATCCTATTTATTATAATATTTCATATTATTTATAAGTAACTTCGTAAGTAACTTTATCTCATTTTAAAATAAATTATGTTAGTAGCTAATGAACATTTGAAACCTTATAGCAAGGAATTTTTATGAATAACACCGTTAGACTCGTAGCAGATTTGTTCTTAGGTTATACTGTATCCTCGCCGCGTGCTTGAATGGTGTTCGCATATCCACAGCCACAGCGAGGGCATGATAGCCCACGTTTTATGGCTGCGACGGTCATGAGTATAAGCTTGCACCGTAATGTAACAAAATTGGCACGACATCTTTGGCTACATGCAGTAGATATTAATAAACATTATGTAGGTCTATCACGTGATTAACATCTATACTCTCATTAGATTTAATGACTTTCTTCCTTTGATAATTAATTAATCAAAATTAAATAAAAATAAAAACAGATTTAACTTTTTCTCAATGCAATTCTTCACAGTTATTCATTTTCTACACAATAAAAAATAATAGATTTCGGTAAAAATTGTGGTAAAAATACGTTACATCTTAATATATCAATTTATTATAGCATCATAATTTAGTGAGATAAATATTAAAGGTAAAAGTCGCCTGCTTGGGGTAGCCTCCCAGGTCCTTCTATGAATCTGTCCTTTCTTGCGTTTTTCTGGTCCTGAACAAAAAAAATGCTAACTTGCCTCAGTAAACTACAACGAAAATAGAATAACTAACTGACTGACCTAGCAATGCACAGCTCAAACCACAAGAAAGATTAGAAATATGGGATACACATTCCTATTCTGACGTCACAGTCCACAAAGAAATGTTTTTTAAAACTCAACCCCTAAGGAGGCCAAACAGGTCACTCACACCCGTATTCACAAACATTGCTTCCTTGGGTATAGCAGCTACACTATGCTAAGTACGATGTTTTGCAGTGCGTCCGGTATGTCAAGCCTTTCATTTCATAAACAATACATAAATAACTTTTTGCTGTGAGGACGCATAGGATTAAATGGAGCGCTGTGATTGGCTACCGTTGCGTTTCGACTTCACTCGAGTCGACTGACAGGATAGATGACACTTGGTCTCCAGTAATCATCTGTAAAAATATTGTGGTATAGGTAAGTAAGTATATACCTATCTACTGAACATAATAACTAACTAACATATTATTATATAAATTGAGAGGTACCTACTGATGAAAACCGATATGGTAGTTGTTGTTAATTAGGTACAAATGTAGCTTTACTTTGTTTGATGGTGAATTTAAAACTATTGAAAAGTAAATAATTGACTTATAGGAAAGTAGTTCTAACCTGGAAACTCCCTGATGAATAAAATCTCAAGGCAACCAATAACTGGTAAATAGGGGGCACGGGAAGGGCTCTGCTGGTTCAACTTCAAAAGGTCTTCATTTATTAAAGGCAAAATAACATTTAGAACTATATCTTTAGGAAATCTATATCGTCTTTTGAATTCCTCGGCACTGTAATATTCAAATGGATTTTGGAAATCCAGTATCACTTTTCTAGTGGTTATAGATCTTCGGAAGTACAATCTCTCACGAATATAATTATCAAAATCTTCTTCATCATTGTAATCCATTGTATTAAAAGCAATAAAATACGAAAAATCACTGGAAAGTTGCAATCGACAAGCTAACACAACCTAAAAAGTAAACATGCCATAGATAAGAAACTATAAACCAGCACTATGCGTCGCGAAAAGTACCTCACGAGCTACTTTACCTGTGCGTTTGTTTTCGTGAACGCATAGTGTCGCTCGACCCTCAAGTGTTGTTTATGAATAGGTTTTCTGTACGCTGTGCGTTCGAGCTCGCTATGAGACCTCATAGTAACGATTGTGAATACGGGTGTCCCGTGAGCCTACGGCTATTCTTATAATAAGGTCAGCATAGGTAAGTGATTAGAGTATTGTCATTATAATTATACTACCTATAGCTATTCGTGCTAAACCGAGAAGTAAACAAACTGAAAATGGCTAACAAATTATTCTAAATTATTCAAAGTAGTAAACTTTTGATTGATAGTTACAGCAGAGAGAGAATAAATTTGCAAGCCATTATATCGCTTGTCCGACCAAGGCAGAACATGCCAGTCACAGATTCAGTTTGTTATACGGTTTTAATACTTACTTTAAAGTCAATTCAACTTTCACGAAACTTTTATTACGATTTGAACGTTACATTTTTGTCGGGGAAAATCTACAGACCCAGGCTATTCGCCAGCCATTATGTGAAGGTAGGCCTTTTACGGATCTCATTAAGAATTTACAATTAACAGCTGCATATAATGAGCTACGCCATTTTCCTCTACGAATACCCGTAGCGCCTGTAGCTGCGTAGCGCTACAGCTTCACTTCTCGTAGCTTATATGCGTGTTTAATACGTTAATGATGTTAAAATTTTTGTATTGTCACTAGTGTGTAATTCACTGTACATTCCATAGGCATCCAGATTCGTTTTTCTTCCACGTTCAGTCCTTACAGCGCATACTTTATTTCTATTTGCCGGTGGTAGGTGAGAGGCGCGCGGGGCGGGCGGGCAGGACACGCGCGGTAGAGTCGCCCCAGCCAGTTGAAGCTGCGGCGAACTATAGACCGCTTGTCGTACCTCCGGAACTTTGGGAAAAATACTGTGACCTATCCTAGTGGCTGTGACGTGCTAGTGGTACTCGTATCGCATGCGTTCGGGATTGACCCCGGTGTGACCGATCTGTGTGACTTGTGAAGTGGTTTTGTACTCGAGACCTCTGCCACGGGAACTCTCGGTGAGTAGCTGAACATTTTAGTATTTTCAAAGTCGCGATAAAATTTGCATAGTAAGTTTCGTTGGGAAACCGGAAACGTCGCGGTTCCGCGCGGATTAGCGGACTTAGCTGCGTTTACGCGGAATTATTGTCTGTGGAAAGGCTTAGCGTTCGTAATTATGTTTTTATAGAGCTCCGAGATTTTATATTTTTAAAGCTGTCATGACGAGTTTTAATAGTGTTTTAAGCTGAGTATTAAGTTGTAATTGAGCTTTTTACTTCATAGCGGTAGAGTTTATATTATGTTCATCATAGATTTATAACGCTTTACAATTGATTTTCATTTCGTGTGATATCAACACGGAGATTAATTACCGTTTTTTTGTTTTAATTATATATAGCTACATTGTGAGATAAATAATAAGGTTGATTAGGCAACAAAGTTGGAAATTGTTAATAAAAATGTATTGAAAAAATAAAAAATACGTATGTAATTTCAGCAACTTCTCTCACATGATTTTATACCAGCTGTATCCATACGGCCATTTTCGTAATTAACTCTCGCTCCAATTATATGCTCTCCAAATTTACTCGTATGTAAGTCGGTAAGTACCAACATGAGTACATACATAAAATAGCTTAACTATACCATACGAGTAAAATAGCTTTATTATACATAAATAACATTAACACATACAAAATATAATTACTAACATTATACATAATAATTAACATTACGTTAATGTAATTTCGAAATTTTATTACTATTATTATGTATGTACAATGTCTACTTAGGTACTGTTCCAAACTAGAAGCAGTTTAAGTGTGTTGATTAGGACTTAAGACATTGGCATGGATCTGAATTCTAAGGTTACAATGCTTTGTCGTTAATATTTTGTGTTTCAGTCAATTGAGGCTTCCTTTGGTATTACTAGCATGTTAAACCCTCAATGAATAACATGGTTGGCCCCTGCCGTCATTAAACGGCTGATTCTTTGAGTTTTAAACAAACTGTTCTTGGTTGTTGGTGGCTCCACCCGAATCTGGTGGTTTTTATGAAATTCGCAAACACCATACCCACGCGATTCCAAGGTGAGAAAAACGCCGCTTGGGATAAAGTTACATTTCGATATATGTGGAAAGTATATAATTTCTTCATGAGTTGACCCAAGCTGAAGGCGCGGGTTGATAATAGAGATAAGTGAAAATCAGCACGTGAAATGTGCATTGAACGGTGTTTTTTTAAAACATTGCGAAAAATTAGACAACGAAAGAAAATCATTGAAATAAATTTATTTCATGTTAAAAATCTAGAACAAAAAACCTTTAAACTTAAAACCTTCCTTATGTATTTGAATATAATATTTAATAATGGAAAGTAAACTTTAAGAGTAAATAAATAAATCCATTATTATTAAATTGTTGCCTGTTAAATCGTATTTCGCTAACGTGACACGACTTATCTAATTCTATAAACTCGTTTAAAAATGCTTGGTATACCAGGACAAGTTGTGTTTGTCATAGACATAAGTTCAAATTATATTTCATGATCAAATTGGAATATTTTTGAAGGTTTTGTCGTTTCTAAGGAAAAGCATCTCGGCTTGTGCCGTTTGAAATATTTAGCATTGCTAGCCGACGCTTCCGCTGAACGGAAGTCTCCAGTATCTACTGGAGTGAATCTAGTGTATTTGAAGGTAGAAGGTTGGATGTAATTCCGGTTATTCTATTCTTGTCTCCAATCTTTCAGCATAAATTGAAATTTTGAAATTGAAATTTATTTATTGACTAGCTGTTGCCCGCGGCTCCGCCCGCGTGAATTGCGTTTTTTTTTACATATAATGTGTAATTCCTTTTGGAATTCCTTGATTTTTCGCGGGATTCTGGTGTGATGTTCTACAGAAACCTGTTCTTACTTCGCACGGGTTACCTTGTGGTGATTTTGAAAACTCCTTTTTCTTAATCATAATATAAAGTTTTATTAATACGTAGTTGAAGGATCAAAAGGACGATTTTAACTGTCGATATTTCTACCCAGTGGCACAGGTCGTGGTCACTACGTGACCACGACTTGTACCAATGTATCGAAATATCGACAGTTAAAATCGTCCTTTTCAATGTGATTTTTATTCTGGAACCACGAACTATGTCAAAAATCATTAAATCATGTTAAAATTTGTACTGGTGGTAGAGCTCTTCTTTCAGGGTTCGGCCGGGTAGGTACCACTGGGATAAAATACTCTACTAACAATATTCCCCGTCCCAACATAAGAGTCATTTAAAAATCTTTGCTTCATCTCAATACAATCCAAAATATCCGAATGGGCAATGGCTATATATTTCTTTACGTATAAAAAGACCTATGACATTCAGTCGGTTAGGATTTGCAGTGAACCATTATTTTACCCTTTCCATATTGCGGATGATAAAAAAAGAGGCGGCACTCCGGGAATGTCGACAGAAGTGAAAACTTTAATATGTTCATGTAATGGTTCATGTCTTAACAGTGCCATCTTAATATAAAGTCATGAAACAGTACCTAAATTACATGACAGTTAATTATTATCTAAAAAAATTCGGTAGTACGTACCTATCTCAGAGTTTTACATTCAAGTTCCACATAAATTGTAGAGATGGCGCTATACGGTATAACGAAGCGAGTTTCATGATTTTTGTTCACCCTAAAAGTGAAAAATCTTAAACCACCCAAAATCTTCTGCTAAGACTATTTATTTACGGCTATAGGATAGTCCAGTCTAACTTTAGCTCTACGTCTTAGCCCTAGGTTCTTTATCCATTCCGAGTTTCAAGTCACCTACATGATCTTATCGCTAAAGGTTCTGATGCCTGTAATTTCTGAACTACAAAAGTGATGATGATAAAATTTGTGTGGAATAATTTTTAAGGAACCTCCTTTCTAACAAAGAAAGAATGAATGAAATCGGACAACGGGTTAATGAATTATAACTAAATACACATTTTGACTTTGATGCCGTCTTCCAGGGAAACCATGGTGAATTCCGGGACAAAAAGTATCCTATGTCCTACCTCGGAGTATGAACTACAATCATGTCAAGTTTCATTTAAATCCATCCAGCGGATTAGCCGTGATGCGCGGTCGTGAAACAGACAGACAGACAGACAGACAGACAGACAGACAGACAGACAGACAGACAAAAATTAAACAAATTACAGTTTTGGATTCAGTATCGACTAAATAGTGTCCTCCAACAAAAAAATTCAAAATATCTTCAATGTACAGAATTCGACCCTTTACAGTTTTATTATAAGTATAGATTCGAACATTAACAATTGTAAAAGTAGGTATAAACTGCGTTATAGTTATCACGCCCACCTCCGAGACAATCAATGTAGCAACTGTTCACATCATAATTACAAAGGTATATCTTAACTTTATTATAAGGTACGTGCAGCATGCAAAACTTAAAAACAAAGTTTTAGGTGAGTGTGAAGTAAATCGGTGTGTGTGTGTGTGTGTGTGTGTGTGGTTGCGTGTGAGTGTGTGTGAGTGTGTGTGTGAGTGTGTGAATGTGTGTGTGTCAGCGTAAAAGCTTAATAAGAATAGGTTTTTATTTTACTACTTTCAAAAGTTTCTCTGTCTCTTCATAAGAGAGTGATTGGAGCCAATGTGTAAACGAGTATCATTTGTGTGAAACACGTGCGCCAGATTTGGAGTCTCTAGACCCAGCGGTTTGGGCTGTGCGTTGATATGTCAGTGAGTGAGTCAGTCAGTCAGTATCTTCTTTTATATATTTAGATAAACAAACAAACCCGATAATTAACGGTATTAATAAGAAAACCCAATAAGTAATAATAAGAATAGACCCGGCAAATATAGTTTTAGCATATAGGAGAGTAAAAAATAGCTCAATACCATTTCTCAGACCTATCGAATGTAAGCAAAAAAAAAATATAAAGCTCAGTCAAGCCGTTTCTAAAGTCATCTGGGGGCCTACCACCGTGACTTAAAGTAATATTATTGTAATATTGTTTTGACATTTTCATACAATGTCAGTATGGAAATTTCAAAACAATATTATAATAATCTTACTTTAGGTAACGGTGGTAGGCCCCCTGAGCGAAAGAGGTTTTTTCTCAGTTCACTTTATTGGTTACAAACACGAACATTTAATACATAAAATAGCCCAATGTAATTTACATCTTTGTCACTCCCTACTCCCTGCATGTTTATAAAACTGTCACCACATCGACGACCTTCGCCCTTTGAATTCATGAACTTCAAAAAGCTGTAATATGCAATCGACATCAAAGTGTCGTACGTAAAATATTTATGTTCTACCAGCGTGAGTATAAAGCCATAAATAAGGAGGGGAAATTCTGTCGTGCGTTTCCCGAACGTTTTTTGCTTGGAAATTTAAGCGGAGATTCAAAAATAGTTAGTTGTTTAACCAGATACATACATCTTTTGTAGTTTTAAACTCAAGCAATCATTTCCAAAAAAATCTCTTAATTTATATATTTCTGATCGTCGTTTCGAATAAAACTATAAATTTTCGGGTTCACATTACGCATTCAATATAAACTTTTTTATGGATACCTGTAAAGACACTAAGTTTATAAGAACTTTTAAATCAAATCTAGGAAGCTGGATTATATGTGGAACCAATAATGTTTTTTTGTGCATATTATTATGTTGATTCAATTCTGATGATAATGCATTTTATATGGTAAACATGACCTTTTCATACAAGCATGAATAGAATTTACTTTCGCACAGTCAATTTTAACAAGATGACGGAAAACTGAGCATAATTTGTTTTTAGCAATTATTTTATATACTTACTTTACTGAATCGACATTAAGAATTAGCTGCAGATTATAATTATTGCAGCTGATAGGTATAAGTGCTACGGTACCATTTGATTTGAGTTCTAGATTGATAATTTGACTGTTACACTCAGGGTTGGGTTCTGATTAGGGACCTGCTGAATGATTAGCAGCTTACAATGTAGTGTACACATTCAATTATGATAACTGAGCCTAGTCTGTCTGTCAACAGGCTTTATCTCTCGAATCGTGATAGTTAGACACTTAAAAATTTTCACAGATGATGTATTTCAGTTACCGCTATAACAAGAAATACAAAAAAAATTATAAAATAAAAATTCAAATGGGCTCCCATACAACAAACGTGTTTTCTTGCTTATTTTTGCTCGATATTGATAACAGCAACAGGGTAGACGCTTAAAACATTCACAGAATATTAAGTTACATATTCACTTTAAAAATAAATAGACAAATAGTATATGTATATAAGATAAATAAGTACTAGATAGGTAAAGTAATATTGAAGTAAAATGATTTTTTGGACGTGATTTTTTGCTTGTTTTTGAATTTGGTGAGCAATTGGGCAGAGATGTTTTAGTTGGCATATTTAGTGTTGACTGTTGACGGTACAGCCGTGCTATTCTGCAATACAGCGACGAACGTACATCTATGCATCTATGAATTTTTCAGTTGTAATAGAGTAGAATTTTGCATGTCATGTTCGGGTTGGCAGCTGTCTGGTAGCTGTTTCAGAGATAGAAATTTTGTTGAATAGCACAGCAGAACCCGCGGGCCCGGCCTGCATTTGACCAATTATAATAATTAATAACTCAACTTATAGTAAAAATCTTACAAGAAATGCAATCTGAATTACAGCTAGCCATTATATTATGGCATACTGCGATACGATAGATGGAATTGAAATGGAACAATTTTCAAAAAAATCTCAGAATATGATCGATACGTTGATCACGCGACTTCCGCGCATCCCTATTTTTTTATTTTTGTCCCATTCCCATTCATTCCCATTCCTTTCGTCCCATTTCTATCCCTTGTCGCAATGTCACATGGCTAGAGTTTTAGTTGAGCTGAATGGTGATTTATGACGAGTCTGATTTCTGATTTCGCAATTAGTATGAAGCTAATGGAACTCGTTAAAGGATTGTGGTCCGTGTTCAAGAAAAGTTATAATTAACTTTAGGGCTAGTTTCAAATTCAGGTGCAATTAGTTTAAAATGATTAATTGAGTAGATTCTTTTCGCAGCAAACAGTTCGTACTTGAGATCATTGAACTACGTGTACTCTAATGGATATTATTTTGAAATCATAGTAAGCGCTTTTAATCAAAACATTAATGCAAACTATTTGTACTTCAAACTATTTAGACTATAATATAACTATTTGTTAAAGGAAGCCCCGCTTTTGTATCTATTCATACATTTCACATAACAAAACATAATATACAATATCAATTTGAATGCAAATTTAAAAAAGTATAGATAATTATTTAAATTATGGTTACAAAAAAAATTATGTAAGTAAAGCTTTTAAAACGTAGTTTCTTTTTCACGAATTTTTTTAGGTGGAAGAAAATGGATTTTTTGAATGACGAAAATCCAGTCGCGAAGAAATTCTACGAAAATCTAGAACAGAATGTAATGAAATGAGTGACATTTCATTCATTTGAATTTGCCGCGCTTCGCGTATCAGCTGGCTGTCGCGTACGTGTCTATGATTTAAAATGGCGTGGGACGCGCAGATTGTTTTGTGCATTTTATTGTTATAAAAACTAATAGAAAGAATGTGATTGAGGACTCGAGATATAGTGAACTTTAAATGTCGTTTCTTTGTTATTTCAGGTGAGATAGAAGTGTAATTGTCGTAACTTGATAATTGTAGACTTGTTAAATAAAACAAAACTTTGTTATTTCAGAGAAACAATTTGTTGTTTGTTTTTGGAGATCCTCAATGTCTTATAAAACGACATTTTTGTGAACTAAGAAAATATGGACCGGCTTCAGTTTGAGTTTACGATGATAGCCTCAAATGATGGCAAATCAAATGTATTAGCTATAACCTCAATATCTACTGAAGAAGGAAAATGTTATGTTTTACCCGAGGAACTGAAGCCGGTGAGTCATCATACATATATTGTTAAAACGAACACTTTCACAAAAGTAAAAAATAGCATTAAAAAAAGACACCAGAGTAGAAAAGTATGGATAAAGTTGGATGAAAATCTAAAGAAGACATATGTAGATGAGGAAGGTAATATGCAATTTTTAGATCAATATTTAGATGAAGTGAGCACAACACAAGCAAAGGACAAAAATGACACTTTGCAACAAATCTTGGAACAATTAATAGAAACTACAACTAAGAAAGAAAGTCAACATAACTTAAAACATATCTCAGAAAAATTTATTATTGAAAAATTCACAAGCAAAAATCCTAATGCGATGCAATGGATAGAAATTTTTGAAAAAGAGTGTGCGCGCTTTAATATAACAAAAGATGAGACAAAAATAGATATTTTGAGGTTATTTTTAGATAAACCTTGTTTGGATTGGTATAGCTCGATGATCATAAAACTAACAATAAATTCTGAATGGAGTGAATGGAAAGACAAGTTTTTAGAAACTTTTAAAAACCAAGGATGGGACATAGTCACATATGCTCTCGCATTTAGGTATAAAGAAGGACAGCTAATTGATTATGCCATAAAAAAAGAACGGCTTTTATTAGATATAAACAAATCTATAGATTCCAAAACAATGATAGATCTTATTGCAACTGGTTTACCTGGATTTATCTTAAATAAGTTAAACAGGGATGAACTCAACAACACTACTGACTTGTTCAACGAGATAAGAAAATATGAAGGCACGATGTTTAAGAAAAACTCAACTAACATAAAGAGCAGTACATTTTATAATAAAAATAAAACTTATGAGAAGAAGTCATGTAAGACTTGTGAGTCTTTGGACAAAGGAATTAGATATCATCCAGAGGAGTCATGTTGGTTCAAGAAAAATAAAAATGAACCTGAAAAAGTTCTTAAAACTAAAAATGTAAACAATAACTCCATAATTGAAGTAGACATAAATACTGAGAAAAAAACTAGTAAGCACACCATTAATCAAAATCAAGCTTTTATTAGAAAATAAACTAGAAGTGAGTGGTATTTATGATTCAGGCTCACAGATTTCTATAATAAATTCAAGATTAATAAAAGTAAAAGAAAAAAAAGATGATGTGAACATAGCATACATGAAAACGGTTAATGGTGTGAAGAAGATGGATGGCTTGATAACAATAAAAATTAAAATATTTGATTTAGAAGAAGAGGTGGATGTATACATAGTAGAAAATGAAGATTTTGATGATTTCATAATCGGATTAGATATGATAAAGAAATTCAGATTTACCCAAAATGAGAACTTGCAGATAGAACAAAAGAAAATAACAAATAAAATAGACAGGATGTCTAAAGATAACAGAAATGAAGATAATAATATAAAAAAATATACAGTAAATTTCAATGAACACATAGAAACAGAGGAATTTATAAGTATGACAGACCATTTAGATAATCAAAAGAAAATTGAGATAGAGAAAATTATAAAGGAATATAAAACAATATTTGCTAAGGACAAGTATGATATAGGTTCAGTTAAAGATTATGAAGCTCGCATAGATTTACAAGTAAATAAATATTGTAGTAAAAGACCATACAGATGTACAATACAAGATAGATTAGAAATTGAAGAGCAAATATCGATGTTACTAAAGAACAATTTAATAGAAGAATCATACAGTCCTTTCGCTGCTCCAGTGACATTGGCGTTTAAAAAAGGTGAAAATAGAAAATCCCGTTTATGTGTAGATTTCAGAGAGTTAAACAAAATAGTTATACCACAAGCTCAACCGTTTCCTTTGATAGATGATCTAATTATTAAAACTAGAAATTGCAGGTATTTTACTACTCTAGATATAAACTCAGCATTTTGGGCAATACCATTACGGGTGGAAGACAGAAGTAAAACAGGATTTGTCACACAAGATGGCCACTTCCAGTGGACCTGCCTCCCTTTTGGCTTGAAAACATCACCAGCAATTTTCCAGAGAATCTTAAGCAATATTCTAAGAAAACACAATCTCACAGGATACTCGGTTAACTATATTGATGATATTTTGATATACTCGTCTACCTTTGAAGAACATATAAGGCACATTAGAAATGTATTAGAGGCAATAATTAAAGAAGGCTTTAGACTGAAGTTTAAGAAATGTACCTTTGCTTCAGACTCGGTAAAATACCTCGGCCATATAATTCAGAACAATTCAGTAAGACCACTAAAAGACAATTTGATTTCAATAAGGAACTTTCCAACTCCTAAGACGCAAAGAACATCAGACAATTTTTGGGGAAAATAAACTTCTACCATGACTATATACCAAGAAGTGCAATTATCTTAGATCCATTACACAATTTATTACGAAAAAACGAGAAATTTGTATGGTCAGAGAAATGTGAAGAAGCATTCAATCTGATAAAAAGATATTTATGTTCGCAACCGGTCTTGGAAATATTCGACAAAGACTTACCAATCAAAATCTTTACCGATGCATCTTTGGAGGGCATTGGAGCAATATTAAAACAGACACAACTAGATGGTAAAGACAAACCGGTGGCATATTTCTCAAAAAAATTGAATGAACATCAAAAACAGAAAAAGGCTATATATTTAGAATGTCTTGCTATGAAAGAAGCTGTTAAATATTGGCAGCACTGGCTCATCGGAAAACAATTCACCATTTACTCAGATCACAAACCTCTAGAGAACATGAACATTAAATGCAGGACAGATGAAGAATTGGGTGATCTCACATACTACCTATCTCAGTATGACTTTACCGTAAAATATATACCTGGTAAAGAAAATGTAGAAGCAGACTGTTTGAGCCGAAACCCTGTATTAGAACCAGAAGATAACAGAGAGGAAACATTGAGAATAGTTAATTTAATACAAATAAAAGATATAGTTGGAGACCAGGAGAAAAATGAAACAATAAGAGAAAAGAAACAAAATTTAATACTAAAAAATAATATCTATTATAAAAAAATAAAGAAACAGGAAAAGATTATCCTCTCAGAAGAATTTAGTAAAAAACTTATAAAAAAGGTGCATGAAGATTTATGCCATATTGGGATCAGACAACTGCAGAAAAAAATAAGTTCAATATATACGGCTATAAACCTAACAAAAAATATCATAAATATTTGTAAAACATGTGAAATATGCATAAAAAATAAATCAAGATGTCAAAAAAAATTGGATTAATGTCACAACTGGGACCAGCTACCAAACCATTTGAAATAATGTCAATGGATACTATTGGTGGATTTGGAGGATCTAGGTCTACAAAGAAATATCTACACCTTTTAGTAGATCACTACACAAGATATGCATTTATTGCGACTTCGAAAACCCAGAATGCATGTGACTTTATAAATTTAACAAAGAAAGTACTAGAGACAGATGAGATTGGAATTATCCTGACAGATCAATATCCGGGCATAAATTCAAGAGAATTTAAACAATTTTTGCAGGAAAATAATATTAAACTAATTTTTACAGCCGTGAATACACCATTCTCGAACGGCTTGAATGAAAGATTAAACCAAACAATAGTAAATAAAATAAGGTGTAAAATGAATGAGAAAAATAATAAGAGAACATGGACAACACTGGCAAGAGAATGTATACAAAAATATAATGAAACAGAACACTCCGTTACAGGTTTTGCACCAAAATATTTACTGGATGGTACAAATGTCAGTATTCTACCAAATGAATTCAAAACGATGGAAAAGGAAGACAAGTGGATTGCTGATAGAAGATTGGCATTAGAGAATACAATAAAATCTCATGAGTATAACAAGAAAATATTTGATAGAAATAGAAAAATGCAAGAATTTAATGTAGGAGACAGTGTATATGTAGAAAATGGAAATAGACTGAATAGAAAGAAATTAGACGAATTAAAAATAGGCCCTTTCAAAATAATAGAGAAAATATCGAATTCCATTTATAGGATTGATACAGGCAACAGAAAAACAGAATCAACATTATTTCATATAACAAAATTGCAACCTGTCATAACAGAGGCTGAAGAAGATGAAGGAGATGATAATGAATATGAAGATGACTTATAAGTACATTTTACAGATATATTGCTTAGAATTTTCGCTCTTAGGGGGGGAGATGTAATGAAATGAGTGACATTTCATTCATTTGAATTTGCCGCGCTTCGCGTATCAGCTGGCTGTCGCGTACGTGTCTATGATTTAAAATGGCGTGTGACGCGCAGATTGTTTTGTGCATTTTATTGTTATAAAAACTAATAGAAAGAATGTGATTGAGGACTCGAGATATAGTGAACTTTAAATGTCGTTTCTTTGTTATTTCAGGTGAGATAGAAGTGTAATTGTCGTAACTTGATAATAACTTGATAATTGTAGACTTGTTAAATAAAACAAAACTTTGTTATTTCAGAGAAACAATTTGTTGTTTGTTTTTGGAGATCCTCAATGTCTTATTCCCTTAGTAGTATACAGAATGAGTACCTATCGAGCTAGCGCCATCTATCGAGCGATAGGTGCAATTACACATAAAAATATGAAATAGAGTTTTGTTTTAACATTCCATAGAGTTTTGATAATGTTATTCCAAACTTTGTGTTTACTGAGGATTCTACGACACTCAAGTCTTAACAACTGACTTCAAATAAAGAAGAGGTTCTCAATTGGCCTGTTTGTTTTTTTTTTATGTTTGTTACCTCATAACTTTTCGCTGGGTGAATCGATTTTGATGATTCTTTTTTTATTAGAAAACTGACGCTTTCCATGTGGTCCCATTTCAATTAATGTTCCCAGTTCTGATAATAGTATCGACTAGAAAACCATATAAGGCTTAAATTTTTATTTGGAAAGAATATATTCAACCGTAGATTTATGAGAGTTGAAGTCGGTTTTTTGTTTATTAATTAATTGTATAATGTATTATTAATAGGCTTCGTCTCAGACGCAAACTAAGTAAATTGCGCTCTATCTTATTTTGCATTAATTCTTTGAAGAGGTGTGGTATCACATATCTGAGGTGGTGCTAATAAGATCCATCAAGATAATAAGGTGATTATAAATTCAGAGCAAAAATAATCAACAAATCAATGGAGTCCATTGGAATGGTCTTTGCATAGTGTAGACTGTAAGTATAGATAATAATAAAATCACATTTTTATGAAAATATGTTAGAAATTTCGTTAAGTCAACAGATAGTCACTAAAATTATACGGAGCCAGTGTAAGAGAGAGACTGGATTTGAAAAACAATTCTACCTTGCATTATTGAGCAGTTTTATTCGAAAAGATTTCCATATTTTATTATTCAAGAAGCTTGGATTTCTTCGTAATAATAACAGAGAGTGAGGGAAGAAACTCTGAATTTGTAGAAAACTTTATGTGATTTTAATATTAAATTAAAATATGAATTGGATTTTGAGAAGCCTTTGCACTTTTGTCATCTGTGTTTGCAATTACCCAATTTGATTAAATATTTTTTTACCAATAAACATATTACGTACTACATTATTATTAGTCAATTATTATAATTACACTCGATCTAGTTTACCATTTAAAAACTGACCCTATTACTAAGACTCCGCTGTCCGTCTGTCCATCGGTCCGTCTGTCACCAACAGATTATGTATTATCCTCAAAGATTGGATTTTTACAGCTTGACTTGGGTGGAATAAATGTTGGTTTAAGTAACAATCATCCATGAGGAAACAGTGTTCCCTACAAATCTTCGCTTTAAGTTTCGATTCGGCTGAAGAAGGAAGAATTTTCCACTTCAAAAACTTTAACTGTAAAATAATGCTTATCATTAATAATTGTCTTCACACTTGGTACAAAATCCTATTATTATATTCCTATATTCAACGATAAGGAACCTGAGGATATGGCCATCAGAACATTTTACTCAAAACTCCTTCATACAGAAAAATAGTAGTCGTCTGTTAAATTTCCCACTAACGACACACTATGACGGAAACCGTCTACATGGAAACGCGAGTGCAGACTTTTCATAAGTTTAGTGATCTGTACGGTGACCTCGGTTTATACATGCGATAGGCTTGCTACTGACGCTGACGGTGTCAAAATATAGATTTCTGGCACCGGTAAACTGGCGACACTTTTTCTCAAGGTCCGCCGCGTCCAGAGTATAAGTCTACTGTATCTGACTTAATACTCTGATATTAAGTCGGAGGAAATGGTATACAATTTACCGTTTCTCGCGGCTGTCCGGATGTGTGAATAATTTAGTCTCGTTGATCTGGGACTCAGAGGCTGAGTATCGATTTATTCTAAAATACTCGGAGCTTCATGAGTATGCGAGATAAACCCTATTGTTTGTCCTACCTTTCTTTACATTATAAAACAACTAGCTGACTCGGCATACGTTTCTATACCGTATAAATTATTTAATATCTGGGTGACCGAGCTTCGCTCGGTAGTTAAACTACTGGATGATAGATGTCAACAGGAGTCATATTTTTTTTTTGGTAAATTCGACATTTTTTAAAAATGAATCCTAGCTTGATCGATTTATCTCCCCCAAACCCCTGTATACTAAATTTCATCAAAATCGTTCGAGCCGTTTCCGAAATCCAGATTATATAGAAATATATATATATATATATATATATATATATATATATATATATATATATATATACAAGAATTGCTCATTTAAAGGTATAGGATTTCTTACTTAGGGGCAAGGAAAGCAGTTTACGTCCTATTCTCACCAGATCGAATATGCAACAAAAAAATCATAAAAATTGGTTAAACCGTTCTGGAGGATGTTAAAACACTCTGAAACGAGTGAATAGACCAGGGTGTACGCCGCTAAAAAAAGTCGCCAGTTTATCAGTGCCAAAAATGCTTGTTTTGCTGTAAGGCCACGCTGTAGTTCGCTCAGCAGCCACCTATAGAATTTTTAGTTAGTAACTTACAGACAAAATTTTGGTATCGTTGTATTGCTTAACTCAAAAGCTTTCGATTTACTACAAACTAGCTGTGCCCGCGGACTCCGTTCCGCGTTAAAAATAGTTTTATCCCGGCCCGTTTGTCCCGCATAAGGCCCGATTTCCACCAAAGCGGAGCGGAGTGGAGCTGTGTTTGAATAACCAACCAGATTTCATCATTTCGACATCACCTCTCCCCTCAGTTTCGGAGATGTTAAAATGACGAAATCTGATTGGTTACTCAAACAGAGCTCCGCTCCGTTTCGCTTTGGGGAAACCGGGCCTTATACTTGCTTATAACCACAGCCACGAAACACCTAATAGTATTGTATGCCACAGCCCACAGCGCTGGACGCGAGCGAGGCATTCGCATAGATATTTGATACTGCGGTCTGCCTCCTATCGCCACGCAACGGCCGGGGCGGCGCGTTTTTATTTTGCTAATATCTTTGAAGATATTTGTTTAAACTGTATAGCGTAAAAAGCTGAAAAACATATTTATATATACGCTTCACAAAACTTATTTATTTTTTAACCACAATTTTAACACTAAAAGCCATTATTGTGAGTTACACGTAGAAGATAGGCATATATGTCATCGCGGACTTTTTTGCTAATTTTGATACGTTCTTGAATATTGTAGAACATTGTTTTGTTCTATCCTCAATAGTTTCCGCGGCATACGCGATGAAAGCAATTTTTTCTACGACTGGGATTACATTATTCAAGTTTAACTAAAGATGCGTTTTTTTAATTTTGGAATTTATTATAGCCTATGCCACTCCACAATAACGTAGCTTTCTATTGCTGAAAGAATTTTGAAAATCGGTTAAGTAGATCCAGAGATTACCCCTTACAACGTCACAAACATCGTTACGCTTCCTCTTTATACGAGGGTGGTTCAAATATAAACCGGAATTTTGAAATAAAAAAAATTAATATTAAGTTAAAGAGCTGAAATTTTGTATAGTTTTTCCAGATACTCTCTGTCACACTCTACACACTTTTGCCACCTCTCCGCAAGCTTTTTGATGCCTTTTTTCTTAAAAATTTCTCGGCTTGTCACGTAACCATTTGCGCACGCGAAGGATTCTACCTCCGTATTGCTTTCGAACGGCAGTCTGCCAAGTGCCTCTTTCAATGGAGTAAATAAATAATAGTCACATGGCGACAAATTGGGACTATAAGGAGTGGTTTTCAGTGTTGCCCAACCCAATTCGTAAAATGTTTCCATCGTAAGCACGCAAACTTCCCAGCGTGTGAATTTTTGCGCAAAATTCAGGAGTCTTGGCACCAATCTGGCTGAAATTTTACGGAAACCGACCCGTTCATGAATTATTTGCTCAGTACTACCTACGCTGATGCCCAATATTTCAGCCATGTCGCGTAAAGTACTGCGTTGGTCTTCCAAAATGTTTTTTCCAAGCGCTGACGTTCTCATTGGTATTGCTTGTTTAAGGGTACCGCGCATGTGGTAAATTTGCCACCACTTCTCGACCTTTTCGAAAAGTGGGACACCATTCATACACTTAAGTCTTAGAGAAGGTCTCATTCCCGAACTGCAAGAGTAATTTTCGATAAATTTCCGCGGATTTTACATTTTCCTCGACCAAAAACTAAAAATGATGCGTTGCGCAAGAGACACTGGTACCGCCTTCTCGCTTATGCTCATAACTACAATAAAAAGCGAGGCTGCGCGGTCCCGATTGTTCTCTTCGCTTCGTAACAGACTAATATAACACTTTAAGCGGCCACTTTGACGACACTAAATTTTTTCGAGCGTTTATTCAAAAATTCCGGTTTATATTTGAACGTCGGTTAGTATAGAAAAATGTGGTCTTAGCGATCCCGTTTCTGCAAAATTTACCAATAACTTCACGTTTTAATTTCTTTGGGCATGTTTTTTTTAATTTGAGGCATTTTTGGTTGAGTTATTTTACAGTTTTACACTATTATTAGGTATCCAGCGATGGAGAATATTATATCCAGTCGAATAAGATCATTTCAGAACATGTTAAGCAACAGACTTTCAAGTAATTACAGATTTTGTGTGCACATACCCAAAAAAACGCATACAAAATTGAAATGGCTCTACTGGGCAGGGAGTGAGGGGGCACCCCCCCTTTATAGGGGATTTTTTGCTTGTAGTGAGCTATAGAACACTCCCTTAAATTATCGCTAGTTCGATCTCGGACACACTGTATATGTCACAATTATTTTAGGTGCACTGCGAAGTTATACTATAGCTTATATTATAGCTTTTTCATACAACTACCACCTTCTTCTTTACTTCAGTTTGTTGACAATCTGTAGGTTGCCCCACAAAATATCTTATTCAGTATATAATAGTTTTACGATTGATAACAATCTCAGTCGATGAATAGTGACAATATGGTCGAAAATGGAGCGAGCTTACCAAGAAGATACTATTTTAATAAGTCTTTTTTAAGGTATAGTCTATTCGCTTATAATTTGTCGTTACAAGTTCATGCGCATGACCTTTGAGAATACTGACACTGCAACCGACCGCGCGACCAAGTGAACGGACTAGGTATATAATAAGTATCCGGAATGATTCCGGAAACAGAATTTGGGAGAACAAATGAAATTGCGTATGAGAAAAGAAGAAGTGATCTGCTTTGTATATCGATGACGTAAAAGCCCGCCCGATGCTTTGCGGTGTCAACTGCAACAAAACTGAAAAATATTATTTTAAAGTATTTAAATGCTTTTGTTGTTGTGTCCTCAAAGTGTTTGAACCTCGCAAGTTAAAAGTGCTTCGAACATCGTTGTAAAGAATAAAGCGCCGGTAAATTGCTATATTAAACAAGGGAAAAAATGAAATGAATGATGTATACGAACATTAGCATAATGCTTGCGCTAATGATCATTAATTCATTTTTTATTCACCTCTGAAGTTTCATGAACAACTCATGAAACTTTCATTAGGGAGCAAATTATTTTACTTTTATTTCACCACGTGTTATACAAATTGTACACCTACTACAAATTGTACAGAATTACATTTTCTTTGGATTTTTTAGTTTTTTACTATACATCGATAGGTGTATCATATAGAAACAATTTTCGCAAAAACTTACGTACTTATGGTTTACATAATTTGTTAAATTGCTTTTAAACAATGAATTGAATTGCAATTAAATGTGTGTTTATTTGCCAGTTTCAGCCAGTTTGTTGTCAGTTTCTCTTTAAGGTTGCGGTCTATATACCTTGTTATAAATTATAACGATAGTAGCTCAAATGAACAGATAAAATATTCTAAAGACCAAAGATTTAAATCGCAAGATTGGCCCTAAACCTACATTGCGCTCATTAAAAACGTCCACAAACATGCTGAGTAAGCGCTCAGCATGCTGTGGTTTCACTAGTCACTTGTGACAGAGAGAGTGACAACGTGTCTCACACGAGACAAAATCGTGGATGTTTTTGGAGGTTTAGGGCTCATCTAGCGATTTAAGTCTTTGCTAAAAACTGAAAAAAATTACCATTCCTATTTTACGTTTTTCTTAAAGTCTATAGTAGTGACTAGCTAATAGTAATGGGGCGTTTTAAAAAGTCTTTGTACAATGGCTGACAGGGGAAAATGTGGGCTACGTTGCACTTGCGACCGCGGGCGACGTGTTAACGAGTAGTTACTGGTGATTGCATAATTGCAACTCGCAAGTGGCGCATTGAGGCTGCATTTTTTTTCTTATTTCGCCCTCGCGGTTAATTATTGTGAATTTTCGTAACATTTTCGCTGGGTTTGGTGTTACGCAAATGTATTCTTGCTGCTAATTTAACTATAACAAGTGTGGAGCCCGTTAGGAAGTTTAAAATTAATTTTTAATATGTATTTTTCTTTATTCTTTTACCAAGTGAAAGCGGAAGCAATTTGTCCCGAATCGGCATATTATTTTTGTGTTGGATAGAGATTAGAGAAAAGGTTATAGCTATAGGCTCTACGTGGCGTCCCTCGGCGATGCCACATGGAGGAGAAGTAACTTAAATATTATAGATGAAATATATTACTGAAAAAAAATTCCATTTTAATTCATTAGAAAATAATTGACACGAAATTCTTTTAAGTAAAGCCAATAAAATATTATTGGTTTATCAAGCTGCTAATAACATTAAAGGATTGAATATAATAAATAAACATGATTTAATCAAATTAAATTTTAATCTTATCAAAATATATATAGGTATCTTCCTACTGATATCATAGTGCCCAAGACGCTGGCGGTATTAGTTATTACCTCTTTGTATGGCTAAAGTTAGCCATTGAGCTAAATAAGCGCCAGCTTTTGGGTCACCAGACGCTTGGGTCAATTGCCGGTACACTATATTCATGATTTTTTTTAGTATCTGATGACCATGGACGCAAGCGCCGCAAAATTGCATGCCTTACAAAAGAAAACTGAGTATTTGTTTCGCATCAACGCAATTAAAATTATTGAACTACATTTTATAAAATTTAAAAAATTGCCTAGGTGGATCCGGGCGTTGAACCCACTATACGAGAAAAAGAAATATCCTGGAGAGGATCACATCGATCGAAAAGTTTCATCACAAGGGGTATTTTTATGCTAAATAACTTAGTATGAACCGTTTTTTCACTCATTCGGTATGCATTTTTCCTCTTTTATCGGTATTATTTTACCCTTAACGCTGATTACCCGTTTGTTTCATTATTCTGTCGGGAATTGACCTGGATTTTTAATCAAGCACAGGCCGATGAGCGAATTCTTATTTACGTTTAAATACGAAGATATTTTCTGTACTGCATGAGATTATCAGTTGCGTATAATATTACGTGTCTTTTTGTATAATTTTTCTTTGTGCACTTTTACTTGCTTACGTAAGCAATATACATTCATTATAGGTTAAGTATATAAAAAATACCAAATCGCTCTCGGCCTTTAGTCGCTCTACGACTTTTCAAAATCCAGTATTAATTTATTTCATACAAAAAATGTTATTTCCGTAAAGTGATATTACACTGTTGCGGTTTCGCGCTGTGAGTTCGCGCGCTGTCGCGCCGCGGTCCGCGCAGTTGCCACTTGCCGATGTTACATTACAGAGTAGGATCAAGTAGAGTTTCTCCTAAAAATATTTAATTTTGATGTTTCTCAAATTATCAAGTAGAAAAAAGTCAAAGACAAAATTGTCTATAATCTTTACCTACAGTAAAAAATGAATTAAACAAGTGGCATCTATAACATTATTTTAAAATAAAATTTATTAAATTAGATTCACTAGATATGGCAAAAGACTGCGACCCCATCCGTTAATTTCTCGGTTTTAAATAATCTAGACACTGTAAGTAAAAAGTAATTAGTCATGAGGTTAATTAGAAATATCTAAACTACACATCGAAATGTTTGTGTGTACTAAAAGATAGGATTCAAGGATTCAATAGGTATATTATTATTTACGTAAAGAGGCTACCTACCGATAAATTAAAGAACTTAATAAATAAATAATGTTGTAATATCAAAAAACTAAATAAAATTTGACTATCGTGGGCTAATACGGCTAAAATACCCAATATACTTACACATTATTTACAATACTAGGTATTTTATTACATTAGAATACAGTTTCAACCTTTCAAGTTTCAAGTTTTACGGTTAGCGTAAGCGTCCGTAGCGTACGAGCCGTGTGCGAAGGGACTTAGTTTCAGGTTTTGTAAGAATATTCTTTAATCTACTCATACAAATCCTTTATATTTTGTCTCCCCACAGTCATTGACATTTCGAGCACTGGTGTCTGTGTCTGAGTGCCTTAAGGTTCAACTGAATACATTTTATTTTAAACAACAATATTTTTTAAGTACAAAAGTTTTTTGTGAAGCAAAAACTAACTGCTTTTTTCATAAAAATGTGCATAGGGGTGAAATCAATGTTATGAATAAAGTAGCAGTCGTGGTTGCTAATCGAGGGTTTTAAACTGCCATCATATTGGTTTATAAAAAATCTCCTATACTATAATATATTATTACCTATATTTCATTAATTTTTGCCCCCTTTCCCGCCTTAAAGTTCGCAATTAGTAAAACCCCTTATTTTTAGTAGTATAGTAGTAGTACTTAGTACAGTTACCCTTAGTACCTATATCTATGAATTCATGACCTTGATTAATAATTAACCTTGCTTCCTCAATTCTCTTATATTTTTGAAGAAAACACTGGAAAAAGCGTTACTCCTAAATGTATTTAGATATAGATAAATAAACAAATAAAATCAGGATGTCACAGCAGGACATACAGAGTAGATAAATAATATGAATGAACCAAAGAGCTTAATACATAGAGAAACAAACCTCATTCAAATACGTCTAAATACGTGTAACCACTTTTAAAATGTGACGACGTAGCTTTCAAAACATCTAAACATTGGAAGGTAAACAGGTAAACATATATCTGTCTCACTTACACAAGTCGCTAAAACAATTCCGTCGCTTAAAAAAACAAAGACCGCAATATAATCATACAATAGCGCGGGATGGGGATGCCCACCTATGCGAAATTTTACCCAATTTTTGAAGCAAAATAATGCGGCAATTAAAATTACTTTGAAATAATTTAAATAATTAAAATATTTGAAGAATTGCTTAATGGATGTTTTAAACGTCTATAATTAATGAAATAACTAAGACATTATATTTTTTTATATTTTTTATTAAAAATGTATATCTATTTACATCTATATACAAAGGACATCACTCCTTTTTAGGGTTCCATACCAAAATGGTAAAAATGGGACCCCTTATGGTGAGACTTTCTCCGCCCGTCCGTCCGTCCGTCCGTCTGTCACACTCGATTATTTCACTAACTACTAAAGCTATCGACCTGAAATTTGGAATAGTTATAGGAAATTGCGACGCGCCGCGGGGAAACCGGGTCGTCGAAATTTCAAAATGAGATAATAATATTGAGTGGGGTATCACATGAAAGGGCGTCACTTGTGTATTCTAAACCCAATTTTTATTTATTTTTATGCCTGATAGTTTTTGATTTATTGGGCAAACTGTCGAAAAAATACCGTTCCCCCCCCCTTATCTCCGAAGTTTACCAATCGAAAAATCTGAAATAATTACGATCAATAGGAGTTAACGTATATTTTACAGGACAAATAAAATCAACTCGCTTACTAATATATTTTTTGTGATATTAACAATAAACCTCTAAAAACAAAGCTAAGTTTGCGGTTCGCCAACAAAAGTACCTACTTGTATAAATTATACTCGTAAATTCAAGGGACAATAGTGATTCTTTTAACGTTTTACGTCTTTGATAGTATGGAACCCTCGGTGCGCGAGTCCGACTCGCACTTGACCGGTTATTATTATAAAGAGTAGTGTAGTAATGCAGTTAATCTGCTATATTTCACTTTCATAACTTAAAAACGTCGCGGTCGTCTGAACTACATAGAAGTATTTGGTCTGAAATGGGAAAGGTAAGTACTCATCGGCAATGCTCCACGAACGGATTATAGAAGAGACTCTTAGAAGAGCTAGTTGAATTCCAGACCCACTGTTTATTTGCATTGTCGATTTGATACAAATCATTTAACGCATAAAACCATTACTTACAGTTAGCAATGGAATTGCTTCATTTGACAAATAAACAAGACCATTTTCGGTTTTTGGGCCTAGTTTGTCTTGATCACTGAAGTGCTTAGAACAAATGATGCTATGTTTAGAAGGTAGCCAGTCAGTCTCTTTTCTTAGTAATCAGATTAATTTCACCCACTTTTTACGGCGTTCTGCATCTTTAGGCACTCTGCAACGTTGTGATTATTATTATTAAAATCTTAAAACAAAATCTCTTACTCCATACTCAATTAAAAATTCTCCCATAAATGTGGGAAACTAAAACTAAGTTTTACATGGTAACACTAAACCAATTTTTTTTTCTATTAATTTTATTTTCACTATATTTCTTAAATTTCGTTTTTTTATTGATACAGCTGAGAAATAATAAACTTGCTTGTGGAACGTTATTCCAGTTGATTTGTTGTGGGTTTGTGTTCTTGAATTGCACTCTTTTACTATACATTTACCCATTTTGAAATTATTTTTTCTCGCGCGTCACTCGTTTCAGCTCGTTTAGCGTCACATCGAACAGTGAACTGACGTTAGCTACAAGTATGTCTGTGGACCATCCTATATTGGCAACGCTTCGGCGCGATAATTACAGATCTTGTGTATATTAAATCAATGGAATGAACACAAAAATTCGTGTCATGACGTCCGTCGCGTGGTCTTCTCCATGGGGACTAGGCCCCATGGGGGTACGGGCCTCGAGGCATGCCTCCTTACCCAGGCGATGTGTTGCAGGGGAGCCTTGCTCCTCCGGTGTTGCTCTTTAAGCCCCGGTAAGGGGTGTTATGTGTATGTTGAGTGTTCGCACCAACTGCCGATAGATGCCGCTAATACGAATATATACAAGACTGCGTCCATTTCTCGATTATTTATTGAGTAAATAACAAACAAACTTTATATAAACTTTTGCACAGCAATACTTGCAGTATCTGTTGTTTGCTACACTAATAAATAAATAAAAGTCGTGTGGCACTCGGAGACTGCCGCAGTACAGCTATTGCATAGAATTTAAAGTTATTTTAAGTTTTGCCATCAATCGAAAAGTAGAACTTTTGGTACCAGGTAGCCTAGTACCAAAAGCTCTACTTTAGGAGTGCCAGGTTAATTTCGTTACGAAAGAACATGGCAGAAATTTACGCAAATAAAGTTTAGCGTCTAGATGTAATATTTATTACAAGACGATTCTAATAAATAACAGAATTTTTTCAAGGTATCACCAGTTATTGTAAAGGACGGGTCAAAAAATAAAATATTCAAAGAAATATAATTGATTACTGATAGGTTCCGTTTCCAAATTCCTGACAGCTAGTGTTGCCGGATGCCAAACTTTTCCACTTTCATGCTCCATCTTTTTGACGATCGGTCCACTTTTGTACGAGAACAATATGTAACAGACTATACTAAAGAAAAACCTATTTTCAAGTACTACGTTAATTCTTAGATCAGAATGTAGAATACAAGACAATAACTGTGTCGATTTCAATCGTACTTTTTTGCATTTTATTTTACTCGAATATATTTACATAAAAAGATTAAATTATTTTAGGGTTTTCCATTGCGTTGGAGTAAAACTGAATATTATTTTTCCGTTTGAACCAGTCTCACACACAAACAAACTGTTTGAATATTTGTGATTAAGTATTTGTCAGAAAACTACACCTATTAATAATACTGAAATCTATTACAACCGATTATTTTGAGCATAGATTATTTTGTCTTGGTAGTTTAACGTTTCCGAAATACCCTTGTAATTCAACATTAATTTATTAACTTAATTAGATTTTTCTTTCAGTCGATTGGGGTTTTTTAATTCCGGCATCTCGCAACATTGTCCGACAACTACATGGCTACTATTAAGTCTCAACTGTCAACAGTGACAAATTCTGGGACAAGTGACAAGTATTTATCAAAGAGTATATAGTGTATTGTCTATGCTCGCAGATGCTTCATGACGGAGGTCGCAGTTGTTATAATACTCAGATACAATATTTTGAAAATAAATATTAATTTTTCTCCACTTTTTTGTAAGAAAATTCTTTTAGCATTGAGTTCAGGCTTGCAGGCCCAACCAAAAAAATATTTTTTCATTTAAAGTTGCAATAGCGTAACGTGACCGAAAGCGATGTATGGGCCCGCACCATTGTTCTTTCTGGATTCGGTCTGCACCGTCAAAGCCCGCGATAGAAGCTATCCAATAGCTTAACAAATATAATAATAATTATCAATTTAAATGATTATAATCATTAAAATTAATGTAATATATAATATTTAATGTACAATAGTCACGCACATTATTATAAAAATAGGATATTTAAAAACTAAAGAGTAGATAAACACTAGCAATCATGTGTATGTTGAGTGTTTGAATCCTCTGCCGAAAGATGTCACTAGCGGTACCATAGCTTGCGCTTTAGATTTCTTTCCACGAATAAATACTACATACACTTCTCACTTGCAGATTAACAAACCAACATACAAACAATCAAAAAATATAATTTTTGCACAGCAATACATACAGGATATTTAGATTCTGTTGTTTGCTGCATAAGTAATAAGTATTAAATTTATTGAACTTAGGGCAAGTTTTACAAATCCACATTCACCAGATGAATTTTCTCTAGCGAATATTAAGTCTTTACCTATGAAATGGCCGTTTTGTATGGAATAAGTGAAAGTACTAATTTTTTAAAACTTTTTAACAAACAAATCACCCATGCAATCGACACGCATCTTTGCCAACGCATTGGCAGTTTATGTAAAAATCAGCTGGACGGGAGGCAACAAACTCTTCAAAGACATTTTGTACTGCCTCTCGTAAATTGAATTTTTACCCACTAAAAGGTTGTTTAGATTTTGAAAAAAGTAATAGTCGGTAGGTGCAAGGTCTGGTGAGTGTGGCGGATGAGGGAGAGCTTCCAACCCCAGCTCTTGCGGCTTGGAGACTGTCTGTTGCGCAGTATGGGGTCGCGCGTTGTCGTGAAGAAGCAGTGGGGTCGACCGATTCCAAAGCTGGCTGCAGATGTGCATGCTTCTCCATCATTCTCTCCAAATCTTCACAGTACACATCTGCAGTAATGCTCATGTCGTTTTGTAAAAACCTGTGGTGAATCACACCCGCACTAGACCACCAAACAGTGGCCATCACCTTTTGAGGGGTCATTTTTGGTTTAGGGCAATGCTTTGGTGCTGAACCGGGTTCTAACCAACTTGCTGAGCGCTTTCGATTGTCGAACAGAATCCATTTTTCGTCGCACGTAACAATTCGTTTCACAGTTCCATCATTTCTTTGCCTGTCGAGCAGCGCAAGGCAGGTCTGGAAGCGTACGTTGCGTTGGTGATCGTTAAGTTCTAATCCCATCTATCAAGCTTTAATACCTTGCCAATTTGTCGCAAATGGATCAATATTGTTTTGATGCTTATATCAAAAGCTGCTGCTAGCTCAGCTGTAGATTGAGTTTCTCCACATTGTCTTTAATTCATTTAATTTTTGACCGAAGTCTCTGGACGACCACGCGCTTCATTTTTCAAGTCAAAATTTCCAGAACGGAACCGGGAAAACCAATAACGGGTTGTGCATTCGTTTGTACATTTCTCTGCGTAAACGTTTTTGATGTTTGTGTCGCGTTGGTGCCACGACGCAACTCATATTCAATAATTACACGAATTTTTAAAGTATCCATTGTGATAAAACATGTTTAAATGTAATAAAAATACAACGCCAAAGAAAATAACAAAAGACCAAGTTTCTAAAAAGAATGTCATGGTTTTAAAACAAAATTAATTTGAATTTAGAATACATAGCCTTTACATGTTTTTTTTATTTGAAATGATCAGTACTTAAGAAAGGCAATTTTATAGGTAAAGACATAATATTTGATGTTGTGACAATTTTTATAATGGGAATCAATCACTCTTTACACTTATTCGCTAGATAAAGCTCTGGTGATTAGTTAATAATAAATAAAGGCCAATTCCGAATAAATATGACGTTTTGACCGATTTTGTATGGCATTATGTTTCTAAATTATCCTTGAGATACTTTATCTAGCGATTGAAAAATCGGCCCTAAATTAACTAATTAACTTAAATTTAACTAAAATGCACATAATATAATATATAATAAATAATTACTTTGACAATCTGAGATCCATAAAATTGAGATCAGTGATATAAATATATAAAATAAAATGAATTAATATATACTCTAAAAACTAAACAAGTGTTATATAAATGATAATTTAAAAAACTCGACTGCAAATATGTTAAATCTTATAAAGTTACTTGACTTAAATAACAATATTAAAAGACCGAATCTAACGAATTAAAAATTTTTTTAATAACATTTTGATTTATACTTCATACGTATTTCTTCTATACATATATAAAAGAGGGGGAGGCATTTTCGTTGTGCCACGGTTTTCGCTGAAACTATGAGTATAAGTCGAAGAGATCTGAAATTAGCGTAATCCGCATCCAATTAAACGTTGGCTTCAAGTCATAGATTCTTTGAAAGTATTTTTCTCTAAAAGCTATTTATTGATAGTCAAAAACCATTTATTTAACAGCCCAGCTTTATCGAAATGGATAATTTTATTACGACCATTCTATTCAACGTTGTTTCCCTTGATGAGTAATCCTTCCATTCGCAAAGCCATTTCATCGTCGGCTTTTACATCATTCTATAAAAGTTATATTTCATCTAAAAGGAAGAATTTGTCATTTTATCAGGAAACAATCTTATGGGAAATCGTAAAACCCTGTTTAAGACATCGTGTAGAAATATACGAGTATACGAAATAAGTACTACGCATAGCAAGTTACATTTTTTACAACCTAAATCTATAATATTCCATAAAGCATTATTTGTTTTTTGTACCTGTATCATGAACTGACTTCAAATAACCATCAATGACAGTATAACTTACAAAATAACTTAATGAATGTTATGTGGTACATCGCACGACTTTCCGTTCTTCACGTTGCATTATTAGGGTTCTGTACTCAAAGGGTAAAAAAGGAATCCTATTACGGAGACGGCTGATACCTGGAAACTTTATTATTATTATCCTATTTAATTTAACTCTCACACCCGGCACATGATAAATATATATAAAAACCAAAGACGTATAATAAACTTACTTACATACACATAGATTACATAAACATACATAAACGTTACACACATACATATATGTACCGGGCGGAGGACTACACCCCGGCAGGGGAGACCAAACGGCCGGGGGTCAGGGCGACAGGCTAAGAAACCGACGGACTATCCTAGCCGAGTCGAGCACCACCGCCTTCTGCATCTTGGCCGCAAGTGAACTGCCACGGAAACCCAGTCGCCGCAGATGGTGAGCGAGGCTGACTGGGATTAAACCATTAGCAGATATCACGATTGGAATGGTTTCAGTGGACTCCACGTGCCACATGGCGGAAACCTCGTGAGCCAGATCCAGATACTTTCGTTTTTTCTCCGTCTCAGCTCTCACGAGGTTCTCGTCATACGGGATCGTGATGTCCACCAAAAACACCCGCGACTGTGCCCGGTCCATCACCACGATATCAGGCTTGTTAGCCAAGATAGTCCTGTCCGTGATGATTGACCGGTCCCAATAGAGCCGGACGCCGCCGCGCTCGAGGACAGGAACCGGCGTGTACCTATAATAGGGCACCCTCTCATCCAGGAGTCCGTACTTCAGAGCAAGCTCTTGGTGGAGGATTTTGGCTGCTTGGTTGTGCCTGTGCAAATACTCAGTGTTGGCAAGCGCCGAACACCCCTGTTCCATATGTGGGTACTTTCATAATTAATAAAACAGTTCTGTCACCGACGAGCCGGTGTTTTATTGTCGCTCCGCTTAATAATCGATATAATAAATATTATATTTAACTGGCGACGAGGAAAAACATTATAATTTCGTGTAATTGTGTGTGCTTATCACGATGCCAATCGGGAAAATTGAAAGTTTCGATTTAAATAGTAAAAAATGGTTGGCGTACGTCAGACGCGTGGAACAGTTCATCGAACTCAATCAAATTGAGGAACATTTGAAAGTAGCGACGTTAATCACAGTTGTGGGGCAAGTTACTTATGATTTAATGTGTGACTTGTGCGCTCCGGAACACCCGGAGACGAAAACTTTTGAAGACCTGGTGAGGTTAGTCGGTGAACACGTGGAACCGAAGCGGTCGGACATCGCGGAACGACACGTTTTCCGCTTGCGGCGGCAGAGGGACGGCGAATCACTCAGTCAATACCTACAAGCGTTAAAGCACCTAGCGAGTACGTGTAATTTTGGTGCGAATCTGGAAGAGAATTTAAGAGATCAATTCGTATCGGGATTGGCTAGTGACGATATGAGAACCCGTTTGTTTGCGGAGCCGGATTTGACGTATAGAAGAGCTATCGAATTGGGGTTCGCTCTCGAAGCTGCAGACCGACATGCGCTAGTTAGTGTTGCGACGGGTGGTTCAGCCGGCGGCGGCGACAGCGCGGCGCCTGCGACGGCGGCCGCGACGACGGAATCTTTGCATCGTGTAGCAGCGGAGACGCGCGCGGGCCGTGCTTCGGGTGCGGCAGCGGCGCATGCGGGCCGTACTTCGGTTGCGGCGACGACGCGCGCGGGCCGTGTTTCGGACGCTGCGGAAGCGCGCGCGGGCCGTGCTGCGGACACGGCGGGCGCGAGCAGCGGGCAGGCTTCGGTGACCTGCTGGCGCTGTGGTCTCAGAGGTCACGTGCGGTCTTTCTGCCGGACGAGGCGGGTGCGAAGGCGCGGGGCGTGCGACGGCGAAGGTCGCGCCCGGGATAAAAACCAGAATTATCTGGACAGTGATAGTGATGGTGATGGTGAGATGTATAGCTTAAACGTGTGTGGTGCGGGTGGTCAACCGTATCGTGTGCGCGCCCAGGTGAACGGGTTGTTATTAGATTTTGAGCTAGATACTGGCAGTAAGTTATCTACTATTAACTTCGATTGTTATGAGCGGTATTTTAAAAACTGTAATATTAATAAAAATAATGTTTGTTTACGCTCTTATACGGGAACTTTAATCGAGCCTGAGGGATATTTGTTAGTCGATGTGGTAATCGGGAAGTATAAAGCGGATCGGCTAAAGTTATTTGTAATTAAAAATGGCGGACCGCCACTTCTCGGGCGTTCTTGGCTGCGTCGTTTGAATATTGGCTCGGTACAGATTAATGATTTTTTGTGTAATTTGCAAAATGTTAATATAGCTGACAGCCTACGTCACGAGTTTCCTACCGTTTTTGCACCCGGGCTGGGAACGTGTTCTGTAAAAATGTCATTAAAATTAAAAGATACGACGCCAGTGTTTTTGAAAGCGCGGCAGTTGCCTCTGGCTCTGCGCGAGCCAGTCGAGCGCGAGTTGACTCGACTCGTGGCCGAGGGTACTATTTATAAAGTAGATTATTCCGAATACGGCACGCCCATTGTGCCGGTAATAAAAAAAACGGGTGAAATTCGTATCTGTGGTGATTACAAAGTAACCATCAACCCGAAGCTGTTGCGCGAGCCGTACCCCCTGCCACGAATCGAAGAGTTATTCGCCGCGTTGAGCGGCGGTGAACAGTTTTCTAAGATCGACCTCACTAATGCTTATCAACAATTATTACTCGAGGATGAGTCACAGGCGTGCACGGCGATCAGCACTCACTTAGGCACGTTTGTTTATAGGCGCACTCCTTTCGGATTAAACTGCATTCCCGAGAAGTTTCAAAAGTTTATGGAGGACACTCTCCGGGGTCTGAGTGGTGTTGTGGTCTATCTCGACGACATCGCTGTGACTGGTCGGGACCGGACTGAACATTTGGCGAATTTAAAACGTGTTTTGGAACGTCTGCGTGACGTCGGTCTTAGAGTGAAATATGAAAAATGTTCGTTTTTGCAGGACAGTATAACTTACGTTGGGTTTGTTATCGATAAATACGGATTGCATCCAGATCCAAACAAAGTCAAGGCAATCGTAGATGCGGCCGCACCAGGTAATGTGTCCCAGTTGCGCTCTTTTCTGGGCCTCGTTAATTATTATTCAAAATTTATGCCCAATATTAGCACAACACTGGCACCTTTATATGAGTTACTTAAAAAGGGCGTTGTTTGGAACTGGTCAAAAAAATGTAAAAAGGCATTCGAAGTTGTTAAAAAAATTATTTTAAGCAAAAATGTGTTAGCTCATTATGACCCGGGGCTCCCGTTGGTCCTTTCTGTCGATAGTAGTGAATACGGCATTGGCAGTATTTTGGCTCATCGATACCCTAATGGTGAGGAACGTCCGATTTGTTTTTCGTCGCGGACCTTGAACAAACAAGAACGTTCTAGAAGCGTTCTCGACAAGGAAGCGCTCGCGATAGTCAGTGGAGTGAGTAAATATCATCATTATTTGTACGGCCGTCATTTTATTATTAAGACGGACCACAAGCCTCTTTTATTTATTTTTGGTTCTAAATCTGGGTTGCCACAAACAGTTGCCAGTAGATTACAACGTTATGCTGTGAAACTTGCGGCTTACGACTTTGATATTGAATATGTGAAATCTAAAGACAACTGTAGTGATGCCTTGTCTCGTCTGCCATTGCCGTGTGAACGTAAAGAACCTGAACGGGATCCGATTGTGTACGTAAATTATGTCGAAGCTTCGTTTCCGATTTCTGTTAAAGAAGTCGCTCGTTGTACTGCCAGTGATTTAATTTTAAAAAATATATATCGCTATGTTCTATCTGGTTGGCCTTCAAAGGTAGCGGAGACAGAGAAACCTTATTTTTACCGTAAGGATAGTCTGACAATAGAAATGGGTTGTATTTTGTATAATCACAGAGTGGTGATACCGACTGTTTTGCGAAGTCGCGTTCTGAGTGAACTGCACGAGGGTCACCTCGGTGTGGTCAAGATGAAGTCGATGGCCAGAGGGTACGTATACTGGCCTCAGTTAGATAAGGAAATTGAAGACTTATCTCGCGAGTGCTCGGCGTGCTGCCAGCAACGAGATGCACCACCGCGTGGTCAATTGCATCCGTGGGCGTTTCCTGCCAGTCCCTGGTGGCGTTTACATATTGATTTCGCGGAATTTCAAGGTAAACGTTATTTAATTACCGTCGATGCTCACAGTAAGTGGATTGAGGTTCAGAAAATGACCGAGGGCACCACGGCTACCGCTACTATCAGGAAGTTAAGAGAAACCTTCGCACGCTTCGGTCTTCCTTCTGTCGTGGTTAGCGACGGGGGCCCGCCCTTTAGTTCGTTTGAATTCGCCGAGTATATGCGTAAAAATTTGATCACACACACCATCACAAGCCCTTACAGACCACAGGGTAACGGCGCAGCCGAAAATGCGGTGAAGTCCGTGAAACGGGCTATGAAGAAGGCGATCCACGAAGGTAGGGACATAGATTCGGCGGTGAGCCTGTTCTTATTTCAGTATCGGAACACGGAGCACGCGAGCACAGGCATCGCACCAGCCGTGGCTCTCCTGGGCCGGCGCCTGCGGGGTCGACTCGATGCGCTGAAACCCTGCGCAAAGGATCAAGTGGAAGCCTCGCAAGAAAGATCTGGAGAACGGAAACCGGGTTTTGATAGGAGTGTGGAGGTTGGTAGCCAAGTTTTAGCTCGTAACTATAATCCAAGTCAGGAAAAGTGGATTCCGGCGGCCGTTACGGCGAGGGAATCGCCGTGTTCTTATCGAGTACGTGCGGCTGATGGTCGTGAGCTACGACGCAATATAGATCAGCTTTTGAGTGTTAAGAGGCCGACTCGATACTCGTTAGCTCCTAATATCGAACCACCGGTAAGAGAGTCGGGCGTGTCCAATGAAGGCCAACTCAGTTCAACTTTAAAGTCACCAGTGTCAGGTGTTAGTGTGGATGTGGCGGAGCAGTCCGAACCTGTTGAGCGTGCCTCGCAGGGGACTGAGCAATCGGAGCCCGTGGCGGTATCGACTGATAACGAACAGATACCTCGTGCACGCCCTTTGCGTGCATGTCGTGTTCTTAAAGGTTCACATCCGAAATGTTAATTCTAAAGGATTGAAGTCTTAGGGTCTCGGTTACATTTACTTGTAGTTGTGGCAGGGGTTTCCTCATATAATTTAGTTAAGATTTATTTCACATATTTACTAACACCTACTTTCTTATTATTGTTTTTTTTTGTGTATTTCTAATTCTTGTTGTTTTTGTATGTTCATTCTTTTAAAATAAGTACTGTCTTAAAGGGGGGCGTGTTCCATATGTGGGTACTTTCATAATTAATAAAACAGTTCTGTCACCGACGAGCCGGTGTTTTATTGTCGCTCCGCTTAATAATCGATATAATAAATATTATATTTAACTACCCCGAAAGCACATGTCTGAGTGACTCACCGGGATGGCGACAGGCTCGACAAATGTCATGAGTGCCATCCTTCAGAATGTACTTTCGGTAGTTCCGCGTCTTAACCACCTGATCTTGTATTGCACAGACAAAACCCTCGGTTTCCCCAAAGAGGTCACCGAAACGCAGCCACTGCACGGACGCTTTTCTATCCACGTGGGGCTCATGTAGAGCCTTAAAAAAGCGTCCGTGCAGCTCCTTCCCCTTCCATACAGACTCCCGGTCAGAGGTGCTAAGCACAGCCGGTCCCTGCCACTCGGCGTTGGCCAAAGATAGGGGAGTAAGTCCTTTATCACATTCTATGACTTCCCGATGCACCGGAGACTCCCTTTTCGTCTCAAAGTATGCTCTGAGGCTGGATATCTCCCGATTGTGCATGGTCTTGACGTTGAGCATGCCTCGACCACCACACTTTCGGGGGACATACAGCCTCATGACAGACGACTTTGGGTGGTGCATGCGATGGGCAGTCATAGTTGTGCGGACCTTTCTATCCAGGGCGTCTAGTTCGGTTTGAGTCCATCTGAGCACGCCAAAGGTGTACATGAGGACGGGCATGACCCAGCCGTTATAGGCTCGGACCTTATTGGCACCCGACAAATAACTTTTACAGATCTTTGCCAGGCGCCGAAAAAAGACCTCGCAAACAGACTGTTTCACGTCCGCCTCCTGAACCCCTATTGATTGTGACATGCCCAGATACCGGTATGACTCAGCCTCGGAGAGGGTCCTGATGCTCGACGGCTCGAGATTGATCTCGGCCGAGCGAGCGACCCGTCCCCGCTCCACATGCAGGACCGCACACTTGTCCACCCCGAGTTCCATTCTGATGGAACTGCTGAACTCAGTGGTGATGTTCAACAATTCCTGCAGACGGGAAGCGCTGGGTGCCATCAGTTTGAGGTCATCCATGTAGAGAAGGTGAGGTAACTTCGGCCCCCCTCTCCGAAACTGAAAGCCTGTCCCGGAACCCTCCAGCAACGTGCTAAGGGGGTTCAGAGCCAGGCAAAACCAAAGTGGACTCAAACAATCGCCCTGAAAGATACCCCGCCGTATCCTGATTCGGTCATCCGCAGCCGCCAGCCGCTCGCCATGGAGACAAAGGATCGTGCTCCATTGCCCCATACATTCTCCGAGGAAGTTTCGAACTGCACTATCAACTTTATACAGCTCGAGGACCCTCAGGAGCCATGAATGAGGCACCGAGTCGAACGCCTTTTTATAGTCAATCCAGGCGGCGGAAAAATTCCGGCGGCTGCGTTTGACCAAATGGCCCGCGACGGAGTCGATGAGAAGGAGCTCCTTAGTACCGCGACTACCACCCCTACACCCGAGCCCCAGACATGATCCCGTGGTTGTCAACATGACGGGTAATTTTGGAGCTCAGAACGGATGTAAGTGTCTTATAGATGGTAGTAAGACACGTAATGGGGCGGTATTTAGCCGGGTCAGCGGTATCCGTGGTTTTTGGAGCTAAATGAGTGATCCCAGTGGTGAAAAGGCTTGGGAGTGCCCTTTGCTCAAGAGCGTCCTGGAATTGTCGAGCCAAGGTGGCATGGCAAGCCGAGAAACCCTTAAGCCAGTAGTGATGCAGTCCGTCAGGCCCCGGACTTTTCCAGTTCGGGGCCCGCCTTACTGCACCAGCTACATCCTCAGCGGAGATGGCGACCGGGTTCATCGGCTCAATTTCTTTCCATCATTATAAAAAGGGGGGGGGGTGAGTGGTGATTACATCACCCGGGGTCCACTCAGGTCCCCGGGGAGGCTGTTTCAGTTGAGCCAGCTCGCTCAGTCGGGAGAACCATAAGCCAGGTGAACACAGAGTAACAACTCCGTGATCATCCGGCTTAAAGACTTTAAATGGTTCTCCCATCCCTTAGTCGCCTCTTACGACACCCACGGGTAAGAGATGGGGTGGCAATATTCTACTCTGCCGTTGCCACACGGCTTCTTCGGCTCTTATTAAACTCTTTATTTGCACCACACAACAGATATAACAAAGACAAAAACACATAATATTAAAGCAAGTGATGGTCCAAAAGGCGGCCTTATCGCTAGCCAGCGATCTCTACCAGGCAACCTTGAGATCAGGAAAACAGAAGAAATATATATTGTGTGAAATATATATTATAAAACATACATCCAAATAACTACATACTAATACATAAACAATCCTACACAAATAAAACGATGATATTTATTAATAAATATATATTAAAATATAGACTAATATATACAATATAACTATATACTACATGACATAGAAAAGATAAATAAATAAGATAAAATAGTCGTCGTTAGACACTGTGCTTAAGAAAATGACTTTTCACTAAATTTTTAAATATTTTTAAAGATTTTGACTGTCGTATCTCTAGGGGCAGCGCATTCCATAAAACAATGGCTTGTACGTGGAAAGACTTTTGATACATGTTTGTTTTATGGATTGGCATTTCAAGTGTCAGGGAACGGCAACTTCTAAGGTCAGCTTGTACCCCAAGAAATTTAAATTTCTCCTTTAGGTAGGAAGGAGTTCTGGGATTAAATAATATACAGTACAGAAGAGAAAGAACATGCAGATCCCGGCGACGGCGGATAGGGAGCCAGTTGAGCTTCTGTCGAAATTCAGAAATATGGTCATACTTGCGCAGGCCAAATATAAACCGAATTGAAAGATTTTGGAGACGCTCAAGTTTATTTAACTGGTCTTCGTTCATGTTGAGACAGCTTGCGTCCGCGTAGTCAAGGATAGATAGAAGGAGAGATTGTGCTAACATAACTTTGGTTGGAATTGGAAGAAGTGATTGTAACCGCCGCAACGAGCCCATGGCCGCAAAGGTTTTCCTACTAGTTTCTCTTAGTTGTATCGACCATGATAGCTCACGATCTAAGTGAACGCCGAGATCTTTGACAGAGTCGCAGTAGGGAATTATAACCCCGTTAAGTGACACTGGTGGGAGATTAGGCCAATCAACCCTGGCGATCATCCCAGGGCTACCAATGATAATTGCTTGGGATTTGGTAGGGTTGACCTTAAGACCAAATTGGCTACTCCAAGCAGTTATAGCAGCAAGATCACTGTTGACAGCAGAGATTGCAGAGCTAATCTCTCCAATAGCTGCTGAGCGATATATTTGGATATCGTCTGCATACATGTGATAGAGAGAAGTGATGTTACGTGTGATAGAGTTAATGAATATAGCGAAAAGTAAAGGAGACAACACGCCACCCTGAGGTACCCCAGCCGTAACATCACACCAGGACGAAACATTATCATCAACCCGAATGCGCTGTCGGCGACCTTTGAGGTAACTCCGAAACCAGTCTACCACTGATGGAGATATGTTATTAGAACACAGCAGCCTCAGCAAGATATCAGAATCAACAGAGTTAAATGCATTACTGAAATCAAGCAAAGTGAGAACTGTGAGCTGCTTATTGTCCATCGCCCAACGAATGTCATCAGTAACCTGGACAAGTGCCGTGACAGTGCTGTGCCCAGACCGAAAACCAGACTGTAGGGGACTGAAGAGTAAATGTTTATCAAGAAAAAGTCTCAACTGTTGATAAACAAGCTTTTCAAGAACTTTGGAAAGGAAAGGTAAGATTAATTAATAGTGTTGCGCAAAACCTAAAGTTTGAGAAGTCTTGCTATACAGCATTGCGCCGGAATTATAAATCGCTTAGCAGTGTGTACAACTTATATGCTGGTAGGGTGGCAAATGGTAACTAGCTACTGTCGAATCTTCCCTCTAGACCAGACCTGAGAAAAATTAGAAATTATAAAATTCTACCTAAAGTGGCGTAGTAGTACCCACGACCTCCTATTTGAATTTGAGCGCGCGCCAAAGCGCCAGATAGGCCGTCAACGTCTCGTATCACTGTCTTTGCAAAACCTAAAAACGCAATCGTATCCTACTACAGCACCAATTCCTCACATATACTCGTACCAATATGTCTTCGCGGGTTCATTTATCACACGCCTTTCAAGGAGGAGCGCCGCGGTCGTAAAGCAACGTAAGCTCGTGCCTGCAGGCGTATAAAAACTCTGATGAACAAAACCAGGCTATTGTTCAAGAGATTTATCGACTCATGTCGCTGAACATACTCGTAGGGAAGTGAATCAGACGTACGTATCACAAGAGACTACATTTATATCAGCAACAGAATACTGTGTAGGTTTTTTATAAGTAAAGCCGTACGCAGTAGGTATTGTATTTACAATAAGTTATCATGCAAAAATATTTTTAAAAATAAGATTCTATCTATATTCTTTTCAGCAAACCCATACCCCATATTTTAGGAGTGTTCAAAATAACTCGTCCGCCATCTTGAGTGTTAGCCTGACGTCACAACCATACATACTCGTAATCATGCAAACTATATAATTTTATTTTAGGTCCATCGGTCGAATATTATATTGAGTTTCAATATTACACCCAAACAAAAATACATTGCAATTAAAATAAAAGCTTGTAAAAATAAAAGCAACCACTTTGAATGTAATCTGTATTTCCCTTGCTGATTTTGATTATGACTGCTGTTTTTTTAACGTCCGGCTGCCTTATAGTTGCCCCAAATATTAAGACGCTATGTGTAAAATATCAAATACTAGCTTTTGCCCGCGGCTTCGCCCGCGTGAATTTCCTGGTTTTTCTGGAAAAAAACAGCACATGTGTAAACCTAACTTCAGAAACACGATTGCATAAAAATTTCTCGCCAAAAAGTTCTCCCAAAAATAGCTCCAAAATCTCCATTTTTCTAGTTTCCATCGAAAACTACGATGGACATAATTGTAATTTTTGTTTCAATGTATCGGTAAGAAATAATTCCCAAAAACGCTCAGAACGACATTTAAATAACTGGCTTAGTTTTTGAAGTAATTAGGTAAAACAACCTTTTTCTGTTATATTCTTCCGCAACGCTGCATACTAACCTAACCTAACCTAACCCACCAACGTATTCATAAGAGTGAGAAGGACGAAAATAAAATCAACGTATCCGCTTAAGAGTGAAATAATTTCAGAACCTTTACCTTATAGGTATCCATTTTCGCATTTATAGCATAATTACTATCACATATTCTATTGCTCAACTAAAACACATATTTTTAATAGCGAAACAGTTCTAATATCAGAAACTATACAGGAACACCTTTTTAGCATTATTAACCTGTATCCCATTGCTTAACCAAAACACACATTATAAATAGCGAAACAATTGTACTTTCAGAACCTTTATGGGTAGGTACCTACCTATTTCCACATTTATAGCATTACTAATTACTTTACCATATCCCATAGCTCAACTAAAACACAAAATGCTAGTAGCGAAACAGTTGTAATGTCGGAACCTATAATATAGGTACCTACCCATTTTCACATTTATAGCATTATGCATTATTTATAGCATTATAGCATTATTATTTTATAGCATTATTATTTATTATCCCATATCCCCTTGTTCAACTAAAACACACTTGTTAAATGCGTACGGTGCTATGTTCAGAACCTACATAGTGGCCATTTTCACATTTATAGATTCAGTATTAATAGATTCAGTTTTTGCCCGCGGCCCCGCCCGCGTCTAATTCGCTTTTTCATGAATCCTAAGGGAAACGTCATTTTCCCGTTATCGTTCCCTATTCCAACCTTTAAACATGCTTTCAAGCAAGTTCGCTTGAACAATCTATCTATAGATGTAGCTATAGATTGCTCTAGAAAAATTGGTATTTTGAGTATCCCACAGGAACTACGGATTTTTCCGGGATAAAAAGTAGCCTATGTTTTAATCCGGGTTATAAGCTACCTATGTTCCAATTTTCAGCTAAATCGGTTCAGTAGTTGAGGCGTGAAGGAGTAACAAACATACACACAAACTTTCGCCTTTATAATATTATTAGGATAAAAGTAAACAAAATTAAAAGCCCAAAATTAAATACGCCTCAGGATGTAGAGTTAAGAGAAGGCTTAATATTTTCACACGCCATTGATCCACATCTAACATACCATGCAAAGTTGATACACCATAATAATATGATAGTTTTTTTTATGCTATACAAGTTTGTACTTGACTGCGATCTCACCTGATGGTAAGTGATGATGCAGTCGAAGATGTTAGCGTACTAACTTGGAAGGGGTTAGTTAAGTCGCCCCAACGGTTTTTACACAGCATCATACCGGAACGCTAAATCGCTTGGCGGTACGTCTTTGCTGGTAGGGTGGTAACTAGCCACGGCCAAAGCCTCCCACCAGACCAGACCTGAGCCAATTTAGAAATTATAAAATTCCAAAGTGGGCCGTGGCGGGAATCGAACCCGCGACCTCCCACTCGAATCCGAGCGTGCGTCCCCTGCGCCACGGAGGTCGTCGAAATAGTATTGTGTTGGACATGCAAGTCGCACAGGCAGCGTAATTGATATCTACAATATACGAGTATATTATATCATTCTATCTAAATGGCATCAACCAGTAAATCAACAAGTCGTAAAGACTAAAGACTAATTTTGCACATCCTGACTTGCTTTGTGCCACATCGCATTCTAAATCTTTGTAAACACTTCGCAGTCTTCGTTTTTTACAAGTTGTGCATTCTGGTCGCTGATCTCTATCATCTGGATCAAACATTCTATACAATTGACAGTTCATTTTTTGTGCCGCTTCGAAGTGCCCCCCTCGAAGGTCTACGTTATTAATTGACATTTGATGCAAGTGACTGTCGTTTTGAATGTCATTTTATTTTAGTTTCATGGACGCTTACGCCAGTTTACGCAACAAGCAGCGCCAAAATGGCACAAATCAATAGTCTTCGTTGTTAGGTTGAAAGTCAGTGATCCAGCGTACTAGAATAATAGAGATCAGTGATTCTGGTTTATACATATCACAAAGCCAGCTTTATTAGTCGCTTCCCGTCGAAGGCTCTCCATTGTGACAAGTTTCACAACCATGTCGCACGTCATACAAACTTCGTTAGTAATACGACTGACTGTTTATTTATTTATTTATTTATTATCAATCCAAATACAATTAATAAAACTTAATATCTAAAAAAATACTGAAAAAAACACCGAGGTTTGTCCTCAGTGTCTATATCTGCAACGTATAGATTTTTTTTTAAATCTTTGGTTGATTGAAATCGTTCATTTCCAACCAAAGATTTAAATACCTAGATGAGCCCTAAGCCTACATTGCACACATCGGAAACGTCCGCAAACATCCTGAGTGAATGCTCTCAGCATGCCGTAGCGTGCGATTGTGTGACAGAGAACGCAAGTGCAAATGTCTTTCAAGAGCAAGTGAGACAATAAGTTATGTCGCTGAGTATGTAAGGCGACAACGTGTCGCACATAAGGCAAAATCGTGACGTTTTTGGAGGTTTTGTGCTCATCTAGCTATTAAAATATTTGTTTCCAACCAAATAAAATATAATGCAAAACGGCTCTGCGGTTGCCACTTGCCAAACTGTTAAAAGTACTACTCTAAACTTGTACCATTCTAATTTAGAGCATACTCGTAAATGGATTTACGTATTGGTGTACCGCCGAGGGATGACGCTGCGAATGTTCCGTCGAGTCACGCTGCGGATACGAGCATGTGAAATCAGCAAATGAAATGTTCACTTTGGCAAATGAAATCTGTGACTGACAAATTGGGATTTATTTATTCGGAATTGTCCACGCGATTAATTTATCTAAGGGCAATGATATATAATATATAAAAAGGAGCAGATATGTGACAAGCGCGCGCGTTGTGAAGACTCAAAAATCCTACAATTGTAAGTTTCGTAGTTAGTCTGCGTCGAGCGCAAGCATTATTGTTGTCTCTTTCGTTTGCGTGCTGTTTTGTATCTTTTGTTCTATTTATCAGTGAGTGGCAGTTCAGCACAGATTTAAAATGCAATTTACTATGAACGTAACGTATCTTGGTGATCTATGTCTAAGGGCCGATTTTAGAGTTATAAACACGTTCTATTTCGCAGGATTTTAATACCGTGCCAAATATTTCACGGCTCACTAAACGCAAGTCGAACATTAACGATGTTATTATGGTCACCAGACAGAAATAAAATTCACCCGGCGTCTCGCATGACCCCCGAGCGCCGTTGCCGGTTGGCCTCACAATGGCCGTGTCCCAGCACATATCAAATAAAACTTTATTTATTGCCCACTATTTCGCACATTCCTGGTACGAACGTGAGCGCTAACCGCTATTTACTCGTATTATAACTGTGAGCGTAAATTGTAGATTGCTTTGTTTTAATGTTATTAGATTTATTTATAGGGCAGAGAAATCAGATTTATTATTCAGCATAGATCACTTAACTTTGAAACGATCAACCACTAAATTAAGAGGATTTATTTTTGTCCGTCTCACTCTTACGAAAACGTAGGTGGATACGACTGCCCAAAAAAGGAATGTTTTGTTTTGACCCTTATTTTCCGTTACATATTTTTTTCTTTAACGAATTTTACTTAAACATTATAAACAGCCAGTTTGCAACCTCTCCAAGCCTTAAACTTAAAAATTTTAAGCGAATTATATTGTGATTGATGGTTATTGTCTTATGCTATGAGCTCTGGTGACTTCATACACTATCTTAAGAAATAGAAAATTACACAATGACTCAGTAAACGTCCAAATATTTTCCGGCTCGCATAAACTAAAATACTCAAAGTTTAGAGATGATACTGTTTGCCAGACCAACATTTATTTTCACAATAGACATTTTCTTGTGCATGGGCAGCGATGACAGTCTTTTTACTAAATAAATGTAATCATTTTCTTCATCGGCTAAGGAATGCTAAAAGGGAGAAAGAATCTTCTCTCCATGTTATCCACAGGGAACTATTAATTTCACCCGAGTGCGTATGTTCATAAAATTGAAGATAATAAACAGTTTTTCTCTTTCCCTGTAGTGAAGATGGTCTTTGGCATATGCTAGCCGTGTAGAAAACCAACTTGCAAATACGTGCACTGTATAACCTATAAGCAATTGTGTAAACATGTTTTTGGGCTGAAGTCTCAACCTTTTTCAACAGCCACTACTATAGGCACGAGAGGGAAGCCCCACCTTAATTGTCGGCAAGTGCTAGTTGACAGACTTAACACACCTTTTATAACCTTTGCCATTTTGCATTTACTGTTGTCGCTGCTTTTATGAGTTACACAATGCAACTTATTTTTATTATGGAAGTTTCAAATTTGTTGCAGGAACGTAAGTCTGGCACACCGTGTCTCGGGATCTCCCTGTATAATTTATTCATCAAGATGCTATCATGGTTTGTCGCAGCGTAATGCCCCGGCTTACGTAACTAATACACCCTGGTAATCAACGACCCCCTGGGGTTATAGCGCATTCTTTGCATAAATTAGGGGAGGAGCGAGGTTACTAAACACGTAAAATGATTATTGTGAAAGCGTGGCTGCAAAAAAGTACCCGCCATTTTCTTGGTAAAAGTGGCCACTGCATTTTCATTTTGCTATTGTTAAAATCCTCCATCCATATTTACATTTACTTTTTGACACATGCTATACTTCACGTAAAAATATATCAATCATTAAAGAACCGTATCAATACAAACCAAAATATCCTTATTTCACACAGGCATACAGGGTTAAGGCCCTTGTAGAACGTCAATATGATATTTGTCACGTCATATCGACTTAAAACTAAGTTTATATGAGGGTCAAATGGGCTATGACCACAGACTTGTATACTAAAGACAGGGCGAACAAAGCGAAAAAATGTCGCCAGTTTATGGGTGTCATTAGTACCAACAGTATAAGGCCACGCGGTAGTTGGGGCAGCGGCGGCGACGGGTATTTTGATAGATGACGCTACTGTTTGCTTGTATGAAGAAGGTTTACGTAAAATGTTCGGATCGGCATATCTTTACTATTTTTACAAATAAACTCTGGAAAATAATATTGATGCTGTTTTTTAATGTTTGATATAGCGTATCAATATGGTTTAACCGTACAATGACCTAAAAATCATAAAATTCACCAACAACTACGGTACGACTAGGCAACTAGGTTAAAAACCCGACCAACATTATGGAGCAATCAGATACAAAAATCCTGATCTCCATCGTTAATTACTTTTTCCCTATTTCTATCCGCAGTAGGTATAGTGATGAGGCAGCAAACGCAGCGCAAATCGATTTAGAATCCTCAGCTATCCGCGACGCCTTGTCAGCATCCCTTGGAGATTTCCTTCCACTCCATTTTCATTCCCTTCTGTAATACTAATACATGAATTTGTAGGAAATACATTTAGTTTAGAAAATTGTTTATATTTAATAAGAAACGAGATAAAAACCAATTTAATTTAGGAAACCGTAACGCATTGAAACATTGAAAAACTGAAAACATTGTTCCTTTCAGAGAGCACACGTTGCGTGGCATTAATGTTTTTAAAAGTTCTTATAAAGGTCTGCGATACCACACGTCTATATTTTAAGCTCGTTGATTCCTCCTTAAGGTTAACTCATTATAACGGGATAGTTGTAGAACCAGAAATTCATGCGGGTGAAATCACACGCAAAAGCTAGTGCAAAAGTAAAGAAAAAGGCGTAAAGATTTTAAGCTTTCAAAATCACACATCAATTTGGTTTCCACATTTTGTAACATTTTCTTGAGTAATGAGTAACAAACACAAACAATATTACTTCTGCATGAGAGCGTATGTTTCCGAGTCTGGCAGACGCAACGCACGGCTCATTGCTTCTTTAGATCATTATGATTTATAACTCGTACGAGCGTCTGCGTCGTTGTATATGGGTATACTTTTAATTTAGCATGAAAATCACGTGCGATTTTTTTTTATGCGACAGGTTTTATTAGGTATGATGTGGCTGTAAGAGAAATGTTTACAGAAAATACGTATCAAATTGAAAATGATATGAAATCATATTTTCTTGAGGTGGTTCGCCCAAATTAGCCCCCGAAATTCGTATTTGGTTTCCACCCTAATACTTTCTACTTCTTACTACACTTTATAATGTGGCATGGAGATTATAAATTCTATCTTCTGCAGTCTTGGGAGTAAGGACCTCGAAGCTTGCCTGTAATAATTTTTTTTGATGCATTTTAAAGAGAAAGAGAGCTAAGAACAATATTTAAAGACGTAATAAAAATCATGGTGCCTGTCTGTTAAACTGTGATAGTAAGACAGTTGAAATCACAGGTTAAAATGTTCACAGATGATGTAATTCTGTTGCTGTTATAACAAAAAATACAAAAAAATGTAAAAAAAAATATTGAAGGGGGCTCCGATACAACAAACTAGATTTTTTTGCTAGTATTTGCTCGATATTGACAGTGGTAAAAGGTTACCATTTGGTTGTATACACTCGAGATATTCACAGAATATTAGGTTTTATATATTATTCATTAAAAAAAACAAATTGCAATTCAAGGGTGGCTCCGTAACGACAAACGTGTATTTTTCGCAGTTAATAATGCACTTGGCCTATTATTTGGATCACGATTATTATATTACGAGTATATTAAATTTTCGTAAAGTTTTATTGTGTATAACATGAACATACCATGAACAAGCTGGTTGGTCGGCAAAAATGGACAGCGGAGAAAGAAAATCCTAACAGATTTTTATCACCTCTGTCGTTATTTCAGCACAGTTCACCAGATGGCACTGCGGATACATAAATCGCTGGGATTTATAACATTTATCGCGTTGGCACGAGCTATGTATTGGTATTGCTACTGTGACAACTCTATACTCTTACGTTATTTTCTATCAACTTTTATTAATTAGAATTTTTTGATACTGTTAAATCACTACTTTTCAAAAAGGTCGAAAAAGCTCGCTTATCTCTACGTAAGTTTATGTATCCTTTACTAGAATTTAGATGTGATCCAGAATCTATTTTCTTTTAACTACCTATAAACTCGTAGGCAAGCGCTTGACTGTGATCACACCTGATGGAAAGTGATGATACAGATAGTATTCAGTCTTGATTTGAAGGCGCCCAGGTTGTAAGTGGCGGGAAACACAGTGCCTATCTATATCCCCAAAGTAAGCGATAGTTTGTGTTATGGAGCTACTAGACAACTGATAAATATATCTATATTATAACATTTAATATACATAAATTCAATATACCAATTGAAAACACCCAAATACTGGAAAACATTCATGCTCATCACTCAAACATTTTCCAGTTGTGGGAAGCGAATCCACGATATCGGACGCAGACGGCAGGATCGCTACCGTTTCTCCATTCGGACGTCAATAATATAGAGTTTCCATAAAACAAAAATCTGGAACCTCAGGTTTTAATCACAAAGGTGCAATTTACCCCGTGTTCGGATTTATTTGAAAATGGTCACGTATTTGTAATCTTTTCAAAAGCTTTTCCGTAAGTTAAGATGTGGTTTATGTCCCAAACGGGTACATTATGTATCGTGTTCCACATTTGGCGTTGTATTGGAATTTTGCCAGTCACAATGTAGTGTATTGTTACTGGTAAACGTGGCCGCTGCTTGGCTCATATATACATTAATATACTGGTGAAAACTCAGCAGCAATACCCTGATCCCCCAGTGTCTCCTTTGTTGTACAGACCAAGTTTGTATGTTTGAATATGACTAACTTATGGACTGCATTCTTTCGTCTTGTAAAGCTCCGCTTTTTGAGTCACTGAGTTAGGTTAAATTGTAGAAGGGAATAAAGAAAATGATTTCTTTCAACTTTATAACAATTTATTACATAGGTATACCAAACACATCCTTTTGTTAACATTATATTTATATTATAACCAAATTTTAACTAATTTTAATGTATTACTTAATTGTAAATGTTACACTGAAACGTATTATTTGTTCATTTATTTTGATTACGCTAAAATGTTTGTCTGCGTAGAATGGTGCAAAGAATACTGGCTGCATTTCTGCTCGATCAGCTAGGCTTATTAGTTCTGCAAATATTGAGTCATCCCCTCTGTCACTAGATGAGGCTATTAACCACGGGGATCTGCATCGAAGGAATTTTTGCACTATGATTGGCCCCAGTGTCTCCACGGCAAACGGGACAAATATTCAACTCTCTAATAAGGAGGCATTCTTGTGGACCTTCCCGGATTCTGGTTCAGGTCTCCACTTAGTGAGTGAGTAGACGATACGTAGGACGGGTTGCTTGTATAAATAGGTAGCTCCTATAGAGTCCATAATCTGTATTCACATCTCAGAAGTCTATAGCACATAACAAGAAAGTGGAGACCGGAGAGCACTGTAGTTATGACCTAATTCAGAAAGGTCGTTATACAAATTGACCCAGTTGGGACTCAAGTCCGAGAACGCTCGCTTTGCTTACGGGTAGGGCTTTTACACAGATGCGTGAAAGAGGTCATCAAAATGTTGAACGGGCGCATTTGACATAGCACAATAACCATACATACTCGTAGCACCGCTGCAGTATTATGGTACATCTAACACACATCTATCTATGGTACATTTTTAAGCTTTTTAGCGCTCCGTAAAACTAAACCCTATTACTGAGACTTCGCTGTCCGTCCGTCCGTCCGTCGTCACCAGGCTGTATCTCTTAAACTGTGATAGTTACGCACTTGAAATTTTCACAGATGATATTGTATTTCTGTTGCCGCTATAACAACACATACTAAAAAATAGAATAAAACGAAGATTAAACGGGGCTCCCAAACAAGAAACGTGATTTTTTGCTCATTTTTGGTGATAGTCCAGGACAGTATTTAGAGTTCTGGCACATTATTGAATTTGGTGGGAAGGGGTGTGTAGTTTCATACTATTGAGAATGGATCTTGATGGTACGGAACCCTCAAAGCGCGAGCCCGACTCGTATTTGACCAATTATTACTTCACTAGCTTCTGCCTACTACATAATTTTGCATAAGCCTTCAGCGTAAAAATTCACCAAAACCTCATTCATTGTAAGATACTATATAACATTGTAAAAACGCGTTGAAGCAATAACCTACAAGCATATTAATTCAATTTAAAATATTTATGATCAATATTAGTTACAAGCATCAACCTACATCACATCGTTCTCGCCTAAGAGCAAAATTAGCATCGTTTTTCCATTCTATTTAATCCTAATCGATAATTCAATACCCACCCAGTGTGGAGCTGAACAGAAAATGAGTTAAAACGTTCGGCCGTTAGCTGAAACAATGTTATGTGAAGTATATTGCTCGTGAAATTCGGCTTAGGGAAATTGCCTCCCTTTGAAAGAACGCGTAAAGGAAAATTTGATAGGCAGCGTTTGAGATGTAGCATTTGTGTCGATAGACACAATTATTATTTTTGAATAATACCGTGTTATAAGAAGATTACGTTACCTTTCAGTTTTCATTACGTTTGAATATGGAATCAGCAATAGCCAGTTCAAATTCCATTTTTTCCCTATTGCTGTTGCATTGTAGTTTGTTAAAGCCCTAAATAAAAATAATATTAATACTTTTATATTTTATTTCAAAATAACCTTAACGCAGGGATGAAATAGGTTTTGATTTTAAAAAACCGTGTCAAAGGCACACCCATAATCATGAGACCGTATTCACAACTGATTTGGTAGAATCCCCCCGTCAACCCGGTTACCGTAAATAATTTGAACTCGCATACTGAGCAAGTGAGTTCAGGTTTCATTAACAAAAATTGTCAAAACTCTTGCAATTATTGCGGGCTCATCCAAATTTAATGTCGATATCTTTAGTAGTAACTAAATTAAAGGTGACTCTCTCTCGTGACACACTGACAGACTGACAAACGAACAACAGAGTGATCTTATAAGGGTTCTGTTTTTTTTTCTTTTGAGGTACGGAATCCAAAAGATGGAATTCGCAGGCTCCGTTTGCCGAACCAGGGGATCCAATCGGATTATGTTTAGAGAAGTACGAACAAACAGCCAAAGTCCGTAGAGAGTGAATGTTTCCTTGTTATTTCTCTTTTTAATTAAAATCCGTAACGTAATTAATAAAAATATCAAAGCCTTTGGAGAAGACAACGCTGTGCTGTTCAAATATTAATAAACTTTTTATTTAATTAACCCCACGTAAACCCCGCACTGTTTCTGTCCCTTTGCATTTTAAAGAGAAAACTTTTGTTTGTTGGTTCTTTGGTGGTTTTATAAAGCGTGACGGGGTTTTTTAATCGATGTCAAAATAAATGAAACAGTAAAAAGCTTTGTGGTTCAAAAAACATTTATTTTAAAAAATATTCCGCACTATACGATTTCTTAAAAACAATTACGTGTTAATGATAATGTTTAGTCAAATATGAATTACAGATGTAAGCAACATTTTGAGTTAGAGCAAAAAGGCTTCTATTTTCCCGGAAAATCCACCATACCCGCGAGATCTGTGAAAAACCATAATAATATGATAATTTATATGCTTTGTGGATGTAGCCCCGAGTAATTGCTATTTATTATAATAGAACACATACAATCAATTAAAAATCTACCCTCCATTTCCGTCAAAAAAGTAAGTACACTCCTCATTTTAGCTGTTATTAATTTCGAAATTAATAGACTCTACGATTAATTAGAGTAGACGTAGACTCTACGATTTCGCAATGTGAAGTCAACATCTTCTTAATATATCCCGGTGTAGGAACGAAACATGCGTCAAAGAAAGTGTTAGAAAATTGTGTTTGGTGTTTCGTGTGGCAGTGTTCCTGCAAATTGTACCATACAGAATCTTTTCAAGTAGCGGTTTGTAGCAAAACGAATTTAATCTGTTTTACTAATTATGGGTTTCCGCAAAATAATGTCTACATTCAATATTTAATAGTATTTGGCAGCGCCGACGGAAAACGTCGCAAACAAGCTTTAACCAATATAATGGAGGGAAACTTATCCATATGCCGTGTGGTTTTTGGCTCCTTTTTTCCTGATTTAAAAACTTAATTGAGCAATGTGTGTTTATTTTGGTGTTTTATTTTTCTAATTAACCCTACACAGAACCCACTTGTCCGGTAAAATTAGACATTCGAAGCTACATAAATTCCCACCAAGCTGAAAATCGGTAAAATTGTTTAAAATATGTTTAAAAATAAAAATTTGAAAGTAAAGTAGATTTTCAGCTTGGTGAAAATTTATGTAACTTTACTCTTAATTTTTGGTCTAATTTAACCGGACTAAAAGTGATTATATTTTTGAAGGCTCGATTTCAGAGACCTTTACGTATTGATTTATTTAAAAAAATGACAATGGGGCAAGTTTGTAAAACTATAAACGAAAAGATGTTTATTGTTAAGGTTGATGTTAACTGTCTGCCGTTTATTTACACAACTATTGGTAAAGAAATTAATATTGGTAGTACATATTACTATTGCTTTACTCATCCTACCAACATCCAACCTAATACTATTTCTGTTTGTTGGTGAAGCAGCATATAATAAAAACCCTATGTCGGAAAATAAACGAAAATAGATATTACAAGTTCACGGATTCCGTACTCAAAAGCGACTTTATCATGCTCTCAGAGTGTATTTTCGTCTTATTTTATTTACCGTCGGTTGTTCTCTTCAAGCCCTTATCTATGGATGGAATATTCGCGGATACAACTCACAATGGCCTTTCCGAGTAAGCAATGAATGTACCCTTTGGGAGAGTATGAGCAGACGAGTGCTATTCTAACCCAAAACAATAAGTTTCCAAGTATCCTGTAGGTCAAATGAGGGCTTTTGAAGGACTTTTGGAGATGGGTTATCAAAATTTTACTGGTTTGGGTTGTTATAACTTCTTCAACTATATCTTTGTTTGAGAAAATACTTACCCTATGATTTTCCATGATTCTATTTCTATCTAATATACAAAATTCTCGTGTCTCGTGTTTGTTATCAAAATCCTCCGTGACGGCTTGACCTATTGTTATGGAATTTACTGTGTAGGTAAGCTCAGTAAGTCTTTTCGTAATAAAACTCATTGGAAGCAATTTGATGAATTTTATTGATTTTCGTGTGTATATTCTTAAGGGCTGAGAATAGGACATAAACTATTTAACCGTTTTTTAAGAAATTGGTTGAAAAAATCGGTTCAATATTAAAAGTGTAGATTGTAATATTTTTCGATTCACGAACTTAATGGAAGATTTAAGTTATTCCACGGTGAGAAGCTTGAACTTGATTTTCAAATTATTAATCTCATTAATTTAATGAAGAAAAGAATGAATAAAATTTTAAGTAATCAATACCTTACAAGCACGCAAGATTTAACTTAATCAGTTTAAAGTTCAAAAATGAAGATTTTCATAATTGATAGGGAAAATTTTGCCCCTCGGAACAACGCTGCGAAGTTTTTTATTGTTTTTACCCGGAGCTGTGTTTCCATCAATAAAACAGAAGGCATTATCTGCGGAGCAAATATTTGCGAGGGCAATGTAAACCCTTTCAAAGAAGCAATTTACATTTCGGGTAAAATATAAGAGGGGTAATATTTTGACCCAAGACAAGATACACGAGTTATTATAAAGGAGCTTTCCATGAATGTATTTTTGGATTAGAAACATCGTTTCTCAAAAATACCTACGGGAACTAACTTTGACAACCAGTCCCGTATATTTATCTTTGCTAAGCAAAATAACCCTTTACCGAAGTGTTACTTTGTTGGACTTACTTTGTGGACGGATATGACGTCGAAAGATAGAAGACGTTGCGTTTATGAAATAGCAAAAAAAAAAAAGATTCCGACGAATTGAGAACCTCCTCCTTTTTTTGAAGTCGGTTAAAAATCGCTGTCTGCAATCAAATAGACTTTGTAGATTTGATTGCTCACTCTTTAGAAACTAAGACTAGCTTATCTATACTTATAATAAAACTGTAAAGGGTCGAATTCTGTACATTGAAGATATTTTGAAAATTTTTGTTGGAGGACACTATTAAGTCGATACTGAAGCTAAAACTGTAATTTGTTTAATTTTTGTCTGTCTGTCTGTCTGTCTGTCTGTCTGTCTGTCTGTCTGTCTGTCTGTTTCACGACCGGGCATCACGGCTAATCCGCTGGATGGATTTAAATGAAACTTGACATGATTATAGTTCATACCCCGAGGTAGGACATAGGATACTTTTTGTCCCGAAATTCATCATGGTTTCCCTGGAAGACGGCATCAAAGTCCATACGTTTTTTAGATATAATTCATTAACGCGTTGTCCGATTCCATTTATTCTTTTTTTGTTAGAAAGGAAGTTCTTTAAAGATTATTCCAATATGAATCTTATCATCATCACTTTTGTAGTTCAGAAATTACAGACATCGGAACCTTTAAGTTCAAGTAGGTAGGTGACTTGAAACTCGGAATGCACAAAGAACTAGGGCTAGGACGTAGGGCTCAAGTAAGACTGGAGTACCCTTACAGCCGTAAATAAATAGGCTTAGCAGGAGATTTTGTATGGTTTTAAATTTTTTACTTTTAGGGTGAACAAAAATCATGTAACTGGCGTTATCGCTACGTTATACCGTATAGCGCCATCTCTACAATTTATGTGGAACTTGAATGTAAAACTCTGAGATAGGTACTACCGAATTTTTTTAAATAAAAATTAACTGTCATGTTATTTACTGTTTCCTGACTTTATATTAAGATGGCACTGTTAAGACAGACATAAACAGATTTAAACTTTATCATCCGCAATATGGAAAGGGTAAGATAATGGTTCACAAATATTTTTAACTCTTAGGTCTTATCGATCCTAACGGACTGACTGTCATCTAAGGTCTTTTTATACGTCGTAAGGAAATATATAGCCATGGTCCATTCTGATGTTATGGATTGTATTGAGATGAAGCAAAGATTTTTAAAAGACTCTTATATTATGTTGGGCTGGGGAATATTGTTAGTAGAGTAATTTATCCCAGTGGTACCTACCCGGCCGAACTCTGAAAGAAGAAGAGTTCTACCACCAGTACAACTTTTCACATAATTTAATAATTTTTGACATATTTCGTGGTTTCAGAATAAAAATCACAATGAAAAGGACGATTTTAACTGTCGATATTTCGATATATTGGTACAAGTCGTGGTCACGACCTGTGCCACTGGGTCGAAATATCGACAGTTAAAATCGTCCTTTTGATCTTTCAACTACGTATTAATGAAACTTTATATTTTTATTAAGAAAAAGGAGTTTTCAAAATCACCACAAGATAACCTGTGCAAAGTAAGAACAGGTTTCTGTACAACATTACACCAGAATCCCGCGAAAAATCAAGGAATTCCAGTAGGAAGGTATATTATGTAAAAAATATCGTAATTCACGCGGGCGGAGCCGCGGGCAACAGCTAGTATAATAAAAATTTTGATACCTACTTTTACCTCTAAACTTCGTAATATAATTTTACTTAATATTACAAAGCTTAAGAGTATATTTCTTTGAACGCGCTAATTTTAGGAACTAGTGATCCTAATTGAAAAAATATTTTTGTGTTGGAGGAAGGCATTGTGTACGTTATGCCCTAAAGAAACAGATCATCAATTAAAAACTTTGAAAAATCAGGAAAAATTGTCCCTTTTGGAGCTTCCATTGCATACTGTGACGGTTAAAGTTACGTAAAAATCATGTGTTTAACAGAGAAACATTTTATTTTAATACTTTTTCTAAAATTAAAAAAAAAAAATCACGACATCACATATTATCTGCCCACTTAAACCTAATAACGCAGCCACAACGGAGCATCTCATAAACGTGATGTTTTTGCAAAGAGGAGAGAGGCTATTTTTATACCTACCAAAAAAATCAATGATTCCCACGGGATTAGGAAATTGAAGCGGGCAACAGCTAGTTTTACCTGCGTTTGATGTTTCCTTTTCTTTTGGCTATATCAGATACCTAAACCTCGTACTGAAATGTATTGTATTCATGTACAATGTACATTAATCATTTCGTTTGGTCCCAATAGGCAGACCCAATTCATTACGGAAGGTCAAAACTAAATCTACTTACTCATAAGACGGTAAGGAAGCCTATTTTCCTATTGCTTACTAAAACTTCCGATCCCTTTGTAAACGACGAGAGTAATGTGTATACTGTATGAGGCTTAGCATTCTCATGGGACACATGTTGGGTTATATTCAGTTTGTATATAGAAATGATATAATATACGTTCGTAGATAGTTTGAAGTATTATATCTTAAATAGGAATTACACTGGTACAGGTTTTTTCGAATTTATTTGCAAGGTTAGTGCAAGATAAAATGATGTTGAGAATTTGCTTCAGTTATAGGTACCTTTTCTCCAAAAACTTGTAGTAACTACCTACCTCACTGAATTTACAACGGGCGGTTTAGTGACCTGAAAGTTGAAAGCTATAAAGACAATTACAATTATAATAATCATTCAAATATTAACGTCATATCATTTGAGTGGTAAATATAATCTACACTCCGCTTTGAGACAGAAACACGACTGGAAAAAATATTATCCTATAGATCAATGCAATTCATCCATTCTACTGTCAACTCAACCGAGTGACCACAGAGTAATCGTCGCAGATACTCCAGAAATGGAAAATTTCTCTCAGTTTGGAAAGCCCTTCACTAACTTTCTAGAAATCTATACTTCATATTTTGTTTCCTAAAGTATTCGTATTCAAAAATAAATGCGACTAAGGCGGGGCGGCGCCCGTTCTCGTATATCAGGACCCGTTGTATGAATCTAAATCTTTATATCGTTGGCTCTCAGCCCGCCACGTTGGGTCAACGGGGCAACGACTTTTTTATTGAAAGGCCATGTTTGATGAAGGTGCCCCGTTTAGTTTGCGGTCGTTTTTAAATGCTCTTCATGTTTTTATAAGCGTCGAAGGAAAGGCCGACGTCATAGTTCGTAGACATTAGTAAACACACAAGGCAAAGTGTTTGTACACTAGTAAAGGGCCGGTTTAAATATGTACAATGTACATTGTACATGATTATAGTTATATCAAAAATAATAATCAGCCAAGCCACACTAAAGGATCCGCACCAATAATTATATAACGTAGCGAGATGATGATGCAGATGCCAGAAGGCCCATTTACTATCTACTACATTATTATATGCAGGTAGAGCATAATCGGTCTACTGGATCAACGATCATATTTTTTTAGTATTTGTTGTGTTCAATAGATAAGAGCCTGGCGACAGACGGACAGACGGACAGATGGACGGACGGCGAGGTCTCAGTAATAGGGTTTCGATTTTACCCTTTGGGGACGGAACCCTAAAACTTCGTTATTAATAAAACGTATTTAGAAATATTTTTTCTGTAGTAAATATTTTTATTTACTTATATTTTACTACGCAAATCTTAAAATCCCACCTTTCGGTGCAAGAAGCGGAACACAAACTAAAGCAAAAACTCATGGGTAATATAATTCGGAAGAAATTTAATCATCCTATAGACCTAAAGGTTTTTAGTTTTTTAGACTTAGATTTTTCTACTCACTGATATCGCGTATAGAAGATGTACTAGAATATCTTAACATTGAGATAAGTAGTTATAGGATCTTTTAACATTGTGATAATACTCTAGGAAGTAGTATGTACCTACTAGGATACAATTACCTACTGTATAAACTTGAAAAAAACTAATGGCGATAGATAAATGTAAAACGTTTGTAAAATGTCAGATAAACCGCGGGAGATTTGTAAAAATCTAAATTTACGCATGGTAGTTATGCGTAAGTACCTACAATAATTAAATCGATTCGCGCATTTCGTACACAAATTTTGAAATTATTGTAATAATTCGTGAACTTAATTTACGGCTACCAGTAACAATAATACTCGCATTTATTAATAGTGGGAAAGCAACAGTACATTATGATTAAGTATCTCCAGTTAACGCTTGTATCGGTCCCCCAACAGCGACTTGTAATGAAACTAGACTAAATTTCATACTATTAATATAAATTAACTGGATTTAAGGACCTTTGGGGGATTCGTTTTATGATACGCATACGCGTGTGGGCTTTGTTATAATGGTTTCCGTAATAATGCCATTATTTAGCTGTATGCGTGTTCAGAGAACACGAGTTTATGTATGAAATTATTCAAACAAAACTTTATAGCTACTTATTTGTTTAGAAGAGAACGATAAGCTGAGCCAGATGTTCATCTGATTGAATGAATCTAAAAGGAAAAAGTCAAATAGATAAATTATTAATTTATGTTAGTTAAGCTAATGAGATAAATATAATACTTGCATTGTACTCACATCAAGATAACACTAAAAATCACGGAATTAAATTTATACTTATTAATTGTATATTATAGGAAACTAAATATCACTTGCTTATCGGTGAAGGAAAACATCGTGAGGAAACCTGCATGCCTGAGAGTTCACAAAATGTTCTCGAAGGTGTGTGAAGCCCGCCAACCCGCACTTGGCCAGCGTGGTGGGCTAAGGCCAAACCCCTCTCAGTCTGAGAGGAGACCCGTGCCCAGCAGTGGGACGTACATAAGGGTTGAGAGAGAATTGTATATTTGTTAATAATTATTCTGAAAGAGCCACAATGTTTAAATATCTAGTTAGTAATATTTTATATTCGTAATTCAATATGATTCGCTCAACTATGAACACCATTGTAAGTATATTAATATAGAAGAGTATTTCTAAATAATTCTCAGAGAATAGTCGGTAAAGAACAAAGCATTATGATGAAATAACATTTACTACTGTAAGCCCTAGAAAAATGTTTATTATTTTTCATTTTTCTCAAAAACATTAATAAAGGAGGGAACAAAAATAGAACAAATACCTTCTTACAAGTGGTACTGTTTTTTATCTTAATTACTAACTAGTTTCATCATTTATTAATATTTAATGTAAACCATTTGTTTTGCCGAATACTCTAGAAAGTAAAGTATCTATTACGAAAAAACAAAATAGATAAAGAAGAAACCAGGTAGATAAACGACTATAAACTCTTTCCGTTATTAAATAACTGAGAAGTTCAGAAAAAGAAAAGTATTGCTTTTCCGTGTATAAAATACTACCCACTTACCTAACCGGAACCGTAACAATATATGCCATTTTTAATGGCAGTTCTTAAATACAAATAACATGTTTCAATTTTCATATTCACACCGTTCCGTTATTTATAATATATTGCTTTTGGTTGAATTTTGAAAACAGTTTTTTGACCGCTAATAGCAGTTCCCAGTAACCCACAAGTATCGCTGATAGCAGTTTGTGCTTAGAATTTCACGTCTACTGGCGAAAACCGCATCAAAATTGGTGCTTTCAGTCACGAGAAAACCTCAAAAAATATGAGTCTGTCGACAAGCAAGCAAGCAAGTAAGTTAGTCAGAGCGATAACTCAACTTGCAAACAAGTAACAATCTATCGAATTTGGGTTTTTTTCTACCGATTGGTAGTACTAACCCGAGGAGCTGTATAGTGTTTGGTGATCAGTGGCCGAGAATCGAGATTTATGGGCTAAAACCCGTGCGTGTACTTCTATCGTAGTAAACTTTTCTGAACGGTGTGAATGCGCCCGCGATGAATTCTGCCATCGATACTAGTTCTCATTTAGTTTTTAACTGGTCATAAAGTTCAATTTTAATCGCAATCTGTTAACTACCTATGTGGTCAAAGCTTTACCTATAGACAAAAACCTTTTCTCGCCACCCGATTTTTTTTTTTGGAAAAGCCAAAGCTGCCCTGGGATCGTTACTTAAACGCGGGATAAGCCACTGAAATTACCTCGTTTAATTATAAGAGAGATATTTATAAGCTTAGCACGATGCTGGACGGATTTTCAAGTCGGGAGTGACGGGACAAAGAAAAAGTTTTATATTTCATCCTACATAAGCTCTTTTAGTTTCGCTCTTTTTCATGTCTTGAGCTGGCTTCATAGTGCGAGCGGAAAGTGATTTAATAAACCTTTGTTGTGAAAAGCAGAATGGATTATTATTATAGTCGAACTTTGTTTCTCGTGGCTTTGCGTTTCCCGTGAGGTTGTCTGAGTTGTATACCCGTATACCTATTATTATATTATGATGCTCTTGCATTAAGCCCGCATTTTGTTCTGTATCACTCTATAATAAAAATATTATAATATTATTTTATGAAGTCATTAAAAACTTAGATACTTAACTGGTTTACTATCAACAGAACTGAGCACTTCGCACTATATGTCTACGAAGTCTACGAAGCTACAGCTTTTGCACTGAATTAATAAAATCTATGAATCATTTTTGAAATACTTATGTTAAAATTAACATAAAAAATAAAGGAAATTCGTTAAGAAATTCTATTTTTACTGAATATTTAATAAAAATATCATTTTTTTATTTACTGTGTGGATTAATATAATATTTTCTTAACGAAGTTCCTTAATTTTTTATGTTATTTTATTTTTTATATATTTCAAAGATATAATAAATACTGACTAATTTATTATTGGCTGTAAACCATTTTTATATTTCTGAAATGCGGAAAACGCATTCATACTTTCTAAAAATATTCTTCTTATGTCCTTCGACAGATTTAACTTAATTGGATGGTTTTACCCAAAATCTAGGCATACACTTCTATCAAGTACATTTCTTCATACTTCAATAATTGTCCTTTCAATTCCATTTGTACAGTAGTTTGGGCTGTGCGTTAAATCAATCTGTCTGTCAACCACCTACTCTTTTATTATATCAAAATAGGCAAATCCACCTAACCTGCTTTGTATATAAAAATAACATCCAATAATATCATGTGCGTGCTAGAAAGCAAACACCTCTCCGTTAAGTGAAGGAAAAATAAGCAACACTTTCCATTTAACTACTACTAACTAGTTTAGCTCCTAATTTTATTTAAACAACAAAGCGTAACATTATACAGAGCTATCATTTCACTCCGTTCAAAAGGCAAACTCCGAGCTAGAATGTTAGTCGCTTTTTTAGCTATACAAGTTCTCGTGTTGAGTAGTTCAAACCACTCGACCTGCATCGCATATCCAATACTCTTTTAGTGTTCATGTATACGAATAATAAAGAGTGTTGTTTTTTCAATTGCAAGTTAGTACTTTACTACAACCTTGCATTCGGAGATGTTAACTTATTTCGGTTGCCGCCATATTGCCGCACAGTATCGCACCGTGATGCTACTTAAATGGGCATCTCGTCGTTATCGTGGAGGGTAAGCAGCCGCGGCCGAAGCCTTGTACTAGACTAGAAACAAGCTTATTAAAAGAAATAAAAGCCCCTAATTTGTGGGAAGCGAACGTAGAGTCTCAAGAAGGTATTAAATGGAAGCTGGCATCCATGAACCGACAGAAATCATTTTCATAGAATCCTGTAATAGAGACATACTTATTTATATAATTGGTTTCATGTTAGACTAGCTTACTTGGTTTCATGCTAGCTTGCTTCCGTAACTTTGGCCGCTTGAATTTCGGTTTTTCAAGTGTATCTTGATGGGGCATTTTTCAATGAACGTATGCTTTGCTATAGCAATATTCTTGTAAATTGGTATACGAAGTTATTTTTTTTTATTACTTAATAAAGTTAAATTAACTTTAATTTTTTTAATTACTTAATTAAAGTTATTTTTTTTTATTATTTTTTTATTATTTTTATTTCTTTTTTTTTGAAAACTATATGTTTATGTTAAATGTAGACTGTATAATTCAGAGTAGGTTCTTATAAGCTATCTAAGTTCCCAGTAATTTTATTCAGTAGGTACCTTACAAAAATTCTAACTCACAAACTTATAAACTTTCACACTGGTGCCCCCTTTTCGATGGAGAGCACTTTGATAAAGATAGCACTATTATTTAGTTTAGAGACTTGGGGCAAAAAAATTGTCACCATTGATTTGTCACCTAGTTTCAGCAAATTATTAGCTTGCTTAATGGCTTAGCTATTTTATATGATAAGGAAGATGCCTAACTAATCCTGTAGATATGATTCAATACACAGTTTTTTCTGTTTTGGCGGAATACATAGCAAGACAGCCGTTCCTTCGCATAATATAAAGTTAATCAAGGAAGTGAGGGCGCGTTTTATTCCAGCACACAATAATAACATTATGCGAGCATAAAATGCGCAGCGGGTAAACCAAATTGGCTTGATTAAAAGAAATAGTGGCGGCCGGCGGAATAACTTCATTCGACGGAGTTATTGTTATTTGGCACAAAGTGCGGCGATTTCGAAAAGTTGCGTAATAAAGAGCTTTAAAGTTTATCTGCAGTTTATTTGCGGCATAACCAGCCGTGGCCATGAATACTTTAGCGACTCGAACTTTGTTTTTATCTGCTCGAGGTTAGGCAACGTCCGCCCCCGTTTCCCAGCAACCCAACCTTTGGAAACCATCCAAATTGGGCGGCCATATTTCCCGGTGGCCGTGATTTAACACACATAAAATATTTCCCCTTTTATGGTGATGAAGCAATATTTGTGCATTTAATCATCGTTTGTTATTTTAAGCTGGGCTCGCTACGTGTTTTGCTGAGATCGGAAACCAATTTTTAAAGTAAGGATACGATAGAGATATTATATCGTATGCCAAATCAGCAGCAGTAGCTATATTTTGACATATTATTTCGATTCAATGATTAAAACGAAATGGAAAGAAATTCAAACTCAAATTAGAAGAAATTAAAAAAAAATTGAAAATATATTCAAATGATCGCTAAATTGATCCATATATGACTTCCACGCAAGTAACTATTATTGTCATAATTATTTTTGAATTAGGAAATCTCAGGCATATGATTTCTAAGGTGTTTGCAGTAGGCAGACTCAAAAGTCAAAAGTACTTTACGCAAAGACTATTAGCTTTTTGTGACTTAGGTACTATGCACCCTATTATTGCAAAAAAAATCTGTACAATTTTGGTATTTGGTTCTAGATATACACATACGTAAGTAGGTATATTGGTGGTAGAATCGAATTTTTGAAATCATAGGGTTTATTTAATACTAGCTTTTGCCCGCGGCTTCGCCCGCGTGAATTTCGGGGTTTTACAAATCCCGTGGGAGTCCTGGATTTCTGGGAAAAAAACAGCATATGTGTTAACCTAACTTCAGAAACACGATTGGATAAAAATTTCTCGCCAAAAAGTTCTCCCAAAAATTGCTCCAAAATCTCCATTTTTCTAATTTCCATCGAAAACTACGATGGACATGATTGTAATTTTTGTTTTAATGTATCGGTAAAAAATAATTCCCAAAAACGCTCAGAACGACATTTAAATGACTGGCTTAGTTTTTGAAGTAATTAGGTAAAACAACTTTTTTCTGTCATATTCTTCTGCAACGCTGCATACTAACCTAACCTTTTTTTTTTTTTTTTTATCGTGGGGAATCCTCATGGATACCTAGTCGCCCGGGGGAGCGGCTGGGTTATGCCGGACTCTTACCGGCTAAACCCCACGGTGTTTCCTCCTCGCACCGTATGACGGGAACACGGGAACGCTTGCGCAAACCTCCGCGAACCCGCCGGTGCCCGGCCGCTTGCGCAGCCCCTCCACGAGGTGAAGCATGGAGCTCCCCTCCAACAGCAAGGCCCGCCAGAAACACCTAAGCCGGCCTTACCTCCTCGGCGCCCATCCGTAAGGCGACGGACCCCCCCGGGACCGCCACCCAGGGGCCGTAGGCACGGGTAAGCCGATACCTGCGAAGCTTGCTCCTGCACTTCGCAGGCATCGACCTCCCATACCCCGCGGCGGATCTGATCTTTGGCTCCGCCGCAAACCACCAAACGGCCGCAGAGGACAGGGAGAACGGCAACGACACACCGACACTCCTCTTCCCCTGCGGCCCCGCCGCCGACGCATCTAACGGTGCGCCACCGTTTGGTCGCGGGAGATAGGGCGAGCGGCAACGACACACCGACACGCCTCTCCTCCCGCGACCCCTCCTGGCTGCAGGAGACAGAAAACTCTGTCCCCCGCACCCCTCTTGGACGCATCCAGAGCGGGCCCATCTCCAGGCCCACTCCGAGCGTCCCCTCCTGAATTCCTTTTGGCTTCACCGTGGGGCCCAACCACGGCTACTGAGCCCCCCCATCGCGACAAGATTGGAATCCATCGGGGGGGATACTAACCTAACCTAACCTAACCCACCAACGTATTCATAAGAGCGAGAAGGACGAAAATAAAATCAACGTATCCACTTAAGAGTGAAATAATTTCAAAACCTTTACCTTATAGATATCCATTTTCACATTTATAACATAATTACTATCACATATTCTATTGCTCAACTAAAACACATATTTTTAATAGCGAAACAGTTCTAATATCAGAAACTATACAGATACACCTTTTTTGCAGTATTAACCTGTATCCCACTGCTTAACCAAAACACACATTATAAATAGCGAAAATATTGTACTTTCAGAACCTTTATGGGTAGGTACCCATTTCCACATTAATATCATATCCCATAGCTCAACTAAAACATACATTGTCAGTAACAAAACAGATGTTAGTTCAGAATCTATAGGTACCCGTTTTCATAGTTATAATATTATTAACCTGTATCTCATTGCTCAACTAAAACACAAAATGCTAATAGCGAAACAGTTGTAATGTCGGAAACCTATAATACGGGTACCCATTTTCACATTCATAGCATTATGCATTATTTATAGCATTAAAGCGTAATTATTTATAGCATTATTATCCCATATCCCCTTGTTCAACTAAAACACACTTGTTAAATGCGTTCAGAACCTACATAGTGGCCATTTTAACATTTAAAGTGATAATAGATTCAGTTTTTGCCCGCGGCCCCGCCCGCGTCAAATTCGCTTTTTCATGAATCCTAAGGGAAACGTCATTTACCCGTTATCGTTCCCTATTCCAACCTTTAAACATGCTTTCAAGCAAGTTCGCTTGAACAATCTATCTATAGATGTAGCTAGAAAATTTGGTATTTGAGTATCCCACGGGAACTACGGATTTTTCCGGGATACAAAGTAGCCTATGTTTTAATCCGGGTTATAAGCTACCTATGTTCCAAATTTCAGCTAAATCGGCTCAGTAGTTGAGCCGTGAAGGAGTAACAAACATACACACACACAAACTTTCGCCCTTATAATATTATTATTATTAGGATTAGGATTAGGATATAGGATATTAGGATTACTATCACAACTATTGCTCAACTAAAACACATATTTTTAATGGCGAAACAGTTCTAATTTCAGAAACTATACAGGAACACATTTTTAGTAGGTATGATTAACCTGTATCCCATTGCTTGTCCAAAACACACATTATAGGTAAATAGCGAAAAATTTGTAGTTGTATTTTTATAATGTATATGGGTAGGTACCGATTTCCACATTTATAGCATTACTATCCCATATCAAATAGCTCAATTAAAACATACATTGTCAGCAACGAAACAGTTGTTAGTTCAAAACCTATACTATATAGGTACCCGTTTTCATACTCGTAGTTGTAATATTATTTACCTGTATCTCATTGCTCAACTAAAACACAAAATGCTAGTAGTGAAACAGTTGTAATGTCGGAACCTATAATACAGGTACCAATTTTCACATTTATAGCATTATGATTCCATATCCCATTGTTCAACTAAAACACACTTGTTAAATGCGTGCAGTGCTAAGTTCAGAACCTACATAGTGCCCGTTTTCACATTTATAGTGATAATATCATTAGTTTTTGCCCGCGGCCCCGCCCGCGTCAAATTCGCTTTTTTCACAAATCCTAAGGGAAACGTCATTTTCCCGTTATCGTTCCCTATTCCAACCTTTATACATGGTTTCAAGCAAGTTTGCTTGAACAATCTATCCATAGATGTAGCTATAGATTGAGCTTGAAAATTTGGTATTTTGAGTATCCCACAGGAACTATGGATTTTTCGGGGATAAAAAGTAGCCTATGTGTGTAATGAAATGAGTGACATTTCATTCATTTGAATTTGCCGCGCTTCGCGTATCAGCTGTCTGTCGCGTACATTATGATATTGATCTGTGACTATGATTTAAAATGGCGTGTGACGCTCAGAATGTTTTGTGCATTTTATCGTTATAAAAACTTATAGAAAGAATGTGATTGAGGACTCGATAAATAGTGAACTTTAAATGTCGTTTCTTTGTTATTTCAGGTGAGATAGAAGTGTAATTGTCGTAACTTGATAATAACTTGATAATTGTAAATATTTGTTAAATAAAACAAATCTTTGTTATTTCAGAGAAACAATTTGTTGTTTGTTTTTGGAGATCCTCAATGTCTTATAAAACGACATTTTTGTGAACTAAGAGAATATGGACCGGCTTCAGTTTGAGTTTACGATGATAGCCTCAAATGATGGCAAATCAAATGTATTAGCTATAACCTCAATATCTACTGAAGAAGGAAAATGTTATGTTTTACCCGAGGAACTGAAGCCGGTGAGTCATCATACATATATTGTTAAAACGAACACTTTCACAAAAGTAAAAAATAGCATTAAAAAAAGACACCAGAGTAGAAAAGTATGGATAAAGTTGGATGAAAATCTAAAGAAAACATATGTAGATGAGGAAGGTAATATGCAATTTTTAGATCAATATTTAGATGAAGTGAGCACAACACAAGCAAAAAATGACACTTTGCAACAAATCTTGGAACAATTAATAGAAACTACAACTAAGAAAGAAAGTCAACATAACTTAAAACATATCTCAGAAAAATTTATTATTGAAAAATTCACAAGCAAAAATCCTAATGCGATGCAATGGATAGAAATTTTTGAAAAAGAGTGTGCGCGCTTTAATATAACAAAAGATGAGACAAAAATAGATATTTTGAGGTTATTTTTAGATAAACCTTGTTTGGATTGGTATAGCTCGATGATCATAAAACTAACAATAAATTCTGAATGGAGTGAATGGAAAGACAAGTTTTTAGAAACTTTTAAAAACCAAGGATGGGACATAGTCACATATGCTCTCGCATTTAGGTATAAAGAAGGACAGTTAATTGATTATGCCATAAAAAAAGAATGGCTTTTATTAGATATAAACAAATCTATAGATTCCAAAACAATGATAGATCTTATTGCAACTGGTTTACCTGGATTTATCTTAAATAAGTTAAACAGGGATGAACTCAACAACACTACTGACTTGTTCAACGAGATAAGAAAATATGAAGGCACGATGTATAAGAAAAACTCAACTAACATAAAGAGCAGTACATTTTATAATAAAAATAAAACTTATGAGAAGAAGTCATGTAAGACTTGTGAGTCTTTGGACAAAGGAATTAGATATCATCCGGAGGAGTCATGTTGGTTCAAGAAAAATAAAAATGAACCTGAAAAAGTTCTTAAAACTAAAAATGTAAACAATAACTCCATAATTGAAGTAGACATAAATACTGAGAAAAAAAAACTAGTAAGCACACCATTAATCAAAATCAAGCTTTTATTAGAAAATAAACTAGAAGTGAGTGGTATTTATGATTCAGGCTCACAGATTTCTATAATAAATTCAAGATTAATAAAAGTAAAAGAAAAAAAAGATGATGTGAACATAGCATACATGAAAACGGTTAATGGTGTGAAGAAGATGGATGGCTTGATAACAATAAAAATTAAAATATTTGATTTAGAAGAAGAGGTGGATGTATACATAGTAGAAAATGAAGATTTTGATGATTTCATAATCGGATTAGATATGATAAAGAAATTCAGATTAACCCAAAATGAGAACTTGCAGATAGAACAAAAGAAAATAAAAAATAAAATAGACAGGATGTCTAAAGATAACAGAAATGAAGATAATAACATAAAAAAATATACAGTAAATTTCAATGAACACATAGAAACAGAGGAATTTATAAGTATGACAGACCATTTAGATAATCAAAAGAAAATTGAGATAGAGAAAATTATAAAGGAATATAAAACAATATTTGCTAAGGACAAGTATGATATAGGTTCAGTTAAAGATTATGAAGCTCGCATAGATTTACAAGTAAATAAATATTGTAGTAAAAGACCATACAGATGTACAATACAAGATAGATTAGAAATTGAAGAGCAAATATCGATGTTACTAAAGAACAATTTAATAGAAGAATCATACAGTCCTTTCGCTGCTCCAGTGACATTGGCGTTTAAAAAAGGTGAAAATAGAAAATCCCGTTTATGTGTAGATTTCAGAGAGTTAAACAAAATAGTTATACCACAAGCTCAACCATTTCCTTTGATAGATGATCTAATTATTAAAACTAGAAATTGCAAGTATTTTACTACACTAGATATAAACTCAGCATTTTGGGCAATACCATTACGGGTGGAAGACAGAAGTAAAACAGGATTTGTCACACAAGATGGCCACTTCCAGTGGACCTGCCTCCCTTTTGGCTTGAAAACATCACCAGCAATTTTCCAGAGAATCTTAAGCAATATTCTAAGAAAACACAATCTCACAGGATACTCGGTTAACTATATTGATGATATTTTGATATATTCGTCTACCTTTGAAGAACATATAAGGCACATTAGAAATGTATTAGAGGCAATAATTAAAGAAGGCTTTAGACTGAAGTTTAAGAAATGTACCTTTGCTTCAGACTCGGTAAAATACCTCGGCCATATAATTCAGAACAATTCAGTAAGACCACTAAAAGACAATTTGATTTCAATAAGGAACTTTCCAACTCCTAAGACGCAAAAGAACATCAGACAATTTTTGGGAAAAATAAACTTCTACCATGACTATATACCAAGAAGTGCAATTATCTTAGATCCATTACACAATTTATTACGAAAAAACGAGAAATTTGTATGGTCAGAGAAATGTGAAGAAGCATTCAATCTGATAAAAAGATATTTATGTTCGCAACCGGTCTTGGAAATATTCGACAAAGACTTACCAATCAAAATCTTTACCGATGCATCTTTGGAGGGCATTGGAGCAATATTAAAACAGACACAACTAGATGGTAAAGACAAACCGGTGGCATATTTCTCAAAAAAATTGAATGAACATCAAAAACGGAAAAAGGCTATATATTTAGAATGTCTTGCTATGAAAGAAGCTGTTAAATATTGGCAGCACTGGCTCATCGGAAAACAATTCACCATTTACTCAGATCACAAACCTCTAGAGAACATGAACATTAAATGCAGGACAGATGAAGAATTGGGTGATCTCACATACTACCTATCTCAGTATGACTTTACCGTAAAATATATACCTGGTAAAGAAAATGTAGAAGCAGACTGTTTGAGCCGAAACCCTGTATTAGAACCAGAAGATAACAGAGAGGAAACATTGAGAATAGTTAATTTAATACAAATAAAAGATATAGTTGAAGACCAAGAGAAAAATGAAACAATACGAGAAAAGAAACAAAATTTAATACTAAAAAATAAAATCTATTATAAAAAAATAAAGAAACAGGAAAAGATTATCCTCTCAGAAGAATTTAGTAAAAAACTTATAAAAAAGGTGCATGAAGATTTATGCCATATTGGGATCAGACAACTGCAGAAAAAAATAAGTTCAATATATACGGCTATAAACCTAACAAAAAATATCATAAATATTTGTAAAACATGTGAAATATGCATAAAAAATAAATCAAGATGTCAAAAAAAAATTGGATTAATGTCACAACTGGGACCAGCTACCAAACCATTTGAAATAATGGATACTATTGGTGGATTTGGAGGATCTAGGTCTACAAAGAAATATCTACACCTTTTAGTAGATCACTACACAAGATATGCATTTATTGCGACTTCGAAAACCCAGAATGCATGTGACTTTATAAATTTAACAAAGAAAGTACTAGAGACAGATGAGATTGGAATTATCCTGACAGATCAATATCCGGGCATAAATTCAAGAGAATTTAAACAATTTTTGCAGGAAAATAATATTAAACTAATTTTTACAGCCGTGAATACACCATTCTCGAACGGCTTGAATGAAAGATTAAACCAAACAATAGTAAATAAAATAAGGTGTAAAATGAATGAGAAAAATAATAAGAGAACATGGACAACACTGGCAAGAGAATGTATAAAAAAATATAATGAAACAGAACACTCCGTTACAGGTTTTGCACCAAAATATTTACTGGATGGTACAAATGTCAGTATTCTACCAAATGAATTCAAAACGATGGAAAAGGAAGACAAGTGGATTGCTGATAGAAGATTGGCATTAGAGAATACAATAAAATCTCATGAGTATAACAAGAAAATATTTGATAGAAATAGAAAAATGCAAGAATTTAATGTAGGAGACAGTGTATATGTAGAAAATGGAAATAGACTGAATAGAAAGAAATTAGACGAATTAAAAATAGGCCCTTTCAAAATAATAGAGAAAATATCGAATTCCATTTATAGGATTGATACAGGCAACAGAAAAACAGAATCAACATTATTTCATATAACAAAATTGCAACCTGTCATAACAGAGGCTGAAGAAGATGAAGGAGATGATAATGAATATGAAGATGACTTATAAGTACATTTTACAGATATATTGCTTAGAATTTTCGCTCTTAGGGGGGGAGATGTAATGAAATGAGTGACATTTCATTCATTTGAATTTGCCGCGCTTCGCGTATCAGCTGTCTGTCGCGTACATTATGATATTGATCTGTGTCTATGATTTAAAATGGCGTGTGACGCTCAGAATGTTTTGTGCATTTTATCGTTATAAAAACTTATAGAAAGAATGTGATTGAGGACTCGATAAATAGTGAACTTTAAATGTCGTTTCTTTGTTATTTCAGGTGAGATAGAAGTGTAATTGTCGTAACTTGATAATAACTTGATAATTGTAAATATTTGTTAAATAAAACAAATCTTTGTTATTTCAGAGAAACAATTTGTTGTTTGTTTTTGGAGATCCTCAATGTCTTATATGTGTTAATCCGGGTTATAAGCTACCTATGTTCCAAATTTCAGCCAAATCGGTTCAGTAGATGCGACGGGAAAGAGTAACAAACATCCAAACTCACAAACTCACAAACTTTCACATTTATAATATTTATTAGATTCCTCGCTTGTTCGGATCAAGACGTGTGAAAAGAATTCGGAAAGTACAAGAGTCGCGACGTGACATATTTACTTCTGAGCCCCTTATCAGATGGTTTGACACATTTTATTGATCACACAAATTCGTAAAATAGTGAGGGAAAATACAATGCATCTGTATATTTATACTCCAAATATTTATGTCCAATGTTATATAACATCAGTATCTTACGCAACGAACTTGCCAGTGAGAGCGAAAAACTCATTGATTTTGGTAAAGGAGACTCTTTGTAAAACCAAACTTAGTCTCAAACCTACAACAACCTAGTACACCAAACCTAGTTCCATTATAGCAGCAGGCATCCCACGAACCTGGCACTGAATAAGTTACTAGCCGGTTAAAATAAGCTTATAACAAAAAGTGAATTAAAAAAATCTATCTCGGTAAATTCGGTCAGTCCGAATTAAAAAACTCGATCTGTCCCCAGTTAGCAATGATGTCAGATCATACTTAGTTTCGATAAACCAATACATGTGGATATTAATTTGTCTTTCCTAAACAAGTAAGTTGCTTATATCTAAGAGATTGACATTTTTTTTAATGACTTTCACCATAGCTGAAATATGTCTGAGACTTCCGAGAGACAGTAATAAAATTATCGTTAGAATAACAAAAAATTCAGTCATTAAGTATCTACCTTATGTAAAAATGAGTACTATAAGACAAACAATGTGTTCTGAAATGGGCACAAACATGGCAGTCGCACTCGATCGCAGTTGCCCAACGCTCGTCTATATGCTAAACTGAGTCAACACTGCTTCTACTTTGTAATATATTTACCCCGACTTCAAAATCTTATATCGCATACAAACCCAAGAGTTTACATAAATGCATTTAACTCGCAAGATATTGTCTGCCATAAATTCACGTAGTCGCTTAGATCGTAAACTTTTTACATCAACTAAAGTTACGGTGTTACAATGCAAATGAGTTTTGTAAGTCTCAACTGACTATTTAAATTAGTCGTATAATACTCGGTAGAGGAACGTGACTCTACTTTATGAGATGACAGCGAGCGTAAGGCGCGGTTTCCAACAAAGAGGATAAAAGCAAAAAATTAAGAAGTTCTTTGTAATTAACCATTACCAGTATTTTTTCATGCATGCATGTCATCTGTACTTAGCTTTTGTTGACTTCAAGCGTAGAGTGCACGAAGACTTGGCCATACAATGTGACCATACAATACGCAGTTATGGTACTCGGTATCGATACGATGCTCTGTCGATGATGCAAGTACGGTTTTTGTCCTTTAATAAATGAGGAGTAAGCAGAAAGTCAACCATAATGAAAAACGAAGTTTGATACGAAACGGTGATTGCATCCGACAAATTACGTATACTTTGAAATCAGCTTATTGCACGAAGGCACGAAACAGAAAGAGATACTCATGGCACTGCTTCACTCTAATTCACTCACATTTCAAATCCTCATTGGTGGAAAGTGTAGATAGATTTGAAACTAACGGAGTACAGATTCCACTGAAGTAGAGAAGAGAAGAGATGATAAGAAACTATCTTATCCACTGAAGCAGAGAGGAGAAGAGATGATAAGAAACTATCTTATCATCTCTTCTCCTCTCTGCTTCAGTGGAAACTAAGCCTTAAGTCTCGTCTTTCATATAGGAAATACATGACTCGTCAGTTTTCTACTAACTTGCAAACATATTATACCAAGTATCGAATTAGGGTCAGTAGCGTTAGTAGGGCAAGTAGAATAGCTACGCAACTTATCACTTTTTAATCAATTAATGCGATATTCCTATAAACTATTATTTTCCCTCCGTCCTTCTTGCATTAAAGCTTACTCTCTATCAACTATGGTATTGCCCTCAATTCAGAGGAGTAAGGTACCTTCTGTAGTTTATGGCATCATCAAAACCACCACCACCAAATAACACTACTTCCAAAGGTTAAACCATACCAGTTTATCCAACGACGGTAAAGCGAGTTTTTGACGAGCTTTCTGACACAGTTGAGTTCAATTAAAAGGTAATATCCGATTGACCGAGCTTCGCTCGGTAGTTTAACTACTGACTAATAGATGGCAGCAGGAGTCACATTTTTATTTTCTTTTTGGTAAATTCGACATTTTCTAAAAATGAATCCTAGCTAGATCGATTTATCGCCCCCAAAACCCCTTGTATAGCCGTTTCCGAGATCCAGATTATATAGAAATATATATATATATATATATATATATATATATATATATATATATATACAAGAATTGCTCGCTTAAAGGTATAGGATTTAACCCTAGAAAGATAACCTACATCGAATCGACGTATTCGATTTTGAAAAATCGATGTAACTCGTTACTATTTCACGCAATGTCACTGGCTCTTCCCACCAACTCAGTTAATCCTCGACGCTTGCAGAAGACATCAGTGGCTCTCACATTTGTGCAATAGTTTCTTCAATATCTACCTACCGTACGTCGAAGTGACGCATGGTTATCTTTAGTGTACGTTTTTTGTTACCATTGTGAAAATGTATTTTCCTGTTTATTGGGATATTTCGTGGATATTTTTTATCTGTTTATTTTCTTATCAGTTAGCTCATAACAAAACACCATAATGACGATTATTGCAAGATTATAAATACAAGAAATTCTAATAAAAATTAATAATAAATGATTATTACAAGAACAAAGTGATGCAGAGTATCAGGGGTCTGATAGCGAATCTATAGATAATCTTTTGTCATAAATCAAGTTCAATTTAATTTTGAGAATTGCGAAGTGAGTGCACAGAAAACCCCATGGATAATGAAACCCCGGAAATAGAGTTGACACATTCGATCAAATGTGATCGACTATGTTGGCTATGATGGTCCATGGCCATGTTTTACTATGGCATTTATAAACGTGTACATTATTTACTGTGATCCTATAATATCATCCAAGAAAGAAAAAAACCTCATAGATGTACATTTTACGAGCAATAACTTGATGGCTCCATGGATGGAGAAAAGCAGCAATTGCCCACTTTGCCGATGAATATAAAAGAAAAAATTTGGTATTACATTGCTAAAACGCCAAGCTGAAGTTTTCAGAGAAGATGTCGGTCAAAAGAAAAGAAGGTATAAGTGCTTTTTGCCCTTCAAAAATAAGAAAACTGGCGAAGTCAATGTGCGATAGCTGCACAAATCCTATTTTTTTGGAGAGCACAAGTCGAGCGCTTGAACTAAGTGCCTTTGATGCTAAAATAAACAAAATGTATAAGCTAAGTAAAATTATTTTATCCAAAGTAAAAAAAAAGTATTACGAGAAGTTAAATACATAATCATAAGATTGATGAAGAGAATCCACAATGTTTAAATTTTTGAGAGTTAGAAGAGACATGTTTTGTTATTCAAAGTTTTGCTGATAAAACTAGGCTAAAACTAATTAGTTTTATATTTATCATAAAGGTAATAGAATACATTAAAGCTACAAACCCAACAATATACATATTATAATATATATAGCAGTATTATGCGCATCGAAATATATACGTCGAAACGACGTATGGTTATCTTTAGTGTATGGTAAAATATGGTTATCTTTCTAGGGTTAAGGTATTTAACTCCTTGTAAGAGCTTACTAATTCAGTGAGAGGCTTTGGCAGCGACTGATTGCCGCCGAACTGCCAATTCTTAATTGGGTGGTTGTGACAGTTTATGAAATCCCAATTCATAGTGTCAGTTTTTTTGTGGTAAATAAAGAATCCGACAAATTGCGAACCTCCTCCTTTTTTGATGTCGGTTAATGAGACTTTTCTTAAAAACCATTTTTTCATGAACCTACTTTAGTTACATTGGTATACCATTGGGCCAAGATTAACATGCTTTCTTTGTAATCTCAAAACGATATTTCCTAGAATAGGTAGGTCAAAATAGCGCATTAGGCATACTAACGGGCTAATTTAACACTTTCAAGAAATGCATTAAATTTGCATCGGGCGATCAGAACGACTTTACAATTAGAGGTTTTCACTTCTAAGAATGTTTTCAGCCTTGGTTGTAAATTTTATAATACTACGTATTTTTAAAAAAGGCTTGCTATTTTTGTTTCATATCGCGTGGAAGGAGTAAGTAGTTGCGATAAACATAGTAAGATAAAAAAATTTGAATAGGTTTTTAATAACTTCAGAACTAATATAAGAAAGAGGCTTTAAACAACTGGGTGAATAACTCTAATTGTTTGATTTTTTTCTCCTCTAAAATATTCTTCTTCTCTTTCGTATTATTTTTGTCGGCGTGTTGATGGGCCTCACTTCTTCTTTGTGACATACATGAGAATCCAGTCTTCCCAGCTGCTTTTTGGGGACGAACATATAATGAGACTTATATATTGCTACCTGACACCTTTACCTGATTGGTCAATCTCATGGGCGATTTGTCGCGAGGTCTGGCGCTCTTTACTCTTCCTTGAACGACTAAAACTTTTATTGAAATTCTATCATATTACGTGATAAAAAAAAAACAGAATTCAAGCCTTTACAATGGCTGCATAAAATATTTCACTATAGGTGTATAATAATGTCATCGAAATTGGTTTCGTGCAGATATTTCAATTCTCCTATCTCTTAAAACCCTCTGAAAGTGCCGCGTTAAAAATCTCATTTAATTTTAAATTAACTTATCGGAATCTCCGGGGACACAAAGCATCTAATACATCGCCAAGCGTCTAGTTCGAAAAACAACATTTCCCGGCCATAAAACGTTTTTATGTTCAGTGGGAAACTTGTTTTTACGGCGTGTTTATATGAGCCCGGTACGAAGAATACAGCGAATATTAACGGATGTCGGTGATCTCGAATTTATCTGTATTGTGTTTTTATTTGTGGGTAGGGTTGAATTATTATGACGTGTATGTTTACGCGAATAAGGCCCACTTGCGGCAACCTGGTTTGTGAGAGATTAACTCAGGGTTACGTAGGTACGTCTGGGTAGGAATTTTTTTATTTTATTGAACAGTACTTCTGGGTGGGAAATTGTTACAACGTCTTGCGAAAAGACGCTGATCTAAATTTAATAACACAACATGTTAAAGATGTTAAGAATTAAATTTATCAGCATAGAAAGGCTATTTAGTGACCTACCGGTTGAAAACTATTTACATAATTTCTTTATAGTCATGTATTCTTGGGTCTTTAATCTAAATCTCTCTGAAACAGAAACGCGATTGGACAAAACTTTTTCGATAGAAAGTTCTCCCAAAAGTTGCTCCAAAATCTCATTCTTTCAAATTTTTGTCGGAAACTACAATGGATGTATTTGTGTTTTTTTATTTTAATAAGCTGGAAATATTCAAAAACGCTCAGACACGGATTTTTAATAACGGGCTTAGTTTTTAGGTAACTAAAACATCGTTTTTTTGTTGCTCCCGCGACGCACCCGTCGAATATTCGTTGAAGTGAGAAGGACCAAAATAAAATCATCCTAAAGTAACCCGCTGTTTGTCTCCAGTGGGCTCAAGAAGTAATAACCCAGTGGGTTGAAACTCTACCTCCTAGGTTTAGGGATTAGCTCATGGGCACGTTGTGGATCAGAGGTTTGATTGTTTTACTAATTTGAAGGAAACTTAGATTTCGAAAGCGATTATTCCAACTTAACATCTCTAAGTACCCGTTTTGAGAAAAACAACTGTGTTGGAGGTATGAACAGATGGACAAGAATATTTTTTTACCTTAGTTTTATCAAATATCGTAACGTATCGAGAAGAAAACAAACACATTTCATCTAGTTACTTCCAGAAGCCAATTCAAGCGCTACCAATTTATGTAATCCTAATGCAGTAATCAGAAAAGGGGAATAGAGCGGGGAGTTTCTGATTATTCAAAGCGACAGCCATCTATCTGTTCATTCTTTTCTTCTCTACGGCCGTTCAAGCTTTTTCCAATTTGTCTCCAATGGTAATACGGAGGAAATAAGATTTATTTCACTCTTGGGCCGACGGCATGGCCCTCCGTTAATCTTTAGATGAGAAAATGTTGTGAATATTTAACGTCGATGTTGTGGATCGACTCGTTAAATAAAAGTCATATAAATGCAAATTAATACTGCTATAAAATATAACTGAGTTCATAGTTTCTTTATGATTAATAACAGTCTAACCACGCGTCCTATATTAACAAAATTATTATTCCACACAGGCCTCGATCAATATTCTGGTACGAACTTTCGGATGGGAGATTTAACTCACGTCGATGGGAGTTGCAAGTTTATGTAACTTTTCTATGACTTGTTCCATAAAAATAAATCTATTAAACATTATCTGTGCAAGATGTCTACTGTCTTCTGTATATAAACTAATAGTCTATAATTACGTGATCACCCTTTCAATGCAGTAAAGGCACTGTAAACATAATACAATAGAAGTTTTTATGGTCAGTAAGTATTTGCAACTACAAGAACAATAATGAAATATAAAACAGTACTTATCAAGATATGACTGAAATTCCACCTTAAAATTCCGCTAATCATAACAAACGGCACAAAATAAACGCACCTCAGCGCAGGTGAATAAAACATTTCATTAGGAAACGTGTACAAACGTAACAAGAAACTGTGTTATTAAGTGGGTGACACGACAAAGAACAGTGCCTATGTGCCGGTAAACAGAAGTGACACTTGCGGCGAACATAAAGAGCCTGAATACAATACGTTTTCTGCCTCGGACGCCTTTGTGTAGCGCCGTGTCCTTTTTCAGGTCACATCCAGTTGGTTGTTCTACAAATAATAATTTTACTTCAGTACGGGTAAGGACACAGGTCTCTGTTGTATAATGAACTTGTATTAACACCGCATTGTTCTTTTAATAGTGTGTTATATTGAAACTTTCAGTAGGTGTTAAAACAATCTCTCTTTTCACCGAAAAATATTGTAATAATACGTTATCTTTTCATAAAGAGCAAAAAATGTAAAGACCAACGTGGCTAGTTACCAACCTACCAGCCAAGATGCACCGCCAAGCGATTTAGCGTTCCGGCGCGATGCTGTGTAGAAACCGTTAGGGGTGAGTTTACTTACCCCTTCCAAGTTCCAAGCAATAACATCTTCGGCTGCATCATCACTTACCATTAGGTGAGATCGCAGTCAAGTACTAACTTGTATAGTGTAAAAAAGGAGGGCTAAAAATGGGTCACATAATCATTTATTGACTTCGGTTAGCTTTATTTAAGGAATTAAGTGTTTAATCTATAACTAATAAGGAAACTTTATCAAGATAAAATAAAAAAACGACATAACCCACGACTCATATTATATCTACAAGGTAGGTATAGCTATAATATAATTCTACACACATGCCTTTGCTATAATAGTCTCTTGTTCTTCTGTCTTACAATCTCTAAGAAGAGTGTTTTCATAATAAAATGGAGCCCCGACGTCGTTATTCCAACTTATTTCGGTTTATGAACACTTTGAAAATATTAAATTTTCCCAGAGCCTCCTATGGATATGCAGCGTAATTTGTAAAAGGGAAAATTTACTTACGCAGATATTGCTCATAAAATTTCGCTCGCTAATCTTTGCTTCGTGCATTTTTTAAAGTGCTTTTGGCACACGCAAATCGCACTTTATGGCAGTTTTGTTGCGGAATTCTTTCGTCTTTTTTCTGCGATGTATTTTACAGGTTTAATGCAATTGTTCTGTATAGCATTCGTTAGGATAAAGTTCAGCTATCTGACAAAACTCACCTTATAAGACCTTGACCTGATATTCATACTTACTTATAGGTGTAATATAATGAAGAATATAAGTTTGTTGGCTTGTTTGTATGTCCTTCAATTGCCCAATAACGCAGCTACGGATCAATGAAATGAAATGAAATGAAATGAAATGAAATGAAATATCTTTATTTCACATAGGCCTAATATATAGGCGCTTGTAAATGGTCCTTATGATATTTGTCACATTTGTATGGCGATAACTCCAAGTCGACTTAAAACTAAGTTTACGAGGGTTCTAACGCGCCCTGCACTGAGAAGAAGCCCACAACAAACTCAGCCGGGTTTTGTTTTCTGTTATCACCACTTCACAAAAGCTTTTAAAACTAATTGAGCTAGTATAATTACAGCAGTTCATTCATCCCCAAGGATTTGATTCATGTCAATGTGATTTATTGTTAAAAGCGCGGAGAGTATAAACTATTATATTCTGGGAAAATCAATGATTTTCAGGGGGTTTGAGAAATGCCAAAATTTGTTGCCATTAGTCCGCCCAGACGGGCTAATGGCAACAGCTAAGTATACAACAATTTATTTGAAAATATTACTCAACAAATAAAACAATATTACTCATTATTAGTTTCATACTTTCCTACGAATTTATAAATAATTTTGACGACTGAGCTCTAATAGAATAAAAGAGAGAGTCAATATTATTTCCCTTTATTACATTACAGCGAGTTCATCAAATAAAAATTTCAGTTTGTACTTTGTCCCTGTCTCCTCCGGCATATATCAAATGATGTTAGGGTCTATATTTTTCCCATTTATATCGCACGGTTCCGAAAATTGCCTCATCATTACAGTAACATTTCTGTTATCAAATTGGACGGATATAACTTTTAGATTCGATGGGGTTTATTTTCACGATATATTATTTTGGGATCCGGGAAATCGGTTTGCGCGTTTGGACAGTTTTTTCTTGCGGATATAAATGATTGTTCATAAATTGTCAGCAACCCTTCCGGAGAGCGTGAGGGTCATCATGTATAATTTATTAATAATAATATGATCACGTAAAGGCACTTATTTACCTTAAGGGTACATTTAGGCGACCTCCATGGCGCATAATGGCAGCGCGCTTGGATTTGAGGGGACACCCCGGGTTCTAATCGCAGCACGGGTCAGTTTGAAATTTAATTATTTCTCAATTGGCTCCGGTCTGGTCTGGTGCCAAGCTTCGGCTTTGGCTAGGTACCACCCTATCTGAAAAGTCATACTACCAAGCTATTTAACGTTCCGGTGCGATGCTGTGTAGGAACAGTTCAGAGGTTAGGGTTACTTACCGTTACCAAGTTAGTATATGAGATCGAAGTCAAGTACTAAATAACGGGGCTTAATTTGAGCTACGCTGACGATATGGTGTTGCTGGGTCCCACGGCTGGATCTATCAGGGAGCTGCTTAAAACTTGTGAAGAATATGCTGTAAGACATGGGTTAATATATAACGAGACCAAGAGTGAATACCTGATCTTTAAGGTTCCCCGTAAGCAAGTTGAATACGAGCCCATTATTGCACTCAATGGATCTTTGCTCAAACGAGTAACACTATTTAAATATCTAGGTCACTACGTTACGGAGGACCTCAAAGATCAGGCAGATATTGAACGGGAGCGGAGAGCTTTAGCAGTGAGGTGTAACATGTTGGTTCGCAGGTTCGCCCGCTGTAGCAAGGAGGCGAAAATAACGCTATTCAAAGCTTTTTGTCAGACCTTCTACACGGGCAGTCTGTGGACCAACTACACCCAAAGGGCCATGGACACGCTGAGGGTCCAGTATAATAATGGTTTCAGGATGCTGTTGGGCTTGCCGCGGTTTTGTTCAGCATCTGGCATGTTTGCACAGGAGCAAACTGACGACTTTTATGCCATGATAAGGAAGAAGACCTCATCCCTTCTGGCAAGACTGCGTTCGAGCTCCAATAGCATCCTGAAAATGTTTGCTGCAAAATTGGACTCGCCGTTCCTCGAACATAGTCGTAGGGTTCTCATTAGATGAACATTTTTAAAATGTTTATCTAATGAGAACCTTTAGAAGTTAATTTTAATTTTAGCAACATTAGCAAAAATTATTACTTGTATTACTTACTAACATAGTTCTTAAGAAAATTTTACTAACAAAAAATTGGGCCATTGTTGTCTGAAATAAAGAATTTATTATATTATTATTATTAAAACACATTATGGCTAGACTACAAAAGAAGGGTACAGAATTTTCAAAGCAAACCTATAATTATTTAGAAATCGATGTCCAACCATTACATTTCTAATTTCATAATTATAAAATTGATTACAATCAAATATTATTACTTAAAAACTTCGGCTTTAAACAATTTCGGGTAGAAGTTTTGACATTAATTTAATATAAGCAATTAACTCGAAATTGTTCACGTGGACAAGTATTAATTTACTTTGACAACAACCCATCGTTTTAGTTTTCGTCAATATCCAGGTTCATTATAATAACCACGCAATTAAGGATTTTTAAAATTTTTATATGATTTTTATATTTTTGTTCAAATCGTAAAAATTACAACATTGTACAAACTTAATTACTTAAGTGTAATATTACAAAACATTAAAACATCCCTTATCGGTTGTTGGACACGCATATAAAAAGGGTTATTTACTTTACAAGCCTATTCCTTCTGTACTGTAATAGTCTATTTAAAATTAATGGCTCTTTTACTGAGGCAGGATGATTCACTATTAGCAGTATAAGGTACATTAGGTATCGAATTACTTATTATTCGAAAAAAGAACCATTTTTTATAATACAAACTCGAAAACATGAACATTATTAGAAGCGTTACGCGCATTACTAGTGCTACATAATAGTAGTGGTTTACCTAGCCTCAACTCAAAAATATAATTTTTCTCCGTGTATGATATAACCTCTGACTTTTCAGAGTTATGTGCGTTTTGAGGAAAGTAAATATCACTTGCTTATCGATGAAGGAAAATATCCCTGCATGCCTGAGAGTTCATAAAAATGTTCTAGAAGGTGTGTGAAGCCCGCCAACCCGCGCTTGGCCAGCGTGGCGGGCTATGGCCAAACCCCTCTCAGTCTGAGAGGAGACCCGTGCATGTCTCCTCTCATGGGTGGGACATAAAAAAGGGTTTGAGATGATATTATAATAGGGGTTCTTCCTTCTTCGAAGTCAAGTTTAAACAAAAAAAAAAAACAAAAAAATCATGTTCAAAACAGCGACGACATTTTGACTTAATGTATTTTCCACATTGTTTCAGATGTAACCCCCACGCGTACGCGCGAGTATTCGGAAGAAATGCCCTTAAACGGACCAGTCTCCGAAATAGAGACGATGGGAGTGAAAAACCGACTCGAGTGAATCGTGGTCCAATAAAAAACATGTCGGTAGAAGCGAGCGTGGGTTAAAACTAACACCATGGCCAGCAAGGGTGTCGGTGAAGTGATCGGCTTTCTCCTGGCTGTGACGGTTTACATTACGCGCCCCGAATATGGTAAGTCAAATTCTTACATTAATTATCAACAATTTTTTAGAACCATTGTATAAACGCATTTTTGTGCTGTTGGTCATCAAAAAAACAAGCAGCTAGGTTCTTGCATTCTATTTTGCTAACTTATGATTCAGATTATATCCAGATAAGGAACATTATCAAAACCAAAGATGATTTAAGTAAGTTCATGTTTCATAAAAACAATGGTCTTTATTTGAAAAACCGTATTATAAACATCTATAAAAATAATTAGGAACACCTGGATTTTTTTAATTTTTGAATTCAAATTAGATTGTTTTGGGTTCTAATTGTGTTTTGATATAATTGTGGTTATAAATTATTGTAAGTGAATGTCCACTTTAATCCAAAGGCCCCATTCTATAATGTTAACCCTCTCCTTTAAGTAGTACTTACGTTATTACGTAAGTATACTTATAGATAGTAGTACTTCTTTACGTGTATTTCACCCTGATATGAGAGCATCACCAGTAGACATTGACTTGACGAAGTGCATTTGTAAAGGTGTGTATTTATTTCGTAGAATGTTTTCATATTCACAGCGTTCCGGAGTGAATATATTGCTTTTGGTTGACTTTCGAAAACTTTTTTTGACCTGGCAGACCAGGGTTAGTCGCTAGACCATGAGTATCGCTGATAGAAGTTTGTGCTTGGAATTTCACGTCTACTGGCGAAAACCGCATCAAAATTGGTGCTTTCAGTCACGAGAAAACCTAAAAAACCTGAGTCTGTCGACAAGGAAGCAAGCAAGAAAGTTAGTCGGAGCGATAACTCAACTTAGAAGCAACCTATCGAATTCGGGTTTTATCTATCGATTGGGAGTACTAACCCGGGAAGCTGTATAGTTTTTGATGAAATTGGATGGTCAGTGACCGAGATATGGGCAAAAAACCCGGTTTTTTTGCATAATTTTCGCTTTTTTAAATTTTCATATAAAAATCGTGTGACTACTCAATTTGCAGTGCTTTTCCACGAGGAATCTCGTGGAATGGTCCAAATCACCCGAACATATGGCATCCGGGGCACTATAGAGGGCGCCACATGCCTGTTTTTCATAAAAGTCGTGTCACTACTCAATTTGCAGTGCTTTTCGTCGGGGAATCTCATGGAATGGTCCAAATCACCCGAACATAGCATCCGGGGCACTATAGAGGGCGACACAATATGCCTGTTTTTCATAAAAGTCGTGTGACTACTCAATTTGCAGTGCTTTTCGACGGGGAATCTCGTAGAATGGTCCAAATCACCCGAACATGGCATCCGGGGCACTATAGAGGGCGCCACATGCCTGTTTTTCATAAAAGTCGTGTCACTACTCAATTTGCAGTGCTTTTCGTCGGGGAATCTCATGGAATGGTCCAAATCACCCGAACATAGCATCCAGGGCACTATAGAGGGCGACACATGCCTGTTTTTCATAAAAGTCGTGTGACTACTCAATTTGCAGTGCTTTTCGACGGGGAATCTCGTAGAATGGTCTAAATCACCCGAACATGACATCCGAAGCACTATAGAGGGCGACACATGACTTTGTTCAATTAGGTCGTGTGACACCTTGATTTGCTGTGCTTTTCGACGGGGAATCTCGTGGAATGGCACTTAAAATTACCCAAACATTGCATCCGAAGCACTGTAAAGGGCGCCAAAAGTTTTAAGAACGATGTAAATATGCCCGCGATGACTTCTGTCATCGATACTAGTTAGTTGTTAAAACCGGAACGGATTCATTCCGAAGTCGGCTACATGTCGTTTGTTATATGAAACCCGCCTCGGTCCGGCTTTAAAATACGTGTAGTACGTGCCACGAATATTTTGAATGAAACAGTTCCCTTTTGTTATTTTGTATATGGTATGTTTCAAAAGTGACCAATTATTGCGACTTGCATGAAACCATGAAATATTTCGTGACTGTTGTACGATATTGTTCGAATGGAAGTTGGAAATAGTGCAAACCGCAGTGGCTGAAATATGTAAAATCCTGAAAACTAAATAATTGGCTGCTTGAACGTTCCAATTCGAAGTAAAATTGTTCTGACATAGAAAACTCAATTCAAATAAAATACTTTTGCAAAATAAAATCTATAAAATAGTATTGTGAAATAATAAACTATTGTAAACGATTTTTCGTATATTGGGGTGGATATTCGTATACCTACTCTTATGTATATAAGGCAACACTCCTCCAGAATGGATTGGACTGATTTTTATGAATTTTTTGTGTATTGTCGGTAGGTATAATAGGACGTTAACTATTTTTCAGAACCTTAAGTGAGAAATATTTTTTTCCTCGATAAATAAATAGATATCAAGACAATACGTAGGTACATCACAATGTAGCCCCAAAGTAAGCAATAGCTTGTGTTACGGGTACTAGATAACTGATGAATATACATACGTCATACATACTAATATACTTAAAAATAATATATTGAAATACTCCCTGACACTGGAAAACATTCATGCTCATCATACAAACATTTACCATTAGTGGGAATCGAACCCACGACCTCCGATGCAGACGGCAGGTTCACTACCGCTAACGCCATTTGGTCGTCTCAATTAATTTGGAAAAAGAGCGTTTACCGGGTCATCAAGTATTATATAAAAGAAAATTATGAGCAAATACACCGTAGTATTAGGGCAAGTGAGCTTAACACAGAACTAGGAAGGACATCGTCTTACTCCGTTGAGCAGAATCAGTGCAAACTATTGCCCTACTCTGATGTCATTTAAATATACGAGTCACAAAATTAAGTTTAACATACTTCTGGTTAATTACGTATGCAAAGTTACTCGCGTAGAGACAATGTAAAGTTTTCAACATAATTTTGTCAAGAGACACGGAGCATGTTGAAACAGGCAGGTTACACGTGTACACAAAGTAAAGTTAAGGTTCTCAATATAAAGTTTCGGTGTAGAGAACTTATTATGTTATATTAATTAGCTTATTAACGAGAAGTTTGTTTTGTCAATGCTTAATTTTTTTTTCATAAATCAATTAGTTTTGAAGATATCGGCATCACAATAAAGAAGTGTGTGTGCAATTGTGCACTGCGCACACACGTCGTGTACTTAGTGTACGTTTAAGAATTCAATATTAAAAATATCTTTATTTCACATAAGCCTAACCTGCTGGCTCTTGTTATAAGGTCTATAAAAAATTTATGTTTTGAACGTCAAGCACTTTTGAGTTTACCTACTTCCCTTCATATCTATGGAAAATACAGAAATTATATAGTTAAAATAAATACGCATAGTATGGTATATGGTATCATCCCATATCCTTAGGTAAGCTGGGGGGAATAGTGTTGTATTGACCCTTACCAACCACCATTGAACCATATACTAGAATGTAGTACATATGTATAAATGTCACCATTTATACATAGGTACTACATTTTAGTATTCTTCAGGGTATAGCAGAATTACTTAATAAGAGACACAATATAATTGCGGCACAAAAATGTACGCTCTAATTTGTGAACAAGCTATAGTCTGTAACATGCATTACAGCCATGATAATAAAGAGAAAGTAAACTACCGATCAAACACACAACACTGGAAGAGCTAATAAAATAATTTAAAAGAAAAGGAATGCTTACAAAGAAGCACCAACACAACCAACGAGGGCCTGAAGCGATCATTCCACAAAGCAAATGTCAAGATTTCAATTGAAATCTCGGGGAGATCAAAAGAATTACCATCTTGTTCCGACCAAGCTATTCCATTCGAAATCAAAGGGCCCTATTTATGTACAGCAAAGGCATTTTCTTACAGATAAGTATCTGAAGTGAATCGAGATCTTATAATGACATTGACGTATTCCCCACTCGTTATCGAGTGTCTGCGCACTCTGAATTGATAGGCAATTATTGTAGTCGGATATTAATATATATGGGTTCGTTGTTAAATTATTACTAACAACTGACTGCTGCATACAGACCTCTTTTTCGAAGGCTGCCATAATATGAATTAATAAAAGACTCCATTAAAAATAAATGTATTCAATTTTAAGGGGTTGTGATTTCTTTAAGGTTCCTCTAGAAGTAAAAGTGGATGCGGGGAGTTATATCTAACAATTTCCAGTTGTTTATTTATAAAGAAAGCTACGCAAGTCACATTTACTACGTAATTATTAGGTATAGTAATAAATTTTAATTAATAAGAAAATAATTATACAGCGAAATCGGTATAAATTGTATCTACATATATTTAAATATCAATCGAACATCTACACGAAATATATTCGCCTGGAAAGGTAAAAAGGTGATGTTTTAATATGTTCTGAATTCCATGTAAAAAGGAAATTAATGTAAATATAATTTCCACCTTTTAAACAAAACAATTCACGTTTGATTTATCTCAGAATATTATGATTTTGTTTCGTGAAACACAAACAAGCGTGCTGAAATAATTTAATTAACTACGTACAAAAAGAGCTGCTGCTTTTTACCTTTCGCGTCAGACGGGTAAAATTGTTAGGCGTACTAATAATGTTTGAGCTTTTAACGTAATACGTATTGCCTATATTAATTACGCGAAAACGCAATGTTAAAATTACTGCCTTGAAATATCATACGCCCACTCGCATCTACAGAGCTTTTGGTTTATTATTCAATTTGAAGCAAGTAGAGAGTGATTTTCTTTCAAATTCCTGAGCTTATAATTCAAAATTCTATTTTCATGTTCTCAATGATCTCCCATATTTTGTATTAAATGAACCGGAAAGGAGATATTTTTGTAAAGAGATTATTTTCAGCACCATTTTTGCAAGATATCGATGAGGATTGCAAGTAAACTCGAAAAGAGTACATATGAATATAAGTAAAGTAGATCAAGAATCTTCAAAAACTTCGAAAATCTTTCAATTTCAAAAAAGGAACTGAACCATGTTCGTCATGAAATAGGGTGAGATTTCATTTCAACGGTAGCATAGGGTTTTTGTTGAAATTTCTAAAATTTGAAATTCTCACATATTGGGCAACTAAAAGTACTTAGTGAAGTACAAAATATTAAATCCTGTCGCTTGTACGCCAAGCAATGCATCTCAGTTAATCACTTACCCACCCGCTGCTAGTCCGATTCTCTGCATTAGCATAGTTTTACACTTTCCACGGAGTTCTGCTTAATTTATGCTATAGCCGCATGAATTAACATCGCGATAGCAGTCTAGACTAATTTACTCCATGCAAGTACGAATAAAATAGCGAACTGAGTTAGCAAGCGTCACTTACAGTGAACTACAACTCGATTGGTGCCTTAAAGTTAGGAATCGATTTGACATGTTACCGACTGTATATAAATAAAAAATAAATAAAAAAAAAACTTTATTTCTGAAACAGCAATTAATTTACATATCATGATTCATCTTATCAAGTCAAAGTTGGATTTTTGTCAACATAGTTTTCTGATTAGTCAAAGAAATTTTTTTATTAAAAGTAATATTACAAAAAAATATTTAATTAAAGAATGACGCGCGTTTCAGATTGCCTTTTGGCAAAGGCCTCCTCTAGGTGTCGCCATTGTGACCGATCTTGTGCAACTCTTCTCCAATTGGGACACGCGGTCTGTCTAATTTCGTCTTTCCATCTTCTGTAGGGTCTACCTCTACTTCTTTTACCATCTCGTGGGTATCAATTATTAACGTTTTTTTTTATTCAGTATAGTATTATCACAGCCAAAAATTAAAAATTTTATACTCAATTGGACCGTGAACTCTACCATAAAATATCTCTCTCGCTTCCTGATACACAAATTCAAAGTCGTCCAACGTGCTATGAAGAAGGCTATGTTAGAAGTTCCATTGAAGGATAACATCAGTTATGAGTAGATCCACATGAGAACCAAAATAAAACAGCCCAAACCATTAGGAAGCTGAAGTAGCAGCACGTTTGTCATAGAGTGATGAATTGTAAAGGAATTTACAGAACATGGGAAATGTTTATAAGTGTTTGTTCCAATAGTTTGTTAAGTCGTAAAGTGAATTGAAGAACTTTTCGTTTCGTTTCAACAAAATATAATAGACATACTCGAATCTCAGACAAACGTTTCGAAAACTCAAAATATTGCCCCTAGCAAAAGAATAAACGTAAAAATTTCACATGAAGCACTTGTTACTAAATCGATGGTAAAACTATAAAAAGGAAAAAGGCCAAGTGCTTTTCCGAACGTCGATTGATCACGCAACGATGACGTCCATAGTGTGCCATACGGATTGGTTTTGTTAACGAAAATATATATTTTTTATAAATCATAACATTTTTGTTGAAATGTAACGTTTGGTTTTTTATGTAACTCATTTTCGTAATTTACAGCAAACTAATTTATAAAAAATATTTTACCAAGTGCAGCTATTGGAATAAACGCGTTCTGGATTGTGTTGTTGTAGTGTAGGTTGACACTCCCCTGCGTGATGGACCAATGAAAAATAGAAACAGCTTGCTCTTAGCGGGTGAATGAGGAAAGCAGACTGTGTGTTCGGTGCGGCCTCGGAACTGAACTGAACATTTATTCTGTATATCTGATTCTGTATATCTAAAACCTAACCTTCCCGTGGCTTTCCAAAAGCTTTCATGGAAATACAATAGAAAAGTCATATGGGTAAAGCTTCTGGACTACTTTTTTCACATAGGTATACTTACTAAACTTACAGGAACATACTGCGATTGAAGAAGTTTATAAACTAGCATTAAATTTATTCTTATCTTGCAGTACTCACATAATATTACTAATCGCTTTATACACGTAAATTAAAAACAAAAATGAATAATATACCTAAACACACAAAAAGGAACATATTATCCAGACAATACAATTTGTAAAAGGTCTAATAAAGCCGCCCAGTCACAAAGGCGGGGAATACAAATTGGTTGAAAACCTAGTTAACGTAGGTCGTACCCGAATTTCGGAGGGTACTATTGCATTCCTTTCAAAAGATTGACTAGCACATTGTACAAAACTAATCCAATTTTGTTCTGATATCAAATGGGATTCCAAAGGCTTATTCGAGTAAATTTAAGGCAAACAAAGAGACTATAAGAGTTTGGGTTGTATGAAGAACTGTATTAACTTTCAAGCGATGGCGCGATTATTTGAAACGGCATAGAAGTCCAACTTCTAAAGTGCGGCAATAAATACTTTGTCTAAGTTGGCATACCCCAGCCGTCGGGTATCGGATGTAAAAAGTCCGTGACCATTAAATCAATGCGGCAGGAAACCAAAAATAACCTCACGAACTGTAAAGTTTAATAATAATTATCGACATCCCATTTTTCAAATCCGCCTACAGAGTTCCCTCAGTAAAATTCCCTGTATTACGCCGAACTATTCGGGATTACCGATCACGAGGGAAGGCACGCTCCTGCAGGCAGGGCACGTCCGCTCCGGTAAGCACCCGGATCAGTTCCTTAGCTCGACTCGAAGAATTAAAAGATATCTGAACGGTCGAGAAAAAAGAATCAAAAGGGTTTTATTTCATTCCTTCTCTATTGATTTTGCTTTGGCCGGCAGAATTTTTTCACACAAATTGAATATTCATTTAGATTAATCGACCCGTAGTTCCGACAAAGGAACACTCATTTATTAGTTCTTTACAGTCATTAAAAATTCAATGAAAATAAAATAGGTCTTAAAACTAGAACCAGCTTTAATCCACCGCAAAATGTTCACAAAAACTTTTCAAATTATGGAATAATAATTCAGAATAATCGCTTTCGGTTCCGTGAAATTCCTAATGCTGTGAAATTAATTGCCTTATGCCGGCAATGTAAACAAAAATGGTTTTAAAATTCGTAATAGAAGTGCCCTTAACTTTTAGATATATTGTTTGTCGAGTGTAGTGCAGCAAACTGGCGACATTAAAAAATACTTAAAATACTATAAGTGGATGTTATAAAATCCAAAGATGATTTTTCGTAAAAATGTTACTCATTCGAAATATGTACTTAAATAATAAATGATCATTTTAAACACCTTTTAGAGAATAGAATTCGATAGGTATAAGTTTATTTTACTCTATAGAAAGTCATAAAGAAAAGAAAAATCCTTCCTAGAAAAATAACAAACTATAATGCAGAGCCAAAACTGCTGATAAATGTTCGCACGAAACCTAAAAGTTATCAATATTAAGAATCCTCCAATGCCTTGTAGAGATTAGGAACAATTTACTCTAAGGTGATGATGGCGTTGCTTGGATTTCAAAGGTTGACTAGAAATGGCTTACTTGTCTTAAATAAGTGGCTTGAATGGCTTACTATCAGGGGTTTTCAAGCGATATATTTATCATTCAAAATTATGTGAATTCTTCTCTAATCAAAGAATTAATACATTTTATTTCCTTGATCTTAGTACTATTTTAACTTTTATCGAGCCTACATTCCAAATAACAAGTCTGACGTCTGCGCTAAACTACAAACAGTGCTTTATTATGGAACATAACAGTTGTGTTCACCAATAAATGTGATTGAGGCCGCACTAAAAACGCGCTCGGTAGATCACGCGATTGAGCGATTATCCTGCTAAGCCGAACGTGTAATGCCAGGCTAACACAATATAATCGACAAGCAAAGACATATTATTAAGTTGCTTCATATACTCGTAGATTTTCCCTTTGATTAAGCAAAATAAAATGTCTCAAATATCGATGAAACTTCTATGCGAACTTGATGATATTTGATGTTAACTTATTCACATATTTTCAGTTTTGTTGCTGTAAATTTCGAGAGAAAAGTAAATATTAATAGTGTATTTTCTTAAAAAACAACAAGATGACAGGGTGATTCTTAAAAAACAACAATAGTTTTTTTGGCCTTTAGGGTTATGAAAAATAGATTACGGTTCATTTCCAGATCAGAATGCAGACAAAAAATTTCATGAAATTCAGTCAAGCCGTTTCAGATGAGTTTGGATACAAACACGATAAAACGAGAATTTTATATATTGGAAAAATAATAATAATTTATCAGTATTGACAAGCCTCATAATAGAAAACTAATATAGGTATTAAATTGAATGAAGAATGAAGGCGTATTATTTTGTCGAACCAATTCGATATTGGAAATCTATTTTATCGGTGACGCACAAAAATTTTCCATTCAATTCCCACTTACGAAAACGTTGAATTATACCGCTGTCATGTCTCAATATATTTTTTTACGAAATTACACTATAGGTAAATGAAATTGTTTGACTATTTCTAAATTTCCTTGAATTGTCCATTCCTTTTATTATTACAATATTGAAGTTAAAAAGCGATTCCTTTGTGTTAAAGTATATGTGCAAATACCAAAGTTTTTCAATTTTACTAGATATTTTAATTTAAAAAATTGCCCTTGTAAGGTGAACATATTGACAACAACAGTTCTACAACAGTAAATTATATTTATTCATACATTAGTAACTTAGTGAATTTGATTCCAACCAATGAACTTCAAAAGTCGGCTGATGAAAGGTTGTATTTCTGTGATATCAATAATAATTTAATTTAATTAATACAGTAAGCATTAATTGTTTACACTTAACAACATCTTAATGCAAAAATAAAGGCTTTACAAAATAGGTTTGTAATTTTCATTTTTGTTATATGTTTTTTCTGAGATTTAAAAGTAGTTGAAGTAGAGGTAACAGTTTTCACAATGTAAAATTCAAGCGTTTGCCGTCTTCCATTTAAATAGCGCTGTATCGATATTTCACGAAGATCTATGTCGGAAATAAAGCTATTTTATTTCTTTTTAGAGTTTCAAATAGCATTCCTCTTAATGCTCTCCGCAACTACCGTCCCAGTACATACGATAGTCTATTATAGCCATTTTAATTAGTTCTACTGCCCCACTATCGATAGAGGTTTGAAATAAAACAAATACTATACAAACTATTCTACGGTTTCTTTAATGGAATATACGGATAGTGTAAGAGCAAATGACTGTTCAGCGCACAGATAACCCAAGTTATCTGTGGTTCAGCGTTTATTTAAAAAAAAAATGTTAAGTGAAATAACGCTGTAGTGCAAAATATTCAAAGTTTATATTATGGTGAAGTAATATTCCTATTTTTCATCAAGTTATTATATAATATGGTCCTAACGAAAAACGCTCCAATAGAATTTGTAAATTTGTAGTTGTGTACATGTTTGCAAATTCTTAAATAAGCAAAAATCTTGGTTTGGCACCGACTCCAAAAAGTAAATATACTCAGATAGGTATTATTAAAAAAAATATTTTGTGTATTTCAGTAAGTTCAATTTTTGAATGTGGATGCCGTTTTTAAAAAAGAAATGAAATCATCATTGTGTTTTGATTATTCTTTATACATTTCATTATTTTCACTTCCCGCATCAATTTTCATGGCATGAATTATAGGCAAGAATAGTGCTTATGATTATTCAGTGAAGACAGAGCTATGTTTGGTAATAATTATTATCTATTCATTAGGTCAAAATACATCGAATAATATTTTATTTTAACATTTCAAACATTTTATCTCCAGGTTTTGTGCTTTTATTTCTAACTGTTGCAATAACACCGTAATCATGTATAAAGCAAATCAAAAGTACTAACTAACTGAGTACTACAATCATACTTAAAGAACTAGCATTTCGTAATGAAAATTAAAGTTTTATTACAGTGACATGTTTAATTCGATCACCTACTCTTAGACCATTCTTTGTAATAATAGCGTGAAGCTTCCCTTACTTTCTTATTAGCGACACAATCATGAAATAGGTCGCGCAAGGCTGACTCGACATTGTAATTAGTTATACTAGTTCACAAACTTTCGTTGCGGTATTTCTTCGTTAGGTATTTTTCGAATATTTCCGTAGTGCATTGCTGCATTAATTAATATTTTATTATTATTTCTACTTTGGTTAAGACGATCTCCTCGACCTAGTATTCTGCGACAGTGGTATTTCCGTAGGTTGGGTCATTTCCCGGCACGAGTCTACGTACAGTCACGGAATGAAAAGGTTCGTCGATTTTCAAATTGGTTCTTTCAACGTATCGCGAGCACATAAATATTATACTTTTTGAAACTATGTTACATAATATTATGTTGTTATGTTGACATAATGGACTCTTGCAGTACTAGTGCAAGCGAAAACCGACACTAAGGTGGTGAGCCTTTTCATTCTGTAACTGCATATCTGCATTACTTTTACATTTCCGGCTATGTAATCGTCATAGTCATCATCAGCCATCTAAGTAATTTATATTTTTGTTATTTTTATTGTAGTGTTTCACACACTTTCTCAAAAATTATTTATAATGTAGAACGTAGCTATTAAAATTATTGCTGCCAACGGGAGTTGCCCCAGGTATCGCGCCTGGGTGCTATGCCAACTGAGCCTTGGGACCAAGTACCGTGGACACGATAACTTACACATAACATACACTCAATACATATTTTCAATCTTAGGCAGACTGAGGAGTCCTCTTTTGGGAAACTACTGATTTCAATCCAATTTCAAAGGCCCATTATTATATTAATCTTATTATTTTTTTACAATAAAATAATATTCTTGCATTAATATGACCAAAACCAATTTTTGTTGACTTTGGAAAGTACCGGTTTCATACAATGTCGAATAAACAAAAGTGTACGCAAAATTGAGAAAGTTCTGCCGATCACGCTACCATATATTTTTAAGGAGGACAAAAACAGTGGTAGTTTATGGTTCCCTTATAACTTATTTTTCGCAAACTACGAGTGTGCAGAGTATAAACTTATTTTTCCCACATATTCCCACATAATTTATTTTGAAAAATAATCTTTTTGCAGCTGAGATCAATTAAATACCACACCATGCGCTTCTATATCATTGAGTTTGTATTGGTATTGGCTTTATTTTATAGACCTACCCCTATCGGTAGTGGGAGTGCAGTGAATGTGATAGCAAATCCCGTACTCGCGCCAGCGGGTCCTTCTTGGAAACTCAGTTTTTAGTGAGTGCAAGCTCCACATGACCTCTTAATATCTCCTATCAGAGAGATATGCGTTAGACATTTTCTGTCTATAAAAAACCCTATAGGCATAGAGGTTCAAGAGACCGCCCTCGACTTCAAAAGTGCGGCAAAAAAATATTTTGCCCAAATTGGTAAACCCGAGCCGTCGCTACACAAATTTTCACGCACACTAGCATCCGCGCACCATACCAAATTGACACACACTACAATAAAAAGTTGCTGCACTCACGGGGCTGTCTCTGTTCGGAATGGCTCTATTTAGTCGGATCGCGAGCGACGACCTATTACTAATCTATATATACCTATAGGTATACAATAATTAATTAGTTAACCAACCATACACTTACATACTTTAGAACAAAAAGTGCAATATGAGTTTTCAATATCCTGCATTTGATTAAGATCAAATTGCGCGGAGTCACGCAACCTTACACCTGGTTTTCACCCACCGACCGTGTTCACCCACCTTTCACCCTCATTTCTGTTGTACACGTACCTCGTAAAGGAGGCGGTTTGCGTCGATTAGGCCCAAATTGCTAGGAATACGCTACTGCGTCATTGTACAATCGGCCGTTAGTAGCACGCATTGTTCTAATTTGTGATGGTTTAAGTACAATGCCGGTTCTCGTCTACCCTGTGTTCAGCTCAATAAAGGAAGAACCTCTATAGAACGGTATTGGATTCAAGTTACCAGAAAATCAATGTAGGTATATTTGTGAAGATTCGGAATAAATTATTTCGGATGAGTAAAAGCAAGATCGTTCTTTTCGATTGCAATACGAAATTACGGTAAAGTATACAAAATAATTATCTTACAGATTCGTGCTTTCGGTATTGGTTTAAGAGACATCAAGTACGCGTACCTAATAACTAAATCATAGTCTCTTTCTAAAAGGCTTGTACTTTAACCATGAAGGAACGGAGGACGTTAAAATGCGTTTAGGGAGTGAAATCGTTAGCTTGTTTGCTTATACGCAATAACCTATGTTCTCATTTATTTCAAAAATGAATTGTTGATGAACTACTTTATTAACTGTTTTCAAATCGCATGCCAAGTAGGTACTATATTTAAAGTTTGTTGAAAGTATTCTTTACCTACAACTAAGACGCTACCAACTACCTAACTACGCTAAAAATAACTGAAATAATTGAACCTTAGAATTTTTGGATTGCACATTTTAGAACTCCACCCTCTAAGCTATTGAGGCTTCAGGCAGTTGTTAAGTAAACCAGTAACTGAAACGGAACACCGTTGCGATTCCAAACGAAATCGATCTTTCGAGAACCTTTTATGGTTTCTATGTTGTGAAGTGTAAAATTACAGTTTTAGCTTCACCCTTTCCGTGCTAATGGCATAGGTCATTTCATATTGAAGTTTGTAAATAAGAATAACTTATCAGAAGTAAAAGATATCCTGATCCCATATTAAGTATCTCGCGAAAGGTTTGTTGAAAGGCGTAAATACCGCGATCGTTACAGACAAACAGTGTTTATAAGAATAGTACATTGTGATACAAGGGTGGAAAGTAGGTTTTTGCAAATCAGCTGTCACGACGTTTTTCCGTAAATACCGCGATCGTTACAGACAAACAGTGTTTATTAGAATAGTACATTGTGATACAAGGGTGGAAAGTAGGTTTTTGCAAATCACCTGTCACGACGTTTTTCAATACAGTTGTGAGAAATAATATTCTCGCTTTCGGCTCGGGCTTATTAATGACAGCTCGTTTTAAAAAACCTACTTTCCATCATGTATTATTTATTCTTCATTCTTGATTGCTTGTTTCGCTTGAAGTATCTTCGCTCGTATCTCAGAACAGACTGACGCTGCCCGCTTATATAGCTTGACTTAGGCCCGCTTATATAGGTTGGGACTGACTCAGGTCCGCTTATAGTTTAGTCTCAGCAAGGGTTCCAGATATTCCTCCCATTAATGTTTACCCGGATTCTTCCAGAGTCATTTTGGTAGAGGTACGTTAGTGCCTTGTTAATATGCATGTCGCCAGTTTATCGGTGCCAAAAATACTTGTTTTACCACGCTGTAGTTCACTCAGCAGCCAACTATAGAATTTTGACAGATGGCGCTACTTTAGTTGTACGAAAAAGGTTTACGTAAATCGTTAGGATGCCCGCAATGCCCATATCCTGAGGTTGCTTATCGGTGGTCTTTTTCAAACAACGTGTACTCAGTGCATAAGGAAATGTTTTGTTGGCAAATCACATGTTTACTTAATAAACACGAGTCGTTTAACATTGTGTACTACATCATTGATTAATTATGCTTGGCTACGATATTGGAGATATCTTACAAGTAAACGGAATTTGAATAATGTAATAGCTTGCGAATTAACGGAGCGCACTGTGTTTGGTTTACAGGGCGAAAATAAGCTGTTTAATGAAGGTACTCACGTCAATGAACAGTTGAGTGCATAAAAGGTATACCGTATACTATACACATAATATACAGTGTGTCCGGGATCGAACTAGCGATAATAATTTAAGGGAATGTTCTGTAGCTCATTACAAGCAAATAATCCGCTATAAAGGGGGGGTGCCCTCTCACCCTCTCCCCGGTAGAGCCGTTTCAATTTTGGTTGCGTTTTTTGGGTAGGTGCACACAAAATCAGTAACAACTTGAAAGTCTGTTTCTTCACATGTTCTCAACTGGTCTCATTCGACTGGGTACAATATTTTCCATCGTTGGATACCTAAAAATAATGTAAAACAAAATGCCAAAAATGCCTCAAATTAAAAAAAATATTGCCCAAAAAAAATTAAAACAATTTTCATTATACATAATGCTACAGGAGAATATTTTATAAATATCAAACGAAAGCGAAAGTCTTCAATTATTGTTTTTATTTGTCTTTAAATCAGGTTGTTTTATAATGGACGTAGTAAAGATCTGGAGGATTGTAATGTTAGTCTATATATTAATTAAAGTACATTAGTACTATTCAGGTGAAAAAAATTCAAGAGAAAGAGGTCGTGAGCAATAAAATTACCCGTGAGCACATGTAGCTGGCATAAAAAGCATATACCGACTTCAAACCGCCATTTTGGGTAAATGTTCAGTGTTTATGTGTTTACAGACGTTATAGCGCCATTTAACAAGCATTTTACATTTTACGTGTTTTTACTGAGAAGTCACGGTTTTATTTGCCACCACGTCAAACGATCACAGGTCAAATAAATAAAGCTTTGTGTTCCACAGTTTTTTGTCCTTTTAAAGGTGAAAATACGTCGAGAATGAATTTTAGTGACTTATAATGATGGTTCAATCAAAAATGGATTAGTATATAGTAACTTATTTTACAAAGGCCAAAGAGAAATTTTGTTCCTCTATATGTTATCGTGAAATCAAAGCAAAGAATTCTAAAGTAGAATCCAAAGCGTAGTGGGGAATTCAATATACAACAAAATATTTTTGCCGAAAATAAAAATTGACAAGAAACTTAACTACTCCAAATTCGTATGTTTACATTATTTTAATTATGTAGTAAAAATCTTAAAAAAATAAAAAATACGAAAGACACACACACACACACACCAATCAAAAGAGTAAAAGCACAAACTGCCATAAGTACTAAATTGAATTTTGCTCTCATTTTTGGAATAGTTAAGACGAGCTACATTTTGTAAACCCGTCGAATTTTGATTAATTTGGTTTATTTATTCAAAAATAGATAGAAAAGCACAAACTGCCATAAGAACTAAATTGAATTTTGCTCTCATTTTTGGAATAGTTAAGACGAGCTACTTTTTATAAACCCGTCGAATTTTGATTAATTTGGTTTATTTATTCAAAAATAGATAGAAAAGCACAAACTGCCATAAGAACTAAATTGAATTTTGCTCTCATTTTTGGAATAGTTAAGACGAGCTACTTTTTATAAACCCGTCGAATTTTGATTAATTTGGTTTATTTATTCAAAAATAGATAGAAAGAAGGCTGTTTTAAACTGATACTACCATTAAAGCGAGCGATAAGCTAACTAAGGAAAAATAAATGAGATGGTAAAATGTAATGACGAAACCATTGCCGCTATAAAAATTTTATTCATGACATTTTCATGACTCCAAAATGCTTCTACGATGTTAAGTAACAACAGAAGTTGCACCGAGTTGGAGAAGTTAGATTACCGTGTACCTACCCGTACTTTATCGTTTAACTTGACGATGTTTTACTTGCGCTGACGTTTTTAAAACTTTAACTTCGGAAACTCCAAAGTTTTATTCGGACTTTAAGGAAGGGGATTCTTTTTCTCGTTCTCATCTTGTTAAACACGGCTGTGCTTCCCCGAAAAAGCGATCTTCTTTATGTTACGATTTAGATATGTATATTATATGAATATTAATATGGCAAACTTAATCCAGAAATTAGGCCGTGCATTCACTCAGTATACTTCTTAAAGATTTGCTGAAGTATATAAATGTTCAATATTGCTTTATTTTTTTAGTGGCTGTGCAAAAAAGTTAATAAAGAAGGTCGAAAAGGTAGCTTTTCATTGATTTGTTCCTCTACAAGACCAAAGAAAGCTTCCAAGGAAATAATTTTCAGTGTTACACCTTAAATTGTACAAATTCTGCGACTAGTACTGAATTTACTAGACCAAAAGATGACGACATATCAATCTAGCGTTGACCTTATAATAAGCATAAGTAACGGTAATGTTATGTCCTAATTATGTATATATTGTTCTTTTACCGCGAGATTTTGGTGTTCACCTGTGACTTGTGACTAAAGTAACACTTCTCTCATATTTCATTGGTTGACCACTATGACCTGACCAACCCATAATGAGCCTGCGTGAATTAATTGCATATACCACCATTAAGAAACCTAAGGCTAGGGCATCAGAAATTTACGTAAACCCTTTTCGTACAAGCCAACAGTCAAAATTCTATAGGCGACTGCTAAGCGAACTAGCGTTGCCTTACTACTGGTGCCAAACAAGACTTTTTGGCAGCAATAAACTGGCGACATTTTTTTCGCGCCTTCCGCCATGTCCATTTTAAGTCTATTTTCCCATTTTTATTTTAAAGCTATTGCATAGCTTCTATCAAGGGCCATGAGCGTGGAGACCGAATCCAGAAATTCCGTAACGAAAATAACCTAACACCCCCCACTCCGACCGGCCCACTCGATAAGAAAGATTTTTTGGCTGAAATATTACATCGAACCTTCCCCGCACTTACGCTTTTATATCCCTAGGCTTTGGTTCTTTGAGAACGGTTCCAGGGATTTCGAGTATAAAAACATGAAATCTTTTCTAATAGTAATACACGGTTTCCATGTTTCATACAAGGTTTATGCCCCAAACGAAACGAAAACATTTGAGTAATAATGAGTTACAAGCTCGTGCGTCAGCGACCAAAGATTTGAATCGCTAGATGAGCTCTGAGCCTACATTGTCCACATCGAAAACGTTCACAAACAACAACAATCGTTTAAGAGTAAATCAAACGTCACTATCACCATTTCTATGACGCTGTGTGTGTAAGATGACAACGTGTCGCACGCAAAATAAAAACGTGGACGTTTTTAGAGACTTAAAACTCATCTAGCGATTTAAATCTTTGTCAGCGACGTACTCGTAATTCGAGTTACCCTAAGGCACCATCTTTGAAAATGTTGCTACGTGGAAACAAGGTTACCGTCAGTTTAGTCACAGTCTATACTATATTATATAGTTATATACTGATAGCTGAAGAGTTTGTTTGTTGGAACGCACTAATCTCAGGAATTACTGGGAGGCTATTACTTCGGCTAAATTTCGTGAAGTGAAATGGCGAACACTGAAAAATTGATTTTGCGACTATTAACATAGAGCATAAAATTTAATGCAGTTCAACATGGTCGAGAATCGTCAAATTTTTACCTTGCGTAGTAAGGTTAAAAGGATTGTATTTCCTATGTAGAATTCAATTTTACACTGTAAACCTTAAAAGTAAAGTTAATTTTTCAGTGTTCATTTTTTATTTTATTTTTGGAATCACAGCACTCAGTGTGTAAAAACGTTACGTGAAGAGACCCCACAGTCCATTTTTCGAGGTTATTTTGTAACATCAAGCAGTACCAATAGGACCAATAGGAGCAGAATATACATATATGAATAAATAAATCAGCGATGACGGTCGGTACAGGCCTTTGTTAAAGAAATATTTAGTAGACACTCTAAGGCCCAGCATCCACCAGAGCGGAGCGGAGATGTTTTTGAGTAACCAATCAGATTTCGTTATTTTGACATCTGCTATCCCCTCAATTTCGGAGATGTCAAAATGACGAAATCAGATTGGTTACTGAAACACAACTTCGCTCCGCATACATTTACCTTATAATAATTTAGCCAACTTTTTTTTTAAATTAACAAGTTTACGGAAGAATCAAAATTAGAAAATTTTGGAATACGTATCAAGTTACTCATTAAAAGTTTTCCAAATATCTTCTAGTTTAAAAATACCAACCGTTATGAAAGCGCCATTTAAAAATAAAACGGGAACAGCTAAAATAAAAAAAATGAAGAAAGAATAATAGAGTTTAATAAAAACGCTGATTCACTTTAGGAAACAGATGTACATGGCTTTTGCAAGTCAGGGGCTATCTTGGTTGTAATACTACCTACTCTTTGCCCAGATATATAGGAGTAGTTTAAGTAATTTTATTTGTTTAAGTTATGTTTACTAGACTAATAATAATTATGCGAAATACTATTCGGTCACCAATTTATTATTAATTTGGTAATATTAGTTTTCCAAAATGAGACCACAAAAGAACCAACACAAAACTCTGTCCCAAGCCTAACAGGAGACGTTATAGTACAAAATACAATATACTTAGCAATTGCTAGCGTACTAAGCATATTTTTTCAGTAACTCCCCTTATAAAGATTGTGTGGCGAAACCGAACCGAGATACGAATCGAAAATACAACAGTTTGTACTAACTTATTTCTTGTCGATTTTATTTTGAACATTGGCTAGGTAATTAAACAAAGTTAACTCTATGGCTTATGTTATACCTTCTCTTGCAGATTACTAAACTTTTGCGAGATATATTTTGTGCTTAGTTATTAAACACTTCATTTAAAATCGTCTTTGCCGTAAGCAGAAACTAAGTCAGGGAGAGTTTACGTGGAGTTTTCCCACTCAATTCCGAGATGTTCCGAGTTTTTTCTTCCTTTTAATCTTTAAAAGCTTCGGCAATGTTTGTGTTCTGGCGCGACTTACGTAGCTGCTGCAACTATAACTAAGTACTGTAGTTGAAAGTTTTATACTGTTTAAGTTTCAACACTTCATTGGTATCCCGTATCCGCCTGATGAGCTTTTTTACATTGAAACAAGGAACTGTTAAACTTAGCAAAGTAATGGAGCTATTAAATTGGCGCAGTATATTCTTCGGTGTGTGATATATTAATAATCAGGTAAATACAAGTTCATGTTCAAAAATCTTAATATTTCTTGCCATGTAAAATTATTGCTCTGCCAAGGATTTTGACCATAACCATTGGCAAGCATCAAAATCATTGAAAATATTATATGGAGCATCACAGTCATGCAAGTTTTCCCACGTACCTACCCATTACTGTTTAAAACGTAGATAGGTATAGTAGTGATATATTTTTCAGGTAGACCTAGACATTTAAAAGCGCCGAGTGACCCAGTTCAGACTTCTAAATGCAGATGGACGCCTAGGGGCTATTGATGTTTCGTTTGCATTCCCTGCGTCGATTCGTCTGTGGATATTTTCGCTCCGTCGCTGTGGATTAACTTTTTATCGTGTTTCAAACACTGACTTTTCATTTAAAATCCGTAGTATTTTTCGGATGACTGGTTTACGCTTTTAAAGCTTATCCTTATGTTTTTTATAACAATGAGGGCGGGTTTCAGGCTTAACACACATATGAAAACATGATAAAGTCATAGGCAAGCAGGATCTTTTTATTTCACTAATAAGCAAAAAAAGTGCGCATGATTGGAATTCTAACTCACCAGAATCCTATTTATAGAATGAAGATCGGATAAGTATATCTTTAGACTGAACTCGAAATGATAAATCCGATATTCTAAAAAAGTTTATTATATTTTTAAAATAATATAATAAAATATGTTTTTTTTTTTTTTATAAATATAGTTTTTAAGCTAACCCGGACGGACAGATAGGCTAGACGGACGGATGAACATGGTGAATCTATGAGGTTCTCTTTTTACTACGGAACCCTAAACATTCAATCACGAATGACCCAAGTGAGACTAAAGAAAACATTGACGCTTTCATACTTTTAAGATAATCTTTCTAGTGATCTTCAATAATTGAAAGATGAATTTCATTCCAGAAAACCTTAGTTCCGTATAAGTATCCAACACCTGATTCAAACATAACTAAATTATGAGATGAAATAGATTTAATATAGTTACTTACACGTTTAAAATGTTAACTAACAACAACGTGACCTCATTTAACTGAAAGATTAACGTTACCATCTAAATACGATCAAATGACTAATGGTTTTGTAACTAGGTCGCTCTAATTTCATTAGCTCTATTTCATTTATCTCGTTACAACAAGAACCTGCTTAGTGACCTGGCCATAATAATTAATAATTTGTAAAGGACAAACATGATTTATTACTTTTTTCGGTAAAACGTTCTTTGTATTTGAAAACAGATCCTAAAGCATTTGTAATTGAGTTTCTAAGATTTACCCATCTAGTTATAATTTCACAGTGCCTTAAAACAAAATCATTATTAATAGTTTATTACCGCAAAATTCCTACATATAAAAAAATAAGTTGTAATAAATAATGTAGGTAAAGACATTGTAACTGGGCCTGTAGTTATAATTTCATAAACTAAATGTTTATGTAGACAAATTATAACCTTTTTAGGGGTTTGTATCTTTCAGAAATAATGTACTTTTCGCCGCAATTTCGCCAACTGTCGCGGCCTGGGCATTTCGCCCGCAATTTATGGCAACGACTCTTTTGCTAATATTGTTTACTTCGGTAATGGTCAGTTTTATTATTGCGTATCTTTGCCCGTTTATTTCATTCACCCGCCCATGAATCATGACAGAGTTCGTGATGTATTTACCAATTAAAGAAGTTTTATCAGTAATTTTCGTAATGTGTTATTAACCTTATTTATAGTTGCGGTGATTGTTAAAAGTTGTATGATCAATATTCATATAAAAAAATGTTATCTACTCTGTTTTCATGTTATTGAAATTTAAATAGGTACATATAAGCATTTTCTTCCTTTCCTCTTCTTTTTTAGATGAAATGTACGGTCTATGAAGCTGCTTGTAATGTCTATTAGACTAAAAAAACTTGATATTCAACAATGCGTATAGAATCTAGGAACTGATGAATTTTATCAACGTAACGAACATTTCTAGGTGTTTATATTTCACTGTATGATCTGTTGATAGATAGTAGATGTAGCTTAAATCACCGAAATAGATTAGAGATACATGGTACAGAATATCTATTATAACGTAAACAACCCATATGCGAAACGTATCTTTTTATTACACCCCTAAGAAAACTAGGGGTCACGCGAGTGACGATAAATTTAAATTGAGCAGTGGGTACATCGTTATTATTAGTATAATTTTGTATAATGTTAGACTCATTTCCAAATAGACCAAAACCTCCAATTTTAAAGCTTGTAAAGTTTTATTTGAATAAAGAATATTTGAAATTATCAGTATAATAAATGAATGTTCGCAGCACCAGTTGTTGAATTTAATAAAACACATTTGAAATGCAAACAGTCTCACTCCTGCCTCGCGTCGTGTGTTCTTAATATATTAAGATGAGACGAATAAATTCAAGATGACAGAGTATTGTCTCATATCATACTAGGGTTAATTTTTACCTTTTTTTATTAAAATATACATAAACCAGCCAAGTGCGAGACGAACTCATGCATAACATGATGATGATTAACGTCCAGAATTCATTTTTAGGGTTCCGTAACTCAAAAGAAAAAAGAACGGAACCCTTATAAGATCACTTTGTTGTCTGTCTGTCTGTGTGTCACGTCCCTCTTTTTGTTACGAATTGCATTATCAGTCAGGGTTCCAAGTAAGTATATCACTCCCAAAGAGATTGAGAGAAAATCCAAGAGGGAAAATTGTGTATTATTAAGAAAATCTTCTCCGCCGATAGTTTTAATCTTTAGATTAATCTAGATTAAATTCATTAATCACATACCTATTTAATACCATAAAATATATTATTTCAAAATTCGGTAAGATAAAATAAGTAAACGTCTTTTTGAATAATACATATATTTTCTATTGTTTTAGCGAACATAGTTGAATAACTTTTACGTCCGATGTCCAAGTAACGTGCTCATTCTTTTTCGTGTTTATTTAAATAAATATCATATGTTCAAAATTAGATAGGGTTCCATCTTCTCTACTAAAACCACATTTATTATTTTTACTTTCTACCTAATTTTAACAGGAGTTAAATAAATATCATTTGCAAATACGTCAGTTTCCGAAGTTTATTTACGTGAGCGGCCAATCTGTAATCAAAGGAACAACGACTTTCAAAGAGATTGCGTTATGAGCTGGCTAGGGGAAACGTTGAATGCTTTGGTTCTCTTTGAATAAATAAATAATTATTTTTGAGGTTTAGATGATTTTTTTACTGATAAACCTATTTATTAGTAATTGACTAAAATAGTTGAGTCTGCAACAAAAAATGGTAACAACACAAATTCGTATAAAGTTATCGGCCAATAGCAAACAGTCGCTGCCCGTGAGGCAATAAAAAAAGGAAAAACAGATCACTCGTTCCGATCTTTAACTCATTTACGGGCTTTAGGGTACGTTTTCGAGATTTGAGATTGAGTTTTTCACTGAGGCCAGCGGAGATTTCGGGCACTGTGATTGGCCGATTTACGGTCCGTTTCAGTGGAAACGTACCCTTACGGTTGGTTTGCCTGACAACAGAAACCGTTCTGTTTTCGCTTTTAATACATTGCTAGTTTTTTCTATATGCATAGTAATTTAGTGATGTTAGAGTAAAAGTGCGAATTCGGGGTCCAGCGCTGGGATGGCAATAGGATCCACATTGTTGATCATCAATTAATTATCAATATTTATTGCTATCAACAGCCATTTCTATTAGCAGGATATTTCATCATTCGCTTCGTTATTAAATTCGAATTTAGCATTCACTCAATTTTGAAGTTGTAAGGTAACTTTCAGACGAGGAAAATCAAGCGCGCAACAATTCCAATTTAAAGTTTTGGTGGAAGCTCCCAACCATGTCGTAGCTCTACGCAAGTTCGTAGGGCACACGACTAGTATGGTAATCATATTCATTTCAGCCGTTGTATTTACCTGTTTGACTTTAATTAATCTAAACAAGTAGCACTACATTTAGTCTCCTCCATCCAGCACTAACTAGTTATTAAGCACACTAATCGTAATATTTTAACATTATTGAGGAAGCATAATGGTTCGTCTTTTAACCATGCCTGTGCGTAGTCATAAAAAAATTGTCATATAGAAATATATTATTGCGTGCCTGTGTGATATAAAAATCAAGTGGAACGGAGCGTAAAATAAATTTCGGGCATTAGGTTATAAATCTTTTAAAACGCACAATTTCGGATGTTCGTCTGACCAAACCTTACGGGAGTAGAAGAGGCATTGCTAAAGTAAATATTATGTTTGGTCGGGCATGGGTCGGATGCTAAAACAGAACTTTCAAAGTCAAACCATTTATATTATATTTCCTCATGAGCGAACATAAAATAGTCTTTTTACTTAATTTTCATATTTTATTAAAAAAATGCTGCAACAAACGTTTTAAAAAAATTGAAATTATGCGTTATTTAACGTATTCATTTAACATGAAATTAAACATCCTCAAAGAGTTCTCTAAGCCTTGTCTAATTTAGTTTTATTGTTATTTTAATTTGGTATTTGTAGCTATAAAATCTTGTTTTTATCACTGCTATAATGGATACCAAAAACTACGACATAAAGATTACGTAAGGAGTTTTATGTGACGAAGTTTGACAATTTACAAGCGCCTGTAGGTTAGGCATTTGAAAATTATAGTATCTTGAATTTGATATAATTATAACCCTGTTGAATTTGATGATTTATTTTACCCTACTATAACTACAAAAGAACTTTAATAAAGGCAAAATAAAATATAATGTCTGAATTTATAAAAATATATTCATAAGAAGTTATTTTCAGTTTTCGTTTTTATAGTAAAAAATCTTGCGTTGTTGCTTTATCAAAATTCAATTGAAAAATATTTTTAAACGGATTTGAAATAATCACGTACTTATTGAGTTAAAAGTACTCGATTTTGCTATCTAAAAGCATAGATTTGTAGTACATTGAAAGCATGTTTTATTAGGGTAATGGTGCCAACTTTCGCATGACTGGCACGACACACTGGAAAGGTTAAATGAGCTACATGGTCATCACCTGAATTCGGGGCAATTACTAAATTGTCAGTGATTTATGGCCACTAACTAGAGCAACGCTCAGTGTACACACACTCGGGTATACGGTGCCCGGCCGGGTTACACAACTTTACAACAATGGCCCAACCGCAGGCCGTTCATGGCCCTGCGGTTAATTATTTACATGTTAGGTATTGCTGCTGACAACATTCGCAAACATTGACTATAGGGGAAACAAAATCTTTTACTAAAACTTTGTAACAACAATATAGATTTCCTGTTTTTAATAAAATTGAATAAAAATGTTAAAATTGGATATTAACACTTTTATTGAGATTATAATAGAAAAAGTAGCATAGGCATTTAGAAATTTTGACATCGGTATCTGTATGCTGTGAGCATAAAAACTTATTCCAGACCTTTTTCTTCTTCAATAAAAGTACAATAGGAGCTGAAGATCTAACGAAAACAAATCTTTCCAAATACTTTGAAAGCTAATGAAATAATACTACCAATTGATGACCGCATATTATATTTAAAAGTTTAAAGGTATTTAAATGGTATTAATTTTTTTTTTACTTGAAATAATATTGAGCGAAATAAAATAATTTACAGTTATTTAATTAACGCAAAGAGTTGAATACAATAGTGATAATATATGTAAACATGTTGCCAGAGTGAGTTTAACCAATTCTATTGTCCTCAGTATCATCAGCGCAACGCGAGCTCGGCAAGAGTTTGCCAGCGAACACCTCGGCCACTTCACCACCGGCCGCGGAAAACGTGATTCGGCCGGGGGTGGCCCTCGACCCGCCCCGGCCTACCCCTCGAACCGGACCCTACTTCGACCTGGCGGCCTCCAAGAATGTCACCGCGCTGCTTGGCAAGACCGCCTACTTGAACTGCCGGGTCAAAAACTTAGGAAATAAAACGGTAAGAGTCCTTTGTATTGTATGTTATGACCGACTTCTCTGGCACAGTGCATGCGTACAAGAAGCCACGGCAAAGGCCAAATTGGAATTTTAATTTTGTGTGTTTTTCTATTTTTGTTATTCCTTCTTGTAGCTTTTCCTTGTTGTAAGTAGGAACTGATTTGGTAGATAATGGTAATAGCACATACTCTGAATTAACACATACTTAGACTACTTCTAATCCCGTCGCTTTACCGAAAAAACTCAACTTTGCGAGGGCGCAGCTGCAGGTACAATCTACTACCGATATGATTTCTAAACAGTCTATTAAAATTGTTCGACTGTGACTTCTTATTATAAAAACCGTAATGACCTACTAACTCCTTATAAGCTAGCAATTAACGATAATATTTCTTCAACTACATCTTCACTTACTTTCAAGTGAGATTGCAGTCAAACGCTAATTTGTAAAGTGTAAAGAAATTCATCTAAACCTCCCATCAGTTAAAATGTCATCAATCGCATCTTTGCAAAGAATTAAACTATTTTTTTATTGCGGGAAATCTCCATTGAGACATCCAATCTATAAGTAGATTGAAATATTTGAGACCCACTAAATTCTCCTCGGACATCCTCAGCGCTCATGTTAGAAGAGTCATCCATTCATCCAAGCGGATGGATGGATGACGCTCCGGAATCTTATATAAGGGCACCGGAGGCAAAGAATTAAACCTGGGACCTACATCTGCGCAGAATCATAGTACGAAACCAAGCATCAGAAAATACAGATTAAATATAACGCTCGCTACGAAAACATCACGAGAGAGTATCACAGATCACGTTTCAAAAATAGGTAGCGCACACCCAAAATAAAGAGGGCAAGTGCGCGCGTTCGCACTAACGAGTCCCTCTTATTGCGGAGCTAACGTCCAATTTACATAGCGCGGCGTACCACGAAATCCTCGCTTTAAAATGAAACGCAACAATAGCACAATGCAACTTTAAAGCCGCCCATTGTGAGGGCAACTTTATAAATAAAAGTCTCATTAAGCCATGACACCGCATCTTCCATATAAATAACACTAGTGGGTAACGAGATGGCAGCCGTCCACACGACCGTTTTATAATACCATTCAGTGTGATAATGTGCATTGTGCAACCTCCTTTCTGTATCGTAATGAGGTTATTAGAGCTTGGAGACATGACCACCCGGCATCTTGACGCGGCACGGTGCCCTGACGTATTTTAGCCCATCCCGATGGCATAAAATCATTAAAAAATCGGCCAAGTGCGAGTGGGACGCGCGCATGAAGGGTTCCGTACGATTATCTAAATAACGTATCAAAAAGCTCCAATATTTTGATAGTAGTAGCAGTAGCCAGAAAGCCCAATTACCTGCTACTTCTACAAGTAGTAGGTAATTACTAATTAGCTCCTCTGGATCATCGACCATAAACGAGCAAAAAATCACGTTTGTTGTACGGGGGCCCCTTTTAATCTTTATTTTATTTTATTTTTTTGTATGTTTTGTTGTCATTGCGGCAACGAAAAACTCTCTCTCTCTAGTGGAACGGGAATCTTTGAAAATTTCAAATGTATAACTATCACGGTTCAAGAGATACAGCCTGGTGACAGACGGACGGCTAAGTCTCAGTCATAGTATCCCGCTTGTTATCTTTAAGGTACGGAACCCTAAAAAAAGCTCTATTAAAATAAAAATTTCTTCAATATAAGTAAAATGAAAACGATGAGTTGCTCAATTTTCATCATTTTCCTTACAAAAGTTAATCGTCTTTTAACTTTTCAAATATTGTAGTTGTATTAAAATCGCAGGCGTATTAAAAGAAATGCATAAAACACCCGTTACAAGCAACACCAACGGGCGACAAAGAAAATGTAAAACGTTTAGATTATGCAAATATTTTCCATTTAACGTCTCTGTCTCGTAACATTTGAAATTCACATCCTCACTCGTAACATAAAAGCGCTAAACAAAGAATTTATTTTGTTATGCTATAATTTTAGAAAATAAATATATTTTAATAAGTATTAAAAAATAAGTATTACAAAACTTAATTTACTTTCCTGATATTAATTAACATATCGGAATGTCCCACACTCAGCTAATTTTATCAAAACTTACGGATCTAAAAGTAGACCTCTTAAAAAGTTATAATTAGTATGCATTAACAGTCTCGTGTATTATTCAATCAATTTTTTTCAAACATGTCATCAATTATTTATCACAGATAAAATTAAGATAATAGATGAAAATTAATGTTCTATAGTTTAAAATAGACGCCTATGTAGAAGTGTTCAAAGTGAAATCTGCTTTTGTTAAAACTTACAATGACTTTCATTAAATCCTCGTGAAGCCTTGAAAAGCCCTGAATGAAGATGATAAATTAAGGCTGAATCTTAGTCTTCTAATTAAAAGCATTAATCTTATGTAGATTTTCATATTCAAATGAGACTGCTACCTTGATTATGTTAATAAAATCGTAGATGTGCTCAATGGGACGAAAAACGAAATAGAAAGAATTCGTTTTGAATATTCCCCTAATGAGATATGGACCGCATAATATCTGGAAGACATCTTTGAAGGAGGCTTGAGCTTGATTCTTGAATGTAGATGATAAATGAAAGACAAATTCAAATCTTATGATATTAAGAAGCATTAATCTTAACAGATAATAATATATTCAAGCGGTATTCTTACTCTGTTTAATAAACAAAAAATATAATACGTAATATATTATTATGAATGTGAAAGTTAGTTTTTTCGATAAACTAGGTACTGCACTGATTGACTGGAAATAGAGATTGCTTATTATAAATAACAACTCTAAAAAATGGCAATTTACATGCAAAAAAACTGCGGGTGAAGCAAAATTTTAATGCGGGTGCCTTTAGCTTATGACGTCATAAGCCTTAACCTTGTGATCTCCTTCTGTCGCGTTATTTTATCTTCACTCTATCTCATTCTGGCTTATTACAGGGGTCTTAATACATATACACACAGATATAGGCCTCAAACTTGTACATGTAAGTAATACTCCCTCGGGGAAGCTCGGGGTTAAAAAATGAGTTACATTATTAGTTTCCTCCAACGCTGACCTTTGGAATACGGCATAGTACAAGTTAATATTATAGTAGTTCCCAAGTACTGGCGTTGCATAATTTAATTGGCTACGGAAACACACGTTATGAAGTTGTGGGCGCTTTTGTATAAAAATCTAAACTAACTGGTCTTTAAACTGAACCTGTTAAGGCATTTGAAAATGAACAAGCCTTTCACATAGATTGTTAATAAAATTATGGTTTAAATTGCTTTTAGCATTAAAGCCATTTTGCATTATTAACTCTACTTATTAAGGCAACCAATATCACTGCCGTTATTATTACTAACTGATTCAATAACAACATTTAATAACAATATATACCAGGACCTCACGAGTTCCTGCATGGTAATTAAGGAATTATGTCACTCGCACTTATAATAATTAACTAAAAATGAACTAGTAACTTGCTGCAATATGTAAGCTATTCATGTTGATTTCAATAAAGGTGCAGTTTCTATTATAGAACTCGTATTAACATTTGGGTATTTATATTATACAAATAATATTAGGAACTCATGCTTGCAAGAATAGATTCACGTAATGTTTGTAAGCCATCCTAGAACAATATGGTTGCATAGAATTAAAGGCTTGAAAGGTTCAGAAAGACCATTGCTTTAAACGATCACATTGGATTACTAATAGCTATATTGCGTTTGTTTAGTAAAGATAAAATACCTATAAAAGGGTCGAAATTTACCAAAGGGCATATTAAACGATTAGTGGCCTGTTGCCCTGATTTAATTAATTTCGGAACTGCCCTGTAACCTCAAACATGCGTGCGGCTTAGAATAAAAATCTGAATAAGGGATTTAATTTAGTAGGTATACTTGTTCCAGTAGTAGGACTTTGCAGTTATTTTCCAAATTAAGTTAAATCATGAAGAAGGTAGGTTTACCATCTTTTACTACCATTGGATTACGTTATATATATAACTTGATGGATTTTTCCGGGATAAAACGTAGCCTATGTGTTAATCGGGGTTATAAGCTACCTATGTTCCAAATCTCGTAGTTGCTAAAGAGTAACAATGATCCATCCATCCATACTTTTACAAACTTTCGCTTTAATGATACCTATTAGTAGGATTTGTTTCATTTTCATAACAAACTATACTGAGCTTTATAAATTCCCCTGATTGAGTAAGAAAGCACGAAATACGAATTCGATTTTAGCCCATTCCAACACGGGTTTTTTGATTCAATATGAATTTTCGTTTCGAATTTTAATTTTGTAAATAGTAAAATCATCATGCAAACAATTTAACGAAAACTATATTCTGGCAAAACTGCATGCTCCAGGAAAAGTCTCCGTATAAATTGTTTATTGTGAAATTATTTGAGCTCGCTTATGAGATTTTTGCAATAGCAAAAAACTTTGAATAATATCTCAAAGCTTTTGCTCAGCCGCTAACTAAAAATGTGCTAACAGAAGACTGTATAGTCTTCGAGACCGTTTACGCTATGAGGATGTTTCTGAACAGCTCTTACCACCTATCCCAAAGCCCAAACTAGTAATGGGCTTTAATGCTCATGGAAGACAGCATTCATGTTCCATTACTGTTCATGGTATGCATGACTCTTAATATTTGCTTTCATAATGAGTGAGAATTCGGAAAACTGAACGATAACCAAGGGATACTATTTAACAGATTTTAAAACAATTATTAGGTAGATACGCGTATTTTCATAAAGCAAACAGTCCACGCTACAGTCATGGTCCAATGTTTATTTTTTTATTTTTAAATAGTTGAAAAATGGTATATAAACATAATGCCAAACAAAATTGAGCAAGATGAAAACCGGGCATTGCACGCTGGAGGGCAAATAAAAAGTTTCCTCGCAAGCAATAGCAAAATTTGTAGTTCTATCGACCGATCTATTAGTTTCTACCGGTGCAAGCATAAAAGTTGGGATTTTATTCAATACGTGCGCCATTCGAGGTCGTAACCTAGTTCCGGGAGCTATTTTAATTAAGCAGCGCTCGCACCTGAGAGCTGTTTGTGGTATCAGTGTGTGTGCGAATGTCTCCTAAGCTCAATATATTTTCTAAGTTAACGTTGTTATGAGAGCTCGTTATGAGATACTTGTAGCTTACATTTAAAGACTGTTATGCTAGGATTACAAAGTTTTATTAGGTGTAACCTGTGAAAATTTCACTGCCTACTTACACACATTTTAATTAGTAATTTTTCGACTAATATTATAGTCTGCTAGCTGACCCGAAAAGGTTGTTTTCCCGTTATTTACGTCATATTTTCCGATCTACTCTTACCACAAAAAAAATCGTAAAAATTGGCTAAGCCGTTTGAGAGGAGCTTTGTTATAAACATGTGGTAGTTTCGAGATTTTTTTATTAAAGAGATTAGCCTATCCCCAACCTAGGCAATATTTAATTTGGGTGACTTACTCTCACCGAACTCAATCATGCGGTCATAATACGGCGGAAGAAACATGTTGTTTTCTGTATTCAAATAAATGATATTTTTTTTATTTATCAGAAAATTTAGTCTCATCAATTTGCGGATTAACTGATTTTTCTGTTCACACGTTTTTTTGAGCCAATAAATAACCAGATTTGCTGCAGATTACAGTTATGTTGAAAACGTTACTTACATAATTATTGGAGTGATTCGTTAAGATTAATTAATCGTTTAAAAGAGAGCTTACAAGTATAGGTTTTATTCAATACCACTCGCGCGTTGGAGGTCGTAACCTAGTTACCGGCTAATTCAATTAAGTATAGCCGGGAGAACCTGGCAAGGCATCGTTTGTGGGGGCCGGGACAACGACGCACGGTCTTCTTTGACTCAGATTGCTTTGAGCTAATGGATATTTATTATGTGAAGAGCTTTGGGGTGGAATACATGCGCTGAGGTGCTTTTATTGTATAGATATTCTACACGGCGTTTACCCTTCTGACCATTCTTTTTACTATGGGCACCGATAATAAACCTGAGAATATGGGCATCCGATTTATGTAAACCTTTTTCGTACAAGCAAATAGTAGCGCCATCTCTACAAATTCTGTAAGTGGCTGCTAAGCAAACATCATGGTCTCACTGGTGGTGCCAAAATAAGTTTTTTTTTTTGACACCAGTAAACTGGCGACATTTTTTGGGCCGTTCGCTTTATCCCAGGGTACATGCCAAATTACTATGGGTCTTTTTATTTTGTGAAAATGTTGTCAGGTGCTTTTTTTTTCTTAAAAAATTATTAATGATTTAAAAAATGAAAGGGCTTCAATTTAATCCTGTGGGTTATTATATCTACATATAGTGGTTTTTAGTAATCACTAGCTACCATGGTTTATTTTATGAAATTTAATAAGCAATTTTTATTGCTATTAATGTTATTTTAAATCATCTTATCCTGCAGAAGCGCTTACAATTTACAAGAAGCACCCACAATAACATTCTTCTTTTGAATATTATCACTTACCACTTCGTGAAACTCTTAAAACTGTTCCTTAGACGTTAAACAAAGATTTACGAATATTTGAAACCCTTTATGGTGTTTTAACTTTAAAACAGATTTCAAGTGAAGGATTAACAAAGGGTTCCGTAAAACAATGGAGCATTGATTTAATTAAGAACACTTGATTAAAAGTTTTAATGGATGTCTATCCACCTGTAAAATTTTCGTCAAAATTAGAGTGAAATAATTATCTGCAAAGTGATCTGAAGTGAGTTCTCATGTTATGAACCGTTATAGCAACATTATCTGTACTCACTACCATATACGTTCACGGCAGTGAGTCAAGCCAAGGCTGCAAATGGGAAGGGACTAGGTACATTGCACTGCATTTAACATAGGCTTCATAAACTATTGAACCAGAAGATTGTAATTGAAGTAAAAAAAATCGGTTAAAAGTTTTAATATGTGTCTTTATAGCGAAATTAAAATTAACAAAGCATCTACCAGTTTCACTTAGTGAAATATAGAGTTAAAAATACGTTATCACTAAAAAAAATTAGGTAATTAATGCGTACTCAGCAATTTTTTTTATTTGATACTCATATTGCAGGAGTGCATTAAAAATCACAATTCCACAATCTTGTGTATTCCACCATGTTGGATTATAAATCAATCAACACTCAACTAACCAAGTGTTGTCGTCCAAACTAAAAGTGCAAACAAATTAGAGCTGAATCGTTTGAAGAATGAAGATACCTGCTTCAATATTGAGTTAAAAATTCCATCCAAAGTAACATACATTGCAAGTTAAATTAAAGCTTGTATTTGTAATTTTGTTTGTTATATTTGTTTTTTTTAATCACTTATTTGTATAAGCAACATTACCTGTTCTTAATACCACTTACAAACATGGTTGTGTGTCAAGCCAAGGCCTCAAATAAAAAGATACTAAAGGCACAGCTGCATGTTTTAACATAATCTGCATAAACCTTGATGGCTTTGACAATCCTGTTGATAATTTGACAGTGTGATGCCACACCACCAGCAACAGTGTTCCCCCAAAATTATAATATGGGGATATTCAAGGGGCGGATAAACAAATTTCTTAAGAGCCGGCAACGCATTTGCAGTTCCTCTGGTGCTGCAAATGTCCATCGGCTTTGATCGTTTACTATCACAGGTGACCCGCCTGCTCGTTTGCTCGCGTTGACTATAAAGGTGGGTGGGTCTACGTAGGCGAATCGAGCACGAACCGAGCACGAGCGGAGCCGTTTTGGCTTCGTCGTTGTCGTTCGAGGCGTGTGTTCTGGCTCGTGCTGGGTTCGTACTCGGTTTGCCTAGGGTAGACCCACCTTAAAAAATATAGAACCATCGATGAACGTGTCAATTTGTTTCAGTTAAACATGCAAGTGTCGTGGGTGCGGCACAGGGACATCCACTTGCTCACGGTGGGGCGGTACACCTACACCAGCGACCAGCGGTTTCGAGCCATTCACCTCCCTCATTCAGAAGACTGGACGTTACAGGTAAACAGGTGTCTGATACGTACCGCTAAGGTGTGGAATAACCTTGCAGCTTTCGTGCTCCCAGTCAAATATAATCTGGATGTCTTCAAGAGAAGAATGAATAGGCGTGGCGATAATATAGTCATGCAACTTTTATTGAATTATTTCGGATACAGATTTAACACTACACTCGCGATATCCAACAAAGGGCTTTAAGAGCTGTAGATATATCGCCAGAGCCTCTTTTAGTGGGCCAAAAGAGTTCCTCCAAATAAAAATTAGGTTTGTAGCTGGAGGAACACTTGCCTCCAGTGAACTGATTTGGGACATTCAAATATTTTTACTTCTGATTAACAATCGATGTCAGTACATAGCTATATTTGAGAAAAGGCTGTTGCAAATACTAGTTTGATAAGAAACCTAAAGATATGGGCATCCAAACGATTTACGCCTTTCTCGTACAAGCAAACAGTAGCGCTATCTGTCAAAATTCCATAAGTGGCATGTTGAGCGAATTAAACCGTGGTTTTACTGACAAAACGTCAGTTTTTTGCGCTATTCGCCCTGTCCAGGGTATATTATGTCTATTCTGGAAGGGATTTTTTCTCAACATAAGCAAGATTATTAAGTGACCACAAACTGAGGAAGGCAAAGTATTTAAATCTCTTGCACAATTATTATTAATTCAAAACAATCTTTCAATAAGCTTAACAACACGCATCAACTGGATTTAGTTACCAGATGGGCCTTAACAGAAGATTATCCTCGTTAACTAAACGCTAAAAGTTACCGATACTTGTTTTCACCTGTTCAGTGTTCAGCTTAAGTGATCCATAAAATGAGAAACAGATGAAAGCTGGTCCGTTCAGCATTAGCAATATTCATAAAGTTAATGTCGTGCAAGAGCAAAGAATAGCTACCTAAAGGCAGTACCGGGTCTATAAAGTTTTTATAACCACTTTACCTTTAAGTCTCTATTTCAGTAAGGTAGGATACACACTGCAGAGTACCGTTTTAATTAAATAAATAAATACTCTTATAAATGTGAAAGTGCGTTTTATTTGTTTTTTGTAGGGGCCCGTATTATTTTCAATTACAAAGTGTCAAAGGTACGAATTAAGTTGCCACGTCAAATCATCTTGTTTCGTCGTTATACTAATATGACAAGTAACAGATTTTCATGGGACCAATTGGAAAATTGATACAAATAAAGTAGATTGTTAGCCTAGTTAAAGATAAAATGAATGAAAAAAATCAGAGCACAATAATAAATTTATTGGAAATTCACTTTTGCACATGGCTAATATCCTTCTTCTGTGTACCTACTCGTACGTAGACCAGTGTAAGATATCAAAACTAATAACATTTGAATTGAATAGTGAATACGTATCCAGTAGACTGGATAATTGAGTTAGATATTATTGCTATGAAAGTAATAAAATGATTTATTTTGTTGAATTATCTCTTTTTTTGCAGATAAAATATCCTCAGCACAGGGACTCCGGCATCTACGAATGCCAGATATCAACGACCCCGCACATGAGCCATTTTATACATTTAAATGTCGTTGGTAAGTATATCAATGATTTTAACATCAATATGAAAAATACTTTAAACAAGTTTTCGTTTAAAAATACTTATTTTTTAATTTAACAAAAATCATTTACACATTTTATCCGCATTTTTCTGAGATAACCCTTTTATTGGATTTGGAATGATGTCCCTTAAGTAAGCATGTATCATCATCATCATCCAAACTAAACGTGTAAGTATACAAATTCTCAGTTGAATCTGCTTTATTTTGAAGCAGATAATATCGCCATCGATAGCGTTACAAGATTCAATCCGAACAAACATACATTGTAAGTTTACTAGAAGCGTGTAAAAATGTTTTAACTGTAGTGAACCCTAAGTTCAATTGTACTACTAGTAGAAGCGATAAAAGATCTCTAATAAACACTTTCAGGAAGCATCATTCGGCCGTTTTCACCAACTGCTTAGCATCTCAAGTCAAACTCTACATTAATTGATTAACAATATTTATTATCATTACATTAGAAGAAGTACAAACAATACTTCATATAACTACACTAAATATAAATACCTTATTTCATGAAATGACGCGATTGATAACTCAAATTCTAACGATATACTAATACTGAATTTTTGGATGGTAGTATAAGATTGAAGGACTTAATAATAATATAAAATTACCTAACTGTTATACAAGTTTCCACGCAAGAAAATTGAAGTATCATAACAAACGTAGAAAGTTGAAAATTCGTTAAAAAGTTTGCACCAAAGTTAATCGAGTCACGAGCCCCCACGAGTTGGCTGCTACTAAAATGTTTACGTTTGAGCAAGTTTGTTAATTATGTGCGGCATATTAATGGCACGCACGCAATGTAAACAACCCCTTTCTAACTTTTATATAGTTCTTAGGACGCCATTCCATTGCTGCGCAGGATGTGTATTACCGCTTCCCGTATTTTAGAAATTTTCGCAGTTGCTCGCGATAGTAATATCATTAATATTCGGTGGTATTACCGTGAGTTTCTAATAACGATTGCAATGAAATATTAGAAACTCTATGTTCAAATCAAATCAAATAATTTATTCATTTGCTTTAAACATGGCAATAAAAATTGTGTTACAATTAATAATAGAGTCCCGACATGTTTTCCCCTAACATGGGTGTGCATAACTAGTTCTCATACAAATAAAAAAAAATATTAATATTTTGTCAAAAATGAACCCAGCATCTTATATTATGTCATCTGATTGTAAAATATTATAATATGCAAAGATTTGATAATATGTAATTACTCCATTAATTACATATTATCAAATCTTGTTGCAATGTTGTCATAATAACTGAAAACAGAGTTTTCCTAATATTTTGTGTTTATAGTTAGTTTGAAATAGCAACCATAATATTGTTTGTTGAGATGAATAATTGTGAAAAAGTTATCTTTGACTTTATTACAAAATAATATTAAAATGTTGAAATCATTTAAGTAACCTGCTTTATATTTGAAGTTTCAATAATACATTACCTCGCTGGTCATATAAAATAAGGATAAAATATGAGCGCATCTGCACAGTACGGGTACCACGATCAGACTAAAATATATACGATGTCTGAAAACTGCATTAAAGGTTATCGCTGACCAACCCCAAACGTGTTTGTTTTCCCTATTAACTTGTCTCCGTGGATAGAGTATATTAAAGCACACGTACGATGGATTCCGTTGTGCATTCTTGCCGAGTTTCTTGCCAGTTCTTCTCGATACAAATCTGCTTCCGAACCTAGTGGTAGAGTTTTGACTTTTCATAAGAGCCTATATTTATATACTTTATTTAGGCCTATGTGAGAAATAAAAATTTGTATCTTCATTTTCATTTAATTAGCGCCTTAATACTGTACTAATTCTGAGCGCTGAAGCGGCATGGAAATGCTAAATTATTTCTTTACCCTCCACACGCCGCGCATCGTGGGTCGTTGGGTCAGTGTCTACGCCTCCACAGCGGAATTATGTGGTTGACATCAGCTAATCTACTTGCATAAAACTTTATAAGCTACGATTCAAACATGTTACAGTTTGAACTGAAATGCACGCCTTTCCACCGTCCGTATTTCCTGCCACATACTCGCATGTAGGTATGCACAAGCAAGGCAATTCATATTCAAGACAATTTCACCTTCGCGGTTAATAATACTTACAATATTATACTAAAATTGGAACAGTTTTTGCACTCAAAGGCCTGGTTATTCGACAAATAAATGGACAAGTATAACCCAGTTTCAATATCTGTGGACTTTGGCTCGATGACGTCACGTCGTGTCAGCGTTCTGATATGGTGCGCAAAACAATCAAGCCGGGGCGAGCGCGGGGAGGTGAAAGGAGAACGGGAAGGGGGTACGCATTCCAGCGAGGTCCACAGATATTGTAACCGAGTTGTAATTGCATGGCGCTCCTGAACAAAATTTAATAGAAAGCGCAACAATTAACTGTAACATGTTTATTACAATTTGTTGAAGCAACCGGACCTTAGTTTTTCTTCATTTCTTCTGACTCTAACCAACTAAGTGTGAAAATCAATTTTAATAAACACGTTTAACAGCAGGTATTCCAATAGAGTAAGCTCATGCAAGTTGCTTAAATTGTTAGAAGAAGTAAACAGCATTAAACTTTCTGGAAAGTACCTAGAACCAACTTGCCAAGATAATTTCATGATTATCTAATAATCAAACTGAAGACAATCACCGATGAAGATAGTTTATCAAGTTAGGGCCGTAACTCTGGCCTCAGCTTCTCTATGCCAGTTACTCCGCGCGCTGATTTACAATAGGGAACGTTCAAAACATTGCTTGCTTACTGTTTTTCACGCTTTATCCTCACGGACTTTCCTTTCCATCCCATGCTCCGATAACACGTTCAGTGCGGTATCGGGTTGAAAATACCTGATGCATAACTCTTCTTAAGTGCGGGCGCATGAATCTATTACTTTCTCATGGTGCGGGTTACATAAATGCAGGAATTTTTGCAATAGGAAAGTGACAAATATATTTATCGGTCTTGTGTCATCAAATTCTAGCCGAAGAAACAATAAAAATGTATCGGGTCGTTAAGACCTGATACGGCCTGCAAGGAAATTTTATCCCTGAGGTGCGTTTATCAGGTGTTAAAGACCCGATGCCCGATGACCTGATAACCGCACTTGAATTGCACGTCAGTACGTTAGTGATGTGCAATGATTGATAACATTGTTGTGACATGGCGATGTGATGATGGAGATTTTCGAAACCGCTTTGGTAAATGCATGGATAATTTATAATATGAAAAATGACACAAACATGAGTATGCTTGACTTTACAGAAAATATTATAGAAAACTTAACAGGCACTCCTGTTGCTGTTGCTAGTGTTTTAGCATGTACTAACACTCAATTAAACATCCAAACATCGCATCGCTTTGAAAAGTCAAGTAAAAAACGGAACTGCGTTGGGTATTAAAACAAACTGGGAGAAAAACTAAGTAGCAAAAAAAGTAAAAAAAGGCATGACCTATTGCGCCCAATGCTCGAAAACGTACTGCCAGACTTTTTATAATGAAGCACATATGATGTTCGAAAATAATATAATAAAAAGTAATTATTATGTTATCTGCCTATCGATGTTTTATTGACAACACTAAAAGTTTATCGATAGAATTACCCTTCTGTGCTGATATCGGGTGCTTACGACCCTAAAACTTATCTTGGTTTTTTAAAGATGCAAGAAGATTTGAATTTCAGGACGAATGTAATTTTTGATTATAGTTATTCATTATAAACACACATCAAGCGCATTTTTAAAGTAAAGTCCAAAAATTTCGGATATTTTTTACTTCAAAGGCAAAATTCGGACAAGGTCGATTAAACCCGATAACGCACGTCAGCAGGGTTTAACTTCGGGCCTAATAAACCCTATACAGCACTTTGTGGAAGTAAGAGCAGAAGGCAGCCGCACTGAACGTGTTAAATAGCTCTTGAAAATGACGCCGCTTTGTTTCAAATTGGCTCCTCTGATTACATCAACCCCGACTGCGTTTATAAAAAATAATCTCTTCCTTCTAAAAGCGTGTAATCGTTTATCAAACCGCCACCGTCGCCGCTCAATCTTACAAATTAATATCTTGATGTAAAAACATGGCTGGCATTAACGATGTTTATCGTCCCGTTTATTATCAAGCAATAAAAGTCCGGGCGACAACCCGGGAGAATTGTAAAAAACGTCTTCGCGACTGAAATTAATTTCTTTCAGAATAGAGGGACAGCTTTTTTATATTATCTTTGTTATTATTATATTGTGGAGTCCCTCGCAGACACTAAATTTATTACAGCCAGTAAGTAAAAAGCCAGTTTTTCTCTCCAGCTTGTTGCAAAAGTATCAAGATACCGTCTTGCAGATGGTTTAGTAGTCAGTATGACCCGATCTGAGGATTCAAGTTTCGAGTGTAATGCCTCCAAAATCTGTACTTAGTACGTTTATTCAGCATTCAAGTAACTACGAATACCTTGAGGGCCATGTCTAAAGTAATCTCTTTGCTGCTAAAATAAATCAACCATTTTGATCATACTTGAAAAACTGTCCAAAACTTGGTGTAAACGATATAGTGCAAACGTTACACAGTGCCAAATCTAGTATTAAGAGTCAGTGTAAGTAGGTCAGATTAAAATTTTGATGCCTTAATTTTCCCTTCCCTTTGATATTTTAAATATTATGTAAGAATAGTAATCGTATAGATATTTCAAGCTATAGGATATATATTTATTAGGATGTACGGAAAATACATTAAGCTGTGAATGAAGAAGTAGGCGGCTATACTTTCGTGGTAAGTTATCAATCCCCATTCAGATACGTTGTTTGAAAATGACAATAAGGGCAACCACATACAAGGCAAGAGATGAGAAGAAGTGTTTGCTAATGGCCATTTAAACGAGTTGTCATATAAATACATCTCTCGCGGTAGTTCAAGGAAATGAAATGTATCATTTGTGTTACATGTTCTCGCCACGAGTAAATATGGCCGCTGTCATTATAACGTAAATCGAAATTAGGGTGGGACAGTATAATAATTAGTCAATAATTACAGGGTAATGAAGTGTATTATTTTGTTTCAGAACCGACGACAGAAATAATAGGAGGTCCGGATCTCTACATCGATCGGGGTAGCACTATCAACCTAACATGCGTAGTGTTGTACTCGCCCGAACCGCCAGCGTATATATTTTGGAATCATAATGATGCGGTTCGTATTATTTTATAGCATTTTATAGTACGGTAATAAAACTTTGTGGATCTTTGTGGATGTTGCCTTTGTCTTATTTTATTCCGCTTACCACAAGTAGCAATAGGAGTATGATGCAAGGATCCAGATGTTCAAATATATCTGTGCCCAAAAAAATATCAATAACTTTCTCTATAAGAGTATTATTTACTGTCTGCGAATCACCTAATAAAAGTTTGCCTTTCTAATAAAAGTAGTCACTTACCAAAAAAATTCACTAAATTATAAACTCGATATTGTAAATTGCTCAAATAAGATATTCCTACCAGTTCACTTGATGTAGAGATACAGAAAAGAGTATAAGAAACATCTGTACAACTTTACTGGATGAAAATTTAAACAATTTTGTATCTAACGTATACTTCTAGGTACAATATTATCTCAATCAATCTGTCCATTGTTTTTTTTTGTACAGATAATAAGCTACGACTCGCCGCGAGGTGGCGTGTCAGTGGTCACTGAGAAAGGGGAGACTACCACGTCGTTCCTGCTCATCCAGCAAGCCAGGCCGTCAGATTCTGGCACGTATCAGTGCAACCCAAGCAACGCTCAGTCCAAGAGCATCGTGGTGCATGTGCTTAATGGTGAGTGTCGATATTTTGGTGATGGCGATGTAATGATGTATCAACAACCATGCACATATTTGCAGTCTTCGAAAATAATAGTCACTTACATCCGCTTTTCTAATGAAAAAAGTAAAATGAGATTTTATGTGGAATAATTGCAAATCCCATGTGGCAAGAGATGCTAGATCTCAGGCCAAGGAGCAAAATTCAAAAATGTTTGAAAACGATCGCTATATGAACGCTAAATTGATCACTAAAAAGATTTATTATACATTGATTGGCTAGTTCAATTGATAAACTGTGATATCAATGCATTAACAACGAGTATGAACGATTGAGACAACTTGTTAGGAAAATATACATCATAATTATATTACGTTTAATTATTTATTCTTTTATTACTTTTTTATCATAATTCAAGCCAAAGAAAAAAGCCCCATTCCTAATGAGAACAAAGAGATAATTCACAATTAATCCAATTGGCTGACATACTTTCACAATCGAATGAAACCTACATAGTTTAGAAATATAAATATTCTTATATTATTATAGCAGAGAGTAGCGGAGTAAGATCGGTATATATTTTATTATTTCAAAACGCATCGAAAATTATAAATAGTTGCAAAAACAACCACACTTGGTGTATCTGTGCCGTGGGTGCCTATTTACCTTCAGGATGACCCATTAATCAAAAATGCAATATCTAAAGACCATGACAGCACTATCTATTACGAGGACCCCAATTCCCTTGATAAATGACCTCCGTAAGATAAAGGAGAGAAGTATTTTTAAATCCCGGGAAGGAATGAAATCCGTAGATACCGAAACCATTAAAACAACGGGCACGATGAATCAGAGAAATGAAAATTGGGCCGTCATCGTTGCCTTAAAACGAAACAGTAGCTACTTTAATTAGCCACTTTTTTCACATAAAATCTGTGCTTTATTTTATTTTATCATTTATTTGAAATCAAACAGCGTTCACAAAAAATGCTTGTACAATAATTTACAATCTTCAAAATAAGGCCAAAAAAGATTACAATAATGATTATAAATAAAAGTATAAGAAGTGCAGTAACAATACATGAAGTCAAAGGAAATTGTATACATTTATAAGTGCAAAAAAGATGTAAACAAAATGCATTATGAAATATTCTTGTAGGTATTTATAAAGTGAAAAATTCACAACTGAATCCTGGCATGTGATGACGGGGTACATGTGCGTGTGTGTGAGTGTGAGTGTATGTGTGAGTATATGTGTGTGTGTTTGTGTGTGTGTGTGTGTGTGTGTGTGTGTGTGTGTGTGTGTGTGTGTGTGTGTGTGTGTGTGTGTATGTGTGTGTGTGTGTGTGAGAGAGAGAGTATGTTGTTGGTGTCTTTGATAGGTTTCAAATAAGGTATAATTATTCTGTTGGATAATATCAATATTATTTCACTTTAGCGAACAATTGGAACATTTCCCCAAAATTACTTTTGTCGAGTCTCGAGTGATTTGCCAGTTCGCTAAAATATGAGAATTCATTATTCAATGTTAAATTATTTATATTCATAACAATATCACAAACAAAATGAATTTAAAACAGGGGAAACAAAAATTTTTCCCCCTATTATTTTGAATAGGTTCTTGATTTCAGATTAAATCTGCCAAAGATTTGCAATTTTGTAGATTTGTTTTCTAGATAAAGATATAATATTACGCAATTATTATTTATTAATAACTAGATAATTAAGAAAATTAAGATTATTCGTCACAAACACTAATTTTACAAAGGCTAAAATTAAATTATTAAAAGTCAATTAAATCTAGACGCGGTAGCGTGTCAAGCCAAGTTCATACTGGATTTCTTTACCGGTCATAAATTCATAATAGTTATTTTACCATTTAAAACTGAGATAGCGAAAGTTGGGATGAAGCTCGCAAGACACTCAGCTTCTTTTAATGCATTTTCAACAAAAATAGACCCGAGATGCAAAACTGCATACTTCTACCACTCACTATTGCACTCTACACTGTTGTCGAAGTAGTCTCACGAGAAATACATCAGTTATTTTGTTCAATCGGCAATGCTATTGTTGAGAACAGTTTTAATGTTTGCCAAAGAAGCAAATTCGATTTTCCCTTTGTCAGGTGAGTATCCGGCCGCGATGCAGCGGGGCGGCCAGGCGTTCGCCCCCACATCGATCCACCGCGTCGTTCTCGCAACCAGTCTGCTCCTGGCCTTATCTTGACATCTGCAAACAGGTTTATACATGTAAATAGTGTCCCAATCTATTTCGCTGTTTATAATGATGCTTGTTATGTTATAGCAAGATAGTCTTTTTTTTTTAGCTTGCGGAAACCTTTCTTGGAGATGAGTTGGGTGGACACCAAATGTTAAACATTGCTCACTTATACATACACACAAAAAATAACATAGTGAGACCATTATAGTAGTTCCAAAATGAAATAGGTAAAAATCTTTAAATTAAATATCTCCAAAAATAATTTGTTCATAGCCTGCTAAGAGATATACGAGTACTTGCAGTCTGAGTGTATTTATGCACCAACAAAAAATAATATAAGACATTACAAAACATAATGTGCATAAATTACCTGGTAGAACACCTACTCGTATGTCCTTAATAAGATTTTCTGTGGTATGATTGTCGTCTAAACTGAAATAAGCGCAAATATCAGAATAAACAGCGAATATAGTTTTGCTATTTTATAGTGTGGGTTGTGTTATGTATTATATAAATTTAAATTATCCCTGAGCAAGTAGATGTGCTTGTTTCTCATAGAAATGTATATAATCTATTGTAAGGCTTATGATTATTATTGAATTGGTTTTTATCATGTTTAGTGTTAAGAAAATTTTTCTTAGTTCCAGTTGAGTATCGAATCGAAATATGCCGTAGAGTAAAATAAGAAGCCACATACTATTTTAATTATATTACTTAATTTATTGTGAAAAAATAGCAGCTTTTATTCTATTTTTAACCTATGGCATATTATTACGTTTTAAAATGTAGATAGGATGTTCCAACTCATTCAAATTAAAGTGACAATTTTTTCGCTCCTTCCATTAACGAAAACAAAAAAAGTGAAGTGACTGTTAAAACAGAGGAAATCGGTAGAACAAAATATAAATTTCGAGAGATTGAAGTAAACAGGAATGATAAAACAGCTGACAATACTATATTAACACAAATGTTTAGAGAATACAAGGGTTGTACATATAATAAAGAGTAAAGATATACGAATCATTCTATCTAGTTGTATTCTGTACTTATTAAGAAATGTAAAATTGTAAGTAAATTTTAGTTATTAAATAAATATTAAAATTATTTAAAAACATTGTAAATATATTGTACAAAAATGAACAAACACAGGTCAAATTTTAAATTTTAAATCAGTTAAATATTTTCTTTGTTTGGTTAAATATAAGGTAAAGCAAAAATACTCGTATGTATATGGTCAATGTGCATACTAACTTCTACTACTACTACTAAACTACCTTTGTAGGTATCCTTTGCTGAAAGGGATTAAATTCATTTTAATTTATTTTTATAATAGAAGGAAAAAAATATCGCTGTTCCATCAATGTCAGAAAAATAGGATGGTATAATAATAAATGTCTGCAAAAGAGAAAATAAAATAAATTGTTTTTAAAACAATTGGCATGAGTGTGTATTATAGTCGAGTCCACAGATTTTAGTCGAGTCAATCAAAATTAATAACTTTCGATGCATGCGATGTGTGTTTTTTATATTTTGATTTATATAAATGACTTTGTTAAATTATTATTAAAATTACACTGAATTTATTATTGATTTGATTGATTTAATTGGGTATACTTATGTGATTTGATTAAGATTTGATTACTATTTAATTAATGTCACTTAAGTCAAAAGTGTCTAAAACTACATAACTCCGCAGTTTTCTCAATCATTTAAGTTTTATATATATTATTTTTAAATAATGATGAATTTATTTTGTTTCTTTATAAACTGACCTGTGTACAGTCTATGTAATTAAAAATATTATTAGTATAAATACAGTATAAATTTTATAGTATTAATATAGGGAGAAAATATAAATTTTACAGTTTAGGTATTAAACGATGTTATAATAATTCACTGACAACAATCTGTAAATTACCTTCCTCTAAGCGCGAACTTTCATTTACTATTAAAATAGGAATATTATTTTTTGTAATAAATAGAAAATAAATATCTCGGATATTCTAGGTAATATGGGTTCACGAATTAGTAAAGAGTACAGATGTAAATTATATAAAAAAAAATTAAATTAACAATTTGTTTCTAAAATCGCAGCACTTGTAATCGTTCCCCGTCCTAACATTTTTTGAAAATGCCCGCGTTTACATCTAACGAAGTTTCCAAGTGCTTTTAAAGACAGATGCTGTCGTTAAATACTGATTTTTTTTCTCTTTATTTTAATTTTCACAAAAAATATACCAGCCTTTTTCTTTCAAGTTATGCATGTGTAAAGATAATGTTAGTTTCACTTTTAGAGAAAAATAAAAGTAAGGTACTGAGACATTCAAGATGATTTTAGAATTTCCATATTTATTTAAATGTATTTTTATACGTACACATAAATATAGAACTGTATTGAAGAAATGAAGAGGCTTATAGTTCTGGAATAATATGGAATAATATTCATTGGTCGATGACAATACTTGGTTTTAGTCTAGTCAACTTTCTGAAACCTACTTTTTGTTGAGTTACCTATTTAGGTGTCACTTGAATTAATTTACCCATTCTCTATCAGGCAAGATATAACCAAAATATATTATGTGTCTCATAAAATTTATGACGTAACTAACATATTTTTCCACAGGCAAAACAAAATCCTATTGTAAAAAGCATTTATAAATTTGTGTCTACATGTTGTCCGATAGACTTTTGAACTTATCATCTTTATGTAAAAATAAGGTGAGAGAAAAAATATTTCGCCGAAATATTTTCCTCTGAATAGGTTACGCGACAGATCTCGTTTATTATTATAACCAGTTATTATTATGTGGAAAGTTTATTATTGTATACAAATAACAATAGTATAAAATATTTGTTGTATGTATTATGGATACTCGATTGTGCTGTGTGCACGATCTATAAATTACATCTTAATAAACATTATAAAGAAATAATAAAGTTTAAAAAAGAAGCGTTTGTTTTACCGATACCTACCCCAAATTTTAGGCGTACCTTTGGTTTAATATTATAATATTATGATGATACATAGATATTTAAGTAAAAAAAAATTTTACGTTGTATTAATGCCTTTACAAAAATTTCGAGTCTTTGGCATCAATTTATGAGTAGTGAGTCATAGCCATTTCATATCCATAAAATATCTGAATGCCAATATTGAGTTTGGCGTATTTTGTATAACAGAATAGTGGATAGGTTCTTATGTCCTAATTCCTTAACTGGATGCATTCATATTAAGTATATCTCCTTAATAATATAAAACATGTGAATTGAAAAAAAAACTTATTTAATTTAGCGGTCACACTCGTGCAGATAAATGCAGTGTCATAATGATCTCTGTTCTGAGATCATTATGACACTGCGACAAGGAGAATACCAAGTGGAGAATCGGGAAAATAAAAACGTATTATAGATTCATGTTACGGTTGAGTTATAAAACTTTTTGTTTACATGCGAGGAAAATACGAAATCCGCTCTAGTGGCGAGGGAGGGAGGTAAACAGACATGGGCGGACGCCGTGGCGCCTTATGAATATCTAATCGCACCGAAAACAGATGAGAGATGCCTCTCCTAATTCGTAAAGACTTATTTACATGCTGCAAAGCCGTATTTTGTTTGGGAAAATTTTCTTAGTTTAACTAATTCTATGATGAGGTTTTCACGAGCTTTTTCGATCTGAATATTTTAACTAAATTACAAAGTCTCTTTTTAAATAATTACAGAGCTTCAATATTTGATGCTAGTTATTTTTTCAATCTTTTTAACTGCCTACTCCTGGGCAAAAAATACAGTTCGTAAAGAGATGGGCTTATCCAAATTATATCATAAATGCCTGTGAAAGCAGTATGCAAAACATACATATGTTTCTTATCGATGTTTTTCTTTACTACGCAGCAAGTGATATTTGTTTGCTACAATATTTTTTAAGATTCATAGGTAAATAATGCCTGTTTAAGTTTATGAGGAAGCTAGGCACCTGAACTAGGGGAATATCATCACTATTTTTTTTATGCATAAGGTGTTAACTTGTTCAGAGGCGAATGCCTGGTTTAGGTTATTAGGTAGCTAGACACCTAAACCGACTTTGGTGACTTTATCTTGGAACCTTAAAATCATTCATCATAATTTATCCTTGAAACAATGAAATATCAACCACTGGTTATGTTGAACGAAAATATAGTGCAAAATCCTGTAACATGCATGCTCGGAAGTTCTTCATATTTTTTTGCGAGGTGTAAATGATACCTTCTAATTAATTCCTGACTTGAATCCTTCTTGTAGGCAAGCTTAAAAAAAATATCCTGATAAGCAATGGGCGGTCCTAAAATAAGCTTCAAACGCCTAAAATATTAATTCGGAATTCAAATCTACTTAAGATCACCCACGGAAACAGGAAGTGAGTAAGCGAAACGCTAAAACTAAATCGTTGTTACCAAGTTGAAGGCATATCGCCAAAGCAAACTTTTGTTTTACCTTATATCATAAAATCTAGGGTTGGCAACACGCAACGTAACTTTTAAGAGCGAATGCCCGTTCTCGTGTGCCGTCTTTTGCGACGGATAACTTGCTCCAACTTTAACAAAGAGGAACTTTATAGAGTCGAAGCGAGTAGGTAGGTACCTCATAAGATTGATTGAGTAACCTCACCTCATAATTCGAAAGTTTATACATTACAAGGCAATAGAATACAGGGTACATGGGAGCGAGTAAGTATGATTGATTAATCTTAAACTCTCAACACTGCAGCAGCCTTAATCCACCGATATGAACCTCAAGAAGAGCCCATTTGAACATTTTACGCAAACTTTATTCATACAAGAAAAAAATAGTGCCATCTATCAAAATTTCCTTTAATACGCCGCAAAATGACGGAAGCTGTTCCTATGTGGAAACACGCGTACGGACTAATTTCGAATTTCAGTCTCAAATCCCAAATCGGTTCACACAAAAACTTATCCTACAGGTTGAAGAAAGAGAGTAGGTATTGTTTTAAATCCAGATTAAAAAAATTAGGTCAGTGTTCCAAAAACTCTTTTCTATTATTATTTGTATGTACTCTATTCTAGTATTTTCTGTATTCCATATCTACCTGGGACCGATAATATTATGTAACGTTGCCGTAACGTTATAATGGAAATTAGTTTAGGCCGTGCTTTATCATAAATTACCAAATTTCACGACATGGCCACGCGAGAAATATTATGTACATATCCATAATAATGATCGTTTTAATATAAAAACTACTCAATTCTTAAACTTAATTACTAACGCCATTAGGCTTATAAATCTATGGAAGACGGGTGTAATATAAAATTCACAATCACAATTCAAATATATTCTTTAGCACGGAATAGAAATTTGCTATAAAATAAAAACTAAAATAAAAATATAAAACTTAGTTTATTTAGTTATTCCCTTCAGTGTGTATTTAGCTTAAATCAACGATCCAAACCCGAGGTCAAGGCGCAGCAAATAATATACGTTTGTGCTTACAATTTGTGACTCTGTAATAAAATATGCTTACTAACGTCGAATATACCTACCTACACTATTTACTGTATTACTTAAAAACTATATTTGGTATAGATTTTCGAACTCCGACTCTAATATTATATATTTATTAATGAGTTTGTTTAATAATAATTTTAGGCGTATAATAATATATTTTTGATGACATTTTAGATTTTTATAATTTCTGAATTGGCTCGGGTCTGGTCCGGTAGGAGGCTTCGGCAATTGCTAGTTAGTTAGCATACCAGCAAACATGCTCCATAAAACGATGTAGCGTTCAAGTGCGATGCTGTGTAGAAACAGCTAGGGGTGAGCTACTTACTCAAGTAGACACAATAAGATCTTCGGCTGAATGAAGCTGAGAAGAAATGAAGCAGGAGAGATCACAATCAAGCACTAATAGCGAATGTGAATATTATATGTTACAAATCCTATTAATTACAATATAACCCGTTTGTTAACTAGTCATAATATTGTAATTACAATAGAGTGGTTACTTATTGTCATGAGGCCAGTTAAACCATAATTAGTTAAAAGCTGACTTTCATTTTGTAACGGTTGTTAGGTTCTGAATACACGCCGACACACGATTTGCGCTGATAAAATATATAATTGATAGCACTTCGCTTTGAAACATGACAGAAGGTTTAATTAATGAAAGGTTAAAGAAATACCTTTTTAAGGCAATTAAAATGAAAAATGGTATTTAGTTATATTTGAAACAAGCATTAAATTTAACATGGACCCACTTAATTGAGAGTTTAATATCAAAATTAAGAATACGTGGTCAAAAGACCATGGGTCTGATTGCGTAAGAAAAACGTATTCGTCGTTATCGTAAACGCTAGGGAATTCTACGCCGCGATTGGCTAACGTAAATCAGGGAACCAATCAGCGGGCAGAATTCGTAAACGATTACGATAACGATGAATAAGTTTTTCTTACACAATCAAGGGGCGTGTCGGCGATTCACATAATGCGTCAGCTACATTTCGTGAAGTAAAATGTTTAAAAAGCATACGAAATTGAAATCATAACATGTTTTGCGCACACTGAAAAATTAACTTTTACGACTATTAGCGACGAGTATAAAATTCAATGTAGTTCAAAACACAACATGGTCGACGATCGTGAAATTAAATTAAGTTTGCGCGATAACGTTGAAAGATTGTATCTCCTCGTTGAAATACATTTAATTTTACACTGTAAACCACGAGTACATCTATTGGTTGACAAACCCGAGCCGCCGCTCCACAATTTTTCACGCAAACTAGCATCCGCGCACGATACAAATTTCAAATTGACACACTCACACTACGAGATATAAAAATAAGTAATTAAAAAAATTAAAAAACACGACTGCCCTGTTATAAAACGAATTAAAAAGTCAGAAACAATTTATTTTAGTTGAACAGATAAATTCATATGTCGGGGGACCTCCTAGAATAGAAGGTGTTCCTCAGAACAGCCCCCCGACTGCCATATGAATTTATATGTTCAACTAAAATAACTTGTTTCTGACTTTTTAATTCGTTTTATAACAGGGCAGTCGTGTTTTTTAATTTTCAGCCGTTCAGAAGTTATGGAGGAATAAAGAAACATCACATACATACATACATGAACCCTAAAAACATTACACTCCTTTTTTTGGGCAGTCGTGTAAAAATTGCCGCACTCACGGAGCTGTCGTTGTTAGGGTAAAGCTCTATCTAATCAGAACGCGAGCGACGACTAATTATAAATCTATGTCCGCCCTGTATTATTCACCACAAATAGGCGTTTGAAGTTTGTTTGAAAATTGTTTTGATTAGTTCACTACTCAAAATGGCATTTGAAGATTAAGTTTACTACGAATTAACGCAAGTTACTTAAGATATCTTAACCCGACTTACGCATAGGTTACATTTATTCGCCAAAGTGGATCAAAAGTCTGGTTTAGGAGATAATTACTTATCATAACTTATGTCAACTTAGCAGTGATTTTCTCACCACTATGGGGTACTAGCACTTGGAAAATTCAGAAGTTTTGAATAAAAATGCTTCCAGTAAAATTATAATTGATGACGTAACTGACTTATTTTGAAGTTTTTATGTAAATTCTAAACTTAAAACTATTCAATTGTCAAAGCATTTTTTTCTGAAATCCATAGCAAAACCATAATAATAAATATGTGATGAATAAGATGATGAAGGCAGGTTTTTTCCTGGAGGGGAAGGATATTTGGCATAGTGGAAAAAGAGCCCCAAAAGCTGAAATTAATTATTGGCTCACATACTAATAAAAACAACAACTTAATCGCCGTAAACTCAGACGACAAAGAAGATTAGTTTAATTAGTTAGTACACTCTAGTAAAATTTCAACTAACTAAGTTCAAGATATGCCAAGAGTATAAGTTAAAAAGAGAAAATGCGATTAAAGGAAAAATAGATAAAAATGAATGTACCTTTCGTGGCACCCTAACAATACATGAGGAAAACACGAAGGCTTTGGATACAAAAGAAACATGCAAAGGGCTATGTTATCAGAAAGTGGTTATCTTTTTCAAGTAACCCCTACGTTGAGGGAACTAACAAAATTAAAGGGGTGTACGAGTATCCAAAAAAGCAGGAAGCAAGATCAAAGCAATGGAATAGTATTATTTTTAACAATAAGAAGTTTATTTATCCAAACCATACTTTCGAGTATTGAGACTCAAGATTTCTTCACCGATTTTTTAATATAAACGGTTAAAGCGTAGCAAATTAATGCATAGATGACTTACATACAATCAAACGACTTGTACGTAAAAGAAAATGAATTACTTTCTGTCGTGACGCAAAGTCTTGAAACATACTCAAATGACATGCAATATTGAAAAATAAAATAAAAAAGCGCATTTCACTTTTATTTTTATTAATTTTACTTGAAATGAATACATAACTTTAACTTTTATTTATTTTATTAATTTGCTTTGCATTGATGAGACTTGAAGGTACATTTCTGACTGGTTTATCATCATCATTCTCTATCACATTAATTATTTGACATTCTATGGCGCAAACAAAACTGATCTTTATTAATCCACGTTTATTTGTAAGAGAGTGTTAGTTTAGATCTATACTTTGTAGTAACCTAAGTATAACAAGCTTGTTCCATAACATACAGTGCTAGTAAGTTTGCATACAAACTACACGCGATCAGCATTTTTCCTAGGCCTAAATTATAGGCTCGTATGAAAAGTCAAAACATTCTAATTATACTCACAGTTTTAAAATGTATTATTATCCGCGAGCAAATTACTATGGTAGCGTTTTGATCTCGTATAAATTGGAAAGGTGCACGCGCAGGCGTACGTTACAACCTATACGCGAGTAGTTCGCAAAATTCGTGCATACATTGTAGTCACTGATTTAAAAATTGCATTACAATCTATACGCGAGCATTTTCCTATGGCTGCGTTTTGACCTTGTATAGAACGCTAATATTGTGCGTTGACTTGGGCCCTGTTGCTTGACCTAACTTAAACAGAAATGTTGCTATTAAATTCCATTTCTTTTAAAGTTAGATTTTCCTCTTTGTCAATGCGATACAGGCTCGATGATTTTAACACTTCCTCCAAATTTATATGAATTTCATCACTCAATTTTATATGAATTTTACACTTCCTGCAAATTTTATATGAATTTCATCACGCAATTTTATATGAATTTTACACTTCCTCCAAATTTTATATGAATTAGGAACCCCTTATAAATGGTTCTGCAGTTATCAGCTTGACAGTCACGATGGCTTTGATGTCCGTATACAGAAATTACGACTATGACGTGTACTTTGGGAGTTCTTATACCGAATTATCCCTTACGCAGCTTCTTCCCTCGTAAATATTTAATAAGCTCAGTAAAAGTAGAATTACCATTAAGAGAGCACGATAACAACCTCACGTACCGTTTGATTTCTACGCACAGATTATCTCAATAGCTTCGTAGTTTCTATCCAATTGGCTCTAATATTGTCAGTGTAATAAGTTTCTGTCGGCTCTCTTCTATGGCTACGTCATCGTTTCAAGGTAACATAGTACGATTCAGTGTGGTAGAGATAAATTTTCATTCGAATCTCGATTTTTCCCCATAGAATCTAAATGCGGGGAGTAAAATCTGTGGCGGGGAGTTATATATACTCGTATTGTTATCGAATTCTTAGCATTACTTAATTATTACACGACTGTCCGAAAAAGGAGTGTTATGTTTTTATGTTTTTTTATTCATGTATATTAGTATGTATGTGAGTTTCTTTATTCCACTATAACTTCTGAACAGCTGAATAGATTTGGACATATTAAATAAGGGGTATCGTTAGAATCCTTACGTGATTCCGAGTAACACAGGTTTAGAAAAAGTCGTTTTACCAGAGGCCAATCGTGATTTTTTAATATTTAAATTATTTACTTGTTTTATCTTGTACTAGCCCTGCAGGATGCAGGTATACTCTAAATACCTACCCAGTGTGATTTATCTTTAGTTTCTATTATCCAAAGGGGATTTAGATGAATAAATGAGTTCACCAGAATCGCCTTGGGGATTGAACTTGGGAATCTTAGTGGATGATTCGCTTCTGTTAAGGAACTATGATGTTCTTTGTTTATTCTTTGATTCAATAGCGCTAACTGGTTCTTCCGCTTAATTCCGTTGGCCTGGATTCTGTCGTGAACTTACGTAAGTACTTCAGTTTTTTTTTTTTTATTATAACAGACTTCAAAAAAAGAGCTTACCAACTAACTATTAGAGACTCCAAATAAATATACAAAGCATTTATGTATATATATTATCCATAAACGATCAATAAAATTAGATGCTTGTGCAATTTGTGTAAAAACACCTGGCGAAACCATATTTGCATCGGTTGTACAGTGTATAGCCACATTGAACACACCGATTGGTTTTGATGGTTGCTATGGTTACCGGCGATGTTTGAACGATGTAGAAATTTATTTACAAGAATCACACCGCAGTAGGTACCTGCGGTAGTGGCTATCAGTGAAATGTGTCGGAAATTGAAATCCCACGCCGCGAAACTGCGGTCAGTTGAAAGTTTAAACGTCGAGCACTTTAACAGCTTGAGCTGAAATGGTAGCATCGGTCATTTGCGGCGAGTATACTTGCTTTTATTATGAACTACTATATTCTAGTTGCTTCTTTAATCGTTAAACATGACAATATAGAAAGTGTCAAGTTTATCGGTTAGGTAATTGTCTGTTAACGTTAGTCGAAGAAACCAGTCTTTACAATTTACATAAACGATGATTACTAAGTGCATTCCGTTTAAAACGGAAAAGAACTTCTTTCTTTACTTTCTTTATGCTATACAAGTTAGTACTTGACTGCGATCTCACCTGATGGTAAGTGATGATGCAGCCGAAGATGTTAGCGTACTAACTTGGAAGGGGTAAGTTGTCACCCCAACGGTTTCTACACAGCATCGTACCGGAACGCTAAATCGCTTGGCGGTACGTCTTTGCTGGTAGGGTGGTAACAAGCTACGGCCAAAGCCTCCCACCAGACCAGACCTGAGCCAATTTAGAAATTATAAAATTCCAAAGTGGCCCGTAGCAACTGAAATGATAATGAAACAAGTGACACTATAATTACTAAGTAGGTATACTTATTCGGTTATTTCGGTTCGGGACTCGAATCTCGATAGGTTGTACGGCAAAACCGAATCGAAATTGGAGTCGATCCAACAACTTGTATTAACCCTACAGTTATCGTTTTTGGATTACCCTTATCCTTGTCTTTAGTATGGAAAACAGAAGAAAATAGACCAACCTGCAGATGCATACCGAGAAAATGTATTCGTATCACAGCACCATTTCACTGTTCAACTGATCCAAGCTGCTGATGTGATTCTTAAAATAATTATAGCATCGACGAGGTTACATCTATGGAGCTGATTAGCTAAATTAGTCGAGTCGCGTAGGCACTGATTGGTTAATGTTTGCATCGATTTTATGCAGCCAAGGTGCCAATTGGCTGGTGATGGCTGCGTTGCTATGTTTACCGGCGATGCTACACTTTTATTTTCGAAAATCATACCCCTGCCATTCAACCAAAAGTCTCATTGTTGAACCATTACTTATAAGGACCTATTTTGATAAAGAATTGTATCTAACGTCAGTTTTGGATAATTATATCCAAATTTTTATAGCCCGGATGGCAATAATTTTATCGATTGTCTAGTGTCTACCCTTTATCAAAGCATATATTTTAATAGCAGGCCGCAGGAAAATTGGTACGAAATAGTTTTACAGAAACGAAAGATAGACACACCTACGCTCAGCTTGAATTCAGAGAGAACAAAACCACACGAGCAAAACCACGCGTGGGAGGGAGGGCGTAAAACAATTTCTGTTCCAACATTTTGTTTAATAACCGAAATATAGTTTAGCGAGTTAAAGTTTATAAATAGCGGCAATTTGCTGCTACAGTTGCTGATATTTCGCTGGTGGAGCCATAATTGTTTAACTTTATAAACTCGCTAATGCTACACGTCTTAGGTAGTAGACTACACGTGCACGTATTATATAAAATCCCATACCTTTAAACGAGCAATTCTTGTATATAATATATTTCTCTATAATCTGAATCTCGGATACGGCTCGAACGATTTTCATGAAATTTAGTATATAGGGGGTTTTGGGGGCGATACATCGATCTAACTAGGATTCATTTTGAGAAAATATCGATTTTACCAAAATATATATGACTCCTGCTGCCATCTTTTGGTGAATAATAAATACTACCGAGCCAAGCTCGGTCACCCAGATATTAAAAAAATGACTTTATTTCCAGTAACATACGTATCGCATGTTGTATCTTGAAATGCAAGTAAATGATAGTAAAACAAAATTATGGGATAAATCAGTTCATTTTGTATCACTTTACTTTTAAAGGACAATTTTCTTAGTAGGTATATGAGTCGGCGAGATAGAGTCGTTAACTTAATAACGCCGAAATTGCGTTAAGCAATTCCCTAAAAAAACTAGGTCGTCTGTTGCCAAACGCATTTATAATTTAACGCCTTCTCAGCTTATAAATATTTTATGCCCAAGAAAAGGTCCTTCGGTAAACAGACTTAAAGCAAAGCTGCACGGCTCAAACGAACTGCGTGGGCCAAAGTCCATTCTGCCAGAATATTAAATAAGGGCCTACATTGTACTTTGCTCTGCTATTATTAGAACAGTATAACACTGTGAAAATGTTTTAAAAATGCATGCATTAACCATGTTTATTTTTTACTGGAATGAACAAAATTAAAGTCTTAGAATTTTTCTATATTTTACGCATAATGAAAATTAGTTCAATTGATTTTGTTCACGGTTTGTAAGTTAAAAAGATATCCAATTTTATTAAAATGTAAATATTAGTTAAATATTACATATTATGTTTTACATATTATGTGTGTTATTATATTATGTTTTTATCGTTTATTTAAATAATTAATTAGTATTTCAAATAGAAATTATACACCTAAAATACACTCTCCACAGTTCTTACAAAAACTAACGCTTTCCATGTTTAATAATAGTTTGTAGCAGATTCCAAAATCTCGAAATCTGAGACGTTAATCGTGGTGTAAGTGAAAAGTGCATTATGGTATTAGCCATTTTCATTTCTGAAGTCTAGACTTAGTAAATAGTTAGTTCTAGTCGTTTACCCGTGTATACTAGTCTTAAACAACGGTTGCTTAATAACGCTTCTTCGATGTTTTGCTTTTGTTACTCAGTTGAACAGAGAATTGCGGTTGTGCGAGTTGCAAAGTGGCGTGTTAAATTACTGAATTTAGATGAACTTGCCTCACTGTTGGCTTTCACTCTGAAATTCATGTACCTATTCAAATCATTATTTGTATTTGAGTTACATATGTTTTAATAGTACGCACACTTGTTTTCAGTACGTATGTATATACTTATAATATGTTGTGCCATCCCGCGCCTTGGTCTCTTATTTACTTCCCTAACTGCGTATTAAATGAAAGGTGAGTGACGGAGAGTCTGACACATTTTTTTAAGTGCGAGGTATTGGGCTCTTTCCCATCTCGATTGATGTCGTCCATCAATCCCAGCAGAAAGTCTTCAAATATATCGTAGCTCAGTTCCAGATCGTAGGACTCCAATAATTGATTTTATTGACCCTAAGACTCAACCAACCAATTAGGCTAAAATGTAAGTCGGTACCAATTAAAGTTTACTTACTTTCCGAAAAGCCCATTACATAAAAATGTACAAGATATGTAATGTATAAGAATGAAAAAGGACATGAAAAGGAAGGAGAGAATCTTAGTAAATCAGTCGTGCAAACTAACAATGGCAACCAAACCCGTGCCAACTGATTTCCTTCAGCAGCGGATAGAATACGGCCTACAAATCACGTATTATTGCTAATTTGCAATCACGCCCAGCGGAACCCCGACACTCAACGCTCCTTTGACCTCTTCGGACAATTAATATTTGAGACGCTCGGTCCATACGCAATTATATTTTCATTTAATTATGGCTCTTATAATAACATTAATAAGAGCTACATACTCTACGTGAGAGCAATCGCACTGACCCGTGCTTTTATTATTTACCATCGAGCTTTGAGACTCTAGGCACGTTCACGAGCCCAGCCGTCATAGCCTTAAGTATTTATATTGTTTTCGCGTTTTTTTCTTTAATTAACTGGAATTGTTGGGAACACAAAAGATATTTACAGGTTCAATGAATAAAATACACCATATCCTACTAGTTTCTTTGCATCGAGTTTATGAACAATTTTAACTCGTTATTAAACGGTTGACTTACTTTAACAAGGAACTGGTAAGTATGTTATTATTGAGTATTTTAATTATTATCATAAATACATTACATTAGCTATCTTTGTTCCAAATTTCAAACAAATCGGTTTAGTACTTGTGGCGTGGAAGATTAACAAAGATCCATCCATACTTACAAAATCTCGCTTTATATAATATAAGTAGGATATTTCTACTGCTTCGTGCAATATATTTGATTCGTCGACCCGAATAGCGATTGTGATCCGCAAATTGCCATATCGTCATAAGGTCGTCCCGCGCGTACGTGGGATGACATAAAATTTAGAAATTGAATGGAAGTTACAGTCTGATAACGTCCTTGTTTTGATCAAAGTGCATGAATCCTTGCAAAATATGTGCAGAAACTCTGCGAGAAAACAGTCGGAATTCCAATCAGAGAGCAAATAAAATTCTAGTTTTCATTTTAAAAATAACATGGACCCGATAAGAAACTCCGCTTTCGCATATAATATAAACCTGAAATAAACCATTAGAATGGGCAGAACTGTGATATTTTACCATATTTCAGTCTTATTTAATCACATTTGAGCATCTTCATATTTTAAAACCCCTCTTGCGCAGTTGGCAGCGTGCTGGAGATCTACATTTGATTCTGGGGTGGGCCAGTTTAGAATTTTATAGTTTCTCTTTAATTTCTAAATCGGCTCAGGTCTGGTCTGATAAAAAGCTTTGGATGCTCCTGCAGGTTACAGACAAAGACGCACTGCTTAGTGATTTAGTATTCCGGTGCGATGCTGTGTAAGTAGCAACCGTATACCGGGTATCTAAGATAATAACTTCGGCTGCATCATCACTTTACTTCCGGTGAGATTACAGTAAAGTACTAACTTCGTGAAGTACTAAAGTAGTGTACAAAAAAAATCTCTTTGTGTGATGATGACAATGATGGACTCTGTGATCTCAAAACTAGTCCGAAAAATCCTGACAGAAAATACCTACGTGAATTAAACGAGGTACAAGTATATTATAACTTCTCTAACACTGAATTTCTAAGCTTCAATTTACTAACAAAATTACAACAAAGATTACATAGTCGTAGCTCGACGTAGTTACTGTAGCTTTACACGCGAGACCCTAATTCGAATCGATAGACTGTAATCAAGAGTTATAAAATCGACCAAGCACGAGCTGAAATAGGTTTGTGGGTTCTGAACTATAAAGGGACTTAGGAAGCTATCTTGAAGGGGCTCAAAATGTTAACGTTATCTGACAGTGGTTTTCTCTATAACCTTTAATAATTACAGAGGGTGTCCTATCATTTGACAAGCAAAGTTTAGACAACTAATATGTCAGCTACATTATCTTTAACATCAGGTTTCCTTTAAAAAAATTCTCAAAAAAATCCATTTTCTTGCAGCAAATCATACAACGAAAAAGTTTTTGTAAGGAATCCTAAATATTATTGTCATAATATTACAAGGTCATGTAGTAATATAAGTATGGTTCCCATAAAGTTTTAGCTTTATAACAGTATTATTTCGGCCTTTTTATTGATTTCGCCCTAAGCATTTTTGGTGGAACACATATTTCACTTTTATTTATACCAAGGTTTCAAAAAAAGGTCTAAGCTAAGATTGTATATTTACGTCTGTTATTGTAGGTAGAATTTACTGATTTACAATAACACACATATTATATCCAGGACAAGGCGGACGGCGGAGAAAAATGTCGCCAGTTTATCGTAGCCAAAAATCCTTGTCCACCAACAATAAGACCACACCACGTATGTATTTCGCTCAGCCGCCACCTGTAGAATTTCGTCAGATAGCGCTACTGTATGCCTGTATAAAAAAAATTACGTAAGTCGTTTGGATACCCATATCCTGAGTTTTCTACTTACAATATACTAATTAACAATAATAATATTCGTACTATTAATTATATTCATAAGTAAGCATTATAGCAGATGGTATGACTACATTTGCAGTGAATAATATGTATCATCACATTGCCAGATGTTCTGCCGTAAAGCTGTGATTTCGTAGCATATCTCTGTTTTGGTTTCAAGCATAAGTATTGCAGCCAAAGAAATTACTGGGAGTGATGCACCGATAAGGAACCTGAGGATATAACCATCAGAACATTTCACGCAAACCTTTTTCATACAAGAAAAAAGTAGCGCCGTCTGTCAAAAAATTTCCACTAAATGGCGGAAACTGTCTCTATGAAGACGTGCGTCAAACTATTGGTAAGTGTAGTGATCTGTGGTGGGGACCGCGATCTATAATCATTATTGCGGTCAGCTTGCTGCTGACGCTGTCGGTGTCAAAACATACATTTTGGCACCACAATTTTTCTCGCGCTCCGCCGGGTCCTGGGTATAGATCCATGGATTGATGAGACTTAGAAACTGATGTTTCAGGATGACGAGTGCAGTGCAGTACAGTGCGTATGGTATTTCAATATAAAATTCTATGACGCTAAAATAAATGAGTTCATGCTGAAATGCCTAAAGTACAAGGGACGTCGTAATTAAAAAATCTATTTTTTTATATGAACCCATAGAAGCCTATATAATACAAGTACAACGTTCTTTAATTTTATTGAACGCGTTAACCATTCAATAAAAACCGTTTTTGCTGAAACTTTTTCTCGAACAACTGAAAAATTAGACAATTGGTCCTCTAAATGGCTATAATTGCTTTGGAATAGGGTTCAAAATCGCCTGACATTGAGCTTAATACGACCGCTTGGATTGGGAAGCGTAAAATCAAATGAGCCATACTGATAATGGCCCTGGCTCATTAAATTCCTGAACGCGACTTGGTGTATTCAAACGATTTGTCTTGTTACCGTGGGTTGATGTGTCTTATCTAATTACTAGGCTTAGTAGTGTGCATTTAGTTTAAATATAATATTATGTGTTTTGAAATATTATAATTTGTCTCACAATTGTAGCCAAAATATTCATTTATTTATTTATTTATTGTTAATAGCTAACATGTTTACAATGTTACAGTAATTGTATTAACATGTGGCCCTATCAGGGCGTTGCTAACAATATACATAATCTAATCATTATTTATTAAAGTAACGAATTAACAATTTTTATTTTATTTTATAAAAGCAGTCATTAATCAATAATATCAAAACGGAGAGTTAAAATAAAGATTCCGACCATTTGAGAATCTCGTCCTTTTTTTTAAAGTCGGTTAAAAATCGGATAAATTAAAATTACTATGCACGATAAATGTAAATAAACGTATTCATTGTTATCGTAATAAATAAATTTTGCCCACTGATTGGTTTTCTGATTTACGTCAGCCAATCGGGAGGGAGAATTTGCTCACGATTACGATAACGATGAATACGTTTTTCTTACGCAATCAGAACCATGGTTGCGGCATTGTATTTCCTATGCCGGAGAACATTCAATTTTACACTCTAAACCAATCGACGTAAAGCTAATTTTTCAATGTTATTTTTTTTATATGATTTCTTGTTTCACATCACTTAGTGTGTGAAAACATTACGTGAATAGTCCCCTAGACTTCTTCGCGATATAATGCTGAGTGAAAACGCATCCTAAGTCGACATCAGTAGGTATTATGCAAATAAACTGTACCTCACCGGAACCGTACTTAATCAAATTACACTTCATACGTGGAGACTGCGAATATCCTCCTTTCGTATTGAAATAAACGAATTTCGACCGGGACGCTTAGGGAAATTTTCACTTAGGACTATTTTTTGTTCGTAATAGAATTTTACATTCTGTTGGAAATTTTGTATGAGAAAATATGTTTCGGAATGAGTCTGTAAGAAATTTTCTACTGAGTTCAAAAAAAAACCGGCCAAGTGCGAGTCGGACTCGCGCACCGAGGGTTCCATACCATAAAAGAAGTAAAACATTAAAAGAATCACTTTTGTTCATGATTTTACGAGTTTAATTTACATATAAGTACTTTTGTTGGCAAACCGCAAACCTAACTTTGTTTTTGGCGGATTATTGTTATTAGCAAAAAAAGTATAATAGTTTGAGGATTGATTTTATTTTTCCTGTAAAATATACGTTAACTTCTATTGATCATATTTATTTCAGATTTTTCGAATGGTAAACTTCGGAGATAAGGGGGGGAACGGTATTTTTTTCGACAGTTTGCCCAATAAAGCAAAAACTATCAGGCATAAAAATAAATAAAAATTGTTTTTAGAATATACAAGTAACGCCCTTTCATATGATACCCCACTCAATATTGTTATCTCATTTTGAAATTTCAGCGACCCGGTTTTAACCCCTTTTTAAATAAAAATAAAAACAATTTTCAAATTTTTACGATTGCTATGACGTCGCGTCACTATTATCTATAACTACTCTAAATTTCAGGTCGATAGCTTGAATAGTTACTGAAATAATCGAGTGTGACAGACGGACGGACGGACGGACGGACGGACGGACGGACGGACGGACGGACGGACGGAGAAAGTCTCACCATAAGGGTTCCATTTTTACCAAATTGGTATGGAACCCTAAAAAGGAGGAGGTTCTCAATTCAACTGTATTTTTTATGTTTGTTACCTCATAAATTTTGACTGGGTGAATCGATTTTAATGATTATTTTTTTATTAGAAAGTTTGCGCTTCCCGTGTGGTTCCATTTCAATTTAGTCCAGTTCTGATAACGGTTACTATGAGAAAACCATATAAGTCTTAAATTTTTAATTGGAAAGGATGTGTTCATCTGATCAGAGTAGAATTCGTTTTTTTTTTCATTATTAACTAATATTATTAAAGAAAGTTAGCTTGTAGTCAAGTAGTTTCTCACAAAAATCTAGATTAAGAGACCGTCGAAAAACTTGAGTAAGAAACTTCTTGGAATACTTAAAAGGCACATTATAAAAATGAACACATAACCCAATTTACAGGTCTAGCTTTATGTTAGCGCTTCAAAAAATATCACGGCTGAATAATGAGACAAGCACACTTATAACACGTTACACTACGCCACGCAACATGAGCTGAGCATTTCAGTATTATCACAACGTAAAATACTTTACTATGTACAGTATTATATTGCCGTGTGGATTAAATCATTAAAGTATTGATGACCGCATATTGGTAAGTATTGGTTTATAATTAATATTATTAACCCAAATGAAGTTCGAAAACATTACGGTTTCGTAATTATAAATTTTTTGTAAATTTTTTGATTGCGAAGTTGACAGAACTTGTAAGCCTTACTTAGATCTATATCATAAAGTAGCTTTATCCCGCGGCAATGCTCGCGTAAATTGTGTTTTTACTGTTTTTTTCGTCATCTTGTTTTTACTTCATCATCTCATTGTACTTCATCGCTCAAAATTTCACGCTGCAGACGTGGACATAAAATGTGAGAGTACAGTAGAGCATACTTGCACTAATGGATGTGCAATTTATGGTACCACGTGAAGCGAGACATTGTGAGTGAGTAACACCAACTTATTTCTCAAGTGAGTATACCTTAGTAAGTCTGTTCCCAGCATCACTTGACATTCGAAAAAATATTTATTTAGGCGGCAACCTAGGCACACTCTGAAACGAAATTAAATATTAAAAGTATCTTCACCCACATAGCTAGAGTACTCACTGCTCACTTAAATAAATTATTCTTTTCTCAGTACCAAACTCCTAGAATTTACTAAAGTTCACACATAAAAATATAAGAGCGAGTAACATTATCATAAGTAAAAAGTTTTAATACTGCGACTAGTTTTTTTAGCTCAAACAGTTTGATGTCGTTACCTAAACTCGCAGCGGAAGGCTGTTGGAACGTGGAAGTTTAAGGTCAATTCAGACATGCTCTTTCGGATATTGTGCAGCTGCTGTGTGATCTGGCAAAAAAGTTCTGTCAGTTTTTGTGAGTTCCTGGCGAAATTTGTGATACCTAATGATACGCTATGATTAATTAATGGTGTCACGTGTAGTTAACCCTTCTAAGTTAATCAGTTAGGCCCAATGACGAAAAACACTAAGCTAAGAGGACGGGAAAGATGTGACGTAAAGTCAAAAATTTCTCAAATACGGCGTCGCGCCTTATGCATTTCGGTACCGCTGACAACACAATATACCGCTGTCGGTCGCATACATTAGCGCAATTTTATAGTTTTGACAACTTAAAAATCCGGCTTCAGGGCGGAGACTAAAAATGTATACGTGACGTCAATAAGGGCTTGGTCCTTCAATATGTTTAATCAATGGTTAGGCTTGATGAGAATCATGCCTAAAGCCTGAAACAAAGCAAAGATGAGGTCTATTTTGGAGAGCGCTTGCCTAGAAAATGCCCATTCATGATTTTGCTGAAGGTGCCCAGATTATACTTGCCTGATAAACACAGAATGACGTTCCATACTTTAGCGGTTAGTATCAGAATCATGGCTGAGTATAGTTTCGTGTGAGTTTTCATACACATTTTAACTGCAAAATGGTTCATTTTGCAGTTGAATCAATCCCTTCCTGCGTCAACTTGTCGTTCTGAACTTAGTAGAAAGGTGAAGGAAGTAGAAGTTATGGAATTCCTAACTTGATGAAAACTCTTGATGAAAATTTAATTTGTCATAGTAAAAAAGTTGAATTTAAAGCTGATGGAAACTTGACAGTGTAGTACGGTAATCACTCAAAAGGTATGTGTGTATAGACCATACAGCCGCTATAAGCTGTAGGAATGAGGAAGCTTGCTCGTGCTCATATTTATGACGTTGCATCGTTATAAACTTTTCTCAACGCTTGCCAAACGAGAAACCTTTTGATTTTCTTCTCTCAGGAGGTACCGTGGTGCTGTGTTAAATATCTTTTTATTCAGGCACGAGTACTTGACTCCTAGCTCATTTGATGAAAAGTGCTTACTACACTGGCGAAATTAACGTTGTATGATGATCTTCCACCTGAATGTAAGTATGGAACAAAATATAAACACACTATGGCATCTATACTTATAATAAAACTGTAAAGGGTCGAATTCTGTACATAGGAGATATTTTGAAAATTTTTGTTGGAGGACACTATTTAGTCGATACTAAAGCCAAAACTGTAATTTGTTTCATTTTTGTCTGTCTGTCTGTCTGTCTGTCTGTCTGTCTGTCTGTCTGTCTGTTTCACGACCGCGCATCACGGCTAATCCGCTGGGTGAATTTAAATGAAACTTGACATGATTATAGTTCATACTCCGAGGTAGGACATAGGATACTTTTTGTCCCGGAATTCATCATGGTTTCCCTGGAAGACGGCATCAAAGTCAAAATGTGTATTTAGTTATAATTCATTAACCCGCTGTCCGATTTCATTCATTCTTTTTTTGTTAGAAAGGAGGTTCCTTAAAGATTATTCCGTAATACATTTTATCATCATCACTTTTGTAGTTCAGAAATTATAGACATCAGAACCTTTATCGATGAGTTCAAGTAGGTGACTTGAAACTCGGAATGAACAAGAACCTAGGGCTAGGACGTAAGGGCTCAAGTTAGACTGGAGTACCCTTACAGCCGTAAATAAATATGCTTAGCAGAAGATTTTGTATGGTTTAAGATTTTTCACTTTTAGGTTGAACAAAAATTATGAATTTATCACCACGTTATACCGTATCGCGCCATCTCTACAAATTATGTGGAACTTGAATGTAAAACTTGGAGATTAGGTACTACCGAATTTTTGTAAATAATAATTAATTGTCATGTAATGTACTGTTCCTTGACTTTATATTAAGATGGCACTGTTGACATGAACAGATTAAAGTTTTCACTTTTGTGGACATTCCCAGAGTGCCACGTCTTTTTTTATCATCCGCAACATGGAAAAAGTAAAATAATGGTTCACAAATATTTTTAACTCTCAGGTCTTAACTGGTCCTAACCGATTGACCTTCATAGGTCTTTTTATGCGTAAAGAAATATATAGCCATTGCCCATTCTGATACTTGGGATTGTATTGAGATGAAGCAAAATTTTTTAACAGACTCTTATGTTGGGCTGGGGAATATTGTTAGTAGAGTATTTTATCCCAGTGGTACCTACCCGGCCGAACTCTGAAAGAAGATTTCGACCACCAGTACAACTTTTCACATGATTTAATAATTTTTGACATATTTCGTATTTTTGATATATTTCGTTTCAGAATAAAAATCAAAATGAAAAGGACGATTTTAACTGTCGATATTTCGATACATTGGTACAAGTCGTGGTCACGTAGTGACCACGACCTGTGCCATTGGGTCGAAATATCGACAGTTAAAATCGTCCTTTTGAACTTTCAACTACTTATTAATGAAACGTTATATTATTATTAAAAAAAGAGTTTTCAAAATCACCACAAGATAACCCGTGCGAAGTAAGTACAGGTTTCTGTACAACATCACACCAGAATCCCGCGAAAATCAAGGAATTCTACGGTATATGTAAAAAAATCGTAATTCACGCGGGCGGAGCCGCGGGCAACAGCTAGTTTATTAATAAGACTCTTCTTGCAGGTCAGTTTCGATGTACCTATGTCAGGGGGCGCACCATCGTCTCAATTGCTGCAGTATAGTTTTGACATTTTCATAAAACATGGTATGAAAATGTCAAAACAATACTGCAGCGTTACTGCCATAAGAGATGGTGGTAGGGCCCCAGATATTCTGCAATAATTTAGCAGTTGCGTAAAAATACGTAATAGCTGTGTTTCGAACAGCTAACGACTTTCTTGCTCATCGCATGATGAGACTTCAGGATCAGCCGTGCTATTCTGCAAAACAGCGACAAGCGTACATCTCTGCATCTATGAATTTGTCAGTTGTAATAGAGTACAATTTTGCATGCCATATTCGGGTTGGCAGCTGTCTGGCAGCTATTTCATTTTGTAGAATAGCACAGCAGACGCTTTAGGATGACTTGCGCAGTGTAAGCCATTGCAATGCAATATTTTGGGATGCACAACATCTGATACGAGCAGTTGGATCAGATGAACACCTTTAACAGTTCAAATATGATAGCTCGTAATTCTTTTCCCATAAGAAAAAGATGTCAATTCTCTTTGTGTACCTTCATAGTCACATTTGTTATATCAGTATCAGTTGCCCCAGTTAAGTTTTTTCTTTAGCTGCAGCAAGTCTAGCTAATTAAAGAAAAAAAAGCAAACCATATAAAGGCTTTACCGACCATCGCGATCGAACCCGCAGGAACGTGCTCCGGGTCTCAAAGCTTGAAAGTAAATAATAAAGTCCCAAGCAACGTTCTTCGTCCTAGCTCTTATCTCGATAACTTTAAAGTTTATAATGCTCTGGCGATATCAGTTGTTGAAAATATTAATTATCTGAAGAGGTTACTTTCTGGTGTAGTGGAGCACCGACTGTGATTGCAAATTGGACAGACCCGCCGTGGGTCCACTGTACGTGATCTAATAGAAATATGATTTGTATTGACTTGATTCTATTAGAATTCGAGACAATTGGAGTATGGATTACAGGACTGCGGACTTCCAGTAGGGTTAGTAGAGGTTTTTGTACCTTCGAATCGATTCTCTTCGAATAAACGGATCGGATTCCTCTTTTAAATATGGGTATGGATGCAGTAGTTGTTGGGGGCACCTACGGACCTTCAAGCTTGCCTCCTTACCCGGGCGTTGTGTCGCGGGGGAGTCGCGTTCCCCCGGTGTTGTTTTTTGACCGTCGGTAAGGAGCAAGTCCTCACCTTCCTAGCTCGTGGGTTGCTGGTATGGTGAATCTGGTGGCCTCGTGCAATCAGTGATTATGTCGCCGCCCTGGCTGGAATCCGTTTAAATAAACCCCGGCCCGTTGTCCGCGCGAGCGAACATGACTAACCAATCGTGAGTTTTTTTTTTTTAACTACAAGTTACGTATTTCTTAAATACCATAATCGAAAGACAATTTGTAAGATATGGCAGCTTCTACGTTTTCCATTCACAGACAGTGCAGTTTGCTCATGTCGTCATTAATTTATTCAAGCATTACAAAATTATATTCACACGCTGTGACAAGCTCAGCGAGTCACATCATGTTGTTGAATCAAATGAAAACGGACGAACTTAAAATTAATGTATTCTTTGTATGAATTATAACGAACATGCATCGAACGCAATTTTGACTGTGTAATGAACCATGTGTAATTTATAAACCAACAACAACATTCAAACCAAGGACGAGCGATGATGAAACAAGTAAATAATTTAAAAATTAAAAACTCGGAATAATGTAAGAATAACTATTAATTTGTCCAAACCTATTCAACCGTTCAGAAGTTATGGTGGAATAAAGAAACTCGCATACATACATAGTACATACATACATTCATAAACCCTAAAAACATTACACTCCTTTTTTCTAAAAATCCTTTTTTGTAAAAATCAGCCCATTGGTTCAAACCTATTTTTCATCAGACGACGGTCAAAGGTCGACAGTGTACGAAGCATACCATCGCGTACTTGACCAGTCGAGTAAATAAACCGGAAATTTAAAAATACTACAAAAAAAACAAATAAATTCTGGCCTACGTTGGGAAATTATATTTTTATTTTCAACCGACTTAAAAAATGAGGAGGTTCTCACTTCTCAATTTGACTGAAGTTTTTTTTGTTTGTTATCTTGACTGGTTGAATCGATGTTGATGATTCTTTTTTTATTGAAAAAGTGATGCTTTCAGTGTGGTCCTATTTCTATTTAGTCCAATTCTAATACTTTTATCCATGAGAAAACCATATAAGTCTTAAATTTTTTATTGGAAACTATGTATTCAACACTAGTTTGATGAGAGTTTAAGTCGGTTTTATAACGTATGTTATAGATCAAACAATTAGATATAACATAATTATGGGTGCTACCAAGTACCATGCTATTTTTTAGAATACCTTCTACACTGGACAAACCTCTTTACAATCTGGAATTAAAAGTGTTCATCCAAATAGTTAAACTCGGTTCAAATATTGTCACTCTGAACGATATAGTTTTCAGTGAAAGATACCTTTAGAACGACTAAAGTAAATTACGCCCCGACGCTCGTTGTTTGAATGGTCGTAAATTCAGCTCAAACTCGCTCGACTAATCCAGAGGAAAGTTGGTAAGGTCGCCTAGATTGGAAAGCGTAAAATCAAACGAGCGCACTGACAATAGTTTTGGCTCATTAGCTTTCTGGAAAGTGGAAAGCTTCTTGAGTTGAGCAAGTCGCCCAATAATATTAGGATGCGAAACAATTAAATTAAATTGGTGCACTATAAAAACAAAAATTATACGACGTATATACAAGACCCGGTGGATCACAGAATGGACTAAAAATGTCGCCAGTCTACTGGTGTCAAAAACGTTTGTTTTGACACCAACAACGTCGGTTTTATCCTACCGCAGTATTTTCTATGGACACGATTTCCGCCATGTTGTTGCGTGCCTATTAGTAGAAATTTTGATAAATTTTGATAGAGGTTGACGTAACATTTTCGACGGGCTCATCCTTAGGTTCATATCGGTGACTTATAGTTGTATTATTACGAAATGACTAGTCCAAATGCTGGAAAAACTTTGTATAATCCAGTCAGAGTATCTGTAAGCGAACAGAGTAGTAAGTGGTCCATGTTCTAGAGCTAATCCGCCCGGTTTAGCTCACAAGTCTGGTTGGAGCTTTGAAATAGTCGAAACACTGAAGTGCTAGTCGGTAAGTAAGATGGGATAGTTTTCTTTAATTCGGTAAAAGTAGATCCAGAAAGTAAGGTTAGTGCACCAACTGAAAACTATAATTGATTTTGTTTTAATAAAAAAAAAATTGCATACTTTTTTCCTGTATATTGTGTAGTGTCCGACCGAAAGTTCGGTTTTGGTTTCGGTTTCGGCCGAGTTTCGGCCAAAAATCAAGTTTCGGCGGCAGTTTCGGTTCATTAATATGTCCTGCTTACTTTTTATTTTTTCTTGTTTCAGAGATAACTATTTATCATTCACACGATAAAAAAAAACCTTCAGACTTTGTACTGGACTGATTTTCCTCACACTGAGCTACACACACAACACATACTCGTATGTTTACACAATACGGCGGCGCAAAAAAAAAAGTTTATCGGTGCCAAAATGCTTGTTTCGCCGATAACAGTTAAACAACATGAACTATGAACTTATATATGAATTTTGACAGATGGCGCTACTGTTTTCTTGTACGAAAAAGGTTTACGTATACGTTCGGATGCCCAATGCCCATATCTTAAAGTTTCTCATCGGTGGTTTAAACGAAAAAAAGCCATGTTGCGGCTATGATGTGCTCGAACCTTTATGATTAATCAACCTACGGAATAAATGGATTGTAATTGCGTTATACATTTTCCAAACATTTACACAATTTATCCGAACGAAAACGAATGCGTGTTTTAACCGCGACATAATGAACTAACAGATGTGCAATAATTTTGCTATTTTCGCCTACAAGTATACTTATGATACTAATTACTCCATATTTTGTACGGGAAATGTATGTTTACTATCCCATCAAAACGTAGCTGTTTCGTTTGAAAAAAAATATTATGTACTTGTCTATTTACCAAATCTTGGCAACCTCCCTGGCGCAGGGGGGCGCTTGGATTTGAGTGAAAGGTCGCGGGTTCGATTCCCGCCACGGGACTACTGTATACTATTTAAATTTAAGTGGCTCACTTTGGAATTTTATAATTTCTAAATTGGCTCAGGTTTGGTCTAGTGGGAGGCTTCGGCCGTGGCTCGTTACCACCCTACCAGCAAAGACGTGCCGCCAAGCGATTTAGCGTTCCGGTGCGATTCTGTGAAGAAATCGTTGGGGTGACTTTACTTACCCCTTCCAAGTTAGTACGTTAACATCTTCGGCTGCATCATCACTTACCATCAGGTGAGATCGCAGTCAAGTAGGTACTAACTTGTATAGTGTAAAAAAATCTTGATTTCGCTTCAGCTAAATTCAGCAGTTACTTAAGTGAGTCAATACATTTAAATAATTTGAAGTTATTGATAAATCTTTTTTTTTTAATTTTGTTAATATCTCGATTACAGGAGAACTTTGAGCGTTAGGTAAATAACGAAAATGTAAGGATGTGTGGTAATAGGATTACAATCGTTAATTATTTAATTATGATTTACAATAAGTAGTAATTATAGTTGTAATTTCATTATTCATAATCTTATTACTTAATTCACCCTAGTCATAATTTCAATAATCCAGTAAGCTGGCGACTGAATTCATAGCCACAAATGAATCTTTTACAAGTTCCCGCAACTTTTACAACAATAAAAGTTCCACTTTTCACCACGGGACTACAAACGTCAAATGGTTAAGATTTCATAATACATTTGAAATCGTGATTGACTACAATCCCACAGTTTAGATAAGCCTGGTGAATTTGCTTAAAACAAAAATGTTCAAGAAATAGATGAGATTTTTCCTTTTTCTCCCCTCGCTTAGTTCTGGATTACAAGATTCATTTTATTCTGGCAAGATAATGGACCATTGGGACCGTGCCGATTATTTTGATAGTCTCTTTCCTTGTGTTTGGGTTTATTATACTTTTATATGCTAATTTTTAATGTTTACTAAAATATTACATAATTAGCATCATTTAAGACTGACTTATCAGTTTCTGCTCTCATAATTATGAGAGAAGAAACCGAGCTACTTAGACGGAGGTTTATTCTACCCGACTGCCAAGGAAGGTGTACATTTTTTCTGCGTATCTTGTATATTTGTATGTCGTACCTTTCAAATGGCTAAATGAATTTGGACAGAAAGAATCGTTAAATTCGTTTCAAAAACCTTAGACGTGTTCTTAGATGGGATATTTTCAAGATTTATTTAAATATATCAAAATGGCGGATGTGTTAAAAAAAAATAACCTAACCTAGTGAGCGGAGTATCTAAATGATGGAAATAAGACATAATATGTGAAAATGTCATTATATGAATTACATTATGAACACCTATATAATTTTTATTATATTTTTGCATTCAGGTTTCCGTACCTAAAGTGTATTTAAAACGGGACTATATACTAAGACTTCGCTTCGCGTTATCTATTGAACCGTGTTAGACACTTGAAATTTTCACTTGTGATATTGTATATCTGTTGCTGTTATAACAGCATTTTCTAAAAAATATAATAAAATAAATATTTAAGAGGGCTCCCATACAACTCAAGTTTAGGGAGGTGAGCTCTATCCTTTGTTTTACTAATAATTTTGATGTCGAAGGTCTTGGACCTCTAAATAGAAAGGAACGGATTTATTTTGTTATTCCTAATCATTTGACCTATTTTAACTTTCACACAATCTCTTTCACAGTTGACCAGTCTCTGTTACCATTGACCTCTATCGTATTAAATAAATTCAGGACCTTTTCAACTCACGCATAAAAGAAATCTTACCTTTACGTTTATGCGAAATACTCAAGCGTTTAATCAGGTGTTCCTACAGAAAGCACCGGCAAACATTGCCAAAATTATACGGCCGGCCCTCGCTTGGGACGTTTACATTTTATTTAAGGCCTCGGTTGGGATCTCATTTCACTAGTGAGCCATCTTGCTGAACACAGGAAGAATTTTCCACGTTTTCCCAAGTGCTCGCCGGTTCACATTAGGTGAGACTGGAGATTTCCTTTATTTTCGTACTAGGAGAGATATAAATGGCTCGCTATAAATTCGGTTGATCTTTCCACTTCGTCTGACTGCTCAGATCATTGGGCTAACTTTTATTTTGGATGACCAACTTCTAAGTTTGATATTATCTCACCAATTCCTCGACAGTAATTTTTGATGTAATTCTAATTGTAATGTGAAGAGATAATAACGAAAATGAAAACCTAAACGTACTATTTATTATGTTAAAATAGTATAAGGTAATATATTACGTCAAGCATACTTTATTTAATATACTAAATTATAAATTTATTTAAATAGACTTGTATCTAATTACAAAGATATGAATTAATTAAATGATTTCTGTCAGTACTCGCGGAGTACCATTTTATTTTGGCAGACTTTTCCTAACGCTATTTTAGTCAGGGAAAAAGAGAAATGGGGCCTGTGCTGACCTAACAATTACTGTCTGCCGACATGACGGACATGGTGGCGGTAGTACTGGATTCACTTTCATATTCACCGCTTTTTCGCCAGGTAACTACACTATTTTTGGGTCAACGTTAGTAAAGAGGAAAACAAAGCGAAATTGTCATTTCCACTCGGCTCTATTGCTGACCCGTGTCTTCGGTTTGTGTCAACAATCCGTGAAGAAATTATACACTTTCCGCGCTTGTATTGAAATTTACTATTATAATTACTCTTATTAACGAAACCTTGCGTGTTTGCCTTACTCTAAGTCTCGAGTTGGTAATTTTAAATATCGGAACAAATTTCAAGTACAGTATTTTCATGCCACACGCGTGACGCAAGTCTGTTTAAAGTTAAATATTGTATTGTTATGATAAATATAATCAAAACAAATTGCTTTACAACTTTATAGTTTCCATACATAGGCTTATTAATCTATGGACGACGGGTGTTATACAAGATTCACGAAAAAATTGTCCCGAGAAAACCTTTATAAACGAGGGTACATGAGTGTTTTCAAAAACAAACTAAAACATTGTAATTTATGTCTTTAACTATTACTATACAGTCTAATTTTCAAATACGAGACTGAAGTGCGATTGTATGTCTTTTCGCGTTTTGTATGTCATTCGGTTCTTACACTTTTTAGCGCTGACCCTAAATCCTTAGTTTATAAATCAATGATGACTGTCAGCACAAACATGAAAGAGTGTACCGTTGCTTCATTGGGATCAATCATTTATTAACTATACAAAATGAGGCATCCATCTGTAAACCGTAGAGCATTTACCCATTGCTCTGTGGTTAAAATGCGCATTAATTCCCAATGATGAATGAAGTGAACGTGCCAACATAAAGTATTTTAATAAAATTACCACTTTTTCAATTATGCAAGGCAATGAGAATATAATTATAGCAATTAATTTTAAATTCCGATTTATATAGATACCTAGTATATTGGTAGGTTTAATAAAAGCAGCATGTAATGAGGAAGCTTTATTTTGAACAGGTATAAGCATTTCAACACAATTGGAAAAAATATTACATTTATATATCAACCTACAAAGAAGGAAGAAAGAAAGAAAAAACATCTAATAATTCAAATAATTATGCCACACGTAACAAACTCAAAGTTTACTTACGTAAGTACTTATACGATACCTGAAGCTTCCCCCAACTATAACCAAAGTTATTCTAATTTACTCATAATGCAGGTAGTCAGTTAAAAATTAGTTTGAAAATACTACAATTATGATTTGTTCCAAAGTTGGCGTAGCTAGTTTAGTGTACAACCGCTAGTGGCTCACATAGCAATCATCCAATTTAATGGTCGGATGCCATGTCAAAAGAATTCCATAGGACGGTAACCTTCCGTGAAAATACCTTTCTTTGGCACAATCCATGTGGTGGAAAAAATCTTAAACGATACATCGCGTGACTCGGCATACGCGCGTGGTCAATAAATTTAGTTTGGTTACCCTGTTGAGTCTGTTTGTTTAACGTGAAATCAACGGCTCTGCCCGCGAAATTCAAAATTTTCGTGGTTTTTTGCAATTTGTACGCTAATTAGACATTATAGGCTTATGGCAATCAATTTGCGAGAGTGGCAGTATAATCTTTACATGATTATATCAAAATCTTGGCATAAAAATGTGTATCGTAGGAAATTAGTCCGAGTATCGAGTTTCATGTGAGTAACTCTCAAATCTCGGACTAATTTCTTTAACTCGACACTTTCGAGCAGAGATTTTTATGTAAACACGTGAAGAAGATATTGGGATTATCGCAATTTGACGGCCATAAGCCTATTATGTCTTATTAGCTTAAAAATCGCGAAAAACCACGAAAAATTTGAATTTCGCGGGCACACCCGTGTTGTGCTCCTTAATGTTATTGTTGATTAGCACAGAATGGGGACATGGAAATCGGTATCGATTATATTGTAGAACTTTGGTTTCATGTTCTGGATTTATTTTATTTGTAGAGAATATTTCAAATACTGGTATTTATGGTTTTCTACCAAGTTTCTAATAGAAACCGCTAAGGTGTGGAACCTCCTTGAGCCTCCTTATTCCCAGCCAACAACAATCTGAGTGCCTTCAAAAGAAGAGTAAATTGGCACTCCAACCTAGACCTCCATGCTTTCCATGGGGCATGATTGTCGTCTAGCTAGCAATAAACATAACAAAAATAGATGCAACAACAAAACCGTGGGTAATCGTCAGAAAGCTATTATATTGGCGTGCTCTACCAGGACACTTTATCTTCCCGCATTTAGTAGAAACGTAAACACACAAATACAAACGCTAATATTATTTATTAGTGAAATGAAATCGTTGATTGAGTTCAGAAGCTTTTTTATTTTACCTATCTTTAATCTAAATCTTGAATTGAGTATCGATTGAATGCCACTGCGTCTTTTAAATCTGTAAAAACGTTATGACTTCAATATTAACGTCACAACTACAATATTATTACGGGGAGAACCAATTCCGAATCACGCAATGCAGTATTTAAGATTGCATTTGATATTTTTTCAACTCCCAAGGTTCACAGAAAAGTTTATTACTGATTTATATCACGGTACAGTTTAATTTTAAAGTATTGCAATAACTGAATGTAGAACTAAGTAGTTGCGAAGAAACCTAATGAATAGACCGTATGTTTTAAAAGTAATAATAATGTAGGTAGAATTTGGCAACTTCTCGCATGCAATCTGCACTGAAATTTAGAGCTTATCTTTTGTCCTTATCGGTATACATACTCCCTTTATCTTTCTACTAAAGGGCAGCAAGAAGCGGGCATTTTCCTCAAGATGTTCTCATTTTGGAGAAGCCTGCATGTGCGTTCTCCGTCAGCCAATTCAAAGTTGCCTTTTATGCACATTACTCATTAAAAAGAGTCTAGGAAACCAAAACCTCAATTCCTACCACAGATTCAACTCAATTCAATTCAAATCATTTATTAACCCTCTTCTGCATCACAAATATGGTGTGAATGTCAGCAATATTACCCCATAATAAGATACTATAGAACATAATGCTGTGAATATATACTGCTGCCGTATTTTTTACTAGACAGCAGAACTAAGATACTTTGATTAATTATAATAATTAAGGTTTAGAATCTAATGAATCTCAGCCCATTTAGAAATTATAAAATCCTAAACTGGTCCAAATTCTGATTCGAATACGAGACTTCCCGCTAAGATACCAAACGTTTTAATATATATATAGCTACTCGTGCTGATTCACTGACTGACTGACTGACTGATTATCACCTCTCCTGAACAATTTTCTATGAAATATTTTTTCTTCACGGATGGGGTCTTATAGAGGAAAAGAAATGAATCCGAGGAAAAATACGGAGAGAGCTGATGATTGAGGATTTCGAAGATAGGTGAAGAGCACGGGGAGGGTATTAAAGATAGGTGGGGGGTGCTCGACCAAATGTCATTCGAAATGTCATGCAATTGGCAGTGAGTTGAAAAAAAGTTCAAAATGGCGGATTCAAGATGGCCGCCATACAATCTTCATCGGTGTCCATCTCGAAAAGTATAAAAGATGGAAGAATGGTTTCTTGACAAGAAGTGATCAGGACCCCATGGTCTATTCGATGGATAGAAAAAAAAATCAAAATGGCGGAATTTATTTTTCCATAGAAAATGTATGAGGAATATTGAAGAGACCACAAGTTGTAAAACATGAAGTGCTTTGATGCGGTTTTTTAGAAGACTACAAGAGAAAAATATGGAATGAGGTGATGATTGAGGATTTTAAAGACAGTGAAGAAGCATGGGCAAGGTATTATAGTAAGGTGAGGACTGCTGAAACAAAAAATACTCGGAACTTCAAGCAATTGACAGTGAGCTGAAAAAAAACCAAAATGGCGGATTCAAGATGGCCGCCATACAAATTTCGTGTTGTTCGATCTCGGAAAGTATAAAAGATATGAGAATGGTTTCTTAGCAAGAGGTGATCAGGATATCAAGTTCTACGGGGTGCATGGAAAATAATTCACTGTGGCGGAATTTATCTTTCCATGGAAAATGTACATACTATGAGAAGAGACAATGATCTAGGATTTAGATGATGATTGAGGAGCACTGTCATGGTTTTAAAGATAGTTTAGGGCTGTTCGAACAAAAAACCTCCCTATCCGCTGAACCTCATCCGATGAGGTTCAGCGGATAGGGAGGTATTTTTTTGTTCGAACTGCCCGTAACTATCTTTAAAACCATGACAGTGCTCCTTGGTAATTTATTCAGCTCACTGCCAATCGGATTCCAATGGGCGATGGAGATGACGGCGATACCTTTATGGGCGGGAAGACTGCACGCGGGCCACATGTGGCCCGCGCACACACGCGCCCTACTAGTTTGATATATACCTAGCCACCCTACTGTTGCCAACTTGAGGTTACGACCTGATCTTCTGGGGGTCGTCTGTGTATTTATAGGTGTTCTCGTTAAAAAACCACATCACGTAAATACAAGTAAACCTGAGGCAATTTGTAGGCCGTTACGAACCTTTGGATTCAAGAAGCCCCGATATATCGCCACACGTGGGACCTTACAATTTATTGGAGGCAGCTCGGCTGATTGCGAATGTACGTGTAAAAATGTTTTTTTGATCGTTTTTTTTTTGTACCTATGTACGGGAGCATTAATTGTTACTTTCAGAGAATATTATGAATATTATGCAATACATACTCTTCACTTTAATTACTTCACTACTAATAAAACGGGTATCTGATTTTTTTTTTAAATATTAATTAAAGCACACTAAATAGGTTTTGAGGAAAGTTATAATATTCCTTAAGTTGAGATATATAGATATTTCAATCTACGAAGAGCGCCCCACCATTACAAAATCTCTTGTTTTTCAGTCACGGAGTTTGACAGAGTGGGGCGCGTCATCGTGGATTGAAATATCTATACTTAAGTTTAATCACAAATTTGCTTCTTGTTTATATAGATATACATGAAATGGGACACAACAGAGTACATGTTTTAATTTAAGAATACTCTTAAAGCCACATTCAGGTGGAATTACTAAGCACCTTTTGAGAACTTGGTTAAAATCCAATCCAACCGCAAAATAAAAAGTTACGAGCTTAACAACAACTCGGACCGCTTTCAAAGGGATCCATTACAAATTTACTCATGTCGCAAAGAGGAATTCACCTAAACTCGACAGGAAAGCCTTGGCTCAGTCTAATGTAACAACACCGATATGAACGTAAGGATGAGATTCAGGATAAGCGTAAGGATGTGACTCTGTACGTAAAACTTTTATGTACAAGAAAAAATAGCGCCATCTATCAAACTTCCCGCTAATACGCCACAATATGGCGTACCTGTGGAAACGCGCGTGCGGACTAATAACAAGTATAGTGATCTGTGGCGTGAACCGCGGTCCATAAACATTACTGCAGTTGATGTACTACTGACAACGTTGGTGCCAAAAAGAACATTTTTGACACCAGTAAACTGGAGACATTTTGTTGCGTGGTTCGCAAGGTCCTATGTATTTATGTCTATTTGTAACAACGATACACAGTACCTACGTAGACGGAGTGGGCCATTCGTACTTTATTGGAATTGTACCTTCAAAATCCCTTTCCCTATCGGACCCTAACGTATACGTTGATACGAATTGGAGACCTTTCTTTTGTGTGAGGATGTGTGATATATCGTGACCCTGTTTTGTGAAAGCGGACTTTGCTCCTTGTGAACTTACATAGGTGAAAAACATACTGCAGAAAAATGTAAGGTTTTAATGACGCTTATGAAGATGAATATAATATGAAAAACTTATTGATCCAACTGAATTTTACCACCCGGTAAACAGCTTTTCAGCGATAGCCCTGAATCTGTAGGGCCAAAGTCCGACCGGATGGACACAGACATGTTAGATTGTAAGGGGGGTCACGGTCCAGGTCGAAAAGATCGCTTCCGCCCTTACAAAACGGAATGAGGTTGGTGGTGAATGTTAGCAGATGTTGAATGAACGTTGTCAGAGACTTAAAATTACAGAGATAAAGAAAACAAGAACACAACACTTAATACATTTAATTAGTTATAAATATTTCACATTTACAATACGAAAAATCCTTATATCGAAATGAATTATAAAACTACCCGGCGGTTCCAATCTTTGATATAATGTCGAGGAGATAATTTATATCCGAGGTACAAATGCTCCTTTGTTTTCCCGAAATCAACACGTAAGGAAACCAATCAAGATAATTCTAGTTTTATAAACGAACACCGATATCACAGATTGTCACGGATTACTTATGTTACCTAGGACCGCACCCACAGGAGTGGGAATGCGTGGAAAAGGCTATCAACCACCTGCCTGCGGAGGATTCTGGAGTACTTCGGTCACATTGCCCGTTGAAGGTGGCAACCTGGAGAAGATGGTTGTCACCTGCAAAGTGGAAGGAACGAGACCTCGAGGACGGAGCCCGATGTGTCGGTCGGATCAAATCCGCACCGCATTCGACACGAACGTCCACGATGTTCTACACGTCGCAGCCAACAGGGCAACATGATGCGACATCGTCCTGAAGAAAGTCGTCGGTGGAAGGGGTCACGACCCTCAGTAATGAAGATTACGACGCAGAGAGAGAATGGATGGAAAAGAAAAATGCATATGCCAAAGATATAAATAGTCAAGATAGGCCCATCCGAACATTTTACGTAAACGTTCTTCATACAAGAAAATGTAGCGCTCTCTGTCGAAACTCCTGCGAAATACATGTTTATTTTTTTATATTTTTTTTATCTATGTGTCTGTGGTCACCTTGCCTGCAATATTATTATTAATTACAAAAAAAGAAATAGATCTTCACCTATCTACCTATACTGACTACTGCCGGGGGGTGCAAAATAGTCATTCTTGCTCCCTTAAACTGGCGACATTTTTTCGCGCTGTTCGCCCTGTCCTTTGTATACAAGTCTGTGGCATATGCTCATGGTTTGTACACAATTTTGTTACAATGAAACATAATTACATAACATTATGTTTTATCGGGTGATTGAAAGGAAAACAAACAAACCTTTCGTAAATAATGTAAGCAAGATGTTAATAGTGATAAAATAGTTAATTTGTAAGCCCTTTGTTAGGGGAGTTGTTTGAGAACTGCGGTGTCCTATTACCATGATGCTCTCTGCTCTCCTTTTGTTTAGAATAAAGGCGATTTAACAAGCCATACGTATCGATAACTTATACTTATTATTTTAAAGTGTATTTACAGACAGAAAAATATGTAACACCTCCGGCACCTCTGGATTTGAATGCTTGCTGAAAACTGTCTGTTTCCACGCTGGACATGCTGGCACATGTACGGGATTCACTTTCGTATTCAACGTGCTCCCGCAAGGTACCTACTATAAGTATGGTGTAATTCCTGCCCGTGTGATATGATACCAAAAAACTGGATGCATTTTGGCGCTGAGCAGCAAAGCTGAAAACAATAGTAGTAGGTAGGTACTTATTTTTTAAAATCAAACGAAGCTGCAATTCTTTGACTAGCCATAAAAGGAATAGGATGGTGGAGGATGGTCAGATAAAGGATCTTCTTACCTTTTATCTGACCATTTCGCACCAATTTTAAGGTGGATTTTAAGGTACCATCCGACCTCAAAAATTCAAATTTTATGTAGTTTGTATTGTCCCGCGAGCAGAACAATATTGCGACTACTATAAAAATATATCCTCGCTATGCTGTTTCGACAAATATCTACCAGAAAGTGTTAAATCGCTTCCGCTTACAACTAAAGCCAATACCCTAAACCAAAGACAACACAGGGCGCTGCGGCTTGCTTTAATTAACTATAGCGACTGAAAACTTGTTATAATGGATAGTTGTTATTTCAGAATTGCTAACGCTTAATTACACTCCCGGAATATTGAAGAGGATAATATAACATTTTGAAATTTTACAAGTTTAATTAATATTTGAACGTCAACATTGGCATATAAATCTATGGACCCCGGGTGTTATACAAAATTCACGAAAAAGTGTCTCGAGAAAACCTATATGAACGAGGGTACATGTGTATTTTTATAAACAAACTAAACATTATAATTTATGTCTTAAACCATTATTATACAGCCTAATTTTGCTTAAGTGCTATTCGAAATCGGACACTTTTTAGCACTGACCCGGAATTCTTACTATTATATAAATCAACTAGCTGATTCCCGCGACTTCGTCCACGTGGGATAAAAACTATTCTATCTTTTAAGTTGGACCAAATGACTGATATTCACGAAGTTTGAACTAAATCGGTTCAGTAGTTTAGGAGTCCATTGAGGACAAACATTGTGACACGAGATTTATATATAAATCAATTAAAGTAAAATACAATAATTATTATCAATAAAAATAAGTTCTTAATCATCAAGTTTATTATTTAACAAATGAATACATTGCTGTTTATGTAAGTAAAGCAAAAACAGTATTTCAAAATTAACCTTCGATGGTCACAAAATTGTAGTTAGTAAAAAGTTAAAGATAAGCGGTGCTTACCGGCCCTCAAGACGAATAGATACAAGGTGCTAAGCAAAAGTCGCAACTCACAAAATAATTTTATTTTACGTAGATATTCATCCTTCAAAATAATAAAATCCGTTTCATTAAATTTATTCCTTGTCCTTTAGTTTTTTCGACGTCTCCTCGACTTAACATTATTATGATTTATGCATTAATGTTGCTCGCCTTTTTATACTCGCGACGTTTCTTCAGTATTCATCATATTTCTTGGCTTAACGAGATTATAAAATTTCAAAGTACTTATAATATCAACTTTATTCATGTGCACAGTTTTCGTTAAATCATCATCATAATCATTTCAATATTTTTTAAGGTTTATAAGCTCAGGGCTCCGTTTAAATTTATTTATTTAAGAATTTATGTGAAAATTTAACCTATCACATTTTTTATATACCTAATCTTACTCAAAAATATTCTTTCAACGTTAACGAACTATCTTCCTGTATCTTGTCATCCAGTTGTGTGTATGTGTGTAAGTAGCATCCTCACGTGGTTGATGTCCAGCGTACTCGAACGAAACGTTTTTCTTCCACGTTTCTGATACGTACCGCTAAGGTGTGGAATACCCTTCCAGCTTCCGTGTTCCCAGCCAAGTAAAATATGGGTGCCTTCATCTAGGCAAGCACGCTCCATCCTAAACCTCAACATTTCTGTCCATCAGACATGATCGTAAACAAGCGCAAGCCTATCATAATTAAAAAAAAAGTAACAAGGATTCAACGCGCCGTGCGTTGTATCCTTAGATATGTTAGGTAGAACGCACCGCCAAGCGATTGAGCGTTCCAGCCCAATGCTGCGTAAAACCCGTTAGGTGTTACTTTCTCCTTTCAAGTTTAGTACTATCTTGTTTATAAAAAAGCAAGTACAACAAATTTGTTTCCTTCATCTTATCTTACTCTCTACTAGATTTTATAAAGACAAGATCTCACAAAGGAAGTTTCAAAACCCGGCCGAGCGTAGACACAACGAAGCTAGTCTCGCAAGCACATTTATTGCACCGGTTTCAACTCTTGTCCAAGGTTTATGAGGAAGTTTCAAAATTTAATATACTGTAAAATATTGTTAGTTATAGTTGTACTCGTACGAGTATATCTACTGCGCTACGTTAATAGAGGGTGCCCTCGAGGTTTTAAGTTAGTCATTAATTTTCTAATTTTAAATCTGGTTTCCTACTCTTTCTATGCTCGGTTAGTTAGTTGATCTTGTATATCAAAGGAAATGTATGAAATCAGAAATTTTATATATAATTCCTAGATAATCTATAGAAATCTCAATATCGGTCGGAATTATAAGTAATTTCATTGATTTTTTAATAATAATTAATGTTACAATTCTTATTTCATACATTTCCTAAATAAGCAAGGAATCCAATAGGTTCATCACAGATTTCCGGTAACATATATACATAACATAACTCTTGTATAGATACTTTTGTGGAATGACGCAAATTCCGTAAAGACTATTTGGCGAAATGAAATGAAATGAAATGAAATGATATTTATTCATGAAAATGTACGTTACAATAAGATCTAAAAGATAAGTGTTTATTACCGATTACATTCTACCAATAATACTGGTGTATGAATATTAATGTCTTAAAATAATGAATATTAATGTCATAAAACAAAAGACATGCACGCAGTGAATATTGGTTTGGACTCTCCTGTCTTTGGATCTTCCTATATACCTATATTATATAGAAAATCAGATCACCGAAACAAAATAGTATGTAAAATTTTGTAAAACAACATAATATGAACACTAAATGTAGTCAAGTGCAGTAACAGAAACGTCGGGCTAGCAAGAGTCTACACAATAAAGTAAAAATCGATATAACAAAGACAAAAGTCTCATACATTTTACAATGTAGCGCAAACAAATAAAATGTTAAGGAAGTATCCAATTTCCAGATTTGTTGTAGTTAACAATAAAACCCGTCTTAGCTATAAAATTTACTGCCCTCCCCCAAATCTCCGTGAAATAGCTTATATTGCATATCGCGTTCATCATGTTTATCGCCCTAGTAAGTTTTATTTTATGTCCCCACTTACAATAACACTGTCAACTTCCTGATTACAAACTGTGCGTACCTACATACCTACGTTGTTATTTTTACATTGCTTATTTGTGCACTAGAAATAATATTGTAGATTTAACTGACTTTTTAGACTAGTCAATTTATATTTTCAAAGGGTTTCCGAACAAAACTCATTTATCTGGCGCTTTGCATAAATCAACTTTATCATAATATTTATTGCCAAACTTAGTTATCCTAAAACCATTAAAAACATATAGTTTCAAAAAGCGTCACAATGTATTTCAAATTAATAATTGGCGATTTTGTTAAATATTATGAAATAATATTTTAATCTTAAATCTAAAATGATTTTATGAGTACAACTATAGGTACTACGCATAATCTATTTAGTGTCTCAAAAACTATTATATCAGCGAAATGATTTGAAAAACTTACTTTTAAAAGTTTTGAGGTAATCTGAGGGTTTGATATGATTTTCTATTAGGTCTGTGAAACATGTTAGCCCCTGGTAAAAGTAAAAATATATTTAAAAAAAAATGCTTCATTCATGTCTCATTTCGATGTTCATTTTAAATCAAATAATTATTTTATTTGAAATCACCCTTTTTAAATTACGAATCAATTTATACTTATTTGTGCAGAACATTTGAAAGTAAGTTTGCTCTTCTGGGTTATAATAATAGAACATTTTCAAGTACTTATAAGGTTAGGACTTTATTGTCTAGACTCTAATCTCTAACTCCTAAGGCCCACTTGCGTCGGCCTGGGTTAGTGTGTAAACTCAGAGTTAGCACGCTAACCCAGAGTAAGTTGTCAAAATTCTCCAATAAAAGTAAATTATATTTAACTCCCGTTTCGCGCAAGTGGACCTAAAAAGTTACTTAAGAACAATTTCCGTGCTTGTCTGAAAACCATCTTTGAACTAGTTTAAAATTTCAGTGGCTTGTAAAAAACCGATGCAATTTAAGCAACAATACACCGCACATTTTCCCCTCAATCGCACAATTCTGTGCAGAAATTCTTACAGATAGCTTTCCTTATTACTCCGTTGTGTTCTTGAAGTCAGCGATGTCGGTGTACTATTTCAATGGCTCTAGGTAATCGAGAAAGTGCTATGCAATTTGTCTCGCTGATAACCTAGCTGTCACTTTCAGTCTTACCCGAGAAATTCTCCGTCTTATTTCCCGTTTACAGCGCGAAGGAGCGTTTCAGTTTCGTTTTGTGTTAAACGACTCCCCCTCGTTTACTGTGTTAAACATTTTCAATTAAACCGGCCTTGAATGTTGAGCTAATTAATTTCCTCTTGTTGTTATGTGTTATAAGGCTTATTTCTTATATTAATTACACTCAAATGTACAACTTATTGCTTAATAATAAAGTAGAGATAGTTCATTTAAAAAAAATCAATTTAATCTTTTATTTTGAAGAGCAAAAGCCGCCACGTAGTTTTCTTACCAAAAAGTACTAACACCCGACCTCTGTTGCCAGTGTACGAGATTTAATTAGAAAAGGCTTTCAGTGATGCGTACTAATAAAGTTTTTTAATTAATAAACTCAGGATTAAGTTTGGGGAATGTGGACGCCAGACTCGCTCTTATTAATTACAGGCTGGTATGGAAATCAATTAGTCTAGATTACATTCGATCCAGGGCACACACTACACAGAGCTATGTCACGCTTTGTTGTTATTTCGGTATACACACAATTCACAGAATAGGTACTTCATAGTAGTAGATACAAGTAGAGAACATAATATAAACAAGCATAAACAGCAATTAAACAGTTAAAGGTTTACTAAAGTTAGTACATATTTTGCATGCATCTGTATAAGATTTTATGAAATGTCATTTAATAAAAGGCTTTTTCAAGCCAAAACTCATTAACAACACATCTTTTGCAATCCCAGATATAACAAAATTTCGTCCCTTTTTTAAATTTTATAAAAAAGTCATAATTAGTAAATGGTAATGCAAAAATCATCATTGGATATATAGTCACTTACCATCAGGTGAGATAAGAGTCAAGTTTAACTTAATGTGTAGGTATAAAACTTTTATTCACCCAAATCCATGAAATCGAATAAGGCATGACTATATCGCTTATTCGATTCACTTTGGATGCTTAAACGCTAGTCAGCAAGCTTGTTTTTCTTATCAGACTTTGAATAAATTAGAGCAAACTTCCGATTAAAAAATTACGTATTTTCAAACTTCCCCATTATTAAATGAGCCCGCATGGCATCGCTGTAATTCGACCCATCCAGGCTGCGAGGCGGGATCAAAAGGCTATTTCTAATTATGGCACTTTCCACGACTACGCGTTGCTATTTTGTACAAAGCAGTTTTTACTGTTCGCCGTCGTTTCGTTATTAAATAACTTTAGACCCGCAAAAACAACACCTTCAACTCCTTTTCAGTTAAGTGTTTTATAATAACAGACTGCCTTTTTCTCTTCGGATTCACCCGCGCTATTGCGGTTTTGGTTTAATAAAATTGCATTCTCGAAATGTAGAAATAAATCAACCTGTTTTCTCAATCTGCTGCCATATTTTTTCAACATTTATTACAAATTTAAAACTATTCTTAAAATATACCCTGGTAGAAACCTGTTTAAAAATTCAGAGCTATTTTAAATAATACGGTTAACAGTATCCTTATATATCATAGTCTAAATTTCAAACCCCCAATTTCATTCCACTTCTTTAATTAAACTAAAAATAATAAACGTTGTTTTTTTTTCAAAATCTTATGTAAATAGCTTGAATAGTTATTGAAATAATTTATTGATACAGACAGATAAATGTACGGAGTAAACAGCACCAAATGGTGTTACATTTTTAGTTCGGTTCTATCTATATTATAAGGAACCCTAAAACTTCGGTTCTATCTATATTTATAAGGAACCCTAAAACATATATCATAGCGTTGAAGTACGTGCCCGATCACATTTCCCTCCTGATATCTGATTAATACACTAGTCGATACCTCAAAATATACTCCGTATTCAAAGCATCCAATTTCCAGATATGTTATAGAAAACAATAAAACCGTCTTAGCTATAAAATTTATCTCCCCCGAGATTGTCCGTGAAACAGCTTATACTGCATATCGCGTTTATCATTGTTCATCGTATGGAACATTTTATTTCACGTTCCCCCACAATACAGCTGTCAAGTTCTTGATTACACACATGCGTCATATAAAATGTGTATAAAGTGCATCGCATTTAAATATTCAAAATACACCGAGATCCTATGAATTACTGATAAAAGGCGACTGTTTGCATAAGTTTGTGCATGTTTGTACCTAATTTCATGTCACAATTAGGTACTAAAGAGAATTGACTGAAATTTATGAGAACACTTTGATCTGGGGACACGGTAGTGTCCCCGCCAAGACGAGCCAAGCGAAGCGCGAGGGCACTACCTATCTTTTCTCGAACTGTTTCGCCGTATTTTTAAACCCTTATAACTTAGGCCTGAATTATTTCAGATAGTCAAAATTCTCGGAAAATGATGTCGCCAGTGAACTTATTAAACCTATAAAGTTTCAATTTTATAGGTCTTATACTTTAGATTTTATTGACGTCTAAAAAACCCAAATTTCGTCACTGACTGACTGACTGACTGACTCACTGATGATCATCAAAATTCCTAGGTACTTCCTGAAGACCTAGAAAGCTGAAATTTGGTATATAAGCTAGTATTAGCACACAACCAACAAAAAAATTCCAAAAGTTGGAAATTTAACCCCCCAACCCCTTAAAATAGGGGATGGAAGTTTGTATGAAATTACCGCAAATATTGATGCTAGAGGTCTCAAAATTGATATAGGGACTCTTTGTAATAAACAATTAAATACGTGTTTCAGGATTTTTAGTTAATCACCCCACATCCATAAAATTAGGGGGTTGGAAGTTCGTATGGGGTTTCCCATAAGAATATAGGTATAATAAAAACTTAATTTCTGAAATTTGGTATATAAGCTAGTATTAGCACACAACCAACAAAAAAATTCCAAAAGTTGGAAATTTAACCCCCCAACCCCTTAAAATAGGGGATGGAAGTTTGTATGAAATTACCGCAAATATTGATGCTAGAGGTCTCAAAATTGATATAGGGACTCTTTGTAATAAACAATTAAATACGTGTTTGAGGACTTTTAGTTAATCACCCCACATCCATAAAATTAGGGGGTTGGAAGTTCGTATGGGGTTTCCCATAAGTATATAGGTATAATAAAAACTTGATTTCTGAAATTTGGTATATAAGCTAGTATTAGCACACAACCAACAAAAAAATTCCAAATGTTGGAAATTTAACCCCCCAACCCCTTAAAATAGGGGATGGAAGTTTGTATGAAATTACCGCAAATATTGATGCTAGAGGTCTCAAAATTGATATAGGGACTCTTTGTAATAAACAATTAAATACGTGTTTCAGGATTTTTATTTAATCACCCCACATCCATAAAATTAGGGGGTTGGAAGTTCATATGGGGTTCCCCATAAGTATACAGGTATAATAAAAACTTAATTTCATGTTAGATATCTGCTAGTAATGCTAGTAAACATATGAAAAACACGTAAATTTTCCACTGATTCCAGTGCCCAAGTGGCCAAGCGTCCAAGTGCCCAGTGCCACGTGCCCAGTAATATTACACGTTTCAAGCCCAAGTTCCAAGCATTTCATGTTTAACGAGCCGAGTTTCACTGCACGTCGAGTGACCATGATCCAGTGCCCAGTGACAAAAACCCACATTGAGCCGAGTGCCCAGTGCCCAGCGTGAGCTGTCGAACGTGCCAAGCGTCAAATCTGATTTTGAATAGCGTTATATAGCGCCCAAATACCTGCTTAGTGCCCAAACACACGCATTTAATTTAATCCGATGCTTAAAAGTGGGTTAAAATCACGTTCAAAAATTTCGTTACATACCTACCTACGTAGAACTACAAGAATCAAGTAGGCAGGTACTAAGTTCTCTCATTTAAATGGCAGACTGCACTCGGACAAAACTTAAAAGTATCGTCTAGTGACGACCCTGTGGAAACGCACGTGTGGATTATTAAAAAAAATCGTCCAGTGACTTAGCGCAAGCGAGTAGGTATTTTCAAAAATGATATTAATTATGCCCAATGCCCATGCCCGTATAGAAAGACTTGCAAGTTCAGAGCTGGGAATTTTGTTCTTGAAATATTGCTCCGGGTGATTTTGCAATGACCTTGGGCCATTAACGCCGACATACGTTAATGCCTATTGATCGTAATTATTTCAGATTTTTCGATTGGTAAACTTCGGAGATAAGGGGGGAACGGTATTTTTTTCGACAGTTTGGCCAATAAATCAAAAACTATTAGGCATAAAAATAAATAAAAATTAGTTTTAGTATACACAAGTAAGGCCCTTTCATATGATACCCCACTCAATATTATTATCTCATTTTGAAAATTTTTCGACCCGGTTTTCCCCCCTTTTTAAATAAAAATAAAAACAATTTTCAAATTTTTACTATTGTTATGATGTCGCGTCACTATTACCTATAACTATTCTAAATTTCAAGTCGATAGCTTGAATAGTTACTGAAATAATCGAGTGTGACAGACGGACGGACAGACGGACGGACGGACGGACGGACGGAGAAAGTCTCACCATAAGGGTTCCATTTTTACCAAATTGGTATGGAACCCTAAAAAGGGCCAGGCGCAGTCATACATTATAAAGCATAAATAATAGACACTGTAGGTATGCATCTTGTATTTGATAAATATTTTCCAAGGAATAATAACGAAATTCTTACTATTTTCAAGTATATTTTATAAGTTAAGGCCAATAATCGTTAACTCGTTACTTAACCGTGATAGTTTTCCTTTTAGACTTCATTAATTTATGTTAATAGCCCGTGCGCATTCCTCTACCGTTCGACAGATGGCGCTGTACGGAGTTAACTCGCGCTGTAAGTTCTCATTTTACAGAATGTATATACGATGAACTTAAAGTCCTTTACGCGGATGTGGTTTACGTCACATGTAATGATGTAAATCGATTGATAGTTTGGTCTTGTGCTTGTCTTGTCTTGTATTGTCTTGTCTAGTGGTATTATGATTTTGTTGAATGTTATTTCTTAGTTTAGTAGGTATAGGGTTGTTTTAGTGAAGGCCGCAAGACACGTTTTTATTTTGATTTAATAAGATTGTTATAAGGTTGGTTTTTTAAATAAATTTAGTAAGTAATATAGTATCTACATTATTAGGTAGGTTTTCTAAATAAGTAAAATTAGGTATAGTTAGGTAAATAATATTAGGTAGGTAATATTAGGTATTATATTTCCTTAGTTTGAAAATGGCTTGTGAAATAGTTTCACTTGAAGTAGAACTGGGACCCCGCCATCATCGCGTGGTTCATATGCCGGGAGATGGTTCCTGCCTCTTCCATTCCTTGACATATTTAATGTTTGAAAAAATTGACTTTGAGGTGGCGTTGCAAGTCAGGACTGCTATTGTGCGACATGTTGTAGATAACTGGGATGACCTACAATTGTATACCCTTGCAATGATATTCAAGAAATACACCAAAGAAAAGGAAATTAACCAAATAAAAAATATAGTCGTAAACAACTTACAAAAAGAAGTGAAATCCCAGCAAAAACATTTTCATGTAAAATGTTGCCAAGACGAGAACATGTGGCTCACACTATCAAAAAGTTATCAGATCTCATGTAGAGCAAGACTTCTAACTCTACACGCCCTAACTCTATAAATCCTAACTTTATAAACTCTACACTTTAGTCAAAATATTTTATGTCTTGGCTGTTTCGTTACTGTCACATGGGTGTAAAGTAAAAATATTATTCACTGACTTTGTACTTTTCTGATATACAATACCTAGTTTCTGTAGTAACGATTATTTATTAGATAGGTATTGAGTCTCCTCAGAAACTGCACTTAGGTTTTACTAACTGCATTGGTTTCAAATACTTCATCACACTTTGCAAAAGTGTGTTCCTTTGCTTTAGAGGATATTTTTAATAAATGGAAGTTTTTTTCCATAAAATTGGTGATACCATTTAATTTTAATGTGAAATTTCTTGAATTTTGCATGGTCCATTATGCCACTTGCAAAACTCTATTAGAAAAGTACTGAACAGTGAATAAATTCACTTCACTTTACGCCCATGTGACGGTACCGAAACAGCCAAGACATAATATATTTTGACTAAAGTGTAGAGTTTATAAAGTTAGGATTTATAGAGTTAGGGCGTGTAGAGTTAGAAGTCTTGCTCTACATGAGATCTGATAACTTTTTGATAGTGTGAGCCACATGTTCTCGTCTTGGCAACATTTTACATGAAAATGTTTTTGCTGGGATATAATTTACTGGAATCAGGAAAATCTTAAGCGTCACTCATACCATCGATCTAAATGAAACTTCAGCCACAACGGCATCTAATAAACTTCTTTCTTTTAGTCGCTAAAATCGTAAAATTATAGTTTAAAATTAGTACGCCGAACACAAAATTGTATTCCTTAATTACTTAAAAAAGTTAACATGGATAGCCAATATCCATCCATGTTAAATAATGCTTAAACTCTCTAAAAAAACTTCCTAAAATAATTATGGGACGTAATGTAAAGTTGATCACGTTATCGAGAACGAATAATAATATGATTCCATACACTTTTTTGTTTTGAGAATCGTTAGCCACTTTAAAAAGAGTAGTCTGTAACAGAAGAGGCTAGTTATTCTGGCCGTCATTTAATCTTCGTTCGGTATTTTTACAAAGCGAATTTCAAAGGAGCGACTGCCGAAATTCCGGTGGATGTTGTCGTCAGATTTGCTTTCATAAACCTACGCTAGCTTTTTAACTGTTTATGACAGTTTGTAAAAGCTGACAAACTTTGAGCTTTAAGTTACTGGGAAATATTACTTTCAATTCCTTGTTAAATTTATAATAAAACTACGAACATAATGTGGGTGTCCATTTTGTTATTATTATTAATGATGAGATTCAAAAGCATTTTATAATTACAAATATCTAACTAGTAAGTACTATATAATTTATAACTAAAAGTAAATAGTCTTTACTCAATCTTTAGGCCTTTTTGATACGTCAAAAAATGTTTGTTCATTCGAATTAAAACCACTCTTATTTATTAATTTTGTAGCTTTTATAATTCCTCCTTATTTAGAAATAAAAAAATTACTTCTAAGAAAACTACTAGTTTTTTTTTTCATTCTTTACGCACAATTTCGTTTTGGTTTCTTTGAGCCATCCAACCACCCCTGTAGGCTGGTGCGGGACCATTATAAAAAAACCGGCCAAGTGCGAGTCGGACTCGCGCACTGAGGGTTCCATACCATAAAAGAAGTAAAACATTGAAAGAATCACTTTTGTTCCTGAATTTACGAGTATAATTTAGGTACATGTAGGTATTTTTGTTGGCATACCGCAAACGTAACTTTGTTTTTGGCGGATTTTTAAAAAGTATATTAGTCAGCGAGTTGATTTTATTTTTCCTGTAAAATATACGTTAACTTCTATTGATCATACTTATTTCAGATTTTTCGATTGGTAAATTTCGGAGAAAAGGGGGGGGGAATGGGAACGGTATTTTTTTCGACAGTTTGCCCAATAAATCAAAAACTATCAGGCATAAAAATAAAACTTTTAAATAAAAATAAAAAAAATTACGATTGTTTTGACGTCGGGTCACTATTACACATAACAATTCTAAATTTCAAGTCGATAGCTTGAAAAGTTACTGAAATAATCGAGTGTGACAGACGGACGGACGGACGAACGGACGGAGAAAGTCTCACCATAAGGGTTCCATTTTTACCATTTTAGTATGGAACCCTAATATTCAGTTTGGCCATTAATTGATGTTCTACAAATAATAAAAATAATTTGAGCGCGCGTATCCAACTTTTGAAACATAAAATACTGCACCTGCGCGCTAAATAACATGTAACTGGTGCTGTTTTGATTTATTTTGGCAATAAGTGTCATGTTAAGCTACACCATTATCGGCGTGGGTCGACAAGCAATCTACTGTGTACCAGTATGGGCCAAGTTATAAGATTTTTTCGGCAATTTACTATTCGAAATATGTATTTAAATTCCCGTTAATACCACCTATGCCAATAGTTTAAACACATGCCATCTAGTTGTGTAAAGTTTTAAAGTGGTAGTACTAATCAAACTCATCGTGTTGTTTGGCGAAGTTATCAGTAAGTATTTGTAGGTTCATTGGAACGCTAATTCCAAAGTAGGTTATTAAGTAGAATTATTCCTTATTCTTTGTCTAGATCATGAAGAATCTCTCTGTGACTCAAATTCAGCTTTCTAGGCACAATTTCATTAAAACAATTGAGTCATCGCTTATTATAGATGATGATCGCTAAGACTACCTATCTAATTAAAAGATAAAAAATAAATGTATTATAATAATAAATAAATTTTCTAGTAATGTCTTTGGCCATCTTTGCTAGACCAGCAGTTTATGATTTTCATAATAATATGATGAGTCTGAGCAACTCTACAGTTAAAGAAATAATTGTTACATAACCTTACAAGGTTACACCTCTAAATATATCAAATCCAAGTAAAGTTACCCGTAGCATTAAACATCGTCTGGTAATTTATAAAAAGACTAGCAAACCCGGCGAACTTCGTTTCGCCACCAGATGGCTTCGTTTTATGTAACATTGGCGCTGTATGTGAAAAAAGATTTTCCCGCTTTTCTGTTGAAATTTTTCCTGAATTTTCTTTGCTATAAACCTCACGGAGCCCGAGACCTTTCCAACGAATGCAAAACCGTGGAAATCGGTTCGTGCGTTCTGGAGTTATAGCGTCAGGAAGGAGAACCCGACATATTTTTATATAGTTTATAAAAAGATAAGTCGTTTATCTTATCCCTTGCACCACAGCCCTAAGGGAAGACTGGGGAAACAACGCTTATAGCGTTTATTAAACACGCAGCGGTGATTGACGTCGCTTAATAAACGGCAAAAATTGTCTTGCTTCTGAAACTTGTTTTTGTTTACGACTCACCGCAGCAGTGTGTCCGCTTTATAGCTTTTTTTTTGTTTCTAACTTTTCTCATTAGATCGTTTAATTTTAACGGGCACGACAAGCTTACGACGGTATTTGATTTAATATTTTAATATTTTTTGTCGTGTTTCAATTATTAACAAACTTAACATTACGAAATTGGTCTTTTTTATATTATGGATAGGTTGTGCTTGCCTACAATCATATCTGATGAACAGAAATGATGAGGTCTATAGGACGGAGCGCGCTTGCCTAGAAAATGCCTATTCACTCTTCTCTTGAAGGCACTCAAGTAGTACTCGGCTGGGAACACAGAAGCTGGAATGGTGTTCCACACCTTAGCGGTACGTATCAGAGGCTTGGCTTCCTTGCGTCTTGTCCTAGAATTATAGGCGCGGTTGGTAGTTTTTTTTACACTATTATTATACTTACGCGGTTGGTAGTTTTTTTACACTATTATTATTGTTAGTACTTGACTGCGATCTCACCTGATGGTAAGTGATGATGCAGCCGAAAATATTAACGTACTAACTTGGAAGGGGTACGTAAAATCACCCCAACGGTTTCTACACAGCATCGCACCGGAACGCTAAATCGCTTGGCGGCACGTCTTTGTTGGTAGGGTGGTTACTAGCCACAGCCGAAGCCTCCCATCAGACCAGACCTGAGCCAATTTAGAAATTATAAAATTCCAAAGTGGCCCGTGGCGGGAATCGAACCCGCGACCTCCCACTTGAATCCGAGCGCGCGTCCCCTGCGCCAGGGTTGCGGGATTCGTGGTCTCCATGAACTCTACGGTTTAGCCTAGCGATTCACGTCACACATCGCCTGCATTTCGTAAAAGTGAAATTTAAAAAAACGTCGCACCATTTACGTCTGATACAAAGACGTAAACGTCGCGCCACTTACGTCTTTATAAAGACGAACCGACGAACGCATACCTCCCACTCTCTCCCGCCACTATTCTACTCTACGCTCATCATCGAATCATCAAATATAACAAAACTATTTGCGAATTGTCTATAAGTTCCTTTTAAATACATCGGGACGTCTAGTCGCCGAGCGTAGGAGTATTGTTAAGGCCTGTAATACTCGCAACCTTCTCATTATTGCTGTCTTCATCTTGATGATAGAATGGGTGACTGAAAAGAAAGACCAATCTATAGTAAATACGATTTAATCTGTAAGTTAACAATCAGTCCTGGCCAAAAATGACCACTAAGCCTATTGAAAATTCTAAAATCCTTAACTGCAACTTTTGGAAATTGAACTATAGGAACCCCCCCAATCTTTCCACAACAAACTTAGAGTAAAATATATTTAGATAGAATGATCATTTACAGATATAGTGAGATTTCTCGTATATAATTTTACATTCAGTGAAACTCGAGATGCTATCGACAGGAAATGGAATAAATTTCATATGAAACGAACATCTGCCTCAAAGAATTTATCAATATCGATATAATATTTTATTTCAATAATAAATTTTCGAATCGGACACTTTTTGTTATTAACTTTTGTATATTAATATAACAAATTATTTAGCTTGAAACATGTTTTACTACGTAGGTATATTTCATTGATATTACAAACATTCATTTAACAATCAATTACGAGTATGTATTAAATTGTAATCCAATCATAATATTTGTAAAAGTTCGTAAGTTTGTTACGTCTTCACGTCACATTTACTCTTGTTAAAGCTGGGGATAAATACGATCCTGCATTAAAACATTTGATATAATCTATTATTTTATTTCACTAAGGTATAAATATGACATTTTGACAGATTTGTATGGTATACGTTTTATTCCTCAGATAGTTTATCAGGCAATTGAAAAATCTGGCTTTAGAGATATTTTATTTATTAGTCGATATAATTTTAATTTTTAATAATAAATCGATATAATTTAATTAGTCGATAATATTATATGCGTATGAGACAAGAGGAGTTGTAAAGCATATTGGTTAAACAGATTCAGTTCAATTTATATGGAAAAGAAGTGCAAAAAGTTTATAATAAATGGTCTGCAAACGAATTTCGACCAATGGATATAACCACTCGCAAATCCCAACAGTTTTATTTACTTGGTACCTATGCATGTAAATAAACATATTGATAAAATCCTTGTAAGCAACATGCACTGTTGAAATTTATTTCATTTCCTCCCGATGGTATTTCACTGACAAGAGTAATATCGTATCATATCACTAGCTATTTTTCACATAAAGGATAATATTCCCTGCACTACATTTCGATATCCTGTGTGTGCTTCGAAAAACCTTTCATCAATAAGATGAGAGAAAGAAAAACATTACTCTTCTTCTTCTTCTCATTCTTCATTTATTTTTTACTCACTCATAATAATTTATTATATTTAACGTTTTTACTCGATAGAACAAGAGACTACAGCTACAGCTAAACTAGGTTATCTCCAATGTCACAATAGCTTTTTACGAACCAATATGGTATTTTTACCTAAAGATTTTTACACACACAGTTACAACAAGATTAAAAAAAAACACGTATTTTTTATTTAGTCACGAAAAAAAAATCTTGTTTCAATTAAAATGCATTCGGAATTATATAATTTGAAATTCTTTAAATTATAGTAGTCAGCAATTATTGTGGTTGTCATTTACCGGGACACTTCACTGTTGTGGTATAGGGCTGTCGATCCGTCCGTAATTGCGGGATTGCTCCGAATTTCGGGATCCGATAATTTTAATCCCCTCCGCTTTACTAAATACGATTTTCTTTGGTTCAAATAATAATGAATGGTAAAAATTTAACTGTTATTTTGCTGAACGAATTTTTCCTTGTACTGCTCCTATTGTATTAGTGACGGGAAATAATATCGTATTATTAAAATTGATGGTATTATTACCAATATTAGATAAGTGCTTTTTTGTTTCAAGTTGATATTTATCAATAAATATATAAACTTATATTTATTATTGAAAAGAATTAATAAATAATTAATCTATTGTAATTTGTAAGGTGGTAGTAGCAATAAAGGCTTATTTTTTATTTTTATGTATATTTACTTAAGTAATTTATGTGTATTATAGTAGGCCTCTTTCAGTCAGTTACAGAGCAATAACAGATTGTTGAATCGACGGGCACTGCGGAGTTCCATGCATTATCGTAAAAGAGGTCACTGAGGGTCCTCACATACCTACTTTAATAGAGCTAATCAGTAAATTAATATTTAATATTAGTTTCGCTGATATTCTGAAAATTTATTTATTATTGGTTATCATCTACCCACTTTACCCAATTTTCGTTTCAAATGGTATAGATATTTATTTATTTTTGGCATAATTACCTCCTCTCTTACGCAGTCACAATAAAAGTCTGAGTTCTTATTTTAATAATCAGGTAAGTAAATATTTCTTGAAAAAAAAAAAAACAAATTTACTGGTAAAATTACTAACTTATGAACATCCTTGCGTCCGACAACATTAGGTTTCAAAACAACTACTAGACTTTTAATCAATAAATAGATAACGGAGAAGATAATTTTCCTATGTTATTGATAAGGGGTTCCCAGTATCATGATGTTGAACTGTGTGAATGAGTGAACCAAAACAGGTACATGTACCGTTTCGTGAAGTTATGCGTGTATCTAATAATTATAATTTAACTGCTCCTTCGTTGCTGAGTGATTCCGTCACGAGAATTATCCCGTGGGTTTTTTAAAACATCCCTTCCTTATCTCTTTTCTACCTAATGAAATTGACCATCTGCGCAAAATTTTAGTTTTTCTTGGGCTTAAACTGAGCTAAGCAGTAAGTGATCGAAGAAGATTTGTGCACCATTTTTTGTAGACCATATTTCACACATGTACAAATAGATTACCTCTATAGCTCTAGGTGACAACCCTATTTGGAGCACACTCACAATGAACGGAAATTAATTAAAAACGTCCACCTCATTCCGTCGATTGCGCGAAGGAAATATGAAGTGAATGTTTAATTTGCGCAAATCAAGTGAAGAGTCATTAAAATAATATAAGAGTTTTATAAAATAACTCGCTGATCCGGCAAACGTCATACTGCCATAAATTTCTTACCTAATTAAAAAAAGTTTACATTCTATTCTTATATCAAAAAGTTAATAAAAATCAATCAAAAAGTTTCGGAAGAGTTTTTTTACACAGAGATACGAAAATTTGATATCATAAATAGGGTCGTTATACCAATACCTAACAAAATACACTGTATTTAGTCAATTAGTAACTAGAATTGAGGGCCATGAATTGTATATTCGGAATATCCAGTGAATGAGTGGTAACATATATTATGTAGGTATTAGTAGTAATATTAAATGTAGAAGAAGGAGATTTAATTCAGAAATGTCCAAGGTTCTAAGTTTGAAATGGTAAACTGTAACATTAAAAATTTTGGCCAATCAATCAATCAATACATATAATAAATCTGTAGAGGTCGAATTTCTGTACAAATAAAAAAAATGCTAAAAACGGACTCAGGGGGATGTAAGAAGTGAAATAGAACTAATTTAAATTTTTTTCAAATTTTTTGTTTCTCTGTTTGTCTGTTTGTCTGTTTGTCTGTCTGTTTGTACGGGCTAATCTTTGGAACGGCTGGACCGATTCCAATGAAATTTTGTGTGGTGGTAGCTTATGTCCCTGGTCAACATATAGGATACTTTTCATCCCGGTAAAATAAAGAGTTCCCGTGGGATAGTTAAAAAACTGCAATTAATTTAACAGCTTTGTAAACAACAACTAATGAACTTAATTTAGTAAAATTTGTTATGCTGATACCTTATGTTGCCTCTTTAACAAAATATATATATAGTAATACTTATTAATCCAATCGAGTTCCCGCGGGAAAGAAAACATTACAAAAACAGTTAGCAGGCGTCTTTCAAGTAACGGATTTAAATCATCATCAATACATATAATAAATCTGTAGAGGTCGAATTTCTGTACAAATAAAAAAATGCTAAAAATCGAGTCAGTAAGAAGTGAAATAGAACTAATTCAAATATTTTTCAAATTTTTTGTTTCTCTGTTTGTCTGTTTGTCTGTTTATCTGTTTGTCTGTTTGTCTGTTTGTCTGTCTGTTTGTACGGGCTAATCTTTGGAACGGCTGGACCGATTCCAATGAAATTTTGTGTGGTGGTAGCTTATGTCCCTGGTCAACATATAGGATACTTTTCATCCCGGTAAAATAAAGAGTTCCCGTGGGATAGTTAAAAACTGCAATTAATTTAACAGCTTTGTAAACAACAACTAATGAACTTAATTTAGTAAAATTTGTTATGCTGATACCTTATGTTGCCTCTTTAACAAAATATATATATAGTAATACTTATTAATCCAATCGAGTTCCCGCGGGAAAGAAAATATTACAAAAACAGTTAGCAGGCGTCTTTCAAGTAACGGATTTAAATGAAATTTTATGATCCTACTTTATATATATGCCCGGTCAACATTTAAGATACTTTTCATCCTAAAAAATTTGAGAGCACCCGTGGGATGTTTAAAATAACCTATAGCTACTTATCTACGTAGCACAATCAAAACGGGGTCGAAATTTTGACAGTTTAAATCGTTCTTTTGATCGTGCAACTAGGTATAAGTATACAAGATAACCCGTACGTAGCAGGAACGGGTTGCTACGTACACAGCAGCGCATCAGAATGCTTAATTACAATATCTGGGCGTTGGTATCATCTCAGAATCAGATAAGTTTGGTTAGTATAGATATTACAATCCACGATGACACGCCCCACTCTGTCTAACTCCATGCGAATTGAGTAACATATGCGATTTCGACAGTGTGTATAAGTAGAGGAAGACCAAAGAAGATATAGGTAAATTGTGTGAAAGAAGATAGCACGTTGACAGGAGAGATTGGAAGAAGACTTCTCCTTTACGGGTCCATCGAACCCAGGGACCACTCATTTATCTTGGGAAAAATTAAGAAATTCCACGGGAAACATTTTTGTAAAAAAACGAACTGCACGCGGGCGGAGCCGCGGGCAACAGCTAGTTCTTTGATATAATTGAAAATCGATTATTAAGACGAAAGTATAAATTAAGCAAACTAACAATCCCCATTGGTTAATTAAATCTTGGTAGGTATAAATAATTACAAAGATACTATGTTTAAGTTACTCAATTTTCCGCAATCCGCGTTGCATCACATTGAATTATTAAGAGGCCTGTATCAAATCTTGGCATTTTCTTGCTCTTGCGCCAGCTCAATTTGCAGTAGTAATGGGAAAACTAAAATTAACATAACGTATTTAGTTTATATAATATTATATATACCTGCGAGTATTAAGAGATAGTGAATATTCATCGGTGTTTATTCTGTTTTAGAGACTCTAACTTTATCACGATTTAATATAGTGCTATCTAACTCAATGTTCCCGAAAACCCAACGAATATCTTTTCTTTAGATAATTAGCGAAATATGTATTTAAAAAAAAATTGAGAAATATTTCGCCAAAAAAGAGTTGGCAAATAAAAAATCCATTTAAAATACGTACAGCCGTTTTTACCAACGACGAAATAAGTAACGCCTAGTCTAAGGTAATCCCTAAGCAAAGTCACCTGCCTAAAAGTGAGCTGCCAAAATCACCATTCTATTTTAAGTCGCCTCTTCACAATGGCTTGTGATGGGCCATGCTTTGCAACGCATAACTGTAGGCCACGATCACTTGGTGTTCACACAATGGCGCATGCCTCATTGCTGCCTGGTAAGGCACTTGCGATGGACGTAGAAGTAGTTACGGCCGCGGCTATTTATTATTTTCAATATAATTCTTTGTTGAGATTATTTTAAATATTTATACAATGTTAACTAGTAATTTCGAATATATTTTGCAAAAAAATATCGCCAAAAGAGTGCACTATCCTTATCAGCGGTCGGTTACCAACAAGCAATGGGCCATTGTGTGAACGCCACCGACCACGCAATGCCACGATTCCTTTGAAGTGTGCGCCAAAAACCGACAACTTCCCGATCGCACGCCATCGTTGACCATTGTCCGCCATTACCCCCCTTTACACAATGGCGATGGCCTGCAGCGAGCCAGCATACGCCATTGTGTAGAGGCTACTTAAGACAAGGTATACCTAGCGTTAAGCACCGCCGAATCGGCGTCGTAACTTTAGGTGGCGCTTAACGTTGTTAGTCATCGGATAAGGGTTGGTGAAACGTTTTTTTTCCTATGTCTCTTAAATATTTAAGCATTCGATTAAATGCGTTTCCCAGGTTTAGTAAAAACGGCTTTTAGGTTCCCAAGCTAAGAATGTACGAGTTCAAAGTAATTATTTTCAAATGAGATGATGATGATCATTACTGAGATATTATTGATGAGAGCGAGAAAAGAGAGAGCGAAGGAAACTAAAAAAAGGAATTTTAATTATGACTCAGTAAGAAAATGTGTAATTCTCCTTACTACCGCAATAATTATTATTGCGGTATTCAAATACTTTTTAACCGACTTCAAAAAAGGAGGAGGTTGTCAATTCGTCGGAATCTTTATTTTTAATACAGCAATAATAGTTTCAAGGATCAGACACAGTTCTATTTTATGAGCACATCTTTTGTATGAGCACATAATAAAGGTTATGTTATCTGGTATGTCTAGTAGACCTCTGAAATACCAAAGAATTTATATATATTTCTTCTTTATCTCCTCCTAACGTTAGATAGCCTGTGTACGCGTATAGATAGGTAGGAATGTACATAATAATAGATTGTTTCGCTGCCGTAGTGGCAACGGGAGTATTTTTCAATCATCTCTTTGTGTTCTTTGTGATCCGATCACAAGCGAACGCCTGTTATTGTCAGTCCACACTCCATGAAAACTGTCACTCTGGCTTTGGATACTTTTTGTGCGAAATAACTTTTGCATATTAGATCAAAGCCATTACCAATAACAAAAATATTTTCATTTAACTTCTCAGTATCAAAGATCATTTTCAATTGAATTTTTTCGATGTGGGAACATATCACAGCATTTTGGCCTATCCGTCCTCACAAGCAACTAAAATATTATTTAAGTTTAAATTAAGATAGGCTAGAACTTTAGGATGTTAAGAAGAGTTAGTATTTTTTTTTTAATTTTTGTCGTGTTTATGCTGATTAAAATGTTGGCGTCAACGGGGATAAAATTCTGCTTTATTAGCAGAGAAGCCCCTTATGTAGAATTTTAAAAAAATTGACACAAACTAATTATGATTCGGTCAACATGGTCAATTGGTTATCACAAAAATCATCCAACCAATTACTTAAAACCCGAGCACGTGGCTTCTTCTTTGCTCTTTATTCATTTTTTCGCTTTCATTATTTAATAAAATTGAAAATTGTTACTTCAAATGAAGAAAATCAGATACCTTAATTTATTTTTCAATAGCTTATGGCCAGTCTAGTAGAGTCAAAAGCACCGTGTCTGATGTAACCCACTATAGACAAACTAAAATGAAATCTAATTAAAATGATTGTTCTTTCACATACAGGCACTTATAGAAATTACGAACTCAACCGCCACGTTCAAAAGCTGTTTACATCGAGATGAACGGGCGAGAAATTCAGCACTTTAAAAAATAAATTCTGATCAAAATTAAGATTTAAATAAAATAATCTATCAGATTATGTTAGCATTTTGCGAGCAGATAGAGTATACACTACAAAATTCATTTATTGCATAGAAATGCTGAGAATAATTTAAATGTTTTTCGGGACATTAATTTGAACCAATGTAATACTGTTCAAAACACTTCTTTTATATTTTTTTGTGTGAAAAGGTGCTTTTTTGTTTAGTTGCTGCCACACAAACTCCGGTCAGCCAAATAAAGCCATTGCTTGTTTCTAAGATAGGAACTAAACGCTCCGAACGTCGCTATAAAAACAAATAGAATCAAGATTGGCGAATTTTGTATTTGAATCGCGATATTGGGGTTGTAAACGTTTATGTAAGTTTCTATAGCAGAAAATCTTTTGGAACGGAACCAAGTTGTCGTGGGCGATTTTTGTTAAAAAGCATCCTATAAAAGAGTTTGCTTTACAGAGTTCTGAATGAAGTCAGAATAAAAATCTGACCGCTTTATCCGAGCGATATGATCAAACTGTTTCTATTATGATGGTCATGTATTACGTTTTGTATCGCATAGCACAGGCCTCTTTCCTCATTGATTTGATAACTAAAGCTTGGGATTCGACCGTGAAGCATTATTAATGTTGTGAAATAAGAATGGTTTTTAACGAGTTCGATGACTTAATACGAAGACGTATTCTAACGTGAAACAGTTATATTTGGTTTAACCGGGTCTACTTCTGCAATTACTTCCTTAGTATATCAACATGTGCCTCAGTGCCTCAGCCGTCAAACTTCGTTTCAAAGTTGGCACAAGATGATGATGATGATGATGACTTTGAAATACAAAAACATCGCTAATGTTTATAGCTATGTGTGTGTGTGTGAAGGTATACTTTGTTATTGCTTCAAAAGGACTAAACTACTTTTCTATTAGAAAGAGAATTGCAGGTTACCAAATGGCTATACACCTTGCTCCGATATCGTTGCTGCTTAACCTCAGACTCTGTATTGTCCTGTCTACCTAATTTTAAACCGTCATACAGTAAACAATCTGAATTTCACCAGCGGAGCTTTGATCTTTCTTAACGCTATACTTACACAAGATTTTATAGATACGTAGATCTACCAATGGTCGCAAAACACCCACCAAATATGCACCTTTTTAGGGTTACATATTTAAGCTAGTTATCTATCAAGATCTTTAGTTATTGTAAAGTTTGTATTCGTAATATTTTATCTTATCTATTGGTTCAATAATATGATGTTCATAAAATCATTGGTGTTTATCAATTAAACATTTTCTGTATAAGAAATATTCTTAAGAATGACATTAATGCTCTTACTTATCCTAAATTAAACTTAATTAAAAAAACCCTGATTAAAAACCAAAATAGATGACTTAGAATATGTTACATAAAATGAATGTACGAGAAGTTCACATTCAAAAAGGAACAAAATGAAGCATTCTGACAGACAGCACCCTCAAAACTCATCTCGAGCGTTTTCCTTACGTAACATCAAATTAAAAGCGATTGTTCAAATCTTGGCATTGTTCCGACGAGCGAGCGCTGTGTACGTTTTTATTGGGAGGGCTGCGAATGAACATTGCACGTACAGTTTGACTCCGTACAAGTTGCCAAGTACGCAGTTGGTTTACAGGGTTCCTTACTCAAACGTTGCCAAGGGAAAATTTTATGAGGAACTGATACGCTATCTGTCTGTCCTACTATGGAGCCTGATCACATCGTTAAAGCCTATTCGCGTTTATTCTTTCAAAGACCTGCCTTCATTTAAAGGAAGGATGGCCAAGCAAAAATTGCCTCCGTCCATATTTATACGTTCATCACCTCTTTTGCTGGCCACTACAGTATTCCATCATAGTGTTCATTTGTTTTTTTCTCAATATAATGCTCTTTCAAAATAATGCTCAAAGGCTATTTTCCAAGCATGTTTGAGAAAAAACTAGACTAGATAAGTATTGCATCACAGTAGCTACTCGTACATAGGCTGTCCTCATTCGATCCGCAACATCAGATAAGTCGGTAGTTTGCTCGCAGATAAAAGCGACACGCATACAACACTGTTCTGTAAATACAGTCGTAAACTTTTATTCACATCCTTAAGAGAAAAATAAAAGCTGTTGCCTCCATAATTTATTATAATTCCTTTACATTTATGCAACGAAAAAAGTGGATTATCAATTTTAGTCGCGTAAAAAAACCCTAAACGTAGGACCGCGCCCTAGAACGTCACCAAAGAATAGATAAGTATTGCATCACAGTACCTACTCGCACATCGAATGTCCTCATTCGATCCGCAACATCAGATAAGTTGGTAGTTCGCTCGCAGATGGGAGCGACACGCATACAATGATGCCATAAAGGCAAATTGTATCGAGATTGGCGCCTCCCGTATTGGCATCCGACATCAAACGAGCTTGTAAATGTTTATGCAACTCTCCAAATAATATGAAAACAACATGACACCACTCTTAAAATAATATGGAATCAAAATTTTCTGTCGGCGTGAATTTCGGCTTTTCACGAATCCAGTGAGCAAATATACCCAGGACACGGCAGACCGTGAGAAAAGTGTCGCCAGTTTACCGGTGTCAAAGATGTTTTGACACCGACATCATCAGTAGTAAGCCGACAGCAGTATTGTCTATACCTCCTCGGATCTCGGTCCTTTGGTGAAACTCCTTCGGGAGATCCCAAAATAGGGCTGGGTCAGCTTAAGTAATGTGTATTGTGTAACGTAAACAAAATGCGTTGTGTCTTTCCATAACATAGGTATATTATACAAAGCTTTAGTTATATGGAAAAATACAACGGATTAAAGGATTATTATTTGAATGGTTAAATAAACAAGTTTACCGAAAGCCGCGGGCGGGGAAATTTGGCAAAATCATTATACCGTGGAGGGATAACAAGTCTCGAAGAATCGTCTGGGCGGGGCCGTGACGGAACCCCTTTACATAAACCATGACTTAGATCCAAAGTTGATTAAACCGCAATGGCGCAGTGGTAGACCAGAAATAACCGATATTAGCATATTTCTTACGCCAAGCACCATTTCTGTCATCAATTCATTCCCATACTTTTTAGAATGTCGTAATAATAGATCATCAACATTATAAAGCTAAAGAGTTTGTTTGCTTGTTTTATATTTGTTTGAACGTGCTAATCTCAGGAACTACTGGTCTGAATTGAGAAACATTTTTAGCGTTGGATAGCCCATTAATTGAGGAAGGACTGTGGTCAATAGGAGCGGAGTACCAATAAAAGTGTCAATGAAAAATGTTGCCAAAACGGGAAAAATTATTCCTTTCGGATAGCTTTAATTGCGTACGCTGCGTAAAATTAAGTATGACGCAATGTTCTAAATAAAAGTCCGCGACCCTTAAGGTTGGCTCATTATAACGAAGAAACTGAAATTCATGAGGGCGAAACCGCACGCAACAACTAGTAGAATAGACAAACATTGCTGAAGGCCAGGGAGACCTAGGAAATTACTCGTACGTACGTATTCTGATTGAGCGCACCCAAGTGGGTACTGGGTAAACGATTATCTTAACAACCTTAAATAGATCAGTAGTTCCATAATAAGTTGTATTAGAAAGCTAAACTCACAGTAATTTTCTCTTACTACTGTAATTCTAGAGTATTATTTTGAGCATGCGATGTGAGTCAAACACTAAGCAGCATGTGTGCTGAATTGTAGATTCGTAACTGAATGCCGGCAAATTGTCGGTTGGAACGAGCGACCGGGCGGCGCACCAAACGTCCTAACGTTGTTTCCTATGTAAATCTATGCATACGAGTATATGTAATGCGAATGTGATATTATCTTTGTGTTTAGTAAACACATACATTTTATTATAATCACAAGTTGATTTCACGACCCAAATTATCTGAGCGGTCCCTAACTGTCTTAAGACTTATCTTCGATCAATCATTTTAAGTCTTAACCCCTTTACTAACTCTTTTGGTTAGTTAAAACCAAGCAGTGGTTATTAAAAGGTTCAGGCTTCAGCCACGCTTATGTTTCCTAGCAAGGCCAAGTGTCCGAATATTAAGATAGTGCTTCTGACATTTTTGGAGTTATGTGAAAATGCAAACTAAGATAAATATGACAATACATCCATCATCTATACATAGTGCGTACTTGAGATTTGTCCATGAAGTTTTTAAATTGGTGTGAAGCCTAAATCTAACGCAAAACCCTTATTCTGAGAAAAAACCCGAACCCATGACTTGTAAAAAGGTTAAAACTAGTACATGAATACACAAAACATTTCCTATCTAAATACTTTTGAGATGATCACTAATCTCTTAGCAATCAAAAAAGATCACCTTTCAAATTTCCTTCAATCCTCAATACAAAGTAACGAATACGTGAGCGTAAGTTACTTATACCTCTTCCTACGTAAGAACTTGGTAACAATATAGAAGATAGGAACAATAAAATAGGCCTGTAAAGCTCGACGTAGGACATGAAACTCCTAGATTTGGTCGTCAAATTAATTACACTGCGGCCAGAGTCAGCAAACTGTTGTCGTTACTTGCACGTGGTTTACTGTATGGAGGAGTCACAGTGCAAAGGCGTAGCGGAATGATACTAACTTGAAAGTAGCTGTAGAACACAGAATCCAGTGTGCTTGGGGGTCTTAGACGCGTATTGCAGCGCTTTCGATACGATAACAATATGCTGCCATGCCCACTTCGCAGACGGCTCGTAAGCGTAAGCGTATCGTTATGATGCTACGCAAAAAAAACATGGCAATTACGCCTCCTACGATTTGCTGCAACACCGCTTCGTCTGCGGACATGTTTGAAAATGCTCGTGCTCGTACTGCTCTCGTTGTACGCGAGGATTACGCCACGCTTACGCTTAAAAGCTGTATGTTGCTCAACCTAACCACCATGGCCAAATATGGCCAGGAGCATAGATTATTACTATATAAATACGAATAACACCACAACATGATCGAAATATGCACGAATTACAAATGATTTCGTATTTTGAATGGAGACATCGTAGTTCACAGGACTCTTAAGTCGTAGGTACGCCTGCCCAATGCAGCCCATGTCAGGTGCAGTGCATCCCAGGTCTTAGGATTGCATATCATTCAACGCATTGCACAGCGTCTCTTCGTACATCTTTTTGTCCTGAGACATTGTTCTTGAATCTCAATGTTTTCGGTTATCTGTCCTATTTATTCAATTAGTGTGCTAATTTGTTAGGTACTCGATAAAATTCGTTTCTGTTAAGTATAGTCCGTTGAGTATTATCTTATTCAAGACCTTAAGAGGCCTGTGAACTATGATGTCTCCGTTAATGCAAAATACCAAAAATATTTCTTTAAAATAAAATAATAATAAATTTTGATCTTAATTTTTATAACTTTGGTCGAGTTCCGTAATACCAAAAATTATGAATAAAAACTTGTAACTTTTTTATTAACTGGTGTTTTTCTTTAGCTGGACAGTAAAAACTGTGCTCCTGAACTAATGCGACTCGATATAGTGTTGTTTTTATCACAAAACAAATAAGCAGAAAACAATATGTCCTCTTTGACATAAAAATAAGCAAAACTAAATACGTTTACAATTTCATTTAACAACAGTATTTCGGAACCAGATATGGCCAGGAGCATAGATTAATACTATACGAACCCGAATAACACCACAACATGATCGAAATAAACACGAATTACAATTGATTTTGGTATTACGTTTGTATAGGAGACATGCTAGTTCACAGGAATCTTAAGATAAAAAATTACTTTAGTTATAATAATACAGACAGTCTCATAGACGAGTACGAACTCATGTTGAATAAACTAAACGCTAATCGTACAGTAACAAAGCCTCACCCTCAGCAAAGTACATAATCCTCAGTTGATCAATGAGGGCGAGACGTGTCGTCATTCCGGCGCGTGATTGCGCGTATCAGTGGCGTCGAATTTAAAGGGGCACTTACTGGTGTGGTGGACTTATCGTGATGTAATCTACTGTAGTAGTTACAGGATATTGTTTCAATACGCACGAGCTTATCGTAATTATCATCATTTCAGATTCCTCGATCACTTTTGTGAATTATTATAATAAATATAGGCTCAAAGACGAGCTAGTAACTCTTGCTGAATAACCTAAACGCTAATTCTGCAGCAACAAAGCCTCACCCTCAGCAAAGTACATAATCCTCAGTTGATCAATGAGGGCGAGACGTGTCGTCATTCCGGCGCGTGATTGCGCATATCAGTGGCGTTGAATTTCAAGGAGCACTTACTAGTACTGGTGTAGGGGGGCCACGATCACTTTTGAGAATTATTATAATAAAGATAGGCTCAAAGACGAGCTAGTAACTCTTGCTGAATAACCTAAACGCTAATCCTGCAGTAACAAAGCCTCACCCTCAGCAAAGTACATAATCCTCAGTTGATCAATGAGGGCGAGACGTGTCATCATTCCGGCGCGTGATTGCGCGTATCAGTGGCGTTGAATTTAAAGGGGCACTTACTGGTGTGGTGGGCTTATCGTGATGTAACCTACTGTAGTAGTTACAGGATATTGTTTCAATACTCATGAGCTTATCGTAATTATCATCATTTCAGATTCCACGATCACTTTTGTGAATTATTATAATAAAGATAGGCTCATAGACGAGCACGACCTCATGCTGAATAAACTAAACGCTAATCCTACAGTAACAAAGCCTCACCCACAGCAAAGTACATAATCCTCAGTTGATCAATGAGGGCGAGACGTGTCGTCATTCCGGCGCGTGATTGCGCGTATCAGTGGCGTTGAATTTAAAGCGGCACTTACTCGTGTGGTGGGCTTATCGTGATGTAACCTACTGTAGTAGTTACAGGATATTGTTTCAATACGCACGAGCTTATCGTTGTTATCATCATTTCAGATACACGATCACTTTTGTTATTAATTTCGGTAACTTGTGATTGATTCTAAAGATTACTCATGCTAATTGCAAATGTTAATCGTAATAATCTTAAGTACTATTTACTAACAAAAGAATGCTTATTATAAATTTCAATTGATTCAGCAACTGAATAACTAACTGAACCAGTCCTAAAGAAAGCTTAAAGGTTAAGAGGTTCCCTTCATAATTATATTTTTCGAAATTTACCGCAGTGTGAAAAACACAATAAATCAGGTAAATAGTAAAAGGCAAAGCTGATGTTTTCCACTCCGTTTAGAATAAGGGGCTTTGGAAGTAGACTAAAATTTAAGTATTTCTTATGCTAAGTATCACAATGTTGTGCGAATTAAGGTAGATTTTCCTGATTAGTGAAAAACAGAATTTCACTGGAAAAAAAATTGTGATTTAATTTATTTTTATCCTATATCGTACCATGTGAATGTATTAACTCAACATCATTCATAGAATTTTACACCCAACGGGAAGACTTATGAGCGGGAATCCAATAAAATTCCCCTCTCCCGGATTGTATGTAATTGAATGCAAAAGCGTTTTGAGGAAATTGCATTCCTGGCGCGGATTTCCCACGTCGAACGGAACTATAATATAGCTGTTGTGGTATGCAGTTTACATCAAGTTAAGACCATTTTGTCTACTTGGATCGGATAGTGACGTCACCAAACGTCACTATCCGATATAGCCATCTCTATCTTATCAGGATTATTAAATTGTTTACAACTTTTTGTTTTTTTTACCCGATTTCCTTGGTTTTTCCATCAGAAATGAGTTAAATAAACCAACATTTTGATTTCAGTAAAATACCCTTCATTATCATTCATTCAGGCTATTTCAATCCCTCTCTGGTTCCAGCAATACGACATGTAAATACGTCAGCAAGGGAGACGGAATTTCTATTAACAGAAAGGTACACACATATACGAAGGCGGCAAACACTATTCTCGCACACATATGGTTTCACACCATCACAAAGCCTCACTTAGCATAGTGAAAGGTAAATAATGTCCATTCATACTGTTACAAAGCACTCCGCAATTGTTTGTGATTCACTGTTTAGGTCCGACGCAGACTGATTTCAAGCTGGGCTTATGAGGGTATAGGTATACTGTAGGTTGTTTCAACTACAGTGGCATTATATGTAAAAGAGCTATGTAAAAGAGATTTCACGCAAAACTTCCTCATACAAAAAAAGAGTAGCGCCGTCTATCAAAATTTTCCACTAATACGATAATATGGCAGAAACCGTCTCCATGGAAACGTGCGTGCAGCGCCCCATTCCATCGAACTCTACGATTTCGTAGATACGAAATCGAGCGATTTTACCAAAGTAGGGCGCGTCTTCGTGGATTCAAATATCTATACTATTGATTACTATTAGTTTAGTGATCTGTGGTGGGGACCGCGGGACAGTTTTATGTTATAGCTTCCGACCTTATAGGTTATAGCTTACTGTAAGACCTACCGTAATTTTTAAAATAATACATATTTTCTTCAAATATTCATGTACTTTCTTGAAAAACCCCCCGAAACTTAATCCTGGCTACTTCCATTTTATATAATATATTTATTTTATTTATACTGCACCACCACAGCTGCTGCAAACAATTTGTAGAATTCCACATGTCTATATCCCTTGGCGATAACCCTTGAACGATAACAATTAGGTATCAATATTTGGTTGTTATAGAAAATAGGTAAAATAGGTATCAATATTCAATCGTCTGCACTAGGCCTTACCTACCGGTTACCTTACTTTGAAAATCGATAATATTATTATTGCGTCAGTCGAACATTTTTATACCCCAACTATAGTGCGTTGGTAATATCTTGATTAATATCTAGATTATCTTGATACTCTCTTTTAATGGTGTATATACGTATTGTATTATTGTGTCTTATTTATGTCGGTAGCATTAAATGTTTAAGGCTCATTTATTTGTTCGTTAGGCGCCAATAACATGGATAATTACAAATAGCTTTCCAGAATTAAAAAGCTGCAATACAAACACGATATTATACTAAATTAAAGAGTTTAATGAGTAACAAAATATATACTCACAAGTAAACTTTGACTTTGATAACATTAATACGATAGTACAATACTTACGTGATTTCCAATTCAGGGCGCATTGCCAACTTATTAAAATATTTGTGTATTAACTCACACAAATAATTCCGTAACTCCATTACTTATATGTATCGGAAACACATAAAGTGGATTAAAGCCTTGACCCGGGAAACATGTGTTTGTTCCAAGTAAGTTCGCTTGACTGATGACGTCATTTTGTCACTCGATCATATTATATTATGACAATTATGTATATCACTCAATTGGAGCCAAAAGCTGTTGGCCTTCATGTAGAAATGGTATTATGTGGCGCGTATCGCATCTACCAACCAACCGCCGGAACAGCTCCTAATCTTGTCCTTATACCAGACACAGGTTTGGTCATGCATGGAGTACTGTAGCCACTTATGGGATGGCTCTGCCAAGTACCAACCTAATGTTATTGATGGTAATGATGTTGATACAAAAACTGGAAAAATCACATTAGAAATTTAAAATCTTAACGATCAAAATTTATATACGGCCTCAAGAAACTTAAAAGAACGACGAACGTAAAAACAACCTTAAATGCGTATTACGCCTACGGATATACCTGGCGGGTGTAATAATACTCTGGGAAAACAGCATGGATGTACAAGATATAATTATAAAGCAAAAAAGTGCATAGGTATTATAGCCAACATAAAAAATACTGAATCTTGCGAGCCACATTTCAGATAATTGTAAATTTTAACCTTGGCACACATAATATGTGTTTTATAACGAATTTGCATATTTCTAGGATGTATATTATACATCCTAGAAATATGCAAATTCGTTCGGAATTTCAGCCAGTCCTTACGTCACGTCAATAAAAATATATAACCACTTTAAACAACATCTCATAAATAAAATTTAGTAAACTACTGAAAGATTACCTCATATCAAAACCGTATTATGCAATTGATGACTACTTTACGGACGTAACTAATAAAATCGGTCCTCCTATCCCTATTGATATTGCAATGCAAAGTGAGACGCACCTAACTTGAGCAGGCGTATCACTCAACCTCAGTTGAAAAGACTTTCACAAATAATTAATCAATAAAAAAATAAATAATTTCAAGAATTGAACATGAACATGAACTAGACGATTTATGTAATTATTCTTAATGTTATTATAATTCTTCTCCTTCTTCTTCTTAGCTTTTATACCGGCATATGCCAGGGTCGGCTTTCCTGCTTAATCGTTTCCACTTTGCGTGATCTAAAGCATCCTCTTTACGCAGTCCATTGACACAAGCATCTGCTTATGCGATGTCAATCCACCGCTTCTTTTGGCGTCCGAAGGAACTTTGTCCATCGAACCAGGCATGTTGAGGCACCTGTGACCCACATAGCTCTGTGGGTCTGCGCAAAACGTGGCCAAACAATCGCAAACGGGACTCCTGAACTTTACCAGCAATATCTCTCGCGCCAGGCTACCGCGTATGTGAGATATCATAATGTTATTGTTATAATTCTTTGGTATTAAAATAAAATAAAATAATCGTGCGATTTTATGAAACCACGGTAAAAGTGAAACTTTTGTGGCCTTGGCTGCTCTGACGAGCGCCTTTCACTTGATCCCTACTCCGAGGCCGACCGTCACGAGACATGCAACACACAGACGAAAGAGTTTGAGACGATGTTATAAAAGTTTCACTTTAAAAAGGCGAACTAAACAAGTTTACCACCAAGTCCGTATCATGTTTGTCTCAGAAAGCCAAGCCGCTGGCGTCAAAATGGCGCGATTCAATCAAGTTCTGCTTACGACGCCCGACCGCAATTCACATGGACCGGGCGACGGGTCTGACCTGAGTCAGCTTAATTTATACGCATGTATGTGCGGACCGCGGACAGACGGACGCTGGCTAATTATGTCGCCTGATAGTGGGACGTTTGAATCTACTACTACCTACAGTAGTATAGATACGTGTAATTTTAGCAACGTTCGTGCGAACCTACCACCGACATCTACTAGTTCGCTGGACTTTCTTTTTTGTGCCGATTTGAAGCGCCTCCCTCGACGGTCTCCGGTACTCAAATTAACATTTATAATTGAAATTTAAAAATGACTGTCGTTGTAAAGTCATTTAATTTTAGTTCTGTGGATTCCCACGCCTGGTTACGCAACAATCAGCGCCAAAATGGTGAAAATCAACAGTTTTTATTTTTACGCCGATGCCGTCACCGAAAGTAGTAACTCAGTACACGAACATTTGACGGAAAATCTTGGCGCTCAAAATGACGCCGCATACACGCAAGGCTCGGCTAGAATGAATGAATGGGCGCGTTCCTAGTTCTGCTATCTCTAAGTTGTAATTTATTTAAGAACAGTGTTTGCTTTTGCGAAGTCCGAACAGATTCTTCGAAGTATCTACGGAGTCACTCGAGCAACGTATGCGTGAACCAGCGAACTGTAAAATAACACTAGTTTCCAAGACAATATTTTCATAGCAAATTTTAATGTTGCGCTAGTATATCTGTAATGTAAAAAATTATAAATCGGGTTGGTTCTTTTCATTCCATACGCTGAGTTCCTTTTATATTGCTGGCAAGAATGTACATAACAAGAGAAGCCCTCTATTTTTAATGCCTTGCGGTATAATACTATAAAAAACACCTACTTACAGTAGTGAGAAACTGTAGAGTACATTGCTATGCATAATACATATTGACTGTGACAGCCGAACGGATGGATGAAATCAAATTTTACCATTTTGGTACGGAACCCTAAAAAGGGCTTAAACATACCAGTTTAGCCCTTGGCTTAATCCCGAAAACCAATCAATTTTCCCACCCTAATCCCCTCCCGAAACGAGTATGCGACAAAAATTGAAGCAAAATCGATTAGACCAAAAACAGGTCATTAATTGTAAATGAACGCCTACAAAGCGCTTCAATACCTACTTATTGGACATTTTGCGGGCAATAATTGAAAATTCAAATTACCAACATCAAATTACTGATCTCTAAGTACCTATTTGTTTGTTAAATAAGGTCTAATTTTAGGATTGTTCAATACAAACTTGAAGAATTGTGATCCGTATTATTTTATGAGAGTTATTTCTGCCATTTTTTAGGGTTCCATACCAGTTTGGTAAAAATGAAACCCTTATGAGACTTCTCCGTCCGTCCGTCTGTCACACTCGACTATTTCATTAACTATCAAAGCCATCGACTTGAAGTTTGAATATCCGCCATATTGATTTTTTCCAAAAAAAAAAATATAGCCTATGTTACTTGGGAGGATCCAAGGATTCTAACGATACCTCATATGTCCAAAGCCGTTCAGCCGTTCAGAAGTTATGGTGGAATAAAGAAACATCACATACATACATACATACATACATACATGAACCCTAAAAACATTACACTCCTTTTTTGGGCAGTCGTATCATAAGCTTAAAATAATATATTCTGTCACCACTTTTATGTAATTATTTTCCTCAAAGTTGTCACTTACAGAGATGGGGATGGTAACCCAATTATTTTACTGGCTATCCCTGCCTCGTAGAATTAATTTAAATCTGTACTCAGAATATACGACAATCGATTGGACCTTAATCCTATAAATGTGGCGACGCTAATTCTTATTGGATACTTCGCGGCCAATTATTGGATCTCATCGATCCTCAAATCCTTCAACATCAAAGGGACTATGCCCTTCGAAGCTGGAATTGTGTTGTGACCTTCGATAGAGGCAAATGAAACGCTGTCTCATATTTACAGGGTTTTCAAATCTAAATAAAATTATAAGTGCGAGTCGGGCTCGCGTACTGAGGGTTCCGTATCAAGCCCCGTTCTCGATAGTATTAAAGTGAACTAAACACCCCTGCCTGCAAAGCAGTGATAGCTCAGTGGTTCTGACCTCTGCCTCTCATAAAGAGGTCGCGGGTTCGAATCCTGGGCACGCACCTCTGTTTTTTCCGAGTTATGTGCGTTTTAGGAAACAAAATATCACTGGCTTAATGGTGAAGGAAAACATCTTGAGGAAACCTGCATGCCTGAGAGTTCACAAAAATGTTCTCGATGGTGTGTGAAGCCCGCCAACCCGCACTTGGCCAGCGTGGTGGGCTATGGCCAAACCCCTCTCAGTCTGAGAGGAGACCCGTGCCCAGCAGTGGGTTGAGATGAAACACCCCTGCCTACCTAATTCAAAAACGAGCATAAAAAATCACACCCTTTTATTCTTAATTTCATTTTAATTTTACTATTTATTTTTGCAGTAAATATACTTAATTATGCATATTTTAGGTTTTTTGTACGGGAGTCCCCTTAAAATATTCATTTTTTTACTAAATAGTATTTGTTGTTATAGCGGCAACAGAAATACATCATTCTGTGAAAACTTCATGTCTGTAATCATCATCATTGTATCACGGTTCAAGAGATACATACAGCCTAGTGGCAGACGGATGGACAACGAAGTCTCCGTAAAAGGGTTCCTTTTTTATTACATTTTGGGTACGAAACCCTAAAAAGTGATAAAATGTGTAAAACAAATAAAGAGTTAATTTGATATAAACTTTTATCTACGCTCATTGCTTAAAGTTCGAATTATGAAATCAAAATGTGTCACATATTGACCTACTTTATTCACAGACTTCTATAATTATTAAAAAGTTATTCATTATAACATCGCTGTACTATGGAAATATCTCTAGATAGTTGAATAATTTCTATTACGATACGCGGCTCTGGGTTCCTGTATTTTTGTGTGTCGTCATCACAGACCAGGGAATAACTTTCTTTTCTCTATGGTCGTCATAGCCAAAAGAGAGTGTAGAGCCAATCCTCAATTTGTTTTTTTTTTATATATATAAGGAGTCCACAGACAACATTTAATTGGTAGTCATGATCGACCTGCTTTATATGACTGATTAAAAAGTGTGTTCATACAGAATATTGAAAAGAATTATGTATAATTTTTGATTATTTAATTATCCACTAAAAATAAAGCTTATCTGACTTGTATAAATATTTTTCTACTCTTTTTTGTTCCATGACTTTTTTAACAGACTATACGCAGTTTGCAACTGAATTTTGGCGCCATACCTAACTTTTAACATTTCAATGTGTTATTTTTGTTACTTAGTCAAAACTTAGCGCGGAAAAATGTCTAGCAGTGAAACGTACTAAAGAAAATTTAACTCCACCTGACATTTTACTACTTAATTGCAACAAAAATGACCCACAATCTTTTACCAACAAAGTGAAGGATTTACGACAAACGTTAGCAAGATTTTATGGTTTGGATTTATGATAATTTGAGCGTAGATAAAGTAGTGTATGAAACTCTACATAATTAGGTATTAAAACACTCGTGTGATACTATTAAAAAACTCGCCTGCGGCTCGTTTTTTAAACTCACACTCATGTTTTAATACCCCCCATTATGCATCCGTTTCATAAACTACTATTGCGGGTGAACCTTCTGAATGACCTGCAGAGGTGAACCTTTATCGGTGAATACAAAGAAACCTACGTGCTTGAGAATTGTCTAGTCTACCATATTGTAATAGCTGTTTATAAACGCTTGTATGGGATGAGGGATTGTATGAAAAAAAGACTTATCAACAGTAGAACACGAATGTTTTATTATAATACCTAAGTGTGTAGTACCTATATTACTTTATTCACGCTCATATTATTATCATAAAATCCAAACCATAAAATCTCGGTAAAATTTGTTGTAAATATTCTTTGAATTTGTAGCTAAAAGATTGTGGGCTTTTTTCTGTTGCAATTTCTAAAGTGTTCGTATCAGCGCTTGACATTATTCCGCGCAAAGTTTTGAGTCATAAAAATAATAATCAATAATAAAGTTATAAAGTCTATTGGTATAACGTTAAATTCACCTATGACTCGTGAACTGTGCATGTGTGTGCTGAATCTATAGGTAATGCTTGTTGTTTAAGGTCAGTTAAGGACCATACTACTGTCGACCATGATTTCACCTATATGTGTTCCGTAAAAAGTTTTGTCCAATTAACAGACAGGATTAAGAGGGGAATTTACTTCAGCTGCTTTCGGCTATGATCTAACTTAAAAAGACAAGATCCAGAGTCCAAAGTGTTTCGTAATGGAATCAGTCTTGCAACATTTACATCGTACAATAATAATTTTTATACATTATAGATGAATGTAAATATAGTAGGTCTATAAATATTTGACAAATTTTGATTTTAAAATGTGTCAAATAATTTCCATAATTTCGATAAGTATTTCATTATTATTTACAGATTTTTTTATAGAAATAACGACCTAAATGTTTGAAGATATCAGTCATTATGATCCAGAACCCCTAGCATTAGTTCCTACTTACAAAAGAGTAGGTACAGTACGGCCGTCAGCACAGTCCGAGATGAGTTTCGCCTATCGGTTATAAAAAATTAAAACCCATAAAGGCCGAGAGCTAATGATGCTCTAAGAGCTGATTGCGTCATCACGCCGGCAGCGATGCTAATGCACGCAAACCCAACTAGCGGCTAGATGGAGCAATTAATGTGAGTGCGCCTCACCCTGTGCGGAATGCTACGCAAACGCTCCCGGATACCTACATTGGGAATTGGATCCGCCCCGGAGCCACTATTTACTAATCCTTTCTGTAAGTGTATCCAGACAGTACTTAAGAGTATCGCAATCTCTCATCTCCCGAGAGATGCAGCTGCCTCGAGTTTGCAGCTCAATATTGGTATTATTAAGACTTAAGTAAAGTGTGCATGAGTGACGTTGTTGTGTTACACAAAGGGATCAATTTGAAGAATGCACTAGCAACATGAAGACATGATAATCAGTAATTGTTTAGAGATTGACCCCACAGCAATAATAAAAATAGGTATATTCTGTCTCAACTCCACAACTGGAGAGATGAGTAAACCTAGCGGTTAAAGCACATCGATATCCAGACATGCTCCAAGCAATTAAATAACACTTACTTTTGTTGAATTGTGTACATAAATAATAGCAGGTATGCAAAGCTGAATTCTCACTTCTACTTTTTTCTCGAAAATGTTTTGGTGTATTTGTGTGTACAGATTTTTTGTATGTAGACAGATAAATTCGATACAAGCTTTACTACTCTTTCTTTTCCGAGTGATTCAGTGGTACCTACCTAACTTCATAAAGTCCTTCCTTATTTCTTATTTAAACTAGGAAACAATGTTCAAGGGTTTGGAAAATAATGAGTCGGATATAATGAGCGAATGAGTCAGGACTTTTCTATTCATTTATACAGATTGCGGAGTATAGCAATATAATTGTTATTTACTGTACTTACCCGTAGATACCTCGCCTTTGTGTAATATCAGTTTATTAATTGTATATATAGAGATGCAACAATTAATACACTGGGAATATCAGTAGAACGTTGTGTTCTCACTCAACCGTTTCACTGGAGACCCGCTGTATTCAGTTAGGAATCTGCAATTCAAAGCGCGGCATACATCCATGCAACTATGTTTACGCCACGATGGAGACAATACCGACTGAGCATACTGTGGCAAAAAGTTTATTATTATCACTAGCGGATGCCCGCAGTGATTAACGGTTTTTCACAAATCCCGCGGGAACCATGGATTTTCTGAAATAGCCTATGTGTTATGATGATAGATAGATAGATAAATAGATAAATTCTCTATTGCACACCACAGAATACAAATATAAAAAGAAATAAACTAAACACAAACTAACTTAGGGGTACAACTTGATCATATATCGAATTTATTTTTATCCTTGTGAGAGTGAGTCTCACGAATACGTTGATGGGTGCGACATGCAGCGTTGCGAGAGAATATAACTGGAAAACGACGATTTACCTCATTACTAAAAAGAATTAGCCACTTATCAAAAATCCGTTCTGAGCATTTTCGGATATTAGTATTACTGACACATTTAAACAAAAGTATAACAATTTTAATAATATTACTGTACATAAAAAGATTTAAAAGAAAAATAACAGATTAAAAACTAGGTTATAAATTTAAAACCTCATCGATTCCAATTATAATAACAATTATTATATTATTATTATTATTCCAATTATTATATTATTCCAATTATATTATTAATGTATAACAATTACATACACATCCGTTTCGAAAAACCGGCCAAGTGCGAGTCTGACTCGGGCACCGAGGGTTCCATACTATCAAAGAAGTAAAACGTTAAAAGAATCATATTTGTCCATTGAAATATACCACATTCACTTTCATATAATGTCATCAGAATTTTGCGTTTTTGCAACAACCCACCTGATGAAACATTGATTTGCAAACCCTATATTAGTATATTGTCTAGTTCTAGCACATTACTTTACGTCTTATAGTCGATTTTATTGTATGACAATTTAAATGTTTTACGCATTCCAAACTAGTAGCCGATTTAGTTTTATGTCTTGTGTTTTATGTCTTATGTACAAACTTTTGATTTAGTCCAAGTCCAGAAGTTTTCTATAGGTTTGTGAACAACTGCATTGGCAAGTGTAATCATCACCTTTATTCTTGATTTTATATTTGATCTTACATCAAAGTCGGCATCGACCTCTTGTCAAACTTGATAAAATGTTTTTTTCCTTTTTGTTACGATCATACTTTGCAGATTTCCCTTTGTGCGTTTTCGTGAGCTTTGCAATCTTGAATGTTACGAACAAATGTATATGTAGATACTTAAACATACTGTTGATAGCGATGGACGTAAAAATTATATAGATTTTTCTACATTTGAGTAAACTTTTGAACTGTGTATAAATCGCAACTGTTATCTATTACTGTTTTAAAAATATAAAATACCTGACTAGATATAGTAATAATTACTGTTCATTTTCTACTATTCCTTACATGCATAGTATGCTCATGGCCCAGGACCTTCCGAAAAAATGTGAGGAAATCTACATGCCTGTAACTTGTGAAGTCTCTATATAATGTGATAGAATGTGTGTAAAGCCGAAAAAAAGAAATAATATATCTCTAATTTATCTTAAAGATAATGAAAAACAACACACAAAGAACCATAAATTGCGTAGATGTCGCACCCTGTTGTCTAGACAAATAGTAATAAACAGTGTGATACGTTACCAAGAGCAGTACACATCTTTGTTTAATTGCAATTTGTATATTTATGCAACGAATAATAGTAAACTTGTAGGGGTAAAGACGCAATTTAATTAAACACGATGTTTTATGCTTTTAGAATATGCTTCTAACTTTATAAAACAATCGATATGATATATTCGGATGTATGTTTTGATGTCTCAATTATGAGTACCAACTCAAATCAGAGAAGTTTAGAAATTCTCTCAAATAGGGTATTTGACTCCAATTTTTTTATTACTTTATTATAAAGTAGAATTAAAATAATGACGTGCACTGAAAGAACTAATTAAATCGATCAAATACCAAAAAAGTTATAAGCATTTAAAGATTTGTGATTAGACAGAGATAGCAACATGAAATTGTGACGTCACACCTTACCAATGCCATAGTAGCTTCGTGCGGCTTCATACAAATTTTCGTTTTGCGAGAAAGGGATAGAAGATCCCCCCACACCAAAGTTTAAACGCCTGTAACTTTGTAAATCTTCGTTGGATTTTAATATTTCTTTCACTGCACGTTATTATTTTTATCCTAGTTTATAATAAAGTAATATTTTTTATCAAATTCAAAAGTAGTGTAAGACCCAATTCTCTCAGGACAAAGTCTGTATATAGGATAAAGACCACGAGTCAGTCTTAAAACTCGATGTATGGCTGCGTATTTGACGTTAATAAATGTAAAGAATCCTTTTACCCTTTTGATCAATTTGTTTAATGAAATAGTCAATGATAAATAGATGAAAGATCAAATTTAAACTATATCTCTCAATTTTATCATGATCAGCGCCCGTATTCTGTATCTCGGTGCCTATCAAAGAATGATAGCCACTGACATATGTTTTTTATCCATTGAAAGTTTGCTATGAAATAAAAATAACATTTCCTTAGCAAAACTTCAATGGATGAAAAACATTTGCTAGTGGCTATCATTCTTTGATAGGCACCGAGTTACAGAATAGGGCTACTGATTTTTGAATTGTCATGCTATGAAAACTTTATATATTTTTCACTTGTAGCCAAAAGCATCCAAAAATTATTACGAGTTTTGCAACAAACATGTTTATCCAAAGTTAGTAACAGTTTAATTAAGTCTTGAGGCTCTATACCATCTATACGATGTTTATTCTCCCAAGTTCGGTGGCATTTGAAAGGGATTTATTTGCACGGATCTTATTGGGTAGTGACAAAGGTTTGCTTTACGTGACGCAATATTCGTATTCTAATTTATTTTGCCATTCCAGTTTTCGTATCTTTCTTGAACAACTGCAGAAGAAGTTACAATTTGTTATTGACTAAATAAATGATAAATACCACAGATAACTCAAGTTATTAGTAATACTAATCTTGTAATTAGGCTACATTTTGTAAACTTAGCATTTATTTCAAAACCGGATAGTTTTAACTACGGAATACATAATGTCATTTACGCATATAATAATATCTCATCAATATCAATAATCGACGAAATTACGCAGCCTCTGGGAGCCAATGTTCAATTCTTGCTATAGTTAATGGACACGAAAAGTGTTTAAAAATTCGCCAGCTTTTGTACTAGTAGGTACACATTGTTTATGTCAGTTTAGTTTAGTTCAGTCAGCAATTTCAAGGAAAATGTTTCCTTGCGTTGCCGTAGCTTACATTTGAAGGAGCAAGGGACAATTCCATTACATACATAGCTTCTAGGGCTGCGTACACAAGCGTATGCCAATTACGGTATGATATAACATATTATATAACATTATATAACATACAGGGTATAATAAATTATTAATTATGTTATTTCTCTAAAGTAACAATTACACTGTGAAACCAATCGCCGCGAGTTCGCGCACTGTCGCCGTTGTCGATGCTACGTTACAGAGTAGTAACAATTAGAGTATCTCCCTTATATATTATTGAATATATTTTGATACTTCTCAAAATATCGAGTTAAAAAAAGTCGTAAAAAAAACTAGAAATCGAGAGCGATATGGTATTTTTATATAACCCTGCATGCTCACGTTCACTTGGATAATTAAATGTACGAAAAACTACTATTTTATGAAAAGTTCTTGACAGTAATTAATGAAAATAGAAAAAAAGCGAAGTCTATTCTAGGCAGGTAGACCTTTATACTTTAGCATCTGCAAATTGTTAAATTAAATTTACGTAAAACCAAGCGCACCTTAGTATTTGGGCATCCGAACGATTTACACAAACTTTTTTCGTGCAAGCAAATAGTAGCGCCTGTCCTTTCAAAAATATATAGGTGGCTGGTGAGCAAACTACGGCGTGGCCTTACTGCTGGTGACAAAAAGGCAGTTTTGGCAACGATAAACTAGTGTCAATTTTTCATGCCATCCGTTGCATAATATGTCTATTAAAAAGGTACATAGTAATATGTAAATCTACTTAGATAATTTATTTTAAACAGCTCCTGTGAATATAAATTCAGCCTCCATACAGAAGGTACGACTAAAATTAATTCTTATTGTAATTAAATTATACTAGTTACAGAAGTAGGTCATTTGTGTGCGACCTTAGTGCCTGGCACAGGCTGGCTTATAGAAATGTGGTTGCTTTTTACAGAGAATTAAATTTCATAAAACGATCATGTGCCTGTAAAAGCGACTATCTGTTTTGCAAGCCTTTTCTCTTTTTTGTAAGTTGTTTATTGGTAAGTTACCCATCACGTACAATGACTGTTTTTATTGTATTTATTTAGATTTTATCACAATTCTAACTTTTTAACCTTTGGGTTAAGCTCTTGATGGTTCATTTTTCTTTACAACCTGGAAATATTTCTATATAATATTCTAACTCTGTCTGTTAGAGTGGGTTCATTATTTTTTTATGCTAAAAAGTTGTGCCTTGATATAATATCTACCAAACACGAAAGTTATATAACTATAACATTTCCAAAATTATCGAAACATCCGAGATAATACCAAAATAGCCGAAGATATTTAGATCTCTTAAACCTTTTACAATAGATATAAAATATTTTGTATTTTTCACGTTAATATTTCGAATTATAATAATAACTTGTAGCTAAATGCTCAAATAAGATACCTATTAATTTACAACTGGGTAGATAGACGGCAATTAAAACTTTTGCGGAAGTGGAAATCCAGAGCAGGCTGCAATTCTTGATTCAATTTCCCTTGATTTCATTAGTGGTTCGCGCGGGCTACTGATTCTTCAGAGATATTTATTTGATTGATAGAAGTTAGTGAAACTTACTGCTAGTTTGATTTTACTAGCAATTTTTGACATTTTAATACAATCATTTGCTAATACGCACTTCGCTACCATAGTTTATTTAGAATAGAAGAAACAGTACCAAATATAACCAGACCCATTATATTTGTTAGGATTGTCCATCTGTAAGCTTTCATACAATTTTTTAAAAATGTTGCTGATACAATGAATTTCTACCCGTATGCAAGAACACTATGCCCGTATGTTTTACTTTTTAAGAAATATTGCTTATTTTAAAAGTTATTAGATTCTTAATATCCATATTTCTTTATCAAGCAACGAAGTCGCGTAGCATATTGCTGTTTAGTTTAAGTTGGTTTGTGTGAGGTTTAGTATCAAAACTTCGGCCGTTCATCAGGGTTGTCACGACGAACCAGTGTATCGGTTAATGGGCTAAACAGCTGTGAGTTTTAATTGTTATTAATGGTGAACATCTTAGCGCTTGGCGAGCTTCCAACTAAGATAGCGGGCTGCATAACGCGACTCTACTTTATCGTTCTTTCAAAAGTATTTTTGCTATATTAAGACTTTATACTCGTACATTAGACTCAACGATGTAAGCCTAAGGTTGAGTGTATCAGCAGAATATATAACGTAATCCTACTTCATACAAAAAGACGTGGCTGTGACATATGGATGGACAGACAGACAGACACACATGACGAAGTGTTCCGTTTTTTCCATTTGGCTACGGAACCCTATAAAAGTAGCGCCATCTATCAAAACCCCTAATTCGCCACAATATGGCGGACCATCCCTGTGGAAACGCAGGTGAAGACTATAACAACAAGTATAGTGATCTGTGGCGTGGACCGCGGTCTGTAAACAATCCTGTCGTCCGATTACTACTGACGTCGTTGGTGTCAAAACATACATTTTTTGACACCAGTAAACTGGCGATATTTTCTGCGCTGTTCACCAGGTCCTGTGTATATTTGTCTATTATTAGTCTTTTAATTTCTTTAACTAATAACTAGGAACTATAAGTAGGTATAATCAGCAGTGTGATATTTAAAATACTATGTGAAACGTACTCCTCAGTTACATATTTTGTTGGTTGGAATATATTTTGTAGAATAACTACAGGTTATGACAGATATCGTGTTAAAATCATACATTTAATAGAGTCGCAATAGGTGGTGGAAACATTTTTATTTTGCAAAAAAAAGCATTCAGCTTTTCCTACCTCTATAAAACCTTTATACATTTGTGGAAATAAATTTTGAATATTCATGCTTTAGTACATCCGTAGCGACTTTTATTACACACGAAACTTGTGAACAATACAGTACAGACCATAAATGTATTATTGTAAATAAATTGTTTGTTTTGAACATTCACGTGAATACATCCACAATGATGGATTATTTTTGTGTTTTTTTTGTGTAACCAAGTATAGTTGATTTAATTAATCAATTTACTTTATTGCTGCCACAGAAGAAATAGTCTATCTTGAAAATAATATACTATGTAGAATTGTTTCATTTTAAATTATCTTTTTTTTTGTGGTTTGTAATGTATAAATTTTATTTGAATTAAATACTGCAATTAGGTGCAATATAATTTAAATAATATAACATTAAGCTGGATCTACTATCAACCAGAATAATCACAGATTTACAATTACTGTAACATACAGATGAATGCCTAATAAGCTTTGGCAAAGATCAAATAACGTTACACTTTAAATGTAGAAAGCACCAAGCTTGTGAAAATTCAACGAGTGTTTTCAGTTCCAAGTTTTCATTAAAATAATTATTTAATTTTTTTACAGAACCTGTTTAAAAAAGATACTTTTATATTATTTTTTTCCAATATCAAAGACAGTAATCATAGATTAGAGCATAAAGAGCCATTAAACGACGAGTTACGCTCGTTATATTGAAACTTCTGCGACCATGGAATGTAAAAGGCCTTTTTGGTTGTAATAATCCATTGAAAAGTCGGATCAGGTAGCCGCGGGGCAGACAATGCCTATAATAACGTTATTGGAACTTGTATTTATATTAAGGGATGTGTTTCTGATCGGTAACAAATGTTGGTTATATGAACAGAAGAACATTCTAATGTATATACATTGTATGAGAAATTAGAAATGAAAATATGTTTATTTATAAATGCTGCAAACGATTTTCAAAGTAACGTAATCTCTTTGTGCATAGACTATTGTATTATAGCGCTTGCCCCCTCTGCCTGTTTTTCCCTTTCTTGCTCCCTGTTTACTATGATATTTTCACAAATATCACAATACTTACAATATACGCAGGACGAACGCGCGAAAAAATGTCACCAGTTTACTGGTATCAAAACGTTTGTTTTATCACCAACATCGTCAGTTGTAAGCTGACCGCAGTATTGTCTATGGACTGCGGTGCACGCCACAGATACACAATACTAGTTATTAGTCCGCACTCCGCACGCGGTTTTCCACAGAGACGATTAGTGCCATGTTGCGAAGTATTAGCAGTAACAAATGGCGCTACTTTTTTCTTGTATAAAGATAAGGTTGACGTAAAGTGTTCGGATGGGCTCATCCTCAGATTCATATGGGTGATACTTACGCAATAGTTTTGCTGACACATCTGATTAATTATCTATTCTATGACCGAAGTACATCAAGAACACGGCAACAACACTATCAATCATGCCCGTGACCACCTGTCGATGCCGCGCAATGCATCTTCATCCCGCATCCGACGTTTACTAATCTCACGCTAATTATTACTGTTCCAGCTTCCAGTTTACTAGTTATTGTTTATCATGACTTCAAAGACGGATGGCGTGAAAGTAATCGTGATTGCTATTCTGATTTGATTTATTTATCTATTCTGTGAAGGCTTACATCAAGAACATAACAGCAACAGCATCACTCATGTCGATCCCGCGCAATGCATCTTCATCCTGCACCCGACGTTTACTAATCTAACTTTAACAGTAATAATTAGCGTGTAATTATTACGGTTAAAGTTTAGTAATTATAATGGTTTATCATGACTTCAAAGACGGATGGCGTGAAAGTAATCGTGATTGCTATTCTGATTTGATTTATTTATCTATTCTGTGACAGGCTTACTTCACGAACCCGACAGTAACAACATCAATCATGCCAGTGACCTCCTGTCGATCAGGCTGGCTGGATGATCAGACTTCATCCTGCTTCCGACGTATACTAATCTTCCGCTAATTATTATTACTCACATGACTGTTCCATTCTAGGAATAATAATGTTTGTTCGTTTCTTCAGGCTTATAGAAATAAACGTCTTTTTCCGTCACTCATGCAGGGCGATCGCGTAAAAATGTATCAATCATTAAAGGACTGTACCATTTTTAAAAGAGCCTATTTGCCTAACGCGTCTAAAAGATCTTCACTTCAAAATTGAATAATCTTAGAATACATAATTAGAAGTTATCGCTCTCTCCGGGATTGGAACTCCCATCTCTCCTTATATTTCGTAACGCTTACCCAAACAATTTTTTTTTAAATGTATTCAAGATATAAAAAAAAAATTACTGAAACATTCTATACCTAGAGGTCCAAGAGACCGCCCTCAAAAGTGCGCCAAAAAATAGTTTGTCTAAGTGGACAAAACCGAGCCATCGCTAGACAATTTTTCAAGCACACTAGCATCCACGCACCATTTGCCACACTCACACTACAAAAAAAGAGCTTTTGGGTGGGGCTCTATCTATCTAGTCTAAGCACTAGCGATGACCTATTAATTATAAATGATTCTATGTTTAATTCCTAGATAATTTTTCCTTGTATGAATAAGCGATATATTTGCAATTTTTTATACATTGATTAAGAGAGAAGAGAGTATGAATAAGATGTAATGTATGTAAATGTGTACAATCAATGTAGGTATAGAATCAATGCTTATAATGTGTTTTTGTTAGAAATTAACGTAAACGAATAGTGTTTGCGGCAATACGTCGAGGATTTGTCGTGGATGATTGATGGACGACTCGTTTCAGCTAAATTCCGACTATCTTGACTGGAATTACGTTGAACCCGTCGAGATACGTCGTTTGTCAAGCGATAACCGATCGCAATGTTTTATTAGGGTTTATTAAGCTGGAAAATTGATAATGCGGATCCCATAACTGACTTTTATGGAACAGAAAAGTTGATGTGCCCCAGATCTGGGGACACGGTAGTGTCCCCGCCAAGACGAGCCAAGCGAAGCGCGAGGGCACTACCTATCTTTTCTCGAAGTGTTTCGCCGTATTTTTAAACCCTTATAACTTGGGCCTGAATTATTTCAGATAATCAAAATTCTCGGAAAATGATGTCGCCAGTGAACTTATTAAACCTATAAAGTTTCAATTTTATAGGTCTTATACTTTAGATTTTATTGACGTCTAAAAAACCCAAATTTCGTCACTGACTGACTGACTGACTGACTGACTGACTGACTGACTGACTCACTGATGATCATCAAAATTCCTAGGTACTTCCTGAAGACCTAGAAAGCTAAAATTTGGTATATAAGCTAGTATTAGCACACAACCAACAAAAAAATTCCAAAAGTTGGAAATTTAACCCCCCAACCCCTTAAAATAGGGGATGGAAGTTTGTATGAAATTACCGCAAATATTGATGCAAGAGGTCTCAAAATTGATATAGGAACTCTTTGTAATAAACAATTAAATACGTCTTTGAGGATTTTTAGTTAATCACCCCACATCCATAAAATTAGGGGGTTGGAAGTTCGTATGGGGTTTCCCATAAGTATAAAGGTATAATAAAAACTTAATTTCTGAAATTTGATATATAAGCTAGTATTAGCACACAACCAACAAAAAAATTCCAAAAGTTGGAAATTTAACCCCCCAACCCCTTAAAATAGGGGATGGCAGTTTGTTTATGAAATTACCGCAAATATTGATGCTAGAGGTCTCAAAATTGATATAGGGACTCTTTGTAATAAACAATTAAATACGTGTTTCAGGATTTTTAGTTAATCACCCCACATCCATAAAATTAGGGGGTTGGAAATTCGTATGGGGTTTCCCATAAGTATATAGGTATAATAAAAACTTAATTTCTGAAATTTGAAATATAAGCTAGTATTAGCACACAACCAACAAAAAAAATTCCAAAAGTTGGAAATTTAACCCCCCAACCCCTTAAAATAGGGGATGGAAGTTTGTATGAAATTACCGCAAATATTGATGCTAGAGGTCTCAAAATTGATATAGGGACTCTTTGTAATAAACAATTAAATACATGTTTCAGGATTTTTAGTTAATCACCCCACATCCATAAAATTAGGGGGTTGGAAGTTCGTATGGGGTTTCCCATAAGTATATAGGTATAATAAAAACTTAATTTCTGAAATTTGATATATAAGCTAGTATTAGCACACAACCAACAAAAATTCCAAAAGTTGGAAATTTAACCCCCCAACCCCTTAAAATAGGGGATGGCAGTTTGTATGAAATTACCGCAAATATTGATGCTAGAGTTCTCCAAATTGATATAGGGACTCTTTGTAATAAACAATTAAATACGTGTTTCAGGATTTTTAGTTAATCACCCCACATCCATAAAATTAGGGGGTTGGAAGTTCGTATGGGGTTTCCCATAAGTATAAAGGTATAATAAAAACTTAATTTCTGAAATTTGATATATAAGCTAGTATTAGCACACAACCAACAAAAAAATTCCAAAAGTTGGAAATTTAACCCCCCAACCCCTTAAAATAGGGGATGGCAGTTTGTATGAAATTACCGCAAATATTGATGCTAGAGGTCTCCAAATTGATATAGGGACTCTTTGTAATAAACAATTAAATACGTGTTTCAGGATTTTTAGTTAATCACCCCACATCCATAAAATTAGGGGGTTGGAAGTTCGTATGGGGTTTCCCATAAGTATATAGGTATAATAAAAACTTAATTTCTGAAATTTGGTATATAAGCTAGTATTAGCACACAACCAACAAAAAAATTCCAAAAGTTGGAAATTTAACCCCCCAACCCCTTAAAATAGGGGATGGAAGTTTGTATGAAATTACCGCAAATATTGATGCTAGAGTCTCAAAATTGATATAGGGACTCATTGTAATAAACTACAAATAAGGAAAAAAATAAACTAGGTGAACCAAGGAGGGTTCCCTCATTTAAATGATAAAGGGGGGGGATACTTGATTCGAACAAATATCCACCTTGCAATGATATTCAAGAAATACACCAAAGAAAAGGAAATTAACCAAATAAAAAATATAGTCGTAAACAACTTACAAAAAGAAGTGAAATCCCAGCAAAAACATTTTCATGTAAAATGTTGCCAAGACGAGAACATGTGGCTCACACTATCAAAAAGTTATCAGATCTCATGTAGAGCAAGACTTCTAACTTTACACGCCCTAACTCTATAAATCCTAACTTTATAAACTCTACACTTTAGTCAAAATATATTATGTCTTGGCTGTTTCGTTACTGTCACATGGGTGTAAAGTAAAAATATTATTCACTGACTTTGTACTTTTCTGATATACAATACCTAGTTTCTGTAGTAACGATTATTTATTAGATAGGTATTGAGTCTCCTCAGAAACTGCACTTAGGTTTTACTAACTGCATTGGTTTCAAATACTCCATCACACTTTGCAAAAGTGTGTTCCTTTGCTTTAGAAGATATTTTTAATAAATTGAAATTTTTTTCCATAACAATGGTGATACCATTTAATTTTAATGTGAAATTTCTTGAATTTTGCATGGTCCATTATGCCACTTGCAAAACTCTATTAGAAAAGTACTGAACAGTGAATAAATTCTTCACTTTACGCCCATGTGACGGTACCGAAACAGCCAAGACATAATATATTTTGACTAAAGTGTAGAGTTTATAAAGTTAGGATTTATAGAGTTAGGGCGTGTAGAGTTAGAAGTCTTGCTCTACATGAGATCTGATAACTTTTTGATAGTGTGAGCCACATGTTCTCGTCTTGGCAACATTTTACATGAAAATGTTTTTGCTGGGATTAACACCTACAGATAAGTACTCTCACTAGAATTTAAATTTTCAAAAATAGGATACGCATTTTTTGAAACAATATTGATAATTAATATTCAAATTATCTTTATGAAACCAATAAACCTACGTAAAATCCAATAAATTATGCACTTTTTTGACAATGATGATAATAATATTCAAAATTGCAAAAAGTATTTCATAAAAGATACCTATAATCTACGCCCGGGTCTATGGTTTTAAAACTACTAATTAACAAAAGAGCAGGTATATTATTGTTTTCAAGTTTAATAATGGCCTAAAAACATTTTTTAAATAAAATAATATTACTACTATAATTTTTCTAAATATACTCGTAGAAGTAAAGTGTTTAAATATTTCGTGGTACCGCTGTAATGGAAGGCACCTATCTGCAGTCTGCAGGCATAATGGGCTTAATTCACTAAAACCGGTAAGTTACTGAAGTAAATAAAAATAAAATTCTCTGTTCAAAAAAAATCCATTACAAACACTGTATCATTTTATATTTACGATATTTCTATGGAATAATTAATAACGTTGTCGAAACATTTTTACTGCTGATATTTTATTATGCACTTAAAAACAAATGGTGTTTTATGTAAAAAAATAGGTATGCATAGTAATCAAAGGTTTACTAGTTCGATAGAATTCGTGAATATTAATGAGGTTTCAATAGCGAAAAACATCGCAATTATTTGGAAACATGCAGATTATGAAATGACATGGCCGGATTCTGCCCTCGAAAAAAATATTCATGGCCATTGAGAAACAGTACGTCATATTAAGGCTTATAATTATGTCTGTACAATCGTTTAATTTTTATGATCAGAAAACAGGCGAGAGACATAATATCAGCATAACAAATTGCAACAAAATGCGCCTAAATATTTTTAATAGTAATAATTTTTTTCATTAAAAAATTGCTATTCAAAATGTTTACTCGCATTTTAAAAGCTTCGTAATATGAAAAATTAATTAGTTCATAACCAATACGCATCATTTTTTAATAAAAAATCTTTGCTATTAAAAATATTTAGGCGCATTTTGTTGAAAGTTGTTATGCTGATATTATGTCACTCGCCTGTTTTCTGATCGTAACCCTTAAACGATTGTAAAGACTTATGATAGTAAAGAAATATGTATCGCACCTACCAACGTACCTATTCGTAAGAGTCGGTCAAAAATAAAATTCATCAATTGTAATTTTTGGTAGGACATGGCCGAAACTTGTATGGAGCTGTGCCCTGGAAAAAAAGTATTCATGGCCATCGACAAACAGTACGTCATACAATGAACTAATTTCGTAACTGGGTCAAATACTTTGTTATTAATGATGTTATCATTAATAACAATTAAATCGTTAGACGTTTAGTTTAGATTAAGGTATATTCAGATATAGCGGTGTCAGAGATAAGCAGACCCAGCCCTCAGGAACCTTTCAGAGATCAATGTAAATAATGTTATAATTCTTATAATATCAGAAAATTAAAATTAGTTACGGTATAATTGATTTTCATAATTTCCATGGATATAACCTTTTTGTTGGGGTGATGTCAAAAATGGAATATCACTGAGTGATGTGTTACTAAGGGCATGATCTGGCCAAAAATAAATATCAAACAGTTATATAGCATAGCACTGTTAAAGAAGATTCTGCAAACTGTAATGAAACTAGTGGGCTCTGATATGTCTTAATCGACCATTACATCTTTACCCAATTAGGTTGCCCGATTCAACTGACAAATGACTTGTGCTTCTAATGACTCAAACTTATGGTAATCTATGGGTTATGTCTCTCAATCTCACGACATACGTTGATTACAATTATAATTATAATCTAGGTATTCATATTAACATGATTATCGTCTATTCCATCAACATTAGTTGTCATTGCATTATTATTTTTTTTCTTTCAAGAATTATATAGTTACACTTAACAAGAGTTATCTTCTGGCGTAGTTCTTTTTTTCCCGATGGGATGCTGTATATTATTAATTAGACATTACCTATATATAAATTAGAACGATAACACATTCAGCTGTATCTTCACTAACCATCAATTGCGATGGATTGCACTCAAGTATTATCAACAATGGATTAAGTTATATTGTTTTTTGTAAATAATTACAACAACTGATTATAGCCTATATTAAATATGAACCAAAGCTTGTGTGTTTTAATGTGGAAATAAAGTTTCTTATGATATTTTAGCGTGGAAATCAAAATTCGTTTCCTCTATTTGATCCCTATAGTTAAAATAAAATAACTGAGCATTTCCAAGCAAATGTTCCAGTAACTGTAGAGCAAACGTAGTACTATTTGTATTTTGATATTTTCATTTCATTGTCGGTTGCTTACACTTATTTGCATACTACAAGTACAATTTATTTACGAACGTTTAAATACAAAGCCGGATATTTCGTCGCTATTCTTCGAGAAAAGTTTCGATTTCTAACTGAATTGTGTATTCTTCACATATTTTAAATAAAAAACATTCCAAGTGCGAGTCAGATACGTGCATTGAGGGTTCTATACTAGAAAATAGTAACCAATGGTGTACTTCCAGATGTCCTGGAAATTGGAATCATGTTTTGTATGACGCGAGATCTACAAGTAAAGGGAAACAATCTGGCAAAAAAATAGTTTTATTTTCTACATAGATACAATATTTCATACAATAGGTACGTGAAGCTATGGTGTGCGTAATTGTCGTATTTACTTGCTCTATAATAAAAAAAGTAAAGGTTTCGGTGGTACGAAAACCCTTTTTTTTAATATTATGATTTTAATTTTATGATTTAAATTCGGCCTTCAGCTCTGTGAATGAGCTTACGCGTAGGTACAATAGATTGTGATTTGTGAGGGGGTTAGCCACAGACCGACACGCGTGCCCGCAAATACGCGCCCCATTGTTATAGGGACTAAATAGAAACAGAAACCAAGGGTATGCGTGAACATTCCGTGAAATCTAACATGATCATCAAGCTTGTTTCGACCCTTTGAAAATGGGATGACAGGCCATAGAGCGAGCTGGCTAAAGGATTGGCAAGCTTTGTATACCATAGGTACTTCATTCAAACTACCGCTACGTATATCTACCTCCATAAAATTAATCATGACTATTCAGTCTCTCACTTGCTTGTCATCGCTTGTCCTTGGCCTCGATCGCTGAAATATTACAGAGGTTTACTTTATGACGCAAACAAAAAATAAAGAAATATGTCATTGCTCGCGGAAAAAAAAATAAAAAACTGTTTTTTTTAGTAGTAACCAAACACGAGTAGGACTCGCGCATCGTAGTTTCCGTACACCAGGAGCAATAGCTAAATTTTTATTTATTACTATTTTCGACCCTTTGAAAATGGGATAACAGGCCATAGAGCGAGCTGGCTAAAGGATTGGCAAGCTTTGTATACCATAGGTACTTCATTCAAACTACCGCTACGTATATCTACCTCCATAAAATTAATCATGACTATTCAGTCTCTCACTTGCTTGTCATCGCTTATCCTTGACCTCGATCGCTGAAATATTACAGAGGTTTACTTTATGACGCAGACAAAAAATAAAGAAATATGTCATTGCTCGCGGAAAAAAAAAAAAAACTGTTTTTTTATTAGTAGTAACCAAACACGAGTAGGACTCGCGCATCGTAGTTTCCGTACACCAGGAGTAATAGCTAAATTTTTATTTATTATTATTTGGTCATATTATATGACGGTAATCATTTATTTTTGGTAATTTCAGCTGATATACATACGAAAACGACGCATTAATTATCCTATTAGGGATCCATTATTCACATCTGTCACAAGGAAAGATAATCCCTTAAAATTCATGACGGGAGATAAGTTCATACAGAAAAAGATGCAGAAAATATACACACAAAAATAAAAACAAATTTAAGACAATATTTAAGACTTTCGCCAATTTACTTTATTTTTAAATTGAGCTCAAAGGTAACTTAGTTATTCAGGTCACTAAAGTGGAAAACTTTTAAAGTGTAGACTTTTATTTCAGGGTAGATAAATCACTCAGCCACTACTAAAGTGACCTAAGCCAAACTTTTCCTAAATGAATTATGCAGATTTTATGTTCCAAACTGCAATAGAAGTAATTTTTCAACAGGGTCGCGTCTACATGAATATTTTCACTCTTTAATGGAAGAGTTATTTCTAGAACTTTCAACTACACTTTGTTAAATAGAATATAACGTTAGCCACGTTAGTGTATAGTGCAAAATAAATCACGAATTCGGCGGCTGTTATAAACTTTTTTGTTTGGTATTTTAATGACATTGATACAGGTTTTAAAACAATATATTTATAGGATCATTAATTTTTACCACTTGTGGGACATGATCCAGGGTATGATTTATCCCCATTCCAAGTTTCAGTCAAATCTGTATAGCAGTTACGGCGCAAAAGACTTATTTTAGGTACAAATGTAAGTGTATTACATTCAGACTTATGAGTTTAGAATATCAGTGTGATCTCATTGCCTCATTAGTTATTTCCAATTTGGCTGAAATTTGTAATGACGATAGTTCCCGCGGACGAATTTGACACATCTTAAATCCTTGCATCTTAAAAATTCTACAAACTTTTTTCTATGTTTATTTTGTTTGCTGTTGACTCCTTCATTCAGTTTAAAAGAAACGGAGTGGCTGCTCTGAGCATCTGATTGTTTTTTTAGTGTAAACTTCTCTGTTTCAACAAAATACTTTCTACGAAAGAATACACTGAAAATTTCATTGTGCAACGGTACACTTGAAACCTATTAATGTCTCTCTGCAAGACAAATGCTTCTTCTCTAAACAAAGTGCTTAAAGTACACTCTCGTATTCAGCTTCCAAAAGATTTCTATTTTATTAACCCAAAGAAAAATGCGGATAGGGTATGCGGTTCTTAGATAGACAACGTTTCCGTGTAATATGGAGAATTCTTAGTAACAATATGTATCGTGATGACAAAATAACTGACAGTTTTGTCTCGCCTCCTCTCCTAGGCGAGGATTCCAGCATAACTCCAAATACTTCACTGGTTATTTTATTATCATACTTTATTGAAATTCTCTAAGAGTCTCATGCATATTATCCTTGGTCACTTTCATATTATACAATGATCTACTGACAGGGTTTTACACAACTGCCATGTATTTCGTATTTCACTAGCTTAAAAGTTCAGTAATCAGCTTAAAATAATCTTAAATGAAAATTTTAATTCAGCAAAACTATTCAAACGAAGCCTAAGGTAGCAAACAATGTCTAGAGTGACTAATTACTATAAAATTTACCGCAAATCTTTAAAGCCTGTACGCAGCCTTCGACTCTCAAAAACTTGTTCAGAAAGAATATCTCCAAATCTGGGAGACTGCAGAGAATATTTTTTGGGAACCAATATGGGGTGAATGGTTTAAATTTCGCGGGATGCTCGGTTCGAAACTCCTTCAGTATACTTATTTATTTAAAACGGGAGGCTTAGCAAAATACGTATCAAAGCCATGTACCTACTAGTAAATTTTTAACGCTATTTACGTATTTATATAAAAATTAACAGTTTGTTTACAATAGGCGTTTATTTTAAAAAGTGCTCTAAAAATACATTGGATAACGAAAAAATTCAATTGCATGACTGACTACGAACACAGTATACTACATTGAATAACATTTTAGTATGCCTAGGTTGTTAGCGTTTTATAGGCAATCAGCTGTCCTTCATGGTTCAATAGAGAAAAGATACATCAATGCCCACTGCTTATTTAATTGAAATTATATTTCGTAAACAAGCTCCTGCGCTAGCAGATTATCATTGATACATTATGAATATTTTAATTACTTATTTATGAGTGAAAATGTCCATATCGTGAAACAAATCGTTTGGAAGCTAGCGACGCTGTAATAATGGGGTGGGTTCAAACGCGTAGGTACAATGGAGGCTGAATTGTGAGTTACCCTGTGGCATCAGCCGTACCGCGTGCCTTCATACGCCCTATTGTCCTTTGCAGGCATAAAATATCGTGGGTGGGTAATTTTTTTGTTTGTTTGTCTGATGCTATGACCTTCACAACCTGCCTTTATTACAATTCCCGCGTGAAAATCGGGTTTTCGGTAAGTCCGTGAGAACGATGAATTTTTCTAGGATAAAAAGTAGCCTTAGTGTTTATCCGGGTTATAATCTATCTATTTTCAAGGTTTTATTTACCATTACTTCATACTTACCTTATTTCATAGCAATCTGAAGCTTTAAATGATTTTTCCGCTCACCAGTTCGAACACGCCTCATGAGTAGTCGCCAAACTCCATACATAAATATTTAAATCACTTTGAACTAAAAGGTAAATAACAAAAAGTTATTTGGATTCATTTTCAAAGCTAGGAGCGTTCGTTATATTTCCATATGTGGAAACTTTTTAGTTTACGACATTCTTTAATTGATATTCGAACAAGTGTTTTTAATAATGACTTATGTCATGTGACTTTCAATAAAAATTTTCCTTGTGCAAACAACGTTTTTGCTTCCATATCCTAGTTATCTAGTTTATTTCATCAAAAGGTTATGGGCCCAGCACGCTTCCACTGCGTGCTGGGCCCATAACCTTTTGATTTTGGGAAGGAGGTAAGATCTTGTCCTGCCAAGACTATCGTCGTTATCAGGCGCTCATAGGGTCTCTGAATTATTTGACCTGTAACACACGCCCGGATATTGCGGCTGCGGTTAATTTCTTGGCGCAGTATAATTCCTGTTGTGAGGAACGCCATTGGAAAGCAGATAAGCATATCTTGAGGTATCTTAGGGGTACAAGGGATCTATGTTTGATATTTCCCAAGTCGCCGGTGCAGGACATCACGGGATTCGTAGATGCTGACTGGGGAGGGAACATCAAAAATAGGAAATCTTATTCTGGATTTATTTTTAAATGCGGAAACTCGTTGATTACCAAATGTGTGCGCGATCTGAGTTTGGGTGTGTGTGGTGTGGTGTAATGTGAGGATATCTGATGATGGATGTTGTTTGAGGGGAAGTGTGGAAACTTTTTAGTTTACGACATTCTTTAATTGATATTCGAACAAGTGTTTTTGATAATGACTTATGTCATGTGACTTTCAATAAAAATTTTCCTTGTGCAAACAACGTTTTTGCTTCCATATCCTAGTTATCTAGTTTATTTCATCAAAACCATAATACCAAAACTGCAATAACCGGTGGAACGTATTTATGTTTAGTAGGTTAAATGCCAGTGCAATGTGTAGTATTATTGCAATAAGTATATTTGTTTTACGCAGAGCTACATGATGTTCATGCGAGGAACGTGATCCTTTTGAAATTGATTTATACAAATACGAAAAGCAGTTAAAACTTTTTCTGCAAGTAAAAGTGTTCTTAAAGCCAAAATTATTTTATACAAGAAAATCATGGTAAGCAGTTTTAAGTAAAGATAAAATTACTATGGTCTAGGATCCCGCTATACAACGACCTTCACCGAGCTGCTTATTGGATGAAAACTATTTTATATCCAATTAAATATGTCTATAAATATATCGCAAGCGGGTTGCCTAAAAAATTTCAGTCCAGGATATGATTAATTAAGAATTTAAAAAAAATCCATTGTAACATGAACTCCTATTTGTTAGAGTTCCGTTGACATCTTAGTTCAAATTAGATTGGATGAGCAATTCAGGTCGCAAATTGCAATTGTGCATAAATGTGCATAAAACCTACGATTTTATTATGCGTTAACTTTCTTTTGCCAAAAAATATAGAACAGAAATACTTTCCTCGGCCAGGAAAGTATTTCTGGCAAAAAGCACTATTTATAACATCCAATCTAATTTGAACTACGATGTCAACTAAACTGTAACAAATAGGAGTCCATGTTACAACGGTTTTTTTTTTAATTCTTAATTAATCATACTCTGGACTGAAATTTTTTAGGCAACCCACTTGCGATATATTTATTGACATATTTAATTGGATATAAAATAGTTTTCATCCAATAAGCAGCTCGGTGAAGGTCGTTGTATAGCGGGATCCTAGGCAACAACATTGAAATGTCTAGAATAAATGCAAGGAATATATTATTTAATTGCAAAAACGAAAAATATCCGTAAATAAAATGGGAAAAAATAGTAGATAAGATAATTATGATTATTACGAAGAAAAATTACTTGTTAATGTTGTTGTTATTATTATTTTAAGAAAGGCGGCAATACCAAACTTTTGTCCTTTTCGAAAATCGAACTCAGGGTCATGATCAGCTTTAATGCTAGAATGTCACAGAGTCAATGTTAATATTGTTCACTATCAAGAAATTATAGTACCTACTACCTACAGTCTCTAATTATTGCCACTCTTTGCTAATAAATCTGTACCAATTAATTCAGGATTGGACGGTGAACCACGCGATTGGGAACGTCGATTTTCTTCCCCCTATTTTCCACTGTACCCGCGTGCGTCCATTTTCATTGTGCAGGTCAAAAAAGGTTTAATCTTCGCAAAGTCAATGGAACGTAAATGCAATTTTGGCGCCCAAAAAGGACAACCGAGCCTCGTTAGTGCGCCGAACGGCAGAAAATATTTTTAATTTTCCTTCCTATATTTTTGGTCTATCCATTATTTTTAACTACCGCTTCAATCTTATTTTCAGTAAAAATTTGTAGAAACATTCATTCACGTTATTACATAATATTTTTAACGAGAAATTTTGTATGTGTATACTATGATTGTTACTCTTTCACGCTGTAATTACGAGTAAGTATTTTACCGATCTGGCTGAGATTTTGAATGGTTATGTAAAATTATTTTAATTATTTCTTTACCTGCGGGCAAAACCTTGATTTATATTAAATCTTCATATTGCACACAAACAGTACTATTAAGGAATATAATATAAAGATTAGTACCCACTTTTTAGCGTTAAAGCAAAATTTTGCAAAGAAACTTGCAAGCCTGAGTTTTCTAAAATTGATTTAGGTATAGGTGTAAAAAGCTTGCCAGTTCATATTTGCCAACTACGGCTAAAATTTTCTCATTTTGTGCTGTTAAGATACTCGGATATGTAGTTTTTCGAATAGTAGGTATAATTTAATTATTGTAATTAATAGGTGCTCTAATTTTGTTTAAAATTTAAGCAAGTAGGTAAGCATTAAGAATCATAGAACCGGTAATTCGAAGGCACCTTGTTTTGAATAGTAAGATTTAATTAAAGTAAATCATATATCAAGTATAGTAAAATATTTCTTAGAATTGAATTTTAATGTAGTTAATTTTCATGATTTATTTAATTTCATTTTAGAACAATGATTGCAATTTGTAATACAATCTATGTTAATACTAATAATATCTCAATTCTTAAGCTTTCAATAGGAGAAGAAATGCTTTATATTATCAAAAGTCCTCTGAAATAAAGTTCGTTTACCTAGGGAAAGCTTTTCTAAATTAAACTACGAGATCAGATTAGAGTTATCAAACTGATTCAAACCTTACTAGTAAAATCAAATGTTTTTTGTATATTGTACATAATATATTAACTTTTTAATTTAATACAGCACTATTGCACTATTAGGTCTTGAACTTAAAATACTTACAACTAAAGACTTGAGATATTTATTTCTCTTTGCAATACGAATACTACCTTTTATTAAAGTAGATCCGAGAATATAAATTATTCACATATTTTTATCATCATTATGTAAGTAGTTGATTTCGTAATAACTCGGTCTAGCTATTAAAGTAATTCTACAACACAATTTTTTATCGTATTAAATTGTACTTACTTTTCTAAAGAAGTACTATAAAATTTCCTTCGTACACTCGAATATGCGAAGGCGTAACCCCTAGTTTGATCTATGCTACGCGGGCTTAGTAGTGAAATAGTTTCGTTTGAAATGTCAACGCCGCACCGCGGTTTCGATGGAATTGTAAATCGTAGACGTGACTATATAATGCTCACCATTTGTTTTCATTCCTACGGCTGATATACGTTGGATTTCAGACTTTGAATCTCCAACTTCTCCCAAATAGTTCTATCATCAGTAGATTTAGCCCGCGGCTGCACCCAGATGAACTTAAGTTCTTCTCAAATCTCGAGAGAATCTCGGATTTCCTGTCCCATTCTCGCTCCCTTTTCCAACCTTAATACTTATTTTCGAGGAAGTTTCCCATAGCAATCTAGGCCTAATTGTAGCTATGCTGAGAATATAAAAAGAAAGAAAAAAGATAAAAATAATAATAGATATGTACTAAAGATAATATGATTTAGTGATTTGGTTGCTATAGCTGGTTTTCAATTAACCATGAAATGATTATCCTATACCTTGGAAATAATCTGTAAGAGACTTCGTATTGTTCGAGACTACAGAGTTAACCAATCTCCTTAAACGAAAAGCATTTGGACATCCCCACGATATCCCTGTGATGAAGAAACTGATTAGTTAGTTCACGCGGTTTCTTTGTTTTTACTTGAATCCGGAGTTAAAAATCATGTGGAAAATCTTTTGAATTCGGATGTTTTCTTACCTTAAAAATCTGAATTCTCACGTATTCATTTGTGGGCTACTTTTAGGTGTCAGGTTGTGCTTTTCAATACCTAAAGCTAATAGACGAGTAAACTAACGATTAAAACCTGAACACTACCTTTATACATGTTCTAAGACTCAATTTAATTTTCTATTAACTCAAAAGCTTGAGCATTATTTTCTGTGAATTCAAAGTAATTACGCATAAGATCTTTAGGATAATTATTTCAAGAGATTCGAAACTTGCTCGGCAAAGCTATTTTTTTTTTCTCATATTCAAAGAGACTGCGCTCTTCGCCGCATAAATTATTAAATTTTCAATTACACTCCACTGAAGGTATTAATTTTATTGATTAAATTTTTAGGGTTCCACCTAGGGTTTTTAGGGTACCTTGAAACAACCTTTAAAATGTCACTGCTCTGTCCGCCACTTACGGCCTTGTTCTTTAGAAGCTATTGTGGGAAGGGATAAAGGTATCGAGTTCCATCTTAGAGTCTCTAATCTCTAGGATGTGTAATAAATTTAAGCAACTTTCACCAAGTCAACGCAATCAAAAGTTTAAAACTACATTACATAGTTTGATCCTAAAGGATATTTCACATAATTTATAAAAGGTAAAGAATTGGATGTCATGGGCCATGGCATGAAAATCAGAAAGCTGTTTTATAGTTGTATGTAAAACTTAAGAGCCCTGTGAACTACCATGTCTCCCATACAAACGTAATACCAAAATCATTTGTAATTCGTGTATATTTCGATCATGTTGTGGTGTTATTCGGGTTTGTATAGTAATAATCTATGCTCCTGGCCATATCTGGTTCCGAAATACTGTTGTTAAACGAAATTGTGAACGAATTTAGTTTTGCTTATTTTTGTGTCATAGAGGACATGTTATCTGCTTATTTGTTTTGTAATAAAAACAACACTATCTCACGTCGCATTAGTTCAGGAGCACAGTTTTTATTGTCCAGCTAAAGAAAAACACCAGTTAATAAAGAAAGTTACAAGTTTTCATTCATAATTTTTGGTATTACGGAACTCGACCAAAGTTATGAAAATTTTGATCAAAATTGATTATTATTTTATTTTAAAGAAATATTTCCGAACCAAATATGGCCAGGAGCATAGATTATTACTATATGAATCCGAATAACGCCACAACATGATCGAAATATTCACGAATTACAAATGATTTGGTATTTTGCATTAACGGAGACATAGTAGTTCACATGCCTCTTAAGATTTTGTTTCTGTACATAACAGGTATCTTACGAATAGCTAGAGCTGCAGGCACCATTGATATATAAACTAAGGATTTAGGGTCAGCGCTAAAAAGTGTCCAAACCTAATGAATGCCAAAACGCGAAAAGAGTTCCAATCGCACTTAAGCAACATTAGGCTATAATAATGGTTTAAGATATTAATTACAATGTTTTAGTTTGTTTATAAAAATACACATGTACCTTCGTTTACTTGTACATACGTTTTCTCGGGACACTTTTTTCGTGAATTATGTATTACACCCGGGGTCTATAGATTGGCATGCACTCAAAAAGAGAATATTTTTTTAGAGAATACTGGTAACTATAGCTGGTGCTATATTAATAAACAATAAAAAAAATGTTTTTTTTTTATACAGTTTATTTCGATTTCAATAAAAAAGGGTATAGTGAAGAGAAAATAAGAGCTCTCACCAATGTTGGGGATTAGAAAATTCACAGTTTTAATTTATTTAATTTACCCTTTTCTATTTAATCAAAAGGTGGTTCTGAACTGCAATTTTACCTAAATAATAAATGAGAATGTAGACAACGACGAGATCCCATAAACTTGAGAGACTGTAAACTCCATGAGGTATGTACATTGTACACTGTACACAGCATCGCACCGACTCACTTATCTTTTACTTGACCACACCTTAATTTCGGCTACACCTTACCTTATATTATTATTACCTGTTCTTTTCGTTACTATATTTCTCGATTAGGTTTTATTGGCTATACTTAACAAGTATTCTGTCGTAACGCAGTAATTTCGAATTTTAATTGTGTCATTTTGGTTTGGTTTGGATAAAAAAAAATCCAAGACTTCAAGATAAAATCCAAACTTTCAAGATAAAATATATTATGTGCCGGTTTTATTTTAATATTTAACTTGTTTGACAATTGTGATGATTTTCACTTCACAGCAGCTTCCTTATTACACTTACAAAAACTCAAAAGACCTTTATAAAAGTTGAAACAATAAATTCAATTGAGTTTGGAAAAGTTTACCGTATCGCGCACTGAGCGACGGAACGAGGATACAAATTGAATTTTCATCTCACCCGCTCGGAAAAGCGATTTTTAAAGCCCGAAATGTGGGCGGAAAATGCTATTATATTCCCTAGGCCGCCAAAGCATTTTCATTTTTCCCAAGGGAGACAAAGTAGTATGAAAATCCCTTCCGGCCCTTGGGCGGAAAAGCATTTCCAACGTCAAACTCGAATTACGTGTCATGTCAATGTCAAAGCTGGAGACTTCTTTTTTTTCTAATAACACATACGTTCAGTAAAAAAGTTCGACCTGAGAGTTTGTATAGGTACATTAGTTTTTTTATTTTTACTTTTTCTTAGAACATCAATAAATATAATAACTCCTATTTAGTTTTATTAATTATAAAAGAAATCTAATTAAATCCATGATTTTTCCTCGTTGTTTATTAATTATTGTTAAAATATTTATAAAATTTTATATTATCTTTGGTTCTTAGAAATTCCTATTTCAGAACGCATTCAAAAAAAAAAGTAAAGAAAAAGTTTCTCAATTTTTTTTTCTGGTCTAGTGATAGTTGTCTATGTTTTGAAAATACCAAATATTTTTATTACTTTATTCATTATTTTTTTGTTTTAACTTTGAAATAAGGTGAGTGATGATTGAAGGTGGTTTCAGTAAGTGAATTATTCAGAGTTAAGTACCAAAAACAACATTTAACATAAATCGCAATGCCGATCTAAAGTGATATCTGTGATTTTCCTCGCTGTGGTGAGATGAAAAATTTTGTGTTATGGACGGGCGCAATTTTTTTTGGGTCTCGTGTCTTTGAATGCCTCGCTATGCTCAGGATTCTATTCTTTGAACCCCTCGCTGCGCTCAGGGTTCAACCCTAGGATCCTTCGCCGCTCAGCATTCAAATTTGACACTCGGCCCAAAAATCCACTTTGCGCCCTTGCATAACAAATAACTATTTACACATCGATGTTGCTTTGCGGAATTAAACGAGAGAATGGCACGAAGCTATCCGTGTTACAAAAGACTGGGCCCGAATGGAACGTTCATCTCATGCGAATAAAGCCTACTCAGGTTGACTTTACTTGTAATTTTACCTTTATTTAATTAAAATTGATTGAAAATATAGAAAGGAGATGTTTCATCAATGTACCTACGAGCCCTGGGCCCTGGGCTAGGTCTATGTACGGTATACTTGGATATAGCCCAGACTACATAAAAAAGTTTTACCTATATATTTTCATTTAATTAAACATGTAAGGGGTGAGGCACTTAGTGACGTCACGAATGTATTTTTAGGTTTCGCCCTGCAGCCGGCTTTAAAACCGTAAAATTTCACTAATGTAAGCGACAACATTATGTCAGCAGTACCGTACAGTTGTGGGCAGTAACGACGCCATATTTGAGAAATTTTTGGCTGCAACATACGTCACATATTGCTTGTCCTGTTAGCATAGAGTACTTCATTGGCAAGAACCGATCGCTGTTACCAAAGAATGCGAACCTACTTTGATTTTGTGTACCGAAATGCAAAGAAAATATTTTGATTGTTATGTTAAAACATAAACAACCAAAATATTTACAATCATGTAGGTGATTGAATATTATTTGTCTTAACACTTACCCGTAATATTACGAATAGATTCCAAGTGTGTAGATACCATTGATTAAACATATTATTATTAGCACTTAGTGACATCACGCATGTATTTTGAGGCTCCGGATTAGAGATGCCACGAATATCTGGCTACTATTCGGTATTCGGCCTGTTCGGCCACATCGTGGACAAAAAAGACACATCATGTTACTCAGGATTTGTATTTATTACCAAATTACAATATTTTAATAAGTAAAATTCATCAGCGGTAAGTTGTGATGGATAAAAACGAGCTTTTCAGCATTTGATGGTAGCAAACGATTACGCTTCTCATCATAAATGATACCAGCTTGAGAAAACAACCTCTCACTATATAAGTACGCTGCTCCCGGGAGAAGAAAGATAAACTTTAGCAAATTTTGAAAGGTTTGGGTATTGCTTTTCATTTGAAAGGATCAGCTTTCCTATCTAGGCGAGTAGTTTTCAAATAAAAATCTATCTCATTTGCGACAGTATTCTTCTCGAGTGAGACAGGTCGCGACACGATTTTGCGGTCGACAAGCATGTACTTAGTGCCGAATGTTCGGCGGCCGAATATTCGGCGCTTCGGCCGATAGCGTTGCAGAATATTCGGTATTCGGTATTCGGTATTCGGCTAAATCACTATTCGTGGCAACTCTACTCCGGATCCCTGAAGCCGGATTTTTAATTTGTCAAAACTGTAAACGCCATATTTGAGAATTTTTTGGCTTCAGCATACGTCACACCTTTCCCGTCCTCTTAGCGTAGGGTATTTTGTCATTGGTAGAAACCGATCTCGTTCGTTGTCATCAATGGTGCACATAGTTGCTGCAACAAAGGCCAAATCAGTAATTAATATGCAAATCGGTAATTTGCGCGCTGTATGCTGATGATGTTGTTGATTGTCTCCAGTCTACTGGGTACCCACTAATTGGTTGGATATCATTAATCGTTTAGGGTATACTATTTATATCATGAGAAAGTTAAAACAGACCTGCTCCATTAGGTAAAATGAATCATTTCAATTGTTAAGACATAGTGATATTACGATTATAAAAGTTATATATAAGATTTGATAACACTTTGCTTCAGATTCGAACATGTATTTCGGAATCTGGGGTTTGAGTCATAGGTACTAGTTATTTATAATATATAGCTTATAAATAAATAAATAAATGTTATATTCGTGGTAAATAAAAATATCACTTAACACGTTTGTTGAGCCAGTAACAGTTAAAGGCTAGGTGTGTAAAGTAATACACACATAGTATAGTAGTACATATAAAGTAATACACACATAGAAGTTCCTGTTTATAAGATGCCAGGACTTGCAGAGTCCGCCCGATGGGTACCTACCACCACATTGTCAAATTGTAAAGTAGTCAATGCGAAGCATTACTGTGGCACTGTAATCGACGAAGTTACTGAGTTCTCAGAATGACGAACGCATTGCAGTGCGTAGCAAAACATTATATAGTGCAAACTGCTTTGACTTTATGACACAGATGTACATGTATCACAAACGTCTTTCTTGTCTCTTCGCTCTATTTCTTCTTCACCGCCCTTTTCCCATATTATATGGGGTTATAATGGATAGAAGAAGAAAACGTGTTGTGCCGTCACGTTTCCTTCTTCTATCCAATCCTATCAGACATCAATTTGAAATCCAGTCCTTTTATACGCATATCCTCTTTCACGAAACCAACTCACCTTCTTTGGTCTTCCTTCCTTGTCTCATTCATTCTATGCTATAAAAAATGTAATTATTCTGAATGTGACGAAGATTAAGAATTATTTACATCACGTTTTCAATATTTTCCGAACGGTATTATTCGGTTCATAAATTCTATGCCTCGCGAGTAATAAGACCGACTCCGTGTCAGATTGTCGACAGCGTACATTATTCCGAACTGTGCTAACATGTGATATTGATGAAATAGATAGGTACGTAAATATACTTCCGGGCTCAGAGCATGAATATTTTCTTCGAAGCCAGATGTAATCATATCACAAAATCTCAAAATTTAGCTACTTAGTATAAGTAAGAGCTCACAACCTTGCATATAACTATTAACGTTTATTCTAATTAGTTTAGTGTAAATAAGTGCAAAACATTTGCTTTTATCGTATTTCAACCTTATATGGATGACTGCAGCTCATGACAGATTTCTCGAGGATTCTTTTTTATACTTTACCAGTACTTGACTGCCATCTCACCTGATGGTAAATGATGATGCAGCCGAAGATGTTTAACGCACTAACTTGGATGGGGTAAATAAATGTTTGAAAGGGGTAAGGAATTTTCCGAAGAATTCTCAGAGGGTTTCCCACAATTTTGTATTGCAATATCACAAAACACACTGCACTGCGTTCCACATTCTGAAACATTAGTTCTTAAGTCTTATTTTGCTCAGTAATCACATTGATATATAGTGTTCCTTCAAACTGAAGCACAGTAATATATATAACAGGCACTGACCTACCCAAACAAACTCGCGATCACCAGTAAACTATTTATCGAGACTTTACAAATAGACCTTTATTTAATGTATATGTAATAGCCCTTTATTTAATGTTTATGTCTGAGAAAATAGGTATATCTAGACTATGACAGGACATATACCTAACTCGGACAGGCATTCTTTTAGCGGGCTATTTTAAACTGAGATGAAAGTAAACATAAATTCCTTTAATTAAAAACTATCACATAATGTAGCACTTGTATTTTGATATATTTTATAAACTAGGATTCTAATTTCCAAGCAAACGAAAAGGCAAATTTCCACCGTAAAAGGAGACGAAGGACGCGAAGGCCCAAATGAGGCGGTAGGAGATTTTGTAACGTCGTAATTAGGCCTCGTGTACATTACTGTAGTGAAATTATCGCTCCAGATAACCCGTGTCATGTTTACGTCACTACATCTGACGTAGTGTCACGTTCTGGGTCATTTTGAGCTCATAACTTCACAAAGCGACGGCTTGTTACATCAACTATGTTTGCTTCTATTAAAGTCTATTTAAAGGTCCTCAAGTCGAACTGATGTTTAATACGAGTAGATCATTATTATTTCGATATGGATTTTGGACTTCAGCCGGGTTTATTTTTATTGGAAAGGATTGTACTTCAAGGTAAGTTTGGTGAGGGGTTAAATAGTTTTTTTTTTTTATTACAAAATGTAAATTTTATTCACAATAAAAAGTCCAAATAATAATATTAATCGATCTTTGAGAACGTAAGTTGAGGTTGACTATAGATATTTCAATCCACTTTGTCAAAAGCGCTTAATATGTTTCATCACAACTCATTCTTTGATCTTTGTGTTTCGTTCATTAATTTCATACGATTCGTATGGAGTTTGACAGAGTGGGATGCGTAATCGTGGATGAAATATCATACAAAGTAATCATTACGGTCACCCGAATTTAATGAGGCACTCACGAGTCATAACTTTCATCTTTTTGTTTATTATTGAGTATATTTAAATAAAAAAGACATAATGAAATTCTTTTACAGAGTACTAGGTAGTAGGTAGTCCCCCATCCGCGTTAACTCGTTGCTCTAAAATGAACCCGAAATTAATTTTACTCATTGTCTAATTAATGCAACGTGGCATTTTAAGCTCTTGACTAAGCTAAGTGAAATATAACACGCCAAATCCCAGGAAATTGTAGAATTAAATTGATGATTAAACGAACTTACCTGTAAGTGAAGTTCTATCACAATTATGTGAATACATTTTATTCGAATATAATAAACACAATTAGGTATACTTTCATTGTACCTACTGGCAATTTCGCACTTTTATTTATTTTGTTTTTTAAAACTGACCACCCTGATGGACACGCGGTCCCCAGCCTACCTCCGCGTCAAGCTTCATTCTTTAGAGAATATTTAACAAAATTTTCGTATTATACTCATGGGTTTTGGGTATGGGAGGGACCTTATGTTATTATATTCGAATAAAATGTATTCACATAATTGTGATAGAACTTCACTTACAGGTAAGTTCGTTTAATCATCAATTATATTTCATACATTTTATTCTTCATATAATAAACACAATTAGGTAGATGTTTAGAGATGAAAATTTTTGTTAAATTATGGACATTAACAGATAGTAAATTGTTTCCTATTATAATAGGAAATAGGTCCTCTTTATACCACAGAAGTATTTAATTAACACAATCTTTTCGTTCAATTCCTGGATCAATAACCCAGTCACATTATAAATAGGTTTAATTTATATTTAGATAGATTATAATGATTAATGATTAGAGAGCAAAAGAGCTATTGCGACAGAAGCATCATCGCTCAATAAGAGGTTATAAAACTTAGGTAACGTCCGTAATGGTTGTTACCAGCAGACTGCTTTTCTGATGAGGTCAAGCAACAAACTACGTGCTCGCCGAGGAAGTGTTGCTGCGTGCACTGAAACGCAGACCTCTCTCGTGAGAGATTATATTCCTCGGCAGACACGTTCTCACGGTGGTCTGCCTGCAGGCGACCTTATGAGGTCGCTTCAACATTATCAGGAGGTTGTCTATTATATATCTTGGTCTTAGATTTTGTAAACGACATATCGATTTGTTTTTCAAAGCTGTGGCAAATTTTTATACTTTCTCTTCAGTTTTAATTATGGTATAATTAAAACTGGTTCGCCCTGAGTAGTAGCTGGCGTTGTATAAACTCAATAATTCCCTTGAATTATATAAAAACAATAATACTAACTTTAACTAATGCTAATGTTCTCATTCTGTGCTGTGTCTACTGCCTAGAGCTAAAAAAGTTACAAGATCAGCAAAGCAAAGTTACGGAATGAATAAACTCTTATTAAGGCCCATTGAGCAATGTGTTAGCATACTATATTGTGTGCTACTATGTGGTGTTTGATGTTAATTTATCTATTCATTTTCGCAATATAATATATATATATATATATGAATAGCAGCAGAAATTAAACTCAATGCCGAATGATAACAAGTAATCGTACCATATGCTACGTCGTTAACAAGTTGTTCTGTTGGAAATTACGAGGTTGACTTATAATGTAGGTACGGATTGTACGGATCTCAGTCGTTATTAAAGCAGTATTGCCACAAAACTTTGTAAATAACACAAAATTTTTGAAACATATACAAAATGTCCCTTTTTTTTTTTTTTTTTTTTTTTTTTTATATATATATTTTTTTTTTTTTTTTTTAATGCCTTCAGAGAACTTCCTCCAGTAATTCCTATGGATTGTGGTTCTCTAGGGAAAGGCCATATTTATTTATTTATCATCAATAAATGTACTATAAGAAGTAAGTCTTTTGACACCTTATGTAAAAGAAGAAAATCCAAATTTGTAAAGGTCCTTAGACGATGTATGTCTAAAGCATTGTCTATAATAGTATTTTTAAGCATTCTTCCTCTAGAAGAATGTATAGAAGAGCAAAGGTAAACTTGGTGTTCCAAAATGTTCAGAATGCGTCTGTTTCTAAGACGTCTGGGTTCGTATTGATTACATTTCGCATTATTGCAAGAAGCGATAAATTCAATAACTGGATTGAACTCTTTGAATAACTTTGAAGTATATAATTTTACCGCGATAGCTTAATCCCATTAACTGGATGTAACTCTTGGTCAGCTTTTGATTATCTTTAATTTCCATATAAGAAACAATTAACCCAATCGTTTAAATGAGGATATTTGATATCCTCTATGCAACTGATGTAAATCATGTGTATCAAAATAGATGTATCGAAAAATATGGCCATCAACTCTGTAAAGAGGTATTTCGATTCATCTTAACGTTAATTATTACAAAAACAAAAATCCCTCTAATGAAAAGAATTAGTCTTCATCTAGACCGGGAAATCGTGTGAATCACTAGTTCAACCTTTTAGGTTTAAGGGAGTTAGATGACTTAAAAAATGTTTTGTAACCACTGGCCATCTGATAGGATAACCGATGATGGACGAACAGCTGCGTCTAAAGTCTAATTTTTCTTACGGTCTACATTTTTTGTTTCTACAGACGTTCTGTGTAACCCCATCCATACCTAATAGCTGGAGAAGTGGACTTTAGGACTTTTAATCGGAATTAAGCTTAACTCTTAGATGATACAACGAGTTAAGCGTATAAAATTCTTTACAGAATTTGAATTGTTACATAATTCACGTCATAGTTTGCGGTTGGGTAACGATACTGCCATATCGTCAGAAATTAAAATAAAACCAGGAAACTGAGCATGTTTTGAGGGTAGTAAATAACTTTAACACTCTAACACCTAACAAATCTTCATGAAAAAACCGCGGTAAGTATCTGAGATGAGTCACAACTTCTTTATGTATTTTACCAAGGATGAATCGGTACTTTAAAATAAGATTCTTCAGTTCATAGGCATAAAACCCTTTTTAGGTATTCGCTTGTAAGCTGTTCTATGAACTATCAATTTCAAAAGATTTTGAACTACAAATTCATTCAACGCCTTTAAATTTAGAATGTATCTTTTACCACGTAAGATTTTGAGGTTAGACACATCTTAACTATAATCGAACATGCAGTGACTCACTCCCACATTATCTCACCCAAAAAAGAAATGTCGATTGTCAAAGACATTTGTCGCTTTTTCTTTGTTGTGAACGTGTAAGGCGGTACACTGTGTTAGTGTACGATTTTTAAAATGGTATTATGTAATAATAATTTTTTGGAGCTAGTTCCTTAATTTGTTCAATTCATTAAAATATTTTATTGAATGTACGTACATTTGTACACCTAGTGAAAGTCAAAAAATAGTTTTCACTTATTATAACTCTCGAAATTCTAGATCATGTTATAGATCGTGACGGATTCCTTGTCAGTGATATGTAACCAATAAACTTCAAAATGTTGAAGACAACTGGCATATAGGTACCTTAATGTCTAGCGTCGTCGATGAACCTGGTCCTTGTTGTGGCTGATGCTGGAAACTTGCTGTCACGTCGCATCTTCCTCGCGGCTGATCGCCAATACTCAAGTGTGTCACGCCCCCCCTGCTGGCCGAGCCGTAACGAGAGGGGGCCAGCTAGTTTCTCGAGAAACGAGATTGCGCTGTCCCAGCGGTGGGTGTCGATAGCAAAGTCGCCCGCCGCGCCCTGCTGGTTTCTTTATTTACAACACCTGACGATCAGTAACCATTGAAACTAGTATAATGCCCGAAACTATTTCTCCGAAAAAACATCTGGTCCCGTTCGTGAACTTTAATTACTTGTCATTTGTCGAAAGAAAATGTCATTTGTCAATACTTAAGCTTCTTCTCAGTTCAGGACGCGTTGTGGTTTAAGATTTTTATTAGTTTCAGAAAGAATTTAACAATTCACTTCAATGAAACTTTCAGACTAATGGTACATTATACATAATATTGTTGAGCTAACAGTTAAATTATCATCCCATTACACAATCTGAACATTAATTTTCGAAAGTAAGTAAAATTATTTTCCACCACAAAATCTAAACATTATTGTTGTAGGTACATAGAAAAGTTCGACGCGTTGGTACCCTCGTGGAATTAGTTTTTAAGACGTGAAATAGTTATCACTGATAAAAGGCTATAACATTTAACTGGCTATTCATAAGCCAGGCAAGTATATCAAATAAACTATTTGATTCTTTGCAATGAAGGTCGGCTAGAATTTTATAACTGTCGGGACTAACCATTAATATAGTTCTTGTGACTGAGCGCCGATAGCAATTCGGGATCAAAGTCCGGGAGGTCATGCGGAGCCACTTGTAGTGAAGCCGAGAACAGCGCCACACCGACATCGTCCCCCGTTGGTATCCGCAAAGTCCTTTGAGGTTTTTTTAAAATCCTTCGTGTTGACCCGCAGTCAACCTCCAGGAGCATTGACGCATCATGCTATGCTTTCGTGGTATCCTCAACGTGATACCCTCCAAGCTAGCTTAGAGATGCCTGGACTATTTCGCGCATCATGCTATACTTTCGTGATAACCTCAATGTGATACCCTCCAAGTTAGCTTAGAGATGCCTTAGGATTTCAATTTTTGGACACACTTTCGTCAGCATTGATATTTGAGTTGATGTGATATCTGGGAAAAAAGGTTAATTTTCACTTACCCTCTTTCCTCGGAGTCTGACGAAGATGAATGCACAATTATATGATTTGATTTGATTTTATTTTTGTTATAATAATAAATTTTACTAGCGTCTAAGCATTATCAGTATAGAAAATTAAGCAAGTTTTAACACTGAACACTTAATTTTTTTTTTACTTTGAACCTAAATTAACAAAAACGAGACGTGTTTTTGTAGTCGAGTGCTCATTGCCGCGCACAATAAAAGAATGGAGCTTGACGCGGAGGTAGGCTGGGGACCGCGTGTCCATCAGGGTGGTCAGTTTTAAAAAACAAAATAAATAAAAGTGCGAAATTGCCAGTAGGTACAATGAAAGTATACCTAATTGTGTTTATTATATGAAGAATAAAATGTATGAAATATAACTTAAGTTATGGACTACTTTAGTTATTTCTATGCATATTATAAAATAATATAACTTAAGAGTTCGTCATATAAACCGTTCGATTGCTGATTACACAACTATATGGGACGAAATTTAAAAATGTGTGAAAATGACAGTCCATTAAGGGTTTTGCCCAATAGGTGACCACGCTGGGCAGACGGGTTACCCCCCACTGACGACATTAAAAGAGTCGCAGAAAGGCGCTGGATACAGTTAGCGCAGGACAGTGCGGGTTGGAAATCATTGCAGGAGGCCTTTGTCCAGCAGTGGACGTCCGTCGGCTGAAACGAACGAACGAACGAAAATGGCAGTTTTCTTCGATAAGTCAATAATCAATTAGTTTTTGATTTACTGGGAAAAAGGGCGAAAAATTTCCTTCCCCCCAAATCATGACAATTAGCTGAGGGCGCAGAATTATAGAGTTCTTGAGACCACCTATACAGCATGTGTACGCAGAGATAATTTTGTCTGCTTTTGTCGTTCTCTTTTCTCTATCTTTCTATATGGATTAGGAAGAGGAAAAAGATCGACAAAAGAAGACAAAATTACATCTCGTCGTGAAGTACTTATCAAACTTAACTTAAGTAGTAGATTAGTAACTTAACTTTAAGTTAGCTTAGCAACTTAACTTTTATTAGTAACTTTTATACTTGTAGAAAAGTTAGAGATTCGCGCCTTGGATATAAAACGCAAAGAAACAGGGGCAGGGCCAAATTATTCTCAACTTGAGATAGCACAATATGTCACATACATGGTATCTCACTTGTACATACCTGTTTTATCAAAGAAAACTTTCACCCTGTCGGCAAAGCTGTTTAGGCAATGTTTACACGCAGCAAAAACAAAGCTGCGTTCTTATCAAATATACCTATCGGAAATATAAATCAATGGTAATCTTGTTTGCCAGAAGGGATCAAATGGCTGTATTTTTTCGTGTTATATTAGTAAGAGCTCCGGAAGCTGATCTTCCGAGTTATCTTATGTTTTTCCCATTTCATATTGTTGTGACGTTCTTTACTGTTTTCAGATTATTTTATTATCACTTCAGTAAGATTTGGAAATGGTATACAGTGTATTCTATTTCTCTTTGACTCTAACGTGACCCTATTAAGAACTAAGATTTCGCTGTCCGTTCGTCCGTCCGTATGTCACCAGACTGTATATCTTGAACTGTGATATGGTGACAGACGGACGGACGGGCGGACAGCAAAGTCTTCGTAATAGGGTGCCTTTTTTACGTTTCGGGTACGGAACAAAATAAATTTAAAAACAGAATGAAATAAATATTTGAGGGAGGGACGATTTAAATACAATAAACGTGATTTTTTGCTTGTTTTTGTTCGATATTAATTATTGTAGAAGGTAGAATCTCTTTCCAATACAAATGTTAGGTGAAATAGCAAACAGCTTTGCCACGTGCGCCGGCAACTTTGGCCGAACGTGCTGCGCCACCTTACAAACTGGATGGTCACGCGCAACAACCAATGAGCGGACTAAGGCAATTTCCTTTGGGGGCTCAACTCGTGAACTGAAGATCATTGAAGCTTATAAGATCGATAGAAGATAGTAACCTCTAAAGCCTTGTTTCATAGAATAAAACTCTACTTTTATAATAGAAATAAACTCTTTCTTTCCGTAAAAGAACCGCTTTAAAAGTATGTCAGGTAATTTGAAGTGAACAATTAGAAAGGAAAGAACTCCGGGGCGCTGGGGTAATTACTCAGTTTTCCCGACAGAGAATTAAGGGGCAATTCACACTGAGACGGCAGCGGTTGGTTAAAATGTATTATAATATATTCGTTTTATCACATTGAGCCAAAAAACACCAAAGTTACACTTGCAATTAGTTGACTCAAATGTTGTCGATCAGATTGACGATCTTCAAGATTGTAATAAAACACACTTCTGACAACACACCTCTGATTATAAGATTCCACTTAGAATAAGAATTAATGTTGCATTTTTTAATAGACCACTAGAAAACATAACGAAGACAATTCAGTAATTGATGATTAGTTGACGACAAAAGTTGTAATCCCCGAAAGTCAGATGTTATTGGGACTGGGGCTATATTTCTAGACCTGGGGGTCTTGAAATATAAGACTGAAATGTACTAGGCTAGAACTACAGCGATATTTTTTATGTTTCACGAAAAAAACTTAAAAACCAACAGATATCAATGATAATTCCGATTTGCCTGATTACATGTGAGTTGCCTAAACTTTTTAAGGATTAGACTTATGTTGACTCCGGTTCGGTGTGATTAGACCCTAAGAGAGATAATAATATGAATAATTTTGTAGGCCAAATGTATTAATCCAACTGTTGGAGACCTTGCCGTGATTTTTGGGCGCTGCCAAAAGGGATTTCATTTTCACATCGAATGAATTCGCCGTATAAATTACTTACTGTCTTATCCAAGTTTTGAGACAGATTTTGCGAACTTAATTTAATTACAAAGACTGGTTAACAGTCACATTTTTAAAAGCATTTTAGGTACAGAAAGTACAATGACAGTACAAAGGTAAGCAGTAGATAAAATAATCTAGTTTTTGTTAGTTTCTTGAAATAAATCAATAGCATAGAATTTGTTCGATGGAGAAATTATTGGTAATGGTTCATTAAAGAAATGCTAGTATATTGAATTGGTAAATAAAACCAGGAAATAATTCATTTATTTAAAGCACTTCTTCATAATTTGATATAAACGAAGAATATCATAAAATCAGATACATACTGCATCTCATCTTTCGCGATGAAGCAAAGTTAAAAGCATGTGCACCTCAAATCGCGTAATCTTTTTCAATTAGCATTTAAAATCGTTTTTAACTCGCATTCCAAAAGGAAAAAGAAGTTGTGTCGCAAAGAAAAATGCCACTGAAAAAACGAGTGAAACACTGCATTTTCCGGCATTGCGAATCGCAAACTTATTTGATAGGCAAAGAGATAGTGAACTAGTGATACTCAATTTGTAAGTTGAAAGGAATTGATATAATTCATAACAAATAAGAAAATATTATATTAGGTACATAAATATTAGGTACCTACGCCTTGAAAATTAGTTTGTTACAGAATATGCCTAAAATATTAGTATACATAAACTGTTGGTGCATTACTGAATTTGATTGTGTGAAAAATAGCTAAATTCTCTTTTTATGCTCAAGGCTTGTTTGAAGAGTTAAGGCATATAGGTAGTAATTAATAAACCTTTAAAAGAATAGAGCGGACTGATATCGGGGGGTAAATATATAACAGTTAATTAGTATCAAAGGACTATTTTTTCTGGTATCGTAGGCAAATCCTTCAGGCTAAAAATCATGTCAGCATAAGTAAAGAAAACTAAAAAAAATCAAAAATCTTCAAGTCAAGTTTAAACTCATCAAAATATTACTGTTGCTCTTATACTATAACAGCAAACTCAGAGCAAAAAAGATCTCCGTTATAGTGAATCAAACAAGAATGTAACCATGTTTCACTTTGCAAGGAAAATGTATATGAGTGCTCATTCGGAATTTATGTCAGTTGATAACAGATATTCAATACTTTTATTGGAATTTTATTCATATTTAGTAGGACTTTCAATATTTCTTCCATTTGCGGAATTGCAGCTCAATCTTAGCCATAGATAATAAAATATCTTGTTTTAAACATTACATAATTAAAAGAAAAAAAAACACTATGCAAAGTCTATAGTTTTACGAGTATATTTAATCAAGAGACTTTGCACGGCAGATAATATATTGATAAAAATAAAATAAAAACTATATTTAATTCTACCCTATCATTTCATTATTACAAATTCGTTGTAATAGGAACCGCAACAAAAAACGTTTTGAAAGTATACCAAACAACCATTTTACCATAATTCACTTCGCTCGCAAAATGAATTAGTGCAACTAAAATTTATGCTTTAACTTTTTAAACAATAAATTTATCTTTTTGGGGAAGACAAATTTTCATTTTATTAAGAGGAAATAAAGCTTATATTCAGGAATATGGCAATATTGAAATATAATTAATAGGCAAAGTAGATACGTGGAAAATTTTATAGGTTGTTTAAAAAAGTTTTTACAATCTGTTAGATAAGAAAGATACTATTTCTATTTTTCAGTGTTTCAATTTTAGAACGAGTTATAGCTATAGTGATGCGAGTTCCTATACGGTAAACAGGCTCCGAGTTTCAGTAAAATCTTATAACCTAATAATATTCTTAAGCATCTTTACATACACGGTTAAAAAAACGGCAGATGACTGACATTCAGACATATTATATATTCGTTGCTACTAGTACGTTAGTAATATTATATATTCGTTGCTACTAGACTGGTCTATTTTAGTTACTTTCACAGCATTGTGTCATATTTTGGGGTAATGGTGCTGAATTAGACACCATATTTGTTTTTATTAATTAATATCCGGATTCCAAGTTATAAGCAAAAAAAAAGTTGTATTTCTCAATATTAGGTGTATGATAGGAAATGTCAATTGAAAAAAAAGTAACTTTTTGTATGTAAAATTTAATTCTGGATATGAAAAGCAAATTCCTAGTGCTTAATTAAAAGTTTAACTGACTTAAATGCACATAATATAACAGTTCATATTTGGCAAACTATTTAACCAAATAAAAAAAAACTTCCAATGAAAATTGTATGAAAGGTATGTAAAGTAATGTAAAGAATCCTTAAATACTCTCTGTCTTATCGCTGTATTCAGTAAAATTTAACTTCTCCTGTTTCACATCTAACTTCATGTTCAACGTGAATAAATACATGCATATATTTCTAATTAATTATAACGAGATAATAATGCTATTTGGGATTCAAGATCCCAGATTCAGAACAAACATCCGTTCAAAGTCATTACTTAGATACCTGACGATAAAAGGGCTAAAGCAAAAACAAAAGCGATCAACTCCCATACCGCGTTGCCCGTTCACCGTTAAATAAATCGATATAAAAATAAAAGAACGAGGTTGAATCTTAGCCATAACCTTCCAGATAACAAGCTAACTTTACCAAAAAATTGGCCCCCACAACTTAGTTTTAAAAGTACTGATATAAAAATCACAAGAAATGCAGTAGTTTCAAAATCATCTGTATAAATAAAATAACTGTATCAGGCTTTGATTTATAAATAACTGATTTTATTAAGCTTAATATAAGGATTATAATAATCCTTTAAAACAGGGTTTCTGAACGAATTTCACAATTTGAATTGCTGTAAAAGTACTTTAACTTTAGTTACTTTAAGTCATGAATGAATAAATGACCAAATTCTTTATTGCACAGCGCAGAACACGTGATGCGTAAAGGCGTTATTGCCATAGGAATTCCCTTCCAAACAACCTTTTCTTTTTGGTGAGGTACCTCATTGAATAGTGTTGTATAAATCTTTGTTTTTTTTCATAGAACCTCCAAAGAAAACAGCTCTTGTACGATTTTTGTATTCATTTTGTAGAGTGGATAAAACGTACAAGTACTTATCTTTGACGTTACCTACCGGAGATCAATGTTCACAACCCAAGGTTTTCGTTCCAAAGGTATAAATTAGAACCGTTATCTGTTTGGAACGAACTTTCCTATCTTCGTAACGGTCTGTTTTACGAGACAAGAGTATTGAATAAGGTACTATTTTCTCATGAGATTAAGAGAAATCGCATATTGCTGCTTAAGTTATTTACTGCTGAGTTATTATTCAAACAATGCTGATGGCAAAGTGTTTAAGTCAGTTGTTTTCCTATAACTTTTAAAAACATAAAACTTAATTGAAGTTATAATTTTTTTAGACACTACAAGATTGTACCTTAATGCAATCTCACTTGGTAAGTGCCAATGCAGCCGAAGATGTGATCGTACTAACTTGGAAGGAGTATGTAAATAAACCTTACGGTTTCTTTCTACAGAGCATCGCACCGGAACATTAAATTGCTTGCTGGCAGTGCGTCTTTACTTTATTTTTTGTCAACGCAAAGAACATCTTGTCTCATCATCTAGGCGCCTGCTCCAAGAAACATAATGTGCAACAGAAATTTACTCAATATACAAGAAAAAAGGGAAAAATCAGCCAAGTGCGAGTCGAACTCGGGCACCAAGGGTTCCATAAATTTAACACAATGTGTACGATAAATCAAAAACTATTTTATGTCTGTAAAAAACTGTTTTGGAATGAACAGGGAACTCTCTTTCATATGATAACGTTAATTAGTTATCTTACTTTATAATTTCATCCTCCCGATTTCCCCCTTTTATTTTTTTACTTTAAAATTCATCTTTAATAGTTACTGAAATGAACAGGTTGACGGACAGACAGGCGGACTTATGAAGTTCCACCATAAGGGTTCCATTTTATTTTGCTACGGAACCCTAAGAACTCAACACGTGCAAATCGTCTTGTTCTATTATTGCTATTATGTACAAAGACGTAGGTTATGACGTCATAAAAAACATAATTCGGTATCAGCGTCTAAAAATAGAATATCATAAGCTTTTTAACAAGTAACCGCATAAATCGTACTTTGTAATTTACTGCAACTGTATTTAAACCACAAATCAAAGATATTAAACAAACGGAAGTTCGTAAAGAAAATACACCACAGCAGCCGCATCGAGCCAACTAAATTAATAAAGTTCAGCTAACAGGTGCCGTTTTCCACTATTCTACATAAATTCAATAAAGTAACAACCTTTTAAAGTCCCCGTTCCATTGAGCTTATGTTTGAGCTTATACTTTTTAAATAAAGGTTTTAGGCATTTTAAAAGTATTAGGATTTTCCTTAGAGTGGCAGGCAGTTCAGTCAAAAACATGAATTAGGATATTCAAAGATTACATGCAAGACTGATATTATCATCAATAGTTATGGCTTATAGGTTTTTTAGTAAATAAAGTTTATCTCCCATTTATTGATGTGAATGTTTGCATGTTTGGATGTTTATTACTTAGTCACGCCACAACTACAATACAATTTTTAATGTAGACAGATTCCTCATACCTTGGATGGGTATATATAATATATATATCATAGACTATTGAAAAACAGGACGAGCCTCACACACACTGTAACATCTGTACACTATGTTGGCCGACAGCCATAAGGTACTATTATGGTTTTCCGTGCCAAGAGTACGATGTAGTACCAACTACAGGTATAACAGGTACAGGTACAGTACTTGCAACCTTACGCAAAAGGCACAACGCGCGCTCACTGGTCAAACCCGGTTTCCTGTTACACATTTCCGTCTCCATTCTAAAATCATTCCTACAAAAAACATTCAGCAACCGAGAGTAAGTACCTATGTTATACCTACACAAGAAAACCGGCCAAGGTCTTAACCCAATCGCAAACTAACTTTGTCTTTACCAAAAATACTTACTACAGTTCGGTCAAACCAATTTTCGATGGAAGTTTGCATGAGAAATAATATGGCTAAATAGGAAAAATAGCATAAAAGGCGATTACTTGTAGCGTATTTTTATCAGACCCTTGACCCGTATTAGGACACATGAGAGCGTAATAATTTATGCTCTCATGATATGCATTAGCTAATGAATATTATGAAGACAGGGACAAGGCTTAGGTGAATGGAACTTGTTTATAACAACAGGCTCTTTTAATATTAATTAAAGGCTAATATAAAATGATAAAGCTGGCTGGGTGATTTTTAATTAATGATAGAGACAATTTATTACTATAGTTCTTATGCTAAACAAATATTATATGTACCAATATACATATTTCACAATATGTGTTTTTATGGATACGATATAACTGAAACAATAAATATTATTACTTATAAGACAACAACTCGTAAATAATGGTATTTTTTATAACCAATACGTAATCAATAAAATCTTATTGTTTAAAAATTTTGAGAGGTCACTGAGATAAGGACTATTATAAAATGCTTTATTGCAATAAAAACATAGTGTACTAACAGAGATTATGGTTATCATTACCTTACATCCTTAGAGCTGTTACTGCAATTTTGTTACATTAATAATAATAATATGAACACTAATATACCGTGTATAATTAATTTTCGCGTTAATGTTAGAGTGCGGTTAATGCCATTAATATTCCGGATATTATGCTGGGTGATACATGATGTGACAAAATTAGGTATACGCATGACAGAAATTACTTGGTTCAGCGGAGCATATAACTTGGAGTTACACTCGCAGTTTCTTAACTTGCCAGAGTAACCGTTAATTTCCTAGTTATAAAATAGTCTAGTCAACGTGACACAAGAATACTATTTATAATTATAACCTAAGCGCTTTTTTCTAGTGAAAGAAATTTAATATTCGATGCAGTGTTTTTATTGCTATATTAATATGAGTTATTGAAAATGTTAGTATAAAACATATCGCTATCCTTTCAAGTCATGCCCGAATGGAAAGGTGCCAAAAATTCTGGCTGTATTTCTGGGCTACAGTTAGAGTAACTGTTGCGCAAAAATGTGCCAGCTCTTCTGTCACCACGTTCAACTCACCAATTCACCACGTGGAAACATTTCGAAGGATCTATAAATAATCTGTTCTTAGTTGTTAGTATACGTACAGGTTTTTATAAGAATTTCGAGTGTTGAACAGTCGCTGACATTTAATTGCCAATAGATGGCGCTGACTATACATGTATGGAGGAATTTGATCCGTGTGTGCGATGCGAGTCGACTCGAAATTTGTACAAAAACTTGTACTAACCCTACTTATATCTGTCTGTCCAAGTTTTGACATCGTTGGAGTTTCTTTACAAATTCTTCTCTCCATCTTGAGACTAGTCTTCCTTTCTTCCTGATGTTACATTTGTGGCACCAAGCAATTAATACAATATGGAAGACTTACTGCTATACAAGCTTTCTAACGAAATTTCACTTCATCACTGAGCAAGTTGTATTTATTTGTCACAAACGCGCACATCTTCATAAGGTCATAGATTTGAACCCCCGACCAATTGACGGGATTTGAGGAGCATGAGGATAAATAAGGTGGTTCTGAACCACTGAGATATCAGTATTTTAGGTACATCTCAGCTATATCGCTCAAAGCATATTCGCGAAGCGATCATAAATGTTCTGAAGAAAAATCCATCCCTCCCCAACTCCTTTAATGCACTGTCGAGGGAACTTTTGAGTAATTATCCCTTGCTTTCCCCTTCTAATTGTTCACTTTAAATTACCTGGCATACTTTTAAATGGCCTAAGACTCGTTTGAGAATAAAGACTTTTTGTTTAATGATGCAATTAATTTTTTTGCGTAGTCTTTAAGAGTACGGTGTACCCTTTGTGACTAATCATTGAATTTAATATACGTTTGATAAGTCACTAGGTGAACCATTATAATCAGTGAAAGTCTAGTTATAATAATGACTTTGACTCTTTACTCGAGGGGTTTAAATCACTTAAGAGGGACCGTAAACATATAAATTTCTCGCTATTTTCATAATTTTAGAAAAGTTTCATAATTTTAGAGACAAAAAAGAAAATCTCAAAGAATTTTTCATTTGCTACCAAAGTGGCTTGAATTATTTATGATCCATATTTTTCGGAGTTCCTGTATATAAAAAATATAACATAGGTACGTATTATTATTTATTGATCCAAACCGGGCGAGTGGGCTAGTTGATTTATGTAGCCGATAGGTATTTTTGATAAGAACCCGCCGTTTTGACGGTTTATGTAAACAACAAGGCTAAATGGCTTTTCCGATAGAAGGAACTCTTTGTTGGGCAAACATATTAGTTGGGGTGCGGTCGTATCGGTTTCAGTATCAACATAGTACGCGCGTAGTTTTACCTATATCACAAAATGCTGCCGCATAGCTTATTTTTATATTTTTATGAGTAAATTTGCTGCTACTGGGTCCTTTTTCTAGCGAGCTTCTTTTCACGAGTCCTGGTTTGTTAACCCAAGTCAAAATGCGGGTTAACAATATAGAGACGAGTAGAAATGACAATTCCCCACACAATGTTGAAGAACATTTTTTCTTAATGCATTTCCGAAAAAATATTTTTTTTGCGTTAAAATTAAACAAAAACGCAGGGAAATCATTGAATATAAAAATATCGTAAATAAATTAGGATTTTTGTTATGACAGAAAGTTTTTTGAAAACCTCATTTGGAGGGTATGGGTGGTATGGGTATCCGAACGATTTACGTAAATTTTTTTCGTACACACACAGTAGCGCTCTGTAAAAATTCTATAGGTAGGTAGGCTGAGTGAACTACACCGTGGCGTTATTGCTGGTGGCAAAATAAACATTTTTGACGCCGGTAAACTGGCGACATTTTTCCGCCCTGTCCAGGGTATATGTCTATTACTTTAGTGTTATAATATACAGGAGGAAAACCTCACAAACAAAGAACTAGAGCGTCATCTTTAACAGTCTTTCCGCACGCTAAGCACACACGGAAAAGTCTACTTTCTGAGCAAATGTCTTAAAAATATTATTGAGTTTGGAATCACAGAGCATGATTCGCCTTTTAAAGTCAACCCCCACATTTTCCGCGCTGCCAACCTAAATCCAATTGCATAGGGATTTGCATCCATTTGACAAAGAGCGTAGTTGAAAAACGCTTACGTACCGTCAGCAGGGGCTTTTACGTGCCTGAATCTAATTACTGCGGTGTCCTCTAGAATTTTTGGGTTTTGCTCCCACTTGAACTAACAACCATCAGCCGTAGCCATGTTACCTTACACGCCTATACTACCTACATATATCTATCCTATTTCAATGACTGCTATCGCATTGAAAACTGATAATGAATATTTAGGAATGAAAAATAGACATCTGTTCGATCCACATATAAAGTTATTATACATAATCAAAGGTTATTTATTCCTTGGTCTGTGGTTCGACCGGATATCATTCCCATACATTTTTAGGTTTTATTGTCTTCTTGGTATACCCAATGGGGTGTCTAGCAGATTTCAAGCATTAACTAGGAAAATTTCAAGGTAGTTGAAGTAGCAGGACATCAAATTTTATTTCCATCAAAATGTTCAGAACTAGCTCACATGGGCAATTTATTAATTTTATCCACGATTGATACTAACTCCAGCCGGGCATCGATGTTCAGAGACTCGCATCGCATACACGAATTGAATTCCTCCATACATTTACAGCTAACGCCATCTATGGCCAGTCACTGACATGCGGCTTTCAATAAATATCGTTGGCTATAAATGTATGGAGGCATTCGATTACCTACTTTGTGTGATGCGAGTGGACTCGAAATTCGTATACAAGAACCTGTACTAACTCTCTCTCTCTCTCTGGAAAACATTGCATTACGATAGTATGAATTGAGTTCTTAATTTACCCGAAGTTGGTATGAAATGTGAAAGAAAAAGTGTGAAGCCACTGAAATTAATCTTTTCCTCAGAGTTTGCGAATTAAAATGTAATAATTTATGTGAATTAAACTACTCGGTGGACTGTAAGTTTTTCTCAGTCTATGAAAGGAGTGCTCAAGGAGTTTCTCTTTTTAAAGATTCCGGAGGAAATTAAAATTTCTTTTTACGTGCTCTCTGGACAAGCGAGTTATTTGCTTCATCAGTGATAAACTTTCGTGTTAATATCGTTTACCTTCTTGACTCTTGAATTTAACGACTATTCTTAAGAAAAAAATGTTTTTAATAGTATAGCTTTTCTGAACGTAATTTTTATGGTTTAATTAGTTTCAAAAAGAATTTAACAATTCACTTCAATGAAACTTACAGGCTAATGGTACATTATACATAATATTGTGAACAAATTGAGATTTTTAAGGTTCCATACCAAATTGGTAAAATGGCAATCCAAAAACTTAATTTTAGGTGGTAAATTGCAAAAATTACTGGAACAGAGCTACACTTTCCACGAAATGAAAGTCAAACGTAGGTTCCTACAAAGTAATCAAAAAAGCAAATGAATATGAGCAAACACTATCCGGAAAAACGCGAAATGGTTTCCTTTACATTGATAAATTGAATTTACTAGTAAATCGCTTTTTTATTTGAGTTCATTTCGAATTTTATTTTTATTATCAAATCCAGCACAGACGTGTGAAAATCATTGCTCTACTAAAAATTTATTTCGCTTAAACAAAATTCAAAAACAATTTGGCGATATATCAGAAAGGGAGTGCATCAGTGCAATGGATCTGAACTATTTTATCACCAGTCTCAACTTTTTTTTTGTTGTTTATTTTATTTTAATGCTATAATTGAGCCCTCAGTGTGCGCAACTCGCACTTGACCAATTTTTTTGTATCTTATACCTTTAAACGAGCAATTCTTGTATATATATTTCTATATAATCTGGATCTCGGAAACGGCTCGAACGATTTTCATGAAATTTAGTATGCAGGGGGTTTTGGGGGCGATAAATCGATCTAGCTAGGATTAATTTTTATAACATGTCGAATTTACCAAAAAAAATAAAAATATGACTACTGCTGCCATCTATTGGCCACCGAGCGAAGCTCGGTCACCCAGATATTAGGAAATAATATAATATGCTGTTCGGTTTTAAGGATGCCGTAGCGACGAGATTACTGGGCAAAATGGGATTGAATGAATGGCAAGAATGATGAGTGCCATGCAGTGCGTTGTTTATAATATGATATTGATATATACAGTGTGGGTCGCACTGCACATGACATGACATGACATGAATGCGTACCTATCATTTATCCTCAAGTCTGCGTATTCATCGTTATCGTAATCGTTTACAAATGCCGCCCGCTGATTGGTTCCCCGATTAACGCCAGCCAATCGAGCGTCAGAATTTGCCAACGAATACAACGATGAATACGTTTTTCTTTCGCAATCAGACTTCTCTATATAGTAACTAATCTATGATCAGACTCCTGGTCACGGCTGTTTACTAGTTAAAAAAGCAAGCACTACCAATCGATACTCTTTAACTCCTTACAAATTAGTATGTAAATATCTTCGGCTACATCATCACTTGAGATCTGGTGAGATTACAATGAGGTAGTATGTAAAAAAATCTAAAGAATACTAGCTGACCTGGCAAACGTTGTTTTGCCCTTAGGGGTAATAAAAAATAGATAAATTGAGATTTAAACTATCCTATCTCTCAAGTTGGATCGAACTGCACATGGTGTACGAATTTTATTATAATCGGTTAAGTGGTTTAGGACTCCATTGAGGACAAACATTGTAACACGAGATTTATATATATTAGATGATGTAATCTCTAAATAAAATATCGATCTTGATAACACAGCAACAGCTGTACACTCCGCCCAAATAGCCTGTAACAGGCGTAAAAGCAACAACTTTTTAAAAGCCCCGCCCGAAAACGAAGGTAAATCATAGACAATCTTTGTTTACGACCATCGATAAACGTCGCCCGCGTTCTGTACAGAGTACACTGTTGTACAATCATGTACGCTGTGCATGAACGTTGCTACGGAATTTTTATTCATTTCGTATCGGTTGCTACGTTTTGTAGATCAACTTTGTAATTGCTCCGGGTTTATTTTATGGGGTAACTTCTTTTGTTGAAATAGTTGTTCTGGTATTTAGGTATTATGAGCTGTAATTTTGACAGGTTTGTTTCCACATGTAACTTGCAAAAAGCAGTAGGTAAATAATCTAATGATTAAACAATTTTTTCGAATTTCGATTATGTGACTTTTTCATACTACAGTAACTTGGAAGGAGTAGGTAACTCCTAGTAGTAGAGCTAGTAACGGTTTCTACACAGAATCGCGCAGGAACGCTAAATCGCTCGGCAGTGCGTGTTCGCTAGTAGAATTATAACTAGTTAGAGCTAAATCCTTCCATCAGACTTGACCTGAACCAAAATTAGAAATTGTAACATCCACAAAAATCCACAAAAAACAAAAGTTGACAAACGAGTATTGTAAGTAGGTATACCAACATAATAAATCGTAAAGAATACCTTACGTGACCATTTTGTCGAGTTACGTGTAAACATTATAGCCAATACAAACCTTTTGCAAGGGTCGCACGTAAGTCGCTACAACTGAAGTTAAAAGTGTTGGAGTTACACTTGTATTGGATACTGGAGTCGGGAAATTCAATGCGGTTGAATAAATTGAATACCTTTGTCGCATAATGCAAGCCGTATTGGCTTTGTAGAGGTCCACTTTGAAAAAGAATTTGCTATACGACTGCGGGGAATGGAGTGTAGTTGTGCAGTTTTGTAAGAGTTTTCTTATACATGTGGGTTAGGTTAGTACCTACTTCGACACAAAAATTATTATGACAGAAGCTGCTCGTGCTGATTCACTCACTGATTGATCACCTCTTCTGAACAATTTTGTATGAAATTTTTTGTTCAATGACCATTTCGTATAAAATGGCAAAATTCGTTCGAAAGAAAAATACGGAGAGAGCTGATGATTGAGGATTTCGAAGACGGGTCAAGAGCACAGCCAGGGTATTGGAGATAGGTGGGGGGTGCTCGACCAAATGTCATTTGAAACGTCATCCAATTGGCAGTGAGTTGAAAAAAAAATTCAAAATGGCGGATTCAAAATGGCAGCCAAACGAATATCGCCAATATCTAGAGTATAAAAGATGGAAGAGTGGTTTCTCGACAAGAAGTGATCAGGACAAAAAGGTCAATTTGATGGCTAGAAAAAAAATTCAATATGGCGGAATTTTTTTTCCATAGAAAAATGTATGGCGAATGTTGAAGAGACTAAGAGTTGGGAGGCAAATAGGAGGAAGACAGCCCGCGGTCCACATGTGGCCCGTGCACCCACGCGGCCTACTAGTTTGGTATATTATTATCTCGACACAAAAAACAGGTTAAATAGATAACGCCTCAGCAGATAAGACGTCGTTTCAAATTCTGCCGAATTATGAAAAGCTTTAATTAATATATATATAGCTGCTTGTGCTGATTCACTCACTGATTGATCACCTCTCCTGAACAATTTTGTATGAAAAATTTTTTTTTCAAGGATGGGGTCGTTTAGAGAGGAAAAATTCATGAGGAGGAAAAATACGGAGAGAGCTGATGATTGAGGATATCGAAGACGGATGAAGAGCACAGCCAAGGGTATTGGAGATAGGTGGGGGGTGCTCGACCAAATGTCATTTGAAACGTCATCCAATTGGCAGTGAGCTGAAAAAAATTTCAAAATGGCGGATTCAAAATGGCCGCCATACGAATTTTGTCGATATCTCGGAAAGTATAAAAGATGGGAGAAAAGTTTCTTAACAAGAAATGATCAAGACCCGAAGGTCTATTTAATGGATAGAAAAAAAAATCCAGTATGGCGGATTTTTTTTTCCATAGAAAATGTATGGGGAATGTTGAAGAGACTAATAGTTGGTAATTATGCAAGGTTGTGATGCGGTTTTTCGGAGAGTTACTAGAGAAAAATATGGAGAGAGCTGATGATTGAGGATTTCGGAGACGAGTGAAGAGTACAGCCAGGGTATCGAAGATAGGTGGGGGGTGCTCGACCAAATGTAACTCGAAACGTAATCCAATTGGCAGTTAGCTGAAAAAAAATTCAAAATGGCGGATTCAAGATGGCCGCCATACAAATTTCGTGTTGTTCTATCTCGGAAAGTATAAAAGATAAGAGAGTGATTTCTTTGCAAGACGTGATTAGAATCTCAAGGTCTACGGGATGAATGAAAAAAAAAATTAAAATTGGTTGAATTTATTTTTCCATGGAAAATGTGAATGCTACAATAAACAAGGCCTATGAAAAACTATGAAAAGTATGAGAAGAGATGATGGTCTACGATATGCATGATGATTGAGGAGCACGGTCATGGATTTAAAGATAGTTACGGGCTGTTTGAATAAAAAAATACACTGAACCTCATCCCGGATGAGGTGATCAGGACCCGAAGGTCTATTCGATGGATAGAAAAAAAAATCAAAATGGCGGAATTTATTTTTCCATAGAAAATGTATGGGGAATTTTAAAGCGAATTTTTATAGGCGGGAAGACAGCACGCGGGCCACATGTGGCCCGCGCACACACGCGCCCTACTAGTTACAATATATATAGCTGCTTGTGCTGACTGACTCACTGATTGATCACCTCTCCTGAACAATTTTGTATGAAAAAAAATTTTTTTACTAATCATTTCGTAAAGAGGTGAAAAAATCATTAAGAACAAAAATATGGAGAGAGCTGATGATTGAGGATTTCGAAGACGAGTGAAGAGCACGGGGAGGGTATTGAAGATAGGTGGGGGGTGCTCGACCAAATGTCATTCGAAATGTCGTCCAATTGCCAGTGAGCTGAAAAAAAATTCAAAATGGCGGATTCAAAATGGCCGCCATTCGAATTTCGTCGATATCTCGGAAAGTATAAAAGATGGAAGAACGGTTTCTTGACAAGAGTTGATCAGGACAAAAAGCTCTATGTGATGGCTAGAAAAAAAATCCAATATGGAGGATTTTTTTTTACCGTAGAAAATATATGGGGAATTTTGAAGGGATTTTTTATCGGCGGGAAGACAGCACGCGGGCCACATGTGGCCCGCGCCCGCACGCGCCCTACTAGTTAATATATATATAGCTGCTTGTGCTGATTGACTGATTGATCACCTCTCCTGAACAATTTTGTATGGAAAAAATTTTTTTCACTGATCGTTTTGCATAGAAAGGAAAAATTCATGAGGAAGAAAAATATAACGAGAGCTGATGATTGAGGATTTCGAAGACGGATGAGGAGCACAGCCAAGGGTATTGCAGATAGGTGGGGGGTGCTCGACCAAATGTCATTCGAAATGTCATCCAACTGCCAGTGACCTGAAAAAAATTTCAAAATGGCGGATTCAAAATGGCCGCCATACGAATTTCGCCGATATCTTGGAAAGTATAAAAGATGGAAGAATGGTTTCTTTTCAAGAAGTGATCAGGACACAAAGGTCTATTTGATGGATAGAAAAAAAAATCAAAATGGCGGAATTTATTTTAGATAGAAAATGTATGGGGAATGTTGGAGACTAACAGTTGGTAATTATGCAAGGTTGTGATGCGTTTTGTCGGAGAGTCACTAGAGAAAAATATGGAATGAGATGATGATTGAGGGTTTTGAAGACAGTCGAGGAGCATGGGCAAGGTAGGTATTATAGTTAGGTGGGGACTGTTGAAACAAAAATTACTTGGAACATCATGCAATTGGCAGTGAGCTGAAAAAAAATTAAAATGGCGGATTCAAGATGGCCGCCATACAGATTTCGTATTGTTCTATCTCTGAAAGTATAAAAGATAAGAGAGTGGTTTCTTAGCAAGAGGTGATCAGGAAATAAAAAAACTAAATGGAGGAATTTATTTTTCCATGGAAAATGTACATGCTACAGAAGTGATGATGATCTAGGATTTGAATCATGGTTGAGGAGCACGGTCATGGTTTTAAAGATAGTTAAGGTCTGTTAGAGCAAAAAATACGCTGAACCTCATATGATGAGGTTCAGCGTATATTTTGTTCGAACAGCCCTTAACTATCTTTAAAACCATGACAGTGCTCCATGGTTATTTTTTAAGCCTACTGCCAATCGGATTCCAATTGGCGATGGAGATGACGGCGATACCTTTATAGGCGGGAAGACTGCACGCGGGCCACATGTGGCCCGCGCACTCACGCGCCCTACTAGTTATAATATATATAGCTCGATTACCACTGACTGACTGACTGACTGACTGACTGACTCATTGACATAATTGTTCTCCCAGAAGGAGACGGAAAATGATATAATGATGTATGGGAGATGTGTTCGGGTGCGGGAGATGACTAGGGAAAAATTATGACATTTCAGAAAAACAAGATGGCGGCCGACGTGACTTTCGTAACTCTTTTGTTTTCCAACCGATTTCGGTCAAAGTCGCAGCACTCGAGGAAATGAGTAAATGATTTCTAGAAAAATTGGAAAAATTTGGAAAAACAAGATGGCGGCCGAGCTGTGGTGTTTTAAAATTTTTCATTTTTCGACCCCAAACCGCAGAGCCACAGATCCTAAACGGGATGGTTGAGGATGTCAATTTTTTTTTGTTTCATCATTTTGTTTCGCCCACAATTATCCTGAATTTTGACAAAACGGGAGTAATTTTTAAAAATCCAAGATGGCGGCTGTTCTGGAGGCCAATCAGTGTGAGGTATGAAAAATCGCAATTTTGAAACTCAAATTTCTCACAGTTGGCAGCATCGGAGCGTTTCGACTGGTATGGGGCGATTGTGTGTACAGACTCGAAGTATTGAGTGGGGGAAAAAAATTTACCCCATTTTTCGGGAAATTTCGAGATTTTCCCCAAAAAGTAAAAAATCGAAATACGGACTTTTTGCGAAATCCGAGTATGAGCGACCACGTGTCTTACTCGTACAAATGACATTTGGGTATTTTTGTGATCGAGCACTGGCAACACTGGAATCTATCAAAGTAAAAGTGATTTTCGACATGGTCACTTTTCAGGGGCCATCATGTCGCCTGGGTGCAAGCGAGATGAAAAATTGAAACGTCATCAGGAGCGGTTTATCCTGTAGTTACTGGGAAGGATACGAAACTATGTAAAATATTTATGTGGAATGGGGTGGCGGCCATTTTGTATTTATTTAATTTTTTTGAATATTTTGATCGTGTTTTTGAGGCACTTGGCAACATTTCGGAAAGTCGACATGTATGAACCGATTGTGTAACTCAACGGGCAGTATCGAAATATATAGAAAGTGTTGCCACATTTGAGGTAGTTTTCGAGATTTTCCCCAAAATGTCCTCCTGTAAAATTTTGTATGAACAATTTTTTTTCACTTATGGCTTCGTATAGAAGTCAAAAAATGACTCGGCGAAAAATATGGAGAGAGCTGATGATTGAGGATTTCGGAGACGGGTGAAGAGCACAGCCAGGGTATTGAAGATAGGTGGGGGGTGCTCGACCAAATGTCATTCGAAACCTCGTGCAATTGCCAGTGAAATTAAAAAAATTTCGAAATTGCGAAAAAAAGATGGCCGCCATACAAATTTCGCCAGTGTCTATCTCAAAAAGTATGAAAGATAGAAAAGTGGTTTCTTAGCAAAAGATGACCGGGATAAAGAGTTATATTTATTGAAAGAAAAAAAATTTCAAAATGGCGGATTTTTTTTTTCATACTAAATTGTATGGCGATTAGGCGCTAAAAGAAAATTGTCATTGTTCTCTTAGAAACAGGTAGAAAACGATACAATGATGTATCGGAGATGTGTTTATGGGCTTGAGTAGAGTAGGAAAAAATTATGACATTTCAGAAAAACAAGATGGCGGCCGACGTGACTTTTGTAATTCTTTTGTTTTCCAACCGATTTTGTTCAAACTCGCAGTATTGGAGGAAATGAGTAAATTAATCATAGAAAAAATGGAAAATCTTGTAAAAACAAGATGGCGGCTGAGCTTAGTGTTTTCAACATTTTCATTGTTCTACCTCAAACCGGGACCGTTTAATTCAAATTTGTCACAGTTGGCAAGATCAGAACATTTGCATGTTTATGGGGTGAATGTACGTATAGACTTTGGGTGTCGATTTGTAAAAAAAAAATTACCCCATTTTTGGGGAAAAATCTAAATACCCACTTTTTGCAAAATCCGAGCATGAGCGACCAAGTAAATGGCTCCCAGCAGTTACGCGGTCCGCTTTAGCGGGCCGCGCCCCCACGCGAAAAACTAGTTATAATATATATAGCTCGATTACCACTCACTGACTCATTGACATAATTGTTCTCCCAGAAAGAGACAGAAAACGATATAATGATGTAGGGGAGATATGTTTGAGTGCGGGAGTTGACTAGGGAAAAATTATGACATTTCAGAAAAACAAGATGGCGGCCGAAGTGACTTTTGTAACTCTTTTGTTTTCCAACCGATTTCGTTCAAAGTCGCAGCACTCGAGGAAATGAGCAAATGGTTTCTAGAAAAATTGGAAAAATTTGGAAAAACAAGATGGCGGTCGAGCTGTGGCGTTTTAAAATTTTTCATTTTTCGACCCCAAACCGCGACGCCACAGATCCTAAACTGGGTAGTTGAAGATGTCAATTTTTGCTTGTTTCGCCCATAATTATCTTGAATTTTGACAAAACGGGAGTAATTTTTCAAAATCCAAGATGGCGGCTGTTCTGGCGGCCAATCAGTGTGAGGTACGAAAAAACGCAATTTTAAAATTCAAATTTGTCATAGTTGGCAGCATCGGAGCGTTTCGACTTCTATGGGGCGATTGTGTGTAAAGACTCGAAGTATTGATTGGGGAAGAAAAAATTACCCCATTTCTCGGGAAATTTCGAGATTTTCCCCAAAAAGTAAAAAATCGAAATACAGACTTTTTGCGAAATCCGAGTATAAGCGATCACGTGTCTTACTCATACAAATGACATTTGAGTATTTTTGACGCCGAGGACTGGCAACACTGGAATCTATCAAAGTAAAAGTGATTTTCGACATGGTCACTTTTCAGGGGCTATCGTGGCGTCTGGGTGCGAGCGAGATGAAAACTTGAAACGTCATCAGGGGCGGTATATCCTGTAGTTACTGGGAAAAATACGAAACTGTGTAAAATATTTACCGCAAATGAGGTGGCGGCCATTTTGTATTTTTTTCTGTTTTTGAAAATTTTGATCGTGTTTTTGAGGCACTTGGCAACATTTCGGAAAGTCGACATGTATGAACCGATTGTGTAACTCGACGGGCAGTATCGAAATATATAGAAAGTGTTGCCACATTTCGGGTAGTTTTCGTGATTTTCCCCAAAATGTCCTCCTGTAAAATTTTGTATGAACAATTTTTTTTTCACTTGTGGCTTCGTATACAAGTCAAAAAATGACTCGGTGAAAAATATGGAGAGAGCTGATGATTGAGGATTTCGGAGACGGGTGAAGGGCTCAGCCAGGGTATTGAAGATAGGTGGGGGGTGCTCGACCAAATGTCATTCGAAACCTCGTGCAATTGCCAGTGGGCTGAAAAAAATTTCAAAATGGCGAAAAAAAGATGGCCGCCATACAAATTTCGTCGGTGTCTATCTCAGAAAGTATGAAAGATAGAAAAGTGGTTTCATAGCAATAGAAGATCAGGACGAGTAAATTTATCTATTGGAAGAAAAAAAAGTGCAAAATGGCGGAAAAAATTTTTTCATACTAAATTGTATGGCGACTTGGATCTATAAGAAAATTGGCATTGTTTTCCTAGAAACAGACGTAAAACGATACAATGATGTATGGGAGATGTGTTTGGGTGCGGAAGTGTAGTAAAGAAAAATTATGACATTTCAGAAAAACAAGATGGTGGCCGACGTGACATTCATAACTCTTTTGTTTTCCAACCGATTTTGTTCAAAGTCGCAGCACTCGAGGAAATGAGTAAATGGTTTCTAGAAAAATTGGAAAAATTTGTAAAAACAAGATGGCGGCCGAGCTGTGGTGTTTTAAAATTTTTCATTTTTCGACCCCAAACCGCGGCGCCACAGATCCTAAACGGAGTACTCGATGATAATAGTTTTTTCTTGGTTTGCTTACAATTATCCTGAATTTTGAAGAAATGATAGTAATTTTTAAAAATCCAAGATGGCGGCTGTTCTGGCGGCCAATCAGTCTGAGGTATGAAAAATCGCAATTTTGAAACTCAAATTTCTCACACTTGGCAACATCGGACCGTTTCGACTTCTATGGGGCGATTGTGTGTATAGACTCGAAGTATTGAGAGGGGGAAAAAAATTACCCCATTTCTTGGAAAATTTCGAGATTTTCCCCAAAAAGTAAAAAATCGAAATACGGACATTTTGCGAATCCCGAGTATAAGAGATCACGTGTTTTACTCATACAAATGATATTTAAGTATTTTTGTCATTGGGCACTGGCAACACTGGAATCTATCAAAATAAAAGTGATTTTCGACATGGTCACTTTTCAGGGGCAATCATGTCGCCTGGGTGCGAGCGAAATGAAAATTTGAAACGTCATCAGGAGCGGTATATCCTGTAGTTACTGGAAAAAATACGAAACTGTGTAAAATATTTCTGTGAACGAAAGTGGCGGCCATTTTGTATTTTTTTTCTGATTTTGAAAATTTTGAACGTGTTTTTGAGGCACTTGGCAACATTTCGGAAAGTCGACATGTATGAACCGATTGTGTAACTCGACCGGCAGTATTGAGATACATAAGCGGTGTTGCCACATTTGGGGTAGTTTTCGAGATTTTCCCCATAATGTCCTCCTGTAAAATTTTGTAGGAACAATTTTTTTTTCACTAATGGATTAGTGTAGAAGTCAAGAAATGACTCGGCGAAAATTATGGAGAGAGCTGATGATTGAAGATTTCGGAGACGAGTAAAGAGCACAGCCAGGGTATTGAAGATAGGTGGGGGGTGCTCGACCAAATGTCATTCGAAACCTCGTGCAATTGCCAAAATGGCGAAATAAAGATGGCCGCCATACAAATTTCGTCTGTGTCTATCTCAGAAAGTATGAAAGATAGAAAAGTGGTTTCGTAGCAAAAGATGACTAGGACGAAGAGGTCTATTTATTGAAAAGAAAAAATTTCAAAATGGGGCAATTTTTTTTTATAATTACTAATTTGTATGGCGATAAGGAGCTATAAAAAAATTGACATTGTTCTTCTAGACACAGATAAAAAACGATACAATGATGTAGGGGAGACGTGTTTGAGTGCGGGAGTCGAGTAGGGAAAAATCATGACATTTCAGAAAAACAAGATGGCGGCCGACGTGACTTCCGTATCTCTTTTGTTTTCCAACCGATTTCGTTCAAACTTGCAGTATTCAAGGAAATGAGTAAATGGTTTTTAGAAAAATTGGAAAAATTTGGAAAAACAAGATGGCGGCCGAGCTGTGGCGTTTTAAAAATTTTCATTTTTCGACCCCAAACCGCGGCGCCACAGATCCTACACAGGGTGGTTGAAGATGTCAATTTTTTCTTGTTTCGCCCACAATTATCCTGAATTTTGACATAACGGGAGTAATTTTTCAAAATCCAAGATGGCGGCTGTTTTGGCGGTCAATCAGTCTGATGTACGAAAAAACACGATTTTGAAATTCAAATTTGTCATAGTTGGCAACATCGGATCGTTTCGATTTCTATGGGACGATTGTGCGTTTCGACTCGAAGTATTGAGTGGGGAAAAAAAAATACCCCATTTCTTGGGAAATTTCGAGATTTTCCCCAAAACGTAAAAAATCTAAATACGGACTTTTTGCAAAATCCGAGTATGAGCGACCACGCGTCCTACTGGTACAAATAACATTTGGGTGTTTTTGTCGCCAAGGTCTGGCAACACTGGAATCTATCTAAGTAAAAGTGATTTTCGACATGGCCACTTTTCAGGGGCCATCATGTTGCCTGGGTGCAAACGAGATGAAAAATTGTGACGTCATCAGGAGCGGTTAACGTGAAATCAACGGGTCTGCCCTCGAAATTCAAAATTTTCGTGGTTTTTTGCAATTTTTACGCTAATTAGACATGATAGGCTTATGGCAATCAATTTGCGAGAATGACAGTATCATTTTTACATGATTATATCAAAATCTTTGGATAAAAATGTGTATCCTAGGAAATAAGTCCGAGTATCGAGTTTTATGTGAGTAACTCGCAAATCTTGGACTAATTTCTTTAACTCGACACTTTCGAGCAGAGATTTTTATATAAACACGTGAAGCAGATATTGGGATTATCGCAATTTGACGGCCATAAGCCTATTATGTGTTATTAGCTTAAAAATCGCGAAAAACCACAAAAAATTTGAATTTCGCGGGCACAGCCGTGGTGTGCTCCTTAATCCTTTAGTTACTAGGAAGAATACGAAACTATGTAAAATATTTATGTGGAATGGGGTGGCGGCCATTTTGTATTTTTTTCTGTTTTTGAAAATTTTGATCGCGATTTTGAGGCACTTGGCAACATTTCGGAAAGTCGACATGTATGAACCGATTGTGTAACTCGACCGGCAGTATCGAGATATATAAGCTGTGTTGCCACATTTGGGGTAGTTTTCGAGATTTTCCCCAAAATGTCCTCCTGTAAAATTTTGTATGAACAATTTTTTTTTCACTTGTGGCTTCGTATAGAAGTCAAGAAATGACTCAGTGAAAAATATGGAGAGAGCCGGTGATTGAGGATTTCGGAGACGGGTGAGGAGCGCAGCCAGGGTATTGAAGATAGGTGGGGGGTGCTCGACCAAATGTCATTCGAAACCTCGTGCAATTGCCAGTGAGCGAAAAAAATTTTCAAAATGGCGTAAAAAAGATGGCCGCCATACAAATTTCGGCGGTGTCTATCTCAGAAAGTATGAAAGATAGAAAAGTAGTTTCATAGCAAAAAATGACCAGGACGAAAAGTTATATTTATTGAAAGGAAAAAAAAATCAAAATGGCGGAATTTTTTTTTTTCATACTAAATTGTATGGCGATTAGGAGCTATAAGAATATTGACATTGTTCTCCTGGAAACAAATCGAAAACGATACAGTGATGTATGGGAGACGTGTTTAAGTGCGGGAGTAGAGTAGGAAAAAATTATGACATTTCAGAAAAACAAGATGGCGGCCGACATGACTTTCGTAACTCTATTGTTTTCAAACCGATTTCGTTCAAACTCGCAGTACTCAAGGAAATGAGTAATTAATTTTTACAAAAAGAAGAAAAATTTGGAAAAACAAGATGGCGGCTGAGCAGTGGTGTTTTAAAATTTTTCATTTTTCGACCCCAAAACCCGGCGCCACAGATTAACGGGCTGGTTGAAGACGTCAATTTTTGCTTGTTTCGCCCACAATTATCCTGTATTTTGACAAAATGTGAGTTATTTTTAAAAATCCAAGATGGCGGCTGTTCTGGCGGCCAATCAGTCTGAGGTATGAAAAATTGCAATTTTGAAACTCAAAGTTCTTACAGTTGGCAGCATCGGAGCGTTTCGACTTCTATGGGGCCATCGTACGTATAGATATGGAGTATTGAGAGAAGGAAAAAAATTACCCCATTTCTCGGGAAATTTCGAGAATTTCCCCAAAAATTAAAAAATCGAAATATGGACATTTTGCGAAATCTGAGTATAAGCGATCACGTGTCTTACTCGTAAAAATGACATTTTGGTATTTTTGTCGCCGAGGACTGGCAACACTGGAATCTATCAAAATAAAAGTGATTTTCGACATGGTCACTTTTCAGGGGCAATCATGTCGCCTGGGTGCGAGCGAAATGAAAATTTGAAACGTCATCAGGAGCGGTATATCCTGCAGTTACTGCGAAAAATACGAAACTGTGTAAACTATTTCTGTGAACGAAAGTGGCGGCCATTTTGTATTTTTTCTGATTTTGAAAATTTTGAACGTGTTTTTGAGGCACTTGGCACATTTCGGAAAGTCGACATGCATGAACCGATTGTGTAACTCGACCGGCAGTATTGAGATATATGCGGTGTTGCCACATTTGGGGTAGTTTTCGAGATTTTCCCCATAATGTCCTCCTGTAAAATTTTGTATAAACATTTTTTTTTTCACTTATGGCTTAGTATAGAAGTCAAGAAATGACTCGGCGAAAATTATGGAGAGAGCTGATGATTGAAGATTTCGGAGACGAGTGAAGAGCACAGCCAGGGTATTGAAGATAGGTGGGGGGTGCTCGACCAAATGTCATTCGAAACCTCGTGCAATTGCCAATGAGCTGAATTTTTTTTCAAAATGGCGAAAAAAAGATGGCCGCCATACAAATTTCGTCGGTGCCTATCTCAGAAAGTATGAAAGATAGAAAAGTGGTTTCTTAGCAAAAGATGACCAGGACGAAGAGGTCTATTTATTGAAAAGAAAAAATTTCAAAATGGGGCAATTTTTTTTTCATAAGTACTAATTTGTATGGCGATTAAAAGCTATAAGAAAATTGACATTGTTCTTCTAGACACAGATAAAAACGATACAATGATGTAGGGGAGACGTATTTGAGTGCGGGAGTCGAGTAGGGAAAAATCATGACATTTCAGAAAAACAAGATGGCGGCCGACGTGACTTTCATAACTATTTTGTTTTCCAACCGATTCCGTTCAAAAACGCAGCACTCGAGGAAATGAGTAAATGGTTTTTAAAAAAATTGGAAAATTTAGAAAAACAAGATGCGGCCGAGCAGTGGTGTTTTAAAATTTTTCATTTTTCGACCCCAACCCGCGGCGCCACTGATCCTAAACGGGGTGGTTGAAGATGTTAATTTTTGCATGTTTCGCCCACAATTACCCTGAATTTTGACAAAACGGGAGTAATTTTTGAAAATCCAAGATGGCGGCTGTTCAGGCGGCCAATCAGTGTGATGAACAAAAAAACGCGATTTTGAAATTCAAATTTCTCACACTTGGCAGCATCGGAGCGTTTCGACTTCTATGGAGCAATTGTGTGTACTCGAAGTGTTGAGTGGGACAGAAAAAGTTACCCCATTTCTCGGGAAATTTCGATATTTTCCCCAAAAAGTAAAAAATCTAAAAACGGGCATTTTGCAAAATCCGAGTATAAGCGATTACGTATTTTACTCGTACAAATGAAATTTGGGTAGTTTTGTCGCCGAGGACTGGCAACACTGGAATCTATCATAGTAAAAGTTATTTTCGAAATGGGCACTTTTCAGGGGCAATCGTGTCGTCTGGGTGCGAGCGAGATGAAAAATTGAAACGTCATCGGGAGCGATATATCCTGTAGTTACTGGGAAAAATACAAAACTGTGTAAAATATTTCTGTGAACTGAGATGGCGGCTATTTTGTATTTTTTCTGTTTTTGAAAATTTTTATCGTGTTTTTGAGGCACTTGGGAACATTTCGGGGAGTCGACATGTATGAACCGAGTGTGTAACTCGAAGGGCAGTATTGAAATATAAAAGCAGTGTAGCCACATTTGGGGAAGTTTTCGAGATTTTCCCCAAAATGTCCTCCTGTAAAATTTTGTGTCTTACTCGTACAAATGACATTTAGGTAGTTTTGTCGCCTGGCGCTGGCGACACTGTAATCTATCAGATTAAAAGTGATTTTCGACATGGCCACTTTTCAAGGGCAATCGTGTCGTCTGGGTGCGAGCGAGATGAAAACTTGAAACGTCATCGGGAGCGGTATATCCTGTAGTTACTGGGAAAAATACGAAACTGTGTAAAATATTTCTGGGAAAGGAGGTGGCGGCCATTTTGTAACTTTTTTCGTTTTTGAGAATTTTGATCGTGTTTTTGAGGCACTTGGCAACATTTCAGAAAGTCGACATGTATGAACCGATTGTGTAACTCGACGGGCAGTATCGAAATATATAGAAAGTGTTGCCACATTTCGGGTAGTTTTCGAGATTTTTCCCAAAATGTCCTCCTGTAAAATTTTGTATGAACATTTTTTTTTCACTTGTGGCTTCGTATAGGAGTCAAGAAATGACTCAGCGAAAAATATGGAGAGAGCTGATAATTGAGGATTACGGAGACGGGTGAGGAGCACAGCCAGAGTATTTAAGATAGGTGGGGGGTGCTCGACTAAATGTTATTCGAAACCTCGTGCAATTGCCAATGAGCTGAAAAATTTTTCAAAATGGCGTACATAAAAAGATGACCGCCATACAAATTTCGTCTGAGTCTATCTCAGAAAGTATGAAATATAGAAAAGGGGTTTCTTAGCAAAAGATGATCACGAGGAGGAAGTCTATTTATTGAAAATAACAAAATTTTCAAAACGGTGGAATATATTTTTGTCCTACTAATTTGTATGGCGATTAGGAGCTTTAATAAAATTGTCATTGTTCTCCTGGAAATAGATAGAAAACTATACGTATGAGAGATGTGTTTGAGGGTGAGATATGAAAAGGGAAAAATTATGACATTTCAGAAAAACAAAATGGCGACCGACGTGACTTTCGAACATTTTTTGTTTTCCAACCGATTTCATTTAAAGTCGCAGGTTTTTTGGATACAAGTAAATAGTTTTTAGAAAAAGTAGAAAATTTGGGAAAAACAAGATGGCGGCTGAGCTGTAGTGTTTTTTAAAATTTTCATTCTTTCTCACCACAGACTCCGATTCCGGGACACCACAGATCCGAAACGGGATAGTCGAGGATGATAATTTTTTAGTATTTCACTTACAACTATTCTGAAATTGACAGAACAAGAGAAAAAAAAATTACCCCATTTTTCGGGAAAAACCGTAATACGGACTTTTTGCAAAATCCGAGTATGAGCGACCACGGAAATTGCTCCAAGCAGTTACGCGGTCCGCTTTAGCGGGCCGCGCCTCCACGCAAAAAACTAGTTAATATATATATAGCTGCTTGTGCTGATTCACTGACTGACTGATTGATCACCTCTCCTGAACAATTTTGTATGACAAAATTTTTTTTCAATTACCGTTTCGTATAGAAGAGAAAAAATCATTCGGAGGAAAAATACGGAGAGAGCTGATGATTGAGGATTTCGGAGACGGATGAAGAGCACAGCCAAGGGTATTGGAGATAGGGGGTGCTCGACCAAATGTCATTCGAAACGTCATCCATTTGGCAGTGAGCTAAAAATTTTTTCAAAATGGCGGATTCAAAATGGCCGCCATTTGAATTTCGTCGTTATCTCGGAAAGTATAAAAGATAGAAGAACGATTTCTTGACAAGAAGTGATCAGAACCCCATGGTCTATTCGATGGATAGAAAAAAAAATCAAAATGGCGGAATTTATTTTTACCATAGAAAATGTATGGGGAATTTTATGAGACTAAATGTTGGTAACTATGCAAGGTTTTGATGCGGTTTTTCGGAGAATTACTAGAGAAAAATATGGAATGAGATGATGATTGAGGGTTTTGAAGACAGTCGAGAAGCATGGGCAAGGTATTATAGTTAGGTGGGGACTGCTGAAACAAAAAATACTCGGAACTTCACGCAATTGGCAGTGAGCTGAAAAAAAAACAAAATGGCAGATTCAAGATGGCCGCCATATAAATTTTGTGTTGTTCTATCTCGGAAAGTATAAAAGATAAGAGAGTGGTTTCTTAGCAAGAGGTGATCAGGATCTCAAGTTCTACGGGATGCATGGAAAATAATTCACTGTGGCGGATTTATATTTCCATGGAAAATGTACATACTATGAAAAGAGTCCTCATCCGATGAGGTTCAGCGTATTTTTTGTTCGAACAGCCCTTAACTATCTTTTAAACCATGACAGTGCTCCTTGGTAATTTTTTCAGCTTACTGCTAATCGGATTCCAATGGGCGATACCTTTATGGGCGGGAAGACTGCACGCGGGCCACATGTGGCCCGCGCACACACGCGCCCTACTAGTTATAATATGTAGTTTGACAGAAATTCAATTATATAATATCAAATGCAAATAAGGAAAAGATAAAATGTATCTATTTTAACGCAAAGGATTACTTTGTTCTCGGGATACTTATTTTAAAACCAATTTATGCTGTTAATCCTAGAGTACCCCTATTACTAAAACTACGCCGTTCCTTCATCCGTCCGTCCGTTTGTCACTAGGCTGTATCTCTTGAACCGTGATAGTTAGTCTTGAAATTTTCACAGATAATGTATTTATATTGCAGCTATTACAACAAAAATTAAATAAACAATTAATTTATAGGATCTCCCATAAACAAACGTGACTTTTTGCTCATTTTTAATTTGGTGGGTAGGGGTGTTTTGTTTACTTTAATACTATTAAGAATTGGTCTTGATAGAAGGTACGGAATCCTCAGTGCGCGAGACCGTCTTGCACTTGACTAATTATTTTGCAGAACTCGCGTAGTAAGGGTTCCGTATCATTGAAAATATATAAGTTTTATTTCTCTTTCTTAATATGTTTTATACATTAGTATAATAGCCATAACTGTAAACACAAACCTATTTCGTAAAAAATTAAGCTAGAAGTAAATGGTCCTATGACTTTTACTTACAAAATGCAGCACTGTCGTTCGTTTTCACTTCGTTTTCTTTAACTCTTTCTTTCTTTGCTTTGCAACCTTGCTTTTTGTCAAATTTTATGATTCTTGGCCAACGCGGAGTACTTAAGAAACCAATAGGTATTGAGTTTGTGAGCCCGATATAAATTTATCGACATGAAATGCCGTATTTTTTTAGCGACCGCGTTTTTTTTAACACTTTTTGTCCTCCACAACTTGTAAAAAAACGAAATCAACCCTTGTAATTTTGACTTGATGCCTGTTACCGTGCCTGAAAATGATCCGTACATACGAGTATACTCAGAAAGACAACAATGTGATCTACGAAGTTTTCGTTTTTGTATTGAGATACGGAACTCTAAAAACTGTACGTCCAACATAACACGCCGGGAATCTAATTGCAGTGTGTCTGACTGTGTCCCCACAGCCGTTTACATTGACATTCTTTATTCCCTTTACTTCCACGTCACATGCATTTCCGAGCTGCAACAGCCGACGTTTTCGGTTATTCTCTCTATTGTAAAAAGGCCGTCCGAATCAGAGATGGGTTGGAAAATAAACAAAACAACCAAACAAGGGCTTTACAAATACAAAAATTCTCAACGGTAAAACTAATTTTTATCATTCACACAGCTTTATGGTCTAATGATGACAGTCGACTAAATGAGAGGTGTACTGCCTGGTATTTTAACCTCATTGCAGACCACAAGATAAATTAAAACCAGTAAAGAAAAAGTTGGATTCACTTACAATAAAAACCGAAAAATAGACGTGGCTCTTTGGCAGTGCCGTCAGAACTCAGAAGTAAAAATTCATACAGAGGTGTCGGCTACGGTAACAGTGTCGGTAATGGTGTCGCGAGCTCAATGGTTTTTTCAAATCTCAAAAACACCCAACGCACCGGTGTTGGTTACGGTAACAGAACGAAAGGTTAACCTTTGCAAAAGTGGCAAGAAGATTTTAAAGCTACATGGAGTCTTGTGGAAAAAGAAAACCTATGACAGGGCAAAAAGCAAAGAAATGGAAGACGCAAACAAGATAATTGCTGATGCCAGGCATAAGCTTAAATAGATATAAGTTAAACTGATAAATTAAAAAAAAATGTTTGTTAAAGGCTTTAAAAAATTTAATTGGTATCAACAAATAGGCTTGCACTGCTGGTCTCTATTTCTTCAAAATAACTAAATATTTCTTTTGCTACTGTTCACTGTAATGTGGGTTAGTAGGCTTCATACACTAGTGACAAAAAACGCGGAAAAAGTACGGCATGCTTTCCTCAAGATGCATAGTGTATACTTTCACTGCTAAGTAAATGCTGCCAATTATATTCGAAAATCAAATACATTAACTCCGAAGTATTAAATTAATACGACACACGGATTCCAGAAATGCATGTACTACGAATACAAGCAACATCAATTTGGATTGGATAGACGGAATGAACATCTAATATTCCCGGAAGCTATAACATTAGCATATATGAGATATGCTAGATGACATGAGATCTGTTAACATCTATATTAAATGTAATGCTGATTCGATTGATGCCACTCCAACTAGCTGCTTACCTACTTGGAATGAAATGAAATGAAATGAAATTCTTTATTTTTCTCATAGGCCTAAATAATAGGCGCCCATGAAAAGTCAAAAACTCTACCGCCAAGTTCGGAATGCAGGTTTGCACCGAGAAGAACTGGCAAGAAACTCGGCACTTGCTCTTTTCAAAAATGTTATGATATACAATTATTCTTATATAATATTATGAAAATTTACATAACTTTTAAGATATCTCATGAAGAGATGGAAATGAATCGTTTAATATCGTCTCAACCCCTTTTCAAGTCCCACAGCTGGACATAGGCTCTCTCTTAGAATAAAAGGGGGTTTGACCATAGCCTTCCACAAGCCAAGTGCGGGTTTGAGGGCTTCATACACCTTTTAAATCAATTTGGAGAACTCTCAGGCGTGTAAGTAGTTACCTCATGTTTTTCTTCGCAATGCTACGAGTATCATTAAATCAATTCCTTCCTTGCAGTGGATAGTTTTTTTTACATTAATCTCCATAATATTATGTACGCTATCTCAATAAAAAAAATTCTGACATGTTTATTCATTGATTCATTCGTAGCACAGCCTTCTCTTGGACCTAGATTGCTGAAATTTGGGTCTTATTAATGTGAACAAAAAAAACTTCTAAGTAACGTGGGATGTTAAAAAATTAAAACCTACTAAACCGGATTCTAGCCTAAACCTGGGCTTCAGTCACGGGACTTCCTGTTTAACGCCCTCAGATATTGAATTACTGAAAAATCCTTTTACCTCTATCATGGAAGCTACGAGGTACCAAATTACTTATACAATAGCTAGTAGAAACCTACTATAGTATACAATATTTTTATTAAGAAAATAAAAATATATCATCTTAAATTAAAAACGAAAAAATTATGAAAAAATAATAATTGGAAAACGGTTTAGAAGTGCTACCGTTCTCTTAGGAGCGTTACGTACCTTGTGGATATGATAAAAGAGAATAAGGTATTTTCCTTTCTTTAATGGAAAAACTTAAGTAGTCCTCTAACTCACATCCTTACAACGGGATATGGAAACAGAATCTCGAATTTATAAGCCTTTTTTATTTGATGGCGTGCAAAAAGCTGTTTGTATGTTTATTTCCTGTTAAGTTATAGCGTACTTTTGTTATGTCGTTCTCGATAAAATGTTAAGGTAACCTGTCACATGATAACCTGCACAGAATATACATATTTATGAGTGCAAGACATCAGCCAAAACTACGTGGCGTTATACCTGCCACCAAGCGATTTAACCGCACATTGCATGCATGCATTTTGCATATAAACCGTCCGCTTTTATGTCATGCTGAACAAAACTGAAAGTATGGCTATGTGTCCTACACTAAGCCCCTTCGCACACGGCTCGTAAGCGTAAGCGTATCGTTATGACGCTACGCATAACAATATGACATTTACGCCTCCTATACATGACATATTTGAACATGTTCGTGCTCGTACTGTTCTCGTCGTACGCGCGGATTACGCTACGCTTCCGCTCACGAGCCTTGTGCGAATTGCCTTAGTCTTGAGTTTGAGCTGGGTTGACATTTACTCGAGCCGACGGGACAGGAGGTCGCATCCCATATTCCAGACGTTCTTTATTTATAAATCCGGTAGTAGCCAGGCTGCCGAAGACGATGAGGCCGCTACTCAGATGGCGGATGATGACCTGGGGGGGACGCGTTGACAGTGAATCCCGCACTCCCGCCAGCGGGACCGTCGTGGTATAAGCCCCGCAAACCCCTGATTGCGGTATTGAACGCATTCTATGCATTTTCTGTCAGTTAAAAAGGGGTTTAAGCTTGGCAATTTTGAGAAGATTAGATTTTAAGATTATTTTATACATTCACTGTAGATATTTCAATGCACTATGACGCGCCCGACTCTGTCAAACTCCATATGAATCGAATAAACATAAGCAATTTTGATAAAGTGGGCGTATCTTCGAGGATTTTTCTTTCACACCATTTCAGTGGGTATTCAAAATTATTTTTATTTATAACTACCAGAGATCATCGATCAACGCTTACCAGTTACCGAGATATTGATGATTGGAACGTGGATGCAAATTGAATTTCTTCCATGAATGTAGTGCGGAATTAAACGGGAAACTGGAACGAAGCAATTGGGATTTCAAAAGAGTACGTACGATAAAACGTTCGACACTCGTACAGGAAACTGTACTGAGGATACATGCTCCTTCACATCGTGCGATCCGATATCGTTATGAGAAGTCAATGCAATAATAATAACAGTAGATGTTAGTGTTAGCCCCTTCACACACGGCTCGTGAGCGTAAGCGTAGCGTAATCCACGCGTACGACGAGAGCAGTATGAGCACAAACATTTTCAAACATGTCCGCAGACAAAGTGGTGTTGCAGCGAATCGTAAGAAGCGATTGTCACATTGTTATCCTTAGCGTCATAACGATACGCTGCTACGCTTACGCGGATCGTAAGCGTAGGGCCTTAGTAGTCGAGCTCAGTCACTTTATTTTATGTAATGAATAAATTCACAATATATTTTTTAAACAATAATGTTCTACGTGTGTAAATTCTGTTTTCCATAACACTTAATGATTTATTTCCGTCTCTAAAAGGTAAGCTTTATCAAAGACCACACATATTTCTCACTAGATTTCTCGATATACAACATCAAGAATTTCGCAGAAAAAATGTTTCCCGTAAGGTACAAATTTAAACAGCTGTTTATATTTGAACACAACACTACCTTTAGTCACAAATAACTAATTAGAAAACTGAATAAAACAAAAGATACAATGAGCCTACATATCACAAATCCCTCATACTAAAAGGGCTTTCTTTATTAGTAGAATACTTACAGTATGATACACAAATCCAAGATGGCCTTCACAACAAAATGTTGAATATGATAGTCGGGGGTTATATAAAAATTTAATTTACATGTTAATATTTATCTATTATGTTTATTATCAATCATTTGCATCACAATCACTCACTACTGGCATGAGTTTATTCTCAAAATGAAAAGAGTATTGTCCCAGCAGGTGATTTGTAAGATGACGACGGATTGGAAAAATTGAATTTTCAATTTTTTTTTCACAACATCACATACGTTGCTCCGATCCCATAGTAAGTAGCTTATGCACTTGTGTTATGGAAATCAGAAACAAGTAGGCACCACATCACCCAGACCCAAGAGAATGTAGAAAACTTATTTTTCTTCATTACCCCGACCGGGGATCGAACCCGGAACCCAGAGATGGCGGCGCCTTGAAAACCGGCACGCTAACCACGGAGGAGGTACAATGACGATGTTCACATAATTAAAACAAGCAATTAGCTATTTTACGTCAAAGCAACATCGCTCGTGCGCGGCGTCATTCGAACGGTGCACACTGCACAGGTTAAACTTGGGTTAAACAGTGTAAAGGCTCTGTCCCATTACTATGCAAATTGGAATTCAGTGCGCGACGTAGTTGATACGAGCCTGTTTGATTGCACGCTACACGACAACTGCTCTATTTAAACTGTTTGATGTTGCTGCAACTATGTACGTTGTATGACATAACCTACTTTTCCCAAATGTCAAAGAATTAAGTCATTAGGAGTCACTTGCGTCAGACGGCAGGTTAAATATAAATATTTGATGTCTATCTCACAAGACTTTTTAACAATTTAACCCAGCGTTATTCACGGTTAACCGAGGTTGACGTAAGTAGGCCTAATCGTAATAGGTTTACCGATGTAGAAACAGCTAGGCTTGTTTATTTCGCTTATTTCCACAGTATCATGTCCTATGGGATCTTACTATGGGGAAATGCTGCTGACATTCAATCGATCTTCGTTTTGCAGAAAAGGGCTGTCAGGGCTATATTATACAAACTAAAGTCTAGAGAATCTCTCCGTGACAAATTTAAGGAGATTGGTATCCTTACAGTAGCTTCACAGTACATAAACAGTAATGTTATATTTGTTCATCAAAATATTAATACTTATAAGCGAAGAATTGACATAAGTCATAGACCAATCAGACACGGAGGGCATAAACTGGTTGAATTATCACACCGCTTGCGCAGAGTACAAAAATCCTTTGTGGGGTTGAGTATATGCTTTTATAACGTGATCCCGAAGGCAGTTTTGGACCTACCTAAACAAACTGTCAAAAATCATCTTCTAAGTAAGGGTTACTATACAATAAATGATTTTTTAAATGACAAAGACCCTTGGATCTAAGTGTTTATTCCGTCTGCTTACAAGATGCTTATTATAATGTTATATTGTTTAAAACAAAATTGTAAAAAAATATTATTTTTAAAAAAAGCAAGTGCCGAGTTTCTTGCCCGTTCTTCTCGGTGCAGTGCTACTTTCCGAACTAGGCGGTAGAGTCTTAACGTTTCGCAAGAGCCTGTAAGGTAGGCCTATGTGAAAGAATAAAATTTTTGAATTTTTTTTGAATTTGAATCGCACTTTTTACAAAATGAACTATTAGTAGCAACCATTGGTCGAAATTCCTTCTGAATATAAATTTAATCTCGCATTACTTAATAGAAAACATTACTTATCATGTTTTCTTTTAATAATTTTAGACGAACGATAGTTAGTATAGTTTTATCATGTTCAAATTTTTGAGGAGCTGATATCCACTATCTATTAAGTAGGTAGGTACATAGCATGAAGTGGAAGGTTTGAATTTTGAAATCAGTCGATTGATATTATTTAGTTTTATCCAACTGTTTTAACATTCTAAAAACTGGTCCTATTTTAACATATTAGAGTAATCTGAATAGGTACCAAATATTATGGAAATGATTCCATAATGCTTATCAACACCCAACACTATTATATAAAATTGGATCATTCAATTCAATTTGATTGCTAAATGAGAAATTTATACGTCATAGAATAATAATAATGTTCTATTTGCTGCTTTTATAGTTATTCAAATGAAAATAACTTTGTTAGTTGATTTTTATTGTGTTATTGAAAAATGAATAGGTAGGTACAAACTAGTTTTTCTGAACCACTAACGCAAAAATCAATCCCTAATATTCTGTTGTGTTTTTTTGTCGATTTATTATCATTTAAATAGCATCTAAACAATATATTATTTTTACCGTTTTTGATTAGATAAATATATACCTTAAAATGATTCAAGATTTGATTTGACCTATGTCCTACTTTAACATACTCAGACCTTAAATTACCAGAATAAAATGAACAATGAATCTCGAAAAAACTGCAGGATTTTCACGAAATCAACCAATCACAATAATATTAATCAATCTCAGTTTGTCATAGGTAACATAATGCCACAATAAAGTGTAAAATACACAGTTTTGCATGCAATTGTATGATATAAAAATAAATTTAATTGTTTATTCACTTTGGTACATTTCAATGAAAAAACACCAACCAACATTCGTATAGGCAGTAACTGTATGGAGCAACAATAAACACGGATAAAGGGGACAAATTGAATTTCACACGTGATCGAAGTTGATCAGGAAAATTGTACACAGTAATTACTCTGGTTTTAAAGAATGTTGGCCGACAAAACTTTAAATGCGTTGTTATTTTTACATGAATGTTTTTTTTTTCATACATGCCGGGCGCCGGCGCTGTTAACCTACTTACTCGTACATCATCTTCGAGCTTGTTAAAAATGACAAATATCTAAAACACCAAGCATTATGAAGTCTAAAAGTGACATTTTAAATCAGATCCTTGATTTGCAATCTGGAAAAAAAACTTATCGTTTTTAATATCGTTTTTAATATTAGCAGATTCAATTAAGTACTATGCACGTAATATTTAAAAAATATTGCTTTCGTTAAAAGTTATTAGAGTCTAAATATACAAATTTCAGACCCAAAACTTGCTCGATTAATTCTTTTTTTTTTAATAAAATAAACTAAAATACTTTCAGAAAAAATACTTCTGTAAATCTGTAATACTGTCTATACGGGCATAGATAGCATTTAAAATGACTAGACGATAGCCTTAAGTGATAATAAGTTGTGACGAGTGCATTAGTTTAATAGAAATAAATGATCTAATTATGTGGAAAATTCAACCGGATAGTCATCCCGGAACGTTTGATCGTAAACCAAAGAAACTTGATTAAATGAAAATGTTCCATATTTCAATAATATAATAATTTATGAAATAGCCGTTTTCAATGCAGGGTATTTTGATGTGATAAAATTGATTAATCTAAAACTTATTGGCAATTTTGACATCTTTATTTCAAATCGCATTCTAAACTTAAACAATTAATTATTAGTTCTAAATTTTATGAATATTACCACATTACTGGACTTTAGAAACTCTTTTTTTTGCAAAGCATATTTTTAAACCACCGATCAAACATAATAACAATTTTGAGGATCTTGAGCTCCTGGTTCCTTCAATCTCCACTATTTTGTTGTAAATATTTTTCAATTTTCCAGTTGTGAGAATCAAAACCTCCGACGCAGAGAGCCAAACCACTACCGCTGCGCCATTTGGTTGTCAAGTAAACTCACTCCTAACGGTTTCTACACAGCATCGCGGTGGAACACTAAATCGCTTGGCCGCGGCCACTGACGACCATTCGAGTTGATGACATTGAAACATTTACAACATTTAAGTATATTTGTTATTGAAAAATATTATTCATGAATAATATCATCATCATCATATCAGCCTGCGGACGTCCACTGTTGAACATAGGCCTTCCCAAGCGGGCGCCAACGAGTCGTTAATGTCGTCGGTCTAACGAGCTAGAGGGCGACCTACGCTTCGCTTAGCCCTGGAGTGGAGACCGCGTACATAAGACGCGGTATTTTTGAGTAAGGAACGGTTTTTAAAAATACTGTAAAAATAGAATATACACCCTTTCTTATGATACCCCACTCAATATTGGTATCTCATTTTTTAATTTCAACACCCCGGGTTAAATAAAAATAAAAACGATTTTGAAAATTTTATATTTGTAATGATATTGGGTCATTATTTCCTAAAATCATTCCAAATTTGAAGTCGATAGCTTTAATACCTACATACTGAAATAATTGAGACTGACGGACGGAGAAAGTCTCACCATAAGGTTTCCATTTTTACCATTTTGGTATGGAACCCGAAAAACAACAACAACATAATTATTATTATCATTCACAAATAAAATTGTACAGTGGACAATATCAGCGATCATAAGCGACTCGAGCAAAGCAGACTGGAGGGAGGAGGCAGTCTCCGGTTCTGTAGATTAAAAATAAATATTGTCTCCGATCTTTCCTTCAGATTCTACCCAAGATACCTTGCTCTACATAATATACAAGAAACGACCGCCAACAACAACGCTCGGTCCAATGTCCAGCGACAGATTGCCGAGGAACAAAATTAAAAGGAGAAACAAGTATACAAATAAAACCAATTAGCCATGCCATTAATCACAAATCAATATATTAAAAAGACTCACAATATCCTCCTCATTCATGAATGAACGAATTTATTGCCGATCCGAGACTGAATGAGCGGATGTAATCGTACGCACACGGTTCGCTAGCTCCCGTTATACGTCACGGGAGCATAATGTATGCTGTCACCGATCCTGACACGAAGGAGACTCTATTACTCAAGGCGAGCGGAATTTATGAGCCGAATAATATCGCGCCGTAAGATATTGGAAACGTGATCTAATTATATTTCAATCTACATCCCAACGTAAATTAAATCCCGATAATGTGACGAACAAAATTCAATTCCTGTTTTTTTTTCATCATAAAAAAGATATGGACTAATATAAACGGGTAACTACGTGTTTTTGATTGCCTTGGCTTGAATGGTTACAATCAGAAAATCTGCTGAAACCAGAGACGGAAAGCCTCTCGAAAAACGTAAATGTAAAACGAAGCAAAGAAAGTGAAACAATAATCACAATATAGTAGCAATCCAATAAAACAGGCTTCTTAGCTCAGCGTCAAATAAAATAAATTTCGCGTTTTTGTTTTCATATCCCGTTATAATAATGCTTTGAACTGAGAGAAGGTAGCCAGTTTTGAAGGGGTGTTGAAAATAAATCGATTTTTTATTGTTAAACTGTGCACTTTGAAGTATCAAAATAAAATCAGCTTCTCGTCGTACTGGAGAAAAATAATGATTAAATAAAATAATTTTATGAAAGCAAACTTCATATTCATGTGGCATATGAATTTGGTGTTTTAAACTAGATAAGGTAGGATAGCCAAAATGTATATGTAATTTAAGTGTGATTTGAACTAAAAACTTGTGATTATTAATGTGCCTAACGTGCACCGAATAAAAATCGCGATAAAATTAATAAGTTTAAATTATTAAATATTATAGGATATTGGTTTTAATGTATCTAAGTTTAGAATGTCTAAAAAAATGTACTACCTCTTTCACAATGGTACCAGAGGAAAGGAATATCACCATTCCTGACTTTAGAAGTAACTTCCTACAGCAGCTATCGTTGTGAAAGGGGTAGAAATGTAGAGCGAAGACCGAAACATATTATTTAAAGTAAAATTTATAGCTAAATTAAACACCCCCACAAAATTTGCTACTTCATCTCGGACTACTACGTGCTTCGAGAGGCCTACTCGAGAAGGGCTTCCATTAAGGACGAGAGGAAACGGCATATTTTCTTTCGTGTTATTTGTCACGCATTTATTGTATAAGACTTGTTAGGATTTATCTGTATATTTAAATGAATACAATAAGTTGATTATAATAACTAAAATATAATTGATTTAACATAATAGGGCACAATACTCTAATCTAAATATTGATTTATTCAACTCCTGTTTGCAAAAAATAAAATATAAACACAAATAAAATCGAGCAAATAGCTAAAAAGTTATTAGAAAAATAATAATCCTGATTAGACACAGCTTTATCAGATTGTGACGTCACTATCACTCATTATAGTAACTCGTAGTAACGTTTTGCTAGGAAGGGACAGAAAAAAATGCTTGTCTTGATGAATTTTATTTTCAAATTATATCATGAGTTTAGTTATTTTCAAATAAAAAAATTGAGTGAAATACCAGGTCAGCAGGTCTGCGCTTGGGAGGTCATCAAATTAGTCAATATATAAAAGTTATTCCCTAGTCTGTGATCAAAATATTATCAAACGCGAGACAATTTGTAAAACTGAACATACCCCAGTGACGAGCGATAATGAAAATTGAATATTCATGCGTATTACGCTATCTGGTCATCGAGTAGTTCATAGGTTAAACACAATAAAGGTCCCATCCCCATTACTATGCAAATTGGAATTCTATTCTCCATACGGACGCGGCCGATGCAAACAACTAATAACATGCGACACTGGAATTTTTCAAAGCACTCGCCGTGACCCCGTGACCCATGAGAAAAAATTCCTTGATCTAACTAAAATATCTGTAGCATAATATCAATCAATCAATCAATCAATCAATCAATTTTTATTTGCAAGAAACATCAAACAAATATGATGACAAACCGAATGTAGACCAAACATGTTTCGTCATTGCTGACATGAAAGTCTGTGAAGTGATGAAATTTAAGTCAATTTAAAAAGAAATATTTGAAACCTTAAATAAATTAGTATTAATAATAGATATAAGCATACAATTTCAATTAAATTACAGTCAATTAATTAAGAACCTTACAACAATATAATTGATGATCTAAGTAGATTCATGAATACAATTTAAATTAGTACCTACAGTCAACAAAGCCAAGTCTAAACAAGTCTCAAAGAAATTACAATTCGGTAGGATAATAATTAATAAGTATCAAACTTATCATCAAGGTACTCATTTATGGAATAGTAGCATTTTTTAATAAGAAATTCCATAAGTTTATGCTTCAATATATTTATATTAAGAGATCTGTCTGCCAGTTCTCCTGGTAACTTATTGTAGATTCTAGGTGCCATATTCAAAATACTTTTTCCAAATTTCGCGGATGAGTGATGGGTAAAGCAAATTTTGTTTTCCCTTCTTGCATTCTCAGAAAATTTAAACAGATTTTCATTCATTCTAATGAATACAACAACCTCATAGATGTATAGACATGGGCAAGAAAGTATTTTTAATTTTTGAAAATACGGCTTACATGAATCTGTGGGTTGAAGGTGACAAATAGACCTAATACATCTTTTTTGGGATTTGAATGCCCTTTCCTTGCTAGCAGAGTTCCCCCAGAAAATAATGCCATATCGTAATGTTGCGGTTACGTAGGAATTATAAGCTACCATAACTGCATTTTGATTAACCACTTTAGAGAGCATGTATAGCGCAAAAGAAAAACGATTTAGTTTTATACACACATTATCTATTTGGGTTTCCCACGATAGGCAATCATCAATATAAAGACCTAAAAATTTTGTGTTGCTTATTTCTTTTATTACAGTTCCTGAATATTTTATGTCAAGTGGCGGTAAATTTCTTTTTCTATTTTTGAATGTCATTAGATTTTAGATTAGGTCTTGTCTAGATTTATTAATAACTTGTTTGATGTCACCCAACTAATAATATTCTTCATAGCACTGTTGATGTCATACTCGAGAGCCGTTCTATTCTTTCCAGTAAAAATTACAGTACTGTCGTCCGCAAATAAGACCATTTGATGATCCGTGCTTTTAGGAAAATCATTAATATATGTTATAAATAGCAAAGGACCCAATACACTTCCCTGCGGCACACCTGTATCATTTTTCTTAGCATCAGAAAAATAAGTCTCTTCAGTCTTATTGACCATATTTATTCGCTTTATTTCCGTTATTTGATATCTTTCACTAAGGTAAGACTTAACCAGTGCTAAAGAATTACCCCGCACTCTATAAGCATACAGCTTGTTTTCTAGAATTTTATGATCAACATAGTCAAAAGCCTTTGTTAAGTCCATGAACAATGCACACACAGTTTCTTTTTTGTCCAAATGAACCATAACTTTTTTAACAAAATTAAATATAGCCAAATTTATTGTTTTTTTCTTTCTAAATCCTATTTGCTCGTCAGTGATAATTCCGTTCAATTCCATGTATGTAAATTTAGGTTATTGTAGATATATTTTTCTATTATTTTGGAAAAAATAGGTATTAACGAAACTGGACGATAGCAGTCTAAATCAAAGGTAAGGTTTAACGATCGAAGTTTTTAGTTTATTAGGAAATACTCCAGATTCAGCGCATAGATTTATAATATGACTTAGGATAGGTGATATACTTTTGTTTACACTTTTAATGACTTTTGTACTGATCTTATCATATCCAGTACTCGTAGTGTTTTTTAGTGTTTTTATTATTGTTGTGATATCTTGAGGGACTGACGGCCCCATAAACATAGATTTTAAATGACTCCAATTTATTTCATGCTTGCAATCTGTATTTATTTTACGTTTAACGAAATGATCGTTAAATGCTTGTGCAATGTCACCTGGAGACGTTATTATGTTCCCGTCCTTTTTTATTTGAGAAATTGAATTTTTTAGTTGGTTATTTTTAAATTTATTGTTTATTGTTAATATAGTCACTGTCACCGGAGTAATAAAATGGAAAAGGTATTTTCGGTGGTTGTTACTTGCCTTGAAGTCCGTAAGTGCGACAGCGATTGCGACAGTCGGTCTGTATGTCCCGCAGGCAACGACTGCTAAGTACAATATGGATAGTACAAAGTTTTTGTACAAATTTCGAGTCGACTCGCTTCGCACCAACGAGTCGAGTTCCTCTATACATTGGGTTGCTCCCATATTTACAGCGAGCGCCATCTATTGACGGTTAAATGTCAACGGCCGGTAAAGATAATGGTTATCTCTCTTACTTTTGGGTTTGTATACTGAATTTTGTATACGGATAATATACTGTGTATAATGTATCTTTTTAGCCGATGAATTTATATTAAAGGGGCTTCAAGAAGGTTAAAAATATATATAAAAAATTTAAAAAAAACCGTAATAGCTCGGTTAAATTGGGACAAAAAACATTTATTACTTACTGACATTCAATTAACCTTATCGTTCGTTAGCATAATATTATGTTCTCGTTTTCCAGTTAAACATTTTGGCAGTGTAAGGTACTCATTAGTGATTTCGGGACAATTATGAATCCAATTACGTACCTTCGTAACTACTGCAAATAATTTTGACAACAACAGCAGGCAATTTTTTCTATTGATTTAAATGACAACTGCTAAACAGGTATGTATGATGAGATCTGAATATTAGTTTCATACTAGCTGATGCCCGCGACTTCGTCCACGTGGGATAAAAACTATTCTATCTTTTAAGTTGGACCAAATGACAGATATTCACGAAGTTTGAACTAAATCGGTTCAGTAGTTTAGGAGTACATTGAGGACAAACATTGTGACACGAGATTTATATATATTAAGATTTGAATTCAAAGGTCTCGGACAGCCGTGAATCCTTCTACTAATTATACAAATCGATTTCGATTTTTGTATAATAAAACTTTTATCGATTTTAATCGAAAATCCACGAAAGTAAAAAAAAATGTCAGCAAAACCTTGGGAGTGATACGACCTGTCAAATTTTTTAAGAGTACGATGACAGCACCGCCGTATCCCGTCCATAATTTTTTTTTTAAGTTAAAAAAGTTAAAAGTAGAAAGTGAAACTACAAAACTGTTGTACTCGTACTCTCCATCATAATAATATAATGATGGAAAATAAATTAATAGTGTCACAGAGTTTTCAGCAAAACTCTTTCGGAACAGCATGACTGACTTTTACGAATTTTTTGTGTATATTCGTTAGGTCTGTGAACAAAATAATTTTTGTAAACCCATAAATGAAAACTAGCTTATATGGCAAAACAGCGATTGCCAGGTCACCTAGTATAATTCATAGTAATCACAAGCATATAAACTCAGTGAAACGTACTTATTCGAAAAAGTTTTTTGTGGCTGAAAAAATAATAATCTTTTATTTTTCATTGCGACGAGACAATGCTGCCTTAATGAGCACAATTTTAAGTTCTTGTATTGTTTGATATACAATGAACTTCGTATAAAATACGGATTATTTCATAAAAAGTGCCTATTATCATCATCCTATTGATGTCAATGCTGGGCCCAGACGTCCACTGTCAATAATATAACTTTAAAAGAATTTTGTGTGGTGTTTCATGTGTACCGCATATTTGACCATACAGATTATTTACAAGTAGCGGATTATATCAACATAAATTATTTTAATGAGGTGATGACATTTAGCGCCAAAATTCCACATTTTGAATTTTTGAACTAAACTATTTAAGGACACTTGGGTCAAATCTAATAGCAATGCCCTAACTGTCAAAATCCGTTCAGCCGTTTGAACAACATTTACAAACAAATATTCCTCTTCTCCCTTCCTCAAAGATTTTTACCTTCCGAAATATATTCTTAAAATATGGATGCTTAACAAATAACTATTTTAATGAAAAAAAAGCATTCTTTAATACCAATATTTACCAATATATCTACGGGAAGCGATACCGAAATTAAGTTTGCGATTGCTCCCATAAATCTCCAGATTATCTCCATATTAAAGAGAGTAAACAAAATACTCCCATTATTTCTCGTTTAACCATTTTTAGGGTTCCATACCAATTTGGTAAAAATGGAACCCTTATGGTGAGACTTTCTCCGTCCGTCCGTCCGTCCGTCCGTCCGTCCGTCCGTCCGTCTGTCACACTCGATTATTTCAGTAACTATCAAAGCTATTGACTTGAAATTTGGAATAGTTTTAGTTAATAGTGACCCAACGCCATTGCAATCATAAAACATTGAAAATTGTTTTTATTTTTATTTAAAAAGGGGGGAAAACCGGGACTTCGAATTTTCAAAATGAGATAACAATATTGAGTGGGGTATCATATGAAAGGGCGTTACTTGTGTATTCTAAAACCGATTTTTATTTATTTTTATGCCTGATAGTTTTTGATTTATTGAGCAAACTGTCGAAAAAAATACCGTTCCCCCCCTTATCTCCGAAGTTTATCGATCGAAAAATCTGAAATAATTATGATTAATAGAAGTTAGTGTATATTTTACAGGAAAAATAAAATCAACTCCCTAACTTTTATACTTTTTTTAATAAAAGCAATAAACCACCAAAAACAAAGTTAGGTTTGCGGTTCGCCAACAAAAGTACCTACATGTAAGTTATACTAATTGTAAATTCATGAACAAAAGTGATTCTTTTCATGTTTTACTTCTTTTATGGTATGGAACCCTCGGTGCGCGAGTCCGCCTCGCACTTGGCCGGTTTTTTTTCATATTGCTACGCCATAAATTTGGTATAAGGTACAATATAGATAAGAAGTAAAACGTATTTCCTTTTTTTAATTAGAATATAATACAAAAGTTTATATTAGTTTAAGTGTAAATTGTCTTACATTTTATTTCATGTGATCCTAGAATAACAAGGGTTTTGTCATAATTGTGATAACTATTTCACGACTTTAAACTAAATTTACGAAGGTTCGCGAACTTAGTTGTTGGCGTGAAATGCGCCCTGTCGCTGAGAAGAAGCCCACAACAAACTCAGCCGGTTATTTATTTTATGTTATCACCATTTAACAACGATAAGGTATTAATACTAAATATTTCCCATCGTTGAATATAGAGCCTTTTGTTTCATTGGATATTCTCAATAGCAATAGGGGACGAGATCAAAAGCTATAACTTTTAATTTAAGCAAAACTTATTTCATTAGAATTAATTACTTGAACAAGCTACAATAAGAGTAGATATTGGTTTGAAACATCTGCTACTTTGAACTCAGTCGGCCTTCAATTAATAACAAAATGGAATTATAACAAGACCCCTAACTTATATAGAATCGTTTAAATTCCAAGTAAAAGTAAAATTCTCATTTTTTGCTAAATTTCATTACGATATAATTTTATAACATTGTCTTACATTTACCACAAGCAGTTTCCCGCGGCTCCGCCCAAGTGAGTTTCGGGTTTTCAATCCCGGGAGAACCATGGTTTGTTTCGGGATAAAAATTAGCCTATACAGGGTTATAGAAAAAATATCGGAAACCTCTCGGCACCTAAATGATATCATTATAACTAAAAACTTTTGTTCTATAACTTTCCAAAATTTCGTATTAATTTTTGTCATACAAAAATTTAATAAATTATGTTATTCCTGTAAAGTGACATTACACTGTGAAACGAAATACAGGTAATCAGCGATTATGACTATCCCTGTTGCCAAACGCAACAGGGATAGTCATAATCGCTGATTTCGCTACAGAGTAGTTACAAAGAAAGAATGTATGCAAAATATTGAATAAGTGATATTTCTCAAAATATCGAGTTAAAACAAAAGTTGTAGAACAAAAGTTGTTACTTTTAATGATATCATTTAGGTGTCGAGAGGTTTCCGATATTTTTTCTATAACCCTGTAGATATAATACATCACACAAAGACATACAGATTCACACAGATTTCATCTTTAAAATATTAGTGTGTTTTACTGATATTAACAAGGCTAGAAAAAGGCCGCAGTTTCGCTCGGATGATCCCTACTTTTTCGCTTGAACGTTAAAAAATCCTTTCTAAAAGCGGAATTTAAATTACAGTCTAGTTTTAAATTGATATAATATGATTCAGTCAGTCAGTCAGTCCCATTTTCGGTTCTTTACCTTTTTTTTACGCTATACAAGTTAGTACTTGACTGCGATCTCACCTGATGGTAAGTGATGATGCAGTCGAAGATGTTAGCGTACTAACTTGGAAGGGGTAAGTTAAGTCACCCCAACGGTTTCTACACAGCATCGTACCGGAACGCTAAATCGCTTGGCGGTACGTCTTTGCTGGTAGGGTGGTAACTAGCCACGGCCACAGCCTCCCACCAGACCGGACCTGAGCCAATTTAGAAGTTATAAAATTCCAAAGTGGCCCGTGGCGGGAATCGAACCCGCGACTTCCCACTATAGAATCCGAGCGAGCGTCCCTTGCGCCACGGAGGTCGTCAAACCTATAACCTATATAGATTAACATTCCATGAATTATGTCACTTTGATATTTTTATCAGGACCACAAGTAAAAAGTCCCTAGGCGTAACGCCGTGAATCTGTGTTTGTGAAGTGTAATTTCTAAGAAACAATTTGCAGACTTTTATACTGTTTTCACTTACAAAGGGGCTACCTAAAAAGGTTAAAGATGATAATATTTGAATATAGCAAAAACTACTTTTTCTGCGACGTTTGGCGACTTAACTTATCACCAAAACTTTTAAGTAAAATTTTGTTTAACTGTAGCAGACTTTTATGAAACCTTAATTAAAACTAATTGTTGTCATTTTTATGCCGAGTAATTAATGTAAGTTATCAATTAAGACTTGTTAAGAGTTTCAAAATCACCTAAAAAACATTTTTACGCACGGTTTTTTACTTGCGATTCATATATTACAGACCTGCCAATAAAAGTACGTGCGAAGCATCAAATGTACTACTTACTACTAATAATCTCGAATTCAAGATCACGATCTTGAATTCGTGAAGGGTTCATAGTTTTAAACTGCAAATAAATAAATACTCAACCAACAGAAGTGCAAAATATGAGTATAGCGCTTTGCATGGTCAAAACCTATAAGTACTTGCTCAATAAAACTGTAAATCTTGCGATTGACCAACAAAAAATAACTAAGATTATTCGTAGGCATGATTTCACACACTGATGAATTAGGTAGTTAAACATAACAAAAACTACACCTGATTCACCTGATGATAACAGGGCATTGCCCACTCAATAAACATTTTTCCACCTCTGTGCAGAGCCTACATGGAGGGGGATGAAACATCGGCACATTATGGGCTACCCCCTACCGCATTATAGTCAAGGCATGGCAAAGGACAATCAGACGTATTGGTATAGAAATACGATATGAATTGCCCTTTGGTCGAACAAAGGACTGCAAGACGCCGAGAGCAGTGGCAACCTTATGTGGTTGACATCCAACAAACTCACACGAAACGTTTTTCATTTACGTTTCTGATACGAACCGCTTAGATGTGGAATTCCCTTCAAGCCTCCGTGTTTCCAGCCAAGTACAATCTGGGTGCCTTATAGAGAAGAGTGAATAGGCATTTTCTAGACAAGCGCGCTTTAACCAAGACCTCATAATTCCATCAGATATGATTGTCGTAAGGCCAAGCCCATCTACAAAAAGAGTGTTCTTTTTCCACTCTGTTGAGGATGGGTACTAAATGAATTCGGTCATTCACATCATCTTCAGACAAAAAAGGTTTTTCTTTAAGAGAGCACTTATAAGATGCAGTACAATAAAACGGTTAAGCTTAGTTCATTTACGCTTATCTCACTTAAATCGTGATCGTCTTATCTTGCAATAAGACCTCTATAACTTCGAAGTGTTATCTTGTTCTTCAAATGGATTTAATGCAGGGGTGTAGTTAGATGAAGGTTTTGTACGAGTATTTACATTAGTTGAGTGGTCAGAGCTACTTAAAAGAACATGAGAAGCGAAACTTCTTAAATTTTTATAAATTAACTGACCAGACAGCAGACTCCTTAGTTCATAAGTCATTCAAGGGATTAGGAAAGAGTTAAGATTGAAATCTATGCAAGCTAAGAAAATCATATAATGAAGTAAATAATATGGAACTCGCATGATATATCATAATTCATATCCCTATAGAGTTTCTCTTACTACTCGAGAAAATGAGCACAAAAGCAATCACGTACAGCTAACTGAAAACAACGTCATCTATCGAGCGATGGATCACACATGAAAATAGAAAATTGTGTTTTTTTTTTGCAAGTGTTATTCCAAACTTTTGTATCTACAGAGTGTTCCACGACACTCAAGTCTTTTTTTATTATTATTTATAGGGGTGACTACAATCATGCCTGATGGAAAGTAATGAGAGGTCTAGGTGGACCGCGTTGCCTATAAAATCCCTATTCACTCTTCTCTTAAGGACACCTAAATTAAGTATTTTCTTCCAACTACACTTTTTTGAAAATGTTTGTTTATGATCATTTAGCGTCTCCCCTCTAGCTTTCCTCCGTGTCGCTCCTCAATACGTGTAATCCATCCCTTATAAATCCCATTACGCCAAAGACAGCCAGCTATACGAGTATAATAAATATGCAGAAAAACGTGTCCACCGACGCTCCGATATCCGATGCTGTGACGAAGCGCCTCTGCAGTCGCGAGTGACACTCAATTTCCACGTGGCTGAGATAAAACGAGACTATGAATACATTTCCAGCTTCTCTACCGAGCTGGAATGACAATGAAACGATAATATAATCACGAACAAAAATTTTATGCATACAGAGATATCCTTTAAATTATGCTTTTACGCTATTTGTTCGATATAATAAATAGTCTGGCCTGACATTACGTGTACACTTACAAATAAAAGAATAAAGAAAAGGACCATGACCGTGAAAGGTTTTGCTGACCGCATTCACTGAATCTACAATACGCGATATATGACCGCATTACAATATCCCAAAATAGGGTCGCAAGGGCACCTTAAAGAACACCTAATATATGTATTTTAAATTTGCAGACAAAATGCAACGAATAGCATATCCAAGAATTTTAAAATAATCAACAGAATCCAGATAAAATAATAAGCAGAGATATAATAAGCTTAGGAGCTGGAACGCGTCTAATATAAATTGGCAGGATTGCTTCCACGAATTGGAACTAAAACCTCGTGATCTTCTACTAATACTTAATCTCGCTTCCAAGAACCACTCATCACCAATAAGTCTTCTCGTTTGAAGCTGGGAATTTATTCATAGTTTTCGTTTTATCTCAAAGACGTGTAAATTGAGAATCGTGAGAACATCATTATGTTAGAGGAGAGTGGAGGAAATCAGAATGTCAAAGGACTCTTTATGGCCATTTATTATGAGGATTTTTGAAGGTTTCGATCAGTCTTGACCATGGAGGTATGGAATTTCCTACCAAGCTGATCTAAATCCAAACTTTATTTTAAACATAAAGAATTGATGTACAGCATCTTGACACTTGGGAATAAAATAAAAAAACTTTTCCAAGTAAAATATTCCCGTTGAGTCGACTAACAATTGAAAACTAAAGTGTTTCCCTCGCTGGTAAATTGAAAACAAATATAAACTCATGAATAAAATAATCCAGCTTATGTTGTTATCGAGAACACCGCAGCTGATATTTATGGTCTTTAATAAAATAAATGAAGGTATTTGTACAAAAGCAGTTTGCTCCGATGAAGATTATTTTAATAGTGATATTAATTAAGACTTATAAAAGATGGAGATATTGGTTTGGTCAGCAAATTACTCGTATTGTTTAATTTTAACGTGGAGTAATGTACTAAATTAATTCTCCTTCAGGGGTTTCGGACGAAGTAGCCCAGGAAATTGAAATTCAAGTATTTCGTTTTTCCCAAATAGTATAGGGTAATTATCGTACGATTATGGCAATGAGTTTTGCGTGCTTTTAATCAAAAAGTTCGTATTTCGATGAGCACGACCAGAAAATACCCTCGTTATGTTGCATACCAAAAAAAAACTTGGCCAAATCCGAAATTCAATTTGGCATACAAGTAACTTACTTTTTTATTTTTTTTAATAAAATTTGAATTAGTTAGTCTAATATTTGCGATAAACTAAATAAAATTTGAATTTCATCGGCCGTCCAGGTACTTAGATTTTAGTTGTGTACTTATGTGAATCTTTTACGGCTTTATCAAGGCGCGTTCAGATTAAGATTCAATATCGGTTAGTAACAGCTGTTACTTGAACCCGCTCGACCTTAATTAATATTTAAGCAAAATTATGAGGGAGACGAGACCGCAAAATTTCTTGAATTAAAGCTCACCCGCGCGTACTCTCTTTAAATCTTATAACATTGTGGTTAAATATTTACTTTTTATTTTACCAACATAGCAGAAATTTGAGAAAATAGCTGTAAAAACATTAATTAAAATCTCGTAACTCTATTATGGATTCTAAAATAACAGACAATTTTTATAAAAGAGGTTCTCAATTTTCGATTTATCCGAGGATTCGGCGCAAATAACTACAATGCATGCAATTTCTCATTCAATTTTTTTCTTTTTTTTTAACTACAAGGAAAGAGGTGGAAAATTTGATATTTCACCTAATATGTCAGAGAAACAAGTTCAAGAAAAGCAGTTGCTAAGGTTGACCTCGTTAAAAAACTCGCTAGTGCAGAATCGCGGTTTATCCTCCAGGGTCCATTCAATGTCTTCAAAGACAAACGATTAGGGTTGTACATTAAACTATTGCTAAGAATGTCTCAAGCGACGTATAAAAATTAGAATAGGGTTCAGACAGCTTGCAATTTATTCACATTTTGTGTAAAATTGCTGTAAGGAAAATAAACCTTCTTAAAATTTTACCTTGTTGAGGGAAACAAAGTTGTTCTAAGTAAATTAGTAGGCGAAAAAGAAAACTCAAAAATTAAAAAAATACAAAAGACGTTGACAAAATGCAATTAGAGGGGGAAAAAATTCGTAGACCCGCGTCATACGGCAGCTTCGAAGAAATGTCCGCTAGACACCTGAACCCTAACTGTAAAAAACTTCACACTCCCTAATTATAGTTTACACAAATGATATACTACAGTAAAATACAGGACAGTAATGTTCACAGGTACGTTTTTTTTCGCGTCTCGCGTTCAGTTAGATTAGAGTTATTTGCAAACCGTATATTGATAAGAGCAGGATATGCCTTTTAATTATCCTCAATCCTTGTCCATCTTTTGACTTAATATTTGCCATACTTTACAAAAAGTAATTTTTTTTTGAGTTAACTCGACGAGTATAGAGGGTCTAAGGGATATCTAGTCAATGCCTTTTAGCTAATAACAACCATCAATCACGGTCTGTTATGTTCGGGTTGCGGGATTTTTGCGGAATTTTAAAGGAACTTTTGAAACACTGGCCATTAGCTCATACCCAAATATTAACGATGGTAAAATACACGACTACCTAAGCTTTTGTATTTCGCAACCACAGCCATGCTATCTTATCGATTCCAATTCAATTGTGAAAATTAGGGTATCTATCTTATCTATTGTCTCAGAAAACGAAATATAGAAAAGGTTTAAAAAAAAAAAGACCAAAATAAACGATTTTTTGCGATAAATGTAAGTCGTCACTGAAAAAAATTAACCAAATCTATTGAAAGGGATATGAAAATTAAAAGGAAATAAAAAAAATAATATATTGCCATAACTTTAAATGCAATTAACTGTATGTAATCTTAAAAGTTGATATTTTAGCAGTCGGGTTTTTTTTTATCGATAACTTTCTGTGACATCTAAAATATGACGTCATAATATGGGTTCGGCTAAACTAGTCAACTACTTACTCTACCAGCGAAGATAAGCTTTTTTTTAATCCGACAATACCACTCAAAGTAGCGAATATAGTTATTTCATAAACCAATTTATACATCTACCAACTTCGCGAACACTGTTTTTAATTTATTAGTTTCATTTTGCTCAACTCACGTGATCCTCTGATAATAATTCGATCGGCTCGCAACGATACAAAAAGTTCAAATTATCCCGTATTTATTCGTTCCTCGTATTAATCAATACCTACGTTATAAAATACATTTCAACCAGTTAATAACTTTTAGTTTAATGACTTTTAGAGCCGGCAACGCATATTTTGCAGTTCCTCTGGTGCTGACAAAGATTTAAATCGCTAGATGAGCCCTATGCCTTCAAAAACTTCCACGTTTTTTTATTGCGCGCAACACGTTGTCATCTTACACATACAGCGGCATAAGAAATAACTTCTCATTTAGTCTTAAACGAATTTGCACTCGCGTTCTCAGTCACACAATCACACTACTACAGCATGCTGAGAGCGCTCACTCAGCTTGTGTGTGGGCGTTTTTTATGTGCGCAATGTAGGTTTAGGGCTTATCTAGCAATTTAAATCTTTGGGTACTGCAAATGTACATGCGCGGCGATGATCGCTTACCCTCAGGTCCTTACGAATCCCATGAAACTACGCGATTGTGAAAGGGGTGGCGTCTTCATGGATTTAACTATCTATATCGGGTACAAGGTAGAATAGTATTGGCATCAAGTACCTACTAACTCGCAGTGTATAAATATGTCATTCTGCCTCTTGTTAATTCAAATTAAAGACATTTTCCTTTTATTTAAGACTTTATAATAGAAAGGGACGTTAAGGTCTAGATAGGAACTCGCTTGTCTAGCAAAAGCCTGTTCTATCGTCTCTTGAAGACGTCTAGATTTTACGGGTGTTGGAGGCATTCCACATTCCTTGCGACTGGATTGAATGTCAACCACATACTCTTAAGGATGCTGTTCTCAAATTCACGTCGTTCTGTGGTTTATGGAAAACTCATGACTTTAATGTGAACACAGATTAAAATTCGATATCGGTAGCGAACATCTGCTGTTTGATAAAATAATATTAGGGTAGAATTACGAGCGAAACGAGACCGTAACAAGCTTAGGTTTATTTTTACACGCGATGAAAACGAAAATGGAGATACGGTACATTTATTTACGTGAATATTTGTAGCCTTGTAGTTGTAGTTTTAGGTACCTTAATCTTATAAGTGTTAAATATTTATAAAATGCCTATCTTTTGATTAGTTACTAATTCTATGACTAATTTCCTTTTATTATAACTCAAATATTTTATAAAATTTGTATTTAATCTGTGGTTATACTAAGAATCTCGTGCTTATTTATCATAACTGAATATACGGATACGACTTCCTCCGTGGGGCAGTTGGCTTTTTTGGCTCCCAAGTGTAAACCCACCGATAAGGTACCTGAGGATATGGTCATCAGAAAATTTTACGAAAAGAAAATAGTAGAGCCGTCTGTCAATACTCCCCTAACCCTAACACGCCACAATAAGGCGATTTCCATCTCTACTATTACAAAGTAGTGATCTGTGGCAGGGGCCGGAGTCTATAGACCACAGATAACTTTAATAGACAATACTGCTGTCGGCTTACTAATGACGCTGTTGGTGTCAACGCAAATATCTTTCACCGTAGTAAACTACCGACTTTTTCTCGGAGTCCTTTGCGACCTATAGGACTATTCTGTTTTTTGAAAATAATTCAAAATATTTTTCGAAAAACAAAACAAATTTCAACTTGAAATATAACTAATTTTACCCATCCACATTATACACATCAATCACTATTTACTTAAAATGAATAAATGGTACCTATTTCTGTTCTATTGTGTTTTTCTCTGAAATTGCAAATTCAAGAAAATTGAAGATTTCTAACAAGTCTCCACTGCAATAATAAATTGAAGATTTTTAACAAGTAGTTTTTCAGAACAATAATTTACCCCCGTTTTCATTTCCACCGTATAGTTTTCTTGTTAAAGCACTCGTATATAGGAGCACTGAAAGCTACACACTTCGTCCTTTCTTGAAAATACCGTCTACTTCATTTTAATGAGCAACTGAAGGTAATGTAAGCGCCGTTTCCTTTGTCACCAACTAATTTAGTCAACCGGGTGATATCCACCCAACTACGAGTATGTTATGGAATGTTTATTCACAATTTGATATAAATTTTCCAGTTATTTCAGGGTAAAATGAATTTCCGTAAATATTACCTTTGAACTTTTGCTCATTGTGTTCACTCAGTAGTCTGATCTCTCGTATCCATTTGTAGCAGAGTTTTACGCAAACATTTTTTTAGCAGAATAGTTACTTAGGTCTATAAATATGTTTGTATAAGCACAAACAATGCGTTAATGGATCGTTCGTCTTTTTGTTTGATATAAACATAGTAGTCCGGCAAACGTTGTATTGCTAAAAAAAAAATATTTATCTCATAGTGAAATGAACAAATAGTTCACGGCTTATTCTCAAGCCTATTGTTGTTGTTGTGAAAACCAGGAAATGTGTGAAAGGAGAATTACATCAAGTGATAAACACATTTCCTAGGAAACGTATACATTTCCTGATTTCATACATTTTCGGTAACATATACAAAAAAAAATCATGAAAATCGGTAAAGCCGTTTCAATAGCGTTTTGTTATGAACACTGTTACACGAGTATAGAAATTAAGATAGGTATAAGTATCTCGTATTTACATAACCGTAACATTATCCTGGCTCTGTAAATATCTACTTTTGAAGTATATCTTTTCACATATAAATGAGTTTGTACCAATATTTTGGGCATTATCTTTTTCGTAAAAAAGAAAAAAACGGCCATATAATCCAATGGTATCTAAGATCTCAATGTTTTCAAATAAAATTATTTTATTTTATTGAAGCGCAGAGCAATTGAACACAATAATGCGGTGGAATTGTCTTCATTTCGGTTTATCTCACTTAAATCGAGATCATTTCGTTTAAGCAATGGGCTCGTTACAGTGGCAAGATGTAATCTCTACAGGGCTAGCATAGGACGGTATCTCGCGGACATTGTGTTTGCATTAACAAAGGAATGGAATAATATACGTGCTATACCAGGATACAGGAGTCTGTATCAATTTTTAAAATAGCACGTTGTTTCATGGATAACATGGCGCAGAACTGCAGTAGTTGAGAAAAGTAGTTAGGGTTGATATCACTTATATCTGGAGTCTAATTGCATAAGAATAACGTATTCATCGTTATTGTAATCGTTGACAAATTCTGCACCCTAATCAGCTGATGTAAATCAGGGAACCAATCAGCGGGCAGAATTTCTAAATATTACGATAAAGATGAATACGTTTTTCTTACATAATCTAGGGGCAGCACTATAGTTGAGAAAACGTAGTTTATATTATATCAAGATATTACCTGTAATTGCGATACAAAATGGACCGTATAGGTACCTACATTAAAATTATCTCAGTGAAAAATTGGCACAACTTTTAGTATTTAAATAAAACGCAACGTCATAATTTACATGTCATTTATGCTCGGGCTGCTTGAATGAGGTTAATAAATATACGGGTATAGTTTTTTTTCTACCATTGCTATCATTACCAAAACTGGGAAATGAATAGGGATAACATATCTGTTCGATAGATTTATCACATGACTTCGAGGATGCTATTTCAATACATTTACTATTGAGTAATTCAAATACTGTTCAGTTACTCAATTTATTTAAATGCTTTGATTTAAATAATGTGTTTAGAGAGCCCACTAGAATAACACAAACCTCGGCCTCCTGCATTGACAATATATTTTGCAACTGTGAGATTTTGGATAAGGCTATAATAAATAAGCTTAGGTCTGATCACTGTGGTCAACAAATTTATGTCTTAAATAGTGTCGTCAAACTGAAGCATATAGTTAAATGCAGACCCATAACAAAAAATAAGCTAATGCGGTTTAAAGATAAAATATCTACTACAGTTCCTGCCCTAGTCTTTGAACATGAGCATCCTGATAGCATTTATGGAACCTTATTCAAAGCTCTAGATACGGAGTTTAATAATATATTTAAATTGAAAAATATAGATGTTATGAATAATAAATTAAAGTTCAGCGATTGGGCAACTCCCGGGATTCATAAAAGTAGAAAAAAATTGTATGAGCTTTATGAGGAAAGACAGTTTAATCAATCTGCAATTTTCCGAGATCGGGTTAAAACTTATTCAAAAATCTTTAAAAATGTTTGTATGCAAGCGAAATCTCTGCATTTTAAAGAAAAAATAACTCAATCCGATAACAAGATAAAAACAACATGGAATGTAGTTAATAGAGAAGCAGGAAAAACCAAATCTCGCAACTCCAAGATCGAAATAGTTGCTAATGGTAATAAATTAACATCAGACATAGAGGTCGCGAATACCTTTGAAAACTACTTCCAGAATGTTCCTGTTTTGTTAACGGATTCTTTAAAGTCCTCACCAACAACAGCTCAAAAACTTTTAAGGGACAACGTGAAAGAGTGCTCTATCGTATTTAAATTTGAACATATCACTGCAGCAGACATAAAGAAAACCTCCCGGTCGATAAAAATTAAAAGAACTGGCGACCTTTGGGGAATGTCTGTGCAAGTGGTTTTCAACATAATCGACACTATTGCCCCATGTTTGGCTATAATATTTAACCAATGTGTTGATTTAGGTATTTTTCCAAATTTAATGAAACATAGTAAATTGATACCGCTATTTAAATCTGGGGATAAACAAGATCTTAATAACTATAGACCAATTTCAATCTTACCAACACTTAGCAAGATATTTGAAAAAATCATACTGGACCAACTCCTAAGTCATTTTAACTCAAATAAAATTCTTCATTCCGAGCAGTATGGTTTTACTAAAGGCAGGAACACCACTGATGCAGGTGCCAAGTTATTAAGTCATATCTATGATGCCTGGGGACAGTCTCAGAATGCTATCGGAGTCTTCTGTGACCTGTCCAAGGCTTTTGATTGCGTTGAACATCAAACGCTACTATGTAAACTAAGCCATTACGGTATCAAAGACAGAGCTCTTGATTTCGTTGCCTCTTATTTAAGTGATCGAACACAAAGGGTATGCATAAATGACACAAAATCACAGGGTTGTTCCCCCATTATGGGTGTGCCACAAGGTTCAATATTAGGCCCTTTTCTATTTTTAGTGTATATAAATGATTTGCCACACCATGTAAATGGTATTTGCGAGATAGTATTGTTTGCTGATGACACTTCCCTAGTTTTTAAAATAGATAAAAGTAAAGAAAATTATGACGATGTAAATTGTGCTATCGCGCACGTATCGCACTGGTTCACAGTTAACAATTTGGTTTTAAATTCAAAAAAAACTAAGTGCATTGAGTTCGCACTTCCAAACGTAAAAAAATTAGTTAGCAACAAAAAGGTGATTGTGAATGGAGAAACACTAAAAATGGAGAACTCTACAGTATTTCTGGGGGTAACCTTAGATGATAAACTACAATGGGGCGCTCATATTGAGACTCTGGCAGGTAAACTTAGTTCAGCAGCCTATGCTGTGAGAAAAATTAGACAATTTACAGACATTGATACAGCCAAGCTTGTTTACTACGCCTACTTCCACAGTGTTATGTCCTATGGTATTCTATTATGGGGCAAAGCTGCTGATATTCAAACTATATTTGTATTGCAAAAGAGAGCTATTAGATCCATATACAAAATGAAGCCACGCGAATCTCTTCGCCAAAAATTTAAAGAAATAGGCATTCTTACAGTGGCGTGTCAATACATTTATAATTGTCTACTGTTTGTACGTCAAAATATTAATAATTACAATAAACGGATAGATATAAGTAACCGTCCAATTAGAAGTGGAGCACATAAGTTAGTTGTAGTGCCACACCGTTTGCGTAAGGTACAAAAGTCCTTTGTGGGGTTGAGTGTACGCTTCTACAATATGATCCCGAAGTCTGTCTTGGACTTACCTTTGCACCGGTTTAAAGATACTGTCAAAAAACATCTAATAAATCAGGGTTACTACACCATTGAAGAATTTTTAAATAACAAAGATTCTTGGAACAATAGTGATATGCTTCCATCTCCTCACGAGATATCTTAAAAATATTGTTTCATACTAAGTACTAAAAATTGTATATTGAGACATTTTTTTTTTTAAAAGAGCAAGTACCGAGTTTCTTGCCAGTTCTTCTCGGTGCAATCCTGCTTTCCGAACCTGGCGGTAGAGTCTCGACATTTTCATGAGAGCTTATATCTAAGCCTATGTGAAATAAAGAATTTCATTTCATTTCATTTCATTTCATTTCATTTCATTTCTGGGTTTAAGAAGCGATTTATAGCGATTGTAAAGATAGAGTCGGTAAGTAACATAGCTAGAGCAAAGTCTGTAAGTATTAGATTTCCAGTCTTACTCAATAAATACCTTAAGAATTACTTATCTCTGCCATTCAGCTAGTTATTATTAAAGCCACCAGCATATTTAATGTAAAAATAGCAAAAAACGCACCAAATACGGGAAAAATGCAAATACCTCCGGTGCATCCGATGCGGTCTAAGTTTATATTTATAGGTTAACATATTCATTGACTTTCGGAAACCAGTCAAGTATAAAATAGAATCTCAAATATTAGCTTTAACCCCCAGATAGAAGGTTATATGCATAATAGATGCAAGCGATTTCCATGCAAGTAGTTCGGACGACCTCAAGGGCGTACATAAAACATGAGCTCACATCTTAGATCTTCCTGGCGCATCTGGCTTATAAACATATTAAGATTTTGGAAAAACTTTGCTATAAATTCATAGATCAACTTTTAAAGACTTCAAAAAATCAGGAAAACAGCCGTGCTATTCTGCAAAACAGCGACGAGCGTACATCTATGCATCTATGAATTTTTCAGTTGTAATAGAGTACAATTTTACATGCCATATTCGGGTTGGCAGCTGTCTGGCAGCTATTTCATTTTGTAGAATAGCACAGCTGATATAAGCTAGTAATAATCAACGACGCAAATTTAACATTTAACACCGGATAAAAATAATTTCATTATTATGTAGATATATACTTACGCAATATTGAGCAAACATACATAAATATAAATATCCCAAATCTTGACTGTTTGTTGCCTTTTAGCTTGTTAACAAGTCGAACACTCCTGAATCATTAGCGACAAAGAACACAGTTTCTGAAATTCCAAACGTAAATCCTGGCAACTAATGAGCTGAATTGATAAAGAGGCAGTTAAAATTCATTTATTCGCCCAACGTTATCAGCCAAGGAATTCCTGGCCTAAATGACTTTGGGGCAATATTTTCTCAATTAAATCTCGCCCGAAATAGCGAATAAGGAAAATCCGAGGCTCACACAATTTTCTTTTATTGTTTTAAAGAAGAGCGCGAAACGACTGCCCCGATCTTCAGCGTCTCGGTCCGTGAACGCGGAACAATGTCCTTAAAGCAGAATTAGTCATGTGAATCAGATTAACAAAATTAGAATCTGAGTACCTACTGCTTTGGTGATGTTTCTATAATTAACTATTATTTGCTACTAGGACAGATTAATCTATAATCCGCTACTTGAAAAGATTCTGTGTGATATTTTACATATGCAGGAACAATGCCCACATGAAACTCCACAGACAATTTTCCAATACTTTCTTCGACACCCGATTCGTCCCTTTACTGGGACATCCTCAGGAGATGTTGACTTGACAATGCGAAATTTCGCTTTTCTACGATTTTAATTGCCCGCTATTGCCCGCGGCTCAGCCTTCGTTAATTACAAGTTTTCAATAATGCCATGGGAACCATGGATTTTATCGGGATAAAAAGTAGCATACATATCTGTTAATCGAGCGTGTAATGTATATTTAAGCCAAATTTTAGCCAAATCACTCCAGTAATTGCAGCGTAAACGAATAATAAACATACATACATGTCGTACAATGCATCGCCTTTATAATGTTAGGGTGATTTTACCACACTAACATACAATCTACACTAACGTCGTATATTAACATTTTATCCCCACATTCGGATATACAACTCGTATATAAAATAGGGAGCCTTGAAACCGTAAACTTAGGAAACAACAACAACATTATCTTTCCAAGCGAGCCATCCATATCAGCGCAACGGGTTATAAGTTTCATATTACCGATTTATTTGCGCTCACTCTTGCCAGTCAATATTTGTCATCCCATACGGCGGCCTCTCAATAATGGTTGAGAAAACCCGCCATTTATATTATAGAGAGCGTTCGAGCGCGGGATGAAAATACACTCAGTGTGATGAAAACGCGAAAGGGTAGGATATTTTGTTATCGATAACGTATCAGCTACGCTCCAAGGTTTGAAGGACTGCGCCAATTCACGTGAGAGTTGGTGAGGGTACCTATTTTAACACCCGACGCAAAAAAGAGGTGTTGTAAGTTTGACGTCGATGACTGTGTGGCTCTAAAACGGATGGACTGATTTCGATGCGGTTTTTTTATATGGGTTTCCATCTATGAAATGTAAGTAGGTATTTTGTATAATATATATTGTGTAATCGAATTTAAAAAAAACATCTCCTGGATTCGTCCGTTTTTCGAAACGGAGAATTTAATATGGATACTATCATTGAACAAATAAATTAAATTGATAAAGTTAGTATCCCTGCATTGAGATGAAAATTGCAACACGGCTGCATATATCGAATAGTTTTCCTTTTGTATCTTTGAATCTATGACTTGCTTATAATTATTCAGTACAAGAACTGTCACAGAATAGATAACACTTTTGTAACCTTGCATAAAAAATATCATGTAATTAAGGATTAATAATTGTTCGTAATGTACTCGTATGTTATTTAGCTTTTAGTTTTTCAACTTTCTCCATATTTCTGTATATTATTTTAAATTAGTGCTCGGTAATAATAACAATATTATAACGCAGGCTGTAGTGGAGTGGAGGTCATATTTCTTCGAGATGCGCATTTTCTCACAAGGTTTTCCGCCAAGCGCGTCATAAATAACAAACGGTGGAGTATTTTAGAGAAATGAGATTTTATGTTATTACACTGCACTAAATTACCGCCATGATTTATTCTTTTATCTTATTAATTATTATCATACGATGAATATAAATATCAAGATAAGACTAATAGTAATAATTGTTTAAGTCAATATTATATTAGAAACTAGCTGTTGCCCGCGGCTCCGCCCGCGTGCAGTTCGTTTTTTTTACAAAAATGTTTCCCGTGGAATTTCTTAATTTTTCCCAAGATAAATGAGTGGTCTCTGGGTTCGATGGACCCGTAAAGGAGTCTTCTTCCAATCTCTCCTGTCAACGTGCTATCTTCTTTCACACAATTTACCTATATCTTCTTTGGTCTTCCTCTACTTATACACTCTGTCGAAATCGCTTATGTTACTCAATTCGCATGGAGTAAGACAGAGTGGGGCGTATCATCGTGGATTGTAATATCTATACTAACCAAACTTATCTGAGATGATACCAACGCCCAGATATTGTAATTAAGCATTCTGATGCGCTGCTGTGTACGTAGCAACCCGTTCCTGCTACGTACGGGTTATCTTGTATAGTTATACCTAGTTGCACGATCAAAAGGACGATTTAAACTGTCGATATTTCAACCCCGTTTTGATTGTGCTACGTAGATAAGTAGCTATAGGCTTTTTTAAACATCCCACGGGTGCTCTCAAATTTTTCAGGATGAAAAGTATCTTAAATGTTGACCGGGCATATATATAAAGTAGGATCATAAAATTGCATTTAAATCCGTTACTTGAAAGACGCCTGCTTTTCCTGTTTTTGTAATGTTTTCTTTCCCGCGGGAACTCGATTGGATTAATAAGTTTTGCTATATATATATTTTGTTAAAGAGGCAACATAAGGTATCAGCATGACAAATTTTACTAAATTAAGTTCATTATTAGTTGTTGTTTTCAAAGCTGTTAAATAAATTGCAGTTTTTTAACTATCCCACGGGAACTCTTTATTTTACCGGGATGAAAAGTATCCTATATGTTGACCAGGGACATAAGCTACCACCACACAAAATTTCATTGGAATCGGTCCAGCCGTTCCAAAGATTAGCCCGTACAAACAGACAGACAAACAGACAAACAGACAAACAGAGAAACAAAAAATTTGAAAAAAATTTAAATTAGTTCTATTTCACTTCTTACATCCCCCTGACTCCGTTTTTAGCATTTTTTTTTATTTGTACAGAAATTCGACCTCTACAGATTTATTATATTGTATTGATGATTGATTGATGATTGTGACTAACTAGTAAAGAGGATTTTTATAATTTGTATGCAGCACAGTAAGGGCTTCATTTTTATGCAACGAATCAGCCGGGCTGTGTAGTACGAAAATGCAGTAATGTTTACATCATTCTACTCCGGCGAAGTTAATATTCGTTAGCGATATTGTAAGAAAATGAAGTTACTAAGAATCGGCAGGTCTTGAGTACAATTGAGAGCAGAGTTTAATTTCGTGAAAACCTTCCAACTGGCTTTTGTACGAGGTACCTTTACAGGTCCAAAAGCTAAAATTTGATATAGATTTTCTCGCATGTTATATTTTGTCCATTCAATATTTTGAGAGTAGTAAATTAAACGGCGAAATATCGGTCACGAATCACGATATTTCAACTGAAAACACACAGCTCGACCAAGTGCGAGTCCGACATACGCACTTAGTGTTTCGTACAATGAAAACCATAAAAGATCCTAAAATGATAAAAACTAACTTACTTGAATTAGGTAGGTGGTGATAATATACCTGCTTGTCGCAGTTTGTTACTCGTAGAAACAAAAAGTTATATTTTTGTTATAGGTATAGAAATAAACGAAAACCTTTCGGATTTTTCCCGTTTGTTCCTCAGTAAATAGTGTGTTTGTAAAAGACTACTTTTTTATTAATGTACGGAACCCTAAAAACGTAGATGAATTTCCTGGAACACTTCCCGTATTAATCAGGTAATTAGGTACTACAGAATAAGAAGCCTATTCAAAAACACGTCCTTTAAATAAATTGACAATATAAACATTTTTCGATAAACGAAAAAATATTTCACAGTTGATATTTTTTTATACACGTGAATTTAAAATATTATACTCCTTCAACTTCTGAACACTGCTAGGTTGGAATAATTTAATAACTACTCGCTAAAAGTGTGCTAACACTGAAAAAAAAAACTTTTAATTAACACAGTTTTAATTTAAGTACACTATTCAGCTAGTCTTTTCATTTGACACTCGGTAAGTCCTTTGCCGGGGTAGGTTGGCCTAGCCTGACCTACTTCACCAGACATCGACCTATTTTTTTTATATCGAAAAGCCTTTATTTTATTGAAAAAACGGTACCTAACTAAGCTTCGGAGCGTTGCGTTTTGAATATTTTTAACTATTTACCTACTCACCCAGGTACGAATTTGTTTAGCTAGATAAAATTTAATATTTTTTTCAAGTATTTACCTGACTACGATCTCACATGATGGTGTGTGACGATGCACTTAAAGAAGATTTCGTACTAACTAGGAAGGGGTAAGTCACCCCTAATCGTTGCTACACAGGATCGCACCGGAGCGCTACATTTGCTGGTAGGGAGACAACAAGCCTCCCACCCAACCATACCTGAACCAATTCAGAAATTATTAAATTCCATTTGCCCGTGGCAGTAATCGAAACTGAGAATACATCTCATTCGAGAGTGCGCGAGTTTTGCTTTAATATCTTATAACCTAATAATCAAAATCAAAATATACTTTGTTTTATATAGGCCGCTTTTAAAGGCGCTTAGGATGAGTCATAATAATACAATTTAAGAGTCTGCTGACCCACGGTGTCTCCCATACCAAGTAATACCGAAATTATTTGTAATTCGTGCAAATTTCGATCATGTTGTGGTGTTATTCGGGTTCATATAGTAATAATCTATGCTCCTGGCCATATCTGGTTCCGAAATACTTTTGTTAAACGAAATTGTAAACGAATTTAGTTTTGCTTATTTTTATGTCAAAGAGGACATGTTTTCTGCTTATTTGTTTTGTAATAAAAACAACACTATCTCACGTCGCATTAGTTCAGGAGCACAGTTTTCATTGTCCAGCTAAAGAAAAACACCAGTTAGTAAAGAAAGTTACAAGTTTTCATTCATAATTTTTGGTATTACGGAACTCGACCAGGGTTATAAAAATTTTGATCAAAATTGATTATTATTTCGTTTTAAAGAAGTATTTCCGAACTAAATATGGCCAGGAGCATAGGTTATTACTATATGAATCCGAATAACACCACAACATGATCCAAATAAGCACGAATTACTAATGATTTGGTATTTTGAATGAATGGAGACATTGTAGTTCACAGGCCTCTTAAGTGTAAAATACAATTTACAATTGAGAATTGAAACCAGTATCTCGATTCAATATCTCTACACTGCTAGAGAGGTAGACTTTGACTAATAGCTTAAAATAACATTCTCTCAAGTTTGTATTCAGGTAAATTAGAAGCCCAACTTGATGCTGCAAATATCTTTTAATTATACCTTTCATTTCAATTCACGAAAACGAAAGCATTCCAAATTTTCCCCAAGAACATTTTAGGGCAATTAATAGCTTTTTAAGAGAGACTAAAAAGCTATTAGGTACCTACGTACAGAAAATTATTCATTGTTCGTAAGATTCAGAGCAATTAGTGCTTTATTCAAAGTTTATCATTGTATTGGTCTTGTCTCCTGTGATTCATCTTTGTACTCTACTAAGTTATCAAATTATTTGTAAATTATCTAAGCTCTTTAAATATTTTGGTATTCTTGGTATTCCCCAAATATGGAGTTATAAAGCGTAGAAATCACCTATCATCATTTACCTACTTCTACCTAATACCTATACGACGTAATGTTTTCTACACCTTTTTACTTCCTCTAAGTATTTTTTAAAATATTCATGAAGTCTGGGAATGTTTACTAACATAAGGGTTATAAAAATAGAGCTTACATTGATCTATGCCGAATTGACAAAAAAACATATTCTTCATCTTGTCATTTCTAGGTATACCTTTAGTGGAAGAAAAACGTGATTAAAATATCTACCTTCTCAGACATCGGATGAAATAACTGACATGGGCTTATTAATGATACCAGTAGCTTTCCACCTACTGTCGGGTACAGATTGCCCGAGTGTTTCCTAGAGGACGTTTTCTCACGAGATTCTTTTCCACAACCCAGTACATCATAAGTTAGTGCAGTATTTTCAAGCTCTGAAGTATTTGTCTGGGGTGGTGACAGGTTTTTATTATAAAACGCTAGACTACGACTTGACAGGCAATTTGTAAAATAAACTGTACAGTCCTTTGAACCCTGTTAGTCGTAGAAGGTTTGATAACTTGAAGAATTATTTTACTAGTTAACTGTGCGAAGCAAAATTTATAGTTCTGATTAATAACCCCAATAGATACACTTGGAAGCTTGACAGTAGGTACACCAGTACAGAATTTATAAAAGGTGAAATCTCAAATATGTCAAATTATTAGAAATTTAATATTAGAAAAATAACTTTTCTATACTGGCCTGCCTCGGGTCTTGGGTGTTGTGGTACCTTCGTTGTTTCTGATTTCCATAACACAAGTGCTTATGCTACTTACTATGAGATTGGAGCAATGTATGTGATGTTGTCCTTTATATATTTATATATTTAATTTTAGAACGTCTAATCTAAAAATGAAAGCCACTTAACGTGTTTAGATACACTTATACGTCGTAAGAATAATGTAGTGGAATGGTTTTTCTGAATTAGACGATCAATATAAACTTCCTGTTGAGTTTTTGAATTAAATTTTACCTAATTCAAAATAAAATGAAATCAAAAACAAATTAAACTCATTTAATAACAAGATAGTTTAGTAGAAAAAAATGGTATAGTCACAGATTTTAGGTATAGTATTAGCTCAGTTAATTTTGTAAGTACATAAATATAGTAGTTTAAACCGGTTCTAATTTTATAGTCTTAAAGATGAACTTAGAATAGAACTAAATTAAAAATTCATTCATAAGTGCTTGCAAAATGAGCCTAAATGAAATAAATCATTTGACTTTGACTTTGAACTAAAGTTTATCTTAGAGTTTTATTTGTCTAAAGGAAAAACAGAATGTGGTTCCCTTTGCGATCCTTTGTTACGGAGTTTAAAGATTTCTGGACAAACATTTACCGTTCAACGGGTTTATTATACCTTTATATAAATAGATAGGGTAGGGTCCAAGGCAGTCAAAGAACTTTATGGGTGCTATAAAGGCAAGTTATTTTTGGAGTGTTTGTAGGCTCACGAGAAAATAGCCTGCGTCGGGATGGGTACACCTATTTTGGGCAGTCCACTGTTCGTACAGTATTAGGGCAATCGAGAATGAGGACACCATAATTATAGATGAACCACAAAATTTTCTCCATTATAATATTGTGTGATTATCTATTAATAAACATTCTTTAACCCGTTCGCAGAAGCTTTGCCGATGACTTCGCTTCATACTATGCACCTGCATTCGTCTGATAACGGACGAGCACGGGCTGTGCTTAACCTTATGCGAATGGGTTATAGATTGAAAAATCATAAAAAAGATTCACTAGCAATGCATGCCATTGGAACTTGGAACTTACAAAGTGTGCATAAACTCCAACGTTGTATCTTTAATAAATAGAACCCAGCGAAGGGTTATGTCTGATATAAAAACTCATAGCATACACAAATGAATTGGATATGCGTGACGTCGTTCCAGATTATTTGCTCCCTTTATATTCGAGTTGCATGCCAGCTTCATTTCATTCCATTCAGATGTCACTGGTGTACTGGGAAGTTGAACACCTCCCCAGACAGTTGGGAAACGAAACGGACGGACGTAGAATCGATGTTTACTGGCACTATTTCTGCAATAGCCGGGATGCCTTCACCCCGCTAGGATTCTGTGACCAGTTGGAATCATCGAAACGGCTTTTCTCGGAAGAGTACCTGTTGATAGTTTATTTATTAACCATTGATCTCACGATATGTATCTCTTGGAAATAATATTTTATGATTCCAATGATGATAATAATTAATTAGCTAAGTTTACTATTAGGAACATCCAATATTCTGTAAAAAAAGTCCTTCCCATCCAGATTCGATGTTTGGAAAGCGTATGTCATTATGTATGAATTTCAAGCGGGTAGAGCCAAAAGCGAGTTTTAAATGTTACCTAATAGTTTTTTCATTCAGTCAAATGATTATAAAATACAAGGAGAAATCTGAGGAAAAATCAAGAACGACTGGCCAGGACATCTACACTGTTGGAGCTTTAGCGGAGACTTGTCTGCAGTGAGATGGCTGCGTGAAGGTCATCTTTTCGTTTTTCTACGTTGCATAAAGCTGAGCGAAACCACAGCAATCTCAACTGCATCTTTAGCGCATCCAAAATTGTATATGGTACACTCACAGGCACAGACCAGCGAAAGAGTTTTTATCCGTGCTCACAGGCGAGTCGAAATTCTGACATTAGGTATTTGTTAAATCAAGTAGAGTAGACTTATTATTTTAGAGTTAGCACCTTGTATTTTTTATGAAGTAACGAATAGGCATGGCAGAGAACGACCTACTTCTATTGGTATTTATCAGTAGTTAACAGACTGCAAAATCGGTTTATATTCTAAATACAATATTCAATCTATCTTTTGTTCGAATGGCTTTAATTCCCACGGTACAGTTAGGTCACAAGTTAGGTTGAAATGTTGACCCAGTTTGAGGGACATCGATAAAACAGTCTCTTTCTATTGAAAATAGGAGGCTGACTGTAACCGAGTCGCTTTTTGTTGAATCCGTTGAGCTGTTTTCAGTACCTAACACATGTTCTACACATGATACAAAAATAATGTATTATGAGTTGTCAAAAATTTTAGGATTAAAAATAATAAGATACGATCACACACACTTTATTTGGCACTATATTTTGCTGCCCAGCATTGAAATGGGAACAATTTTTTTTGCCTCTCTCGCACTTATAAGCTCTACGACAGGCCTGACGGGCAACAGGCCATCTTATCTCCCCATTTTATTGCCTCACGTGCAGCAAGATATTACAATAAATTTATTCTTTTATCCTAAAATTAATTTCTAAGCACTAACCCGCAAGTGTAAAGACAGCCATATCCCAGTGGATCAGACTTCTGCCTCCTCTCCAGAGTTTGAATCTCAGCCGTGCTCTGCAAAAATACTAAAAGCAGCAACGAGCGTACATTTATGCATCTATGAATTCGTCAGGTGTAAAAGAATTCAATTTTGCATGCCATCTTCGGTATGACAGGTATCTGACAGCTGTTTCAGGGATGTACATTTTCAAGAATAGCACAGCAGGTATATCTATGATTATACAGAGTATCTACATAGTATATGCGTCTCTACCAAATCATGTTACTAAAAGAAGAAATAAGTGGAGAGACGAAGAAGTATAGTACGACCAAAGAATAGATGGATGAATTGAGGTGTGAAAGAAGTGGATTCCACGTTGACAGCTGATAGGAGTGAATGGATGAAGAAATCGTGTTGTGCCGGCCCCATGTATTGTGGGATAAGGGCAGAGAAGACGAATAAGTGCATCTCTCCCAAATACCATATTTATCACTTGCCTATATGAAGGATATTTAACACCGTAAGGATTTAAGGAAGCATTCTGGCCTGAAAGTTTTCCGTTTTCTTCTTTAAGATTTGTGAAGCCTGCTGTGATGGGTCATTGACTTAACCATTACCTCTATCCATCCTGAGTAAAATCCTTTGCCCATTAGGAGTCCCTAAAAAGGGCGATGCAAACGCTGGAGTGCCGCAACTGGAATAGATTGGGATTATTAGAACAAGACGAAGAAAGCACGAATAGGAACGTTTCCCATTGATTGTCGTCAATACCCAAGTATCCAAGTTGGGTGAAACTCCAACTCCAATATAAAGTTTGTCAATATTTACGTTGTCGGTTCCAATGCCCGACACTCATTGATTGGACTGCCCGCTCGCCCGAAAAATAAACTTGAGCGACAATATTCGCTCTCCAAACGGTAAACAATATTAGATATTACTGCCAGCGCAAGTTTTCTTGCGATTCGGAGCTTGTCACATTGATTATTATGATTAAAGTGTTTGAAGCATTGTGTTTCTGCGGGTTGCCACTTATTGGATTTCATTCTTGGAAAGGAATTGTTTTTTTGGTAGGTCGTTCCTACTCTGCTTACGTATGGTACCTCTCCTGCTAATTAAAAAGTTTTGCTTACTTTTCTTACACTTTACAAGTTGATACTAGACTACGATCTCACCTGATGGTAAGTGATGATGCAGCTGAAGATGTTATTCAACTAGCTCGAAATAAAAAAAAGCAGTGCCTGTTAACTGACCAGTTTAATGGACATTATATAAAATGAAATAGATATTGACATATTTTTTCTATTGTGGGTGTTCTTAAATACCTATTGAAATTGCAATCTTTTAGAATAGAATTTTCAATAGAATACCGTAACTTCTTGACGTTTAAAAACATATATAGGTACCCAAAGAGATCCTAATTATTATTTGTATAATATGTTGTGTTATATTATGTATACCTAATATATTATGTTACTTTAAACATTTAATCTTTGTTCTTTAATTAATTTGCATCGAGGCATGTAAATTCTCTAAGAGCCCTAAGACGCTTTTGGCAAATTGAAATAGCTTTAATTCGTCTCTTTGGAAGGCTCTTAGAATAATTAGTGCTCCCCTTTCAAATAAAATATGTAGTAAATGAATTAAAGACGGCGCGAGCAAGGCTCAAAAGTTATTCAAAGAGATCGGTATTATATTATTCTAATTCAAATCATTTTTAATATTATAAATGTGAATATTTGTGCGTCTAAATATTTTTACTCAATGACCACAACTTCTACACCGATTTAGTTGAAATTTGAAAGTAGACAGCTTTTTCATCCTGAAAAAAATCCAAGTTTTCGGCGTGTTTTAGGAAAAAAAGTACCTTTATTTTAGCAATCTGTACCCATACATTGCTATAGCAAAAAACTGCCTCTAAAACCAAATACCTAAGTCTCGTTAACTGAAACGTTTACCCTATATGACGGGTCTTAAAACCAGAAAGGCGATCAAACTAAATCCCACTAACTCTTTAACAACGCATACGGGCGTTATCGCGCTTTGATGTTAAAAAATGCTCTTTAGATCCACCATTATACGTGCTAAGGGCTGTGGAGCCGGCTCTTCCGCAAACACGAGAGTGTAATGACGGCAGAACGTCTGAATTACCCTATTAATGGGCAGACACGTGGCACCTGGCAATTTTGTGTCTGGTTTCATGTTGGCTGAGCACTCTAAGGACGTGATTTGAGGTTTTGTTAACATAGGATTAATTTCCTCGATAATTGTGAGACTTTGTGGAGGTACCGCCGAGTACGTTACGCTACGTTACATACCTAAAGACGAAATATTAACAATAGAAGTAGATTGAAAAATAAATGGTTTCATCACACCTATGGAAAGATATAATACTACTTTTAGACTTAATCTAGATACTTTAAAAGATACCTTTCTAATTCATGTTACGAGTAGTTTAATGGCTTTAACAGAGTGTGGTAGTTTGTTTTGTTAGTGTAGTAGTTTGGTTGGTAAGGTAATAACCAGATGCGCCTGAAGCCTCCCACTAGATCGGTCATCGGATCTAAGTGATAAATGCCGTACTGCCTAGCGATTCTCGTAACGTTTCAGCTTCATTTAAAACGATACGAGACCCCATGCCTAGAATTGGAACGAATTGGAATTGGAATAGAATGGAACCCTAAAAATGACGTTTATTGTATGGAATTACCTTTAAATATTTATTTTATTCTACTTTTCAGTATTTGTTGTTATAGTGGCAACAGAAATACATCATCTGTAAAAATTTCAAGTCTGCAGCTATCATGGTTCCAGAGATACAGCCTGGTGACAGACGGACGGACGGACGGACAGCGAAGTCTCAGTAATAGGGTTCCTTTTTTACCCTTCGGGTACGGAACCCTAAAAAAGCGTCGAATAGCTATAAAGTATATACCTTTATTACATTAGAGCTTGACTGGCAATCTCTAAAATACCCGGTATTTATTGAGTTTCTGTGACCGACCGAAGGTTAGAACTAACTTTTCAGTTATGAAGTTAGTCCGAAAGTTTGGCCGAAAAAGGGTCTGATTTCGTTAACTAATGTTTGACACTCGGTCCGAAGTTTCCTAAATGCCAATTTATAATTCACCTGGATACAACTTCACTGAATTATTTGATTGGTAACTTTCATCTACTCTGATGATAATAAAACCAAAAGAAAAATTTCGATGCGTGAAAAAGGTGTTGTGTGTTCCACGCTTTTGAAAATATTATGCTCTGCTAAGAGATTATTGTGGAGATAAGCAACAAGAACTAGTTACACGACTGCCCAAAAAAGGAGTGTAATGTTTTTAGTGTTCATATATGTATGTATGTATGTATGTATGTATGTATGTATGTATGTATGTATGTATGTGTGTATGTGATGTTTCTTTATTCCTCCATAACTTCTGAACGGCTGAACAGATTTGGACACATGGGATATCGTTAGAATCCTTGGATCCTCCCGAGTAACATACGTTATAATTTTTTAGGAAAAAATTAATATGGCGGATGTGAGGCGCCATTTTCAAAAGTGGAAAACAAAATTTTTTCTTCAACTATCACAATATGGGTATCAAAATGATAGTATTGGAGAGTAGTTACAGAAAATACCTTCACATAACTGCAGACCATCACTAAAAAATATAAAGTAAAAATAAGTAATTAAAAAATTAAAAAAACGTGTTCGTGTTTTTTAATTTTTCAGGCAGTCGGGGGCTATTCTGAGGAACAACTTCTATTCTAATCTAAGTGGTCCCCCGACTGCCATATGAATTTATCTGTACAACTAAAATAACTTGTTTCTTACTTTTTAGTTCGTTTTATAACTGCAGGGCAGTCGTGTTTTTAGGGTTCCATACCAAAATGGTAAAAATGGAACCCTTATAGTGAGACTTTCTCCGTCCGTCCGTCCGTCCGTCCGTCCGTCCGTCCGTCCGTCCGTCTGTCACACTCGTTTATTTCAGTAACTATTCAAGCTAATCGACTTGAAATTTAGAATAGTTATAGGTAATAGTGATGCGATGTCATAACAATCGTAAAAATTTGAAAATTGTTTTTATTTTTATTTAAAAAGGGGGGAAAACCGGGTCGATAAAATTTTAAAATGAGATAACAATATTGAGTGGTATCATATGAAAGAGCGTTACTTGTGTATTCTAAAACCAATTTTTATTTATTTTTATGCCTGATAGTTTTTGATTTATCGGGCAAACTGTCGAAAAAAATACCGTTCCCCCCCCCCCCTTATCTCCGAAGTTTACCAATCAAAAAATCTGAAATAATTATATTCACTAGAAGCAAACGTATATTTTACAGGAAAAATAAAATCAACTCGCTGACTAATGTACTTTTTTTGATAATAACAATAATCCGCCAAAAACAAAGTTACGTTTGCGGTTTGCCAACAAAAGTAGCTACATGTAAATTATACTCGTAAATTCATGAACTAAAGTGATTCTTTCAATGTTTTAGTTCTTTTATGGTATGGAACCCTCGGTGCGCGAGTCTGACTCGCACTTGGCCGGTTTTTCTTTTAATTTTTTAATTACTTAAATATTTTTATTTTAAGAAGTTATTGTGAATATCTACAAGTAACTAGAACAGTTTATAGCAATTACTTATTGTGAGAAAGTTATCATCAAGAAGGAATTTTGGCATATACCCACGATCCACGGGATCACACGTGATTCCCATAGCTTTGAAGCAGGACCTTTCATAAGATGACAGCATAGATTTATAACGACGAATTATGAAGTTTTACCTGCCTATACTTTGTCATGTCTATCTTAGCTTCCGGTATAGGCATGAAAATATTAATCGTGCATTCCTCGGGTAAAAACAAAAAGTTCGTACCCGAGGAATGCGTAAAGCCATGGTCATCGACTAGTATTGCTAGTACAAGTAATAAAGGAAATAAAGAGAAAAAAAGTTCATCCAGTGCTATTTCAAGAAAAATACGCTCTGACCTTTACGAGCAGCTTAACCGGAAACAAAGGGTGTAAAGGGAATAATTAATTTAATTTAATAAACTCGGAACTATTACTTATAACATTAATATAGCGAAGAAAATTTCAAACAAAGTAAAAACGGCTGCTTTTTGCGTACATTTTCCTCCACATAAAATTGTATGCCGCGTTTCCTTTGTAGCAGTTAATTAAGTTTCCAGATTACAATCCTGGATTACATTAAACCAGTGCAAGTCTTCATAACGCGTAAACGAATTTAATGAGCATTATCTCGGAATTTATAGGCTACAGTACCGGCGCGTTGTGTTTAGCGATTAAGGTTCTTTCACACTAATAATAAGGTAAGCCAAATTTCATGAATCAGAGGCAGTAATATTTCTGAATTTCGATATTTTGTAAATAACATATGCATGCCATAGCCATAACGACATACCTATTGCAATTACATTCGTGGTCGAATGAAATAAAAAATATGTTTGAGAATTATCATTAAATTGGTACGGTACGCGTTAAAGTATATTTTTAGGGTCCCATACCAAAATGGTAAAAATGGAACCCTTGTGGTGAGACTTTCTCCGTCCGTCCGTCTGTCACACTCAATTATATCAGTAACTATAAAATCTATCGACCTGAAATTTGGTATAGGTTTAGGTAATAGTGACCTAACATCATTGAAATCATAAAAATTGAAAAAAAAAACCGTTTTCATTTTTATTTAACAAGTGCGAGTTTACACTATAAAAGAAATAAAACGTTAAAAGAATCACTTTTGTTTTACACGCTGCAACTATTGAACCCATTTGGCTGAAATTTGAAACGTAGATGTAGGTACATATACATAGACAACGTTATGTCCCGAAAAAAAGCATGGTTTTCACGAGAGTAGTTAAAAATCCGAAATACAGGAGGACGAAGCCGCGGGCAACATCCTACTAATATAAACGCGAAAGTTTGTAAGTATGGTTGGATGAATCTTAGTTACTCTTTCACGCCGCAACTAATGAACCGATTTGACTGAATTTTGGAACATAGATAGCTTATAACCCGGATTAACACATAAACTATTGCTTTTTATTTTTTTCCCAAAAAAATCCATCATTCCCTTTGGATTAGCGAAATGCCGAAATTAACGCGGGCGGAGCCGCGGGCAAAAAATTATAAAGGTTTCGCCTCTTCGTTTTCGTTTTGTTCTGTGAGCGTGTGTGTTTAGTACTCCTTGATGCTTTAATTACCAACACGATTGAGCTTTGTGGAATGAACCTAAATTGTACCCTGGATAAACACATAGGGTAAATTTTTTGCACAGAACCGCGAAATAAGCTGATATATATAAAACTTTGTAGGTACAAATATAGTAGGCATAGTTATCAAAAACAAGCAATTACCCTAAGAGCGGCTGTAAATATAAAAATCTTCCAACCTTATTCCTTTCAATAGTCATTGTTAGTTCAAGTTTTGTAAAACTACTTTGAATAAAACTTTGTCAATATTTACGCTATTGTGTCATGATACCGGGCACTCAATGATTGGTCCATTCGCTTGAGGAATAAACTTGAACGACAATCTTTGCTTCCTGAACTATAAAAAAAAAGATTCCGACGAATTGAGAACCTCCTCCTTTTTTGAAGTCGGTTAAATAGAGCAGTAAGAAGGCAGCATTTCATAGTTTTTATAGCATTCACTTATTGTAAGATTTTGTATAGTAAATTTCTTATAGTAAAATTTTCTCAAAATATTTTTTTGAATATAGTTTCAAATTGTAGTGAAAACTTCTTTAGACGCGTTAGCCATTTTTGAGATTGGAAAAGACTATTGAACTCGTAACAATGTTACCGTAACCGAGTCCTCATGTAATTGTTCAAATTAATAAAAGCGAAATTTCGTGTATATTCATTTGGATGTTTGTACTCTTTTTCGCCGTAATCACTAAACCGATTTGATTGAAATTTGGCATTGAGGTAGATCATATCGTAGATTAACACACTACGTCTTGTTATTTCAGCAAAAATCATAGTTTTCATGGGACAGTCAAAAGAAAAAAATCAACAATTAAACATCAAAATATACGTTAAATATCTACTAGGTATACTATTTTTTTCCTCGTATACTCAATTTTATTACGATCTTAATGAAGAATATAATTAAGTTAATGTTATCTGAAAATAACCTATTCAAGCTGGAGCTCTGAACTGGAGGTCAGCTACCGTCTACAAAATACGTACCACTAATTTCAAGAATACAAAGTCATTAATTTAAAAGATCCACGTTCATAGAAATACGCGTACCGAACTGTACTAAAATAACTGAGTGTTTTTATGAAATTCAAATATTGATTCGATATCCAATGAAGCGTTAAAATAAGTCCTGTAGATGTTCATTTTTATGTTAGGTAGTAATATCTAAGTGTTGGAGATCAAAGAACACATTTGATTTGATGCGAGCAATGCCATCCTGAATCTTGATTACAGTGTTAGGACTTAGGAGAGATATTGCGAATCTTTTTAAGTGCTTAGGTACATTAAAGTGCGTGTTTTTTTTTACTTTGCACGAAACGGAATAATCTTTTTAAGTGCTTACGTACTTAAGGTGCGTGTGTTTTTTTTACTCTGCACGAAATTGAATTATCTTCTCTATAGTAAGACTGGGTAGGTGTCTGGATCAATGACGAAGTAGATATGCTACACTAAGGGGACGAGAAATATGTGACGCATGTTGAAGCCGATAAATTCTCAAATATGGCGTCGTTACCGCCCGCAACAGTACGGTATGTACCGCGGACAGCACATAATGTTCTCACTTACATTAGCGCCATTCTACAGTTTTGACAAAATAAAAAAAAATCAGGGCGGAGCCTTAAAATCATGCGTGACGTCACTAAGTGCTGATCAATTCCAACCAACATTATTATGTTTGATCAATGGTCTGGTTACATGTATTCAGCCAGATTCACTTCAGTTGCAGTTCACTTTTGCTCGCGTGACGTGTCCTTTCTAGTCATAATATCTGCACGACGGTACATAAAATGATAAAACATGTGGACTTTTTCCATTTCATTGCTCTGCGAGCAACGAGATATTGGAACCAGTATGTAAGCGATTTGGTTCTTAATTTATAGCCGGTCCAAAAATAACGCACCTTTCTTTCACATACGCTATACGCGGCGATACGCTGGTGTGACCCTTCACTAAATCTATCACGAATTAAAGTCTGCTGGCCATGAATAGAGTTCAATATGATTGTCATAATATTATTGTTAATTTAGGCAATTATTAAACACTAGCAGTGCCCGCGGACTCCATTCCGCGTTAGAAATAATTTTGTCCTAGCCCGTTTGTCCCACAATTCCTTCCCCCACAGATAATTACTGCCTATACTTATACTTACCTACCTATCGCCACGCAACATCCGCTCCAGTGCGGCGCGCAACCGTACTATTTTATTTTACTAATATCTTTGAACATATTTGTTTTAACTGTATAGAGTAAAGAGCACAAATATTCTACATTAAATTTCATTTCCAAAAAACATATTTACAAAGATATAAATTAATACCATATGGGCTAAATAAACTCCACCAAAATTATTTATTTTTTGAACCACAATTTTAACACTAAAAGCAGTTATTGTGAGTTACTCGTAGGAGATAGGCATGTATTCTTTAATATTGTGGAACATTGTTTCGTTTTATCCTCAATAGTTTCCGCAGCGCACGCGATTAAATAATTTTTCTAAGACTTGGATTACATTATTCAAGTTTAAGTAAAGATGCGTAATTAATTTTGGAAATTATTATTGCCTATGACACTCAACAATAACGTAGCTTTCTATTGGTGAAAGAATTTTGAAAATGGTTCAGTAGATCCAGAGATTACCCCTTACAACGTCACGAACTCACAAACATCGTTACGCTACCTCTTTATTAAACGAGGGATCAATGTTTGTATGCAAAATGTTACTTTGAAGCGATTTACGACTGAATTTGAAATGAAGATTGATTATATCCTGGATTAACGCGTAGGCTACACATAATTTTATGCCAGAAAAAATCCATGGTTCCCGCGGAATTTGTGAAAACTGAAATTCACGTGGGTGAACCCGCGGGCGTCCGCTATTGTAAATAAATATCTGAGTATCAGAACATTATAACGGTTCTGTAAACAATGTTAGTGATAGTACGAAATGTTAGCAATCTCGTATTGCAGCGATATTATATGAATCCGAAGTCGCTATGCAATGCAATAAAGAATTGGAACTACCAATTTTAGAATTTTCGAGTTCCGTAGCGGAGTTCATTCTATAATATTTTTCCGTAAAGCGTAATTCTTAGAGTTCGAATTTACGCTCCGTCTTGCAGTCCAATTGAATCGGATACGTTGGTATTTTAAATATTTTTCTAATCTTAGATTTTAACTACCGTTTATAGGGTTCCGTACCTCAAAAGAAAAAAATGAGCTCTTATTAGATCACTTTGTTGTTGGACTGTCTGTGTATCACGACCCTTTATTACAGTAACTATTAAAGATATGGGCATGAAAGGCGATATTTCAAATTGGGCTAGGTCTTGTACGGTATCTTAAAAAATCAAGAAAAATCTGTTGTTCACGGAAAAAATAAATTTAGTTAAAACTTTCGGTGTACGAAAATATCTTTAGTTCAGTATTTATAATATGATCTATTTTCAATATGGCGTCGCTGGCGTCGTACGATTTGACGTAAACCACGACTCAATCTGTCAATAGTTGACATTTCTGTCAAAGTCAAATGTCAATTCTCAATGAAATACATATTACCGCCATGTTGAATCATTGTTAAGTGTTGCAATTATATGCAAAAACACTTGTTTTTTACAACCGAAAAAGCCATTTGTTAAAATATGGAGGTAAAAATTGATTTTTTGTGATCTGGGCTATACTCAAGTATACCGTACATAGACCTGGCCCAGGGCTCATACCTTGATGAAACGTCTCCTTTGGAACAGTTATATGTAATAATGGCCCGACATTATTGCAATTATAAAAAAATTACAATTGTTCTATTATTTTTTTAAAAGGAGGAAACTTAATTTGAGAGGACTCAAGTTCACCACTACACTGAGGAACACAAAAACTCAGCTAGGTTTAACACATTCACATATTAAATCGACAAACAGTATTTTCAGCTTTCCAGTCCAGACCAATGCGTAATTTCGAATCCAAGTTCGAATTTACGTTCCATCTTTGCTGTCCAATTTAGTTGGATAAGTAAATATTGATAAAGTTTCCCGTTTCAGCTAGATATAGTTTGAGCGTCGTCGTCGTCGAGTCCGCCTGACATAAATTCGATAATTATTCGAACAAAGTTCGCTCAAAGCAGATCCTTCCCCTTAATTGGGATTCGTGAGATACCTATTTAATTTAATTAACAGTACGAGATTTTCTGTAGAGTTCTTATGTTACCGAAGCATAATTTAATTAGGAAGAAGATTAATAATAATATTTGACGTGAAAAGTTACTGACATAGTTGAATTTGATATTGTACAATTATTGAGTCCATCTACAAAACTGGCTTGCAAGATTTTTTTTTGTGATAAGTAAAGTCTTGTGCAATATCCATACGAATGTCGAACTGGAGATATATATAAATATATATATCAGACTATTTATGATACTATTATTATCTCAGAGTCATCTTAACAATGGTTTTTGTTCTACCTCGTTATAGTCTTTGCTTGAGTGAAAATGAACCCTTGAATCGATTACGGCGAAAATTTAAAGTTTTAAAAAACTACTTAAATGTTTGGACTCAGGCAACTTTAATGAAAAGTATCTACACCAATGATATCTTATTATATATTTAAATCAATGTTTGTCACAATGCTCAATGGACTCCTAAACTACTGAACCGATTTAGTTCAAACTTCGTGAATATCTGTCATTTGGTCCAACTAAAGACCAAATGACAGATATTCACGAAGTGAAAAAGATAGAAGTTTTTATCCCACGTGGACGAAGTCGCGGGCATCAGCTAGTATTATATATATTAAAAGAGGACCTACACTTTCTGTTTAAATGTATCAAGAAGAAAATTCCTGCTAAAACCAAATTATTTTAAGTAGATATATTATACCAGCTAACACTTCATCGGCATGACCCGTAGCATCTGTAGTATCAAGTAGTTAGGTAAGTAGGTAGGTTCTAAAGTCTAGGTACGCTGAAATTGTAAAATACTGGGACGTAATAGTCTCCTTAAAATTCAGGTTCCAGCCCCAGGCGCAAGTGTGCTTTATTTATGTAGCTCTAAGCTTCAGCGATTTTTTTTTGAAATTTCAGCAAAATTTGGTCATTTATGTCTACGCCGAGTACATCATCTATTCTCATACATCGTACATTGCACTTTGCGAGTTTAGCTATAAAATGACTGCAGCATATTTAGACCATGTTGCATAAATACTGAACGTGCGAAAACAATGGACTTCATTAAAGTTGTTTTATGAAAATTGTTTACATTACTTGTAAAATGCTACTTATGTGTATTTTACTTATCATTATTTTACTGTTATCATTTTCTTTTCTACATTCGTCCTTTTTGTTTTTTAATTTGAATTTTCTGTAATTTGATCCAAAACGTATTCGTACCAAGGATATAAATAAACAGACATAGTTATATAGACGGAAACAAAATTGTAATACCTCCCTACCTGAAAACATTTAAAAGATTTTCATAGATGTTCTCAGTTGATCCGAATTTAAAAGTCTGTAAAAAACAGTAAATCTTTGTTGAGTACTTTTGGGTTTGCGTATTGGAGAGCCCTGAGAAAACAGAAGTTCCAGTGGGAGTGAAACGTGCTTGTAGTGCGTCTTAGGGGATCACTCCTGGTTTTGCGTGGAGTTAGTATGGATTGTTTGCTTTCATGCGTCTCTTAAATTGAATGAGTGAATGGAGATTGAACAATAATATAATATATTATATATTCATAGTAATACCACAAAATGATAGGTAAATGTATTCATTTAAGATTAATTTCATGGTCAAAAGAAAGAACAGTTAATATGTACCTAACCGGTATATAACACTGTTAATGACTTACGGATCTGAGACATGGTCGCTGACTAGGGCCTTCATGAGAAGACTATGGGTCACCCAGAGAACGATGGAGAAAGCTGCGTGTACGACAGTGAGAGAGTGTAACTACTATATCGATTTGGCTGAAATTTGGAATGGAGATAGATTATATTATCCTAGAATTTTCTACCTACTTTTTTTGAGAAAATATATTGTTTCTATGATAATAGGGAAAAACAGATATTCATGCGGGAGAAATACTCTCTTAACCTGGAATTATACAGCGACTTCTATTTATCTCGGGAAAATCAATGGTTTCTCAGTGATAGTGAAAAACGGATTTTCAGGCGGAAGAAAATATGAAATGAAATGAAATGAAATGAAATGAAATGAAATGAAATGAAATGAAATGAAATGAAATGAAATGATATGAAATGAAATGAAATGAAATGAAATGAAATGAAATGAAATGATTTATTTATTTTGCCAAATGTGAGTAATGAACAATAATATACCTCTTCACGCCGCAACTACTGAATTAACACTAAGACTACTTTTTAGTCCGAAAAATCGATGGTTTCCGTGGGAATAGGGAAAACTAAAATTAAGTGGGTATTTTCTAGTTTTACATAAAACGATGCTATAGAATCAAATTTGGCAAAGTTGACTGATCACAAACTAGAAATATTTTCAGTAGGTATCATGGAACTTCTGTAATCCTACCTGCTCGAATTACTACAACTTATGAACCTTACTTGCTTTAACATTCATTTCTATTTTAATAACGACAGCAGTAGATCTTTCTATTGCATTTTATGCACTCGCTGAGCCTCATTGTCTTCAGTTCAAATACGTATAAGAATAGCGACAACAGAACAATGATATAAAAGTTATGAAGCTGTTCGTTAGCGCATGCGAATATTATTTAGATAAAAGAAATTCCGACGTCAGTTCTTCGTGCAATGGCGAATGCATGTCATTAAAAACAGTACTGTTATCATTTTTTGCCCTCTCCGCTTCCATTGATAGATTTTATGACAACTATTTTATAACGATGGTATTCTGAAGCTACATTCGAACAAAAGGGATCAATGTAACTTGTTTCTATTCAAACTTCTCTAGCGTAGTTGGTGCAGGCACGGATTTGAATGGGAGGTCGCAGGTTCGATTTCGCCACGGGCCACTTTGGAATTTTATAATTTGTAATTGAAATTATGTATCTCCTTTATTCATTTATTTAATATTATTTAAACTGTATAGAGTAATGGGCAGAACTATTCTACATTAAATTTCCGTTCTAAAAAACATATTTTCAAAGATATAAATTAATACCATATGGGCTAAATAAGCTTCACAAAAATTATTAATTTTTAATCCACAATTTTAAAGTAAAAGCAGTTATTGCGAGTTACCCATAGGAGATAGGCATATGCTATCGCGGACTTTTTTGCAGATTTTGATACGTTCTTTAATATTGTAGAACATTGTTTTGTTCTATCCTCAATAGTTTCCGCAGCGTACGCGATGAAAGCAATTTTTTTTGCGACTTGGATTACATTATTCAAGTTTTAGTAATGATGCATAGTTAATTTTGGAAATTATTATAGCCTATGACACTCCACGATAATGTAGCTTGCTATTGGTGAAAGAATTTTGAAAATCGGTTCAGTAGATCCAGAGATTACCCCTTACAACGTCACAAACTCACAAACTCACAAACATCGTTACGCTACCTCTTTATAATATTAGTATAGATTATTATTTTACTCAATTGTTACTTATTTTGTTTATTTAATAATTTCCTCAATAAATGTACATCCAACTAGTTACTATAGTATATACAAAATTGGGTTAGGTCTGGTCTGATAGGAGGCTTCGGCTGCGTCTATAGTCACCATCCCAACGGTTAAGACGCAATGCCTAGCGATTACGTGTTCCGATATGATGTGGTGTAAAAACCTTTAGGGTTTGCTTTAAATGCTGAAGCTTTATCGATTTTGATGAAACTGTTGAGTATTTGAGCATGTCCCGTGATGGTAATTGATGGGTCAAAAGAACGTCTATATATTTGATTATGTGGAGAAGGATGAAATAATGTAAGTACATAATAAAATCAATAGTAGAATGATGCAATTTTTTGAATTAAGATTTAAAACTCGAAATGTTTATGCCTTCACTTAATTTTTTGTGTCAGTGATAGACAACTATGACACCATTGATATAGCAGACTAGAGAACTTTATTTAGTTGTTGTGGGCAGAGAATTAACTCTAGTTCATCTATATTCATCTTTATCTCAATAGGACGCGTTAAAACCTTTAAAAGAAAGATAAATATATTATTTTGAACTTTAAGCTCCTGAGCATAAACATTATTGATAGATTGTACACGCCACATACCGTGTTCATTACGACGTCGTACAGTTCATAACGCATATGTAGCAGCCGACAGCGTTATGTGGCTGGCGCAGATTAGCGGTGTCCCTAAATCTTGGGGTTCAACGCGATAGGCTCGGCGTGGGGTGTTTATCACCCCCGATAGCAGGCAGGGTTAAAATTACTATTAAAATAACCACTTTTATGTTGGTATTACCTAAGAAAACAAATTTGGGTAATAACAATGTATACTAAACCTGGTTAATTTTATAATCAACTTTAATGAACTATGCCTTGAAAAATACCGAATCAATGGATTCAGCTTGAGTATTCCTACCACCTGTAGTCCTGTACCCAATTCGTCAAGCTTTTTCTCATTTATATTAGTGCATTTCTACAAAAATTCTTTCATCAAAACATCACGTTTGTACTAATGGACTAAACTTTTGGAAAAAATTTAAACTTTCTTCCACTCGTGTTTCCGCTTTTGAGCGAAGATTAAATACCCAAAATACATGACATAAGAATTTCAAAAATCTTTATAGTTATGGTAGCTTGCAGATCACTAAAAATCGCTTAAATAACGGTATGGCCCGTTAAGAATGCATAATTTAAACGCTAGACCAGACAAACTTTCTATTTCACCGGATAAAGGGGTAGCGAGTACATTCATCTTTTCACAGCCATCTCTAGAATAAGCCCGGCTCGCTCTGAAAGGGGTGCCCCGAGCGCAAATACCTTTAGCTTCACCCCCTTGTAAGTGACTATCCACTCTAAGCGGGTGTCGAACGCTTGCGCCGTAAGCGGGCGTGCGCTGGGAAACGATAAAATCAAAATTTTACAGCGCGGAAAATCGCTGGATTATTACGCTTTAGAGTGTATTGACGAATGAAAATAGCTGCAGCCTTGCCACAGGGCCGACGCCGATGTGATCACTGTACAAAATGAGACCTAAAAACTGATGTCTTAGGATGAGAAGCGTAGTGTGTCGTATAATATTGTAATGCAAAATTATGGGACGCACTGCCTCTAACATGGACATGCGCGTCGCTTAAAATCAGGTAAACGTCTTGCTCATTCCATCATTCTTTGTTTTCAAAAAAATACTTATCTTCAATCAATTTACTTTTTTGTTATAGACTATAGTGCTTCACACACTAGGTATAATAAAGGTTGTAAAAAGGGCAAGGTAGTCATCTCGTTCAAAGTTCGCTGCATTCGTAATATGGGCCTTTGAGTTGGTGAAACCGTAGTTTCCCAATAGATGGCTCCGCGGTCGGCCTATGACTGGAAAACAATGTGTATCAAAGTTATCGTGTTAGCGGTATTCGCTACCATAGCTCAGTTGGAAGAGCGTCCACTCACGACAGGTGGTTGTCACGGGTTCGAATCCCGTTGGCAGCGATAATTTTGATACACTTTTAATTTATCTTCAATCACTTACAAATGGAACGAAACTCAAAAAATGTATGAGAATGAGAGTAGTTTTCGATAAGTTGCTAGTAGGGTTGTAACCAGACGCGGCTTAAACCTCCCACCAGACCAGACTAAAGCAAAATAACGACCATGGATGTATAAAATCCCGTATCTAGCCGATTCAAATCCTAACTTAATTTTTTATAGAGTACGGTCTCCACATTAACTGCTAGATACTATTTTGATCCAGATTCGAAAGTTAAAGGAGAAATAAATAACTTTTATTTCTCAATGAAATCTGTATGACAGGAAAAGTGCATTGAAAACAAAGCAACTTTTTGTTTGCAAAATAAAAATTTCGAATATAACAACCTTTATAGTGCCAATGGTTCTTGAAAAATCACTATTTTATTTTACTTGAATATCTTCTTTATAAATGTTTTAGAAGTTATAAAATTCCTAACCGGCCCATGCTTGACCACTTTCTATGCCCAAATCCGATTGCTCGCCAATTGCGTTAAACCCATTACTGCTTGCCAAAAATTTCTCTGAATAAAAGGTTTAGCTACAATGTAAACACCTATAATGTGAAAAATAAAGCATAAATTTTTTATCTCCCAGGTCATAAGTTCTGTGAATGTACGATTAAGTATTACTGATTTTCACCCACATCGATACCACTAACATACCCACGCGATTCAATACAGATACGAGTAGGGTATTAGATACCCGCTTGACAAATGTTAGTTTTACATCGTTCGCGGAGGTTTCTATTTCAACGGATATAAAGGAGTAACGGGTCGTGTGTTATTCATCTTTTCACCACTATCTTAAAGCTTACTACACACGGGGCCAACTTTCCCTACAACTTCTGTTCCAATCGCGAGCACCCACTATAAAAGTGACAAAGTTTTAAAATTACTTAACCCTTAATTACTCGCATGGGGTCAAAGCATTTTCGGATTAAAAAATGAAGCACTTGGCGTGGCCCGATTCCCCCCGCACCCTCAATAGCTTCATATCACACGTCTAAGTTTGTATTTTAGTGGTGACTAAGTTAAAGGATTGGAAGGATCCGTCTCTGCGCTCTTGAGCGGTGACCCCGTGCGAGTAATTACGTTACTTTTTTGGAAGAGGTAAGTTTTTTTATTTTGTGTATTTTTTTGTGTATTATGAATTACGTTTGTAGTATTGTATGTTCAGTAAATAAATATTTGTTATAAATAAGTTTTATACATCTTTATACAATGAAATTATCCAAAAATTCCGTTTTACTATGAGTTTTGTATTTTTATTCAAAGTTAGTCAAGGATAGGAAATAAAAGCAAATGGCAAATTGTTTGGAAGAGACTTCTGATGAGAAGAAGTTGGAGGGTAAGGTTCTGAGCCAGACGTGATAGAACAAAGTAATCTACCATACCTACATCAGCTGCAGCTGCAGCTCATATCGACCCAGCCTCAACTGGCAAGAAGAAGGAACCTTGATTCAACAGCACTAAAGGAGGAATGGACACCAATGATCACTTGTGTGGTATGTGGTGGTGTGGTGGTGGTAGGGAGGCGAACTTAACGATGGCCGTTAGCCATTTTCTTCCATCTGATAAATGTTTCAGGCATAAATGCCCTCATTGTGCAATTTGTTAATTATTTTAGTTTAACTTGTTTAATTGGTTAGTAATGCATGTTATTACTTATAGATATTACAGAATAAACAATGCATTTTAATAATAAAATGTTTCATTTCAATATATACATTAAAAACTACTCATACTATTTGGGGTCACCTGTGACCCCATGCGAGCAGTTATGTAATATTCTTTGTGCGAGTAATTAAGGGTTAAGTAGCTTCAGATAAGAGGACTTCATCATATTATTGAAATCTCGAGTTTATACACACAGGACAAACTGTCTCTAAAATTGAATCTTCAACCGAACACCACAAAATCCCACAGTACAATGTCTTCTAAACTAATAAAAATTAGCTAGACTTAGGTAAGAGATTATAGGAATGTGTACTTTTCTTAAACCATTTAATTTTTTAAACCTTAGCCAAAAAAAGCATCTACGGCATGTAGAAGCGTGATGAGGCATAGGTTTATCTTTTGACTAGTAAGGAAACTTGTACAGACAAGACCAATTGCCAATACAATTTCGGTTCCAACAGTAACTAACTACATCTTTACTGCTTTGAAGATAAATAATTTAATCTCGTCAGTTGATTTTGAACACACTTTATGAATTCATAGGTCTCATTCCAGGGACTACACAATATCCGAAAACAGCCTTCTTTGATCGTTCGCATTGAAATTGAAATATGATAAGAAACATTTTCTCAAAATAAATAAAATTAATTTTATATTTTAAACAGAAAATTTCCTCAAACATCAAAATTTATTACTTTTAGCAGGAAAAGGGAATAATATATAGAAGGCCGAGAATATTTCGCTAAAATAAAAAAATGTGCGTGAATATGCGTGCTGTGTACCACTTAGTAGAAACGAAGTTTACCCACCGATCGATAGATAGCGCTATTTTGTGTTAGCTCACGCTAACGAGTTTCTCTTACCAAATCATACAAAATTTATCTGATTTATGCATTTTAGCATGATTGCAACCGCAGATACTTTTTGTACGTGGGCACAATAAGCGGGAGTTTTAATTAGTAAGTGAAGAGTGGGATATTCGCGGATTTTCTTCAAGTCGGGATTTCCGTGACGGAAAAATCCGTTTTCTGATATATCGTTAGAAAAGATATTTCGTTTCAATAAAATAGGGGCAAAAATATCCAATTTTTTATGCAAGCATTTTTGCCTAGTTTCCACTTTTATTATTAGATTCACATATTTTCTTTTTGGATATTTTTACCCTAATCCTTAGAAGATTGCTTATTGAGGGAGACGCATCTGCATGGCCACCCAGTAGTCCGTGGAGCACTAAATCTGTTGGCTCGGCAAGCACACCTCATCGGGATGCGATAGTGCATCTACTGAAGACAATTTATGATCTCGGCACATCTGGCGTGCGGGCCATAAATTATGTATGCCAGCTTCGTCTCTGCTAGTGGCCCAAAATCATAATATCAAGTCATCTGTTACCATTCTGTTACCAACGTGGGTCGGTCATATCTGTATTTACAGGATTTTTGCAACTTAAATCATTGTCTGTCTGCACTTAAGGACTAACCAAAATAAGTATCAAATAATGAAATCATATAATAACTTCTCTTGAAACTTGAATACTTTCTTAAAAAACGAAAGTATAAAATCGCTTAAAATTTCCCCTTTAAATATTCCTTACCAATCATAAGAACTGCGCTACTTTCTATTCTATTAATAATAATAATTATTTATTATTATCCCTTAGATCTAAAATAGGTCGTCGCTCGCGCTAGTGTATACTAAATACTAATCGTATACACCATTTTAACTACGGAGCGAGACTAAACCAATCACTGCACTTATAGGTACAAACTTACCTTTTTTACAAGTGAACTGTAAGTAGAATAAAAACGCCAACGCATAAAATTCAGACTAAATAATATAAGTATGTACTATGTACTTTCAGAAAATCGCGAATACATGCCCAAAAAACGAACCTCACAAGAGTTCGTTGACTTTTCAAAAGGTGCTCTATAAAAAAACAGCTAGAGCACACTTCTTTCCTTGCGGCTGCTGAAAAATTGTGATGTGAAAGGATGCCCTAGTGGCCTGGAAGCGAAAGGGCGACAACACGAAAAAAGGACTATAAAAGGCTCAGCACACCTTTCTAAATAACCACTTCGGTCGACGCTACACGTCGATAACATTTTCTTATTTATACACATGAAATATTGAGGCTTCTGTTGTAGTAGTAGTGTAAGTAGTAATTAAAAAACATCGCGAAGCTTTCAAGAATCGTTCTAGCATAGAAAATTGAAAGGTTAAGTCTGGTTAGTACAGGTTCTTGTACGAATTTCGACTTGCATCGCACATACGAATTGAACTCCTCCAAACATATTTTACAGCCAACGCCATCTATGGAGAGTCACTGACATGCGGCTGTCAATAGGTGGCGCTGGCTGTAAATGTATGGATGCATTCGATTCGTTTGTGCGGTGCGAGTTGACTCAAAATCCTGTACTAACCCCTAAGGTAAGGTGATAATTGAATTGAAGAATGCATAGTGATCATTGAATAAACATATTAGCCTAAAAATGTATGCGTGACGTCAGTAAGTGCTGATGCTTATCAGCACTTACTGACGTCACGCATACATTTTTAGGCTCCGCCCTGAAACCGAATTTTCACTTGTCAAAACTCTAAAATGGCGCTAATGTATGCGACCGACAGCGGTATGTGCTGTCAGTGGTACCGAAATGTATAAAGCGCGACGCGCGAGAAATTTTTGGCTTCACCATATCGTAGCGCATTTCGTCAATGATAGCGATACATCACAACTAAATAAATGAGTGTAAAATAGAAAAATATATGGTTATGTCCACGATGGTTATGTCCAAATACCTTCCATACACGAGTACCTTATTTGTGAAAGTTAAATGATTTTTGCGCGCCAGTCTGAAAACCCGCAGGCTTGTTAGGAATTCCCGACTCAGTAAAGCAATTTACGTACGATGGTAACCCGCAAACTTTGTTTTTGAAACTTTACTCGTGCCTACGTAGTATGTGTTTGTTTTATGTAATTTATCCAGTAGCAGTACGTGGACCGAATGTGTTTTTTTCCTAAAAAAAAGGTAAGTTCCACATTCTTTATCTTTCATCTCCACTAAAAAAGTCTGCTTTTTTAGTGGAGATGAAATAAAACGAAGATAATTGTGTGTGTTTTTATGACAGACCTAATGGAATTCAACTGTATTTTTTGGAAAACACACTGATTTCAATAGTATTTGTGAATTTTGTCACGGGAACAGCATTTTTCTTCAATATCTTACACTGTTAGTTACCTTCCTATGCAAATAAACCAAATAAAGTAAGACTTCCCGTTTTATTATCATTGTTTATGAGGATTTTATGACTTTGTTCAGGATACGGATTCCGAACCCTTTTACGAGGTCCAGGTTATAAACGAACTGGAACGAGCTTGCTTATAGATGTTAAAAACAATGCTGCTAAATTTTATGGACTTTTATACTCTTTTCAGCAGATTCTATTATATTATTGATTAACTTCACATTATTACGATAGGTAAGTACCTAGTCGAGCAACGATACAATCTTTCTCAGTTTCAATGATAAAAAAACTTACCGAATTCAAAAGTTAACGGCGTAAATGGTTGTTTTAAGCGGTTTTTAGTGATCTGCAGTTTAAAAATTGAAGGTCACTAAAAACCATTAAAGGACGTGAATAAAATGAATCCGTCCTTATAATATTCACATCTTTTAATGATCATTGCCCTTTCGTATATACATTTAAAGCTACGCTTCTAAAACGCTATCAAACTCCAAAACAGTTTCGTACAAGTATAAAAAGATAGATTAAGCATTCGCTGGAAGCATTCAGCATCGCGTTAATTAAAATTTTCCGCTTTTCCGCGCTAATTCACTTTGAATTTGTTACACGCCCCTCGGGCGGGGTCCTTTGATCTCGCCGTCTAGTTGCCGTTTGGACGCGGCCCATGAAACTGTACCGACGAGCACGAGCAGTGCTTTGACTTCACGCACCAAATGGAAGTAAATGAATGAATCGATAATAATATAATTTTTTAGGAATCTGTTAAGGTGGATCTACGCTAGGCGAACCGAGCACGAACTGAGCACGAGCCGGAATTCGTCTAGTGTGGACCGACTTAAGCCTCGAACGACTTACAAAGACGAAGCCGAAACAGCTCCGCTCGTGCTCTGCTCGTGCTCGGTTTGTGCTGGATTCGCCTAGCGTAAACCCACCTTTACGTAGTAACTTTGTAAGCAGGTGGAAAGATTTAGAAGCCGTAGTGCATGCATGTTATTCTATTTTTTCGATTGCGTCCCGATGGACGGACGGACGGACGGACAGCAAAGTCTAAGTAATAGGGTCTCTTTTTAACCCTTTGTGTACGGAACCCTAAATACAATAATTTAGTGGTGGGAAATGTTCCTATGTTGTCGCCCATGACTAGCGTGCTTTGTTTACGGTTGCGCAGATGGCAGCATTGGGCCGGAAGCGCCACTTACGCGCGCGGCGGCGCCACTTACGCGCTCGGTGCCGCCACTGTCGCGCGCAGTGGCGCCACTTCCGTTTATTTACTTGTACAAAGGATAGTACGAATGTATAAAAAAGGGCGAAACGGAGAGAACGCGTCTAGTCTGTTTCAAGTCTGTTTCGAGTCTGTTTCGAGTTTCTTTAGAGTCTTGTTCGAGTTTGTTCGAGTCTAGTTCGAGTCTTGTTTTAGTAATGGAGTCTTGATTTAGTAACGCGAGCAGTAACAGTTAATTGATAGTGCAAAGTGAGAAGTCAACTTAGTATCTCGTAATACCTATTCCTGTATCGAGAATTCCTGAGGGTTCCTGCAGGATCTTTGAAAGTCGAGAAAGGGACCTAATTAACTAGCAGAGATCAGATGGCTTAGTACACGTTTTTGTACGAATTTCGAGTCAACTAGCATCGAACACGCGAATCCCACGCCTCCATACTTTTACAGCTAGCGCTATCTATTGACACCCGCATGTCAGTGACTGTTTCATAGATGGCGTTGGCTGTGGTGCATGCAGGAATACGATTCGTTTGTGCGATGCGAGTAGACTCGAAATTCGTACAAAAAACCTGTACTAAGCCTACTGTAGAATAATCTCTAGTGAGCATAAATATAATTAAATACGGTTTGAATGGCTGGTGTGGACTGTTCCGCATTAACCATGCGGAACTTATAGAACGACCAATGATCGCTCTCTTCTATTGAGTACCTATTGGTTTATATTAAAAACTTCAAAACGTTCACCGTATTTGCTGTTACAAAGAGATTGTATCAGTTACAACAACATGAAAGTTTAAATTCATCTGCACTCGTATGAAAAGGGTTGGGATGTTTCGCGGCGCCCGAACTCTTGGCTTATGTTTGACGTAAAAACTTTCACTGGTGAAATAATATGATAACGAACGGAACTTGTGCGTTCAAGTTAATGAACAGACGTAGTCAGACGGAGTATGGTTCTCCCAACTTTGTAATTAAACTATAAGGCGCCCACGACTTTGCTCACGGGCCCTCTATTTTACCAACTTTGGGGCTGTATAGTATCAAAAATCCTTTCGTAGCGGTTGCCTGCGATAGTGCGATCTCTATGCAAACTTTCAGTAGTTTCAGCTGCGCATTGACAAATCAATCAGGCAATTTTTATATTTCGTCGTAGATAGTCGATTTCCAGAAGACTAATTATAGATTGTCGGACTCGAAGATCCATTGGTAAGGTATGTTACCAACGCCTGCTCTCCTACTTCGGACACATCATGCGACGTGGAAACGATAGATTGGAAAAGCTCATTGTGACGGGCAACACCGAAGGAAAAAGGGCAAAAGGCCGCTCACCAACCAGATGATCAAACCAATTGAAAGATTCCAAATGCAAGTTTTACACTATTGCACGGCTAGCCTCAAACATAAAACCCGATGGACTTTAATCCGCGCGAGGTTGCAACCCCAGGACCATGATCTTCAGGAATGAAGAAGCGACTGGAGAGAGAGAGATAATTATCGATTAGTCTGAAGAACTTCTAACTTCACGGGAGCTACGAAAGCTATAAGAGCAGTATTTTCAGGGTTCTGACGTATCCAAAGGATAAAACGAGACCCTATTACTAAGACTGCGCTGTCCGTCTCTCACCAGGCTGCAAATCTATCGACAAAGTGTTGAACGAACATTAAGAAATTGTGTCATCCACCTTCGAATATTAAAATGATGCTTATAATATCTGACCTTGCATTAGTACCATTGGGATGAGGCTCTGTAAAAAGTCCAACCACCCGGTAAATAAAACACCTGATAATAATTCAGAAAATCCTTGTAATGGATGAGTCGCCATCATTCATGCCGGCGATATTACACGACCACCGCTATTAATTACAACGCGAGTAAATGAAGTTATTACGGAGTAGAGTGTGATTTACATCCCAGCCATGTCGTTTATAAGTCATGTGAAATATTATTAAACGCTGTGCTATCTACACCCATGCTTTAAACTCTCCATAAAAGATTCTAAAACTTTTAGCATATTGCCAGCAATAAAACACCCAATCCTAATAACCAAAGAGTGTCATAACAACACTCTTTTTTCAATCCCTTATGCGCAAACAAACATCCACTTTCTTACTACTCGATGCATGGTATTTGTATCTCTATCAGTCAGTCGGTGAGTGAGTGAGTGAAAGAAAGAGTGAGTCAGTGAGTGAAGTGTCCAATCTAACTGATATGTCCTGCAAGCACCAGATGAGGTAAAGGGCCGAAACTGCATTCTTTCATCCAGATATGAACCTCGCTGCGGACGGACTCTCCGGCAGCCTTTAATTCGGCATCGAGTGCCCGCTTCCATATGGCTTTTGGCCAGCCGCGCTTTCGTTAGCCCCCACTTGGCTACCATTTGAAAAATGTATCATGTATCGCCGAAAATAATTTCCGAGTTTATTTGTCTCCAGTATTTTACCTACAGCCGCGCGTACTGTTAAACATTACGGAGAAAGAGTGCAAAGATTAAAAACATTACGGTAAAATTTTCAATAATGACCAATAGATGCTAACACTAGTATATACAAATGACCAACCAGCGTTAACACTACTTCAATTAATGACGACATTAACAATGATTCAATAATTAATGATGAAAAATGGGCGCTACCAATGGGTCAAATAACGACCAATTGACCATTTGTTAATAATATTTATGAAATAAATAAAATTTTATGATCCGGAAGTATTTTAATGTTACAGCTTGGTAAAGTAAGTTAGCATTAACAAACGGCGCTTACACAAAGCACTGTGAAACGGCGGGCAATAACAAATGGATCGCTTATAAATATTAATGTATTAAAATCCGCTCTATTATGCAGCCACTGCCGAGCCGGCAAACAACAAACCATTCCGATCATCATGATGGAGTGCTCTAAAAATACAATCCTGTATAATTTTGCTTCAATAATTTTATGTTTACACATCATTCATAGCATAAAAACGTGCGATTTTCGTACCCATGGTTACTAAGCAGCCCCAAAGGAACTGTTAATGCGATGCTACCCTTGATGTGTTTGTTTATCCGCGTCTTGAATGATCACAAAATACAGGACTAGGAATGCTGAAATCTAAAAAAATTAATCAAAATCATGCATCGTCACGAGGCATGTGTGATCGCAATCGATCAAGCACTTGAATTAAACAAATTTTCTTTCCCGTCACTAAGCAATTCGTCGTCGTCTACCGATGCCGTTTATTATAGGCCTCCTGAAATGATTGCTATTTTATGCAACCTAAAGCAAGCGCCGGTGACTCTTTCGATATTGTCTATCCACATAGTAGGGGGTCTGCCAACAGCTTATACTGCGGTTTTTGGGTACGTATTCGCCATTCTAGCCCCATTGAATCCATCAATCCTACGAGCTATGTGCCCCCGCCCATAATTTTTCTTACCATCATTAATTTACACTTGGTGTAAAGCCATTCTTGCTTAGAAATAGTATGTTTCATTACAAGTGCGGAAAGGCTGTTATTGCAAAGAGTTCCGACAAATGTCTACCCGAGCCGAGGCGCAGCCGAAAGCGAGGGTTGACAGTCGGAACAAGTTGCAATGACGGTTCCGCACGTGTACTGAACGATTATTTTTAATACAGTTGCGAAAAAATGAAGCAATTTAATAAAATAATAAAAACACAATAAACTCAACTAACTTAACATTTTCTGAAAAACTATTTGCTTTTTTCTCTTCTCTCCACGCAATTAATTCGTCGTATGTAGATATGTAGTGACTTTTTGACTTTTCCGGTAAAATGTTCTCCGAAGTATTTTGTGCAACAAACATCTAAACTCGCAAAGAAAATTTCTGAAAAATGGCGCCAACCGTAGAATATAAGCAGTTTTTTTTTCACCCATTCTGGTGATTAAAAAAAAAAATAAAAAAAAAAATTTGGTCATAGACTAAATAATATTCTGGTACGCAAAGGGAACTATGCCCATACAACCAAGTCTTCAGTAGAATTTTTTTATTGATATGAAATGAAAATGAAATTTAATGAGATGAAATGAAACCTAACCAAACTCATTCAATCAAATCTGAAATTGAAACAAATTAGTAGCTTCCTTTTAGAAATATACGTATTTGCATGAATCATAAAAACTTCTATGATTTTTTTTTAGTAAAAACTTCATGGTTTGTTTTTCTTTTTAATAGACATTATTTTGACAGTTGGGAAAGATAACGCACGAGTTCGGGAAAGGTAAAAAAAAAGCACGAGTATGTAATAGCCCACATCCCGAACGCTATACGTCCCTGCAATACGCCACTTTTTGAGCAACTGTATTAAAAATGTCTTTTCACTATTCTCTTGAAGCCACTCCAAATTCAAAATACCCGTAACTTTATTTAGTATATTTTAATTTAGTAAAATTATTATATATATATTAGTAAAACTTACTATTTTTTTCAGCGTACGTCATTATTTTTATCCTAGTTTATAATCAAGTAATATTTTTTTATCAAATTCAAAATTAATCTAGTACACAATTGAATCTATTTGGTGTCACATTAAACTCATGAAACTTAACTTCCTAGTTAGCAGTTGGCACATTAGTCTAACGTTGACCTATATTAGCTGGCATAGGTTGTAAACTAACGCGAGTTGTATTCACTCCGGCTCAGAGTAAGTTTCATATTATTTAAGGGGCAAAGTTGGTGCATACTAAACGTTCTTCGGGCCACCAGTTGGGCACGTATTGGATGAATAGTCTAAGAAACTTTCGACAGTTTATTGGGACATATTGGAGACTTGCATACTATTATTGATACTATTGATAATAATTATGTAACATACGTATATTATTTTGTACGTATAGTTAAAGTAGGGGTTAGGTGACTCCTTTGTCATTTATCTTCATGAAAATGACTACCTCACCTTTCGACTTTATACAAGCCTTCTAACGCTGGTTCTAGAGATTCTTCCAATTTTTTAATTTAGATTCAATTGTTATTGCCTTCTCAGGAATACGACTTATTGTGTTTGAAAGTCGGAAGACTGCGTGTCAATATTTCTGCTGTTTCCATTTTGTTGTCATATCAGTGACAAAGTTTTGATATTATACCTTGAACTGCTTCTAAGCGTGTGCTTTTTATGCTTTCACTTGTATGCTGGAACGGCAACTATTGTTACATTTTATACGTTGACCTTACCATAGTTAAAATAAATAAATGTTAAGTAAATGCAGGATGGCCGCGTTATAGATTTGATTAGATTATTAAAACTGATTTATTGTTTTAATACTTACATGATCATGACGCATATCCACATAGTACCTACCTACTTAATGAATTAAATATTCATACATCAGTTAGTTAATGGTAAAATGGAAGCAACTTGTATCCAAATTACGTAACATCTTATCGTACGTAACTAGATTTATAAGTAATTAATGATTGTCATTCTATATTTTTGTTATAGTGTTACACACACTATTTTATAAATTATTTATAGTGTATCAAAATTACTGATGCCAACTTGACTTAAACCCGGTATCCCCCAGCTATCGCGGCTGGGTGCTCTGCCAATTGAGCTATGTGAGCAACTATCGCTGACACGATAATCTAAATACACTATAAATAAATTATCATTTATTCTTTATCGTCATAATCAACATTACACATGAACAAAATTCATAGAACCCAGTTCCACTAGAGGAGTAAATGAAAAGTTGACCCATCCAAAATTGAATCGACCCCAAATTAAAACTGCAGGCATCTGTGTCTGACACAGACATTGATAGCAATTGTTACATAACTATTCATACCGCTTCGCTGACGGGCGACCTTTTTTGCTGAAAACCGAGACGAGTGGACTGCCACTATTCCGTAATAGGCCGGCGTATCATACACACTCGCTAAACTGTTTTTCAATAGAGTGGACACACAAAAACTGTGAGACCCGGCTGACAACTCGATATGGGAAGTGTTTGAATAAAAATGCTGAAAGTTTTATGATTTACTTTTACATGAATCGATTTTCAAGTCTCATTTTCAAGTTTTATTCTAGGTAATTTAATTATATTTTGTACTAATTAATGTTTACTCCTTAGATGTAGTAGGTATTACGTTTTGTGGTGTACAAATAAAGTGTTAAATAAATAAATAAATAAATATTTGGATTTGGATATTCAAGACAAGCTTAGCGGCTATCAAAAACGAGAAAGCTATGTCAATTGTGTATCTTAGTTAGATATTTTGGGAAAGCTCTTTTTAGGGTTCCGTTATTCCGTGCCTCAAAAGAAAAAAAACGGCACCCTTAATATCACCTTGTTGTCCGCATATGTCTGTCACGATCCTTTATCTTATCATTGATTGTCTTGCACTTGACTATAATCTCAGTGGAGCGAGCTTGCACAGAAAATACTTTTTAACTAATCTCTTGAAGGCACCCAAATTATATTTGCCTGGGAACACGGAAGCTGGAAGGGTGTTCCACACCTTTACAGATTCACTGTTATCAGAAACGTGGAAGAAACTTGAAAAAAAAAGTTCACTGGATATAAACCACAAAATGATGTGACTTATGCCTTCGTCTCTTACCACTCGGCAATGCTTGAAGACGTTTCCAAATTATCTAAACTGGTGGTACTCGTAAAAGCAGAGGTAATAGCGCTAGTGAGTAAGGCAAAGACTGTCTAATATTCGGGTGTATTTAACTTGGCTACATCAGTCAGCAGAGCGAGAATGAAAGTGTCAAAGCTACAATTATACGAAGTTTGAAGAGTGAGGACACCACACACCGCTCCCACACCGCACACGGCGAAGTTTGTCAGAAATGCACAATTAATGGCAACTGTATAGTAGGAAAGTTACATCCAACTAGTTTTAACTTGTAAAGCTTACAGAGCTGACGTGGGGATCGAATGTTCAGTTCGCGTTGTCTCAAACAGTGCAGGATTGTGTTTGATTTTCAGATAAACTAACGCAACCTAGAGAAGTAAACTTACGCTCTTTAGCATAATATTATGTAGCTAGTAAAATAATGAATTCTACAATTTATATTTTTGTTACAGTGTTTCACACACTTATAAATATTATTATTATGAACTAAGTATTAGAGTATGAAAATTATCGCTGCCAATGGGACTTGAATCCACATCCCCTTTTACATTATACGGCAGACACTCCGATAATGATGGACATCGTATGCCCTAGACGGCGCGAAAAAATGTCGCCAGTTTATAGGTGCTAAAAATGCTTGTTTTGCCACCAACAGTAAGGCCACGGTGTAGTTCGCTCAGCAGCCACCTATAGAATTTTGACAGATGGCGCTACAGTTTGCTTATGCGAAAGAGGTTTACGTAAACAATAGTTCGGAAACAAGCTATACATAGTTATTAATATATTCGGTCGGAAGTTGGAACCCACGTAAACTTAGTTTTAAGTCGAAATATAGTTATTACCACGTCACGGAAGGCAACACTATGTATCACAAATATCTTATTGACCGTCTATATAGTATGAGGATAAGGAAGGCTGAGCCCAACAGTGGACGTCTGCAGGCTGAGATGATGATGATGTAGTTGGTTACGAAACTGTGATAATAATTAAATACCGTTGTTTCAATATTCCTGCAATAAGCGGGCGCTAAGTTTTGCGGGCACAAATGGCGGTCCGACTAAGCGCTGTTCACTAAAGTTTCCCCAACACATTTCGGCCGTAGCTCGACAACACTTACTAAAATACTAGCGCTATAATTATTAATAACTAGCTTTTACCAGCGGCTCCACACACGTTTAGACGATTTGCTGCATTAACTTTGTCCTTCTCTCTCTTACGAATATTTTGGTTGGTGCGACACGCAGAGTTGCGGAAGAATTCTTACCACGTTTTACCTGATTTCTAAAAGACAAAGCCAGTTATCAGTCGGTTTTGAGCGTTTTTGGATATTATTATTACCGACACATTAAAAAATTATAATTACATTTTTCCAATTTTAATCGAATACTACAACGGGTGTACACTGTATATTGTAGTTTCCGATAAAAATTATAAAAATGAAGATTTTTGAGCAACTTTTGGAAGAACTTTCTATAGAGAAAAATTTATCTAATCGTGTTTCTGCCTACAGCAATTTTAGATTAAAGACCCATAAATACATGACGTTTTAATTTTTAAATAATTTATAAACTGCACGTCACTAATCGCCTTCTACACAGTTAATTTCGGTGTTTCACTGATTCCGCAAGAACCATGGCAAATATAGGTATACAATACTAAGCATATATATAATACACATGGATACATAATACTAGCGTACAAGGTGTTTGTACCTGAAACTTCGAAATTTTCGAAATTGAAGGGATTCTATTGATGTGATAAGTGATAGACATAGATATGTAGAATTGCAACTCAACATATCCCTGGTAGACAATAACCAAAGGTGGTATCAATTTTTCTCACGAAACTAAACCAAAATATGCTTGGAAAATAAAACAGTAGTTTTGAGATTTGTTTTTCCAATCCGGAATTCAATTTAACTTACAAAAAGTTACTTTCTTTTCAATGCACATTTCCTCTCATACAGATTTTATTAAGAAATATAATAACTTGTTTATTTGCCCATGACTTCGGAATCCCCATTTTTATTTAAAATATAATAATTGTGTGAGTTAATGTGGAGGCCATAAAAATAAAGTTTGGATTTGAAGTAGCTTGATCCAGGATTCCATATATCCATGGTAAATATCCTTTGTCATGGATTCTAACTTGACCACACTAGCTCATCAGTTTTGATTCACCCAGAACGAGGGTAAAAATGTTTTCTCCCGATTAATATAAATCAACGCAGCCCCAAACAAAACGGTAAATCTATATCTATACTTATAATAAAACTGTAAAGGGTCGAATTCTGTACATTGAAGATATTTTGAAAATTTTTGTTGGAGGACACTATTTAGTCGATACTGAAGCCAAAACTGTAATTTGTTTAATTTTTGTCTGTCTGTCTGTCTGTCTGTCTGTCTGTCTGTCTGTTTCACGACCGGGCATCACGGCTAATCCGCTGGATGGATTTAAATGAAACTTGACATGATTATAGTTCATACCCCGAGGTAGGACATAGGATACTTTTTGTCCCGAAATTCATCATGGTTTCCCTGGAAGACGGCATCAAAGTCCAAACGTTTTTTAGTTATAATTCATTAACGCGCTGTCCGATTCCATTCATTCTTTTTTTGATAGAAAGGAGGTTCTTTAAAGATTATTCCATACAAATCTTATCATCATCATTTTTGTAGTTCAGAAATTACAGACATCAGAACCTTTAAGTTCAAGTAGGTAGGTGACTTGAAACTCGGAATGCACAAAGAACCTAAGGCTAGGACGCAGGGCTCAAGTAAGACTGGAGTACCCTTACAGCCGTAAATAAATAGGCTTAGCAGGAGATTTTGTATGGTTTAAAATTTTTCACTTTTAGGGTGAACAAAAATCATTTAACTGGCGTTATCGCTACGTTATACCGTATAGCGCCATCTCTACAATTTATGTGGAACTTGAATGTAAAACTCTGAGATAGGTACTATCGAATTTTTTTAAATAAAAATTAACTGTCATGTTATTTACTGTTTCCTGACTTTATATTAAGATGGCACTGTTAACACATGAACAGATTTAAACTTTATCATCCGCAATATGGAAAGGGTAAGATAATGGTTCACAAATATTTTTAACTCTTAGGTCTTATCGATCCTAACCGACTGACTGTCATCTAAGGTCTTTTTATACGTAAAGAAATATATAGCCATTGTCCATTCTGATGTTTTGGATTGTATTGAGATGAAACAAAGATTTTTAAAAGACTCTTATATTATGTTGGGCTGGGGAATATTGTTAGTAGAGTAATTTATCCCAGCGGTACCTACCCGGCCGAACTCTGAAAGAAGAGTTCTACCACCAGTACAACTTTTCACATGGTTTAATAATTTTTGACATATTTTGTGGTTTCAGAATAAAAATCACAATGAAAAGGACGATTTTAACTGTCGATATTTCGATACATTGGTACAAGTCGTGGTCACGTAGTGACCACGACCTGTGCCACTGGGTCGAAATATCGACAGTTAAAATCGTCCTATTGATCTTTCAACTACGTATTAATGAAACTTTATATTGTTATTAAAAAAAAAGAGTTTTCAAAATCACCACAAGATAACCCGTGCAAAGTAAGAACAGGTTTCTGTACAACATCACACCAGAATCCCGCGAAAAATCAAGGAATTCCAGTAGAAAGGTATATTATGTAAAAAAATCGTAATTCACGCGGGCGGAGCCGCGGGCAACAGCTAGTACTTATAATAAAACTGTAAAGGGTCGAATTCTGTACATTGAAGATATTTTGAAAATTTTTGTTGGAGGACACTATTTAGTCGATACTGAAGCCAAAACTGTAATTTGTTTCATTTTTGTCTGTCTGTCTGTCTGTCTGTCTGTTTCACGACCGCGCATCACGGCTAATCCGCTGGATGGATTTAAATGAAACTTGACACGATTATAGTTCATACCCCGAGGTAGGACATAGGATACTTTTTGTCCCGAAATTCATCATGGTTTCCCTGGAAGACGGCATCAAAGTTCAAAAGTTTTTTAGTGATAATTCATTAACGCGTTGTCAGATTCCATTCATTATTTTTTTGTTAGAAAGGAGGTTCTATAAAGATTATTCTATACAAATCTTATCATCATCACTTTCGTAGTTCAGAAATTACAGACATCAGAACCTTTAGCGCTAAGTTCAAGTAGGTAGGTGACTTGAAACTCGGAATGCACAAACAACCTAGGGCTAGGACGTAGGGCTCAAGTAAGACTGGAGTACCCTTACAGCCGTAAATAAATAGGCTTAGCAGGAGATTTTGTATGGTTTAAAATTTTTCACTTTTAGGGTGAACAAAAATCATTTAACTGGCGTTAATCTCTACAATTTATGTGGAACTTGAATGTAAAACTACTACCGAATTTTTTTAAATAATAATTAACTGTCATGTTATTTACTGTTTTCTGACTTTATATTAAGATGGCACTGTTGACGTGAACAGATTAAAGTTTTCACCTTTGTCGACATTCCCGGAGTGCCGCGTCTTTTTTTATCATCCGCAATATGGAAAGGGTAAAATAATGGTTCACAAATATTTTTAACTCTTAGGTCTTATCGATCCTAACCGACTGACTGTCATCTAAGGTCTTTTTATACGTAAAGAAATATATAGCCATTGCCATTCTGATGTTTTGGATTGTATTGAGATGAAGCAAAGATTTTTAAAAGACTCTTATATTTGTTGGGCTGGGAAATATTGTTAGTAGAGTATTTTATCCCAGTGGTACCTACCCGGCCGAACTCTGAAGAAGAGTTCTACCACCAGTACAACTTTTCACATGGTTTACTGATTTTTGACATATTTCGTGGTTTCAGAATAAAAATCACAATGAAAAGGACGATTTTAACTGTCGATATTTCGATACATTGGGATAAGTCGTGGTCACGTAGTGACCACGACCTGTACCACTGGATTGAAATATCGACAGTTAAAATTCGTCCTTTGATCTTTCATCTACGTATTAATGAAACTTTATATTATTATTAAGAAAAAGGAGTTTTCAAAATCACCACAAGATAACCCGTGCAAAGTAAGAACAGGTTTCTGTACAACATCACACCGGAATCCCGCGGAAAATCAAGGAATTCCAGTAGGAAGGTATATTATGTAAAAAAAAATCGTAATTCACGCGGGCGGAGCCGCGGGCAACAGCTAGTTAACTTATAAACAGGAAAAATAGGTTGAGAAAATTTTGAGAAAATGATAATGGAAAACATATTACGAGTACAATATACAGTCTCTCATGAAAAATCAAAACCCTACCACCTAGTTCGGAAAAATGTTATACATGATTTTTATGGTGTCTCGTAAGCACACGTAAGCGTTGGATAGGTACGCTTCCGTGTGCTGTGTATTAACATTCGAAGAATCATATTCCGCTGGATTGAAATATCGACAGTTAAAATTCGTCCTTTGATCTTTCATCTACGTATTAATGAAACTTTATATTATTATTAAGAAAAAGGAGTTTTCAAAATCACCACAAGATAACCCGTGCAAAGTAAGAACAGGTTTCTGTACAACATCACACCGGAATCCCGCGGAAAATCAAGGAATTCCAGTAGGAAGGTATATTATGTAAAAAAAAATCGTAATTCACGCGGGCGGAGCTGCGGGCAACAGCTAGTTAACTTATAAACAGGAAAAATAGGTTGAGAAAATTTTGAGAAAATGATAATGGAAAACATATTACGAGTACAATATACAGTCTCTCATGAAAAATCAAAACCCTACCACCTAGTTCGGAAAAATGTTATACATGATTTTTATGGTGTCTCGTAAGCACACGTAAGCGTTGGATAGGTACGCTTCCGTGTGCTGTGTATTAACATTCGAAGAATCATATTCGTTTAGAAATTGAGATTTAAATGGTACTGATACCTTATGATCCTTGCCAAAGACTATGATCCTAACGTCAGTTTCATGCACTAGCAGTTTAAAGTATGTGTCAGCTCCACTTAGACGGGCCAAGTTTGGCGTACAGAGCGCGCTAGGTCGGGCACTTGTGGCGCGGCCCTCGAGCCTAACTTTGTAAACCTGTTATTGAATTTGAAACTTGCACATTATTTATTGACGCAAACTCGCATACAATGGGAAGGTTATTTAGTGTACAATATACATTACACCAACTCGGCTGGGCAGCGATCGGGAAACTTCGCGTTGGCTTCTCGTCCAACATCCCACAGTGCCTGAAGACTAAAGCCTGTGCTACACGGTTGCCAACAAGCCCGTATGCAGGGGTGACATTGCAGATTTCTGCCGTGTAGCCAGCGTTTCTGCAATGTTGGCCGATTTGACATTCAACAACCTTGGTCAGGAGTCTTGCTCTGCCGACGGTGGTCGGAGAGCGCGGTTGCTAACCGTGTAGCCGCGTGTTCCAACCAACTTCAAAGACACTAGACAGTCGCGCTCTGTCTAGCAATGAGCGAGCACGTCTTTTCTGATAATAATTGATGTGATATTATTGAACTGTATCTGAGATCTCTATATTCCCTTCCAGTAGCCAGATATCTTAAAGTACCTAACTAGAATTCATTCTTTGGCAGATATAGCTGGTCTCATATATTTTGTATCCTTTTTTTCTATGAATGGTCGAACCATTTCCACCAACTCGTCAAAAAATTATATAAATCATCAAAATCCAATAATCATATTAAATTTGAGTGATTTAGAAGTAGTCGTTCTTTTAGCCATCGCTTCATCCAAATCCTCTTAGGCTTTTTTCTTTATCTACAGCACACAAGAGTGCCAGCGAAACACCAATTTTTGAATTTTTGAAAAAATTCAAAACCGCCATATCTACTCGTCGTGCTCCTACCGCAGTTGTAAACACACTGAAGTTTGCAGCCGTGTAGCCGCAACGCGCGACGGCAGTACCAACCGGCCCTCCAACCAGGTCACCCCTTGCTACGGGCGTGTTGGCAACCGTGTAGCACAGGCTTAAAGTCTCCGAACAGTGCGTGTTGCCAGTGATGACTTACGCTTCCGAGAGATGGTTGCTAACTATGGGCCTCACAAGAAGGTTAAGGGTCATTCAGCGAGCGATGGAGAGAGCTATACTACAAAGATAGCGCATACATAATTCGCAGAAGAACCCAAGTGACCGACATAGCTCAACGTTTCGCAAAACTGAAGTGGCAATGGGCGGGGCACATAGCTCGTAAGACCGATGGTCGTTGGGGACCCAAGGTGCTGGAATGGCGGCCACGCACCGGTAAACGCAATGCCGGCAGACCAGGTGGACGGACGACATAAAATTTCTATTGATGAAAAAGTCGTCAGCATAATAAGTCCACATCTTAGCCAATATATCGCAGAATTTATTGAAATCCTTATAAAATTACTAGCTGACCTGGCAAACGTTGTTTTGCCCTTGGGGATTAAAAAAATAGTTGAATTGAGATTTAAACTATCCTATCTCTCAAGTTGGATCGAACTGCACATGGTGTGCGAATTTTATTATAATCGGTTAAGTGGTTTAGGAGTCCATTGAGGACAAACATTGTGACACGAGATTTATATATATTAAGATAACTACCTATGTGAAATATATTGAGCACTAAATTTAGCTCCGCAAGCCGGCAACTCAATTTATATCATGAATATTGCTTATCGGAGTGCCGACGTCGCTACACGTATTGGATTTAATATTAACACTTCACTACTACTGCCCAGGTAGGTACTAAAATTTACATTTTTTACATAATATTATACCAAATACTTTTAATATTGTACTTTTAAGCCATTATTAGATTTCTAATTCCAAACAATAGAACAAAGTCCGCGAGTTTTGAAACTGGGTGGCGGTTCGCGTTTAACGTTTTTATATACTCTGAGTGTAGTGAATCATAAAATAAAACCACTGACCACTATCGATGGCGCTTGTTTGAACATACATAGGACGCGTTATCTAGTCAGCATTTTCCAATTATGCTCCGCTGGCAGATCGAAACACACTTTACTATAGTATATTTAACGATGGATCATACAAGGGGAAACAGAATGGCACCTGATGAACGGCAGGCCAGCCGTGAAGTCCATACGTAAGACAGAGATCGCGACAAGCATTTTATTGCCCCACGGGCAGCGACTGTGTAATCACCAAATGGGTAACGTACTTTCATGTCCTGAAATTAATAGGCCCCTAGTCATAAGTTACAAGTAGCCCTAGTAATGAGTTATACAAGTAGATGCCGCATAACTTAGGTAGATATACCTTCTCACAATGTCTAGTCTAGACTATTCGTGGAAGTTTATATTAGATTAGAAACGCTCAAGTGTGAGATATTCTAAGAGCAATAATAGTTATAGTTGAGAGGAATCAGGTATAAACTACTGGCTTAGTATTCGGGAACTATGCTGCGGAGCTCGTAACAGCGCTCAGTTTGGGCATCTGAGATCTCCTGATGCCAGGAATCAAATGCAATAATAAATTGTGACCTACCTACAAAACCTACCGTGAATAGGAGGTTTCCCTGGCCTTCAACATTATAGGAAACTAGCGGAGCGGTTTCGCTCACGTGTCCTCCTATTTTACCTCCATAGTGGTTGAATTGAGTCTCCCACTTCATCATACGACCGCCACCCGCGTACGTATTAGACGGTGGTATGAAATGGGAGGGGAAATCATCGGCAAAGCTTCTGCCAATGGGTTATATTTATCTACGTACACATAGGCAAGTAAGTAATAGAATTTTACCTGGAACATCCCTGAAGCGTAAAACTTGAGGGCTACAAATAATTGCATCATTGGCGGCACAGGAATTCTTCTATTTGTATCACATACACAATTAATCATCATTTACATAATTAATAAACTGCTCGAAATCCATTTTATTCGTTAAAAAATCTATTAAACACGGGTTTTGGCAGCTGTGAGGTTGATGGCGACGTACCTTACGTTTGACAGTTCATTCCTCAATTCTCTCTCGACTCGAGTGAGTGAATACTCGAGTGGAAGAGGTTTTTAATATTTAAGAATACAAATATTACTCAAGGGAGGCTGAGTGGAGGTGAGGTGATTTGGAGGAAACGACTAAGAATATGGGTGTAACTCTCTATCCTTTAGTGTAACATGACGGCCATAAGCATAACACTAATTTCGCTGTATGTTACAGTTACCACAACGCATTGCGAGCAGTTTTTTAAAACAAAGTTTATTTTCAGAGGGTATCGCGTAGGACGCTTAGCGAATTTTTTGCGTAACGAAATCCGTCATGATGAAAATTTTCGAAAATCTATAATGAACGCTTCTCGTTTGGTATTGAACTCGGCCTAGCAAACTGTAGATAGCGCCATCTGTCGAGCGATAGGTTCACCCATCGCTCGAAATATCACACGCGAAAATATAAAAAGGCGTGTTGTTTTTGGTATTATACCAAACTTTCTACCGAGTTTTCGCTCAATAAATTATTTCGATATTTGAGCATAGCATAATACCTATACAGCAGCGCTTATCTAGCCATATGACATATTGCTGTAGGATAGAATATGGCTCCATTCTCGTACTTAAATTTGACTTCCTCCATTCTCGTACTTAAATTTGACTTCCTCCATTCTCGTACTTAAATTTTATTTTCATTTCTTCTGCATTCATTCATTTCATTTCATCTAGGTACTTATTTCAAAGTGCTCCAAATTATACTTACTACCTGTGTACTTAACGCACCGAAACAAATTAATAGATCATGTCGCTTCTTTGTGTTATGCAGTCTGGTAATTTTTTAGAGTTTAACCCTAAACTCTTGCCGCCGACATTATCAAAGCAAGAAACGCAAAGAAAATCGATCTCCCTCAAGAGAATACCCATAAAACCCCGAGTCTCGCAAATGTTTAGAAGCCTATGTACTGAAAGCGTGACCTAGAAACCTGAAAGAACAAGAAAAAAGTAGCTAAAGGACTAGGAAAGTACCGAAACACTTTGAAAATTAAAACGACCGCCCGCGGCGGATTCTTGTCAATGAAAAATCGAAAACAGGTCGTGGATACATCGTTGGCATGAGGTATTCTAAGAAGTTCTAACAGTCTGGTATGATTACCTTTAAATTCTAGATTAATTTTCTCGTTTTCTAATGTAACTGTATACGTATGTTTTGAAATGTGCGACTTTACCTATTTTTCATTTCATATCGATTTTTCACAAAATTGAATGACCGCAATTGAATAATCGATTTGGGAATTTGATTGATAGATTTTTCCGGGATAAAAATTAGCATAAATGTCACTCTCCATGCTTTCAACTTTCATAAGAAAATGTAACTATTTTCTTATCAGAATACCTGCTTTTGTGCTTATTGATTGCCAAGACAGGCCAGAAGCCAGGCAAAACTATTTGCAAGTATAGATTAAGTTGCAATAAGTTGACATAATAAGTGGTAGCAAGGATTTTATAGGGTTTCAGTATATTGTTTCATGGTTGAACATCGGTAAACTGATTCCTAAGTAATCTATGGACTTATAGACTTGTCTACGTAGTGAAGTTTATAAGTGAATGTAACTTAGAATGGTCGGTATAGTGCGACAAGGCAATTTTGGCGCGTGGCGCATCGGTTCTATCTTGTGATACGGTTTGATAGTTCGCTCTGTCGGTATATCGCTATTGTATGTTGTGTTGTTTTTGCTTATTATTAACTAAAATCGAAGTAAAATTAAGGAGATTTAAGTTCTGGCTACCTTTGTGCTCTAAGAACGCCCTCCTAATAATGTCATACAATTAGTGCCAAGAGAGCCTTGTCGGACTGTTCGTGCACCGTGCCTTGCCGTGTTACCTTTCCTTGACAAACCTATAGATTACACAGAGTTGGTACTGTAAGCAGATTAGCTGCATTTACGTACCTATGAGGGAAAGAAAATGACAAGAAACTTTTACATAAGTACGCGAGCAATTAGTAACACAAATATAGCAGTAACATTTTTTAATTTTAGTGGAAAATTTAAAAAATAAATAATTAAAAAAATCAAAAAACCCGACTGCAAAAATGTCAACTAAAATGCAATAACTTAAAAGACTGAAACAAGGCGGACAACGAAAACAAAATTATAATAAACTTAAAAAGATGCAATTTTTACTTCATTTTAACAAACAACATTATGAGCTGAAAGCTTTAGTTAAATTTTCGCATTCAATTTAAAAATATAGAAGGCGGGACCTATTTTCGCAAATTATAAATTAACATAGAGAAAATTAATAGGTCCCGCCTGCTTTATTTTTAAATTGAATGCGAAAATTTAACTAAAGCTTTCAGCTCATAATGTTGTTTGTTAAAATGAAGTAAAAATTGCATCTTTTTAAGTTTATTATAATTTTGTTTTCGTTGTCCGCCTTGTTTCAGTCTTTTAAGTTATTGCATTTTAGTTGACATTTTTGCAGTCGGGTTTTTTGATTTTTTTAATTATTTATTTTATTTCAGGCTTTTTAGTTGCCACACTTTACGAGCGAAACCTAAGCACTTTTATCTACACAATGTCAAAGACGTAAAGTGGGTATATTTGGTTATATACTATATTATGTCGGTTGAAGTCAGTCAGTCACTGGAAGAAGTAAAAGTTGTAAACAGTGTCGTCAAACGCAAACCTGGATTTTATCCCGGAAATATATAAGCTGACCAGTAACATTTCATAGGTGTAGTTTGTGTACGTTTAGGGCTCAGGCGTATCTAACTCACGTCGCTTAAAGCGGATCGTTCGGGAAAAACTGAGATTACAAATAGAAATAGAAAAAAATATTTATTTCACATAGGCCTAACTTACAGACTTATGAAAGGTCATTTATATTATTTAATATAAAACGATATGGTGATAACTATTATTCGACTTAAAACTAAGTTTACCCTCGGTTCCAACGCGCCCTGCACTGAGAAGAAGCCCACAACAAACTCAGCCGGGTTTTCTTTTATTTGTTTTCACCATTTTACATAGGTAATCTCTTAAAAATTAATTGAGCTAATAAAATAGCAGTAAAAATGCACAATATAAAGTACGACACACATTTGGTCAATACAAGATTAACGCTATCAAAAACTACAAATATTACCATTTTGAACGCATTGATCGACTGTTTATAATTCCAAATTAATTCGAAACATATGACCTATATATATTTTTGTAATCTCCTTGTAATTCCCTTCATTTTGATACCCCACTCGATAGGTTTGGTCATAAATATTTTGTAAATGACTGACAATTTTAGGCCCAAAATCTGCCATTTTGCTTTTTATTTTCAAAAACCTATCTAAGAACACTTGGGTTAATGAGACGAATCTAACGATACCATTAACGTCAAAATCCATCCAGCCGTTTGGAAGATACGTGGTCATAAAGAAATTTACATGCATACATACAAGATACGCGCGAAAAACATAACCCTTCTTGCAGTCGGGTAAAAAAAACTCCCACGACTTTTGTAGACTTGTAATTGAAAAAAGGATTAAATATAATACAATTCCAAAAAAACCCGCCGACGGTTGTATGTTTTGCCTGTGCCAGTGTTGATTGTACAAGATGTTGCTGTTTTTTCCGTACCTGCGAACCAATGCTAATAGGTCACTGATATCGTACAGAAAACTGTAACCAAATCGGTTCAGCCATTTTAAAAATATGTAATTGGGAACATTCGTTTGCAATATAAATGTTTATTATGGTATCCTCTGGTGAACGTTACCAAAACCGACTCTTAACGTAATTGATCAAGTTTTCACTTCTGACACTCTCGGAGTGCCACATCTTTTTCTACTTTCGGCACATAAATTGTAAAACGGTAAGTACTTAATTCGTCATGGAAAAACCACGAAGCCACGCTTGTCTACAAAAGGACGCCAAAAATACATTGCTCCTATTCTTAGACCAAGAACTTAAGGGGCCCGTGAACTACAATGTCTCCATTCATTCAAAATAACAAATCATTAGTAATTCGTGCATATTTGGTGGTGTTATTCGGATTCATATAGTAATAATCTATGCTCCTGGCCATATTTGGTTCGGAAATACTTCTTTGAAACGAAATAATAATCAATTTTGATCAAAATTTTTATAACTTTGGTCGAGTTCCGTATTACCAAAAATTATGAATGAAAACTTGTAACTTTCTTTATTAACTGGTGTTTTTCTTTAGCTAGACAATAAGAACTGTGCTCCTGAACTAATGCGACGTAGATAGTGTTGTTTTTTATTATGAATTTACAATTATTGACATCCTGAATTATAATAGAAAATAATATAATGAAAAATGGTTATTACAAATTGACATTCTGAATTATTAATTTTTGACTTGATAAATTATGAATTTTCAATTATTGACATCTTGAATTTTAATAGACATATTATGAAAAATTATTCAATTGACATTCTGAATTACTAATTTTTGACTTGATAAATTATTAATTTACAAACATTGACATCCTGACCTTTATCTATTGTAATATTATGAAAAATGATAATTTCAAATTCAATCAAACAAATATTAACATTTACTTTTTTTATATTCATACGCCATAAGGCAGAATGTATAAGGATAATAATTGTTATTGCTGACCACCTAATGTACCTGCATTCTTATGAATAAATGACATTTTAATTTTTTTTTTATTTTTTTTTATTACAAAACAAATAAGCAGAAAACATGTCCTCTTTGACATAAAAATAATCAAAACTAAAATCGTTTACATTTCCGTTTAACAAAAGTATTTCGGAACTAAATATGGCCAGGAGCATAGATTATTACTATATGAACCCGAATAACACCACAACATGATCGAAAATTGCGCAAATTACAAATGATTTTGGTATTACGTTTGTATGGGAGACACCGTGGGTCAGAAGACTCTTAAACCAGAGTTTTCTTAAGTACAGCGCTGCTCTATACAAACAGAGAGCATCGCATTCAGTGCAAAGAGCAGTGAACATTTCCTGTTCGCAGTGAGTCGATGTAATATTCATGAGCGTTGCAACCTGCGCGCAACAGCTGGGCACAGCTGAGCGCTGCGCAGGTGAGCGTCACTGCTGCAGCAGCTGTGACGTGACTGGGAGACATCCGACCGACGTGCTCGCTCAATACAGAATGCAAATACATCTTACTATATAGGGAACTATCTCGTATTTGGTTGCAATGGTGGCAGGTGGTTATAAGGCAGATTACTGAAATCCTTGGTGCGGCCAAAGTTTGGTTGCATGGAATGTCACACACCCACATAGCATTACAAACAAAACTTCACTGTTTCCGTGAAAATGATAATACTTTATTTTCATATAGGCCCAATTTGCAAGCTCCTATGAAAAGTCATAACTCTACAGCCAAGTTCGCGAGATAGGTTTGCACTGAAAAAAATTGGCAAGAAACTTGTCCTATCCAAAAATGCAATATTATAATTTTTTTTATTCCAAGATATTGCAAAGACTTTATCCTGGATTAATAACCAGGCAACTTTTATCCCGGAAAAAATATAGGTACCGCGAGGTTGGTAAGAAGTAGGAATTCTGCACGAGCAGTGTCACAGGCAGAAACTAGTGGTTAATACCTAATAGGTATTTTCAAAGGAATTGTTACCTACAGTTCATCCCGTCATGAACCATTACAAGCACTCAACGAAATTAATATGAAACCACGTTCCGTGCATGTACTTAATAACGTTTGTATTTAAAACGTATCACGGGGACATAGATCATGAAGAGAATGTTTAGATGGACAGCCAAACTATGCCTACACATTAAAAGCATCACAGTTCACACTAATACTTGTATCAAATTCGAAACTTCGAAAGTTTGTGTGGTTTGTGTATCTTTGCAACTCCTTCACGCTACAGCTACTAAACCGATATGGCTGGAATTAAGAGTGGATTATTATCATTCGCGGAATTACACATAAACTAAAAGTAGCTTATGTCTAAACCGTGCAAAAATCGATGGTTTCGGCGGAAATTCACGCGGGCGGAGCCCAGTGTGTTCGCTAGGTATTATTCTAAGAAATAACTAAAAGAGCAGAAACAACTTTGTCACCAAATTTCAATAAAAATTGATGCTTTTGAACCTATGGAATTTTGACAAATGGCGCTACTGCTTGCTTGTACGAAAAGAAATTACGTAAATCATACGGTTTCCCAATGCCCATATCCTGAGGTTTCTTATCTGTGATAAGATACTTATTATTTAGAATTGTTATTATGGTTATTAGGTATTTAGATTTATTTATTTATTTGGTAGAGCGGCCACTCGGCAGCGATAATTTTGATATACTTATAATTTATAAGATGGCTACTCTCACATCTGCTATAATTTCATAATCTTTGCGCATTTCAAACGGGCGAGTATGGTTGAAAGCAGTTGGCGTCGCGCCCACGCGCCTCCATTACTGGATTCTTTAATATTTTAATATTGTGCATTATGTATTGCATTTCAGCGCTAAGCGTTCACAACTAGACGGAGACACAGACGTTTGCTGCCATTGAAGCTCATTGTTTGCTGCAGATTACAGACTGTGTTTGCTTACTGTTGCTTTATTACCTAAGTTAACGTGGCGGATCGCATTCTATTGCTTGCTCTTTGCCCTATTTTCTTTTTATAATGAAAACCAAGCAAACGCACTGTATTAAGTGAGGTATGGAAAATAAATAATAATATCTGGGTGACCGAGCTTTGCTCGGTAGTATATCTATCGGCCAATAGATGGCAGCAGTAGTCATATTTTTTTGGTGAATTCGATTTTTTTTAAAAAGAATCCTAGCTAGATCGATTTATCGCCCCCAAAACCCCCTGTATACTAAATTTCATGAAAATCGTTCGAGCCGTTTTCGAGATTCAGATTATATAGAAATATATATACATATATACAAGAATTGCTCGTTTAAAGGTATAGGATATTAAATAAAATTGAATCTTTCTTATATTATAAAATTCTCGTATCACGGTGTTTGTAACCGAACTCCTCCGAAACGGCTTGATGGCCGATTATTATGAAATTTTTTTGTACTTTTGGTAGGTCTGAAATAGGTCGTAACTTCGTAAGGCATTATAGGTTATAACCCTAATGGCAAAACAAAGTTTGCTGGTTAGTATTATTATAAAGTGAGATATTATGTCTATTAAGTTGTATAATGTGCACCCGTCTAAATGTTGTATTATTTTCGCAAACACGAATGCACTCTCTATTCCCTCTTTTTCATAATTCGATAGGACAACAGCTCCAACACGTCCGGAGAGAAATTAGGCGAAAGATCGGACTGTAAATACAACATCTATCGGAATGGGCAGAAAAACGTCTATTGGGCCATCTAGTTATAATTTAATATGGGTAAAAAGGTGTGTCGTATTTTTTAAAGGTACACGTCGGGAAACTTTGATCTTTAAAAGAACACCATTGCTGGCAGGTGGAGACCGGAATTTATTATTTTCTCGCCGAGAACCGAAACAACACTGATATAAAGACGCCCTAGATAGGACACAAGCAAAAACCTGATATTTTTTTTTGTATAGTAAGGAATAAAGAGACGAATAATGTTAAGTGATATGCATGCCCATGTCGGATGTAGTGCGTCCCATAATTTTGCAATGCAATATCATACACTGCACTGCACTGCGCTCTCATCATCCTTAGACATTGGTAGTTAGTACTCATTGTGCACCCGGAGGAACTGTGCAAGAAAAGCACTATCACCAGTAAACCGATAAGTCCATTGAAATGTTACATGAGCTTTGCATTTGTTAGAGGACGCAATTTTATTTTTGGGACATGTTTGGGGGGTCAATAAAAGCTTAACACCAAATTTATGGGGTCGCCACCCTTGTCCCCCGGCCGCCATCTTGGAAAAAGGGTGAAAACGCTTTTTTCACAATATCTCGGAAACTATGCGTCTTACAAAAAATTTGTTAGGACATAATTTGTTGCAAATTGTTTTGCCCACAAATATGTTTGTATAACTTTTTGCCCTAAATTAAAAAATAGGTGAATGCATTTTTGGAACTTATATCATTAAAAAAGTCTTATTAAACTTAAACTTTGTATCGTCCCAAACATGTTGAATGTCGCATTACAGCCGAGTCTCATATCAATTGATTAGTAACTTTATAGCGCCGTCTCCAGTTTATATTGTGGTATTTGAATGTTAACTTATGCTTTACAAACTTTTACTGTCACAACTAATTAAAATTTGTGCAACTAATAAACTGTTGCGTCAAGAGATGGCGCTGTTATAACAACTTAATAAAACTTCATTTGGCATAGTGATTTCATAAAGCCTCATTTCCTGATTTTTAATCTCATCTAGTACAGCACGATCTGCGAAATGGTCTGTGCAGATCCTCGCAGGCCGAGACTGTATAATATAACGGAGTAATCTGAACCATAATAGAAACATCCTGACGAAGGTAGGACGATCTCATTATATTAAATACGTTGTTCTTTCAGCGAGTCCACTTTTTATTTATTCGTGTTAAAAACGTTATATTTTCAAAGGAAGTTTTAGCACTAAAATCATTATGAACATTCTGCGCTTTTTGTGATAAATGAAAACACAGAGTTTCATACATTCTTTATACAAAATTATAGTTTACAAGATTCATTATAATCGGCCAAGTCCGAGTCGGACTTGCAGACGAAGCGTTCCGTACCATTATTTATAAAACAGATATGCAGAAGATGACTACTATATAACTATACAAGTAAAAAGATTATGGGTCTACTGGATCAACGACCAAAAACGAGCAAAAAAATATAAATAAAAATACTTCTTGAAAGTAGGCCTCAAAGTCATGCCAACAAACTGTTGTGTAGGTACACTGATGTTTATTGTAGGTATATGCTCCGTATGTGGTTCCGTAAACCACAGTTATTACCTTTGCTTATGATTAACCCGCGTAACTATATCGTGCAAACAAGCTTGTTTGCGAATCAGATTGATTTGCATTATTAATGGGAATATTTTGATACTGTACACCAAAAACCACTACTGGACTAAACCAAAAATATAGACGGATGGGCATACAGTGAAAACCATTTATCTTCTCTTATATAATTTAATCTAAATATTTGAAACGGCTCGAACAATTTTCATGAAATTTAGTATACAGGGGGTTTTGGTGGCGATAAATCGATCTGAGCCCGACATTTAATCAATTTTATTTAAATAATTTTGCCGACATAAACTTCTATACCGTAAGGTACTAGCTATTATTGTCCGCTGTATTTCGGCTTGCATTTACATTTGCCACCCTCACATCTTCCACCGGGGCGGCCGAGGCGCCTGCAAAAGTTGGGACAGTCGATAAAATCGTCACATTTCTTCAGCTGGCTGCCACTTCCCTCCTCTCCAGCCATCAGGAGGGGTTGTTCCTCGGCTTCTGAAAAATCGTGAAACGATAATCCATATTATGATGTCTATACGTTACATTCAAATCAAATTGAATCAAAATCTCTCTATTTCACATAGAACTAATAAACGTCAATATTATGTTATTTGTCACATATAAAGTATTATATTATGGTGATAAGTTAAAACCACCAAATATATAATATCTATTACCACTTTTTTTTTTTGGGCAGTCGTGTATTATAACTTACCTATGTGCATTGATTTCAATGAAAAAACTACCATTATAACGACGAATAGAATCATGAAACTTTTCATTTTTTTTTAATAAATAATTAAATTTATACAAATAATGGTATTGTCTAAGTTACACTGAATAATATGAAATAAGAAGATCAGAAGATTGCTTATATACCAGATCAGCCCAGTATAATTATCTGAAACCGCTGTCACAATTAAGTATAATGGTTTATTTAACCTACAGTAGGTATCAATTAATATATACGGGTATGACTCAGTACTTCAGTTGTTGAAATATAATTGCCCGAGTAGGTATATGGGGACGTTCCGGTTTACCGTAGGGTGCTATTTGCGATGGCATCGAATAAGGACGAAGACGCACTAGCATTGCTAGGTCTACTACAGACTGATGACCTACGCCGGTACGCACACACGCACAGGTTCACCGTACGGGTGACCGGAGCAAAATCGATTTTCGAATTTGCTTCGCCTGCGCAGGTCAAAAAACTGCACAGGTCGGTCGGCATATACGCTCCGGTCTACCTGCACAGGTAGACCGTAACTTGTATGGCATATGTAAAGCAGAGTCTTGATATCCCTCTCTGAAAGCCATATAAAGAGCGACAAGGCTTTCTTGGTGCGTGGCAAAAATCGGAACTAACGCCGCTTTCTTGTGATACTGTCCGATAGTTCGCTCTTTCGGTATATCACTATTGTATGTTGTGTTGTGTTTGCTTAATATTAACTTAAGTAAAACTCAAATTGAAGTAAAACTGAGATTTTATTTTCTGGCTGCCTTTGTTCTATAATAGCGCCCTCCTGAAAATGTCATTCAAGTGCCAAGAGAGCCTTGCTTGAGCCTTGTCGGACTGTAACTTCTGAATTAATGACCCGTAATATAATACATATAATATACGTATAAAAATGGGAAATGCTTTCCAAAAAACCAACTTCAAATGCCACTACAAAGAGTGAAATAATTTTTATTTAAATTTTTGGTACCTACACCAATTCGAAGTCGGGCAATGTTTCATACAATCCCTAATAGTCCTTCTTACTTACTTGATGTGCGAAGAAATGACGAAATCATAGACAATCGCCCGACTTCGAATTGGTGTAGGTACCAAAAATTTAAATAAAAATTATTTCACTCTTTGTAGTGGCATTTGAAGTTGGTTTTTTGGAAAGCATTTCCCATTTTTATTTTATATTTTTTAGTGGAAAACAATAAAATGCACAAGGCGTTGTAAAAATACCCAAATTGCTTGAGGTGTGTTCATAAAATCTGAAGAGATACCTCAAATTCACCAAGATCCCATCATCAGACCCTGACCTGATGACTTTAGTCATCAAATCAGTATCTGCTAGCAAATGCACCAGTAACTATAAAAAACACCCAACTCGCTTCAAGTATACTAGCAAAATTTGAAGAGTTCCCTCGATTTCACCAAGATCCCATCATCAGACCCTGACTTGATGACTTTAGTCATCAAATCAGTATCTGCTAGCATATGCACCAGTAACTATAAAAAATACCCAACTCGCTTTAAGTATACTAGCAAAATTTGAAGAGTTCCCTCGATTTCACCAAGATCCCATGATCAGATCCTGACCTGATGACCATAGGACAACTTGGAAAATATTACTCTTTCTAATAATACTCAAATAGTTTCATGTGTCCATATAAAATTTGAAGAGATCCCTCGATTTCTCCAGGATCCCATCATCAGATCCTGACCTGATTAAAATGGGACCACCTGGAAACAAAACCATCTTAAAAAAAAAAAGAATTTTTCAAATCGGTCCACGCGTCTTCGAGTAATCGGTGAACATACATAGAAAAAAAAAAAAAAAAAAGATTCCGACGAATTGAGAACCTCCTCCTTTTTTTGAAGTCGGTTAAAAATTATATAGTAAACTAGCGAACGCCCGCGGCTTCGCGCACGCTTTACTCCCTCAGGCGTTTAATTTCCAAAATTCCTGTCTTGAACGCCATTTATTTAAATTTGACCAGAGTTTTTTATCTATGCTTGCTGCTATAGTCACATATTAATATAGATGAAAATCGATCGTGACAAAAAATTCAATATTTAATTAGTTAGTTTGTTTTAGTTAGTTACTTTAGTTTGTCAAAACTGTAAAATGGCACTAATGTATGCGACCGACAGCGATACGTGATGACAGCGGTACGGAAACGTATGAAGCGCGACGCCATATTTGAGAAAATTTTCGCTTCAACATACTTCACATCTTTTCCGTCCTCTTAGCGTAGCGTATATTGCCTTTAGCGTACTTCGCATGACAACTAACAACGATAAGCATAGAGTAGATTCTGCTTTCATTCGTTTTCATTCGATCACGTGATTTTTCTACTGTCGTCAACGCTTAACGAAAAGTTAGGTACTTTGTCTAGCCCTACTAATCGTTTTTTCTTCACTCGTATGTTTTTACTTACTATCTCCCTTCGTATGTTTTTCGGGCTCTCCACTGACAGTGGTCCTGATGAAACCGCTGCTTCATACCTACATTATGGGAGAAACCGCCTTGCTGGAGCAACATAATATTTGTAGATAAGTAATTTGCATGTAATCGATTATTCTATACACGTGCGGGAAGTACCCTGACGACTTGGGGCATATCAGTACAATATACATTATAAGTGGAATTGTTAACAACGGTAAAAGCAATTATAATAAGCATTGAGAAAAATTAATCACTACCTACTACCTATTTGTTATCTATTATACAGGGTGTTCTAAATTAAAAATAACAGTACCAATCTGAATAAAAAAAAAGGCGTGTGGCACTCGGAGACTGCCGCGGTAAAGCTTTTGCATAGAATTTAAAGTTATTTTTAGTTTTGCCATCAATAGAAAAGTAGAACTTTTGGTACCAGGCTAACTTCACACAGTTTTTGAAATATCACGCACGTGATATTTCAAAAAGTCATTAAAAAGTTCTGCTATTTTTCGATAGATGGCAAACTAAAAACTAAAAAGTTGTGGAGTTGCGCTCCTTGCTGTCATGCTAGCCTAGTACCAAAAGCTTTACTTTAGGAGTGCCAGGTTATTTTCGTTACGGTTTTTCTGGATTAGGTCTGCACCGTCAAAGCCCGCGATAGAAGCTATGCAATAGCTTAATAAGAACTTTACGGTTGATTTCACGTTTAGTAATAATTTTCTTCTAGAACATTGACATTCAAATTTCGCTATTCAGCCAGTACTGCACATAACATATCTATTAAAGTAAAATAAATACTGTTGGAACTTGTGACGAATGTTTTTATTTTACAGTAGTATGACAAGTTATATAATAATAGAAAACCTAACATCGTAGTCCTCCTACTTTTAGGAACTGACGCCAAGAGCTTTAGTCAGCCTTTCCAGCCTGGGTGCATATAAGGGCTTTGTGAAACAATCAGCCAGTTGGTCCTCAATAGTAACTTGCTTGACCTCAAGTATGCCAGCTGCCACACACTCTCTGACATAGAGATACCTTCGTTGTATGTGCTTGGTTCGGCTATTTTGCTCGTACGGCGGATTGTATGCTAGCTTTATTGTTGACTCATTGTCAATGTAAAGAAGTGGTGGCTTTTCAGTTTTAGTGATTTCCTCCAACATCTGTTGTAGCCATATAATTTCCCGGGCTGTCTCCGTAGCTGCCACTAGCTCTGCCTCTGTCGACGATAAAGCTATCGTCTTTTGCTTGTTACTCCAGCCTTCTGCATTCACTGATAACATGTCCTTTCTTCTTGCAAAATTTGCATGTTTTTACGAAATTTGTCTCTTCTTCGTATTCATCTTTAGTGTTGGTAGTATTGGTGTTGGAACCATTATTAAATTGTCTGGCTTCTGATTCTTCTAAAATTTTTACCTTGAGTTCTTCAGATTTCGGTAACGTGTCTCTGGATTCTATCGCTACACGAAAATTTTCGTAGGTGGTAAGCTGTATAGCATCATAACAGTGAGCAAATCCTCATGAATACAAAATATGTCCATATCCTGCAATTTGTCTACCACGTCCATGAACTCATTTAAATGCTCTCTAATATTGCCATTTTCCATTTTGGACAATATTAACTTCCTATTAACTAAAAGAGAGGCCTTCCTAGCCGGTCCCTTACTGGCATATATAAAATCAAGCAAAGTCCAAATCTCGTGAGCTGTTTTGCAGTTTTTTATTTGCTTCCATTCAGAGGGTGAAATTAAAAGTACTAACTCAGATTGAGCTAAAAGATCCTTCTCTCTCTTCTCTTCATCAGCTTTCTCAAGATTCAGCGGCTTCTCAACAACACTCCATAATTTATTTTTGATGAGTACGGCCCTTGCTTGAATTCGCCATGTGTCGAAATTTTCTTTATTTAAAGTCTCAATTTTTGTACTTGAGCCCGACGCCATCGTGATCAACGTATTTATAGCTTTATTTTTACTCTACTACCATATTAAAGTAAAATAAATACTGTTGGAACTTGTGACGAATGTTTTTATTTTACAGTAGTATGACAAGTTAAATAATAATAGAAAACTGTTGCTATGGAGACTGAAGGTAGGTACAGTCCTCCTAACAATATCGATAAAACACTATCGACTGTTCCGCGTATAGAGTAGACGAATCTGTTCAGAGTAATCTTAGGAAGTTTTATCACTAGGTACTATACGGATTTTGTACGCTTATCAATAGTAGAAAAATGGCTTTTCATTGCGGTAATAGATTACAGTAAATTTATTGAAGAATTGAAGATCTTACTATTTCAGTTTCTTAAGGGAGCCAATTTTAAAAGAAACATGGACCAAAGCTACTTGAAGGCTAAATTAGTTCCCTTCAAAAACAAGTACAATCTGCTCCGAACAGGCCTAGAATCACGTGATTCCCCCGACAGTGTTAAATTAAAGTTAAAGTTAAAGTTAAAGTTAAAGTTAAAGTTAAAGTTAAAGTTAAAGTTAAACTTAAGCACTGTCGGGGACAGATTGTTCCCGACAGTGTTAAATTAAAGTTGACACTTGAGTGACAGTGTTTCAAGGATATTTGAGTTTTACTTTTCCTCATAATATTACATGAAACAATGTTTTGTATTTCAAATCGGTCTTTACTCAGTTTATTTTTTGGTGAATATAACATTTTCTGAAAATAATCCCAGCTAGATCGATTTATCGTCCCCGAAACCTCCTGTATACCTTTCACGAAAATCGTTGGAGCTGTTTCCGAGATTCAAATATATACACGAATTGCTCGTTTGAAGACATAAGATTAAACAAAGTTTTGCATGTAGCAACTTATGATAAAAAGTTTTCTCAAATAAGTAATAGTAAATTCTTTTCCTTCAACAGTTCTCTGAATGGGCCATTATGTCATTTTATGTGATTTTTTATGAATCAGGAGAAATAAATTAAATTTGATTTTTTCATATTGATTTTTTCAACTTTATCGATAATTTTACGAGTCACGGTTAAGATGCATCACTATACTTTGACAGTTATCAAAAATTTAAGTTTATTCTTTGCCATTGAAATTTTAACCTTAATAACATAAAAACAGAGTTCCTAAAAAAATTTTTAAAATACGAATCAACTAGCGCTGGTGCGGGCAAAAGCGGAACTATAGGTATATTTTAAGTCAATTTTTGCAATATAAATTATATGCCTGTGACAATAAGGTTGACTTTAATGTTGGCTTGTTGGTTGGTGGAATTTTTTCGTTACGGTTTTTCTGGATTCGGTTCACCCGTCAAGGCCCGCGATAGAAGCTATGCAATAGCTTAATACCATAGTTCCTAAAATTAAAACTTACAAGTTCTGTTCTATGACCTTTTTTGTAATTTTATATTTTGTGCAATATCAAAATAATCAATAAGTATTAATCATAAATGTACGTGTAGTTTGTTATCCTTTAGCTCTCGTTAATCACTACATATTATGGTATTTTGTGGCCTTGTCTAGAAGTGACGCACGAATGTGGAGTGGTTAGCCTAATAGCCTGTTACCGGAAAAATGTACAGCCCACCGATTCACGTAACGCGTCGCCTTCATTGAATGAAGTGAAATGTTTAAAAAACATCGCGGCACTCCTCCTGCGCTGCCTCTCCCTCGCTCATGCTCACAACGTCACGCCCAAGTGAAGTTTGCAGTGAAGTGTAATTAAGTGAAGTGTAGTTATGTGAGTGTGTGTGTACAATACACTAATCGCCTAGCAGGGGCTATGTTATTAACGACACAAAAAACAAAACTATATTTTCCTCGCAAATGTGATGAAAAAAGTCGTATGATACGCGCACGGTTACTTACGTATACTACCGACTCAAGTGCATACTTATAACATAATGTAAGTACTATTAAAGGGTTACGATTTTTCCTCGGGAACGAAATTCAACTAAACCTACATAATATAACTCCCGCCAGTACCTATTCCATATTCCCGTCAGGCATGGCGCGGATCACACTTGATTTGCGCGCAGCGTGACGTGGAATACAATCGCAATTGTCACGTGCCACTGTTTTGTTGTCGCGTTACCTATAGGCACGTTTCCACATGCCTGATGGTGAGTTGGTATTGACGGAGAACGACCTCCTAGACCTGCGGATTGCTCTTCAAAGATTGCAGCTAAAGGATGCCTGTCTCTCGGTATTCTATAGAATATATTTCGAAGAGTGTGCTCAGGAACTAAATTTGGTTCCCTCGTCACCTTTTACCCATAGAACGGCAAGGCATCGAAAAGGCTTCCACCCATTTACATAGTCGACACTTTTCCTACCTCAAAGAATTAACTCTTTTGCCAATTCACTGAGGTAGGAAAAAACCATTGACTCGCAAGACTGTTAGTTATCTTTTCCGTTACCGTTACTGATATAAGTTTACACTTCTGTCAACAATCCCGGAGTTTTTTTTATCTGGGGGCTTATTCTCTGTCGTTAGTTAGGAACTCGCTAACTAACAATAGAGAAAAATCCTATTTTTATATTTTTTTTACAACTTACTAACCTAGGTTGGTTTGGTATCATGTCAACATACCATGAGTGTTTCTAATTTATACAAAAATAGGATTTATGCCTCAGTTTTCTCAGTTCATGACCCAGTACGAGTTGCTAACTAACGATACAGAATAAGTCCACTGATGCTAATTATCTGTTGAATTAAAACTTATTCTAACTAATACTGTATTTAAGGTCTTGCCCACCTGCAATGGTGCCAAGAATACTGGCTGCTTTCGCTTTTTGGCTGAAAAACTCGGCTGATTCGATGCGCAATAATCGAGTGTGACAGACGGACGGACGGACGGACGGACGGAGAAAGTCTCACCATAAGGGTTCCATTTTTACCAAATTGGTATGGAACCCTAAAAATGAGCGCTGCACCTTCTATCCCTGAATGAGAATGTGAACAAAAGTCCGCTAGTAGAGTTTAGTGCAAATCTTGTCTTCTTCCATGAGAATGAATACAAAATATCTCTAGTATGTTCATAATAAAGTAAGTAAAATTCTAAGCGGGCAATGTAACAATAAATGCGGGTGATATTTCTACGAATTTCCTTTCTAATATAACATTTTTGTCATGGTTCATACAGAATCTATACTTATAATAAAACTGTAACGGGTCGAATTCTGTACATTGAAGATATTTTAAAAATTTTTGTTGGAGGGCACTCCTTAGTCGATACTGAAGCCAAAACTGTAATTTGTTTCATTTTTGTCTGTCTGTCTGTCTGTCTGTCTGTCTGTCTGTCTGTCTGTCTGTTTCACGACCGCGCATCACGGCTAATCCGCTGGATGGATTTAAATGAAACTTGGCATGATTTTAGTTCATATTCCAAGGTAGGACATAGGATACTTTTTATTCCAAAATTCAGCATGGTTTCCCTGGAAGACGGCTTCAAAGTCAAAATGTGTATTTAGTTATAATTCATAAACGCGCTGTCCGATTTCTTTCATTCTTTTTTTGTTAGAAAGAAGGTACTCCAAAGATTATTCTAGAAATATTCAAGAGTCATCAGTTTTGCTGTTCAGAAATTACAGACGCCTTCTCCTTCGCCTGAGACTTTCGCCTCATACCGTATAGCGCCATCTCTACAATTTACGTGGTACTTGAAGTCAAAGTCTGTCTACGGGAGTTTTTTATAGTTAATTGTTATGGAGTAATCTACTGACAGTTGCCTCACTGCGTTCTGAGATGGCACTGTTAAGAAATAATTTTAATTTTAAGTTTCTTTTGACATTAAGATATACAGTTTTCACTTTTGTCGACATCTGGAGACTGGAGAGCCACGTCGTTTTTCACCAGCCTCGACCGAAGTGTATCACAGACCAGATTATTATTACCACTAATTAAAACTTAATTGCAATCTCGCTGATGGTAAGTGACCGCCGAAGATGACGGATTATAGACATGCACATTTAGCGTGAGTCCAAGTAACTTGGAACTCAGAATTGACAAAACAACTATAAACGTATGGCTCATTTTAAGTTGTTTCGTCTTTACGTAAGGAAATAATATATGGCCATTCTGATATTTTGGATAGTATTAAGCTGATGAAGTAAAGACTTTTAAGCCTTATGTTGGGCCGGGGAATATTGTTAGTATAGTATTTTATTGCAGTGCAGCTATACCCAGCCGAATTTTCCAAGAAGAGTCCTACCAGTTACCACCAGTACAACTTTTCACATGATTTATTGATTTTTGACATATTTCGTGGTTTCAGGAGATGACGAATGATGGATATAACATTCCACGGTCACTTACCTACACAATCAAAAGGATGATTTTAACTGTCGATATTTGGATCCATTGGTACAAGTCGTGGTCACGTAGTGACCACGACCTGTGCTACTGGGTCGAAATATCGACAGTTAAAATCATCCTTTTGATGGTGCGACTATGTATTCATGAAACTGACGGTACATTATTATTGTTAAGAAATAGGAGTTTGAAAAATCACCACAAGATAACCCGTGCTAAGCAGGAACGGGTTGCTACACAGCAGCGCACCAGAACGCTACCTACCTTTGCGGAACGAACAATCAGACCTAATTGAATTTCCCCTCCACCTTTACAATAGCTGGACGTTTCCTCTCAGAATAAGAGTAGTTTGGTTAGTAAGTAGAGAAAGAATAAAGAAGAGGTGGATGGATTGTGTGAAACAGGATAACACGTTGACAGCTGATAGAGAGAATGGCTGAGAGAACGAGACTCCACTACTGGCCCGTCGAAGTCGGGAACTTTTTTCATATATCCCGCGAAAAATAAAGGAATCCCACGGGATTTGCAAAAAACCGTAGGTACTTTACGCGTGCGGAGCCGCGGGTAACAGCTAGTACACAATAAAGTTATGGCAGCGGTATGCGTATCTAAGTTGTATTTACAAGTACACAAAGTAAAGGATAAGTTTGGAATGAAAATATAGGAAAACATTTTTTTAAAGGACTTAAATAACTACAATTTTCAAATTCTTTGGTGAATTTCAATGAAACCATTCAAGACATTCCCTAAATTCTGATAAAAAAAAAACTTCAACACCCGCAAGGCCAAAAGAACACAAGATTAAAAATGATAAAGCACCGTGAATGAGGGCGACAAAAAAATATTCTCACCTTGTGTAATTTTCAGCAAAACTGCCACCGAGATGGGGCTTGGGGGATTTTTTACCCTTTCAGAACACCTGCTGCTCGTGGGATGCCTGAATTATGTAAATATTTTTAATTCAGAGCCTCCCCGCCAGCCCGTGTTTGGTTAAAGGGAAATTTCCGAGTCAAATTGAAAGGAGACGCCGCTTTGATGTGTCTAAATAAGTTACATGTTTTGCGAATTTTATAAAAGCGCAGCGTAATTGGAATAAACAGAATATACTGACGCTATGCTACATAATATCCGTCAGAGTTTATGATCCGTTTCTTTATTCGACTCCTTAGTGTTTTGCATTGAATGTTTTATAGGTTCTAGACTGGCAATTTCTACCTGGATGGTGTTGTATGTGAATTATGTGATTCCTGCTAGATAAGAAAATTAAGTGTTTAAGAGAGTGATAGTCAGTGTTAATAGACATTGAGCGAATGGAATGGAATAAAAGCATGGATGGAAGATGTTGTGCAAAGAAGAAAAAGATAGAGAAGAACTTGGCTGTAATGCTTGTTTCCTAGAGGAAAAGAATATTCAAAACACTGGATGCAAGACGAAAAGATGACGAAGATAACGAGAAAAAAAAATGAAAGAGAAAATAGGAATAATTAAAATTAGCACCGCCATTTTGGATTTGTTTCTGTATTCAATCAATACACTTGTACTGTATTCAATCAGTATACTTGTAAACACCTATATGAACCTGAGGATGAGCCCATCGGAACATATTAAGTCAACCTTCTTTATACCCTAAAAAGTAGCGCCATTTGTCAAAATTTCCGCTAATACGCCGCAACATGGCGTAAATCGGACTAATAACAAGTATCCTGTATATCAGACTGCGGTTCATAGACAATACTGCGGACGGCTTTCAACTGTGCTGTTGGTGTCACTACAAACATTTTGACACCAGTAAACTGGCGACATAATGTCGCCAGTTTACTGGTCGTCGCCGACATTGTTTCGTGTGGTCCGCCGGGTTCTGTGTATACGTCTACTCTTGTAAAAAATAATAATAACACCGATAAGAAACCTGAATAATAATAATTTGGATTCTATCTAGAATCAAGCTCATAAAACCTACCATGAGTTCAGATTTCATACGATTTTTGAGTGAAACCTTAACTTAATTAGATTATATTACGTGAAGCTTTTAGGGGTTAAACACCGTCTGAGTAGTCTAAAGCTGCGGTTACATGCTACAGGTATTCTCCTTCGTTGTAGATGGCGCTCGTGGCAGAGCGGTCGTGGTCATCACATACGGAGTTTGAGACAGGTGTTATTTTCCACGCGACACGCCACTTCTCCCTGCTAGTCGTGATCCTGATGCACTCATACAAGGGATCACCAACAGCAGACTTGATTAAGTCTCTCCATCGTATTGGTGCACAGGTATATCCTCCTTCGTTGTGGATGGCGCTCGTGGTCATCATATATTATAAGGAGTTTGAGGCAGATGTTATTTTCCTAGCGACACGCTACTGCTGCTTGTCGTGATACTGATGCACTCATGCAAGGGATCACCAACAGTAGACTTGATTTAGTCTCTCCATCGTATGGGTGACTACTGACTTTCTGTGTGGTTTTATCCTGCAGGTATTGCCACATTTCTAAAAAATAAAAAAATAAAAAAAGAATACACCTGGTGTTGTCCAACTTTTGATCTGCTAAACGTCGAATACTTATCGATTTTGGCTTTTATACTGCATTAATTTCACTGTATCAATTTTGCAACGAATATATCAAAACAAAAATTAAATCCATCAAAAGTTAACGATATTAAAGAAATACGTCATAAAATAAAATATTTAAGTAAAATCTGTAGAATGTAATCCTATATTTATTCTAGGACGATTACTCATAATATATTTCTATTCCAGACAAGATCAAAAAGTTTATAGATTTATCAGCAGAGATTATTGTCTTTAGCTTTAGCCAGCTTAGTATAAAATAAAAGTTCTGAGACACAGAGATTTGGCATCTCAGTTGTAAGTAATATTTAGTTTTTTCTTTTACGCTCTACAAGTAAGTACCTAGGTACTTGAGCTATCTCATCTGTTGGTAAGTAATGATGAAGCCGAAGGTCTAAATAGAATATTTAGTGCGTTTTGTCTTATTTACCTGAAATTGTGCCTGAAAGTTTGAAATTTGCCTGAAAAAATGTTCAAACTCCAAAGGTTTTTGGAGGATATCTCTAAAAATACTGGACGGACAAATTTTTTAATTTCAGTCACATGCGGACTAAATATCTGAATAGATACTTAAAATAAACAAAATTCCGCTGGCGGAACGCAAACGTTTTTGACCCAATTTGATTCCTACACGGGTGAAGTCTGAAATAGAAGTTACTGAACGCATCACTTTCTTCAAGTGCTGTATAAAACTCGCATCCTTTTACGTTAGTTGTTAAGGTATGTAGTTGGTAAGGCTACAATGTAAGTAGATACATTGTGTTTGTCCGTAGCTAGTGTTCGTGTAAACAAGTTCTGACGAGTGTTTACCGACTTTGTTGTTCGAAACTTCCTGTATCGAGCCAATTTTATACTAGAGTATGGAGTACTTACATACATATACATAACATAAACTAAGCAAACGTACCTATACTGTGCTTACAGTGCAGTAGAATCACCGATTTGAAGATTTACTGTTATATGAAGAACCTTCTTCATACAAGAAAATAGTAGCGCTATCTGACAAAATTCCCGTAAATAAGTACGTTACAATATTACGGAAAAAACCATCCCTGTAGATTATCGAGTGGGGACTAATATTGAAGTGATCTGTGGCGTAGATCGCGGTCCATAAACGATACTGTGGTCGGCGTACTAATGACGCCGTTGGTATGTTAATGTTTTTGACACCCGTAAACTGGCGACATTTTTTTGCGTGGTCCGCCGGGTCCTGGGTATATTGTGTCTATTAGTAGTAGTAGAATGTAAAGTTATCTACTTAAAAATCCTGAGTAGAGTTCGAGGGAAAAGAGTTCTTCTAGAGGGAAATTACGGGTTCGATTGAGCTCTTCAGAGTTCCATAATTTCTAAAATATTATCAAATTGGCTCAATTCTGGTCGGGTCGGAGGCTTCGGCCGCGGCTAGTTACCATTTTATACCAGAAAAGAAAAGCCGCCAACCGAATAATCGTTTCCTCATTTGGGATGAGTTTACTTACCTACCCCATCCAAATTATTGTTAGTTAAATTATTAGTTCGGTTGGCTGCAACTGACGAACAGCAGCTTTTTGAGAGGTGCTCAAAAAACATACTTTTATGTTAATTAGTTTAGTAACTAACATAAAAATATATAGATAGTGCATTAAATCTACGAAGAGGTGGCAAATCCTTCAGAACCGCATGAAACACGAACGATTGTAGGAACGGTGCGTCTATGTGAATTGAAAGTACTACCTATTAAATATTTAATAGTACATTTAATCATGTTTTACATCATTTAATGTTCGAGTAGGTATGCTATAGTAATGCATACCTAAGTATATTTCCAACTAAATACATACACGGACTTTTCTTAAGGAGAAAACAATAGTTCATAACGACACTAAAACAAATGTTAATAAACATTATTTTACAGCTCACGCCATGAAAATTCCTGTATTCCGCACGTCGTTTGCCTAAATGTGAGCCAATCCAAAAGTTAGTGCATGTTTTGCAAATAGTTTGACTGCGCTGAGCTTCATTAAGCTGCTTGTATTTGAGTGAAATAAAGGGAAATATTATTTAGACGGATTAAACATTCTATAACTCCGCTACGCGTTCCGAAAATACGGACATGGGCACATTATTTATGTCCTACACAACTGCTTCCTACATAATATTATGCTGATATTGCAGTCAAGAAAACATTGGCACTATTATAAATTTAATTCTGAGGTTCCGGGTTCGATCCCCGGTCGGGTCAATGTAGAAAAATAAGTTTTCTACATTGTCTCGGGTCTGGGTGTTGTGGTACCTTCGTTATTTCTGATTTCCTTAACACAAGTGCATAAGGTACTTACTAAGGGATCGGAGCAATGTATGTGATGTTGTCCACTATTTATGTATTTATTTATATATTATATATATATATATATATATTTAATTGTTTCCATTACTTATAGATTTAAGCTTCGTTTAAATATACATTAACTGTACATAATATAATATTATTATGATCTAAGGCACAGTCAATAAATATATTGACAAGATCTAAAGGATGCAAGTACGTATTACAATCACACGTCCTACATACGTTCTATGGTGAATATGAATATTATGATGTCGAATCACTGGAAAATACAAGCGATTCGATTTTAACAACAATTTCATCAGTTTCGTAGTTTGTTGTTAGTTGTTAATTATGTCCTTCAAAAGTTATTCCGTTTATTAGAGAATTCATAGAAAAATTTAGTCTCACAACTTTATCCCTTAAACTACATACGTCAGCAGTTGTGTGTGTCGTATGTAAATAGCTTTTATACCATTGTTTGTTGATTTTAGAACTGTTCTCATTATACTGCATTCAGTAGAACGTGCTAAAGAACTAAAGTGTAAAAATCCCCGTGTTTCCGCCCCGAAACTACCCTGTCCAGCGTTAAGCTACTAAAGCAAACAAATATATTTACTAAGCAAATTTGTCCATCCCAAAGCCTAGATGTATTACCAGGGATGTACACTCCTGATCAAAGAGCAGTGGCAATTTCATATGGGATACTTGAGAAGGCTTTCTTTAGTCTTAGCCTGAAGGATATTAGGCACCTCAAAATGAAATGCCGTGACTGAGTTTAGATTTCCAGGCCTGTTTACTACTTAACATTGTACTGTATAAATTGGCTGATAGATGATTATGTAGGAAAAAAAAGTATTTATCGCCATCGGGTTCGTTGAAAATTCTGCCCGCCATTAAGAGTCCAATAACCCACGATGTCTCCCATACAAACGTAATACCAAAATCTTTTGTAATTTGCGATCGTCATAGAGAGGTGACGATCGTTCAATATTCAAAATAATATGTATGACACTGAGAGTTGTCATGCGATCAAGATGGGGATCACTATTGTTTTTGTTATTTTTTGAATTTCATTGTATTTGAGTGAAAGACTAGTTTCTGCGATGACTAAATTTCATAATATGGCTGCGGCTGCATGTTTTACTCTCACACAGCATACATAAACTCCCAAGTGATTTAATAAATAGAACCGTTACGATTCTTTGCTGAGAATGTCTACAAGAATTCTTGTAGTCGAATCACCTTGTAAATGAAAATATATGAATTCGCTCCTATGCAAAATATTCTTGTTTTTTTTTTTTATATTATTAAAATACCTACCTTAATTTCCGTCAGTTCCTTGACTATAATGGAGTGTAATAAAGAGAAAGCGTAGTGTAATCCGGATTACGTCACGAAAATTTCCGTCCGTCCTGCATTTGCTTAAATACGAGCCAACATAGAGATAATGCAAGTTACGCGAATTGTTGCCTACCGTCGCTGATATACATACGAGGACGACGATTAGAGAATAGATACAGGATACATCATATAACTATATAATATGAATCTTAGGAACGACCATAAAATCGTGTCTTTTGTGTGCAACCGTACGAGTTAAAGATTTTAGGTATGGCAAGCTGCCTCATTGTGTATCTGAAATGAATTAAAAGGATTTTCCAAGCCTAAACTCATAAATAAGGCATATTTTAATCTATATTAGCGGCACAAGTCCTTGGGAGTGATATTAAATAGCTCTGAATTTATTAGCCTATTTAGGTCTTACAGAGCACCGCGGCGGAATACTTAATCGCTCTATGGAGTATCTTTATCGGTAAGGTGGTAACAAGCCACGGCTATAACCACCGACCATACTAGACATTAGCTCTTTAGAAATTTTTAAAGTCTGTTGGGAATCGAACCAGTGACTCTCAACGAATTTAAGGTGTTGCGGCCCTACCAGCCTGCCAAATTCAAATTTTATTTAGTTTTTCGCAAATATTAGACTAACTACACATTGTAGATTTATGGCAATGCATTTTGCGGGCCTACTTTTTATGCATCTACATGTTTTTAATAGAAACCTTGCTCGAAAGTTCCCACTCATCTCATATTGGTTCCCGAAAGATAATTTTTTGCAGTTTCCCAGATTTCGAGCAATTGGGAACCAATATGAAGTAAATGAGTATTGTTGAGCAAAGTTTTTATTAAAAACATGTAGATGCATAAATGTTGTGCCTGCAAAACTCATTGCCACTAGTCTTTGATGTATAATTAGCCCACTTTGAGCGAAAAACTAAATAAAATTTGAATTTTCGCGCCCGGATGGTACCCATCGCCCTTAAGCCCGCTATGGCGCGCGCCACCAGGGAGGTCGTCAAAAATCTATCTATGCATCTTTGGTGATGTACATCAATGTGCACAACTAAAGTTTAATTTAGCCGCGAGTAATTGAAAACTGACTAACTTTTGGTCAACGCTGGGCAGCGCCCGACGCCGAACGCTTGCAGTCGGCAGTTCAGCGAATTATAGCTTTTGACTAAAGTTGAGAAGTCCAGACTTATAAACTAACTGATGCAAAAAATGTATATTTTCTTGTACACAATATTTTCTTTTTCCTGTTCCATAAATCATAGTAGGTATGTTAAGAGGGCAGCAACTTTAGCCATATGGTTTATCTCATCGATTTCTAAAATTCCTAACGCATTAACGATTTCGAAAGAAATCCACAACAATTTTCGACAAACGCAATTTAGAAGAAATAAAATGTTCCGTGGCGTATCGAACCTAGCTCTCCCCGCTGCAACGTGGTAAGGTTTTAAGTTTTAGGAATAGATAGAAATAGTCAAGATAGGCCCATTAGAACATTTTACGTAAACGTTCTTCATACAAGAAAATGTAGCGCCATCTGTCGAAACTCCTGCGAAATACATGTTTATTTTTTATATTTTCTTTTATCTATGTGTCTGTGGTCACCTTGCCTGCAATATTATTAATAATTCAAAAAAAAAGAAATAGGTCTTTACCTATCTACCTATACCGACTACTGACGGGGGAGGGTGCAATATAGTCATTCTTGCTCCCATAAACTGGCGACATTTTTTCGCGCTGTTCGCCCTGTCTTTAGTATACAAGTCTCTGGTTTTAGGAGATAGTTTTGTCTAATTTTGTCGATTTATTTTCTCTTTCTAATCCATATAGACGAACAAAGAAAAAAGATCGAAAAAAGTAGACATAATACGTGCAAATGCTGCATACGAGTAGGCTGGTCGCGACAGCGCACATGGGAATTGTATCGGGATGTTACAAAATAAATTCAAGGAAATTTATTTTAAGATTTAATATCAAACCATTTATTTACAAAATGACGTATTGAGCAAAATATTTTTCACTTATAGCATGTGTAATATTTAAAATATAATAATTAATATTGTTTATTTTGGTATACAAATCATGCAATTAACTTAACATGATTGAACATTCTTAAATTCTTTGATATAAGAGAGTCCTTGGCACCATCCTTAAAAGAAGGATGGTGGACATACCGCCTTGAATTGATCATCAACCAAAATCCAGCGGTTCCCTTTGTAATATTGCCTTTTTATTCTAGTTCTAAATTCTACTTGTCGTATACACTTTTGGCTACTTAAAAATTAAACATTGACACCACAAAACGTGAAAGTTACAGCTACCTTTGACAGCCACTTAATAACCACTGGCTGACATTTTTAGGGTTCCATACCTAAATGGTAAAAATGTAACCCTTATTTAATTAACATCATGTTAAGCGATTATGTGCCTGATAAAGTTAGTTGAAGACAAACTTAAACATTATCTTTAAAGTATTTTTTTGTTTTTAATTAACAAGAAATTATAAGGAACTGACTGATGGAAAGACAGTCGGATGAAATCAAGAATATACCCTAACCTTTCAAAACGGTAAAAAATATTTAGGTAATATTTACATGACCCTTCGGGAAAATTTTGCATTCGTACGTTGGTACATAATAATTACAGTTGTAGATACTAATAACTACAGCAATAAAAATACCACAACGCGCAACAAAAACTTTAAAACTTAAAAAACTAAATTAAGTATGTACAGCGACGATAATATAATATATATATAACATATTTTTATGGTACCATACATTAAGTAGACATAATTTATTACTGACCGAAGTTTTAGTTTTTCCTGAAACATGTACTGCCTTACAAATATACGTGGAATATCGGTGGAATAGTAATACACTGCTTTATCCTTCTCTGTCATTAACCATTTGATATTCGAAGGAAAAAGTCAAAACAGAGTATAACTATTCCACCTCTATTCCACGTTTTGTAATGGGGGTACAGTTGGTACTCGACGGGTGCAAAGTTTCACTAAAACTGAAATCAAAGGCGTAGTCTTACACTCGTTTTTCTACTTACACCTAATCTCATGACACTTTTAAACTAAAATAGGGACTAATTTTTATTATAACAATAATTCAAACGCTGTATATCAAATACTGTATTTGAAATTTTAAAACAGTGTGTTTGAACTTAATTGAATACATTATAATTTCTTACTGACATTGGTTTTACTGTGTTACTCGTAGGTAGCGAAGAATTACCTACCAAACAAACACTAAGGACCTGTTTCATTACCATCTAATAAGTGCCCTCATTTTCTCAATGTCACACTCACATGACAAAAAGCAAGAAAGTGACGCTTAGGTTGACTCAACATCACTTACTTGATTCTTAATTGGGCCTTATGAAATTTTATTCAATGCACTTTAACTCTACTGCGACTGTACTGTACTGTATGCACTGCAATTAGTAGAATTGGATGCTCGAACATTCCGCTTGTATGAAATAAGATTTCCAACAAATATTTCTCAAGTCATTATCAAATTGGATGATAAATACTGACTGATAACTTCAACACCATTTGTCTGAACTTTTAACAATATCTTTCGCAATATACGCTACTATGTACGTTTGTATTATGGGTCTGAAACCTTGACTTCGGTTAGACTACATTAGTAAGCGCAACAATTCGTTATACTATATTTCCTAATCACTGATCCCCATTCCATGGATCGCTGACTGTCAACGTAAAAATGAAGACTTTCTTGATTTTCGCCATTTTGCGTAACCTGGCGTGAGCGTCCATGGAACTAAAATAAAATGACATTCAAAACGACGGTCACTATCAACAAATGTCAAATTAGTACCGTGGAAGTTCGAGGGTCGCGCTTCAAATCGGCACAAAAAAGAACTGTCTGATGTATAGGCTGATCAATCCATAGAATAGAGATCGGTGTTCCTATTTTAATATAATTTATTATAAAGCCTACACTACGCTTCCAATTTACTTTGACTAGTGTGTCGCGACGCCTCGCAGGAGTCATCTCGTTTCGCGTTGTCACTCAATACTGGCCGAGCTGGAAACAGAACATTAATTTTAAATTTGGAATAGTATAATAAGACCACATAATATCTTAGGTAAGAAGATCGAGATTTTCCCGTTGAGATACCTATCCCTGCCCATATCAAATGCAATGCGTCTTGCAATATCATACGACTGATAAATACTCGTATAGTCGTACAATAATTGTAATATTATGACAGATATTATGATAAAAGTTATCAACTTACCGAACATTCGTAGTAAAATCTTCTCTATGCCGTGTAGAGGAGACTCGAATATGATACATAGTATCAAGGCAAGGAAGAATGTGAGCACTATATGGGATATAGCGTTCGCTGCCTAAAAATAATTATTATTTTATTATTAAAATAGTTTATAATGGGGTCTTACACTACTTTTGAATTTGATAAAAAATATTACTTTATTATAAACTAGGATAAAAATAATAACGTGCAGTGAAAGAAATATTAAAATCCAACGAAGATTTACAAAGTTACAGGCGTTTAAACTTTGGAGTGGGGGGATCTTCTATCCCTTTCTCGCAAAACGAAAATTTGTATGAAGCCGCACGAAGCTACTATGGCATTGGTACGGTGTGACGTCACAATGTCTCTGTTGCTATCTCTGTCTAATCACAAATCTTTAAATGCTTATAACTTTTTTGTTATTTGATCGATTTAATTAGTTCTTTCAGTGCACGTCATTATTTTAATTCTACTTTATAATAAAGTTATAAAAAAATTGGAGTCAAATACCCTATTGTATATTTAAACGATGGACCGTATGATATTCTGAGGATTTAAATTGGAATAGGTAAAAACACAGATTTTAGGTAAAAAGTGCTGAATTTGTCTTTACTCTGCACCGGTACACTATTGTTCAGAATTAGGACAACGTCAGAAGCTTATTATGGTTCCGTACCAAAACCGTGAAAATGGAAGGAACCCTATGGTGCGTCTTAATCCGTCCGTCCGTCTGTCTGTTTGATATAGTTGCATGAAGTAAATATTTTTTTTTAGAAACTTGTTATTTAATACAAAGAAAGTTAAATATATTTCGAAAACACTTACTATAGTAAAGAACGTGATGTGCAAAGGATGCCTCAACTGCCCAACGTAATACAACTCCACGATGCCGTTGACCAAGTAAGCGCAAAAGGTCAGTCTTGCGATCGGCACCAGGAACTTCCAATTTAAAAGTTTCCCAAGGACTCCTGTAATTAAATAAAAGAATGCATATATAAATATTATGTCGTTGAACATTTGGTTGAAACAAAGTTCACCAACTGCTCGATAGGTGGCGCTGTGTCGAGTCAGCTGGCGCTAACGAGTTTCTCATGCCAAATTATGCAGTTGATTGCATGATTGTTTAGATATTTCAATACACGATGACGCGCCCCTCTCTGTCAAACTCCATACGAATTACGAATCGAATGAAACATAACATATAAGCGAATTTGACAGGGCGAGGGGCGTGTTTTCGTGGACAGATCAGTGTGGATACAATAAATGAGATTCTAACTAGCGTGTGAATCTTTAATTTAAGGGTTTAGACTGTGGAATGTTTGTAGATTTTTATCATGTCGTTTCGTGATGAAAAAAACCCAATTTCTTTCGTCTAGCCCTCTCCGTTGTACCACTTGTACCGTCCGAAAAGAAACTTCGTTTCAGAAACATTAATGCAAAAGAACATATATAACTAAATTACATAGAGTTGGCAGTTCAAATCCTGATTTTTTTTATTTAATAATATTACTTATCCCTACAAAGCAAAAACTTAGGTTAAGTCCAGTCAGTTCTCATAAAGTACTATAGTGCTGTAAAGAAAGACTTCCGTCTTTGGCGACCTGGAAACTTATTACCAGTTATTTTTCCTTCCCTCTAGTAAATGATACTAATAATTGGTCTCTTCTTTGTAAAGAAAGCCCGTTCTCTGCGATTTACGGTGGACATAAGCTCTGTTGTTGTACCTACTGATTTAAAAAGAGCTCGTTTGTACTTGCTGTGAAACTATTTCACGAGATTTTGAACATTTTCCAGTTTCCAACAAAAATGTTCATAGCATAAATCATTACGGCAAAATAAAGAATTTTCACCCTTTTAAAACAAAATGTATTTTCAAAATTCGAGTAAAATTTTTATAGCATTGTTTTACGAGACACACATTTTTATAAAACTAACAACTTACGCGTTTGAATAAAAAAACCTAGCAATTTTAAACTGCACGTGATACTCCCGCCGGCTATTACATTTTGAAATAATTTATCGGCTCCATTCATTTTAATATTGCTAGACAAAGGCCTTTGCACAATCGATGCGATACTGTGTGAGACGAGGCTCGATATAATTGAATAGCGCTGTAAATATAATAACTTATTCCACATCTATTTTCATGTGCGCTAATGGATAATTAATGCAAAAAAGGACACTTCAACTATTAGTTAAAATGCCTAGTTGGCATGGGGCACATCTCAACTCTGTGATCTCAACCAAGAAAAAATATCGAATACTAATACTATTTTGGCGCGATAAGATACATTTTTATCGCATTTTTTCCTATCACCAATAATTATTATATCAATAAACTAGAGCGATAGTAAGTATTTACTAGGTATCTCCTCTAATCTATGATTATAACATCAAGATGCAGAGCCCATCCGAACATTTTACGTAAACCTTCTTCATACAAGAAAATGTAGCGCCATCTGTCGAAACTCCTGCGAAATACATGTTTATTTTTTTATATTTTTTTTTATCTATGTGTCTGTGGTCACCTTGCCTGCGATGTTATTATTAATTACAAAAAAGAAATAGGGCTTTACCTATCTATACTTCTGACGGGGGAGGGTGCAAAATAGTCATTTTTGCTCCCATAAACTGGCGACATTTTTTCGCGCTGTTCGCCCTGTCTTTAGTATACAAGTCTGTGTTTGCGGCAGAATTTTTGTCATTGCCGTGGTACTCATGAGAAATTTTTGGCTTCAACATACGTCAGCTTTCCCGTCCTCTTAGCGTAGCGTATTTCGTCATTGATTTTTTTTATCAAATGGTTATTCGTCTTACCTCCGTTCCCAGTGGCACAAGCGACTATGAGCCAACCGTTGGCTATACTCCACGCGAACTTGTGGAGGGAGATGTATGCGGCGGCTTCCATCGCGCTGTAGCTGTACCACTCCTGGTAGAACAGGCTGACGGAGAAGGTGGTCACCGTGCCGAGTACGATGCTCGTCATCCACCCGAACACTTTCAGGAGATTTGAGAACTCGTAGCTGAAGAAAGATTTTTTTGAATGTGTCAATGTGATTTTTTAATTGGAGACGGGCAATGTTTCGAATTATAGACTTTCGAGTTCGAATCTCGAATGCCTCGATACAATTAGGATATTATATACGGTATAATATATACGATTTACGATGTTTTACGATATTTTAAGAGACAAGCGCCGAAATTACCTAGTCTATTTGACTATTGACTATCTGAGGTTTGAGATTGATTTTAGAAAAAATATTTTTATTTTAACTGTGTGTTAGACTGTGATCTATTGTTGGTAACTGGCTGATTTTTTTCACGGATAAGGTACAAAATGGGTACGAAAAAGTTTTTGGCATATTTGAGTGGTGACAGATTTAATCGATATCTCGGCGTATAGCAAAATTGTTTTGTGTAAAACTCACTTTTCCAACTGTATCCTGTGAAGTATGTATCCAGTCAAAATCCCCATAAAATACGGCGTCATCTTCATGTGGGTCCTTATGTACGCCTCCACGAAGTAATAGTTTGTAGCAAAATCCGTGAACTCTCTGAAAATGAAATTTAATTAAATAGGTACCTACCTAGAATATTGAAACAATTAAATCAAACTGAAATGTTCTATGCTCTAAAGATAGCTGAACTAAGATATACCTACTTTTATTTATTCGATACATAATTATAGGGTCTGTACCACATCTGTACCTACTCGGAGAACATAATTCATATCACTAATATATATCACTTTAATTCACTACTTTGATATTCATTCATTAGATTTCTAGAATCCATAATCATATAATTATAATAATAGGCACAATAAAAACTTGAGGTACGCGTTAATATTTATTTTGTTACGTTATACGAAAGAACTCAAAGGAAAAACAACGTCAAATACAAATAGCGGGTCATGGGAGCTGTTAGCACACTCGACATACTTGGCATAAAACAGCAGAGTCGGATCCAGGCGATCTTTAAACGTGATGACAGAGGGTATGACGAGGGACACTACTGTGGCCATTGCTGTGAATATGGGCCCGAACCTCCTCCAGTGCCACAGACTATAGATGAAGATTGGTGCCAAGAAGAACAACTGCGTGTCCACCGCTAAATACCACGACTGGAACATACACTGTGGAAAGAAAAACCATTGTTTTGCTGACGTTTAGTATGTATAGTATAGTGAACTCCGAAACAAAACAAGTCTTTGCTGCCCAAATACAATTATTCGGTAATAATATTAAACTATTAAATTAATCCATCAATAATTCAAATAAGAAAATCAGGTTTCATAATTTAGTATCTAAATATTATGCTTATTTACTCACCATTTTATCGGGACTGATATAGTTATTGACATACAAGATGTTCGCCCACCAAACCTCCATGCACCGTTCTTGTTCTAACTGCAACCTGCCTTCCCACAGTGGGCCCTCTCCGATCTTTGGTAACCACGTCATATAAAACATTATTACGATCAAATACGCTGGAGTGACTCTGAAACATGATATATAATAAACAAGTTAGTATTTGCCAGTCATCTCACCTGACAGTGAGTAAGAGTAATCGAAGATCGCACTTAGGTGAATACTTATTCCCTAAAATTTAATCTACATATAATCTTTGTCGTATGTATTTGCCAATAGAGTATATATTAACCAGCCATACCAGACACCTAAAGCAATTTAGAAATTATAAAAATCCAAATGTGGAACGAGTGAGCTCCAACTGCACCTTCCCCGGTGTCAAATTAGGTGATTGTTAAAACAGCCAAGTACGAGTCGGACTCGCATACCAAAGGTTCCATCAGGACGGACGGATGAAGTCGCACCATAAGAGTCCCACTTTACTATTTTGATACGGAACCAGAATTGATTATGTTTTTTTTTGGATTGCCAAAAGCACACGTAATTCCGAAAAGTCGTTTCGTTCCAGTGCGTACCAGGATTCGATTCCCTAACCTAAATAAGTACCTCAGAATTTTCTTACACACAACAATTTAGTACTTGACTGCAAACTCACTTCATGGCAAGTGACGATGCAGCCAAAGATGTTAACTTTGAAGGAATAAGTTTTAACAGTTTCTACACAGCATCGTTGAAACGATAAATAACTTGGCGGTACATCTTTGCTGGTAACTAACCACGGAGCCTCCCGTCAGACTAGATTTGAGCCAAATTTCTAAAGTGGCCCGTGGCGGTATTCGAACTCGCAACGTTGAAGAGTATAAGTTAGTCATATATTACAGCACAAGATGGAACATCATAACACGTAAACGTCAACTGAATTGAAAGTGCAACAAAGAAATGTCACAAAGAGTATTTTCCGATGCACAGGAAGGAAATATAAGTATAAAATCCCGGAGCGCAGCGGCACTGGAGTAAAGTAAGCTTACCTAATATATCGGAAAACCAATATTGGCAGTACGTTCAGACGGCCTCTTCGTTTGTCCAGCTCAATAAGCAACAGCCGACTGAAGAGAAATGCACTCAGGAATAGGAAAGTGTCTACTAGCAGCGCATTGTTCAGCATGAAAGCGTTTGTTGGGTCTCGGATTAACTGAAATTTCAATTGAATATCATGAATACCACACTAGTTTTAATTAATATTTAATTAATTAGATGACGTTATTTTCTAGCATACACAAATGTTTGACCTGGAAAAGATCTATAAGTGTATCCTCATAAGCTTTGATCAAAGTATGAGCTGAAAACATTTATCCACGAAGACACAATTAGCATCTAAATTTCACATTCATACGAAAAATCCTTATGAAAAACAGTGCTATCATGATTGTAGACAAATTCTAAACGCTGATTGGCCAGATACGCCATTTTTTCCAGCCAACCCAGCGGAAACTGTTTATTACGCTGCTTCGATAGCATAATTAATGATTAAACGAACTTACCTGTACGTGAAGTTCTATCATAATTATACGAAGCGCTTCCTTCGAAGAGATTGGTAACCTGAAAAGCTAAGTAATATATGTAGTTACACGCAAGTGACACCACTCATGCACTATAGTTTGGAGAATCTTTGTATTTTCCCCTTTTTTACATTTTTTTTTTTTTTTGTGGGTAGTTCGGTTTGCCGGTTGCGCCGCTCGCCCTGTCATGTCATTAAGTTTAGAGTTAGTTAACAACATCATTTAGACATTTTCGCAGCATGAAAGAACGACGGGAGGGCGGGCGGGATGTTACCAATCTCTTCGAAGGAAGCGCTTCGTATAATTATGATAGAACTTCACGTACAGGTAAGTTCGTTTAATCATTAATTATACTCGCGCTTCCTTCTCGAGATTGGTAACCTGAAAAGCTAAGTAATATATGTAGACCTTGAGAGTTAGTTTCAGAGCTGAGGAAATGTTCTAAATATAGACAATTCAGAAATAGGTAAGTATTGTACGTACTATTTATTCCAAAAAATCATATGAGAGTCTTATTTACAGGCTATAGAAAGAACAAACATAACCGGTAAGTATCTGTCTACTAAACGTTAAATAGTCAAAACTATCTAGGGTAGAAGACAATAGATTTAAATAAGCTATCGCCTGATTACATTTATTTAGATATAAGCTATCACCTGTTTACATATTAACTGAGAATATTAATTATTAATTTTCGTGTAACACTGCGGTAGCTAGTGCCGCTTCATCGCCTGAAACGACAGCACGGTTGTAAAATTTGCCAAATATTTGAGAGCTTCCGCTCCACCCCGCAGTGCTACGTATCAAATCAACTGAAACACCGCGTTGGTGCGCCCGAGACGTGGCGGCGTGCCGCGTGCTGTGGGCTGTAAAAATCGAAACATCTATTCCACTATCCTTTAAGACAGATTTTATCCACCTGCTCAACGACTGGCTTGTAACAGATCTATGTGGCTTTCTAAAACTTATAAAGAGATTAGTGATGTTTTTGCGCAATATTTTTGTTTTCTCGATATACGTAATTAGAGTTTTCGAGGGACAAACTTCCGGCCTTTCCTCAAAGAAAGGCAGTATGAGGACAGCTTGCTTGAAACCCGGCCGTGAAGTTTTTATATGGTCCGGAATTTTAATCATAATTTTTGTAGGCAAAATCTCTATATTATTTATGATTATTTTAGACAGTGTTTGTACACGGTGGGCTGTGGCAAGTGCTAGCAATGTCACACATTTTTTAGTTAGTTTTTCTAAAGTTAAGCCCTCGTTACGGTATTGTTGTCCTAAACAATTCAAAACCAAAGATGTGTCCCACGTGGTGTTATATTTTGGTTGCGGAGGGCGTAACCGGAAAATGCCTTTAAAGAATCTTGAGATTCGGTCATCGTTAGCCACGTGAGGACCTAAAATCAGAGCCAGAGCAGATCTATAAGAATTTAGGGATCCGTATTTGCTACCTTTATTAAATAATTCTGTAAGGAAATAGAGTACAACGGGAACCGATGCCTCATAGAGGCTAAAGTTATTCTTTTGACTAAATTCGAACCATCTCCTGAGTGCAACATCGTATTGTTCATAAGAAGTTTCTGCAAGCGACGCCATCATAATATCTACGGATAAAGGCGGTATGCTGCGTCGCAGTAGCGCTGTCCGCACAATACTCCGGCAACCAGGGTAAGGTTCGCTTGAATGTTCCGGTTGCTGGAATGGGAAATTATATTATGATCATTAGGTTCGAACTCTATGGGTTCAGACACAAGAAGCCGATTCAAAATAGGATACCATGGTTGTGTGGGCCATTTAGGTACAACCATGATACCTGACGCTTTATCTGCGATTACCTTACGCAGCGTCTTGAGTATGATCGCGAATGGAGGAAAGGCGTAAAAGTATAAATTTGACCATTTTATGGTAAAGGCATTAATAGCAAATGCGTCGGGGTCTCGTTGCCAAGATACGTATTTAACGCATTTCGCATTCACTCTGCTCGCAAATAGGTCAACTTCGGGTTGTCCAAGCTGGTTAGTAATTGTTTGAAAACAATCAGCTCCTAGCTCCCACTCTATATCGGGGTGTACGCGGCGAGACTCCGCATCCGCGGTTACATTGTCCGATGACTTTATGTAGGACGCATATATGTACAATCGACGACTTTCACACCACTGCCAGATATCTTTAGCTATCTTAGTTAGGTGAGGGTATTGTACTCCTCCCATGCGGTTAATGTATGCTATGGCAGTGGAATTATCTATACGTAGCAGCACTTGGCAGTCTGTAAGATTTTTCGCAAAGATTTTTAGCCCGAAAAATGCTGCAAGCAGTTCAAGTTCATTTATGTGCTTGTCCTGTTCCTCCCGCGACCATACTCCACTCGCCGTGTCATTACCGCACGCCAGGCCCCACCCCCTAGTTGAGGCGTCAGTAAAAATTTCTGTACGGTAATCGTCGATACGTATTTGGCGTACAGAGCTACCGATGGCATGCAACCACCATTGCAGATCAGGTTGCAATGATGGTGGCAAAGTCATATAGCGGTCATAGTCCTCATGGTCTTTCAGACTTAAAAATTTGTGTCTCTCGAAGTCTTTAGTGTAGAGCATACCATACTCTATGGCTGGACACGCAGATATTAGTAGTCCGACTAGATGAGCAAACTTCCTTATTTTGCAGCGTCTTTGATTCATCATTTGCGCAACTTCATTTTTTATTTTTACTCGTTTTTCTTTGGGTAGACTAATGCGAAACGCTCGCGAGTCTATGATATATCCTAAAAATTTACAAGTTGTTGAGGGTATAAGGTTGCTTTTTTCCTCATTAATGATGAATCCAAGACTAGTCAGCAGCTTTTTCGTAATAGTAATATTATCGAGACATTCTCGTTTTGTTTGGCCTATTAAAAACAAGTCGTCTAAATAACAAGTAGACAGAAGTCCACTTGTTCTAAGTAATTTGACAATTGGTTTCATTATTTTCGTAAAAACGTAGGGCGCTGTGCACAAACCGAAAGGCAGTACATTAAATTCAAATAACTTATTATTCCAGAAAAATCTCAAGTATTTTTTAGAGTCCTGATCAATGTTGATTAATAAATATGCGTCTTTGAGGTCTAAGTTGGCCATGAGACTATTTTTAGACACAATTTTAATTGCCGTTCGCAGGTCTTCGAGCTTAAAATGATCAACGGTGATAAATTTATTTAAATTTTTTAGATTCAAGATGAAGCGCATCTTGCCGTTCGGTTTGGGTCGCAGAAAAATACTTGATATAAACTGGTTTTCACATGGGTTACACTCTGATATAGCTCCGATACAGAGTAGATTATTGATTGCTTCACAGAAGTGAGTTTTTTCAGTTTCCGAGTAACTTAGTCCCTTAGGAGGGTAAGTTTGTACAACGGGGCTAGAAAATTGGATTTTGTACCCATGAATCCAAGAAAGTATGCGCCGGTCGTTAGTGATAAGCGACCACTGTTTGTAAAATTTAGATAATTGTCCAGCGTACTTTACCGAGCTTATTGCCGGCGGGTTTGCCTCGACTGACGAGGCGACGGCTTCGACGAGTTCGAGCGCGTCGTGTTGCGATATGACCGCGCCGCTGGGCCCGGCGCCGGCGGGGGAGGGGGATCGCGACCGCCGCGTGGAGGCTGCTGCTGCTTGCGCGCTGGTGCCGGGCTCTTCCAGTTTAAATTTGCTCTAGAAACAGGCGACTTCGGTTTAGGTGGAGGCTTCGTTTTCAGCTCGCTGCCGGACTTTGTAACAGCCTTCGCAGATTTAAGTGTCTCAGCTAAGTTGTCGCCAAAAAGTGTTTTGTCGATTTTTGTGGTAACAAGATGTTCCTTAAGTTCTTTCTTAATTGAAAAAATTGCAAAGTTACGACGAGTCACTGACTCGGCGTGTTGTATATCACAAAGAATGCGGCATACGTCCATAAGCTGTTTCAGCCGTGTGCTGTCTTTCTCCTTGGTCTCAATCTCTTTATTGATTATGTCAGCCAAACCGGAAATCGCGGAAGCAAGCTGTTTTTGTCGTGCTTCTATTCCCTTGTCCCTTTTCATGACGGTTTCGGTGACTGCCGCTTTAATTTCGGGGTTCATGGAGGGAGCGCCGACCTTAGCACAGTTTGCAGGTATCAGGTATTTTTCATTGAGCTCTTTGCGCGATTCTTTTGTAAGGCCGGAAGTGGCGATATGCTGTAGTCTTGAGGCTAATTCACTATGAATATCTTTACTGTATTCTACGGTTGCTGAGGGATCAATGCCAAGGATATCCAAGAGGTCATTGTCTACTTCAATAGAAGGCGTCTCATCTGTATGAACTACCTCAGACGAAGGTCCGGCCTCAGTTGAGGCTGTAGGGTTAGCGCCGAGATTAGAATCCGCGATATTTTCTGTACATGGGTCTTCGTTTTGCTTAGCCGAACATGTAGCCTCACTCGAGCTATCCAGAAGTTCTTCCACTGGAAAGAGAACATGCTTGCTACAGGCCTAAGCCAAAGCCGTTCATAGAGTATTAACGTATAGGTATTTGCGGACGTCGGGTCTGTCCCAAAAACAGCCCTGATTGTCATTACGAAAGGTGCCAGCGAAACAGTCCCAAAAACTGCTCTGAATGGCTATGCGTTAATACGGGTCCGTCCCTAAAACAGCCCTGAATAACGCTGGCAGGCAGTTAAAATATATCTATCTGCTTAGATAAGTAAACATGGAGACGGCCCCTAAAGCCGCTCTGATTGTGTTCTCGGTAGCACTAACATACTAGCGTTATAAGCGTTAAAAGTAATTTTCACTTTCGTAAAACAAAAATATTTGTGACGTAACTAGCGTACCTGTTATATCCTCGCAATCAGCATCATGCCTCCGTAGTGGTGATCTATCGCGGTCGCGAGATCGCGACCGTCTCGCTCGTGTGCGGGACCGGGAGCGGTCACGATGTTTAAGATCCTTGCTGCGGCCGCGACGATCTAACTTCCGTTCTAACTTCTTAATTTTCCACGTAAGAAACTCCAGTTTTTCGTTTTCATCGTCCTTATGCCTACGTTTAGGCATTTTTAGCACCACACACTAAATTACAATCACAAAAGCACTTGAAAAGCAAAATCACGTGTTGAGTGGTTACGCACTAAAACGTGAATGACATGACAGGGCGAGCGGCGCAACCGGCAAACCGAACTACCCACAAAAAAAAAAAAAATGTAAAAAAGGGGAAAATACAAAGATTCTCCAAACTATAGTGCATGAGTGGTGTCACTTGCGTGTAACTACATATATTACTTAGCTTTTCAGGTTACCAATCTCGAGAAGGAAGCGCGAGTATAATAAATACTTATTTCTTACACAATCGCCAAGTTAGATCCTACCTACATACAAGATCAGTATTTGCTCTTTCCGAATTACTTGTAAATAACTATACACAACGTTGGCTAGGAGCGGATTGGCAGGATTTACACATTTTAAATAAAATTATAGTGGCTAGTTGCCACAAATTCACAGAACTCCAAAATGCCCGAAAAATCATGGGTATTCGAACCAATGATCTCAAATTATAAGGCCGACAACTAAACTACTATGATATCACAAGCAACTACAACTCACAAACAACACGCTCTTATAGCAATAGGTACAAGAAACTATTATTATATACACGCGGGTAAGCCATAAACTTTAATGGAATTCTAGCAGCCTATTCGAATAATTTCTTGCTTTAATAATTTTACTGTGAGCAACATGCAAGGGAATGTCCTTGTGCAAATGGGGCTTAACGAAAGTGTTTATGTGTTCGTTATTTAAAAAATCTGCAGAAAAGGGAAAACGCGTAGATGATGTGATTTTCTGCGAGAGGAATATACTTGAAATTGTGAAGAGCAATTTACGCTTCTTTTATGTCAGCTTACGTACATAAGAGAAAGCCAAGAAGATTTTATACGTTTCTAACATTAATACTATAATTAATGTGATTTAAATGTTTGAATGTTGATTACTCAACCACGCTATCAAAGCGATTTGTCTGTGGAATGCACTTAAATAAATTATAATGTGCAATGTTATACTTGTTATTTTCAAAAAATTACACAAATACCGCGGGATTTTGAAAGAACCAAAATTTTCTATAGCAATCTATGGTAACAACTATACTCGTAGGTAGACTTAAGATTGTGATGGCAAACTTACTTTAAAGTATCTAGATAATATAAAGGAAAGAAAATGAAAACGGACATTCCCTTAGGATTTTTGGAAAAATGAAATTCACGTGTGCGGAACTACGGACAAAATCTAACGACGCGATAAATCGAAACACATCGAAATGCCAATAACTTCCAAAAATTAAAACTCACCTATAAACTAAAACTCATTAATTTAAACCGCAAGACGCCAGGAGAAGTCGCATCCTTATGTGGTTGATGTCCAGCAAGCTCGAACGAAACGATTTGCTTCCACGTTTCTGATACGTACCGCTAAGGTGTGGAACACCCTTCCAGCTTCTGTGTTCCCAGCCAAGTACAACCTGAGTGCCTTCAAGAGAAGAGTGAATAGGCATTTTCTAGGCAAACGCGCTCCACCCTAGACCTCATCATTTCTATTCATCAGATATGATTGTAGTCAAGCGCAAGCCTATCCATAGTAAAAAAAAACTCACCCGATCCCAAGCTTCAGCGTCCATCACTGGTCCACTGCCAATAAACAGGCAAGCGTGACCAGCTATTATGAAGATCATCGCCAAAGCCTTAATCCCGTTGACACATTCCAGCCCTAAGCTGTTGTTCTGCTTTGTTGACAGAATCTTCCGGGTGTTGTTAATAAGAGAGAAGGAGATAATGAGCTCGTGGAGTGAACTGTAACTCTTTCTTCTTCTCCAGCGGAATGAGTACACCTCGTAGGATGTCGTAGATACGAGAACCGCACCGAAAAATAACAGGATGCCTCTGAAAAATTAAAATATTTAAATACAATCTTTAGGAGGGAAGTTTTCATATCTTAGTTGCGGTTGACTAAGTTAAAATATGTAAAAATAAAATAAATCGGGTAACGTGAAAATTGCGAAGCTACTATTAAAATGGCTAGGGCGAATTTGATGATTTTTAGGATTCCGTACCTCAAAAGGAAAAACGGAACCCTTATAAGATCACTTTGTTGTCCAATCTCCATCCTTCTGTCTACCATGACCCTTCATTTCAGTAACTGTTAAATATATCAAAAAAAAAATGCGTTCTCAGTATAGGTCGTCAAAGAGGCAGCAAAGTGGAGGAGAAATGAATACCAACTCTGTGGTTTTCAGCAAAAGAACGATGTTAGTCAGCGTACATTTTATACTCACATGAAAGCAATGTCCAGCTTGCTAACAGTCAGAGGTGTTCGAGTATAGCAGTCCTTTTCGGTGACCTCCACGCCGGTAGAGTTGCCCACTGTGTGGGACAGCACGTCGCCCACGAAGCCCGCCACGGCGCTAGCATCGCAAGCATTCGGTACGCACACCGCCCAGCGAAGAGTTTCACCCCTTCCCGTTCTGATCTGAAGAGATAACGAGAATCTGGCGTTTAAATACTGTGAAAGTAAGACAAAATCAATGGGTAACTTGGAACAGGCAAGTGAAAGATAAGTAGCGCAGACCTTAATCTTCTGTCACAAAACAAACTAACTTTAGTCCGAGGCTCTGACCGATTTCTCGTTTTTTTTTTTTGGGATCCTTTGAGATAATCCAGGGTACAGTCTACCTGGGTTCCAGCCAAATTGATTGAGTAGTTGCGGCGTGAAACAGTAATAAAAATACACAATACACATTTACATACATATTATTATGTGCGTGATAGTTTTTGCCTGATTCGCATGATTTTCAGTTTTTAAAAATCCCGTTCATTGTTCGGTATACAAAATATTAATCTTGTATACTTACAGGATGGAATTTTGTACTGCCACCTGAAGGGAAAATACTCGATAGAAGATTTTACTCAAAGAAACCATTCCTTTATTTTTGAATAGAAAGAAAACTGCATTCAAAGATTTCCGAAATTTCACTAACCACACCCGGGAATCAAACCGACTAAAATCTGTAAAAAATTGCACTGTTGGGAAATAGTGGGGCGCGTCTTCGTGGATTGAACTACGTACCTGTATTTTTGAGCCTTTTAGAAAATGTGTAAGTTTATTTCCTGATACAATTTGCAAATCAGATTTGTGTAAGTAAGTTTATTTCTTGATACACTTTGCAAATCAGATTTAGCCAGGACGCATCGGATTCGAGGAAGTGCACACTGCCACGTCCGTGTTCCTCACGTACAATTTGCGTTTCTGTGCACGTATGTAATAGGGTTGTCCGTTGTATACAGCTGCATTATATTGCAGATTGATACCATTTTTAGGGTTCCATACCAAAATGGTAAAAATGGAACCCTTATGGTGAGACTTTCTCCGTCCGTCCGTCTGTCCGTCCGTCCGTCCGTCCGTCCGTCCGTCCGTCTGTCACACTCGATTATTTCAGTTTCTATTCAAGCTATCGACTTGAAATTTAGAATAGTTATAGGAAATAGTGACCCGACGTCATAACAATCGTAAAAATTTGAAAATTGTTTTTAGTTTTATTTAAAAAGGGGGGAAAACCGGGTCGACAAAATTTCAAAATGAGATAACAATATTGAGTGGGGTATCATATGAAAGGGCGTTACTTGTGTATTCTAAAACTGATTTTTATTTATTTTTATGCCTGATAGTTTTTGATTTATTGGGCAAACTGTCGAAAAAAATACCGTTCCCCCCTCCTTATCTCCGAAGTTTACCAATCGAAAAATCTAAAATAATTGCGATCAATAGAAGTAAACGTATATTTTACAGAAAAAATAAAATCAACTCTGTATCTATTATACTTTTTTTGATAATAACAATAAACCGCCAAAAACAAAGTTACGTTTGCGGTTTGCCAACAAAAGTACCTACATGTAAATTATACTCGAAAATTCATGAACAAAAATGATTCTTTCAATGTTTTACTTCTTTCATGGTATGGAACCCTCGGTGCGCGAGTCCGACTCGCACTTGGCCGGTTTTTTCTTAATGAAATAAAAAATTGGCAAATTGGATTATTAATAGACTAGAATCTTGTTGAAATTATTTTAAAAGCTTAGACATGCAATATTTGCTGAAATATTCTAATTTAGTTCCCAATGTCTCTACACCTTATTACATGACTGCCCAAAAAAGGAGTGTAATGTATTTAGGGCTCATTTATGTATGTATGCATGTGAGTGTCTTTATTCCATCATAACTTCTGAACGGCTGAATAGATTTGGACATATGGAGTATCGTTAGAATTCTTACATCATTCCGAGTAACATAGACTATAATATTTTTAAAAAAGTCGTTTTACCACAGGGCAGTCGTGCTTTTTAATTTTTAAATTGTTTACTTGTTTCACGGTACACTTTTGGTCACTTTAATTCTGAAAGGCGACATAATATTATATTATTCTATTTAATTTTTTTTGTGTGTTTTCTAACATTGGAATATATTCCAAGACTCATGGTTTTCTACACAATACTCTCTCATACACAATTGCCTGTATGGACTTCCCGAAAGGAAACGGTGCAGCGACGTCAAGTGGTCCTAAAGAGTCGTTGCTTTGTGTCCATCGACTCATTATGTTGGAACAAACGCACGACCTATTTGCTCCGAGTTCACGTTACCTGCGGGCATTTTAGTCCACCTCTACAAAATATTACCTACCTATAAACGATAATAATAGAACTGCTATATTATTACCTGCATTAGCTACTAAGTCTTTTTTTCCTAAATTTTTTTTAGGAAACTTAATGGGTATCACTTGCTTGAGTTGCTTAGCGGTGAAAGAAAACATCGTGAGGAAACCGTTCACAAAAATGTTCTCGAAGGTGTGTGAAGCCCGCCTACCTCTGGTGGTGGGCTATAGCCAAACTCCCCTCTCAGTCTGAGAGGAAACCCGCGCCCAGCAGTGGGACATAAAAGGGGTTGAGATGATCAGGATTTTTTTAGGGTTCCGTACCCAAAGGGTAAAAATGGGACCCTATTACTAAGACTTCACTGTCCATCCGTCCGTCCGTCTGTCTGTCACCAGGTTGTATCTCTTGAACCGTGATAACTACAGACTTGAAATTTCACAGATGATGTATTTCTGTTGCGGCTATAACAACAAAATAGAATAAACGTCCACTTAATGTATCGCAACTCGCAAATTACTACTAAGGTACTTAGTATACACTTAAATAACATTATTTGCACTTTAATTTATTCTACCTAGTCCTTTAATGACACCTTTAAACGTGTAAATACAACAAACGCTTGTATTTCTATTAGAATAATAACAATATTATGTTATTATTAAGTAGGTATATAAGCAATATTTTATTAAAGTATTTTAGTATGTACTTAGTTAAACACTCAAGTAAGCGCAAAGCAAATAAAAATAAATAATATTTATACAAGTGAACATTTCCAATAATTCGTTATTTACTTGTGTAGCATTTACTAATCCAATACTAAAATGATTTTCGCATAGTATTCCGGACTTATTTCAAAAATATGGATGAGTTAGGTTGGAGTATCATAAGCGCTAACTTTAATATAGGCAGATATTTCTATCCACAATGACGCGCCCCTCTCTGAGGAACTCCAAGCGAATCGAATGAAACATAAGCGATTTTGACAAAGTGGGGCGCGTCTTCATGGATTGAAATATGGAGGTGGGAGGGACGTCTGGTGGGAGGCTTTGGCCGTGGCTAGTTACCACCCTACCAGCAAAGACGTACCGCCAAGCGCTTTAGCGTTCCGGTACGATGCTGTGTAGAAACCGTTGGGGTGACATAACTTACCCCTTCCAAGTTAATACGCTAACATCTTCGGCTGCATCATCACTTACCATCAGGTGAGATCGCAGTCAAGTAGGTACTGACTTGTATAACGTAAAAAAAATATATATATTATTTGAGTGTTGACTGTAATCTCACAGAGGATGTTATCAAACCTAATAAATATATTATCCCTAACGGTTGTAACACAGCATCGCATCGCAACGCTAAATCAATTTTGTTTTGTCGGTAGGGTGATAACTAGCCACGGCCGAAGGCTCCCACAAGAACAATGCACTAGCGTAAAGATTATAGTACGATCATCGAAGAAATCTATCAATCGCTCATTCCATATCCAATTTATTGGGGATGACATATCCGATCGACAAATTGTTCATGTGACTTGTCAACTGACAACTACATTTTTTAAATCTCGTTCCATGTAAGTAGAGATCGAGAAGAAATGAAAGATACCTACAGAGGATTCTTTCATATCGTACATAAGCCATAATATAGTATCGTAGATAAGGCTGTACAATGTACACCCGAGCTAAATTGGAAATTAAAAAGCTCCGGGCCGAGAATTTAACCCGAGACCTTCCATTTAAATCCATACGTGGAGACTTTGCTAGGGGGGTCTTACTCTCATACAATACTTATACGTAACACATCTCACACAAATGATATTACATACCTAACCAAATATTTTATGAATAAAACATATTTTTGTGTTTGGGTTTGAGTATAATCCAACATTTTTTTTCCGGATCCTTTACACATACAGAATCTGCAAATCAATAATGTTTTCCTGTATACAAAAGCACTCGCCCAATACTATTAAGAATTTCCTGTGTACAAGATTTATTTGGTACACCTAATCTGAATGAAGTATCCCGCTTTTTATTCAATAATCCCTCCCCAATCCCAGCGTAATCCCGGAAGATTTGAACGTGTAAATAATAGATACTTAAGAATGCACTGACTTACATTCAAAATACCAAATCATTTGTAATTCGTGTATATTTTGATCATGTTGTGGTGTTATTCGGATTCAGATAGTAATAATCTATGCTCCTGGCCATATTAATTTGGTTCGGAAATACTTCTTTAAAACGAAATTATAATCAATTTAGATCAAAAATTTTATAACTTTGGTCGAGTTCCGTAATACCAAAAACTATGAATGAAAACTTGTAACTTTCTTTATTAACTGGTGTTTTTCTTTAACTGGACAGTAAAAACTGTGCTCCTCAACTAATGCTACGTGAGATAGTATTGTTTTTTTACAAAACAAATAAGCAGAAAACATGTCCTCTTTGACATAAAAATAAGCAAAACTAAATTCGTTTACAATTTCGTTTAACAAAAGTATTTCGGAACCAGATCATGGCCAGGAGCATAGATTATTACTATATGAACCCGAATAACACCACAACATGATCGAAATTTGCACGAATTACTAATGATTTTGGTATTACGTTTGTATGGGAGACATCGTGGGTTAGTGGACTCTTAACGATTATATCTTTGTAATATTAAATACATTCAAATAATGAGAGCTTTTCAAACCACCAGTTGGCGCTACTCTGACAAAAGGTCTTTCCATGATATTTATTTTTAAGTGTATTTTTAAGTGCTAAAGTAAATAAAGAATTTCCAATAAAGGATAAAGGTAAGATAATACACACAAGTAAAGTTATTTACTTACCTACTCATATAATTTTAAAGCTTAAATAAATAACTGTTTATGCTGGTAATCTCACTTCAGCAGTTATTGAACTTCTTTTTATCGAGTTCAATGAAAGGATATTATTACGTTACTGTATTTGTCCCGGATGTACGTTTATACGTCTGTGATAATAATGAAAAAACTCTTTATTGGAATTTGATGCGGATTTGCTGTACATACTTGTTATTGGAAATATTTTCGTATAGGTAGGTATAAGGTCTGATTTTAATTATTAATTTCTAGATATTTCAGCGTACTTATACTTAAGAACCGTTTGTTACAATTAAAACAACCAAAAAAATCTTAAAAATTTTCTACTTACCATGATAAATACTTTCCAAAAAAATTTTTAGGTACTCGTATTATTAAGGAGTTTTTTCACGAATTCACAGACTTTACGTTCAATCTATTGTGGTAAGCAAAAAAGTCGCACTTTGCCATTTTTATTAATTATACCTTAAGTTGAATTGGAGTGATTAAAACTCACTCGAAGAGAATATTAATTCGAAGATAAAATAGCTACAAGTAAAGAGTATAACCCATGTCCCCATAATAAACACAATATCGCACCATCGCAAAAGAAATAAAGTAATTCATTAATTGTATTTGTATGAATGACGTCGATTGATTCAATAATAATAAGCATGACTCAGCCTTTACCAAGTATAGTACTTGTATTTTAATTAAACTTCAACGATCAATAGTATATTAAAAGAAAATGATTTTCAATATGAGATATCACAAAAAATTCTTCTTTGTTGTGCTCATTATAAATAGGTTATTCACCTTTTTTTTGGAGAGCGGATCTTAAAGTATTTTATTTTACGTTTATTACATAAGTAAGTCTTTTTTTAGTGAAACGAATGATGAGATGATGATGTACCGCGAGTGAGCTAGCTTCGTTACAGAGCGGAGATGTCTATAATCGAGTATTCACGCGGCATATTCCCCATCGCCTTTTCCTCGCGGTGCCTTGTATACCCGAAAACGTTCTCACATCTCCGCTACGCACAGCTCACATCTCCGCATTGATGGAAACAACCAAACAGTTTCGTAGCGCATGTCTCGTCTTTTCTAGTCGCCGCTTTGGGCAAACCGGCCCTAAGGCTGCCAATCCACCGGAGCAAAGCGAGGCAATGGAGCCGAGAAACGGAGAAATATTAACCAATAGAATTAAACAAAGTCACCGCTCCTCTGTGGAGCAATCCTATGGGTTAATATTTCTCTGTACCCTTATACCCTGTCATTTCATCAGCTAGTGTAACCTTAAATGGAAGCACACTTATGCAATACTGCTTCACGGCAGAATGGTACCTATAATAACTGGTACCTACCCTTCCGGGCGGACTTTGTACGTACTTTGGAACTCTCGTCGCTCCGTCGCCACTTGATGGTAGCAAGGCAGTACTGGCCCTCCACAGTCATGCCATCCCCGGGCTCCTTGATGCCCACGCACTCGTCGAAGTTGCCCAGGTGGTAGGAGGAGCCGAACAGCAAGCCCTGGGGCGACTTGGCTGATGCGTCGAACACTGGAAATTCAAAAAAAAATCAGCTATTAAAAATTTAACTCAAAATCGAATTCCAACCACATACACTAAAAAATATCAATTCCAAAAAAAAACAATGTTTTGTTTATTGACCAACTTCCAAAAAACAATTTTTTGGAAGTTGGTCAATAAACAAAACTGCGAATTATCTTCTTGTGCATTTAAAGTTTACTTAAAAAGTTACAACGAAGGTCTTAAAAATCATTGGGCCTTCACACAGTATATCTTATAATAAAATTCGGGTTTTAATAAAATTCGGGTTTTAAATTATGCAACCATTAGAATATTTATGTGGTTGCAAGCAAGCTAAATAAACGCTGCGATTTCCAATTATTTTTGCATCAATCTGCAAAAAAATTTAGAATAAAGGAAGTAATCATGTATATTGCAAGCGTGAAATGAAAAATATTATTGAGATATAAAAATATTTGCATATCTAATTTGTAATACGTAAGCATTCCCTAGACAAGATGTAGAAGCCCTTATTAACACTATCAACTTTCTTAATTAAAGTTCTAAGGCATAGGAATCAAATTACCTACTAGAAGATAATCATTAGAAGTAACCGTAGTAAAAAGTAAATTGTAATTAGAAAATTTAAGTAATAATTATAATTTCAAAAAACGCTCAGACTTTTTTGGCCTAGTATCTTTTTAGTAAAACGTCGTGTTCTGTAGACAATAATTAATGTTTATCAACAAACTCGAACGTTGAAAATTATTGTAGGGAAACAAATCAACTATTTTAATCATCTTGAGTTCGAGTTTTGAGTATAAAATGCCATAGTATCACTGATTCCGAGTTTAGTGTAGTGATGTGCCAAACTATATATAATTAACTAACGTCAACCATTAGATATAAATTATTTAGTAATTAATCAAGCCTTTCATTAATAATTCAACGTTTTAGGAAGGCGTTGTTGATACGGCCCGACCCTCCAAAACATTGTTTGTTTAAATTAATTTACTTTATCTGTCATCGAACAATGAATCTATTTGAGTGCGAACCGCTGACTTTTACAATTAATTTGAATTATGAGGTTAAATCGCTCTGACATAATTTGCATAATTATTATTGAATAACCAATTAGTTCGCTTGACAATAATAATTTCGTCTCTATAATAAATTACCTTTCCAGGTATTATAATATTATGCACTTAGTTTACCTGCAAAATGCATTTTATAAATAACGTACCGATAAAAATGTAATTAATAAAAAAATATAAATCAGAGTAATTCAGTTTCAAGTAAAAAAAATGCGCATTTTTTGTAAATAAAACGATAAATTGTTAAGCATAACATGTCGGTGACAAAGGAAAACATTAGACGAGGATAGGTAAAAACACTGGGACGTTTTCCGCAATTCCATCGAAGGTTGTTTTACTCATTTCGAAGAAGTATTTTGATTGTTTTGATACAAAGGACCCGCAGAAATTGAATATCTACCTAGGGACTTCCAATCAGGATCAAAGGATATGGACCCAGCGAAATAAAAAACGGTAAAATACAGGGGTGATACGATATACCTGAAGCTGATATAATATTTTCGTACTAGGAATAGAATACCAGTTCGACAAGCATGGCAACCGGGGATAATATTTCCACAGGGAGTGGATAAAACTTTTCCCCTACGAAAACTTTATCCTCTCTCTAAGCACGAGCACATGGCTGGAGAATATTTCCTCCGTGGATAAAACAAAGGGAAGACTAATTTTTCTTTTACCTTTATCCTTTCAAAAAAAGAATAATTTTATCCCCTGACAAATGATATAACAGGGGGATAAAAATGTATCCTCTATTTACCCGCGCTAGAGGGGTAGCAGTGCAGTGATACTAATCTTCTTATAAACAAGTGGAAAATTAAAAAATTTTAAACACCCACGACTCTTATGGACTTGAAATTGAAAAAGGATTAAATAATATTTTTAAAACTCCCCGACTAAAGGAAAGTAAGAACTAAGAACCTATCAGTATAATTACAAATCCAAGAAAATCCGCCGGAGCTGCTATGTTCTGCCTGTGCCGGTGTTGATGGTGCAAGATGTTGCTGTTTACCAGTGTGTGTGTTTACTTTATTCATTTGGTAACTAATTCAATTTCTTGATACTTCTTATAATAAGCTACCGGTAAGCTTACCTATAGGTACTAACTGCATTAATTGACATTGGAAACAGAGATGTCAATGGCAGCTCCGACGGATTTTCTTGGATTTGTAATTATACTGATAGGTTCTTAGTTCTTACTTTCCTTTAGTCGGGGAGTTTTAAAAATATTATTTAATCCTTTTTCAATTATTTCAAGTCCATAAGAGTCGTGGGTGTTTAAAATTTTTTAATTTTCCACTTGTTTTATACTTTTTCAAATATTATGCCTATTATATTATTACAAAATAAAAATTAATTTTTAAACTACCTACTATCTCCTCTATGCAGCGTCGGAAGGCATCATTGACCCTCGTAATCAGATCAAATGTGTTATAATGAATAGTTAAACGAAACCTAATGGGTCTAAGCTCGAAGTATTTTAATAGTTACGATTGTTGAGTAACACTTAATCCCAAGTTGCATCATCAGATATAATGTCCTCGTCACCAAATATAATGTGTGAGCCTCGTTAGAACATATCAAACAATCTCAAACACTAGGAGTTTACTAGAAACATTATAAGACACATTAGAAAATTTCGCTACCAAATGATAAAGAAACGTTTATTGTGGCGCCCCCTGGTGAGTGATTTCCGTAACAACTATCTATTAATGTATCCAAATCGATTCAGTCGTTTTTATTCCAATAGCTTAAATTGGGAGCATTCGTTTGCATTCTAAATGTATTTATGGCGCCCCCTGGTGAGCTATGTTCGTAACTACTATCTACGAACCATCGCCAATAAGTCACTAATATTTTTTTAAAAACAGTATCGAAATCAGTTTAGCCGTTTTTGAAATAAATGGGAACATTCGTTTGCACTATAAATGTTTTTTATGGCGCCCCCTGGTGATCGATTAACAACTATCTACGAACCATCGCCAATGAATACCAAACATTATACAGAAAACTGAATTTAAATCGGTTCAGCCGTTGTGGAAATAAATGGGAACATTGGATGTGCACAAACAAACAAACAAACAAACAAACAAACAAACATTTTTTTTATTGGATATTCGTTTTGTGTGAACCATTTAACACACAAGCAATCAAAAAATTTCATCAACCAACTAATGTACAAACGGTCTCTCACCCTAAACGCATATACCCGTACTCCGTTCCGTCGTGGGTAAAAAATAAAATGAATTAAAAAAGGTAATTATCAGTAACACCAATAAACAGAACGGTATACTGTTAAAGATTTATTAACGCCACACATATATCTTCTCTTTAAGAAATATAAAATTTAAACTCCAAAATATTTGTGGAAAATAACTTTACGAGTCTCATAAGTCGCAGTTAAAAGCACATACATAAAAGCCTTGTACAAACTGCAGACCGCTGCGCTGTACCAGCGTACTACGTTACGGAAAAGAATACACGCCGTTTTCCTCACTATACATTTTTATGAGCACTTAAACTATATTTGTATTCAACAACGAACCCCACAGTTATATACGAAGTTGATAAGCCAATGATTCACATAAGAAATGTTAAAATACTTCCGCAAGTGTATGCAAAAAAAATATATTTACTTTTTACACTATAAGTAAATACTTGACTGGGATAACTGATGGTAAGTGATGATGCAGTCAAAAGTACAGTACCACGGCGGAAGCCTCCCACAAAACCAAATCCGAGACAATTTAGAAACTAAGTCCTTGGTCCGTGGCGGGAATCGAACCTGCAACCTCCCGATCCAATCCAATCGACGCGTGCCACTGCGTCTGAGAGGTTGTCAAAACTGCTCAGTATACCTTTGAAATTTTTTAAGTATATAGGCTAGCGCTTTACTGTGGTGGAAAGTGAAGATAAATTCTAAACTTTAAGGTGGAGCGCGCTTGCCTATACATTCTTGGATTAAAGGCGCCCAAGTTATAATTGGTGGGAAAAACAGTGCCTGGTAGGTTATTCCAGACCTTTGCAGCGTATCTGGAACGAGGAATCAAACCGCTTCGTACGTGTCTTTGGTACGTCTACTATATAGGGGTGAAAATCGAATAATTTTTACTTCCAGGCACTTGGGAGTTCCATTTTTAAAACTCCTACTTTCAAATGATTGTTATTATCAGAGGGTCGTAGTTTCGAATCTCGGGAAAGTTCCTCGGGCGTAACTCGTAAGTATTTCTTTAGACTATTTCAATAGAATAGAAAATATAAAAATTCTTTATTTCATATAGGCCTAGCATACAAAGGCTCTTATGACATGTCGTTTTATTTTACATGGTGACTTTAATGGTGATAACCATTCACGACTTAAAACTAAGTTTACGAGGGTTCTCAAACGCGCCCTGCCGCTGAGAAGAAGTATAATAAGCAACAAGATCATCAGCACTCCAACCTAATCTCTAATTCTCATCATGTGTTATTAATAATACATGACATTCTTCAGACTAGTCATTTATATTCATTAAGTCTAGCAAGGAGCTGTTTATCTGTGTTAAAACTTCCTTTACAGAGCTTGTGATTACCATGTTTAATTATATGTATTTATCTGGTATTATCCACAAACAGAGCAAATCAAAAGTAGAAAATTATTGTCGTCACTTGTCGTTTTAGCCGATCAACGTAGACATACTTAGACGTCCTGCAGGGCTAGACCATGTAACATAAGCGTTAGGCGTTGACGCTTGTAGAAAAATCACGTGACCCCCAGTACAAAACATATGAAAGTCTACGCGTAGCGCTGTTGCTGCTCTACAGAACTATCTACAGAATTTTATACAATCCCATCGGTTGTTAGTTGTTACTTGTACCTACTACATTCGAGGAAAATCACAATTGCAGCCGTAGGTAATTATTATGTCCGAAAAAGTGAAGTATGTGTTACGAGTATAATTGAATAATAGTCTACAGTGCTCCTAAATGAAGAGATCGTGAAAACTCTTTGTACGTCAAAATATTAATAATTAAAGCAACGTATTGATAGTATTATAATGTAAGTCCAATTAGAAAGGGAGGTTAGTTGTAGTGCCACACCGTTACACGTATACGCTCGTCGCTGTTTTGCAGAATAGCACGGCCGAAGTTCTTGTGGGGTTGAGTGTATACGCTTCTACAATATGATCCCGAAGTATGTTTTGAACTTATCTTTACACAGGTTTAAAGTCCTGTCAAGATACATCTTATAAATAAGGGGCTTGATTGCATAAAACGAGACGACATAATCGTTAGCAAATTCTGCCCCCGATTGGCTGACGGAAATCAGGGAACCAATCAGCGTGCAAAATTTATAAACGATTACGATAATATGAATACGTTTTCCTTACACAATCTAGGGGCTGGGTAACTTTCTATTAAAGAACTTTTCAATGGCAAGGATTCTTGAAATGATAGGGACTCATTAAATGAATGCTTTTCGAACCTGGCAGTAGACTTTTCATAAGAGCCTATTATTTAGGCATATGTGAAAAATTAAGATTTTCATTTCAATAAGCGTCGATGATAAACAAAGCTTTACATTGTACGTAGCAGAAATTGTATCATCAGTCATGTTACACAAGCTAATTGTGGGTCAATACCACCGGCACGGCGTCTTCATGTGACTCACGCGTCACACAGCTCCCAAATGTCTACTTAGAGCACTTAGGTATTCCGCGGTGGCGTCAAGGACGACCGAGTAGGGACTGCTAACGAGCTGGCGAACGCCGATTGCCGAATAGTGCTTGTGTGTCGACAAATGTGTACAACCAATAGACATATACTCAGGACCCCCCGGGGACTGTATGAAAAAATGTCGCCCATTTACTGGTGTCAAAAATGATTTTTGACACCAACAGCGTCAGTAGCAAGCCGTCCGCAGTATCGTCTATGAACCGCGGTCCAAGCCACAAATTACTTTACTATGTTATTAGTCCGCATGTGAATTTCCGCAAGGACGGTTTTTTTCCATATTGTGGCGTATTAACAGAAATATTGTCAGACGGCGCAACTATTTTCTAGTATGAAGAAGTTTTACGGTAAAATGCTCATCCTTAGGTTCATATCGGTGGACAAACCCTTATGGTGCAGCTACATTAGAGAGATTCGGCGACTATTTGCTTTATCACAAATGTTTTTTTAATGTATCGCACTCAGCTGTTTATTGCTATAAGCGAAGACCTTTTTAATGCGAACTTTGCTCTAAAGAAGTGCCAACACACGATGTTCGTGACCTGGTTGGTTTCTGCAAAATTGCTGTGGTAGCTTTCTTGCCTTACGCGTGTGCATCAGAGCATCTGATTGCTCCTTTAAACGCCACAAATATGTATTCATGTCTCTGTATTTAGGTGAACTAAAAAACTTATTGCAGCATGTATTAAAGAGCGAATGCATAGTGGTAAGGCCTTATTATAGCGGGAATCGGCTAACTAAGTATTAGCATTATCAGAACTTGATCAGAAGATGCAGCGAGTTGTGCATCAGCTTGGCGGTCAAATTGCTGTCAAATTGCTCTGTATTTAGACAAACATCTTTGTTTACTGCAGCATTGTCGGTAAATTGGAGCGAATTAAAGGAAAAACTTATATTTACTTCTTATTTTCTTTAATTAATGTAATATTTGTTTTACGCAAAAAATAAATACGCGTACAACGTAACGCAATTAGCGCTATGATGTGACTCCACCATTACTTATTTGACACCTATTGGTGTCAAATAAGAAACCTCAAGATATGGGCATCTGAACAATTTACGTAAACATTTTCAAACAAGAAAACAGTAGCGCCATCTGTCAAAATATATAGGTGGCTGCTGAACGAACGTTGGTGACGAAACAAGCATTTTTGGCACCGTCTATTTTATTTGTCCAACAATTTGGATGTCTCAATTTGGATGATTGCATGATGCATCGTATACTGCAATCTTGTCGGGTGACGAAAAAGCTGGCTCATTTTTAAGCGACGTAACAACGTAGCTGATCTGTCAGAATTGCATTTCTGACAGATCAGCTACGTATTAGGTAATAGGTATATCAAGTCGAATATTTTATAGGTATATCAAGCTATTAAAAATTTAACTCAAAATCGATTTCCAACCACATACACTAAAAAATGTCAATTTTTAGTGTATGTGGTTGGAAATCGATTTTGAATTACAACGAAGGTCTTAAAAATCGTTGGGCCTTCACACAGTATATCTTTTAAAATTCAGGTTTTAAATTATGCAACCATTAGAATATCTGTTATGTGGTTGCAAGCAAGCTAAATAGACGCAGCGATTACCAATTATTTTTGCATCAATCTGCAAAAAATTTAGAATAAAGGAAGTAATCATGTATATTGCAAGCGTGAAACAAAAAATATTATTGAGATATAAAAATATTTGCATATCTAATTTGTAATACGTAAGCATTCCCTAGAAAACATGTAGAAGCCCATATTAACACTATCAACTTTCTTAATTAAAGTTCTAAGGCATAGGAATCAAATTACCTACTAGAATTTAATCAATATTAAATTTTCGATCTCCGGCGCAGAAGTTCAGAAGCAGAAACACGATTGGAAGTAACCGTAGTGAAATGTAAATTGAAATTAGAAAATTTAAGTAATAATTATAATTTCAAAAAACACTCACAGACTTTTTGGGCTAGTATTTTTTAGTAAAACGTCGTGTTCAGTAGACAATAATTAATGTTTATCAACAAACTCGAACGTTGAAAATTATTGTAGGGAAACAAATCAACTATTTTAATCATCTTGAGTTCGAGTTTTGAGTATAAAATGCTATAGTATCACTGATTCCGAGTTTAGTGTAGTTATGTGCCAAACTATATGTAATGAAATGAGTGACATTTCGTTCATTTGAATTTGCCGCGCTTCGCGTATCAGCTGTCTGTCGGCTATGATATTGATCTGTGTCTATGATTTAAAATGGCGTGGGACGCGCAGATTGTTTTGTGCATTTTATTGTTATAAAAACTAATAGAAAGAATGTGATTGAGGACTCGATATTTAGTGAACTTTAAATGTCGTTTCTTTGTACTTTCAGGTGAGATAGAAGTGTAATTGTCGTAACTTGATAATAACTTTTGTAAAGACTTGTTAATAAAACAAAACTTTGTACTTTCAGAGAAACAATTTGTTGTTTGTTTTTGGAGATCCTCAATGTCTTACAAAACGACATTTAAAATTTAACGACATTTTGGTAGAATACTGACATTTGCACCAAAATATTTACTGGATGGTACAAATGTCAGTATTCTACCAAATGAGTTCAAAACGATGGAAAAGGAAGACAAGTGGATTGCTGATAGAAGATTGGCATTAGAGAATACAATAAAATCTCATGAGTATAACAAGAAAATATTTAATAGAAATAGAAAAATGCAAGAATTTAATGTAGGAGACAGTGTATATGTAGAAAATGGAAATAGACTGAATAGAAAGAAATTAGACGAATTAAAAATAGGCCCTTTCAAAATAATAGAGAAAATATCGAATTCCATTTATAGGATTGATACAGGCAACAGAAAAACAGAATCAACATTATTTCATATAACAAAATTGCAACCTGTCATAACAGAGGCTGAAGAAGATGAAGGAGATGATAATGAATATGAAGATGACTTATAAGTACATTTTACAGATATATTGCTTAGAATTTTCGCTCTTAGGGGGGGAGATGTAATGAAATGAGTGACATTTCATTCATTTGAATTTGCTTGTATTTCATTTGAATTGTTTCTTTGTACTTTCAGGTGAGATAGAAGTGTAATTGTCGTAACTTGATAATAACTTTTGTAAAGACTTGTTAATAAAACAAAACTTTGTACTTTCAGAGAAACAATTTGTTGTTTGTTTTTGGAGATCCTCAATGTCTTACATAATTATATATAATCACCTTGCCTACAATATTATTATTAATTTAAAAAAAAAAGAAATAGGTCTTTACCTATCTATCTATACTGACTACTGACGGGGGAGGGTGCAAAATAGTCATCCTTGCTCCCTTAAAATGGGGACATTTTTTTCGCACTGTTCGCCCTGTCTTTAGTATACAAGTCTGTGACCTGGCGGTAGAGTTTTGACTTTTCATAAGAGCCTATTATTTAAGCCTATGTAAAAATAAAGATTTTCATTTCAATAAGCGTTGATGCTAAACGAAGCTTTACAATGTACGTAGCAGAAATTGTATCATCAGTCATGTTACACAAGCTAATTGTGGGTCAATACCACCGGCACGGCGTCTTCATGTGACTCACGCGTCACTCAGCTCCCAAATGTCTACTTAGAGCACTTAGGTATTCCGCGGTGGCGTCAAGGACGACCGAGTAGGGACTGCTAACGAGCTGGCGAACGCCGATTGCCGAATAGTGCTTGTGTGTCGACAAATGTGTACAACCAATAGACATATACTCAGGACCCTCCGGGGACTGTATGAAAAAATGTCGCCCATTTACTGTGTGACGGCAAAGTGTGACGGCTTGCTACTGACGCTGTTGGTGTCAAAAATGATTTTTGACACCAACAGCGTCAGTAGCAAGCCATCCGCAGTATCGTCTATGAACCGCGGTCAAAGCCACAAATTACTTTACTATGTTATTAGTCCGCATGTGAATTTCCGCAAGGACGGTTTTTTTCCATATTGTGGCGTATTAATAGAAATATTGTCAGACGGCGCAACTATTTTCTAGTATGAAGAAGTTTTACGGTAAAATGCTCATCCTTAGGTTCATATCGGTGGACAAACCCTTATGGTGCAGCTACATTAGAGAGATTCGGCGAATATTTGCTTTATCACCACAAATGTTTTATTTATTGTATCGCACTCAGCTGTTTATTGCATTATAAGCAAAGACCTTTTTAATGCGAACTTTGCTCTAAAGAAGTGCCAACACACGATGTTCGTGACCTGGTTGGTTTTTGCAAAATTGCTGTGGTAGCTTTCTTGCCTTACGCGTGTGCATCAGAGCATCTGATTGCTCCTTTAAACGCCACAAATATGTATTCATGTCTCTGTATTTAGGTGAACTAAAAAACTTATTGCAGCATGTATTAAAGAGCGAATGCATAGTGGTAAGGCCTTATTACAGCGGGAATCGGCTTAGTATTAGCATTATCAGAACTTCGTCAAATTGCTCTGTATTCAGACAAACATCATTGTTTACTGCAGCATTGTCGGTAAATGGGAGCGAACCAAAGGAAAAACTTATATTTACTTAACTAACTTATTTTCCTTAATTAATGTATATATGTAAAGAAACTGAATTTCTTTAGTTAATTTGTATAGCGCTCTGTGGCCAGTGGGCGGCTGTTGTTGTCTGTGGTGTCAGTGCGGACAATGGCAGATGCCATGTTATGTCTATGTTCTTGGACATTAGTTGCAAATTTAAAAATGTATGAAGTGATTAATATAAAACTAAATAAAACTAAAAAAAGGAATTGAGAGTTGACTTGAATTGTCGTTTCTTTGATTTCAGGTATGTTGGGTTTGCAATGTTATTGTATACTTAATTACTCATGTGTATTATTATCTAATAAAATAAAAAACTTTGATTTCAGAGCAACGCCATTGTTTATTTAAAACTCCTGAAACAATTCCTGATTAAAACAGAATAATCTTATAAAACGACAATTGTAGTTACCGAAATATAATCAAAGAACATGGAGAAACTACGATTTAAGTTTGTGGTATTGGGGTCAACAGACGGGAAAACAAATGTGATATGCATAACCTCAATTGAAACGCCGGACGGGTGTGTTTTTGAGATCCCGGATGAGTTGAAGCCTGCAAGTAAGCACAGTGCTATAGTGTCATCGGACGTGTTTACTAAAATAAAAAATTCTTTAAAAAAAAGGCACCAAACAAGGTCCGTATGGATTCCTCTGACTTCGGATTTAAAGAAAATATACCTAGATGAAGGTGAAAATGTACAGTTTGGTGACCAGTATTTGGAGGAGATAACAGAAAAGACGATGCCTTCACAGGATACAAATAATAGCAACGTGCCACAGGAAAAGAATATAACGAAAATAGCGGAAAAGTTTTTGATTGAAAAGTTTTCAAATAAAACATCAAGTGCTGACCAGTGGATTAATGAATTCCAAAGCGAGTGTGAAAGATTTGAGATTATAAAGGATCAAGATAAAATTGGAATTTTAAAACACCTTCTAGAAAAACAGTGCTTAGATTGGTATAGCAGTATGTTGATAAAAGTGACCGTGAACTCAGAGTGGGCAGTTTGGAAGGACAACTTTTGTGAGACATATGGAAATAAAGGTTGGTCTCAAGTTAAATATGCCTTTACATTTAGATTTCAAGCAGGATCATTACTCGAATATGCTACAAAAAAAGAAAGATTGTTACTAGAAATTAATAAACACATTGATACCCAGACAATGATAAATCTTATTGTAATAGGATTACCAGATTACATTATGGATAAAATTGATAGAGAAGAACTGAAATCAACTTCAAGCCTGTACAATGAAATTGGAAAATATGAACATATGGCAAACAAAAAGAGTTTCATTAAGAAGAAAAATACCTATGAGTTTAAAGAAAAATCTGAGAAAATTAAGCCGTGTAAAACTTGTGACAATTTAAATAAAGGCAGTCGATTCCATCCCGAAGAGAAATGTTGGTTCAAAAAGACAGAAGATAATAATAATAAAAAAACCTATACTAAAGCCATCAACAATTCAGTGATTGATGTTGAATTGAATAATGACACAAAAAACTAATAACAACACCATTAATTAAAGTCAAACTATTGTTAAACTCACAATTAGAAACTTTCGGAATATATGATTCAGGCTCAAATGTTTCTATAATACATTCTAAATTAGTAAGACTAAAAGGAGAAAATAATTCTAGATGTGATAATCTAACCACAATTAATGGTGTTAAAAAAGCTAATGGTTTGACAACTATTAAAATAAAAATTTTTGATATTGAGGAAAACGTTGATGTTTACATACTTGATGGAGAAGAGTTTAAGTATGATTTTCTAATCGGATTAGACATGATAAAAAAATTCAAATTGGTTCAAGATGAACATTTGAAAATAACCCAGAAAAGGAAAGAAATAGTTGAAGAAAAAATAAATTCCATAAATGAGGATATAAATAAAAACAATACTTCTAAGGAAGTGAAATATAAAAAAAACAATTCTTCAATAAATTTCAATGAACACATAAAAGAAGAAGATTTTCAATTGAGTATGGGTAATTTAAATATTGAACAAAAATCAGAAATATACAGATTAATAGATACTTACAAAGAAATCTTTGCAAAGGACAAGTATGACATAGGAACTGTCAGAGAGTATGAAGCACGTATTGACCTACTCATGGACAAATACTGTAGTAAAAGGCCTTATAGGTATTCAAGTGAAGACAAAAAGGAAATAGAGGATCAAATAGCAAAGTTGCTTGACAAAAAGCTCATAGAGGAATCATATAGTCCATTTGCAGCACCAGTCACGTTAGCTTTCAAAAAAGAAGATAACAGAAAATCTAGGTTATGTATAGATTTTAGAGACCTAAATAAAATTGTGGTGCCGGAAGCGCAACCATTTCCACTGATTGACGACTTGGTGACGAAGACAAGAAACTCAAAATACTTTACGACGTTAGACATAAACTCAGCCTTCTGGTCTATACCGCTAAGGGTCGAAGATAGGAAGAAGACCGGATTCGTCACCCAGGATGGACACTATCAGTGGACAGTTTTACCCTTCGGTTTGAAGACTTCACCAGCTATTTTCCAAAGGATCTTAAGTAACATTTTACGCAAGTATAAGCTTACTGATTTTACAGTCAACTACATAGACGATATCCTTATATTTTCTAAAAGTTTTTCCGAACATATAAATCATTTAACACTGTTGTTAGAAGCTATAAAAAGGGAGGGTTTCAGACTTAAATTCACAAAATGTACGTTTGCATCTGACTCTGTGAAATATCTTGGTCATATAATCCACAATAATACAGTACGACCTGTAAAAGATAATTTAATTTCAATAAAACAATTTCCAACACCAAAAACGCAGAAAAATGTCAGACAATTTTTGGGGAAAATTAACTTTTATCATGAATATATACCAAAAAGTAGTTTAATTTTAGAACCTCTTCATAATTTACTTAGGAAAAATCAGAAATTTATTTGGACAGAAGAATGTCAAACATCATTTCAAAAAATAAAAGACTTATTGTGCTCACAGCCGATTTTAGAGATATATGATCAGAATTTGCCAATAAATATTTTTCCATACTTTTTACTTTACTATTTACTTTACTATTTATCCATACTTTTCTACTCTGGTGTCTTTTTTTAATGCTATTTTTTACTTTTGCGAAAGTGTTCGTTTTAACAATATATGTATGATGACTCACCGGCTTCAGTTCCTCGGGTAAAACATAACATTTTCCTTCTTCAGTACATATTGAAGTTATGGCTAATACATTTGATTTGCCATCATTTGAGGCTATCATCGTAAACTCAAACTGAAGCCGGTCCATATTCTCTTAGTTCACAAAAATGTCGTTTTATAAGACATTGAGGATCTCCAAAATGAAACCACAAGTTGTTTCTCTGAAATAACAAAGTTTTGTTTTATTACAAGTTTTGTTTTATTTTACAATTATCTAGTTATTATCAAGTTACGACAATTACACTTCTATCTCACCTGAAATAACAAAGAAACGACATTTAAAGTTCACTATATCTCGAGTCCTCAATCACATTCTTTCTATGAGTTTTTATTACGATAAAAAATGCACAAAACAATTTCAGCGTCCCTCGCCATTTTAAATCATCGACACAGATCACTAATCATAGGTACCTATGCGACAGACAGCTGATACGCGAAGCGCGGCAAATTCAAATGAATGAAATGTCACTCATTTCATTACATATGTATAAAAAATAAAACAAGGGGACAGAATAGATATGGGCTCATGTCCCATTTAGGACCTGCCACAAAACCCTTGCAAATAGTATCCATAGACACAATTGGAGGTTTCGGTGGCTCGCGATCGACGAAAAAATACTTACACCTTTTAGTGGATCATTTTACGCGGTACGCTTATATTATTACTTCGAAAACGCAAAATGCTAATGATTTCATTAAACTAATAAATAAAGTAATAGATTATGATAAAATTGAAATTCTTCTTACGGATCAATATCCTGGGATCAACTCAAAAGAATTTAAAACATTTCTAAATGAAAAATCAATACAAATGATATTCACTGCAGTAAATGCTCCGTTTTCTAATGGCTTAAATGAAAGACTTAACCAAACGCTTGTGAACAAAATAAGATGTAGGATAAATGAAAATAATAATAAGAAAGCATGGACAACCATTGCTCATGAATGTGTGGAAATATATAATAGTACGGAACATTCAGTTACAGCATTTGCACCAAAATATCTATTACATGGTACAGATGTTTCTTTTGCCAAAGGAATTAAAAAGAGATAAAACTGAAGTAGAATGGATTACAGATAGAAAATTAGCATTCGAAAATTCAATAAAGTCACATAATTACAATAAACAAATGTTTGATAAAAACAGATCTCAAATTGACTTTACTATGGGAGATATGGTCTATGTAGAAAATGGCAATAAACTCAATAGAAAAAAACTGGATGAACTGAAGATCGGTCCATATAAAATTATCGAGAAAATATCTAATTCAATATATAGGATTAATACGGGTCATAAAAAGTCTGAGTCAAATCTATTTCATATCAGTAAACTTATACCAATATTAGAGTAAAATTATATAAATAAATATATAGTGATATATCTTTGTATAGTGCTATAAAATTCAGATATCATTATAGTAACTTAAATATAAATGAAGAAAATTTTAATAAAAATTTTCCTTTTGATGGAGGGAGATGTAAAGAAACTGAATTTCTTTAGTTAATTTGTATAGCGCTCTGTGGCCGGTGGGCGGCTGTTGTTGTCTGTGGTGTCAGTGCGGACAATGGCAGATGCCATGTTATGTCTATGTTCTTGGACATTAGTTGCAAATTTAAAAATGTATGAAGTGATTAATATAAAACTAAATAAAACTAAAAAAAGGAATTGAGAGTTGACTTGAATTGTCGTTTCTTTGATTTCAGGTATGTTGGGTTTGCAATGTTATTGTATACTTAATTACTCATGTGTATTATTATCTAATAAAATAAAAAACTTTGATTTCAGAGCAACGCCATTGTTTATTTAAAACTCCTGAAACAATTCCTGATTAAAACAGAATAATCTTATATATATACCTATGTTTTACGCAAAAAATAAATACGCGTACAACGTGACATTAGCAACTGTCAGTTGGCTCCACTGAATTATTGATGTTTATGTTCCAAATTTCATCAAGATTGGTTCAGTGGTTTAGGCGTGAAAGCGCAACAGACAGAAAGACAGACAGAGAGACTACTTTCGCTATTTACTGGTATGTTATTTACGATAGCCCAATAATAACACAATTTATAAAACATTAATAGAATACGAATAAACATATTATTATCTAATAAGGCATCGTTAAGTTGTTTTGATCTTCCTGTTCCTTTGGGGCCGTGATTTACATAACGGTTGACGGGTCAGTGCATGTCTTCCTCGTAATTATGTCGTAAATCATAAATCATTTAACTAACGACATGGAATGATTGATTTTATTCGCGATTTACACAATTATAATAATCTAGCGTAAAACTGCACTTCGAACCTTTTTCTTCACTTATAAAGTTTTTTAACTTTGATTAAAAAGGTTCAATCTTTAAAACTACTAAGAATGTGATGTTGTAGCGGGTCCTATTATTATCTCTTTTATTATAATAGGTATAAATTGTAGTAAATGAATGGAAAAATCATAGAAGCTGTTGTTTTTAACAAATCGTTTTTCGAAATTGGTACCAAAATCACAAGTTACGAATTATTTGGTACTGTGTGCCATCTTACTCATGATATTGGTGATTCACACTGAGAGTCATCTGCGCAGACCAATTAAGCAATCGGACCTATTATAGGGTACAATATATATTGGGTAAAGATTTTCGTAACTTTGTATAATATTTGAGCGGGAGATATAATTTTATGCTTTGCTGTTCCACTGTCGCTAAAAGCATGTGAAGCTTGCCAACCAGCACTCGGTTCGTACCCAGTACTGAGCCATAAAAGAGGAGGTTATCAAAAAATCATATAACATAATTATGGAGTGAGTACAACATGCGACTGAGTTATGAGTAAATGCATCAGGGCCCAATTACTCAACAATACAATACCTATGTTAGTAAGTAGGTGAATATATGTATTGTGAATGCGCGTCATATATGCCTTAGCTGCGTCGTCGTCATAATATTAATTAGCGGAATTGGCTAATTTTAGGGACCGGCTACATTGCATGGCGTTTGAAACGCGGGTGAAAAGTACTAGGAGACTCTTATATTATGGTCGCTGGGCCCTTTAGCTGCCAACGCTTTGCAGTAGGTTAGGTCTAAACTCTAAACTCTCATAATTACTTTAATTGATGCTCTACCTACAAGCAACGGTGTACCTAAAGATCTTAGTGCATGACTCAGGAAAAGTAAGTAAGGAATGATTTAAGACTTATTTCGTGGTTAGAAAACATATTGTTGTGTTTAGAACGGGTACATACCACGATATAACACGATGATTTTATGTGCCGACTAGCTGTTGCCCGCGGCTCCGCCCGCGTGCAGTTCGTTTTTTTTACAAAAATGTTTCCCGTGGAATTTCTTAATTTTTCCCAAGATAAATGAGTGGTCCCTGGGTTCGATGGACCCGTAAAGGAGTCTTCTTCCAATCTCTCCTGTCAACGTGCTATCTTCTTTCACACAATTTACCTCTATCTTCTTTGGTCTTCCTCTACTTATACACTCTGTCGAAATCGCTTATGTTACTCAATTCGCATGGAGTAAGACAGAGTGGGGCGTGTCATCGTGGATTGTTATATCTATACTAACCAAACTTATCTTATTCTGAGATGATATCTGATGATGTAGTAGTGTGTACTTATTTGAATTTAAGTATATTTGTTATAGTTTTGCACCACCTGCAGTCCGTGGTTCCTCTGTATTTTCCTTATCTGTAGGTTGCCTGGCAGAGATCGCTACTTAGCGATAAGGCCGCCTTTTGTACTAATTAATTTTTACTTCTTAGTTGTAATATTGTTTTGTGGTGTACAAATAAAGTGTTAAATAAATAAATAAATAAATAAATGATACCAACGCCCAGATATTGTAATTAAGCATTCTGATGCGCTGCTGTGTACGTAGCAATACGTACGGGTTATCTTGTATAGTTATACCTAGTTGCACGATCAAAAGGACGATTTAAACTGTCGATATTTCGACCCCGTTTTGATTGTGCTACGTAGATAAGTAGCTATAGGTTTTTTTAAACATCCCACGGGTGCTCTCAAATTTTTCAGGATGAAAAGTATCTTAAATGTTGACCGGGCATATACATAAAGTAGGATCATAAAATTTCATTTAAATCCGTTACTTGAAAGACGCCTGCTAACTGTTTTTGTAATGTTTTCTTTCCCGCGGGAACTCGATTGGATTAATAAGTTTTACTATATATATATTTTGTTAAAGAGGCAACATAAGGTATCAGCATAACAAATTTTACTAAATTAAGTTGTTGTTTACAAAGCTGTTAAATTAATTGCAGTTTTTTAACTATCCCACGGGAACTCTTTATTTTACCAGGATGAAAAGTATCCTATATGTTGACCAGGGACATAAGCTACCACCACACAAAATTTCATTGGAATCGGTCCAGCCGTTCCAAAGATTAGCCCGTACAAACAGACAGACAAACAGACAAACAGACAAACAGACAAACAGAGAAACAAAAAATTTCAAAAAAATTTAAATTAGTTCTATTTCACTTCTTACATCCCCCTGACTCCGTTTTTAGCATTTTTTTTATTTGTACAGAAATTCGACCTCTACAGATTTATTATATGTATTGATTGATATTTCGACCCAGTTACATGGATCGTGGTCACGACAGGACTGCGGTGTTGCGAGGTGTGTAGCTGGAACCGTCATAGGCAGTAGCGAACTACCCTCTTTCTCGTTCTCTTCACAGGAACTTCGCGAAAATTTCGGCAAAATACACTAACAACGTCACTTTTGACTTTTGATTTCATGCGGTGCTGTCCTGGTTTGCATAGTTCTACTACTGGATTCCACATACTGGCTAGCTTAAAACCATCCTCACGATTGAAATTCTGGTGTTTGCGAATTTCTATCGCTTCGCGCACTAGTCGAGGTATGTAGTGGCGGTCTGTGGACAGAACTCGGGGGTTGTGGAGTTCAATCCAGTGATTTGTTTCCGGCTGTAGAACATGCTCCGCGATCGCAGATTTCTGTGGGTCGTTGTTTCTTACCGCTTTTATGTGTTCAGACACCCGGGTAGATATGGGTCTCTTGGTTTGACCTATGTAGGAGCTGCCACAGCTGCAGTCGATTTTATACACTCCTGGACACTGGAATGGCAGGCGATCCTTCGGAGAACGCATCATCTGAGCAACCTTTTGTAAAGGAGTGAAAGCACAAAGACAGATGGCCTACCTACCTTTTGTTAAAGGGGTGACTGACAGAATAGGTACATTGTTGAAGAAACAATACAATATCAAGACCGTGTTGACTCCTTTACAAAAGGTTGCTCAGATGATGCGTTCTCCGAAGGATCGCCTGCCATTCCAGTGTCCAGGAGTGTATAAAATCGACTGCAGCTGTGGCAGCTCCTACATAGGTCAAACCAAGAGACCCATATCTACCCGGGTGTCTGAACACATAAAAGCGGTAAGAAACAACGACCCACAGAAATCTGCGATCGCGGAGCATGTTCTACAGCCGGAAACAAATCACTGGATTGAACTCCACAACCCCCGAGTTCTGTCCACAGACCGCCACTACATACGTCGACTAGTGCGCGAAGCGATAGAAATTCGCAAACACCAGAATTTCAATCGTGAGGATGGTTTTAAGCTAGCCAGTATGTGGAATCCAGTAGTAGAACTATGCAAACTAGGACAGCACCGCATGAAATCAAAAGTTAAAAGTGACGTTGTTAGTGTATTTTGCCGAAATTTTCGCGAAGTTCCTGTGAAGAGAACGAGAAAGAGGGTAGTTCGCTACTGCCTATGACGGTTCCAGCTACACACCTCGCAACACCGCAGTCCTGTCGTGACCACGATCCATGAAACTGGATCGAAATATCGGCACATAAAATCATCGTGTTATATCGTGGTATGTACCCGTTCTAAACACAACAGTAAGTAAGTGTATATTATATTTATGTATAGTATAAAAAAAAATGGGAAATGCTTTCCAAAAAACCAACTTCAAATGCCACTACAAAGAGTGAAATAATTTTTATTTAAATTTTAGGTACCTACACCAATTCGAAGTCGGGCAATGTTTCATACAATCCCTAATAGTCCTTCTTACTTGATGTGCGAAGAAATGACGAAGTTATAGACAATCGCCCGACTTCGAATTGGTGTAGGTACCTAAAATTTAAATAAAAATTATTTCACTCTTTGTAGTGGCATTTGAAGTTGGTTTTTTGGAAAGCATTTCCCATTTTTATTTTATACTTTTTAGTGGAAAACAATAAAATGCACAAGGCGTTGTAAAAATATCCAAATTGCTTGAGGTGTGTTCATAAAATTTGAAGAGATACCTCAAATTCACCAAGATCCCATCATCAGACCCTGACTTGATGACTTTAGACATCAAATCAGTATCTGCTAGCAAATGTACCAGTAACTATAAAAAATACCCAACTCGCTTCAAGTATACTAGCAAAATTTGAAGAGTTCCCTCGATTTCACCAAGATCCCATCATCAGACCCTGACTTGATGACTACAGTCATCAAATCCGTATCTGCTAGCATATGCACCAGTAACTATAAAAAATACCCAAATCGCTTTAAGTATACTAGCAAAATTTGAAGAGTTCCCTCGATTTCACCAAGATTCCATGATCAGATCCTGACCTGATGACCATAGAACAACTTGGAAAATATTACTCTTTCTAATAATACTCAAATACTTTCATGTGTCCATATAAAATTTGAAGAGTTCCCTCGATTTCTCCAGGATCCCATCATCAGATACTGACCTGATTAAAATGGGACCATCTGGAAACAAAACCCTCTTAAACAAAAAAAGAATTTTTCAAATCGGTCCACGCATCTTCGAGTAATCGGGGAACATACATAGAAAAAAAAAAAAAAAAGATTCCGACGAATTGAGAACCTCCTCCTTTTTTTTGAAGTCGGTTAAAAAAGTCTTGACTCAGTGAGTGAAGTCGGTTAAAAAAGTCTTGACTCAGTGAGTGATTCTTTTGAGCATGGTGAACTGAAATATTAAATAAGGAACTCTTACAGTTTTGTATATAAATTCACAAATTTAATTTAAAACAAAAATAGGTATGTCAAAAGTTACAATTAAATTATACTGCTACAAAATCCTAAATATCAGTAATCTTCTAAATATATAAAAGAAGAAACTGACTGACTGACATATCAACGCACAGCCCAAACCGCTGGGTCTAGAGACTCCAAATTTGGCACACAGATACCTTATAAGGTCTAGGGGAGCACTAAAAAAGGATTTTTCAAAATTCACCCTCTAAGGGGGTGAAACGGGGGTCCGAAGTTTGGATTTTATCAAGTTAAAATACGTCTTCACGTCGCAACTACTGTACCGATTTGGCTAAAATTTGGAATGGAGGTATATTATGTCTTGCATTATTACATAGGCTACTTTTCATCCCGAAAAAATTCATGGTTCCCGTGGGATAAGTTAAAAACCGAAATTCACGCGGAAAAAAAATCTCACGCCGCAAGTACACAACCGATTTGGATGAAATTTGGAATGGAGATAGATTATATCCTGGGTTAATAAATAGAGTACTTTTCATCCCGGAAAAATCCATGGGTTTTGCAGGAGAAGGGAAAAACCGATATTCACGCGGGAAAAATACTACTTCCCGCCGTAATTACTGAACTGATATGGCTGAAATTTGGAATAAAGATAGACTATATCCTGGATTAATACGGAGGCTACTTTTCGTCCCGAAAAAATTCATGGTTCCCGTGGGATTAGTAAAAAACCGATATTCACGCGGAAAAAAAATCTTCATGCCGCAAGTGCACAACCGATTTGGCTGGAATTTGGAATGGAGATAGATTATATGCTGGGTTAATAAATAGGGTACTTTTTATCCCGGAAGAATCCATGGTTTTTGCAGGAAAAGTGAAAAACCGATATTCTCGCGAGAAAAATACTTCTTCACGCCGTAATTACCGAACTGATATGGCTGAAGTTTGGAATAAAGATAGACTATATCCTGAATTAATACGGAGGTTACTTTTCGTCCCGAAAAAATTCATGGTTCCCGTGGGATTAATAAAAAACCGAAATTCACGCGGAAAAAAATCTTCATGCCGCAAGTGCACAACCGATTTGGCTGGAATTTGGAATGGAGATAGATTATATCCTGGATCAATATAAAGGCTACTTTTCATCCCGGAAAAATCCATAGTTTCCGCGGGAAACCACTCACGCGAAAAATACTAATTTACGCTGTAATTACTGAACTGATATGACTGAAAATCGGAAAGGAGATAGATTTTATCCCAGATTATTACAAAGCCTACTTTTCATCCAGGAAAATTCCGTGGTTTCTATGATAATAGTGAAAAACAGAAATCCACGCGTGAAAAATATTCCTTCATGCCGTAATTACTGAACTGATTTGGCTGAAATTTAAAATCGAGATAGATTATATCTTGGAATAATACAAAAGCTACTTTTCATCCCGGAAAAATCTATGATGTCCGCGGGAAAACTGAAAAACTGATATTCACGCGGTAAAAATACTACTTCACGCTGTAATTACTTAACGGATATGACTGAAATTCGAAAAAGAGATAGATTTTATCCTGGATTAATACATAGGCTACTTTTCATCCCGGAAAATTTCATGGTTTCTATGATAATAGTGAAATCCACGAGGGGAAAATATTCCTTCACATCGTAATTACTGAACTTTGCCTGAAATTTGGAATGGAGATAGATTATGTCTAGAATTAATAGATATTCTACTTTTCATCCCGGAAAAATCCATGGTTTTCGCGGGAAACCTGAAACACTGATGTTCACGCGCGAAAAATACTACTTTCCGCAGTAATTACTGAACTGATATCACTGAAATTCGGAGAGGAGATGGATTTTATCCCGGATTATTACAAAGCCTACTTTTCATCCCGGAAAATTCCATGGTTTCTATGATAAAAGTGAAAAAGAGAAATCCACGCGGGAAAAATATTCCTTAATGTCGTAATTACCGAACTGATTTGGCTGAAATTTGGAATAGGGATAGATTATATCCTGGACTAATACGAAGGCTACTTTTTATCCCAGGGAAATCCATGGTTTCCGCGGGAAAACTGAAAAATGGATATTCACGTGTGAAAAATACTATTTTACCCTGTAATTACTGAACGGATATGACTGAAATTCAAAAAGGGGATAGGTTTTATTCTGGATTAATACATAGGCAAATTTTTATCCTGGGAAAATCCTTGGTTTCTGAGAAAATACTTAAATAGCAGATATTCATGCGGGAGAAATACTCCATCGTGCCGTCACTTCTGAACCGATTGGGCTGAAATTTGGAATGGAGATAGATTATATCCTAGAATCAACATTTTTTTTCGGGAAAATCCATTGTTTTCGTAATAATAGGGAACAACAGAAATTCTTGCGGGAGAAAATATATTCCTTCACGCACAACTACTGAAAAATTTTGGTTTAAAGTTGAAATGAAGATAGATTTCATGTAAATTAACACAAAGGGTACTTTTTATTCCGGAAAATGGATGGTTCCCGTAGAATAGTTAAAACTAAAATTTACGCGTGCGAAGCCGCGGGTATCTGCTAGTAAATATTATAAAAGTCATGAAACCTTAATCATAAATGTCAGTAATAAAATCTTGATAAATAAAGGTGTGCAATATTATTTACCAGCGCGTAAAAGTGAGTGTAAATACCCCTTACGCTGCAATTAGACGATCGATAGAGGTCGTTATATGCAACGAGCCCGACACGAGTTTTGATGACCTCCGAATTTTGATTTATTCGTGACCCAATTTATTCACATACAATCAGCTTTTCGACTGTATTGCATTCTTTTGTATTACGTCTATTATACAAGAAGGTGCTCTCGGCTTCAGGAGCGTGACTCTGTCTTACCCCCTTCAGGCTTATGACTAGGCAGTAGGGTAGAATTTTCAAATATCCTTTCTTAAATTTTGTCTTTAATATTATGGATAAGAGGAGAACACATTCCTTAATTAAGTAATAAGAGTTCTTAATAAATTCTTTAAACAATGTTTGAGTATAGACGCAAATATTGTAGACACTCCTTATCGATACGTAGTCACGCAATCGACTTAACATGAAAAATGTCGTTTTTTATATATTTCTTAGTGTTTAGAGGCGTTTTGGAATAGGGAGATTTAGGGGCATCTAAAAAATATGTTTGGTGCCAATACAGAGCCACCCAATTTTTTTGTAGCCCCGATGTATCCGAATGACATTCTAGTAAACTCAGGATTCTAATGAAACTCAAGTATGTACTTGCATGATAACAATAAAGAAAAACATTCGCCTAAAAATAATTCACACTTCCTTTTTAGAATCACACTTGAAAAATAAAGAAATTTGTTCATAATAGTCACGAATTGATAAAAAATAAAATTAATATTCTCCCGACATATCAGCCCACCGCGGTCAATCTCTTCAGAGATTTTGCATCTGCGTCAAAGATAATATTGTTCACAACAGTGTGCACAAACACAAGTGCATTCTCTCTTCCCTCTCTCTCATGGTACAAAAAAAGATAAATGTTTGTTTTTGAAGCATAAGTAGTATAGTCGTTAGTAGTGTTATGTTACTTAGTCGTAAGTTATAATCACGCACTGTTGTCGTATCGCATCGTGTGAATTAAACGGTTCAGATACAATATGCATAGTCTTTAGGCGGGAATTATTTTTGGTATGCAAGCTAAGTTGATATGCAAAGCCCGTTCGCCGTCGTCATTGTTTCACAACACGGATTGTTCTAGAATGTGACGTCACTCGTAAAATACGAGAAATACTTGGAAGCCTTCCACTGTATGTACAGTGCTAGTGCTAGCCGTGGTTAACGCCGCTGACTCGAACAATACCGAGTTACGGCGTCTGATAGCTTTTGTTCTCAAAACTACAAACATTTCATAGTGTTGGTAAAAATTATCATATTGAGCATCGGGTCGACTAATTAAAGTTGGTTTTGTTTACATAATATAACATATTACTTATTCTAATTACTATACAAATCTTGCCCGCGTGGAATGGTGCCAAGAATACTGGCTGCATTTCCGCGTTGAACAGCTAGGCTGATACGTTACGCAAAAAATTAGCCAGCCTTTCTGTCACCAGTTTAGGCTATTACCGCGGGGAAAGCTCTCGAAGGAATTTTTTGGCACTATAACTCCATGGCCCCAGGGTCTCCACGGCAAATGGGACAAATATGTAACTCTCTAATAGAGAGGCATATTTTCGACGTTTACCGGAGTCAGCAGTTTCAGCTGCGGCTCCCGGCTTTGATTTTGTCTCCATAACATATTACTATAAATTATATATTAAGTTTTTTTTACTCTCTTCAAGTTAGTACTTGACTGCGATCTCACCTGATGGTAAGTGATAATGCAGGCAATGTTATCGTACTAACTTGGAAGGGTAAGTAAAGTTACCACGATAAATAAGTTACCTTTCTGCCAGCAATAACGCACCGCCAAGCAATTTAGCGTTCCGGCCCGATGCTGTGTAGAAACCGTTAGGGGTGAGTTTATATTCCAAGTATGATACCATCTTCGGCTGCATCATCACTTACCATCAGGTGAGATCGCAGTCAAGTATTAATTTGTAAAGCGTAAAAATCACTGGCTTATTTTTATGTCCTAAAGATAAATAAGCCTTCTAGAAAATAGCAAGAACTGTGAACCATGCACCAATGTGAACTTAAGGTGTTGCGGTCCTACCAGCCCGCGAAATTCAAATTTTATTTAGTTTTTCGCAAATATAACACTAACTACACATTGTAGATTTCTGGAAATGCATTTTGCGGGCCTACTTTTTATGCATCTACATGTTTTTAATAGAAACTTTGCTCGAAAGTTCCCACTTCTCTCATATTGGTTCCCGAAAGATAATTTTTTGCAGTTTCCCAGATTTCGAGCTATCGGGAACCAATATGAAGTAAATGAGTATTGTTGAGCAGAGTTTTTATTAAAAACATGTAGATGCATAAATGTTGTGCCCGCAAAACTCATTGCCATTAGCCTTCGATGTATACTTAGCCCACTATGAGCGAAAAACTAAATAAAATTTGGGTACCCATCGCCCTTAAGTCCAAACTACTTGTTGTGTAGGTAACTCAGTGATACTTAAATTTAACGACCAACTAAAAAATAAATTGTCACTTATTCATACTATTTATGTTTACCAATGAGAAGCAATCACGGGAGCAATTATTTTAACGATTTAATGCCGGAACCAGACTTCGTTACTTGTTATTTGTTATGCGGCTATGCTGTATTTGTCCAAATGTGTTTATGTGAGCAAATAACAAACATGCTATCCACATTTGGTGCATTGTGCCGAATATTTAAAATACGTTCCTTTGAAGTGTGCTAAAAACCGACAAGAGGACGGATAAGCATATTTGCTGTTCGCGCGCGTTATTCGTGCAAATAAAGCAAATATAGACGAATGAACCGCCCACAATTGGTCGTATGCGGCCGAATAAGGCGAATAACGAATAACATATAACGAAGTGTGGTGCCGCCAAAAGGTTTTCTACGATCGCTTATAACGAACAAAATAAAATTTGTACTATCCACACGGTTTTCGGGGCCTCAGAATTCTCCCACTTCAATTTTTATATAATTCCCATCTACCGGGCAGACGTTGTTTTGCCATATGACCCACCTAACGTGGACAAAAAGTTCAATTAAAATCGGTGGAGCCGTTTCGAAGGACTTTTGTTACAAACTGTGTGACAAGCGAATTTTATAGATAAGAAGATTAGAGACAATTTGGACTTGAAATGTTAATGTGCCCGCAAATCTGAATGTGTTTTAAGGCCTTGATACCTATTGTCCTTTTAAGATTAGTGTTACGCGTATTTAAATTATTTAATAATTTGCACACTGGCCTTAAATATATTATGTACCTATTTACTTATTTTAACTACACGTGTTTCATAACAAGGTGCAAGCCAATTAGAGCGTTCACGAATTTCACAATTAGAATAAAAGTGCTCTTACCTAATGTTGTTTGAAAATGCACTTGTGTATAAAGTGTTTTGTTTTATGTTAAGTACCTTTTTATGTAAGTACGTTAATACTGCCGTAAGCCTCGAAGATGAAGTTGGGGTTAGTACACTCACATCGCACAAACGAATCGAATGCTTCTATACATTTATGGCCAGCGCCATCTATTGACAACCGCATGTCAGTGACTGTCCATAGCGTTGGCTGTATTTATGGAAGCGTTCGATTCGTTTGTGCGATGCGAGTCAACTCGAAATTCGTACTTACCTTTCTAGGTTACAGTGGATAAGATCATAAGAATACCTTTCGAGGTACAGGTAAGGTTCGTTCAGTAAAATGTCCTTTAGTACACTAGGTATGATTATTATAAAAATATTATATTTTTTGCATGTCATCACCATAATATAATTATTATAGCAGTTATTTTTTATCACTGTGCGAGTTGCAACCCCTGATCTCTATTCTATGGATTAATCATTTTACATATCTGAAAGTTCCTTTTTTGTCCTTGAACGTCCACGGTACTAAACTGACATTTGTTGCTAGTGACCGTCGTATTGAATGTCATTTTATTTTAGTTTCATAGACGCTCACGCCAGGCTAGACAACAATCAGCGCCAAAATGGCGAAAATTAAGCGTCTTAATTATTACGTTGACAGTCAGCGATCCATAGAATAGAGATCAGTGGTTGCAAGTTGCAACAAAGAGTATCAGTAAATACTAAATTCATTATAAAATAATTCAAACAGGAAACATTCCAAACCAGTATATCACTGCACATTGCATTAAATGATTGAGTAAGCTTAGTCAAAGATATTTGGACTAGATTTAAGATAATGTTTCATTCGAGAACTAGTTTATGATCGACGATACCTAAATAGGGATCTAGTCGCAATATCCACAGTTCAAACAAGTAATATCGACTGGCTTAGGTTAGGTGAAAGTAGGAAGTTCTTTAAAACGACAAAATTTTTAACAACATACAGAACGTTTACTTTAATACTACAAGCAATTTTTAGGGTTCCGTATCCAAAGGGTAAAAACTGGACTAAGACTTCGCTGTCCGTCCGTCCGTCCGTCTGTCACCAGGCTGTCTCTATATCTTGAAACGTTATAGCAACAAGACTTGAAATTTTCACACATAAATAATTTATTTCTGTTGGCCCTATAACAAGAAAACATCTGGGTGACCGAGCTTTGCTCGGTAGTATTCACCAATAGATGGCAGCAGGATTAATATTTTTTTACTTAACTTTACTATAGTTTTACTTTTCGTCAATAGATGTCAGGCAGTAATATTTTTACATTTTCTAAAAATAAATCCTAGCTAGATCCAAAGATTTACCATCGTTAGCTAGATCGATTTATCGCCCCCAAAACCCCATGTTTACTAAATTTCATGAAAATCGTTCGAGCCGTTTCCGAGATTCAGATTATATTATAGCGATTTTTAGGGTTCCATACCAATTTGGTAAAAATTGAACTCTTATGGTGAGACTTTCTCCGTCCGTCCGTCCGTCCGTCCGTCCGTCCGTCTGTCCGTCCGTCCGTCCGTCCGTCCGTCCGTCCGTCCGTCCGGCCGTCCGTCCGTCTGTCACACTCGATTATTTCAGTAACTATCAAAGCTATCGACTTGAAATTTGGAACAGTTTTAGGTAATACTGACCCAACGCCATTGCACTCATAAAATATTGAAAATTGTTTTTATTTATATTTAAAAAGGGGGGAAAACCGGGACTTCGAATTTTCAAAATGAGATAACAATATTGAATGGGGTATCATATGAAAGGGCGTTACTTGTGTATTCTAAAACCGATTTTTATTTATTTTTATGCCTGATAGTTTTGGATTTATTGAGCAAACTGTCGAAAAAAATACCGTTCCCCCCCATTATCTCCGAAGTTTATCAATCGAAAAATCTGAAATAATTATGATTACTAGACGTTAATGTATATTTTACAGGAAAAATAAAATGAACTCCCTAACTATTATACTTTTTTTGATAATAACAATAAACCACCAAAAACAAAGTTATGTTTGCGGTTCGCCAACAAAAGTATACCTACATGTAAATTATACTCGTAAATTCATGAACAAAAGTGATTCTTTCAATGTTTTACTTCTTTTATGGTATGGAACCCTCGGTGCGCGAGTCCGACTCGCACTTGGCCGGTTTTTTTTTTATATTATAGAGAATTGATTAGAGCGATTATTGATTATAGCGAATTTTGTTGCTTGTGAAGTACGTACTACGTGCGATTTTTTAAATATGCCAATTTTATGCTTACAACTTTTATCAAAAATGCAATTTTGCAGTTCAGCTGTGAGGTATAAGTACACCATACTTATATAGTTGCAATATTCGTAATACGAGTATTTATAATATTTGTATTTAGTAAGGACAGCTAGCTTAGAAAAGTCAGGGCTAACACTGTTCAATTTAAAAAATATAACGTGATAAATTACTTGACCTGCGTATTTTTAATAAACTCAGATATATATCAAAATGCAACAAGTTTTTTAAACACAGGTACTTTGATTTTATTAAAAAGTTTCAGCTTTTATGGCATATACTCGTACTATACTTAAAGTAAATATCTGCGTCCGTAATTCCATCTTTAGGGAGAATGGATTTTTTGTAACTCAAACAAACTACTATTTCTAAAACGGTAAATTTCCTCATGGAAAAATAACAAACCGTTTATAATATGATTAGCAAAAAATACCGTGATGAGAATATAACAAGGCGAAGACGCGCTTCGATTTATAATTATTGGCTGCGGAAGTAATATACCTACCTACTAATATAGGTAAAGAACTATGTAGCTAGGTATAGCTATAGACAGGTGGTCATATCTTCTTAATATATATAAATCTCGTGTCACAATGTTTGTCCTCAATGGACTCCTAAACCACTTAACCGATTTTAATAAAATTCGCACACAGGGTGCAGTTTTCTCTAACTTAAAAGATAGGATAGCTTAAATCTCAATTTATCTATTTTTTTATATCCTTAAGGGCAAAACAACGTTTGCCAGGTCAGCTAGTATACATGTAATATGTCATATAATTATGACCACAGATAACTCAATTATCTGTGATTATGACAAAAATGAAGAATCTATAAAAGCATATTTACTCGTACATTATGTAACTAAAAGTAAAGTATGTTTTTGTACATAATATATTTACAAAAGAATATAACTAAACTAACTGTCGTTATTGAAGGAAGTTTTAATATTTATACGTTTATTTTTTGCATGTCTAAATTAAAATTCTTTTCCGTTTAAGATAGTTATCCTATGTATTTATAATATTTTTTTCTTACTAATCTACTTGTAACTGGTACAATACAAAGTAGGTATCTACATATACCTGCGCCTACACTGCATACTTAGTTCTATAAATTTACTTTTCTAGATATTTTTAATCGCAGCTGTTAGTACCTATCTAGAGTATCTAGGGCTGACGAGTTAAATATCATAAACGAGATATTTCATAATTATGCATAGTTTGTTATAATATAATTATTGTAGTAGGTATATAATTATTATTGTTATTTACGTTCTTATAATAATGACACAATATATATACTGACTTGCGTTTATATATTCTATTATGCGTGTATTATTCGTAAGTTTCTGTATATTGACAAGGAATTAAACATTTGTTTTGTGATGTGGGTATATGTATAGTTTCTTGCCCCTAAACTTCCGGAAAAACAGCTTTACAAACATGTCGGTACATAGAGTCTGTTATTTTAGACATGCCTGTAAGCATTGATAATATAAATGCTTGTAAGTTTTAGACGTATGTAAAAGAAACATTTTAATTTATTGCTACAAGAATCGCATTTTACATACCTAACAATAAAACTCAAAAACCCTACCCACGGTTTCATTGTTTTCCCGAAAAAACGGTTCCTGTTGAACTTAAATCTCGATAAAACTACATAATATGTGTAAACGTAAGTTAACTAATAGAATGCATGCGGACAAAGTCGGGAGCTACACTGTAGGCAAATTGTAAAATCCTAATATTTATACGGATGCACTTCTTTAGTTAATAATTATGTTTCACCTACAATTCGTAATTAACATGACGGTGGAAGTCATGGAAGATTTTAATTAGCCAAGGGTTTTTACAGATTTAAATTACCATTAATTTTACGGTAATTCAATTTTATTTCCCTTGCAAGTTACAACGAAATATCAGAATAAAATCTGAAGCCCACTTACCACAACGTGGATTAGCACCTAACTCTAAGTTAAACGATTGCTATTGTCAAAAATGTTTAATGATAAACGTTAATTATTATTTTTAAATACGGTAAATATTAAACACGCTCTTCAAAGCAGTGGGCCTTAATGGCAAAATATTTATTATTCTTTACGCTAACTGAACATTAATACTATAAAATAACATGACGTAAATTAAATAGTTAGAACAAAAAAAACATTAAAAACGATGACGCTTTTAGAACGGCATTATTCGACGAGTATGTTCATGACCAACAAACCAGTAAGACTAGAGCACATGTAAAAAAAATAAAAATACTATGAACGTAAAAAATACTGCGTACATTGACAGTGGCTAAAAGTAGAATAGAGTTATCTAGAAACTGGTAGTATTTTAAGTGATTTCAACTATAATAAGCAAATCCTACGCTATAGTATGGATGGATCTTTGTTACTCTTTCACGCCGTAACTACTGAATCGATTTGGCTGAAATTTAGAATATAAATAGCTTATAGCCCGAATTAATACAAAGGCTTCTTTTTATAGCGGAAAAGTCCATCGTTCCACCGGATTAGCGTTAAACCGAAATTCACGCGGGCAGAGCTAATCGGAATACTAGTAGTAATTCTATCAAACGCTCAAAAGTTGGGTTTAAATAAAACCATTGTTTATATCTTCATTTTTAGGGACCCATACTTAAATGGTAAAAATGGCTTTTATGAATAATTTGTAAAAATGTACCTTATTTTGATAACTATTTCAAGACTTTTTTTTAGTTAACCCCTTCTTTTTTTAGTTGCCCTTAACTCGTTAACTTAGTTTTAGTTAACGAGTTAAGGGCAATTAGAAACACGTCAGAAACGTGTACTGAACTGAGAAGATGCCCACAACAAACTCAGCCGGGAGCCATTTTCATTGAACAGTAGGTAATTGGAGCTGCATGGCGCATGCATATTGCATATGCGAGCGGTGTTGCGGGCTGCGGCATTGTTTACGCATCGTCTAACATAGGCGACTCAAGACGCCGACTGAATATGCAAACATCTGTATGTATGCTCTCTCAATATCATACCTACGACTAAGTATAATAAAAATACAACGATACTTTAAAATAATACTGGTCCTTAGCGGCTACGACTTATCTGCGATCGAAATTGAAAAAACATAAGATTGACATTGGTTTTCGATAAGTCACGTGATCAATTTATTGAACGATTATGTCATTTCCATATTTTTTTGCATTTCGTTCCATTTTCAGAGGTTTTGTGGTTTCTGCGACATTTGCTGACAAGTCATATTGTGTAGGTTAAGGATAACTATAATTAGGCTGCTGATATATTATTATACAAAAACGCTTTGAATAGACTACTATTTTGTTTTACCTAATTTTCTTATGTAAGTATTTGAGACAAATCCTGAATTATGTAACCCAAGTAAAAGCGACGCTGTTAAATAGCTCATAAAACATATACCTACACCCAAAACAAATATTACACAACATGCGTAGGTATACTTTATGCTAATACAATATATTGCGACATTAATTCAAACAAAAATAACATAGGAAATGAAACACAACGTTAAATTGCGACAGTTTATCTTTTTGTCACGTCTTGTCTCGTGACGTGTATTATAAAGATCATCTTTCAAACTGAATTAGTCATTATTACGATGTAGCAACAGAAAAATGTCTGATTCCACCTAACCGCTTTGATTGAAATCGCTTTTATTGAAACTAGACACCGCAGCCCCTAAATCAAAAATTGGTCAATTGCGCACTGAGAGTTCCGTACCATCAAGACCCCAATCTCGATAGTACTACATTATCGTATTTACATTTGTATGGGAACCCCCTTTATATTTTATTTTATTTTAATTTAACTATTTATTTCTACAGTAAGTATAGGTATCATTAAATATTCTTAGAAAATTTGAGGTGTCTACACGTTACCGTTATCAATGTCGAGCAAAAACAAACATAAATGTTTTTAATATTTGTTGTTATATCGGCAAGAGAAATACATCATCTGTGAAAATTTCAAGTATCTGTAGCTATCACTAGAGTAGAGTAACTCAGAGTTGACACTCTTATCCAAGTTGACGCAAATGGGCCTTATATTATGAGGTATTATCTTCTGTACTGATATTTTTATATCTTCATCCAAAGAAGTCATTGTTTCCACCTTGACCACCCAGCAGATCAACATCAAGGCAAATGTAGACTATCATGCAAAAAAACAAGACTCTTCTAACTTAACCTATAGCAATAACAAAATCTAGAAGCCAGGTCAGTTTTAACTAAAACAACGCCAAATTAATGCTAATTTTTATTCAACGATTTACAACTTTTAATGACGGTCATAATGATATTATTATGATGCAAGGCGCAGCAGTCGTTATTTCACCACGCCCCCACTATAATACTGCAGTTAATCAATTACTAGTAGCGTTTGCCGCGACTTCGTCTATACCCAAACATCTCAATACCTCAGTACGGGCGTAGATGAAAATAGGCAGCTTATAAATTATCTCAATTTTTCGGTTTCAAGCCAATTCAAAGCCTATATACCCAAGAAAAATTCTCCAGTTTATCGGTGCCAAAGAGGTTTTTTTGACACCAACAGTGTCGCTATTTAGCCGATGGCAGTATTGACTGAGGTCCGTCACAGATGTATATATGTCTGCACGCACATTTCCGTGGAAACGGTTTCCACCATATTATTTTGTAGCGTATTGTAGCGTTTTAAATTAAATTTTGACAGACGGCTCTTCTCGTATGAAGAAATTTTGTGTAAAATGTTCTGATGACCATACCCTCAGGTTTATTTCTCAGAAGGTGAGGTTTTTTATTTCAGCGATTCAGTACTTCTGGCATTGTAAAATAATATTTTTCATTATTTTCCTTTCTCCTTGAACAGCGATTTATAAACACATTTCTAGTCAATACTTGAATATCTTTTCGTGCACCTTACATTGCAACCTCAGGCGTAATTGCAATGGAATTCTAACTGCAGTTGCTATAAAAACTAAATTTCAAAAATCAGAGTGTGTCTGGGTCGTGGCCGTGTGTTTTATGCAAACACGCGAGCCTCATTAATTATTCTTAATTATTCTTTGATCCTGTAGCATCCTAGTCATGCAATTAATTCAAATTTTAATTTCGATGAAAGATAGTGTAGCTGCAATTTAGTACGTTGGTAACGATTAAGTATAATAATCTATGCTGCGAACAGCGCCAAACGAGATGCCCCGATTTTTCATCAAATTCAAATAGTACTCATCTTTAATTAATGGTAAATCTTCGTATCAAGATTCAGTGCAGTTCTCTCCATAGCTATACTTAAATTGTGTAATTACCTATTATAGTATTAAATATTAATAAAAATACCAGTTTCCGATAACCTTGTCCTTGCGTTAGATCCAGCGGCGTAGATTCTTACAGTGGAACACCGTTTTCAATGATGTTTCATGAATTCACTTACTACGTTTGAGGAAAAACTGTATTTCAATTGGTAACTCCGTGTCGATAAAAATGCGCAAACATCGAGTCATTATTATTATCTTCTTGAACTTCCATATCAGTTGTAGAGATGGTCACTTTTCTGTATTGATCGATATAAAGCTGTAAGGTATATCGATCAAGGTAAGGTAAGAAAAAAAATTACCAATGATTTTATGGCAAGTCTTCATGGATACAAAATATGTGTCAGTGGCTTTCATTCAGTGATGATCACAAAGCATCTCTATGCTTTAACCTAAATTGGTTAAGCCCTCTGGCTCTTTAAAAGTGATGGATATAGAGTTTGCCTTCTCCACGCTTCCATGGAATACATTATAGCACCTACGCTTCTACAATACTAGTCAGAGGACTTAAGATTATAATTGAACTAAAGGTAGCCCGTGGCGATACTCAAGATGCCCTCTTTAAACTTTATCTTACCTAACACACCTGTCTAACGTTCATGTAATGTTGCTAACAATTGGCATGCTTATTATACACAACTTTTTTACACAAATCACCATTTTTACCAGTTAATTAACAAGACCCTGGAATGCAATAAAAATTCCAACAAATACTAACTTTAATTTGACTTTTGAATATGCATTTATTGCAAATTACGATCACGTAATTTAATAATCATATACATATTATGCATAATTAAAATCTAAGGTCGGCAAAAACTAACCCAATAATAATTTTGACAAGTATAAATTAGCTATGTTAATAATAAATAGTCTATCAATGTATCGCTAATGAACCTGACCTGCTTTAAGTAGAAAGATAAAGCTTAGTTAATTATTAATCGGTACGAATTAAGAATTAAACATATCCTAGAATTTCCTTCCAATAAATTTATTCAGGTTTCCTTTAAATGTTTTCCTTTACTAAAGATCGTTTGATGAATAATGATGATAAATAATAAACAATTAAGCATATAATGCTAACAAAAAAATTAAACAGCTTTGCTAGCAATACAATAACGTTACGTTAACGTTATAATACATCATGTACCTTTTAACTCTAGGTGATACCGAGACCCAAAAGAGACCTGGCTTTTTTAAGAAGCTGTCGTTAGGAAAGTAAATAAATATCTTCAAAATATTTTAATCTGCATTCAGTTTCAGAAAACGTTTATTCAAACAATAAAATGGGCCAGAAAAATAGACATAATATACAGACAGTGCGGACAGCGCGAAAAAATGTCGCCAATTTACCGGTGTCAAAAATTCTTGTTTTGTCACCAGAAGTAAGGCCACGATGTAGTTTGCTAAGCAGCCACCTATAGCATTTTGATAGATAGCGTTAGGTACTGTTTGCTTGCACGAAAAAGGTTTACGTAAATCGTTTGGCTACCCATTTCCTCAGGTTTCTTATCTGTGACCAGAAACTATAACCATTCAAGAATGACATAATATTTATAAAGAACATTCAGTCGGCATCAACAAACCATGTCCAACTATTCAGTCCAAATGGAAGTAGATCGTTCCCATCAATTTTCAAGAGTCCATTAAAAAAATCAAAATAGGTAATCATAGAAAGTTAGCATTAGCACTCTTCACCTTTGAGAACATTATAAAAAACCAGGCAATTTGCCGTTAAGAATTTGGTGTTTGTAATGTTATATGCTTAAGGGCGATGGGTACCATCCGGGCGCGAAAATTCAAATTTTATTTAGTTTTTCGCTCATAGTGGGCTAATTATACATCGAAGGCTTATGACAATGTGTTTTGCGGGCACAACGTTTATGCATCTACATGTTTTTAACAACAACTCTGCTCAACATTACTCATTTACTTCATATTGGTTCCCGATAGCTCGAAATCTGGGAACCTGCAAAAAATTATCTTTCGGGAACCAATATGAGATGAGTGGGAACTTTCGGGCAAAGTTTCTATTAAAAACGTGTAGACGCATAAGAAGTAGGCCCGCAAAATGCATTGCCATACAATTGCATACAATGTGTAGTTTGTCTAATATTTGCGAAAAACTAAATAAAATTTGAATTTCGCGGGCTGGTAGGGCCGCAACTGCCCGTGAAATTCAAAATTTTCGTGGTTTTTTGCAATTCGTACGCTAGTTACACATTATAGGCTTATGGTAGTCAATTTGTGGGAATGGCACTATAATCTTTACATGTTTATATCAAAATCTTTGCATAAACATGTCTATCCCAGGCAGTTAGTTCGAGTATCGAGTTTTAAGTGAGTAACTCGCAAATCTCGGACTAATTTCTTTAACTAGACACTTTCAAGCAGAGATTTTTATATAAACACATGAAGACGATACTGGAAGTCCCGCAATTTGACTGCTATAAACCTATTACGAGTATATCTTATTAGCTCAAAAATCGCAAAAAACCACAAAAATTTGAATTTCGCGGGCACAACCGTGGCTTGCTCCTTAACGTATAATATTGAGCTTCCGAAACCGGAAATTATTCCGAAAAGTAAGGGATGCGTGCCAGTTAGAACTAAGAACAAAGAACCTGCTAGGAGTCAAAGGTCTGGATAAAGCTTCAGACTTATTTGCAAAAAAATGTGGAAGAAAGACCTACAATAACACGATCTTCCGGTTATATACGTTTATTATGTTAATCATTTCTTAGCATGGGAGATAATAAATATATAATAAATAAATATAATAAATATTCATTCGGAAGATTTTATTCGTATTGTATAAATTTGTGTCTGGCTTCATTTTTTCATTGACGTCAATCGGACTTTATTATTTTAGATCCTTTATTGAACAGGTATTTGATTCTGGTGAGGGTCATCGTAAAAATTACTGTCAATAAAATGGAAAATTCTTTTAAAAAAAACCGACTTCAAATGCCACTAAAAAAGAGTGAAATAATTTTTCAATGTAGGTACACCAATTCGATTCGGTCGAGCGATTAATACGAAGGACTATGATTGTACGAATTGCTGGACTTCGAATTGGTGTACCTACATTGAAAAATTATTTCACTCTTTGTAGTGGCATTTGAAGTCGGTTTTTTTTTTTAAGAATTTACCATTTTATTTTTTACTTTTTAGTGGAAAATAACAAATGCACAGGGCATTGAAAAAAATGCCCAAATCGCTTGAGGTGTGCTTATAAAATCTGAAGAGTTCCCTCAATTTTCCGAGATCCTATCATCAGAACCTGACTTGATGACTATAGTCATTAAGTCAGCATCTGCAAGCAAATGCACTAGTAACTATAAAAAATACCCAAATCGCTTCAAGTATATTAGCCAAATTTGAAGAGTTCACTCGATTTCACCAAGATCCCATGATCAGATCCTGACCTGATGACCATAGGAAAACCTGTAAAATATTACTCTTTCAAACAGTACCCAAATTGTTTTAAGTACCCATATAAAACTTGAAGAGTTCCCTCGACTTCTCCAGGATCCCATCATCAGATCCTGACCTAAAAAAAATGGGACCATCTGGGAAGTATACCCTTTCAAACGAAAAAAGAATTTTCCAAATCGGTTTACGCGTCTTCGAGCGTATTTTTTTCGACAGTTTTCCCAATAAATCAAAAACTATCAGGCATAAAAATAAATAAAAATTGGTTTTAGAATATACAAGTAACGCCCTTTCATATAATACCCCTTTCAACATTGTTATCTCATTTTGAAATTTTGGTGACCCGGTTTAAAATTTTTAAATAAACCCCCCCCTTTTAAAATAAAAATAAAAACAATTTTCAAATTTTTACGATTGCTATAACGTCGCGTCACTATTATCTATAACTATTCTAAATTTCAGGTCGATAGCTTGAATAGTTACTGAAATAATCGAGTGTGATCAAACGGACGGACGGAGAAAGTCTCACCATAAGGGTTCCATTTTTATCAAATTGGTATGGAACCCTAAAAAAAAAGATTCCGACGAATTGAGAACCTCCTCCTTTTTTTGAAGTCGGTTAAAAACATTTAATAAATCAGGGTTACTATTGAAGAAATTTTAAATAACAAGGATTGTAGGAACGATAGTAATATGCTTCCATCTCCTTTTTTTTATCGTGGGGAATCCTCATGGATACCCAGTCGCCTGGGGGAGCGGCTGGGTTATGCCGGACTCTTACCGGCTAAACCCCACGGCGTTTCCTCCTCGCACCGTATGACGGGAACAAAAAACGGGAACGCTTGCGCAAACCTCCGCGAACCCGCCGGTGCCCGGCCGCTTGCGCAGCCCCTCCACGAGGTGGAGCATGGAGCTCCCCTCCAACAGCAAGGCCCGCCAGAAACACCTAAGCCGGCCTTACATCCTCGGCGCCCATCCGTAAGGCGACGGACCCCGCCGGGACCGCCACCCAGGGGCCGTGGGCACAGGTAAGCCGATACCTGCGAAGCTTGCTCCTGCACTTCGCAGGCATCGACCTCCCATACCCCGCGGCGGATCTGATCTTTGGCTCCGCCGCAAACCACCAAACGGCCGCAGAGGACAGGGAGAACGGCAACGACACACCGACACGCCTCTCCTCCCGTGACCCCTCCTGGCTGCAGGAGACAGAAAACTCTGTCCCCCTCACCCCTCTTGGACGCATCCAGAGCGGGCCCATCTCCATGCCCACTCCGAGCGTCCCCTCCTGGATTCCTTTTGGCTTCACCGTGGGGATGCTTCCATCTCCTCACTAGATATATAATATATTGTTTCATACCATAAAATATTGTTTCATACTATTTACTAAAATTGTATATTGAGACATTTTTAAAAACAGTAAGTACCGAGTTTCTTGCCAGTTTTGCTCGGTGCAAATCTGCGTTACAAACCTGACGGTAGAGTTTGGCATTTCATGAGAGATTATATCTAAGTCTATGTGAAAATAAAGAATTTCATTTCATTTCATTTCATTACTTTTCCGTTAGAGGTTTACAACTTTACACCGTCACCACATCAGCTAGGTATCAATGCAGTGCGAATGACGATAAATGAAGATATTCAGAGGATATACTGAATTTATTTTTGTCCTTTTCACTCTTACAAATATATGTTGGTGGGTGCGACATGCAGCATTGCGGAAGAATATAACAGAAAAACGACGTTTTACCAAATGTAGATCAAATTATTTTGTGCAATAACGTTTAACATTCAATAACATATAGGATTTTTTTTAATTATAATAACATCTCATTAATTTCGGTTATATACGATAACAGCGTGTTACTTAGTTGGCGGTGCGTTCTAAAGAGTAAAGAGCTATAGAGGTAAACTTCATACCAAAAAATCTGACCGTGAGCCAATTCGTATAATATTATGTATGTTTTTGTATAATTAAAAAACGAGCTATCTAGTGCGTAATATAAACTATGGAGGCACATGAAGTAGAATAATAAAGATCATTGCCTCCGAACCTTATATATCAAATATGAGAAAGGGAGAAATACCTACTATATCTCTTAGCAGATCTTGCGGTTATACAAGTGTGTGGGTAAGTATGCTAAATCATTTGTTAAATAAATTAATAAAAAATCATTAATTGTTAAATATTTGGCAGAAGCAATAAATCAGTTATCAATTTTGCAAAGGTAGGTAACTTTTGAGTAAGCGATAAAAAAAATTAATGCGTAAATCAAACCGAATCGAAAATACTATTATTAATTATCTAAATATTTTTAGCGTAGTAGATATTAATCTATTGTTGATCTCTATAGATTTAAGTGGAATTCAGCAAAAAATCCTATAGATCCTATGGGACTTGATTATAGGATAAATAATTATACTTTTTTTCTAAACATTTGAATACCACAAGCTGTATTTCGGAAGCGACATAATTTTCATTCCGTAATGGTCTATAAAACGACCTTCACCGAGCTGTTTATTGGATGAAAACTATTTTATATCCAATTTAATATGTCAATAAATATATCGCAAGTGGGTTGCCTACAAAATTTCAGTCCAGGGTATGCCAGGGGACTCCTATTTGTTACAGTTTAGTTGACATCGTAGTTCAAATTAGATTGGATGTTATAAATAGCGTTTTTTGCCAGAAATACTTTCCTGGCTGAGGAAAGTATTTCTGCTCTATATTTTTTGGCAAAAGAAAGTTAAAGGATAATTAAATCGTAGGTAAATAAGCACAATTACAATTTGCGACCTGAATCGCTCATCCAATCTAATCTGAACTAAGATGTCAAACGGAACTCTAACAAATAGGAGTTCATGTTACAATGGATTTTTTTATTTTCTTAATTTTTGTTTTCATATGATTCTAGACATTGAATAAAAACTAAAGCTTTCCTGTTAGAGGATCTGTTAGAAACCAATAACAACAATCAAAACGTTAACTGTAACAGCTAACTTAGTAGCGGTACTAAGAGTCAAGTAGAAATATCATAGGGGATAAAAAACAAATATTCTGAGTTCTGACATCAGCCGCTTCAGAAACTAAATTTTTATGTTGTTCCATCACACAAAGACATTCCATTCAAACTAAGTTAACCTGAATCAGATAATATGTATCAAGATAAAGACAAGGGTAACAAATAAAATAATCATATTATTATTTCTGTTTTTTTTTCACGTAGTAATCACAGTAGTAATATAATTCGTAACAGGTCCTAAATTTTCTGTTTTATCTATGAAAGGACGAGACTAGATGCTGCAGTGGTAATCAATGACTCTATAATGATGCTTATGGTAACGATTATTATTCATTTAATACTTAATTTTCATGCCTATCAAAGGCAACCTATGGATAATTTAAATCTAAGATTTAAAACTAGATAAAATGTGTGTGTATAAACTAGATAAATGCGTTCTTTACGCACTGCAAGATTGCAAAGAAATACAAGTAGAACTTACTTTTCAATGCCCATCTCTTGTTCAGAAGTAGTCCATCCAGGAACCTGTACCCTTGTTCTCGACAGACTGTCTCTTTCACATTTTCCACTGCACTAGAGAGCGACAGCAGATCGCTGGCAAGCACTACCGAAGACGCGTAATCCGGGGATTCCTCCACAATATCCACTCTAGGATCCCCATTGTTCCCTGAACCGTCTTCGTACAGATTGTAATTCGAATCATGTTTTCTTTTCACATCTCTCTCATTTTTCAACCTCTCCGAAAGTTTCGCGATTAAGTCTTTATCCAAACCCAGGTTATGTGCGGTCCTATTTAACCGGGCAATATCCCGAGAGTCCAGGCTACCGGTTGCGTTGATAATAGTGTTGAGACGCTTCAAAACCTGTTGGTCGATGTTTGTATCGTTGTATTTCTGCCCGGTGCTGGCGACTGCAAACGCTACGACGAGCACTCCGATCGAGATCATCATGGAGGCGTGCGCACGCGCCGCTTCTGTTTACCGACTGAATCAGAGCCTTCGAGGCTCGATCAATGAATTGAACTAAATCAACGCTTTGTTCATAGTGTCCTGAGGCTATTACCATATTGTGATGGCTATTGTTTTTCCGAGGTTATGTATACTTACCATTTCTTTGTATTTCCATAGCGTGCTGTAAATATTTTTATCGCCATATTAGGGCTCTACTTCACAATTAATTTGTTTTAAATTAAAATCTAGATTTAAATTACAATAGACTATTCTAATATTTTGAAATTCAACTGTCGAAATAATTATGGGCAAAACAAGGCAACGTATCAAGGACCTTTACTAAATAGGTATATCGTCGCATATATTTGGAGCATTATCAAGGTGAAATACCAAACATTAAAGCCGAATTGATATTTAACCTTGCCATTGAATGGCGATTAAAATAACTTCTCAGAGTTAATTACATATTTGCCAAAATAAATAATACAATATAATAACTGCCGAATTTTGCCCTAGTGCACAAAAACAAAATAATAACATTCATTGGGACTGAAAAACGAAAGGTTTTTAATTTTTTCTTTTATCATTTAAATAATTATTATCCTTGTGTAAAACCTAAAGTTAAAATTATAATTAAAAAAAATGCAAAATAAATCATACTTTTAGGGGAAGAAGTTAGCATTATAATGACAAAAGTTGCTAGAATAATAAATACGCAATATTTGCTATCAAAATTATTTATTCAATCATTATAACTGTATCGTTATCAGTTGTAACGATAATGTTGACCCCCTCTATCGTTTTCCGTTGTCCATTCCCATTCATCGATATTATCTTGTTCATTATCTCCTGAGAAAGAGCGAGACAGATATTCATTTCCTTCAGGGCCTTCTTCTTCTTCTTGTTCCTCTTCTATGATTTCCAAATCGTCCTCCTCTCTGTCTTCAAGTTCTTCCAAATCATTTTCTTCCAAAACTTCTAAAGAATTGTTCGATTCCCTCTGATTCTCATATTCAACGTCCACTTCAGGGATTTCTTCCAGTACTTCTCTATGAGCCATAAAAGATCTTTTTTGTAGTACTTCCCTTATTCCTCCTTCTTTCTCAGATTTAATATCATTATCTTGTTTTGGAATTTCGTTCTGTTCTGGAGTTTCTTTTTCTTGGTCCGTATCATTTTCTTGAATATTTTCGGCTTTAGGTTCGAAGGCTATTTTTGGTATCGATTGCAGTGGAATAACTAGAGTGATTGTTAGAAGAATCGAGCTTATTAATATGATGGTAACTTCTTGGAGGTCAATCTGAAAAGAAAACAATGGAAATTAATACAAAAATTTCATCCAAACATCTAAATATGGACTGTAGGCTAAAAAAATGTTCGACAAACCCACCATTGTTGTAACTGAGAACTCCTTGGAGGATCGTGTCGTGGCCGTATTTGTGAGGTATACGATAAACTGAATTAAGTAGAGAGCGTAGGAGATACGGCTGATGAACAGCAGTGGGCGACTGCACAGCACTCCAGACAGAATCCCTGAAAAAATAAGTTAGACATGCTTGTAAGACACACGACATAGTTGGAAAAAGTAGTTATACTATGTTAGTTTTGTGGAGTCAAAGCTGGGTATCCAAACGGAACGGACACGAATAAAGTTTTGGAGTTGATTTGAAAATTCGGAGATTTCGGAAATGCGTGTACCTACATTTTTGAATTTGTGGATTAAATTATCAAAATAATGTTGTTATTTTCTAAATAATTAAATCAAAACTAAATATCAAAAACGCATTTTGTATGTAAACCAGTTTTATTAATCAATACAAAATAACATATTATTTTATAGTTTTTGTGGTACTTTCACCCGCCTTATTAATAACTAGTATTAACCAGTAGGTATATATGATTTATGTATAATATATTATGTAACTCGTAATAATAATGTGTATAAATAAACATAACGACAATTCAAAACCAACAGGTTTGAATACCTATTACAATAATCATTATTTCAAAGTTAAATTTTATTCATAATAAAATAAAACGGGTTATATATTTTTTTTGTTGTTCTCTCTGGTGCAATTAATACGCTGTTGGATTGAAGCATGAACAATCACGGGTTCGATTCCTGCAAGGGCCAATTTTGTTAACACTTTAATAGCAAATATTCAGTGATAATAGTATATTATATAAGAATTGCTCGTTTAAAGGTATAGGATTAACACCGCGGCGGAATGGAATGGAAGCGCCTTTTTTACATAGTATAATGAACTTTATGTCAATTGCTTAAGATACAAACTAAATAGGAGCCAAAAAAGGTCGCGCGTCTTCCTAGGAGTCCTCGCGCAGTGTTTTTGTATGTAATGTATGTTTGTATTGAATTATTGATTTTGTAAAATGTTATAAAATATACAAATAACATCAAGTTCATTGTGATATTTAAAAAAAAGTCGCTTCGTTCCATTCCGCCGCGGTGTACATTGACCCTTAGTGTCCGAAAAATTAATAAAAAAATATCTGAAAAACTATGCTTCAGATAATATTGCAGTCAAGAAGTACTTTGACGTTTTTGGAGTTTAAATTCTTACCTGATGGATTTTTATGAACTGCATAGATCATCCAGGCGAAAGCCAAGGCTGTAGCGAGCGGGGCGAGAGTAGCGTATATGGCGGCGAATGTGACGTCATAACGGTACTCGAAGTACCCTGAATCCGCTCCAGCCCACAGCACGAAGCCCCAGAGAGAGGCGCAAATGAACCAGCCGCTGAATGACAATAGCTGGAATAATAAATTGGATTAGGCTAAGCTGATTTCAGATTGTGCTAGTTACTTATCGGGTATGAATAAATTATCAGCATATCTTCGAAGGTTTACTTCACAATGTAGACAAGGGATAAGAAAGAACTTTTCGGAATCTACGTGCTCCCACGCAAAGATGAAGTGGGTCAGTTAGTTTTTTCTATAATTCTTTGAATAATATTATTCTTTAAAATATCAACACTTTCAACGTCGTAGGTCCACTAATGTGCAGTCACGGAACGAAAAGATTCGTCAATTTTCACCGCCCGTCCACACTGCTTGCGAAGTTCCTCGGCGAAGTACTGGGAAAAGTTTACAGAAGTCGAAGTAGGTCACCACCCTACTCGGTGAACTTCGCGAGAACGCTTTGACGTCTTTTGACTCGGGCGCAAAAACCGACAACAAATGGAAGTTGCCCGAAGTGAGTCCGAAGTGAGTCGAAGTTGGCGAAGTTAGACGAAGTTCCCCTCCACATTGCTCGCTCCGTTCAACTTCGGTCCCACTTCGGTCAACTTCGCGAGAAGTGTAGAGGCCGGGTCTCATTGATTCGTTTGCACTAATCGATTGTTTTGGTATGTTAACATAATGGACTCTTGCAGTAATAGTGCAAGCGGAAATGGACACTAAAGTGAGAACCTTTTCATTCCGCGACTATACGTACTAAAGTCGTACTGCCTAGCGATGACTCAGGGAGGGTGATGCCTCATTCCACTTCACCACAGACTTCACGTGACTTGACGTAGTAGAGGAAGGAGGAGGGTGGAGGGGTGTTTTCACGTGAAGTCTGCATTTCACTTCACGAATACATTACGTGAATCTCTAGGCATTCCACAGGCCGTAGACGCTGTTTACAGCAGAGTCACTGATCTCCATAAAGTATATAGAATATACTCTGGATAGCTGACTGTGAAAGTTAAAATGAAGACACTTGATTTTCGCCATCTTGGTGCTGATTGTTGTGTAACCTAGCGTGAGCGTCTATTGAACTAAAATCAAATGACATTCAAAACGACGGTCCACTCTATGGTCCGCTTCCAACAAATGTCAATTTAGTACCGTGGACGCTCGGGGGAGGCGCTTCAAATCGACACAAAAAATGAACTGTCAAACGTATGGAATCATGAATCCAGAGATACATATCAGTGAGCAGAGTGTTATACCTTAGAAATAGTTGTAGTCTTCCTGAGTGCAAGCCCCAAACTGAGTCCTATCAGGTACGGCGAGCACCGGTGCAGGATGGACGTGTAACTCAATCGACCCGTCCGGTACAACTGGCTAACGCTGTAATCAAAAACATTTCTTCAAAAACTACTTAGAAATTTCATCAATGCTAATTTGCGGAAAATTTCAACTAGAGGGTATTGAATTCCTGGCACAGTTTGAGTCTGGAGCAGTTTGGAGTTTTGCGTCTGATGCAGGAAACTACTCGTAAATATCACTTGCTTTTAAGGAAACAAGTGTTCCCTGAGTGTTCTCCATAATATTGTTGAAGTTGTGTGAAGTCTATACCAACCTGTCGCTTTGACCAAACTTCTTTCAATTCTTCTAGTATTTATTATAGGTGGTAGGATTCTTCTTTTGGGTAGGCACTACCGATTATTCAATTATTCTTAATTATTCTTGGTTGATTAGTCAATTATTTAATTATTCTTGTTTTGAAGAAGGTTAATGTTTTGACGACCTCCCTGGCGCAGTGGTGCGCGCTCGGACTCGAGTGAGAGTTCGCGGGTTCGATTCACGCCATGGGCCGCTTTGGAATTTTATAATTTCTAAATTGGCTCAGGTCTGGTCTGGTGGGAGACTTTTGCCGTGGTTAGTTACCACCCTATACCAGCAAAGACGCACCACCAAGCGATTTAGCGTTCCGGTGACGGTCTAAAAATAAGGGGTAATGAACACAGGTACCCACCTCACTCCCTGATACGCCAAAGCAGTCAGCCGATGGTCTCTGTAGGTGGAGTATCTGGAGTAGGCCGACAGCAGATGCAGCAGCTGCGTCACGGTGCCAGCGAAGGGCACGTCGTTCTGGATCGCCCACACCAATATCCCTCCCAGGATCGTCAGCTGGAAGTCTAACGCCATGTGGTGGGTTTGCGGGGCACACTGGAAATTTTTATGATGATTTTGATTTGTGGGTAGACAGCATATTATGCAGAAGGTAAGTATGGCCACCGGGCTCTCCGCAAGGCTCAAGACTACATGGCGAGCCTTGATCTACAAGCTAGTCTCATCACGTGATGAGGACACGACTAATAAGAAGAAAATAAAATGTCTGACTTAATTCGACTTTCCTGGCGTGCCTACATACTTTGCGGTATACCGTATACAGTAGGTATGTAGGTACAGTTATATTATACGCCAAGTGCAAATGGAAGGTCCTGAAAACCACAGATAAATTACATTATATTAATTAATCAATTTCTGCAATCGGTATCTATAGTTTCGGAAAAAAAAATTACTTGTATTAGTCACGTGATCAACGGATAGAACGGATATTACATTCCCATAAGTATTGTACTTTTCAGAGTGATAGCGATGGTAGAAATATCGATAAGATAACACGGCTACGGGTGCTGGCTCTGGTGTTTTTGATAGAGGCAGATAGAATTTTGATACTCGTAATATATTTACCTAGTAGCACAAGCACGCTTTCGCTTCGTTTATGTAGTTCAATTGAATTATTCGTTTTAACTAGACAAACTCTTTAGGCCTTAGGGGAGTTAACTATTCCGACGGTTGGTTACTAATTTATTGTGAGAATGAAAGTTGAGACTTTAGGCATGCGCCTGTTTTGTTTTTAAGGCAAGCGCACTCTTACGTAATTGCTATTAATACTCATCAGGCATTCAAGTTCATGAAGCTTAATATTGTGTCCATTACGAATAAAAAAAAGTGCAAGATATCCATCAATGGGTACCAAGATTCCCGCAAATACAGCTCGGAAAATCACGCAGAAAATATGTTCGATGATTCCGTAGAAGCGAGCGGAATACGTTGGAGTGAATTTAAATATTCTCATTCGTATGAATGAAGTTTCTGAGTAGGTAGGTACTCAAACTCAATGCATTTCTGAATGCATATTTCACACCATTTGCAAGTTTTAACTTTTTAAGAGGTGACAAAGCGTGGTAAAAAAATATTGTACTTACCTAGGTTTTTATGATACGTCACAATGAGCTTTTTCAATGATGATGATAATGATAGGTTCTCAATTTTTCATGGAACCTTATAAGTTATTCAAGTTAGGACACGATAAGATATTTGGCATGAGTAGGTTAGGCAATTAGGCATCTACTCTTAGATTAGTATAAGGTAACATGTTATTAGTACTTGTCAACTGGTTCTATTTAATCGGCATCAAAAAAGGAGGTTATCAATAATTCCACTGTATATTCTTATGTTTGTTACCTCAGAACTTTCGCCTGGCTAAACCAATTTAGATGATTCTTTTCTTATTCAAAAGGATGATCAAGGATATAGTTTGATGCGAGTAATTGAACTCATTTTTTTGTAAATATTTCATCAACCATTATTTTGGAAAACTCAACATGTAGGTAGGTGATATTATAATGGATATTTCAATCCACGATGACGCGCCCCACCCTGTCAAATTCCATACGAATCGAATGAAAAATAAGTGATTTTGAAAGAGTGGGTGCGTCTTCGTGGATAAAAATATTTAATATCGGGGTGACGGGTGTTGCTTCGCTCGGTAGTTTAACTACTGGCCAATAGATGGCAGCAGGAGTCATATTTTTATTTTTTTTGGTAAATTCGACATTTTCTAAAAATGAATCCCAGCTGGATCGATTTATCGCCCCCAGAACCCCTGTATACTAAATTTCATAAAAATCGTTTGTGCCGTTTCCGAGATCCAGATTATAAAGAAATATATATATATATATATATATATAGATCCGTTCACGGTAAATGTTGCTCCAGTGAGAAGCTAGACCAAATGTTGATCCACCTATTTCACGTGTTTACTCAGCTCTACCTCGGGCCAACTGATATACTTTGATCCGCCCCTAATGCACGTGTGACGTCAGTGGAACTGCACGAACAGATTTTCGACATACTCGTCAGCGATTTAACCAATATTTGTTGATCCAAAAACGGCCGAAAAAATCATACTGAAAAAGCTTTCTTAGATCCAGAATATATTAAACTTATATGCGACATTTACTTAAAATAAGTGGATCCGGAGCCAAAACTGACGAATTGGCATCTTACACAGAGCGGCAACGTCGCGTTCTACGTGTGACAAAGAACCCACTAGACTACTTCGTTAGAGAAATAAGGTAAGAAAGATGCGTTAGCTACTGCCTTTGTGAATCGAACTTATTTAATCGAAAACTAAGTAGGTGTACCCAGATTTATTAGAAAATTATTTTGTGCTTTTCAGTGGGTTTTTTTGAAGGCGGTTCCCTTTTTAGGGTTTTTAGGGTTCCCCCCCCTTGTCTCCGAAGTTTACCAATCGAAAAATAACTCTCTAACTATTGTACTTTTTTTGATAATAACAATAAACCACCAAAATCAAAGTTAGGTTTGCGGTTTGGCAACAAAAGTACCTACATGTATATTATACTCGTAAATTCATGAACTAAAGTGATTCTTTTAATGTTTTTCTTCTTTTATAGTGTGGAACCCTCGGTGCGCGACTCGTACTCGCGCTTGGCTCGTTTTTTAAAAAACAATTTGAAATATCGTGTAGTTTGATGGGTTTTTATTAATTTTTTTATTCCGGGAAAATCAATGGTTTCCGCGGAAATAGTGAAAAATGTTTATTCATGTGGAAAAACATTCCTTCAAACTGCAACTAAGAAATTTTTTTGCTGAAAGTTGGAATGGAGATAGAGTTCGTTCTAAACTAACACAAAGGCTACTTTTTATTCCGGTAAAATTCATGGCTTCCCGTCAGAATAGGAAATCTAAAATTTACGCGAGCGAAGCCGCGGGTATCTGCTAGTAATCCATATTAGATTATCTATTTAGAAACTCGATATTATGTAGGTATTATGTTAACGATTGAAGAGGAGCGGGCGGAGTAGACCGCTTCAGTGGAAAGTGGAAACATAGGTACTCCCTTTTCCGTGATGGATACGTATGGTAATAAATAGGGTATTCATATTATGATACCAAGGACAAAGGACTTACTTGGCTACCAGTTTTTAACTTCGCACGAAAATAAGTTTTAACTAACTATGCGTTTCAAATATCGATAGGACCTTTTTAGGGTTCCATACCATAATGGTAAAAATGGAACCCTTATGGTGTGACTTTCTCCGTCCGTCCGTCCGTCCGTCCGTCCGTCTGCCTGTCACACTCGAAAATCAAATTGAAAATCATTTTTGTTTTTATTTAAAAAGGGGGGAATACCGGGTCGTCAAAATTTCAATCGAAAAATCTGAAATAATTATGATTAATAGAAATTAACGTATATTTTACAGGAAAAATAAAATTAACTCTCTAACTATTATACTTTTTTTAATAAAAACAATAAACCGCCAAAAACAAAGTTATGTTTGCGGTTCGCCAAAAAAAGTACCTACATGTAAATTATACTCGTAAATTCATGAACAAAAGTAATTCTTTAAAAAATTTTACTTCTTTTGCAGTATGGAACCCTCGGTGCGCGAGTCCGACTCGCATTTGGCCGGTTTTTTTTTATTTATAGACAGAAAATGCCTAAAGCATACCACTCCGGCAAGGGGAAACATATAGGTTAAGTTGCACCCACTAAAACTGTCTGTGTCCACGACGGACCCGCTGGCGGGAGTACGGGATTCACTTTTGTATGCACTACGCTCCCGCCAGGTCATAACCCACCGGTTTTGACGACGGACGGCTCCTAACGTCTGTCATCCGCAGGCCGGCAACTTATGGATGGCACACGGCAACGCCTAGTCACCTAGTGGGTATCCTTCGAGAGGGCTGCGTGACCTGCATTTCCATCTAACGCTCTGCCGCCTACTTTCAACATTCAAATTGCGACAATGGCAGTAGTATCTTCACAGGTTTATATAAAAATCATAGTCGAAAAAGTCCAACTTAGCGAATTAGTCGCAAAGTTACTCACCAAGCTCTATACTCAAACTAATTTATTAAACTGGATACTTTCAAATAAAGATATTTGTATAAACCTACGAAGCGGCAACGTCGCGGATGCTTTTAGCCAATCCGATCGTTTGCCGTGCTCTGATTGGCTCATTTGAATTGGATCAACATTTTCCGTAACCATCGCAAGGTGGATTTGTATATCGGATCAACTTCTGCGAACGCTAGTAAAAAGTTCCATGAGTGTAGATGTTGATCCGGTTGGAGCCACATTAGTTACCAGAGATGCATATTGGATCAACAAAAGGCGTCGGATCAACATGTGTTTTCGGATCAACAAAGTACTCGCGTGACGTCGCGAATGATCAACATTTAGCGGGAAGAGATCTCTATATATATATATATATATATATATATATATATATAAAACATTTGTATCCTATACCTTTAAACGAGCAATTCTTGTTTTTATATATTATATATATATATATATATATATATATATATATATAGATCCGTTCACGGTAAATGTTGCTCCAGTGAGAAGCTAGAACAAATGTTGATCCACCTATTTCACGTGTTTACTCAGCTCTACCTGGGGCCAACTGATATACTTTGATCCGCCCATAATGCGCGTGTGACGTCAGTGGATCTGCACGAACAGATTTTCGACATACTCGTCAGCGATTTAACCAATATTTGTTGATCCAAAAACGGCCGAAAAAATCATACTGAAAAAGCTTTCTTAGATCCAGAATATATTAAACTCATATGCGACATTTACTTATAATAAGTGGATCCGGAGCCAAAACTGACGAATTGGCATCTTACACAGAGCGGCAACGTCGCGTTCTACGTGTGACAAAGAACCCACTAGACTACTTCGTTAGAGAAATAAGGTAAGAAAGATGCGTTAGCTACTGCCTTTGTGAATCGAACTTATTTAATCGAAAACTAAGTAGGTGTACCCAGATTTATTAGAAAATTATTTTGTGCTTTTCAGTGGGTTTTTTTGAAGGCGGTTCCCTTTTTAGGGTTCCATACCAAAATGGTAAAAATGGAACCCTTATGGTGAGACTTTCTCCGTCCGACCGTCCGTGCGTCCGTCCGTCCGTCCATCCGTCCGTCTGTCACACTTTATTGTTTCAGTAACTATTAAAGCTATCGACCTGAAATTTGGAATAGTTGTAGGTAATTGCGGTGCGCCGCCATTGCAATCATAACAAATTGAAAATCTATTTTATTTTTATTAAAAAAGGGGGGAAAACTGGGTCGTCGAAATTTCAAAATGAAATAACAATATTGAATGGAGTATCATATGAAAGGGCATTACTTGTGTATTCTAAAAACAATTTTTATTTAGTTTTATGCCTGATAGTTTTTTTTGAGTTATTGGGCAAATTGTCGAAAAAAATACCGTCCCCCCCCCCTGTCTCCGAAGTTTACCAATCGAAAAATCTGAAATAATTATGATCAATAGGAATAAACGTATATTTTACAGAAGAAAAAAAACAACTCTCTAACTATTGTACTTTTTTTGATAATAACAATAAACCACCAAAATCAAAGTTAGGTTTGCGGTTTGGCAACAAAAGTACCTACATGTATTATACTCGTAAATTCATGAACTAAAGTGATTCTTTTAATGTTTTTCTTCTTTTATAGTATGGAACCCTCGGTGCGCGACTCGTACTCGCGCTTGGCTCGTTTTTTAAAAAACAATTTGAAATATCGTGTATTTTGATGGGTTTTTATTAATTTTTTTATTCCGGGAAAATCAATGGTTTCCGCGGAAATAGTGAAAAATGTTTATTCATGTGGAAAAACATTCCTTCAAACTGCAACTAAGAAATTTTTTTGCTGAAAGTTGGAATGGAGATAGAGTTCGTTCTAAACTAACACAAAGGCTACTTTTTATTCCGGTAAAATTCATGGCTTCCCGTCAGAATAGGAAATCTAAAATTTACGCGAGCGAAGCCGCGGGTATCTGCTAGTAATCCATATTAGATTATCTATTTAGAAACTCGATATTATGTAGGTATTATGTTAACGATTGAAGAGGAGCGGGCGGAGTAGACCGCTTCAGTGGAAAGTGGAAACGTAGGTACTCCCTTTTCCGTGATGGATACGTATGGTAATAAATAGGGTATTCATATTATGATACCAAGGACTAAGGACTTACTTGGCTACCAGCTTTTAACTTCGCACGAAAATAAGTTTTAACTAACTATGCGTTTCAAATATCAATAGGACCTTTTTAGGGTTCCATACCAAAATGGTAAAAATGGAACCCTTATGGTGTGACTTTCTCCGTCCGTCCGTCCGTCTGCCTGTCACACTCGAAAATCAAATTGAAAATCATTTTTGTTTTTATTTAAAAAGGGGGGAATACCGGGTCGTCAAAATTTCAATCGAAAAATCTGAAATAATTATGATTAATAGAAATTAACGTATATTTTACAGGAAAAATAAAATTAACTCTCTAACTATTATACTTTTTTTAATAAAAACAATAAACCGCCAAAAACAAAGTTATGTTTGCGGTTCGCCAAAAAAAGTACCTACATGTAAATTATACTCGTAAATTCATGAACAAAAGTAATTCTTTAAAAAAATTTACTTCTTTTGCAGTATGGAACCCTCGGTGCGCGAGTCCGACTCGCATTTGGCCGGTTTTTTTTTTTATTTATAGACAGAAAATGCCTAAAGCATACCACTCCGGCAAGGGGAAACATATGGGTTAAGTTGCACCCACTAAAACTGTCTGTGTCCACGACGGACCCGCTGGCGGGAGTACGGGATTCACTTTTGTATGCACTACGCTCCCGCCAGGTCATAACCCACCGGTTTTGACGACGGACGGCTCCTAACGTCTGTCATCCGCAGGCCGGCAACTTATGGATGGCACACGGCAACGAATAGTCACCTAGTGGGTATCCTTCGAGAGGGCTGCGTGACCTGCATTTCCATCTAACGCTCTGCCGCCTACTTTCAACATTCAAATTGCGACAATGGCAGTAGTATCTTCACAGGTTTATATAAAAATCATAGTCGAAAAAGTCCAACTTAGCGAATTAGTCGCAAAGTTACTCACCAAGCTCTATACTCAAACTAATTTCTTAAACTGGATACTTTCAAATAAAGATATTTGTATAAACCTACGAAGCGGCAACGTCGCGGATGCTTTTAGCCAATCCGATCGTTTGCCGTGCTCTGATTGGCTCATTTGAATTGGATCAACATTTTCCGTAACCATCGCAAGGTGGATTTGTATATCGGATCAACTTTTGCGAACGCTAGTAAAAAGTTCCATGAGTGTAGATGTTGATCCGGTTGGAGCCACATTAGTTACCAAAGATGCATATTGGATCAACAAAAGGCGTCGGATCAACATGTGTTTTCGGATCAACAAAGTACTCGCGTGACGTCGCGAATGATCAACATTTAGCGGGAAGAGATCTCTATATATATATATATATATATATATAATATATAAAAACAAGAATTGCTCGTTTAAAGGTATAGGATACAAATGTTTTACCATCTCCTCAAAGCCGAAGTAGTTCTGCACGTAGAGCAGGTTCCACCACCAGCCCCGCCGGCACAGCTCCGCGTTCCTCGTCACCAGCGACCCCCACATGGGCCCGGACGACACGTCGTCCCACACGTACGCGTAGAACAGCACCACCGCCGACAGCGCTGGAGTCAACCTGAAGCAGGCCAGCAATTGACATCTACTCTAGACACGGCGAACCGCGCGAAAAATGTCGCCAGTTTATCGGTGTCATTAGTACCAACAGTGTAAAGCCACGCGGTAGTTCGCTTAGCGGCTATAGTATTTTGACAGTAGGCGCTACTGTTTGCTTGTATGAAAAAGATTTACATAAATCATTCGAATGCCCATATCTTGAGGTTAGTACCTAATCAGTAAGGCCAGTGTACCTATTATGTAACTCGGTGCCTATCAAAGAATGATAGCCACTAGCTAATGTTCTTCATCCATTGAAGTTTTGCTGAAGAAATGTTAGTTTTATTTCATAGCAAACTTTCAATGAATAAAATCATATGCTAGGTGCTATCATTCTTTGATAGGCACCGAGATACAGAATACGGGCAGTCAGGTGATAGCAGGTATAGCTCAGTGGTTCTGACCTCTGCCTCTCATAAGCACGTCGCGGGTTCGAATCCTGGGCACGCACTTCTGACTTTTCCGAGTTATTTGCGTTTTTAGGAAACTAAATATCACTTGCTTTAACGGTGAAGGAAAACATCGTGAGGAAACCTGGATGCCTGAGAGTTCCCAAAAATATGATCTCGAAGGTGTGTGAAGCCCGCCAATCCGCACTTGGCCAGTGGTGGGCTATGGCCAAAACCCCTCTCAGTCTGAGAGGAGACCCGTGCCCAGCAGGGTTGCAAAAAGGGGTTGAGATCAGGCCAGGTCCATGTTGACCTTACAATGCGAAATCGTAGAGATACCTACTCTACAACATCTCCAGTAATTAGCGTGTACATAGAGACACTGACCTGAGGTATCTGGACAATAGCTTGGAGGCCATGGAGTCGCTGGTGGACTTGCGGTACGAGGTCAGGGTCCCGCTGAGGAGCAGGAAGCAGTCCGTGAACATCCAGCCCGCCCTGCACCACGACAGCAGCGGCGATGACAGGACCTGGAAATAGGTAGCATTAGGAATAATGTTTTTTTCACCTACCACTTATCTTGATTTAGAACTACATCTAGTAATCAATAAAACCGGCTAAATGCGTGTCGGTCTCTCAGACGCAGGATTCCGTACCATTAACTATAAAAACCGTAAAAAAATTACGTTTGTTGTATGAGAGCCACACGGAGGGGGACCTCGACTGTACATCTCAACAAGACCTCGAGGCCCTAAGCCTAGACGCCTTAGCCACCTACGACTTAAAAAACATCACCAGGCAAGAGATTTTTCCCGCGCCCATTCCTGGGCAAGGAGGCCAAGCCGCGAGGCCCGTACTTTGTTAGGCCAAGGCCTAGTACCTAGATAGGTATTTTCATACGAGATGAAAGTTGGGAAATACTTGGTCTATTCTTAGTTAAACAAAAAAATACCTACGCAGTTCTACTCGATTTTCTAACATTTTAATATCAAAGAAAAAATAATTAGTTTATATCGCTATTTAGATTTATCATTTATCTGAAAATTGTCTTGTTTAAAACTTCGTGATATTTAATTTCATTGTCTGAGTAAAATCTGAAAATGATTAAGTCCTTTATAAATTATACTATAAGTCTCGTTCTAACTCTATTAAACACTGTAAATTGATAATCAAATTTAGGCTTAACCAAATTTATAGGAGCTAAATTTTATACTGTAACCAAATTACTAAACCGGGGTCACTTTCAAAAAGTTAAATCACCTAGTACTTAGTTAAAGTAGGTACGTACTTTAATGTTAATCTGTATTGGGAAAGTATGTAATGAACACAGAATTGGTTTAAAATCACAGTTTTGGAAGATATATCCTTTAGGTACTGGACCAGTGTATACTTTAGATAGTAAGTAGTGCGTACTTTTTGAATTACCTAGCGAACCTGATCTATGCAAATACTTAGAAGAATGATGAATTCATATATACTATAGGTACAAAGGTAAACCAGATATGAACTTAATTAATACCATTGAGTTCTATTATGTACCTGATCGTTTTTATCGTTGAAAATATTATCTTAATATATATAAATCTCGTGTCACAATGTTTGTCCTCAATGGACTCCTAAACTACTGAACCGATTTAGTTCAAACTTCGTGAATATCTGTCATTTGGTCCAACTTAAAAGATAGAATAGTTTTTATCCCACGTGAACGAAGTCGCGGGCATCAGCTAGTATTATTATATAATCAAACGCCTGCTAAGGTTTAGGAGCAAATTGTGTATTGCGTGCATGAGTTACTTATGAAAGATTCTGAAATAATTATAGTACACCCAACATAGGTACCATTATTCAATCATTCATTTATGAATGGATATAAATAGGAGTAAAAGGACCTATAGGTACGTACCTACTCGTAACAATAACAAAATTATTAATAAACTAGCTGTTGCCCGCGGCTCCGCCCGCGTGAATTACGATTTTATTACATAATATACCTTCCTACTGGAATTCCTTGATTTTTCGCGGGATTCTGGTGTGATGTTGTACAGAAACCTGTTCTTACTTTGCACGGGTTATCTTGTGGTGATTTTGAAAACTCCTTTTTCTTAATAATATTGAAAGATCAAAAGGACGATTTTAACTGTTGTGATTTTCATTCTGAAACCACGAAATATATCAAAAATTATTAAACCATGTGAAAAGTTGTACTGGTGGTAGAACTCTTCTTTCAGAGTTCGGCCGGGTAGGTACCACTGGGATAAATTACTCTACTAACAATATTCCCCAGCCCAACATAATATAAGAGTCTTTTAAAAATCTTTGCTTCATCTCAATACAATCCAAAACATCAAAATGGACAATGGCTATATATTTCCTTACGTATAAAAAGACCTTAGATGACAATCAGTCGGTTAGGATCAATAAGACCTAAGTTAAAAATATTTGTGAACCATTATCTTACCCTTTCCATATTGCGGATGATAAAGTTTAAATCTGTTCATGTCTTAACAGTGCCATCTTAATATAAAGTCAGGAAACAGTAAATAACATGACAGTTAATTTTTATTAAAAAAAATTCGGTAGTACCTATCTCAGAGTTTTACATTCAAGTTCCACATAAATTGTAGAGATGGCGCTATACGGTATATCGTAGCGATAACGCCAGTTACATGATTTTTGTTCACCCTAAAAGTGAATAATTTTAAACCATACAAAATCTCCCGCTAAGCCTATTTATTTACGGCTGTAAGGGTACACCAGTCTTACTTGAGCCCTAAGTCCTAGCCCTAGGTTCTTTGAGCATTCCGAGTTTCAAGTCACCTACCTACTTGAACTTAAAGGTTCTGATGTCTGTAATTTCTGAACTACAAAAGTGATGATGATAAGATTTGTATGGAATAATCTTTAAATAACCTCCTTTCTAACAAAAAAAGAATGAATGGAATCGGACAACGCGTTAATGAATTATAACTAAAAAACGTTTGGACTTTGATGCCGTCGTCCAGGGAAACCATGATGAATTTCGGGACAAAAAGTATCCTATGTCCTACCTCGGAGTATATACTATAATCATGTCAAGTTTCATTTAAATCCATCCAGCGGATTTGCCGTGATGCCCGGTCGTGAAACAGACAGACAGACAGACAGACAGACAGACAGACAGACAGACAGACAGACAGACAGACAGACAAAAATTAAACAAATTACAGTTTTGGCTTCAGTATCGACTAAATAGTGTCTTCCAACAAAAATTTTCAAAATATCTTCAATGTACAGAATTCGACCCTTTACAGTTTTATTATAAGTATATAGATAGATATAGATAATTATTGACTTGATCGATGAAGTTGGTAAATGACCTCTCTCGTAAGTAGCATGAACTCAGAGTGTACGATTTCATAGTGTGCTGCTGTATAAATTGGAAACTTGCCAGTTCTAATAAACAACACGTGCTTGCTCAGCGATCTGTGAGCTATCGCAATTTATTGCCGCGAAATACACTTTAATAAAAATAAAAACTAAGCTTTTAATTTTTATTTTTATAAACTGTAAGGATTTGTTGCATACATACAATAAACGGCAAAATGGTCTCGTACCATAATCTATAAAATGGCAAAATAACATTTTTCATGTCTAACTATCACGGTTCAAGAGATACAGCCTGGTGGACAGACAGAGAGACGAACGGTGGATCACGTTTTTTTACTCTTTAGGTACGGAACCCTAAAATTACATTTAAATAATAATTACCTAATTCATTGAGTCCTTATTTTGATTTTTGAGGAGTAATTTAATTTTTTATAAATACTCAACTACTACCAAGGTACTACCTACGTTTTGATAGAACACCGAATTATTATCATTTTGAAATAACAAAGCTTGCAATGGAAACACATAAATAACATTTAATTTATAAGTATTCATTAATAAATATTTGTATCTCTACAGTTTGGTAATCTGATATTACATGATAAATGATAATTAATTGTAATCCCAGGAATTTATTGTACCCCTGTTTATTTTGTCAGAAAATTTGCTAGCATTATCGAAACAGGCGCATAGAATGAAATTTGGTTTTAATATTAATCCATTATTGCAATAATTAAAAGCATCGTAAATTAGTAACGGATTTTCTATGATTAATAATATTGTCATACAGGCTATTGTTTTATCGCCTCGCCCTAGTGATATCTCAGAAATTTCGCATACCCTTTCTCATTTTTTGTATGCCTCTGAGACCTCTATCCTTTGCTACATTTCAATCCATATAGTTATTTTCCAGGATAGAGTGACAATGACCCGTGCGATCGTTACTTGCGCTCGTCTGTTATCAGATAAGCACGGTTAGCGGGCGTATTAAGTGGGAGAGGAAGTCATCGGCTAAGTTTATGTGAATGGGTTTTTTATTCTTTATTATAGGCTAGCGCTTGACTGTGATCACACGATACAAAGCGATGATACAGTCCAAGCGCGTTCTGCCAATTCACTCTTAGTTTAAAGGCGCCCAAGTTGAAAGTGCCTGTGAGGGGTTATAATAATTAAGATGAATGGTCGAAAGGTATGAACAATCCACGCCTACTAATATAATACAGCTGGAGAATTTTCTTATTTGAGTTATAACTACTGGTTAGCTAATTTCATTCTAAATTTTTAGAGCTTCGAACGCAAAGGGTTAAAATGTGATCCTATACGAGTACTAAGAGTTCGACGTTCATCCGGCCGTCTGTCACCAGGCTGTATCTCTAGAACTGTGATAGTTTGACACTTGAAATTTTCACTTTAGAATGGGTCTTGATATTACGGAACCCTCAGTGCGTGAGCCGTACTCGCACTTACCCATGTTATTTTATACATGTACCTAAGAACTAAGAATGGTGAATCGAGCAAATTGTTCACAGACAGATACCCAAGCGGTATCTTCGGGAACATATTATATAGTAGTAATTATACAGGGATATATAAAAAAACATCAAATTCATACATACATACATACATGAACCCTAAAAACATTACACACCTTTTTTTGGCCAGTCGTGTAAAATTACCAAGTCGCTCTCTGCCTGTATTTGTTTGTACATTAAAGCAAACAACTTTTGTTCTAAGACTTTTCAAAATGCTATATTTATTTATTTCATACAAATAAACATTATTTATTTATGTAAAGTGCCAATCACTGTTGCGGTTAGTTTGTAGACTGTGGTTAGTTTAGTAGTGTCAAAATAGATAAAAATAGTCCGAACATTCTTCATACAAGAAAATTTAGCGCCATCTGTCGAAACTCCTGCGAAATAAAAGTTTATTTTTTTTAATTTTTTTTTATCTTTGTGTATGTGGTCACCTTGCCTGCAATATTATTATTAATTCAAAAAAAGAAATAGGTCTTTACCTATCTACCTATACTGACTACTGACGGGGGAGGGTGCAAAATAGTCAGTCTTGCTCCCATAAACTGGCGACATTTTTTTGCGCTGTTCGCTCTGTCTTGAGTATACAAGTCTGGTACATGTCAATCATAATGTGTGTCAATCATGAATGTTACGCACCTCGCCAATCCTCAAGCGGTTGGTGTAGGGCGTCAGCGCGACGGGCAGGAACTTGTGCGCGAACAGCAGCGCCACGGTGGCGACGGCTCGCACGCCGTGGATGCACGCGATCTCGTCGGAGGTCGCGGGGGCCACCAGCTTGCCCAGCGTGTTGTACAGAGAGAACGAGCTCAGAAACCCTGGAACAGAAAACATATTTGTTAACGGCGTAAATGGCGTATTTAACGTGAAATCAAGATCCAAAGGCGGGCAGTACCTACGACTTGTTGGCGACCCCAGTCTCAGTATCAAGCTGGAACCTTTAGAACACCGTAGAGACGCCAGCTCAGTATAATATGTGTGTTCTATCGGTTGTTCAATGGCCTCTGCTCTGAAGAGCTGTTTGAAGTTGGTTGGTTGAAGATGGTTGGCAATCCACGACCACCCGGTATGCCAGATCTTTCTTTCCACGCACATGCAAACTATGGAATCATCTACCAACAACAGTGTTCCCTCAAAACTATAACATGGGGTTATTCAAGGGGCGTGTAAACAAATTTCTTTAAACCGGCAACGCATTTGCCAGTTCCTCTGGTGCTGCAAATGTCCATGGGCAGCGGTGATCGCTTACCATCAGGTAGTCCGCTCGTTTGCTTGTGTTGACTATTGAATTTTTTTTTATAACTGGCTTAGATTTTAAATAAATAGATAAAACATAATTTTTCTGTTATATTTTTCCGTTATTTCATTTGAAATTTCCTCATAGCGGAATCCTACTCGTAGCTACTTTACAGTCATGTCTCGTTGGACAAACGCTACGCACAAGCTCCAGTCCGAATTCAAAAGCTCAGCATTACCTACGCCACCACGCGGTATGAGGGTAGTTCACTCTAACAAAAATAAAAATATTAAGAAAACTCGAGCGTAAAACTCGATGTGACGTAAAACTGTCGGCGTTCCCAATTTACATAATAAATTATTTCGTTCGTTGATTTAGAAAAGAGCCCCGAGTTTCTAACTGAGGGTTTTTGAGGCCTCTAAATTTATTTATGTAAATACAAATTTCGCGGGACGCCGGCGCCGTTGATAAAAACGGGGTCGCATTTTGTGTACATAATACGATACAAAGGAGAGTTCTTTATTTACTCTTTGTTACACGGCGCGTGATTTTATTGTACTCACTAACTAGTTAGAATTTTAAAACAAGGCTTTGTGTCTTGAAGTTTTGCGTAAAAGAAATTCCATGCTATAGCGGTGAAGTATCGCTAGTCTGTTGTATGATTTTGCAAAAATATTTTAAGTAACGACGAAGTTACATCTTCGGCCCTGATTGGTTAATGCTTGTGGCTTGCAACGGTGGAGCCGCGGAGGTACTTATTATTTAATGCCGGTTGGTTGCATCGGTTATGCAGCAAAGGCTGATTGGCTGGTGTTGGTTTTGTTGCCTATGGTTACCGGTGATGTTTGAGCGATGCACAATTTTATTAGAGAATCACCCTGCTGTATTGGCATCGCCCTTTCCTATGAAAGGTCCAGTCGTCCAATAGGGTAATTGTGATAACTTGAAATAAATTAGTGTAATAAACTATTTTCAGCTTTTTACTAATAAATAAAACATTTTTCTTCGTAATGTATAGATACTCGTATTTTGTAAAGTACTTTTCCTATTACCTACTCCCTTGACTTCGGAACTTTTTTGTTACAAAAGTTGATCAACATTTCGCATTATAGCGATACGATGCGTGAATGGATAGACCTATAGGTGTCTCTAAATCACGCAGTTTTTTTTTAATAAAATGTTATTAGTTTACTTATAGAAAATGCCTGCAAAAATTTTCTCTACAAAAACGTTCGCATATTTTCATGATAGATCTGGCTCTCACTAGTTTTAAAATATTATTTTCCGAAAATAATAATCCTGCAGGAGAAAGGCACTTAATTTAAGACATTTTTTTAGAAAAAGAAGAACAACAGAATTTTCTCAAATTTTCGATGTTTGTTGTATACTAAGACTACTTTTATTTTCGGAAAAACCTATGGTTTTAGCGGGATTTATGAAAAACCGACATACACTAGGGCGTAGCCGCGGGGGAACATTTTTTAAAGCTGGGTTTAAATTTCCTCACAGCTGGTAAATTAATTTGATCATATACAACAACTCGCAGCGTGTAACAAATGACCAGCGGATTTTTTCGTATTATGAAGCTCCCATGTGGTTACATGGCTAACATTCGCGTTATAGTGAAATAATGACAATAACCAATAACAAACGATAGCCGCAGCCTCAAAACCACTAAATCCCGGCTGAAAATGTGACAATCAATATTGCATACACTGCTGTGCTCGGGGTGTACAATAAATAATGTACGTAATAGCACTGTTTTGAAATAAGGGCGTCTACACTCTAGCGGCTGGCTAATTGATGGAATAAACTCTACTTTTAGAGATTTCAGATTCAATAGGAACAGACGCATTACAGCGCTCGGAAAAAACAAGAATAGAATGAAAGGTCGTTTTTTTTTAGGCATTGTGGTTAAAATGTTTTAGTACAAGTTCTGCTTATACACATGCCATTTTATAGTGGCCAGTAGTGGGAAAATCACCAGATTTACATTTTTTTTTTGTTAATTTGCTCTATTATTATAAACATGTAAAATCTCACAGCTTGGCACCTACGTATAATATTCTTAGAAACGGATACAATTTTCATACAAATATAAAGACTTTTATTTCAATGCATTCCAATAAACTACTTTGACGATATGACGACGATACTTCAGTATGTATCACACATCTCCAAGATTATTATTATAATTCTTATTTTATTGTAATCCAATAAACGCCTTTATACCCTCAGGGTCATACATCATTGTTGTATCGAGTCATTTGACATTGATTAACATGTCACATGTCCGCGAAAACAACAATTAGTTGACGTAAAACGGGGCCTGTGAACTACAATGTCTCCATTCATTAAAAATAACAAATCATTAGTAATTCGTGCATATTTGGATCATGTTGTGGTGTTATTCGGATTCATATAGTAATAATCTATGCTCCTGGCCATATTTGGTTCGGAAATACTTCTTTAAAACGAAATAATAATCAATTTTGATAAAAAAATTTATAACTTTGGTCGAGTTCCGTAATACCAAAAATTATGAATGAAAACTTGTAACTTTCTTTATTAACTGGTGTTTTTCTTTAGCTGGACAATAAAAACTGTGCTCCTGAACTAATGCGACGTGAGATAGTGTTGTTTTTATTACAAAACAAATAAGTAGAAAACATGTCCTCTTTGACATAAAAATAAGCAAAACTAAATTCGTTTACATTTTCGTTTAACAAAATTATTTCGAAACCAAATATGGCCAGGAGCATAGATTATTACTATATGAACCCGAATAACACCACAACATGATCGAAAATTGCACAAATTACCAAGGGATTTTGGTATTACGTTTGTATGGGAGACACCGTGGGTCAGACGACTCTTAAAGACGAGTGCTTGTAACTTATGCCACCTCTAACATCCGTATACACGATATGCTTAAACTTATCGGCCACGTGACTTTATGCTTTTCATTTAACTACTCGTGCCAACGTTTTAAAAACGCCATGTTTACACGCACATTTTGCAGGCGCCCTTTTTCACTCAGGGTCATAAATCATTATTGTATCGGGTCAGGCGACATTGATAAACATGTCACAGGTCTGCGATAGCAACAATTAGTCGACGTGACCCCGAGTGCCGCAACGCCGCTGAAAGAAGAGTGCGTGTAACTTATGCCAACTCTAACATTTGTATACACGATTTGCTTATACTTACCTACCTCTTCAAATGCAAAAAATATCTTAGTGCATTCTAATAAACTTATTGACCAGGAAATATTATGCTACCTATTTAAGTATCAACGTTTAAAAAAACGCTATATCAACACGCGCATTTCGCAGGCGCCCTTATTCACTCAGGGTCATAAATCATTGTTGTATCGGGTCAGGCGACATTGATAAACATGTCACAGGTCCGCGATAGCAACAATTAGTCGACGTGACCCCGAGTGCCGCAACGCCGCTGAAAGACGAGTGTGTAATGTATGCTAATTAAAAATGCGATCGCCACCGACTCGTTGGGTATCAATTATTTGAATCACAATCGAGTCGAGCTCTCGTTACTCAATGTGGGTTAAGGTTGCTACTTCGGACCTCCGAAGATTTTTGTGAATTATTTTTCGAATGCATTGTTTTAAATCGATTTGCATGTTTTCGTAAATTTTTCTGTCTAGTTATAAATGAATTCGTGACTACGACTTCTTCTATCGATGTTGTTGAGGATTCCGGCCCCTTGATTCTGCAGAAATACTTAATAGCAGCGACGAGCTAAGATCTATGCGCTTATATTGGTTGATGTTTGCGTCACTTACGCAGCTAAGGTGACAATTGGCTGGTGATGGGCGATGGTCATATGCTATGGTTACCGTCGATGGTTGGCCGATGTATAATTTTACATTTTACGAAAATCACACCCCAGCACATTATTAGTTGGCGTCAACGTCTCTCATTGTTTATTTTTGAGAGCATAAACACCCTAATCTTATATATGTACTAAAATTTACCAGAGCTTTTCCTTTGCTTTTCTTCCTTTTCTCCGTTCTCCTGCTCCTCAGATTTCCCCTCATTTGACGCTTCTTCCTCAGAATTATTTGAAGCGAGGAAATCCTGAAGCGTAGCAATCACGACCAGCGTTATCACTGTAGTATAGAGGGACCTGGAAAAGTTAAATACAAGAAATTATCTATTAGCCCGGTATTCCTAATCGCCTATAGCGGGTCGTTTTTTCCAAAAATAGCGTCCGCGGCTTTTGCCGAATGCTACCCATTTGACCCATGATATGTTTAATCTAAACCCAAATCTGGGATCTAATATTCGTTTTCACCGAAATTTTAATGAACTCTTGTAACTGTCACCTTAAGGCCTTAGGTGTCCCTGAAAACGAGCATAAGTCTTTCATGACTTGTGTTCTAATTTTTTTTTACGCTATACAAGTTTACTTGACTGCGATCTCACCTGATGGTAAGTGATGATGCAGTCGAAGATGTTAGCGTACTAACTTGGAAGGGGTAGTTATGTCACCCCAACGGTTTCTACACAGCATCGTACCGGAACGCTAAATCGCTTGGCGGTACGTCTTTGCTGGTAGGGTGGTAACTAGCCACGGCCAAAGCCTCCCACCAGACCAGACCTGAGCCAATTTAGAAATTATAAAATTCCAAAATGGCCCGTGGCGGGAATCGAACCCGCGACCTCCCACTCGAATCCGAGCGTGCGTCCCCTGCGCCACGGAGGTCGTCAAATGTTATGGTATGAAAGAAAATCTACTATTGAAGTAATAATAAAACACCATGCCTTAGTCTTGCTAAAACACGAAAATGACTATTTTTCGATGGCTGCAGATGTTGATGATTTTATTTGTAGATGTTTCAGTGGATCCCTGATTCACACATGGCAATGCAACGTTTGCAGGATCAACTATAGTATTATTGCGCTTTGGCATGGTGCAGGTGACAGCTGTCATTCGCATAGAACTTCATTCTCAGTCTGTCTCACTCTGGTTCTTCCTTATTGCTATTTTTAACTCATATGTTACCCGCATCATGCTACAGCGCAAATACCATGGTTATAAATAGATCAGATATTTTTCGTATTTATTAAAAACGCATTAACAATTTTATGGGCTAAAACGGCTTCTTAATATTTAACCAGAGATCGCCGTCATAATTTTTATCCCGTTCATTTAAGTATATTTTATCGTCGATAATTTAGTTATAGGTTGGTAAGCCCTCATTTCTCTTTATAACATTTTACAGCACGTGTCGTAAAAAACGTGATGGAACGATATCTATTTTTCTTATTTTCTGATCTTTTTTATATAATATTTTGTATGTTTTTTGTGCGAATTCTTCAGAATTTTCAACCAAAATAATATTTATGACAGTATCTAGGTATCATAGTCCCATTACAGAGGACATAAATCATAAAAAGTTTAACCTCTTCGTGTTAAAAAAAATAGCAAGGCACTCCGGCAGCGCTGACAGAAATGAAAACTTGAACAATTACGTGAGGTGTCGGTTACGGTAACAATGTGTTACGATAACGGTGTCGCACGTTTAATGTTTTTCCCATCTCATAAAATGCCAAAAGAAATTTTCACTCTAAAAATTTGTTAGCGACCGCGGCGGCCATACGTAGGTTGGCTTCCAACAAAACACCACTAAAATGCTGTGCTATACTGCGTAGCTGTGTTAGAGTTAAAAGGCTGACTACTACTATACCCGAAAAAAAAAATACTCACCCGAAAAAAAAATACTCACAATGTAAGAATAGTAGGCAAATCCAGCCATTCCTTCCACCAGTTCGCCCCCCGCCGGGTGTAGCAGTCGTGGTCGTCGACCTTCACGCGAATGCTAATGCCGGCCTTGTACTGGTAGTGCTTGACAGCATCCCTGAGGATCACCTCCACGTCCTCGGGCCCGCAGGGGGAGGGCACGCAGACCCCCCAGCTCAGCGTGGAGAAACGCGGCACGAAGTGACCTGGCTAAACAAATTACGATGCGGTTTAGTGCTTGAACCTATCCCGCATGAGAAATGGGTTCCGTCTTCATTTCAATAATAAAATAGTAGTTTATGGTACAAGTTGGTGTTTACCGCTGAGGCGCCATTGAGACCCGAGCCGTTAGGTGATAACCGAGGACGGTAATCATCAATACTCACGTGTATCACACGACGTTTTTCAACAAAGTTGTGAATAAAATAAAACTAATAAAAATAATTTTATTTAGTAGATAAAATTAAAAAAAAAAACTGTCTAACTCACTAGTGAATAATAGTAAGGAAAAAGTCACAGTTTGCGATTATAGGTGTAATTATGTACCTAATTGCGGAGAAATTAGAGTCACTTTATGAGCAAGTGTGTTGAAAAAAAAATTTGATGAATCAATAAGAAGTACCTATAAGTGTTCCACTATACCACACCAACAGTTCGGAGGCAGAATTTTTTTCATCCTTGGCGCTTATACCTAGGTACTACAAGTTAAGTTAGTACTTCACTGTAATCGCGGCTAATGGTAAGTAACGATACAGCCGAAGATGTTGTCGGACTAACTTGGAAGAAGGTGAGCAATCCCTAACGGTTTCCAACACTGCATCACACTCAAAGTCTATTAAAGGAGACTTTTACCTTTTCTTAAATATCAAAAACAGCAAAGCCTTTTCTTAGCGGGCTCAGCGGTTATTTAAGCAATTTTTAGTGACCTGCAGGAACTATAAAGATTATTACTTCCTTTAACGTCATATCTTTTCTTTAGAGTCGCTTAAGAGTAGACACAGGATTAGAAGAAATTTTCTCAATAGAAAGTTTTCCCAAAAGTTTCTAGTTTATCCAGAATCTCCATTTTTTAAGAACTACAATTGTTTGTGTTATTAGTAATAAGTTCCAAAAATGTTCAGATTTTTTTTGATAACTGACATAGTTTTTTTAGTAATTAGGTAAAACGTCGCCATATTCTCCTGCAATGATGTCTGACACCACCAATGTGTTCGTAAGAGTGAGGACTGAAGAGGACAAAGATCTTATTTTTTTGGTTATTTTTATACATTATACGAGTTTTGCAAAAGTTGTTCCGTACGTATTGTAGCTATAATGAAATTCTACACCAGACATTCCTGGTAATTTCAAGCAGCCCTGTACTTTATTATACCTATACTCTGATAAACGATGATCATTAACAACTCCCATCGATGTACTCGTAAAATTAATTACGACGATAAACACTGTGAATTCATTAAAAATACCTTAATATCTCGTTGAATTTTTTTTATTGGATAATTTTAATTAATTATATTGTTGTAACACTTTCTGGACGTCCTTGGGTAAAATGTGTTATTAAAGTGGGACACACCGAATTTGATTCCCATCAAAGGTCAAATCTGGATTCTATAGTTGTTAGTTAATTTGTGGCCGTAGGTAGAATAATCCCAATCCTTTATCTGTCTTGGGTATATTAACTACCATCGTAAGTTATGCCTATATGAAGTGATTTTTAAGTAAATGGCCGAACCAACCATTTACAGGGTAATATTGGACTGTGTTGATGATTTAATTATTTATTTATTAGTATTTTTGCTTAGAAGTCGTGTATTTTAAATTAACTAATATTTCTTCCAACTACACGTCTTTTTTTTTAATATTTGTTTATTATTTTATCGGCGTGTCCTTGACATAAAAGCTTCTAAATAATGTAGTACAGTACCGTAGGGAATGCCGACAGAAGTGAACAGTCGAACAGAGGTGTCGGTTACGGTAACAGAAGCGCGAGTTCAATAGTTTTTTCCCATCCCAAAAATGCTGAACGCGCCCAAAGACGATTTCTCTTCAAAAAGCATTTACACTCACATCATCTATTCTACTCTTGAAAAGGTTCCTCGATTGCACCAAATGCACTGGTGTCTCCAGCTCAGGGTGTTCCGCTTTCACGTCGACCATGGCCAGGCAGTACTTCCCCTGGATCCTGACCACGCTGCCGGTGTCCAGCTGCACCCGCGCCCGAGTCCCCAAGCACTGGTCGAAGTCCCCCAGCTGTATGCCATTACCTTGGAGCAGCCCCGAGGGAATCTTCGCCGTTGCGTCGAGCACTGCAATGAAAAATTCCACGTTTGTGTAAATTGTTAAGCCCTTTGGGAGCCATTCAACACAAGCGTTTACAAACATTACACAAACTTTTCAGTCGACTAAAAGTCCGTATTGCGAGTGTTTCTCTAAATTATTCAAGTGAAAAAGTGTGTTTTTAAGCTATATTAACACTTACGAAGTTACGAGAGTAATATTGTACAACTACTGGACCGATTAGGCTGAAATTCAGAATGAAGATATTTGAATTCTGGCTCAACACAATATAGGCTTTTTATCCCGTAATAACACATACTTAGTTCCCGCGTAACCTTATTTATTGCCAATAAGTTATTAATTTGACCGATAGAAAATGAATACTATAAGCACTTAATTTTTTTTATCCTTCAGTTGTTTATTAATGTACAATTTGTGTTCGTAATTTCACGACGACATTGTCTTGTGGTAAACAATAGATACCTATGCTTATAATATCCTCTATCATTTTGATACAAGGACGGCGAGATAAACTCTTATCTAAAAGAGTTTTGTCATTTTGACGTCTACAGAACCCCATAAAATATTTTCACACAATTATGCTCTATGTGTATCCAATCAATAAAATAATTAATTACTAAAACAGCCGATTTAACCACTTGTGTTACTATAACAATAATAATATATTTTATATTAAACCTAATTTAATTTTTCTAATGAATTAATTGAATATTTGAATTTAAATAGATAACATTAATGATAAAAAGATTAATAAAGTGTGCCTTTACTCTCTGGATAAAACAGTTGAAAATCTAAAGTTTCTAATTTTAAGCTCCAACACAAACAATTTCTGTACGTGTTATTAAATAAAGCAACAATGTACTCACTGTTTAAGGCCCATAATTTTGTTCCACGCAACTGTCTCAGAAGTATTTGGCCGTGACGCCGGCATTCTGGATTATGTACGCGGGAGAAGTTTGGCGCAAATGTCGGGAAAAATGCGTAAAAATCCTCGAATTCACTATGTAACAAGTTGCGCCTGTGTAAAGCGTCCGACACGTGTTGTATGCGACTGTCTTTGCTCTCGCTTTTTGTTGTTTCTGTTTTCCGAACAACGTTTTCATCAGATGTCGTCTCTACACTTTTTGTGGTTTCAGAAACAGTTTTTCTTTTTGACACATCTTCTACGACTACTTTTTCTTTACTTTTTTGTACTGGTTCACTAACCTCAGCAATTTTCTGTTTACTTTTTTCTTTGTCTTTAACATCAGTCTTTATGACTTTTTCTTTCGGTTCGGAAACTTTGGATTCTTTAATCGGGGTATCTTTTAGTTTACCTACAACCTTAATCTTTGGCAAATCAGGTTCTTTAACTTCTTTTGAATCCTTTTGTTTTTTAATTTGTTCTTCTACTTGCGGTGGAGCCTTTGAAGTTTTTTCAATTTCTTTAAACCTTAAAGTTTCTTTAAAGGTGGTTTTAATAGTTGATAAATCTAGTTTTGGCTTAAATTGCCCCGAAATTCCTTCTTTTTCTTCATCTTCTTTAGCTGTATCCTTTTTATTCTTATTTAAAGTTACAGGTTTTGATAAAGGTTTTATAGATGCAGTAGATTTTTGCTTATCGTCAATTTTCTTTTTTGAATCGTCCACAAGTGGTTCCTTATGATCAGATGATGTTGGCAGATCATAGTCGTCGTCATCGTCTTCGACTTGACTATCGTCGTCGTCGTCGTCATCGTCACTAAAATCAATAATCAAAGAAGCCTTTTTGTTCCTAGTTTTAGAATCTAATTTACTTTTTAACTCAAACTTCTCTAAACGTTCAAAACCAGCTTTTACTGAATCACTATCGTCCTCGTCACCGGTTTTATCATCCGAGTCGTCCAGTTCATCGTCCTTATTCGCTAACTTTTCTTCAATAAAATGTCGTTTTTCACTGAGAACCTTTTTAATACCATCGTAAGAACGTTTCTCACTTTCTTTTTTAAAACTACGCACGACCGGGTCAAGGTTAAGGTCACTCACACCGCAATCCTCGCATTTGTGTTTTCGTTCAGCTTTCACTTCATGAGAAGCACCAGGTAAACGCACGCGGAATGCGCTTATCACTGTGGCTAATATAGGAACGAAGATTAAAATTAGAGCTAGCGTCCATCTGTGGCACACCATGGCCGTCGCGTGAGACGCTCACGGCGCCATCGTTCGTGCGACTGAAACTCGCACGAGCGCGTTTCAGCCAGCAGCCCTGACGCTATTTGCGGCGCACTTGCTTCTCTCTCGTACCCAAGTGCAGATGTTTCAGTATGGCCTCTGGAGTACGAATCGGGATGTAGTTTTCATTTGTTATCAACAGCTTTTTGGTAGAAAATCGGACTTTCCCAGCCGGAGTTAATTCGAGTGTTCGGGCACGAGGGCGCACTGTTATGGCATTCCGCCAAGATTAGTGTAAAAATAGTATTGCAGAGGCGATTGTCCGGCCCGCGCGTCCAATTGATGACGATTGGATTGATAGAATTACAGTGAGGAGATTGATTGGCGTGTCGTATCGATGTGATTCCACTTTGATTTAATCTCGGATTGATTCACGAGAAAGTATTTTAAATTCGTTACTATCATCAACCGCTTTTTATGTCCCACTGCTGGGCACGGGTCTTCTCTCAGAATGAAAGGACTTTGGTTTCCCACCATGCTGGTTTAGTACGGGTTGGCGGGATTCACATACTTTTGGAAATAATATGGTGAATTCTCAGGCGTGTAAGTTTCCACACGATGTTTTCCTTCACCGTTTAACATGTGAAATTTAGTTTTCCGAAAAGCCATAACTTAGCCCGGGATTAGAACCCCCGACCTTCTGAGTAGAGGTAGAGATCTGTACCAATGAAATTTTAGTATGATAGTAAGCATCATAGTAATAATTAACTAGAGGAGTCTAAAATATGCATAATCACTTAAATAATTAATAACTAGGTACCGTGTAATTACGGGTTATTGTCTACCTATTGTTCTAATAAACGGTTAGAATTCATACGCGACTTCCCTTGCGCGACATCTGTAATAGGGTTTGAATTTTCAAAAATCTTTCCTTAGCGAATGTCTGCGTCATAATAGCTATTTTTACCTTTTGGTCGCTGTCATACGAAGGCTTAAAATTATAACACAGCAATTGATGGAGGGAACATCTATGCTCGGAGTTATTTCGCGCGATCGAATCCGAAATGAGGAGATTCGCAAATTAACCAAGGTAACCGACATAGCCCAACTTGTTGCGAAGTTGAAGTAACAATGGGCGGGCACATAGGTCGCAGAACGATAGACGTTCGGGACCCAATGTGTAACAGTAGGTGGATGAACGGCTTTAGGCGGCACAAAAGGTCAAGGTATTTAGTGGACATCCATCGGCTGATACCACTGATATGATTCCGTACGTTTGACAGTTCATTTTTTGTGCCGATTTGAAGCGCCTCCCCCGAGCGCCCATGGTACTAAATTGTCATTTGTTGGAAGTGGACCGTCGTTTTGAATGTCATTTGATTTTAGTTCCATAGACGCTCACGCCAGATTACACAACAATCAGCGCCAAAATGGCGAAAATCAAGTGTCTTCATTTTACGTTGACAGTCAGCTATCCAGAGTATATTCTATATACCTTCTATGTACTCCATGGAGATCAGTGGCTGATACGAAGATAACGACCGAATGGCGTAAACGGTAGCGATCCTGCCATCTGCGTCGGAGGTCGTGAGTTCGATTCCCACAACTGGCAAATGTTAATGTGATGAGCATGAATATCTTCAAGTGCTGCCGTCTGGGTGTTTTTCAATATATTGTATTTATGTATATTAAGTATATTTAATATTTATCAGTTATCTTGTAGTTATAATCTATCGCTTACTTTGGGGCTAGATTGCAATGTATGTAATGTCCTATGTTTTTATATAGTGGTTCGAGCTGTTCATTGATAAATAAGTCAGTCAATCGTCACCTTTGACTTTTATGTACAAAATTTAGATAATGTCATAATGTACCCAGAATAGCACTGCAAACGATACTAGAGCCTGTTTCACAATCACCAGATAAACTTTATCTAGCGAATATTATTTGAGGTTGTGACATTTTTTTGTATTGGGAATCTAATTCTATCGCATAACTTGACATTTTGACAGATTCCCAACACAAAAAACTGACAACATCAAATAATATTCGCTAGATAAAGTTTATCTGGTGATTGTGAAACAGACACTAAGTATTCGTTTTAAGACAAATAAGTTCATTAACAGTTTCGTAACTTAATTACAAATTGTAAGTGGAGTTCATTTAATTAGTTATCCATACATAAACAGTTAAAACAATAGAAGGTTTGTAAACGGTCAATAATAAAGGTACAAATCCGCTCCGCCCTTGAAGAACTGTCGCAACCGTGCGCGATTGGCACCCATCAACAGCTGATGATTGACACTGAAATGCGATTTTGATACTTATATCAAAACGAATAAGGGCTAAATTTCTATAATTATATGTCACTAAATTCTTTGCAAGTAAAAATAAAACATTGGTTATCACTAATCACTAATCAGGGACTACCGTATTTATTAAATGTTAAAATAAAAAGAGTTTTTTTAATTCACATGTTACTTAACTAAGAAAAAAATTTTGGTCGTATGGTATGGTCTGGTCAGAGGCACTACGACTTTAGGATATAAAGCAACAAGTAGCAAATAAGTAGGTACGTGTACCTAACGTGGCGCAAACTGCCCACAAGTTATCCAACTGTAAGTCCAAAGAGATAAAGTTACGCGTTACTTATATAGACAAGCAAGGAACCAACCAATTTTTACCTATGAACCCAAATACGTCTGATTGGTCAACTTCCAGCTAAAAACCTTGGTCTTTGGGACCAAGGTTTTTAGCTGGAAGCAATGCTGAATCTTTTCACACGGGTTTCTTTCAAGGTACCGACAAGGGTTAAAGAATGACTTTTCGGATTTCACATGTTATCACCTGGGTACATGAGTAATTTATTATGTGCTAGTGGAGGCCCTCGGCTTCGTCTGCCTCGGCTGATTTAATATTTAATCATCAAATGCTTCAATATTATTTCTATATGTAAACCAGTATTCATTTTTTGATTAAATAATATCTATTTCATTTTGAACTTTTAACAAAAAATATGAATTTTTTGGTATAAAACGTAGAAATATGTCTTTTGAAGTTCTAGCAATCATTTAATGCGCATTATTTAATTCTGAACATGATTTATACTCTTAAACTATACATGAATTTGCATTTATTTATTTATATGTAACGTAACGACTTTTTATTCCGTTTGGGATATCGGTAAATATAAATATATATTATATTATGTTTAGTTAGTCCCTTATTCGTGTCTTACACTGTAATTTTATTAGAATGGAACTACTACTAACTACAGTGACCATAGGTTACATACCTACATTGCCTACCTCATCTACCACATCACCTACCTCATCTACCACAGAACTGGAGGGCATCGTAAAGGCACACCCCTACTTAATTGACGAATCAATGACAAGTACGAAGCGCTTCGATTCCTCGTTACTCACTGCAAGGGTCTGGAATACTCTCCTGGCCTCCTTCTTCCACATCACTTACAATTTGGATACCTTAAAATCAAGAGTGAATGAAAATATACATATATACACTTTATAGAATACACTATATATAGAAAAACACTCAGACACTGGAAAATCAGTCATCACTCAATCATCTTCCAGTAATGGAATCAACTCACGACCTCCAGCGGGCGACGACTCACGACTAGAGGCGACCAGACCAAATTCGTTATTTTACAATACTTACTTATTCCAAAGCCCCAATTGAATCCGAGGATGTTTCAACCACGGCAAGGAGATCGTCTAAAAAATTTGAATTGATAACCAAGGCCCGGACCTGCGCCTAGATTGTGTAAGAAAAACGTATTCATCGTTATCGTAATCGCTAGCGAATTCTGCTCCGCGATTGAATGACGGAAATCAGGAACCCAATCAGTGGGCAGAATAAGTTAACGGTTACGATAACGATGACTACGTTTTTCCGCCATCATCTCTGTCCATTGCGTCCGCTTCCCATTTTTATCATTCCAACAGCCTTTGTATCCTGTTTTGCGCCATTCAGCCAATAATCTTTGATCCAGCCAACAAAGCTAAGATAAAAAGGCTTTTAAAAATACGATGGAGAAGATTGGCAAGCATTTCCATCATGTCGTCGTTTTTCTCCCTCGGTGTTCTAAAAGAATTTTGCTATTAATAAACTGACTATCCTTCCGCCTTAGTCAGAGCTAAAATTGTTCATTCATAACGAATTAGCTTACTGACCTATTACCGATAAATATTCAATAAACGATGGGTCAAGGTTAAACCGGCTGTCGGCGTCATATTTTGCATGTCCATGCAAAATACTGGGTTGCCCCCGGCTTCGCTCCCCATGAAATTCAGTTTTTACATAAGTATCCCATATTATTTTATAATGAGTCAGGCTTAAAAGATATAGATATACTTACTTAGTATCGCAAACTTTTATAGAACTGTTAGACAGTTGGGGATGCGAAGCAAAAAAATTATGTATTTTAAAATTTTAACATCAGTTGTACTGCCAATGTGAAAAATTCTAGTCTGGTTCACAACCGCCATATAATTTTTATCAATCGCAATTTCACCGTACAATGGCAACTGCTTCTACACATTAAATAAATAAATAAATAAATAAATTACATTAAAATATTGATATACTCGTAAATGCTTCTACATGTGAAATGTGAATTGAGAAAAACATCTGAAATTTAGTGAGTTTTATGCATTATTGTTTTGTAACAGATAATTCTGTCACATGTGTGTATTCCGATACATTGCTGTGTAGCATTCTTTAGGGGTTCTTTTACCCCATCCCTTCATAAAATGTAGCTTGAGTGTTAATCCAGTGTATAATCCATCTCCAATCTACATTTCAGCCAAATCGGTTTAGTAGTTTCGGCGTGAAAGCTGCGGTGAAAGGTATATCCCGCATGAACTTGCGTTTTTCACAAATTCCGCAAGAAACATGTTTTTTCGGTAATGTAAAAGTAGCCTACGTGTTAATACAGGATTTAAACTATCTCAATTTCAAATTTCAGCCAAATCGGTTCAGTAGTTGCAACAGACTGTTGTGCTACATTCTTGCTTCAATAGAGGCTATGGCTACATTGAATCAAATTGTCCACGTGACGTCACACAGCGTTCGGGAACAATCGACGTATTTTTGCTATCCTGGATACAAATGTTTATTTTTAGCGAAAAAAAAGCTAAAAATAATTTTGCCATAAAAGTTTTATAATTATGATTTACCATTTATGAAAAAAAAATATATTAACGTATATACGTAATTTTTCCGTGGGTGACAAAAAACAAACAAACTCTTCACCATAAATATAAAAGTATACGTTCATTATAAGTAATAACTATCATAATAATTATTTACTTGAACTTGGTAGATTTTTCAATACTGTTACACATTACATTTCACGTAACAGAGTTAAGTGTCATTGCATAATTTGACCCGACCTTGCTTGGACACCACTTTTATAAATCTTGAACTTTCGCTACTTTAAAAACTTTTGAGCCATGACACATCACTGTTAAACTATTAAAAAGAATCATTCTGATCTGATGAACGTGAAAAATATTTTCGTCATTTATTAGGATTGACGCCAAAAATGGATTTTTAAATATTTTATGCCACCGAGTTTATGATTATCACGATCATAAAATACAATGATCGCTATTGCATGTAATAAATTAATATAAATTGTCACTTACTCACTCTTACCGTAATATAATTTTCATTCGAACTTGAAACTTGATGCATCCAATGCGTTGAGGTACTACTGACGAAATTCGACTATTATTGGCTGGTATGATAGTAATCTAACCCAACCAGACCATGGAAACCATGCAATTTTCTGGGATAAAACGTAATGTAATTAATCCAGGATATTATCTGCCTCCAGTCCAAATTTCAGCCAAATTAGTTCAGTAGTTGCGGCGTGAAGGAATACATCACCGATTTGGCTGAATTTCGGTTCCCTGAATTTCGGTTTATCACAAATTCCGCAGGAACCACCAATTTTTCGGGATAAAAAGTACGAGTAGCCTATGTGTCAATCCAGGTTATATCTATGTTCCTCAGCCAAATCGGTTCAGTAGTTGCAAAGTGAAATAGTACCAAACATCCAAACTCACAAACTTTTTTATTACGCAAACGCATTTATTTATTAAAACTAAACTCACATTTATTTATTAAAAAACTAAACATTAACTTTTAATTATTAGATGAGATTAGATTCAGGATAATCCAACCTATGACATTCTGCTCAAATCCAAGCGCGCGAGGGCTGGGTCATAAAAATCATAAGAAAATTCTACAAGAAAGTCGCGTGTGAAGACTAGCTTACATAATTGTCACAGATTTAAAACTCAGCATTCGTATACAGCTCGCGCTTGTAACCTTTAACCTTGCATTTCTCGAAAAGGAGAATACCAGCAGGTATATTGAATCAAAACCGCTTGCATGAGGTCTGGGTTAACCCGGCCTTGGCTCACTTTAAAATCTCTTAAACCTGTTCTCTCATTTATTACAAAGGTGAAATGTACAAAGAATTGTACGAGTCAACTTTCTTTCAATAGTTTCGGGTTAAAAAAAATTAAGGGATCGTTTACGTTCGGCTGAGTTTGTTGTGGGCTTCTTCTCAGCGGCAGGGCACGTTTGGAACCCTCGTAAACTTAGTTTTAAGTCGACTTGTAGTTATCACCATTCTTATGCAACAAATATCATACCGACAATTAGCAAGAGCCTGTATGTTAGCCCGAGGTTAGCCCTTTGTGAAATATAGATATTTTTAGTTTGAGTCATTTGGCGTTCTTCATAGTAAGTAACATTCGGAACTAGTGGGAATATAAAAACTCCTTTGTCATCGTTGTTGTTCGCCTTTTCATAGAATATATTTCGAAGAGTGTGGTCAGGAACTATTTAATTCGGTGTCCCCTTCACCTTTTTACCATAGGACGGCAAGGCATCGAAAAGGCTTCCACCCATACATACTCGTAAGTCGTAGTTGGCGTGCCAAAGTCGCGTACAAAGCGGTTTGATTCTTCGTTCCTGAAACGTACTGCGAGGGAATAGGCTTCTGTTATCAAGGCGAGCGCGTTCCATCTTAGACTGTATCATTACTTTCCATCAAGTGTGATCACAGACAAGCGCTAGCCTAAATAGTTAAATAAAGTCCACAGTTGGGCACAAGTCTGGGCATTATGTAAGGATGTCTAACCAGCAGGTCTAGCCATATGACATATTGCGATACGATAGATGGGATGGAAATGGGAGGAAATTCAAAAATGTATGAAATTATCACTAAAAAAAATAAAGATTCCGACGAATTGAGAACCTCCTCCTTTTTTTGAAGTCGGTTAATGATCACGTGACTCCTGCGCACTCCGGATCACTCACAACTCACCCATCGGATTTCAATGTCATATGGCTAGAGCCATACCTAATAACCATCCCTAGTGGCAAACGTTGTTTTGCCACTAGGGATATAATAAAAAAATAGCTCGCGAGCTACACTCAGACCTACCTAACATACACAGAAAATTTCATAACAATCTGTCGAGCCGTTCCGTTACGTAACAAAAATTGGCACGAGATTTTTATATATTAAAGACAACGACTTCTGTAGGATACTACATAGAGGTCTTTGTATTAGAGAGAGAGATTTTATCTTTTAATATAAAGTGTCCTCTCCATCTATCCCGATGTTACTCCAGTGGTAGACAGAATGGTGCATAGAGTAGGTAAGATCATCACAGATAATGTCACTGTGTTGCGTGATGGTGCCTAGATACGTGTCTTCTACTTTTCCTGCATGTGCAAAGTTGCAATGCGTGCAGTGCATAGATCATGCATTGTGTTGCAACGAAGTTAGGCTACTTCTAACTGATTAGTATTATCTTAATGAATAAGGAAGGTTCTTACGATCAATGTCCTAATAATACCTATCTAAATTCCACTGCATTCGTTGAAACTACAAAAACATGACTGACTTAATCGAATTATTCGATCGAAATTTAAAAAAAAACGTACGGGGAAGACACAATTGATCGCCAAACGTATCACGTGGCTTATTAATTACAAATGTTATATTTGACCAATTATTTTAATATCGATCCAATAGCAAGCGTAAAAATAGAACAAAGGAAACATGGCTGAAGCTAGGGATTTTTTGTGAATATTTAATTGCCATAAAGCATGTTCAAAATGATCGGTTATAAGGATATAAGCGAAGTTTAGCAAATTGAAATTTATTATAAAATATATTTTATTTTTATTTTTGTAGATATGAGGCAGGTAATGGAAATAAAACTAAAATGAGGTAGGTACGCGTCTAGATTAAAAAATTGGACATATGAAGTAAGATGGTACAATGGACACAAAAAGGTAATCTTCATTAGGCAAGAGACTATTGCCCTCCCTTGGATGCGGTTGAAGGTTGTTAGCCAGGTTATATAAGCATAGGCCCCGGCCTGAAAGATTCACCAGGTTTTTAAGACATCTCTTTCACTCATACTAATGATATTTGAGAGTGAGAGAGACGAAGATGGGGCTCAACGTGCAGTCTCTACGGCCGGATACTGTACCAGCTAGGCAAGTTTAAGGGCATCGCATATCTCAAGATGCTATCAAGTACAATGTTTGAGTTAATAAGGCATGCCTGCTTGTAATATTTTGATGACTGAGATATGTTGAGGAGCATGAGACCTTCACAGAGTTCAGTAATCTTAATGATCTAATCTTTTTGACGTCATGATTACCTTTTCAAACCTCTTCAAAAATACCCCGTAGATGCAATGTGCGGACATACATGTGAACTACTTTAGTCGAAGGCTAAATTGATATACTTGCCTATAACAATTTTCCAACACAATCTGAGAAGAGGAAATTTAATACAAGCCCAAACGGGCCAGCAGGAAAGTGACTAAAAGTTAAATGAGTCAACGTGGGTGTAGTGTAGTGGTGTAGTGTAGTGTAGTGTGTAAGTGTTACGCAAAGTGTTTAGAAGAAGTAAAAATTGCAAAAACCGTGAAAAAGAAGGAAGCAATTCATTACAGGCGTAGAAAGCGCTATAAAATCTTGACTATAGGCGGTGAAGAAAAGCTAATTGCGCCGGTGAAAGAAGAAAATGGAGAAATCAAGTATTGCGTTTGTTACGATGACTTATTTAACTGTGTGGAGGGGGTACGGGTAGCGAGGGGTTGTAGACTGTCCACGAGTACGAGACCATACGCTGAATACGTTATGACTTGCTTTTCTCAACATATACCGTGCCTGGAGGTAAATCTTAAGATTTGCCAAGTGAATGGTGGTAAGAGTTCGAAATAAACGATAGTGGAAAACTATTCGGACTTTTACCATTAAGGGTTGGTAAATCTTAGATTTTACCGGAAAATCTTAGGATTTACCGTGGTTTGGGCTTTTACAGTAACATAATATATACCATGGATTAATACATAGACTACTTTTTATCCTAGACAAATTAAACGTTCCCTAGGGAATCGTGAAAAATGGCAGTCGGGGGACCTCTTAGCAAAGAAGGTGTTCCTCAGAACAGCCCCCCGACTGCCATATGAATTTATCTGTTCAACTAAAATAACTTGTTTCTTACTTTTAAGTTCGTTTTATAACAGGGCAATCATGTTTTTTTTAATTTTTTAATTACTTATTTTTATTTATTTTTTATTTAAAATTAATTGTATTAACTCTAGGTAGGTACTTAAAATTGCGATCCTGAAAATAAATTAAAAAATCTGTTCTAAATCTTCCTTTACCTTCGAAATAAGGCACATCAAATGTCTGGAAAAGCAAATTCATTCGTTTAAACATCACACATTTCCCACACCAACATAATGCTATGAAATATGATGTGACGTAATAATACACTCATTGTACAAACGTGAGTAACTAAGTGCATAAAGAAAATTGTTGTTTTTAAGTTATTCGGGTATAACACTTATTTTATAAGAAGCTGTTTCTCGCTGCCCCGCCCGCGTGAATTCCCGTGGGAACAATGGAAAACCCTTTACAGTTTTATCATTAGTATAGATATAGAAGATTGGATGATCGTAATAATAATTAAGTGATTCGCTAAATTATAACTCAAAATATTGATTTTTATCAAACAATAATCAAACAGGACAAACCAAATACGAATAATTGGTTTGACCTATTATGGTTATGTACCCGTAGTTCGAGAATGCCAAGTTTCCAAAATATTTATTTTTGGGGTACCGTACCTCAATTTCAATTCAAGCATTTCATTAATTCATTTTATTTTCATTGTACGAGTATACGGGAAAAAAGATAATAATCTGCTACGCCCTGACAGGGCGCAATGACTGTAACTATATTTGGTCATGAATGTATTAGGAAATAAATAAAATAAAATAAAGAAAAAAAAACGCAACTTTTATGAGATCACTTTCAAGACTTGCCGTCTGTGTGTCACGCCCCTTTATTTCAGTAATTACTAAACATATCGACTTGAAATTTGAAATATTAGTTGGTAATAATGGCCTGACGACATTGCAGTCATAAAAAATTTAAAGCAGTTTTTATCTAAAAAGGGGCAAATCTGGTTGTTGATATTTCAAAATGAGATATTATAAGTATATTGAGTGGAGTATCATATGAAAGCGCGTTACTTGTGTATTCTAAAACTGATTTTTATTCATTTTTATGCTTGATAGTTTTTGATTTATTGGGCAAACTGTCGAAAAAAATACCACACACCCCCTTTTTTTTGGTATATAAGAAAAGTGATTCTTATGATTTTTCTTTTAGTACAGAACCCTCGGTGCACAAGTCCGACTCGCACTTGGCCGGATTAATTATTTTATAATATTCGTTACATAATTGAAGATAACAAGGAATATTGAATACCAAACTTAATTTTGCAAAAAAAATCATACAAATGCAAAACGTTTAAATACAAATAAAATTGACAATATTATATTATGCAATAAATATTCAAATTCAAATTAATATTTTGTATACTTCTAAAGTTTACTGATTTAATAAAAAAAATGATTAATTTAAGCTAAATGTGAGTGCAATAAAATTTAGTTTCCTATTAGACATATTCTTTTATAAATTCTGCTACAAATATGCATACTAATATAATAATATAATGTAACCTATTAATAAATGCTGCATCATAAAATGCAATAGGTGCCTAATTATTCAAATTTCAGCTTCGTTAATATCTGTCTAGACTCTGTAAATCAATTAATGATTAACAGAGGCTGAACAGGCTTTTGAGACTTTTTTTAATTAATTGAGTTCCAACCGTCTAAGTTCTCAACAGGCTAATATAACCATGTTATGCACGTTTTCTATTTATTTTAATATTATTATCAAAGTGAACTGCTTTGATTTTGATAAGCCTGTTACGTCTCATTTTTGTTAAATGGTGGCTACAATAAAATAAATAATTCTTTTCAAAAAACCGACTTCAAATGCCACTAAGATTGAAATAATTTTTAATGTACACCATTTCGAAGTCGGGCGATTGTCAATAATATCGTCATTTCTTAGCACATCGAGTACTTAGTTTTAATACGAAGGACTTTGGTTGTACGAAACATTGCCCGACTTCGAATTGGTGTACATCAAAAATTATTTGACTCTTTGTAGTGGCATTTGAAGTCGGTGTTTTGAAAATAAATTTCTATTTTTTTTAACATAACAAATGCATAAGGCATTGTACGAGTAGAAAATGCCCAAATCGCTTAAAGTGTGCTCATAAAATCTGAAGAATTTCCTCAATTTCCCCGAGGTTCCATCATCAGAACCTGACTTGATGACTATAGTAATTAAGTCAGCATCTGCAAGCAAACTATAAAAAATACCTAAATCGCTTCACGTATACTAGCAAAATTTTAAGAGTAAGAGTAGAAATATTACTCATTCAAATAATACCCAAATTACTTCAAGTGTACTCATGAAATTTGAAGAGTTCCCTCGATTTCTCCAGGATCCCATCATCAGATCCTGACTTGAAGACCATGATATGTATGTATAAACAGATATATCTATACACACATTTGTATTTGTATATATATATATATGTATGTTAGGTCTATATGAAATACCTTAGTATTTGTATCTTTGATGTATGATAATAATATGTTACGACATCTAAAGTCGTGGACCATTCGTTCCATCACAATATTAAGACAAAATGGTTGAATCAAAAAAAAGCAGGACTAAGCATTTTTACGGCTTTATTGGCATGACCTCTATTTTATCCTTTTAGAAGTTAAATGGTCAAAATTCTTAGCGGCTACCTACTTTATAATAGCCGCCATCTGCTATGCGATTCTGCCAAAATACTAAAGCATCTGCATCGACGAATTAACATTTAACGACCTCTCTGGCGCAGGGGACGCGCACTCAGATTCGAGTGGGAGATCGCGGGTTCGATTCGCGCCACGGGCCACTTTGGAATTTGATAATTTCTAAATTAACTCAGGTCTGTTCTAATGGGAGACTTCAGCCGTGGCTAGTTACCACCCTACCAGCAAAGACGTGCCGCTAAGCGATTTAGCGTTCCGGTGCAATGCTGCGTAGAAACCATTGAGGACTTTACTTACCCCTTCCAAGTTAATACGTTTACATCTTCGGCTGCATCATCACTTACCATCAAGTACTAACTTGCATAGTGTAAAAATACACTTTAATTATTATAATTTTAATTATTATCATAATTGATAATTATGCTTGCATCCGTCGAGCCACGTAGGCACTGATTGGTTGATGTTTGTATCGGTTATGAAGCCAAGGCACCGATTGGCTGGTGATGATTGCGTTTCTATGGTTACTGGTGATGTTAAAGCGATGTTAAGGCGAACTCAACAGGTCTGCCGGTGAAATTCAAAATTTTCGTGGTTTTCTGCAATTTGCACGCTAATTACACATAATAGGATAATGGCTGTCATTTTGCGAGAATGGCAGTTACTTCTTTACATGTTTATTTATTTACAAAATTTTTGCATTAAAATGTCTATCCTAGGAAATTAGTCCGAGTAAAGAGTTTTAAGTGAGCAACTCGCAAATCTTGGATTAATATCTTTAACTCGACACTTTCAAGCAGAGATTTTTTATATAAATAGGTACGTGAAGATGATCTTGGGATTATCGCAATTTGACCGCCATATTACGTCTTGAAAATCGCGAAAAACCACAAAAAAATTTGAATTTCGCAGGCACACTTGTGGTGTGCTCCTTTAGGTGTTTCGGTCCTAACAGCCCGCGAAATTCTAATTTTATATGGTTTTTCGCAAATAATAAACTAACAACACATTGTAGGTAGATTTATGGCAATGCATTTTGCGGGCCTTATATTTATGCATCTACATGTTTTTAATAATATAGAAACTTTGCTCAAAAGTTTCCACTCTTCTCATATTTGGTTCCCGAAAGATAATTTTTGCAATTTCCCAGATTTCGAGCTATAGGGAACCAATATGAAGTAAATTAAATGAATATTGTTGAGAATTTTTTTTTATTTAAAACATGTAGATGCATAAATGTTGTGCCCGCAAAACTCATTGCCATTATCCTTCGATGTATAACTAGCCCACTATGAGCGATAAACTAAATATTTGAATTTTCGCGCCCGGGGTATCCCCCTGCTGTATCCCGCATCTGTTCGCCAGACAGCAGCTGTACCTAATGATGAAGTACGCAATGCTTAGAGGACGAGAAATAAGTATGTGACGTAATATTATGTCGAAGCCAAAAATTTCTCAAATATGGCGTCGTTACCGCCCACAACAGTACGGTGCCGCTGACAGCACATAATGTTGTCGCTTACATTCGCACCATTTTACAGTTTTGAAATTAAAAAGGATGCTTCAGGGCGGAGCCAAAAGAGGAAAAATACATGCGTGACGTCAGTAAGTGCTAATCCTTTATATGTTTAATCAATGGCTGTACCTATGCCGGAGTTTGAGGTACTGAAAATAGTCAATATACTACACTTAATCTGACACACCTCCACTGACATTCATTTATATAATAAGCTAATATGAATAGATGTAGTATATATTAATCGTAGTAATTAGTGAGCAGTGTAATTGCTCTCATTGTTAAATTGATATTAAATTGATGCGATAATCGATAGGCTGTGACCCCATTAGGACGTTATCCTGACACGGATAAGTCATAAAAAATACCGTGTGGTGCGGCACGTATTCAAATTAGTCATTAAATACATCTAAGCCTAGGGTCATGAATGCCCTAAACAAATCCAATTGTTCGACTTCCAGCAAAAAAATATTTAGGAATTTTTAAAAGCACTAGCGAACGATTAGCGTAAACCTTTTTCACAAACAAAGAATCTGTCAAAATCATATAGGTGGCTGCTGAGTACACTACAGCGTGGCCTTATTGTTGGTGGCAAAACAAGCAATTTTGGCACCGATAAACTGACGACATTTTTTCGAACTGTCCGCCCTGTCCAGTGCAAACGAAACCTTATTTTTTGCAGTTTCCCAGCTAAGATTGTGATTTTTTTCTTCGTTTTCATTAAAAACTTGTAGACGCATAATTGTTATGGTCGTAAAACATAATTAGCCTTATATTAGCGAAAAACTAAGTAAATATTACCCATCCCCTTAAAGTGTTCATTTGTTTTTTTTTTCAATATAGTATAGGCAGGCCAGTTCGAAATAAAAATAAAAATAAAGTAAGTCTAATTACGTTATTAATATTAATATATATATAGCTGCTTGTGCTGATTCACTCACTGACTGATTGATCACCTCTCCTGAACAATTTTGTATGAAAAAAATTTTTTTCAATGACCATTTCGTATAGAAGGGAAAAATTCATTCGGAGGAAAAATACGGAGAGAGCTGATGATTGAGGATTTCGGAGACGGAGCAAGAGCACAGCCAAGGGTATTGGAGATAGGTGGCGGGTGCTCGACCAAATGTCATTTGAAACGTCATCCAATTGGCAGTGAGCTGAAAAAAAATTCAAAATGGCGGATTCAAAATGGCCGCCATTCGAATTTCGCCGATATCTCGGAAAGTATAAAAGATGGAAGAATGGTTTCTTGACAAGAACTGATCAGGATTCAAAGGTCTATTCGATGGATAGAAAAAAAATTCAAAATGGTGGAATTTATTTTTTCCATAGAAAATGTATGGGAAAAGATGACTGAAGGTTGCGATACCTTTATAGGCGGGAAGACAGCACGCGGGCCACATGTGGCCCGCGCCTCCACGCGACCTACTAGTATATATATATAATTAAGTTACCTCATTGGTTGCCATGTGTGTTGCAATTTGAAATTTTAAACGAGTGACGATTTTATTTATGTTTAGTTTATTTATGCTAGTGCAGGTTATTTTAGAATTAATTTCTGAAACCAGTGCTAATGTATACATACGGATAAATTGAAAAAATGTGTCATTTTTACCTGATATATAAGCTGTTTAGAAAAGTTTAATTAAAAAAAAATACCAACATTGCGTGGTGTGTTTGCAACTCTGCATCGATGCCGACGCATCGGATAGGTGTCAGTGCCAGGGGGTTATTGTTCAAGTGCGATGCCGGCGTTTATACCCCGCTGCCGCAGACGAGGTGTCATTGCTGCTGCAAACATGGCAGCGCGCGCCGGCGTGCTCGCGAGCCTCACCGGCCTCCTGTGCTGCGCGTACGCAGCCCGCGAGTGTATCGAGCTCACGATCGGCGACAACGTCCTCGCGAACAGCATCTTCAACGAAACTATACTGAAAGTCGCCGCGAAAAATGAAAGTTACGACAGTGAGAGGTTCAATGTTCTGGGGCTCTGGGAGAAGTTCCCGAGGGTCATGGTGCCGGTCAATGGGACCAGTGAACAGTGTCGGAGGGACAGTCAACTGTTTCTGGACAGTCTCGATCGGCTGGAGCTGTGGGCGTTGAAAAGTAAATATTCTTTATTTTTCAGATCGACTATAGATTAGACTAAGGACCGATTTTTCAATCGCTAGATAATGCCATACAAAATCAGTCATAACTTCATATTTATTCCTTAGTGAACGTTTATGATCTGGCGATTGAAAAATCGGCCCTAAATTAATTTAGGATATTGCGTGCAGGAGCGTAAAGTTTGGAATATTAGCTTAGTTAAAATGTATATAATTAGAAGAATTTCAATTATTCAATTTCAATTTCAATTTTCAATTTCAATTTCAATAAATTAAAGAATCCCCTATCCAAAATGAAAACAGTAGAACTAATTCAAACACCTATTTCAGATACTTATTTATTTTCACATTGTTAAAATTATTAAGGTGTTTCGGCCCTACTAGCCCGCGAAATTCAAATTTTATTTAGTTTTTCGCAAATATTAATAGTACGAGTATATGCAATATTAATAGGCAATGAGTTTTGCGAGCATAATATATCTATGCGTCTACTTCTACATGTTTTAATAAAAACTTTCTTCTAAAATACCCATTCACCTCACATTGGTTCCCGAAAGGGTATTTTTTTCAGTTTCCCAGATTTGGAGCTATCGGCAACCAATATGAACTATATATATTTTTGAGCAAAATTTTTATTTAAAACACGTAGATGCTTACATGGTATGCTCGCAAAACTCATAGTCGTAGGCCTGCGATGTATAATTAACTCGCTATTAGCGAAAAAACTAAATAAAATTTGAATTTTCGCGCCCGGCTGGTACCCATCCCCCTTAATTTAGCAGAAACATCACCTAGTTATTCTTCTTTATAAAGAAATATTGCACCTACCCGCCAACCGAGCACCATGAGAATTGTCAGTTTTTGTAGTTCACATTGTCACAAGTAATAATATTATGTACGTGTATTGATGATAACTTAGTAACCTATTTACTTTAATCAACCAATCTGCGTTTGTACCTACAAAAATATTTTTTAAAGACGGAGTTAAAAAAGGTTATCAATTTCAAACTATATTTAATTGCTATGTATGCCATATGTACTCGTATGTAGCCATATATTGTGGTCCCTGTGAATTATATAAGTTAAAACAGTTTTTAGGGTTTCGTATCAAAATGTTAAAAATGAAACTCTTATGATGCGACTTCATCCGTCCGCCTGTCTGTCTATTTACAGTAAAGCTATCTATACCCATTATATAAAATTGGAAATAGTACAATATACCTAGTAGCCCAGTAGCATTAACGTTTAATGCAACTTAAAAAATGAAAAGGACATGGCCGAAACTTCTATGGAGCTGTGCCCTGGAAAAAAAATATTCATGGCCATCGACAAACAGTACGTCATATTAAAGCTTATAATTATGTCTTTACAATCGTTTAGTTTAAATTATCAGAAAACTTGCGAGAGACATTATATCAGCATAACAACTTGCAACAAAATGCGCCTATATATTTTTAGTAGCAATGATTTTTTATTAAATAATGATGCGTATTGGTTACTAGCAGATACCCACGGCTTCGCACGCATAAATTTTAGTTTTAACTATTCTACGGGAACCATCCATTTTTCGCAATAAAAAGTTCCCTTTGTGTTAATTTACATGAAATCTATCTTCATTTCAACTTTAAACCAAAAATTTTCAATAGTTGTGCGTGAAGGAATAAATTTTCTCCCGCATGAATATCTGTTTTTCCCCATTATCACGAAAGCAATGGATTTTCCCGAGAAAAATGTAGTTGATTCTAGGATATAATCTATCTCCTTTCCGATTTTCAGTCATATCAATTCAGTAATTACAGCGTAAAGTAGTATTTCTCGCGTGTGAACATCAATGTTTCAGGTTTCCCTGATTTTTCCGGGATGAAAAGTAGCCTCATTATTAATCCAGGATACAATCTATTTTTATTCCGAATTTCAGCCATATCAGTTCAGTAATTACGGCGTGAAGTAGTATTTTTTGCGTATGAATATCTGTTTTTCTTTTCTCCTGCAAAAACCATGGATTTTTCCGGGATAAAAATTAGCCTCATTATTAACCCAGGATATAATCTATCTCCGTTCCAAATTCCAGCCAAATCGGTTGTGCACTTGCGGCATGAAGATTTTTTTCCGCATTAATTTCGGTTTTTTACTAATCCCACGGGAACCATGACTTTTTTCGGGATGAAAAGTAGCCTTCGCATTAATTCAATATATAATCTATCTTTATTCATAATTTCAGCCATATCAGTTCAGTAATTACGGCGGGAAGTAGTATTTTTCCCGCGTGAATATCTGTTTTTCCCTTCTCCTGCAAAACCCATGGATTTTTCCGGGATAATAAGTACCCTATTTATTAATCCAGGATATTATCTATCTCCATTCCAAATTTCATCCAAATCGGTTGTGTACTTGCGGCGTGAGATTTTTTTCCGCGTGAATTTCGGTTTTTAACTTATCCCACGGGAACCATGAATTTTTTCGGGATGAAAAGTAGCCTATGTGGTAATGCAAGATATAATATACCTATTCCAAATTTTAGCCAAATCGGTACAGTAGTTGCGGCGTGAAGACGTATTTTAACTCGATAAAATCCAAACTTCGGACCCCCGTTTGACCCCCTTAGAGGGTGAATTTCGGAAAATCCTTTCTTAGTGCACCCCTAGGCCTCACAAGGAACATGTGTGCCAAATTTGGAGTCTCTAGACCCAGCGGTTTGGGCTGTGCGTTGATATATAGGCACATTTTGTTGCAATTTGTTATGCTGATATTATGTCTCTCGCAAGTTTTCTGATCATTTAAACTAAACGATTGTAAAGACATAATTATAAGCTTTAATATGACGTACTGTTTGTCGATGGCCATGAATTTTTTTTTTTGAGGGCAGAATCCGGCCATGTCATTTCAGTAATTGTCATTTAAAAAGAGGATAAAATCGTGATACTTTGTACAATATGAAAGAGCTTTTACCTGTACATTCTTAAACAAATAATTCTGATCGATATAAATTAATGTAAATTTGACAAAAAAATAAATAAAAATTACTCTTTTACTACGTGGTAGACCTTAAAAATAATTCTTAACGTTTTATACCTTCATCTTTGGTAGTACGGAACAATTGGTACGCGAGTCTAGTCTCACTTGGACGATTTTATTTAAATCTTACACTTCTACGTACATGCAACACGCAGTTTTCCGCAGTTATATAAAATATTGGATCTTAAAATTCCCAGAGATCGCCTTAAGAATGCACTGACCTACATTTTTTTTCCATACCTACATTCAAAATACCAAATCATTTGTAATTCGTGCATATTTCGATCATGTTGTGGTGTTATTCGGATTCATATAGTAATAATCTATGCTCCTGGCCATATTTGGTTCGGAAATCCTTCTTTAAAACGTATTACGTTTGTATGGGAGACATCGTGGGTTAGTGGACTCTTAATTGATGATTATTAGTTTTTGTTACTGACAATAAAAGGCATGTCTTTTAGTATACGTTAGTAATATTATATATAATATTCGTTGGTATAACTGAATGACGTTTATTTGTTTTTTACGCCTAAAAAATAAACATGTCAAGGACACAATGTTATCTATATTGGTTCCATTTTTATTTGTTTACTAATGATTATAATCAATAAATCTTATGTACAAAAATAATTATTGTAAGTACATAATATTTACTCTCTAATTAACGACGCACGAAAATATTTCTATTCAAATCCTCTTGGCACAGAAAATATAAGCTACTTATGTTATGTCCTATAAAAGGCAGAAGGTTTCTTTACCAAAATAGGATGTTGCGCATAACAAAAGAAATTACCAAAAATACACTATACTCCGACTTCTAAGAGGCCTGAGAACTACGATGTCTCCGTTTATGCAAAATACCAAATCATTTGTAATTCGTGAATATTTCGATCATGTTGTGGTGTTATTCATATTATATCAATGTTCGCATTCATATAGTAATGATCTATGCTCCTGGCCATATTTGGTTCGGAAATATTTCTTTAAAATAAAATAATAATCAATTTTGATCAAAATTTTTATAACTTTGGTCGAGTTCCGTAATACCAAAAATTATGAATGAAAACTTGTAACTTTTTTTTTATTAACTGGTGTTTTTCTTTAGCTGGACAGTAAAAACTGTGCTCCTGAACTAATGCGACGTGAGATAGTGTTGTTTTTATTACAAACAAATAAGCAGAAAACATGTCTTCTTTGACATAAAAATAAGCAAGACTAAATTCGTTTACAATTTCGTTTAACAACAGTATTTTGGAACCAAATATGGCCAGGAGCATAGATTATTACAATACAAACCCGAATAACACCACAACATGATCGAAATATACACGAATTACGTTTGTATGGGAGACATGGTAGTTCACAGGACCCTAAGATTCTAAATGTCATTTAGTTACTTAAATAAGCTAAATAAAATATGTAATCCAAGTATTTTCACATAAAATAACTTTGTTTAGAAAGCCTCGTGTCTTATTCTATAACATTTAAAGCTGTTAAAGTGAAATATAGCGATTTTGGAGTCTAGAAAAATACGAAACGTCAATTTACTGAATTGAATTAAAAGTCAGAGTATACTTATAGTATTTTGTGTATGGGAATTATAATCTGTCCATGTCCTGTAAATTAGCTTTTACCTTTATTTATAAATTTCTGGGTGACCGAGCTTTGCTCAATAGTATTACAGCTACTCACCAATAGATGTCAGGTATAGACTATAGAGTTATATTTTTTTGGTAAATGACATTTTCTAAAAATGAATCCTGGCTAGATCAATTTATCGCCCTCAAAACCCCTTGTACCCTAAATTTCATAAAAATCGTTCGAGCCGCTTCCGAGATTCAGATTATATAGAAATATATATATATATACAAGAATTGCTCGTTTAAAGGTATGGGATTTGTCGGTTCTTTGAATTTCAGAATAGGAATGTGCTTTAAAACAACGTAGGTACTTACTCACTGACCTAACGATTATAATGATAATACGTAAACAGTGTAATATGATCACCTATAAATATAGGTAAGGTCAATGACATCTCTTATCGAAGCCTCCACAATACCTACATTAACTTCGGAAAGTAATTTGATGAAGTTACAAAAGCCTGTCACGTCAGCCTACTAAACAAAATTATTTTCTTTAGCAGAAAAGATTTTTACGTCTTTTGATTTACTATTTACCTATATTCGAATTACGAAGGTATTCATGTGAAATTAATGACCAAGTTGGATATCAGTTTTGGACTATTTATACCTATTTTTCGATAGCCAAGAACTATTTTTGGGAATTATAGTAAGTACCTAAGTAAGAAAGCCTTTATTTTCTTAAAAAGATGGTTATAATAGATGGAGCAGTACGTACAACATAGGAACCGAATATTTTAACCCACATACGGGTAATAATAGTCTCAAAGTAAAAGTACCTACAGGGGAAAAAAACTGAAAATTTTAATTTGTAATTGAACCGGAAAAAATTAGGTCTAAGTACATAATCGGCATTTTGTACTAGTACGGAACCTTCGGTGCACGAAATCAACTCGCACTTGGCCGGTTTTTATTTATGTTTTAGGAAATAAACCGTCAAAAAGTACGATATGCAAGTACCTACAATACGGTCCTCCAGGACCAAACGTAGAACGTTTATCGAATTTACGTCAAAAACTAAGTGAGCCCTCGCAGAGTGGAACATTGGAAAGAAGTGACTAATGGCAATCTCTGATATATACTCGCAGCATTCATCTCTCAGTCTGTCAGTTGTCAGCCGCACATTACGTATTCAGGGCCCACTCGCAGCCATTTCACCATTACTTTACGTAACAAGGTTCAATGTCACTTAGCGGCGCTAACAAACCTGTACAAAACATAACTGCATGCAGTTTGACCGTAACCTTGGCTTTCATGGTATTTTGACTTCTGGCCAAATTAGTGACATAAGTATGACTTTTATTACAATGACTAAAGCCGTTTCCCAATATTCTATCTATCTCCTATTTGCCCTACTAGAGATATCAATGTGACATAAGCTCCATACAAGTTATGTCAACTATCTCTAGTAAATAGGTAGAATATTGGGAATCGCCATAAGATGTCAAAGTTAAAAATGGTGATTACTTATTATCAAATAAGTAATTTGAATTATATTGCACCGTCCCGCGCTTCATTCCACTCTTACCAAAGGTTGCCTGTAGGAGATTGCTCTAGCAATAAGGCCGCCATGCGCTCACTCTCTATATATATTACTGTTTGTGTGGGCAATTTGCAAAAAGATAATACCTATATAAATAAATAAGCTGTATCGTATACTTTGTAACACTCCCAACTTCACACACAGAAAGTAAGTAGATACGAGTACTTGTCTACGATCTCACCTGATGGTAAGTGACGACGCAGCTGAAGATGTTATCGTACTAACTTGGAAGGTGTAAATAATAACTCCTGACGGTTTCTAGACAGCATCGCGCCGGAATGCTTAATCACATGGCGGTGCGTCTTTACTGGTAGGCCGTAGGGGGATACTGTTGTCAATAGTCCGCACGCACGTTTCCATGGAGACGGTTTCCGCCAAATAGTGGCTTTAAACTTTGAGAGATAGCGCTACTTGTTTCTTGTATGAAGAATCAAGAAGGTATGTGTAAATGTTAGATGACCATATCCTGTAGTTCCTTATCGGTGGTCTCTACTGAATATTAAGTGAAAACTTCAGGAATTTAATTTAAAAGTCGTGCAAGAAACTCTATAGATATACCTACTTAGTACTTGCAGAATATCATCTTCAGCCGAAGACATACATTTTAAGTGTTCTTGTTGTTTTCCCGAAATTCCACCGTTGTTTTCCTCCATCCCCATGAATCATATCGCAAACTCCTCCAGTACACACGTAGTTCCAAAACAAGATTGACCTTTTATCGTTAATCTCGCAAGAGCGCTTTTGTTGAGTCATCCCTTCTCGTCACAACACGACAACGAAGCAACTTTGGATTAAAATGGACAAACTTTGTCGTCGCTCTTAAGATAAGCTGTAATCTTACTGCCTGTAAGCCTGGTGGAATAGTGACTGAAGTATTCGACTATGGATCAAGGGTATTTATCAGAAATGTATGTCAAATGTATGTCAAAACGAAATATTCTCCTAAATACGTATTAAATTATCCGCTTGGTGGCATGGTCTCCTGTAGTTTAGCGATCGCTGGGAGAAGTGGGTTCAAATCTCACCGAGCTTGATAACAAATACAATATAAAGGAATAACATCCTAAGGTTTTTACTAGCTGCATTTTCGCGTTGAACAGCTAGACTGATTCGTTGCGCAAAGAATGAGCCAGCCTGTTACTAGTTGAGGCTATTAACCGCGGGGAAAGCTCTCGAAGGAAAACTTCACCTAAGTTGATATACCACTATGACAAAAAGTGAATCTCTTATATACGTTTATAAAAGCTACATTACAGCAACACCTTTACGTTCCAAAATCTACCCTTCATCGCTATAGGCAGGAATGGTGGGGCGACCTTTCGTGGTATAAGACACGTGATCAATTTGTCGATTGTATTTATTGTATAACTACTTCCATTTGACCGGATCCAAAAAAGGGCAATTTGACTTGTTGACGACCCCAGTATTAGTAACAAAGTTGATCCCTTGGAGATGTCAGCTCTCTACGTGTGTTCTATCGGGTGTTCAATGGGGAATGCTCTGAAGAGCTGTTTGAGGTGATTCCTTCCACTTTTTCTGGGCATACACTCCGGGGTACACGTTCCATGCATTCCACCTGGATGGCTTGCAATCCATGACCACCCGGTATGCCAGATCTTTCTTTCCGCACGTGCAAACTATGTAACCCGCTACCAACAACAGTGTTCCCTGAAAACTACAACAACATGGGGTTATTCAAAGGGCGGATAAACAAATTTCTTTGAACCGGCATTTGCAGTACCTCTGGTGCTGCAAATGTCCATGGGCGGCGGTGATCACTAACATCAATTGTTGACCACCCGGCTCGTTTGCTCGCGATGTTTATAAATAAAATATATGTCTAATCGCAAATACTTGTTTCAGTGTTTGACGCAACGGCCAAGCCGCCATCCGGTATACTCAGTGGTAACGCCAACCAATACGGAGACTTCGACGAATGTTTGGGCATCGACGGCGCGGTGCGGGGGAAGTACTGCTTGGCGTCACTGCAGTTCGACATCACAGGGGAGAAGGGACACAGCCACTTGGACTACTTGATACACAGCGGTCATTACATCAGAAGCAATGTCACGGATGTGAGTATCCAACTCCGATACACAAGGCTTCTCTTAGAACGAGAAGATGTTTCACCATCGATTGTAATACAAGTTATACGTATGCTCATCTCAGATGCTGTACGGTCTATAATATTGCATTGCAATGTCATACGATCGCGCCGCACCGCGTTCATCATCCTAAATCCTTGGACATCAGTTCTTAGGTGTCATTTTGCCCAGTAATCACGAAGTGACAATAAATATTGTTCAATGTTTCTGTCAAGACATTCTGAAGGGTGGAAAATGACGGTGTTTTACCCCGTTCCTCGGAGAGCACGTTAAGCCGTATCTCCTGCGTCTGTCTCTCTCTGGTCGCGTCGGAGCTGCCGTCCCATTGGACTAAAGAGTGAGGGAGTAAAGATTTCACCTGCGTTTGCGCACACACTTGAATCCTATTATGTCTCGCCTGTGTAGCTCGGTGGTGATTAACCACAGTGACTGAAATTGCTCCGAGCAACATTACAATTAATAAAGTAATACAGCCGTCGTACTATGTTTACAAAATTACTAGTTGCACCGCTGAAGCAACGTCAGAACTTAAACTTGTGGAATAGGCATTGAGGCTTGTCCACAAGAATTTTTATGTTTGCGTACCCAAAAGTGGCAATTCAAATGTGTATGGCTGAGACAAAAAAGTGGCAAAAGAACAAAAGATTCCAAAGGTTATGAGTCAACTTCCCTACCATCGATGACAAGGTCAAATAACTTAATAATCGCTGTTAAATAACACTCGAAAAAGATGAGAACATAAACCACTAAATCCTTGTATAAATAAATCACTCGTTATCCATTCGTCAAACACTTGGCAACAAAACTTACTTGGACAGTGAATAATATACCCATTAAATGATCCGTTCAAATGTGCAGCCCATTAGAATATCTGGACGATTTCATTACATACGTCACACATTTATGACGTCATAGTAATTATTTTTCTAGGCATCGTCAAGCGTCTACCAAAAGCGTAGCAAAATAATAATTATGACGTAATTCATAATGATATAGGTATTTCATTCAATTAGAAGGAATAGCAATACAGCAAAATCAAGCGCTGCAAAAAAATCTGTTTCGTTTCGGTTTGTGATATACAAAATTACGTTCAAGTGCCCGAGCATTTATCTGTTTTACATGTAGTGATAATAGATTTATTTAAATTCTGAAAAGATCCTAGGGAAAAATTATCAACAAAGATTCCAACAAATACCTTCAGCACCTGCAACTACTATGCCACAATTAAACAGCTTTATGAGGAATTAAATCTAACCAGAATATGGTCATGTTTAAAATGTGTATGTTAAATTTAAGATTACAATATAATGAACAGAAAATTTAGATAAGTTACGAGTAGTAAGAGTATTGGATATCATACCATCTGAATTATCTTAATATATATAAATCTCGTGTCACAATGTTTGTCCTCAATGGACTCCTAAACTACTGAACCGATTTAGTTCAAACTTCGTGAATATCTGTCATTTGATCCAACTTAAAAGATAGAATAGTTTTTATCCCACGTGGACGAAGTCGCGGGCATCAGCTAGTTGTACTAATAAATATTAAACTACTTACATCATAATTAATATTCCATACGACATATTATATGGATGGAGTTCATCTTTTTTGGTGTTGACAATCATTAAGTTCATGTACACACAATATAGATGTGATCATTGTTATAACAGTGTGCGCACAAGTTCCTTCGTTGGCATGCAGACGGGGATCCTAATGAATTATTAAGGTATTGGTAAGTCCCAATGAACAATTAAAATAACAATGAATAAAAACAACAATGAATAATGCGTTGGGCTGCAAGTGGTGTTTTGTAAATATCACTTATCGTTCCAAATTGATTTTAAATATCTTGAAGATCGTTAGCCAATCACTCAGCTATTAAGAATTCAAGAAAGACATGGGATAAACTGAACAAAGTCCTATAATACTGTATCCCTATATCTACTTGAACAATTTAAACGTTGTAGAAAACATATCTTTTGGCTTTTTAGCAAATATCTCCAAAAACAGAACACCCTTAAGTTGACCACAGCATACCAAGATCCCAGACCAAAGAACTATGGTCAAGTACAAACTCCAGCAATTTAAAGGCATCTTCCTTTTTGGAAGTCGGTTGCAAAATTTCAGTATACGGTTCGGAATCAAGATTAGGGTATACGACCTCATGCGTCCGGCGCAGACTTAGCATTTCACGTGGGTAGTGTTACGTTAGCTTACGTGATCTGGTTAAAAACGTAAGAGGATAAACGAGCAGAAGGTCAGTGACACGTGATGAGTGTAAGTAGTGAGTAATAGAACAAATCCAGTCCAAAGGGATGTCAGGGCTCGGACTTTTTACCTGTCCAATGCTTTTGACGACCTTTTTGACACAGTTGCGTACGCCAAGAAGTCAAAGGTTGCTTTGTAAATAGTTGTTTGTTTGTACTTTGTAACTTGTGAATAGTGGTGCAACCATACACCCTTACCGACACATCGTAAAAAAATACATATAGAGTTGCGTCTTGTACGTATCTGCCCCTAGATTGTCTAAGAATAACGTATACATTGTTATCGTAATCATTTACTAATCCTGCCCGCTGATTAGGTTCCTTATTTGCGTCAACCAATCGCGGGGCAGAATTCGCTCGCGTTTACGATAACGATGAATATGTTTTTCTTACGCAATCAGACCCCTGGTGTGATACCGCATACGGCATAAACCAATCGTTTGGGGGCTACATTAAATTATCTGCTAAGAGACTAGAGATCCTAAATTAAGCTTTTTAAGTTAGTGTCTTAAGCATAATACCATTATCAGGTGGAAAAATGCAATCGTTTAAAAATGTGTATTTATAAAGTATGCAATGGTTTTGTTACAAATGTTCTTATATGAATTCAAAGCACAAACACAAAGGCGTAATCTGAAAATGCTCATCATTAGGTATTTAATCATATCTTGGAATTGTATGCAATATGCATATTATGATGCAACAAGTCTTCCCCGAACGCGCTGATTGAATCGGCAGAGATTACTGTATTCATACCAAAGATTTAAATCGTTCATACTATAAAACAACAATTAGAATGAGTAATCGGTATATGCCACAAAAAAGGACAATATTTTCTTGCCTTTAGTGCCTTATATTGGACACAATGCTAAAAATTATAGAGTTAAATTGAGGATTTGTTCCCAAAGTTTACTAATAGGACAGCCTATATTAAGCCTATGCTTTCTGTCTTCAGAGTCGTGAAATCAAATCTTCCTCATACATAAAATATAATCTCAATATCGGTGATATGGTTTCAGCTTAATCGTTAATCAGAAGTGGATTAAAATTAGCTAGCAAGATTTGATTACAGACAAACAAACAAACATCGGGACCGGTGAAACTAAATAAAAGCTTCTAACACCTGAGGATAAGCCCATCGGAATATTTTATGTCAACCTTTCTTCATACAAGAAAAAGGTTGCGCCATTTGTCAAACTTTCCGCTAATACGCCATAACACGCTGGAAATCGTCCCTGCAGAAACTCGCGTGTGGACTAATAACAAGTATAGTGATCTGTGGTATGGATCCCGATCCATAGACAATACTTACTATTCTTCTAAAAAAATGGGAAATGCTTTCCAAAAAACCAACTTCAAATGCCACTAAAAAGAGTGAAATAATTTTTATTTAAATTTTAGGTACCTACACCAATTCGAAGTCGGGCAATGTTTCATACAATCCCTAATAGTCCTTCTTACCCACTTGATGTGCGAAGAAATGACGAAGTCATAGACAATCGCCCGACTTCGAATTGGTGTAGGTACCTAAAATTTAAATAAAAATTATTTCACTCTTTGTAGTGGCATTTGAAGTTGGTTTTTTGGAAAGCATTTCCCATTTTTATTTTATACTTTTTAGTGGAAAACAATAAAGTGCACAAGGCGTTGTAAAAATACCCAAATCGCTTGAGGTGTGTTCATAAAATCTGAAGAGATACCTCAAATTCACCAAGATCCCATCATCAGACCCTGACTTGATGACTTTAGTCATCAAATCAGTATCTGCTAGCAAATGCACCAGTAACTATAAAAAATACCCAACTCGCTTCAAGTATACTAGCAAAATTTGAAGAGTTCCCTCGATTTCACCAAGATCACATCATCAGACCCTGACTTGATGAATTTAGTCATCAAATCAGTATCTGCTAGCATATGCACCAGTAACTATAAAAAATACCCGACTCGCTTAATGTATACTAGCTAAATTTGAAGAGTTCCCTCGATTTCACCAAGATCCCATGATCAGATCCTGACCTGATGACCATAGGACAACTTGGAAAATATTACTCTTTCTAATAATACTCAAATAGTTTCATGTGTCCATATAAAATTTGAAGAGTTCCCTCGATTTCTCCAGGATCCCATCATCAGATCCTGACCTGATTAAAATGGGACCATCTGGAAACCGAACCCTCTTAAACAAAAAAAGAATTTTTGAAATCGGTCCACGCGTCTTCGAGTAATCGGTGAACATACATAGAAAAAAAAAAAAAAAAGATTCCGACGAATTGAGAACCTCCTCCTTTTTTTGAAGTCGGTTAAAAAGGTTTTTCTTGAAAAATTATGAATTAAAACCCTAAGCAAATATTTAAATACGAACTAAGTGTATGCCACATGCCTACTGGTAAATCGAGACCCGCGTCTCAGGTATCATCTGGATCTTGCTCACGCAAATTCCAAGGTCCGACCGTTCGTTAATATTCCGCGGAGAGCTCAGGACTCGCCACATTGTCAGCGTATTTGGTCTCTGGCTTTATTTTCAATCACAATTCTCATTGTGTTACACAATGGCCCTTGACCAAGACGGGTGTACAAAGTGCAGCGGTTTACTGGAAGGTTCCCGCTTATAATGCCGTTTCTACTCCCCCCCTTTTTCCATACAACAATGCTGCAAACATTTCTGTTCATACAATAAAGAATTTATTGATATTGTATCAATTTGCTATTTTTCAGTCAAGCAAATAGTCTCTCCGTAGCATAGTTTTGAAAAAAGTTCTGCCGCTAATTGCTATAATAGTATAGATTACTTAAGTGAAAAAATGCTCAATATATGCCTTTAAAAACAAAGTATGAGTGTGGATGTTTGAATGCCCTATGCGTTTTGACGAGATTTTTAGTACAAAAAAAATAGTTGTTTCATTCTAAAGTCGAGAATTGTACAAGGATATACGATATTTAAAGGATCTAGGATATTTTTTTTCTCGGGAAGGTAAAGGATCACCCCAATTTAACTCTCAATCTACCAGGATCAGTGACTCTCCTCAAAGCCATAACATGGGGTTATGAAAACTCCTAAATAGACGGCAATGCATATGCAATTCAAGATACGCCGATCCGAACATTTTACGTAAACCTTCTTCGTACAAGCAAACAGCGTTATCTGTCAAAATACCCGCTGCCGCCGCTGCCCAACTACCGCGTGGCCTTATACTGTTGGTACTAATGACTCCCATAAACTGGCGACATTTTTTCGCGCTGTTCGCCCTGTCTTTAGTATACAAGTCTGTGCTGAATATACTATTTCTTCTTGCTACCTTTTCTGCTGCGAGGCCAGGGTTCTGTATTCAATTTCCAAATTAGTGAATTTGTTTCAGATGGGCCACCGACTGCCAAGGTATTCAAGTATTCTGTGGGGCGTGTGCATACCGAGCTCATGCAGCAGCTTCGACTTGGAAGACGAGCTATCCTACAAGCTGTCAGACCTGGGTATATCAGTCAGAGTGCAGAACACCATGTGCACCGTGAAGGATGTCAAACGACCGTACTCTTTTGGGAAAACTATGGCCATGTAAGTAGATACGCCTAGCATGGCACATAATTTAGCGACGACAACGTTTTTTTAAAAGTGGTAAAATAAACTCAAACTCTAATGATTTATTTCATATAGGCCTAACTTACAGGCACTTATAATTAGTGAGAAATTACTTATATGTACTTATTTAGTAGTGATAACTATTTGACGACTTAAAACTAAGTTCACGAGGGTTCTAATACGCCCAAATCGTACATTACTTGTTGAACGCTCATGTTTATAGTCCATGAAAATGACACAACCGATTTTGATGAAATTCGTAATGTAAGCAAATGTGTCGTAAGTGTAAGCAAAATTAAAGACAAGACATCGATAAAGTTAAATACTTTTTAGTGTATTTTATCATTTCTGTTTCAGAACTTTTTTTCTGGCGATCATCCTATTATTGAGTTTGGGAACAATGCTCGACGACGGGAAAGAGGGCGCGACAAACTTCGAGAAACTCCTCAACGCGTTTTCTTTGAAGCGCAATTTGAGGAAAGTATTCGACTTGACAGACTCGCCAACTAGAGTAAAAGGAGTCGACGCGTTCCGTGGACTGAACGCTTTGGCCCTGCTCCTCGCGCATAAATCTATGGCCATGGCTCACAATCCATACGTGAATAAGACTAGCTTTTCTGAGGTAAGTAATTTCGCCATTTTAAATACTCCGCTATTCCGTATCCCCCCTTTAATGTTTCGACAGGATGGTCATTTTATTCACATGTACAAAGATTAAACACGGCCCCACAAGCACAGTTTTATCCACTGCATGAGCGCATGGGTGAAGATAATATCCCCCCTGGGTAAAATGACCAAAATTTGGTTTTTTTCCACGTTTTCCGTACTTTAGCCGGTGGACAAAATAACGTTACTCTCTGGTAGAGAATAATAATCAGGTGGTAACATTTTGATACCGATGCCATCCCCTATGCCTTTGTCTCATTTTTCCCAGCAATCAAGTCGGCGTACAGTGTTTCTCAAACAGATACACAGTTATATTACCGGTTCACGGTAGGATTACTGACCCTATAACGGTGGAAGAAGAGTCCTAGCATCAGTATAAATCCTTTAAAAAAAATTAATGACTAAAACTGTTTTTGACTGCTAACACAGAGTTGTCCTACAGAGACCAGTACTCAGTACCTAACGAAAATACTCGTATTATCTCATTGAGAACTAAATGCCATGTAATGCTGTAAAGTTACATCGCATGCAAAGTAAATCGGAACTTCGACCACAGTCCACACCTCGGCTTAAAGACTTCCCGCATTTAGTGAGAGTATTTCCGGCTATTAGGCCGCGTTTCATGCCACCTAGCAACCTTGACCCGTACAGTTCAGTCTTAACTACGTTTGAATGACAGATTTTAAAAGCCTTTACAACTTACAAGCATCTATTTGTTGCATTTTATTTTAAAATCCATGAGCCGTTTACACTTGTATAAACACGCACTACACAGCAGGCTTAACCCCTTTTTACGGTGCGATATACAAAGCAATCTGATACAAAGGATTTGGCTTAAGCCAACCATTCTTGCTAAGTGTGGAATACTAGCCCTCATACATCAATGAGAACATCAAGAAAACTCTCAGGCCTTCGTCGCGATACTATCCTTCTGTACACAAGCAAGTGTAAAAAGTGTTATTGTAGATAGGCTTGCGCTTGACGACAATCATGCCCGATGGAAAGCAATGATGAGTCTAGGTTGGAGCGCGCGTGCCTAGAAAATGCCTATTGACTCTTCTCTGGAAGGCATCCAGATTGTACTTGGCTGGAAACGTGCGGAGGCTGGAAGAGCGTTCTACACATAAGCGGCTCGCATTAGTAGCGTGAAATAAAAACGTGGAGTTTGTTAGCTATGTCAACCACATAAGGATGCCAGCGCTCTCGGCGTCTTTCAGTCCTATGGTAGAAAGGTGAAGGAGGTGAAGTTTTAGTAAAGCACATAACCCCAAATGCTTGGACTACAAACCCTGAACTCCTAATTTGGTTGCGGACGTCAGACCCACAGTAATCTTATTACTTGCATTATGCAATTAGTTGCAAACCGTAGGCACAATAAAGAAACCGTGAAAATAAAGTTGTAACAGTTTCATTACTCCGTAGGTATTCGGTATGCCGTGGGCGGTGATCGGCCGCTCAGCAATAGTGTACACGGACAGCTTCCTGTACCTGAGCGGGTTCCTCAACGCGCACAACCTGCTGCAGGAGCTGGAGAGGAAGGGCAGCATCGACGTGAAGAGCAGACTGCTGGCGAGATGGTTCAGGTCAGTTAATTACCAACCAACTAACTATAATAATGATGGGACATTATACTCTAAGAAGATATGGGGTGTACCTTCAAGGTGTAGGTTAATTCGTATAGTGTGCCTGCAGCTAACCCTTTTACTTGATCCTAGAAACACATTAATGGAGATAAGTAGAGCCAATTATGTAATTTTAGTTTCAATACAAAACTTATTATTTAATTTGAAAAAAATATTTTTAGCAACCCTGACTGTGATGCCAACAAACCTCATATGGATTGGCTATCGTAATACAATTTTCTTTATGCCCAGTTCATTCATTTTGAATCAGTTGTTTTTAAGGATGTCATTTAAAATTTATGGTACATTCCCTATGGTATGGTTCCGTCAAGATAAGAACTACACTTCTAAAATATTTTTTCATACATCTATACATCCTCCCCTACTTAAGGCTTCCGTCTAATTAGGGCGTCTAAGAAGAGCTTTGATTCGTTGTTACTGAAACTGCAAAGGTCTGGAATACCCCAGGTACTGTCCTTCCCACCACCTACAACTTGGGCGTCTTCAAATTAAGAGTGAATAGGCATTTCCTAGGCTTCCTTAGACTGTATCATCACTTTCCATCAGATAAGATCAATCGCTAGCCTATATAGTTAAACAAGTAAATAATTTAAAAATTAAAAACCGGACAGCCCTGTAGTAAAATTACTTTTTCCAAAAAAAGCCTATGTTACTCGGAATGATGCAAGGATTTTAACATTTATTGAATGAATAAATAAAATATTCCTAGTACTAGAACGACGCTCAGTATTATCAACCTCCAACTACATAGATGGACTGACGACATTTATGCTCGTTTTCACCAACATTTTAAGAGATACATAAGCCCTTAGGTGACAGTTGTTGTAAGTGAAAACTGTCACCTATCGGCTTAGGCGTTTCCTAAAGTGTTAGTGAAAACGCGCCTTATGCTCGTTTTCACCAATACTCCTAAGCCGATAGATGACAGTTTTCACTTACAACAACTGTCACCTAAGGGCTTAGGTGTCGCTTAAAATATTAGTGAAAACGGGCATAAGAGATTTACGGATGTTGGCCATCAAGCTTACTTGAGGATGATGGGTAGATTATTATGGGTAGATTCAAGATTGGCAGCTTAGCCAGCTCTTTGAGGCACACTGGTTATAAATCAACGTTATTTTTTAAGTTTGCACTAGTAGTGTAAAATATAGAGGCCTGATAAAATCAAACGCCGCGGCTTTGTATTTTTTATATCTACAGTAAACGCGTAGTTTTTATCATAAAATTGCAATAGATCAAAACAATGACGTCAGGTTTTTGGCACGAAAACAGGAGATCAAAAATTTAGTAGTTAGGTAATAGATGAATGTAAATAAATTAAGAAAAAATCAGTTAGTAATATACCTAATCAAGTATTTTTGACAAATCATCGTTACAATCATTAAGAAATTCCAATTTTACGCACGTGTTAAAGGTTTTTCATAATCTAATTAAGTTTTAATGATTATCTAATGACACTATTAGGCATGTCCGGAGAGTTCAGACACTAGACATTTACTTAACCGCAGATTTGAAATAGTAAAAAACCCTGAGATCAGTCGATTGGCTTAGGGGTGATTCCAGCTTATTCAGTATGTGAACGTCACAGATATATGAGCCTAGACATGTTTACATACATCTGCGATTAGCTGGATGTTATCTACAAGTAATATACATACTACTATATATTGCAGTAATCCTACTTGTAAGGATATAATTATAAGCCCTCGGGTTCACCGTTGAGTAAATCCCGTTGATATACTTACTCAACGATATAATCCTATTGTTTAAATCATCTGACAACTTATAGACCAACTCTCTCACGAACTCTCAATAGGTTTCCTTGTAGAAGAAGTGTATTATAGAGCATGACAGAAAAAACATAAATTTTATGTAAGTCTGTTATATTCTACATATAACTCAAGATAACAGGCAGTATATTTACGTTAACAATGTTATTTATATAAAGTTCTGCTTCATTGTTTATTAGATCATTAAAAGCTGTCTATCTCTTTATGCGGATAAAATTATTTCTTGAAAAATAATTATAATTTATAAATACTACTGCAGTACTGTAATCATAATATGATAAGCACTGATAGCCTATTATCCTAAAGGTTGAAGACTTCGACCTCATATTCGATGAATGAAAACAACATGAAAAAACCTGCATACATTAGTATAGTACTATACATTAGAATTCTCTTTAATGTTCTGACTTAGAGGTGTGTGAAGCTTGTCAATATGGCATTGCCAGCGTGATAGTCTGGCAGTCCCACCACTCTCATGCTCGAAGTAAGAGTCCCCAGCCCAGTCGTGGTTCGTAAAGAGGGTTCAAGGATAATATTATGGATAAACTATAAAGGACCTCGAAGATTACTAGGTATTTTCCACTTAGATTATGACTTCAAAAAACAAAGAAAAACAGAAGTTTTTAACTCAGCGCGTAGTTACTCTTAAAGAATAACAAAAGTGCATGGCGTATTTTTTATAAGATGAGTATCTATTTATTTTTGTAACACTTATGGATATAATATTCTACTGTTTGAATAAGTCACACCTTTTTCTCTTTACTAATGTTTTATGGATATCTCTCGATTAGATAGTGGTTTTTGGATAGCAGTCGGAAGAACTTGGAAAATATCTGCAGCCGTATGCATAATATGACATATATTTCGATTCGATAGGATGAAATTCAAATAACTGGTCAAGTGCGGGTCGGACTTGCGCACTGAGGGTTCCGCACTATCAAGAGCAATTTTAACCAAAACTACTATACAGGTTCAAATACAGGCATCAAATTTAAAACGAGCAAAAAAAATCGCGTTTTTTGTTGGGGAGCAGGCTTTATTTTGCGGGATGTTGATGAATAATTTGCAGGAGATGTTGACTTCAAAATGTGAAATCGTAGAGAAAATAAGTCAACATCTCCTGACGATGCCTCGGTCGGTACAGATTTCTTTCAAGTAGCGAATTATATAGCAAAACCACGGAATACATAAATGCGTAAGAGTTCCTAACGGCTCACTCATCAATAAAATTAAAAAAAATAACGATTGCAAGAACTAACGCGAGCAAAGTATCCGGTGCATGGCAACCGTCTGAAATTAGTACGTCGAGACGGCTACCTGTAGTTTCTCGATCAAGTGATAAGTGGACCTGGTCTGGCAAAACAATCTGTCCTGCTAACTAGTGTTTTGTTTCCAGGCTGTTCCCGATGTTCCTGAGCCTGATGCTGTTCTGCACGTACATCCTGCCCGACGTCAACAACGGACCGCAGTGGAACCTGGTGGTGGAGGAGCACAGCCGCGTCTGCGAGAAGAACATGTGGAAGAGCTTCCTGTTCATCCACAACTACTTCGGCTTCGAGGAGATGGTAAGATTCGCTGCTTCAGTATTTTCTGCACGTACATTCTGCCCGACGTCAACAACGGGCTGCAATGGAACCTGGTGGTGGAGGAACACAGCCACGTCTGCGAGAAGAACATGTGGAAGAGCTTCCTGTTCATCCACAACTGCTTCGGCTTCGAGGAGATGGTAAGATTCGTTGCTTCAGTATTTTCTAAACCTACATCCTACCCGACATCAACAACGGGCCGCGGTGGAACCTGGTGGTGGAGGAGCACAGCCGCGTCTGCGAGAAGAACATGTGGAAGAGCTTCCTGTTCATCCACAACTGCTTAGGTTTCGAGGAGATGGTAAGATTCGTTGCTTCAGTATTTTCTAAACCTACATCCTACCCGACGTCAACAACGGGCCGCAGTGGAACCAGGCGGTGGAGGAGCACAGCCGCGTCTGCGACAAGAACATGTAGAAGAGCTTCCTGTTCATCCACAACTACTTCGGCTTCGAGGAGATGGTACGATTCGTTGCTTCAGTATTTTCTGCACGTACATCCTGCCCGACGTCAACAACGGGCCGCAGTGGAACCTGGCGGTGGAGGAGCACAGCCGCGTCTGCGACAAGAACATGTAAAAGAGCTTCCTGTTCATCCACAACTACTTCGGCTTCGAGGAGATGGTAACATTCGTACAAAGTACAAACCATTATAAAATGGGTGACGTTGCTACGGTTGCTTCAGTATTGTGATTTCTCGAAGTGAACGAATATTTTGAGTGAGAAAAGAGTAGGAGTGCAGAAAAATATTTTTATTTCAATACGCTACAAGTCAGTTACGCACGTACTTGACTGCGATCTCACCTGACGGTAAGTGATCATGCAGTCGAAGATGTTATCATATACTAACTTGGAAGGGGTTACGGAATTTGGACAGAACAGAGAAGGAGATGCAGAAAGCTAATTCTCCATATGTTAGTACTCGACTGCGATCTCAACGAATGGTAAGAGAAGATGCAGACGAAGAAGTTATGGCACTAACATAAAAGAGGGAAAGTAACCCTTAACGGTTTCTACACAGCATCGCGCTGGTACTCAATCGTTTGGCGGTGCGTCTTTGCATGCTAGTACCTACAGTTACTGACCACGGCCGAAGCCGCCCACCAAACCAGACCCAAGCCAATTTAGAAATTATAAAATTCTAAAGTAGGTCGTGGCGAGAATCGAACTAGCGACCTCCCACTCAAATCCGATCGCAAGCCACTGGGCCATGGAGGTCACCAGAATGTACCTTACAACGATTATAAGGCACCACCACTACTAGTATTCATACATCATTCTGTTGGTTTGCTATAGTTTATTAGCAGGATACGATTTAATTTTTATGGCCCATCTTTGGGGCTTTGAACGTATTACATAATAGACATAAGAGATTAATTGCCGTAAAATTACGTTATAACGTCTAGAACCGGCCCTCTTTGCGTTTTAGAGAATTTTTTTAGGGTTCCGCAAGTCAAAAGAAAAACTGAAACGTAACTGAAACGTAGAATAACAACTTTAACAGGTCTTCAGAAACTATATACATAAATTTATTAAAAAAAATGGATATCAAATATTAAGGCCCGGTTTCCTCCGGTTGCCGGAGCGGAGTTGTGTTTGAGTAACCAATTAGATTTCGTCATTTCGACATCTCCTCTCCCCTCAGTTTCGGTGATGTCAAATTCAAAATCAAAATCAAAATAAGAATGGAATTACTCAAACACAACACCGCTGCGCTTTGGCAGAAACCGGGCCTAAAGCGCCTTATGAGTTAAAATTCGAATACTTAGTTTCATTGGAAGTAAAGTCTCATTGTTTATTCAGCTTATATTCAGTTTATGTTATAATTCAGCGATTCATATACGAGTACCTACCAATACTACTTAATTTTAAAGCTCGTTATCGCACGTAGGTACTTACCTATAAAAATGTAACACCTATAAATGTATGATTCCATCTTACCTATATTAATACTAACTTCTCTTTTGTTTTGGCTTTCAATCATGCGGTAAGACCTAAGCAGCCAAACAGCACATTTATAGTTTAGTAAGACCGATTTATGATTATGAGCTACGAATAACGGAACCCTCAGGAGCGCGTCTCGCGATCGCACTTGCCCGGTATTCATTTTTCGCAACCAAACCAATAATTTGTAACCTTGATATTATGTCTCATTCCGTTAGGCAGGTATATTTGCAGTTTAAAAACACGTTGCTTCTAGAACAAAGCAAACCGCAAAACAAAGTTGCTACAGAAATTAAATTTCAATAGAAGCTCCTTAAAAAAAAAGTAACACTTTACTGCACCCACCACAGGCACCCACATACATACAAAATTAAAATATCAAAAAAGGTATACAGAAATAATAAAAAACAAATACACATAATATTATAATATAAATAAAATAAAAATAAAAATATTTTATTTCAGACATAATAAGTCCATATTTCTGTTTTACATTTAAGTAAAAAGAACAGTTAAAGTTTAACTGTTCTTTAAACAGTTTAAATTCAAACAAATATAAATTAATAAAATTAAAAATTAAAAGAAACAATAATATTTATAATTTAAGAATTGATATTTCGTGTGTTATTATATTTTAAAAAATTTGGGTAAATTGAACTGGTAATTTTTAAGATTTATTATTATACTATTGGTGCTATTGTTTATTCTTATATTAAAGCCCGCTCTCGCTTTGCGCATAACAGCATAGAAATCGTCAACCCTGTTCATCGCAAACATGCCTGACGCGCTACACCTCCACGGCAGCCCCAGCAGAGCTCTGAAAGCATTGTTGTATTGCACTCTGAGAGTGTCAAATGAGGCTTTGGTATAATTGTACCAGAGCTGCGAGGTATAAAGCGCCCGGCAGTAGGCGTTGAACAGAATTATGCAAAGACGGCCTTTTCGCTGCAAGCAATCAATATAAGCAATCTCTACCAGGCAATGTTTGGCTACCTAAGTATAGGAAAATTTATAGAAAAGTAGGATAGCGCTATAAAAATAAAATCCGCCATGTCAACAACAATCAAATAAATACGAGTAGGTACTTAATAAATAAATAATGATTCGTCTCTAGTAACGACTATCTAATTATAAAGAAAAGATTTCGTTCTTCAATTGGTAATTTGCATGAACTAATATGAAAACTGAAAAATAATTCGTACGGGATTAACAAAAGTCCCTATACCCCTTTGATTAGGTATATAGTACCCAAATCACTCGTTATAAATAATTTATTCTGAATTAAAAGTGGTGTGCAATAAAGAGTTTTTGCTTTCTTTCTACTTCCATTATTAACTTAGTTCCCATGATGTTATATAACATGACTCGCATTACATGTATGTTACCCAGTTATTATATACTAGGCTTTGCATACGCCTTCGCCCGCGGCTTTATCACATGGATTCCAAAGCCACGGGATCCGTTGATTTTTCCGGGTTTAAAAACGATCTTAATCCATGCAGTAGCTGTACCCATGACTTACTTATTCCATTAATTTTTCAAGATAGCCATGGACATAAATGATGAAGACTACAATATATCAATTACTCTATGGCCATGGATAAGCTTTTTATTTTAAGTCACGTTATTCCCACACATTATTTGAATTTCGTTCCATAAGCGTCCCAAAAGCATTCCAAGAAATAAATAGGTAAGTCATATGGCTACAACTGCAGGTATACCTAATTATATTTCCAGTCTCAGCAAAATTGGAAATTGCAATGCGCCTGTTTCGTGGTTTTGCGCGGATGAATTCGCGGCCAACGCAACGGCTTATGTAATGACAAAATAGTATTTTTAATGGAATTGAATGACAAGACTAGTAAGAATATCGAGTCTAAAGAGTTATAATTTCTTATCTCTTGCAGTACTTGTTTAGAAGTCTTCAAATCCATTTCAGCTCATAGAGTCAATTTTAAAACACTTTTAAGAATACAAATTCACAAGTACAATAGTGTAGTAGTATAAGTTCAGGTATAGATCGTCTGTTTTAAAAATGAACATCCCTGCACGTGTATCCGCTTACACGTTTAAACAATACTTGGAGCGAACAAGTGATTTCAAGATTTTAGCAATAGGTATGCTTTAGCAATATATAGTTAGAGTTATAGGTAGATTACTATATGAAACTTATTTGTAATTAGGCGTATACGTTAGAGCGGGAATGGGAACGAGAAATTCACTATTCACGGCAACAAAAATCTAGTAAATAGGTAGTTATTAAATAAATTATATTTTCATTAATTTTGGCGTTTATCACGCAACAAAACAAACATTTCAATTTTATGTTAGTAGTAGATGTACGAGTAAGTAATAAAGGCTATATCTATATGATTGTCAGAGTTTTTGCCGGGCTCGCACTTTGGAGATCATTGTGTTGTCGCCCCAGCGTGTGGCGACCCAATTACTGGCGCGAGATGAATGGATGTGGGTTAATAATGGTACGGTAAGCCGTCGCCTCGGTTATTAACGCTATAGTCTAACATGAAAAAAATTATGGCTTGACAGTACCTTGAGGCGAATATCTACTATTTTATGTGAACACGTGCTTGCGGGGAAACTTGAACTCTGGGTAATCGCGAACGCAGCTATTTCACTACGAGTATGTTAGAAAGATACCTATATCATGATTTCACGTATCGCCATCTTAGAATTCATGCCATCACTAGTGCTGTGAGACAATTAAGATAAGTCATATAATGTATATCTCTCATCTACAATCAAATTTTATAATTACATTCCTTGATAGCTAAAGGTATGCAACGGCCATAGTCCCATTCATAAGTTAGTAAGTATGTATAGTCGCGTAGTAAAGAGGTACGTCACCTTTAGTGCCGATTTTTGCTTGCACTATAAACTGCAAGAGTCCATTATGTCAACATACCAAAACAATCGACTAGTGCAAACGAATCGAAAATTTAATTCCGCATTTCGCGAATTTTCGACATTTTCATTCGACGAACCTTTTCATTCCGCGACTGTACTCTATTTGAATCGATATAGCTGAAGACATAACTTCTAAGACTTACAAGGAACCCACTCCATAACAAATAGGTCTGCTATTGTTACGGACCGTTTTAAATCTGGGAACTTTTGTCTGAATACCACAGTACCTAAGCCATCTGCTCCAAAAAGGTCGTCAAAATTTTACACGTTTTATTGGGAAAGCCCTAAAGTACAATCAAGGTTTTTCTACTAATACAACGTTCAAACATCTTATTGGATTAGTGATTTCCACGTAAGTGCTAAAAGGTATCCTAACGCATTTGTTTAGTCAGAGAAAGCCGAAAAGTCTTTTATCGGACTTTTCCAAGGTCAAGATCAAAAGGAATAAATAATACAAGGATTAAAACGTAATTACGCTTGAAAAATCCACTACCTCATAAAGTAGCTTGGAAGGCCATAGATAGATTTAATTTATGTCTTGTTGTATGTGCGACAGGCAGCATTGCGGGGAAAACGACTTTTTACCTAATCACTAAAAAAACTAGTTAAGTATCAAAAATTTATTTTGGAAGAGAAAAGTAAAAAAATATTTCAAAAATTTTGGAGCAACCTTTGAAAAAACTTTATATTATGTAGAAATGATTTCCAATCTTGTTTCTTCTTCGAAGCGAATTTAAATTAAAGACCCAAAAATTCGGGTTCATGAGGTTTGAATTAAAAAGTAATTGTCTTTATAATTTTTAATCAGCAAGTCACTACAAATCGTTTAATGGTTCGTGCCCTGACGGCGCATCTATTCCTTGAGGAAGGACTCCGGATGAATCCGGGAAACAGTAATTAAGCCGTATAAAATATACGGCTTCAATACTAAGCAGAAGTAAATGTGTTATATATTTGATAGGTACGTTCTACTCTTCCTAGTATAAATCCAAAAACAACCACCACCTACTTTTTTTAACATTCATACATTTTGTGCTTGCCGACCTTGCAACCTCAAGGGTCGAAGGTCCGCTAACACAAAATGTAAATGCCATCGGACCATAAGCAATAGGCCACAATAATTACTGCATCTAACAATGATCTAACAAAGTTAATTTGAATAAAGACAATTTGGCTTGCATGTTCCAAACGCTTCCCATGTTTGACCTCGTCTATTCAACTAGACATGGCTTTAATCAGCCGCAAGTCTCTCGTGAGTAAAAAATAGATAACCCGTTATATTATAATTCCCTGAGCAAGGGATCAAAATATTTAGTAAATTCAGCGCCGCCATCACGGAGCGAATCTCGACAAAAGGACTCTCGCAAGGGTATTTTACTGAGGTCAAGCCAACCTCACCCCTTGACCCTAAATATTTCATTTCACATTATTTTAGGAGATTATTTATCGTCTTCTCGGGAAAATTTGGTCTATAGGTACTTCAATGGGTAGAGATAAGCATTTTTGCCTCTATTCGTTTCAAACTAGGGTATACCCGCTGATTTGCCAAAAGTGGTGCACGTAGAACCCCACTTTTGGCTATTTAGTTTTTATCGTGATTTTTCAACTTAATTACTTAGCTATTTTGATATAAGTAATCTATTCATTTTCAGAGTTACGATTAAAATGTCGCCATCGAAACCAAATTCTAAAAAAATCGGTGTCGTGAACATTGACCTATTAATCCATAGACCGCAGGTGTAATTTGCACAGCTAGAAATTTAGTGAAAGATTGTGTTTTGTACCCAACAAAAGTAATACCAAAAAATACTAGAAAAGCTATGTATGTCCCTTCCGTTATCACGTCGAATGAATGGCGGGATATTATGAAGGCAGTTGAAAAAGAAAAAACAGAAAAACTATCTAAGAAAATAAAACCAGGAAATAAAAAGATGAAGAAGAAAGTGTGTAGAATTATCGCATCTTCTGAAGAAAGTAGTGATGATGGTGATGGTAGCGATTCAAATGCTGAAAAAGTGATAGAAGAAAACAAAATGCCAAATAAAGATCTAAAACGAAAAAGAAAACGTTCTGAGTTTTATGACACAAGTTCCGAATCAGAGTTGCCTCTAAATCAGTTAGCAAAGTTAGGAAACAATAAAATGTGTGATGAAAACTTAAAAGTAGGATCAAACGTCATTGTTAAGTATGAACGTGAATATGTTCCTGGAAGGTTTTCCACAATGGTATTATCTACAAATAATACATTCCGATGGCCAGAAAAATTTGGTATGGAATTAATGAGATTGTGGAAATTATAAAGTCACCTTTTAAAGTTAATAAACAGAGGCTTCTTTAAAGTTACTGAGATGGAAAAGTTTTTCCCCAACATTAATTTATAAAATCTTAAAATATAAGTACTTAAATTAAAGACTGCATACCTACCTACAATATGATAATAAAGTATTATATATAGGTATTTTTTGTGATTTAGAACTATATTGATATTAATCTAAGCAAAAATTTAAATTCAAGAAGCAAATGCAACTAAAAGTGTTATCATAATTGTACCAAATTAATAAGAAGTATAATTGTTTATTGCAAAGATAGGTTGCCAAATTTGTTAGGTATTTAATTTTAAACAAAGACTGTGCATCATAACTAGTGATAATTATAAGAAAACTTATCAAGACTGGTCATTATAATATTATAGATATCTACCTCGTATAGGTTAATGTTGATCTTCTTAATTGTAATTTTAATTCAAGCTGAGATATTATATTTCATATTTGTTGTCAATATTATGTTAGCTATTTTTCTCTAAATAAAGACTGTTGATCGTAAAATATGCGATTTTCGAATAAACTTTTTATTAATTTGAATTATCTGCTTTTTATTTTTGATGAATTTTGATGGATAAAACTGGCACATGACTGTGGCCAGTAATGGGGTTAATCTGGCCAAAAATGGCACAAATTCCCATATTTTTTCTTTTCTACAGGATTATTTTTCCATTGAATCATTATGAAAAAATCCTATCCTTAGGCTAGAATTATATATATTTAATCACTTTTTTTTTAGAGAAATATGTCCGTTATAACAAAAACTGTAAAATTATATAGCCTCAAAGTCTACAAAATTCTTAAAATGGCCAAAACCGGGTCACCTGCCCTAATTCCCTGAGCAAGGGATCAAAATATTTAGTAAATTCAGCGCCGCCATCAGGGAGCGAATCTCGACAAAAGGTATCGCGTCCGCCTCTCGCAAGGGTATTTTACTGAGGTCAAGCCAACCTCACCCCTTGACCCTAAATATTTCATTTCACATTATTTTAGGAGATTATTTATCGTCTTCTCGGGGAAATTTGGTCTATAGGTACTTCAATGGGTAGAGATAAGCATTTTTGCCTCTATTCGTTTCAAACTAGGGTATACCCGCTGATTTGCCCGCCTGTATTTCGGTATTTTAGGGTTCCGTACCCGAAGGGTAAAAAAGGAATCCTATTACTGAGACTTCGCTGTTCGTCCGTCCGTCCGTCCGTCCCTCCGTCCGTCCGTCCGTCCTTCCGTCCGTCACCAGAAGTCTGGAACTGTAAACTACAGACTTGAAATTTTCACACATTATGACATAATAGATGTTGCCGCTATAACAACAATAAAATTGGTCTTATTATTACGGAACCCTCAGTGCGCGAGCCCGTCTCGAACTTGACCAATTTTTGCTTAATCCACTAGAAGTATATATTTTCCGGCATATAACTTGCGCGGATTTGGAATTTTTTCAAATATCGAGCGAATTAGGCATTTCCCGTACCCATTCCCACTGCCTTTCCCAACCATTGTAGTTGTATAAAGTAATTTTCCCTGATCTGTGGTTGTACCCACAGAGAAAAATATAAATTTATTCCCTGGTCTGTGGTTGTAACTACTTTCAAGGGTGTTTTCTATAGAATCGCACAGCTGTTACTTAACTGTCCTCTTTATTTCAGTGCTTAACTCACACACACCAAATCGGCATGGACATGCAACTGTACGTGGCCACGCTGCCGCTCATGCTCGTCCTCTGGAAGTTCAGGACCCTGGGCCTGGCCCTCATCCTGGGCGTCGCCGCCGCGTCCACCGCGCTGAGATACCTGGCGATCCACTGGTACGACATCAGCATGTTCGTCTATTACGGCATCTCGTGAGTATAACATGTGTTTGATGTTTCGTTTTACCCATAACTTGGCTTAAGGAGCACACCACGGGTGTGCCCGCGAAATTCAAATTTTTGTGGTTTTTTGCGATTTTTTTTTGGCAGTCAAATTGCGATAATCCCAAGATCATCTTCATGTATTTATTTAAAAATATCTGCTTGAAAGTGTCGAGTTGCTCACTTAAAACTTTTTACTCGGACTAATTTCCTAGGATAGACATTTTTATGCAAAAATTTTGATATAAACATGTAAAGAAGTAAATGCCATTCTCGCAAAAATGACTGCCATAAGCCTATTATGTGTAATTAGTGTATAAATTGCAAAAAACCACGAAAATTTTGAATTTCGCGGGCAGACCTGTTGAGTTCGCCTTAAGGGATTTTTTTTCCAAAGTAGCTCGGGAAGTTTTTTTTTAGTTTTTCGCCAATAGTACGCGAATTTTGATCATATGCTTATGGGAAAGAGCTTTTCAAGCATAACGTTTTTGCGTTTTGTTTTTAATAAAAACTTTGCTCAAAAACCAAAGCTTTTATGAAAAACACTCTCTACTACTACTATATAAATAAAAACAAATTATCGACATAACAAAGATAAACTGTTTGGACTAGAACGTAATCCTGTAAGAAAACAACCCCAATAATATTGTTTCTCCGACTTAATCGACCAAAATAGGTATGATCAACAATTCTTATAACTAAACCAAACGTAGACCGTACACAATATTATTACAATATTAGCAATTGTAATAAAGCATCTATTATTATTGTTGCAACAAATACTATCTCAGAGAAGCTGGTCTCCGTCAACAGAGGTAACTAAATATACCGTATTCGTACACTGATTTTCTAAATTCTTACTCAAAATATTATTATACGTATAGGAAATAAATTATAGTCGGTTTGACCTGTCTTCTCGTTCGTATACAAAGTTCCATAAATACTTAATTAAAAATAACAATGAATATTAGATAATATAATCTTTGATAAAATATGTAAATCGTTTTTTTTTTTCAAATAAAATGGACAATCAATTTATCCAAGAAAATTGATTAATTTAAGCTAAATATATATATAGGTATATTCTATTATAATAAATAGGTACTACTCAAAATACACTGACCTGCAAAAGTAAGTATCACACTTTTAAAAAATTTAATTTGAAAAGTGTGATACTTACTTACTTTTGCAGGCCAGTTTATAATATTTATAATTAATGCTGGATCGTTAAAGGCAGCTATTCTGCTAGGTAACCTTTGTGTACAGTCTAGACTGTAAATTATTCGAATGATTTACAACGGCTGAACATCGTTGGTCGGACTTTTTTTATAGACAGAAATATGACTGCAAGTATATTATGACTTAAATCAATGCACTGAACAAAACGGATAAAATAGAAACTATAATATAAATAAAAAGATTATAAATGTATTTACAATAAACTAAAAAAAACGGCCAAGTGCGAGTCGGACTCGCGCACCGAGGGTTCCATACTCCAAAAGAAGTAAAGTGCATTTATAATGTTTTACCCGTAAACCGACGATATATATAGTGGACAACATCACATACATTGCTCCAATCCCTTAGTAAGTAGCTTATGCACTTGTGTTAAGGAAATCAGAAACAACGAAGGTACCACAACACCCAGACCCGAGACAATGTAGAAAACTTATTTTTCTACATTGCCCCGACCAGGGATCGAACCCGGAACCTCAGAGATGGCGGCGCCTTGAAAACCGGCACGCTAACCATTATTTCAGATGTTTCGATTGGTAATTCGAAAAATGGGGGGGGCGGTATTTTTTTCGACAGTTTGCCCAATAAATCAAAAAACTATCAGACATAAAAATTAATCAAAATTGGTTTAAGAATACACAAGTTACGCCCTTTCATATTATGATACCTACCCCACTCAATATGCACTCAATATTGATATCTCATTTTGAAATTTTGACGACCCGGTATTCCCCCCTTTTTAAATAAAAACAAAAATGATTTTCAATTTTTTATGATTGCAATGACTGCGCGCCGCTATTTCCTACAACTAAGTATTCCAAATTTCAGGTCGATGGCTTTAATAGTTACTGAAATAATCGAGTGTGACAGACGGACGGACGGAGAAAGTCTCACAATAAGGGTTCCGTTTTTACCATTTTGGTATGGAATGGAACCCTAACAACGTAAACTTTACGGCGGCTTAACAGAGTAGATACTAATTAATTATCATATTTTATAAGCAGGCATTTTAAGCTAAATCGGTAGGTACCCGGATTAATTTTGATAGCAAACGAGACTTATTAATTTTTTTCGGTTAATTTAAATAAAACCTACTTTAGGTCAGTGGAGTTTTTAGATGTGTCCACTTGAAAACCGAAATTCATACAGCAGGCAATAAAAGGCAATACAAAATTACATAAAAAATCATACCTACATACAAGATACACGCGTAAAACATAACCCTGCCTTAGCGTTGGCAGTCGGGTAAAAATTAAAACATCCATTAATTTAAAATACTTAATTAGGTAGGTACCTATTATTTAATTATGTTTAATCAGTCTGTTGACACGCGCAGAACAAATAGCTTATTTAGGTTGTGAAAATGTTTTGTAAAATTTACAGAACAATGAGCATGTTAAAACGAGGCGGCTACAAAATAAAGTCGTGTAAATAGCTGAATTATTTGTACCTCTCTAGTAAGAATTTTTAAGTGAGTCATGTATAAATAAATGTATGTTATACGTACCTTCCAGCTAACGTTTAGCATGGCTTAGACCAAAAGTGTACCTATCTCTCTGACAGAAATACTAGCACAATAAGTATTATATTATGACGATCTCCCTGGCGCAGGGGACGCGCGCTCGGATTCGAGTGGGAGGTCGCGAGTTCGATTCCCGCCACGGGGCCCACTTTGGGATTTTAAAATTTCTAAATTGGCTCAGGTCTGGTCTGGTGGGACACTTCGGCCGTGGCTAGTTACCACCCTACCAGCAAAGACGTGCCGCCAAGCGATTTAGCGTTCCAGTGCGATGCTGTGTAGAAACCGTTGGTGTGACTTTACTTACCCCTTCCAAGTTAGTACGTTAACACTTAACATCTTCGGCTGCATCATCACTTACCATCAGGTGAGATCGCAGTCAAGTACTAACTTGTATAGCGTAAAAAAAAATATGAAAATGAAATTCAATTTTAATAAAGAATTATTATTCGCATAGTCGTACCGAGGTGAGCTTACAAGAAATTCAGTACTTGCTCTTTTCAAAATAAATAATACTCGCACAATTTTCATGATTATGTATTTTCCAAAACGGAGGCAAAAATCCTATTTTCCCGTTCTTTTTGCACAAGTATCATGTCAACGTATCATGATAGTTGCTAACTTGTGCAAAAGGATTTTTGCTTGCGCTTCTTAGTTAATAACCCAATTAGGATTACAAACTAACAAACAGAACGATACAGAATCATCCAACTGATGACAAGTGATGTTTCACTCGAAGATGTTATCGTAATAAAAGTAAGGGTAGGGGTATTTGAAGATTTCTACACAGCATCGCGCCTGACTAAATCACTGAATCACTTGGCGGTGCGGCTTTGCTAATAGGATGGTAACTAGTCATGGCTGAAGCCCCCTACAGTCCAATCCTACCACACCAGACCTGAGGCAAACTAGAAATTATAAAATTCTAAAGTGGTCTGTCATCCGTGGCGGGAATCAAACCCGCGAACTATCACTTGAATCCGAGCGCGCCCCACTGGGCCAGGAAGGTCGTCAAGTTTTGCTATAATATCTCTATTACACGTAAGTAAAGATAGTCCTATACAAAGGGTGCTATGAACCGATGTAATGATGGTTCACAATGTTTATCAACAGGCTAGCGTGTTCTAGGTATTTACCCTTTCCGGTTTTAAAGCAGGATCGCCTTTTTCTATAAATAACTAACGATCAACTAGTTTGCATGTTTTACTAGTTTTTACACTTTTAACTTCACGATGACTTAAAACAAGTTTACTCGTACTAAAGGCTAAAATCATAATTTATTCTTTTAAAATTTAAAAGAATAAATTAAAAATTTAACCTAAAAAAATTTAAATATTGAAATGCTCATCTGTAATTTAGAAGTAATTTCCTGTAATTATTGTAAAATAATTATTTTGAAAGTGAACCTTTATTTTGCGCACACACTTGTGCACTATAACATTTGTTCATTTTCGATTTTCAGACAGACTCTAATGCGCGTTTTCACCAATATTTTAAGAGACACCTAAGATGCACCTAAGCCGTTAGGTGACAGTTGTTGTAAGTGAAAACTGTCACCTATCGGCTTAGACGGTTCTTAAAGTGTTGGTGAAAACGAGCATAACTCTAGCTCTACACGTTGGTCGCGGCGAGGCGAGTAGTCTCTCACTCCCACTTGCAGTTACTCGCCTCTCCTCGGCCAACGTGTGAAGGAATATGAAGGACCTAAAACTTATCATGCTTCCTAGCACAATGCTGCAAACACAAACAGAACTAATTTGCATTAAATTATTGTGTTCGCGATTATGGCTTTCCGGCAGAATGGCCAGTGGCGTTGTACAATGTACGAGCATCAGTAAAATAATAGGTCTAAACTCTAAATATTGTTTTGTTTTTTATTTCCAGAGTCCAGAAGCTACTGGACGCGGCGCGGTACTCCTACATTCTGCCGACCCACCGCGCCACTATCTATCTAATCGGCGTCGTTATGGCGTACTTCATTCATTCCAAGCGATCACGCATTAGCCTCAGTAGTGTGAGTACCTACTTCAATCATTAGTATTTAGTATAGTAGGTACTTTCATTTGTATAACTCAATATAAGTTTGTAGATACTTGCCTGCAATCTCACCTACTTAATTCGATGGTAAGTTTTCACTTACAATAACTGTCACCTAATGGCTTAGGTGTCCCTCAAAATGTTGGTAAAAAAGAGAATTATCGTACCACTCAACATGGCACAGGACCGCTGATCCGTATCGCCTGCGTCATTTTGACATCACCTCTCCCCTCAGTTTTGGAGATGTCAAATGACGAAATCTGATTGGTTTAAATGCAGTCTCAAATGCAGCTCCGCTCTGCTCCGCTTTGGTGGAAACCGGCCCTCATTTCCGAACGCTAGGGCTAACGTAACTGTCTGTCTATCTGTCTTTAGACAGTAACTTGTTTGCAGCCGCATGCAATCATGGTGGTTGGCGAGAATAGGCCCCCCTCTTTCGCGGGAGGTATTTTTCCGTCAATAATGAGAATCTGTAATAATAGCTGAAATTATCGCGGTGTCAAAAAGTTTGCACTATACATATTACTGTTTGCATAGCCACACTGCCAGCAAAGGTGAAGAGAAGCAAACGGCCAGATAACCTAGTGCCTGGCCGTTTGCCATCACCAGGAAGTCAGAAAGTCACGAAGTCGAAAGTCAAGAAAGTCAGGAAGTCGAAAACCAGATGATCACCTGTCCTGGACATGGCCATTAATGAACCGCTACTTCGGCACAAACTAGTCCGCTCGTTCTCTGTGACACAATGTACAAACAGCCTAATTGATGCCTTGAGATAAATCTTACACTCCCTCATTCCAGACCCAAGTGAAACTCGCGTGGGCAGTGAGCTTCGCGCTGTGCGCGTTCACGATCATCAGCCCGTACCGGCAGGGGCTGGAGGGCTACCAGTACAAGCACCTGGACGCGGCGCTGTTCGCTGCCTTCAGCCCCATATTATGGGGGCTGTTTATGTGCATCGCTCATTGGTGCATCTGCAACGACTATGCTGGTAAGAATTTTCTTCATCGTATAAATTCTCTTTTATTAGTGTACCTACTCGTAAGACTGTATTTAGTTTCTATGATTATTTATTTTCAACATATTGTACAATTGGGTGTTTTACCTTTAATAAAGAATTATATATTATATATATATATATTATAAATAGGCTTGCGCTTGATTACAATCACGAATGAAGGAAAGCATTGCATCATGGATGAGGTCTAGGGTGGAGCACGCTTGGCTGGAGAATGCCTACTCACTAATTCTGCAATGTCCACCGATATGAACCTAAAGTCATCTGAACATTTACCGTAAACTTTTTTATACAAGAAAAGCAGTAGCGCCATCTGACAAACTGTTAATACGCCAAAATATGGAAGAATCAAGAAACCTACCTGCGGAAACGCGCGTGCGAACTAATAACATATAGTAAAGTAATCTGAGGCGTGCACCGCAGTTCATAGACGATAATGCGGTTGGCTGACTACTCACACTATTGGTGTACAAACAGACATTTTTGACATCAGTAAACTGGCGACATTTTTCGCCCGATCCAGCGGGTCCTGAGTAGGTATATGTCTGTCGCAATATCGCTTTCTTTTATAATCTGTTGTTGAAAAGGTGACGACGTCATACTTTAGGTGTTCCGTATTATTATTAGCAAATGCCCTTCTGTTCCAAGGTATAGGCACATGGGTCGTAGAGTCTTGGATGTTCAAATTGTTCAACAAGATCGCATACGGCGTCTACCTCACCCAGTTCCCCATCTTCTTCTACAACGTGGGCGTGCAGCGACACTCCGAACACTACAACCCATTGCTACTGGTAAGTAATTAGACTTTCTATTTGAGAGATCCGGAACCCTGTATCGAATATAAAGTCCAAACAATCGATGCCTACTTAAAGTTCCCAGCTAGAATGCTAGATGTTAGCAGAAGGGAGGTCGCCAAAAGGTTTTAAAAGCGATTATTCAAACTCTTGACGACACAATTAATGAAAATCTACTCAGGGCTCAAGTCTCTTGTACGGACTCTCGAGTTTCTACATAGCAAAGAGTCGGCCAAATGCCGATTTTGAAACTCATTCTTAGGTACATCTTTCACCTCCATACTTCTATGGATCTAAGCTATCATTCTAATTCGCTTTTTTTATGTGTTTGCAACCTCGAATGTATTATTGTTTAATTTTCAGATCCACGTCCCAGAGATGGCAGCAGTATTTCTAGTATCAACCATAGCTACAGTGGCAATAGAGATGCCTTTCAACCAAGTGTATAGGATATATTTCGGTAAGTAATTTATAGATAAGACTAGCTGACCCAGCAAACGTTGTTTTGCCATTAGGGATATTCAAAAAAATTGCTTACGACCTACTCTCACCTACTTACCTACCTAGACCTACTGAACATAGGTACACCGAAAATTTCATAACAATCGGTCGAGCCGTTTCGGAGGAGTTAGGTAACAAAAATTGCCAGGGGAATTTTATACATAACATTTAGTATTCTTAGTTGAATTAAATATTGTGGTTCTAAAAATATTTTTATGAAATACAACTTTTTACTACTTAGGTATATTTAAAAAAAACATATAAAAATATGTCTATTTATTTTCGTTTCAGGAAAATCACAGTCGAAATTAAAAGAGAAATGAGGAGAATGAAACCGCGACTGAAATGTAATTTGTGTTTAAGCCAAACATCACGTAGATAGTTAGTTTGTATTCTTTGACTATTTTTGTACGATAATAATAACTAGGACAAGTATTATGTAAGAGAAAAGAAGAGACAAGAAAAATAAATGACAAAATATTTTAGTGACCTAAATAAATGTTTCATTTTCTTTACAAATTTTCATATAAAAATTACAAATATTACCTATTTTATAAATAAAATTCTTTGTTTCCCTATAGCTTATACTGAAACGTATAAATTAATCCATAGAATATTTACAAATATTTAAATTAAACGTCATAATAGATAATAATCTTATATTTACATTTATCTAGGCATAAAAATAAAAATGTTTTCTTTGAGCCCTTTGTATTTATTATTTGTTTTAATATTCGATTGCTATCAAGCTTGAGTTTCTGATTAAACTACACTTTTGCATGATTGAATAAAGAAAACATTTTCTGAAATGCAAAACGAAACTGACGAGTCGCTTGCTAGATTGGTCCATAAATTAATCGATATCAAGAATTGGTAATTTGCTTTGAGCAATTTAAGCCACTTCTACACAGGCAAGCTACATGTCCCTTAGCTAGTGAGCCTAGAGCCGGTACGATGAAGACCTTGAGTGTAATAAATGTGGCACGCAACATATAATCGGGAACAAGTGTGGCAGATCAGTCTATATTATATACATCTTCGTCAGCTGTCAGTAATTTGCTCTGTACAGCTAAAGTCAGGTCTACACTGACAGGTAACGTGTCTATCAGTATCATAAGTGAGCTAAAAGCCGATAAGGCGAGGACTTTGAGTGTTGGGGATGTGGCACAATCCAAATATAACCGTACCTTTGCCAAAGGGGCAAGTGTGGCAGATTGATCTATAATCTATATGCTATGCGTAGGTACTTCAAGAAAAATAAATGACAAAATATTTTAGTGACCTAAATAATCGTTTCATTTTCTTTACAAATTTTCATATAAAAATTACAAATATTACCTATTTTATAAATAAAATTCTTTGTTTCCCTATAGCTTATACTGAAACGTATAAATTAATCCATAGAATATTTACAAATATTTAAATTAAACGTCATAATAGATAATAATCTTATATTTACATTTATCTAGGCATAAAAATAAAAATGTTTTCTTTGAGCCCTTTGTATTTATTATTTGTTTTAATATTCGATTGCTATCAAGCTTGAGTTTCTGATTAAACTACACTTTTGCATGATTGAATAAAGAAAACATTTTCTGAAATGCACAACGAAACTAACAAGTCGCGTGAAAGATTGGTCCATAAATTAATCGATATCAAGAATTGGTAATTTGCTTTGAACAATTTAAGCCACTTCTACACTGGCAAGCTACATGTCTCTTAGCATCGCTAGTGAGCCTAGAGCCGGTACGGAGAAGATCTTGTGTAATAAATGTGGCACGCATACATATAATCAGGAACAAGTGTGGCAGATCATATGCATAAGTACATATTTGTCAGCTGTCAATAATTTGCTCTGTACAGCCAACGAATATATAATATTACTAACGTACGTGGTAGGTACAGCTAAAGCCAGGTCTACACTGACAGGTAACGTATCTATCAGTAAAAAGCCGGTAAGGCGATGACTTTGAGTGTTGGGGATGTGGCACAAACCAAATATAACCGTACCTTTGCCATAGGTGCAAGTGTGGCAGATTGATCTATATGCTATGCGTAGGTACTTCGTTGGCAACTATTGGTAATTTGCTTTGCACAGCTAAAGCCAGATCTACACTGACAGGCTACATCTCCCTCAACGACGCGAGTGATCCAAGAGCCGGTGAGGCGAGGACCTTGAGTGTTGAGGATGTGGCACGCCGCACGCTCCACCAAATGTATAACCGTGCGAGACCAAGTGTGGCAGTTTTGTCTATATTTATAGGTATATCGTCGTCAGCTATTTGTAATTTGCTTTGCACAGTTAAAGCCAGGTCTACACTGACAGCTAACGTGCCCTTCCGTGTCGCTGGTGAGCCAGGAGTCGGCGGGGCACGGGCCCTGAGTGTTGAGGATGTGGCACGCCCCGTCGAATATAGCTGCGCCTTTGCGAGACGAACATGACGACGCCGTCTGGAATATGGCATAATTAAATAAATTTTATTAAATGAAGAATAATGAAGAATTTTCCTAGCCATGCGTATTACTTTAGCAGCACTCTTACGCAGCATAATTCTGAATTTCGTTACCGAACTATATATATTTCATCTATGCCTGCTGCAACGTCAGCTAGTCATGAGAATGTATTACAGGTCCGAAAGAAAAAGGAAACAATCTATCCTTCCTTCTTTGGGCTTCCTCTACCTCTTCGTCCCTATTCAAACTTATTATGAATGCTTAGCATTCTATTAAAACATAATGTTCATCCCTCCACATTAAAAGCACGCTAACTAACTTTTACTCTTCATGTTTACTGTCACTATACTATTTCTGTTATATTATGTCACTCCCCTTACTCCTTATCTTATCCATTATTTTATGTGACTAAGACATATTATAAAGGATCAATAGATATAAACTGGGCATACATGAACATCCACCCTGGACGGCGCGACGTAATGTTGCCAGTTTATCGGCACCAAAAACGCTTGTTTTGGCACCAACAGTAAGGCCACGCTGTAGTTCGCTCAGCGGCCACCTATAGAATGGCGCTATTGACAGATACTGTTTGCTTGTACGAAAAAGGTTTACGTAAATCGTTCGGATGCCCATTTTCTGACCTTTCTTATCAGTGAAAGGATTTAAAATATACCTCTGCCCTAGCACAATGCTGGTTCCCGCAAACGCAAACTCCGTTGTGGCTGATGCCGTCGAGCGCCGGCCTCGCGTCAAAGTCGAACGTCAGGTGCTCCCCCGCGCGGCAGGGCTCCGCCGCGCCTGGCCGGTAGCAGCGCCGGCGCTCCGGCACGTACAGGCGCCCTCTACTGCACGGCACCTAGGAAACATAACCCGCGCATAATTAAAGAATAGCCTCCTCGCCCACGGTCCTCTTGTGTACAGTCTGTAGTTCGCCCCGACCGCGGCATGCGCGTGGAAGCTCTTACAATGGCACTATGCGCGAGACCCGTTGCCTGATATCTCGGTGATAGCAAACACATGACCCTTGGTACAAGCCTCACCTTCACACACCGTCCTCCTCTGGAGATCATCTCGTCCTGCGCACGGGGTCCCCTCGTGTGCAGTCTGTAGCACGCCCCGTCAGCTGCACGCGCGTGGAAGTTCTTGCACTGGCACTCTGCACGAGACCCGTTGCCTGATATCTCGGTGATAGCAAACACATGACCCTTGGTACAAGCCTCACCTTCACACACCGACCTCCTCTGGAGATCATCTCGTCCTGCGCACAGGGTCCCCTCGTGTACAGTCTGTAGCACGCCCCGTCAGCTGCACGCGCGTGGAAGTTCTTGCACTGGCACTCTGCACGAGACCCGTTGCCTGATACCTCGGTGATAGCAAACACGTGGCCTTTGGCGCACGGGCCCAGCGTATCTGAAACGTTAGAAGATTTCGTTATTTCCATCATTTTAACACATCATCAGGTAAAAACAAAAACTTTGGGTCTGACGACCTGACTTGACCACGCTGTAGCCGTCAGGTCCAGCCTGCATTGGAGAGCCTTTTCAAAATTTTAAGAAGAGACATATTTCAATACAAACCACACTCGAACTATGAGACGTGCGGATTTCCTGGCAAATACTGCATTTTCAGAGTATATGCAGCAGCACTTACCAAGTTCATAGCAGCCAGCAGTTCCATGGTGGTAATGCGGCAGGCCGGGGTCACAGCCGCACCTGCCGCCTGGCAGGAATAGTTCGCCACGGTTACACGGTCCCCGGGAGTAAAACTCGTAGCAATTGCCGTCCAGCTTCCAATAGTGAGGACTTTCTGGCTGACACTGAAATGTGATAGACATGGGAATGTACGCAATCTATTAGAACAATCGAATCGAATTATTGTAAACTAGTGTCTATTGTATCACAAATTTTCGGTTAGCCGACGAATGGCCGTAAATGCTCGTAGGCCTGCAGTTGCTGGAGTGAACTCAACTGGATAGAGTGATAAGTGTTGTCCATTGCAACAAATAGGGAACAATTCAATTGTGGGAAAATCCTCCTATAATAATATGAAGAAGTACTATTGTGTCCTAAATTAATACTGGTAAAAAGGGTCCTGTCATATCCTTCGTTATATTTGAATCTTCGATATCATAATTCCGTTCGTTTGTTCGAGATTTTTGTCTGTTAATTTTGTCCGTCGGTATTCCATGTAAATATTTTTTTTCTGAAAGTGTTCTCAGAAACTATTTAATTTGAGTCTCCAGTCACCTTTTTGTCATAGAAAATAGCAAGGCATCGAAAAGTTTTGTACCCCTACATACTTGTAGTTGACGTACCAAAGACACACGGTTTGATTCCTCGTCCCTGATACTCACTGCAAAGGTCTGTAATAAATTCCCAGGCACTGTCTTTCTCACCACCTAAAACATGGGCGCCTTTCAAATCAAGAGTGAATAGGCATTTTCTAGGCAAGCGCATTTCTCTTTAGAATTTATCATCAGGCGTGAGCATCTTTACCGTGCAATTTGCGAGTCCGTCATCCCCCAGGTCCAGTAAAGTGCCAGGGTAGCATGGACCCTCGGTGAGGCGGTAGTAGCAGCGGCCGTCTGGAGGCCAGAACAGCAACGACTCGTCAGCGCATTGCTGGGGCCGCACGCACATGCCTTGCCGTTCGCTGGAATATAAAGTAGGTTCAAAGATTACTCATGGCTATTGGTAACAATATTGGCAGATGGCTAGTATGGCATACGAATTGTGGGAATTGCCAAAACTGTGACTCAAGAGTCAAGGTATGGGCATTGTTTAGTAAAACACGGTTATGAAATTTTGCGTGTTAGCACTATGAAATGGATTTATGTTTCCTAATGGAATATCGGGTTCTGTGATAAAATTTTACATATCTTTTACAAGCTAGTAATTACTTGACTGCAATCTCGCCTTACTGTGCTTTTGGTAAGTGAAGATGCAGATGTAATCGTACTGAATTAGAAGAGTTGACTATGGTTGCTACACCTTATCATGCGGGAACGCTAATTCGCTTGTCGATACGTCTTTGCCAGATAAAAAGGTTGGCAACCAGTCGCGGTCTTCCATCAGAGCAGACCAAAGTTAATTTAGACATTATAAAATAATAAGGCCCCGTGCCGGGAATTAAACTCGGCATGTCCGGGCGAAATAATATACGTTATACCTTTGTAGAAGCGTTATGAATTAAGGTTAATCTTGGATTCCCCCAAGTCAGGTGTCTGAAGGCGATATGGGGAGCTCTTTTTAAAGAAGCCTGAGATCTGCGCCAACTTTAAGTAACGATTGTCTCCAGATGCTTACCTACCCTCGCATGTTGAAAGATTCTTCGACTGGCGCGAAGTACTCGCCAGGTCTGCAAGGGCCTCGCTCGAACAGCTTATAGCAGGTCAGCGTGTGAGGCAGCTGGGCTGTTCCTGGAGGGCATTTGCACTCCGCTACCGTCCGCCCACTTAGACGCCCTGGACTTAGCTCCTGGGTTTCTGGACATGGATGCCCTTTCTGAAATGTAACAGCAGATGCCATTAGAAGTGAGAGTCAGAAGAAGACGTATTTACAATCCGATTGCCGGCTCTACATCAATTATTATGGCGTAGGATATCGTAAGGTAGTGTTCCTGCATATTGTACCAAACAGAATCTTTTCAAGTAGCGGATTAAGTATAGAAAAACAAATTAATCTGTCCTGCTATATCTAAGGACATTGCGAATTGAGATACCTGCATATCTGAGGATAGACCTACATATCTGTGGGATAGATTTTTCTCTGTGAAAATTTATCCCGCTTATTTAACACGTTAGCTGCGGCACCAATTTTTGCATACTTTCCGTTCCTGCGGCACGAGGTATAATCGGCCCGTACCGTGACCAGACGTTAGGGCGACACGCGGTCTATTAGACCCCATCTCCTTTTACAGACTAAAATCCATTTTCTGGCGCGAAATCAAAAATAAATGAGAATTTTGGTCCTTATTGATATAGACAGTGAATTGATGAACCCTAATCCAACGTCGCCCCGGGATCTGATGGCTAGTTTAGGAATTATTAGCAAAACAAAATATGGGATCTTATACACCTCGTAACGCACTGAAATAGGGCAAATTTTTGCTGCGATTAGTGATGGGAAAAATAATATCGACGTTTTTAAACTGTCTTAACTACGCAACGACTTGACCGATTTTGATCAATTATATCTCATTAGATCGTTTTAAGGGCAAAACCTGGCAAAACAACACAAAGCTATCAAAGGATACATTTTTTTGAAATAATCTAAATTGTGCTTGAAGGCGCCATAAAGAAAAAAAAACCGGCCAAGTGCGAGTCGGACTCGCGCACGAAGCGTTCCATTCTATACCATTAAGAGGCACCTATTACAGACTTATTATTGGAAAATAATGGATTACGGTTTATGCATAAGGTTTATCTTTCTATTTGTATATGAAAATCTTAATGCGGTTCACAGAATAGAAAAAAAAGGCAACCAGAAGTAGAAAAGAAACTGTCCTATTTATTCTGCCTCGGGCTTTAAAAATACAATTATTAGAACTTGAATTAACATTAAAAAATCAGTATCAATATACTTTTTTATAAAAATCTCAATATATATGTTGTACTTATTTATGAGTGTTTTTCATTGAAACAGGGTAGACAATAAGATTTTTTGCACTGAGTGCACTGAGTCAAAATCTTTTTGGATTTTTTATCAGCTTCACGAGATGGTAAAAATGTGCGTAGTTTTTGGTAACAACCAACACATCTTCTCCTTTTTTCACCCTTTTCGAGGCAATGGCCTGCGCTTTCAGGTTCTGAAAAATAACAAAAATGTAAAGATAACGTAATAAAACTGACATTGTTACTTAGGTTAGATCGTAGATGAGAATAACAATTCAATAATGTAGGTATAACTGCATCAAATGAATGTGTTTGTTTTATACTTAAAATGTTGAATGTTAACTACTTCCGACATCGTTTAGACATGTTCGGCGCTGTAAAAGGACGTGCTCAAAGAGTATATAATCACTACGGACGTGCTCTCCAATCGACGTGATGCACAACACTGGTCAAAGAGTATATAATCACTACGTTTTAAGAGACGGAACTTAGAACAATAAGTTTTTTTCACCAATTCCTAACCTTCTTTAGCCAACCTTTTAAAATAGGTAACATTGCTACCAACCGAAGAACTTCCCTGAGTAGCATAGACTAAAGACTAACTTAGTAGTCTCTGTCAAATAGGGATGTGCAACGTATCAAGGGATGTGACACTTATCGATATTTAGGGTTTTGTCGATATCGATAAATTATTCGTACCTACTTATCTACATATTATCTTCAGAATTGCACGAAGATGAAATAGGAAAATTAAACAAAATTATCAGTTCATTAATCTTTATTAACGTGAAATCAACGGGTCTGCCCGCGAAATTCAAAATTTTCGTGGGTTTTTTGCAATTTGTACGCTAATTAGACATGATAGGCTTATGGCAATCAATTTGCGAGAAAGTCAGTATCATCTTTACATGGTTATATCAAAATCTTTGCATAAAAATGTGTATCCGAGGAAATTAGTCCGAGTATCGAGTTTTATGTAAGTAACTCGCAAATCTCAGACTAATTTCTTTAACTCAACACTTTTGAGCAGAGATTTTTATATAAACACGTGAAGAAGATATTGGGATTATCGGAATTTGACGGCCATAAGCCTATTATGTCTTATTAGCTTAAAAATCGCGAAAAACCACAAAAAATTTGAATTTCGCGGGCACACCCGTGGTGTGCTCCTTAAATTTACGCCCATACCTGCCAAGTTCATATTATTACAAAAAATACTGATGTTGTCTTGTGATAATTTTATTGCTTTTTCTTTATTTGAAAGAACTTCACCAGATCTCTTTACAGGTCTCGCAGGTGTCCTTTCTGAAAGAATAAAATGTAAATTATAAATAACATTTGCAATTGATAATTATTATTGGTAAATTTGCTTGAAATGTACATATATATTTAAAATATATATCAGGACACACATGGGGTACTAAATAACTGATAAATATACCTAACTAGTTTGACTATGTTCGGTATTTTTTTTGTTTAATTTTCTAAAAATGAATCTTAGCTAGATCGATTATCACCCCTGAAAACCTCTGTACATATTAAATTTCATGAAAATCGTTCTAGCCATTTCCGAGATTCAGATTATGTACAGACAAGCAATTCTTGTATATTATACATTTATATTGCTCTTTAAAAGGTATAAGATATTTGATACACATAAATACAATATATTGAAAAACACCATGGAACGTCAATCAAACACGAGCGTGGATGGCTAACTGGATTTATTATGTAAAATATCAAACTACCTCAAAACCTTACACTTTCTCCCCTTTTAAAACAATGACTTGTCTTACAAATAAACAATATACTTTAGTAACACAAAACTTATTTAAATATTAGGTATAGGTATCTACGATACTAACCATCACCGAACTAAGTTTAATCTTATCTATATTTAGCCTTAATTTTCTAACCTTCATCGTAAACGTAACAACTTACTTCTCAGGAATAAAAACATTTTTCTTACGAAGGTAAGCTCTCATAGTTCTAGCAGACGCGTCCGGAGGCGGGGGGGTCGGAGAGTGCTCCTCCTCGGCCGCGCGCTCAGAGCCCCCGCTTCCGGACCCTTCTGCGTCTTCGAACGTAACATCAGCATCGCTGTCTGGTGTATTCCCACTGACTACCTTCTCCCCCGTCTGATCTGTTTGTGGGGTGAGAATACTCGTTCGCGCAAGGGAATAGCGATTTTTTCCTTTTACTTTAACCACTTGATCCTGATGTCGACGCCATTCTACCCCCTTACCTACGTCCACCTTATAAGACACTGGACCGGTTTGACTGACTACAACTCCTTCAGCCCATTTATTTCCTTTTGAGGAGTAATCGCGTGCCATGACCGTGTCCCCTATATTAATAGCCCTCTGCTTTCCTTGTTTGTTCTTAATTTGGCGATCTTGCGCCGAACGCACTACCGAGGACACGTCCGGCCGTAATGCGTCTAGGGGACCCCGCAGCCGTCGACCTAGCATTAGGACGGCGGGTGGCACGCCGGTCGAGGCGTGCTCACAGTTCCTATACTGGAATAAAAATTTATTAAGAGCTGTAGATATTTTTTCCTTTACGAATATTGCGCGTTTTATGACTTTTTTAATCGTTTTTACCATATTTTCTGCCGCGCCGTTACCCTGCGGACGGTAGGGTGCCGTTGTTATAGGCTTAATGAAGTTTCTAGTACAGTAGTTTTTGAAATCGCGAGAATTAAAAGGGGGACCATTATCAGTGACAATTTGGGCCATTTGCCCGAATCTTCCATTTAAAGTCTCTAAAACCGCGATCGTGGCATCCGCGTCGGTACGGGACATGCTAATAACTTCCACCCATTTGGAATGTGCATCTAAGACAATCAGGTATTTCTTACCTGCACACTCTGCGAAATCCGCATGTACCCGTTGCCACGGGTGCAGCGGGTACTCCCAAGGGTGTAAAGGAGCCCTAGGCGGGGAGTCCCGGACCGAACGGCACGCTTCACACTCTCTGCATAACTCTTCTATGTCGCGGTCGAGGCTCGGCCAGTATACATAGTTTCGGGATACATTCTTCATTTTGTTGATACCTAAATGCCCCTCGTGAATCTCTTTTAAAACACTTTTCTGTAAAGTCGCCGGGATTATCACACGATATTGGTAGATTAGACATCCTAATTCTAGTATTATCTGATCTTTTCGAACAAAATAGGGCTTTTCTTCTTCACAACTCGCAACCGAGGGCCAGCCAAACATCACATATCGCATAATTCTACATAAAATGGAGTCTTTCTTCGTCTCTCTGCTAACATCTTTAAAATTGATCGGTAAATTATCTTCGACCAACTTGATGTAAGTGTACGGTTCAGAAGAGGTCGCCCGCTGGTACGGTAGCGGCAGGCGGGATAAGGCGTCCGCCGGTCCGTTTTCATTCGAGCGTACAAACTCAACAGTAAAATCGTACGCGGATAAACGCGCTGCCCAACGTTGTAAGCGACTGGCCGCGGTCTGTGGTATACCGGCTTTTTTCCCAAAAATAAAACTCAAGGGCTTGTGGTCCGTACGCAAAATAAACTGCCTTCCGAAAAGATATTGGTGATGTTTGGTAATACCAAAGAAAATTGCCGCCGCCTCCTTGTCCAACTGACTAAAATTTTTTTCTGAGTCCGTTAAAGTCCGTGAGACGCAACTAACCGGGCGTTCACTTCCATCTGGGTAACGATGAGAAAGTAAAGCTCCAAGCCCGTACGATGAACTGTCCACAGAAAGTACCAGCGGACGACCCTCCTCGTAGTGTGCTAAAGTCTAGTCAGTGGGAATACACCAGACAGCGATGCTGATGTTACGTTTTCAGGGCGTGGAGCGTTATGAATAGCTTCTAGTTTCGAAGGATCGGGATGTAACCCATTTTTGTCTATTATAAACCCTAGATATTTTACACTGGGTTTCAGAAAACTGCATTTACTTAATTTTACCGTAAACCCCATGTTCCTCAACCGTTCAAGTACAGCTCTCAAATTAGCGAGGTGTGTCTGTCTATTATTTCCGGTAACACATATGTCATCTAAGAATACTACCGTGCCCGGGACACCGCGTAAAGTTTCCTCCATTAATTTTTGAAACTTTTCCGGAATGCACGACAAACCGAAGGGCGTGCGACGATATACGAACGTACCGATATGAGTCGTAATAGCCGTGCAAGCTTGAGATTCTTCAGACAGAAGTACTTGTTGATACGAATGTTTTAAATCTATTTTCGAGAACTCTTCCCCACCACTCAACGCAGCGAATAGTTCCTCTATTCTAGGCAACGGATAATAATCGCGTTTGAGTTTAGGGTTAATTGTAATTTTGTAGTCGCCGCAAATTCGTATCTCACCGCACTCCTTCACCACGGGTACGATTGGCGTGCCGTACTCGGAGTGGTCCACGCGGTACGTGTACCCGTCGCGCTCCAGGCGCTCCAGCTCGGCCTCGACGCGGCCGCGCAGCGCGAGCGGCACGGGCCGCGCCTTCACGTATACCGGCTCCTTATCAGTGAGCTGTAATTGAATGGTTTTCTTACAAGTGCCTAGCGTATCCGTAAATACTTCGGGAAATTCGGCTATTAAACGGTCCACAAATCGATCTTCGGCCATTTCCTTCAACGTGATCTGTTTGATATCTAAAGCGCGCAGCCAATCACGGCCTAGTAAAGGCCGTGCCCCATTTTTAATAACGTATAAAGCTAGGTTCGGTACTAGAACGTTCCCAAAACATACTTTTACGAAAATATAACCTAACGATTCGATTTGTGTACCCGAGTAGCAACGTAGAATTAAGTTATCAGAAATTAATTTCTTATGCGGAAACAATTGTTTATAAAGGTCGTCGCTAATTGCCGAAATCCGACTTCCAGTATCGATTTCACATTCTACAGAGTTACCGTCTATCTGCACTTTAAGAAAATATGGTCCGTTACCTTTCGCTTCCAGTTCGAGATTAAAAAAATCGTCTTCCTCCGAGACGCTTCCGTCGTTCACATAATTATTACGCATCGACCACTTCTGCACTTCATCACACATCACTTTAATATGCCCTCGCTTATTACACCGACCACAAATACTTCTGGAGAAACGGCACCGGAATGCCTGGTGTCCCCCGGCTCCGCACCGCCAGCACCGCGCCGTCTCCGCTCCCGCGGCCGGCGCGCCGCGTCCGCCGGCCCCACCCGAGGCCGCGCGCGCCTGGCCGCGCCGTCGTCCGCTCGCTTGATGCAGGCCCTCGCCTGCGTCGCTGCCGGCGCCCGAGGTCGACGCCGCAGTCGTCGTCGCCCCGCTCAGCTCGGCGTTCCTGTCGGCCGCTTCGAGAGCCAACGCTAGCCCCACTGCCTCCTTATAGTTTATGTCCTTCTCGGCGAAAATTCTGGATCTCATAAGTTCGTTCGCCAGACCCGAAACGAACTGGTCACGCAGGTTTTCTTCCAACATTGTTCCAAAATTGCACGTCGTGGCTAAATGTTTTAAATTATGTAGGTACTCGGTGAGCGATTCGCCCGGCCGCTGTCGTCGTAAGCGAAAAATATGACGCTCGGCGATCTCTGAGCGCTTTGGCTCGAGGTGTTCTTCGACTAATTTTGCCAACTCGTCGAAACTTTTTGTCTCTGGGTGCGCCGGTGAACATAAATCGCACATCAAACTGTATGTCGCTTCGCCTACTACGGTGATTAATAATGGCACTTGGAGTTCATCTTTCACTTCATTTAGGATGATATATTGTTTCACTCGCCTAACGTACGCGGGCCACTGTTTAGAATTGATGTCAAACGGTTCTAATTTTCCTATCGGCATTTTAAACTAGTAAATGGTAACACGTGGTAATCATTATCCCATCCTCGTCGCCAGTGGAACGTCAATCAAACACGAGCGTGGATGGCTAACTGGATTTATTATGTAAAATATCAAACTACCTCAAAACCTTACACACCAGACACTAGAAAACATTCATGCTCACCACACAAATATTTTCAAGTAGTGGGAATCAAAGTGCAATCCTGACATGTGCTTTGGAAGAGGATAGACTGGTGCAGTATTAATCATCATCCATTCAAATACTTAAAACTTGGTGCAATTTAAAAGATAATATGATAAATTTGGACCTGTTAGGTGGGGTTGGGACCACAGAGCAGGACAATTTCTGCGAAATAAACTTTCTAAACCTTTAAACAAATGTATAAAATACACACCAATTTGAGGCAGCTCCCCAGGGCTACTTTTTTGTTGGCTTGAAGATGGCACTGCTTCTGGGAGGTGTTCTGAAATAATCAACACATACATATATTAATAATATTATTTAATGTATATTACTTTGAAATATCTGAGAGAATAATATTGTTACAATAGAATAACATCATAAAAGGCACTAATTCTTCAAACAACACTATTGTAAAGACTGAAATACAATTGCACAGAGCAAAGGGGACCCGGTATCTTATATCTTAATCTATATATAATTCATGAGGACGCACCCCACTCCTTCAAAATCGCTTGTATTTCATGCGATTGTAATGGTAAAAATGGTATGGTAAAAGGTAGGAATGGGGCAAGTCTTCGTGGATTGAACTAACTATACATATATAAATATATGCATAGTGATAGTGATGAAAAAATTTGTTGGCTCGAATTTTATATTATTTGACCTTTCCTTTTCTTACCTTTAGGCTCTGTAGGCAGATACAGTTGTAAGGGTAATTCCTTCAATTGTCTGTCAGTTAGAGGCGAGGCAGCTAAATTTAAAGTTGGTATTTGGTTTCAAAGTGGTTTAGCACACACATTTCGCTTCTTGTTAAGTTTTTCTATTGATCCTCTTTACCAACTACTTTTACCCATTCCCGACACCTGGAATGTAAAAATTATGAGATGCAAACAATTGAAAGAGAAGGTTAAGGACCAGGCTGCACAATAACCTCTTGGTGCACATTGTCATGACCGCTGTTCATTATTATTAAGAAGAGTCACAAAAAATGATTGTTCTAATATAAAGTTTTTATCATTATTAATAATGAGAGCAATGGGAAATCCTCTGTAAATATCCTGTGACGATATTTCAATATTCATCTGGAACAGCTAGGACATACAGTACAGTGCAGATTATTCACTTCACATTGACTTAAATACTAAAAACAAAGGATAGATCATAATTACTGTAATGACAGTATCACTCACCGGTTTCGTTCTAGTGAAAATGATGAAAAAAGCAAGCGGCTTTCATCATGTCACTCTTTGATCCCGCAAATCTCACAGGTTCTGTGACCTTTACTGGTTTCATCATAATAAAGTACCTAACCTCGTCTAATATCTCGTTTTATCTAAATCACTAAAGAGTCAACCCTCGTGCACTATGCGTGAGGAATCGGAGGAACAATGGCTCAACACGACGAATGACGATAAACAGCGAGTCACACACATTTAATTATGATGAAATTTCGAACGTAAAAACTAAAAACAACAAAATATAAACAGCAATCAACTCAAAATTCTCATCACAAATGGCAGCTGCTGAGCTGACAAATGGCGGCCGACATATTGAATTCATTCTTGTGGTGGTCAATGTTGGTCAATTGTCAATTCTGGCATAATTTCTGAATGTTGGCTAAAAAAGGTTAGGAATTTCATACAAGGAACCTTGTTCCGGAGTTTCTCGAGACTGACACTGGTCGCGGGAAGCTCGCGTTGAGTGCGGTACGAGGTCAGGGGGGATATGGGACGTTTTAGCCTCGTTCCGCACTGCATTAAAATTATATTAATTCAGTGCGGCACGAGGCCTAAGACATCCGGTACCAAGGTAGGTACACCACCGAGTCCGGAACCATTAGTGATCTCAAATATATATTTATCTCTTTCCTACACTGGACCAAACCAAAGCTATGCCATTCGCACGACAGAGAAATTCACTTTTTTGCTTGCCGCACCACAGGGAAGTTGCATCAGGGGTGATTTAGGCCTCGCTTCGCACTTAACGTGTTAAATAAAAAAAATTGTCTTATTTGTATGACTGCTTTTACTACATATTCGTTCATGGGTAGTTCTTCAGAGACAAAATTTTTGATTTCTACGGTTATATTCCTGTAACCAACAAACAAAACGGCATGTAATTTTTTTCTTGTGCAGTTTAGTTTTATTCCTAACTGGCACAAATTATATTTTTATAATAACTGCTTTCTAGATCCAAAATATAAATATTTGAAGTTCGTTCTTCTGATTCATATAGCGCGTCCGTTTGCCATTTTCCGGAACAAAATGGCCAATATTATATTTTCTCTTTGATATATCAATATCAATTATAATTATATCGAAAGAAAATGAGTTGATTTCTTACATAAAATATGTGTGTACGTTATAACTACATTAGTGTTTACATAAATAAGTAAAAAATAAGTGTCCGGCGTATAATACTGATTAATGTGGCGTAAGCTGTACTTGGCTGTACTTGGTCGGGTTATATTAATGGGAGAGTGGCTCCCGGTGGGGTGGAAAACCAATCGTGCAACGGGTGTGCTAGAAGGTGCTCGTGCGGATGGTTGACTTGGATCCCGGTGTTACGAAGGTAAATATCTGATTCATCTGTGCTTGGTTCTGGTGATATTCTGATTACAATGCCTACCTTATAAAAAATATTTTATTGTTTTAAAACTTCAATCTTAGTTTGATGTCATGCTTTCGAGTTATACATTCGTGTATAAAAATGACAATACTGAAGTCTGTATGTATAATGAGTTATGCATGATTGTATGCAAAATCCTGATCCATCTGTGCCTGATTCATATGTCCAAAACCCCATATGAATCATAAAATAAATCACCAGCATGGAAAAAGTGCTCAAATGTGTAATCTATTCTACATAAGTCAAAGCCTATAATGAGGTTATCTAGTTTATAATGAGGTTTACGTGGTTGACGCCACAGTAGGAATATTAGTTATATGTAAAACTCTTGTACCTGTACTGTGTCGTTGTTTGTAAACACTAATAAATAAAATAAAATAAAATAAAATAAAGCCTGTATCTAATCTCTATTATTTTATTATTGCAGTTCAAGACAATGCCACAATCTTAAGATAAAAGGAAGGCGAAAAAAGAGTCTCGCAGAACGTAGAAGGAAACATAAGAAAAGATCCAGACAAGTATGCTCTGTGGAAATAAAAAATTAAAGAAACATATTTGAAAAGAAAGATAGAAGGCAAAATCGTTTCAGTTCAGAATTTTGATGCCTAAACAGAAAATACTAGCTAGGAAGAAAAGCAGAGAAAGTACTCGAAGATGGTATGCTAAAAAGGAATTGAAAGAGCACGACATTAAGAAATAGAAATAATTTACGAATGTGATCTAGGAGACACTATCGACATAAATGATCCTTTAGATTTCGAATTACCACCATCTTCAGAAGTTTCGATTGCACCAAGATTTCCAAAAATTCCCAGCTCATCACCGGTACTAACTTAGTCTTCACAACTTTCTGCACGTCTGATAAGATCCACAATAAGACAAAAAGGGACACTTGAAATTAATTTAAATCTAACAGAAAATGAAACAGATGTCTCATCCAACTCTGAAGTATCTTCGACAGTAATAAGATCACCTTCATCAAATACTTCGATATCAGATTCACTGAGGACTCCCAGACCACAAAGTAGCATTGCATCGTCTTCTCGACGTATCAACAGCCCAGAAGTTAATAAAGAAGATAAAATAAGGAACTACGATTGAAAGATCAAAAAATTCTAGAAAGAGTCAAAGAAAATTACAAGAAAATAATAAAACGCTTACAAACAGATAGACGAGTAACAGACGTAAATAAAAGACAAAAGAAAGATCTGGAAATGAAAAAATACAGCTGGCTGTTGAACCCTGTGTTACTGGAATTAAAGAAAATGTTAATATGTATTTTGAAGAATATGAAAACAGTAGAATGTGCGCAGGAAAAAAAGAGTTTGTTATCAAAGGAAAAGTACGAGTAAGAAAACAGAAGCGATATCTTACCGCTTGCAGAATCTTCATAAAAAGTATCTTAAAATCAATCCTCTACACAAAATAAGCTACAGTACATTTTGCAAGCTTCGTCCATTTTGGGTACGAGTACCAACTGTCAATATTCGCGAAACATGTTTGTGTAAGGATCAAGAAAATATGGAGCTCGTCGTTACAGCCCTTCGGAAAATGATTTGATTGAAGTAAAATCAGATTTACAAGAATTTTTGTTCAGTTTTTATATCTATTTCTGATTCATCTGTAACAAATTCTGATTCATCTGGCCACAAAATATTTGAACGACTGTATCTTGAAAACTACTTTACAAAAACGAGTCCCAATTCCAAATTATGTTATTTAGTATACCTTTTTTCATATGAACATATATTATAGAGCAGAAAGTGAATTTAAATTTTGTCCATATGAATCAGTCGAAGAATGAAATTTTGAAGAAATACCCTCGAATGTGGAATTCAAAATTTTGAAATCATTCAAAAAGTCTTCGGCTATTTGTGTGATGATTTCTTTACCCACAGATTTTTCTTTACCATTCTTATCATTTACCTATTTTGATTTTTTAGCAATCATCAGTGTGTTCCCAGGAATTTAATACTATCTGCAATCGTCTATAGGTATCGTATCGTACCACCTAAGTACGAGGAACTTATATAATAACTACCAAGAGTGTAACCCTTGAACCCCGTGCTAACTTGGTACCTAGGTCATAGGTGTTATTACGAAACGAGTCAGTTACAACTACTGTAAGCAGTCAGGGACCTATAATGAAGAGTACAGTGGTCTGTGACTTCTTTAATCAACTACGTAGATTATCACTACAGTCTTTGCAGTAGTTTAAGAAAATCGAACGATACTTTTGGACAGGTATCAGTAGGTATAAATGTAGGAATTATTAAAAACCAAAGAAATAGAATATGGGTGAGTATATTTTATTCTTTTGCCTTTCAAATGCCACTCTCTATAGACTAGCATCTGCAGCGTATAGATAGAGTTATTTAAGTATATCTTTTACGTGTCTTTTACTTTAGTACCAATACATGAAAATATGACCCAATAACGAGACCCACAGTGACTCTTTTAAACTCATCATTTCACCTGATAGGAGATCGAGGAACACCGAAGTTTCCGCACCTATGTTATTCCAGCCATTGCGTTTGGCAAGCCATTAAATTTATTTGACCATAATATTTCTAACTTTTGTCGTGTCGTTATCGTAAGCTATAAAAATGCACAACTGCATAATCCAAACAATATTTACCCCACTAACAACTTCCATGCGCCTTATCTCGAAGGGCATTAGATCCACGAAGGAGATACCATCTTGGACCTCTAAGGTGCAGCTCTGAGGCCAAGCAGGTACGTAACTAAGGAAACTACATAACTGTGTATCGAATTAACACTTCCGTACATGTCTTCTATAATAATAGACTTAAGAAAGTGCGTAATAATATCTAATTCTAACAGGAAGCATAGAACAAAGTTGCAGAAGTTGCATAGAAAGATGCAGGAAGAGTCCACATCTTAGTAATATCAGAAACGTGGAAATGAAACATCTCGTTCAAGGTTGGATGATGATTTCGTTGCTCTGGAGGTTTCAAGGGTCAAGGGAAGGTACAAGGTCAGTTCCTGAGTAGATTCTCCAATATAAGGTCATGAGCATGAGTGCATTGACGACATGGCTTAGACGAATACTTACGTAAAGTAGATAATAAAGGTCATTTCCTACGTCTTTGAAACGTGTAGTTGCAGAATAAGAGCAATTTAATTTTAAACACTAACATGCGTAAAGACTTGAGAAAATTACTTCATACGCTAAAAATTCAAATCGACACAAAAAATGGTTATGGCAAAACGCTCAAACTATGAAGACGCTCCCCACTCCTTCACAATCGCTTAATTTTCATGCGTTTCTTGAGGAGTTAGGAAGCAGAAAAAAATCTGTATTCGTTACTAGAGTTTAGTCTTATAGGCTACCCTATAAAAACAAGACAAGAAACTCTAAGTTAAAATCTGTGCTCTAAGTAAAGATTTCCTGACTATCGTTATTATTATCGAATTTATGCCCTTTCTGGGTTTAGTGGGCTGATTCTGTATCGTTCAGTTAGTTAGTTAGTAGTAACCCTAAGTGGGTAATTAACTAAGAAAACGAAGACAAAAATCCTATTTTTGCACAAATTACCAACCTAGGTCGGTATGGCATCATGTCAATATACCATGCTAGTTGCTATCTTGTACAAAAAGAATACAAAAATAGGATTTTTGCCTCCGTTTTCTTAGTTAATAACCCAGTAAGGGTTACTAACTAACTAACTGAACGATACAGAATCAGCACACAGGTCCCACTTCTAAGATCTTATTCTATGCATGGTCTTAACCAGACGTTTTAGAAGGAGGAACTTGTGATGCAACAAACAATTACTTATATTGGCAAAGAACATGCATTCACTTAAGTGTTTGCAGACACAGACAATAAGTGATTATGACACGCGGATAAGTGCAGTGGGTCAGTGAGCGAAGCGGGTCATGAATCAGCCGGTCACGGTCTCACTCGCCGATCACCGAAACACCGACAGAATTGATTCTGCTTCCATCTACATCCATCAAAAGAGTTGGGCCAGTATAGAAACTTTGCATAGGTGAGTGACCCACCAGATCAGTGGCGTGATTCTCGTAAATAAAATAATTGTAGGTCGCACAAACATCGCTGGTAACCATAGCAACGCACCCATCACCAGCCAATCGGTGCCTTGGCTCTACACCGATGCATCGTGAACCAATCTGTGCCTACGCGACCGATGCTTGTCGAGCCAACCTATGCATTATGCAGCAGTGTCTAATGTAAATTATTTGTATCGGTTGTACATCGCGGACTGTCAACATCGCCTAGGTACTTCCTATTGCAACTGATTGGCCCTCGGTATGAAGTCTGTAAGCTAAATAACACTGATAGGAAATCGCAGTTTATTAACGCAACATCGCATGCTTCCTAATGAATTCGCTATCCGACGTCTGCGTTGTTGGCCGATGTCGCCCCATTCTGTTATATTTATTATACTCTTGATACCAGCTCACGTGCTTTTGTCAAAATTCACGAACATGGTTGTGGTAAGTTTCAGTATTAGAGCGTTTACATGCACTCATTAATTACATGGATACAAGTTCAGGCGCCACGCGCACTCTTACGCACTTTATGCTTTTATTTACACTTTTACTTATTTATTTACTTTACAATTTTTGCACTATATGGCTTATGCGTTAATGCCTTTTATGCTCTTGCTCATAAGCTTCTCTAATATGATGCGTCTGTTTAGTTGCCTTGCTTATGCCACGCATAAGTGCAGTGGGTCAGTGAGCGAAGCGGGTCACGAACCAATCGGTCACGGTTTCGTTCGCCGGTCACCAGACTCATTCGGCCTGATAGACCGGTACTCGTTTTTGCGCTCATTTATTTTGGTGGACGCGTTCATCAGTTGCTGTTATTAAAAAACCAGCGATAATAATGTAATCGGTACGTTATAAATCATGTGTGTGATTTTATCATTTTCGAATAAGACATACCTACTTACTTAAGCAAAGGATTAAGGATCTGAGTGATCTATCAACGCATATCTCCATCACCATACTGGGCGGTACCATGACTTAACTGTCCTCTTATGATCACTGGTCATGAATTATCCTCTTATCATGTTTTAACTAACCGCTAAGTGTATTAAATGAAGTTCCGGGCGTCCGGTAAACCTTTGTTGATTGTTATTATTATTGTCTTATGGGACCGGAAATTGGTCATCAATTATAGTCCCTCATGATTCCTAATATCCTATTAAATACAATAAACCTTTAAAAGAACAATTCTTGTATTCTTATTATACTTGACTCTTATATTATTTGTATCTTCTTTTACTTATTTTTCTTTAAGGATCTATTTGTGTAAACTTTTAATCAGTTTTAACAGCTGTAAGTTTTCCTATATAAATTAAAGAAGACTTATTTTTGAGAGGGAATTTATTTTATTTCATGCCACTGGACTTTATCGTCTACCTATGATAAAATCTTTATACTCATTTTACTCACAATATAATATAGGTATATGTAAATGAGCATAAGATTTTGAAACAATCACCAACCTTGTATATAGTGTAACATTTCCCGTCCGAAGGCCAGTACAGCATCAGCCAGCCTCGTGGATGTGACGCGCAGGGGTTCCTCCTCACATCAGCCCAGGGTGGTGGAACAACCGCAGCATGGCTTCCACAGAGCAACGCAGCCATCCACAGCCAAGCCATTTTTGTAGAAAAATTCTCGAGTCCGATATTTTCATTCACATTTTTGTACTTAATTACACAAGAATAAAATACATAATTAATTTATTATTTCAGTTCAAGCACTGTTTTGTTTATTAATAAAAATCACTTCGGGCATTGTTCGTCTTTTCAATGATTTACCGTCTAGTAAATATTAATTTAGTTTGTCTACTCGAATTCTTTGATGTTTCATCTATTGGGCACTTCGTTCATTTCATTTAGAATTTTATTTATTTCACTGTTGTTGTTGTTATAGTTCATTAATTTATTCGTTCAATATTAGCTCTTCCTTCTTTTAACACAATCAAAATTATTTATAGCGGTAAATCAAATAAGTTTACTTTCAATTAGAGGCTATTTTGTAATTGAAGTAATCCTGTTCACAGATCAGAAAAGTGCTTACATTGCTTACATGATTACATTGTTTATTTTTGTTTCATTTTTATAAGTGTTACTTTCAGTTATTAATAAGTGTTACATTTTTTTATCTGAAAATCAGAGCTCAAGCAATGCTAAAGCCAATATGGATTTTATGCTGAAAACTTTTTTATACTTGTGTTTTCGACTACCTTACTGTAATATATTTTGAATATTTGTTGATTGAGAATTTTTTGTATCTCTTAAGGTTACACGAAAGTTTACTTTCTTTCTTCTTTTAAACTTCGATCTGCTTACTAAGTTACTGAGAGTTATCTCACAGCATAGGTTCCACTGTGCTGACTGGTGGTCCTGGCTAAGATTACATAGCCAAAAACCTTACTAGTGAAAAATATTTAACGAAGTATATAATTCAGTATCAATTAAACCCTATTCGACTATTCGTTCCTATCGCAATTGTTCGCGCGAGTAAATTGCTACAATCTGGAGTAACGGTGTATATGGTCCGTTCGTTCGGTCGAAGACCGCCTGCTAAGCTGAATGTCGAAATGAACTACACCTAATTCTAAGCTTACTATACGGGTTTTTTTCTCGAATTACGTTACGCTATGCGTGCGATTGACACGCAGTCTACTTTCTGACTTCTGTTATGAGTATACCGTAACGATTCCAAGGTTATTTTTCGCACAGAACTGGTTTGTTATAAACTGTAGGATCATCAACTATACGCGACCTAAATATAATCGTTGTTGTATTAATATTACTGAATTATGGTAGGTACTCATGTAAATTATTGGTTGATTGATTAATTTGCATTTCACCAATATCGAAAAATTATTTAAAAAAGTATTACGCTCGCTTCGCTCTCAGCCGTATCGATTGGATCAATGATGAAGTGATAGCCTTTTTTTGGGTTCCGTACCCAAATGGTAAAAAAGGAACCCTATTCCAGTGACTTTGTTGTCCGTCCGTCTGTCACCATGCTGTATCTCTTGAACCGTGATGGGTACAGACTTGAAATTTTCACAGATGATGTAGGTATGTTCCTATTTCTGTTACCGCTATAACAACAAATACTAAAAAATTAAAAAAATAAACATTTAAGGGGGTCTTTTATGCAACAAACGTGATTTTTTGCTCGTCTTTGAATTTGGTGGGCAGGGGTGTTTAGTTTACTTGAATACTATTGGTATTGAGTCTTGATAGTACGGAACCCTCAGTGCGCGGGCCAAACTCGCACTTGACCAATTTTTGTATTTTTCGATTGAAAGGCTGTTTGTGCACCGCATTGTTCGGTCCCAGACTTATAGACGTCACCCAAAACGAGAAGATCGTGCGAAATGGCCGTAATATGTCCGTTAGAACAAACCTCGTGCTGCTCTGTTCGGCAGGTGCTGTGAACTAGGGTTTGATTCCCGACATAGGATTTTTTGGTAGTTAATTGTCTTTAAATTTTAAGAAGCGATATAATTCATATCCCCCATAATTTATATCCCTTCTAAAAATTAGGGAATACCTATTTAGTTTTAGAGCTCAGACTACATTATTAGAGCTTCATTATTTAATGTAGCTTCCTCCCTGCTACATTCGATTTTTCCACCCTGCATAGTAAATTATGTAAAAACCTACTAAAGTAAAAGAAGTCATCCACTTTGCCTCATTAAATTCGCTCTAATTCGCGCTCTACACCTAAAAAGGTAATTCTAAATTCACTAAACCTCGTCGTTTGCGTCTAGCTTAGCTTATTAGATATTTTACGCGTTGATCCTACATAGTTATACTTAATTATTTATGAAGATGAACTATAAAATTATAATAAAAACTAATTGCATTGTATTCATTCCCAAAGAGTAATAACAAATTCCTTTCAAATTGTGCGAAACGTAACAAAGTTTTTAATTAAAATTACACAACCTTGACTGTTAACCCACTGACTCGAAATACGTAGTCTAGATATTTTATCGATCACGAAAAACCTACTATTTTGTATTTTAGTCATAGTCTAACTTTTTATTTTAATAAGATACTAAGTAGGTAGGTACCTACTAACTATTAAGGCTGTAGGTAATGCCCACGGCCTTGTCGCGTGAATTTGGTTTTTCACAAATCCTATGGGATACATTGATTTTTTCGGGATAGTAATCACCTTTGTTAATCCAGGATATAATTTATTTCCGTTCAAAAATTCTTCCAAATCAGTCAGTCAGAGTCACGTACTTTCAAGTCAAGCGAACTGCATCTTTCTGCAAAAATACCATTTTAGGCATACCATCGACATGAAAATGAGGATGAGCCCATCGGAGCACATTTTTACGTCAACCTTCTTCATACATGAAAAAAGTTGCGCCTCCGCCATAACGCTATTAGTCAAGATTTCCGCTAATACGGCGCAACATGGCGGAAATTGCTCCTGTTGAAACTTGCGTGCGAACTAATATCAAGTAGATAATATAGTAAAAATACCAAGTGGCTCTATGGGTTTGTTCGGTCATAAAAGACTGCAAAGTATAATGTAACTGTTATACAATAAGTTCCTTTTCCAGCCAAGTTTAGTAATAGCAAAAGTAAGTCAGTATTCCAATTTACATGTATTTACATGTTTTCTATTTACATACGATCGAGGTTGCGACAAAGATGATACAAAAAATTTACGAAGGAAGCGGTAGGTATCGAATTGTAGGTTCGCTCAATAGACAAATAGGTACCTACCATCAGGGCGAACGGTGCCAAAAAAAATTCGCCAGTTTATCGGTGCCAAAAATACTTGTTTTACCATCAACAGTAACGCCACGCTGTAGTTCGCTCAGCAGCCACCTTTACAATTTCGACAGATGGCGCTACTGTTTGCTTATACGAAAAAGGTTTACGTAAATCGTTCGGATGTCCATATCCTGAGTTTTCTTATCAGTGGGTTGATTGCAAAAAATTGCGTTGTCCGACGAATTGAGAACCTCCTCCTTTTTTGAAGTCGGTTAAAAATTCATTGATGATACTAGAGCGGTGCATGCTTTCCTAGTAGATGCCTACGTATTCATTTAAAGGTAGGTACTAAGTATTGTCTCTGAAATAATCAACTGTTAACAGACAGATAGACGGTCAGACAGACGGACGAATAAAGTAGAGCCATAAGATTTTCATTTTTACCATTTTGGTATGGAACCCTAAAAGTGCCCTACTTGACTGAAAATTATTAGTAAAAAAACAATAATTTTGTTTAGGTCTATAATATCAATCCCATCAAAAACAAATGTGAAATGAGAGCCAAGTTCAATGTATTCAAAATATATGCCTTGGTTGTTGACTTCGACGACAAAAGAAGTAAGATCTTAATGGGTGCCAAGTTCAATGGTCAATCCTGAAATTTATTTAAAACAACGTAATATATAATATCTTCTTATAACTTAGGATAATATAATGAAGCCTAAGGTCTGATTTGACTAGTTCTCATATTACCTCTGAATGCATAATAATATTACTGGGGCCTGACCTAAGTTAAGTTCACTATTTCTAGTTATTATTTATTTTCATAATGAATTTATTTTAGTGAACCAAGGATAAATAGGTAAGTATAATAAACCTGCGTCATAATTATTTTTCTCACACAATAACTATTGTTAAATTACCCGTAGGTACACAACGTGTAGGTACGTGTAGGTACGTTGAAATAAACGGATCTACCAGTTTTCAAAACCGCGCAAAAAGAAGCAAAAAATATATATAGGTAAGGTAGGTAGGTATAATACCTAATTGGAATGGTTCAGAAACAAATACATTTAATATTTCGAAACAAATGTGCAAATATTACAATAGGAACGTATTACCTACAGATTGTTTAGTAAATATTATGAAGAAATCTAGAATTAATAATGATGGTAGAATTATAAACATAAAGATTTAGTAATTTAGATTATAGGTTCGTTTAGATTTTAGATCATAAAACTAAAAATAATTTTAATGCATAAATGTTCAAACAAACGTGAAACGACAAACTACAAACAAACGTTAAAAAAGTAAGGTTCGAAAAAGTAATAGATATATTCTTTGATCCAATCCGAATTCGACCCACCTACTAACAAAAAGGATAAAATTTTCATGAATTTTCACGAATTCAAAGACGTAACGTAACATAACAACGACGTGTCGTAAACACCATAGGATCTTTTACCTTAGTTTCATATTATGAAAAAATTAAGAAAACAAAAGAAGCGACTGTTGAAATAAAGCCTACATCACACACACACGTGGGAACACGATTTACAGAGACTCACGTACGGGCCTCACGTACCGCGGCTTAACATTTACTGAGTAGCAGCAGGCCTGACTCGGAGGCGGGAGTGCTTTAAGCTTATTGAGACGAGTTTTATATTGCTTTTATTTCGTATCACCATAGCGATAGCCACTTTCATCTCAGCAGAGCGATCGGCTAAAAATGTATCAATCATTAAATAACTGTATCAATGTCAAATGCGTGATTATCAAGCGCTGTGATTGCTACCCGTGTTTTGACATCGATACAGTTATTTAATGAATGATACATTCTTAGCCGATCGCCCTGCTGATACAATAGCCCTCAGCCGATCATTATGTACAGTCAAAGACGCATTATAGGCGCGTTGTCACTTAACATGAGATGAAATTGCAATGTATTACTAGCTTGTAGTGTGGAACGAACGCCTTGAAGAAAATCGCTGGGAAAAGTCACAGGAATGTAGAACGCAGGCAATCGGCGATGCTATCATAGACTTTGGTACGAGAAGGAGATCTTTATGTACCTTCTTTTATTTAAGTCTGAAAAGGATCGATATTTCCGGGATATTTCATCACTGTACTGTGGTATCTAGTAACGTATAAAGATTCCAACGAGACAAGAAACGAGCTAATCTAGAAAATCACCTGTACTTATCTTGTTCAGAGTCCAAAACTATAACAACCCCTTACATCCCAAGGAAGGTTTTAGTTCTTTAAAATTGATCACTAAGTTTAATCGAGACGTCATCTTTTTAGTAAGTACATTTAAATCAACACTACAAAAATCCTTTTTAATGCGTCAGTATCCATAATTTGGCAGTCGCCATTGCAAAGAAACTATTGCTATCGCCATACGTGATTGCGGTCTTTCTTTTAACAAAGTAAACATGGCTTATCTCGCGGATGAAAACATGTTGATTTTGATCATTATCGCGTCGAACCTTTGCCTTTTTTTCTCCTTTTATACACGGTTTACACATTTATTTTAACACGCCTTACCTGCCTACAAAATTATAGGCACCAAGTTACAAAAAGAATAAATCTAAATAGACCATATTATATTTACTTATGTAGCTTTATACACATTTTTCTAACAAAAAGAGAGAGCAATCGGGTAATGCGCTCATCTAGCTCGTCGTACTACCAGACGAGTGCAGGACGCGGTCGTCTAAAGTGGGAAGGGAACTTATCGGCAAAGAGTCGGAATGGCGTAGCGGTCCTGTAAGCATCAGAGGTTCGAATTCCACAACTGGAAAATATAGGTATGAGCATGAATTTTTTCAAGTGTCTGGGTGTTTTTCAATTGATTTGCAGGTTTGCGATTGTCATTGTGATGTAATACAATGTTTAGAGGGCTATCCCAGGTAGCAAGTGACGTCGGCGACTAAAAAATGACGTCATTCTTAAGTCAATTTAGGGTCAGTACAGAACGTCCTAGATAGAGACCTCGGAGACTGAAAAATGACGTCATTCTTAAGTCATTTTAGGGTCATTACAGTAACGTCATTGTTGTACGTCATACTTACGTACCATTATGGTACTGTATTGTACGTACTGTATGCGTCATTAATGATACCTCCTAGCGACGTCATTTTACAGTCTATCCCTAAACTTAAATGTCCTCCGGTTGACGTCAATTGCATGGCGTATATAAGTGGTCTCAAAGAGCTAAAGAACATAATCCCAGGTAGCAAGATGACATCGGCGATTAAAAAATGACGATATTCTTAAGTCAATTTGGGATCAGTACAGTAACGTCATTATTGTACGTCATACTTACGTACCATTGTAGTACCTACTGTATTGTACAGCATAATTAAATATGTTTGTTACTCCACCACTAGATGGCGCTATACTGTTTAATGCACAAACTGTATTGCACTATGAAGATTGTGCATCCGCCACTTATATAGTTCGAGGTTTGACCAAATAAGTCGACTTGGTTCGCTACGGGGTAGTTGTATAAATAAACCTCGAGAGGGAGATTCGAGACTGTTGAATAGCAGCATTTATGACGCCTGACGGGTAAAGTGAATAATATAACAAAATTTGATGTTTTGAATCTTTTGCATGACGTCACACCAATGTCAGTCGCAGCCCTCATATTATGTAGTATTTACGGCCCAGCCCAGTAACGTCCCTATGAATTAAGTAAATGACGTCACTCCAACGTCAGTGGCTGACCTAATATGTACGGTCCAGTAACGTCACTATGCATTTAGTATATGACGTCCCTGAAACGTCTGTAAACTGACGTCTTGAGGCTGTGACAAATTGACGTCATCTGAAGGGACCCGCGACGTCAAAACAGGACGTCTCTTACGTCGTGCAGGACCGTAAACTGACGACATAATGACGTAAAAATGCTACCTGGGATGTTGCTGTTCAAAAACACCCAGTATTCTGTTCTTTTTCTTTAGTTCCTAAATACCAAGGCATGTTTACCAAATAACAGTTCACATCACAAATCACAATAGTGTAGCAAAGCTTCGTGCCGTTAGATCAGAGCATATTGTAATCAATGCCTACAGCACACCGACTCTGTAGTTTGTTCACAGCCGATGCAATAACTACCGTTATCAAAAAGCTCTACTCGTGTAGTACGAGAGAGAATCGTGAAATATCATCATCTAGAGATTAAACATTGTTCACAAATATTAACAGGAAATGTGGTTTTATGATATCACTATGGAAGTGAAATATGAAAACCTACCTAGTGAAAAATAAAAACACATTTAGTTGGAAGTGAGTTGTTAAAGCAGCGTCATTTCTTGAATTTGTTGTAACAGTAAAAGTTTGTAAAAAACTGGTAGGTACTAGGTAGCTGGTGAACAAGAAATGCGAAGGTCCGTGTTCAGTTCGCACTGCGGTCTCGTAAAGGCCCATAACCTATTGTAAACTCATTGCCATGACTCACGGAAGTTCCAAAAACCGCCTCTTTGACTATAAAGGCCACACCACACTGATGTTACTGTCAGGGCATTACACGGGGGCACGCCAGTGGTGGTGACGCAAGTGTCTATGCGAGCAATATGGTCCCGTTAGCGCAAGTTGATCGACCCTGATCGCGCTCTCTATAAAAAGCTATACCCGCCATAGCAAACACGAGTTATACGATACTAACACAATAAATGACATAGAGTACTGAAATACAGAGGAAACCCATGCTCCAGCAAATATGCAGAACAATCCATTTAGATTTAAATAAATTATGTGTGTTAACGATCCCTTAGCGGAACGGTTTGGTATGTTAGGTACCTTTTAAATCTTTCAAAATTCCCGAATGTTTGGAATATACTATGATACCTGTAAGTAATAAATAATTCCTGCATTAGGTGTCTTTTCTGCAATCACTCATCACAGCCTAACGAAGATATTTAGCTTTTTATAGTAATTAGTCCCGAAAAACTAAAAGCAAATCAATCAAAGCAAATCAAGCAACTAAAAGCAAAGCACTCTTCGTCGTCTGTTTCCTAAGCTTTACCAGCGAATATTGTCCATTTACTTCAACCATCTTCGTCCCGCTTTTGCTACATTTTTACTTACCTTGTTCATAATGAATTAGTGATCATAATTATAATTTATTAGGTATTTGTTCCAACCCCTTTTATGGGATCGGATCCACGGATCTGCTGGAGCTAATTACTACCTACATTGTTACTACCTACATTGAAAACAACTCGGTAAAAATTTAATAGATACCTATAGTACTTCTACTTGCCTACTTAAATACTATTAGCAGTCAAATTATTTATTTACTAGCTGTTGCCCGCGGCTCCGCCCGCGTGAATTACAATTTTTTACATATACCTTGGAATTCCTTGATTTTTCGCGGGATTCTGGTGTGATGTTATACAGAAACCTGTTCTTACTTCGCACGGGTTATCTTGTGGTGATTTTGAAAACTCCTTTTTCTTAATCATAATATAAAGTTTCATTAATACGTAGTTGAAAGATCAAGAGGATGATTTTAACTGTCGATATTTCGACCCAGTGGCACAGGTCGTGGTCACTACGTGACCACGACTTGTACCAATGTATCGAAATATCTACAGTTAAAATCGTCCTTTTCAATGTGATTTTTAATCTGAAACCACGAAATATGTCAAAAATCATTAAATCATGTGAAAATTTGTACTGGTGGTAGAGCTCTTCTTTCAGGGTTCGGCCGGGTATGTACCACTGGGATAAAATACTCTACTAACAATGAGTATTCAACGGCCCAACATACCTAAGAGTCATTTAAAAATCTTTGCTTCATCTCAATACAATCCAAAATATCCGAATGGGTAATGGCTATATACCTATTTGTTTACGTATAAATAGACCTGTGACATAGGATTTGTGAACCATTATTTTACCCTTTTCATATTGCGGATGATAAAAAAGACGCGGCACTCCGGGAATGTCACCAGAAGTGAAAACTTTAATCTGTTCATGTATTGGTTCATGTCTTAACAGTGCCATCTTAATATAAAGTCATGAAACAGTAAATTACATGACAGTTAATTATTACTTATTTATAAAATTCGGTAGTACGTACCTATCGCAGAGTTTTACATTCAAGTTCCACATAAATTGCAGAGATGGCGCTATACGGTATAACGTAGCGAGTTTCATGATTTTTGTTCACTCTAAAAGTGAAAATCTTAAACCATACAAAATCTTCTGCTAAGACTATTTATTTACGGCTGTAAGGATAGTCCAGTCTAACTTTAGCCCTAGGTTCTTTATCCATTCCGAGTTTCAAGTCACTTACTTGAACTTATCGGTTCTGATGCCTGTAATTTCTGAACTACAAAAGTGATGATGATAAAATTTGTATGGAATAATCTTTAAAGAACTTCCTTTCTAACAAAGAAAGAATGAATCAAATCGGACAACGCGTTAATGAATTATAAGTAAATACACATTTTGACTTTGATGCCGTCTTCCAGGGCAACCATGATGAATTTCGGGACAAAAAGTATCCTATGTCCTACCTCGGGGTATGAGCTATAATCATGTCAAGTTTCATTTAAATCCATCCAGCGGATTAGCCGTGATGCGCGGTCGTGAAACAGACAGACAGACAGACAGACAAAAATTAAAAAAAATACAGTTTTGGCTTCAGTATCGAATAGTGTCCTCCAACAAAAATTTTCAAAATATATCTTCAATGTACAGAATTCGACCCTTTACAGTTTTATTATAAGTATAGATTGTTGACCACCAATGTGATATGCGTGAGCGACGACCTATTTATGAATCGTTGGTAATATGAGAATTACAAAATTGGTCCTGATAAAATCAACTTATTCTTGTGTCCTTTAACAGTAGGTACTCTATATAACATACCACCGATGCGGAAAACATATTCACGTCTACCTTGCAATGCCGCGCGTCTCATTTGTAGGCATCCTCGTTAGATCTGATCGAAGCTAACGAGCTGCTCACGTCGGGACGAGCTGCATAAATCGATGGATGGCATCGATAAATTGAAATCTCCAGGCGGCGCATTTCTTGTTGACTTTGCACGGCCTGTAGATGCTTCCTGTCAGGTAAATAGCTTGACGGATAAAGCCTAGCGCACACGAGAACATCGCATCGCTCTTCGCTACGCAGTAAAATACTTAAGTAAGTGCTCTATAGCAATGACTGCCAATTTGAGAAGTTTACTCAAAGTATTATTATTTCAGAAATCCGAAGAGTCCTACCACTAGTAAAATCCTCGGATTCAAATGCCGGATTGGGCTTAAATATTGGGTACGAGACCTCCTACTTCTGCCAGCTACTTTTTCGAGCTTCTGCCAATAAATTTTCAATACAAACGTAAGTACTCGTACAAAACGCTTTGCTTCCTCGTCTCTGGTGAACGCCGCAAAGTCATCTCCATCTTCTTCAAATTAAGAGTCTATAGGCATCTTCTAGGCAAGCTCGCTCCACTTAGGGCTGTATTATAATTCCATTAGACATTAGTTATAATAACAGCGAAGTGCTACTCTCTTATATTCTTCTATTTAATTTAAAAACAGGAGCCGTGTCGTGGAGGGTCCCGACCACGTAGGTAAATAAATCGTTATTTGCTCAAAACGCAAATTGACAAAGAGATTATCTGTTGAACAGCGGAGTAGGTACCATTGAAATTGTTTGGTAATCGCAAAGTTATGCGAGCAATATCACGTCCAGAAAATACATCGCCGCGTTTTCGCACGTACACTCACTTCCTGGTAGTTTTAAAGCACCTTATCTGACCGCGTTTCACGTGACGATTTTAGGAAAAATTGAAATTTAGGATATTAAATATCGGTTCTGCAAGTCTTAGCCATACCATATTATATTATCTGTGGCCATATCTAATTACCTATGGCTTCCTGCTTATCTTAGAATAGAAGCCCGAATTTTGAATTTCGATCACGTGAGTTAGTGTCATTCTCGTTTCGAATTCTTTCAGCTCAGTATATAACTGAGCCAAGGAATTCTCTACCGCTCTGGGAAGCACTCCAATTTCCCGCACTCATCCTAGGGCAACCGCCAACCGGCAACATTTACGTGCTGTATTATGTACAGTTACACAATCATAGTAAATCACTCCATAGTAAATTGCGTAAGTGGCGCAAGAGATTTCATTTAAATTGCAAATATTATGCGGCGCTTATGTGTTACAATGTTAAACAACTTCTATAGGTACCTACTTCATGGTTATTACCATAGTCTTGGTTGGTTACTTTACCATAATACAATTTTTACCGGAGTTTGACGGTGCTTTACCCCCGTTCCTCGGAGAGTACGCTGCGTTGTACATCGGATTATGTGACTGAGGATTAAGTAGACCTGAGTTTTTGGACACACTTATGTCTATAAAATTTCACGTGCAGATAAACAATTCCTGCAGTGCTAAACTAGCAGTCGAAAGGACATTATTGTACTACAAGTCCCTAACATTACAGTACAGTAGTTGGCCAATGAAGAAACACGCTACGCTAAGAGGATGGGAACTATGGTAACGTATGTTGAAGCCAAACATTTCTCAAATATGGCGTCGCGGTTATTTCGGTACCTACCGCTGACAGCACATACCGCTTTATAAGCGCCATTTTACAGTTTTGACAAATTAAAAATCAGGCTTCAGGGCGGAGCCTAATAGGTATATGCGTGACGTCACTTATTATAGTTCTGATCCTTTTATTATGTTTAATCAATGGTGTTGGCAGACAGCTCCGACCAGATACCTAGACTTTAGATAGACTGACGACATAAAAAACAGCTTTTGCGGGAAGGCGCTTAATAGAGTGGCGCAGGCCCGTGCGCACTGGAAAGTGGAAATAATTGCAAGAGGCCATTGGCATATAAATCTATGGACCGCGGGTGTAATACAAAATTCACGAAAAGGTTCCCAAGCAAACCTAAGTATATAAACGAGGGTACATGTTTATTTTTATAAATAAACTAAAACATTGTAATTTATGTCTTCAACCATCATTATACAGCCTAATTTTGCTTAAGTATGATTGGAACACTTTTCGTGTTTTGGATTTCATTTGGTTCGGACACTTTTTAGCGCTGACCCGAAATCCATAGTTTGTAAATCAATGCAAGAGGCCTTTGTCCAGTAGTCGACGCCCGTCGGCTAAAACGAATCTGAGAGTCACATAGTCACCATAAGCTATACCCATAGCTGGGCACCGTTAATCAAATAGTTAACTTCGTTAATCGTTAATCCGTTACAAAAAAAGTTAGCTTCGTTAAACGTTAAACCGTTACATTTCGGAAGAATTAACGCAAGTTAACGTTAATCGTTAATCCGTTAATATACCTATGTAAACCACCTTTTTATATCGTTGCGTTAGTGAACTTTGTAGTGAACTAATAAAACCTGTTGGTTTCGGGTCTGAAAGTTAGGTTGGTTGGGAAAAAAACAAAATACTTGTATAATTCAAATGTGTGATTTAAACGTCAGGCATAGGGTGCATATTCCCCTTCATGAACACTAACATGTTGAAGTTCATATTACAATTCATCATGAATATAAAAAATATAAGTTATAATAATAATAATAATTAATGTAGGTACCTACTTCGCAATACCTTTGAAAATATGTGTACAAAATTTCATATTGATCGGCTAAAGTAGTTTCTACGTGTAAAAGCGTAACAAACTCACATTTATAGTGCAAATAGTAGGCATTCGATTAACGATTAACGGACTTCTGCATATTAACGGAAGTTAACGTGTCCGTTAACATTTTTAAAAGTTAACTTAAAAGTTAATCCGTTAATCAAAATGTTAACTTCGTTAATTAACGATTAACGGATTAACGAGTTAATGCCCAGCTATGGCTATACCATAACATTCTCAAAGGTGTCTGAATCCCGCCAAGCCGCACTGGGCCAGCGTAAGCTATGGCCAACACAAGAAACAAGAGATGACTCAGCAGACATCCACTTTAACTATTGGTAGGCATTAGCAGAGAGGGAGGCTCTTCATTCCACTCTTGTTTGCTAAGTACTCAGTTGGTTCGTTAGTTTGTTACGTAAGCGGTGAGTCGGCAGAATTCAATTAGGTACAAAGCCATTAATTGTTACGCGAAAATAATGATACTAACTTAAGAGTATAACAGTGAGATCTACTTGGCCGAGTTCCAAATCAAAGATTGTATCATATATATACCTACCTTTAAACGAGCAATTCTTGTATATTTCTATATAATCCGAATCTCGGAACCGGCTCGAACAATTTTCATGAAATTTAGTATACAGGGGGTTTTGGGGGCGATATAAAAATAGGAAATGCTTTCCAAAAAACCAACTTCAAATGCCACTACAAAGAGTGAAATAATTTTTATTTAAATTTTAGGTAGGTACCTAGTACCTACACCAATTCGAAGTCGGGCGATTGTCTATGACTTGGTCATTTCTTCGCACATCAAGTAAGTAAGAAGGAATATTAGGGATTGTATGAAACATTGCCCGACTTCGAATTGGTGTAGGTACCTAAAATTTAAATAAAAATTATTTCACTCTTTGTAGTGGCATTTGAAGTTGGTTTTTTGGAAAGCATTTCCCATTTTTTCTCGGTGCAGTGCTACTTTCCGAACGAGGCGGTAGAGTCTAACGTTTCGCAAGTGCCTGTAAGTTAAGCCTATGTGAAAAAATATAATTTTGTTTTTTTTTTTGATAATCGTACGAGTAGGTACTAAATTAGATAGTAAAAGTATCAGTTTCAGTTGCCAAAAATGTTACACAACTCTGTATTCACGTCGGACCTCCTTTCCCCGAAAGCCTGGCTTTACTATGTCATTTTCACAACAATGCACTAACATTATGTTGGCCACAATGTTAGCTATATTTTATATTAATTCATTATCTTTGGCAGCAGGGAATATCTTGAAGGATTTTTTTGGCACCACGACTTAACGGCTCCAGGGACTCCACGGCAAACGGGACAGTTATAATTTTATAATATGTAACTCTTTAAAGAGGCATAGGTTTAAGTACCTACTTGCGACGCTTACCGGATTCGGGTAGGCTGTACCTATTTTTGGCAGTCTGTTGTCTTCTTTTACCTAATAAATACTCGTAAGTCGTAGCTCGTTTGATTTATCTGTTAGTCTTGTCGCCCTAAAATTCGCCCTAAAGAGTATGTACGGTGGGTCAGGGTGTGCCTGTATTGTAAATTGAAATCTATTCAGTAAAACCTTCTCTACCTGCCGCATCCATACATCACTGTAATGCTGACAGCTGGCACACGGAACACCGTCCATCCAGGGACGCCAAGGAACGAGTTTCACCTAACTTCGATGATTCTGTCTAGACTCTAGACGGCTTAGCGAACGCCAACAACCGTTCCTCAGTGAGCTGGCAATGCGGAGCATGGTAGAAAATGAACCATTGGTTCGAGCTCAATGTGGAAGGTCCTCAAATACGCTCTCAAAAGCGGTTCGTTCTTCCCTCTAACATCATAGAGTAATTTCGTATGCCTGCTCTAGATAGTGTGAGTTTTGTGAGCTAGCCGCACCCATATCGAAACGGACGGCGTGTTGACTGTTGAAATTACCTATTTATCCCAAGGCTTTACGGATGTCGCTTATGAATCAGTGCATGCCGCAATTTGTTGGCATGAATTATAAACTTAAACCCAAACTTATGTAAGTCTGGTGCTTCAAAAGGTTACTTAATTGAGTAAGCCTGCATTTGATGTTTTATATATTGTAAAACTTTATAACGTAACGTTTTATAAATTGTGAGAAAACGTTTTTTGGAGGATAGCTCAAAAACTACTGGGTGGACAAATTTATAATTTCGGGGACATTTACGGGGCTTAAAGGACTTAATATCTGCATACTTAAAATTAAGAAATTTGACAAAATTCCGCTGGGGGAACGCACACGTATAAGATAGGTATATCTAATAATATAATAAGCAAGTAAGTACCTAAGTAGGTACCTTTTTTTTTTTTTTTGTTTACGGGGGGGAAATCTCCACTGAGATATCCAATTAAGATTATGTGGGATTTTTACCCACTAAAACCCCCTCGGACATCCTCAGCGCTCATGTTGGAAACCTCCGGGATCTCATACGAACGCACCGGAGGTTCCCTTGCGCAACGCCCTTTGGGCTCACCTCTGGCTGGCCGTTAACATTTGCCACTCTCAGGCAAGGTTAAGGTCAACCACAATGACCCAGGCTATTAAGGGGCCTGGGATTGTTATCTGCGGCGTCTGCGAGAGGGATCAGATCTCTCTCGATCCCTCTCCGCAGCCTCCTTCTTTGTCATAACAACCTCGCAAAAGGCGGATGCTACTTTCCACGCCTCTTCCCCTGTTAGCATAGCCGATACTACAGTTGGCAAGCTTAAATCAGTGCCAATACTGTCTGTCAAAACGAGCCGTTCGTGGTTCCAGGCAGGACACTCCTCCAACGTATGTTGCGCGGTGTCGCACAAGCCCTCACAGTGATGGCATTTGGAAGTTTGCTCACGTCCAATCCGACACAGGTACTCACCGAAACAACCGTGTCCAGTGAGCACCTGTGTCAGCCTGAACGTGAGTTTGCCAAACTTCCGATTTAACCAGATCTCGAAGCTTGGCAGGATCGCACCAACAGCGCGTTGACGTCTATTTTTTTCGTTTGCAAGGCGCATTCGCCAATTAATTTCTGCCTGTTGGTGCGCTCGCTTCCTCATCTCTTTTGTCAATGATTGGTAATGTCCCACCTGGACACCATCATAAATCTTTGCATCCATTTCCGCCAGGATGTCTAATGGCGGAAAGCGATCCAAAAGCGTAGCCGCCCCAAAGGATATTGTGCGATATCCTCGCGCAACCCGAATCGTACCTAAGTAGGTACCTACTTCTTTAATTCCTCACAAGTTATTATTTAACTGGAACCTCTCTACAACAGAATAGCTTACCTTACAGGGATGGCGCTGAAACGCTCAGAGGGACACTACTACCCCGGTTACGGTTGCGGACACTTCGGTTAACGCAAAAGCTTTGCTCGTCGGTTGGCCATCCTCACAAATAACGCAAATCAAACCTCATTTTCTTTTGAAAATTATATTTTTATCATGAATACAGTAGTCAATACTTATGCAATATTATTTTTTCACTAAATGCATATACGAGTAGGTAGGGGAGCCGGACCTACATCGACCTTTAAGCATAGCTGGGCATTAACTCGTTAATCCGTTAATCGTTAATTAACGAAGTTAACATTTTGATTAACGGATTAACTTTTAAGTTAACTTCTAAAAATGTTAACGGACACGTTAACTTCCGTTAATATTCAGAAGTCCGTTAATCGTTAATCGAATGCCTACTATTTGCATTATAAATGTGAGTTTTTTACGCTTTTACGTAGAAACTACTTTAGCCGATCAATATGAAATTTTGTAGGTACACATATTTTCAAAGGTATTGCGAAGTACCTACATTAATTATTATTATTTATTAAGTATTATTACTTATATTTTTTATATTCATGATGAATTGATGATGAATAACATGTTAGTGTTCATGAAGGGGAATATGCACCCTATGCCTGACGTTTAAATCACACATTTGAATTATACAAGTATTTTGTTTTTTTCCTAACCAACCTTACTTTCAGACCCTAAACCAACAGGTTTTATGAATTCACTAACACAACGATATAAAAAGGTAGTTTACATAGGTATATTAACGGATTAACGATTAACGTTAACTTGCGTTAATTCTTCCGAAATGTAACGGTTTAACGTTTAACGAAGCTAACTTTTTTTGTAACGGATTAACGAAGTTAACTATTTGATTAACTGTGCCCAGCTATGCCTTTAAGCAAGCTATTATATGCGTGTTTATCCGTTAATCAAATTTAATAAATAGTAAGTATGTTACATCTAGTTCATAGCTCGGTAAAGATCGATGTATCACGCAGGTCCGCCTCTTAGACCAATAGGTAGTGTACTCGTACATGATAGATCTCAGCTTACAGTTATTTTTCAACATCACCATCATACCATCACAACAGCGATCCCAGCTGCAGCCTGCTATGCTCGTGGCGCTATACTCATCAATGCAACAGTCAGTCTGTGACACATCATACAACACTGCACACACTGTCTGTCGCAGTGCGCCGCGGACACGCGGGCTCGCGACCACGTGCGCTTCCGCCAGCGTGGTTCCTCGTGTGCTGAATAGTGGTTCTGCGCACGTTACATGTACCCACATAGCACGCGAGAACAGTGCAGATCAGTGTGCGCCATCATACCATCACAGCAGCGATCCCAGCTGCAGCCTGCTATGCTCGTGGCGCTATACTCATCAATGCAACAGTCAGTCTGTGACACATCATACAACACTGCACACACTGTCTGTCGCAGTGCGCCGCGGACACGCGGGCTCGCGACCTCGTGCGCTTCCGCCAGCGTGACTCCTCGTGTGCTGAATAGTGCTTCTGCGCACGTCATATGTACTCACATAGCTCGCGAGAACAGATCAGTGTGCACCATCATACCATCACAACAGCGATCCCAGCTGCAGCCTGCTATGCTCGTGACGCTAGGTACTCATCAATGCAACAGTCAGTCTGTGACACATCATTCAACACTGCACACACTGTCTGTCGCAGTGCGCCGCGGACACGCGGGCTCGCGACCACGTGCACTTCCGCCAGCGCGGCTCCTCGTGTGCTGAATAGTGCTTCTGCGCACGTCATATGTACTCACATAGCTCGCGAGAACAGGGCAGGTCAGTGTGCACCAGTGTGTTTCGTCATATGTCTAACTAAATCACTTTTTTTTGAAAATTTATAACTACATTTCTCACAGGAATAAGGCTTCTCACCAGTGTGTATCCTCATATGAGTTACTAAACTACTACTCTTTGTAAATTTATAACTACATATCTTACAGGAGTATGGCTTTTCACCGGTGTGTGTCCTCATATGAGTTACTAAATTACCATTATCTGCAAATTTATAACCACATGTCTTACAGGAATAAGGCTTTTCACCAGTGTGTTTCCTCATATGTCTAACTAAATAACCTTTTATTGTACATTTATAACTACATTTTTCACAGGAGTAAGGCTTCTCACCAGTGTGTGTCCTCATATGAGTTACTAAACTACTACTCTTTGTAAATTTATAACTACATATCTTACAGGAGTATGGCTTTTCACCGGCGTGTATCCTCATATGAGTTACTAAATTACTATTATTTGCAAATTTGTAACCACATATCTTACAGGAATAAGGCTTTTCACCAGTGTGTTTCCTCATATGGCTAACTAAATAATCTTTTATTGCACATTTATAACTACATTTTTCACAGGAGTAAGGCTTCTCACCCATGTGTGTTCTCATATGTCTAACTAAACCAGTATTATATGCAAATTTATGACTACATATCTTACAGGGATAAGGCTTCTCACCAGCGTGGTGTTTCATGTGCCCAACCAAGTGATCTTTTTGTGTAAATACATCTTCACAAACATCACAAATGAATGTACGTGTGTGTGAACTATGTCCTGATGTGCCTGGCTCAGTTCCACTCAGCACTGACGCAGCAGCCTCGTTGTGTGTGGCAGCAACTTCATCCTCACTCGCTGTGCGGTACTGGGCATCTTCACAAGCGGTATGAGCATACAGAAAGTCACTCGAACTGACAGCTCCTAGTGTTTGCGGCGACGGTTCAACTTTTATTTCTGCGTTTTGAGGATACTCTAAAATGTCTGACGCTCCGCTGTTAGTCGCAATAGTATTTGTCGCGAGTCTCAAGGACAATGGAGTCTCTGCAACAAAACATTATTTTACTTTTGCACAACAAGACTTGAATTCATTGGCATATAAATCTACGGACCACGGGTGTAATACAAAATACACAAATAACGTATCCCGAAAAAAATTAAAAAAAGAGGGTACATGTGTATTTTTATAAACAAACTAAAACATTGCAATTTATGACTTATACCATTATTATACAGCCTAATTTTGCTTAAGTGCGATTGGAAACCTTTTCGCGTTTTGGCTTTCGTTAGGTTCGGACACTTCTTAGTGTCAACCTGAAATCCTTAAATTATCAATGCTTAAATGATACTATTTATGACACTATAAACAGTGATGACTCACGTGCAGTGTGAGACGAGGGTGCGGCAGGGCGCGCGTCGTGCAGGTGCGTGCACTCATGTGCACTGTACGCATGCTCGTGGGGAAACTGCTCGCAGCAAACTGTGCATATAAATGCACTATTCTCATACTTTATCAGATCCGCATCAAATTTTTTACTAGCACAGTCCGCATTCTCTTCCTTTATTCCTTGGGTGTTTTCATCTACCCACTGAGCGTCCTCACTGCACTCAGTTTTAACTGTAACTCCATGTACAGTTTCCTGTGAGCCTGTCTGTCTGTCTTCATCAGAATTTCCTTGTATATACATGTCACAGGGGTCAGGTCTAAGCGTCGTTGACACTAAATTATTCTTCAGTTGTATTCTCTTTATATGTTGTAATGTAATCTGCAATAAAATAAATGGTACATACACATAAGAAGGTCCAAAAAAATCAAAGATGTGTGTAAAATAAAGGAAAAGACTATGGTAAAGGTATGTTTGCACTCACCACTTCATGTTTCTCAAGTAACTCCATCATCAGGGAGCGGGCTGTCAAGCTCTGCTCCTGAAATCTGCTAAAGTTCTTCAACTGCTGAGCACATTGTCCACAAAGTGTGTGTTTCAGGTTTCCTATGTCCCACAACTGAAATAAATGTACTGTTAAAATTGTGTACAGAGAGGCTTCTATCTAATGTTTGTAAAGGTATGATTCTGAACTCAGCAACAAGCAACAGTGCTGTCACCACAGTGCTGCCACTAAGGTGCTGCCCAGCAGTGCTGCCTGCTGCGCTGATTTTGAGCAAGGCGGCAGTGTCGCTCTGTTCTTGGTGAAATTCATCATTTTGTTGTCAATTTACTTATCAACATTCACGTAGGTACTCTCGCTGCGGCGGCAGACGCATCACTAGTGGGGACATTGACGCGTAGCAGTGCTACCGCTACATTGCTGCCGCGACATTGCTGCCAAGCTGGGAAGGAAAGAATGTAATAGAGATTGTATGGGGACCAGTAGTGCCACGACAGTACTGTTGTGGCAGCACTTCTGCGTGCAGCGTGGTTCATAATCATACCTTAAAGTTAAATTTTTACAATGCAAAACAATGTGAACAACTTACAGGATGTCCAGTTAACTTCTCATATGCCTCCTCCAAGTTGTATTGACTGATTGGAGACATCTTTCTGTCAGTGTTGAGGCATGTCATGCAGACCTGCAAATGTACTTGTTACTTTTACATTTCAGAACAGCTGCAAACAGTATGTCAGTTACCAAAGGAATGGCATTGAAACAGTGCAGAGCTTGATGCAACTAATGGATGTTTATGCAGCAATGATGTAATGAGGGTCAATTTGCTTCTCACTATCAGGAGTTCGGAGGCTGAAGCAAGCTTATCACAAGAAATGACACCTGGTAAGTGGTAGCTGTCATGTTGCCATGAGTTTACTACTTTAGTACTTTTTATCCTTGATTATAGTGGCCTTATGATAGATTTACTTAAAGTGCGACAAGGCTATCTTGGTGCCTAGCCAAAATAGGTACTAAAGCCGCTATCTTGTGATACTATTTGATAGTTTGCCCTCTCGGTATATCGCTATATCGGTATGTATATTGTGTTGTTTTTGCTTACTATTAATCATTGAAGTGGCAGCGGTCCACCGGTGACCGCGCATATTAGTCAATGTGTATGAAATGTTGAACTTTGGCATTTGACGAGTTTATAACTACAATTGAAGAGATTTTATCTTCTGGATGCCTTTGTTCTATAACAGCACCCTCCTGTCAATGTCAATCAAGTGCCAAGAGAGCCTTTTCGGACTGTATTATAAGGACATATGCTCATATTATCATAGTTACCAGCACAGTGGACGGAACAGCGCCAGTGCGGAGTTGCCTTGAACCACTTTCTGTTTTACAAATGTCTTCAGGCAGGAAATGCTGTGAGCAGACCACAGCAGAGTCTGGCAGCTGAGAGTCTTGTATGCCGAGGACTCTGAGCCAGGCAGCGCGGAGACCTGATACACTAGGGAACCTGAAAGTATTTGCCCCAAACGTGTCAGAGACTCATGAGTAAATTCAGGCCCAGAGCTGAGCCGAGATTTGTCATCACAACTCAGTACCTACTCACCCGTGGAAAGTAATTCTGTCACTTTTGGAGAAGTTCTCCGACGTATTTTCGCAGAGGGGCATACAACACTGCATTTTCACAACGGCGAATAAACACTTAATTAAATAATTCTAAAATTATACGAATCGTACGAATCAACCGCAAAAGCAAATCTTATCAAATGACAATAATGAATAAACCGCGGCGCGAATCAACTGTGAACACCATTGATCACCCCTATATACCATACTAATCTAAAATCTTTATTCTTTGCCATTGAATCCAAAGAGTATATAATCACCAAGTGTTTTATGTCTATGATAATCACTACGTTTTAATTGAATCATTGATCCTTGTATATAAGGTGAACACAGACCACAAAACTAGCTACGAGGAAGGAAACTACAAGTGGAGCAGCTGTAGTTTTCTACACACACATATGCGTTTATATGTTGCGTGAAATCGACATAGCTATAACAAACATTACATTGTCTCTTTCTAACTATTTCAAAATTGTTTACTAAACGAGATAGCAACATATTTGTTTTTTCTGATTTCGGCAACACTGAAGTTGTGACGTCACGAAAAAATTTTGTAGATTCAAACATGTCGAAACATGTATACAAAGTTTATGCGTATCATGTTTTTGAAATATTAGACAATCATATTATTATTCTGATTTACGTGCGAATTATAATTAGTATTCAGTTGTGAAAATGCCTACTTAGTGTTGTGTTGTGCAGTGCAGATCGCGGAAAGACAAAAATAGGCCACATTTAACATCAAGTCGATTTCATTAATTATTTCGTTAAATCGTTAAAAATTATGTGTTATGATCATATTACATGCACTTATATATAATGTGCGAAAGAAAAAATATTTCTTCAGGATTGAAATGAATTCGATTTAATTTTTGTTAACAAAACAAAAACAAATTACTAATGATGCGACCGCTGTTATACCGATATCGATAAAATTCATATATGTAAAGTTAAATTTTGATAGATGAGTAGGGCTCCTCATATCACTACCTTCTATTTAGACCTCGAGGTTTTACTCCTCTGACTTCTCGTGGTTATTTCCGCTTTAAGAAAACGGGCTGCGGATGCGAACATTTACAATAGGTACAATCACTCGTATCAAATGTAGTTTGGTATTGCGGGATAAGTTAAAAATCCTAATCCGGAAACATAATATGCACCGTTGGCAAAATCTATTTTTACTATAAATTAATTTTTAGCAATAATAATTTTTAGTAATAATAATTCATTTTTGCTTTTAAATATTTATTTACTAACCACAAACTACATCGATAATATTTCCATATCGATAGATAGCTAGAGCAGCCCTTCTGATCAGCTGACTGGTGCCTATCTGTGATTGGCTGATAGCTGTAATTGGCTATTTTTGATGCGACACAAGATGACGGAAATGCCCAGCCAAAAAGACTCACTACCTACTTTGTGTCCATTACTTCTTTAGTCATAGGGTTGAAGCAAGAAGTTTGAATGTGTGACCATGAAAAAAAAGTACCTACTCTGTGATCCTACGCTGCGATCATTGTGATGGTGGTGATGAAACTTGAAAGTATGTGTGTGTGTAATTGTGTATCAATATCATGTAAGAACACGAGTAAGAACTAAGAGTACTCACTAGTCACTCAGTACAGGGTAATAATGTTCTGACCTAGGTACCTGTGTACCTATATCGAGTGTCGACTGTCGCTTTGATACCGTAAAACGGGGTAAATAGGTACGATTTCCAACTTCAACTCGAATTTAAACCTTATTCCGCAACACATTGGGTATGTTAAGATACTGTCTAGGGTGGCTGGCAAGCTGTTTTAGATGTTGAGTAGCTTTAGATCCTAAAATATGGCAAATATTTTGATATTTTCACCAAAAACTATGTTAATTTCCAATTTACCCCCAATGGGGATAATAGGTATAAGAGAGGGGTTAATAGGAATTTTACGCAGGGCTGTCACTATATTTAACCGACTTCAAAAAAAGGAGGAGGTTCTCAATTCGTCGGAATCTTTTTTTTTTTATCCAAAGTAAATTAAACGTTTTAATGTTTTAGAAAAAATTAGTTGTCCTATTTGTAGGCATCATAGCCTCACTAAATGAAGGAAAAGATTTATGCCTAGTTAGGTAAATGTAAATAATGGTCAAATTAAGCTCTTAATAGCAAAAAAATGGTACTATAGTAATTAAGTTTTGGTTTTTGACAGCCCTATTGTATGATTCCTATTTACCTCTCACCCGAACCAAATAACCCCCATGCTGTTCCATTTATACCTGTTCATGTGCCAATTTCCCCCCTTCACGTTCCTTTTAACCCCAAAATAACCAAAAAACGACCCTTCGACTAAAATTAGGATTTACGATGAAATTACGCTTATATTTACTTACCTCTTAACGTTTCTTTAACCTTCAATACACTATTATTGTAATAATTACTTCAATTCAAACACTTTCATATATATACACATAGAAAACTTAAAATAAAAAAGAGCAATTTTCAAGTGTTCACGAGGACCTCACTTTGAACGCGGTTTTTTAGTGGAATTTGATTGGCTAGTTTAAAACTGATCAATCCTGCCAGTAGCAAAAATCATAGGCTTCATTAAAAAATAAAAAAAACATTGATCTCTCATACACAGAATGACAAACAGGACAGTTTAGAAAATCAGAAAATATTCCTATTTACCCCGCCGTTCTTATTTACCCCGTTTTACGGTAATTGATTATATACAATATATAGATACTAGGCACAGATTAAAGATATTGTATCTTGATACTAGGACTTTGCTAGGACTGTCGACCAATATTCAATGTACTCTGTGGTTTCGACTAGGACATGACTAGGAGTAAATTTCTTTCGGTTCCTGGTCTGTGGAGTAAATAAAGTAATAATGTTCTGTGCTATGAAGTTAATTTTTTTATTTTGGTTTCAAACTTATTTATTTTTGTAATGAAATAATTATTTTATGAACGACCATGGATCCAAACAAAACAAAAAGTGCGACTGAAGGCATTGCAGTACGTATGAAATTCATTTATAATCACATCAATAAAAAAACCGAAAACCGTTGGTCACAACAATTTTTCATAGAGGCAGCAATTGAAATTCAAAACATATTCCATTGTATTTTAATGACTGCCTCTGCATCTCTTTAAGAATTTTTCCCGTAGGTTTTTGACAGTGAATTATTATTTAAATCTCTTACAATAGGTACCTACTTTCAGTATAAGTTTAGACATTATTAGTGAATACTAAACCTTCCTTTCTTCTTTCTTTAACTTTTTCCTGTAGCCAATGGGTATAACATCCTTGAATGAGACAGTGCTGAGCAACCAACCAGAGTCCAGATATGAGTGCCCTGTCTGTCTCAATTGGTTGAGAGACCCTGTCATCACCACATGCGGACACAAATTCTGCAAGAGCTGCATAACATCCTGGTTGCAGTAAGTTCTGTTTCTATTGGTTTACTTATAGGAAAGATAACAGACTTGAGTCACTGACATAGCTGAACATAATGTAAAGCTGAAGGGGTAATGAGAGGGGCACATAGCTCATAGAATCTATGGTTGAGATCCATAATGCTGGAATGGCTACCCTAATATAGGTAAAGTGCAGTGTTAGCAGACCTCTGAACAGATGTACTGACAACAATATGGGAGTTCAGGGAAATCAACTAATTTTCCTGTAGGATTCATGAAAACCTAAATTCAAGGGGCCGATTTCAATCGCCAGATAGACTATCTGAGGAATAAATTTGAAACATATGTCATACAAAATCTGTCAAAATGTCATATACCTTAGTTAACGTTTATAAGGCGATTGAAAAATCGGCTCTAAGTCTTTTTTTACATATGATTCTATAAAATATGTTACAGGAATAGTGGCCACTGTCCAATAGACAACATAAACCTGAGCATGAAGGTTGACATTTTCCCTGACAATTACACTAAAAGGGAAATCCAGGAACAGAGGATGTCATGTCCATTTGCAGCTAAAGGTAACTATAAAAACAACAACAACAAGAAACACAGTTTTCTTTATTGATTTTAAGTAGAGTGCTCTTGTTCACTTATTCCTGACTTGCCCTGGTTATCACTCTATCTACCAAAGGCTTACAGATCTACTTGTGGTAATTACAGAGAATTACAAATGGCATTGAAAATCTTATAGTACACCACTAATAGTCTGAGAAGAAAGAATATCTGATACAATTAGACAGATGAAGTTCAAACCTATTGCTTATCATGCAGACAGGGTGGCAAACACTGCCAATTGCCAAACTCCATGTTTGTACTACCAATCTACAAACTGCATGTTGTACTATCAATTTCACAAATTGGTGGTAATATAATTTTTAGGGTTCCATAGCCAAATAGCAAAAGACAAAACCCTTATAGATTTGTCAAGTATGGCTGTTTGTCTGTCCATCTGTATGTAAAAGTCTATATGAAACTATATGAACTAAATACGGTTGAAAAGTAGTATTCCATTAACCGCATTAAGAATTTCATAAAAAAAATAGAAAAAAACAATACATTTTGGGGGTACTTAGAACTGCAACTCAAAATTTTTTTTTTCATCAAACCCGTAATTGTGTGGTATCTATGGATAGGTCTTCAAAAATGATATTGAGGTTTCTATGATATTGATGTTACATGAAGATGCACACCCCTGGTTCCAGGTTGTTCAGTGAAAGTGACTCCGCTGGACCTAGACGCGCACATAACGCTGTGCGAGTTCAACCAGCCCGACGTGTCCGCGCAGGCGGCGGTGCGCGTGCCGTGCTCCTTCCACGCCGTCGGCTGCAAGGACACCTTCGACAGCCAGGAGGACATGAACGCACACTTGCACAACGATATACAGAGCCATATGAGTGTAAGACATCAGTCTTTCTGTTTATTTATGTACTAGCAGACGCCACCGCCCGCGTGAATTTCGGTATTTAACAATTTCATTGGGTACCATGGAATTTTTTCGGGATAAAAAATAGCCTATGTTTTAATCCAGGGTATAATCTATCTCCATTCCAAATTTACAAAATCGGTTTTCGGAAGAAGTACACATACACTTATAAACTTTATGATATTAGTGTGATTGCCTTTCAACCAAACTATTTGACACTAGATCAAAGAACTGTTCTATGAAGGCTGGAATAGTTGATAACTGTTCTATGAAGGTTCATAATAGTTTAAAGAACTCTTCTATGAAGGCTTGATTAGATCATAACACTTGTGAGTGCCTCGGCTAGGCTTCTAGGAAGTGCTGAGTATTATTAATTGTTAACTAAAAGTAACCTTTGACGTCAGATTTATTCTATAATGTATTCATTTGCTTATGTTTGCAGTATCTGATGAACGCATACTCAAAGATCCAGATCGACAATGACATATCTAACGCCAGCATCGACGCCAAGGAACAAGAGGCGATGTGTCTGTGGGAGGCGCCCGACAAGAATGGCGCCCAGGCTGCGCCCGCGCTGCTCAACAACACCAGTGCACTTATTAGGTAATTATACTAGTCGTGTTATCTCGCTGCACACGGGGTAATAAAATGGGAACACAGGATGGTGTCTGTAGCTGGGCAGACCTGCCGTAAATCCTTTTAGTGCGGCAGATGAAACAGAGTCTGTTTAATTATTTTATTGCCCCACTTGCAGTGAGATGTTACAATGTAAACTACGTTAGTAACCGCTGACGATTTCTACACAGCGGTACTCTACACCGCTTGGCAGTGCGTCTTTGCTGATAGGTAGGTAACCAGCCGCCGCCGAAGCCTCCCCCTGATTAGAGAAAATTTATAAATAACAGACCAAACTGGCCCATGTTAGGAATCGAACTTAGGTCCTCCTGCTGAAATCGTCAAAACCATCTAGCCATCCATCCAGCCGAATTTTACAAAAAATCCTGTCACCTGGCCTAGCGATTTTGAAAGTCAAAATTGTTTCCCCTCTAGGGCACTGTACGAAAGAGTAGTGGTCCTAGAGCAGAGGAACCGCGAACAAGACATAGTCATAGCGAACATGTCGAAGCAGCTGTCCGCGCTCGCCGTGGCCAAGATGAAGCAGAACACCGACATGCTGCTGCGGTACTGCATGGGCAACTACGTCTGGAAGATCGACAACTTCAAGGCGCGCTGCGACGCGATGCTGAAGGACCACTTCAAAATGCTGTACAGCCCTGGGTTTTATACGTCTCCGAATGGTTACAGGTATAACAACTATGTTTTATCCACAGACTTGTATACTAAAGACAGGGCGAACAGCGCGAAAAAATGTCGCCAGTTTATGGGAGCAAGAATGACTATTTTGCTCCCTCCCCCGTCAGTAGTCAGTATAGGTAGATAGAAGACCTATTCCTTTTTTTTTTTTGAATTAATAATAATATTGCAGGCAAGGAGACACATAGATAAAAAAATATAAAAAAATAAACATGTATTTCGCAAGAGTTTCGACAGATGGCGCTACATTTTCTTGTATGAAGAACGTTTACGTAAAATGTTCAGAGGGCCTATCGTAACTATTTTTATCTATTGTTTTATCTAATGTTTAACTTGCAATGTACATTTGTTTGAGTGGAATCTTGCTAATCAGTTTTGAAGCAGATATATCATCAACCGATTGAGCTGGTATACATATTTAGTTTGGATGACAATGCATGGTTATGCAATATGGATATAAATTAAAATGTCTGTTGAAGTTATACAAAACAATTGACACAAAACTTGTATTTTTTTTAATTAAAACTTTTTGATTAATTTTATTAATGATATTAGTGACTAAATTACGGCTAGCATACACCAGAGACAATTTTTCCATGAAGATTTGACATTTTATCGATAGTCATGAGTGCACAGGTGGATATGATATGGGGGACCATGGATACAATGGAAGAAAAACTTCTCTTTACTTCTTTTGTTGTGCTTTAGCCAGTGGAAAAAATAGTTGATCCCCTGTCTATTTAGTCAGGGGATAAAAATAATGATGCTATATCGTTAGAACGTTCCGCGCTCGAATTTGAGTGGGACTGGAAGGTCACGGGTTCGATTGCCGCTGCCACTTTAGAAATTTATAAATTGGCTCAGGTTTGGTCTAGTGGAGACTTCGGCCGTGGCTATTTACCACCCTACTACGAGTAGCATAGACGTACCGCCGCGCCGCAGTTTGTTCAGCTTACCCTTCCAAGTTAGTACGATAACATCTTAGACTTGTGTCAAGACTTGTACTGCATAAGAGTTCTGAAGTATCATTTTAGGATTTATTTTTGTTTGTTTATTTATTTATGTTTTCAGGTTCTGCGTCCGTCTGAACATATCACCACAAAACCCCCTCTTCTTCGCGCTCCACGTGCACCTGATGAAGACAGAGTACGACGACTGTCTGGAGTGGCCCTTCAACGGCCGCATCTCCTTCGCGATGATCAACCAGTACGAGCCCGACATGACGCAGCGCGACACCATGATGTCCAACTCCAACCTGATAGCCTTCAGGAAACCGACTTCGGAGATATGCGTCCGAGGCTTCGGCTATACGGAGTACGCGGTCGTGAGCGACGTGGTTAGGAACGGGTTCGTTAAAGATGATGTGCTTATCATAAGAGTTAATATCCGGTGCGTATGACATGAGGAGTGATTGTTTAGTTCGTTTTTAAGAATTCCGTACCCAAAGGGTAAAAAGCGGGACCATATTACTGTGACTTCACCGTCCGTTCGTCTGTCACCAAGCTGTATCTCTTGATCTGTGATGGCACTTGAAATTTTCACAAATGATGTGATTCCGTTGAGTGACCGACAAATTTGTCGTGTGGGATGAACCATTTTAATTAATTATTTATTATTATAAATTATAAATAAAACAGTCTGAAACTTACATTCCATGATAACATGAGATAATGTTGGCCTTGTTTTAACAACATCAAAAAAAGCAATTTGACTTCATAGCCTCTTGAGCGCGTTAAAAATAATAACTGCTATCTTTTTAACGACGTATTGGAAAGAGATAGCACTTGTAAATATGCACATTGCACTATTTTTAATTACGCTAAAAGAGACTACCATTGCAATGATATGTAATATATAAAAAAAAGATTCCGACGAATTGAGAACCTCCTCCTTTTTTTGTTAAAAAGGAGCAGATATGTGACAAGCGCGCGCGTTGTGAAGACTCAAAAATCCTACAATTGTAAGTTTCGTAGTTAGTCTGCGTCGAGCGCAAGCATTATTGTTGTCTCTTTCGTTTGCGTGCTGTTTCGTATCTTTTGTTCTATTTATCAGTGAGTGGCAGTTCGGCACAGATTTAAAACGCAATTTACTATGAACGTAACGTATCTTGGTGATCTATGCTACCATTGTGAATGTATATGTTTAAAAGATCAATTATTTATCTCAGTACTTAACCACTGTAACTTGATGCGTCCGTTGATTAGCATAAGCGTATGCTGGGGCGCAAGCGACGCATCGTAGTTATATTTGTACTTTATAATATCAGTATCAATAGATTGGATGGAAAAATCTTGCTACCTCCGTCGACCCTAAATAAATGGAGGAGACTTCACGTTCACTCTTTTTGTTGTGAATCTTATGTTATTTTTAAAATTTATTTAATAGTTCAATAGAAAGAACTTCTATCTTTGTAGTATGATTTTGGGTAAGTAGATTTTTATTAATACACTTAATTATGATATAAAAAGAGTTAAGAGCGGTTCTTATTTTTTGTAAACTGCTGATTCTGTCTTATAGTATGTGATTAGGATAAAATTATGTGATTAGGATAAAATATACGTTGTTCAGTATTTTGTAATCTCGAGAAGATCTGTTAAAATCAATCAATTTGTCAATAGTATTATTATATTTAACATTCCATGTTGATGTATTTATTAAAAATATTAAGATCAAATTAGTATTGTAAGTATAATGGGGCCTTTTTTAATTTATGTTATTAAATGTTTATATTGTTAATTATGTACTTAATTTTACTGAATAAAATTCTATGAAACATATGCCCGTTCTTTTATTTTAAAACCTATTAAGTTAATGTTGAGGTATTTAAATAAAACTCGACTAATTATATTTTTTTATATTTAGACTTAGAAATCATCGACTTACATTTAAAGTCTTATAATAAAATATAGGAATATTACTATCTTCTAAAATGACGTCACGTCCAAGTCCATATCACATTCAACCATCACTTATATTTTCCAAAAACTTAAGTAGAAATGCCAATTGCTACAAACAAAAAAGCTATTAGAAATTCTATTAGGGTCTCCCTGACAAATGATGTGTGTAGCCTGAGAGTGAGATGCGAATAGAATTACTACTGTGTTTAGAGTCAATTTACACCGCGGCGGAATGGAATGGAAGCGACTTGCATAAGGAACTTGATGTCAATAAAGAATACAAAATAAATGATTCTCGCTTAATATGTACGAAATATATTTCTTGAAAATGCGCTATGATTCCCCAGACGGCGCGCGACTTTTTTGCTCTTATTCAGTTTGTATTTTATACAATTAACATAAAGTTCATTTTGCTACGAGTAGGTATGTAAAATAAAGTCGCTTCCATTCCATTCCGCCGCGGTGTAAATTAACACTATTCTGTAAATGGGCTATAACGATTAACGCTACTCTTTTTGTATTATTTTCTTTATATAATACCAAGAATAAAAAATATAGGATAATTTAATATACTTGAAATAGATGGGAAGAAATTTTATTCCTGCATTGTGGGGTACGAAAATTTAAGAAGATGTAATGAAATTACCTTATTAAAACACTTGACCGTCACTGGAAGCTTATATTGAGAGAAGCGTATCCGTTTCCGTCCGTTTCATGTCTCTTTATCGTACTTTTTATGACGTCAGAACCGGCTCTGTGGCGACACCTAGCGGCGTCGCGCCTCTTTTGTTTTATATAATGGTTCGGCGCGCTTCTTAGCACATTGGCGTTTTAGTTTCCGTCGAAGTAACTTGCAATCGTTCCACATAGAACATTGCAATTGAATATTAAAGTGTAAAGTGCATACTATAATTATTATAAAGTGGATTGTATAAATAATTCGCAGTAAGTAGTCTCTTTGTTTTTCTATAATCAGTATCTCCGCCTGTCACGCGGGAGACCGGGGTTCGATTCCCCACCGGAGAGTTAAATAAGTATAAGTGATCATTATTTTTAACGGGTTTTCCGTTCGGATCACTACATGAATATTTATTTTGTTAAATTGTTCGTACTTATGACGCGTGATGTAATTTAAAACTAACTCGTTTTAACTTGTGTGTGTGCATGTATTTGTGTCTGTGTGTAAATTTCATTTCAGTAATAAGCAATGAAAGAAATGGCTGGCCCAAGCGGGCAGGCTCGCAAAAAGTCATGCAGCCTTTCTCATTGCTTCTGCTCATCAAAAATTTATGCAAACAATAGTTCACAATAATGACATTATATGATAAGTATTGACCCGGATTAGTGGCATAACACAAGAAACTTATAAAGTAATCATACTCCAGGTTTGATACACCTAGAAACAAACGAGAAGGTAAAAATGTATGATGCTTTACTCCATTACACGCGCGTACACGCATACGCCGCTAGTTAATTCAAGTAAGCCGTACGCAGCTACTGTAGTATCACATAATGCATTTTAAAATTAAAATAAAAACAGCCTGTCAGGAGGCTATAAAATTATCGCTTTCTTGTACCAGAGAAAATAGTAATAAATTGAACTATTAACTGGAAAAATTTAACAAAAAGAATTCTTAAATTTTCGGATTTATTGCACTAGCGTGCGGCAAGCGATCAGAAAGTATGAGATGCGCCGAGAAGAATCGTGAGCCAGGCTCGCGATACTTTCTTTTATGCTTCACTAAATAAAATACATACTACCTTCGATTACTTCAATTCAGATTTACGTCTAGTTTTAAAAATTTTCTTTTTTCGGCAACAGAATCACTCCCACAATGGGTAGAAGTATTAGAAGCATTACCGTTCCATCGCGTGGAACTACTTGGCCTGGACATTGCTTGAAGTATTGCCGGCACGATCATTACAGCCCACCCTCGTGGAGTGGCGCCTACGTATAATTCGCACAAAGGTCAATCTTTTCTTCAGTCATATTATGCGAATCAAACAGACCGACGCCCCTCGCGGGGGCAAGGTATTTCTAGCAATGTTGTTCCATCGCGTGGAACTTCTTGGCCTGGACAGTGCTCGCAGTGTGTCCAGCATGTCCATTACATCCCACCCTCGCGGGGTGGTGCCAACGTACAAATTAAACAAAGGAAGATCAATCTTTTTCTAAGTCATATTATACGAATCAAACAGACCGACGCCTCTCGCGGGGGCAAGGTATTATACAAGCATTGCCGTTCCATCGCGTGGAACTTCTTGACCCAGACAGTGCTCGCAGCGTGTCCAGCATGTCCATTACATCCCACCCTCGCGGGGTGGTGCCAACGTACAATTTGAACAAAGGAAGGTCAATCTTTTTTAAGTCATATTATGCTAATCAAACAGACCGACGCCCCTCGCGGGGGCAAGGTATTATACAAGCATTGCCGTTCCATCGCGTGGAACTTCTTGGCCGAAACTGTGCTCGCAGCGTGTTCAGCATGTCCATTACATCCCACCCTCGCAGGGTGGTGCCAACGTACAATTTGACCAAAGGAAGGTCAATCTTTTCTCAGTCATATGCGAATCAAACAGACAGTTGCCCCTCGCGGAGGCAAGATATTAGAAGCATTGCCGTTCCATCGCGTGGAACTTCTTGGCTGGGACATTGTTCACAGTGGACAGTGCAGCATTGTGTGTTCAGTACGATCATTACAACCCACCTTGTGGAGTGGTGCCATCGTATAATTCACACAAAGGTCAATCTTTCCTCAGTCATATACGAATCAAACAGACCGTCGCACCTCGCGGTGGCAAGGTATTGCATTCCATCGTATGGAACTTTTTTGTCCTGGACAGCCTCGCAGTGTTGCTAGCACGATCGTTACAGCCCACCTTTGCATGGTGGACACCAATATATAAATAATAACTCGCACTAAGGCCAACGTCTTCTCAGTCACATGCGAAGCAATCAGACCGTCGCCCGTTTGCGAGGGCATGGGGTTATAGAAACAGTGCCGTTCCATTGCGTAGAACTTCTTAGCTTGGACACAGTTCTCGCAGTGTTGCCTGCGCGATCATTATAGCCCACGCGCACGGAATGGACACCATCTTATAAATAATTCACACAATCTTTTCTCAGTCATATGTTAATCGGTCAGATCGTCGCTCCTCGCGGGGGCAAAGTATTGTAAACATTGCAGTTACTCGGCCTGGATAGTACACGATGTCTTTCCAGCATGATCCAGAATAAACCACCCTCGCAAGGTGCACAGCAGTATAGGAAAGATCATCTTTACGCTGTATATTTCGCAAGGAGCTCGCGGTCCGAGAGGACACGACTAGTGACGAATAAGTATGTCTACATCCGACAGAATGAAATTAGAGAATTTGACTCTAACCATTCTCTCAAAGCGGGTAGTTATAAACATCTTTCAAAATTGAAAGAAATAGGGTGTCTCGAGGTAATAATATAAAAGTCGGTATGAGGGTATCGCGTACCATTAATCAAAAATCACCTCTGTATTTCCCAACATGACGGGAAAAATATTTCACACTCCTTTTTCAAGAAAAATATTATGTGCAATGGCACACTAAATGAAAAGCATGGCGTCTTACACACCAAGCTTTCCGACCTGACGGGTTATCGCAGAGTCTCAGCCGATATCCGACCTCAAGGCACTAAACGATTGTTTTGACAGAATCATTTCACTGATAAACATGTACCGCATTCCGGGTTTCCGCATCCGGCAACCCCAAGACTTGTTGAGCAAAGTGGATATTCTTAACACAAGCCTACTCCGAGTAAGGCGCTTTCTTCCACGCCCTTCCTAGGTCAACAAATAAATTTCGATAAATCCGTTCTTTTGTGGCATAAGATCATAGTTATTTAGGAATAGTCAAATGAGGTACTTATTCAATAATTTAATTCGGATTTTAAATGAAAGTCTAGTCTAAAGTCAAGTCTAAGTCTAAAGGATTTACAATGAATATAGGACTTTCGAATTTTGCCAGATTTGTTGTTCCACGAGGACGACTAAATTATCGGCACTTGTTGCTTTTCAAACACATGATTCTGCCGGACCTATCTTGGATGATGAGTGCCTTATCCAAATCCGCCAATTCCGCTGAATGCATTAAACGAACTTGTTTAGTGAAAGGAGAATTATCAGCTACTAACCTCAAAACTTCTATCTTCCACCAGTTTTGGTTTTTGGTAAACACGTGTCTCATACCTAGTTTGGGAGCATTACTGGATGATCTCCCTTTATCGTAGTATTGTACACGATAGGAACAAATACTACTTCCAATCAAAAGGAAGTGTTGGCCCTACTATTTGCTTTTCAGAGACGTACTCACACCGGGCGTCAAAGTTCAATTTTATTCAAGGCGACAGCAAGTCTGCAGTGACTTATTTAAAAAGGCAAGTGGGACGAGATCTTCACCCAGATTGAAAATAACTTTCCAAGTCCCGAAATTGCTAGATTGACATCAAAATTACTACAACATACAAGTAAATCCCGGGCAGGTTTAACAGTGTTGCGTACTTTCTGTCAAGTTATCGCCAACCTCCACAGTGGCACTTGTTTTCCGATATGAAAATAGTAATGCAAAGTTGGGAATCCCAGTAGTCGATCTATTTGTTTCGAAGAATGCACACGTAGTACACAACTATGTACACCTAAGCTTGATTCATCTAAATAAACCAACGGGAATATATTTTTTAATTCAGAGTCTTAGCGTTCGCTGCCCCGATAAATCTGAGAAACTAACACAAGTTTCTAAATTGACACTAATAACGCTACCGGCTCACAATTAGTACCATTTTTAATTTATATATGAATAATAAATTAATTATCTTCAATGCTATTTTTTTACACAAAATCAGGTTTTGACGTATGTACTTAGTGCCGAAAAATCAAGTTAGCTAAGTAGCCATGCAAAACGTAAAACATATTATGATAGCAAAGGTTTCAAAATCCATCGATCTGTTATCTAAATAAGTTAAACTCTTACTTATCTATTTATATCATACAGGGAGATGTAAATAGCTCTTTTTAAAAAACATCTCGTCATACTGCGATGTTATTACTTCTTTATTCAGAAATTATACCTACTTTATCTACTTTACAGTATGTTGTACTCTGGCCGTAACTCTGATCAAAAACTGATACTAGTGTTTAACGGCAGTCAGGTTGGATGTTGCTCTGAATGGAGATAGGTAATCGTAAGATAAATCCTATTGATTATTAGTTATTGAGAAATATTTCAATATTAAATGATTAACGAAATATTTCAATTTATAATAATCTATTATTTAATCTATTCAATTAAAGTCGCTAAAACTCGCGCGCAGTTTTTGCAAGTTTGTTCAAAGAAGATGGCATATCTGATACTCCTGGTAGTGTTCGGTCTGTAGCTGTAGCATTCAACAGCTGATGGAAAATTTCACTCCCTTGATACGATATGGAAATCGTGCAAATTGGCAACCAACCGATACTAGTAAACGTGAAGTGATTGACAATTATAATAACTCACTCAACTTTTCAATTTGATTTGTTATTAATATTATATTCATGTAAAATATAATATTATTAAGGAATAATAGTAAAAATTATTATTTTTAATAATAATTGTTAGAGAAACATTATATATTTCTCGTATAGAAATTATTCTACTACATCACATTGGCGTAAAACGTCTAATATGACGTGGCGACACCAGGCGAAAACAAACAGGCTCTCAATATAAGCTTCCAGTGACGGTCAAGTGTTTTAATAGTAGCGTTTTACCTGAAAATAAAACGTTTATTAAAATACTTACCTCACTGGAAGCTTCCAGTAATTCCTGCCTGGTGATATTATAGAGCCAATGAGCTAAGAAGCGCGCCGAACCATTATATAAAACAAAAGAGGCGCGACGCCGCTAGGTGTCGCCACAGAGCCGGTTCTGACGTCATAAAAAGTACGATAAAGAGACATGAAACGGACGGAAACGGATACGCTTCTCTCAATATAAGCTTCCAGTGAGGTAAGTATTTTAATAAACGTTTTATTTTCAGGTAAAACGCTACTATATAAATTACACATACATACTTGGACAAAACGCACAAAAAAACCATAGGAAACTATTTAGTATATACTATAATGCTTCTAAAATAATTTTTAAAAATATTCATTGAAAAGTAACATGTGCCAATAACATTAATAGGTAAATAAAAGTAATGATTTTTTTATAACATAAAATAAAAATCAATGTATAATATTATGTTATTTTTTATTCATTGTACTGAGCTAACCACCAAATATATAAAGTTAGCTAAATTTTAAACGCTTATGATATTTATCATTTTTATGGTGGTATCTTTTTATTCTACAGATCAAAGAATCTTACAAAAAATAAACCAAATATCAAGAAAGAAAGAATTTATAAGTAAGTGATAAACTTGTAGGGCGGTGTTTAATTAATTTTACAAAATCTCTAACTATACAGGCCTAAATCATAGACGACCAAAATGTAACATGATTAACTTATTATATTATTCATTAATAATAATTTATCAAAAAATCGATAAAATTTAGAGACTAATGATTGCTACGTTTTTTTCTCGACTGACTAAATTATGATAATTCTAACATTTTGACCATCCGCCTTAATAAGTGTCCATCTTTCTCTAGATGTGGAAAGGATTATAATTATATTATTAGTTCAGAGTTTTGTGTACTAACCAAATCGGCAGCTTCATTTAACTTATAAAATATGATAAGTAAAATTACTTATAACTATAAACTACTTAAATAATGAGCTTCTTTTAGTAGTGATGTTTGTAATTTGACTTGTAAACGTAGTTTTTATTTCCATAGTTTTCTTATATTTTTAAATGGCAAAAATCACCCTGATAATTTTGTTTTTGTTAATGGTAACTGCCTAGCTTTACCACCTTAACTTGCAGAAACAGGAAATTATGGAGGAAATAAACTTTACATAATAGGAACACAAAGCTCAAAACATAACTCAGGTTTTTTAATACCAATTCTTACATTTTAAAATTTTGGCATATTTTGAATATCCGCTACTATCGCCTCGGTGGTTTCTTTTTGACTGATTTTGTAATTTAAAGATCCCTCGAAAACCATAAAATATGAATATCGTTGATAAGTGCTGACCTAGAGTTTTGTTGGAAAAACTTGTTCATCGTTATCGATATTCTGCCCACCTATTGGCTGAAAAATGGGGACACCAATTAGGAGGCAAAATCTTCTGCCGGCTAAAATAACGAATAACTTGTTTTCTCATACAACAGAGCCAAGAAGCATCTACATTCGGAATGTTTTATGAATTTACTATTATTTACCCTTTATTATTACTAATAAGTAACAAATCGGATTTCTAACCAAAATACTTATACTGTGTGAAATTATGAAACGGCCGTCGAATCCTAAAACTAAATCATAATATATTATCACAGTTACGGTAAATAAAATGCACGTTTATCTAAACATCATCAAAATTGTCTAAACCCTTATGAGAAAAGGATTTGCCATATTTTTCACTTAAAAGTAAAATATTGAATGTTTCAATGTTTCCATAATTTTCTTTGGTCTAAAATATCGTCAATTGAATTATGAGCATATTTTAGAAGGACCTAAAATTGGGGCAAAATAGTATAAAATCCTCTGAATTGACACACCCACAAACCTTAACCAATCATGACTCTTTCACATCTCATAATTTATTGAAATATTCTTATACTAGCCTTGTGGCAAGGTTAGTTGATTATTTTCATGATTTTAATATTATAATGGATCGGCGCAAAATCTTTATAGGTAGATGCAGCTATACGCTGTGGTAGTCACGAAATATTTTTTGCAATTCGATAGTATTTGACACAGGAATTTGATGTGAAAAGCTCGTTTGTTCCAATTCGGCAACGGCGGGAGCAATTACTTACAATTCGCTAGATACAAGTAGTTTACTGCTCCGTGAATCACGTTATAACATTAATATTCGGGAATTAAATCGTAATTCAGTGATTTATAATATAAAACAAAAGTAAACTTGAATTATGAAGTGGTTCTCATAAACTAATTTTGAGACAAAGTGAAAGCGAACAGCTTTGCTGTTAGAAGAAAAAGCAATGAATATTTGAGTTACCTAAGTTAATATCTACGAGTAAGTTATCAACACATGAACTCGCACTTAGCCCGTAGAGCTCACCAAAACCTTATATTGATACTTGTGCCAATTGCCGATTAATGGTCTATATAAAATATGAAAACTATTATTATGATCTACTTCATATTCCATCTATTCGCAGTAGAAAAATATGCCTATCCTATACATAATGTTACTTACAATCTACCTATAAAATACATCATTATTTTACTTATTAATTACTTGTTTAATAAAAAATTACTGTTTCGTTTATCAACCAGGATTAAATCTATCACGATGCATCATTATTATTATTTCATGAATTACTTATCAATTTTGGTAAAAACTTGATTACATTACAACAAACGATTCTTGTACATATTCATATTTATCTAACGATTATCTTAGTACTTATTATTTATTTTAATACGATATATATATGCTTACTTAATACTTACTTAGTTCTTTCAACGTTACAATGCACGGTTTATCTGGAATTTTATTTTACCAGTCAATAATTAAAAATGTAACCATTATTTTCTAAATATAACACTGAATTAATAAATTAATGATTAAACATTGTTTACCAACAACAATAATATGACGAGAATAGAATAAAATAGTCCGTGAACTTCCTACCTTTTTTTCAATTAAACATTTTGCTGCCGCCAACACATTTGAACGTACCGAAACCAATTTTATTTGAATCTTCATAACTGAGGGCTACCACTCTACATAGTCTTACACCGCAGGCTTGCACTCATAAAGCAAAGTCCGAATTATACAGTTCATTCGTTATAAGAAAATAGTGATTTATCGTTGCCCACTTGACTTAATCGTAATCATCGTATCTGAGAGATGTAAAGCTAGCTTAACTAACGTTACCTTCACGATACAAACAGCAGTAGCCCGAAATCTAATCCACACACTACACATTACGATGCGTCTGTGGTCCGAACAGGCAGCAAATGTTAACAAATCCTCAGAGGGAGCTGCTGGAGTCGCCCGGGAAGTGCATGAGGTTGTCCCCGCTGCAGCTGGGGGTCGGCGAGGAGGGGGGATCCAGGGACGCTCTGGAAGCAGAGCTGAAACTGCTCGAACTTAACTCCTCGGGCTCGGCTTCATATCTGCCTGCTATTCCTGAAACGCGTTAGAATAAATTGTATGTGCGTTTGAAATCTTATCGTTTTTGTTACTGGGAAATTGGTATTACACTGCATTTGACTTTGAATAAATTAATTAATATAGGAAAAAGGAATATTAAAATCCAACAAAGATTTACAAAGTTACAAGCATTTAAATTTGCAGTGGGTCTGCTATCCCTTTCTCGCGAAACGCAAATCTGTAGGAAGCTACTATGGCGTTAAATGCCAGTTACAATACAATAATATTGCTATGTGTGTAATCAGAGATATATTTTGTTATTTGATCGATTTAATTAAAATTTTATTTGAAGGTTAATGTGTTAATCTAGTTTCAAGGTGTGCAATACCAATTTTTTCCTACTTTTTTATTGCTAAGTTTAAGAATTAATTGTTTATTAAACAGTTCAAAAATTATTGGCCTTGAAAATAATTGTGCTGTCCTTTTTGACATCAAACATTACAGCTAAAGTGCGTTTAGAGGTTTGAAAATATAAATAAGTTTGATTAATAAATAATAATTCATAATATCATTGAATAATAAAAATTAAATCATAATTCATATCATGGGTATGAATGGAAATGGTGAAATTAAAAGACAGTTTGGTAGTTGAAATGACATTTTTTTATTTTTCTAAAGATTTTTAAACACTCCATAACATTATCAACACATGTACTCATACAGTGGTGCCAAATCTAAAATTCACAGTAATAAATTTGTCTACGTTATAATAAAACAAATCACAATATTTCGATTACATCAAAGAACAATAATATCATGGAGTTTAAACTGTGGATAATAATTTAGCATATCGATAATTGGTATTGTAAAATTTCAAAAATAAAATTTTTAATTTTTTTAGAATAACTGTCGTCAATAGACAACATTTTTATTCGATTAAAATCTTATCTGCATATAATACTTGGACTGTTTATTGTATTTTATTTTGTAACATTGCCTCTGGTAAACGCTCTACATTTGAGGGTTTAATGTTGTTTAACACGAATAAGAAACTATATAATTTTAAAAATGATTATTGATTTTAAAGAATGGTGCGTTTCAAGTTTACATAAACTAAGTTGAAAGCTTTTAAAACAGTGCTATTTTAAGTCAATTTACACCACGGCGGAATGGAATGGAAGCTACTTTTTTACATAGCATAATAAAACTTTATGTCAATTGTATTACATATAAAATAAATAATAAGTACTTGAGAATGCACAAGGATTCCCCGAAAGACGCGCGAACTTTTTTGGCTCCCATTTAGTTACTTTATATAATTGTCATAAAGTTCATTTTAGTATGTAAAATAAAACCACTACCATTCCATTCCGCCGCTGTGTAAATTGACCGTAAAAATGTTGACATTGCGGAAAAGGATACCACTTTATTAGGCCTGTTAAAGTAAGACGAAGAAACCATTGTATCGTTCTCGAATATTATCTTATCTCATTTAAATCATTTGGTGTAACAGGGCTTTACTTAATTTGGTCATTTAAGTTATAATTTACAATGATAAATAATTAATAAATACACCGCTAAATTTGGTAGAACGTTATTTAAAATTTTGCTACATTTATAACCTATAAGTACCACTTGCACCATAGATTAATCATCATTAGTTACGCATTCTATGTCATTCTGGACAAATAAAATTTATCACATATTATTGGAAATTATTGATCGATTGTTAGCCTTGTTACTCAAAAAGGATTTAATATTTAGTCTTAAACATCGATATAAATGTTAACTCTCCAAGTAAAAGAGAATAAAAAGCTTCGAATGTTATAATTACAGTTACTGACAGATTGGATTTTTCCCGTTTATCCCCGTTTTAGATTCAACTCGGGGGCAAACGGGGTTTCTTTACATTTGTCAACGTGTGGGGACTGATTGAAAGTATCCCAAAATACAGTAACCACAAATTAAAGTATAGCAAAACTAAATCAGATAAAATGGTCTAGTGCAAATGGGCCTTAATAGTACTACTCACATAATGCTATAATTTATTGTATTTGAAATTTTATATGTATTATGTACAAAATTTACTATACTAAGGCTCGGTTGCTTGACTTGACTTTAACCGAAACGTTATAGTTAAATATGGCGGTCTGACTCTTATGTCTTTCGAAATAAGAGTCAGGCCGCCATATTTAACTATAACGTTTCGGTTAAAGTCAAGTCAAGCAACCGAGCCATAGATGAACGTCATATAACATCCAATGTACATAGTTACTGTCTGACACAAAAGCGATGATGTTGATGTAATAGTAGATTGTTACACAAGGGACGTAAGTAAGCTATTACAGAACAAGATCCAATTTGGCGCCAGTGCGAGCGCAGCTCGCATAGGGCGCTAATGGATCGCGTGCACCCGAGATATGTAGTCACACGAGCGAGCGCAGCGAGCGAGGGTGAATATAGTTCGAGGGTGTAATAGCTACTTGCAACCGAGGTAAGCATTCTACTTTATATCATTCTTGCGAGGTAAATAAAACATTGGTAATGCAAAATGAAATTTTAATTAGAATAATTAGCAAATTTAGAGAAAAAAAAAAAATAAAAAATAAAATAAATAAAAAAAAATAAAAAAATAATAATAAAAAAAAATAAAAATTATAATAAAAAAATAATAAAAAAAAATGAAAAAGAAATAAAAAAAAATTAATAATAATAAAAAAAATAAAAAAAAAAAAAAAAAAAATAAAATAAAAAAAAATAAAAAAAATAATAAAATAAAAAAATAATAATAAAAAATAATAATAAAAAAATAATAAAAATAAATGAAAAATAAATAAAAATAAAAAAATAAAAAAAATAATAAAAAAAAATAAAAAAAAAATAAAAAAATAATAAAAAAAAATAAAAAAAAAAAAATAAAAAAAAAGAGAAAATAAAAAAAATAAAAAATAAAAAAAATCAAGCGTAGTGCGACCTAATGTTGCCCTTGAACTGTAATGTGAATATTACAATTCAAGCATAGTGCGATGTAATGTTGCCTTGAATTGCAAACACCAACTTACAAGGAGACTTTCCACCATAGTAATCCATATTTACTGAGCAAGTATGATATAAAAGTTATTTCACACGGTTTAACTTACATTGCATAAAGGGCAAGCCTATCTAATTTCATTACACTGATATGTTTGGAAAAATGTTAATAATATTTTACTCTTGCAAATAATGCGCCTGTTAGTACCACAAAAACGCATTTGCTTTAATTTTGAAAATTACTATATATTAGTGGCAATTAAAACTTAAAATAACTACGTTATTTGAAATAACATATATACAATGCACCAGCGCATTTACTATTTAACAAAAAATAATATTATATAATAACAAAAAAATTGTCTAAACGCAGGTTACCCTGGTGTCATACGAAATTGCATAAAAAATAAATATTTGTCATGATTTAACATATTAAAACTAACATACTATAAGAAAAATAATAAATAATACTCGTCAAAAACGATTTTACACAGAATTTGTACATAAGACAGCATAAGACAGATGGTATTATATACCAAAAATTAAATGACTTGGTCACAAGAATTTTATAATGGAACTTTTAACGCAACAATATAATACTGAGGTATATTCTATACAAGACAAAGCTATTGGAGCTGGATTTTTTTGAGACGGGCATAAACGGGAAGATATTTTATTCATTGCATTGTACTATGTTTTGCAAAGCTTTAAAACTTATAGGCCCCGTCTAAATTATTATTGGCCTAAAGTTTATAATGTATAGTAAGTAATAAAGTATTTTCTGAAGACTGATTTCAAAAAAAGTATGGCATAGCAACGTAGCAGATCTCTGGAGGAAAACCACTCCTAATGTCCCATCTGAAAAGTCCACCCTTCTTATGAAAAGGCTTATTATAGAAGAGGCCTATAACAGGCTTGAAGATAATGACGTTTCATGTAATATTTTACATTATAACATCTTTTAGTATAAATAACTATGGTTACATTTATTGTTACAACTATTAAAATTGTTCAAAAATCCGGCAAATGATACTTAACTAGAATGAAAAGTGGACTGTTTGATATTCGATGCTGTTTGCGAATCTTCTTATAGACATTACAATTGTTAATTATTTATTAAATATGTTTTTGCAAAGCTTTAAAACTTATAGGCCCCGTCTAAATTATTATTGGCCTAAAGTTTATAATGTATAGTAAGTAATAAAGTATTTTCTGAAGACTGATTTCAAAAAAAGTATGGCATAGCAACGTAGCAGATCTCTGGAGGAAAACCACTCCTAATGTCCCATCTGAAAAGTCCACCCTTCTTATGAAAAGGCTTATTATAGAAGAGGCCTATAACAGGCTTGAAGATAATGACGTTTCATGTAATATTTTACATTATAACATCTTTTAGTATAAATAACTATGGTTACATTTATTGTTACAACTATTAAAATTGTTCAAAAATCCGGCAAATGATACTTAACTAGAATGAAAAGTGGACTGTTTGATATTCGATGCTGTTTGCGAATCTTCTTATAGACATTACAATTGTTAATTATTTATTAAATATGTAATTGAAATACATACACTAAACTTATACAGGTCAATCATCAAATAAAACGTTTAGAGACGAATATAAGTACCTATGGTTTCAAAAATATACAAATTGGAAACATTTGGATATTTAAGATATTTTTCATCGATCAACCACAAACTTATTTTGCTGTATCCTGCAATATCGCATGAATCTGTAAGATCCTTTTACAATGACACACAAATCTTCTCAAAACTATTTGTACTTGATCAACATGTCTTTATGATACTTTGGTGACGGAACGAAATGTTCATAGAAGGAAAGTTTTTGTTTGAAATGTATTTACTTAGAAGGGCTTAAATACCTCCGATATTGCAGACTAAAGCCAAATAATTTGATCGATTCCTTATTTTTTAGGAAATTTTGCATCTTTTATTTCGTTTATACATATTGAATTGAATTTATAATTCATATTAATGTGAGATAAACACAAAGGCAACAATATTATGATAATTAGAACGTGTCCAAAGGTTTGACCACTAACCTATCTTTAAAATTAAATAAATTAAAAATTGAAAATAATTTCATTCAGAATATACCTAAATAACCCGAATTTATAATATAAATAAATTTTGTCGAATTTAAAGATGTCCAAAAATAAGAGAAAGTTTAACAAGATTAATTTACTGTCTAAAATTCGTTACATCATTAGTGGATATCTAAAGAACAGCGAGATTCTACTCTTCAAAAGAAATTGGGTATTACGTTCGTACACGAACTAGCATTTCGAGTATAATAGATATATAAAAAAAATCGAGTCTTATATATATGATAACAAATACTTATTAGTTTTATTTTTTCCAATAAGTATAGATTTAAAATATGACTATGATTTGATGAACTAACCACTTCAGAGGCAAGCAAACGACATTTTTTTGTTGTATGCTTGCATGATTGTGTCTTTCACCACCATACCATAAAACCGGACATTAAAACCACTAAACCAACAGAGGGAAACCTTAATCAATTTAGTGCAGTTTTGTGTTTAAACTTCTATATTCTTCTCTCTATTAGACTATTTTATTTATTTTGTTTAAGACGTCCGAGTATCGTGTACAAACGTGCACCGTTATCTCAAACGCGCCGCATTGCAACATGCTAGTGTTCATTTACTGGCCTCGTGTAGTTCAACTACTGAGATGTGAACTGCGCGCAGAAAATTAACTAAACTAAACCTACGTTTGCGCTTCAATCATGTTTTACACATAACCTCAACTTTTACATGCCTATATCATTACCAAATCGCTCAATCGCTCAATTATTTATAAAGTTGGTAAAAATCACTTATTTGCGATACAATGGTTTGTTTTAATTATGTGTAAAGCAATATTGGCACTAATCTAAATAATTTAAGCAACATAAGTACTAATAGAGCACTGAAAAAAGTTGCGCCAGATTTCTTGAGGTTCTTCGGAATTCGGATTACCTATACCTATTACCTACATTACATTATGCATATCTAGAATTTAATGAAGTTAAGGTGACACAAAATTGGCTCTGGCGACAAACTATGCGTGTAGTGTCATAAAATTGTGCAGTACAACTCTGGTAGCATAAAGGGATTATGTAACTTCATCCTACTACAGCTGATTATTTATTATTTATTATTTATTTATTACATAATATCCTTGCCAAACTTACAGCTTGCGCCAAAACGTTTAGCAAGTCAGAGTCTGAGTACAATCGTAGATTAATTACATAATTACAATTCGTTATTTTTTAGAAATGAAATAAAGTTATACAAACTTATATTAAACAGATCTAGGCTCTGGTGCTGAGCAATTAGGTCATTAAAAATGGAAAGTGCGCGAAATGTTGGGGCACTTTCCGCATACTGTGTACGGAACGACTCGAGCGCGAATAGGCCAGGCCGCTTGCGACACGATCGGAGCACCTTATCCGGCGCTCGCACCGCCAACCCACACCGCGACAGTGTGTCCGGATTATCCACCTTGTTGGTCAGTAGTAGGTAGTAATGGATGAGAATAGCTCTCTTTCGCCTTAACTCCAGAGTGTCTAAACCCACCATACCCGAGACAAACATGGAAGGGTACAAGTATGGATAATAGCCGTACATTTTTTTATATAAACCACGCGCGAATTTTCGCTGGACCCTTTCGATTGCAAGTATATGACTAGCACTGAATGGACTCCAGACTGCTGAGTTGTACTCTAACTTACTTCGGACATATGCACTATATAAAGTAGTAAGCACCAGTGGATTGGTGAAGCGCTTGCTCTGCCGCATTACAAATCCTAAAAGTTTATGGGCCTCCTTGCATATTTTATTGATGTGATCGTTAAAGGTCAGTTTTGCGTCAACTATAAGGCCTAAGTCTTTTATTTATGATATAGTCTTAGTTCGCTGCTGCTAGGAATACTGCACAATTCTATTATAATCTATCTACTCAAGAAATCTAGTCAATTTTTTTATTGGGTTTTCCTACTTTTTTAATTTTTTATTTAGTATTTTTATTCATCATAGTTATACTAATAATTCCTATAACATCATAGCATTACAAGAACTATTAGTATATACAATTTTATTATTTTACCTCGTAAGGAATATTTTTTTTATTATATTTTATCTGTGAATATCCTCTTCAAAATTCATTTGCTTATCTAAGGTTACAACAACAACAACAATAATAGCTGCAAATATTTCTAATAACTGTATTGATGCATAGCTTAAAATATTCAAGCTCAAAATCGTCAAATACGAAGCGTCATTACTTTTTCTTCCTACGTGATTTTTTAGATTTCGATTGCTTTGATGAAGATAATTGAGTATTAGCGGCCTCAGAATTTTTCTTGTCCTCCTTATCACTGTCTGTCGATAACACCGGAGAAGCAATATCGTCATCTGATGATTTCTCGAGATCTTCCTTTTCCACTTTAGCGTCATCGTCTAACTTAACTTCTTGAGATGTAATCTTATCACTTTCGACAACGTTAAAGCCTCTCTCTTTGCGCGCTGGCACCTTTTCCATATCAATCAGATTAAAGGTTGACGATTCAATGGCTTTTTTTGTTGTGTCTTTAATGGATGAGAGAATATCGTCAATATTGATTTTGCATATTGGACTAGTGATTTTCTGATCTTCTTCCAAGAGACTGTCCCTCATAACTTCAAGTTTAAAGTCATCCAAGCCAAAATCCAAAGGTTCTAATGACGGTAAATCCGGCAAAACAGAATGGTGTTCGTCAACAAAATTTAGGTCGGAAGGGACGTCACATTCGGCCACCACAATATCAGTCCTCTTACAAAGTTCCATGAGCTTGTCTTGCAATGATATTTCTGACTTTTTGTTTAACTCCAAAATGGTAGCGGGATCTTGAACATCATCTCTTTCGTTATTTTCAATATGCATTTTAACTTCATCCACTTTTTTGACACTTTTCGACGCCGCAATAGAGCTCCAGGATTTTATAGGTTTTTCCACCATATCGCATTCATGATTTTTCTTTTCGGACAGCAGTGGCGATTTTTTATGCGATTTATTCCCTCGGGTTATTTGGATATCTGGAAAATCATCCTCAGTCGTATCGATAACATAAACCTCTTTTTCTTCGATCTCGTAAGTTTTGTCTGCTTTACGACTGTCAAGTTTTGGCGAGGGCGATTTGCTTTTGGCAGATTTTGGCGATTCTCTTACAGAAAGCGATGTACTAGGTTTAGGATCTAAAATGGTTGAAGTATCTGAAACTAATGGTTCCTGCATGTTTTTAGTTTCTGTAATAATTTCTTTCGATGTTGAAATAGACTGAGCGTATGATTTTGGTTCACTAAAGATGGTTTCGCTTATGTTAATTTTTTTAATATTGCCAGCGTCAAAAGCGTCTACATCTTCAGTAACATTTTGTGCTGTTTTAACCGTCTCATCTTTTATTTCAGGCGTTCTACTTTTCAACGAACGTTGTTTTTTAGATTTAGACACATAAGCTGGGGGTTCCATTTCTTCGAAAGGCGTTGAAATAGATACTAAATCGCCACTTATTGCGAGCTGTTTATCCTCTATTGCATGTATTTCAATAAAACTGTCATCATCTTCTTTTGCTTGTTGCTCTTCACTTTTCTTGGATCTCCGATTTCTTTTAGACCTTACTTTAGTTTCCTCTATTTTTGTGTCTTTAGGAGAGCATGATACCTCCTTAATGGCTTTTGTAGTATTCTCAGGTTCATTCAAAAGCATATCCCAAGCCTGCTCCTCTGTCTTTATTTCCTTTTCACGTTGCTTTTCAGATGATATCTTTGACGCAGATTTCATTATTTCTGAAATTACGGATTCTGTCTTTATTTCCTTTTCACATTGCTTCTCCGATAAAATCTTAGACGCAGATGTTGTTACTTCTGAAATAACAGTTTCTGTCTTTATTTGTTTTTCACGTTGCTTTTCAGAAAGAGCCTTAGTATCAGATTTGTTTTTTTCTGAAATTACAGCTTCTGACTTTATTTCCTTTTCGCGTTGCTTTTCAGAAGGGACCTTAGTATCAGATTTTGTTTTTTCTGATATTACAGCTTCTGTCTTTGTTTCCTTTTCACGTTGCTTTTCAGATGACACAAGTTTAACTTTTTCAATTTGAGGAAAATCTTTCTCAATATCGATTACTTCTACATTTTTCGCGCTTTTCTCTGATTTAATATCTTTTGGTGTCGGTGCTTCTTTTTTAATATCAGCGCCAGACATTTTTGAGACTTCTTTTTTAGTAACTATAATTTCGCAGTCATCCGCGGTTACTTTACCCTTAACACTAATGCCACTAGCAGCTCTATCACTAACTGACTTGGTGGTGGGAGATTTCTTAACTCTAGATCGAGCCACCGGTTGAATATCATCCGACGCTCGATTCGATTTTGGCAGTGATTCTGATATAATATCCTCTCGCACCGTCTCGGCGACCGAGACACTCTCGCGCACGCTATCAATCTTCGCACTCTCATGCTCGAGATCTCTATTTACAACAATATCCTTAGTATCTAAATTGGGTCTATCTACTTTTGCTACATCACCCCTTGATTCTTTATTTGAATTGTCGGGGTTCGGTATGAATTTTTCGTCAGCGAAGTCGTAAGTGTGTTGTCGTTTTTCGAAAACTTCGGTGCCATAGTCCATGCAATCCACAGTGCGAGGTAGCCAGGAGCGCAGGCCGGTGAGCTCGGCCGGGATGACGACATCCGTGTTGAGAGGCAGCGGCTCGTCCTCCGGGGACAGTTCGCGCGGCGAGACGCTCTGCACGGGGATGGTGGTGGAGTGCGGCAGGGGTTGCGCGGCGATGTGCGGCGCGAGGGGGGCGGACGCGCGCACTACGGGGCGGAAGGCACCCTCGTCGTCGTTGGAGCGCGTGTAGGCGTCGGGGTCGAGCGGCGGCGGCTGCGGCTGCCGCAGCGGCGCCACCACGGTGCCCTGCGGCGCGACGGCACGCACCACGCCCGCGATTACCGGCCGCGGCTCGCGCGTTTCCGGCACCTCCTCTCGCCCCTCTCGCAACCCTATACCAAACCGAAGGCAACCGTTAGTGTACGACACCGGTATACGAGCGAGCACGTGCCGACGGGCGGAGACGTACGAGTCGACACCCGCGTCTTCGTACGTCTCGGCCCGTCGGACGCCGCGCTCGTGGGTACACCCGAAATGGATTTAGACAAAGCAATGTAGTGGACGAGTTAATTCGAAAGCCAAAATGAGTATCGGGTGCCTTTGGCTTCGGTATAGAGCTGGGCGGACCGCATGAGAGGACGCGTCGGGACTTACGTGCGCCGGAGGGGGCCGCGCGGACTCGTCCTCTCATGTCGCGTTAATTAAGCTTTCTTCGGTAACTTCTCCACTTGCAATGCTTCACTCTTGTGTCACTTCACCGTTTACGATGTTACGCTCATGAACTTATTAGACGTTAAGCGAATATCAAGTTACTTGTATGTTATTGAGGATACATTTTAAATTCTTGATGAATTAAATGATACAAAATGCAATTAATAAAATTAGTCACGTAACAAAAAAAGGTAAGTATAAGAGTAGATTGATAGTGAATCTGTACTGTAAAATGGACACCAGGAAAATAAAAAACCCTGCTCTAAGGGCTCTAAGGCTACATTTGCTTTGCAATACATTAAAATACATGTATAAAAAATAGTATCTATTCTTCCTCAACTGCGAGTGTTTTATTTGTCTGGTTAGGAAACAAAGCAATAGGGTGCATGACATACCGTGGTCCTCCTTCATGGCTTCGGCCAGGTCCTCCCGGAGCTGCACGTCACACACGGAGGGCGCGCGCCCGCTCTCCGCGAGCAGCGACTTGCGCCGGAAGCTGTCGGACGGCGAGTGTTCCAGCGAACCTGCTGGTAAAAAAATAAGTAATTAAAAAATTAAAAAACACGACTGCCCTGTTATAAAACGAACTAAAAAGTAAGAAACAAGTTATTTTAGTTGAACAGATAAATTCATATGGCAGTCGGGGGATCTCTTAGAATAGAAGGTGTTCCTCAGAACAGCCCCCATAACATACATGAATCCTAAAAACATTACACTCCTTTTTTAGGGCAGTCGTGTAAAAAGAGATGTTATAGGACGTAGGTACACTCCTACAGAATATTATATGCAGCACAAGCAATTAGAAATGTGTGCCGTGACACTTGTGTCCACCTCCACCGCCTCCGCCTCCGACAGCGACGAGCTCAACCATTTGATAGGTAGGTGGATAAGTGAGCGGTGTAATAATAAGTTGAGTGCACTGACTCGCGGAGCCGGAGTCGATGAGCACGGGCACGACGGGGCGCACGCCGGGCATGTTGACGGGGTTGGAGCGCGTCGCGCCGCGTGCCGCGCTCGTGTCCACCTCCACCGCCTCCGCCTCCGACAGCGACGAGCTCAACCATTTGATAGGTAGGTGGATAAGTGAGCGGTGTAATAATAAGTTGAGTGCACTGACTCGCGGAGCCGGAGTCGATGAGCACGGGCACGACGGGGCGCACGCCGGGCATGTTGACGGGGTTGGAGCGCGCCGCGCCGCGTGCCGCGCTCGTGTCCACCTCCACCGCCTCCGCCTCCGACAGCCACGAGCTCAACCATTTGATAGGTAGGTGGATAAGTGAGAGGTGTAATAATAAGTTGAGTGCACTGACTCGCGGAGCCGGAGTCGCTGAGCACGGGCACGACGGGGCGCACGCCGGGCATGTTGACGGGGTTGGAGCGCGCCGCACCGCGTGCCGCGCTCGTGTCCACCTCCACCGCCTCCGCCTCCGACAGCCACGAGCTCAACCATTTGATAGGTAGGTGGATAAGTGAGAGGTGTAATAATAAGTTGAGTGCACTGACTCGCGGAGCCGGAGTCGCTGAGCACGGGCACGACGGGGCGCACGCCGGGCATGTTGACGGGGTTGGAGCGCGCCGCACCGCGTGCCGCGCTCGTGTCCACCTCCACCGCCTCCGCCTCCGACAGCCACGAGCTCAACCATTTGATAGGTAGGTGGATAAGTGAGAGGTGTAATAATAAGTTGAGTGCACTGACTCGCGGAGCCGGAGTCGCTGAGCACGGGCACGACGGGGCGCACGCCGGGCATGTTGACGGGGTTGGAGCGCGCCGCACCGCGTGCCGCGCTCGTGTCCACCTCCACCGCCTCCGCCTCCGACAGCCACGAGCTCAACCATTTGATAGGTAGGTAGATAAGTGAGAGGTGTAATAATAAGTTGAGTGCACTGACTCGCGGAGCCGGAGTCGCTGAGCACGGGCACGACGGGGCGCACGCCGGGCATGTTGACGGGGTTGGAGCGCGCCGCACCGCGTGCCGCGCTCGTGTCCACCTCCACCGCCTCCGCCTCCGACAGCGACGAGCTCAACCATTTGATAGGTAGGTGGATAAGTGAGCGGTGTAATAATAAGTTGAGTGCACTGACTCGCGGAGCCGGAGTCGATGAGCACGGGCACGACGGGGCGCACGCCGGGCATGTTGACGGGGTTGGAGCGCGCCGCGCCGCGTGCCGCGCTCGTGTCCACCTCCACCGCCTCCGCCTCCGACAGCCACGAGCTCAACCATTTGATAGGTAGGTGGATAAGTGAGAGGTGTAATAATAAGTTGAGTGCACTGACTCGCGGAGCCGGAGTCGCTGAGCACGGGCACGACGGGGCGCACGCCGGGCATGTTGACGGGGTTGGAGCGCGCCGCACCGCGTGCCGCGCTCGTGTCCACCTCCACCGCCTCCGCCTCCGACAGTCACGAGCTCAACCATTTGATAGGTAGGTAGATAAGTGAGAGGTGTAATAATAAGTTGAGTGCACTGACTCGCGGAGCCGGAGTCGCTGAGCACGGGCACGACGGGGCGCACGCCGGGCATGTTGACGGGGTTGGAGCGCGCCGCACCGCGTGCCGCGCTCGTGTCCACCTCCACCGCCTCCGCCTCCGACAGCGACGAGCTCAACCATTTGATAGGTAGGTGGATAAGTGAGCGGTGTAATAATAAGTTGAGTGCACTGACTCGCGGAGCCGGAGTCGATGAGCACGGGCACGACGGGGCGCACGCCGGGCATGTTGACGGGGTTGGAGCGCGCCGCGCCGCGTGCCGCGCTCGTGTCCACCTCCACCGCCTCCGCCTCCGACAGCCATGAGCTCAACCATTTGATAGGTAGGTGGATAAGTGAGAGGTGTAATAATAAGTTGAGTGCACTGACTCGCGGAGCCGGAGTCGCTGAGCACGGGCACGACGGGGCGCACGCCGGGCATGTTGACGGGGTTGGAGCGCGCCGCACCGCGTGCCGCGCTCGTGTCCACCTCCACCGCCTCCGCCTCCGACAGCCACGAGCTCAACCATTTGATAGGTAGGTGGATAAGTGAGAGGTGTAATAATAAGTTGAGTGCACTGACTCGCGGAGCCGGAGTCGATGAGCACGGGCACGACGGGGCGCACGCCGGGCATGTTGACAGGGTTGGAGCGCGCCGCACCGCGTGCCGCGCTCGTGTCCACCTCCACCGCCTCCGCCTCCGACAGCGACGAGTTCGACCTGAACCAACCATTAGCATCACATCACACATTTGCTCCATTACGTATGTATTCATGCTTATAACAATGGGGTCTACACTACTTTTGAATTTGATAAAAAATATTACTTTATTATAAACTAGGATAAAAATAATAACGTGCAGTGAAAGAAATATTAAAATCCAACGAAGATTTACAAAGTTACAGGCGTTTAAACTTTGGAGTGGGGGGATCTTCTATCCCTTTCTCGCAAAACGAAAATTTGTATGAAGCCGCACGAAGCTACTATGGCATTGGTACGGTGTGACGTCACAATGTCATGTTGCTATCTCTGTCTAATCACAAATCTTTAAATGCTTATAACTTTTTTGTTATTTGATCGATTTAATTAGTTCTTTCAGTGCACGTCATTATTTTAATTCTACTTTATAATAAAGTAATAAAAAAATTGGAGTCAAATACCCTATTGTTCAATGAGTTAATTAACGTGTTCAAAGTGTAATTACACGGGTCCAAAGAAATTGTTTCTTCCACAGCACTCACAGTTTTTTTGGTATTTTGAACCATTTTGTGGTTAGTTTTTTATTAGGACAGTAAGACTGCCTGTGTAAGGTTGAATGGATAGTCGGTATAAAGAAAATCGACACATACTCAGAGCCATGCCTTCGACTCGGGAAATCGAGATACTGATAACTGCTAATATTCACATTGGGCGTAGACTCATACCCGGTGCTGTTGTACGTCTTGAACACGAACTGCGGGCCCATCCACAGGCGGCGGTGCGGGCCGGCGTGCGTCACTATCTCCACTTGCGACAGCCAGCGCTCCTCCTCGCTCATGCACATGTCCGCACACCTCTGAAATAAATTTGAATTTTTAACTCTGTCTCCCAACTCGACCACGAAGAGAGATTCGTCGTGGATCTTCTCATGTTCACTCACCCGGCAGCTGAGTGGTTGCAGCAGCGGGTTGGAGGGCGGGAGCGGCGCGAGCAGGTCGGCGGCGGCGGGCGGGCGCTGCAGCGGCCACTGCGCCATCGCTTCCACCTCCAGCTCTATGGGGGACTCGTCGCAGATCTCATGTTCACTTACCCGGCAGCTGAGTGGTTGCAGCAGCGGGTTGGAGGGCGGGAGCGGCGCGAGAAGGTCGGTGGCGGCGGGCGGGCGCTGCAGCGGCCACTGCGCCATCGCTTCCACCTCCAGCTCTATGGGGGACTCGTCGCAGATCTTCTCTTTAGGAACACCTGCGTACAGTACACAAATGAAAGCCTTGGAAGTAAATCACTACATTCCCCCGATTTTACCGTCTGAAGGGGATAAAATTTAGTCTTTTCTTCGTGGAAAAAATAATCCCCACCCATGCTAGCACTGATGACAGAGGTGTGTTATTGTATAACTCACTACGAGCGGGGCGCGGGTGGAGCGCCAGGTACAGCAGCGCCCCGGAGGCGGCCATCAGGTACAGCGGCACGGACGCCGCGCGTCCCGTGATGCCGCTCACGCCGAAGCACGCGCGAGCCAGGAGCGGCGCCGAACCATTCTCTTCCGATAGAGACGACAAGCGCTGGCGACCTAAAAAAACATTTAACAAATCAGGGTTACTACACCTTTACAGAATTACCTAATAGAATGATAGGAATATTCTTCCATCTTCTCACGAGATATCTTAAAAATATTTAATATAAGAATTTTGTCATGTATAAGAAAATGTCGCAAAGCAAGTGCCGAGTTTCTTGCCAGTTCTTTTCGGTGCAAATCTGCTTCCCGAACTTGGCGGTAGAGTTTTGACTTTTCATAAGAGCCTATTATTTAGGCCTATGTGAAAAATAAAGATTTTAATTTTCATTAAATTTTAAGGCGTAAGCGACTGAGTAAGCCGAAAAGAGTTATTCACTAATGGATAGAGAGCTACTAGCAACTTGTACATGTGGATTGTTGCGTATATTTTTTGCACTAGTGGCTTTCGTTACGCTATACGCTTGGAAAAACAAAACAAAAAAATTGTCTTTTTTAAGACACTTTTGCCAAGAAAATGGTCTCCGCGATACTCCGCGTAATTGTCATAAATGTACGAGCATTTCTGTTTAATATTATATTAATATTTTTTGTTTTCTGTTAGTTTATTAAAAGCACCTACCGGAACTGGTTCTAGTGATGGTGTGCGTGGCGAGGTTGTGCGTGGGGCGCAGCTGTGCGAGCGGCGTGCTGCTGTTGGGCTGCGGGTAGGGCGGCAGGCGGGGGTTCGGGAACCACGCCCCTGCGCCCATGCCCTCGCAAACCTGCGCACAAACAACAAATACGTGAAATGAAGCTTCAGCTATTTTCTTCCGCCCAATTCTCACATTATACGGGAATCTGAGTCCCTGAATCTTGATTTTCATCCCTCCGCATATATATCTATACCACGTGTTATCACACTTTCATCAGTTCCTTTTAACATCCAACATTCAGAACATTCTGATCTATACAGCGCTTTCGAACAACGAAACCTGTTCGTCTAATTATTGTCTGAGAGAAGTCCAGCAGGGGACTCAAACAGGAGCAGAGACGAGATATGGCAATAGCACGTGAACTAAGTCCTCCATCTCGAAGCACTTGTAGCCATATTTTTTAATAGCGTTTTGTAATACGCTAAGTATATCTTAAATAGAATTGGAATGAAATTCAAGGGAGTATGAAAATTATAGTAAAACATCACGCGAACACGTGTGTGGTGCCCCGCAGCATCGAAATCCAGTACCACTCACCGGGCTGTGAGCGCAGGGCGCGCCGTGGATGGGCAGCCCCGCGGAGCGATGGAAGCGCGACAGGCGGTTGACGACGCGCGGCTGCGTGTGCGTGCGCACCCCGCACGCGCCGCCGTACGGGCTGATCGCGAACACGTGTGTGGTGCCCCGCAGCATCGATATCCAGTACCACTCACCGGGCTGTGAGCGCAGGGCACGCCGTGGATGGGCAGCCCCGCGGAGCGATGGAAGCGCGACAGGCGGTTGACGACGCGCGGCTGCGTGTGCGTGCGCACCCCGCACGCGCCGCCGTACGGGCTGATCGCGAACACGTGTGTGGTGCCCCGCAGCATCGATATCCAGTACCACTCACCGGGCTGTGAGCGCAGGGCGCGCCGTGGATGGGCAGCCCCGCGGAGCGATGGAAGCGCGACAGGCGGTTGACGACGCGCGGCTGCGTGTGCGTGCGCACCCCGCACGCGCCGCCGTACGGGCTGATCGCGAACACGTGTGTGGTGCCCCGCAGCATCGATATCCAGTACCACTCACCGGGCTGTGAGCGCAGGGCGCGCCGTGGATGGGCAGCCCCGCGGAGCGATGGAAGCGCGACAGGCGGTTGACGACGCGCGGCTGCGTGTGCGTGCGCACCCCGCACGCGCCGCCGTACGGGCTGATCGCGAACACGTGTGTGGTGCCCCGCAGCATCGATATCCAGTACCACTCACCGGGCTGTGAGCGCAGGGCGCGCCGTGGATGGGCAGCCCCGCGGAGCGATGGAAGCGCGACAGGCGGTTGACGACGCGCGGCTGCGTGTGCGTGCGCACCCCGCACGCGCCGCCGTACGGGCTGATCGCGAACACGTGTGTGGTGCCCCGCAGCATCGATATCCAGTACCACTCACCGGGCTGTGAGCGCAGGGCGCGCCGTGGATGGGCAGCCCCGCGGAGCGATGGAAGCGCGACAGGCGGTTGACGACGCGCGGCTGCGTGTGCGTGCGCACCCCGCACGCGCCGCCGTACGGACTGATCGCGAACAAGTGTGTGGTGCCCCGCAGGGTCGAAATGGCCGCCCATCTTGAGTCGCCCGATATTGCTATGTCCTGTCAAAAATAATAAAAAATAAACAATCGTATCTTTGAGCTAGCAAACAAAAGGTTTTATGTATTAATGTCTAATAATAAAATTACTATCTCTAAAAACGTGACTTACATCTTAATCTTAATATATATAAATCTCGTGTCACAATGTTTGTCCTCAATGGACTCCTAAACTACTGAACCGATTTAGTTCAAACTTCGTGAATATCTGTCATTTGGTCCAACTTAAAAGATAGAATAGTTTTCATCCCACGTGGACGAAGTCGCGGGCATCAGCTAGTATTTATTATATTCAACACGATTCTAAAACTCATGCAGGCAATGCAGGTAAATTAATATTTTGCCTAATATAATTGTTAATTAATAACACATAATGTAATGTTTCCCACCTACTAGGTGAACAAAAGAAAAGAATAAGCCTACTCTTATAGCTAGACTAAGCTAAGATAGGTTTGATATCTCGCCAGAATATATCTCTATCACGATATCCATCTTAATCAATTAATATTCTCTGAAAGTGGCAACTTCATACGAACTGCTATTGTAATTTAACACACAATATCTGAGTGACCAAGCTTCGCTCGGCTCCTGTGGCCAAAAGATGGCAGCAAGAGTCATATTTTTATTTTTTTGCTAAATTCGACATTTTCTAAAAATGAATCCTAGCTAGGTCGATTTATCGCCCCCAAAACCCTCTGTACACTAAATTTCATGAAAATCGTTCGAGCCGTTTCCGAGATCCAGTTTATATAGAAATATATACCTATACAAGAATTGCTCGTTTAATGGTATAGGATAGTATGACTAGCCTACCTGCACTTTGGCCGTGGTGTCGCCCCTGTGCAGGACGTACAGATGGTGCACGGACGCCAGGCTGGGCCCGCACGGGTGCGGGTTGATGCGGAACACGTGGAAGTCGTGCCCGCGCCGGTCCGCCGTCACCAGCAGCATCCCGCTCGGGTCGAACTTCAGCGCGATGATGGCCTCCGAGTGCGCGATGAAGTGAGCCACGATCGGATCGCACGGCTCCTCGCAGTCTTGGCTGTCTTCGTCGTCATTGCTCTGCGAAAAACCAAATTGCCTTGCCCTACATTTTTCACTACACAATATTACTATCTCGAGACAAGAGAAACGCTACAACCGTAACGCTAATGCGTAATAAAGATGTAAGCAAACCTCTTTTTACCCAAATGCACACTGTATAAACAATATCTGGACTTTTTGTGTTCGCAGGCGGGCTCTTGGGCTAGTACGCTTGTCGCGAATCCTCCAAAATTCTAGCATATTGTACTCGTAGTAGTCTTGGTAAGTGAGTCTATGGTCACTTAGAATTTCTTATCTTGGCTGCACCAGTAGTCTAAGTAGTCGAAGTTCATAAGGAAATCTAAGAAGGCCTCACACGTCGCATAGGATGTTTTAGTTTTTGTCACTAATGCTCGTTTTCACCAACCTTTTAAGAGACACCAAAGCCCCTTAGGTGACAGTTGTTGAAAGTGAAAACTGTCACCTATCGGCTTAGGCGTTTCTTAAATTGTTGGTGAAAACGAGCATTATGCTCTTTTTACCAACATTTTAAGAGACATCTAAGCCCTTAGGTGACAGTTGTTGTACGTGAAAACTGTCACCTATCGACTTAGGCGTTTCCTAAAGGGTTAGTGAAAACGGGCATTAGTTTCCGAAGTAAGTTTCTTTTAAACCACGTACCTCAATATCCAACACGGTGACCACTCCCGGTTGCTGGATGTCGGCGTGCGGCGGAGACGGCGACTGCGAGGTGCTGCGGCCGCCCGCCAAGCTGTGCGCGACGCTCTCGCCCAGGCCTCGCAAGCCCTTGCTCAGAGATTTGGCTGCATGGAGAACTGTTGCGGTGTAGCTTGTTACGCCTTCGCCTGGGAACCAACGTAAGACATTCAACGTATAGATTTAAGACATCCAACGTATAGATTTAAGAACTCCAACATATAGATTTAAGACATCCAACGTATAGATTTAAGACATCCATCGTATAGATTTAAGACATCCAACGTATAGATTTAAGACATCCAACGTATAGATTTAAGACATCCAACGTATAGATTTAAGAACTCCAACGTATAGATTTAAGACATCCAACGTTTAGATTTGAGACATCCCCAGAAGGCAGGGGCCCTACCACCATCTCTTATAGCAGTAATGCTGCAGTATTGTTTTGACATTTTCAAACAAACATAATTTGAAAATGTCATAAGAATACTGCAGCATTAGCGTTACTGCTATAAGAGATGGTGGTACAGCCCCTGATGTTCAAATAAAGTTTATTAATAAAGTAGCTGACCCGGTAAAAGTTGTTTTACCATTAGGGATATAAAAAAAATTTACGACCTACATAAACATAAATTGTATAATAATCGGTCGAGCCGTTTTGGAGTTCAGTATCAAACACGAGACACGAGAAATTTATTAGAAGAGATTAGACTAAAAAGCTAATTTGAAAATATCCAGTAAGATCAATTTAGGAGTGATCAATTAAAGATTTAAAATTTATAAAATTATAAATTGATCAATTTATTTCTATACAAGTAAGTGAAATAAACTTCAAAAGTGCGCTTAGTAATACATACTCGTACTAGTGATTAAGAATGTAGCCAAATACATACAGCTGTTTTGTTAGGGTTTTTTCTAACTCTGAATAGTTAATTTCGTGTATGTTTATAGTAAAACTGCCTCTATGGGCATTCAATACTTATTTTCATTTGAGTTGGTATTTAAGCAGTCCTACAATTTTTTTTGACATAGGTACTATATATTATACTCTTCATTCTACATTTATGTGTGCTATTTTTCTCTTGAGTTAAAGCTTTTAACATAATTTATACACATTTTAATTTTATTGCAACTTGAATGAATATAACTTGTTTCGTGATGCATAAATGTAAAATGCAATACGGTGCAATAATTGAGTGTAAGGTCAGGCTGAGGCGTTGGCCTCTACACAGCCGGTCGATAAAGACAAAGGAAATGAATTTATGCTGGTGTTTTTGTTATCTTATGCTAACTATTGTATAACTATTATTATTATATTAATAAGGTTCAAAATGATTAGTACAGGTAGTATCAAGTAATTTAATTTTATCTTGACTTTCCAAATATCTCAACTATTTAAAATAATTAGGTACTTAACCAAATTTCAATAGTCCCTGTTTTTTTATGCATTTTGTAGAGGTTTTTAACCCAGACAAGGGATAAAAAAAGATTGTTAGATGTACCCCCACGTGCACCCTCACAGGGGCGGCAACAGCTAGAGAGTAAAAAAACTTACTTTCACACCCCCCGCTACTTCGTTTGGAGGGGTTCAACTTCTTGTCGGCGTACGCGAGCCAGCGGTCCCCCAGCGTCAGGGGGTTGATGGGGGCGGCACCCCCCAGGGGGCACGGGCACGGGTAGCAGGTGGTGATGGCCAGCCTGTCCTCCAGCGTCGCCGCGTCGAAGACCGCGAAGCGCTCCGAGAAAGACACCACTACGGAGCGCTTGTTGGCCAATACATCGAGTATTGGGTTCTTGAATTTGATGCTTTTCACCTTCGAAAATTTTGACAACTAATTAATAAAATAATACAGGTAGTTATTATCATCAGTATACACTAAACAAGTAACATAATTTTTTTGGGTGATACTGCTACAGCTTGGCAACTTCATGCGGGACCCTCCTGCGGGGTGACAGACGGTGGGCGAGGCAAGGAACTTAGATGTCAGCGGTAAGCGGGCGGTGTAGCGGGAAGGGGACACTTCTCTGCACGTATGCGTTACCGCGTCCCCCGGCCGTCTGTCACTCTGCAGGAGGGTAGGATTTTTGTACTTGCGCCAGTGGAATTTTTTCACATAGGATTCCGATGTGACATAAATCCACTGTAAATAAACTTGGTTAGAAAATTATATTTTTTTTAATATTTTGTTACTAACTCAGTAGTAACTTCACAGAGGCATATGGGATTTCCAGTTTCCACACAAAATTTTATAATGATAAAGGAAGTGATATGATCACTAATTTAACTAAAAAAAAACCAACCAAGTGCGAGTCGGACTCGCGCATCTCGGTTCCATACCATAAAATAAGTAAAACATTGAAAGAATCACTTTTGTTCATGAATTTACGAGTATAATTTACATGTAGGTACTTTTGTCGGCGAACCGCAAACCTAACTTTGTTTTTGGAGGATTATTGTTATTATCAAGAAAAGTATAATAGTTAGAGAGTTGATTTTATTTTTCCTGTAAAATAAACGTTAATTCCTATTGACCATAATTATTTCAGATTTTTCGAACGATTAACTTCGGAGATAAGGGGGGGAACGGTATTTTTTTCGACAGTTTGCCCAATAAATCCAAAAATAAATAAAAATCAGTTTTAGAATACACAAGTAACGCCCTTTCATATGATACCCCACTCAATATTTTTATCTCATTTTGAAATTTCAACAACCCGGTTTACCCCCTTTTAGATAAAAAATAAAAATGATTTTCAAAATTTTATGATTGCAATGACGTTGAGTCACTATTACCTAAAACTATTCCAAATTTCAAGTCGATAGCTTCGATAGTTACTGAAATAATCGAGTTTGACAGACGGACAGGCAGACGGACAGACGTACGGACGGACGGACGGAGAAAGTCTCACCATAAGAGTTCCATTTTTACCATTTTGCTATGGAACCCTAAAAATAGGTACTGTTTACTGTATAGCCTAATTATTTCCAGAAGTTAAAGACAACTTACCTGTTCACCACCTCGAATAGATATGAAACTGAGTGAGCAGAAGGCGGGGCCGGGGCTCGCGGAGTCGCACAGGGCGATGAGGGGCCTCTTCGATGCGAAGCAGTCGCCGTACTGCGGAGTGGGCAGTATACGGAGCACCCTCACAGTGCCTTGGCGCCACGACAGCACCTCCTGCGCGTCGCCGGTGGGCGGGATGAGCCACACCTGCACGCCCGAGCCGTAGCCGAGGATCAGCAGCAGCGGCGGGACGTCATTGTCGATGTCTCCTTCGGGTGTAGGTTCGTTTATGTCGGCTGTTTCGAACCTGCAGGGTAAATTCCAAAGGTAATCCACACTCTACACTACTCTACACACTAGTTGACCGAAGTGGGACCGAAATTGAACGAAGCGAGCAGTGTGGAGGGGCACTTCGTCTAACTTCGCCAACTTTTCTTAGTACTTCGGTAAACTTTCTGAGTACTTCACCGAGGAACTTCGCGAGTAGTGTAGAGGCCGGGTTAGACTCATTACTTTAGTGACGTCGTTATTTTTGAAAGTAAAAATGAAACAAACTTTTATTAGCCATCAAAAGGTTACAATTGTGTCTTGGGAGTCAGACTCCTCCAAAAACCTCTAAATTGACAGCAATGGTGTCAAGTGTGGTCATGGTATTATGTAGCTTTATACAAATTTCAATGTTGCTAGAAAGAGACAGAGGAACCCTACTCTAAAATTTAAACGTCTTTCCTTGTTTGCTTTTAATTTTATTTTTTGTGGATGTCATTTTTGTACCCTATTTAGTTTATAAATGTCAAAAAAAAAATTGGGTAAGCTACCCAATGTCCAACTGACATCTGATGTTCAAGATGTTTACTGCAGTTTTTATCTATGTTATGACATACCTCGCCCACTGTATAACGTCCTTAGGATCAACAGTGGATGAAGAAGAGAGGGTGACGTCGTTGATGAAGCCAGACACCGCGTCGATGATGCTGCGGTCGCTGGGCGGCTGCGACGGCACAGTGAGGGGGCCGCCCGAGCGCGCGTGCCGCGGCGACTCCGCCGACATGCTTGTCGCTTAGCACTGCCTTCTGCAACCACATAACATCTATTTATCTACGCTCATTGCTTAAAGTTCGAATTAAGAAATCAATATGTGTCACATATTGACCTTATTGTATTTTTATGTGTCGTCATAGCCAAGAGAGCGTAGAACCTCCTAATTTTTTTCTTTTTATATATGGAGTCCACAGACAACATTTAGTTGGTAGTCATTACCGAGAGTAAGGATGGGCTATGAATGACCATAGACAACAACAACCATGTCTATCTTGTCTATCTACTATATAAAAATAAGTCGGGTTTTCCTTCCTGACGCTATAACTCCAAAACGCACGTACCGATTTCCACGGTTTTGCATTCGTTGGAAAGGTCTCGGGCTCCGTGACGTTTATAGCAAAGAAAATTCAGGAAAAATTAAAAAAAATAAAATAAAAAATGTTACATAAAACGAAGCCATCTGGTGGCGAAACGGAGTTCGCCGGGTTTGCTAGTTGTCTATGGTTCTGCGTGCACATACGCAGTTTACAACTGAATTTTGGCGCCATACCTAACTTTTAACATTTTAATGTGTTATTTTCGTTACTTAGTCAAAACTTTGCGCGGATAAATGTCTAGCAGTGAAAGCTACTAAAGAAAATTTAACTACACCTGACATTTTAGTAATTGCAACAAAAATGACCCACAATCTTTTACCAACAAAGTGAAGGATTTACAACAAAAGTTAGCAAGATTTTATGGTTTGGATTTATGATAATATGAGCGTAGATAAAGTAGTGTATGAAACTCTACATAATTAGGTAACACTCGTGTGATACTAAACTCACACTCATGTTTTAATACCCCCCATAATGCATCCGTTTCATAAACTACTAATTTAATAAACAAAACTTATTCTTTATTTCAACTATTATTTATTTTATTATTCTAAACTGTTGCCTCCGGCTTATCACTTGCAAATTTCGAGTTTTACAAATCGCATGAGAACCATGAATAAAAAAAAAGCCTATATGTTACTGCTTAATTTTATTTTGCAATAGAAATAGCTTAAATATACCAGAGTATACTTAAACTATTTTGCAATTTGTTCAGTTGTTCACAATTACACAATGACATACGAGCTTTATATTACTAGCATGATTTATGGACATTGAGACTAGGTACAGAAAAAAATGCAGTTAAAATACAAAAGTTATAAATTACAATTTACTGTATTTACTATGAATACACCTTCAGCCTATAGACATACATTGCTGCAGCTAGTCAGCACGCACAAGACTGTACTACATTGGGCAGAACAAGCTACAATATTGGACAAAAATTTATTTTTAGATTTACAGAACTATGTAAATTAACTCTGGAAGGTATGTGTATTGTACAGTCATTTATAACCAATGTTATTAATTTATTATGCCAATATCTGGGTGACCGAGCTTCGCTCGGTGGCCAATAGATGGCAGCAGTAGTCATAATTTTATTTTTTTGGTAAATTCGACATTTAATAAAAATGAATCCTAGCTAGATCGATTTATCGCCCCCAAAACCCCCTGTATACTAAATTTCATGAAAATTGTTCCAGCCGTTTCCGAGATCCAGATTATATAGAAATATACATATATACAAGAATTGCTCGTTTAAAGGTATAAGATTTTATAGCGAGGATTATAATAGCAACAACAAAACTTGCCAACGATGACTTCTGAAAGCTATTCCTACCATATAGACAGTCACATCTAGCATACTAAATAAGATTGAAATAGCTTCTGCAAGTTTTGTTGCTAAACGCAACCTGTGCTTATTAGCTGACACGTTATACACTTATGAGTATGTACCCCTCCCACTCCAAATGACCGCATCTCGCGCTCGTCTAGCTCAGCGTGCTGAATAGACGAGCGGAAGCGTGGGAGTGGAAACTCATCGGCAAAGCTTCTGCGAACGGGTTATAGTTTAGAATACGAAAAACCAAATAAAATTTACATTTGGTGTACTTAAAAACTCTTAAGTTTTAAATTTTTATCAAACCTTAAAAATAATGGTTTGAGATAATGTTAACAAAGCAGCAATTTCTCTTTTATTTATTACCTAATTTTAACTATGTCAAAACAGGTGTTTGTAGATTCATTCGGAGCCTTTCGGAGCTACCAATGAAAACAAAACACTGTCAAATTGTGTCTGGCAGATTACATAATTACAGAAAACAAACAACATTAGGGGAATGTAGCTTATGGATATTTTTTATTGGAGAAAGAAAATATTCTTGTGCAAAGGCTGGTGCTATTATTAATATTATTCAGCACTTAGATGAATTGAATGCACTGCAACTTAGCAAAGGCCAAGCAGGGACCGAGGACAAAGGAAATCGATGCACACTCAACCTTTTGACAACACGATCGATCGACACCTCTGTTCTCGATAGAACCATTAAAAACTTAGTAAGGACGAAACGAATCTTACCTCGTTCAAAAAATTATGGCTCATTTTAATTCCATTTCAGTTAATTAGTGCAATTGCGTAGTTTTTACTGGCAGTCGAAAACAATGACGTCACAACAAAAAGAAAAAATTCACAACACTCACTCGACACACACTTTCATATGGATAAAATGCTTTGTAAATTAAATTATATAAGCCAGAATTAAATTATAATTAAAAATACAAAACAACAACATATACAACAGATGTTTTGAGTTTTTGTTTGAATGACACTCGAGTACACTACACTGTGGTCAATCCACTTAATGTGTTGCCAGAGTATACTCAGCCCAGGTTGCCATTTGTAGGTTAAAATGTTGCCATCTGAAACTAAATGTTGCCATTAGAAAAAAATACCTGTAAAAAAAACGTTCTGTGCCTTTTAGTACCTAATATAAAAATATTTATACCTACCTATTGAGTACTGTTTTATTGCTCTGCATTTTGGTTGATAAAAATTGAAATCGAAAAAAATCATGTTTTCAAAAAATGTTATTTGCATAGTTTTATTAAGTAGAGCAATTTTTTGTTTATCAAAATCCTAATCCTAATATCCTAATAATGTTATAATGGCGAAGGTTTGTGTGTGTGTATGTTTGTTACTCCTTCACGGCTCAACTACTGAACCGATTTAGCTGTAATTTGGAACATAGGTAGCTTATAACCCGGATTAAAACATAGGCTTATTATCCCGGAAAAATCCGTAGTTCCCGTGGGATACTCAAAATACCAAATTTTCTAGAGCAATCTATAGCTACATCTATAGATAGATTGTTCAAGCGAACTTGCTTGGAAGCATGTTTAAAGGTCGGAATAGAGAACGATAACGGGAAAATGACGTTTCCCTTAGAATTCATGAAAAAGCGAATTTGGCGCGGGCGGGGCCGCGGGCAAAAACTGAATCTATTATCACTATAAATGTGAAAACGGGCACTATGTAGGTTCTGAACTTAGCACTGCACGCATTTAACAAGTGTGTTTAATAGTTGAACAAGGGGATATGGGATAATAATACTATAAATGTGGAAATGGGTACCTGTACTATAGGTTCCGACATGACAACTGTTTCACTATTAGCATTTTGTGTTTTAGTTGAGCAATGAGATACAGGTTAATATTATTATAACTATGAAAACGGGTACCTATATGATATAGGTTCTGAAACTAACATCTGTTTCGTTACTGACAATGTATGTTTTAGTTGAGCTATGGGATATGGTATAGTAATTAGTAAGGCTATAATTAATGTGAAAATGGGTACCTACCAATAAAGGTTCTGAAAGTACAATTGTTTCGCTATTAAAAATATGTGTTTTAGTTCAGCAATTGAATATGTGATAGTAATTATGCTATAAATGCGAAAATGGATACCTATAAGCTAAAGGTTCTGAAATTATTTCACTCTTAAGCGGATACGTTGATTTTATTTTCATCCTTCACACTCGTTGGTGGGTTAGGTTAGGTTAGGTAAGTATCCCCCCCGATGGATTCCAATCTTGTCGCGATGGGGGGGCTCAGTAGCCGTGGTTGGGCCCCACGGTGAAGCCAAAAGGAATCCAGGAGGGGACGCTCGGAGTGGGCCTGGAGATGGGCCCGCTCAGGATGCGTCCAAGAGGGGTGCGGGGGACAGAGTTTTCTGTCTCCTGCAGCCAGGAGGGGTCGCGGGAGGAGAGGTGTGTCGGTGTGTCGTTGCCGCTCGCCCTATCTCCCGCGACCAAACGGTGGCGCACCGTTAGATGCGTCGGCGGCGGGGCCGCAGGGGAAGAGGAGTGTCGGTGTGTCGTTGCCGTTCTCCCTGTCCCCTGCGGCCGTTTGGTGGTTTGCGGCGGAGCCAAACATCAGATCCGCCGCGGGGTATGGGAGGTCGATGCCTGCGAAGTGCAGGTGCAAGCTTCGCAGGTATCGGCTTACCCGTGCCCACGGCCCCTGGGTGGCGGTCCCGGGGGGGTCCGTCGCCTTACGGATGGGCGCCGAGGAGGTAAGGCCGGCTTGGGTGTTTCTGGCGGGCCTTGCTGTTGGAGGGGAGCTCCATGCTCCACCTCGTGGAGGGGCTGCGCAAGCGGCCGGGCACCGGCGGGTTCGCGGAGGTTTGCGCAAGCGTTCCCGTGTTCCCGTCATACGGTGCGAGGAGGAAACACCGTGTTTAGCCGGTAAGAGTCCGGCATAACCCAACCGCTCCCCCGGGCGACTGGGTATCCATGAGGATTCCCCACGATAAAAAAAAAAAAAAAAAAAAAAGGTTAGGTAAAGAAAGAGGTTCTGTATTCGACCCGTATGTATGTATGTGTGTATGTATGTATGTATGTATTTATGTATGTTTGTCCGCGATTATTTCACGTTTGGCTGAACCGATTTTGATGCGGTTTTCAGGAAAGTATTTGTTACATTCTGGAGAAGGTTTTAGTATATTAACCGACTTAAAAAAATAAGAGGTTCTTAGTTTGATCGACATATTTGTATTTAAGTTTGTTCGCGATTATCTCGAGTTCGGCAAAACGGATTTAGATGATTCTTTTTTTGTTAGATAGGCCATACATCACAGGTAGACTCGTTTTAGTGAGAGATGAGTTCAGTTCATCTGCGAAATATATTCGATATTTTTTTACCGATGATCGCGCGACAAGTCGAAAAGTTGCCAAAAAGTTGCCATTTGAGCTCGGTTGCCATTTGGTTGCCACGAAGGGTCAAATGTTGCCAAAATGGCAACCAAAGTTGCCAAATGGCAACGCAGCCACTTATTCACTAGTGTGCGTAGTGCGTACTGCGTATTTACACAAACAACCACTCCACACACATTTACAGTTTACACAACAAAATAATCGAACCATAATAAATAATGACGATTGTGTGCCACTATATAAAGTTCTTGGGAAAACTTAACATTTTTACAGTGCTTTTTAATGTAGATTTTTTTGATATTTTAATTAAAAATAAATATTTTGTTATCTGTTAGCCAGAAAAAAGTATTTGCTCGGCTATCTACTAGTCTATGGCTTTGATTAGGTATAAAATTCTATGGCGTATCAGATCGTTCATTATCTGTGTAGTGCAGAATGAAACACTCTTTTTATTTTATACTAATATTAACAAACAGAGTTATATATGAATACTAGTAGGGCGCGTGAGGGCGCGGGCCACATGTGGCCCGCGTGCTGTCTTCTCACCTATAAAAGAATCGCCGTCATCTCCATCGCCAATTGGAATCCGATTGGCAATGGGCTAAAAGAATTAGGTACCTCGGAGCACGGTCATGGATTTAAAGATAGTTAAGGGCAGTTTGAATAAAAAATACACTGAACCTCATCGGATGAGGTTCAGTGTATTTTTTATTCAAACTGCCCTTAACTATCTTTAAATCCATGACCGTGCTCCTCAATCATCATCCAAATCGTAGGCCATCATCTCTTCTCATACTTTTCATAGTTTTTCATATGCCTTGTTTATTGTAGTATTCACATTTTCCATGGAAAAATAAATTCAACCACTTTGATTTTTTTTGCATTCATCCCGTAGACCTTGAGATTCTAATTACGTCTTGCAAAGAAATCACTCTCTTATCTTTTATACTTTCCGAGATAGAACAACACGAAATTTGTATGGCGGCCATCTTGAATCCGCCATTTTGATTTTTTTTTTTCAGCTAACTGCCAATTGGATGACGTTTCGAGTTACATTTGGTCGAGCACCCCCCACCTATCTTCGATACCCTGGCTGTGCTCTTCACCCGTCTCCGAAATCCTCAATCATCAGCTCTCTCCATATTTTTCTCTAGTAACTCTCCGAAAAACCGCATCATAACCTTGCATAATTACCAACTGTTAGTCTCTTCAACATTCCCCATACATTTTCTATGGAAAAATAAATTCCGCCATTTTGAATTTTTTTTTCTATCCATCAAATAGACCTTTGGGTCCTGATTACTTCTTGTCAAGAAACCATTCTTCCATCTCTTATACTTTCCGAGATATCGGCGAAATTCGAATGGCGGCCATTTTGAATCCGCCATTTTGAATTTTTTTTCAGCTCACTGGCAGTTGGATGACATTTCAAATGACATTTGGTCGAACACCCCCCACCTATCTGCAATACCCTTGGCTGTGCTCTTCACCCGTCTTCGAAATCCCCAATCATCAGCTCTCTCCGTATTTTTCCTCCGAATGAATTTTTCTCTTATATACGAAGTGATCATTAAAAAAAATTTTTTTCATACAAAATTGTTCAGGAGAGGTGATCAATGAGTCAGTCAGTGAATCAGCACGAGTAGCTATATATATATTAACTAGTAGGGCGCGTGGGAGCGCGGGCCACATGTGGCCCGCGGGCTGTCTTCTCACCTATAAAAGAATCGCCGTCATCTCCATCGCCAATTGGGATCCGATTGGCTAATGGGCTAAAAGAATTACCTCGGAGCACGGTCATGGATTTAAAGATACTTAAGGGCTGTTTGAATAAAAAATACACTGAACCTCATCCGATGAGGTTCAGTGTATTTTTTATTCAAACAGCCCTTAACTATCTTTAAACCCATGACCGTGCTCCTCAATCATCATCCAAATCGTAGACCATCTCTTCTCATACTTTTCATAGTTTTTCATAGGCCTTTGGGTTTATTGTAGCATTCACATTTTCCATGGAAAAATAAATTCAACCACTTTGATTTTTTTTCATTCATCCCGTAGACCTTGAGATTCTAATTACGTCTTGCAAAGAAATCACTCTCTTATCTTTTATACTTTCCGAGATATAAAAACACGAAAGTATGGAGGCCATCTTGAATCCGCCATTTTGATTTTTTTTTCAGCCAACTGCCAATTGGATGATGTTTCGAGTTACATTTGGTCGAGCACCCCCCACCTATCTTCGATACCCTGGCTGTGCTCTTCACCCGTCTCCGAAATCCTCAATCATCAGCTCTCTCCATATTTTTCTCTAGTAATTCTCCGAAAAACCGCATCACAACCTTGCATAATTACCAACTGTTAGTCTCTTCAACATTCCCCATACATTTTCTATGGAAAAATAAATTCCGCCATTTTGAATTTTTTTATCTATCCATCAAATAGACCTTCGGGTCCTGATCACTTCTTGTCAAGAAACCATTCTTCCATCTTTTATACTTTCCGAGATATCGGCGAAATTCGTATGGCGGCCATTTTGAATCCGCCATTTTGAATTTTTTTTCAGCTCAATGGCAGTTGGATGACATTTCAAATGACATTTGGTCGAACACCCCCCACCTATCTGCAATACCCTTGGCTGTGCTCTTCACCCGTCTTCGTAATCCTCGATCATCAGCTCTCTCCATATTTTTGTTCTTAATGAATTTTTCCCTTGTATATGGCATGGTCATTGAAAAAAAATTTTTTCATACAAAATTGTTCAGGAGAGGTGATCAATGAGTGAATGAATCAGCACAAGCAGCTATATATATAGTAACTAGTAGGGCGCGTGGGAGCGCGGGCCACATGTGGCCCGCGGGCTGTCTTCTCGCCTATAAAAGAATCGCCGTCATCTCCATCGCCAATTGGTATCCGATTGGCAATGGGCTAAAAGAATTACCTCGGAGCACGGTCATGGATTTAAAGATAGTTAAGGGCTGTTTGAATGAAAAATACACTGAACCTCATCAGTGAGGTTCAGTGTATTTTTCATTCAAACAGCCCTTAACTATCTTTAAATCCATGACCGTGCTCATCAATCATCATCCAAATCGTAGACCATTATCTCTTCTCATACTTTCATAGTTTTTCATAGGCCTTGTTTATTGTAGCATTCACATTTTCCATGGAAAAATAAATTCAACCACTTTGATTTTTTTTTCATTCATCCCGTAGACCTTGAGATTCTAATTACGTCTTGCAAAGAAATCACTCTTTTATCGTTTATACGTTCCAAGATAGAACAACACGAAATTTGTATGGCGGCCATCTTGAATCCGCCATTTTGATTTTTTTTTAGCTAACTGCCAATCGGATGTCGTTTCGAGTTACATTTGGTCGAGCACCCCCCACCTATCTTCGATACCCTGGCTGTGCTCTTCACCCGTCTCCGAAATCCTCAATCATCAGCTCTCTCCATATTTTTCTCTAGTAACTCTCCGAAAAACCGCATCACAACCTTGCATAATTACCAACTGTTAGTCTCTTCAACATTCCCCATACATTTTCTATGGAAAAATATATTCCGCCATTTTGAATTTTTTTTCTATCCATCAAATAGACCTTCGGGTCCTGATCACTTCTTGTCAAGAAACCATTCTTCCGTCTTTTATACTTTCCAAGATATCGGCGAAATTCGTATGGCGGCCATTTTGAATCCGCCATTTTGAATTTTTTTTCAGCTCACTGGCAGTTGGATGACATTTCAAATGACATTTGGTCGAACACCCCCCACCTATCTGCAATGCCCTTGGCTGTGCTCTTCACCCGTCTTCGAAATCCTCAATCATCAGCTCTCTCCGTATTTTTCCTCCGAATGAATTTTTTTCTTATATACGAAGTGATCATTAAAAAAAATTTTTTTCATACAAAATTGTTCAGGAGAGGTGATCAATGAGTCAGTCAGTGAATCAGCACGAGTAGCTATATATATATTAACTAGTAGGGCGCGTGGGAGCGCGGGCCACATGTGGCCCGCGTGCTGTCTTCCCGCCTATAAAAGTATCATCGCCGACAACTTTTATACTCCATACATTTTCTATGGAAAAAAAAATTCCGCCATATTGGATTTTTTTTTCTAGTCATCGTGTAGACCTTTGGTTCCTGATCAACTCTTGTTAATAAACCGTTCTTCCATCTTTTATACTTTCCGAGAAATCGACGAAATTCGTATGGCGGCCATTTTGAATCCGCCATTTTGAATTTTTTTTCAGCTCACTGGCAGTTGGATGTCATTTGAAATGACATTTGGTCGAGCACCCCCCACCTATCTTCAATACCCTCCCCGTGCTCTTCACCCGTCTTCGAAATCTTCAATCATCAGCTCTCTCCATATTTTTGTTCTTAATGATTTTTTCCCCTCTTTACGAAATGATTATTAAAAAAAATTTTTTTCATACAAAATTGTTCAGGAGAGGTGATCAATCAGTGAGTCAGTCAGCACAAGCAGCTATATATATTGTAACTAGTAGGGCGCGTGAGTGCGCGGGCCACATGTGGCCCGCGTGCAGTCTTCCCGCCTATAAAGGTATCGCCGTCATCTCCATCGCCAATTGGAATCCGATTGGCAGTGGGCTTAAAAAATTACCAAGGAGCACTGTCATGGTTTTAAAGATAGTTAAGGTCTGTTAGAGCAAAAAATACGCTGAACCTCATCTGATGAGGTTCAGCGTATTTTTTGTTCGAACAGCCCTTAACTATCTTTAAAACCATGACCGTGCTCCTCAACCATCATCCAAATCCTAGATCATCATCACTTTTCATACTTTCCTCTTCCTCATTCGAAAAATAAATTCAACCACTTTGAATTTTTTTCATTCATCCCGTAGACCTTGAGATTCTAATCACGTCTTGCAAAGAAACCACTCTTTTATCTTCTATACTTTCCGAGATAGAACAACACGAAATTTGTATAGCGGCCATATTGAATCCGCCATTTTGAATTTTTTTTCAGCTAACTGCCAATTGCATGACGTTCCAAGTAATTTTTGTTTCAGCAGTCCCCACCTAACTATAATACCTTTCCCATGCTTCTCGACTGTCTTCAAAACTCTCAATCATCATCTCATTCCATATTTTTCTCTAGTAATTCTCCGAAAAGCCGCATCAAAACCTTGCATAATTACAAACATTAAGTCTCATAAAATTCCCCATACATTTACTATGAAAAAAAAAATTCCGCCATTTTGGATTTTTTTTCTATCCATCGAATAGATCTTCCAGTCCTGATCAGCTCTTGTCAAGGAACCACTCTTCCATCTTTTATACTTTCCGAGATATCGGCGAAATTCGTGTGGCGGCCATTTTGAATCCGCCATTTTGAATTTTTTTTCAGCTCACTGGCAATTGGATGACATTTCGAATGACATTTGGTCGAGCACCCCCCACCTATCTTCAATACCCTTGGCTGTGCTCTTCATCCGTCTTCGATATCCTCAATCATCAGCTCTCTCCATATTTTTGTTCTTAATGAATTTTTCCCCTCTATACGAAAAGATAAGTAAAAAAAATATTTTTCATACAAAATTGTTCAGGAGAGGTGATCAATCAGTGAGTCAGTCAGCACGAGCAGCTATATATATAGTAATGAGTCTAAGAATATTTACTGTCATATTATTTTTTTGTGTGAAAATAGTTTGTCCAGTGTTAGCTTCAGTGACCCAAACAACAAAAGCAATAAAGAGTAATGTATTGATTATTTTTGTTGACGACATGCGACATCTGACGGAGGCGGAAGTGTATTTGCCAAATATTCGAAAATTGGCGGGAAGGGGCATTCATTTTCGTAATGCATTTGCGCAGGTAAATATTTTTATATAAAAATTACTATTACTACTATTATTCCATTAACACCTAAAATTGTAATACTTATATCATTTATTCGAAAATTCTTTTTACAGCAATCACTGTGCGCTCCTAGTAGAAACTCGATATTAACAGGTCGCCGACCCGACGCATTGCATTTGTACGATTTCTACAGTTACTGGCGGGATGTGGTTGGAAACTTTACAACGATGCCTCAAATATTTAAAGACACCGGTTACGATACTTATTCCGTCGGAAAAGTTTTCCATCCTGGAAAAAGTTCTAATTTCACCGACGACTATCCGTACAGCTGGTCCGAAAAACCGTTTCATCCTCCCTCTGAAAAGTATCGCAACTCAGCAGTTTGTAAAGATAAAAAGACTAAAAAGTTGCAGAAGAATCTCATATGCCCAGTAACTGTTAAAGCTCAGCCGGCGAGCACTTTACCCGATTTGGAAACCTTGAAATACTCTATTGATATTTTGAGTCAAAGAAATAGAAGCAAGCCGTTCTTTCTCGCTGTTGGATTCCATAAACCGCATATTCCTTTGAAATATCCCCACCAATATCTCAGTAAGTTTTACAGTTTATTAATTTCAGAAATGCTGAAATGTTTTAATTAAATGTACCTACACTCATTAGAAAGTAGCGCCTGCGAGCTGTGGGGTGTTCACACATCGTCACTAGACAACTCAAATACCTACTTACTTAATGTAATTAAACAGGATTTTTTTTCGGTTTATAGGCTTTAGTGCATAATAAAAATGGAAGTATGTGATTATAACAGCGCCATCTCTAAACCTAAATTAATTGCGACGTAAAAGTTTGTAGGACAAAAATTAAAATTCAAGTACTTAGCATATACATTTTAGAGATGGCGCTATTAAAATAACTAAGCAATTGATAATATGACACCCGGCCCCGGCCCGGCTGTAATGCGACATTCGACATTCTTTGGACGCGACGATACATAAAGTTTCACTTACAAAATAATTCGATATTCCAGAAAGAGTTCCGATAAGTGAGGTGAAGCCACCCACCAACCGGTACATGCCCAGAGAAATGCCCCTGGTGGCCTGGCATCCATGGTCCGACGTGCGTCACAGAGACGACATAAACGCCTTGAACATTTCCATCCCGTTCGGCACGATGCCTGCAAAATGGACGCTGAGGATCCGACAGAGCTACTATGCGGCGTCGTTGTACGTGGACGACCTCGTCGGACAGCTGATGAGACACGTCGATAATAACACTATTGTTGTCCTCACTAGCGACCACGGTGAGTATTTTACAATCCTTTATTTAACTTGCATTGTATGTTTGTAGTTTGTACGGGTGGAATCTGGAACTCAATTTTGAATCAGATAGACAATAAAATTATATGATTACGCGGTATCACGTTGTCCTAAATCCAATATGGTGGGACACCAAAGATGGCGGACTATTTATTTTTAAGCAAGTCTACATACAATACGGCTAAATTGACGTACCTACCTATAAAGCTTGTTTTTTTTTTTTAATAATTTTTTATAAATAACTTATTTGTGATCAGTCATGTTCAATTAACTGTAAGAGATTCCCTTTGGGGAAAAGTTCACAGCTTCCACAGGTACCTTTAGGGTAGCAAATTCCAAACTCTTGAATGAGATCACCTCACAATAGTTTGGCCTCGGAGACTCTAGAGTTTAAGGTATTGCTCCCAGGTACCCTTATATCTGAATCTTGATTTAACAGTATATAACAAAAATTTTGTCGAATTTTAAAAATTAACAACTCATTTTACAGGTATTTGTTATTACTTATATCACTTTTTTTCAGGGTGGTCATTGGGAGAAAGTGGGCTATGGGCGAAGTACAGCAACTTCGACGTGGCATTGAGAGTGCCGCTAATATTCAGAATTCCAGGGTTATCACCAAAATCTATAAATACCCCAGTTGAACTAATAGACATTTTCCCAACCCTAGTTGAAATTGTGGGATTAAAAATTGCCACTCCAAAATGCAAGGGATTCAACGATAAGACTGTGTTATGTTTTGATGGTAAAAGTTTGGTGCATTTAATGGAATCTCATAAGATAAGTTCTAATCCTCAAAAGTCCTTTGCAATATCCCAGTATCCCCGGCCGAGTGTATATCCAAGGGTCAATTCAGATAAACCGAGGTTAAAGAATATAAAAATAATGGGTTACAGTATACGAACAAAAAGATACAGGTACACCGAGTGGATATCGTTTAATAACACACAGTTCTCTGGGAACTGGAGTCAAATATATGGCATAGAGTTGTACGATCACATTATAGATGACGAGGAATTCAATCATTTACATTTAGAACCAAAATATGCACATGTCAGACAAAAACTATCCAGATTGCTTCAGCTACAAATTAATCCTGATTATAATACTTGATATTACTCTCAACGAAATGCGCTAACTAAAGACAACGCAATAACATTGTGTTGTCTTTCGTTAACATATTATGTCGCTGCACGCTGGGTCATAAAAAGGAAAACAGGACGGCCACGGTAAAATGCATGACAAGCCTGCTTTAAAGCCCATAAGTGGGACAGAGACTGTAACAGGCGGTCAGTTTGCCGTTTTTTATGACCCGGCGTGCAGCAACATAATATTCCGTCGGCTACAGTAAGGAGAGGGACTGCCAATTTATGCCGCTATAGTCAATTCGTAAACTCGAAGCACAGGCCCTTAAAGTCATTAATTGCGCATTAGCATAGTCTTCGATAAGGCCCGTAGCAGCAAGCGAGAGCCCTATACTGTATACACCACTTTTTATACAAGTTTATAACCTTAGTTTACTACTGCCGTTAGTTATAAGGGATTATTAATGACATGTATATGTAAAACTGATATTTGTGCGATTAAACATGTACTTACTTAGTTAGCTTACATATTTGCAAAAAACTGAATAAAAATTGAATTTGGCGGGCTATGTATTTCCACTATATAAGTATATCCAGTAAGTTCGTGTAAGATGGCGTCACTATTTTTTTCTACTTACGGAATGTGGCGTCATCTGAAATTAGCTTTGCCCGTCTCTTTATTGCACATTTAGTTTGTTTATACATAAAAAATAAACTTTCGCGTTGCGTTGCCGTGGCACAAACTTTATAGAATACTCAATAGATATTCAGTTTAGTTATCAATTTGAATAAATATTTGTGACTAATGACTATCCACTTTAGGATAAATTGCTGCCAAAAACATACTTGAACTTTGTAGCCATGCTACATAGTCCTATGTTGCAACTTTGCAAGTATGTTTTTGATATAATATCAAAATACAGATGACTTGAGAAATAATAATATAATGTAACTTCATAAATTAAAATATGGTAAATTAACGCTATATAGACAAACACTAATGTTCACAACAATACTCTTACACTAAAACTCAAAATTCGTAATATTACACACAACATAACAAATTACTGTAAAAACAATACTAGTTTTTGTAAACTTTGGTTTTGGCTACACACCACTCTACAAAATGCCTAAATATTTAGAGGTAAGTTAGAGATTAGTTTTATTGAAAAATTTCAATAAAAAAAGGTTAAAATACTATAATAATGCAAGTAAATTAAAAAAATAGTTCTCAATACAAATGTAAAAAAGGCAGGTCACGAAAATACAGCCAGTGTTACCTTTGTATGTTTTTATAGAAAAAAATACCCTCATAGTTTCAGGCACTTAGTGCAATATCGCCATCACAATGACATTTTATATTATTTATGTTTATAAATACGAGTAAACAAACAGTTTACTCGTATTTATAAACTTCATAAGGCTCAAATGATCTTAATCTTAATAAATAAATATGAAAGTATTATGTGTATATATTTGTAACTTCCTCACACTTCAACTACGTAACAGAATTGGCTAAAATTTGGAATGTTGATACTGCCTACCAAAATCAAACTATGTACATTTACATCAACTATTGACTTCTACAAGTTTAAGTACTTATCACGCACTACTTATTAAGTTCTTCCGATCCTCAGGTACTGGTTTCTTAGAGTGCTCTTCCATCTCAAGTTGTTTGAACCGTGCGTATAACGCGCTGCTGGCTAACACTATAATGTTGGACGTCCACCAAAGGGCGTTCTTGCTCTCGTTGTACCACTGGGTCGCTATTACTGTTTGTGCGCACGCTTTAGCTGTGCCTGATATGTTGTGGGTTAGAGGAGATGTCACCTGGAATTATGTTAATTTTTTTAAAGTATGCACCAATCAATTATGGTGAGGGTTCACCAGATCAGGGGCCGTACCACTATATCTTATAGCAGTAATATTGTAATATTTTTTTAACATTTTCATACAATGTCAGTATGAAAATTTTAAAACAATGTTAGAATAATATAAGAAATGGTGGTATGGCCCCTTCAGGGTTTTTATCAGAAACACAAGAAATGGCGAAAGCATTCACCTGCCTTCAGGTAAAATTGAGGTTCTGCAGCCACTAAAGAATGTTTCTGTTGTAGTAGTTCCCATTGGCGGGAGTACGGGATTAACGGTCGTATTCATCGCATCTTCACTAGGTAAGAGTAGGGATTACTACATAGTCTTACTTACTCAAACACTTACACAACTATAAAATTTTTAGATTTTTAATAAAAACAGGTTTACCTTTATTTGAAGTGACGTCACATAACCAATAGCAAATCCACACACACCGCCAACAACCATCTGGATCCAAAAGAAAGTGCTGTCAAAATTGTTGTAATTCCACAACACACCAAGCTCCCCATTAATCACTATGAGAGGCAGGAATATTATTATGGAATATGCGTTGTTATAATACGATAGCAGCCACACCTCCTGGTTGACGCTGGGTAATACTTTCTTTGTATAAATAGAGTATAGGGAAAGCATTAGTGAGCCCCCTACACCATATATTGTTCCAAGGAGAGAAAATGAACCTGAAATACAACAGAAGTTTTATTTATTTATCATCTGTGATTTAACATGATAGGTGGAGAGTAGACAATCACATTTTGACTTCAACTAACATAATCTGTTTGTCATATGAGTTTAGTAAGTCAATGATGAGTGTTGCAAACATGTAGCAAGTCTGAGATCTATCTGTAATAATAAGTCTTGCTAAACACATTAATGGCCATTGCATACGGTTTAGCAAGGGATTTCAAGTTTTCGCCAGTGGACATTGAAACATATTAGTATAGAAATACGACATAAACTGCTATGCTTCTAAAAGCTTATGCCGTGGCGTCAGAAGGAGTCTTGCTGTCGCCTGCGCGACGCGCACTTATAGTCATACAGTCGCGTGAGAGCAGAAAGTTCGAAATGCGATTGTCACACATCAGTAGCAAGTCTATGATACATTCGTCACAGGTCAAAATTTATAACAGGGCTGTCGCCCACTCATTAGTAACTATAATAGAACTGGGGGATTTTTTTACAGTCTGCACATTATAGTGTATTAAGTCTGTATAATATTAGTACAGTCAAACCTGGTTAAGTGAGAACTCAAGGGGCCGAGAACCCTTTGGTCCTATAGAGGTTTACCTAATCTGGCATATACTCTCATTAATAGAATTTTCTCTCTTACCCAGTTCTCACTTACTCAGGTTTGACTGTATACCTAAATAAAAAAATTTACTAACCTAATAAATTCTCTTGATCAACTCCAAGATAAAAGCCGAATATTATGAATGCACAACACATCATACATCTCAAGGAAGTTGCTTGGCGCAGCAGCACCCAGCTCAGTGCTACATTGAACACTGTGGTCAATGATCTTCCTATGAAGTAGAACGGCACACCCACATATTTGAGGCACAGGTTGTTCAGTGCTATCATCAATGTAAACATTATAGATAGAGGGACCACCTGAAACAAAATATAGGTAAGTTTTATTGAGTCAGTGCCAAACAAGATAACACTGATTGTTATTATTAGCCCTTAGATTTATGTTGTAGTATTTTAAGTACCATTATTAATATAAACAATATTTATTGATAGAGGAACACTTAAAACAATACATAAGAGGTAACTTTTATCACTTAGGCTAAAAAAGCATGCCAGAAGCATTATTGTTACTTTCAATGAAAATATTTGTTAGAAAATATGTTGAACAATTTACTTCTAATCCTAGATATTAGAATCAGTCAAACTACAACTTTACCTATTGCGCCTTATTGAATTTAGATGAAATAAAATGCTTTAGGATCCAAATGTTTACAACTCACATTCCTAGCAACATCTCTGCACCAAGGAGTGCCTTTAGGGAAGTTGAACACCCCAGATATTCCACCGGTGCTGCTCAATGTGAAGCATATCACAAATGATACGATGCACTGGAACCAGGTGATGAACAACGGAGCCTCCAAATGCACGGACTGGCCACTCAACAGGCTCTTGTTTACAAACACTGTAGCTATTGATACAATCCTGAAATAACAACAGTGAAAAGTTTATATTATAGTGCGAGATACTCTCCTGAACATCCTCATAAACACTATAATTAATTACAATTTTATATATTTTCTTTTAGAGAATAAAAGAATTAAACAGTATTATCCTACCAATCAACTGATGATCCAAATATAATCAACTATTGTAATTGTTGAAAGTGTCAGCTATAATCATTGGCTATAATCACCACAAAGTTGCTAGTTAAGGTTAACTCTATGATTAAATAATAGTTTAGAGGATCTAAAGAAGGAAGAGGAAGAAAGAAGTGTTTGCATAAAAACACCTAACCTTGGATGCTTAAGCGCCTGAAACGTTTTTGTTACATATTGGTAAATCAATTTTCTACGATACCATTAAGTACTTCTAGGAATTATCGAAAAATTAGGTGAAGATAAACATGACATTGCATTGAACTCGATAAGATTTTTTTTAAATTTAGGACACATTAAAAAAATTGCATTTTATGATAGGAAGACTAAAATACAGAATACTTGTATACGGAGTTAAAACTTTTACTAGATTCTTACCAGTAGCAAGCTACTACTACAAATATTCTAATGTATTTTGAACACAATTCTGATTGCCGGTCCCTCATAATGTTGTGTTGTGCTGTGTGCAGCACTGAATTTTAGATACTTCCAGGCCCTATTTGTTACAGTACAGACTGTGACTGAATCCCGACGTCTGAACAGCCGTAATCAAAGAGTATATAATCACTACGTATATTAATTTTAATAAAATTATACAAACATAGAATTTTTATAGAATCAAAACGTGATCAAAACCACAATCAAAAAATCAAAATAAAGTTGAAAGTTGACAACATAGATTATACACATGTTGACAATTATTGACATTATCAATTTATCAAAGAGAAAGAATCTATGGAAAGGATCAAAGTATACTCAAAAACTACCAACAGCAGTGTGACCGTTTTAAAATTGGTGAATCTGCCAAACACTAGCTAAAAATCTGCCAACTCGATTTCTTGAACTGTGAAAGTACTGTTATTGTAGAAACAGTGAAAGCCTTGACGTCGTATCCACTTGACATCTCCGTTCCATCGACACAAGACAAAAGTTTCTTGCTTAGTTTTTAACATCTTCGGGTAACTAAGTCATTCAAAATTATTTAAATAAACATTTTTTTCATTTTATTTCAAAGATTATGAGGAAATCTGTCACATTCTGCCACTTGAATGGAAGCAGGCGTTATTTTGCGAGAATCCATAATCAGTTGGACAGATTAATTTGTAGACTCTAAGATTTCGCATTGTGAAGTCAACATCTCCTGAGAATCTACCGGTGTCGGGACGAAACGTGCGTCGGAGAAAGTGTTGAAAATTGTGTATGATGTTTCATGTGGGCAGTGTTCCTGCATATTGTACCATACAGAATCTTATCAAGTAGCGGATTATAGAAAAACAAATTAATCTATCTAACTTTTTTAAATATCAGAAGGGCTGCTCTAGCTATCTATCGACATGGAAATATTATCGATGTGGTTTGTGGTTGGTAATTAAATATTTAAGAGCAAAAATGAATGAATTATTACATTACAATTAAAAATATAATAATATGATTCTCTAATATTTCAAAAAACATGATACGCATAAACTTTGTATACATGTTTCGACATGTCCGAATCTACAAAATGCTACAAATTATGGAAGAATTGGCCACCCAGCTATTTTTTTGTGACGACACAACTTCAGTGTTGCCCAAATCAGAAAAAACAAATATGTTGCTCTCTCGTATAACGTAAACAATTCTGAATTAGAAAGAGACAATGTGATGTTTGTTATAGCTATGTCGATTTCACGCAACATATACACGCATAAGTGTGTGTAGAAAACTACAGCTGCTCCATTAGTTTCGTTCCTCGTAGATTTGATTTGGAGTGACATTGACAAACCCTATGACACTGACGTCACCTGTCACTCTGGTTATTGGTTAGTTGTCTACAATACTTTATAGTCACAGATTAAAGTTTATAGTTGTCTATGGACATTGGCCAATGGTGTCTGATTGTTTTGTGACAAATCACAAAATATTTTCAATGAAGAAGTGACTATAGTTTTATAGACCAAATAAAACCCCACTCCCCAGTGACTTTTCCAAATTTGTTGTTGAGTTGTTTTGTTAAAAAGTTAAAATGGCATCAGCGCCTGAACCCAAGCCGACAGATAGCGTAGAAACGGAGAGCAATGCGGCGGACTCTAGTTTTTTCGGCGAGTTCCTAAACCCGGTGAATTTGGTTTTGACTTTGATAATCGTGTTGTTGGTGTATAAAATATTGAGGGGTAGGTTGGGGAAGTCGTCGGGCGAGGCGCAGATGCCTGAGCTTCCCAAGATACGGAAGGATATGACGGTAGCGGAGCTTCGTCAGTTCGACGGGACACAGCCGGACGGTCGAGTTCTGGTAGCGGTAAACGGCTGGATATTCGACGTGACGCGAGGGCGGCGCTTCTACGGGCCCGGTGCGTGCATCTGTTTATAAATAGCGTCGACTAATGTAGTGTGACTCAGTATTTATTTATTCATGTTATTGATACGATATTACGAATGCAGCCGCGGTGCGACGCGGTGTCGCTGTTAATTTATTCAGTAATGGTACACCGGGCAGTGAAAAAACAACCTTGCTCTAAGCCCAAATCACTGGCCATGAAATATAATATAGTTCAGATTTTCCCCTTCTTATTGACATTGAGTATAGGAGGTATCACTTTTACTACCTATGTATTATAGGCATGTAGGTGTGGCTGTAAAGCATTGATTTTCAAAGTGGGGGGCGCGCCCCACTAGGGAGGCGCGAGGACATGTACAGGGGGGCGGCGCGGCGCGGGCGTAGGTTTATCGGTGGTCGGTCCAGTCGCCCGCGCATCCCTACAGCGTCGGACGCGCCTTGCGAGCAAGTGTACTTACTTTTGTTGCAAAAACAAAGAAGCAACCTGCTATTGTGTTAGAGTAGTGATAGTGACTGGTTATTTCTTTTATTTCGCCATGAGCTCAGTGAAAAAACGCAAATATAATGATGATTATATTAAATACGGTTTTGTTTCTATGAATAAAAATGGTATCGACCAGCCGCAGTGTGTTATTTGTTACGAAGTATTGAGCAATGATGCTATGAGACCTTCACGTCTGGAACGACATTTGACATCAAAACACAGCGCTTTAAAAGACAAGCCGAAGGAGTTTTTTTCTTCAAAATCTGCAAGTTTGAAGCGCATGAAATTGGATAGTACTGGATCCTTTGCTCAGTCATCCGAGAAAGTACTCGAAGCTTCATATGAATTGTCACTACTCATTGCAAAGGCCAAAAAAAGCCATACTATTGGAGAAACACTCGTCAAACCCTGCTTATTGAAAGCAGCTGATATCGTTCTTGGACCAGAAAGTAAACAAAAATTTTCACAAATACCTCTTTCTGACAACACTGTGAAACGTCGCATTGATGATATGGCTGAAGATATAAAAAATCAGGTAGTGGAGGCCGTGAAAGAATCAAGTTTTTTTGCAATACAATTGGATGAGAGTTGCGCAATGTTGTCAACTGCTAGTTTTCGTTCGATACATTCAGAACGAAACAATCAAAGACGAGTTACTGTTTTCAACAGAGTTAACGACAACTTCGAAAGCGATTGATATAATGACAGCAATCTCTGAATTCATTGATAAACACAAACTGTCATGGATAAAGTTGATAGGCGTATGCACAGACGGTGCTCCGGCTATGCTTGGATCTCGTTGATTTGTACAATTGATCAAAGAAAAAAATCCCAACGTTATCACTATTCATTGTTTTATACATCGTCAAGCCTTGGCGGCTAAAACACTTTCGAACGAACTCTATGACGTCTTAAAATTATGCATTAAAATTGTAAATTATGTTAAAAAGAGTGCATTAAACACGCGGCTTTTTACTGTTCTTTGTGAAGATTTGGGTGCAGAACACAAGACATTGTTATTTCATACTGAAGTACGCTGGCTCTCAAAAGGAAATATGTTGACAAGATTATAAATATGAGCTGCGAGATGAAGTAATTCAGTTTTTAGAAATTCAAAAACAAAGTGAATTGTTTGTGGAATTTAAGAAACCATGGGTCCGAGTAATATTTGCTTATCTATCAGATATATTCGATTCATTGAACACTTTAAATTTGAAATTACAAGGTGGGGACTCGAACATAATTTATCATCGGGATGCTATCACGGCATATACTGAAAAGCTGCAGCTGTGGAAACGTAAAATTTTAGCATCCAATAATTATTCCTGCTTTCCTAAGCTTTTTGCAATCGCAGAAGAGGCGTCCTTTAAGGAGATTATGGATGAAATTGATACCAAGAATAAAATCGTAAACCATTTGCAGCACCTCACGGACGAATTCAAGCGCTATTTTCCCGACTCGTTTGATAATATTATTTATCGATTAGCGACCGATCCTTTCAACGTTGACATAGAAATGCTGCCAGATACATTACAAGAGCAAGTTTTGGAAATCAAAGATGATTCAGCTGCCCAATATGATTTTGAGAAGATGGATAAAGCACAATTTTGGGTTAAATATCTCAAAGTTTATCCGAGCACAGCAGAACAAGCACTAAAATTGTTTTTACCTTTTTCTAGCACTTATTTGTGCGAAAAAGCGTTTTCAGCAGTTGTAGCAATAAAAACAAAGTACAGAAGCAAACTAGATATAACTGGTGATCTACGTTGTGCACTTTCTTCTATTCAACCCAGAATTGGAAATCTTGTCAAGAAAATGCAAGCTCATCCGTCACATTGACTCTTTTTATAACAAGTGTGTAAAAGCAATATTTTTTATAATAAAACATCTGAAAATGTACTTTTGGACTTTATTACCCTACCTTATTTTACTGTTTAAAATAATCAAATTATTATTCTATTTTACAATTGCTCGGCATGCCATCTTGCTGCTACTTGCTGGGCCCTGGGCCGAGGGGAGGCGTGGACATATTCATTTTAAGCAGTAGGGAGGCATGGTACTTTTAAGTTTGGGAACCCCTGCTGTAAAGAGCACTAATTTGGGTGGTTGCAACATCAGGTATTGGGTGGGGTTTGAACCTATGTGACCTTTTACATCCTATACCACGCTAGTTTTGTGACTTTTATCTTATTATATTTATTTATAACTTTATTGCACACACTACAGAACATACAAAAAATAGCAGCTTTATTTATTATTTTTAGGTCGTTATTTGAACCTTGAAATTGGTTGTAGAACTTGTAGATATTCCTTACACAATAAATACTCTTATAAATATTGTTGATTATCACTTAAAATTAAATTTTAAACATGTAATACTTTAATAAAACAATCACTTTTTTTTTGTGTGTCCAACATCTTATGCTGCATACTCCAGCATTGCAAGTTATGTTTGCGAGACCTACTCTGCAGACTAGACTTAACTCAGTAAAGTCAAAAGTTTTAAATTTAAAGACTGGTATTAGAACCAAAGACCCTTGGGTTAGTAGGCTTTTTGCTATTTAAGCTTGTGGCAATGAGGGCTGCCATTTCCAACCACAATATTTAAGAGTTCAACAGTATATGCCTGTGGTGCCCATTCTAACTGTTATAGTTGGATAAAATAAACAAATACCATCTCAATCCATGAAATTTCAATCCACAACAGTGCACCCCACTCTGTCAAACTCCTATATCTAATGGAATAAAACAAACTGATTTCTGAAGAGTGGGGTGACATTGTTGATTGAAATATCTATAATGAATGGTATGCAAATCTAATGAATAGTTTCAAAATATTGCAGGAGGTCCATATGCAGCATTTGGAGGTAAAGATGCATCCAGAGGTCTGGCCACATTCTCCGTCACATCGTCAGACAAGGAGTACGATGACCTCAGTGACCTCAACTCAATGGAGATGGAATCAGTGAAGGAGTGGGAGGCACAATTTAGAGGTCAGCATGTCTAATAGACATCAAAATTAATATTTACCACTTTAGCACTGGCTCACTTGGCATTGTAACCTGAGAAATATGACCTAAATCAGCTAATTATTACTATGTGTGTGAATGTTTGTTAATTTTTCATGCAGAAACTACTGAACTGATTCGGATGAAATTTTTAATAGAGCTACATTATTATACCCTACATAGGCTTTTTATATCGCAGAAAAAAAATGTACTTTTCTGTGTGTTCAACTGAATTTCACACTGTTGAAGCTGAGGGTATTGGCTAGCAAATTTCTTGGAAAGTGGGCCAAAACAATCTATGATCCTGTAAAATTTATTCAGTATAATGAAGATTTCAACATCAGATCTTACCAAAAGATTAATGATAAAAATGAAAACGCATTAAATGGATTCCAGAACATTTTTCATTTCATTTCATTTCATTTCTTTATTTGCCATTTCACATACATACAATGATTACACAATATACAATAAAATATTAATAATGTGAAGTCAATTTGTAATGTGAATGCCCAGGATGGGCGTAGCAATTCCTTTTACTGGGATAGGGGGACCGATTTTATTCGTTTCGTCCTTAAAATATTCATCAATCGTATAAAACGCCTTTGAGATGAGGTAATCTTTTAATAATTTATTAAATTTTATTTCTTTTTCTTCATTTCGGATGTAATTGGGAAGGTGGTTATATATTTTTATTGACGCAGCGTAAGGACTAACTCTGTGTAACGTTAATCTTGATTGTGGTAACTGTAGTTTGTTGTACGTATTTTCAGGATAGCGGCGCGGTTTATCAGGGTATTTGTTGTATAAATGAATATTTTTTCGAACGAATTTGCATATTTCTAGGATGTATATGGATGTCAAAGTTAAAATTTGCAATTTTTTGAAATGTGGCTCGCAAGATTCAGTGTTTTTTATGTTAGCTATAATACGTATGCACTTTTTTTGCAGTATAAATATGTCTTCTATATCTGTGCTGTTACCCCAGAGTATTACTCCATATCGTAGCCAGGCATATCCGTAGGCGTAATACGCGTTTAAGGCTGTTTTTACGTTTGTCGTTCTTTTTAATTCCCTTAGTCCGTATATAAATTTAGATAGTTTTGATTTTAGATTTCTAATGTGGTTTTTTGCTATGATGTGTACTTTTTTTATTGATAATTTTAATCTTATCATTTCTCTTATCAAATCAAATATGCAATTCAATAAATCATTTATGTACAACAGTGATTTTTAGGGTTCTGTTTGGCTACATAAATTAATTGTTTGTAATGCAAAGTTTTCATTAAAAAGTAAAGTATAGAAACCACATAAATTTATTTGTGTAGATGGTCACTACCCGTCATGAGAAAACAAAAAGACTTTCAATAATTAATCAATTATCACTAGTTTTATTTGTGTTATCAGAACCTCATTAATTCTGGTATACTATGATTAAATTATTATTAAATAGCAATAACTGATATTTTAAAAAATGGGCATTTTCATAAATTTCCTTAATTATGCTTCCATTTAGCATAAGCAATTAAACATTCAAATAAATATAAATGCAGACAGAAACACTTTCTTATTCCTTAATATTTTAACATTTATTTGAATCTCATTAACCATTGCTTGCTTCGTTAAGCTAAGACACCTACTGACAAGATTAGTGACCTACTTTTAGTATTCTCTGTGTTCACAGCATGGAACTAACCATGTTAAAATTTTAATCATAGTAATCTCTCAATTTGCTATGATTAAAAATCTACTAAATACTATATTTTGTACTGTACAGTGTACTACTAATATTAGGTTAAGCAATGCAACTGGGGGGAAGTGCTTAAGAAAAACATATTAATCGCTATCATAATCGTAAATATATCTCTTATAATAATAAGTGATAATGATCGTGCCAATGGTAGTTGCTCCCATAGCTTAATTGGCAGATCGCCCAGCCGTGAAAGCTTGCGGATACGGGTTCAAGTCTGATAATTTTGATACACTAAATATTCTATACCAAAGTGCAAAACACCATAACAAAAATATAAATTAGTAAAATTATCTCGCTGATTAGCCAAGACAAGTGGTCTTGGCTAATCAGCGAGATAATTTTTTCCAGCCAATCAGCAAGTAGAATTTCTTTAGTTACAATAGCTACAAATACGTTTTTATTACACAGTCCAGTCAAACTTATTATGACTAATGTAAAGGTCAGCATACTTATTCAGTTTTGACAGTAAATAATTTAGGTTTTAAAATATAACTTCTTTATTTTACAGAAAAATATGATCTTGTTGGTAGACTGCTGAAGCCTGGTGAGGAACCAACAAACTACTCGGATGAGGAGCCAGAGGAGACGGATAATTCCACCAGCAACCCCGAAGACAAGAAAGAGCAGTAGATACAACGACACAGGCCTGCAGCAGTTCAACCCAGCACACCTCAAATGTGATATTTCCAAGTTCCGTTGCTAAGATGTTCATGTCGTTTGTCGAGTAGGTATTTCAAAATCTTTCTTTATTTCACATATTATGCACTTGTACTAGGTCAGTATGATATTTGTCACATACGTATGGCGATAACTCCAAGTCGACTTAAAACTAAGTTTACGAGGGTTCCAACGCGCCCTGCACTGAGAAGAATTTATTATGGAGGTCGTAAAGCCAACTGCTATTAGGATGCAAATTTGTATGAGTATCGTTCGTAAATGAGTGGGCACTCTGAATACGGGTTTAAATACTTTAACATCTGAATCATTTTTTCCCTATATGAACGATGATGAAGTCTTAGTTAAAATGCCTGTTAAATTAAGTCATAGACATAATAAAATATGAAAACATATGATTTTCTACTTGTATAATAAAAAATTGTCTACAATATTTACATTCACTGACCTCTGTTTTAAGGTCAGTACTCAGTATGTGCAATTAAAAGTTTTTTAACACTGCTCTGCAAAAAACTTACTATCTATATACTTATAATAAAACTGTAAAGGGTCGAATTCTGTACATTGAAGATATTTTGAAAATTTTTGTTGGAGGACACTATTTAGTCGATACTGAAGCCAAAACTGTAATTTGTTTAATTTTTGTCTGTCTGTCTGTCTGTCTGTCTGTCTGTCTGTCTGTCTGTTTCACGACCGGGCATCACGGCTAATCCGCTGGATGGATTTAAATGAAACTTGACATGATTATAGTTCATACCCCGAGGTAGGACATAGGATACTTTTTGTCCCGAAATTCATCATGGTTTCCATGGAAGACGGCATCAAAGTCCAAACGTTTTTTAGTTATAATTCATTAACGCGTTGTCCGATTCCATTTATTCTTTTTTTGTTAGCAAGGAGGTTCTTTAAAGATTATTCCATACAAATCTTATCATCATCACTTTTGTAGTTCAGAAATTACAGACATCAGAACCTTTAAGTTCAAGTAGGTAGGTGACTTGAAACTCGGAATGCACAAATAACCTAGGGCTAGGACGTAGGGCTCAAGTAAGACTGGAGTACCCTTACAGCCGTAAATAAATAGGCTTAGCAGGAGATTTTGTATGGTTTAAAAATTTTCACTTTTAGGGTGAACAAAAATCATGTAACTGGCGTTATCGCTACGTTATACCGTATAGCGCCATCTCTACAATTTATGTGGAACTTGAATGTAAAACTCTGAGATAGGTACTACCGATTTTTTTAAATGAAAATTAACTGTCATGTTATTTACTGTTTCCTGACTTTATATTAAGATGGCACTGTTAACACATGAACAGATTTAAACTTTATCATCCGCAATATGGAAAGGGTAAGATAATGGTTCACAAATATTTTTAACTCTTAGGTCTTATCGATCCTAACCGACTGACTGTCATCTAAGTTATTTTTATACGTAAAGAAATACATAGCCATTGTCCATTCTGATGTTTTGGATTGTATTGAGATGAAGCAAAGATTTTTAAAAGACTCTTATATTATGTTGGGCTGGGGAATATTGTTAGTAGAGTATTTTATCCCAGTGGTACCTACCCGGCCGAACTCTGAAAGAAGAGTCTACCACCAGTACAACTTTTCACATGAAAATCACAATGAAAAGGACGATTTTAACTGTCGATATTTGGATACATTGGTACAAGTCGTGGTCACGTAGTGACCACGACCTGGGCCACTGGGTCGAAATATCGACAGTTAAAATCGTCCTTTTGATCTTTCAACTACGTATTAATGAAACTTTATATTATTATTAAGAAAAAGGAGTTTTCAAAATCACCACAAGATAACCCGTGCAAAGTAAGAACAGGTTTCTGTACAACATCACACCAGAATCCCGCGAAAAATCAAGGAATTCCAGTAGGAAGGTATAATATGTAAAAAAATCGTAATTCACGCGGGCGGAGCCGTGGGCAACAGCTAGTTTTAAAATAAATATGAATTCTTTTCGAATCAAGTAGTGTATTGAGAATTTTGCTTAGGGAATCATTAAAACATTCAATTGATGTTGCTTGTTAATAATTAGTAAATAAATATCTGTGTTCAAATCGAGAAGCGAGCATTATTTATTCAAAAAAAAATTTTTTAATTCAAATATATGGCAACATTTTTCTAAGATGGTTTCTTATACTTAGTAATTAAAACTGATAAATTGCATTATGCTGATTTGTCGATGTTATGTGATTATTGCAATAAGTCGATGTGATATTTTCCGCCACAAAATTGAAACTAGGTAGAATGTGGCATTATGCTCAGATAAAGGTACGAGAAGACATGGAAATACAAGTTGTTATGGAATTTCCGTGGATTTGTCCAAGGAACTAATGGACGGCTTCACTAAAACAATGCTAACTACATCCTTAAGTTCACAGATAAATTCATAGCATTTTATGAGTTTGTAACTGCAACTTATTTTTCAACTTCGTGACATAATCTGTGAGTTACATAGTTCTTATTTGTTTCATCCAGATTTACAGCGGTGATTCAAAAATTGTGTAACGAATTAGCTTGTTGCTGCCTATGGCTAATTACATGCATCTTTGAGTCGGACCTTTGAGTCATGGATTTCATCATCAATTAAATACAGCGGCCGACGGCGTGACCAAACTGAGAATTGATTGTATTTAGTCTGTATATTTTAGTGCTCACTCAATTTTTTTACACAATACATTTTTTAAATAAATGAGATTATGACAATGAAATAGCTAAGGCGTATATATGTGTGAGTTAAGCAAAAAACCCAGGTCCTATTAATAAAACTATCATTAGTTCCACGACTTTTTTTAATAAATTGATATTTTGTATTTTGCATGGATGTACGATGCGTTCTATCCTGTAATGTAATACTGTGTGCTCGCTATCCTGTTTAGCGGCGAAAGGTTGCTAATCCTGCACTCGCGCATCTGTTGCTGCACAGGATAATGGCACGTCAGAGACTTTTTAATTATTTAGATTATAATACACTATAGAATAAAAAATACTTTATTTCTTATAGGCCTTGCTTACAGAGGCTCTTATGACAGGTCATTTCATTTTACACCGTGTCTATAATGGTGATAACTATTTCACGACTTAAAACTAAGTATACGAGGATTCTCAAATGCACCCAGCCGCTGAGAAGAATTTAGGTATGAATGGAAATAACACTACATTGAAAAAGTCGTAGAACTAAAATTGTTGTTTTGTTGATACTAAACTACTGTCCAAAAACATTTTCGTATTTTTCAGATAACCCTGTATATTATTTATAATTTGGAAAAACTTATGAGTAATATGTGGTGGCCAGATAATTTCATGTAGTGGTCGACCAATTTTTTAAAATTGCTCGAGTGTCGTGGTAGTTGAATATTTCATGTCATGTCCGACTATTGCATGAAATGGTTGTATTTCTAAATTAAAGTGATGAGATTTTCTGAATTAAAGTGATTTTTGTCACTTGAGGCGGCCTAACGCTAACTTTGTTTTAAATTTCTGAAAAAAATTGTTTACTCAAGCCATATCGTGAAATACGTGAACAAGTAGACCCTAAGGAATTCTTACATTACTGTCATGAAACGGGTCAATTTGTTATTGATAGTCTAGTAACGTTTCGACGGAACTTCTTATGCTTACTATAACAATAAATCGTGTTGCTGAGGTTTCATGTATGTAAATGGTCTAATCTAAGTAATATCACCTATATCATATACTTTATACACCTTAAAACACTTCTAACTGCCTTCAGCATGTTTTTAGCACTGTCAAGCTATCTTTTATCTTAGCTAGTTAAGTTTTTTGTACAATAATGTGAAGCCAGTAGCGTTTTATATGAGGAAACATGAGGCCACAGTGACTAACAAATATATGAAACAAATACATACTTATAGATATATATAAATAATTGTTGTTAATTGCAAATTTTTTAAACTTTACATGTAATGTGTACAGACATAGCTGGTCGCACATCTAGCAACAGCATACGTGACATGAAGGTCTAGTTTCGGCATGTCTGATCTCCTGTTGATTTATATTTAAAAGAGTGACTCCAGAAAAAGCTAAAAAGTCCAGGATAATTTTGAAACAAAATAAAACGATAGAACAGAGCAGAGTCAGAAAATTCCTTACTTCTTTAATTATTGAAAAAAAACAGAAATCTCTAAAACGAAATTCTGTTACAGTCAGACTATAACTAACTTACTATTTCAGACAATTGGGGCGTCTTATTTAGTTTCTGTTACAATGCAAAGCGACACCAAAACACAACTAATGATGGTTAAATATGAATGTTTCTCAGGCCTTGCGTTATTGTTGTTGTTTCATTAATTTTGTGACATTTGGTAACTGAACTTCTGTTAGTCTCCTTACAAATAATATAAAATATAAATCATCGTGAGGTGAGATAGTCAAAATTGTATATTAAGTAATGCTTAGGAGTCAGAAGACAGCTCTGACTTCTCAACATGGCAATAAAATCCATGTTCCCTTCACGTTTGCGCGATCTTTTCAGGACTGCAAAATACCCTAGGTTGTGCTGCTGGGTTGGCGATCAGCTTTAAGGCTCCACGCACCTACGATGACTCCATAGAAAGAAATACCAAAATTATTTGTAATTCGTGCATATTTCGATTATGTTGAGGTGTTATTCGGGTTCATATAGTAATAATCTATACTCCTATCCGTATTTGTTTCGGAAATACTTCTTTAAAACGAAATATATACGAATTACAAATGATTTAGGTATTACGAATGTATGGAGAACATCGTGGGTACGGGCCCTCTTAATGAATTGAAAGACTGAAAGGGCAAATTATGTTGATAACATCATGGGATCGATTAATTATATAATTATCGAACAAGATTTATTGATTGCACATTCCCGGCTTGATTTGGTTTTATGACTGTAGCAAATAGTTCCTGCCTGCGGGACAGTAAAGTGGGAAAACAAGATGGTACCTATGTCTTGCCTGCCAGGATTGCCGTAAGTTCGACAGAGGTCGCAACAGACGGAAATGTTTCCTCATTTTATTTCCCCAAGGGTAGCGACTGTTATAAATTGTAATATATGAAATAATGTAAATAAATTAGAAATCAGGTAGAAACTACCAAATCTTTAACTTCTTACAGCTGTTTATGAGTTTATTAACATCAGATTGTCGAACAAGCGCTCAAAGTCGGATGTATTAACATTTATCGATTGTATTTGGTGGTTTCCACCCGATTTCTGATTTAAGTTGTCGAACAGCTAACTGCTCGGATTGGCTGATTATTATTGATTGACAATTAAATTGAACGCTTTGAGACTGTTGACCTATCAAACTAATACGATTTGTTTTTAGTCGGTCATACACCATCCTTCCTAAAAATAGCGTAGATTGGCATAGTTATATCTTTCATGCATTCCTCTATTATACTAGTACGCTGGACCTCAGACTCTAGGTATTACGTTACCTGGCGTAAGCGTCCATGGAACTAAAATAAGTGACATATTTAAAACTACGGCGATAGCAACAAATGTCAATTTAGTACCGTGGACCTTCGAGGGGGGTGCTTCAAATCGGCACAAAAAATGAACTGTCAATTGTATAGAATGTTTGATCCAGCTTACAACTATAATTGATCTTAGTATAACAACAAAAGATCAGTGCTATTATGCCAATCCATGTCCACACGGTCAGTTTTAACTGACCACGCAGCGTCATGCCGATTGGACGATAGGCTGGATGTTGTATGACCGGAATAACATGATCTAAGAATGTCAGTCAGAAAAATAAGAAGATAACATGATCTTTGTATTAAGAGAATTATGGCAATAGTCATTAAAAAACAGCACAGTATATCCTTTGATTTATGAAGTCCACTTAAATATTTAGTCGCCACACCCGGTATAACATATGTTATATCAATTCGGTAAGAACTGCCTTATTTGTTGTGTTTATGTTTTGCATTTATTGTGAGTTACATTTTAAAGTGTTTTTTTTTGTTTCGAGAAATGATGAAATATTTTAGAAGTTGACTAAATCTACTGCTACTACTCTGCTACTAGATTCACCCCTCGGTACTTAAATGATACTTACCTCTGTTGGGAGAAAGTAAAAAAGATACAAAAAATGAGGAAAATGTGCATAATTATTAATATGTAATTAATTGTTAATGTTCGTGAATAAGTTAAAAATAAAATCTGTGGTGATGTGTGATTACTTTTTGTAGTATTTGGTTAAGCCCTTTTTAAAATTGCCGCAAATCTTTTTGGGTTTTGTTTGGAGCCCAAAAACATTTGCGCGTTCTTTACTGTTTGTAACACACGTCTATAACAACTAATCTGAACTCTAACCGCAGCACATTACGGTCTGTTGTCTGATGTCTCTGGACTATACTTTGCTATAGGCCCTACAGCATCAAAATATTTTTGTCATCTAAAATATGTAAATAACAAAGATTTACCCACGCGAAAAAGGTATGTTTGTACTATGCCTGTAACTTTCCTTATGTGTGCAAGTATAGTATACCACATAGTTTTCTTGTCCAGTGGCCAAAATTGGAACTAACGTCGCGATTTTAATATGCTATGAAATCTGTCATATTTATGGTGAATTGTGTAATTATCTACGTTTTGTAGTTTTATTTGCATAAATAAGGCCTAATAATAAAAAGTGATGCGCGAAACATCATCACCACAATCGTCAACAGCGACACCCTCACTGGACGAGATAAGTTTGTTGTTGGAAAACTATATTTGTTAAAAAAACTACTTTGTCTCTGAAACTAATGTTTCTTTTTCGATGGAGCAAGCGATCAAAGATAAAATTGAATGTAAACATTTCTTTGGGTACTTTACTATAGATGTATGTTACAAGCAATAATATTGGTGTATTTGAATGTTGTACTATATTTATTGTTTTTTTTTTCACTATAAACCAGAGATTGGCAAAATGTAATCATGATTATAATTCCGATTCTCAATCATAATGTCATGTGACAAAATTAAAGAAAACAAGTAAATAATTTAAAAATTAGAAAACACGACCGCACTATGGAAAAACTACTTTTTCCAAAAAATATATAGCCTATGTTACTCTTACTGATGTAAGGTGTATAACCACAGATAACTCAGTTTGAGTTATCTGTGATTCTAACGATACCACATAATATTATGTCCAAATCTATTCAGCCGTTCAGAAGTTATGGTATGGGAATAAAGATTGGACTCACTTTTTCGGGCAGTCGTGCAAAAAGCAATCATCAACGATTGTTATGATTAAATTATGAATCCCAACCTGTAGGCTGATCCTGATTTGTTCATTTTATTAGTTAGCAACTCTCAATGGGTGGTGGACATTAAACCATGTCAACCTAGGATAAGCAAAAATAATGCAAAAATTGGATTGTTGCCTTCTCATATAGTCCAGTGTGAGTTGCTAACTAACGAATTGAACGATACAGCAGCTCACTGAATATTTAATTACTTATCCTATCCCTTTAAACGAGCAATTATTGTAGGTATATGTATAATCTGAATCTCGGAAACGGCTCGAACGATTTTCATGAAATTTAGTATACAGGCGGTTTTGGGGGCGATAAATCGATCTAGCTAGGATTCATTTTTAGAAAATGTCTACCAAAAAAAAATACGACTCCTGCTGCCATCTATTGGCCAGTGGCAATACTACCGAGCGAAGCTCGGTCACCCAGATATTTTTCGCTAATTTACAATCGTGACTCATTGCAATCGTAATCGTTAATTGTTATCAAAATGTAATCGTTGTTACACTTTGCCAATCTCTGCTATGAACTATTAAGACATGTGTGTGTAACTATTGGGAATGGAAATTAACTATTGTTAACTATACACATACAGAGTAGTTATTTATATAAGTATCGCTTTAAGTTTGGGGAACTCTCTCAACAATATATGTTTATAACAATGAAATTTAGTTTTAATTTACAGATATTTTTTGCTTAGTAATCTACTTAAGTACTTGATTTATTTTAAAAGCTACCTGTTCTTTTCTGGCCACGAAATTTACGGACCTACTGATCGAATAAAACTGTAATTTTTTCTCTGAAAAATAACAATTTTGGAGCAAGAGATCGATTTGCAAAAGACAAGAGCGCCTGCAAAGAAAGTTGGTGAATTTTTTTTAAATGGTTCTCCAAACTAAACCTGGACTGAAATCTGAATTTGAGGCATAAAATAATTGCATATCCGCAGGCATAGTGCTGCAGACTTATAATAATAATTTAGTTAAAATTAAGTAATAAAAAGAAAAAATGCACCTCGACACCTATTTATGATGATAGTTAGCATATTATTCTGATTATAAATAACAAAATTTTGAAAACATACCTATGATGTAGATGTGGTGATCTGCGATGTTCAACCGATGCAAGAAGAGAATTAAAGCGCATCCGTACGCAGTCATGATGAGCGGGAGTATCTATATTGTACTTATAATATTTTATTAATAACAACATTTTGAAAATACACGATGTTGCTGCGATGTTCAACCGATGCAAGAGAGAATGTTATCGCACCCAAACGCAAAGTCATGATGATCGTGAGTATATTATTGTGATAATAATAATTTATTAATAACAACTGATAAGCCGATCCTATTTGTATTTAACCACTTGAAGCATGTTTGATAAGATGAAATAATTACTTACCACAGTTACGAGTACTTACATAGGTGTCTATACCTACCGTTTAAATATAGCTGTGTGTACATAATAAAATGTTCTGTATTAGGTATTGGTAGGTACCTACCATAACTTTGTCTAATGCTGCGTGGATTCTACTGCCTACATACATCCATAGACAATTTACAAACATGTTGCAAACAATAATTTAAGTCAGTAAATAACAGTACGTGTGTACAATACTTAGGTGGGACGTAATTCCGTCAAGGTTTCATCATAAAAACAACTTTCAGACTTAAAGACTACAATTATTTACCTATTCATAATATTAGTCGTCAGTCGTGGAGACAAAGTAGTTAAAAACCGACCAAGTACGTGTTCTTCTTTGTGCAGTGTAGGGTTCTGTAGCTGCCCCTCATAAAATCTCCTATTGGTTTAGCGCCTTTTGAGATTTTCTTTTAAATCTGTTATGTCTTGTGTACTTACATTTCATGAATACTTTTCGGTACACTTCAAGTAATTAAATTTGCGAACCACACAATCAATAGATTTAAGACGTGTAAATTTGAGGAATCTTATTTATACATTTAAATGAAACAAAACTACCAAGTAACATGAAAAATATATTTACACAAGTACTGATAGTTACTTAAGTATAAAAACAATGAACAGAAAATATCACTTATTGACTCAGATATTTAATTACTGGTAGTTACACATACTGGCATAACCTGCGTTACCGTAAAACTCGAACATAACAAATAGACCTGAAATTAACCTGAAGTATACATATTGTATGTTACACAATAACTTTTGCGAAACATGCCACTTAGTTCTTAAGCATATTTATACTGTCTATAACATGAAGTAGTGGATAGCTTATCAATTCTTCAACATATTTGTTGAAAATATATTGATAATAATATAAAAAATCCTTTTTTCAATTTTTCATAATACATCAAATACTATCTATCATCAATACTACTATCCATGTGAAAACCAATAAAAATCTTTTTTAGGATGTAAAAAATGTCCTTGCAGGTGATGTTACATTTGACGTCTTCCACCTTCGTTTTTTCAAAATTCCGTACCAAAATGATAAAATGGAACAGCTGCAGACGGCAGTAGACAAACGGCCGAAAGGTTTAGTTTTTTACCATTTTGGTATGGAACCCTGAAAATGCACTACAAGATAGCATTATTTCCCGACTTATTTATTTAAATTTAAATAGTTTGCCATAAAGGCAGGAGCGTAGGTACTTAGGTTGTGTTTTTAATAAATTAAATCGTACTACTTAAACAACAATATTATGTTCTGTGACCTCTTGTGAGAAGGTAGAGAAGGTCAAAATATTTAATACGTTTAAAACAGTATGTAGGTACTATAAGGCACACTACAGAAGGTCAAATTAATATAATTCCTAAACCAAACCCGGAACCTATCCTATATCGATGCACCACAAACGCGCGTGTAAAACGATATTTAATAACAATTAAGTAGTTACCTACTTTGTTATCATTATCAGCTCAAACGGAACCCCATAATTAAATACTATTATCAATAGAAACTTCTCGAAACATTCACGACAATAACCTAATTAATATGTAATTAGTAATTACACTTATTACGTCGATACTAGCCGAATAGATAAGAATAGAGCACGGTCATCAGAAGCCCGAGTACGACGGGAAACTTCCAGGATGTCAAGAAACTGTCGCCTTTCGTCTGGGTGTCGGTCTCCGACCACTTGTACTCTTTCCTCTTCGTCGGCACCTTGTCTTCTTCGACGAGCTCGCCGATTATGTACTTCTTCATCATATCCTTGGCGTCGGAACTGTGTCCCACGTCGTCGAAGTCTTCGCTCGCGTCTTTGCCCGCGACGTTGAGCAAGACCTCGTGCCCTCCAGGATGGTCGTCCAGGAATTTGGTCACATCATACACTACGTTGTCTATGACGAACACTGCATCCTTCTTCGTGTTCCTTTCCGCTAGAGCCTTGCGCGTGAACAGTTTCACCTCGGCCTGCTCGGACATGGTGACGCGATGTTGACTTCGTAATATCACGTAATGTACTGAATATTCAAAGGAGGCGCGACGAGTCGTTCGCCCTTGGACGGGTTGAATGAGAACTACGAACTGTGAGCAATGCCGCGACCGCCCGTCTCTGTCGACAAACTCGTTATGATAGTTAAAGCTATCAACAATGTTCAAAGTACTTACGTTTTATCAACTTGCACAGTGGCTGCGATAATATACGTAAAATCAAAGCGTAAAATATACGACAGCCAAGCGGCGTTTTGTGATAGGTCCGAAGAATTACAGTAAAAATGAAAATCTTTATTTTTCACATACGTAAGAGTTAAGACGTAATAAATCTCACATAATATAGGCCTCTCATGAAAAGTCAAAACTGTACCGCCAAGATTAGAATGCAAGTTTGCATCGAGAAGAGCTGGCAAGAAACTCGAATCTTGCTAAATAGGTATATTAATATATTTTCATTACATTTTATTTTACATTTACATAAATTGAAAATTATATTTTTTGAACTTTTGAAACCCAACTGAAAATGCTAGTAAGTATGTACCTACTAGGTACCTATAAAGAGGTCAAAGATGCGCGCCATGAGTTAAGGTAACTGTACCATATTACGGTACATTAAGACATTTTCAACTTTGAGGGTGATTTTAAGAAAAATTACGAATGTGCTAGAACTGAAAACTGTTTTATTTTGTAGACAAGTTTTATCAGATGAATGTGGAATATTATTTTGCGCCGTAGCCTTTAAATTATATAAATAATCGTTATTTTGCGGAACCTCGTGTTTGTCTCTAATTCCGTACTAAAAATTTGCCTCATGACATAATTCCGGTAATCTTTGTCCATAATTCCGTGATATTTTTATTTAATTTTTATTACGCATTACAAGTAAGTACTTGACTGCCATCTCACCTGATGTTAAGTGTGAATACAGTCATGAATCCAAACGTACTAACTTGGAAGTGATAAGTAACCCCCAACGGTTCCTACACGGCATCGTACCGGAAAGCTAAATTGATTGGGCTTACGTCTATGCCGATTGCCGGTAGTGTGGTTACCACTGGCCTTTTGTGAATTTGTTTCAATTTAATAACCCCCTTTATTTTTTTATTTTTTTTTACTATTACTTTCTACAGTGAATAGAAAAGTATATATTCTGTGAAAATTTTTAGCATCTACCTGTTACCGTTATCAATATCGAGCAAAAACAAGTGTAGCTGCCATACCTACGGCACTACATGATCGCATCCCGCTTCTGCGTCCACGCATGTCTGCATCGTTCGCCGACCGCCTGCGACTGAAGACCCGAGCGCGTGCGCGCGCTATTTACGTCGGGCATATTGGGGCATATTTATATTACCTCGCCCCGCGCGCGCAGCCGCCGCGCGCCAGCAACGTGACGTCACAGCATGCGTTCCTCCCGCAAGCATCACCGCAACGCGTGCTATTGGCCAGCGAGAAATATTACTACTCCACGTACCAGTCTATAGATTAAGAAGTAGTTAGATAAAATTAGGCTAAGTTTGTACATATGACATGATCCAATATAATCCAATACTCCAATATAATTCTCTGACCTTCTGAAGCAACCGCGAGTTTCATTACTGCTGATCATCAACCAACACCTACCAAACTTTGGCAGCTCTTTGGTAGGTGTTGGTTGATGATCAGCAGTAATGAAACTCGCGGTTGCTTCAGAAGGTCAGAGAATTATATTGGAGTATTGGATTATATTGGATCATGTCATATGTACAAACTTAGCCTAATTTTATCTAACTACTTCTTAATCTATAGACTGGTACGTGGAGTAGTAATATTTCTCGCTGGCCAATAGCACGCGTTGCGGTGATGCTTGCGGGAGGAACGCATGCTGTGACGTCACGTTGCTGGCGCGCGGCGGCTGCGCGCGCGGGGCGAGGTAATATAAATATGCCCCAATATGCCCGACGTAAATAGCGCGCGCACGCGCTCGGGTCTTCAGTCGCAGGCGGTCGGCGAACGATGCAGACATGCGTGGACGCAGAAGCGGGATGCGATCATGTAGTGCCGTAGGTATGGCAGCTACATAACACCCTCCTTAGTGAAAACGTACCGGTAGTTTGCTAATGCGACCAGACCGAGTAGTTTTCAAGATGGATTTCGGTTGGTCAGCTGGTGGTACTGACTTAGCGTCTTGCTTTTTCTTTGAAATTGAAGTGGGTGAAGCTGATGTCTTGCTTGAATTGGCCGGTAGCGAGTCGCTATCTGAGATGTTCTCGTTGAGCGTGTAGGCAGGTTTCAGTCTGTCGATCGAAATGACTGCCGAACGTCTCTCTGGTAACTGCAGTTTGAATGTTTTGCTGTTTCGCTCTAACACTCGGTACGGTCCTTCATACGTTGGTTGGAGTGGTTTCTTCACGCTGTCGTTCCGTATGAAAACTTGCTCGCAGGTTTGTAGATCTTGAGGGACGAAGATAGGTCTATTGTTCCCGTGTGGCGATATCTGACTGGGGATAACGGAATTGATGTTTTCTCGCAGTTTATCGACATAATCGTAGTCGTAGTTTTGCTCGATGCGTGTTGATGTGAAGAAATCACACGGTAGGCGTAGATTTTGTCCGTATGTGAGTTCTGCAGCGCTGACGCCTGTGTCGGAACGCACTGCAGCGCGTAGTCCCAGCAAAACTGTAGGTAGCTCGTCTATCCACTTCTTGTTCTGCGAAAGGCGTGTTTTCAGGGACACCTTGAGCGAACGGTGCCAACGTTCCAGCAAACCGTTTGCCTGAGGATGATAGGGAGTAGTTCGTATCTTCTGCGATCCCATGGCGTTGAGTAGCTTGGCAAATAGGCGTGAGTCCAGGTTTCTTCCCTGATCGGTCGTGACAAAGGATGGGGAACCAAATCGTGTTACCCAGCACTCGTAGAATATCTTCGCTACAGATTCTGCTGTGATATTGTCGGTAGGTATAGCTTCAGGCCATCTCGTTGCTCTGTCAATCATCGTGACGAGATAATTATGTCCTTCGGGTGACGTAGGTAATTTTCCGACGATGTCTATGTGGACATGCTGAAATCTATCGGCGTGTGGGAATGCCGAAAGACTGCTCGATGTATGGCGTTGTATTTTGCAGCGTTGACATTGTATGCAGGTTTTCGCCCATGTTCTAACATCGATGTTCATCGAAGGCCAAAAGAACTTCTGTGTGAGTAGTTTGAGCGTAGTCCGTATTCCGGGATGGCTGATGTTATGTACGGCGTCGAATGCGGCTCGTCGATACTCTGCAGGGATGTAAGGTCGAGTGAATGATGTAGAAGTCTCGCAGTAGATTGTAGATTGCGTATTTGGTATAGCGATTTTCTTGAGTTGGATGTTTTGGTTGTCCTTCATGAGTTGTTCGATACTATCTCTGTCTCTTTCTTGAGCTTGAGCAATCTTATTGTAGTCGAGTGTTGATGGCACTGATATGCTTTCTATAGGTATGCGACTCAGTGCATCGGCTACGACGTTGTCTTCTCCGCTGATATGACGGATGTCAGTCGTGAATTCGCTGATGAAGATCAGTTGTCTTGCCCGTTGCGGTGTTTCAGACGGTGAAGGCGGCTTCTGAAGTACGTAGGTAAGCGGTTTGTGATCGGTGAAGATAATGAGATTTCTTCCCTCGAATGTCTTTCTGAAGTGCTTGACTGATAGGTAAATCGATGTAAGTTCTCTGTCGAAAGTGCTTTTTCTGCGCTGTACGTCTGAGAACTTCTTTGAGAAATAGCCAAGTGGTTGCCATTTTCCGTTGACGTATTGTTGAATTACGCTTCCTGCCGAAATTTCTGAGGCATCGGTAAATAGACCGAGTTGAGCTTCGTGAGATGGGTGAGCGAGTAAAGCTGCATTTTGAATTGCATTTTTACATGCTTCGAATGACTTCGTTGCTTTTTCTGTCCATTGAATAGTAGTGCGGTCTCTTTTCTTCGAGTTGTGAAGGTAGGCGTTCAAAGGAGCTTGTATTTCGGCGGCCTTTGCGATATGTTCTCGATAGAAATTGATCATTCCGAGAAAGCGCCTGAGTTCTTCGATTGTTTTCGGTTTCGGATAGTTGCAGATTGCTGTGACTTTTTCGGCAGGCGGTTTGATGCCGTCTTGGCTTACAGTGTATCCAAGGAATTTGACCTCTGGCTGGCCGAAAACACATTTTGAGGGATTTATGGTAATGCCGTTGTCTTCGAGTCTTCGTAATACTGTTCGAAGATGTTTTTCGTGCGTTGCTTTGTCCGGACTTGCGACTAGGAGATCGTCTATGAATGCGAAGACAAAATCGAGACCTTGTAGAACTTCGTGAATGAACCGTTGGAATGTTTGACCTGCATTCCGTAGTCCTGGAGTCATTCTTGGAAATTCGAAGAGTCCCATTGGAGTTATTATTGCCGTTTTCTGGATGTCTTCTTCGCGAACTTTGATTTGCTGGTATGCTCTGTTCAGGTCGATCGTGGAGAATGTTGTTTTGTCGGCAAGCTGGTATGTGAAATCCCTGATTCGCGGAATAGGGTAGCGATCGGGTATCGTGATGTTGTTCAGTCTTCTGTAGTCTCCACAAACGCGAAGTTCGCCATTCTTCTTTGGAACGATGTGAAGTGGCGATGACCAAGGGCTTTTACTCGGACGACATAATCCTTGTTCCATCATGTTTTCGAATTCTTTCCGAACGTGCTCGTAGCGATGAGGTGGTATTGGTCGTGCACGGCAATGAAGTGGTGGGCCGGTTGTTTCGATGTAGTGTTCGACGTTGTTTTTCGGCGTGAGATTCATCGAAGTCAGTCTTGTTACTCCGGGATACTCGGCTAGGATGTTGTGATAAGACTGCTGAACGTCTATGCTTCTGATGGTAGGGACGTTGGTTGCGCGGACGAATGATTGCGAAGTTAGGTGCGTTTTGCCGTCGATGAGCCGTCTGTTCTTGATGTCGACGATGAGTTGGTGGTGTTCGAGAAAATCAGCCCCGATTATTGGTATGCTGACCTTCGCGATGATGAATGTCCACTTGAATGGTCGTCGTAGGTTTAGATCGAGTTCCATCGTCTTCTCTCCATATGTTGGAATTACGGTGTTGTTCGCGGCGTATAGTTGGAAGTTGAGCGGCGTTGCTTTTTGGCCTTTTTGTGGTGGTACCGCCGAAATATTCGCGCCCGTGTCCACAAGGAAGGTAGTATGCGTCTTCTTGTCGGTGACAAATAATCGGTATGATCTTTCTGACATACTGGAACTAGCTTCATTCAATGCGATTGTTGGCGTTAAACTTCGTGATCTGCTTCTTGTTTGCTCACGGTGTGTCGAACGATTTCGCCGAAAGGATGGTCTTCTACTGCATTGAGCTGACTTGAGTGCGGCGAGTTCTTGCGACATACTGCTGATCTGTTCGCTGAGATATTGCATGACGGTGTTGCATGTGGTATTACTTGTTAGCGCAGCGATCTCGGCTGGACCTGATAGTCTTGATTGAACTGAAGCTTGCTGCTCTTGATCCATCTTCAGTGACTCAGGAGTGCGAAAGGAACTAATCTTTTTTCCTTGTATTTTTTTTAAGGTTTGGAGGACTGATTTTTTTCCTCTTGTTTTTTTTGATTTTTTTTTTTTGCACACTCCCGAATACTGGCTTCGTTCTTCTTGTTGTGTTCGTCGCGGGTCACCACTTTAGCAGCAGTTTGGTAGGTGTTCAGCAGTAATGAAACTCGCGGTTGCTTCAGAAGGTCAGAGAATTATATTGGAGTATTGGATTATATTGGATCATGTCATATGTACAAACTTAGCCTAATTTTATCTAACTACTTCTTAATCTATAGACTGGTACGTGGAGTAGTAATATTTCTCGCTGGCCAATAGCACGCGTTGCGGTGATGCTTGCGGGAGGAACGCATGCTGTGACGTCACGTTGCTGGCGCGCGGCGGCTGCGCGCGCGGGGCGAGGTAATATAAATATGCCCCAATATGCCCGACGTAAATAGCGCGCGCACGCGCTCGGGTCTTCAGTCGCAGGCGGTCGGCGAACGATGCAGACATGCGTGGACGCAGAAGCGGGATGCGATCATGTAGTGCCGTAGGTATGGCAGCTACACAAGCAAAAAAATTACGTTTGTTGCATGGGAGCCCCCTTAATTTTTTTTTGTATTTGTTGTTATAGCGGCAACAGAAAAAATACATCATCTGTGAAAATTTTAAGTGTCTATTATCATTAAACGCCATATCTATCATGGTTCAAGAGATACAGCCTGGTGACAGACGGACGGACGGTCGGACAGACGTATGGACGGACGGACGGACAGCGAAGTCTTAGCAATAGGGTCCCGTTTTTTACCTTTTGGGTACGGAACCCTAAAAAGATACTGCATGGCCCCCTCCTAAACTTAGTTTTATTACTTATTAGTCAAAGATAAGTCAGAAAACGTTTCATTTTCTCTCCGAATGCTATATTTCGGGTATACCAGAATAAGGGTCATAAGTAGAAAATACGTGCACCTTATTGCGGTAGTCAAAAAAATGGTCTCTATTTCATATTTTTAATAAAAAAATAAAGTGAACTACAAGCTAATGCAGTTTTTATATGCTACATATGGATATAACTGGTTATTATATGATTTAGAAAATAATATTCAAGTAATTATGTTGACGTACTAGTCTATTAATTCGAAAGTATGGCATAAAGTGTAATCATTTCAGACTCGATTATAGAAGTAAACATATATAAACTCATATACTGCAATTAGGTCACAGTAATCTGCAGTCATTACTAAACTTATTTACATTAAATATATACATGAATTTAACCCAGGTGAGAAAAAAAAGACGGAAACATTTCGAAAGGATTTTTCTTTATTGCGTGATACGCACGCAATTAGATTCATGGGCTCAGAACTGTGAACATAATTACGGTAGTGAGAAAATTCACAAATTCTCTAAAAATATACTTACTACCACCTCGAATTTACTATAAAACATACTATTGATAACTGCTAAGCAATAATTTCATAAATTTCGATAAATTTAACTTACCGGCATCACATCATAATATCCTTATGAAAATTCCACTGTTGCCTTACGCTCACTAAGAACAGAAACGTATGAAACTACTAAGATAGCGACTTGATGCGTTCAGAAGCTCGGTATGGTTTTTAGAACTATTGTTTATCAAGTAAATCATGTTTTTTTGGTTGAACACAAACTATAGTTTATGTAGCATTCTATAAAATTACGATTTTACTGATTGTTTTCTTATTTTTCGGCGAAAATCAAAATGTCACGGCATAATGTACTATACCGGAATAGTGTACAGTTACCTTACATAGATAATAATTATAGATAGTTAGATAGATATCATATACCTAGGTACTAGTTCATAAATAGTAAATACACGTAGGTACATAGGTTACATACATAGGCAATACTTAGGTAACAATTTTTATGGCGGAGTGTAGATATATCTTAGCCCACAGAAAGACAAATAGGAAGGTATACCTAGGTATAATTTGGATGTTCTATGCGATATATCCATGGAGTATATCTCTAGCTATAAGTATATAATATATTATGATAGATACATACTTATACATGAGAGGTCTGCGGTGCGCGTGAGTCGATGAATTGATAGCGACTCGTTAAGGTCAACGATGTAAATGTAAGATATTTCGACTCTAGTGATCATCATTTATTTTTATTACGCACAATTTGCAGACGAATTACTTAGTTGCGATTGTAACCTACGAGTATAGCAATTTATCATGGTTAGCAATACTTAAATGATATAAAATACCACATAACATTATACAGCCAACTTTGTCATGATAGAGTAAAGACTTCCTACTACAGCTTGGAAGGACGAAGAAGAAACATTTTATTGCATCGAAACACAATTACTTAGGTACCTATAACGAAAAAGATACACAGAACCATCAGCTATGACGTATATAAATCTATGTACAGAACAAAAAAAAGATAATAGTGATGGTATGCAAAAGTGGCCTTATCGCTGCAAGCGAACTCTGCCAGGCAAATGGTAAAAATGGAACCCTTATGGTGAGACTCTCCGTCCGTCCGCCCGTCCGTCTGTCACATTCGATTATTTCAGTAACTATCGAAGCTATCGACTTGAAATTTGGAATAGTTTTAGGTAATAGTGACCCGACGTGATTTTCATATGATTTTCATATGATTGCAATGACGTCGTGTTGAAATTTCAAAATGAGATAGGTAACAATATTGAGTGGGGTATCATATGAAAGGGCGTTACTTGTGTATTCTAAAACCGATTTTTATATTTATTCTTGTGGCCGATAGTTTTTTTATTTATTGGGCAAACTGTCGAAAAAAATACCCCACCCCCCCCCCCCCCCTTCTCCGCAGTTTATCACTCGAAAAATCTGAAATAATTATGATCAATACGAATATACGTATATTCTACAGGAAAAATAAAATCAACTCTCTTATTAGGGTTCCATACCAAAATGGTAAAAATGGAATCCTTATTTTTAACCGACTTCAAAAAAAGGAGGAGGTTCTCAATTCGTCGGAATCTTTTTTTTTTTTTTTATCTATGTATGTTCACCGATTACTCGATGACGCGTGGACCGATTTGAAAAATTCTTTTTTTGTTTAAGAGGGTTTTGTTTCCAGGTGGTCCCATTTTAATCAGGTCAGGATCTGATGATGGGATCCTGGAGAAATCGAGGGAACTCTTCAAATTTTATATGGACACATGAAACTATTTGAGTATTATTAGAAAGAGTAATATTTTCCAAGTTGTCCTATGGTCATCAGGTCAGGATCTGATCATGGGATCATGGTGAAATCGAGGGAACTCTTCAAATTTTGCTAGTATACTTAAAGCGAGTTGGGTATTTTTTATAGTTACTGGTGCATATGCTAGCAGATACTGATTTGATAACTAAAGTCATCAAGTCAGGGTCTGATGATGGGATGTTGGTGAAATCGAGGGAACTCTTCAAATTTTGCTAGTATACTTGAAGCGAGTTGGTTATTTTTTATAGTTACTGGTGCATGTGTTAGCAGATACTGATTTGATGTCATCAAGTCAGGGTCTGATGATGGGATCTTGGTGAATTTTAGGTATCTCTTCAGATTTTATGAACACACTTCAAGCGATTTGGGTATTTTTACAACGCCTTGTGCATTTTATTGTTTTCCACTAAAAAGTATAAAATAAAAATGGGAAATGCTTTCCAAAAAACCAACTTCAAATGCCACTGCAAAGAGTGAAATAATTTTTATTTAAATTTGAGGTACCTACACCAATTCGAAGTCGGGCGATTGTCTATGACTTCGTCATTTCTTCGCACATCAAGTAAGTTAGGGATTGTATGAAACATTGCCCGACTTCGAATTGGTGTAGGTACCTCAAATTTAAATAAAAATTATTTCACTCTTTGCAGTGGCATTTGAAGTTGGTTTTTTGGAAAGCATTTCCCATTTTTTTGATAATAACAATAAACCACCAAAAACAAAGTTAGGTTTGCGGTTCGCCAACAAAAGTAGGTAACTACATGTAAATTATACTTACTCGTAAATTCATGAACAAAAGTGATTATTTTAATGTTTTACTTCTTTTTAACCGACTTCAAAAAAAGGAGGAGGTTCTCAATTCGTCGGAATCTTTTTTTATATAGTATGGAACCCTCGGTGCGCGAGTCCGACTCGCACTTGGCCGGTTTTTTTTTGTAGGGCGAGGATGAGGAAGATAGCAAAAATAAAATGATAGTAAGTTATAATTATAACTTACCTACTTACCTTACTTTTGATGGAAATGGTTTTTTCAGCCGATGAACTTCCATCCTCCCTATATACTTAAGTATATTGTTTATTACGTCGGGCCCTAACACCTGCATTTCTTATAGCAGTATGCAGTAACATTTTCATACAAACATAGTATGAAAATCTCAATCCCTGTTCTGTGGCCTATTACACTTAGGTATTTTTTACTTTCTTTTTATCGTATTGTAAGTAGTTACGAGCTATAAGTTAGTAAATAAAAAGTATAGTTTGGCAAAAAATAGTAGAAAATACCAGGGGCGCCACTATCTACAAACTAATTATGTCGATTGAAATTATTTGAAAAAATTTCAATCGACATAATTAGTTTGTAGATAAAGAAAAAGTTATTTGAAAAAAAAAAGTTATTTGAAAAAATTTACGCAGCAATTATCATATCAATATATCTTATCTTATACCTTTAAACGAGCAATTCTTGTATATAACAAGATATACAAGAATTGCTCGTTAAAAGCTGAATTTCAGAAACGGCTGCACCGATTTTCAAGAAATTTAGTCCCTAGGTAGGTGTACAGGATGTTTCGGGGGCGATAAATCGATCTAGGTGTGATTCATTTTTAAAAAATGCTGTATTTACCAAAAAAAGTCAATTATTAAAAGACGCAATAATTTAATATAGGTAGTCAAGCGTCTTTTAATAATTAAATATCCGGTCAGCCGGACATTTAATTATTAAAAGACGCAATACTGAGCTTAGAACCCGGAGACACTGACCGCTATTATGCAAGTACGCTGGACATATGACGCTGGACCTCAAAAAACTGTCTGTCTGTCTGGACTGTCAACGCAAAAAACATTCGCGTCGAATTGAGAACTTCCTCCTTTTTTTGAAGTCGGTTAAAAATGAGGACACTTGATTTTCGCCATTTTAACGCTGCTAAGGTAAATGTCAAGTTTAGTACCGTGGACCTTCGAGGGAGGCGCTTCAAATCGCCACAAAAAGAGAACTTCATTTTTACTTTGACAGTCAGCTAGAGGAGTAGAGTATATTCTATGGAGATCAGTGCTTTCTAGGCAAAGACAAAGTAAATATAAGGACAGGAAATTGTCAGTCTTATTGGGTGGGTATATCCGCCATCTTGTGTCGAATTGAAATAGCCAATCACAGCCATCGGCCAATCACAGATAGGCACCAGACAGCTGATCAGAAGGGCTGCTCTAACTATCTATCGATATGGAAATATTATCGATGTAGTAAGTAGTTCGTGGTTAGTCATTAAAGATTTGAGAGAGCAAAAATGAATGAACATAAACTACCGTTAAAAACCTACTGATAAAAATTAATGGCTAACGGTTTTGAAATCGGTCGCCTTGATGCGAAGTAACGATTATCTTAAGAACATACAGTAAAACGAGTCGTATACATTTTTCTCCGGAGATGCAAAATTATTTTTTTGTGGAATAAATACCTACCTACGTTAAAAATAAAAAAAATCTTGCTATCCACATGTCACCAACTGACAATAATTATTATCTGACGTAACCATGACACACATACACATCACAGATTAAATATACTGTATCTGACGTATAATTAAATAACAAACTATCTAAAATAATATTGTAGTAAAAAACAAATTAGTTACTTACAGTAGTGTCAGATAATTTACATGTAATAGTAGTATTATGATTAATACACTACGTGATGTATTAGGCTCTTCGTTAGTTATCGAGAAATATTCTTTTTTTTAAGCTTGAGGTTACAACTCCTCTTTAATCCTCAGTTTCTCTCACCCATTTCAAAGCTCGGTCAACGAAGTTTTGCGGGACTCCTATTTTTGGGTGGTCATGATAATAACTACCAATAAAGATCCTATTCGTCACCTAATTTGTCGGGGTTCTCCAAGTCCCGAGCTCGCATCGGTCGCTCCCGGATCCTAATATTTGTAACAAACATCTAATCTGCAAATAGCGTAGATCTGTAGTAGCTGAGACTTCCAGTTCAAATGTTCAAAGTTCAATGTGGCAGCCATTTTTTAAATTTTGACCACAAATTACATGTCTTTGCTTGCTGCAATGGTTTTTGTAATTTAGTCATTTCGAGATATGAACAATTATTTTCTTAAAATACAGTCCCGCCAAACTGACTTACAGTTGTTACTTAAAAGTTGTCTGACATCGATTTTAAAGAAATTCATCATTCATGAAAAAACTTTAGAAATTTTCACTCCTTACAATTTGAATTTCGAAAATTCCCGTCTTTGTACAGAATATACAAATATTCTGTAGATTCATGACTTAATAATATGAACCTGAGTACTAAATTTTACATCTCTACGACTTTTAGTTTTACCGGAATCCGTGGAACAACGAAAATGCCTCACTCCTTTATTTATATTATTATATAAAATTTACGGAACCCTTCATGCATGAGTCCGACTCGTACTTGTTTGTCTTTGGTCTACTCTCTGTTTCTTTTTTATAACTTTAATCTATCTATATTATTGTCTATTGCGTGTTAGTATTGTCTATGTATTTATGTCAGTTATTAGGTTTTGTGGGTTGTGGTCAGCAATATTATTATAATATTTACCTGATGTGCTGAAAATCTTATTTAATTTATACAAAATAAATTCGCATCTCCGGGAAAAAATAAGTATGCGTGGGTCTTCTCGTTCTACTGAATCTCCCTTAATTCATCGTAACTTCAAACTAAGGCGACCGGATTTAAACCAACAGCCAATACTTTAACAAATCCCGCGAGACCAAACTATATCTATTCCTGAAGCCTTTTCCTCTATTATAAAAGTTTGCAATAGATAATAGCTATAGAAAAGCTTTAGTTTCTGTAAAACCCCGAGATTTTTTCCTATCTACTGAGCTATCACAAGCATAGTATGAAATTTATCGATAACGGTATAATAGTAGTCACATCATTAGTACTTTGACATGAAGCAATGCGCATGTCAAAGTGCTACACTTTATGGCGGTTTTTGCCACCCCGACACATATAGTGTTAAGTAAACTATGTCCTCTCTATATATATGTTTAAATTCTCTAAGTTTCTAGGTCGCTTTAGGTACTACAAATGGATCGCTGTCTGTCAAAGTAGAAAATGAAGATACCTACTTAATTTGGCGTGAGCGTCCATGGATGATGGAACTAAAAATGATATTCAAAAACGACGGTCATAGTAAGTTCGACAGTCCTACCAACAAATGTCAATTTAACCCGTCCGATGTCGGGGCCCCTCTAATTACGTATCTCCGCCGCGTGTCGCTGCTTGTAGACACTTGCAAAAAAATTTGCGCATGCATTTAGTAAATTCTATATTTCTCAATTATGCATAAAGGTTATGACATGTATCTTATACCGTTTTGTTCGTTACGAAATGACCTACTTGACTATATATGTGTTTATGTCCGCAAAAGCACCAAAAAGGTTATTTCCGAAATGTAAAATTGTGTTTGTAAAACTTACACGTAGGCTGTGAATATTTCGTCTCATTTCACTAATTGTTTGATAATATTTTCGAACACTGCCACACTAAACACTAAATACATACTTCCATTATCAATAAACTTCATTTGTTTGATTCAAAACTCATTTGTTTCACTATAATAAACCATTTTACAAAAAACAAGAAACTGCGCGGCCGCCATGCTGGCGCGCGATACGTGACTAACGTAATGTAGCGTTGCCAAAAACATCGGAGTGTTGAAAAAAAATAAATGCTCCTTCTGTTTATTTATGTAACATATCATAGTTATTTATTATTTTTCGATGTTATTTATATAGTTTAGTAATAAAGATGAGTATATGAGCAAAAATCAATAATAATGGCAAAATATACTAGTAAAGAGATATATCATTACCAGTACAACGGTATGTTATTATAAGGCATGATCTAGTGATCTCAAATTTTTTAAGCACAAATATTGCAATTGTGATGTAAACAAGGGATAAGTCAGAGCATGATCCTAGTATCTATACTAGGTATCGGTTTCGGTTTTTTGACAAATCACGTGAAATCCGTAGACTTTGCCGGAATAAAATATAGCCTATTCTCAATTTTAGCCCTATTGGTCAAGTAGTGCGGTACGAAGGAGTAACAAATATACACACTTACAAACTAACCCTCTGTCTTTATACTTTTAGGCGGTTATAATATTAGTGTGATGGGAAATGAAACAACATATTATCTTATAACATACTCTTGATTTATTTATATGATCAGATTTTTTTATTATTTTTACATCTTGAAAACTTATAATTCACATATTATGATACATGAAAAAAAAAATTTAAATTATAATTGTAATCATATTATATTATTCTACATATTGTACCATGAAAATGTAATATTTTTTTTTTGTACTTATTGTTTTTTTTTTTATATAATTATCTTATTTCTAAGGCAAAAATCAATTCTATATAACGAACAAAATACTGTACTGTACCATGAAAATGAAATCAATCTTTTTTTTGTAATTATTGTTTTTTTTTTATAATTATCTTATTTCTAAGGCGAAAATCAAAAATACTGACATAACCAATGTAATTTGCGATCATAACTGGATACACCAAGACGATCAGCAGCATCATCCATTGCATTCTCAACTGCATGTACAATATTTTTCTCTGGTTCGTTCAACTGGTCAACGTCGGGAATGTTCCTATCCATACCGGGTAAGGCATTGACACAGGCAGTGGGCTCGTCGTACTCGTCGTCAAACTCACTGTCCATGTCACTGCCATTACCATCCTTAGGCCTAGTGATACGAGTTGCTACCATCCCCGACGTAGATGGCATAACATTGTCAGCAGCAGCGTCTTTTGCAACGATTGCAGCACTTGTGGAAGCTGAAGCTGGAGCTACAGCAATCCCAGAAGCACCTGAATCATCGTATGCAAAAGGCGCTTCCACTGAATCAGTAGGGCTAAGGAGCCCAGTATGGGATGGGAATTTCTCCAGCCATCGCTGCAGCATCCAGGGCTCCCTCTCCGTCGCGTCGTGCAGTTCCTCCTCCTCCAGGTCCGTATCCTCCACGGCTTCCAATAAGTTGTAGAAGCTGTAAAAAAAATTCTTTATTACCACATGCTGCTGCTGCTGCTGGACATAGGTCTCCTGAAATGACTGCCAAATGTCACGATTTCATGCTGTCTAAAGCCAGCGACCCCCGTTTACGTCGTCCTTCCATCTATTGGGGGTTTTACCAACACTGCGCTTTCCAGTACGTGGCCGCCATTCCCAGCACCTTGGGTCCCCAACGTCCATTGGTCCTAGAGTTATGTGCCCTAACAAATTTATACGCATTGTAAAATTTAAACTTACCTGGATATGGCGGGACGGACCAACGTAGGAGGAGCAGGATTGACAGCAGAAGCAGCAGCAGCAGGACGAAGAGAGCCCCCTGGCGTTCTTCTCAGCGCGTCGCCCGCAACCACGTTCATTGACCCCCCGGGAGTCCTATTCACCCTGAGCGCCGGTATCAGTCTGTTGGTAAATAAAAAAAATTAAAGTAAACTAAAATAAAGTACAAAAAAAAATTGTAAATGTACTTACACATCCGTCTTTGGTGGCGGAGGTGGGCAGGGTAAAAGTGTGGGAATCCGGGGGGTGGCGGTCAGCGCCTGGCTCAGTATCAGGCCGCGCCGCGCCGCAGAGGCTTGCCGGCTATGCCCAGGCGACGGCGACGGCGTTACTGAGCCAGAGCGCGAACGTGATCGCAAAGACGGCGACGGCGACATCTGAGGGTTTCTTGGCGTCCCGGCCAGCGCCTGGCTCAGTATAAGGGCGCACCGCGCCGTAGATGCTGGGCGGTTCACGCTTTGCCCAGGAGTCGGCGTTACTGAGCCAGAGCGCGACCGAGATCGGGACGCCGCCCTCAACGCTGATAATCTGAATAAATATATTATATAACTGTATTATGTAATACACACAAACAAACACACACACATACACACACATGCACTATACATATAGGTACACATACATACATACATACATACATACATACATACATACATACATACATACATACATACATACATACAAAGATATAAATAAATAAAAATAAAAAATAAAAAATAAATAAATAAAAAATAAAAACATACATACATACATACATACATACATACAAAGATATAATTAAAAAAAAATCAATAAATAAATAAATTAAAAAAAAATACACTACGAATTTTCGTTATTCGAAAAAGGGATACAATATACTTACTGCGGATAGAATACTAACTAAGAATATAAAATCATATCACGAACAAATAATTTTAAGAAAGTATTATTTTTTTTCTGTCGGTACGAACATGCGCCATTACGAGTGGTAGGTATATAGGTTGTTTTGACTTTCAGATACAAAATAGTTACTTTTTACGATGCACAGTGCGAATCTAATTATTGAAATAGTTTCGGGGATAAATACACTACATACTTATCTATACAGCATAAACACATAAACAAAAATAAAGCCAAAATAAAGCCACTAAATATGGGTCACCCATGAAAATTTCCAGCATTCCAAAAGTTAGAAGCAAATTTTATTACAAAATCCTACGTATTCCCATGAAACACTTATTTACACTAAATAAACAGTTTATTCTTAGTATTTTAGACATTTTGTCTAATAAAAACACTTACTTTTTCCTTTTAGAAAACATTTTTTAGTCCTCCGAGGCGTAGACACGTCACAGCGAGTTTCTAATTATCGCAACAAAATGGCGGACGAATAAGCCCTTGGCTAGTTTTTTTCGATTTATGGTAACATCCGCATACTAGTACCAACATTCGAAACGTCATTTCATTCTATGAACACAGATAACAAAACTACCACAATAGTCTGTAAAAATAAAACAAAACCATCGATCATCACGTGGTCAAAGACACTGATCTTTCTCCGAGCGCATACCCTGTGCTCGAGACACGGCAGCCTACAAAATTAACGAGCGCATACGGTGCGCGCGCGGCACGCGAAAGGTTAAGAGTACCGTGAACGTTCGAGGGTGGCGCTTCAAATCGGCACAAAAAAGGAACTATCAGATGTATAGAAAGATTAATCCATCGAATAGAGATCAGTGTCTCCGGGGCACAGCTGTTTTATCATAGGTTTTAGCACGTTTGGACAAGGTCACGAAGGCCAAGGCAAGGCCGGCCACTGACCTCCCCATTAGGTTGGTAAATAAGGATTTGTTTATTTACTTTCGGCTATGCGTTTAGATTTTACTCATGTTTTTGTGAATAAGATTGAGGAATAAATTATAAAAATACTCGTGTGAAGCCCTCCAGTTGACCAGTTGAGTATTAGATACAGGCACATGATATTGATAAATAAGAAAGTCGTAATGCATAGTTGGTAAATAGCTAAGGTAAATGGTAATTGGGATCATTGACTTGATGTTGTGATGCACAGACTACTTGTATACTTTCAGCTTGCTATGTATACACGAATGTTCACACTTCACACTTCTTAATGAAAAACCAAATATAATTTGAATTTTGCGGTCAGGGCCTTGAGTTGAATCTTACTGGGCTTGTAAGATTCTAATCGGAATGAATGACCTGAGTAGCATAGTTTAAATTTCAAGTAAGATAGACGCGTCGGGGAACCATCCATCCATATGTTTTTCATACAAGTCCTCTATCCTTCAGTTAGTGTTCGTTCAAACGATTCGGGGATTCGCGTGCAGGCGGTGTAGGGCATATCAAACAGAAACAACAATTTATAATCATCACATAATTATATTATAAAATGATTTAATTACATAAACAGAATAAGTATCATACTTATTAATGTACCTACGCTACAAACAACTTTCATTACGCAAAAGCGGACAGGATGTACTCTTCTCATATTTACATTTGTACATTGAGCGCTCGATTCGTTCATCGTAATACTAACAGGTCCTTCGCGGCTCAGACTCGAGTGTCGACGGACAATAAATAGTGCGGGGGGGGCGCTCGGGCGCGGCCGCGATACGGTATATGTTACAGGGCGGCCGCGCGCGGCTCTGTACACTACAACTGCTCCACGAACTTCGTGAGCTGGTCCTGCGGCGTCAGCGGCGGCAGCTGCTCGTCCGGCGCCAGCGGCGGCGGCGGCGCGGGCGACTGCCGCAGCAGCAGCAGCTCCGACGGCGTGGGCGGCCGCGGCGACGGCGTCGCGGGCGGCGAGCGCTGCAGCACCACGCCGCCCACCGCGCCCACGCCGCCCACGCCGCCCGGGAAGTAGCGCGCGCCGCCCAGCCGCGGCGCCGCGCCCACGCCGCCCGCGTACGCGCCGCGCATGCCCATCATGCCGCCGCCCACCGTGCCCACGCCGCCCACGGCGCCCGCGGGCCCGCCGCCCGGCTTGTACCACGCGGGCGCGCCGCTCGAGAGGCCGCTCACGTTGCCGAGCCCGACGCCGGACACGCCGCCCACGCCAGACACGCCGCCCACCTGACAAAACCACAACATTGTAGTCATTCTAAAAATTATATGCTATGATAATAATGCCTACTATAAAATGAACTTGCGAAAAAGACAAAGGTTGCGTTCGAGTCAAGACCAAACACACACACACACAAACATTAGTATACAAATTAAGAACCCCAAGAATGGTGAACATAATTGTTCACGTATCATATACCCACCTGTGACTGTTGGGGCAGCATCTGGTGCATCTGCTGTAACCGCTGCTGCTGCGGCTGCATCATGTGCTGCAGCTGCTGTGGCTGCTGCTGTACACCACCCAGCCCAACGCCCACGTTGCCCACGCCGCCAACGCCCACGTTTCCTACGCCTACGTTGCCGACGGGGACACCGCCGCCTGCCTGCTGCTGGTTTTGGGCAGCATTCTGTGGTAGAAACCAAGTATGAAATTTTTATGCAGTACAACTACACAAAAAGCACAGTATAATAAAACTCTCTCTCGTAATTTGTAATCAAATTCTAAGGTATAGTGGACATTGTGCAAACTGGGCTTCACAAGTAACAGGTTTTCTAACCTGTTACATGAAGACCTTCTGATGCATCCGCCGCCATCACACGTACCTGTGCTCTCTGTTTGATGAAGGCGGCCATGAGCGGAGGGTTGGACTTGAGGATCTGCAGGATCTCCTGCTGCTGGTTGTGGCTGGTGGGCGAGCGCAGCGTGGCCATGAGCTGCTGCAGCGCCTTCTGGTGCATCTGCGGCGCGGCCTGCTGCTGCGGCGGCACCACCGACCGTTGTTGCTGCACGACAATTTTAAATAATTTACTATACTGTAAGGAACCAACGCCCAGTGGGCAAATTATGGCAATACGGGTAGTATTACCATAAATTGCCCACTGGACTTGAGATGTATACTAGGCAATGGCTATTTACACATCTGAATGTAGGTAATGACTGTGTGTAAGTACCTGTATCTGCTGCGGCGGGTGCTGCGCGTGCTGCGGGTGCAGCTGCTGGTGCTGCGCGTGGTGCGGCAGGCGGTGGTGCGTGTGGTGCAGCGGCGGCGGCGCCCGGTAGCGCGCGCCCCACTCCGCGCCCCGCGGGCCCACGCCCACGCCGCCCACGCCCACTCCCACCGCGCCCACCACCGGCGGACCCATCGCCGCCTGCTTGCCGTACGACGGCGCCTGTTGTCGCGCCGCTTCCTCTTGTACCTGTACGAGTAAAATACATTATCTTATTAGGTGTTTAGGATTTTATTTTTACATTAATGAATAATGCATGGACTTTATTTCTTATTGAATAATCATCACGAAATCCAACCGAGCTCACTTGATAGAGTATAGAGGAATATTTAAGATAATGTAATATTACTCAAATAGTAAAAATGGCAAAATTGTAACAGATTGATTGAACCTAATTAATTAATTTTTGTAAATGTGACTCTAGAATATTTTGCATGCCATTAGGCTGAATTTGGAAATACTAACACTATTCAATAAGACCTTTTGTAACTAACCCAAATTCGCAAATAAAGACATTGATTGATTGATTGATTGATTTTGATGTTTCATTATGTGAAGCCTTTTGCAGACTCTAAATATTTAGAGTGGATTAAAGAATGATTTCTAATCCGGAGGGTCGCTCGCAAGTAAGTATATTAAAATAAAATAAATTTGAAAAAAAAAAACATTTGAAAAAAAAAAAAACATTTGAATTGCCTAGTACTTAATTGATAGTGTAACATAACATAAATTGGCCACTGGCCACATAATACGATACCGATAGGATGCGAGAGCGACTGACCTGCTGCAGCGCCTTCTGCACGTTGTGCGGCAGCGCGTGCGCGGCGGGCTTGGCGGGCGGCGGCGACGCGAGCGGCGGCGCGGGCGGCGGCGACGGCGCGCCGGTGGCGCCGCCACGCGTGTTCATGGCGGCCATGCGGCGGCGCAGCAGCTGCTGCTGCTGCACGCGCTGCTGCACCTGCTGCTGCTTCAGCTTCTGCTTGATGCTGCTGCAGAAGGGCACGGAGCACTTGGTCTCCTGGCAGTGCTTGGCGTGGTAGCAGCACAGCGCGATGAGCTGCTTGCAGATGGGGCAGTCGCCCTTGGTCTTGCGCTTGCAGATCTTGGTGTGCGTGACGACGCGCTTCATCTTCTGGCACGAGGGCAGGCGGCAGTTGGCGTCGCGGCACTGGCACGCGTGCACCAGCGACTGGATGCAGCGCTGGATGGACAGCTTGCGCGCCTCCTGCGGGTTGGCCTGCTTGAGGTCGCCGGGCGACGCGCCCACGTCCAGGTCCAGGCCCAGCTTCTCCATCTTGTGCGGGTGGCCCTCCTTGTCGTGGCACGGCACGCACAGGTCGAAGTCATCGCACACGGTGCAGTGGTAGCGCGTCTCCACGTGCGCCTTGCAGCTGTTGCACGTGTACACGAACTTGTCCTGGCCCTGGTTGTGCAGCTCGTACAGCATGCACAGCGTGCTGAAGCGCGCGCGCCGCGTGCTGCTGAACTCGTAGTGGCGGTCGCGCGCCATGGTGAGGAAGGCGTCGCGCCCGTCCATGAGGTCGCAGTTGACGGGCGGGTCGGGGTCCTGGATGGGCGCCAGGCTGGCGGCCGACTGCGCCGAGTGCAGGCGGATCACGAAGAACACCTCCTTGTGCTTCTCCATCGTGGCGAAGATCTTGGCGCTCAGGTCGCTGCCCTGCTGCTGGTCGCTCTGCTTCTTGCTGTTCTTCCTCTGCGCCGCCTTCGACTTGTTCGACTTCTTCGCCTTCTTCTGACCCTTCTTCTTGCCGTCGGGGCCTTGCTCGTTCTCCTCGGAAGACTGGAATATCTAAAATCATGTTAGAAACATTCTCTCACGTGACCCTCTCGTTGAATGTTTGATAGTGAGAAAATGATATAGTCAGAACTTGTACAACAGCAGTAAAATAATGTTTCATATTTGAAAGTAATATTTTTAAAATTGTATAAAATGAGAACCAATCTATGTCTTAAACCAGATATAACGAAGGGGGGGTATGTTCAGGTAGCAGCAGAGTGAATACTGACCACAGCCTCGGCGGCCTCAGCCTGCTTCCTTTTCTCCTCCTCCTCCTGGTCCAGCTCCTTGATGGACTCCTCCAGCACGTTGGGCCAGAAGTCGCCCTCGAAGTAGGGCAGCTCGGCCGCTGACAGGATGTTGTCTTCTATCGCTTGCTTGAGAATGTCTTTGTAGTCCAGTATTATCCTCTCTATGATGCCCTTGTCCAGCATCTTCTTGTACCACTCCTGCAACCGCTTGGGCTTGGGGATCTTCTGCTCGGGCGGGTGGCAGTGGAAGATGTAGTCGTCGCCCTCGGAGGGCGGGCACGCCCAGATGTGCGCCATTGTGTAGCCCAGTTGCTTAGCGTAATCTAAATATCCTAATAAAATCTCGTGATACACGGCCGTCCTATACTGCCTCGGTTGGAAGAAATGTACAGAATCTAAATATGCTATATATACACGCCTCGTGTTGGGGGAAGGACTCTCGCTACCGTACTCCTGAAACAAACACGTAAATGTTAGTTGATATTTTAACTTTAAAAAATCGACACAGTAGTAGCAGAGATAGCCCATTGCTTAGTTGTGAAAAGAATTTGAATTTGAATTGGAACTTAATGCTTTTTTTGTGACCGTCTTAAAAATATACTAATTAGTTGAAAAAGACACTGGTTGTCTATAAAGATTTAAAATACTAGAACAAGTGTGATGGGCTAAACAATTTATTATTTGGGGCTATCTCTCATGCGCCAAGCATTTAAATGTGTAAAGTGTTATCTTGTTTGATAACTTCATTGGTGCTTATTGTTTTAGAGCCCATAAATTTTGTGTCTTAAAATAGTACTATCACACAACAGTGCCTGTGGAAAGAACTACTTGTTAGCACTGATCTCCATTCTATAGATTTAATCATTCTATACATCTGACAGTTCCTTCTTTGTGCCGATTTGAAGCGCCACCCTCGAATGTCCACAGTACTAAATTGACATTTTGTTCCTAGTGACCGTCGTTTTTGATGACATTTTATTTTAGTTCCATAAATTATCCTCTCTTCCTCTATCCCTTACGCCAAAATGGAGAAAATCAATTGTCTTCATTTCTATGTTGACAGTTAGCGATTCATATAATAGAATAGAATTCAGTGACTTTTTAGGCAAGTGCTGTCCCTTTTCACAAACCGTTGTGAAAGTACTATTTATAGATACTTAATCAGATCTCAACAGAATAGGCGACATGAGCGACTGTTGTCGTACTCACTTGCACATGCATCCCAAAGAAACAAATGTCGGTCCCGTCGACCTCCTCAAACGCAAACAACGCCTTAGCCCGATACGGGAATTCGGCGCACAGCTCCCCCGACTCCACGAAGCGGGAGCGCATGCCCGGCTTCACCTCCACCATCTGCAACAACACCACAAGTATTATCTACAACTCCTTTTCGATAAGTTGACACGAGAAGAGTGCAAGACTTTGAAAATTCGTCATTATTGCGCACAGCATAAGAACGTGGTTGGTGTCAACTCAAGTCGTTAGTTATCGAAGGCGCGTTATAATGTATCTTATGTCGGCCATTGGACACCGTGAACATCGCATCTCGTGCTTAGTTATATAAATGAGCGCCTAGTATTAGAGTGTCTAACACAGAAAAAGCACAACTTATGATTGCAGGACAAAGGACAAATGCAGGATATATTACAGATGTTTTGGCCAAGATTTTGTCCACAGAAACGTTTCTCGGCAAGCCAAGAGGCAGTCACTTAACGATGAGCATTGACTAGGCACTCTATCATATGAAAACTCCCTTTTACTATTTGCACGACTATAAAAACAAGAATTAAAAGTCAGCGGCATTCGCGTGCCGATAGAAGTGCAAAAATTAACAGCATTGGAGTATATTCAAAATATACAGAGGTGTCGGTTACGGTAACAGGGCTAAAGCCCAACACACCTGAGGAAGTTTTCACTTCAAAAACTTTGGTGGAGTTAAGCCTTGCGCGTCCGTAACACACAACACTGCCGTACGCACATGGCGGAAAACGAAACGTTGAAAATGGTCTTTCGCTCCATCGTAGTTTGGATGTCATTTTTTATACAATCAGCTCGATCGTACGTCATATTGAGTGGTTAGCGTGCCGGTTTTCAAGGCGCCGCCATCTCTGAGGTCCCGGGTTCGATCCTCGGTCGGGGCAATGTAGAAAAATAAGTTTTCTACATCGTCTCCGGTCTGGGTGTTGTGGTACCTTCGTTGTTTCTGATTTCCTTAACACAAGTGCATAAGCTACTTACTAAGGGATCGGAGCAATGTATGTGATGTTGTCCAGTATTTATCTATTTATTTATTTATCCGTAGTCCGTAGACACCGCGTGCCGCACACCGCAGCGTAATGCGTTATGAGCGCGAGACTTTAGAGGACTCACCTTATCCGACGATGCGACCACCCTGATATGCACTTCGCCCGCACCAGCCTCTTTCTTCTTAAGGAAGTTGTTGACCCTGGTCTCTATGTAAATGCCGAGCTTGGACGTGGGCAGCTTCTTCGCGCTGAACTTGTTCTCTTTCCGCTTGGCGCCCTTCTTCTTGAGGCAGTTATCACAGCAGAAGCCAAGCGGCCAGATCTGGTCGTGGTGCAGCACGCAGATCTGGTGCTGCTTGCGCCCGCAGTCCATGCACACCACGAACGGCTCTTGCTCCAGGTGGTCGTTCTTCATCTCCTTGAACTGATCCTTTTTTATTGCTCTGAAATTATCATTGTCATCATTAGCACTCTGACATGAGTATTATGTAAGTTGTAACTCTATTTATAGATAAAACTTCATCAGGTGGTAAGACTTTTCAAATTTCGTCCTAAAAGAAGTTACTGAGAAGCATTATTAATTTCGAGGGCACTGTAGCTTGAGAAATAACTGGGATTGGTAAACTTAAAACTGATGTCTCAGGATGGATGACCAGTGCAGTATAATGTAGACATTGCACATTGCAATGTAGTCATGAGAGGCACTGAATCCGACATGGGCAGAGCGTATATCTTAACATCAGGTTTTTCAAGTAAGCGCGCTTTAACAAAGACTTCATCATTGCTTTCCATCAGGCATGATTATTGTTAAAAAATATATCAATACTAGCTGACCCGGAAAACGTTGTTTTGCAATTAATTTCTTCGTATTATCTTTTAAGTCAGATCAAACTGCAAACTGTGTGCAAATTTTATCAAAATCGGTAAAGTAGTTTAGGAGTGAATTGCGGACAAACAACGTGAAGTGTAATTTATATATATCAAGAAGATGTTGGCCGTCATTCTTTCATGTTTAATATAGTAAAATACATAATATAATGTGGATAGTATAGTGGTACTCACGTCTGCGGCTGCAGCGGGTCGTCGCCGAGCGTGACGGTGTCGCCCTGGATGTCGTTGAAGCATTTCTGGCAGAAGGTGTATCTATCGGACACAACCCCATACGCTTTTAGACTATTGCACAACGCAACAACGGGCCGGCGGGGTGAGTGGTGAAGCGTGCGCGGGCAAGGACGTGCATGGAGCATGGAGCCAAAACAAATTAGTAAGCGACGAACGATTAGAGGATTAGTACACAGAGTAGACGGTGGGAGCGCAGGGGGCCTACGAAAAAATCCATTTTCCCAACTGAACTAACAGAAACCAGGGGCCGTACCACCATTTTTTATAGCAGTAATGCTGCAGTATGGTTTTGACATTTTCATACTATATTTGTATAAAAATGTCAAAACAATACTGCAGTATTACTGCTATAAGAGATTGTAGTACGAATTTTGATGAGTAAATCGGTTAGCGAATAATGGTCACTTCAATGCCCGATTCATATATCAGATTACAAGTACCATTGTTTCGATTGGAAGTCTTGGAAGTGTCACGATTTAAATAAAATACATTTGAACTTTGCACTTAAATTGGTGATAACGGAAAATGGATTTTATGTAGGCCCGAAGATTAGCAATTATACAGATCGGAAACGACGGCACATGAAGCCGCAAGTTCGTTCATATTTCAATGTGTGCTTCAGGGGCCGTAACACCACCATCTCTAATTCTTATAGCAGTATTATTGTAATATTGTTTTGACATTTTCATACAATGTCAGTATGAAAATTTTAAAACGATATTACAAAAATACTGCTTAAGAGACGGTGGTACGGCCCCAGTCCATACACGGATGGTTGGGTACAATATTTAGCAAGTTTTCTATTACAAATATAAGACACATTTGTTTCCGATCCGTACGGTAGCTAAGATGACATAGAACGGTGGTATTAGCCGGAATATTTGCAAGAGACCTCGGCGATGGAGGAACCCACAATTCTTTTCTATCGTCATTTCACTATTCTCTCGTTGAAGAAGGGAGAGTTCCTAAAAATATTCAATCAGAAATAAAAAGCGGCAAAATCGTCAAAACGAAAACATCGTATTAATTTGTTAAACAGACTAATCGCTATATGATATTGTGCTCCTCAAAAGTTATAATCGCATTAAATTCCATTATTCACATTTCATATTTATTATGAAAAAAATTCCAACAATAAATGCGAGGGGAAAAAGGCGAGACAAGGATAATTTTGTAATTTCATGAGCAGATATATCGTGAGAGACAAAAAATTACGAGTTTTTATATTATGAAACATGATAGTCACCACAGGAATATTTTTACCTAATTTGATCCAAAGTTTTCAAATAGTCTAGGCGGTTCCTCCATCGCCCCGGTACATAACGGCTTCACAATCTTATTATTACATAGGTTCTACACATTATATGATTCACACCTGAAAGAAATACAAGGTACAGTTACCGACCGTGAACGTTACACAGCGGGTTTTAGCGTCGTCTTTGTCTTTCATAAGTCATATCAGTATGAGTGAAAGAGATGACACTAAAATCCGATGTGTAATCGTTACGGTTGGGTACTGTACAACCCGTGGATATAAAAAAGGGGGTCAAAATTAGGTTTAGTAAACAACACACTATGTTCTTTATATCTACGGGTGTTAAATGTATGGGCATAGCTAGGATTACTTCAGTGTCTTTTTAAAGTATATTTTAGAGGGACTACAGAACCTACCCATTTTTAGGGCCACACTGGTTCTGGCCTCTTCCCAGACATAAAATGACAAAATGAATTCTCGTATGGATTTCATAAAGGATAATTAATTCCTTTCTCCAATTTATTTTCCTAGCTACACCAAAGTTGCGTTGATCGTAATAAAAAATCTAATGAGCTAAGCTATAACTAATGGAACATATTTACTGTAACAGTCCTTAGACAAAGCACATTATCGTTTATAATTTATATCAATCAGAAGAATTTTGCGATTTAAAAGTACGTATGACTTCCTTTCGAAAGACTACTATCGTTCTCGAAAGACGATTTGTAAGAAATAGCTGATTATTATATGATTTCTCGTTCACTGGTTGACGGTAAATTACTTTTTCCAGTAATTTCGAAGGCGCCCTTTTATTAATTACTTTGGCCAACGAACAGTTAATAAGAGTAAAGTTTGTACATACATAAGTGTACTTTAGTATCTATAGTTTTGTTGCAATCATTAAATAATCAGGTAATTCATTTTTGAAATTAGTATTATTCACAAATAAAATGGTGAAAAAATGATAAAATTGATCGAATAAATAAATTATAAGCATAATATATTGAACTATTACGTCACTGTTCAGTAATGAAACAGTAGTCTTTACAATTTTTCGTTCTGTGGGAATAGGACAGAAGATCCATACTTCAAAAGTTAGATTAACTGTCTGTACATAACTTGTAAGTCATTATTTTTTACCTAATTTTTACAGAATTTGTTTTTGAATGAACACCCCAATTGAGCAGCTAGGGTGATTAATCATACATTATTCTGTTTAACATGATTCCTCTGTATGAAACTAAGTAACAAGACTACGCTTTGTCTAAAGCTGCAGCCGTGAAACTATGTTAATAACAACTACAGAATGAGTGAAGGAGCTAAGAAACCGAGTGTAATCCCAAGCACATCGCATACATGTATTCCTCATGTTAATTACTAATGATATCTATTCAAAGTAAAGAAATCCTTAAACTAATTTGACAGGTCTTAAATAGCAACAACTTTATGCTTATTGTTTAGAGGTTCTTTTGGCGCAGTATGTCTACACCTTTATCTATGAAAAGGTATAGCCTATCCAAACTAGATTACAATGGTATCTGTGAAAAGGTTTAGTCTATCCTATCTAGATTTGTCCTTCCAGAGACAGAAATTTGACATTACTTGTATGGAGCTTATGTCAATTTCTTTTTGCGGATAGGGCAAATCTGGATAGGATAAGTTATTTGTTTTGGCCGTCAGAAATAGTGCTATTCCTACTATAGTCTATCCTAGATTTGTCCTTCCAGAGATAGAAATTTGACATTACTTGTATGGAGCTTATGTCAATTTCTATTGCGGATAGGGCAAATCTGGATAGGATCTAGGTTATTTGTTTTGGCCGTCAGAAATAGTGCTATTCCTACTAAAAGCTAGTACTATATTTAGATGCGCTTTAATTGGTCCCTATTGGTCCCTAAAACTAAATAAGCACCATTGAATGTGGGGAAAGTATGCATTATTTTTGGTCTGTCAAATTAGTGAATGTTCTGTGGTTCACAGAATAAGGCACATTATATTAATTATATTTTTAACATACTCTTAATTTGATATTAACTGTTTTATTGGTGACCATTGTCACCATAATGAAGAATACAAGTTATTATCCCATTACAGTAGTCGACACGAAAGAGATTTGAATATTAGACGGTATTCTGTGATATTAGTGACTTATAAACACTTATTGGTTACTTGGTAAATTCCGGAAATCTATCCACGGTTCGCGCGGGATTTGTGTTCTCGTTCCAAACGTATATAATATACATAAGAAAATATTTTTTTAAATAATTTTCTTTACGTCTGGTCGATGCTACGCGTGACCAAAATGTATAGTGTATAGCAATACGAGGCAATGGGGCCAGCATTTTGGAAAAAATTGTCACTGACAAGGGTCTAAACATAAACTAGATTTAAACATTTTAGTTTTGTATGTAGATTTTAATTTAGATATAGTTTAATTTTATAGCTAGTTTTTAATTTTTAACCGACTTCAAAAAAAGAAAGAGGTTCTGTATTCGACCCGTATGTATGTATGTATGTATGTATGTTTGTCCGCGATTATTTCACGTTTGGCTGAACCGATTTTGATGCGGTTTTCAGGAAAGTATTTGTTACATTCTGGAGAAGGTTTTAGTATTAAGAGGTTCTTAGTTTGATCGACATATTTGTATTTAAGTTTGTTCGCGATTATCTCGAGTTCGGCAAAACGGGTTTAGATGATTCTTTTTGTAAATGGATTTAACTTTAATAGCATGTTCTAAATTCCACCATAACTTAGCTGATGCATCCAGGGTTGACTTTCGACAAGGGATCTCCTCAATGATGAATAGTACAGACATGAGATTTTGTAAATGCATTTAACCATCATAGTCTGTTCCAAATTCTATCATGGCATGGCTGATGCACTCGGGGTTAATTTCTGGCAAGGAAACTCCTCAACAATGGATAGGAGAGACATGATTTTTTTTTGTACATGCATTTTATTGTGATAGTCCGTTTTAAATTTGGTTAAAACGTGGCAACTAGATCATAAAAGCTTGTATTTAAAAACTTTTTAGCACTAAAAAGGGTAAAATAAATTATTTAAAAAAAAAATGAACCGACTTCAAAACCACAAATAGGCACTCAAAAGCGAAAAATAAATTAATATAATTATTATAACCGCTACTACCCACTCATCTATTTTGAAGTCGGTGCCAGCGAAGCTTACTACTACTACATACTATGGATGTAGTTTTGCACTATTATAAATATTTACTTATCTATTTGAATTGGCTGGCACCGACTTCAAAATAGATGAGTGGGTAGTAGCGGTTATAATAATTATATTAATTTATTTTTCGCTTTTGAGTGCCTATTTGTGGTTTTGAAGTCGGTTCATTTTTTTTTTTAATAATTTATTAAGTTAAGTATTTTTCTGTATACAATAAATAAACCATAAGAAAGACATCGTGTGCCTAATTAAATATTGTTGTCTTACTGTACTGTTCATTAGTACTGCATACTCGTGTCGACTACTGCACTTACATTGATGGATTCGTGAATGATGTTATATCGCTATGGTTACGGTTTGTATTATTCGCTAAATTACATATGTAATATTACAGATTTACCAAAAAAAAAAAAACATTATAATTTTACACTCGAGAAACATATAATGAAACTACACAACTTAATTTCGGCCCAAGTCAATGTACAAAAAAAAAATACAGAAACATATGAATTCATTATTTTAGATTTTAAATTTCAATTTTTTGCAGGTTGGCACAAACGAGTATATAAACAATGTGTGTTTCACCACTGATGTGTTGGATAACCTAAACATAAGTTTTATCACTTTCTAACTATATTTTAAGCACCGAATATCATTTTAGTATCTTATGGTACAGAAGATTCAGCCCACAAAATTACTTACTCGTAAGTAAATAGCGACTCTGACACAATAAAGTGCAACTCAGTTCGCAACAGCACCTACAACTTTATTAACATTGTGCTCTCTTTCTATCCCGTTACTTTATATATCCGCTCTCTCTTTCCGGCTCACTACAAAGGTCCTGATAAAACCGCTGAGCGGTCGGCGGATTGTACAAGTGTCAAAGACAAAACTTACGGATTAGCTATCCAACACGTATTATCAGGGGGTGGTGAAGCAGGTCCTTAATATCGTAAATTCCAGATATTGTACATGGACAAGGAGCCTATCTTATCAAATTATACTTAACTGTCGCATCTAGATGACATCTATAAATCAAGAGCCTAAATAAAGGGATCAATGATGTGAAATATGGCAGTTTTATATTAATTTTAAAAGCAGCATTTAAGTTGATCTGCAGATCGCGGTCTCCCATCGAGAAGCGACAGAGTGTGTAATAGTAGCGAAGGGTCATGTTTCCGCCGGCTCGGAATCGGATCCTTCCAAAAACAAAAGTTTTGTTTAGCTTTTGTTTTTCGAACAATTTCCGGATTCCCTTCTCAAAATATCCAACCCTTCGCCACAGGTGTACAGTGTAGTATAACCAGTTTTGAAGCTTTGCCGTTGACTTCACCTCCCATTTCATACGATCGCGACCCGCGCTCGTCTGATAACAGGTCCGCGCGGGTCGCGGTTATATGAATTTGGAATGGAAGTCACCTGAAAAGCTCCTGCTTTTGGGCAGTGGGTGCAGGGCACTAATCTCTATCTCTGGATTAACCATTCTGTACATCTAACAGTTCCTTTTTTGTGCCGATTTGAAGCGCCACCCCCGAACGTCCACGATACTAAATTGACATTTGTCGGTAGTGGACCGTATTTTTGAATGTCATTTTATTTTAGTTCCATAGACGCTCACGTGAAGTTACCGCAACAATCAGCGCGAAAATGGCGAAAATCAAGTGTCTTCATTTTTACGTTGTCAGTCAGCGATCCAGAGTAGTGTTGTTATGGATATCCATAACCGTAACCGAAACTATCGGATATCCGAAATAAAAAAATATTCGTAACCGTAACTGAATCCGTAATAAAAGTTTTGGATAGTTTCGGATAGGGCAGAGTCTAACTAAATACTACACTCGTACGAATTAACTGTGCACTCCGCTGGAATGCGACACCTCTCCCGCTACCTAATAACGTCACAGCGCGAGGTGCACAGTAGTGTTGTTATGGATATCCATATCCGTAACCGAAACTATTGGATAATCCGAAATAATTTAATATCCATAACCGTAACCGAAACCGATATTTTTTTTTACCAATATCCATATCCATATCCGGATCCGAAATTATATATCCATAACATCCCTAATCCAGAGATAGAGGTCAGCGGTGGTGGGGTGGTGGGTGGTGGGAGCGGTATTCACCTGTTCTGGTAGCTGAAGTACTTGGCGTCGCGCGGGATGGTGCACAGCTGCTTGCCGTAGCAGCACAGCACCTGCGGGTTGAACGTGTACTTGCGGCCGCAGCAGTAGCCCAGGCTCTGCATCACCGGGTCGATCTCCACCTCGAACACCTCCGACAACTGCCGCACCACACATCGCATTACCACATAGGTTCAGATTTCGGTTGAAATTTTTGACGATTTTTGACGACCTCCGTGGCGCAGGGGACGCACGCTCGGATTCTAGTGGGAGGTCGCGGGTTCGATTTCCGCCACGGGCCACTTTAGAATTTTATAATTTCTAAATTGGCTCAGGTCTGGTCTGGTGGGAGGCTTTGGCCGTGGCTAGTTACCACCCTACCAGCAAAGACGTACCGCCAAGCGATTTAGCGTTCCGGTATGATGTTGTGTAGGTAGAAACCGTTGGGGTGACTTAACTTACCAATTCCAAGTTAGTACGCTAACATCTTTGACTGCATCATCACTTACCATCAGGTGAGATCGCGGTCAAGTACTAACTTGTATAATTAGCATAAAAAAAATTCTATTGATAAAAATCCGGCTCGAAGGACCAGTTTACCGCGCTACATAATTTCCCTTTAAAAAATTATTAAATCTGTTAATGTTCTGAGGTAATCGTGGTATGATTGATAGAATAGAATACGCACGAAACAGCTTCATAAGTATTAAAAAATTATTATTGAAGTTACATTGTAAATGCCTGTAGCACTATATTAGAAAGATTACTTTCGGGAACGAATATTATGAATGCTAATGGTAAAACAATCAATATTATCTTTAATTGAAAAACTCCTAACATTACATTAACAAAATTACCTACTTGAATTATGATTGGTGCGATGCTGTGTAGAAACCATTGGGGTGACTTTACTTACCCCTTCCCAGTTAGCGGTTGCACCATCACTTAACATCAGGTGAGATCGCAGTCAATTACCAACTTGTATAGTGTAAAATTAAAAATAATAAATAAATAAATAAATTGACTCAACCTGAATTGTAAGAAATACCATAAAATAACATAAAAATGTACACACCTTAGTGCAGTATCTGTAGACGCGCGAATTTTTCCTATTGTACAGCCACGCGTTCTCGAACATCAGCCACACGTCATCGACGTACTCCCACGGGTCCTTGTACTGGCCGTGGTTCAGCTTGGACTTGATCGTGGACAGGTCGATCGGCCGCGTCACTATGTCGAAGTAGTCTGGAATGCCTAGCGCCTGCGCGTCCACCGGCTGCCGGAACGGTAGCGACTCGGGGTCTAGTCTGAACAGTTTCTCTAGCGTGGGCAGCAACGCTTGTCTCAGCTCCTCCGGTTTGAACACGAACATCTTCTTCGGGCCGCGGTCGGTTGCGTCCGTGGACGTGGCCATTTCCGTGGGCTCTTCTTTGATCTCCCTCTTGATCTCTTGTATCTCCTGCTTGATTTCTTGCTTGATCTCCGGTTTGAAGGGGTCGGGGCGGTTGAAGCAGTCGGTCACGTCCGAGTCTTGCGGCGTTTCGTCGCGCATGCCCTTGCCGCCGCAGTCCTCCTCCGGCTCCTCTTTGATCCGCACGTCTTCGGGCTCGCGTTTGACGTCGGGCGGACTGTCGTCGGCGGCTGCGTTCTGCAACAAGACCAAAGTTTGGGATTAAAACTGAAACTTACAACTATCTATGTGAACAGAAAACAGAAGAGTGAGAATGTTCTGAGGAGACTGTGCTACAGCTGTGAAAAGCTGTGAGTCGCGTGGAGTCGTTGCAGTCCACATGGTAGTGGTATTTGGCTATAACTTCAAGAGGCTTATGCCTAGCAAGAAACGTTTCTCGGATGTAACTATGACGCCGGACGAAGAAGAAAACTATGTAACTATAGTATGGTAGCTAATAGTATACAGGGTAGGGTACCTGCAACGCGGCCATCTGTGCGGAGACGGGCGCGGCGGCGGAGGGCGGGCGCGAGGCGGGGCGCGCGTCGGGCGCGGGGCTGGCGTGCGCGAGCGGCGTGGCCGGCGTGGCCGCGCCGCCGCCCGCCGGCGACGCGCCGCCCGCCTCCCCGCGGAAGGCGCCCGTGTGGTTCATGAAGGGGCTGGCCACGCTCCGCTTCACGTCCGCGGCGCTCATCCCCGGCGACGCGAGCGGCGGCCCGTTGCTCGTGAGCGGGTACTGCGGCGCGGGCGACGTCATCGGCTGCCCGAACGGCGACATGCCCGGGTTGCCCACGCTGCCGACGCCGCCCACGCTGCCCACGCTCCCGCCGTTAGGCGTTTGCGGCATCTGTTTAATTTGGAAACAAATATTCACAAACTAAAATTTGAAAAATATTCAGCATTCAGGCAGGTTTATAACTCTGGGCCTATAACTTGTAATGGAAGCCTCTAAAAATCAAGGCAGTTGGACAAAATAACGACTGTTGAATGTGTTGTACTCGTACCTGATTTGGGCTAGGTCCGGGCGGGCCGACGAGGTTGGGTTGGTACGTCATGCGGTTGCCCTGCATGGTGAGAGGCATGCCAGGGGAGGGAATGCGCATGGTGGGCAGAGCAGTCTGCGTGGGTAGGCTGGGCCGCCCGACGCCCACGCCTACACCGCCCACGCCCACACCAACGCCACCCGCAACCCCGACTCCCGGCGCGTTGGGCCGCACGCCCATCACTCCGCCGCCGAGCACGCCGGGCTGCTGCTGCAGCTGGTTCTGCTGTTGCTGCTGCTGCTGCTGTTGTTGTTGCTGCTGCAGCTGCTGCTCTTTTCTCTTCTGCCGCTTCTCTTCTAGTTCCTTCTGTATCTTGTATATCTTCTCGGCGAGCAGGTGGTAGTACTCGGAGCGCGTACTCGCCATCTCGTACATGTCGCCTTCCACTTTTTTCGCGTATGCAACGAGGTTGTGCATCCGTTTGTCTTGCATTGCCGTGGGGTCCGGCGTCGGAAAGATAGCTTGCACCCTATTTGTGAACACAAAAAAAATATTAGAAAAGGCAAGTGTTCATAGTTCATTACCTTTTTGAAAGAGATAGGTATAATTAATGACCATATTATTGTTGTAGAGTGCACTCACAGTTTATGAACAAGGTGGTTTCTGAGATCGGGTGTTATAGACTGGTGCCACTCTTTCGTTCCGGAGACAGGGTTGGCGGTGACGGGCCCCACCGGCAGCTGGAGCGTGCCCGTGCTCATCTGTGCGCAACAAATAAAAGCAATTTATTTAGTTTGGTTCTTGACTTGAATGAATAAATGATATGATTAATTCTTATATTTTTGTAACCATTTTGAGACTACTGCTGCCAGAAATAAGGAAGGTTCCTTAACTCCTATGAAAAAAAAATTATATCATCATTATCCCTAAGAAAACTGAAATATCAAAAATAATGGTAACTAAAAATGACAAAATAATGAAAAGTAAAGGTCTGTATTCATATTTCATTTTCCTGCATGGTTACCTGTATTAGATCGCTACAAGCCATTTCATGCCTCTGCGCAATTTATTTTTTATTCTTTTTTTTATTTTTTCAATGCAATAAACATTGTATCTACACATCTATCAAATCAAAACGTCAAATCAAAATAAAACGTCACTCACGAGTTGCGGCTGCTGCTGCTGCTGCTGCTGCAGGTCTTGTTGCTGCTGATGCGAGAACAGCTGCTGCATGGATTGCTGCTGCGGCAGCACGTCCGACAAGCCGGGCGGGCGCGGCGCGGGCAGGCGCGCGAAGGGCGCCCTCGCGAACCCACCCACCATGCCCGCCACTGACGTGGGACACTGAATGCCTAGAGCCTCGTAGGCTCGCTTCATGTCAGCGCCGCCGCCCACGGTGCTCACGCCGCCCACACCGCCCACGGAGCCCACAGAGCCCACACCGCCTACAGAGTTTGTGGGTGCTGCCGTCGATGTTACGCCGCCTATGAAAATTAGCTCTTTCATACCGTACTAAATGTTTGTACCAGTTAAGACAGTAAAAGTAGTTAATAACAGTCCCATTAGTAACACATATGGCATATCATACGAGAGCACACCAAACAAGCAATATTTTATTGTTAAAAGCGAGCTACAAGCAGCAGACGGAAAAAGTGAGTATTTTGTATAGGCTTACATTACATTGAACAGTTATTTTATTTCCCATTTTAATTTTCAACTTCCAAAATTTAAATGCCATACTCTCTGAATAATTGGATATAAATAAATTGGATGACTAATATATTATGTGTATAACCCGGTTACAATATGTCGATATATGCGTCGATGACGTCACGTCGTGTCAGCGCTCTGATATGGTGCGCAAAACAATGGTGCCGTGACGAGCGCGGGGAGTCGAAAGAACGGGAAGGGGGTATGCATTCCAGCGAGGTCCACAGATATTGTAACTGGGTTATATACTGTGACTTTGTCTGTTGTCTGAGTGACTAGCAACCGAGTGGTTCGGTAAACCAAGTTCCGTGTAAAGCGCTGGGACGCTGGTACAACTTACCTGCCAGCGGGTTGACGGACGGGAGGGCGTTGGGTGCGGGCGCGGACGCCACGGTCACGCTGACGGCGCCCACGCCCACGCCACCGCCGCTCACCACGCCCACACCGCCCACACCGCCCACGCCGCCCCCGCCCGCCGTCGAGTGGGACACCGCGGCCGCTAACGATGGACAAACACACTCATTGCTGCTCTTTTAGGTATACAGTAATAGCAAACTTTAGGTAGGTAGGTAGGTATACACTTTACAGCAATTACATTGTCTCATTTCAATTTTAATTCTGAGAGTTTACTCGTAATTTTGGTATTACTGTACACTTAACCAATCTACTTATGTATTATGCTGACAGTTTTATTAAATTACAACTTTTACATATAATGAGTGCATTTTATACTGTGTATTCGCACATGAGTAATTAGTATGAAACTATGCAGACAATTCATTATTAGAATTTCAGTTTCAAACTACTCATTCCCTTCCTGTGTTATTTTCTAGAGGTTTCTGTATAAACAATAGTACAACACAAATGTAATTCCATGTATTCTAAGTACACACAAAAGTAACGTTAACACAAAAGCAAAAGTTTAGTAAAATAGTGCAGACCTAATACCAGATTTTTTGAGAAGATAAATTATGTAGACAAATACGGACTCACGCAATTTATGTAGTACTAGACCAATTGAATATCTCTTACGCACTATAACTACATTACATAGCGTGCGAGCAAGAAGTAAATAGAATGACTTTTTTATTCTATACTGTGCAGACTCTAGTTGCAATAAAATGATGCACTAATAATTTTCTTACATAATAATTTGTCTCAAAAAAAGGTATAATAGGTCATTACCCAATTAGAAACCATGTATATAAAGTGTAAATGACTCACGGTTCATAGTGTTTGTTCTAGTCCGGTCCGCTTGTTTGAGAGGCAAGCAGACGGGACAGTCATTCTTGTTGCAGTGCTTCCAGTGGTTGATGATCTGTCGCGACGACGAGCAGTGGGGCACGGTGCAGTTCTTGCCCGCCTACAACATTTACCACGCGTTACTAAAACTTTAAAACACCCATTTTAACCTGGCTAAAGATCACACAGGAAAATAATTATTGGAAAAGAGCCTGACGGTTATGTAAAATTGTTAGATATGGGAACTTAAAAAACATCTTTTTACATTTGTTGGACTGCTGTTCGCGGCGCCAGTTGTGTGCGTGCAGCAACAGCACGAGCCGCTGCTGCATCAGCTTACGCTTCTCTGTGGGTCGGGTGAACGTGCGTGCACTAACCTGACAGGACATCATATGGTTCAGCACAGTCTTCATAGTCTTGCAGTGCGGCAGGGTGCACTGCCACGTCTCGCCGTTGGACTGCTGCTCGCGGCGCTGGCACTTGTGTGCGTGCAGCAACAGCACGAGCTGCTGCTGGATCAGCTTGCGCTTCTCCGGGTCGGCGATAGAGCCCGAGCCCGGTTGCTGCGGCGCGCCGCCCGTCGATCCCTGCGTCGCCGCTTGGGGCTGCGACTGCGCCAAGAGGACACATTTATGTGCAAAGAACTACATGCGTCAACCGCCACAATGTAATTGATACTACAACTAAAACTTGTTGATCTAACAAAATTTTTGAATTGAATGTTTTATCCCACTTTGTAAAATCTAATCACACTACACACAATTTAATAAGTGCCACTAGCCCTGCAATGTCAATCAAATAATTAAATTTTGAAAGAGTAATAATAAAAGAAGAGAAAAATAGAATACCCATTTTTATGTATAAAATGTATTTTGGATACCAGTTATTTATCCTCCTAACTAATTAAAGTAAGTTTTAACCAAGTAAAGTTTATTGAGCGTCTTAAATTTGTCTTGGAGGGGAATCTAAACCAGAAGCTAAAAGTTCCGCTTGCGAATTTTAATCTGTAGAGTATTATAACATGATAATCCATGCTGGTGTCATGTTCACCTGCGAGCTGCGAAAAGTTCACAATATGTCTCTCATCGTAATTTGTGCCATGTATCGCGAAAAGCCACTGAGGAGGGGTCTTTACGCAAGGATATTTCCAACATCGAAGCTCGCAAGCACCCTTTGTCGTTCTTAAAACTACAATAAAATACCTGTCCGCCGGCAGGCGCGCCCGGAGTCTGAGGTGAAGGCGCGGGCGGCACGGCCTGCGCCGCCCCGCCTCCCGCCTCTGGTGGCGGTCCAAAGCGCACGCCGGCCGCACGCTGCGCCGCGCCGCCCGCCGCCGGCTGTCCGTACGCGGGGTGGTAAGGCGCTAGGGGGTGTCCGCCGCCGCCCGGCGCACCCATGCGCGTGTGTCCGTGGCCCGCGTGCGTGCCGTGCGCCGCGTGCGCTGCATGCGCGCCGTGTGCCAGTCCCGTGCGCATGGTAGGTGCCTGCATGCCTACACCGACGCCGACTCCCACACCGACTCCGCCGACGCCCCCCACCCTCCCGGGTAATGGGCCGTTCTGCATTGCCTGCACATTATTAATGGTCTTTTAATTTGTTCTGCTATACTCAATTCAATAGGGTCGCTCTTATAAAAAAATAGGAACTATCCACCGTCGACGCAGCTAGGCTATTTCGTCTATTTTTAGTGGCATGTGATTTGGAATCCTACTTTGAGGCAATGCTGTTGATATTCAAATGACCTTTATATTTCAGAAAAGTTTTTATTAGTGTCATATTATAACAAGTAAAACCTCGCAAAACTCATGGCTATTGGTACGCTTATTTAAGGATATTGGTACGCTTTACAATATATTAACTACAATAGTTAACATTTTTACAATTGTAACATTTACGTTTGTCAAAATATTAATCAGTTGAATCGTCACGCGTTTTCGAACGTAGCTGTAGAATCTTACGTTTCACAAATGTCTAAATGTAAAAGAAGAATTTGAAAGAAGAATTATTTTGAATTTTTACGTACATTCATGTAGCATTACATTTACACTTAAGTGTACTTCAGCCTGTCTCACTCTGATCCTTCGCTATTGCTATGTATATCTCATTGTCAAAGAGGACTGGCGCTGCTGTTTGCTACCACTCACCTGCGCGTGCGGATGATGCTGCGGCGCGGCGTGCGCGTTGTGGGCGGGGTGGTGGCTGTTGGCCATGAGCGTGGGCAGCTGCTGTTTGTTCACGTTGTTGATGATGCCGCCGCCCAGCATGCCCGGCCCGGACATGCTGCTATTTGTGACCACCATGTTGCCCACGTTCGCCACGTTCATCCCACCTTTGGGGATGCATAATAGCATATATATTTCTCAACATAAGTGGATATGAATACTGAATTGACAACCAATCAATTTCGCGATAGCATTTCGTTTTTTGTGGCTTTCTCAACGGAGATAAGCAATTTTTGAGGGAGATCATTAGATCAATGAGGCTTTCTAGGATAGGTTTTATAGATAGTTATTTAGTTTTTCTAGACTTGTTCATTTGAAGTGGTACTAAACTCTCTGTTCTAAAGCTATGATGTTGGGAGGCAAGGGCGTGGCACATACTGCATTCACAAAGTATCAGTTTGGTGTATTTAAACAGCCAATTTTTTCGTCAATGTCTCTTTTTTAGAGACAAGAAAGACATAAAACTTTTATCAAGAGGCATTATTATTACAATCACATAGATGAAATAACAGTATGTAACATGATACATGGGTAGCCTGTAAGCTTTTGCTACTAAAGAGTATGAAGTATGGAAGAATGAGTGCAGTTATTTTATAGGCCTGCCGTGTTATATTTTCGCTATTTCCGCTAAATGCAAACAACATATCGGATTTCCGATGCAGAATTGTTTTCAAGTCGCGAATGATCGTTCAATGCCAGCAGTGCTCGAGGTGCGAAAATGGACGATTTTGAGTCAAGTATCAGAAATCAGACTCCTATCATTTAAAAATTTTCAATCAGGTAAATGGATGTTGTAATTTATTCTTGAGAATTAAATATAAATAAATAAAGTTGTGCACAAACACATTTATAAGCGATCTTACTGGGCTGCAAATTGAATCTTACAAATCATAATTATCATCGTTTTTTTGTATGTTAATATTTAATGTTTTGAAAAAAAAATGAATAGTATGTAATTACATTACATGTAAATAGAATAGTCAGTCAATAGTAGACATCAAATTATTTAACTAAAATTACTATGAGAAACTGCCTTACACTTCTAAGCAAGTGCTTAAAATAGTTTACTCTTACAGTCTAATAGTGTAAGCTAGTACTTACCTTGAATGGAGCTCATCGGCATGGATGAATGCAACTGATTTGGATGGCTTGTATTTGGTATAAGTTGCTGGTGCATGCCGCCCATAAGGTCCTTGGAGACGGACACATTGGGCGGTGACTGTAAATTAGGGCTCTTACTGCCAAGACTCAACCCTAATGGGTTGTTGTGGCCAACTAAGCCACTCTTGTTGCCCTGTGAAAAGACCAGCAGACGACAGCACATCATTAGTATAAATATGTTACTCACAAGCTTTTCATTTAAAACTAGGAAGTCATAACTTCAGCTTTAGGCTCTCTTCTGTTCTTGCCTGCTTCACCTCCAGGTGTATCAATGTCAACTATTTCAGCATAAGATGATATTAATAAAATAAAAAAAAAATGATTAATTAATTCATTTAATTAAATCCATAATATTCTTAAAATTTTCGGGTGAACCAATTTTGTAGAAAATATTTTTGAGAAAATACTGGGCTTACAAACAATATTCTAACCCAGGTCAGGCAGCATATGCACATAGAAATAATTTTGTCTAGTTTTGTCGATTTTTTTCTCTGTCTATCTATATGGATTAAAAAGAGAAAAGAGATTGATAAAAGTAGACATAAATATCTATATGCACACATCCTAGCTTTGCAGGTAGTACTTGCAGTATTCTGCAAAATTATACATATTGTAGAATGTGCAACACAAAAGTATAAATACTTAGGAGTTTCATATGACATTGATTACTCTGCTAGTTTAGATTACCTACCTTCCAGTTGTCTCCAGTTGCTTGGAGGATTGATATTAAATGTATGAAGGTGAACTGTCTAAAGTAATTACCACTAGTAAACTCCATCAGTCCCAGATACTCACTTGTTGTATGAGATGATTGTTTATTTGCCTCTGCATGGCAGCCGTAGGGTCATCCCCGTTCAGCTGTTGGGGGGCCATCTGTCCCCCCGGACCGGGGCCCTGTGCCGGCGGCTTGGGCCCTGCCACACCGGGTTGTTCTCCCCAGGAACCCATCAACTCATCGGGAAGATCTTTCTCCAGGTCGAACATATCCAGGTTTGAGAACCCGGAATCTAAATAAACCAAATTTGCTTTAGATACCATAACAATTTTGGAAAGGTAAGATCCAAGTTTATTAACAGCTGAAATCAGTAACCTATACCTGAGAAAGAAATTTGACATAACTTTTATGGAACTTATGTCAGGACAAATCTGGATCGGATAGATTATTGATTTTGGCCATAAGAATTAGTTATAGTTAGTTAAGGGCTGATTTTTCAATCACCAGATTATCATTAACTAAGGAATAAATATTACATTTTGAGAGATATTGTATGGCATATGTTTCAAAATTATTCCTCAAATAGTTTATTAGATGAAAAATCGGCCCTAAGTTTGACATTCTTTGTATCTCTCCTATATGCATATTATATGCTATCTGCCATAAAGGGTCAATATTACAATGATTAACTAAACCGAGGTTACATTCTTAGTTTAGGAGACACAATCAGTAGACATTTTTTTATTTACAAGATTTTCATATTGTAATTATTGGTTTATGCAAAAACAAAATTAAATCTGAATTCTACTTTTTCTACATTGGCTCTACAACCACATTGATACTGGAATTTCTAAAGTGCTTATAGTGAAATTCAAATGTAAATTGTTATGTCAAATTGAAGTAACAATGGACAATAATTATTATGAAAAATAAAACAATAATATGAAAAATTAAAAATTATGTCTTCACACAAAAATTTAACATAAAATTATTCTGTCATATAGTTATGATAACAAATGTAAAGTATTAAAATAAAGTAATGTGTACATAATTCATTTGATTCTATTATTTATTTTATTATTTTTATTTGAATATTAATACTATACAAATTCTTGTTTTTAGTTCCATACCTCAAAAGAAACAACAAAACGAAACCTTATAAGATCACTTTGTTATCCATCTGTCTGTCTGTCACAACCCTTTATTTCAGTAACTATGAAAGATATTGAGATGAAAGGATAATGACCATGGATGTATGGATTCCCTTATCAAGCTGAATCAAACCCAAACTTTATTTTTTATTGACTACTGTCTCCACATTAACTCCTACAATTATTACTTTTTTAATTAATATCCGGATTCTAAAGTTATAAGCAAACAAACAAATTGTACTTCTTAGTAAAATCAGTATGACACAAAATGTGCATCCAAAAGAAAGCAACTGTTTATATGCAAAATTAAATTCCGGATGTAAAAAAACAAATCATTAGTGCCAATGGTTCTTAAAAAACACTATTTTATTTTCCTAGACTATTTTGGTTTTGGTTCACGAGAAAACTTGATACCAACTTTGGTCATTCTCCTTTGGAATAGTTATAGATAATGATGGCCTGTTGTGAGTGCTATCATAAAAAATTGAAAATCGTTTTTATTTTTATTTAAACACAAAGGGGGAAAACAGGGTCATCAAAATTTTAAAATGAGATAACAATATTGAGTGGGGTATCATATGAAAGGACATTATTTGTGTATTCTAAAACCAATTTTTATTTATTTTTATGCTGATAAATAAGATTTATTTGACTGTCAAAAAAAAAATCATCCCCCTCCCTTATCTCTGAAGTTTATCGATTGAAAAACGGGGCATTTCACGTGAAGCGGACAGGGAAAAAAAAGTGAGGTTCTGAAAATCGATCATATTCGGTCCATTTATACTTCTAGTAGGTATGGATGTGAACACAAAATATTTTTTTTGTATAATGTATATTTCACAAGTTATGGGTTTCTAAAGAATTGTCGAAATTGTAATATGTATTTTAAGAAAGTGGTTTTTCGAATTTAACAGATTTATAATAAAATATTTAACATAGCGATACATATTGATAAAATACTGCTCTTTTTAACAATAAAGTAAAATTAAAAAAAAAAAAAATTTTTCATGTCCAAAACCGGAAGTAAACTTTTCAAACGTGAATTTCAGTCACTTCGACCAATTTTTTTTTTAATTTTTTTATTTCAAAATATAGCTTAAAGTGTCTTAAAAATATCCTAGAAAATTCATAGTGGGATCGCTATTAGTTTAGGAGTTAGAATGATTAATGTACATTAGGGTGGTTCGCGCTTGTATGGAGATTTTTTTTTTTGAGATTTTCTGTAGGGCTGGGTGTGGAAAAGATGCTCCAAGAGGCGACAATTAAAAACTTATGGGAGTCTTGTGATATTTTAAGTGTAAGTACTCACCCGAGAACGATGAATATTTAAAAAATCGCCTGAATTTAGGGGTTATTCCGGACGTAATTTAAAAAAAAAATATTGACTCTATAACACGTTTTATCAATTAATAATTATAAATATTAACTTATAATAAATAATTAGTTAATAATAATGAATATTCATTTATAATAAATAATTAATTTACTATCTCTATGTATATTATATAGCTATACCTATAATATATAGTAATAAAAATGAATTGCTTTTCGTTAGTCTCGCTAAAACTCGAGAACGGCTGAACGGATTTATATTATCTTAGTTTTGAAATGTTCCTGGAAGTCTAAGGAAGGTTTAAAAGTTGATAACAAAAAAAATAAACGGGAAACCTCTAAACAGCCCTTTTCTTTTTCCCATACAAACGTTTTCTAACTAAAACGTAGAGTTAAAGATGAGATGTCGAAACGACGCAATCTGATTGGTTACTCAAACACAGGTCTGCTTTGCACCGCTTTGGTGGAAACCAGGCCTTACGCAGGACAAACGGGCCGGGACAAAAATATTTCTAAAGCGGAACGGAGTCCGCAGGCACTGCTAGTATTATATGAACTTAAGATTAAAACTAGCACTAATATAGAAATATGGAAATAACGGAGTTAGATAGTAACAAATATTAAAAAATCTTAAAATTAAAATAATTCATTTATATTTAAATATTCGATAGAAAAACTTTTATTTATCAGAAAATGGGATGACTATATCAATATACCTTGCTTCATAATCTTTTCGTACGTTTTTAATCATAATTTTGCTCCAACACAGCAAGACTGGATAGAAATTTGAGCTAAATTATTAAAAAAAACACGAAAAGTGTAATGAAGCAAGGTATATTGGTATAACCATATCATTTTCTGATTAATAAACGTTTTTCTATCGAATTAGTAAATAGTATAATTCAATTAAACCTTAATATTCTTCGATTTTTGAAATTTTCTGACATTGTGGCACTGACCTAGTTCTGATTATCAATTTTATAGAATATTTTATAGTTATAATAAATAGCCAATAGCCCTGTTCATTTGTTTAACCAGAAAGGCATGAAATTTGAGTAAGAAATAAATTTGAGTCACATCGTGTCATGCCAATGTTAATAAAAAAATAGTCTTAATCTAAAGTTTATTACAAATTAATAAAACGTGTTATAGAGTCAATATTTTTTTTAAATGACGTTCTGAATAACCCCTAAATTCAGGTGATTTTTTAAATATTCACCATTCTTGGGTCAGTACTTACACTTCAATATCACAAGACTCCCATAAGTTTATAATTTTCGCCTCTTGGAGCATCTTTTCCACACCCAGCCCTAAAGAAAATCTCAAAAAAAAAAATCTCCATACAAGCGCGAACCACCCAATGTACATTAATCAACCACCTAATGTACATTAATCATTCTAACTCCTAAACTAATAGAGATCCCACTATGAATTTTCTACGATATTTTTAAGACACTTTAAGCTATATTTTGAAATAAAAAATTAAAAAAAAAATTGGTCGAAGTGACTGAAATTCAGGTTTGAAAAGTTTACTTCCGGTTTTGGACATGAAAAAATTTTTTTTTTTTTAATTTTACTTTATTGTTAAAAAGAGCAGTATTTTTTCAATATGTATCGCTATGTTAAGTATTTTATTATCAATTTGTTGAATTCGAAAAACCACTTTCTTAAAATACATATTTCAATTTCGACAATTCTTTAGAAACCCATAACTTGTGAAATATACATTATACAAAAAAAATATTTTGTGTTCACATTCATATCTATTAGAAGTATAAATGGGCCGAATATGATCGATTTTCAGAACCTCACTTTTTTTTTCCTGTCCGCTTCACGTGAAATGCCCCAAACCTGAAATAATTATTATCAAAAGCTAAGTTAATGCATAGTTTTAAGTATTTTTTTATATTAACAGTAAACCTTCAATAACAAATTTAGATCTGTGGTTTGTTATCAAAAGTATAGTTCAAAGAAAAAAGTAATTCTTTTAGTTTCACGTCTTTTGTAGTATGGAACCCTCTGTGTGCAAGTTTGACTTGCACTTAGCCAGTTTTTATTTAACATTAGTCTAACAAGCTAAAGGACATGGCCGAAACTTGTATGGAGCTGTGCCCTGGAAAAAATATTCATGGTCATCGACAAACAATACGTCATATTAAAGCTTATAATTATGTCTTTACATTCGTTTAAGTTTTATAATCAGAGAACTAGCGAGAGAATCATATATCAGCATAACAATTTGCAACAAAATGCGCCTAACCATTTTTAATAGCAATGATTTTTTAATAAAAAATTGCTATGCAATATCTTGTATCTTGTATCTTTCAGTTCGGCGGTAGTTGTAGATGTCACTTTGACCGTCCTCGATCTATTGTGACGCCGCCAATTATAGCTCCCAGCCAATAGTATTTGCCGCCAGGAACAGCAGCAGCTTCTTGGCTGAAAGAAGTTTAGCATCATTAGAGTCTAGAATGTGTTTCCCCAGAATGATGCTACGTTTATGCATCAGAGCTGGGCAGGAACAGATTATGTGCAGTGGCGTTTCCGCCGCCTCATTGCAGAGTCTGCACATGTCTGTGTCCGTTAGCTTCAGGTTATACATGTGTCGATTGAGTCCACAGTGCCCTGTAAGCGCCCTTACTAAGATGCACAGTTTTTTCCTGTTGAGTGCTAGGGCCTCAGAGGCTGATTTTCCATTGAAGGGTTTTATTAGTGCCCTTGAATGGTCCATACCTGTTAGTTTGTGCCAGCGCGAGGCTAGATTAAACCGACATTCAATCATCAGGGTTAATTGCGCCAGGCTTTTGGGTATGCCGCAGACAGGTTCAGGGCCTATCTGCTTCCCCTTTGCGCCTGTTTTTGCAAGTTCATCAGCTTTCTCATTGCCGATGATCCCTGTATGACCGGGAACCCACCTTAGAATGACCCTGTTACTTGCTGCCAGGGCATTCAGCGATTTCCTGCAGTTTTCGACCAGCTTTGAGTTAAGTTTCTCAGAAGACAAGGCCGAGAGAGCCGCTTGGCTATCCGAGTGGATGTATATAGTTTTGTTTTTGTAGTCTCTTTGCAGACAAGTTTCAGCACAGTCTATTATGGCGAAAACTTCTGCCTGGAATATGGAGGCATGAGCACCCAGGTTGCGATATAATTTTACCTTGGTTGTCTCTCCATAGATTCCACATCCTACTTCTTTGCCTGACTTGGAGCCGTCAGTGTTGCTATGCAATATACTCGCATACATACGGATACTCGCGTTTTCTACAAGTTATAATAATTACATCATATTATTCATCATACAATTTCGGACACTAAACAAAAGTATATTCAATCATAGTATTTTCAAAGAACTTGCGGTTGGCGCCAAAATGTTGAATTCCTTTGATTATTACTTAAAGCAGCCAGTAATGTAGGAAGGTAGAAATAGTGACAGTTCCAAAAAACAGATGGCGCTTCAAACGTAAATGCAATTTCGGATACACGCAGTCTTCAATAGGATTAGGTACCTTATGCTTGCGTAAAGTAACGTGATCATTTAGTGCTGTGCATAAAAAGCCTTGTTTGCGATAATCGTGAATCTTATACATACTAAAACAATAATTCTGACCGTCTTGCATAATTTTAATTTATATTTTTCGTTAATATCTGACCATAAGCGCTAAAAAAAAGCGTTTATACTATACGTGTATCCAAACGCCAATGCAAAATGTACCTGCACCAATTATAAAAACAAACAAAAATAACAACTCACATTCATATTTTTTTGTGATTTTTCCTCGCTAGTTCTAGAGAAATATAATTGTTGCGATATATTTTATTTAATTATAAAAGGAATTTTCACATATTAATAATTATTGACCATTAATGTTTTTTTTGACGATTCGAGGGCAGAATCTGGCCATGTCATTTAAGTAAATTTATTTGCAGATCCAAGATTCTTAATTCTTAAATAATAATGTTAATGGTTCTGTTCTGCAAAATTAATTTCAAATGTATAGGATTAAATGCCCACAGGATTTATGAAAAAAACAAAATTTGCACAGCCTTGGGCCACAGATACTTTGATCATAATTAATTTACTAGTGCAGTAAGTAAATGAAAACCAACTTATTTGTATATTGGAGGTAAGTAATATCAAGCAAAATAAGCAAATGTCCAGGTTGATAAAGTAACTTTGATAAATATAAGGGTTTTTAAGAGCACATTTAGATGTTATTCATATTCATTGGACTGAAAGAAAAATTAAATAAAAAAATATTTTTACCAGTATTTTCTTTTATTTTATTAAATGGAATTTAGACAAATATTTCAGAGTCATCTCATAATCAAAATTAATCAAACTTAACTTTGCAGCATAAGAAATAGTGATCCAATGTATGTGTAAAATTATAATTTACGGAAACATGAAGTAGACTTTTTAATATAAATGTAATTTTTTAGTTAATTGAGAAGTATGTGCCTTATTCCATTTTTACAATTTTATTAATGCTATGCTGGTGAAGTTTAGCAAAAATTGTATATATAGCAGCTATCACATAATACATTTATGTGACAGACTCAACATGAAATGGTCTTATTATTGAATAGCTTATGATTTAAACTTATAAAGAAAGTGTTTGATTGTAACAATAACAAAAGTTAAAAGTAGGTCACCCATCATTGTTAACAATCAAATGTCAATATCAAGTTTAATGTATTAAACAAACTTTCCTTCAGAGTATAGATTTTTTATTATATGATTTTAGTCAAATAAATAATAAAGAATAACTGTATAGACTATTTCATACACTTATTGGAGGTGAACTTGTGTCATGTTTATATGTAAAACATGAACTTGAGGCAAATAAATTTAAGAAAAAATAGCATTCTCCAATTTTACAGTAGTTGCATGATATAGTTTAACAAATAATATGTTACAAATCTTGTAGAGATGTGTGGAAAATGTAATATTTGGCAGTGACCAAGTTGGAATGTCAATAGTTTTGTAATTTTTAGTCATACCACAAAAATATTTAAAATAAAGTAAATAGCCACAAATACGGCAGTATTTTAACGTTCTATTCGATCCCCGCAGCTCTAGAAAGAATAATACGACGCAAAACTTGCACGGCGCTAACAAGAACGACGGCAAAATGTCAAAAATCACAGTATCGTAATATTGACAGCAAGGTTTTGAACACCTCAAGAAACTTGTAAAATAACAAAAGTACTAACCTCCGGTGTCCGAGGGACCCTGGAAAGGGTCTCGGATCATCTTTGCCCGCTTGCTAGGCGGCTCATCCACATGATGATCGGCCATGGCTCTGTTTACTAAACGTAAGCCGTCGTGAATATTTCGGCCCGCCGATTCAAATAACACTTTTATGTCTTATATTTTCAAGAAATAACATTTTAGAGCGATTTGTCATCCATCACAACGTAATTCACCCACATCCCGATCGTTCGATGTCCTCCTAACCATTGAAGGCACATATTAAAATTTCTCACTCAAGTATTCGCCATTACAAAGCTCCGAATCGAAGAGCTACACAGACCCTCTCACCATCTTCCGACGGAACTAGCACAATAAATGAAAACAATATCACCAGATTTCGCTACTTATTGAAGTTTATTTTACAGATCGAACTATACAATTTCACTCAACACTTTAAAATATACGGAATGGTACAGTTTATGATAAATGATGAAAGAAAAAACAGAAAATTTACACGAACAATTCCGAAATACTTCTCAGTCTCTCCAGCGCAAAATGGCGGCTGTTGATGAAAACTTTTTCTACGCTTGTCAGAAAATGTCGGCCTACAGAGAATAAGCGCTGTGATTGGTCCGCGCATACCACGTGATTGCCGGAAGTGCCGACATGACGCAGGATCGGTCCAATAATTCTGACGTCAACGCGTACTTATCCGAGTATGGTCGAAAAGACCCGAACCCAATTTTAATATAATTATAATACAAAAATAATGCCTAATTAAAAGTTTGCTATTGTAAAATCATTAAAAAATTGAGACCTTTTAATTTTCAAATTAATTCCAAACGTTTAATAGTGAAATAATAAGTTAATAAAATATTTCAATAATGTATTTAAACTTTCCCTCCAAATCGGGAGGGGTCGTCGTCAATACGACGTGTCTCTAGATCTATGGTTTCTAGGTCAACATAAACAACACTTTATTTTCTTAAGTATAGCCACTGGCTCGTCAACTAGCCTTTTATGATTTTCCATATTATGACTTCCTTCGCATTTTCAAGCGAAAAATTTTCAATGAACTACTAATAAAAAATATAAATTAAAATAAGAACATTTTTTGTGTACAGATAAATTGTTCTTGTTTTCCAATATATAATTCAAAATTCTAATTATTTTGATCATCATCAAAATAAAGCTACCCGCACATTGGTTGTACGTGCTTGCTCCTTTCATTTTTGTGCAATATTGATCGAGCCTCTTTGTAGTGCAAAGCAAAAGCATAAACGTACAGAATCCACACATCCCTCCTTGAGTAAATGTATTCTATTCTATGGTAGAAAATGCTTAAAATATAGTGTTCTATGGACATAACTATCATGTTTTGTAGAGTTGCCGGCAAATAACTTGGCAAGATTCGTTAGATATGTAAAAGATGCTCTCTCCCTCTCTATAGACAGGATCCTAGCGCTCTATTGGTTGGTCGTTGACTGTTTCTCAGTTCTCTTGCACTCGTTGCTCGAAGAGTACAAATTTTCCCCCACCACGCCAAAACCTTGCCAAGTTAGGAACTTGCCAGCCGCCATATTATGTCAAAGCATTAGATAGATAGCTGATATCCGATGGTATTGGCCCGTAATATTTTAATATTATTAAAACGCCGAACAGACATATTTGAGGGGAGTATGAAGAGATGTGTAAATCTATAATATACATGGACTATGACGTCACAAAAAGTGCGCCAATATCATGGTGTTTAAATCACTATTTGAGGAGCTGCCCCCGGCGCAGAATTTGCTAGCGTTTATGATAACGATGAATACCTTTTTCTTACGCAATCACGGGGATGTTCAATTTATTTTATAATATAAACAATGAAATTAATGAATTAAAAGGATTTTAAATGCACTTACATACTAAAATTAATTAAAAGTACATATTTTGGAAGGTACTGATTTTAATTTTAATTGAAATAAAACTACATTTCAAACAGTATTTTGACACCTAAAAGTTCCAATGCTCTTTTGATAGTGACCCTTGCAGTATGAAACACAAGTAATCTCTGTGCACCGAGATCACTGTCAACATTTTTCACTTTCAGCTCATTGAACATTCGGTTAACATGCCGCGCCAGTTTAAACAAATAGTTAACAATAATACATGCTTCATTTTCTAATAATGCTCTATGAAGTACATCGTCAAATCTTGCCAATTCCATGATCACATCACCAACAACTTCTTCCTTTAGGCATTCAGGGTCGCATTCATTAGGCAGTGTTACCCCAGATTTTGTTTCTAAGCTCCAAAGTCTACAATGGAGATATTGTAACTTGATTCCACTGTCCCCTTCGCTCTGCAAGGCTCTATCCCAGTCAAATACGTAGTCCTTTTGCCTTCGCTGCTTCAAATCGTTAATGATTACTGCAGTTGTTCCCAATATGTCACAGGTTTCCTCATTTATGGCTGAACTTCTTGTATCTGAAATTAAAATTTATATAATATAGAACATGCATCAGAAAAAATACACCCATCCTCATAGCATGTAAAGATATTTCAACCCACGAAGGCATGCCCCACTCTGTCAAAATTGCTTGTTCCATTTGATTCATATGGAGTTTGACAGAGTGTGGCATCATTGCGGATTGAAATATCTATATCTAAAAATACACATTATGTTTTCTGTAAGAAGTTATATTATGATGATTATACAATTGTTTTATGAGAGGGACACTCCTGCTTTATCTCTTTTTCATATTTTGTCTCTTTTTATTTTAGAATGTACATTATGGGATTATCCATTAGAATAAAATAAGCAGCAAAACACTATAGTAATTAAGTTAAAAGTAATAATTTGCTAAGTCAGTAATCATCATTAAATGATAGTAATTAGTGTAAGTAATATAATTATTTACTTTTTGATTCTTTCTGTTTTTCAAACATTTTGTCCTTTGCTTCATCTAATATGTCATTGAGGAACACAACATTACCACTCCTTGTGCTCATACCCTTTATCCTCCCAAACTTTATGTGTTCACAACCCTTTGTACAATTCTGGTCAAGTCTGGAAACTATATCAAATACAGATGCAAAATGATCAGTCTGTGAGTTATCAACAACGTACAGCATTTTGTCAAATTTATATCTCTTGTATCTATCCAACAAAGCTGCAATATCCCTTGATAGGTATAAGGTGGAATTATCACTCTTCAAGACTGTTACATTCTTGTCTTTAACCCTTGCTATTTTTTTCCCTGAATCATCTGTAGTAATTATGTGCAGTTTCTCCAGGCTTTCCATTACCCCTTTAATAGCTTCTCCGTTGTAATCAGACTCCCAGTGGTAATCATCAAATTTGATTCCCAATCTCTGATATACTTTGTTCAGCTCTTTGATAGTAATTTGACGAATTTCTCTCCAGTTTCCCAAATTGGCTCTGCCTTGCTCAATATCGGAGAAATATTCTTTGGCTTTGGTTTGTACATTTTCATTGTTCTCTGACAATTTGTTTGCCTCAACATATACTTCGTATAATTTCTTTATTGGGTTATCTGTTTCAGTTATAGAAATATTTTTGGTCTCTAAACCGTATTGTAAAAGGCCAAACTGTGTGCCCCAGTCGCCTAAGTAGTTTAATCTTACTACATTGTTGTTAAAATATTCATTAATATTAGCTATAAAGTTACCAATGATTGTTGACCTTAAATGACCCACATGAAAGGGTTTTGCTATATTTGGTGAACTAAAGTCTATCACAACTTTCTTGGGTCTAGAACTAAGAGGTTTATCCTTGACATTTTTCAAAATGTCTTTAATAAAAGTACCTCGGTCTTCTAATCGGGTCGGGTTAAATGTGATTTCTTCATTCTGTTCCTGATTGGAACTTGCAGTTTGTTCCAAACTCTGATTTAAATTACTTGATGAGGTAACACAAAATAAGTTTTCCTTATGCCTATACGAAATGTGTGTACTCGTAAAGTTCCTAATAATTCCATATTTATCGAATGGGTGAGTTTTAATCTGAAATAACGAATAATTATAGTTATATCCTCATTCTTTTTTATTTGTATGAATAATTTTATAAAATTAAACTATTCTTTACCTGTTCAAAGAGTGTGTATTTTATTATTGTACCCATTTATAAATAATGTGTTATAACTTAATTCTTTACAAGAAAACCGGTTCCTGGTCTGTGAAGAAAACAACTTGCATTTTGCAAATATTTACATAAACTTTTTGTACCTACACTCTACAGCACAGAACACTACAGAGCACTACAGAGTAGGTAACTAGGTACCTATAGTCTATTCAGTATTCACCTCTTTCGGTTACTGGCATAGACATAAAACACTGGTTACTGGTCTGTGCACCACACATTCACCAAAGAGTATATAATCAGTATTCACCAGAGTAATAATGTTCTGTGGTATTCACTGGCCAAAATCCTGCCTCCTCCACACTACTCTCGAAGTTCTTCGACGAAGTACTCGGAAAAGTTTACCGAAGTCGAAGTCGCTACACTACTCGGTGAACTTCGCGAGTACCTCATTCGCGCGGCGATACTGCTCCGACATGTTACGTCATGGACCCTCAAGTAGCAGCAGTCTCATGTGGGTTCCAAATAATTGACTCCGATTGCAAAGTTGCAGGAACAACAGAATAAGGGGTTGCAAAAAAATTAATTGAATTTTTTATTCGCTATTTTAAAACTACACCATCAATATTATAGGATGATCGACGAATTTTATCAAAAAATATAGGATTTCTTCTAGAATAAAATATTTTAAATTTTAAAAATGTCACGGGGTTTCAAAACGCCCCATGTACGACCATAATATGTGCGACGTCACGGCTCGTTTCCTCGTATGTCAAAGTATGGCGCCAACAGAAATTTTGTTTTTTTTTTATTTATTTGCATGTTATTCAGATATTAAGTCATAATAAGTTATATTTATTGATTATTTGCATATTTCTTAATATGCCTGTGATCAATAAATTATTAGTGTAAAGACAATGTTTTATTAAAATTATTCATGAATAAAAATAAGTAAGTAAAAAATTAAAAAAAACATGACTGTCCTGTTATAAAACGAACTAAAAAGTAAGAAACGAGTTATTTTAGTTGAACAGATAAATTCATAAGGCATTCAAATTCTCCCTTTTTTGCCACAGACTCAAAAATATTTCATTTATCAAAATAACTTAAAAATTATGACTCTGAAAAATAAAATAATGCCACTTTGTTAGATAATATAGAAATAATCTTTCTATTTACACAAAAAAATAACTGGAATGCCTAATTTGCTCCTGCGACCATTGTGTACCACTCATCATTGTTTTGAGTGAAAATATTAATAAAAAATAATTTTATAGACCACGTTTTGAAGCCTAAAAAACTGAAGTTAGCCGAGCAGTGTAGAGAGGCACTTCGTGTAGGAACTTCGTGCAACTTCAAATCCGACAACAAATGGTAGTCGCCCGAGGCGAGTTAAAGTTGGGTGAAGTATGACGAAGTGTCTCTCCACACTGTTCGCTTCATTCAACTTCGTTCAAAGTGTGGAGGCGAGTAAAGCCGAAATCCGAGACCCGAGATATTTCTCAAATATGGCGTCGCGCGTCGCAAAGAGTATATAATCACTATGGCCCGTCGTACATTTTGGTAGGTACTGCTGATAGCACATACCGTAATTAAAAATCCGGCATCAGGGTGGAGCATCAAAATGTATGCGTGACCTCAGTACCTACCTAAGTGTTGATCCTATATATATGTAATGAAATGAGTGACATTTCATTCATTTGAATTTGCCGCGCTTCGCGTATCAGCTGTCTGTACCTATGATTAGTGATCTGTGTCGAGGATTTAAAATGGCGAGGGACGCTGAAATTGTTTTGTGCATTGTTATCGTAATAAAAACTCATAGAAAGAATGTGATTGAGGACTCGAGATATAGTGAACTTTAAATGTCGTTTCTTTGTTATTTCAGGTGAGATAGAAGTGTAATTGTCGTAACTTGATAATAACTAGATAATTGTAAAATAAAACAAAACTTGTAATAAAACAAAACTTTGTTATTTCAGAGAAACAATTTGTTGTTTGTTTTTGAAGATCCTCAATGTCTTATAAAACGACATTTTTGTGAACTAAGAGAATATGGACCGGCTTCAGTTTGAGTTTACGATGATAGCCTCAAATGATGGCAAATCAAATGTATTAGCTATAACCTCAATATCTACTGAAGAAGGAAAATGTTATGTTTTACCCGAGGAACTGAAGCCGGTGAGTCATCATACATATATTGTTAAAACGAACACTTTCACAAAAGTAAAAAATAGCATTAAAAAAAGACACCAGAGTAGAAAAGTATGGATAAAGTTGGATGAAAATCTAAAGAAGACATATGTAGATGAGGAAGGTAATATGCAATTTTTAGATGAAGTGAGCACAACACAAGCAAAGGACAAAAATGACACTTTGCAACAAATCTTGGAACAATTAATAGAAACTACAACTAAGAAAGAAAGTCAACATAACTTAAAACATATCTCAGAAAAATTTATTATTGAAAAATTCACAAGCAAAAATCCTAATGCGATGCAATGGATAGAAATTTTTGAAAAAGAGTGTGCGCGCTTTAATATAACAAAAGATGAGACAAAAATAGATATTTTGAGGTTATTTTTAGATAAACCTTGTTTGGATTGGTATAGCTCGATGATCATAAAACTAACAATAAATTCTGAATGGAGTGAATGGAAAGACAAGTTTTTAGAAACTTTTAAAAACCAAGGATGGGACATAGTCACATATGCTCTCGCATTTAGGTATAAAGAAGGACAGTAAATTGATTATGCCATAAAAAAAGAACGGCTTTTATTAGATATAAACAAATCTATAGATTCCAAAACAATGATAGATCTTATTGCAACTGGTTTACCTGGATTTATCTTAAATAAGTTAAACAGGGATGAACTCAACAACACTACTGACTTGTTCAACGAGATAAGAAAATATGAAGGCACGATGTATAAGAAAAACTCAACTAACATAAAGAGCAGTACATTTTATAATAAAAATAAAACTTATGAGAAGAAGTCATGTAAGACTTGTGAGTCTTTGGACAAAGGAATTAGATATCATCCGGAGGAGTCATGTTGGTTCAAGAAAAATAAAAATGAACCTGAAAAAGTTCTTAAAACTAAAAATGTAAACAATAACTCCATAATTGAAGTAGACATAAATACTGAGAAAAAAACTAGTAAGCACACCATTAATCAAAATCAAGCTTTTATTAGAAAATAAACTAGAAGTGAGTGGTATTTATGATTCAGGCTCACAGATTTCTATAATAAATTCAAGATTAATAAAAGTAAAAGAAAAAAAAGATGATGTGAACATAGCATACATGAAAACGGTTAATGGTGTGAAGAAGATGGATGGCTTGATAACAATAAAAATTAAAATATTTGATTTAGAAGAAGAGGTGGATGTATACATAGTAGAAAATGAAGATTTTGATGATTTCATAATCGGATTAGATATGATAAAGAAATTCAGATTAACCCAAAATGAGAACTTGCAGATAGAACAAAAGAAAATAACAAATAAAATAGACAGGATGTCTAAAGATAACAGAAATGAAGATAATAATATAAAAAAATATACAGTAAATTTCAATGAACACATAGAAACAGAGGAATTTATAAGTATGACAGACCATTTAGATAATCAAAAGAAAATTGAGATAGAGAAAATTATAAAGGAATATAAAACAATATTTGCTAAGGACAAGTATGATATAGGTTCAGTTAAAGATTATGAAGCTCGCATAGATTTACAAGTAAATAAATATTGTAGTAAAAGACCATACAGATGTACAATACAAGATAGATTAGAAATTGAAGAGCAAATATCGATGTTACTAAAGAACAATTTAATAGAAGAATCATACAGTCCTTTCGCTGCTCCAGTGACATTGGCGTTTAAAAAAGGTGAAAATAGAAAATCCCGTTTATGTGTAGATTTCAGAGAGTTAAACAAAATAGTTATACCACAAGCTCAACCATTTCCTTTGATAGATGATCTAATTATTAAAACTAGAAATTGCAAGTATTTTACTACACTAGATGTAGACTCGGCATTTTGGGCAATACCATTACGGGTGGAAGACAGAAGTAAAACAGGATTTGTCACACAAGATGGCCACTTCCAGTGGACCTGCCTCCCTTTTGGCTTGAAAACATCACCAGCAATTTTCCAGAGAATCTTAAGCAATATTCTAAGAAAACACAATCTCACAGGATACTCTGTTAACTATATTGATGATATTTTGATATACTCGTCTACCTTTGAAGAACATATAAGGCACATTAGAAATGTATTAGAGGCAATAATTAAAGAAGGCTTTAGACTGAAGTTTAAGAAATGTACCTTTGCTTCAGGCTCGGTAAAATACCTCGGCCATATAATTCGGAACAATTCAGTGAGACCACTAAAGGACAATTTGATTTCAATAAGGAACTTTCCAACTCCTAAGACGCAAAAGAACATCAAACAATTTTTGCAGGAAAATAATATTAAACTAATTTTTACAGCCGTGAATACACCATTCTCGAACGGCTTGAATGAAAGATTAAACCAAACAATAGTAAATAAAATAAGGTGTAAAATGAATGAGAAAAATAATAAGAGAACATGGACAACACTGGCAAGAGAATGTATACAAAAATATAATGAAACAGAACACTCCGTTACAGGTTTTGCACCAAAATATTTACTGGATGGTACAAATGTCAGTATTCTACCAAATGAATTCAAAACGATGGAAAAGGAAGACAAGTGGATTGCTGATAGAAGATTGGCATTAGAGAATACAATAAAATCTCATGAGTATAACAAGAAAATATTTGATAGAAATAGAAAAATGCAAGAATTTAATGTAGGAGACAGTGTATATGTAGAAAATGGAAATAGACTGAATAGAAAGAAATTAGACGAATTAAAAATAGGCCCTTTCAAGATAATAGAGAAAATATCGAATTCCATTTATAGGATTGATACAGGCAACAGAAAAACAGAATCAACATTATTTCATATAACAAAATTGCAACCTGTCATAACAGAGGCTGAAGAAGATGAAGGAGATGATAATGAATATGAAGATGACTTATAAGTACATTTTACAGATATATTGCTTAGAATTTTCGCTCTTAGGGGGGGAGATGTAATGAAATGAGTGACATTTCATTCATTTGAATTTGCCGCGCTTCGCGTATCAGCTGTCTGTACCTATGATTAGTGATCTGTGTCGAGGATTTAAAATGGCGAGGGACGCTGAAATTGTTTTGTGCATTGTTATCGTAATAAAAACTCATAGAAAGAATGTGATTGAGGACTCGAGATATAGTGAACTTTAAATGTCGTTTCTTTGTTATTTCAGGTGAGATAGAAGTGTAATTTTCGTAACTTGATAATAACTAGATAATTGTAAAATAAAACAAAACTTGTAATAAAACAAAACTTTGTTATTTCAGAGAAACAATTTGTTGTTTGTTTTTGAAGATCCTCAATGTCTTATATATATATATATAATATGTTTAATTAACGTGAAACGTGAAATCAACGGCTCTGCCCGCGAAATTTAAAATTTTCGTGGTTTTTTGCAATTTGTACGCTAATTAGACATGATAGGCTTATGGAAATCAATTTGCGAGAGTGGCAGTATCATCTTTACATGATTATATCAAAATATTTGCATAAAAATGTGTATCCTAGGATATTAGTCCGAGTATCGAGTTTTATGTGAGTAACTCGCAAATCTCGGACTAATTTCTTTAACTCGACACTTTCGAGCAGAGATTTTTATATAAACACGTGAAGAAGATATTGGGATTATCGCAATTTGACGGCCATAAGCCTATTATGTCTTATTAGCTTAAAAATCGCGAAAAACCACGAAAATTTTGAATTTCGCGGGCACATCCGTGTTGTGCTCCTTAATGACTCTAATTTTGGTCTGTGAATACCATAGGTGAATACCAATGACTAAAGAAGTAATGGACACAAAGTAGTGAGTATTTTGGCTGGGCATTTCCGCCATCTTGTGTCGCATCAAAAATAGCCAATCACAGCTATCAGCCAATCACAGATAGGCACCAGTCAGCTGAATAAATTCGATTAAATTTTTGTTGTTATCTTAACAAAACAAAGACAAAGTACTAATGATGCGACCGCTGCTTTACCGATATCGATAAAATTCATATATGTAAAGTTAAAATATGTTGATAGATGAGTAGCGCTCCTAATATCACTACCTTCTATTTGGATCTCGAGGTTTTACACCTCTGACTTCTTGTAGTTATTTCCGCTTTAAGAAAACGGGCCGCGGATGCGAACATTTACTATAGGTACAATCACTCGTATCAAATGTAGTTTAGTCTCGGGGGATGAGTTACAAATCCTAATCTGGAAACATAATATGCACCGCTGGCAAAACCTAGTTTTACAATAAATTAATTTTTAATAGTAATAATTCATTCATTTTTTGTTCTTAAATATTTAATTACTAACCACAAATTAAATCGATAATATTTCCATATCGATAGATAGCTAGAGCAGCCTTCTGATCAGCTGATTGGTGCTTATCTGTGATTGGCTGATAGCTGTGATTGGCTATTTTTGATGCGACACAAGATGGCGGAAATGCCCAGCCAAAAAGACTCACTACCTACCTACTTTGTGTCCATTACTTCTTTAGTCATTGCTCTAACGAGAGTGACTCAGACTTGACACATCTGGTTTAAGAAATTTATTGTCTCGTAAAAAGTATACAATACTCACTTAATCGAAACTTAAGGCTAATTAATATAATATTTAAGTATATTAAGCGTTTGCTCGTACGGCGGTACACACTACGGCACTAGTAACATTATATAATATTTTATTACACATTTTAGTATTCATATTAACCTATAACATTACAACGCAGTCATTTTAATTATTAGTAAAACTGCGGGTAGGCCTGTAGCAACTACACAAAAACTATACCAACGCGAGACCCAATGCTATGACGCAATAACAAAGATACTGCAGACTGGATGTGGCTAGTAAGCCATATCGATCTTAACCTGAATTTAATTACGAATGTTTGATATTATGATTTAGCGTTAAATAAATAACTAATATAACTTAATAATTTATATTTATTATGTTATTTTTAATTGCTATTATTATTTTTTTATTGTTAGGAAAAGTATGATTTTAGAAGTTTTTTAAATGTTTGCATGCTTTTGCATTCTTTTATATTGGAAGGAAGTTTATTATATAATTGAGCACTTTCAAATGTAATATTTCTTTTACCATAATTGGTTCTTGGTGGGCGTAATATTATATTATTTGCACTTCTTAAGCGTCTCAGATGAGGATATTTATTTTTAGTTGTAAAACTTATGTTTGTATGTATGTCTTTTGATAATATTTTTCTAATAAGGATGCAAGTATAATATTTATAGGTATTCGTTATATTCATTAATTTTGTTTCTTTAAATATTTTTTCCATTGAAGTTAAGAAGTTGTAACGGAACAGCATTTTAATTAATTTATTTTGTGATCTTTGTAATGGCATAAGATTGGTTTTAGCTGCTGAGCCCCAGATTTGGATAAGATAGTCTATGTGTGGTTTAACCAAAGAATTATAAATAATATAGCAAACCTTACGAGGCAGACAACGAACTACACTGCGCAGGACTCCTGTTAAAGATATTAGTTTAGATCTTACAGATTTAATGTGTGCCTTCCATGTGAGTTTATTATCTAAGATTAAACCGAGATATTTTTCGCAGTCCGACCTACTTATGCTTGTATTATTTATTTTAAGGGGTTCAAAGTCATTAATTTTTTTGTTTTTGGCTGAAAAAATAACGTAATGGGTTTTGCTTACATTAAGGGTTAGTAAATTACATTGAAACCACACATTAAGGATATCAAGATCATCTTGTGAATCTCGTACGATACTTTCTATGTTATTTCCATAGTAAAAGAGGGTAGTGTCGTCGGCATATAATGATAGTTCACCTTTGAGTTCAAGCTTACTTATATTATTTATATAAATTAAAAATAGGATGGAGCCGAGAATTGACCCCTGAGGGACCCCATAGGTGATTAGTCTTGGGGTACTTTGGTATTCACCTATTTTTACTACTTGAAAGCGATTAGTCAGATAAGATTCAAATATTTTGTGAGCAGTACCGTTGATACCAATGTCGGTGAGCTTATTTAGAAGTATCTCGTGGCTTACCGTATCGAATGCTTTTTTTAAGTCTATAAATATTCCAAGAGCTATTTTTTTTTCATCTATACTATTTTTTATCTTGTTTACTAAATCTACTGTGGCGGATAGAGTGTTGGACATTGTCCTGAAACCATATTGTTTAGGATATAAGAAGCTGATAGAAGTTAGATAGGCATCTAGTCTATTATAAATTATTTTTTCGAAGATTTTTGAGATCACAGGTAACACAGAGATAGGACGATAATTATTAGGGTCTGATTTAGTTCCGGATTTAAAGATGGGCGTTACTTTGGCAATTTTTAAGGAGTCTGGGAAATTACCACTTTCTAGGCAAACATTTATGCACTCAGTAAGCTCTTCAGTTATGTAGGATTTAAGCGATTTTACTACTTTAGTACTTATGTTGTCAATCCCCGAGCCGGTGTTACTGTCAAGGTTATCTATTATTTTAATAATTTCCTCTTTTGTTGCTAAGTTTAATTTCGCGAGACCAAAATTGGGGTTAGCGGTAGCAGGTGTTGCGTTGGTATAGGTTTTGTTATTGTGATACTTTTTGTCAATCGCTTCTGCAAGGATTGAACCTACTGTTGAAAAGAACTCACAAAAACATTCACAAATTTCTCTCTCATCTTTCAACTCGATATCTTCTTTTATCAATTTGGCTGGCAACGTTGTTTCTTTTATTTTATTATTAGTTAAGCTATCTATCAAGCTCCACATTTTTCTAGGCTTTTTATTGCATTCAGAGAACTTTTTAAGGTAGAATTTCGCTTTCATTGTCTGTATTTGTTCCGCAACTTTGTCTCTTTCATTTAGAAACTTTTTCTCAATGTCTTGATTCCCGGGGTTGATCTTATGTTGTTTATATAGAATATTTTTTTCGTTTATTTTATGTAGTATATCTTTATTTACCCAGTCTTGTTTTGGAGGGTTTAATATCTTAATTTTTTTAACTTTACTTTGATTTATAGCTTGCAGTAATCCAGTCTCAAATCTTGCATAGTCTACATTACTGTTCCCTCTGTCCTTGTTTCTAACTAATGCAGTAAGCTTCGTATAGTCAATGCTTTCATACGTAGTTTTTCTTTTCGGCTCCGGTTCATATTTATCAATTTCAAAGTAGACCTGCTTATGGTCCGACATTGATGACTCAATAACGGCTAAATGAAATCGGTGACCCTTAAGATTACTGGCCACATGGTCCAATAAAGATTTCTTCTGACATGTTTCTCGGGTGCAGTATTGTTCTTCTATTTTATTGATTATCGTAAAGCCGCTTTCTTTTAGCACATCCTTATACTCTTCCACTAACCTGTCTGGAGCTAACAAGTCAAAGTTGAAATCGCCAAATGCTACGGCTCTTTTTCTGTTATCCAGTTGACTGGAGAAGGAATCCAGAAAGTTTTTGACATTTGTTCGACCCGGTTTATAAATGGCACCAATATCTATAGAAAACTTTTCTAAGTGTATCCATAAGTAGTGGTTATCATCTTGGCAGAGTTCTTGAATAACATTATGCTTCAAGGTGTTACGGGCAAAGATTGAGACTCCTCCACCAACAGTATTTTGCCTGTACTGATAGTAGTGAGTATATCCGGGAATTTGTATTCTTTTGGCTTCTTCATTATTTTTAATCCAGGTTTCGGTTAAAATTATTAGGTGTAAGACACACTTAAAGGAGTCCACCACACACCGTAATTCATCAAGCTTTCCAGGTTTAATTATGCTCCGGATGTTCGCATATAAGCATCTGATTGCTTTTTTATTTATTAAAATGTCTTCATAATTATTTAGTACTTGGTAAGTGGTGTTATGATTTTTTACCTGGCTCTTTTTTATAGCATGGAGTTTTTTGGGAGAGAGCTAACTATTCTTGGTACGCCTTTTATATATTTGATGCGTAGGTTGGTTTCCCCGTTTTCTGTGCGAAGTTTCAGTTGCTCTTTAAGATTTTTAAATCTCGCTTGCTGAAGTGGAGTTTGATCTGGGAAGATTGCTATGGTATCATCTTTCAACTTACTTCGGTTTCGGAGAATCACCTTAACTGTTTGTTCTGATTCAAAGCATACTTTAACAGTTCTGTTCACGTTTGGTTCGTATTTCCCGATTCTTATAACTTTTATGGGTTCTGGACAGTCCTTGGATATGGCTTTAGTAATTCTTAGCACCTCATCTTTATCCTGATTTTGTCTCTTTCTGTAGTCAGGGGAATGTGGCTCAGTTATGCCAGTTAATATTATGTTTTTCTTCCGGAGAGTTTGATCAGTAATTTCCGCCATCATGTCATAAACTACTTCATTTGTCATACGCTTGGGCTCCGTTGACGATGTCTTTAAATTCAGTACGTCGCTTTCGAGTGAGGCAATTTTTGTTTCCATTGATTGGGCAGCAGATGCAATGTTTTGTATATCCGTTTTCATATTTTGTTGCTCAGTAGTTATAGTTTTAAGTGTTTGTTCTGTTTTGCATATACTATGCTTAATTTCAGACATTTCATCTCTTATACTGGCAATGTCGTTTTTTATTTTGGCTGAGCTTTCTTTCTGCTCACTTATAGACGTTGACAACAGCGTCATCATCTCGGCCATCTTTTTTTCTATGTTTGATAATTGATCATTCCAATCGCTGTCAAGGCAATATTTTCGTTTATTGCGCAAAGCAACAGAAGGTATTTCTGAAGATAGTGTACCTTGTGGGCTTAGAGATGAAAGATTGGGCTGAGAACCACTGCGCTCCATGTTCATGGCACTTCTTGTAGGTGAGCGTACTAATTCCTTGATGTTTAGGTAACCAGTGTGTGAGTCTGCACTTGCACTCAGGACTAAACGGGCGAAACTGACACAACACTTGTTATTGAATTATAATGCTTATGTTATTGCAATTAAGGTGAAATTAGAATGACTGCTGTAATAATTTTTGCTAAAATATTTCGCGACACGTCCGTCTTGTACGCTCGCAAACGCGAAAAGACACACACATATACACATATACACATGCTTGTCACTTTCAGCATCACAGAGGTAGGTATCAAAACTATTGATATGCCTCATATTTCTAGCCTAACACAGACCACAAAACTAGAGTGCTGTAGAGCACAGACCAGGAACCGAACTGTAGAGGCTCTATTTATATTACTTCGTCATTGTTGTAATAATTAATTCGTTTATTGCCCGTGGCACCCCCGATGGTCCCCCGGGGTACCACGGGTAAATGACGCATGCATTATTTTATATTGTTATAGACTCATTATTATTTGTGTGCATGGACCTATTTTTGTATGTACAATTTAACGGACTATAACACCCATCTGCGATTAGGTACCTACCTCAAGTTAGCAACCCTCGTCCCCATCAATTGGTATACCTATCGATGCTCGTCCCTCGTTGTAGTCTAATGTCTATGCCACAGACCCAGGAGTAATAGTGTTCTGTGCACAGACCTCAAAACTAGTCTATGCTCCCATATGCTCCTAGTTGCCTAGCAACCAATATTGACAAAATGTAGGTATCCTAATTACAGTTGAAAACACTAACAAATAGGTAGTTTGGTTTGAAATCAATTTTTGAAATGCAAGAACGAAGAATATGAGTCCAAAAGTAAGTTGATGTTGTGTGTAGTTTTGACACTATAAGTATTTACATAATATTATATTACTAACTCATTTTCATTAGGTTCTGATTTTTAAATCTACATAATATATAAATTTTGCAGTTACTGTACACAATAGAGCAGCCCCATGGGCTGGGGGAGCTGTATTTCCTATGGCAGAAGGGGGAGTCCCACTCGCTTCTGGCGACCACTGGCCCAGACGCCACAGTGGCCATCCACGATCGTGCTGGACAACTGTTGGAGAGGATAAAGCTGCCGGGGTTAGTGAAATTACATCATCATCCTACCAGCTGTTTGTAGATACTGCTTTGTTTTTGTTAGTAGTTGTGTTGTGAAGAAGTAACAAACAAACAAATATACATGTTACACATCAGCTGAGGGGCGTATAAGCAATTACCCATATTTTTCAGGAGACGAAAAAAACTATAAGTTTTAATCAATGGATCTCTTTCACCGAAATTATTTGTATGTGTCTATAGACATGTGCTTCTCATGACACGCTTTCAACTTTCAGTTATAGAGATTAGAGTAGCAGTAAATACCTCATGAAGTTTTCTTGTCCTCTGAAAATTCAGGGTATTGCTTGTTCACCCATCTGGCTTTAAGCCCGCGACATATATTTTAATACTATTTACTTATTATAAGTAAATAGGATTTACTAGAAGGACTTTTTTCATCCTCGTCACATCCTCAGGATATGTTGCATTTGCAATGCAAGATTGTATGTTGTGATGTCAACATCTCACGAGGATCTGGTGTTGGGAAAAATGTGTGGTGCTGGGCTTGTTTGTGGATGCCAGACCATACAGATTCTTCTCAGGTAGTGGATTACAGCAAAACAACTTTTATTTTCTGCTTATCAAATTGTCTCCAAATGTGTAACATTGCAATGCAAAGTTCTGGAACACACTGTATTTGACACAAGTTTATTTATCAAGTACCTCAAGTTTTTAAGTGAACATTGTTCATGTCTAGTCTGCTCTTATCTACTTCAATTAAAAAAAAATTTACTCCTTTTTAGACTCTGTGCGGGCATGGAGTGGGACAACGACGGCGACTATTTGGCTATAATAACCCCCAACAGTAACACAGTGCTGCTGTGGGAGTGCCACGCCAACAAGCGTGTGAGCATAGAGACAGGGCTCCGAGAGGCGCCCACGTGCTTGGCCTGGTCGTATGGGGAACCATTACTGGCAGTAGGGACACAGAAGGGGAACTTGGCGCTGTACAATCATCATACTACCAAGTGAGTTGTAGCTGTTACCAACTAAACACATCACATTGACGTGAACACTTGGAAAAGCTGGACCAATAGTGATAAAACATCCATAAATTAGGAAATTTAAATATTTGAAGAATCCAGTAACGCAATGCACAGTACCATAAATGTTTGAAGAGATAACTCCTTTGGGCATTATTATGACAAAAAACTATTGAACTCGCGCCACTTAGTTTTGTAACTGTAATATACATCTTTGTTTGTTACTGTAATTGATACTTCTCTTTGTTATTGTATTCAACACCTCAGTTTGTTACCGTAATCAGAACCTCCATTTGAGAAGGGGAAAAATAATTTAAGTTACTACTCTATTAATGTAATCACCAAGTATTTTTTTCGGAAGATTTGATTTATGATAGCTGTATCGCTGATAATGTTGTGGTTAGATACATTTATAATATTTTCAGACGGATCCCCATCCTGGGGAAGCACACAAAGAAGATAACCTGTGCAGCATGGAACCGAGACAGCATACTGGTGCTAGCGTCCGACGATAAGAACTTGTCTATCAACAACTCCGACGGAGACACGTTGAGAATGATCTCACTGAGAGATGTTCCCAATGACTTGCAGTTCTCCGAGATGAAAACTGATGAGAGAGTTGCGGGGGAGAATACGGTGAGCCTGAATTTTGAGAGAGACAGAACAATAGTGCTACTCCCTGAATCGGAATCCATCAGAATGACTTTAAAATTCTCTCTATATGTGTATGTCATATGTCTGTTCTGTATACAAAGTGTGGGTTCATTTGTGTAGTGTGCCCGCAGCTAATCTTTAAATTTGATCCTAGAAACACATTAACTTGATAAGATATTCCAATTATTTTATTTATTTTCAACACGAAAAATATTATTTCATTGAGAAAAATAAAATTTAGCAACCCTAACTGTTCATTATTCCCAGTTAATTGATATTGAACCAGCTATTTTTAAGGATATCACTAAAAAGTTATGGTACATTTTTGAACTCCCTATAGTTCCCTCAGGATGAAGCTACACTGCTTGTGATATTTTTTCGTGCATTTATATAGTTATATTGTTCCCTATTTTAGGCTAACGGCTAATAAGGGCAATTAATCTACACGTTGTATAAATCTTAGTTTTTTTCGTGCGTTTCAGATAAGCCTGGTAGTGGGAAAGCGAACACTATATCTATACAACCTACTTAACCCGGAGAACCCCATAGAGCTCGCGTTCCAGCAGCGTTACGGTACGATAGTGTCGTACAAGTGGTACGGCGATGGGTACATCCTCATTGGTTTCAGTGGAGGGTGAGTTTGGCCTGACCGTTTATTGAATGATGGCATTTAGTAAACGTCTTGGCTATTTTAAAAGTAAAACGGGACTCTATTGCTGAGGTTTCGTCGCCCGTCTGTCTGTCTGACTGTCACCATGTATCTCTTGCACTGTGATTGTTATTCACTTGAAATTTTCATAGATGATTTATTTCCATTGCCGCTATAACAAATACTAAAAAATAAAATAAAATGAAGATTAGAGGGGGGCTCCCTTACAACAACGTGATTTTTTGCTCGTTCTTGGTCATTGCAAATTGTGTGTGCAATCCAGTAGACCCATTGTACTCTACTTGTATGGGAGTAGTAGTTGGTAAATACAGTATGAGTCTTCATAATGTGCACATATTGAAATGAGGGAAACGATGCTTAATGTTATCGATGGAAAACGTATTTCAAAAAAATCTAATTTTTTTTTTTGGATTTTTAAACTAAAAATGATCTATCATATTGATTCAAACTTGTAATTGGAAAAAATGGGCTGTCCTCATGAAATGAAAATTGTGGAAAAAAATTACCCTCAATTGAAAATAAACATGTTTTTAGCAAAATTTGAATATTTATAGTTTCCCTCATTTCAATATGTGCACTCACACTGTATAGATAATGGTACGGAACTCTTCGTGTGCGAACTAACATTGGCTGCTTGGCTGAAATTTAACCACGACCTCCATGGCGCAGTGGCACGTACTCATATTCGAGTGGGAGGTCGCGGGTTCGAATCCAAGCACGGCCCACTGTTCCAGGGGTGTCATTTGTCTACGATACGGTATTATTTGTCTACGATAGGTACATCATAGCGATATCTACTCACATCAAAGAAGTGGGGGAGGAGCTCTTCCAAGTGAAAAATCATAAGGACAGCCTGACGGACGTCGCCGTGTACAAAGGACAGGCAGCTTCTTGTGGGGATGGACAGTAAGTATTAGGAAAGAATATCTTATCAGGTATAGAACCATATTACCACTCGTATTACACAGTTAAAAACTAATATCTGGGTGACCGAGCTTCGCTCGGTAGTTTAAGGTGTTGCGGCCCTACCAGCCCGCGAAATTCAAATTTTATTTAGTTTTTCGCAAATCTTAGACAAACTACACATTGTAGATTTATGACTATGCATTTTGCGGGCCTACTTTTAATGCATCTACATGTTTTTAATAGAAACTTTGCTCGAAAGTTCCCACTCATCTCATATTGGTTCCCGAAAGATAATTTTTTGCAGTTTCAAAGATTTCGAGGTATCGGGAACCAATATGAAGTAAATGAGTATTGTTGAGCAGAGTTTTTGTTAAAAACATGTAGATGCATAAACGTTGTGCCCGCAAAACACATTGCCATTAGCCTTGAATGTATAATTAGCCCACTATGAGCGAAAAACTAAATAAAATTTGAATTTTCGCGCCCAGATGGTACCCATCGCCCTTAACTACTGGCTAATAGATGGCAGCTGTAGGAGTGCTTCGCTCAGTAGTTTAACTACTGGCTAATAGATGGCAGCAGAAATCATATTTTATTATTTTTTTGGTAAATTAGACATTTTATAAAAATGAATCCTAGCTAGATCGTTTTATCGCCCCCAAAACCCCCTGTATACAAAATTTCATGAAAATCGTTGGAGCCGTTGCCGAGATCCAGATTATATAGAAATATATACAAGAATTGCTCGTTTAAAGGTATAGGATAATCTGGTCAAATACCAGCCAGACTTGGGCGGGACGCAAATCTACTGAACTTAATAGACATAAGAAATAATAGTCCGAACTCAAACGTGGATACAAAATTTTCAAGATATCTGCTTCGAATTAATTCTCAATATACCCCAATGACTAAAGATGTAACGTTCCTCGTAGATATACCCATTTACCCGAACAAACATACATCGCAAGTTTAAAGATTTTAAACAAGTTCACAAGTAAGCATTGCAACACCACACTGAGTTGCATGTGTATGGTGGTTGCATTGCTCCGTGGGAACTTGCCTGCGTGATTGAGTATGCATGTTACCATACCGATTATTTTCAGATGGCGGATTATAGCAAAGAAAATCTTGCTTTATTATGGATTTCCGCAACGTAACGCCTGCTTCTCTATTCAATGTTTGTCTGGTGTCTCAAGTGTCATCAAATGAATTCTTGCAGACTGAAGCTAATCTCGGTGTGGAATAACGGGTCAGTGTCGGGCTCGGTGCAGCCGGCGGGCGGCGCGGAGCGCTGCGCGTGGAGCGCGGACGGGCGGCTGCTGGCGGCGGCGGGGCGCGCCCACCTCAGCGTGTACGTGACGCGCCTGCCGCCGCTGTGCGCCGCGCACGGCACGCGCGCGCTCGCGCTCACCAACCTCACCGAGCTCACCGTGTACCAGTGCATCGCGGTGGCCGACGAGCCCGAGACCCTCAGCAAGTGTAACTATACTTGTCTCTCCCACTAACTGGCGGCGGCGGGGCGCGCCCACCTCAGCGTGTACGTGACGCGCCTGCCGCCGCTGTGCGCCGCGCACGGCACGCGCGCGCTCGCGCTCACCAACCTCACCGAGCTCACCGTGTACCAGTGCATCGCGGTGGCCGACGAGCCCGAGACCCTCAGCAAGTGTAACTATACTTGTCTCTCCCACTAACTGGCGGCGGCGGGGCGCGCCCACCTCAGCGTGTACGTGACGCGCCTGCCGCCGCTGTGCGCCGCGCACGGCACGCGCGCGCTCGCGCTCACCAACCTCACCGAGCTCACCGTGTACCAGTGCATCGCGGTGGCCGACGAGCCCGAGACCCTCAGCAAGTGTAACTATACTTGTCTCTCCCACTAACTGGCGGCGGCGGGGCGCGCCCACCTCAGCGTGTACGTGACGCGCCTGCCGCCGCTGTGCGCCGCGCACGGCACGCGCGCGCTCGCGCTCACCAACCTCACCGAGCTCACCGTGTACCAGTGCATCGCGGTGGCCGACGAGCCCGAGACCCTCAGCAAGTGTAACTATACTTGTCTCTCCCACTAACTGGCGGCGGCGGGGCGCGCCCACCTCAGCGTGTACGTGACGCGCCTGCCGCCGCTGTGCGCCGCGCACGGCACGCGCGCGCTCGCGCTCACCAACCTCACCGAGCTCACCGTGTACCAGTGCATCGCGGTGGCCGACGAGCCCGAGACCCTCAGCAAGTGTAACTTTACTTGTCTCTCCCACTAACTGGCGGCGGCGGGGCGCGCCCACCTCAGCGTGTACGTGACGCGCCTGCCGCCGCTGTGCGCCGCGCACGGCACGCGCGCGCTCGCGCTCACCAACCTCACCGAGCTCACCGTGTACCAGTGCATCGCGGTGGCCGACGAGCCCGAGACCCTCAGCAAGTGTAACTATACTTGTCTCTCCCACTAACTGGCGGCGGCGGGGCGCGCCCACCTCAGCGTGTACGTGACGCGCCTGCCGCCGCTGTGCGCCGCGCACGGCACGCGCGCGCTCGCGCTCACCAACCTCACCGAGCTCACCGTGTACCAGTGCATCGCGGTGGCCGACGAGCCCGAGACCCTCAGCAAGTGTAACTATACTTGTCTCTCCCACTAACTGGCGGCGGCGGGGCGCGCCCACCTCAGCGTGTACGTGACGCGCCTGCCGCCGCTGTGCGCCGCGCACGGCACGCGCGCGCTCGCGCTCACCAACCTCACCGAGCTCACCGTGTACCAGTGCATCGCGGTGGCCGACGAGCCCGAGACCCTCAGCAAGTGTAACTATACTTGTCTCTCCCACTAACTGGCGGCGGCGGGGCGCGCCCACCTCAGCGTGTACGTGACGCGCCTGCCGCCGCTGTGCGCCGCGCACGGCACGCGCGCGCTCGCGCTCACCAACCTCACCGAGCTCACCGTGTACCAGTGCATCGCGGTGGCCGACGAGCCCGAGACCCTCAGCAAGTGTAACTATACTTGTCTCTCCCACTAACTGGCGGCGGCGGGGCGCGCCCACCTCAGCGTGTACGTGACGCGCCTGCCGCCGCTGTGCGCCGCGCACGGCACGCGCGCGCTCGCGCTCACCAACCTCACCGAGCTCACCGTGTACCAGTGCATCGCGGTGGCCGACGAGCCCGAGACCCTCAGCAAGTGTAACTATACTTGTCTCTCCCACTAACTGGCGGCGGCGGGGCGCGCCCACCTCAGCGTGTACGTGACGCGCCTGCCGCCGCTGTGCGCCGCGCACGGCACGCGCGCGCTCGCGCTCACCAACCTCACCGAGCTCACCGTGTACCAGTGCATCGCGGTGGCCGACGAGCCCGAGACCCTCAGCAAGTGTAACTATACTTGTCTCTCCCACCACCTCAGCGAACTGGTTAAATCCAAATTTTATTTTGTTCTTAAAATCGTGGCAAATTATACTTAAATGAACGCCCTACCCTCTGCGGAAGGAAAACCTGTGTTACAGAGGGCTGGACCTTCTTGGATGTTAAGTTTAAGATATTTATTTGCTTGGAACTTCATGAAAGCCAAACAATTTACTATACTCCAGCGGAACCGACGGCGCTGGCGAGTTACAACCTGCCCACGGAGCCGAGTGCGATAGCTCTGGGCGCCGCCCACGTGTGCGTGGTGAGCGGGCAGGTGGGCAGCTTCTACCCGCTGGGCGGCGGGCCGGCGCTGCGGCGGCACTACCCCGCCGCCGTGGACGCGCTGCGGGTGTCGGGCCAGTACGCCGCCGTCGCGTACCAGGGCCGAGCGATGCTGCATTCCGTGAGTGAGCGTCCTTCGTTGCGGTGTCATAAATATCGCCACGTAATTGGTGACCTCGACGTGATTGTACACAAAATCATATTGGCCTGGAGACATGAAACCATTACAGTTTTGCTATATAGCGCCATGTATAATGATTGTGTATGTTAGATTTAGATTTTGTTGAAGCATTCCATATGTGTCCAATTACAGCGTTAACAAGTACGTCAGTGAAGCCACGAGGTATAAGTTTCATAGATCCTGTTTGTCTCTTAAAAATTATATAGATAGACTTATTTTCACAGATTGAAACTCCAGACCCTTCCGAGCCGGAGCGCGAGGCGATGCTGTTCCCCGAGCCGCACATGCAGGGCGCTAAAATAGTGGACATCCACCTCACCAGCGACTTCTTCATATTCGTCACGGAGGTAACTAACGGTAGTGCACGCTGATCGTATGGAAAGGACACAAAACTACAGTATATGTTGTTCTTTGGTGTCCGTTTTAAAAATGATTAAATTCCAGCAAGGCCACATAGAGTACTTCGGGCTGGAGGAGTGGCGCACGTGCTCGCGGTACCGGCACGCGTGCGGCGCGGCGGCGCTGCACTGCGACATCAGCGGCGCGCGCGCGCTGCTGCTGGACGAGCGGCGCCGCGCGCACGTGTACTGCGCGCCCGCCGCCGAGCTGTGCGCCGTGCCCGCCCAGCTCACGTGAGTGACGCTCTACATTCACTGCTGAGTGCTGCGGGCTGGAGGAGTGGCGCACGTGCTCGCGGTACCGGCACGCGTGCGGCGCGGCGGCGCTGCACTGCGACATCAGCGGCGCGCGCGCGCTGCTGCTGGACGAGCGGCGCCGCGCGCACGTGTACTGCGCGCCCGCCGCCGAGCTGTGCGCCGTGCCCGCCCAGCTCACGTGAGTGACGCTCTACATTCACTGCTGAGCACTGCGGGCTGGAGGAGTGGCGCACGTGCTCGCGGTACTGGCACGCGTGCGGCGCGGCGGCGCTGCACTGCGACATCAGCGGCGCGCGCGCGCTGCTGCTGGACGAGCGGCGCCGCGCGCACGTGTACTGCGCGCCCGCCGCCGAGCTGTGCGCCGTGCCCGCCCAGCTCACGTGAGTGACGCTCTACATTCACTGCTGAGTGCTGCGGGCTGGAGGAGTGGCGCACGTGCTCGCGGTACCGGCACGCGTGCAGCGCGGCGGCGCTGCACTGCGACATCAGCGGCGCGCGCGCGCTGCTGCTGGACGAGCGGCGCCGCGCGCACGTGTACTGCGCGCCCGCCGCCGAGCTGTGCGCCGTGCCCGCCCAGCTCACGTGAGTGACGCTCTACATTCACTGCTGAGTGCTGCGGGCTGGAGGAGTGGCGCACGTGCTCGCGGTACCGGCACGCGTGCAGCGCGGCGGCGCTGCACTGCGACATCAGCGGCGCGCGCGCGCTGCTGCTGGACGAGCGGCGCCGCGCGCACGTGTACTGCGCGCCCGCCGCCGAGCTGTGCGCCGTGCCCGCCCAGCTCACGTGAGTGACGCTCTACATTCACTGCTGAGCACTGCGGGCTGGAGGAGTGGCGCACGTGCTCGCGGTACCGGCACGCGTGCGGCGCGGCGGCGCTGCACTGCGACATCAGCGGCGCGCGCGCGCTGCTGCTGGACGAGCGGCGCCGCGCGCACGTGTACTGCGCGCCCGCCGCCGAGCTGTGCGCCGTGCCCGCCCAGCTCACGTAAGTGACGCTCTACATTCACTGCTGAGTGCTGCGGGCTGGAGGAGTGGCGCACGTGCTCGCGGTACCGGCACGCGTGCGGCGCGGCGGCGCTGCACTGCGACATCAGCGGCGCGCGCGCGCTGCTGCTGGACGAGCGGCGCCGCGCGCACGTGTACTGCGCGCCCGCCGCCGAGCTGTGCGCCGGGCCCGCCCAGCTCACGTGAGTGACGCTCTACATTCACTGCTGAGTGCTGCGGGCTGGAGGAGTGGCGCACGTGCTCGCGGTACCGGCACGCGTGCGGCGCGGCGGCGCTGCACTGCGACATCAGCGGCGCGCGCGCGCTGCTGCTGGACGAGCGGCGCCGCGCGCATGTGTACTGCGCGCCCGCCGCCGAGCTGTGCGCCGTGCCCGCCCAGCTCACGTGAGTGACGCTCTACATTCACTGCTGAGCACTGCGGGCTGGAGGAGTGGCGCACGTGCTCGCGGTACCGGCACGCGTGCGGCGCGGCGGCGCTGCACTGCGACATCAGCGGCGCGCGCGCGCTGCTGCTGGACGAGCGGCGCCGCGCGCACGTGTACTGCGCGCCCGCCGCCGAGCTGTGCGCCGTGCCCGCCCAGCTCACGTGAGTGACGCTCTACATTCACTGCTGAGTGCTGCGGGCTGGAGGAGTGGCGCACGTGCTCGCGGTACCGGCACGCGTGCAGCGCGGCGGCGCTGCACTGCGACATCAGCGGCGCGCGCGCGCTGCTGCTGGACGAGCGGCGCCGCGCGCACGTGTACTGCGCGCCCGCCGCCGAGCTGTGCGCCGTGCCCGCCCAGCTCACGTGAGTGACGCTCTACATTCACTGCTGAGTGCTGCGGGCTGGAGGAGTGGCGCACGTGCTCGCGGTACCGGCACGCGTGCAGCGCGGCGGCGCTGCACTGCGACATCAGCGGCGCGCGCGCGCTGCTGCTGGACGAGCGGCGCCGCGCGCACGTGTACTGCGCGCCCGCCGCCGAGCTGTGCGCCGTGCCCGCCCAGCTCACGTGAGTGACGCTCTACATTCACTGCTGAGCACTGCGGGCTGGAGGAGTGGCGCACGTGCTCGCGGTACCGGCACGCGTGCGGCGCGGCGGCGCTGCACTGCGACATCAGCGGCGCGCGCGCGCTGCTGCTGGACGAGCGGCGCCGCGCGCACGTGTACTGCGCGCCCGCCGCCGAACTGTGCGCCGTGCCCGCCCAGCTCACGTGAGTGACGCTCTACATTCACTGCTGAGCACTGCGGGCTGGAGGAGTGGCGCAAGTGCTCGCGGTACCGGCACGCGTGCGGCGCGGCGGCGCTGCACTGCGACATCAGCGGCGCGCGCGCGCTGCTGCTGGACGAGCGGCGCCGCGCGCACGTGTACTGCGCGCCCGCCGCCGAGCTGTGCGCCGTGCCCGCCCAGCTCACGTAAGTGACGCTCTACATTCACTGCTGAGTGCTGCGGGCTGGAGGAGTGGCGCACGTGCTCGCGGTACCGGCACGCGTGCGGCGCGGCGGCGCTGCACTGCGACATCAGCGGCGCGCGCGCGCTGCTGCTGGACGAGCGGCGCCGCGCGCACGTGTACTGCGCGCCCGCCGCCGAGCTGTGCGCCGTGCCCGCCCAGCTCACGTGAGTGACGCTCTACATTCACTGCTGAGTGCTGCGGACTGGAGGAGTGGCGCACGTGCTCGCGGTACCGGCACGCGTGCGGCGCGGCGGCGCTGCACTGCGACATCAGCGGCGCGCGCGCGCTGCTGCTGGACGAGCGGCGCCGCGCGCATGTGTACTGCGCGCCCGCCGCCGAGCTGTGCGCCGTGCCCGCCCAGCTCACGTGAGTGACGCTCTACATTCACTGCTGAGCACTGCGGGCTGGAGGAGTGGCGCACGTGCTCGCGGTACCGGCACGCGTGCGGCGCGGCGGCGCTGCACTGCGACATCAGCGGCGCGCGCGCGCTGCTGCTGGACGAGCGGCGCCGCGCGCACGTGTACTGCGCGCCCGCCGCCGAGCTGTGCGCCGTGCCCGCCCAGCTCACGTGAGTGACGCTCTACATTCACTGCTGAGCACTGCGGGCTGGAGGAGTGGCGCACGTGCTCGCGGTACCGGCACGCGTGCGGCGCGGCGGCGCTGCACTGCGACATCAGCGGCGCGCGCGCGCTGCTGCTGGACGAGCGGCGCCGCGCGCACGTGTACTGCGCGCCCGCCGCCGAGCTGTGCGCCGTGCCCGCCCAGCTCACGTGAGTGACGCTCTACATTCACTGCTGAGCACTGCGGGCTGGAGGAGTGGCGCACGTGCTCGCGGTACCGGCACGCGTGCGGCGCGGCGGCGCTGCACTGCGACATCAGCGGCGCGCGCGCGCTGCTGCTGGACGAGCGGCGCCGCGCGCACGTGTACTGCGCGCCCGCCGCCGAGCTGTGCGCCGTGCCCGCCCAGCTCACGTGAGTGACGCTCTACATTCACTGCTGAGCACTGCGGGCTGGAGGAGTGGCGCACGTGCTCGCGGTACCGGCACGCGTGCGGCGCGGCGGCGCTGCACTGCGACATCAGCGGCGCGCGCGCGCTGCTGCTGGACGAGCGGCGCCGCGCGCACGTGTACTGCGCGCCCGCCGCCGCGCCGCACGCGTGCCCGCCCAGCTCACGTGAGTGACGCTCTACATTCACTGCTGAGTTCTGCGGGCCGGAGGAGTGGCGCACGTGCTCGCGGAACATCTGAGGAACTAACCTCTGAAGGCTTTTGAGGTCTAGTCTAACCTAGCTTGCGACTACAGCTTCACTATACAAAATGACAAATTGTGCCGATCATGATAACTCTGGTAATATTGCGTTTACAGCTTACGTATTTCTTGTGGTTTATCCACTTGTGACACTTAAACCAACTTATTGCTTGCGTGAGTTGTTTGGGTCCTTTACTCCCAGTAGTTCTGTTGAACAGGTTATAGAACCATCAAATAATTATGACCTAAACACCAGAACGTACCGCTGAAGCTCAACGCTTATGGTTTGCAGGGTAAAAAGTGCAATTTGGGACATCTGCCTGTCGGACCGCAACGTGTTCTGCGTGTACACGGGCGAGGCGGTGCACACGTACTACTACTCGCCCGCCTCCGTGGCCGGCCCGCACGTGGACTTCGTGGCAAGCACCAGCGTGCTGCCCGACCAGCTGCCGCTGATACTGTTCTCTGGGGACGTCTATTGCTATGCTAGCGGTGGCAAGTGAGTCAGTGATCATTCTTCGTCCAGTCGTCCATACCAAAATGGTAATGGAACCCTTATTATTACACGACTGCCCAAGAAAAAGGGTGTAATGTTTTCAGGGTTCATGTACGTAATACCTTCACAAACCATTTGTCTTAACCTTTTTGCCTCATAATATGGACCACGTATTGTCAATTTCAAGATTATTTTTTGAGGCAACATATTTTCTCTGCAGAGAAGGCTATTACGCGTTCCTCAACAAATGATTTTGTTATTATCTTCAAATCAGTGCAACAACATTAACACACCTGATTACGCACCGCGCCTGTGCACGATGAATCAGCGGGCAACCGCCGGGCCCATCAGAGCAGTCCAGCGGATTCTCACAGGCAGCGGCGGTGGCGGGTCGAAAAAGGCCCGCCAAAAAGTTTTATTAGGCGTTTTGCACTGGGTTTAATCCCGCGGCACAGAGTGACTTACTACTAGGTACTTACCGGCGCATGGAGACAGCCAGCACGTGGAATCCGGGGAGTGTGTTCGTGTAGGATGAAATGTGGTGTGTGGTGCCTGCTGTGTTAAATGCAAATAGGAACACACTCGCCCTCCTTGAGGGATCTTTCGCGGCGGCGGTACGAATTCGCGGGTAGCGAAGCGGCTCCGCGGCGGCGTGATTTCCAGGTGGCGCGGGAGCACAAAAAACAGTATTCCGGATAGCCAAAGGGGCCCGCGGCGTTAGAATGACGCGGCGGACAACACAGCAAACGAAGTAGCACAAGAAATCGGGCTCGTAAGAAGGCGAGATGCGGCGTGGCGGGCGACTTCACGCGGGCGAACGCGGCACGCACAGTCAATCGACTCCGTCGGGATTTAGCATCGAACTGCGTACAGCAAGTGGCGGCGTGGCCGGCAAACAACACGCGGGCGACGCGGCACAAAATGGTACGCGATAAATAGCTCCGCATAAATAATAAGACGGCGAGATGCGGCGTGGCGGGCGACTTTACGCGGGCGAACGCGGCACACACACCGACCGACTCCGTCGGGATTTTGCACCGGACTCCGCGCGCGTCGCCGATGCGGGGAGGCGCGATGCGCGGGGGGCAGTGATAGCCGACCGACGCGAGGCGGTCTAGCATAAACCGGAGAGTGCTAGCGTAAAGCGCAAACACCCCCGCCAGTGGACCCAAGGATTTGGGGTCCACTAACCAATGGGCAAGCGGGATAAGGAAGAGACGGCTCGCTGCAAAACCGAATCTCCGACCATTACTTCGGCAACTCTGGGAACCCCATCGGATCCATATATCAATTTAAGAATGCGTCCACGACGCCAGCACAGAGGCAACAAATTAGACTCCTTAACTAGGACAAGATCACCAACCTTAGGTGGGTCGGTCTTGTCGGACCACTTAACGCGCTGCTGCAAGAGATGCAAATATTCTAAATACCAACGATGCCAGAAATTTTGGGTCATCTGCTGTAGCAATTCGAAACGAGACAACCGTGAGACCTTCACGTCCCTGAAGGGGTACTCGGGCAGGGCGTTAAGGGGTTCACCAATTAGGAAATGACCGGGGGTTAAAACTTCCAGGTCATTGGGATCGGACGATAAGGGGCAGAGTGGCCGAGAATTGAGGACAGCCTCAATCTTACAAAAAACGGTAGCGAGCTCTTCAAAAGTCAAAATGGTTTCACCTATCACGCGTCGGAGATGCGTCTTTGAGACCTTGACGACGGCTTCAAAGATCCCGCCCCAGTGGGGACAAGCTGGCGGGTCAAAGGTCCAAGTTATCCCCATCTTGGACATTGCCGTGCCGAGGCCTATCTTATTTTCATTCAAAAATTGGACGACTTCCTTCAAATGTCTATCGGCACCTTTATAGTTGGTCCCACAATCCGATCGGATCAGGTGCGGATAACCTCGGCGTGAAACGAAGCGGCCTAGCGTGGCTACAAAGGCTTCGGTGCTGAGGGCACTCACCAGTTCTAAGTGTACGGCCTTGGTAGCTAGGCAAACAAAAACGCAAAGGTAGGCCTTGAGGGAACGAGCATTGCGGAGGCTGGAGCTCTTGACGAAGAACGGCCCCGCAAAATCCGTCCCGACCGCCGAAAAAGGGCGCGAGGCCACGACACGGTCGGTGGGGAGGTCCCCCATAATGGGCTGCATGGTGCTGGCCTTCAGGCGGTAGCACGGAATGCACTTAAAAATGACGCTTCGGATGGAGCGTCGTCCCGATAAAATCCAAAATTCGCGCTGCAATATGGCCGAAAGGGCGTTGCAGCCAGCGTGGGCATTTTTGACGTGGTAATGCGTCACCAACAATTTTACAAAAGCGCTATTGTTCGGAAGCAACAAGGGATGACGTGCCCCATAGGGTAAGTCAGAATTCCGGAGGCGTCCACCAACGCGTATCAATCCGGTGTCATCCAGGAAGAGGTTTAAGCGGGCGAGCGAGCCTTTCAAAGGTAAACCTCGCTTCAGTGTCTCAATAGCGGACTCAAAATGCTCCAGTTGAACCAAACGTATCCAAAAGGTCCGGGCCTCCTGTCTCTCCAGGGGCGACAAGACCGGGTTCGACATTTTGTCGCGTGGGTTCCGAGCGTTGTGGGTGAAGCGCTGAATCCAAGCCGTCACCCCAATCAATTTATCAAGGGAACTGTAGCGTTCCTGAAGATAGCTCAGCGAATTGGCTGGCTTATCTTCAACAACTCCGACTCGCAAGCCAGGTAACACATCGGGCTCGGAGAACCTACTCTGAGGCCAGGCGGACTCATTCCGAGTCAGCCAGTCAGGGCCCCACCAAAGAGAGTGGTTGACAAGGTCGGAAGCTTCACATCCGCGGGAAGCACAATCTGCAGGGTTCAGGTCCCCTGGTACATGTCTCCAGGTCAACGGGGTTTCCGAATTCTGGATTTGGGAAACCCGGTTGGCAACAAAGACTTCCAAGTTGTGGGGAGCGGCTCGCAACCAACAAAGGACAATTTCGCTGTCCGACCAGGCGTACACTTCCGTCAGGTCAACAATCGATAGGAGGGACGTACGCACATGGTTGAGAAGGCGCACCAAAAGAGCGGCTCCAGACAACTCCAATTTGGGTATCGTCAAGCGTGACCGAATTGGGGCCACTTTACTTTTCGCCAAGACAAGGTGGGTTGCGACCTCGCCGGTGTCACTGACAGTCCGCAAATAGACCACGGCTGCGTACCCTTTTTCGGACGCATCACAAAAGCCGTGGAGACTGGCGTGGCACCTTCCGGGCGGTAGGAAGCAACGAGGCATCGAAATCCGATTAACATTCGGAAGTGAGGCCACAAGGGAGAGCCACTCCTGTAATAACCTCCCTTGAAGGGGCTCGTCCCAGCTGACTTCAGCCAACCAGAGCTTCTGCAGGAAGCATTTGGCCAAAAATATTACGGGGGTGATCCACCCATTTGGATCAAAGGTACGTGCCACCGTGGACAAGACCGTACGTTTGGTCCAAGTCTTAGGGGAGGTGGCTAGGTGGCAGCTAGGGTGGCGGACACCTAGCGCGACGCGCCTTCACCAGCGGGAGCCCACTGACGGGGGTACTCCGGCTGGGGCGCTGCTAGAGAGGGGGAGGGTACCCAACGTGGGGACCATCCGGCATAACCAACCCGGGGTCGCACCATGCGGCTAGCATCCGGGGCGTGGTAGGGAGCGCCTCGACCTAGCACGGGTGGATGGCGCTCCAGTTGCGTCCACACATGGAGGGGAGGCAAAAACCTAGACGGGTCGACGCTCATTTGAGCGGCCGTCAGACCCCCGTCATAAAAATGCGAGGGGGGTGTGACCCTCCCCCGGGGGGGTGAAGCCCTCCTCCGGGGGGCGGAACCCCTACCTCCACTAGGAGGTTGGTGGTCCACCGGAGAACGCCTAACGGGGCTGGCCGGGTGGCCAGGACTAGCGCCCCCGCCCATGGGGGGGGTGCGCGATCGAGCGCCCCCGCCCATGGGGGGGGTGCGCGACCCAACGTCCCGGCGACCGGAACCACTCCGGTTAGCGCACAAGATGGCCGAATGGGCACCGCCGCAATGTGGGCAGGGCCGCTGGCGCGGGCAGTCTCTTACGAGATGCTGGCCCAGGCACGAGAAGCACCACTGGCGTGTCGCCACGTATTCTCTCCGGGCCGCAACCGGTTTGGCCAGGAAGTGCGGACACGAGGAGACCTGGTGGCCGGGGTGCCGACAATAGGCACAGGGGGGGGCTTCGTGGCCACGGCCCCGCTGTACTGTGACACCCGGCGACCCTCTCTGGCGTCGGCTCCACGGCCTCGCCGGTTGGGGCCGGTCCCCGCCGAAGGGCCAGTCCTTGCCCCACCCCCTCGGACATGCTCGGACCTCCCAGGGGCCACTCGAGGGCCGGTAACTCCGGAGTTATCGGCCTGGAGGCACTCCTGCTCCAGAAACTTCAGGAGGTCGGAGAAAGGGGGCAGGTAGGTTGCACCGTCCCCTCCGAAGCGCTGCTCGAAGCGGAGCTTAAGCTCCGACGGCAGGCGGGAGAGCACTATGTGCAACAACAAGAAGGACCACTGGTCGACGGGGAGATCCAATCGACGGAGAGCATTGGTGGCCACTATGCAAGGGTTTAGCAAGGCCTCTCTGAGGTCGGCCACCCCGGTGACGGCGGGCAAGGCGAGTAGCTGGGCTACATGTGCGTCGGCCAACCGGCGCACATTTTCGTAGCGCCTGGCCAGCAATTCCCGGGCCGTGGTGTAGCTCTCCTCCGAGAGGTCGAGGTGCCGCACCAAATCCAGGGCCTCGCCCTGTAGCGAAGACAGTAAGTATGTCAGCTTCTGGGTGGGGGACAGGTCCTTCCTGGCGTGGACCAGACTGTCAAATAACGCCAGGAAGCCCATCCACTCTTGAAGCTGCCCACCGAATTTGGGCAGCTCGATCGTGGGCAGTTTCCCGAGTAATGCCGGCTGTGTGGGCGGTCGGCTGGGGGAGTCTCGAAAAGCGCCACTTCGACGCCTTTCATCAGCGGCGGTCCGGATCCCATGGGCGGCCTCCACCACCGAGTCCATCAGTTCGAAGAACTGGTCGTAATCGGCCTGAGCCGTCCTCAGTACCTCCTGTTCGGGACCGAGGGTGAGCAGGTCTTGAAAGGCCTGCTCCACGGAGGCCTGCCGAGTCCGCACCTGGTCCGCTCGGTGTAATAGGGCGGCGGTTCTATCTTCGCGGCCTATCAAACCCGCGGCGGACGTCGCCCAGCGAAGCTCAGACTGTATCTGTACAGCTAGCTTTTTTATGTTCGCGGACATTCTAACAAATTAAATGTAAACAAAATGTAAAAATAAAGCAACAATAATAAATTGAAAAGGCGGCCGGCAAGTCGGCGGGCGGCGCGAGTGCAAGCAATAATAAAATTAAAGTAATAGTAAACAAGTCGTATCGCGGTCGCGGTCGTATCGTAGTCGCAATGAACAAAGCGGCGCGACCGTAGTAGATACGCGTGTTAAATTACGGCGAGCGGGCGGTACCGGCACGCAAGCAAAACTTAAAATAAAGATTAAACTTATAATTATAATAATCGGAACGCGGCCGAAACGCGGCGTTGACGCAGCGGAACTGGCGGCGATTGCGGAATTTCCGCTAACAGCGCGGCGAACGACACGGCGCGTGGCGGAAAGCGGGATTTATGCCAGCGGCGCAGAAAACGAACGGCGCGGCGGGCAAAACCAGCGCAAAACGCAAAGCGAGGTGTAGACAAACCGCGCTCACTGCTACCAATAATGATTACGCACCGCGCCTGTGCACGATGAATCAGCGGGCAACCGCCGGGCCCATCAGAGCAGTCCAGCGGATTCTCACAGGCAGCGGCGGTGGCGGGTCGAAAAAGGCCCGCCAAAAAATTTTATTAGGCGTTTTGCACTGGGTTTAATCCCGCGGCACAGAGTGACTTACTACTAGGTACTTACCGGCGCATGGAGACAGCCAGCACGTGGAATCCGGGGAGTGTGTTCGTGTAGGATGAAATGTGGTGTGTGGTGCCTGCTGTGTTAAATGCAAATAGGAACACACTCGCCCTCCTTGAGGGATCTTTCGCGGCGGCGGTACGAATTCGCGGGTAGCGAAGCGGCTCCGCGGCGGCGTGATTTCCAGGTGGCGCGGGAGCACAAAAAACAGTATTCCGGATAGCCAAAGGGGCCCGCGGCGTTAGAATGACGCGGCGGACAACACAGCAAACGAAGTAGCACAAGAAATCGGGCTCGTAAGAAGGCGAGATGCGGCGTGGCGGGCGACTTCACGCGGGCGAACGCGGCACGCACAGTCAATCGACTCCGTCGGGATTTAGCATCGAACTGCGTACAGCAAGTGGCGGCGTGGCCGGCAAACAACACGCGGGCGACGCGGCACAAAATGGTACGCGATAAATAGCTCCGCATAAATAATAAGACGGCGAGATGCGGCGTGGCGGGCGACTTTACGCGGGCGAACGCGGCACACACACCGACCGACTCCGTCGGGATTTTGCACCGGACTCCGCGCGCGTCGCCGATGCGGGGAGGCGCGATGCGCGGGGGGCAGTGATAGCCGACCGACGCGAGGCGGTCTAGCATAAACCGGAGAGTGCTAGCGTAAAGCGCAAACAACACCTATTATGCTGCTCTGAACTTATAAAAAAATTTAGCCGTCTAACAAGGAACTTACATTGTACTAACAATTAAACTAACTAAATTGCAGACAAGAAATTTCCTGTAATGCGATGAATGAACACTATTTTCATCTTGCAGCATCATCAAAATCGCTCTCGACTCGCACAACACGAGCGGTCTAGCGGACGCGGACACCGAGAAGCGTGTGGCGAACCAACGGAAGCACATCGAGAAGCTGCTGCTGCTGCGACGCTTCGGGGAAGCGTGGCTGTTCTGCGACGCGGTGGACGAGCACGACATGTGGAAGAAGCTTGGTGAAGCGGCCATCGCTGAACTCAACGTGGAGTTTGGTGAGCACTCTCCGATAGCTTTAGGGGATTACTTTGCCATGTATAGCACAGTCAAACCTGGTTAACTGAGACCTCAAGGACGAGTACCTACGATATGTGGAGGAAGCTTGGCAAAGCGGCCATCGCTGAACTCAACGTGGAGTTTGGTGAGCACTTTCCGATAGCTTTGGGGGATTACTTTGCCATGTATAGCACAGTCAAACCTGGTTAACTGAGAGCTCAAGGGACCTAGATCTGTTTTTCTCTTATAGAAGTTTCTTACTAACACCCAAGTCCCAGAGTTAAGTTGGCAAGTAGCGGGACATATAGTACTCTCACTAATAGCGTTTTCTAGCTAACCCAGTTCTCACTTTCTTAGGCTTTGACTGTGAACATAATTAGGTTGAAAAGGCATTTCTTAGACATCTATTATTATCCAATCTAAATTTTCCTTTTGGTTAAATAGGATTTTTCTAGGCAATTATTGTCCAACCCAGACTGCAACAATGCTTTCCATCTGCATGATATTGTGAGCAAATACTTACATACTATTCTATTGCGTAAGGTTTTTGTTGTTGTTGCAGCTATGCGAGTGTACACCCGTCTGAGCGACGTCGCTATGGTGTGGGCTCTAGAAGACGCTTCGAACGTTGAGGAGTTATCGATCCTCAGGTATTAAACCCCTCTTTTTTAATCCACTGCTGGGTTACTTTTAGAATAAATGGGCTTGGCTATAGCCCAATGCTGTTCAAATGCAGCTTGGCGGGCTTGTGAAGTTTTAGGCATGCAAGTTTCCTCGCAAGAACAGTACAACGGTAATTATAGTATTAAAAAGTAACGACGAGTGTTTTTGGGCCGAACTTTGGTTCATGGAGACAATTCGATTCCCAACTCAGGTGTATTAAGCTCAAACTAACTCAAACCCTCATTGTTAATTATTTATTTTCTCTACAAACCAGAGTTTGCGCAACTTTTCGCGGATTCTATAGATTTCGCCGTTAGTAGCTAGGGAAAATCTCTAGAATGTGCGAGGATTCCCCGGAAGACGCACGACCAATTTTTGGCCATATTTTAATTTGTATGTTATACAATTGACATAAATATACAATTGACATAAAGTTCATTATGCTCCATGCTTCCATTCAATTCCGCGGTGGTGTTTGAGCCCAATGGCAATTGATCCTCAATGTTGCCAGTGGGCTGCTGTGCGCGTGCCTGGGCAAGGGGGACGCGGCGGCGCGCTGGCTGGAGAGCGGCAACAGCCTGCACGCGCTGGAGCTGCACGCCGCGCGCGGGGACTGGGCGCGCGCCGCCGACGTGGCCGCCGTGGCGTGCCCCGCCCGGGCGCCCGCCATCACGCTGCACCAGGCCACGCATCTCGAGCTCACGTGAGTTCACCTGACTGGAGGCCGGCATCATCGCATAATATGTTTTTTTTTTCTTTGAAAGAGATCTTTTTTATCAAAAAAGATTCAATTTTCGACAATAATTAATCAATCACGATCGTCGAACATGACGCAAAGCCTGAAGTACACAGGCCAGCCCTAATATGGTATTTTGTGATACCCTCTTTCTCTCTCTTCGGTCGGTCCCTTTATGACTGAGAATCGTGACTATCGATCACGGCGAGTAATCCTGAGCTGTATGACCTATGTGTAGCTGTGTGACCTGTATCCTGAGCTGTATGAGCTTCTATCGTTCTTTAGCATTGTGGACGGCTTCATAGAAGGTAACAGAGCCAGTTTCCTTAAGTTGATCAGGGGCCGTAATATTGTTTTGACATTTTCATACAGTGCCAGTATGAATATTTGACATTTTCATGCAGTGCTAAAAAGATAGAAATGGAACGAAATTCAAAATGTACGAAAATGATCGCTACATATTATAGTTCACGTGACCCCGCACATGTGCATTCTTGAACATTTTTTTGAATTTCGTTCGAAATTGAAATCTTAAACCGTTGAGGTGGACAGACAGACAGACGGATACATATAGTCTCACCATAAGGATTTCATTTTTACCATTTCGGTATAGAACCCTAAAAATGCATTAGTGACATAATATGGCTAGAGCTGCGGGTTAGAAAAAAAAAAATATATAATTTTGTTTTCAGAGCGGACTACCACGACGCACTTGCCAACTACGAAAAGAGTATGATAACTGAAAACACCAACGACGCCAAAGTCAAGAAACACAACGCTAAGTGCGAGGCCGGCATCGCTCGCATGTCCATACGATGCGGTGACGTCATGCGGGGAGTCACCACCGCGATGAAGTACTCCCAAGACTTAAACCTGCTGAAAGACTGCGCTCAGTTGCTCGAAGAGGAAAAACAGTACAGCCATGCAGCAGCTCTATACGATCATGCAGGGAACACGGAGAAAGCTGCATCCCTTTACATCAAACTGAAATCCTGGTTGAAAGTCGAGTCCTTAATACCAAAAATAAATTCCCCAAGCATCCACCTCCAGTACGCGAAAGCTAAAGAAGCTGAAGGAAGATATAATGACGCTCTCAAATCATATTTGAAGGCCCAGGACTTCGAATCGGCTATCAGACTGAACTTGGATAAACTGGACGATATAGATGAAGCGGTCAATTTAGTGCAAGAGACTAAATCGGTGCAAGGGGCTAAGATGGTAGCGAATTACTTCCAAAACAGTGACGATCCCACTTCTGCTATCAAATTCCTGATTATGTCCCTGTGTTACGATGAGGCGTTTCAGCTTGCGAGGAAGAACGGGAAGCTGCACCTTTACGGGGAGATTTTAATACAGACCTCGCAAGCTCGGCCGGAGGACTTCAGAAGCTTGGCATTGCACTTTGAAGGGGAGAGGAATTATTTATTGGCTGGGAAATTTTACTTTCACGCCGGGGAGTATAATAAAGCCATGACTCACTTGTTGAAAGCGGGCGGTTCGGAGGGAGATGAGAATGAAGCGATTACCATAGCGATAGATGCGGCGGCCGCCAGCGATGACGAAAGATTGACAAGAAGGTAACATTTGTCTTTGTATTTAGCCTAAATAGACAATGGGGCGTTCTTGCTATTGAATTTGCAGTAGTTGCAAAGTAAGTAAACTGATAAGTGCTCTTGCGATAGAGCTTATTTTGTGAAATTGATATTAAATGTTTGCAATGTGTTTCTTATGTTGAAGGTTGATTGAGTTTCTTCTGGGTGAAACCGATGGCAATCCTCGCGACCCGCGGCATCTGTTCCGCTTGTACATGGCTAAGAAGCAGTTTATGGAGGCTGCTAAAACTGCGGTAATTATATAATTACAACAGATATGGTAATCATTTTAAGACTTGATCACAATTTGCGTGAGTTTTACCGATTTGTATACCCGCATACGTGTTGTGCGCGTACACTTGCGTGCTTGTGTTGCTTGCCCGTTACGAGATATAATATATTATGGACACCGCAGTAGTTCCAGAAAAAGTAACTTCTTGCTTCATTCATCCATTGTAAGAGTTATAAGGGCCCTCATCCAATGACGAATTACGCTAAGAAGTCGAAATATATGTGACGTATGTTGAAGCCAAAAAAAATCTCAAATATGGCGTCGTTACCGCCCACAAAATTACGGGGTCGCTGACAGCACATAATGTTGTCGCTTACATTAGCGCCATTTTACAGTTTTGACAAATTAAAAAGCCGGCTTCAGGGCGGAGCCTAAAATACATTCATGACGTCACTAGTGCTGATCCTATATATGTTTAATCAATGCCCAGACACGTACATTTGTATAATTCTCCAGGTAATAATAGCGGGCGCGGAGTGCGGGGCGGGGCGGTACCGCGAGGCGCGTGACGTGGCGCGCGGCCTGTGCGCGGCGCTGCGTGCGCGCGGCGTGCCCGTGCCGCGGGACCTCATGCGCGCGGCTGTGCTGCTGCACTCGTACATACTGGTGAGCGCAGTAACAGCGGGCGCGGAGTGCGGGGCGGGGCGGTACCGCGAGGCGCGTGTCGTGGCGCGCGGCCTGTGCGCGGCGCTGCGTGCGCGCGGCGTGCCCGTGCCGCGGGACCTCATGCGCGCGGCTGTGCTGCTGCACTCGTACATACTGGTGAGCGCAGTAACAGCGGGCGTGCATGCACGTACATGTCACGCACGCATCTGTGCGTGACATGTGCGGCCTTCAACAACAATAACAAACCGGATTTCTGATCATTTAGCTTACTTTGCTGATCACTATCAATTGGCTTGAGACGATTGGTTACCGACACTTGATCTTCTGTTAAGCATTTAGCAAGTTACTTATAAGTACATTTATAAGTTCCGTCAAGGGTTTGCATCGAATTTTAGTATAGGTTTTCTTTTTCATTGCAGACCATAAAGACTGATTACATCATGATTACATACTTTTGACGTGACAACGTCTTATAAATTGGTTTGCCGGGTGACACTTCAAGAAACTGCGTTACGCTCCGCTCACGTTATGCGCTCACAATGAGAGCGAGTGAGAGGCACGCGTCCCTTCCACTCGGGCATGGTTAGCCCGCCTAAGGTCGTTGTCACGTAAAACTTTCGCCCGTATACCGACTTTACAGGCAACCAATTTTTTGAAATGAGCCCCCTATTTCCTGCAGGTGCGCACTCACGTGAAGCGCGGGCGGCACGACCTGGCTGCGCGGCTGCTGCTACGCACGGCCGCTGAAGTCTCATTCTTCCCCACGCAGCAACGTAAGTATATCACTAGTACATTAACTAGTGCATGCTCGCAGCTTGACCCGTCTATTTTTTTATTTTAGGGGTTGAATTGGGGATGAAATTCTTTCCTATCCATCGCCCAGAGTAGGTTCTAAAATTTCCTGATCAGGATTTATACTTCTTGATTATAATGTTTGTATTATTGACCCCCGGTTTAAAAAAGACGGAGTTGACGTTTAGTTAAACGACGGATTTTATTTTGACGCGTGTGTGTGTGTGTCAGTATATCGCATCGTAGTTCCTGAAGGGATGAACCGATTTTGTTTTTGTTTGAAAAGTGAATTATTCGTGAGTGTTTTAAGCTTTATCTTTGACGAAAATCCGTCCAAAATGGTCGGGGGATTTTTAAAATTTTGATTGATGGTTTAATGAATGTGCATTCTTAAACGATTTAATTTTTTTTTTTCGCTATACAAGTTAGTACTTGACTGCGATCTCACCTGATGGTAAGTGATGATGCAGCCGAAGATGTTAGTTGGACGGGGTAAGTTATGTCACCCCAACGGTTTCTACACAGCATCGTACCGGAACGCTAAATCGCTTGGCGGTACGTCTTTGCTGGTAGGGTGGTAACTAGCCACGGCCAAAGCCTCCCACCAGACCAGACCTGAGCCAATTTAGAAATTATAAAATTCCAAAGTGTCCCGTGGCGGGAATCGAACCCGCGACCTCCGACTCGAATCCGAGCGTGCGTCCCCTGCGCCACGGAGGTCGTCAAAAAGTTAAGTTACGAGGCAATGTTTTGGCCACAGATCAGGTGTCGATCCTGACGTCTACTGTGATCGAGTGCGGGCGCGCGGGCTTGCGGCACCAGGCGCACCACTGGGCGCGCGCGCTCATGCAGCCCGAGTACCGCGACCAGGTGACTGGACCACTTGGGACTTGTTGCTACCAGGGCGGTGCTAAGTCCGTGCCATCACCGGCCAATGAAATGAAATGAAATGAAATGAAATTCTTTATTTCACATAGGCTTAGATATAAGCTCTCATGAAATGGCAAGACTTTACCGCCAGGTTCGGAAAGCAGGTTTGCACCGAGAAGAACTGGCAAGAAACTTGGTACTTTTCAAAAAAATGTCTCAATATACAATTTTTAGTACTTAGTATGAAACAATATTTTTAAGATATCTCGTGAGGAGATGGAAGCATATTACTATCGTTCCAAGAATCTTTGTTATTTAAAAATTCTTCAATGGTGTAGTAAATTCGCCGTTGTTTCAATATTGATGCCAGCATTAACCAATCAGCTGCGTGGATGCTCGTTGCAGCTATAAGTATTTCAGCAGAATCTAGGCGCTGAAATCGACACTTGACATTTCACAACTGTTACAATCAACCATCACAAGGTAGCGGGACTTTTTATTGGCGTAATGACAGTGTGAAATAAACCTCGAGGCAACTTTGGCTCCTGAAAAGAAATTAAGTAGAGAATCAACATTTTTTTTGAACAGGTATTTCTCTTGCCACTGACTTTTCACTTGTTGTCACGTCGAGTTTATGTTATGTTAGGCCCTTTTATCATCATTATTTTCAAGTTCTTTCATCATTTTTAATTAATCGTTGTTACATTGATACAGGCCTTCACCCGCGAGAGGGTTTCTCATCTTCACATAACTTGTTAACACATTTAAAACGCAGCAAGATATTGTTTGACTGTATATACAATATATTATTAATTTTAATGTTATAATTTTAATGTTATAATGAAATTAATAAAAACAATTATTGCATGCAATTTATAATATAATAATAATACTAATGATCATGAAAAAAAATAATGTAATGTAAGACTGAGAAAATAAAAGGCTTATTTATTTATTTACATTGATACAGATTGATCCTAAATACGTGAAGAAGATAGAGTCTGTGGTGCGACACCCGCCGCGCGACAACGCGCCCCCGGAGCCCGCCGCGCCGTGCCCGCAGTGCGGCGCGGACTTGCCCATCGCTGAACTGACGTGCGCGCGCTGCGAGGCTGACGTGCCCTTCTGCCTCGCCACGGTGAGTACTCTGCCCAGTTGGGCTATATCATCAGCCAAGAAGATGAAGCTTCTTGGCTGACGAGGCTGTACAGGACACCTGATGTTCCCGCTATCTACATTTTCCCACTAAGTCCGGTTGCCGCAAGGAAAAACAGTATCTTCTCGACAGGAGTGTACTTGACCTCCTGAGCGTAAAAGAATATGTTTTCCTTACAGTCGGCTCCTTGTGTTGATGTCAAACAGGATTTGCCAATACCAATAAAGTATGTGCACAGGAGTTGCCCCCGTCTCGCTACAGAGTCTGTACATGCTTGAGCATATTTATCTTAAGACCACAGTAGGTGAACTAAGCTAGTCTTAAAGTTATGCCACAGAAGGGTTAAGGCCTTATCATGCGCTCCCTTGCCCCGCTGCTTGCCGCTTGAGTATATTGAACGTAGTCTGATTTTATTAGAAGAGTTTCAAAAGTAGAATTTTAAAGTTTTAATTATTATTTTTCATTGTTAGGGTCTGCACATAGTGAAGGCCGACTTGACCGCCTGTCCAGAGTGCGATTTTCCTGCCATTCTGTCAGAGTTTAGAGAGTAAGTGCTTTTTCCACGTTTTGTCTTTCTTTCTTAATTTTTTTTAATTAACATAAAAAAAACAAACACATTCACATTAATTACATACAAAGTTTCACCTAGTTTTTACTGTATTATTTTGATATCATTTTGTACCTACATATAGTTTTTGTATATATTTTTTAAGTAAATTTTTTATACACATTTTATTAGGTCCAATGTTTCATTTTACTAAGGTCATACATAATTCATTGGCATAACAGTAAAAGATATTCGAAATCAATTTTCTGTAATTTTTTTATATTTACTTCTCAGGATGCTACGCGAGGAAGGGAAGTGTCCAATGTGCGGCGAGAGCGTGGATTATCGCAGACTTGGCAAAATTGACGACGTCACTTTGTATTTGGACTTTAAGTCCAGCGAGTAAGGTTCATATTGCTAAGCGTAACCAGTGTGATACTGTCCGTCCTTGTAGCGTTAAGTTTTATTTAATAAGTCTTAATTTTATCTCACTTTAGTTGTTATCTGTATGGAAGTTGATTATATCGTCTACGTATTGTACCGAAATAATCAGAAATGATGTATTATTATGATGATGATTTATAATATAAAAGGAATTTTAAAATTTTAACGGTTGTTGTTACTTAAAATCCACACGCCACGCCGAGGAGGCAGTTTTACTATTCCACCTGAAATCGGTTGTTGTTGTATACCTACCTCTCTAGCATAGCTACCCGCTCTCTCTTACGTCACAATTTCGAAATCGTTTTACGGTTCGGTGACAACCATTATACTTTACATTACACTATACTTTTTTATATAATAAAGAAAGATAATAGCGGGAGTCCGGGAGAGTTTAGCAGATGGAAGACTTCACTTCTCCTAGAATCTTTCAGAAAATAGGGATTTCGATGTTGCCACGCTCCTGAGACTCTATAGGCGCCTCCTCCAATGAACAAAAATGTGGAAATGAATGAAAAAACTTAAATAGTGATGAAACATTTAATTTTCATTTGAAAGTATACCAAGTTGTAGTTACACGGCCGATACCTGAGATTCAAATGAAATGTAAAACACGATTTGTTGGTACATATTATACAAAATGTATTGGAGACTGCCCTGACGTATGTCGAGAAATATCTACTAAGAATTCTTTGCAATATTTGTTATAATTTTTCAAGAACATAAGTTTTAATAAGTCTAGTCCACACAAACATATTTCAAAATTCTTGCTGTTTGTTAACGTATTCATTAATTAAAGCGAAGTTCTGAAGTAAAAACTTCTCGTCACGTCAGGCAGTGCCCTAATTTATCGACTCGGTTATTCTAGAATCATCGTATTGCCCTAATATACCTAATTACCTCTACCTATCTATGCCTTAAGTAGACATTACATTTATACAACTTAAATTAATGACAAGAAGAGTAATAACTCAATAATAATACATCGATAAAATTAAAAATAATATAATAATCAATAGAAATTATTAGATTGTGCTAATATAATTCTACGGCAACGCGCTAAGAAACTCGACTCGTTCTAGTAATTACTTCGCTAGAATTTGGCTAACGTTACTTTGAGTACGCACAAGGATGGAGCTCTACCGCTAATATTACCCTATGTCCATACTAAGTCCAATTCTCACGTTAAGTCTATGAAAGTTACAAAAATCGTTAAACCATTCGACCGCGGCAGTCTTATCTCTAAATCCTTTCTAAATATTAAATGTATAAGAGATATCAAAAAGTGAAGTCAATAAAAATGAATAAAACAGTCTCTACCTTGTGCGTACTCAACTAGAATATGTAAACTAGAATTCCGTTCACAGGCAATTCCTGAATTCTATCGGCATAGAGTCGTTTAGATTTCAATACATCCAGGCCTTCAATATGGACCTAAGCGCCTTATTTCACGCTTAATAGAACACACAAACTCGTGGCAGTATAGTTGCGGTTATAAAACTAGGATACTGCAAGTCAGTGCAAACAAAGTGTCTCAATGTAACAGGCCTTACAAAAATGAGAAAACATTTGCGATCGACAGTATAGGCACGACCGCCACGGGTCCGGCGTAATAGGTAATCTACGTGATTAGGTACTGTAGCTGCGATTTAGGCTGCATTTCAGTGGCCGATTGGCAGTGATTACTCTAAACTAAGGAAGCTTAGCTGCGCGTTATACTATAAAAATTGAAAAATATTTAGACCAAACACATCTAAATTAGGTATATGTTTCAAGAATGTTAGCGACTCCTTTATAGACTTTTGGGCGATTATGGGCTTATCTATGCTATTTCTATGATTCCTTTTGGTACGCTTGTGGAACGAAATAAAAAAAACGCATGGAAATGATTTTTTGAATTTCGTTCAACAAGCGAACTAAAGCCAATCGTATAAATAGAATACATAAGTCATTTGGCTACGGTTGCAGACCTTCAGGCGGCTTGAAAGTGAATTTAGCGGGGATGTTCCCATTTGTTCCATGGACGTCATCGTCATTTTATCTCGTCTTGTTCCATGGAACAAAAAGAGATAAAATGAAATTACGATCGCATAGAGCAAATGAGAATTGCCCATTTTGTCACTCGCGCTAGAGGACAGTTTCATAAACTTTCGAGAAGAAAATTGACTCAACACGTCCATTAGTTCGCGCTTTTCATTTTAATGAGAAAGTTCACAGCTTGCTAACCTACGTAAGACGAAAATTGTGTATACAACTTTAATATTGGTGTTCAGTATATTTGTAAGGTTATTCCCAGCTTTGTAGCGTGATTCCAAACAGTTCTAGTCGAGAAGTCACGTCTTAAAATTCCTTTCATTAGGATATGGATGGGAAGGTATAAAACCATTTCTAAAGACTATTATCCTTTTTCAACCGTCTATTAGTAGGGATAGCAGATTTTTAATCGAGCTTAATTTAGAAATTTTAAAACAGAATCGGTACCGTTCCATAATTAACATTTTGGCTCACTAACTTAGCGGTAAGCTAAAGTAAGTGTCAATAGTGTTGTTTGTTTGCCAATGGATAGATCTTGAAACTATACACCCCCAAGGTAAGGTAAGGTAAGGTATTTAATGCTTTCACTACCAGATGCCTATTTGAAATCACGCTACGATAGATATAAAACATTCGAATAGTTACTCAGCTTTTAGACTACTAATAAGCAGGCGAAAGGCCAAGACACGCCCATTTTGATCCATTACTGCTCGCGCTCAGGAATTTTCATTAAATTTAATTATCATTAAATTCCAATTGATTAGTTGTCACATGTTTACGTAAAAACTAGCCTCCGCCCGCTAGAATTTCGGTTTCCCAGACATCCTGTGGGAAACATTGTTTTTTCCGACAAAAAGCTAATGTGGTTCTTCACAGTTTGAATTATGTGCAAAAAATCATATTGATCCATTGTTCCGTCCTGGCGTGATTGATAGACAAACAGAGTCACATTAAAAAATATTGTTTTAGTATGGACTAATAAACGCACCGAAACCAGTTGCCTGGTTTGGCAGTTACCATGGTGAATGCCAATTCAGGCAACTGACATGAGGGTTTAATGTTCATTTTCAGTAACAAAGCAAGCTTGAAATTTGACATGTGATTTAATGATAATTAAATTTATGTCTATAGAGCGATCCTGATTGCTACCCTAATCGTCTAAACCAAGTATTCGGTAAATGATACGAGTGAATATATAAATTTATATGATAATGGAACGGATGATGCACTAAACCATTAAATGAGCACTAAGTTTAGTGTGAGAACACATTTATGTTGCCGGCTTGCACCTAGTAAGAGTTGCATGCATTTAAAAGAGTGGACTTTTCGAGCTTCGATTTATTCATGGACGAATGAAACAAATAAATAGAATAAATTTTCTCATTTTAAAACAATATATTATGATATATTTTAGAACATACGTTCGACTATAACCAAATATATTCATTTATATTCATTGCAATTATTACTCGTAAATATCAATATTTGTCGTTTTAGTTGGCCGGATACATTTTTCACAAATATAAACAGTCCACTCTTTTTTATAGTTTCGATTAGCTTTTGTAAAACTATTTACAAATATATAATAGTTATTATATTATTATGTAAAAAAATATTGTAAAATCATAGACATGATGGCACTTGGTTGCGTTTTAAAGGGATAAAATGTGATTTGGAAATAAATACACCTCTAGCGATATCGGAAACGAATTTGACACATCGGAGACTTTTTTACATGGTTACATGGCTATCGAAATAAAATGCCAAACTTTCACCTATATATATTTTGTAGATTTATTCCATAGACACAGTTCATGTTTGCATCTCGTTCTCACACTGACGCTCAAAGGAGTGTGTGAGCAAGATAGACGCAAAAATTTAGTCCAATATTTCATTTCGGTAACCATGTATTAATATAATATTATATAAATGTTCAGGTGACATACATATCGTATATAATGATAACGCTACAGTTAATAAGGGAATGTATAAAAATTAGCTTCAACTATATCAATGTTAACTCCTCAACAATAAATACTATAAATCTTTGGTTTCATTTAGTCATTTCATTACAAAAGTTTATCTTCACGCTAACTATAAGTATTTCCGCAAACGAACTGTGTGTCACAATTCACGCTGAAGCTGATCGCATATTATGAAGCGAATGGCCATGAAACGTATTTTTAGTAGCGGTATTTTTATTTTATTTATTTTTGCCACATATCGATTATTAGTACAAAAATCACGTCGCGTGGCCCTCAATTTTTCAATAATATACGTTCAGCTTTACACTGCGGCGTGTGACCGACAAATGAATATATACTACGGCTCATATTAAAATAATATCAATGTCCATCAAATATAGCTCACAGATTTTTAAGGCCAATACTGCATCGAACATGGATAAAAGAGTGAAACTGAAAATATTAAAAAATTTTGAGCTACCAAGTTAACTGCTACGACCGCACTGTGAGACGTTCAATAAATTTAAGTATCATTAATCACCAATGCATTAAACGTCAATGTTCACCTGGCATTTCCAAGAAAAGTAAACACACCAGTTACTAGAATTGGCAGTTGCCACAATACAATTACTTTCGTAACTGCAAACAGCTGACAGATTTATTTAGTCTCTGTCAAATTGCGTGGTTGAAAAATTGACATTATTAACAAATTAAGATTTAATGATAATTAAATTTAACATTTCTGAGAACGACTTTTAGAAAAAGACGCGGTTTCAAAATTAGATGCCATGTAGTAAATTATATAGAATCTGGAACATGGTCTCCAAGTGAGCTCGATTTGAAGGTACTGGTATATCTATGCGTCTATAAATGGTAAGTACTACCTATCAGTTCTAATTATCTCCTCCGAACTATCCGAATCGTATATATGCAGTCGATTATGTTAAGGAATCTCAAAGTCTGGAATGTTTTCGTTAACTTAAAGCCGATTTGTGGTCATATTGTTTACTAGGATTTACTACCAATTCATATAAAAATTGAGTTTTTCTGTAACTATTTTTTTCGCTCACACACTATTGCTTTGAGTAAAGCGTGAATAAGACAGGAATAAAATATTGACTACAATTCTGTATCGGTCCTGCAAGTAAACATTTCATACTAATTTTCTATCCGGAATATAGAATATACTTACATATTGTTTAAAACCTAATCTTCTAAGCTTTCATACAAATCAATGCACCCGGTCTTATACGCCTACACTCTATAATAAAATGTAATGAAATTAAATGAGTGAACTATTTACACCCATATGTCTAGTAATAGCACTACACATAAATATGTCACACTATAAAACACATATATCCACATTCGACAAAATGCAATTGATACAGTTTCAGTATCGAAAGTGCATTTTTTGAAACAAAAAATTAGTACGTAATGGACACTTTTAAAGTCATCACCGACTTATACGGCGCACATCTTAAACAAAAGCAATATAAATCAAGAATAAGGCCAAGTTGAGACTGCAGTGATGCTATGCTAGAGTTGTGCGGCATAAGTTAGTGACAAGTTGACAACCATTACCTAACTTAAAATACCTAAGCTGTTAGTTTATCATGATTTTTCTATTGCACCAAATTTTTCGGGAAACTTTTGGAGGTTGTTTGTAATCAACGCATCGGAGTTTCAGAGCGATTCGCGAGGTTGCCAGCTCACTGCAGGTGGGCTAATTTTGGCAGAGCGGCAACAACTCTCACGCGGTCGCTGAATTGAGGAGGCGGGGCTAAAACGGGCACGGATCCTTCCACGCCGGGTAACGGAGCGGGCTCTTCGGGGGGCGGGGGGAGCTCGGCGAGGGACACCGCCGCTCGCCCTCTACGTCCGGGGGCTTTATCGATATCGACACCCAACCTCTCCGCGGCGGATCTCCCGCGAGCGCTCCCCACGCTGCCTCTTAAAAGTGCAGCAGTAGCCCTCTTGCGTGTTAAGGAGTTGTGTCGTTGCATCGGCGGTGGGGGCGTTGCTAGGCTTTCTGACGAGCTGTGAACGGGCTCGGTGCTGATGACGTCATTGGAGGATTTCACTGTGACGGAAGCGCAGAAGGAGACCTTGTCTCTTCGTGGTGGCCTCGCTTGTGCTTCTTGGTCGGAGGAGACGCCGGATGACGAGTTGTCCCCGTCGTCTCTCTCCACGCCGCCGAGCTCGTCGCCGCAGGATTTGGAGGATTTGAGGCGCGTCCGGATCTTTTGGATCTCGTCCACCGAGAACGAGTGTTGCATTGAACTCGAACCGGTGCTGCTGCCGCTGCAATGGGAATATCTCCATTAGAATTAACAGCAAAATTACAGATGGCAAATCAGCGTATACTTTTATGTTTTTGCATGGGATAGTTAAGTATGATGTCTTCCTGATTTGTTGTTGGAATCCGTTTTTGTGAAACGTAAAATGTCGGTAAGTAGAAAAAAAAAACAAAAAAATGGGAAATGCTTTCCAAAAAACCAACTTCAAATGCCACTACAAAGAGTGAAATAATTTTTATTTAAATTTTAGGTACCTACACCAATTCGAAGTCGGGCAATGTTTCATACAATCCCTAATAGTCCTTCTTACTTACTTGATGTGCGAAGAAATGACGAAGTCATAGACAATCGCCCGACTTCGAATTGGTGTAGGTACCTAAAATTTAAATAAAAATTATTTCACTCTTTGTAGTGGCATTTGAAGTTGGTTTTTTGGAAAGCATTTCCCATTTTTATTTTATACTTTTTAGTGGAAAACAATAAAATGCACAAGGCGTTGTAAAAATACCCAAATCGCTTGAGGTGTGTTCATAAAATCTGAAGAGATACCTCAAATTCACCAAGATCCCATCATCAGACCCTGACTTGATGACTTTAGTCATCAAATCAGTATCTGCTAGCAAATGCACCAGTAACTATTAAAAATACCCAACTCGCTTCAAGTATACTAGCAAAATTTGAAGAGTTCCCTCGATTTCACCAAGATTCCATCATCAGACCCTGACTTGATGACTTAGTCATCAAATCAGTATCTGCTAGCATATGCACCAGTAACTATAAAAAATACCTAACTCGCTTTAAGTATACAAGCAAAATTTGAAGAGTTCCCTCGATTTCACCAAGATCCCATGATCAGATCCTGACCTGATGACCATAGGACAACTTGGAAAATATTACTCTTTCTAATAATACTCAAATAGTTCCATGTGTCCATATAAAATTTGAAGAGTTCTCTCGATTTCTCCAGGATCCTATCATCAGATCCTGACCTGATTAAAATGGGACCATCTGGAAGCAAAACCCTCTTAAACAAAAAAAGAATTTTTCAAATCGGTCCACGCGTCTTTGAGTAATCGGTGAACATACATAGAAAAAAAAAAAATAAAAAAAAAAGATTCCGACGAATTGAGAACCTCCTCCTTTTTTTTGAAGTCGGTTAAAAACATGATTAACGTAAAAGAAATAAAGTAAACATTGAAGACAAACACAAACAGCAATAGAAAGATGAAAACACATCATTGTTTATATTTTTCCATGGAATAGTCAAACGGGGGAATTTTTAGGTTGCGGACGATGATAAATGTTTAACAAGCTCACTTAAACTTAATGGTGGACAAACATTTTCCCGATGACACTGACTGACATAATTAACCCAGAGGCACGATTTAAAATTTCATAAAAGTACCTTAATAATATTACATGCAATCTTTACAAATTATCATAATAATTGATCTCTGCATCATCATTTTCATAAATGGTTGTATAAATTGGTATGATCCTGAAACGGGAACATTTTGGATTAGGACATAATAAAATAATATTAAAATTTGTGGATGGTTGGCTGCTTTACATTATATGGGTTCAGATGACACTGTGAACCTTCACTAGAAAGTAGGTGCTATTTGGTGAATCTGAGAAATATTTGCAAATAATCTAAATCCAACGGAATTACAAGGAATTGTTGAAAAAACCAAAGAAAAACTACTAGAATTGAACGATCAAATAACAAAAAATAATTGGATTTTAATATTTCTCATTAGATAGAGAAAACCTTACGTGACGTCACAGACAAGTGATGCCATAGTAACTTCGTACAAATTTTTGCTTTGCGAGAAAGGGATAGAAGATCTCCACTCCAAAATTTAATATTTTGCCGGACATACATATAATACACCAGATTATATGTATATTCAGTGTACGTCATTATCATTATCCTAATTTATAATGAAGTTTAATTCTGACGAAAACTATAGGTAATGGGCCAAGTGACACAAAAGGACGTAGTGTACCTGGTGTTGCTGTTGGCACTGGTCTCCGCGACGGGCACGGGCTCGCTCTTGGGCTTGGGCGCGGCTTCGTCATCGGACTCCGACATGCTGTAGTCGGGCTCGGGGATAGGGGGCGCTGGGGTCGAGTTCTGGAATAATAGCACGTAGGTACATATTAAAAATGGCATGATTTCTGACAAAATGGACCTGATGAATATACTTCATCAGATGAAATCCATGTTCACTATAAGGTACTAAAATAAATATCAAGTTATTATTGTTACTAACTTAGGTAAGTACGAGCATAACATATCGATAAGTTATTGTTTTTATTGATATACGAGCATAATATATTTGAAATTAAAAACAGTATAAAACGGTATGTAACATCAAATTTTTGTGTACAGCTGTTTAGTGTAAAAACTGGTATAGAGAAACCACAACATTTTTAGCGAACACTGAATGTAGTTCAAAACGCGACACGATCGAGTATTGTGAAATTACATTTAAGTTTATCTCGACAACGTCGAGCATTGTATTTCTTATATTGAAGTACATTCAATAATGATGTAAAGTTGATGCACATCATGTTTCTTGTTATGTTTCGTTAAGTTTTATGTATGGTGCATTAATAATAAAAATAAAATAAATAAATAAATAAAGTTAATTTTTCAGTGGTAAAATTTTAAACAATTGCATAGCTAACGAAAATAACCTAACACCCCCCCCACTCTGTGGTAATGATGTTACGTTACGTCGTTGTAAGAAGTTGATAAAAGATGCTATGCAATAGCTTTACCGCGGCACTCGGCAGTCTCCGAGTGCCACGCGTCTTTTTTATTTATTTTTGATTCACATCACGCAGTGTGTTAAAACGTTATGCGAATGCAACCCTGAACGCACCTGCCGCAGGAATCCCTTGTGCAAATTGATCGGCTGCGCGTACTGGTGCGACGCGTCGTCCGCCGAGTGCGCGCGCGCCGGGCCCGACCACGAGCGGAGCGGGCCCGCCTTGCGCAGCTGGCGAACAACACAGACACTTGTGACAACAGACATGGATACAATGGGGCTAAAGCTTAAACATATTAAAGGACCAGCACTTACTGACGTCACGCATACGTTTTAGGCTCCGCCCTGAAGCCGGATTTTTAAGTTCTCAAAACTGATGTAAAATGCGCTAATGTAAGCGACTGACACGGTATGTGCTGTCAGCAGTACTGAAATGTATTAAGCACGACGCCACATTTGAGAAATTTTTGGTTTCAATATACGACACATCTTTCCCGTCCTCTTAGCGTACGTAGCGTATTTCGTCATTGGGCTAAAGATATAAAGATGTTTTCAATTCATTGCACATGACACTGGCATATACTTTAGCATCCTTTTTACGACCCACTACTGGACATTGTATAGAGATTAAAGATTGTGGTTGTCGAGCTTAGGCTCTAGTTCCAAGTCACAATTCACTATGGTTCTCTTTCGAAATCTTGCTACAGAGATATTAACTATGAATCTTGATACGAATATGAGGTAGATGTAGATTGTTAATAGGTACACTTGCCCAAAAAGGTTTGGCTCTCCTTTCTCCGTGCAAGAAAAAATATCTGCTTGGCAATTGTGTTAAATAAACAGGTACATCGTTGTCGTAAACAAATTCTGCTTGATGGTCTGAGCCAGTCAGGGCCTCAAGGGGTAGGATTTGTGTACGATAACGAATAATTCGTTTTTCTTGCACAATTGCTTAGTAATTGGTGTAGTGTTGGAATACGTACGGTGTCGCTGTTGTTCGCGGAGCGGTAGGCGACGGCGGCCAGGTCCCTCGGCGAGGCGTACAGCTTGGCGGCGGCGGCGGGGCGGAACGACGACGCGGGCGCGTCGGGCGGGGGCGGAGGCGCCTCGGCCGGCGGCGGCCCTCGTTGCGACCCTGGAAATTAGATAAGTTCCTTGCTTATAAAAATTGCAGGAGAAATTGTGAGCGAAATTGGCAAGATGCTTTGGATTTTTGCCGGTTCTGAGGGCAATAGGGAAATTTTCCTCCAGGCAGGTGTTATGGCTGGGGACCGCTTATGATCCGAGCGTGTGACGTCAGAACTTCTATTTATAGTGCGCTCGTCGAAAGCTCTGTCAGCGTGTGCTATTGCGCGGGTTACACCATCTATCGTCAGCTATCGAATATCGTTCTTCGAATAAAGCATATAAAACATGTATTGTCGGTTACCGTGCACGTCCTCGCTGGAGCGCGTGCGCGGCGGGTGCGCGGCGAGCTCGGCGGCCAGGTCGGGCGTCGAGTGGAAGTCGCGCCGCAGCGACCCGGACGACTTGCTCCAGAACTGCATATATACAAGTAATTTTCAAGTTCGTTATGTTACTCATATCTATCTGGATCCTGGTTCAGGAAACAGAAATTACTTAATTTATTTCAATTAGAAATTTTTATTTCTTAAAAGTGTCCATTTTAGCCACCGAGCACTAAACACATTTCACTTAAAATACCTAGTTCATTCTCGGATTCATTTAGTAAAATAGAAACATTTAAGCAAAGTTCATCAATCATCGCTTATAAATAAGATTACAATATTCCCAACGACAAGACCGTGTGAACTTGGGCCGTACCTACCACCATCTCTAAAAGCAGTATAATACTATTTTGACATTTTCATACTAGGTATGTTTGTATGAAAATATTAAAACAGTAGTGCAAGATTACTGCTTTATGAGGTGGTAGCACGGCCCCTGATCAGACCTATATGTAGAATAGTTAGCAGGTGAACACTGCACACACCTTCCCTCGGTTTCGTTTCATGTCGGCGACGGAGGCGTACACTTTGGTGGGCGGGCGCGCGGGCGAGCACGGCGGCGACGGGCCCACGCCGTCCTGGAACGCGGACCGCGTCATCATGGCGCCCACGCTGCTCCTGCACCCAGCACGGAACAATAAATAAATAATTACTAATTTGAAAGAACATTTCAAATGCTATACCTTTAAACGAGCAATTCTTGTATATATATATATATATATATTTCTATATAATCCGAATCTCGGAAACGGCTCGACCGATCTTCATGAAATTTAGTATACAGGGGGTTTTGGGGGCGATAAGTCGATCTAGCTAGGATTCATTTTCAGAAAATGTCGAATTTACCAAAAAAAAACATATGATCTCTGCTGCCATCTATTGGTGGGTAGATACCGAGCTACCTAGCAAAGCTTCGAAGATATTTATATTATAAGCATTATAAGCATAATCGCTCGATTATGGAGAAATAACCCACATATATATGTACCTATGCCATTTCTCGTATATGTAATACCGGGCATGAGTTCTGAGTAGCCATGCCGTACATGTGTTCGGGACATGGGTGTGTCGGACATGGATAAGCTGCACATTAGTGTGCAGGACGTGGGTGTGCCAGATAAGTATGGCGGGTATTGGTGTGTCGGACATGGATAAGCTGCACATTAGTGTGCAGGACGTGGGTGTGCCAGATAAGTATGGCGGGTATGGGTGTGTCGGACATGGATAAGCTGCACATTAGTGTGCAGGACGTGGGTGTGCCAGATAAGTATGGCGGGTATGGGTGTGTCGGACATGGATAAGCTGCACATTAGGGTGCAGGACGTGGGTGTGCCAGATAAGTATGGCGGGTATGGGTGTGTCGGACATGGATAAGCTGCACATTAGTGTGCAGGACGTGGGTGTGCCAGATAAGTATGGCGGGTATGGGTGTGTCGGACATGGATAAGCTGCACATTAGTGTGCAGGACGTGGGTGTGCCGGATAAGTATGGCGGGTATGGGTGTGTCGGACATGCGTGTGCCGGACATGGATACAACTATAAAGTGATCACACATACGTGTTGTCCGCATCGGCCTGTCTCTGGAACAGCTCCTCCAGCTCGGCGGCGGTGATGCGGCCGGACACGGGGCGCGCGCGGATGGACGCGGTGCGCGGCGCCACCGGCGTGCCGGACATGGGTGTGCCGCCTGATCGAATTACAAAACCTTTATAAGAAACACAAGATATACTTAAAGCATATTAATAAATTCCTTATTCAGCAATTCCTTAATCCTGGCTACGCCCCATGGCCACTTTAGCTTAGCACACTAATATGACTATTGGTTGTTTACTGATTCCTCATGATATAATATCTGAGTTTCTTAGTTTTGACGAAGCACAAGTATTAGGTACTAACGGAGCGCCAGCGACGACGTTTATAAATCTATGGGTACTAACTATTGCTGCCGGCATGCAGTTGCACGGACTCGGCGGACGATGACTTGCCGGCCACGCTCAAGGGTTCACAGCTCTCTTCTTTCTCGCCTCCGTTTTCTGTAAGCAATACAAAAATTTTTAGACATCACTATACAACTCGGCTGTACAATTGGTACGTAAATAGTATGTTTCATTACAAGTGCGGAAAGGCTGTTATTGCAAAGAGTTCCGACAAATGTCTACCCGAGCCGAGGCGCAGCCGAAAGCGAGGGTTGACAGTCGGAACAAGTTGCAATGACGGTTCCGCACGTGTACTGAACGATTATTTTTAATACAGTTGCGAAAAAATGAAGCAATTTAATAAAATAATAAAAACACAATAAACTCAACTAACTTAACATTTTCTGAAAAACTATTTGCTTTTTTTCTCTTCTCTCCACGCAATAAATTCGTCGTATGTAGATATGTAGCGACTTTTTGACTTTTCCGGTAAAATGTTCTCCGAAGCATTTTGTGCAACAAACAACTAAACTCGCAAAGAAAATTTCTGAAAAATGGCGCCAACCGTAGAATATAAGCAGTTTTTTTTTTCTTCACCCATTCTGGTAATTTAAAAAAAATAAAAAAAAAATTGGTCATAGACTAAATAATATTCTGGTACGCAAAGGGAACTATGCCCATACAGCCAAGTCTTCAGTAGAATTTTTTTTATTGATATGAAATGAAAATGAAATTTAATGAGATGAAATGAAACCTAACCAAACTCATTCAATCAAATCTGATATTGAAACAAATTAGTAGCTTCTTTTTAGAAATATACGTATTTGCATGAATCATAAAAACTTCTATGAATTTTTTTAGTACATAAAAACTTCATGGTTGGTTTTTCTTTTTAATAGACATTATTTTGACAGTTGGGAAAGATAACGCACGAGTTCGGGAAAGGTAAAAAAAAAGCACGAGTATGTAATAGCCCACATCCCGAACGCTATACGTCCCTGCAATACGCCACTTTTTGAGCAACTGTATTAAAAAATATATTTTGCGCTTTACGAATAAAAATGGTATAGGGTCTCACAGTTGCAGTATCTGCCCAAATAGGTGTGGAATCAATAATTGGAAAGCATCACTTGTTTTAAAGGACATTGTTGGTGGCGATATTTCTCAACCATACTGATAGTTTTTGTGTGATGTCTGATGTCTTATGAGACTAAATGCTGTGCCTCGTATGAGATTTTCTGAGAATTCTGAGATGTTCTGCTTCCAGCAGTGCGGTGAGTTTCATTGATACACAGGATAGCGAGTAGCGTACTGCGTAAGTAATATAATAATAGTAGACCAAAGACTTCTATGTAGGTACTAGACGCGCTGTGTGGTACTAAATAATTGCTCACTGAGTTGTTGTGCATGCTCCACAAATCGTTTAGTCCACTGCGAGCTAGTGAGAAGATCAGTGCACTGTTTTGTGAGCCGTGAACGTGGTTTTTACATGGAGTGACCAATAAAACAGTGAATATTATTTATGTAAGTAGTTTCAAGTAGTAGTTTGTAAGTAGTTGCAAGCAAGTTCCCGCTCTTCAGACTAGATGGCTTTGTCAGGTTTGGAACACAGTTTTTGTTCAACATCGCTCGTCTAGTAGGATACATAGAAGTCATTGTAGTAGACGTATATAATATGGGACCAGGCGGACCGCGCAATAAAATCTCAGCAATTTACTGGTGTTAAAAAATGTTTGTTTTGACACGAACAGCGTCAGTCGTAAGCCGACCGCAGTATTGTCTATGGATCGCGATCTATGCCGCAGATTACACTTGTTATTAATGCGCCCGCGAGTTTCCACAGTGACGATTTCCGCAATATTGCGGCGTATTAGCGGAAATTTTGACAAATGGCGCTACTATTTTCTTGGATGAAGAAGGTTGACGTAAGATGTTCCGATGGGCTCATCTTCTGGTTCTTATCGGTAAATAGAATTTCGTGAGACATACCTAGCCCAGCGACCATGGACTTGGCGCGGGCGCGGCCGACGCTCAGCGTGGTGCGCGGGTCGCGGCGCGGCGGCGCGGGCGCGGGGCTGCGACCTGCGCAGGCGCATTGTTAGATACAAACTAAGAAAGAGAATCTAATAAGTGCTATGTAAAAAAAAGAGAAAATAACTTTATGAAGAAAATAACTATATTATCTACTTCCATTTTCTTATTAGGGTTTATTCCAACCTTGGAAACTTCTAATATATAATTTCTTGCCAATTTTTGTTACCGAACTCCTCCGAAACGGCTCTACCGATTGTTATGAAATTTTCAGTGTATGAAAAAAAAACCCTAATGGCAAAACAACGTTTGCCGGGTCAGCTTGTGAGTATATAAATCCTGACGTTTGCGACATTGATTACATCATCATGTGCAGTCAAGTACTGTCTTTTAAAATTTAATATACCTACTGCAACTGTAAAAAAATAACGTACCACCAGCCGCTTTCCTCGGCAGGGTCGCGGCGTACGGTCGTCCGGAGCTCGACAGCTGGTTCTGCGACTTGCTCGTCGGCACCGTGCACGAGTTGTTTTCACTGCTAACTGAAATTATAAATATTTAATATACCTATTTATATACTTAAATAGTTTAACTGATATTGGGACTTTTATAAATAGGTGAACTTGTGAAGATGATTCTGCCATTTCCCGGATATATACTGCCAAGGGCCAAAGCCGTAGAAAGCACTGCATCTGATATGGACAAGTGTATCACTGAATATCGACCCTAATATTACGTCTATAGCGACAGGTTTGTAAATCTCGCGATCGTTGCTCAAATGTCACTTTTGTAATTTATTTATTTATTTTGATGGAATGGATGATGGAATTATTATATTAACAACGAAACAATTATATATACTAAAATATAAAAAAAAAAACTATTGAAAAACAAAAAAAAAAAACAAAATGATGAACATAAAAAACAGGTTTAACATTGAATAACAATAATAACATTGAATAAAATACGTTTTCGTGTATATAAAGTGAAATTTGACAGCAACAATCGCGATTTCACCTGTAGCAAAACTGTCGCGAGATGAGTACGTTATATAAGGAAGCAAGTTATCGTGGTGGTCGATCAAGAAGGTCTTGCTCGTCTCGTCAGTCTTTGCTATAAGAAAAGATCTTACTGTAGGTGTTGAGCGAGACGACAGTCATGGAGACGAGCGCGCCGGAGCCGCGGATGAGCTCCACCACGTGCTCGTGCGACGCAGCCGACACGTCCTCGCCGTTGATCTGCGGAAATATCGCATAATGCCTTAGAAACTTTGTGCTGAAATGCTGTTCGAAATAAACAGTAGCCGTAGTCGATGGCTGCACAGTAACATGCGTATAATCATGCTGAGTTGGAGCCCATTTCTGAGTTTTCCGGGTGAGATGGGTACGACAAGCCGTGTCCGATGCTTTTCACATTCGGGCAATAATTGCTCTTAATTGCCCAAGGACCCGGACGGAACATTTTTTGTGATGTGTGGCACAATTTGTGTTGAAAATTGACGGTGTAACCAGTCCAATAGCACACGTTGACGAAGTCCTCGATGGGCATTCTTTAAATATAACTTCAAAGTTATACGATCGGACCACCAGCAGTCCCCAGGCACAACACCTGCCTGGCAAACAATTTATTCTTCTGTCAGTGCAACTCACCGCTTTGAGGAAGTCCCCCTTCTTGAGGCCCGCGCGGTCCGCCACGCCGCCCGCGTCCACGTCGTCCAGGTACTGCAGCGCGGGGCAGCGCTCCGACGGCCGCAGCTCCATCAGCGGCGACGACGCCTTCGCGCCGCGCAGCACGAAGCCGAACCCGCGCCGCGCGGTGCAGCACCACTGTCGTCGGTGCAACTCACCGCTATGAGGAAGTCCCCCTTCTTGAGGCCCGCGCGGTCCGCCACGCCGCCCGCGTCCACGTCGTCCAGGTACTGCAGCGCGGGGCAGCGCTCCGACAGCCGCAGCTCCATCAGCGGCGACGACGCCTTCGCGCCGCGCAGCACGAAGCCGAACCCGCGCCGCGCGGTGCAGCACCACTGTCGTCGGTGCAACTCACCGCTATGAGGAAGTCCCCCTTCTTGAGGCCCGCGCGGTCCGCCACGCCGCCCGCGTCCACGTCGTCCAGGTACTGCAGCGCGGGGCAGCGCTCCGACGGCCGCAGCTCCATCAGCGGCGACGACGCCTTCGCGCCGCGCAGCACGAAGCCGAACCCGCGCCGCGCGGTGCAGCACCACTGTCGTCGGTGCAACTCACCGCTATGAGGAAGTCCCCCTTCTTGAGGCCCGCGCGGTCCGCCACGCCGCCCGCGTCCACGTCGTCCAGGTACTGCAGCGCGGGGCAGCGCTCCGACAGCCGCAGCTCCATCAGCGGCGACGACGCCTTCGCGCCGCGCAGCACGAAGCCGAACCCGCGCCGCGCGGTGCAGCACCACTGTCGTCGGTGCAACTCACCGCTATGAGGAAGTCCCCCTTCTTGAGGCCCGCGCGGTCCGCCACGCCGCCCGCGTCCACGTCGTCCAGGTACTGCAGCGCGGGGCAGCGCTCCGACGGCCGCAGCTCCATCAGCGGCGACGACGCCTTCGCGCCGCGCAGCACGAAGCCGAACCCGCGCCGCGCGCGGTGCAGCACCACCGTCCGGGTCTCCATGTTGCCATATCTGTAAGTTAACGGACATATTATTATGCCGTATTATTTGTTACTTTATGAATCTCGCCACACCAGGATAATAGGATTAACATTTTTTTTTATTTAACACCTAAAAAATCATTTGTGACGAACAGACAGACAGAAATTGTCATTGCGAAGCTGAAACCAAAGGTGCCCTTCTAAACGAACACGAGGGTTCCTCATAAGTTCCGGATCAGTGAGCAGCGCGCGGCGGTCAGTTAGTATTTGACAATCACAACGAGAATCTCGCAGAAGTTTAAAGACTTAAATCCACGCCCAAAGAAAAGATTAAAACCTAATTCATGTTAATACATCATCCAGAACTAAAAATTTATAATTACAAGTCACCTTTTATACTTAGGGAACAATTGAAGACAAACTGACGAGGAAAATAAGAACCTCAGTCCCAAAGCACTATTAGGAAACACACGTCGATACGGATAGATTTGTTTCGATAAGCACATAGCGCCGTTTATCACTTGGTTGGAAGAAAATTTAATGTCCTTTCACCGTTAATCTAGTTTCAGTTTTGGAATCCTCAAAAACGGCCCTCTGAAGCTAAAGCATGTTTCACAACTGCCCTAAGATCAAAGATTGCAAATAATTTGATGTTGCAACGTGTTTATAAATCTAGTCCTATGTTTGTTTCTTTTGAATTGTTCTAATTGTTATACAAAGATCTCGAAGTCTAAACAAGTTGCTCTGTAGGTCCAAGTGTCATTAAATGAAGCCCAATTCAATATTTTTCCGAGCGTTCTATTCGGAATAATCATAGAACTTTCTGTAGTTCAGTTGATTTTAATTAAAAATTTAAAGAAAGTTTAAATTTATATCAGGTAACGAAACCCATGTGAAATAAAGAAATTACAGACACTTATACACTCTAAAATTAGGATTTTTAAATATTTTTGATAACTATTCCTTTGAAATTTTGGGTTGGGTGACTTTGAAACAGCGTATTCACCAAAGATCTTTGGTAATCACTCTTTTCATAAAGGCATTCACATTATTCCTACGAGTAGACGTATCAAGGATACTGTAGGGTGGTCCTAGTTCCTACGCGTTAGCAGTTTAAATATTGAAAGTGAAATGTAAAATTTGGAAAGTTATATTTGTGCAAAACATACGATTTCTTTATCCTAGGAGCTGTCGCGCTGTACGTTTTGCTGAGGGCCATCTCCCGCCGCCCCGTCACGCGCGAGTGGTGGATCGGCCCTGATGATAGCACCTGGAACATTATGCACAAAAACTCAGTGGTATCGGTCGTTTCTCCCATTTTTATGACTGCCTAAAAAAAGGAGTATGTAGTTTTTAAGATTCACGAGCGTATAGCTGGATGCGAGTTTATTGTGAGTGTAGATTTAGATAAACCGATTTTTCTCATTTCATAGTAAGTAGGTATGCACCTATAGGGAAGACTTGTTCAATATTTATGCTTAGCAACTATTTGCCATTTGCTTATGCTTTACCCCCGTTATCTTCTTGATAGTCATTTCCGTACTTCATTTAAATTCTTTACATTACCACGGAATACATAATAGTACCTAACGGTACAGAAGACTCGCTCCGCAAGATGATTTAAAGAAATAGCGACTCTAGCGCTGACACAAAAAGTGCAATTCAATTCGCAATAGCACCTGGCCCCGCCTCCGTAAACAACACACAACAAAGGCAAAGTTGTGGTCTTTTTCTATTGTGCCACTTTATCTCATTCCACGTACTAAAGTTGCCTCGCGAAATAGACCGTACAAGAACAAACGCGAACGTACTAATGTCAGACGCGCGGCGGCCGTCTGATATTAGTACGTCGAGACACCTACCTGTAGTTTTTTCGATCACGTGACAAGTGAACCTGGCCTGACATTACATTAAAACTTCTCCTTTAAATATTAGTCGAAATTTCGAAATATTAGTCGAAGTAAAAATATATAAAGGTGCGTGCCCACCTGGTGCAGATGCGCGTTCTGCCGCAGCCGCACCTCCTGCACGCAGTGCGAGGGGAACAGCCCGCTGGCGCCGCTGCCGCGCACCGTGCCCTCCAGGTAGCCGTCGTCCGTGGCGCCCGTCACTGCACACGTGAGAGTGCGGTGAGACAAGCCATCATACTTACTCCTTCCATAACATGTGCTAAAAGTACTCCTAAAGCCACTGTTATGATAGCAGAACCAGAGGATAGCTCTTTGTTGTCTGTCCGTCTGTTCGTCACTTTTTTACTGAAACACCTTGGAAGGCCGAACTTCGGTACCTTGAAAGGCCGAACCTTTCAAGGTACCGAATTGAAATTGATATCAACAATAGACAGGAGCCCTGGACGAAGGCGTAAAAAAAAACCGGCCAAGTGCGAGTTGGACTCGCGCACCGAGGGTTCCATACTACAAAAGAAGTAAAACATTAAAAAAATCACTTTTGTTAATGAATTTACGAGTATAATTTACATGTAGATACTTTTGTTGGCGAACTGCAAACCTAACTTTGTTTATGGTGGTTTATTGTTATTATCAAAAAAAGTATAAAAGTCAGGGAGTTGATTTTATTTTTCCTGTAAAATATACATTAATGTCTATTGATCATAATTATTTCAGATTTTTCGATCGATAAACTTCGGAGATAAAGGGGGGAACGGTATTTTTTTCGACAGTTTGCTCAATAAATCAAAAACTATCGAGCATAAAAATAAATAAAAATCGGTTTTAGAATACACAAGTAACGCCCTTTCATATGATACCCCATTCAATATTGTTATCTCATTTTGAAAATTCGAAGCCCCAGTTTTCCCCCCTTTTTTAATAAAAATAAAAACAATTTTCAAAGTTTTATGATTGCAATGGCGTTGGGTCACTATTACCTAAAAATATTCCAAATTTCAAGTAACTTCGATAACTTCGATAGTTACTGAAATAATCGAGTGTGACAGACGGGCGGACGGACGGACGAACGGACGGACGGACGGAGTAAGTCTCATCATAAGGGTTCCATTTTTACAATTTTGGTATGGAACCCTAAAAAGCTAGTTAGTTAGTTAGACAATTGCATTTACATTAGGCCTGTTTGAGGAACTTGAATAGGTATATGTTTCAAAGTATTCTTCGATTAATTAATACTAAGTTAAAACAAAACAACAATTATTAGTAATTGATTAATTGGTACATGGCACGATTACTTAGTCGATGATTTGATGGTATTATGTATGCCTTGTAAATTAGAGTTAATTTTGTTAGTCAAATCAATCTACTATGGTGAACAATCTTTATTCCAATTTTCTTCCAGCGCGAGCTATGATTTTACCTACTTTTGATAATTTTGAACCTCTTGCCATTTTAACAATATATTAAAATTCAAGAAATAGTGCTATTAATTATTTTTATTAAAATAAGTGTTAATCTTTATCTATTAGTAAAAAAAACTCAAGTTCAAGGTTATTCAATAAGCGTAATACCTTGGATTTTGTTTGAAACAGTTCGTTTTGTAACTCCTACAATAGTATTATCGTGTTGTTCTGTATGAATTACTGTCACGTTACCTTCTATAATGTCCCCCTGGTTGAGCCGCACGTGGCCGTGCGCGTGCGCGTGCGCGGGCGGCTCGTAGGGCGTGAGGCACACGGCAGTGGCTGCGGCCTGCAGCGAGCACGTGGTCGTGTCGGAGTTGCTCGTGCCCACGCCGCTCGAGTCCGAGATGATGTCGCTCGTGTCACCCGCACTCTTATCTGAATACAGCGCCCCACGCGTAATCGCACGCGTCAGTATACATACGAAACGGGTTATGAGCGCTGACCTCTATCTAATGCTGTATTTTATATTTTGTTATAATTTATGTAGTGCTACCAACAGCAGTATTTATTGGTCTTCTGAAGCCCACTACATTCTCCAAGTGCTCTTAAACCGCAACGTCATCCATACAAATATCGCTATATCGCGATATTGAACATACAAAGACAATAATCGCTTTTATTATCGTTCAGATCCTTAATCCGGCGTGATATAGAACGGGCCTTAAACTCTTTACATGTGTACCTAAGTATTTTTTTTAATAATTTAAAGCTTATTTGAACGCACGCAATAATTAAAATTATTATGACCCCAAAAAATACCTTTTATTACTATTTAAAAGAATTTAGCTTAATATGTTTGTACTGAAGCTTATTATCAAAACATTATTATTTTAACATTAATTATAAAACAAAAACTAATTACAAACATTAGGGTCACACAAGGGGCAAAATTCCTAAGTAAATCAGAAGTGGGATAGAAGAAAAACTTGTAAATGTTCCGCAAAGGTATGAAGCGAACAAGCGGGCCGTGGAAACATCTATTATTAATAACATTTACACAGAACATGCAACGTGACGTGAATGTGACGTGATGTCGGTGCATGGTGATGGTTGTTGTCACGACACGACGTGGTCGGTGCGGTGTGCTCAGAACCGTGAATGTAGTTACAAGACGGTGCCTCAATATAAGTCAAATGTACGAAGTTAAAACTTTATACATAGTTAACACTAGGCCAAGCCATGTTATAGGTAGCCCTTGTTAAAATCTACATTGGAGGTATTAGTTTTAACAGGATCCAAACTAGATCATTAATGTTTGACGTAATGGATACTATTTGACTTGGCCAATATTCTGATGTGGGGGCTATTTGACGGAGTTCAAGGACCAATAATCGTCAAGCATCCATTGGATACAACTCATTCAGGCAGAACTTAAAGTTAGACTAAGTAGAAAATAGCTATGTACTTGTGCTACATTCATTGTTCTGAAGCCCAGTGGACTTTCGGAGCTCGGTTACCTCAGAGGTTGAGTTTTACCTGTCAGTATGCTCGCGTCGTCTTCGTGGCTCGGATGTGACGCGTCGCTGATACTTGAAGAGGCGGAGGAGAACGGCCTTTCAAGGCTGCAGGGCGAGTTGGTTGACCCTTGCGGCCTTCTTAATATCGCGTCCAGTTCGGCCGGGATCCTCGTGGACGACGCAAGGGAGGATCGGTCTCCAGCATTCCACCAGCCTCCCCACGCGGCAGACCGTCTCTTCGGGTTGTATCTTGGCGGCCCGCGGAACGGCACTGCAATTGTTTCGTTACCAACCGAACAAACTAATAGTAAAACAAACCGTGCGGGAAAAGAAAGAAAGAAATCAAAGATAACTTTGTTGTTCCTTTATGGTCTTACAGAAATCTAAGTTTTAGGCCACTTTTCTTTCGAAGTAAATAGAGAGTTAAAACCGAAATGATTTCCTGTTTGACAAATCAACTGCCTAATTAGTCTTAAAACGAAATTGTATGTTTCTCTGTAAAACTACTAAGATTAACAGATTTTTTAAGTGATCCCTATATACTCGTAGTTTTACAATTTACAGTTAAAAGTATATTTAGTTTTTTCACCAATCAATAACTAATCCAAATATTTTTTTAAGATATTATATAAATTATACAAAATATTACCGTAACACAAAATAAACGTGCCACAAACAGAAATATTAAGATACATATAACGGAATACTTTTAATAACATAAATAAGTATAGAGGTTTAATAATTAAATACACCTGTATACATAATATAGTGGGTTGTGTGGAACGACTTATGTACTGAATCGTAAGTAGTAACCTTATATCGATACCCAAACATAATAATTTATGTTAAAATATTTTTTATTTGCTGCTATTTGTAATATGATATTACAAAATACAACCATCACCATAATGATAAAAGCAATGGAATAGAAACTTTAAGAGTTAGATATAGTTAGTTTGATGGTATCATGCAATACTTAAAAGTTAAAACGCTATGCTATAATTAAGATATAATATAGAGAATAAAAATTAGTTAGATACACACTATACGATATTATATGCTATTAAGTCTTATTATCCTGATTAATTTCACCTGCACCAAACAATATGAACATAACGTAATTGTCCGAAATAAGTTACCCGAGACAAATTAATAAGCAAATCCATTGTTGGGACGGTTGAAACAGCATTGTGTTTTAATACTAGTCTCCTTGTATTTAATGGAATTTACGCATTAAACTTATTTGATGCAGTTGAATCAGGAATATAAGCCTCAAATAATATGTTTTTTTTTTTATGAAGCGGCAGCCGCATGCAAAGTATAAACAGTTCGGACTCACCAACTTCCTCCGATTTATAGTTCTTTATCACCTCTGCTAATTCTAAATTTCCAGCTATTACTGCCACCTGAAATAAGGAATATATAAATGAGTTAGAAGGACCAGAGGAATAGGCTTCACGTAAATTGAAATTAGCTGCAGAGAGGTAGATTAGGCTAACTATTTTTAAAGACTAGCTTGCTTATACCCTTTCCAACTGTAGCGTTGTAGGTACTGTAGTGAAAGGGATAGTAGGTTTCAAGATGCGCTAAATTTAGAATCTCTAAAATAGAATACAAACCTGATAAGGTGTCTGGTTGGCAAAGTTCAGTGACTCCTTATCGCAGCCCCTGAAGAGCAGTTGCCTTGCGCAGGAGTCCTGCGCGTTGACTGCGCAAACATGCAAGGGCGTGTTGCCCGAGGCGTTGCGCCCGTTCATGTCTGCGCCGTAGAACAGCAGGTGGTCCAGGTGCTGCACCAGACCATTCCGACACGCCTGGAAACGATAATGTGCATATTAGATGTGATATATTGGATATAGATTTCATAAAATACATTCTGGGCCCATAACCTATTAGAATTTAAATGAAAAAATGGCTTATATTGGCGAAATTGATTTTAACATTGGATTTTTTGGGTAACTTACATGTTGGATTAAAGGCAGAGAAATCGATGCATTGTTTCTACTAAAAAAAAATGCGTAGTCGTGGATAGCGTCGCTATTTACTAAAATGATTTTGCTGGGTGAACTGAACTATGAAGTGAAATTAATCTACATATTAATATGTATTTGGTATTCTATAGTGCCAGCGATAAAGACAGGTAGAAGTGGTCAGTCCACCTCAACCCTATTCCAGCGCGCTCGGCTGAAGACTCTGGCGAGTTCAAAACTAGTTGTGAATGTTGCAATAAAATTGCAAAGGAGTTTTAGCTCATTTCTCAATAAGTTTACTAAAAACACTTAAACAACTTGTCAACCAGCTAAAACACATCATAAACTCTCGATTTCCTAGCGATTGCGCCAAATGCCAAAAAATAGTTAGAAAATAGAATTTTAAGACTAATAAATCATAACAAACGTTTGTAACTGAGATTTATATAAACTTGAACATTACCTGATGAACTTCCTGCCACCCTTGCAAATCAGTAGCACCAATAGTTGCGTGATCATGAAGTAGCGTTTCACACAACAGTGGATCTGTTTTATTCGTAACTGATAGATATAAGGGCGTTAATCCCTTGCCGTCTTTGTAGTTAGGCGACGCGCCGAGTTCTAGTAAAGTTTTGACCGCTTCTAAGGAGTTCTTCTCTACTGCTCTATGTATTGCCGTGCTGCCATCTTTAGTTCTATAGTCGAGAAGGGCGCCGCCGTTTACGAGGGCTATTAGTACTTTGGCAGGAGATTTTAGGCCAGCTGCTATTGTTAAAGGTGTTTCTGGAATTAAAAAAAAAACATTGCTTCTAATATGTTACAATGAGTGTAAAAACAATTGTTTAAACGTAAGTTAATTAAAGTTCATATGAGTGATTGTTAGGTTGATAAATTTATAATGTTGACTTAAATACTTTTACGAAAGTTTTTTTAAGCAAGTAGGTAAATAGTCCTAGTTAATTCTCAGTTATTTTCCAAATCAAATTTCTATCAAGAGTTGTTAATTTCCTAACCTATATGGTACAGAGCAAGAAGAAGACAGAGGTAGGTAGGGGAAGGTGGGGACCCTTCGTACGGTTTCCACATTTTATTTTTTATTTTTTTTATTTTTTCATGAATCAATCGCCTGACAGCTTAAATTTATAGTCTAACTATCTGAGATTCATATACAAAAATGACAGATGATTTCATCTGATGTTTCAACCATAACTATGATTTGAACTAAATCTGGAATATGTACGAATCTGCCCCAACAACGGGGCACCTATGTACAGTGTTGGGGGTACCTTTGTACGCTGTGGGGTAGTTCCGTACGTGCGATTAAAACGACACATATAAATCAAAATTCTTTTATTAGCAATGAAATTAAACACAAAAATAAAGATTTAACTTCTATTAAACAAAAATAAAATACTTTTCTTATAGTCAACGAAAATTACATAGCTTTCCATAAGTAAAACAAAACTTGAATAACTTTTCTTAAAATTAACCAAAATTAAATTACTTCCCTCTAACCATAAAACATAAAATTGCTTAATTTTCTATGTAAATTAGTTATCTTAAATTTAGACTCACATTTTTCAATCTTTGGTGCGGATTAGCACTGCAAAAAGTTGTTGTTAATTAACAAGATAATAAAAACTATTGAACAGTAAAATTAGAAAAATTTACTGAAAAAGTGAAAAGTTTTGATGTTCTAGAAGTACAAACTGTTGGAGGCTTTGGTTCAGGAAGAATCATTTCAACATCAGTTATATAAACTGTATGAATATCTTCAACATTAGGGAAAACAAACGTCCACGAACAGCCTGGCTTCTTTCTTAGATAAGATACTTTAAATTCAGTCTGACTATAGTGGGCTATAACTTTTCCTACATAGTAAACAATACTTTTTTTCTTAGGGAACCTCACTAAAATAAACGAACCGTCTTTAATATTTTCTGGTATTACATCAACTGTCAATTGGCTTCTGTTCATTTCAAAATTTTCATGCTCGGTTTCATCTTCATCTGTCATAGAAGTTGAACTCTCTTGAAAGCTTATATCAGATCCATCACAATCAGATTCATCACTTTCTTTGGTTTTAGCTTTCTTGTTCTTCGTTTTTAAATTAAAATCAGCTAAACTACGTTTCATTTGTCTTGCCCTCGCCCTTCTTTCCTGTTCTAGCTTTTTCAATTGCTTTTCATTGTGTTTCTCTTCAATTAGCTTTTTTTCGGGTGTGTCAGTATAAATACGTGATTTTCCTGGTCCTCGTCCTTTTTTTGTTTTATTACTTCTTACAACAGTCGGATAGGGTCGAATTGCCTCTGGTGTCAAAACTGTATTCAAAGGAGCTACTATTTGATGGATTGGTGAATTGTTCAAAGCATCTGGTTCACAAGCATCTAAATTAAACCTTTGTTGTTCATCATCATAAGTTGTTATCAATGGTGAGTTAATAGCTTGTTCTGTAGATTCTCGCGGAACCGCAAAGAAATCCTGTGTTCCAGAAATAGAGGGTTGGCAGATATCAGAGACAATTGGCTGCAGAGTAGGTGCAGACAAATCTTCAACGACGTTTTGAGTAGGAGGCATATGTTCTAAGTTACCGGATGTATACACCTCAGTTGGAGCAAAATCTTCGTCACTAAAGGCTAATTCATTAAGAGGCCATATTCCGGGTTTGTTAAACCCGCTTGTGATATTTTTTGCTGTGAATGACTCGTAAAATGCAATTTTCACAAGCTTTGGAATATTGTAAATTGTCAATGCTTTGCCTGGGTTCATTATATGCCAATTATTGAAAGCAATTTTCAACTTCGATTTAAATGGTCCAAAGACTCCCACATCAAGTGGTTGTAGGCGATGAGATGTATGTGGTGGAAAAGATAGGTAAATTATGCCATTTTCTTTGGCGTAGTTAATGGCTTCGAGAGAAACATGGCTTTCGTGGTTGTCACACAACAATAATATGGGGTTATCTTTTGTGCAGAGTGTGTGCTTCTGGATATGTTTTAAAACAGAGACGAATATATCGCTATTTATCCAGCCACTTTTACTTGCAGCGCCGAGACTTCCTTCGGGTGCTCCTTCGAGAAAATTATCTTTGTAATGAACGCGTGGAAACACGAAAAGTGGAGGAATGGTATTTCCACTGGCAGATATAATGCCACCAAAAGTAACGAGCTCGCCTCTTTCAGCGGATACAATTTGTCCGACTTGTTTTTGATATCTTGGAGCCAAGACTTTGGGAGTATCTAGAACAGTAGATACACCTGATTCGTCGAAATTATAGATTCTGTCAGCAGTTAATGGATGTCGCTCCAACACAGTCTTCAAGTTGGTATAAAACTCGGTAACCGAAGTTTTGTTAAACGCAAAAGATCTGGCAGCGCTTGTGTTTTCGGGTTTGCGTAAACTGAGTTCCGGGTTTCTTCTGCGAAAACCATACATCCATTCTTTGCCAGCTATCTTATTTTCTTCCCACGTTGCTGGATATTTCAAACACAAAGATTTGGCATACTCATATGCTAGTTTTCTTGCTTGAATCGTCGTAAGACCATAATGCATCTTACAACATTTGATAATATAATCATTTAGCAGTTTTTCTTCTTCCTTAGAAAATACTTGGAAACTTGTATATTTAGAGTCAAATTTACGGTTTCTGGACCCTTGAGCATCATTGCTATTCTTGTATTTTTTTACTCGGCTTTCTAATGTCGACAATTTCAAATTGTACTTGTCCGCAGCTTTTCTATATGACAATACTCCTTGCATAACATCCTGTATTGCTGACTGCATGGATTCTTCATCCACAGCTTGTCTACTTGTATTTTTTGGTTTATAAGTCCGCACCATGTTTCTGTGAAAAAATAAATAGAAATAGGTATTAAAATATACTTACACCGACACCGACGATAGCAAAACACACGACAAAAATAATGCAAAAATTTGCAATTACCACACTAAATCACATGGGGCACATTCGTACGCGTTCAAATGTGCCCCATCTAGTTCTGTCCGAAAGTACCCCACTAACTAAATAACAACAAAAGATAACCTCTTTAAATATTAAAAGGAAAACGTCATAAATTAAGTATTGAAAACGTATCTTAAGTATATTTTGCTACTTACTGATAGAATACTCTACACGAAAACTTATTTTATCTATGGTAACAATAAACAAAAACATTGATCAAAAAATTACTTACCGAGCGCGGAAACACGTTCGGTCCTGTCACTTCACTCTCACCAGTGCGAATGGCGCGAAACTACGTTGACGTTAAGTTGGTACCTCGACTCACGCACACATAGGAAAGCAAGACCGTACGTTGTTTCGTTCAAGTTTTATTTTGACTGTCTTATTGTGCCCCGCGTACGATGGGTCCCCACCTTCCCAGAAGATTTTTGTTACATTTCCAGGGCATATATTTGAGTATCACATGGACAAAGAAGAAGCGAATGAGCTCGTTCAGGCAAAAATATATCTATCTTCCAATATCATGAAAGTAATTATATTATTTAAGTGTTTACTAAATAAATATAAGTTGCTCTCAACAATGGTGTCAAGGTAAAAATTACCTAAATAAGGTAATTGTAGATTGTAGAATCATTAGAGATGTCACGTAAAAAAATAATCAATGAAATGAATGAATGAAATAGAATAAAAAAAGTTGATGATAAACGAATTGTAAAGCAAAACGATGGTTTAATTATTATTACAGCAAATAATAATTATATATACGAAGAGGAGCAATAATTTACTGAAATGAAATAAACTGATGATGCTAATTAAGAAGTAAAGCATGATCAAGTCTTGTACGGAGTATATGAAGCGTACATTCATCAGTGTAAAGAAAAGTACAAAACGTGAGTGCGAGTATATCGTATGAATAGCCAATTAGTTTCAGTTGCTTTCAGGGTCGCAGTATTTATTGCGGATCATCCACGCTAGATTGATACGGCATGGTATTACAATGGAAACTGATACAATAGCATTCATAAGTTAATTTTTGAGACGCTTTCACCGCGCAATGCAATACTGACTCTATTAATACCGTGAAATAAAGACATAATTCCCGTGTACAAGCTTGAGGTAACACGTAACAACTAGTTAGCGGTAAGTACAGGTGAAACAATGGGAGATAAAACATCGGTACGGAATGATAATAATGACTTCTGTGTGTATATCAAGTCATTTGATCCTCAATGAACGGAGGCGGGTTATTGGGACGAGATTTGCAACAGTCGTGACTGCTATATCGAATTGAAAGTAGATCTACTTACTGGCCACTTTGTATTAAGAATTATTATAGATGCGTTATATTTTAATGATTTTTCCAATCTGAAGTATATTATGTTCTTACAAAATTATTTTTTCCGTGCTTATAAACATCGTGAACACTGGACAATATAAATAGTGAAGACATTCTTAATTTTCATGGCGAGAAATCTATTTTTATTTTATTTAGACGATGAAAACCATGATCATAATTAAACGACCATAGTACTTTATTGGAGGTTTCTCCAGAACTAACTACAACAGATACAGAAACGAGATGTAGGGACATAAGTGTATAATACCATTGCATCATTCGTATAGGAAACTGAAAAGAAAACCTAAATATGTACCTACCTCATCGCGATTTGAAGCCTTGTATGTCTCTAATCTAATCGATATGTAATTTATGAAAACGAAATCCAGAAGTAAACTTACAAACAAACGGTGTATATATTTTGTAAATATTAAATTGTAATTTTTTAAATTTTAAAATATTTTATTTCTTTGTTGTGTGTTTTATAGTTGTGTTGTGTTTTTAGTAAAATAAAAAACCACGACTGTCCTGTGGTAAAACGACCTGAGTGTAAATAATATGAAACGGAAGCAAATAAAATATAAATCAATTACCAATCAACAAACGTGTTTTAAAGTGATATTTTTAAGTTCATCATCATCCCCATTCCCCCAGGTCTTCTACGGTTCTTCTCCTACGACGACACCTTGTATACTCAAAATTGACACTAAACCGACCAATATTACAAACCTAAACTCCGCTTTATCAGAGCCGCAACTCGCAAGACGCCGAGAGCAGTGGCATCCTTATGTGGTTGATGTCCAGCGTACTAGAACGCAACGTTTTTCTTCCCCTTTTCTGATACGAAACGCTAAAGTGTGGAACACCCTTCCCCAGCTTCCGTGATCCCAATCCAAGTATAATCTGGGTGCCTTTAAGAGAAGAGCGAATAAACATTTTCTAAGCAAGCGCGTTTCATCCTAGTTCTCATCATTGCTGTCAATCTGACATGATTGCAATCAAGCGCAAGCCAATAAAAAAATTGTGAGCCATATTAGGTTGGCATAAAACAGAAGGGTCTCACCGCCCGTCTCCTGGCAGTGGAAGTTGGGGTCGAGCCCCTTGGCGCAGGCCTTTGTGATCTTGTCGATCTGCGCGTGCGTCACGTGCTCGAGGAACCGCCGCAGGTTCGCCCTCGAGTGCAGCGCCTTCAGCGTCTTCTCGTCCAGCTTCAGCATCTTGTACACCCGCCGCTTGTATTTCAACTGGAATTAGCAGATTACGTTCATTATTGTCACATCCCACAGGCCATAACACACAATATGATATAGGTGACCTAGAGGTATAACCCGTTCGCAGATGATTTTTTTTCTCACTTCAGACGACCATGGTAATGTAAGTCTGGTCAGACCTACAATATCAGACGAGCGCGCATCAGTCTCATATGAAGTGATTTGAACGGGAGGTCTTGGGTTTGATTCCCGGTATGTTCCATTTTACTATTTCATAATTTCTATTTGAATTCTAAATTGTTTGGTCAGCGCCCAGGGTCTGGTTGCTCTATCGCCAAATTACCGTTCTAGTGCTTTGCTAGTAAACGTGAGAGATAACTGATTCCTTCAAGTAAGTACGAGGACATCTTCAGCTTCATCATCACTTATTAAATTATCAAGAGAGATTGCAGACAATTACTTACTAAATGTCATATTATTATGTTTAAAAAAAGGCACTGGAAATGTTGGCATGACGTCGTGACTCGTGACTATGCAGTTACGCACTGGGCGGGGACATAGTTGCCCTATCCAGTAGGTACACACAGAAAATTATAGTAAAGATACTTTACACATCTATTCTAAAGATGTTTCCTCGAAAACTCAACGCACGCACGCAACGCGCTTAAGAACGTACCAGTCACATCCTCCATGATCAAAATAATGGCTTAATAACTTGCAATATACCTACTAAGTTCCATTCCAAATGACTGTTGCTAAACTAGTTTCGAACTTTTATGGTCATGTTTAGCTCACTTCTCAAACAATGTATTAACTATTCAAGTAATCATCGCTCCGACTACTGTTACAATGTATGCCACTGCGATGCATGTAAACGAGACCATAAAAACTATCGTACTCAACTAGGAGCAAATTAACTAGGGTATTGCTTAGTTGAAGTACTGTGCGAACCAGTTACAAGCACACATTAGGGTTAGTGGTTAGTCAATCATCTCAGACGTTGACTTTTTTCAGATGCCTACCGTTGGTATACTCTCACGGCCTCTTAGAAAAAAAAACGTGTTATAATTACTCCATCACCATCATAGTTTGTCATTATAATTTTAGTGTTTTAAAGATTGACTTCAAAATTAAAGCAATTTCGTACTTTTCATTGGGATGTACGGTAAATCTTGCCATAGGGTTAGGGTTCCGCATCTCGGTACCCGTTTCCCACACATACCATAATTGGTGAGTGTGCCCCATCTAGCATTATGAGCACGTATTTCATCCTGGCTGACTAATTTCATTTCATTCTAAATGAGTACAGTTTTCGTCTCAGAGCGAGAAGAGTTTGGCTAAGTGCAAATTAACAGACTCAGTTCACAAAACTCCGAAAATATTCATGCAGATTTACTTTCACCTTATAAACAAGTGATGTATGACGTACAACTCACAAGTTTAAGTTTTGCTAGACGTAAAAAAATGGTTTAAACTTGCATACTTAGTAAGTACTTATAAATATCTAACAATGTTTTTACTCAGTAAAAAGTCGTAACAAAAAATGTGTGCCGCGTCTTAATCTCCGTGGGTGCACATAAGCCCAACTACAAGCTTCCCTATTTAGACAAACAATTACCAGTCCTACCTACGCCCACCGGCGCGGAGGTCGTAACTCAGAGCCATAAAATTTCATACACCCATAGATCACCGGCGTCTAGTCAGCAAATAATACGCGTAAATAGCGCAGATTTATTACTCCAAACAACGAAAACAGTAATTTCATTAGGTACGAGTACATATTGTTGTTATAGGTATACGAGCACATACGCCTACCTGTATTTTTATGTCAGCGTTAACCTAGGAGGTTCTGAATTCTATTTTGCCGTGGATTTCATGGATTCTAAATGAACCCATCTCTATTGAGTTTGAGACATCGCTCACGTATTACGGTAGCATTTAGTGCTTGCTATAAGTATGCTGCGTTGCAGCCTTTAAGTGGGTGCATGCCTATAATTACATCTTTAGATGAATTGTCAATAGTGACTAAACTCAAATGATATCGCAGTCAATTATTGCCAAATGTTAACTTATTATAGGTGAAAAGCAACAACTCTTTAGTTCGTGTGATGACAATAGACCGCGTCGACTCTGGACAGAGCCGACACGGGCGCGAAAAATGTTGCCATTTTATCGGTGCCAAAAATGCTTCTTTTGCCAATAGCAGTAAGGCCAGGCTGTAGTTCGCTCAGTGGCCATTTATGACAGAGAGCGCTACTGTTTGCTTTTACGAAAAAGGTTTACGTAAATCGTTCAGATGCCCATATCCTAAGGTTTCTCCTGATTTTCAGTCGTTAACGCAAATTTTTGTTGATAAACGTTCGGAGTAGAAATACAAAGCTGCCTCACCTCGAGGTATCCCACGGGCCCGTTGAAGGGGTAGTCTCCGAGGCGGCGCTCTTCGTCCAGGAACTTGCCGGCCTTGCCGTTGACCGGCGGACAGAACAGACCATAGTTGAAGCTCTCCTTTAGTTCCTGCGAACAAGGGAAAGATAACCTTAAAACCACATCAAAAGACTTCATAATTTCATTGAAGTTTTGACTCACTAACTCAAATCACCCAGCTCAAACTCTTGGAGAGCTCAAAGCTAGGTTTCACAAAGGACGAGTCAACTAGTATGAAGGTAATACAAAGGACGCCTAATATGAACATAAATATGGAGATTGCACATACTTATTTAAGCATAAATAAATTATACCCTGAAATTTTACTGATTTAAATGAGGTAGGTTTTAGACAGCTATTAGTGTCTTCTCTTTAGATAAATTAAACGCATTAACTTATTGTTATTATTCTACATATTATATTTGCTACTTAAGTGACTTAAATATCTTCTTGTTGATCCCCTATTAAGGTTTCTTCATCTCTTGTCTACGTCTGTTAGCGTCTGTTATAGGTGCATAACTAACAAAATAAACCGAATTAAATAGTATTGTAAGGGCAAGACGAACATTATCGTCAAATTTTACGACTAGTATACTCGTACCCAGAGCAGTAAAAGAGATGAAACATGAAAGATCTTTGCATAGCTCCAGCGCTTTGGTCTGGGGTATGGTATAATAAATAATCTGATTCCAAATCGGCATGTATCGAGGCGAGCTGTAACGAACCGGCAACGTTAGACGATTGATGGACGCAAGATGAACGGAATGTCTCGTCCAATGCAATATTATGCGAATGTTAGCATCCAAATTGCAGAGCATAACCTTTTGCGTAGAGGGAGAATATAACAAGTTTTTGAAGTGCTGGACCATTGGATCTGAAAATATTTTAAGGTACACAAGTCCTGGATACGAGCATGTTAAGAATAAATGTTGTTCTATTTTTCCATGTCTGTTCCGAAATAAGTTAAAATTGTATACCCCTAGAAATATATCGTTTGTATATCAGTTGCGGTCATAGAGGTGATCGAGGTGATGGTGAATATTTTTTTAAGTAAAGAATATTGCAAAAATTTCCTATCGGTCTTGTGACTTGAGCTGAAAATCATATTCTATCGCTTCACGTGACAAACATTTATTACATTATGCCAGAATATTTAACTAATAGTGCCTGCATGGGTTTCCCTCGAGGGATCTACTCAACTCAAAGTTGGAGACAAAACTTTACATCTGTACGACTAACTACTCGTATTTGAGTGCAAGTGTGTCGAGCGCAGCCAAGTTATTTCATTTTTATTGTCGACTTCAATACTCCACCTAGCTTACTGAGATGGTTTTAAGTAAAATCTGTGGTTCTAAGGTTTTAAAAAAAAAAATTCCACCTCACAAAATGCCTGAACTTTGAAGGAATTTCAAATGAGAACGTGCGTCGAGAATATTGTAAGAGTTTTGTGTGGTGTTGCATGTGGATGGAGGTGGTATTGCTTACTAGGAAGCTTGACTTTTGCGCTTGATCGGGAGGGCGCGCGGAGCTTAGCTTGTTGGACCATACAGATTCTTTCCACGTAGCGGCTTGTAGCAAAATAATCTTTCTTAATTTATCTTTCTTGCTCAAAATGAGAGCGCTTTGTATTCTCGTAGTTCGTGCGTGTTGCTCCATGGTCAACATCAGGTCAAGCCGGCGCGGGCGGCGGGCTAAACAAACGAGCGCTCGGCCATAGATTTATGAGTGCGCCGCAAAACTATTCTGCCTACAGTCTGGATATTAATTAGGTCGTTCCGAACCACGCATAATTCAACGATAACACGGTGACAATGACATAAAACTTAACGGCGTCCCGGTTATTGCTGCTGTCACGTTAAAAGAACGACGATCGAAACGATTGCTGGAAGAGATCCTGGGTCGCCCCAAAAATGTTACTGTTTGCTTTTAGGATTTTGCTTTTGAAGGAGTTAACGAACAAAATTAGGAAGTTCACGGCAAATTCGGACCCTGTACATTGGTTAAAACGTGTACATGTGACGTGTGACGAAGTGTACACCTATAATAAATTTCGGAGGGGGCGGAAAGCAAAAAAAAAGTCGTGTACTGTCAAATACTGTCAACAAAACTCAACAAAACCGCGATCACTATAGGTAAGATAATCAGATAAATTCGGGTGCATTGCAGATCACCTAGTTGTTGGAAAAATGATTCTTGGCATTTTTTCAATCATTTTTAATGCGAATAAAACAATCGATTAAACTTTATTTTTTGGTATGTATTTTAAAAAATGACACAAATTAAAAAAGACATTGGGATGCTTGAATCCGATCATGATAGATTCATGATCGGATTCAAACATGACAAAAATTAAAAAAGACATTGGGATGTTTGAATCCGATCATGAATCTAATAGCTACAGTATTCCTCAGAGAAGCCTTTTAGGTCTTCTTGGGACGTCAATATACAATTAACGTCTAACGTTAATTATATACTGACGTCCTCTTTGCAAACGTATGGTACCCATAAAATACCCATAGAGTATGAAAATACCCATCTATTATTTTCATATTCAACGATACGACAGTAATTATCCCATGCAAAAATTAGCAGTCATTATAATCTGAAGGCAACAAATCTTTGACAAAAAGAGTTGACTGGTTAGGACAATTTATTTGTAAATATACATTTAAAAAAAATGCATGAAAAGTGAAAAAAATATAGTCTAGGATCCCGCTATACAACGACCTTCACCGAGCTGTTTATTTGATGAAAACTATTTTATATGCAATTTAATTCCTAAAACACGATTATGCAAATTATTAATTAAAACACGATGCGGGTTGCTTAAAAAATTTCAGTCCAGGATAGGATTAAGAATTAAAAAAAAACATTGTAACATGGACTCCTATTTGTTATAGTTTAGTTGACATCGTAGTTCAAATTAGATTGGATGTTGTAAATAGTGTTTTTTGCCAGAAATACTTTCCTGGCTGAGGAAAGTATTTCTGCTCTATATTTTTTGGCAAAAGAAAGTTAACGGATAATAAAATCATAGGTAAATAAGCACAATTGCAATTTGCGACCTGAATCGCTAATCCAATCTAATTTGAACTAAGATGTCAACTAAACTGTAACAAATAGGAGTCCATGTTACAATGTTTTTTTTAATTCTTAATTAATCATATCCTGGACTGAAATTTTTTAGGCAACCCACTTGCGATATATTTATTGACGTATTAAATTGGATATAAAATAGTTTTCATCCAATAAACAGCTCGGTGAAGGTCGACCTTACTTGGGACTCCCTACTATTAAAAAACACGATGACCCTGTTTAATGCTTCATGCATTCAAAATTATAACAAATTGGATGAATTTTTAAATAATGAATAAATAAAATTGGTCAAGTACGTGCGGGCTCGAGCACTGAGGGCTCCTTACTATCTATAAAAACGAATTCTCAATCTCAGTCCGCAATTTGGGACCTTCCTGGCCCAATACAGCGGAGCAATGGCGCTAGTCTGATGGGTATTTTTGGCTGGGTACAGCCAGTTGCGATCTTTTTAACGAAGCGTAAGGAGTTTTTTTCTTTATGACATTTCTATTTATCTATTTTAATAAAATAAAAAATGAAAAATTGTTTTCATAAAACCGACTTCTAATGCCACTACAAAGTGTGTTTTAATGTACTACAATTCGAAATTGGACGATTGTCTATAAGATCGTCGTTTCTTTGCACATCTGTTCCATACTATGAAAGAAGTAAAACATTAAAATTATCACTTTAGTTCATGAATTTACGAGTATAATTTACATCTTTTTTTTCCTAATTTACTTTTGTTGGCTAACCACAAACCTAACTTTGTTTTTGGTGGTTCAAAAAATGTATAAAAGTTAGAAAGATGATTTTATTTTTTCTGTAAAAATATACGTTTACTTCTATTGATGATAATAAATAAAAATAGGTATTAGAATACACAAGTGACGCCCTTTCATATGATACCCCACTCAATATTGTTATCTTATTTTGAAATTACAACAATCCGATTTACCCCCCCCCCCCCTTTTAAATAAAAATAAAAATGATTTTCAAATTTTTATGATTGCAATGACGTTGGGTCACTATTACTTAAAACTATTCCAAATTTAAAGTCGATAGCTTCGATAGCTTACTGAAATAATCGAGTGTGACAGACGGACAGACGGACGGAGAAAGTCTCACTAAAAGAGTTCCATTTTTATCATTTTGGTATAGAACCCTAAAAAAATATGATTGCGACGACTTGAGATCCTCCTAGTTTTAACAATTTTAACAATCACGGTTCAAGAGATACAGCCTGGTGACAGGCAAACGGACAGATGAACGTTGTTAATAGGTCCCGCTTTTACCTTTTGGGCAAGGAACCCAAAAAATAAGCCAGCAAAAATATTTATGCGGAGTCTCTTTCACAGAATTCATTACTCACAAATAAAGTATATAATTCCTTTTGACATTGTATCACAATGAATTTGAAATGTTATCATTTTTCATATTTTTTGACATATTATTATTGCACATTATAACTTGAAATTTATTTACTTAGAAATAATTAACATACTATCATTAATAAGTCGTTTATGATGCTATATTATATGTATGTATATATTATTATATGCTTTAGTTTGCAAATATATATTATATATATTTGCAAACTAAAGTATCAAAATATTTAAAATGTTGCACTCTCTATTTCCTCATCTCATAATTCATCGGGATCGTCTTTTTTTGCATATACTTCCTCCTGCCGTCACTGCTTGAAGGAATACAGTGCTAGATAATTATGTGCTTTAAAATAAAGAGTGAAAGTCGATATTTGAAAGAAAGGTTTATGCTTTAATAAACTTGAAACTCATTGTTTTTGTTGGCCATACTTACAATTATATTATTAACACCTCCAAATAATTTATCGATACGCATACAATCATTTATAATTCATAATTTATATATTAAACACACAAAGAACTATTTTTTCGGCCTGGAGCACAGAAATACAGTCTTCACGTCTCAATGGAGCGATTGTGACTGATTGTCATGCGCAAAACATCATTTTGGTACAAAACAGCATAGCGTATTACGCGAAATAAGAACGTAATAAACGCCATTTATAATTTACAGTAATAACTTTTAAAATACATAATTTAAAAAGGAATCAATAGTAAATGCACTTCGTAATATTTATTGGAATTATAATCCTAAATCTTGGCGCTCTAGGGCGTATAACATTGGAAATAAATTGAAAATTGTAAAAAATTGGATGCAACTTCAAGATTTTTTTTTATCGACAAAAGTTTATCCTTTTATGTTTATAATAGTACAGTTTCTCGACAATAAGATGTAAAATTCGTGTGTTTTATTTCAGGTTGTTAAGACTTGATCTACTACTATAAAAATCAAATCTCTTCCTGCTATAATCAGTTTGTACTTGTGTCACTCGTACATAAATAAAAAAAGCGTCTGATCAATAAGTATGACTTATGTGGTTAGATACGTATGTGTAGTACGATGATCGATAGATAAGATACTTAATCCTGGAAGGAAAAGTCCTGTCTAATCGCCTTGTCGTAACTCATCATCGCCTAGCGCAAACGTTATTCGTAGACAGCCGGCGGAATAAGGGAGGGTTTATTTTAATTTTTCGCAGTGCACAAATGTACTCGTAAGCCGAGCGGTCTTTTTACGTGAAAGCTACTATATTAGTTCACAAAATTAGCCTGTGCAGGTAATAGATGTAAACAAGAAAATAATAAATGTTGTCGTTATATTTTGTGTTATTTCGCGAGTAAACGGGGAACTTGTAGTTATGGCACTGTATTAATTAGTTACTATTAGGCTGTATATTATGTTACCTTTCTATAAACGATTGGAGTTTGCGTGAAACTACAAATACAAATAATTTGTTACTGAACAAGGAACCAAGTGCACCTGGTACAAAATAGAAGTTGTATTTTAGAAGAGAATTTTACTTACTTTGTAATCCCTTTCATTTGTACAATTCTAAGTAGTTTTTTTCTCGTGGTATGCATATAATAGGGCTCCCGAAATCACCGCCATTTCAGGAGGTCTATTATTTCAGGAGGCGATCATTTCCGGAGGCCTCTGTCCAGCAGTGGACGTTCATCGGCTGAGACGACGACGACGACGAACGTTGACGATGCATATAATTCGGTTTATCATGAGTACCATGGAAAACTTTAAGGAAACGTCTAAAACGTTCACACAAAACGCACTTTTGTCATCCTATACCTTTAAACGAGTAATTCTTGTATATATGTATATATATTTCTATATAATCTGGATCTCGGCAACGGCTCCAACAATTTTCATGAAATTTAGTATACGGGGGGTTTTGGGGGCGATAAATCGATCTAGCTAGGATTCATTTTTAGAAAATGTCGAATTTACCAAAAAAATAATAAAAATATGATTTCTGCTGCCATCTATTAGCCAGTAGTTAAACTACCAAGCGAAGCACTCCTGCTGACATCTATTAGCCAGTAGTTAAACTACCGAGCGAAGCTCGGTCACCCAGATATTTATTATTTAACCCAACTAAGGCGATTCCGTCAAATTAACTCGCGAAATTCAAATGTTATTTAGTTTTTTGTAAATATTAAACTAAGTACACATTGAAGGCTTATAGCAATTTTTCTGCGAAAATAATAGTAGGTATCAGAGCTACATTTTTTTCATAAAAACATCACTCAAAGTTCTTATTCATCTCACATTGGTTCCCGAAAGATTTCCTGTAGTTTCCCAGATTTTGAGCTATATTAGGAACCAATATGTATGTTAATGTTTTTTTTTAGCAAAGTTTTGACCAAAAAATTTTATCGTACGCCTATAAGCCTATGGTGATTGGTGTATAATACGCCTACTATTAATTTTGTGAAAAGTTAAATGATTTTGAATTTGGCGGTCGGATACCAAGCTAATTCTACTAAACTTTTTGGCAACTGTCACGATAGATACTAAATTTGGAACTACTAAAACTATTTTGCTTTTACCAGTTGGCTACTGGCACAGTGGCTACTGGTATCTCGTTCGACAATCATGCTAACCATGTTCAAGCATGACGCACGAGTTAGAAGCAAACCACACGGAAACGCCAAACATGGGTAGTGAGCCCGCTGCAGGCGACGCGACGCCGAGTACGGGCAATGCAAAAACCTTAGCTATGCGTATTGCGTACCTACCAACCTGGTTTTCTGCTGTTGAATAGGATCTCGCGATATTGGATGCTATGGTAAACGCTTATTCTTTCTTTTTCTTCTAATTTATATAAAATTCTCGTATCTCGGTTCCGTACCCAAAGGGTGAAAACGGGTCCCTATTACTAAGACTTCGCTGTCCGTCCGTCCGTCCTTCCGTCCGTCCGTCTGTCACCAGGCTGTACCTATCTCTTGAACCGTAATAGCTACAGACTTGAAATTTTCACAGATGATGTATTTCTGTTGCCTAATTCTATAACAACAAATACTAAAAAATTAAAAAAAAAAAAATTATGGGGGTGTCCCATCCAACAAACATGATTATTCGTTATTGAATTTAGTGGGCAGGGGTGTTGAGTTTACCTTAATACTATTGAAAATAATTAAAAAATTAAAAACACGACTGCCCTGTGGTAAAACGTTTTTCCCAAAAAAAATATAGCCTAGATGCTACTCGGAATGATGTAAGGATTCCAACGATACCCCATATGTCCAAATCTATTCAGCCGTTCGGAAGTTATGGTGGCATAAAGAAACTCATATACATACATACATGAACCCTAAAAACATTACACTCCTTTTTTGGGCAGTCGTGTAAAAATTGATCTTGACAGTGCGGAGTCCTCAGTACGCGAGGTCGACTCGCACTTGACCGATTATTGTCTACATTCGATGGGTCTGAGAGTTCGTAAGTTGTTTTTCATACACCTAAATGGCAAAGCAACGTTTACCCGGTCAGCTAGCTACGAGTATATGTGTAGTAGGCTATAATAATAACATCAAGATGAGCCCATCCGAACATTTTACTTAAACCTTCTTCATAGTCATACAAGAAAATGTAGAGCCATGTGTCGAAACTCCTGCGAAATGCTGCGTAGGCTTACAGCTTACTACTGACGCCGGAGGGGGGGTGTTGCTCCCATAAACTGGCGACAAGTTTTCGCACGGTCCGCCGGGTCTATAGTATAGTTGTCTTTGGTAGAAGGTAATAGGAAAAAGTAATTCACTGACTAATTAACGCACAGTGCATGACCACTGAACAGATCGAGGTGGATATAATGTATCATACTAATATCATGAAGCTGATTATGTTTATTTGTTTGAACGCGCTAATCTCTGGAACTACCTACTGGTCGGAATAGAAAAATTCTTTTTGGGTAGGACAGTCAAAGGGGCTTCCATACAACAAACGTGATTTTTTTTGCTCGTTTTTAGTCGATGATCCAATAGACCCAATATACGAGTAACTCTACTTGTATATCGTAGTAGTACCTAGTACGTAATTGGAATAGGGCCTTCTAGCTTCTGCATCATTTACGTTATAGGTACTTATAGATAAAGAATGGTACGGAACCCTATCTGTGCGAGACCGACTTGCACTTGGCCGATTATTTAATTTTCGACACAATAGCAATCATATAATATTAATAGAAAAGGTAAGCTAATATATTATGGCTACAGCAATTAAAATCTACCCTGGACATGGCGGGTCGCGTGAAAAAATGTCGCCAGTTTATCGGTGCCAATAATACCTACCAACAGTATAAGGCCACGCCGTAGTTCGCTCAGCCGCCACCTATAGAATTTTGACAGTTCGCGCTACTGTTTGCTTGTATAGGCGGCACCACACTTCGTTAATTGTTATTCGTTATGCGCCCTATTAGGCCGCATACGATCAAGTGTGGGCGGTTCATTCGTCTATATTGGCTTTATCATAAGCGCGAATAGCAAATATGCGTATCCGTCCTCTTGTCGGTTTTTAGCACACTTCAAAGGACACGTATTGGCAATATTTGGCACATACCAAGTGTGGATAGCATGTTTGTTATTAGCTCACATAAACACATATTTGGACAAATACAGCGTAGCCGCATAACGAATAACAACTACTTAACGCAGTCTGGTTCCGGCATATGAAAAAGGTTTTCGTAAATCGTTCGGATGTCCAGTGTGCTGATTCTGTATCGTTCACTTAGTTAGTTAGTAACCCAAACTGGCTTATTAACTAAGAAAACGGAGGCAAAAATCCTATTTTTGTATTCTTTTTGTACAAGATAGCAACTAGCATGGTATACTTATATGATACCATACCGACCTAGGTTGGTAATTTGTGCAAAAATAGGATTTTTGCCTTCGTTTTCTTAGTTAATAACCCAGTTAGGGTTACTAACTAACTAAGTGAACGATACAGAATAAGGCCCCTGATCCTTAGGTTAGTAATCAGTGGCTATAGCGTATACAGTTGTTAATCAGATGTGTTACAACCTCAAACACAAGTAGGCGGTAACTGCATCAGTTGTGAAGGTACGAACGAGAGGCAACAATTAGATCTGTTTGCATACAATGGCCGTGACGACTGTGTTGTGACGTCCTCCGTGTCACCGGGTCGTCGGTTCGATTTCTCGTCTTCCATTGAATTCGCCGTACACTACTTAGAAGTAGCTTAAAGGTTGCGTCTGTGACCTAGGTACCTAATTACCTCAATAATTAAATTAAACTTTAAAGAAATCTTTCAAAAAGTTTTGGTGTGACACCGTATCACTGTATGAGGATGTTTTAGTATATGGTAAAGATTGTCTATGTTTCAATCTTGTAGAGTTAACTGCAAAAAAAAACGAATAAAGCGATACCATTTAAAACAGGGAAACGATCATCATTTATAGCGCTCTATGGCTTCAACAGTTCAATTTCCGTAAGCAGTTGCCAGCGATTGTGCTGCGTTGGAACTAATACTGATTTTCTTGTTACTACATTTCTGCAAACAAGAGGTTTCAACTCAACGTTAGTTTTAGAAAATGGCAGTAATTGTAATTTTTAAAAGAATACAGTATGAGAAGTAAAAGAAGGCTTGTAAGTTCATGAATAGTTTATCTAACATTATATATTGATTAATGTTAGTAGACTTGAGAGGCAAGTAATCATCAACTTGTACAGGTCAGTTGGTCTAAATTATGTCTTACATATAGAAGTCAATCCTAAAAGTGCGCTCTTGCAAGTATTTTTAAAGCAATTTTGGTCTAAAGCTTTTATATGTACTAGCAAATAGTGATATTGAAACTTATTTATTCAGTGATATGTAAATTGATTAATAAGTTGATTAGAAGGCAATATAATATTCCAGTTCTATGTTGCAATTACAAGTCAAGATCAAAATATTGCTTTTATGAAATGTCTGATAAATTTCCATTGGTTAACAACTTTACTCGTATCTGCATGAATTTTAGCTTCTTATCCTGATGCTGTAAAAGCGGTCTATTAGAAAGGTTTTTCTAAAACTTTTAAAAAAAAAAAAAAATCGGTTTTAGAATACACAAGTAACGCCCTTTCATATGATACCCCACTCAATATTGTTATCTCATTTTGAAAATTCGAAGTCCCGGTTTTCCCCCCTTTTTAAATATAAATAAAAACAATTTTCAATATTTTACGAGTGCAATGGCGTTGGGTCACTATTACCTAAAACTATTCCAAATTTCAAGTCGATAGCTTTGATAGTTACTGAAATAATCGAGTGTGACAGACGGACGGACGGACGGACGGACGGACGGACGGACGGAGAAAGTCTCACCATAAGGGTTCCATTTTTACCAAATTGGTATGGAACCCTAATAAAAAGAAGCATAAACTACTCAATCATATTTTCACAGCTAGTCTAATAAAATCCCTTATGAAATTCTACGAAAAATAAACTTTTATGTGTTCTTAAAAATGCACATAAACATCTTGGAACTGTAGGCATAATTACGAAATCGATAGGCGTTTCTAATCGTTGATATTTTGACACATATTCGAGAGTGTTCGCGACGCTCCAACCTGTGGTGTATGTAGTTAGTGTGAAAAGGACATAAGATGTATCACCATCCAATCCCTATTCGACTTTCGTGTTGCGTGTGAACCCCGGACAGAATGCTAATATGGCGAATGACTGCAGCGCCTATGTAACGCGCTGTCACGTTTCTTTGATTTTTCATTGTAATTAATCATGTGATCTATGAAATACAACTTTCAACCATCATATAATGTGTTTGCTGTGAGCCACCTATCCGCGCAAACAGAGAGTGTTGCACAAATACTTCGCGATGGTTAATCTTATCTTGAGATGTACTGGACCAGCTGCATCTATCACATTCACTATGTTTCACGTTTTATTTATTCAGAATTCAGATAATACAGATTTACTTAGCTACAATTGTTTCAGAATGATAACTGATATAGGTAACAACTTACAAATAACAATACAAATTCTAAAAAAATATTTTATCTTACGTTACAATGACCTAAATAGATATTTTCTAAGTATGTGCTAACATCTTTGTTTTTATCGAGCAGCTTCTGTACATATTATCAAGTTATACAAGTCATACATATTATACTATTTAATGCATTAACTTTTTATCAGCCGTAATGTAAGTAATTACATGTAGACCAATAATAATATAACTGCTGCACTCATGTAACCAATTTTGCACGTTATTGCCTGATTTATTTAAAGTACATTCGGAATCCAAAAGTAGCTAAGCAAATTCTGACAAAAAACACATCAGTGTGACATTCTAGAAATAGATAGATAGATAGATAGATAAACACTTTATTGCACACCACAGAATAAAAATATAGAAAAGAAAGAAATAAATTAAATACAAACAAACTTAGGAGTACAATTTGGCGGCCTTATCGCTACATAGCGATTTCTACCAGGCAACCAATAATGTGAAGGAATATTTGAAACTGGATACGCGGTTGGTGGTGCGGGGTGCCAGAATAAATAAATACAATAAACTACTTACAATAAATTACTTATACTATAAACTAAACTATATTATATATACTTGTACATAAATACAAATATATACATATGTATATACATATATATAAATATATAAAATAATACAAATACAATAAAAATAATCCTCAAAACAATAGAACAAGAGAGGATATAATAAGTATTGAGATTACAAATTTATAGGTGACAGTTAGTCATCAGCACTCAGGCAACTGGGATATAAAGTGATCTTTCACAAGTCTTTTAAACTGTCCTATAGTCTGGGCCTCTCTAATATCGAGAGGTAAGGCATTCCAAAGATTAATAGCCTGAATCGTAAAAGACTTATGAAAGAAGGAAGACCTATGCGCAGGCATCATCAAAATAAGTTTCCTCGAAGAACGGAGCAATTCTCCAGGTAGATAGATAGATACATAGAAAATTCTTCAACAGAAAGAAGAAACAAAAAAATAACAGTAAAAATACATAGTTCACTCAGTAGACAGGACCACATGCATCTATTATACTATTGCATAATTTAATAATGAAATTAAGTATACGTATGCTGTTTGAGTAATTAACAACGAAACCGGAGAACTTAATCGGGCTTTATAGGTTAATATCAATAATGTAATAAGTACCAACTTAAGCCATACATCTCTGTAGTGAAAGTGGAACATGGATCATGTATCGAAAAATGTGGTGTCATGCGTGACTTGACTCGACGCGAGTACTGAGGGAGTGAGACAAATGCCGTTATCTGATGGAAGCTACGGCCTTTCCGAGAATAAACACTGGAACACTGGATATATACCATTAGAAAAACTTAATGGATTAAAGAGCACATGACAAAACACTTTTCAGCTTCTATGTACCAGCCTACAATTAATTAAAATTGGTTTTCTTTGTCCGTTTCTATGTCATAGCGGCTGGATGAGGAAGGCTGAGAACAGGGTGTAGTGACGCGCTTGGGAAGGCCTATAAAGATCAGCTGTGGACGTCTGCAGGCTAAGATGATGTCATTTATATATGATTGCCATAAAATTTTGGGTAAACGCGCGCCATCAAAACCGAGTACATAGGATACACCATACCATAGGTACCATACTTGAATACTGTGCCGCTGATGCTGATAGTGTGTACCTATTGAAAAAGGCAGAACAGTGTCATAGCAGGCAAGTCATGTACTCATAAGAGGGAAAAAAGTTGTCCAAAAATTCTTGGAACTAATCAATCGTAAATATATCGCAAGATCAAAGCCAGTGCAACTATTGCAAAACAGCAATAATCCGCAACATTGTCAAGTGCACTTGACCAAGTGTTGTAATATAATGTCAACGAGCAATCGGGCGCTGTTGCATATTTATGCCGGCTCTACACTCCCGCTGCGCAACAAAAGATGTTGGCGAAACAGTACAGAGTCATTGAATAAGCAGACTGCAGTGCGTGAAGGTCTCATTTGGCTCTCGTCCGATTACGGAGTACTCTCACGGTAAGGATCGAAACGGGATCTGCTGCTCGAATTCGTGGCATAGACTTCTAATTTCTTGGAGTTATGTTAACGTACGTCTGTGGAGGCTAGATACTTACCAAGAAAAAAAAAACTTCGTAAGGAAATTTGCACGTTTGAGAGTTCTCAATAATACTCTCAAAGGCCAGCATACTGCCATGGTCATATGACTTCATCCCGCTTCGCCAGTACATAGGTCGCCACTCGCCGCTTCAGAAATGAAGAAATTACATAAGGGCGTCCACTATTGAATACTTTAAGACTTAGGGCGATGCATATATACTTAAAAACATGTAGGTAATAGCCAGGCTTCCAACACGCTAAGCAGGGGTGTGATTTTCGAAAACATAAAATTTAACATCAGCCAATCATCGACGTTAACCATAGCAACGCAGCAATCAGCAACCAATTGCCACCTTGACTGCATAACTGACGCGAGCATTAACCAATCAGCGCATAGACGTTAGTCGTTTCAGCTATAAGTATTTTTGCTTATATAGGGACTGTTCACACGTACGCGTAAACATTCAGAAGCACGGGCAATTATGGGCATGCGCACAATACACAATATTCATGTTCAACCCGTTTACACGTTTGTGCCGTGCCCATGCTCGCCGATTGTAGCTTTAAACGCGAACGTGGAAAGCCACCAACGATACTCGTTAGTCTGACTCGAGCGCGGTCCAACAATCTCTGACCGATATATTATTACCAATTCGTATAATAAGTACTCGTGGCCGCAGTGGCCATATATCAGGGTCGGCGGTGTCCCTGCCATGTTAAGCCAGGGTTAATTGATGGCCCACAAAGCCGCTTAGTATCCACTCGTATCAATTTATAGTAAAATAGCTTTTGCCCACAGCTCAACTTGCTGAAATTCGTTTTTTTACCAGCCCGCAGAAACCATGGATTTTTCCGGTATAAATGGGAATAAATTTTATATACCTGTTTATATTTATACTGCAAACCATAACCTGAATTAAAGCACTGACACCTTTAAATGGTAAATACTTAGTTCTGTTTTACTATACTAAGTAAGGACGACGTCAGATTTTCTATTAAAATCTCCAACGACGATGAAATTGTCGTAACTTTTGGTTAAGCAGGCTTTGACTTTATAAGAGCCTGAACTTTTTACAACTTCAAACGACAAGGAAAACGGTCGTAAGTTGCAGACGGATGGCAGTCGAACTAAGTGATTTTACAACTTCAAACGACAAGGAAAACGGTCGTAAGTTGCAGACGGATGGCAGTCGAACTAAGTGATAAGGGTTCTGCATTTTGAGTTGTGAATAGAAAACCTGGATACGGAATTCTAAAAAATGCCGAACGTAAAGAGGTCACCACAAATTTTAAACATAAACAAACTTTTCAAAAGTATCTCTTTCAGTTGCCAAAAGGCAGGCAAATAGTGAAAGAAATCATGTATGAGCATACATGTTTTATTTCACTAAGTATTTGCCTACACTACACTGCTGCTCACGTACAGTTTCGTAGATAATTAGGCCATTCTTTTATACTTCGCGCACCTACGTACTTACTTTGCAACAGACTGACTGACTCTTTGGGTTGAAACTTTTGAAAGCAATTAGATGGCACTCACCCAAAATACGTCCTACCTTTGCGTAGGTGTAGCATATTTTTCACAAGTCATAGAAATCTGCGAAGTTTTCCAGTCAAGTTTACCACAAGTATGTAAGAGTTTGAAATGTGTAAGTGATGCATTTGTAAAATCTACTACAAATTAAGTTACCATTCAATTAAAAAGTTCCGTTTCATCCAAATTGACGTCGTTCTTCAATCGTTAAATTAATAAATATAGTACCTAATTAATTGATCCTCTGATACGTCAGACATTTTTTGAGATGGGGAAAAAACCATCGAACTAGCGACACGCTGTATATAAGTATATGTAGTTTTTTTTTACTCTATACAAGTTAGTACTTGACTGCGATCTCACCTGATGGTAAGTGATGATGCAGTCGAAGATGTTAGCGTACTAACTTGGAAGGGGTAAGTTATGTCACTCCAACGGTTTCTACACAGCATAGTACCGGAACGCTAAATCGCTTGGCGGTACATCTTTGCTGGTAGGGTGGTAACTAGCCACGGCCAAAGCCTCCCACCAGACCAGACCTGTATCCCTATTCTGTAACTCGGTGCCTATCAAAGAATGATAGCCACTAGCAAAAGTTTTTCATCCATTGAAGTTTTGCTAAGGAAATGTTATTTTTATTTCATAGCAAACTTTCAATGGATAAAAAACATATGCCAGTGGCTATCATTCTTTGATAGGCACCGAGATACAGAATACGGGCCCTGAGCCAATTTAGAAATTATAAAATTCCAAAGTGGCCTGTGGCGGGAATCGAACCCGCGACCTCCCACTCGAATCCGAGCGTGCGTCCCCTGCGCCACGGAGGTCGTCATTTCTGTCGGCACTCTCGGCATTGTCGGTCCCCTTTCTATCTGAGATAATGCAAATCTGGATACCATAGTAAAGTAAATAATCTCATGATTTTTAGTTCAGAAAATTAAGTTACGATATCAATTGTTTATGATTCTGAACTAAACTTTTAACTTTCAAGTTGAAGCAGAGCCATTTTCTCGGAGTTTCTTTCCAAATGATTAATATTTTTTTACCTAAATGTAATTTATCTTTATTACAATAAATTATTGTTTAAAAAGAACACTGGTAAAACAGGTAAGAACGGAAACATTAAAGATGTGATATCAAAGTAATTGCTTAATTATGAGTATATTGACACAACCTGGCAAAAGTTCCAAGGCCTTCATCGAACATTTTGATACGAAGTCTGAGATAATTAAACAGGTACCTGAAACTAATGGTGCACATTATTATTGTATATCTTATACCTTTAAACGAGCAATTCTTGTATATATATATATTTCTATATAATCTGGATCTCGGAAACGGCTCGAACGATTTTCATGAAATTTAGTATATAGGGGGTTTTGGGGGCGATAAATCGATCTAGCTAAGATTCATTTTTAGAAAGTGTCGAATTTACCAAAAATAAATAAAAATATGACTACTGCTGCCATCTATTGGCCACCGAGCGAAGCTCGGTCACCCAGATATTGTGTATATTGAATGGCTAACTTTTGCCCGCGAATTCACCTGACTGAATATCGGTATTCTGTTAACTGTTTGGTAATGCCAATTAGGCGAAACGAAGACTTTTTGCTCGTCCGACTCGCTAAGCTTATTGAAATTATGACTAATTATTTATAAGTAATAATTTCATCATAAAATCAGGATTCTAAAGTATTTTTTTTTATTTCATCAAAGAAATCAGGATTCTAACGTATTTTTTTACAGAAACTTCCTATTTTATATCGAGGTGATCCATGTTCCATGTTGCTTATCTTACTTCCATATCGGTGTTTTGCACTCTGGCAGTTCAATCATGCAAAAATGGAATGCAGAAACAAACACACTTGTCTAAGTTTAGTTATTTTATAAGTATGTTATGTAAATATGGTTTATCAAAAGTTCATAACTTGTGGCAATTACCTAACATGTTGATAATTTCACCTAAATAGGTACTTTATTATTTTTTCTTCAAATAGCGGAGATACAAAAACTAATTACTACGAATCGCTTTAAAGAATATGAAAAAAAAATTATTAAAAAACCAGAGACACCTGTCATTAAACCATAATACTAGCACGTGTGAAAAACTAAAAATCGAGTAGGTAATCAATAATAATCATACGCCAAAAAATACCTTAACATCATTTTGAAAACGAGCTGATACTCTTATACTGTTGAACCGATATCCACACCCTGCGGTTTAATGAAAACAATGAACTCTAAAACCTAGTTGCTCTCGCCTATAACCTTTAACAGGGCACCTCTATGCCATAATCGCTTTTATTGCTATAGATAATAAAATCGACTATCAATATCGATTTCTTGTTTATCGATTATTTCAATCGAACCGGTCCATCTGCGATATCGATAAAAATGCATACCTTTGTTCAACAACGGGTAGGTACTCAGTTACAGTTACCCGCGATACTGGAGATACGATAATATTTCTTCCAGCCGCAGAAGTACGCGCCTAAGAGAAGAGAATCATGGTTCAATAATCTCATATTGGATTTCTTTCATAGTCGACTATGAATCTTTAGGAGACTCCCATCTAAAATAATGATAAACGAAATGTTAACGCTTTTCATTCTTTGTATCAGATTTATTTGTTATCACTTTGTTATGCACGGCTTGCGCTTCAATACAATCATAATAATCAACAATGAATCAACTACGAGTACTATGAAGTATCTTTACCCTTTTCATTTACTTACCCACAGATATGCAGCAAACTATACCTAACTAATATTTTAAATTACTTAGTTTGTTTTAGTGTATTTATGTCAAATCTTTATCAACAGCGTGTTGAATAACTACAAATAAACTGAAAACCAATTAATTGACACACATAACTGACAAGACCCTGTGGTCCGATACATTATATCCGTTGTGTCTATCTTCTCGTCAACAGGAGGGTCAGACTGCTTTTTGTTTCCAGTCCATACCTGGCGAGTGGTAGAAGCTACAATTCTGCAAACTACGATAACGGAGCTTGTACGAATGCTCCCGATTCGATAGTCATAAAAATTTATGTAGATAATATTAACCTATAGGTTTCCTTATTATGTTTTCAGTTTCCTTTTAAATACGTATACATCGTATACCATTAGTTTGACCACACCGGGTGCGTTATTTCAAAATAATATTATCTAATAATTTAGAAAAATGGTTTCTAGAATTTTAAACCGTAACCTATTTTATATATAGATAAAGTTATAACGACGGAGAGAAACACTTTATATACTCGTAAATAAAACTTAGATTGCGTAAGAATTATAAGTCTAGGCTAAGATTTTTTAAAGTAAAATTTAGTCCAGTTTTACCATACTTAATTTGAAGGTGTATAATTTATGGAGATTCAAATTATAGTGTTAAGTAAGTATCGTAAGCTTTAAAGTACCTATTTAAGTATTGTGTCAATATTTAAATAAGTTTTGACAACGTTTAATCGGCATTAACATACATTATATGATTTATTTTTTGCCATTTGTACATGTTACTTAATATAAATATGATTTGTAAATATAAAAAAGTTTATAGCTTAATGTTTTTGTTGTAACGTTGAACTAATAGCTTCCCTTTTAAGATCATATGCCCCGATTAAGAAAATGTATGTCAAAAGTAATAAATTGTACAAGAAATGATAATGTAATTATGTCTGACGGGTTTCGGAGTAAGCAGCCATATTTGTCAAATGTCAAGGAAACGAATGTCGTTATGTTGTGTCGCCGTGTCGGGTATGGTGTACCCGAGGGTGTGACGATAATAAGACGTTGAGATTTGACAATAACACTTTGAGATTTGAGATGTTATCGAAACCTCATCATAATATTTTTTTAACCTAAAATCTAAAATGTTTTGTTTGAGGGTTTTTCACGAAAGAGTTTTGCAATAAGGCCTTGTGAGTCTTGCCAATATTGTGGTTCTATGTTTTAATTGTCAAGGAAACGGCTCGTTATGTTGTGTTGCCGGGTATGGTGTACCCGAGGGTGTGACGACAATAACACATTGAGATTTGAGATTTTATCGAAACCGCATCATAATATTTTTCCGATAAGTTACCTACCTAAAACAAAAATGTTTTGTTTGAGGGTTTTTCACAAAAGAGTTTTGGAATAAGGCCTTGTGAGTTTTGCCAATATAATTGTGGTCCTATGTTCAATTGTCAAGGAAACGACTCGTTATGTTAAGTTGCTGTGTCGAGCATGGAGCTCCTGAGGGTGTGGCGATGATATGACGTTGTGATTTGAGATTTTATCTGTTTTGTTTGAGAGCTTAGCGTTTTTCTCAAAAGAGTTTTGCAATAAGATCTTGTGGGACTCGCTGACGGACTGAGGTCCTTACTTTATGTATTAGAATAATGTTCTTTATTCAAAAAGGCCTTTTGAACGTTAAAAACATTTGTATGAGATTATGGTATAAAGTTTACTTAAACACTGCTCTAACCCACTGTTAACTCGGGCGAATTTACTTGATTGGTATTCTGATTAACGAAATTCAAATTCTACGAAAAGTTTACCTTTAAAGATAAGCGTGTTTTTTTACAAACAAGTTTTTTTTGTTGCACAATATTCTTAAGATGAGTGCTCAAGTGTTATGTTGAACGATACGTAAATGTTTTCGGAAGATTACTATAGGCAGTATATACCTAGGTATACTATACAAATACACACCAGGCACCATACATATTCATACAATACCTAACCTACCTACAGCAGAAAACAAGAAAGTATTTTTTGTTTATTGATTTAACTGTCTGAACTAAATATTTATTCCTATCAACAAATTGATGTAATCAGCAGATCCCGATTGGCCGGGGCTAGTAATTAATTCTGCCGGGACGCGCCGGAAGTTTTAACAAGTTACGTAATATTTACCGACGCCCGGGACCCTTCCCGGGACGAACTTGTCACTGAAAGGAAATAGGGCACAAATCGAAATACGAATTTATGTATCCATACTCTATACCAAAGATATGATCATCCAAACAAAACAGGCTCAGAATTGGAAGCTGAAAACAGTTTCACAGTCCACCGACCGTAAAGTTTAGAATTATAGCTTGTACTATTGAATAATACTAAACTTCAGAATCTTCACATGAAAATCGTCCCTAATTTGGTGAGGCCTCACAACTCAGCAATAATGTACCTACCTATGCTTGATAATAATTCTTGAATGAGAAATAAAAAAACCGGCCAAGTGCGAGTCGGACTCGCGCACCGAGGGTTCCAACCATAAAAGAAGTAAAACATTGAAAGAATCACTTTTGTTCCTGCATTTACGAGTATAATTTACATGTAGGTACCTACTTTTGTTGGCAAACCGCAAACGTAACGTTGTTTTTGGCGGATTATTGTTATTATCAAAAAAAGTATATTAGTTAGCGAGTTGATTTTATTTTTCCTGTAAAATATACGTTAACTTCTATTGATCATAATTATTTCAGATTTTTCGATCAGTAAACTTCGGAGATAAGGGGGGGAACGGTATTTTTTTCGAAGTTTGTTCAATAAATCAAAAAGTATGAAGCATAATAATACCTAAATCAAAATTAGTTTTAGAATACACAAGTAACGCCCTTTCATATGATACCCCACTCAATATTGTTATCTCATTTTGAAATTTGTCGACCCGGTTTTCCCCCCTTTTTAAATAAAAATAAAAACAATTTTCAAATTTTTACAATTGTTATGACGTCGAGTCACTATTACCTATAAGTATTCTAAATTTCAAGTCGATAGCTTGAATAGTTAATGAAATAAGTAGTCGAGTGTGACAGACGGACGGACGGACGGACGGACGGAGAAAGTCTCACCATAAGGGTTCCATTTTTACCATTTTGGTATGGAACCCTAAAATGAATGAATACGTCATCGTCACAATAGAAATTGGAACCTATATTTGAAATAAGCGTACATACAAAGTGGTGAGAAATGGAATTATAAAATTTACAAACCCGTTTTACGGTAATTATTTGTGTGTGAGCGAAAGTGTAAAAGGGTGTTACGTGTAAAATAAAATTACATTTACACAAGCCGACTGCCAGACGTGTCGTCAACAGCGGACTTGTTTGTACAAACAATTATTTATTTACAGCGTTTATTGTAAATTTATTTACACTTTACACGCGTTTCTGCGGCTTAATCGATTTTGGTGTTTTCCGAACGCTCCACAAACAATTAAATAAATAGGTATTCTGAGACTTAACAAAGTTTTGTTTTGAAATGCTAATGAGTTTTCTAAGAGAATTTAAAGATAATATTACGTTTATTAAGAAATGCTAATGATTTGTTATTTGCACAATAATTACGAGTAATATAAGTAGGTACGTAAACAATATCACCAGCAGAAATTAAAGCGAAACCTTTTCTTCTCAAAAATAACTCATTTAAGAAGAATTTAGGGGAAAAAACCTGCTTAATCGTGTTAGTGAGAATAAACAAGTAAGTACATAGGCTTGAGAAGCTCTAGAAGCAATGTAGAGAATAGAGATATAAAAATTCCTGGGTGAAGGTCTGCCGTCAGAATTAATTTTGTATGTAAGTACTCCGCGGAGAGAACTAGGTACAATGTGCGTATGGGTACAGATGCTTAGTTACCGCTTTAACTTACAAAACTTGCTAATTTATTGGGTCCTATTAGTGCCAGATTACTCGAACGGATTAACACTGTATTCCGAACTTACTATATCTACCTTAGATTATAACCACCTACACCATACATAATACCAAATTGTATATTTTGACGAAAGTAAAAAGTAGTTAGGTACTACTTAATACTCATCAGGTACTACAGTGCGACAAGGCTATTTTGGCGCGTGGCCAAAATCGGTACTTACACCGCTATCTTGTGATACTGTTTGATAGTCCGCTCTGTCAGTATATCGCTATTGTATGTTGTGTTGTTTTTGCTTACTATCAACTATTTTAAACTAAAATTGAAGTAAAATTGAGGAGATTTTATTTTCTGGATGCCTCTGTTCTATAACAGCGCCCTCATTCAAGAGCCAAGAGAGCCTTGTCGGACTGTACCTAGTGTGACCAAGAGTCCATACAACTCGATGCCCTCCGCAGCTTTAGGCACTAAGATATCTCGTACCATATCCCATTTTAGGGTTATGCGTAATTTTTGTTTACGATTTCTCTATCCGTAGATTTCAAGTCTAGTAAACTCAAAAGTGAATCCGATAGAAGAAACATCCGGCTAGTGGCTACCCATTAAAAATACCCTTCGCTACATACTTACCCCACCTACTTACCCCGATGTTTTAAACAATTTTCCCTCATTTCGCAACGCTTTATTTTACCATTAATATAGGACACTGGACCACTAGTGATATCGAGTATTAACTGTGCGGGCGTTGCAAAACTACCGCTTTTTCATATACCGGTTTTGAGGGCAATATTTATACTTGTGTCTACTAATAGGCAACATAGGCCCGCCTTTGGTAGGTAGTAAATACGCGACTCTACGCGGCACCTTTGATTTCAATTCATTGTAAAGATAATGGGGTAATAAGTAGTTACAATCACAATGTGCGCATATCTGTAAAGTATCTACCTTGTGATAAATAGTTCAAGTTGAAAACTTTATTGCTAGCTAGTTGTAACTTGTTATAGTAGTGCGTGTAATCGATATAATTTGACTATTGTAAATAAATACTTTATCGTTTTAGTTCGTATTTGGTACCTATAATTGCCGTACCCATTTTGAAAGAGGCAGACTTGCAGGCTGAAAAATGAAATGTACGGAGTTCGATCTCTGTCCTCTGAGGTTATTCGTACCTACTTCTAATTTAAGGTGAACGCTATTTACACTATTCTAGGCATGTCAAATATCAATTAAAAATAAAAGAATTAGGCGCAAGTTTGGACAAAAGCTAAACTTTGCAACCCGAGATAAGAAAAAGTTTTCATAAACTTCTTAAGAAAATTCATAAACAATCATTGGGGGGAATTTCCAAACAACAAATTTTTTGATACTCAATATATTTATTTTGGATGAAAAAGTGTTTCGAATGATTACGAATCATGATGATGCAAGCTAATTGGCCTACTAAGTTATTATTTGAACATCAAAGCCTTTGCTAAAACGTACAAATAAAAATAAAGTTCGATGCAACCAATATTAGAAAGTTTAATAGGTACTTAATCAATATAGTTTTATTGTGACCTTCATATTTGGAGAGTGATCAATCGAGTCAGTAGTCACGTCCGGTTACATTTAATTTTTTATAGGACGAGATGTAAATAAGTACGCTATTCATTCATCAATTGCCTATTATGATGGTAATTATTATAAAATCAATCCTTTGTACAGAAAAGTGTGGTTGACGGTAAAAAAATGTGAAAACTTTATCACAGAATTTGGGTCAGAGCCATTCGAAACGTCATTCAGTTTCCTTCCTTTACCTATATTTCTTTTATCAATACTCTGTTTTTTATCGCAACGCGTTTGACTTTTATTTTTTTTCAATAAAATGTAAAGATTATAGGATAAGGAAGTATAGAATATGTTACTATGGGATTATTTCATCCCATAGTAACGCACCTATCCTATTTTTTTGGGTTAAAAGCAAAATAATGTACCTTATTAACGATTTATTTAAACACCATGACCTTACGTGGCCCAAACTGCCTCTTTGAATTTGTATTTTAGATTCATTACACTTGAAGATTTACACTAACCATCGAAACGTCAAACGATGCCCATGCTTGTTACCATCGTGGCGTAAAACGAGTGAATAAGGGTGCGTTTCCACTAAGATGGAGACGTCAGACGAGTGCAGTGACGTGCGAAGCGGAGCTGTAAACAGGTTGGCATTTTAAAATAAAGACTTGTGGATCTTTAAACGTACATGTCACTCCTACACTTATACACAGCGCGAAGCATAGTTTCTATACAAAGTTCTGTGAACTTCAACGGTAAACACTGAAATACACTGAAGGTGTAGAAACGTATATAAATCAGCAGTGTAGAGTGTAGACATCCCTGAGTGGCTTATAATACTTTGGCTATATATTCGAAAGCCCGGGGTTAAAAGTCACACCACAGCACATTTACTAAGAAAAGTTGCAGTGACTATCCTCACTTAATGTGTAATTATGGCAACTGAATTTCATTTTCTTTGCGATCAAAGAAACGTAACTATAATTTTCTAAAAGGAATGTAAAATAAACAGGGCAAAATAACGCCTTGCCGGTTAGTCTAATTTTTATCTGACTGCCCAGAACGAGACACGTGTCCAGATGTAGTTCGCAAAAGGAGTTGAGATGATGTTGATAGAACGATTCTTGCACGTTCTTCGCTCCGCTGGTCTCCTCACAGTGGGAGCGCTCCCTTGTCCCTACACGTAAGATAATCGAGGCGTAGCGATGCAGCTCGTGTGAGGCACAAGGCGAATGCGAATGTTGCCCCTAACTAATGGCCAACTTGCACTAATTTGACGTTGGAATCCTAAGAGTTGCCATACGCTTGAATATGTAGAGTCGATACAAGGAATTTAAGGCATCAGATATTTTTTGTCATTGGACTCGTTTTTGCAAGCCCGCAAGTTGCAACTTGCAATCATACTGGATACTAAGGTAAAAGAATGTGAATAAAAAGTTGTATATTTTAAACGAAGTTTGCTTATATCGCGAGTGCATGAAAGATTGAATCCAATAAAATCCTAACATAGAGGCGCTGTCATAGTGTTTGTAACAAAAGTCGCCCGAAACGGCATCACTGATTTTTACAAAAAAAAATTGTATACCGATTTTCCGAGGATAGGACGTAGTGAACTATTTTCAACCCCCTAAGTGAGAAATATTTTATGACAAAAGAAAGTTTACCGTATCGGCTAGTAACTTTTACCTATAATATTTAGATTTTTGAGTTTAAAGAAACATGTCGATTAGTAATTGAGAAGGCATATTTTTCATGAATAAAGGTCGACGTTATTAAGGAGAGCATGTTTCAACTAGGTACACTAACATTGTAAACACTTCTGGAACACGGGTTTTTTTTTTCAGAGAGAAAAACCCGACACGGACCACGCCAGAACAGCCAAACAGGTTAACAAAGTTTGTTTCAAGAAACAAATCATTCCGTAAATAATACATTCCTTTAAAAGGTTAAGTAGTTATCTGGTATGGCATCCAAGTATGACTTACCTACAAAACTGTTAAATAAGACATTATATTTAATATTGTAGAGAAGTCAAGTAACAAGGCGATGAGGTGATGCCCCGTAATCCAGCAATGTTATCGCTATCGATACCTCAACTTACAAGGCTTCGTACAACGACTCCTTCAACGGTTCAAGTGCTTATATCGTAATTAGTAATCAAATAGCTAATTTAACCCACTTGCTTTGAAATATAAGCAAACTTCGCCAATCAGTCACTTGGCTAAAGAAAAGCCGTAAATTTTTTATTAAAATTTAAGAATTTTCTTTTCGTATCTAATATTATATTAGATATCTAACGGTTAACTTTAACATAGTGTTTATTTAACGTTGTACTTTAATTACGTTAAGTTAGTACGATAACGGCTTCGGCTGCATCATCACTTACCATCACGTGAGATCGCAGTCAAGTACTAACTTATATACTTAAAGTAGAAAATATTTCTCTCGTTGTCGTAATGTCGTATGTCGTAATTTCTCCAACAACGTCACAGGGCAGCAAGTGGTCGGGCGCGGATACCGCCAATTATTTCATTAGACCCATTAACGGAGACAGTTTTTACGAGCTCCCTACTAAATGCAATAAAGGGCAATCGCTCGCAAGTTTATTTTATCGTTTTTCGAAGCGAGCAACGGCGGCTGTGATGTTTTCTGGCAGTTTTCACTGTTAAATAGGTACATAAATAAAAGTGATTTAAACAGTATGGCGTTTGGAGTACTTTTCCAGTAGTTCATTGTAAACGTTAGCTAAAAGTGTCGGGATTAATCAAATATGGATATTTTAAAATGTGAACGATTCCGTTATGTATACATTTTACGTAACTTTAACTGTTTCCGCAGCGTACGCGATGGGAGCTCATCGAAAGGAACAAATTTTCCCGTTTTCGCTACATTTTTCATTGATTTACTCGTATTGTGTGAGTGATGTTATATAGCCTAAATCGTTCCTCGACAAATGGATTATACAACACAAAAAAAAAAAATCGGACCATTAGTACTGAGATCCTATATAGAAATAGATACTATACAGAATTTTTATGTATAAGTCCTCATTATAAACAACGATATTCTAAAGCTAGACAGTTATTGTTTCCCAAACCTACCATCCAAATACTTCTAACTTCTCTTATACGAGCGGAAAGTATAATATTTTTCTACCAACCAACTACAATGTTTCACAAAAAAAATAACTCTTACGCTTTTGTGTTACGAACTCTTTCACATACCTACTTCATCAGACATTCGTAAAGTTGCAAGTATACGAGTAGATACAACAGTAGATAACTCTTTTGGTTTGAAACAACAAATTATGTCATTTCCTGTGGATCTCAACTTTATTATTTCGATTATGATCAGTTAACCAATCTATAAACGAGAAGATAACATTTATGTAACTAATAAAATCCAGCCAACTATGAAATAATATGTCTGGATTGTCTTGGTAGAATACTTACATACTCGTATAAAATTAATTAAGCACTTTATTAAACCAACCAAGATGTTGATCAGATTCTTATTTAATTGACAAAAGCATTGAGGTATATACTCATAATTTACTCAAATCATATGTATTCATTTTACTTTGTAATATGTCTTTGACCCAGCGGTCCGGTAAATTGACTGAAAAGAAAAGTGTTTTCTGTAACTGTTTAAAGGATGAAAACACTATCATGTGAGAGCTTTGGGCCAGTTCCAAGTTTCAACACCGAAGTGAAGATGTGATATCTCGGAGGAGGATAAGATTTATTTTGTCAGTTGACAATACGATATTATCTACTGTGTCCTTCGCTGAAAATATTTTCTCCATGTAACTTATTTTCGTTGACTATTATTGGCAAAGAAAACAAAGTTAACATTGTTTTGCATATTATGTATTAAAATAGCGTACCTACATATTTGTTTTTCATTAGTTACATTATTAAAATTTCTCCTCTATTCCTAGGGTACAAGTTTTTTTTGGTTCAAATAGGCCATCTTCACTTATCACGTGATCGATCATGCTACAGGTAGCCGTCTCGACGTACTAATTTCAGAAGGCTAGGTTGCACGCGTTAGTTCTTGTACGGTAACTTTAGTACGTCGAAAGAGATACTACTTACGCGATAGAAAGAGACCACATCTTCAGATGCATAGCGGGGCGGAGCCAGGCGCTATTGCGAACTGAATTGCACTAATTGCACAAAGGTCGCTATTTCTTTAAATCATCGTACGGAGTAAGCCTTCTGTACTATTAGGTACTGTTATGTATTCCGTGGCTCAAATTCAATTGTGTTCGAGTCTGGGCTAAAACATATACTCATGCAAAACAAATTCCTTACATTTCCTACTTAGATTTACATCAGGCCACAGTATTACCGATTTCACAGAAGGACGTCTATTTGAGGCTCGTTCGCCCACTTCCAAATTATTCAGCGATAGAATGTTGTTAAGACAACTCTATGTGTAATGGATATTACACTTCTAACATGTAATCGAATTTGCGTTTAATTTAAACAAGCAGTTTTCAAGCAAGCAGCCTTAGAAAAATTACGACTTAATTTTAATTACAGCAACAGTCATTTTGTGTCCCAGGACTTCCAGGTTAGACTTTCAGCGTGGTAGCCCCTATGGAAGAAAACTTGTGAAGTAAAATCCTCAAAAATATTTTTATGTAGGTTACTAATAGTTTTACTACAAAATTATTTTATCCAAATCTCATTAGAAATAAAGAAAAGTCAGTCAAATCAGACAAAGTTACTGACGTTAATAAGCACAAAAGCTTGGCCAAAATAGTCAGCATTTGAAGTCTCTATAGTCTATACCCGTGTCATCTGGTTAAACAATCTCTGCGCAGGATTTGCAGGTAATAGTGCTGTCAGCGCATGGATTTATGTATTTTGTGTAGCTCGTTAAAATAAGAACACCACGCTATCTACGGTGGGTTTATTCTACTGAACTGTCGCATACTGTAAATCACGAGTAATTGGATTTCTTTCGATTCGTACGTTGTATCTGCGTGTATAAAAATGGCTAGCAAAAGAACCATTTCTTTACGTAGGCCAAGGCAAATAAGAAGATCGAAACTGGAAGTGAATGACTCCCTCAAGCAGTCTTTCAAAGAATAAATCTCCCCAAAATGCATATCGCATAATGCCTGACCAATAATGATTGAATGATGAACTTAAGTAGGTCATAGCTTTATCATATGGGCAATTTATGTCAAATAATGACACGGATGATATAATGTTACGGATAGATATGTTTATGATAGTTGATTCCTACTAAACTCTATAGGTACCCTATAGGTGTGGGACGACGTCTAGAACTTTAACTGAGTACTTGAAGAAGCTAAAGTAAAAAGGTTGAATGAGAAAGGCATAGAAATGAATTGTGGCCCGCTTTTAACGGACTTGTTTGTTATATGTCTGCATTCCCCATAGGAAGATTATGACGTAAAAGTACTGTAAGCAAGTGCAGTCTTGAAATGTACGCAGATGCACAATTCTTTGCGGCAAATGAATAGACCTCGGCAACAAAACCTTTTCAATTAGGACAAGCAGGCCGTGGGTACAAATAGTAGCTCCAGATGTCCCAGGTACAGAGAAATGAAATATTAAAGCACCGCTCTGGGCACCCACTCTACTCCGAGTAGACTACTCGTTTACTGCTGACCTACTTACCTAAAAACTGTTTCATGTTTAAAAGTTTTCATGCATTTCACTATCCTGTGTAGGTGTCCTCCAAGGTAATAAAGTGCCTTTTTGCTTTGCTAGGAGTAGGTAATGCAGTATAAGATTCAGCACTGGGTACTGAAATTAGGTAGTTACAAAGTAATAGTAATAATAAAAAGTTTGGACATACTTGACAGACATGGTAAAAATGGAACCCTTATGGTGAGACTTTCTCCGTCCGTCCGTCCGTCCGTCCGGCGTCCGTCTGTCACACTCGATTATTTCAGTAACTATCAAAGCTATCGATTTGAAATTTGGAATAGTTTTAGGTAATAGTGACCCAACGCCATTGCACTCATAAAATATTGAAAATTGTTTTTATTTATATTTAAAAAGGGGGGAAAACCGGGGCTTCGAATTTTCAAAATGAGATGACAATATTACAATATTAAGTGGGGTATCATTTGGAAGGGCGTTACTTGTATATTCTAAAACCGATTTTTATTTATTTTTATGCCTGATAGTTTTGGATTTATTGAGCAAACTGTCGAAAAAAATACCGTCCCCCCCCTCCCCCCCCCCCCCCCAATTATGATTAATAGACATTAATGTATATTTTACAGGAAAAATAAAATCAACTCTCTAAGTATTATACTTTTTTTGATAATAACAATAAACCACCAAAAACAAAGTTACGTTTGCGGTTCGCCAACAAAAGTACCAACATGTAAATTATACTCGTAAATTCATGAACAAAAGTGATTCTTTCAATGTTTTACTTCTTTGATGGTATGGAACCCTCGGTGCGCGAGTCCGACTCGCACTTGGCCGGTTTTTTTTTTGCTAGCAACCTACCTCTTTTATGTTACAATGACCCTGAGGGCCTGACCCAAATATGGTACAAGAACTCCTTTATACTTAACTCCATTTGTACGTAATTTACCTGAAACCAAACATTGAAATTCTAACATAAGTAGAAAAAAAATTACACGTTTTTGGACCAAAAAGTCTCTTTGCTGTTTACTAATTCACCAAAAAAAAGCAAGTCTCTAGATCGTTTCGCGATACGACACATAAATTGTGCAATTACTTTTCTGCCACGTACAATGGCACTGCAGTCAATGTCCCGGTGGGATGGGAGCGCGGGGACAAATTCATCACGACATCCTTCCGCAGGGGGCGCCTGTGTCCCAACTCGCGGTCCCCTTACGTCCCACAGGCTTCAACTCCCACGTCCACGGCCCAAATGCGTCCCATTTAGCCGGCGCAAAGCATAGCACGATGGCAATAGGACGTTTCACGGTTTCGTTTTGAATTCCGGAAGCCTTTTAGTGGTAAGTTCGCCTGCTGTTTATTTTGGGTTATTGCAGCTCCAGAACATGGATTTTAAATTCTGAGTGGCAAACACTGGGTAAATATGACTTCAGGCGTTGAATGCGACGTATTTGAGACACGCGTAGCTTTAAGAGTTTTTCAATGGTTACGATTCTGTGAAAAATTGCAGTAAGAATCTCAATAAGGGGTTGGCTGCTCGCATCGAATTTATGACTTTCGTAGTTCTTATTTAGATGTAATTATGGCATTTTTAGGGTTCCATACCAAAATGGTAAAAATGGAACCCTTATGGTGAGACTTTCTCCGTCCGTCCGTCCGTCCGTCCGTCCGTCCGTCCGTCTGTCACACTCGATTATTTCAGTAACTATCGGAGCTATCGAACTGAAATTTGGAATAGTTGTAGGTAATTGCGGCGCGCCGCCATTGCAATCATAAAAAATTGAAAATCTATTTTATTTTTATTTAAAAAAGGGGGAAAACCGGGTTGTCAAAATTTCAAAATGAGATAACAATATTGAGTGGGGTATCATATGAAAGGGCGTTACTTGTGTATTCTAAAACCAATTTTTATTTATTTTTATGCCTAATAGTTTTTGAGTTATTGAGCAAACTGTCGAAAAAAATACCGTTCCCCCCCCTTATCTCCGAAGTTTACCAATCAAAAAATCTGAAATAATTATGATCAATAGGAACAAACGTATATTTTACAGGAAAAATAAAATCAACTCTCTAACTATTATACTTTTTTTGATAATAACAATAAACCGCCAAAAACAAAGTTACGTTTGCGGTTTGCCAACAAAAGTACCTACATGTAAATTATACTCGTAAATTCATGAACAAAAGTGATTCTTTGAATGTTTTACTTCTTTTATGGTATGGAACCCTCGGTGCGCGAGTCCGACTCGCACTTGGCCGGTTTTTTAAACTAAAAAAAGAGATCTTTCGACTAAGTACATATAAGTAGGACCTACTACATATTAAATAGACCAGTCGAAATAGGTAGTACATTACTGCCACGGCCAGCAAAACAAACATTGATGGACGAACATGTAAATGTAATCAAAGGCGAAGCCGAGGCAAACATACGTAACTCCAGTAACAAATGCACACACACACAGGTACTATCACCTTTATAATATTATCAGTGTAAGTGATACCCTGTGAAACATCAGTCAAACGCAGCCATCGAAAGCTCTTGTGTAGGCACTAGGCAGTGTTGCACAATCGACTGCTCGTGCTCACTGCAGTGTACTCGAGTGCCGGCCCGGTCGCCATTGTGCGCTCTACTGACCTGCCTCAAATATACTATGTTCCGACATAATTGCTTTTAGGATACTGTGATTTTGTTTTTTTCAGAAATTTACTTTACTAGATGAGACCATTATGATTTTTTTTCCACTCAAGTGAGGACTGCAATCACACCTGTTTGATGTTATCGCAGGTACTAGGTAAGCTCGAACATAATATAACGGTTTCTAACCCGCGCTCTACACTACTCACGAAGTTGACCGAAGTGGGACCGGCACCGAAGTTGAACGGAGCGAGCAGTGTGGAGGGGCACTTCGTCTAAGTTCGCCAACTTTTCTTAGTACTTCGGTAAACTTTCTGAGTACTTCGCCGAGGAACTTCGCGAGTAGTGTAGAGGCCGGGTAAGAGTACATGGCATCGCATCGGAACGCTAAATCGGTTGACGGTGCGTCTTTGGTGGTAAGATCTAGCCACGACAGAAACTTACCACCAGACAAGCTAGGCAATCGTGTAAGCAAAACGTATTCATCGTTATCGTTCGTAATCCGCTGAACGAACGCTGTTCGCTGAGTGGTTACCTGATTTACGTCAGCGAATTGATCAGCGTGCATTTGTTTCCATTTACGCTAGAATACGTTTTTCTTACAATCTAGGGACAGGGCCAATTGAGAAATGATAAAATTCTTGCCACGAACCCGCACTCTCCCACTCGAATCCGGGCATCTAAAACATCGTGATGATATTGAAATGCATGGCGATATTGACATAAAATTAAAACAACTCGTACCTAAGTATTGCAATAAACTGACAAATTCGGTAAGTATACGTAAGCTGACACTAATAGAGGGATCAAAGAGTCATCTAGAACTGATGTAGGCTAACCATTAATTCACTTAAGCCGTGAATTGGAAGGCCTCAAACATTCTAAGGCTTCTAAGCATTCGAAAGTGCGGCGGCGGCCGTGATTCGCAACGACAACACGTAATTATCAGCTTCGCAACAGCCGGCGACCCATGGAGATGTCGATGCGAGATCGGTCAGTAGGTTAATAAACGCTCATTGACCATATTGACCTTAAGTTGGCACTGTAAGCCAGACTTACGTTGTAGATACTAGCAATAAAATACGTACCAATGTGTAGGTAGGTAGTGAAAATGTGTATGTTTCACGCTGTGCTAATTTGGTGATTCTTTCCTAAGCACAATTAGCACAGCCCAGCCACCCAGTTCACATACCAATTTAGAAAGAAACTAGGATCGCGTGATGAAGAATATAAGATGTTTTCAAAGGTGTGTGGAGTCTGACACTGACAGGCGACAAAGGTTGTTAATATATATGAGAAATAGGGTAGGATCCAAAATGCTGCCCTGGGTGACACCGAAAGTAGAGGAAGATCATAAGCTGAGCTGCTAATTTATCTTAATTTGCTGTTTTCTATTTGTCAAATAATCCCTTAAAATGTCTAAAGCTACATCCCTCATACCTATTTCTTTCCAGTTGAGATAAAAGTATAGGGATCGAAACAGTATCAAAAGCTTTTCATAAATCTAGGAAGACATCTAGATATTTTAGCTTAAAGCTCTTTTAAATGTGAGAGAACCCAGAGGAGACTTACATCTGGTAGGTTGGAAATGATTTCAGATAACACAGATGACGATTATAAAACGCTCCAGAGCGAAGGAACTTGCAAGTTTGGTTGCAGAAAGTCCCAGGAAGCTTTCCTGGTGGTATGGCATTAGTCTGGCATACGTTTTGTGGTTAAAGAACTTTATTATTCTCAAAAGAAATTATATACATTTCACTTAATGAGTTTTCAGTTCGTTATCTCGCTCCAGCAGTGATGCGAGTACGTACGACGAGATTAGTAGCAGTTGCGCAAAATAACGAGCTTTCAACGACTGCACTTGACATGAGATGAGTGGGTGTAGGTGTGTATAATGTAAACACTTTAAAATAACACGTGCATTTTTACCCAACAGCCAAGGAAGGGTTATATTTTCTGCGCATCTTGTATGTTTATAAGTTTCATTATTATGTACCTCGTATCTTTGAAACTGCTGGATGGATTTCGAGAGTTAAGGTATCGTAACAAGTGCATTCGTCCCAAAAACCCAACCCAAATAGATTTTTAGGAAAAAACTAATAATACAAAATATCGTATTACTTATTGTTTCGGTATTATTGCAGTCTTTTTTTTTAAATTTCAGAATTATCACACTTATTTTAGCAAGTGTTTGATGCATTCTAGGTTGTCACTGCATTCGTGCACCAGTATTGAAATGTTTTATTCAAGTTGGTAAAACTTAAGAACTCAATAACTTCTTAGGATACATAGAAGTCATTGCTAGAACTTCGTATATTATATTGTTTTCAAATTAGATAGTAAGTACAATCTGTCCACTCTGTGAAAGCAAGACAGTCACTAATTCCGCATTAGCCAATCAGATGGTAAGTTATATTAAAGCTAATTGTTCCAGATGGTCGGCTAAGGTCCAAGGAGATAGTCTTCGGTAGGTATCCGGCCCGTACCTTTCCCGCGCCTTTCTCTTTGCAACAAGCGACAATGGCGTATGGTAATGCGTCATACATTAGCATATACTTACGCACTTTGGTGATCTAGTTTGATTACGACGAGTATGATCGATGTGGTATTAAGTTAAATATTATTTTTGTGTTTATTAAGAAACTGGTTTATAAGCAAACGACTGCAAAAATACATTAGGAATACATTCTAAGGTGAAAGGGTTCGTTTGCCTTTCTATTTAGGTATTTTGTACGTCAAAAGTCAAAACCCCATAACGATACTAATATTAAAATTCTGTCGACGACAGAAAGTCACAACACAGTAACCATACCGGCTGCAGTTGCATAAATCGTTTTCGTAATTGTAAACAAATTCTAACCGCTGATTGGCAGAACCTGTTGTTTCTATTTTTCCAGCCAATCAGGTGCCAGAATTTGTGAGCGATTACGATATCGATGAATGCCGGTTTTTCCTATTCACTAGCATTTCTGCCTAGCCTAGAGACTATTTAAAAAACCTGTATGCATATCATATGCATATAAATGGGAAAAGGCTACTGCTGATTGACTAACAATCAACCTTTGAATAAATGATACTACAATGCATCATAAAGGTTTTATGACATAGGCCTCTGCTAAGAAAGGATTTTAGAAATTTCAGTCCCTAACGGGGTAAAATAGGGGTTCGCGTGAGCCAAGCCCCGGCTTTAGTTGCATATAATATTATGCTCTGTTAACCTTAAACCGAACCTACACTTTATTTAATAGGTAATCTCAGTTAAAAGTTTAGTAAAGTACATTTATTTATAGACATTAATTCAGGTAAATCTACCTCGCATCTAGGCTAGGCTCGGGGCATAATCTCGATGACCTATTACGCTAGTTGTATCATCTAATGTAACCACTTTCACCTTGCTGAGTTTAGCCACAAGCTATAGAAATTAAAGTTTAATGGTGTACTTACTATGTATATCATAGTACGTAACTTTGACATACCGTGAAACAAAGTCTCCAAAATTGGAGACAGACACAATATATAGATAGGTAAGTATCCAAAATCAAGCTGACGCTGAATTCATTGGTCGGGTCTGATGGCGTAAGAAAACGTATTCACCGTTATCGTAATCGTAGGCACAATTTGTTTACGATTACGTTAACGTAATACGTTTTTCTTACACAAACGCCTAGCTGGTTGGATAGGCATTAATCGGAGACTAAAAAATTTTTTGGATAGTTTTCTTCTAGAGAGAATGATCCTATCAATACGTATGTCGTATTTTTATAAGTCCCACGAGCTCAATCGAGTCCAATTTATTTTAATTGGAAATATAACGCAGTCCTAGAATTCATAATGACATTTCATTTCCAGTATCGAAACCTCAGGGGCGCTTACTGAGTGGATACGTACCATAAAGTATCATTAAATTATGGGGCAGTGGGCGATATGACAAGGTCCATGCATAATAGTGGTTCTCTTAATAATATCGCGTGCTGATGGCTAACCGGCGCCGCAATGTAGAACGTACAAATCAATTTAATACAGATTAAGGCGCCATTTGTACAGATAGAGTACTGAGTAGCCAAACTTGTATTGCAAAATATCTACCGACAATACCTGTAAACGAAATTAAACTCAAATTCACTTGCGTGAAGTTTGTAATTGATTGTCGAGAATTTGGGAACGATAAGTTCGAATCTGGAAATTAATGCAAAAGAAAACGGAGACAACCGAAATCCAGTCGTAAATGTATTCGTAAAGATAATACCTAACAATAAACTAGGCAAAATGGTGCATAACTAGTGCATACCTAAACACTAAGCAGCGTATTTATTGTCGTCAACCGATAGATAGCTATTCAAATGATTGTATTGTAGAGGGCTTGCTGAAAGGTCAAAATTATAAATGACCATTCTTGTTTTGTAAGACATTTTGTATTTTAGTTTATAGGTACAGTAATTTAGTAGGTAAGTATTTAGCCGACTTTAAAATAAAATAATAAATAAAAATATTTTATTTCAGACATAATTAAACCATATTTCTGTTTAAAAAGGAGGTTTGGAATATTGGCTTCTACACTAGTGATTTGCAACGGAACGGTGACAAGCTAAGAAGGTAAGCTACTTTGTCACACGAATATTCACAGCAATAGACTACAGCCTTTATTTGTAATCTAGATATAGCTTTTTCCGGTGTCAAAATATGTTAGTTCAAGTTCTTGATAAGTAATTTTATTGTTATAACCTTTTGTGACTTTCTTGACCCCTAATAAGGGTTGATTTCAAAAAATGCTACCTTAACGTGAAATCAACGGGTCTGCCCGCGAAATTCAAAATTTTCGTGGTTTTTTGCAATTTGTACGCTAATTAGACATAATAGGCTTATGGCAATCAATTTGCGGGAATGGCAGTATCATCTTTACATGATTATATCAAAATCTTTGCATAAAAATGTGTATCCTAGGAAATTAGTCCGAGTATCGAGTTTTATGTGAGTAACTCGCAAATCTTGGACTAATTTCTTTAATTCGACACTTTCGAGCAGAGATTTTTATATAAACACGTGAAGCAGATAATGGGATTATCGCAAAAAAATTTGAATTTCGCGGGCACACCCGCGGTGTGCTCCTTAATGGACGCCTATAGTTTGGCAAGTTAGTGCGCGACCGTCCTGCGGGGTGACAGACGGCGGGGGAGGCAAGGAACTTAGACGTCATCGTTTAGCGGGCGGTGTAGCGGCGAAGAGGACACTTCTCTGCATCTATGCGTTACCGCGTCCCCCGGCCGTCTGTCACTCCTCAGGAGGGTCGCGCACGAACTTGGCAGACTATAGTGCCTACCTCCAGTTGTTTGAGCTGTGAATTTGTCTTTGATAGATTAGTCAGTTAGTTAATATTTATTCATACAGATTTTATGAAAAAACTTTTTTTTTAACTTTTACTTAGTACTATAACCATTAATAACACAGTAAAGTGATGAACCTGACACGATTTAGGTATAAATAGAACCAAGGCCGGCAACAAATCATGAAAATCGTCCAGTTCATTAATCGTGAGTTAGCAGCGAACATCAGAAACAGACACAAACACTAATAAATTACTGAAATTAATGAATCAACGTCCGCGACTCAATTATAAGGTAAGTTGAGAGTTTAACATTAGTCGACCCGCAAGATCATTTGTTTCTTACAGAGCTAAGTTGATTGATTACAATTTAATCAACGTTAAAAAGTGCTGCTTTACAAAAATTTTAATTAAATACGGTGGATTCGTGGATCCGAAAAATCCTGCAGACTTAGTTAATTTAAAATATATTATCATTACTATAATTCTATCTACAATCACCAACGATTTACAAAACACTTTAAAATGTTAAACTGACATAATCTGTGACAATTGTTACGTCAGTCACGTGATCAACTTTATATAACGGATATTATTTCGTCACTCCATATATTTTATAGGTAACTAGCAAACCCGGCGAACTCCGTTTCGCCACCAGATGGCTTCGTTTTATATAACATTTTTTAATTTTTTTTTAATTTTTCCTGAATTTTCTTTGCTATAAACCTCACGAAGCCCGAGACCTTTCCAACGAATGCAAAACCGTGGAAATCGGTTCGTGCGTTCTGGAGTTATAGCGTCAGGAAAGAAAACCCGACTTATTTTTATATAGTAGATTTTCTAAACCATTAATTAATAATAGTTAGTTAAAAGCATGATGAAAAAATTCAAAATTCAAATGATTTATTTCATATAAGCTATTATACAGTAGGAAGGAATAGATAGAAAATACTTATCCCAGCAAAAACATTTTCATGTAAAATGTTGCCAAGACGAGAACATGTGGCTCACACTATCAAAAAGTTATCAGATCTCATGTAGAGCAAGACTTCTAACTCTACACGCCCTAACTCTATAAATCCTAACTTTATAAACTCTACACTTTAGTCAAAATATATTATGTCTTGGCTGTTTCGGTACCGTCACATGGGCGTAAAGTGAAGAATTTATTCACTGTTCGGTACTTTTCTAATAGAGTTTTGCAAGTGGCATAATGGACCATGCAAAATTCAAGAAATTACACATTAAAATTAAATGGTATCACCATTGTTATGGGAAAAAACTTCCATTTATTAAAAATATCCTCTAAAGCAAAGGAACACAATTTTGCAAAGTGTGATGAAGTATTTGAAACCAATGCAGTTAGTAAAACCTAAGTGCAGTTTCTGAGGAGACTCAATACCTATCTAATAAATAATCGTTACTACAGAAACTAGGTATTGTATATCAGAAAAGTACAAAGTCAGTGAATAATATTTTTACTTTACACCCATGTGACAGTAACGAAACAGCCAAGACATAATATATTTTGACTAAAGTGTAGAGTTGATAAAGTTAGGATTTATTGAGTTAGGGCGTGTAGAGTTAGAAGTCTTGCTCTACATGAGATCTGATAACTTTTTGATAGTGTGAGCCACATGTTCTCGTCTTGGCAACATTTTACATGAAAATGTTTTTGCTGGGATTTCACTTCTTTTTGTAAGTTGTTTATTACGTGTTTTCCATATTATGTTTACTAGCATTACTAGCAGATATCTAACATGAAATTAAGTTTTTATTATACCTATATACTTATGGGAAACCCCATACGAACTTCCAACCCCCTAATTTTATGGATGTGGGGTGATTAACTAAAAATCCTGAAACACGTATTTAATTGTTTATTACAAAGAGTCCCTATATCAATTTTGAGACCTCTAGCATCAATATTTGCGGTAATTTCATACAAACTTCCATCCCCTATTTTAAGGGGTTGGGCGGTTAAATTTCCAACTTTTGGAATTTTTTTGTTCGTTGTGTGCTAATACTAGCTTATATACCAAATTTCAGCTTTCTAGGTCTTCAGGAAGTACCTAGAAATTTTGATGATCATCAGTGAGTCTTGTTTTGAATTTCGCGGGCACACCCGCGGTGTGCTCCTTAATGGACGCCTATAGTTTGGCAAGTTAGTGCGCGACCGTCCTGCGGGGTGACAGACGGCGGGGGAGGCAAGGAACTTAGACGTCATCGTTTAGCGGGCGGTGTAGCGGCGAAGAGGACACTTCTCTGCATCTATGCGTTACCGCGTCCCCCGGCCGTCTGTCACTCCTCAGGAGGGTCGCGCACGAACTTGGCAGACTATAGTGCCTACCTCCAGTTGTTTGAGCTGTGAATTTGTCTTTGATAGATTAGTCAGTTAGTTAATATTTATTCATACAGATTTTATGAAAAAACTTTTTTTTTTAACTTTTACTTAGTACTATAACCATTAATAACACAGTAAAGTGATGAACCTGACACGATTTAGGTATAAATAGAACCAAGGCCGGCAACAAATCATGAAAATCGTCCAGTTCATTAATCGTGAGTTAGCAGCGAACATCAGAAACAGACACAAACACTAATAAATTACTGAAATTAATGAATCAACGTCCGCGACTCAATTATAAGGTAAGTTGAGAGTTTAACATTAGTCGACCCGCAAGATCATTTGTTTCTTACAGAGCTAAGTTGATTGATTACAATTTAATCAACGTTAAAAAGTGCTGCTTTACAAAAATTTTAATTAAATACGGTGGATTCGTGGATCCGAAAAATCCTGCAGACTTAGTTAATTTAAAATATATTATCATTACTATAATTCTATCTACAATCACCAACGATTTACAAAACACTTTAAAATGTTAAACTGACATAATCTGTGACAATTGTTACGTCAGTCACGTGATCAACTTTATATAACGGATATTATTTCGTCACTCCATATATTTTATAGGTAACTAGCAAACCCGGCGAACTCCGTTTCGCCACCAGATGGCTTCGTTTTATATAACATTTTTTAATTTTTTTTTAATTTTTCCTGAATTTTCTTTGCTATAAACCTCACGAAGCCCGAGACCTTTCCAACGAATGCAAAACCGTGGAAATCGGTTCGTGCGTTCTGGAGTTGTAGCGTCAGGAAAGAAAACCCGACTTATTTTTATATAGTAGATTTTCTAAACCATTAATTAATAATAGTTAGTTAAAAGCATGATGAAAAAATTCAAAATTCAAATGATTTATTTCATATAAGCTATTATACAGTAGGAAGGAATAGATAGAAAATACTTATCCCAGCAAAAACATTTTCATGTAAAATGTTGCCAAGACGAGAACATGTGGCTCACACTATCAAAAAGTTATCAGATCTCATGTAGAGCAAGACTTCTAACTCTACACGCCCTAACTCTATAAATCCTAACTTTATAAACTCTACACTTTAGTCAAAATATATTATGTCTTGGCTGTTTCGGTACCGTCACATGGGCGTAAAGTGAAGAATTTATTCACTGTTCGGTACTTTTCTAATAGAGTTTTGCAAGTGGCATAATGGACCATGCAAAATTCAAGAAATTACACATTAAAATTAAATGGTATCACCATTGTTATGGGAAAAAACTTCCATTTATTAAAAATATCCTCTAAAGCAAAGGAACACAATTTTGCAAAGTGTGATGAAGTATTTGAAACCAATGCAGTTAGTAAAACCTAAGTGCAGTTTCTGAGGAGACTCAATACCTATCTAATAAATAATCGTTACTACAGAAACTAGGTATTGTATATCAGAAAAGTACAAAGTCAGTGAATAATATTTTTACTTTACACCCATGTGACAGTAACGAAACAGCCAAGACATAATATATTTTGACTAAAGTGTAGAGTTGATAAAGTTAGGATTTATTGAGTTAGGGCGTGTAGAGTTAGAAGTCTTGCTCTACATGAGATCTGATAACTTTTTGATAGTGTGAGCCACATGTTCTCGTCTTGGCAACATTTTACATGAAAATGTTTTTGCTGGGATTTCACTTCTTTTTGTAAGTTGTTTATTACGTGTTTTCCATATTATGTTTACTAGCATTACTAGCAGATATCTAACATGAAATTAAGTTTTTATTATACCTATATACTTATGGGAAACCCCATACGAACTTCCAACCCCCTAATTTTATGGATGTGGGGTGATTAACTAAAAATCCTGAAACACGTATTTAATTGTTTATTACAAAGAGTCCCTATATCAATTTTGAGACCTCTAGCATCAATATTTGCGGTAATTTCATACAAACTTCCATCCCCTATTTTAAGGGGTTGGGCGGTTAAATTTCCAACTTTTGGAATTTTTTTGTTCGTTGTGTGCTAATACTAGCTTATATACCAAATTTCAGCTTTCTAGGTCTTCAGGAAGTACCTAGAAATTTTGATGATCATCAGTGAGTCAGTCAGTCAGTCAGTCAGTCAGTGACTAAATTTGGGTTTTTTAGACGTCAATAAAATCTAAAGTATAAGACCTATAAAATTGAAACTTTATAGGTTTAATAAGTTCACTGGCGACATCATTTTCCGAGAATTTTGATTATCTGAAATAATTCAGGCCTAAGTTATAAGGGTTTAAAAATACGGCGAAACACTTCGAGAAAAGATAGGTAGTGCCCTCGCGCTTCGCTTGGCTCGTCTTGGCGGGGACACTACCGTGCCCCAGATATAGTAATCCAATCAAAAATGGCTATTTAGTTAGCGACTTAAAACTAAGTTTACGAGGGTTTAAAATTTTAAACAAGTGACCCGAGATAGTAACAAATGTATGATTTATTGATGGAAATCTGATAATAATGTGTATCATTTCTATAATAAAAGATAAATACTAGTTACAATAGTCCGATAGCAATTTAGTGTTCAAAACTGGCTCAAAATAGTCTAGCCCGCTGAGTTATTGGCCAGTAATAGCCCATTACAAAGCTGGCGTACTTACAGACTTGTTACTCGCAGGAAAATTATAATTATCAAACATATTTCAACGCTTGTACTTTTGCATTAAAGGCAATAATCACATTATTAATGATGGTGTAAATAGGCCTAAATGTAAGGGCGAGGGATACACTAGCAACTGTCGCGTCGCAGGAACAAGTGTTTTAACTTAGTTCTTATTTTGTCACAAGATTGCTATCTCTTTTACATAATTAACTAATTATTTATAATAAATTGGACCCGCCGAATTTGCTTAATATTTTTTCAGACACGAGCGGGGAGGTAGTGGAAATGATCAGTATACCTGTTTGTACTTTTTTAAGTTTATTATAGCTTTTAAAATATATTTAGTCGATGAGTTTTTAAGGAATACGTATCTACCTACCCAAATTCTTATGTTGCGCATAATATTATGGACACAATAAACCATCATAGTAATTACAAATGAGACGACTTACGACTTACGAGTACATGACATATTATGTGTAAAGACACAAGTTTACTTATTGTTATTTACAAGGGAGTTTGACGTCTTTGACCATGGCTAGTTACCACCCTACCAGCAAAGATGCACCGTCAATTAATTTATCATTCCGGCGCGATGCTGTGTAGAAACTAGAAACCGTTAGGGGTTAATTATTCCTTCCAAGTTAGTACGATAAAATCATGAGTAAGTACTAACTTGTAGTGTATAAATCTGTACGTAAACTTATACAACGACTTATTCTTCGGAAGTTCAAGAAAGAACCACAAGTCGCTCATGTGTGCGTCCTCTAACCGGATTATAAGTAACCGATAGGAATGCGTGGACAGTTAGAGGCGGCGCTCATTCAGAACTAGTTCTCGCCCGTGAATCTGATCGTAGTAATGTTATGAGCGTGCGTACTAAGATTAATATCGACACGGCTAATTTCCTGTGTTATCTAAAGCCTTATAGCTATGAAGCTTCTACACTTAACGGGGTAAACGGCTATTAAAGCGGTTTTAGTCACCTGCAGTTTAAAAACTATAGGGACAATTACTTTGAAATTAAAACGTCGTGTATTTTGGGTCTTTAATCTAAATTCTTTATGAAGTAGAAACACGATTGGATAAGATAGAAATAGAAAGTTCTCCTAAATGTTGCTAATCTCTATTTTTCTAATTTTTGTCGAAAATTAAGTAATTTTCGACAAAAATTTAAAAATAAAAATAAAAATTTAGTTTTTCGTTGTAAAAATTACAGTACTGTAATTTTTACAACGAAAAACGATAAGAACGTTTTTCTTTCATTTATTATACCCACGACGCAACGGAACAGAGAGACCGTTAGTTTCTTTGTTTGTGTGTTTGTATGATACAATTAAGCAATCCATACAACCACGCTAATAATATAATTTAAGATGAAGGTTTTACGCGCGTGTTTGAATCCGTGCTCGTATCCTTGTTACTCCTTCACTAATACTGAACCGATTAAAGACACATAAGTACATAGATTTATACCCTGAATTTACAATTAGACTATGTTTTATCCTAAAAAATCCAAGCTTCCTTCGGATTTTGTAAGAAACCGGCGAAAGTTGCGGGTTAAACCTAGTAGGTATTTTATAGCTATAAATTATATTACATGCGAAAAATTACAGCATTTTACTCTATACATGAATACCGGTTTCATAAAAATTCCGTAAAGCCCGTCTGTTTTTCGGTGACAACAAAATAAAATTTAACTCCGATTCTGTAGCTATGAATATTTTAGGTTTCACTAACTAATACACTCATAGTGTTTAATTTATTTTATACTCTCATAGTTTTATTTTTATTTTAACGCCATACCACTTAAAATGGCTTAAAGTGCTGTAAAATTCGAACCTCTATCTATATTGTATGTAATCATACCTTATACCTAAAAGTATGCCTATCGATTTTTAAATCCCGCCCCGTATTCTAATCCTATTCTAATCTATATATTGTAATTTAATCTATATATCCTGCTAATTTTAGAACATTTTTATGGCAATTTCTTTTATATCTCTGTAATAAAACCTTTTTTCGGGAAAGTAGCGTCAAAGAAATCCAAAGCGATAAACGAATAAAGTAACTCAATGTACATTATATCTGGGGACACGGTAGTGTCCCCGCCAAGACGAGCCAAGCGAAGCGCGAGGGCACTACCTACCTTTTCTCGAAGTGTTTCGCCGTATTTTTAAACCCTTATAACTTAGGCCTGAATTATTTCAGATAATCAAAATTCTCGGAAAATGATGTTGCCAGTGAACTTATTAAACCTATAAAGTTTCAATTTTATAGGTCTTATACTTTAGATTTTATTGACGTCTAAAAAACCCAAATTTCGTCACTGACTGACTGACTGACTGACTGACTGACTCACTGATGATCATCAAAATTTCTAGGTACTTCCTGAAGACCTAGAAAGCTGAAATTTGGTATATAAGCTCCTATTAGCACACAACCAACAAAAAAATTCCAAAAGTTGTAAATTTAACCCCCCAACCCCTTAAAATAGGGGATGGAAGTTTGTATGTAATTACCGCAAATATTGATGCTAGAGGTCTCAAAATTGATATAGGGACTCTTTGTAATAAACAATTAAATACGTGTTTCAGGATTTTTAGTTAATCACCCCACATCCATAAAATTAGGGGGTTGGAAGTTCGTATGGGGTTTCCCATAAGTATATAGGTATAATAAAAACTTAATTACATGTTAGATATCTGCTCGTAATGCTAGTAAACATATGGAAAACACGTAAATTTTTCCACTGATTCCAGTGCCCAAGCGGCCAAGCGTCCAAGTGCCCAGTGCCACGTGCCCAGTAATATTACACGACCAAACTAAAAAAAATAAACGAGAAGATAGGTAGTGTGGGCTTTAAAAATTGGTTGGTTGGCACAACATCGCAGTGCGAATCGAAAAAAGCACATTTTATTTTATTTTATTTTTTAGTACTATCTGACTTTATTTTCAATTTTGTTAATTTTAACATTTATTTTTGTATTTGTATTTTGATACGTAATTTTTTGTATTATTTGTATTATTTCTATTAATTTAATGTATATTGTATAATTGGGTGTACTACCTTTCAATAAAGATTATTATTATTTCCATATTTAATTTAACTCTCACACCCGGCACATGATAAATATATATAAAAACCAAAGACGTATAATAAACTTACTTACATACACATAGATTACATAAACATACGTAAACGTTACACACATACATATATGTACCGGGCGGAGGACTACACCCCGGCAGGGGAGACCAAACGGCCGGGGGTCAGGACGACAGGCTAAGAAACCGACGGACTATCCTAGCCGAGTCGAACACCACCGCCTTCTGCATCTTGGCCGCAAGTGAACTGCCACGGAAACCCAGTCGCCGCAGATGGTGAGCGAGGCTGACTGGGATTAAACCATTAGCAGATATCACGATTGGAATGGTTTCAGTGGACTCCACGTGCCACATGGCGGAAACCTCGTGAGCCAGATCCAGATACTTTCGTTTTTTCTCCGTCTCAGCTCTCACGAGGTTCTCGTCATACGGGATCGTGATGTCCACTAAAAACACCCGCGACTGTGCCAGGTCCATCACCACGATAGCAGGCTTGTTAGCCAAGATAGTCCTGTCCGTGATGATTGACCGGTCCCAATAGAGCCGGACGCCGCCGCGCTCGAGGACAGGAACCGGCGTGTACCTATAATAGGGCACCCTCTCATCCAGGAGTCCGTACTTCAGAGCAAGCTCTTGGTGGAGGATTTTGGCTGCTTGATTGTGCCTGTGCAAATACTCAGTGTTGGCAAGCGCCGAACACCCCGAAAGCACATGTCTGAGTGACTCACCGGGATGGCGACAGGCTCGACAAATGTCGTGAGTGCCATCCTTCAGAATGTACTTTCGGTAGTTTCGCGTCTTAACCACCTGATCTTGTATTGCACAGACAAAACCCTCGGTTTCCCCAAAGAGGTCACCGAAACGCAGCCACTGCACGGACGCTTTTCTATCCACGTGGGGCTCGTGAAGAGCCTTAAAAAAGCGTCCGTGCAGCTCCTTCCCCTTCCATACGGACTCCCGGTCAGAGGTGCTAAGCACAGCCGGTCCCCGCCACTCTGTGTTGGCCAAAGATAGGGGAGTAAGTCCTTTATCACATTCTATGACTTTCCGATGCACCGGAGACTCCTTTTTCGTCTCAAAGTATGCTCTGAGGCTGGATATCTCCCGATTGTGCATGGTCTTGACGTTGAGCATGCCTCGACCACCACACTTTCGGGGGACATACAGCCTCATGACAGACGACTTTGGGTGGTGCATGCGATGGGCAGTCATAGTTGTGCGGACCTTTCTATCCAGGGCGTCTAGTTCGGTTTGAGTCCATCTGAGCACGCCAAAGGTGTACATGAGAACGGGCATGACCCAGCCGTTATAGGCTCGGACCTTATTGGCACCCGACAAATAACTTTTACAGATCTTTGCCAGGCGCCGAAAAAAGACCTCGCAAACAGACTGTTTCACGTCCGCCTCCTGAACCCCTATTGATTGTGACATGCCCAGATACCGGTATGACTCAGCGTCGGAGAGGGTCTTGATGCTCGACGGCTCGAGATTGATCTCGGCCGAGCGAGCGACCCGTCCCCGCTCCACATGCAGGACCGCACACTTGTCCACCCCGAGTTCCATTCTGATGGAACTGCTGAACTCAGTGGTGATGTTCAACAATTCCTGCAGACGGGAAGCGCTGGGTGCCATCAGTTTGAGGTCATCCATGTAGAGAAGGTGAGGTAACTTCGGCCCCCCTCTCCGAAACTGAAAGCCTGTCCCGGAACCCTCCAGCAACGTGCTAAGGGGGTTCAGAGCCAGGCAAAACCAAAGTGGACTCAAACAATCGCCCTGAAAGATACCCCGCCGTATCCTGATTCGGTCATCCGCAGCCGCCAGCCGCTCGCCATGGAGACAAAGGATCGTGCTCCATTGCCCCATACATTCTCCGAGGAAGTCTCGAACTGCACTATCAACTTTATACAGCTCGAGGACCCTCAGGAGCCATGAATGAGGCACCGAGTCGAACGCCTTTTTATAGTCAATCCAGGCGGCGGAAAAATTCCGGCGGCTGCGTTTGACCAAATGGCCCGCGACGGAGTCGATGAGAAGGAGCTCCTTAGTACCGCGACTACCACCCCTACACCCGTTCTGAGCCCCAGACATGATCCCGTGATTGTCAACATGACGGGTGATTTTGGAGCTCAGAACGGATGTAAGTGTCTTATAGATGGTAGTAAGACACGTGATGGGGCGGTACTTAGCCGGGTCAGCGGTATCTGTGGTCTTTGGAGCTAAATGAGTGATCCCGGTGGTGAAAAGGTTTGGAAGCGCCCTTTGCTCAAGGGCGTCTTGGAATTGTCGAGCCAAGGTCGCATGGCAAGCCGAGAAACCCTTTAGCCAGTAGTGATGCAGTCCGTCAGGCCCCGGACTTTTCCAGTTCGGGGCCCGCCTTACCGCATCAGCTACATCCTCCGCAGAGATGGCGACCGGGTTCATCGGCTCAATTGAGGCACATGCTTCCTCTACCGCCGCAATCCAAGGGCCCTCTTCGTGCTCCACCTCTGTCGACCAAACACTGCGCCAGAAAGAGATTAGGTCAGCCGTGTCTGGTCGCTGAGAGGAGGAGCAGACCGCTGGGCATTCCAGCTTCTTGTAAAACCTTTTCTGATCACTCACGAAGAGGCGATTTTGCTGAAATCGCTCAACTCTTTCTGAGTACCGCCGAATGCGGTTTCCCCATGCAGCGATTTTCTGCTTCAGGTCGTCGATGCGCTCCGTTAGTTTTTGAGCTATATCGGGCTGGTCTAGGCGAACCCCCAGCCCGTTAAAAGCTATCCTAACGGTGCGCACAATCCTTGGCCTCGTGTTGCTCGACCTGAAGCTTTGCAGTCTGCCAATGAGGCCTCTGGCAAGGGTGATACGTCGTTCTATTCTCTTCTTCCAGGCAGGCTCTGCACTGGATCTAGCGGCACACCGTCCAGGTTTCTTGGCTTTGACGCCAATAAAACGATGGACGGCTAAGGCAGCGCCGAAGAGAATAGAAGCCGTATCATCCAAACCAGTGCTGCTCTCCAGATGTAGTGGCAGCATTTGGTTAATGGCCTCAATGACATCCCGCGTCGCTACATTTAGCGATAGCCGGGAGAGCCTCGGACGTTCCTCTAGAGGAGCAATTCGGATTTCAGCAATCGTCTCCTCTAAAATCCTTCTCATCCGCTCTAAATCCAGGGCGACTGTTCCCTCAGTGTCCTCCTCCACAGGCAAATCTTGAGACACAGTCTCGGTCTCTTCGCGGACAGGGGCCGCAGGAGACACGATTTGCGCTGTGGTTGAGGTTGGTACGTCGGGAACAGCCTCACGTCTCAATCGTTCGAGCTCGGCAGCGCTGAAGATGTTAGAGCGCATAATGAACCGAGCTCGATCTGCCAGGTTTTGTTCCGTGACAGCTAGTTGCGGCTCAAGCAGCAGAAACTGACGGTACATTGCCGCTCGGTAGCCAGTCCGTCCGGTTTCCCCCCTGTAGCCCTGAAATACGCTCGCATGACGTTTTGATTCATTCATTGTGTCCATCGCATGCGGCGTACACCACCAGCGGCGGGCTCCGAAGATTGGGTCCTAGAGGACTCTGTCGGAGCCAAGCCATCTGGTGGGGATGATGGAATTGCCGGTCGGCTAGATGGTAGTGCCGACCGGCTGTTGGTGTGGCTGGCGGACCGCATGCTGCCACGTCCAGCGCCAGCCCCAGACGCGCCCTGGCGCCCCCCAGGCAGCGACCCTATAAGCGCATTCTCTGTGTTTCTGTCCATCATTATTTTTTAAAAGGGGGAGGGTGAGTGGCAATTACATCACCCGGGGTCCACTCAAGTCCCCGGGGAGGCTGTTTTATTATAGAAAGCCAGCTCGCTCATTTGGGAGAACCATAAGCCAGGTGTACACAGAGCAGCAACTCCGTATACACCCAGCTTAAAGATTTTAAATGGTTCTCCCATCCCTTAGTCGCCTCTTACGACACCCACGGGTAAGAGATGGGGTGGCAATATTCTACTCTGCCGTTGCCACACGGCTTTATTACTATTATTATTTAAAAAAGGCACCTTTGATGCGCAAGAAATATAATACATATTCTACAAATAAGGAAAAAAATAAACTAGGTGAACCAAGGAGGGTTCCCTCATTTAAATGATATACACCAAAGAAAAGGAAATTAACCAAATAAAAAATAGAGTCGTAAAAAACTTACAAAAAGAAGTGAAATCCCAGCAAAAACATTTTCATGTAAAATGTTGCCAAGACGAGAACATGTGGCTCACACTATCAAAAAGTTATCAGATCTCATGTAGAGCAAGACTTCTAACTCTACACGCCCTAACTCTATAAATCCTAACTTTATAAACTCTACACTTTAGTCAAAATATATTATGTCTTGGCTGTTTCGTTACTGTCACATGGGTGTAAAGTAAAAATATTATTCACTGACTTTGTACTTTTCTGATATACAATACCTAGTTTCTGTAGTAACGATTATTTATTAGATAGGTATTGAGTCTCCTCAGAAACTGCACTTAAGTTTTACTAACTGCATTGGTTTCAAATACTTCATCACACTTTGCAAAAGTGTGTTCCTTTGTTTTAGAGGATATTTTTAATAAATGGAAGTTTTTCCCATAACAATGGTGATACCATTTAATTTTAATGTGAAATTTCTTGAATTTTGCATGGTCCATTATGCCACTTGCAAAACTCTATTAGAAAAGTACTGAACAGTGAATAAATTCTTCACTTTACGCCCATGTGACGGTACCGAAACAGCCAAGATATAATATATTTTGACTAAAGTGTAGAGTTTATAAGGTTAGGATTTATAGAGTTAGGGCGTGTAGTGTTAGAAGTCTTGCTCTACATGAGATCTGATAACTTTTTGATAGTGTGAGCCACATGTTCTCGTCTTGGCAACATTTTACATGAAAATGTTTTTGCTGGGATTATTATATAGCAAAGAAATTTCGACAATATTCCACGAGATCCACGAGATGCTATTTCAGTCCCCGTATAAAGCTGACCACCCACGCACACAGTCGATCACCCACCTATAGGGAAGTTGCTTCCGACCACGCGTTCAAAATATGGTAAGTACGTTCTACATTTATTGGCATGCAGTAATTACTAGTTTAACTCGTAACTAATAAAATGCTTCAGATTTCTGATAGAGTAATTAGTTATACATACAAATTACAATCTCCACAGATCGGTCAAGGCGCAGGATATAATAATAATAATAATAATAATATTTATTTATTTCAGGTGATAAAAACCCATCAAAATACAAAAATTAAAAATTAAAAATTAAATAAAATTAACCTACAATACATAGGTATGCTAAATATAATAAAATAATAATAACGTAAATTACTTACGCTATAATAATTAACTAGAAATTGCCCCCCAACGGGGTTTGTTCTATTTTCGGTTGCTGTCGCGATGTACGGCAAGCCAGTACTTCAGTAAAGGGTTGTCAGGATACTCTGAGCACACCCTGAGGATCTCGTTGTTCGAGTTGCGAATACGCAACCAGAACGCCGCCATTCGAGATCTAATGATCGCAAAGTAGTCCGGGACTCTGGCGTCAGCAAACATGCTCGACGCACTACAGTATTTAGGCAGTCGCATCAGAATGCGGAATGCGTTATTATACTGCACTCTGATGCTGCTTCGTGCACTTTTTGTGCAGTTGACCCAAAGCTGACAAGTGTAAAAGCATTGACAATATGCCCTAAACAGTGTCAGCTTCGCTTCAGGACTGCACCGCGCAAATCGGCGAGCAAGCATGTTGCATCGGACAGCCAGAGCCCTTCGTTCACGTTCTACATCCAGATCATCGCGTAATTCCTCAGTCAGGATATGCCCCAAGTACCTGAATTGAGTGACCCTTTCAATAGGAATACCCTCTAAGAATATCATAGGGATCCTCTCCGGGCCTCTGCCCGAACGGAATATCATCATTTGCGTCTTTTTGGCGTTATACTTGAGGCCGTGGTCCCTAGCATAACGTTCGCAGATAGCTAGTAACTTTCTAAGTCCACTGATCGAGGGACTCAGAAGCACCATGTCGTCTGCATAACTGAGATTATTCACGCACGTTGATCCAATATGACAGCCGATCTTCGTACTTCTGAGTTCCTCGATCAGATCGTTCACGTAAACGCTAAAGAGGTCCGGAGAGGTCAACCCACCTTGACGTACGCCGCACTCTAATATGTATTCATTAGAGGCTGCGTCGCCCCATTTCACAAAGTTCGTTTGGTTCTCATACCAGTATCTCAACAGATCTACAGTCTCCAGGGGTACGTTTGAAGCTATTAATTTTTGCCATAGTCGCTGATAGTTAACTAAATCAAAGGCACGGCTAAGATCTAAAAAACAGGCATAAACAGATGTATTTCTGTTTTTATAATAGTTAACTGTCGATTTGAGACTAAAGACTGCAGAATCTGTTGAGAGTCCAGTACGAAAACCAAACTGCGCGTCGTCTATCTTTATATTTTCGCTTATGCCGGGATACAATACGCTTTCCAGAATTTTACCGATAACAGTCCCCAATGAAATCGGTCGATAGTTTTTAAGACTGGAAAGATCACCGGTTTTATTTTTCGGGATTGGAACCACCACAGTTCTCATAAGGTCTTTAGGCAAGTAACTCGTATTAATACAAAACGTAAACAATTCGGACAAAATACGGAAAATGTCGCTACCTGCGTATAAAATGTGTTCTACGCTCAAACCATCAAAACCTGGGGATTTGCCCCTTTTCATTTTCCACACTACTTTCGCAACAGAATCTGGTGTAAATATAGGTTTATCTTCTACGGTGTTGTTAATTACACGAGGCATCGAAACACACCGTTCAATTTTAGCCGGCAATGGCTCCACTATATATAGATACGTATAAATCTTATAGGTGTACTAATTGACCCAACTAACGTTGTTTTGCCATTAGGGTTATAAAAAATAGCTTTGGACTCTCAAATCAGAACATGCACAGAAAATTTTATATATTAGAAAGATATGATCGGGAGGAGGAAGGATGAACAAGGTATGGGCTGAGTTCAAAACAAACATGATACAGAACAAATTATAACAACAGATATAAAAAACATGACACAAACATGTAATGAACATGAGTTCTAAGCGACGCGTCGTTCATTATTTTTTAACCGACTTCAAAAAAAGGAGGAGGTTCTCAATTCGTCGGAATCTTTTTTTTTTTTTATTTTTTTTTATCTATGTATGTTCACCGATTACTCGAAGACGCGTGGACCGATTTGAACAATTCTTTTTTTGTTTAAAAGGGTTTTGTTTCCAGATGGTCCCATTTTAATCAGGTCAGGATCTGATGATGGGATCCTGGAGAAATCGAGGGAACTCTTCAAATTTTATATGGACACATGGAACTATTTGGGTATTATTTGAAAGAGTAATATTTCCCAAGTTGTCCTATGGTCATCAGTTCAGGATCTGATCATGGGATCTTGGTGAAATCGAGGGAACTCTTCAAATTTTGCTAGTATACTTGAAGCGAGTTGGGTATTTTTTATAGTTACTGGTGCATATGCTAGCAGGTACTGATTTGATGACTAAAGTCATCAAGTCAGGGTCTGATGATGGGATCTTGGTGAAATCGAGGGAACTCTTCAAATTTTGCTAGTATACTTGAAGCGAGTTGGGTATTTTTTATAGTTACTGGTGCATTTGCTAGCAGATACTGATTTGATGACTAAAGTCATCAAGTCAGGGTCTGATGATGGGATCTTGGTGAAATTGAGAGATCTCTTCAGATTTTATGAACACACCTCAAGCGATTTGGGTATTTTTATAACGCCTTGTGCATTTTATTGTTTTCCACTAAAAAGTAAAAAATTAAAATGGGAAATGCTTTCCAAAAAACCAACTTCAAATGCCACTACAAAGAGTGAAATAATTTTTATTTAAATTTTAGGTACCTACACCAATTCGAAGTCGGGCGATTGTCTATGACTTCGTCATTTCTTTGCACATCAAGTAAGTAAGAAGGACTATTAGGGATTGTATAAAACATTGCCCGACTTCGAATTGGTGTAGGTACCTAAAATTTAAATAAAAATTATTTCACTCTTTGTAGTGGCATTCGAAGTTGGTTTTTTGGAAAGCATTTCCCATTTTTAACAACTACAAATAAGCATTAAACTTAAAGACGTCAAAATTAGCATTTGAATATTATCATATGACTAAGTTATGAGTGTATTTGTAACGTTGTTACAAATAGCCGCAGTTAAAGCTTTGCACCAGATCAACTCTAAATGAAATAAATTATAAAATTTCAAAATGGCCCGTGCTGGCACTCGACCCTGGGACTCTGCCAACAGCGCTATGGAGGAAAAAGTTCGTCAGGATATTAAAATACCTTCATATTATATCGAGACCTTCCTTATATCGAGAATTTCCTCGAAGAGAAACGTCAAACATGTAGGCTCGTGTATATCTCACATAATGTAGTTGTGATGTAGGTAGTCAATTTTTTACACGAGTGCTTCCGCCCAATTCGACGGAATAATGATGCGTAGGCTAAGAGACCGCGACAAGTTTTTTTTTATGTTTGTTACCTCATAACTATTGACTGGGTGAATCGATTATGATGATTCTTTTTTTTATTAAAAAGCTAACGCTTCCCTTGTGCTCCCATTTTAATGTGGTCCAGTTTTAATAATGGCCATCAATGAGAATACCATATAAGTCTTAAAAATTTATTGGAAAGGATGTATTCAACAGTTGTTAGAGGAGATTTGAAGTCGGTTTTTTATTTTATTTAACTTTCTTAACATAAATATACCAGTGTTAGAAATGCCAAAGGTTGTCAGTTTGAAGGTTAATCGTTCAATCACGTCATGTATGTTAGCGAAAAATTCTTTAATCAAAATCCACGGAACGATTTTTTAAGGAAAACTAGTTGAGGAAGTATTGATTTTTTTTCATATACCTACAATTTTATATAGTCCTTTAACATTACAGGGTAATAAAGTAGATCGACGTGATAGATCGTCCTCGTATGTCTTGACCTTGTTACATCTTATTTCACTTCTTGCGGTGTTCTCTGCGACTATATTTTCAACTTGAGTGCTTCGCAATTGATCCATCCACCTATTCTATCTCTAAAATCACAGTACCTCTACCTAGCATGTTTTTGTAGTAAAATATAGTAATTTTAGTCAGTAATGTGACTGAAGTTAAAGTTTTAAATATTAATTTATCATAATCAGAAGAATTAATTTTTAGAAGGTTCGCTGCAGATGAGGCCAGCCGTGCTATTCTGCAAAACAGCGACAAGCGTACATCTATGCATCTATGAATTTGTCAGTTGTAATAGAGTAGGTACAATTTTGCATGCCATATTCGGGTTGGCAGCTGTCTGGCAGCTATTTCATTTTGTAGAATAGCACAGCAGGAACAGGAGATTATTTTTCAAATCTGAAAACTAAATAAATAGAAAGATAATATGATGTTTTCGACAATTATAGCCAGAATAAAAGACACGTTTATATCATAAAAGCAAAACGAGTATACTTTATCAGCTCAGCTATTAAATGCAGGATGTAGTGTACCCACAGTGTACTTAAATAAAAAATAGTGATAGTAGTAAACTTTATATTTTGTTCATGTCACTTTTGGTTAACAATAAACATGCCATTATTCAAAGTTTAATGACATGTGAATAAAAAAGTGCTGAAGTAGGTATCCTAGCTAGAAGGCCAAAAAATTGATAATATTGATTAAAATCTACAACTCAACTATTAGTTTTTTTATTTGCTGCCTGTCATGACAATTAAACGGTTTGTATTTTAAGATTTAGAATAATATTATCCCAGCAAAAACATTTTCATGTAAAATGTTGCCAAGACGAGAACATGTGGCTCACACTATCAAAAAGTTATCAGATCTCATGTAGAGCAAGACTTCTAACTCTACACGCCCTAACTCTATACATCGTAACTTTATAAACTCTACACTTCAGTCAAAATATATTATGTCTTGGCTGTTTCGGTACCGTCACATGGGCGTAAAGTGAAGAATTTATTCACTGTTCAGTACTTTTCTAATAGAGTTTTGCAAGTGGCATAATGGACAATGCAAAATTCAAGAAATTTCACATTAAAATTAAATGGTATCACCATTGTTATGGGAAAAAACTTACATTTATTAAAAATATCCTCTAAAGCAAAGGAACACACTTTTGCAAAGTGTGATGAAGTATTTGAAACCAATGCAGTTAGTAAAACCTAAGTGCAGTTTCTGAGGAGACTCAATACCTATCTAATAAATAATCGTTACTACAGAAACTAGGTATTGTATATCAGAAAAGTACAAAGTCAGTGAATAATATTTTTACTTTACACCCATGTGACAGTAACGAAACAGCCAAGACATAATATATTTTGACTAAAGTGTAGAGTTTATAAAGTTAGGATGTATAGAGTTAGGGCGTGTAGAGTTAGAAGTCTTGCTCTACATGAGATCTGATAACTTTTTGATAGTGTGAGCCACATGTTCTCGTCTTGGCAACATTTTACATGAAAATGTTTTTGCTGGGATTTCACTTCTTTTTGTAAGTTGTTTACGACTATATTTTTTATTTGGTTAATTTCCTTTTCTTTGGTGTATTTCTTGAATATCATTGCAAGGTGGATATTTGTCCGAATCAAGTATCCCCCCCCTCTATCATTTAAATGAGGGAACCCTCCTTGGTTCACCTAGTTTATTTTTTTCTTATTTGTAGTTTATTACAAAGAGTCCCTATATCAATTTTGAGACCTCTAGCATCAATATTTGCGGTAATTTCATACAAACTTCCATCCCCTATTTTAAGGGGTTGGGGGGTTAAATTTCCAACTTTTGGAATTTTTTTGTTGGTTGTGTGCTAATACTAGCTTATATACCAAATTTCAGAAATTAAGTTTTTATTATACCTATATACTTATGGGAAACCCCATACGAACTTCCAACCCCCTAATTTAATGGATGTGGGGTGATTAACTAAAAATCCTGAAACACGTATTAAATTGTTTATTACAAAGAGTCCCTATATCAATTTTGAGACCTCTAGCATCAATATTTGCGGTAATTTCATACAAACTTCCATCCCCTATTTTAAGGGGTTGGGGGGTTAAATTTCCAACTTTTGGAATTTTTTTGTTGGTTGTGTGCTAATACTAGCTTATATACCAAATTTCAGAAATTAAGTTTTTATTATACCTATATACTTATGGGAAACCCCATACGAACTTCCAACCCCCTAATTTTATGGATGTGGGGTGATTAACTAAAAATCCTGAAACAGGTATTTAATTGTTTATTACAAAGAGTCCCTATATCAATTTTGAGACCTCTAGCATCAATATTTGCGGTAATTTCATACAAACTTCCATCCCCTATTTTAAGGGGTTGGGGGGTTAAATTTCCAACTTTTGGAATTTTTTTGTTGGTTGTGTGCTAATACTAGCTTATATACCAAATTTCAGAAATTAAGCTTTGTAAGACCTCTAAGGTCATGTTTGTATAATATAATATAGTCTGTAAGAATAACTCGTCTATGGCGCGACGCTATGTAGTCTGTGGTCGCGCCCTTGAACTTGATGATTCAGCACTTGAATTCCTCTCGGTGCCGCGATGCCTAACCTATTGTTACGCTGTAAAAGTTTTTTCCCTTGCTAATTAAACAACCGCTATTCTGAAGTGTTTTCATCATTTTGTAAGCCCCATCCCGCTTATAGTGGCGCCCAACGTGGGGCCCGTGAAATAGCTAAAATCAAACGCGTAAAAGGGACTCACGCCGGATGACGCAATACCCGGCGTGGCAGATATAGCATCGTGGCACTTCGCAAATTCGTCTGCGAATTTCTTCGAGCGCCGACGGCCTGCTTGGGCATTCATCCAGAGGCCGGCCCAAGGAATTCCATCACCGCGCAACCGCGCCGGCTTGACTGAGCGCCGTCCGCAACATGGCGTCGCGTGCGCAGCCCGTCGAGCCCGACAGCAGTTCGAGCAGCGAGGACGAGACAACGACGGGAGGCGTGACAACGCGCGAGAGACGTACCGCGCCAGTGCAGATAAGTGAATCACAAATATCCAGCATTATAGCGAAAGTTATGCAGGAGACTTTAAATATGTCATCGACCGGAACACGTGCGAATAACCTATCGAGGTGTACGGCGCGTTTCGCTGGTAACGAGACGTCATCCGACGCCGTTGAGGCATTTATAGACGCAGTACAGGTGTATAAAGAGTGCGCCGACGTGACCGACGATCACGCGCTGCGCGGCCTAGCGATGTTACTCGAAGGCCCGGCCGCGATATGGTGGCGTGGCGTCAAAGGTGAAATATCATCGTGGGCGGAGGCAAAAGCGCGACTTCGCAGCATGTATGGTGCCCCGCGCCCCGCGTACAAGGTGCTACGTGACATTTTCTCCCGTGAGCAGTGTAATGAAAGTGCTGAAGTGTTTATCCCAAAAGTCAAAGCCCTCATAGTGAAATTACCATACAAGTTAGATATGTGTGTGCAACTAGATATAGTCTATGGACTCCTAAGTAGAAAGATAAGAAAGTATGTACCACGAATCTCTGTAAGTACCATAGATGAACTTATAATGAAGGCGAGGGAAGTCGAAGAGTCTTCGGCTGAAACCAAGGTCTTGCTTCCGCCGTCCTCAGAACTTAAATCTGATAGTGGCTCCCCAAAGCGTTCTCGCATTCGCTGTAAATTTTGCCGTGCTTTCAACCATAGTCAGGAAGAGTGTAGGAAACTTGCGTCTAGGAAGGAGGAGGTCCGACCTACTGGTACTGAGAGTAGGCCACCCCTCCGTTGCTACGGATGTGGGAAGGCCGGCGTGATTAAGTCCAAGTGTGACTGCAGCACTAAGGGTGAGCCTCGTGCTAGTACTTCTTCAGCTAGTTTTAATGTAATACAATCTTGCAGAGATCTCCCGACGGTGATGGTGAATATAGGAGGCAAGGAGGGCGCAGCTGTCCTGGACACTGGTGCGACTCAGAACCTGGCCAGCCCCATGCTGTACAGGGTCTTGGTAGGGGCAGGTGTTGAGTTCACGCAGGTTCAGCGATCAATCGGGTTAGCACTTGGATTAGCACAGGTATGTGATGTACTTATTACTAGTAACCCTGTCACAGTAGGTATCAAGAAACGTGATGTTGCTACTCATTTTATGTATCTCCCTGGTTCAGAGGGGAGGACATTGTTAGGTCAGGATTTCATCTCAAAAGCAGGGATCATATTAAACATCCCAAAAGCCTCATGGAGCTTCCTCGATAACCCAAATCAGCGGTTTGAGTTCATAAAAGCCTACCATCTTGAGGCAAGCACTAGCGCTCCTGTGCTGAGTACTGGAAGTCCGTCTCAGTCGCAGAAGAGCAATGAACCTAGGATTGAGGCACGCGCTAGCGCCCCTGAGCTGAGTACTGGAAGTCCGTCTCGGTCACAGGAGGACAGCGAACCTCGCTCTCACCTACAGACTAGCGAGTCAGGTCTAAGGGCAGATGAGGACCAAGCCCTGTCTCACACTAGCGCATCTGTGCTGAGTACTGGAGGTCCGTCTCACTCACAAGAGAGCGATGAAGGTCACTCTAACCTACAGACCAGCGACTTGGGTCTGAGAACGGATGAGGGCCAAGCCCTGTCTCAGGCGCAGAGGATAATATTGAATGATTTCATTTTCAGCAGAGCGGAGCGATTTGCCAAGGAAGGTCCTGCCACAGAGTATGCGACCCACAGCATCAAGGTCAGAGAAGACCAATCGCCTATCGCCTGCCCGCCTTTCCGGATGTCGGCCAACCGGAAAGAGGCGTTGAGGACGGAACTCGACAAGCTACTCGCTGCAGGTGTCATCGAGGAGTGTGAGTCTCCGTGGGCCGCTAATGTGGTCATGGTCCCTAAGAAGGATGGAGGTATGCGTCTTTGTATTGATTATCGCAAGCTCAACGAGGTTACCGTGCCTGACCGATACCCGTTGCCGAGGATTGAGGATGTCCTCCATGCTGCGAAGACCTGCACCTACATGACCACACTTGATCTCCATTCTGGCTACTTCCATGTGAATGTGCATCCAGATGATCGAGATAAAACTGGTTTTGTTACCCCGTTTGGTATGTTTAGGTTTATTCGTATGCCTATGGGACTGCGTAACTCAGGAGCTACGTTCCAAAGGCTCATTGATCGCTTCAAGGCAAACCTCACCGCACTGAATGGCTCAGTGCTGGCATATTTAGATGACATAATAGTTCTATCACCAGGTGGTTTCGACAACCATATGGCAGATTTAAAGTCAGTGTTTGACAGACTAGCTATGTTCAACCTAAGAGTGAACCGCGACAAGAGTTGTTTTGCATGTAATTCCGTCAAGTTTCTGGGCCATGTCATAATACCGGGTGGTATTCATACTGACCCCGATAAGACAGCTGCTATAACTGCTATGCCCGCACCAATGAACACTAAACACTTAAAATGCTTTCTGCAAACTTCCAGCTGGTTCCGGAGGTTCATCCCGGGCTACGCAGAGGTTGCCAGGCCTCTCACTGCACTGCTCAAGAAGGGCAGGAGCTGGGAGTGGGGAGAGCAACAGCAGCAGGCCTTCGAAAGAATCAAAACCCTTCTGACCACGGCACCAATCCTGCGGCAGGCTGATGACTCGCTGCCATACGTCCTTAACACGGATAGTAGCAGGTATTGTCTTGGTGCTTGTCTGCTCCAGGGGGAGGGAGCAGATGAACGTCCCGTGGAGTTCGCAAGTAGGCAGTTGACCCCCGCAGAGGTCAAATACGCAACTGTCGAGCGCGAGGCGCTAGCGATAGTGTGGGCCGTACAGAAGTTCAGGGGCTACATAGAAGGCGCGCATGTTAAGGTCAGAACCGACCACCAGCCCCTGAGATGGCTGATGTCAACGAAGTCACCAAGTGGAAAACTAGCCAGGTGGGCTCTTACTCTACAGGAATTTGACCTACACATCGAGTATACACCTGGAAAGTCAAACGTCATAGCTGACATGTTATCGCGTCCACCCTGCGACGAGGGGGAGCGAACTGGTTGCGATCTTTGCTACGCCGTTGCGGATTTCCCAGCGCGTGCTGCCAGCGAGATCCGCGACAACCAACTGAAGGACCCTGAGATAAGTAAGATTATCAACGACCTAGAAGCCGACGACCCACCATTTAGGGGGAGACAGTGGGCCGATCGTGGATACATCCTCTCAGACGGAGTCCTGTACCGATACACACCCGAGACCGATGGCGACGACGCGTGTCTGGTGGTCCCAGAGCACGAACGCGCCAAGGTAATGACAGAGTATCATGACGCTCCAACCGCCGGTCACTTCGGCGTAGAGCGTACTCTACAGCGCATCTCCACGAAGTATTATTGGCCTGGTATGCGCTCCTTCGTAGCTAACTACATCAAAGGCTGCGTCGCATGCCAACGTTATAAAGTAGACACGAGGAAACCGGCGGGGCTGGTGCAAACGCCAACCCCGGCCAGAAGATTTGAGACTCTAGCGGTGGACCTCTTTGGCCCCTTACCGGAGACAGAACGGGGAAACAGATGGATCCTCATCGCTGAAGATGTGTGTTCACGTTGGGTGGAGTTGTTTCCCCTGCGTGAAGCAACCAGCCTTGAGTGTGCCAAAACGCTCATCTCCGAAGTCTATCTTCGATATGGCGTCGCCAGGCGCCTGATCAGCGATCAAGGAGTTCAATTTGTCTCCGAAGTCATGCAGCAGGTCTGCCATGTGTTAGGAGTGAAGCAATCGCTGACTGCAGTGTACCACCCAGAGGCTAATCCTATAGAGAGAAAAAACCGAGATCTTAAACCCCAACTGGCTATTTTGGTAGGCCGAGACCACGCCACTTGGGATGTGTTTTTACCCGCTGCCCGTTTCGCAATGAACTCTGCGGTAACTTCTAGTACTGGTTACTCGCCCGCTTTCTTAACTTTCGGCAGAGAGCTACGCGCACCTGCGGACGCAGCGTGCGACCTACGTGCCATCGTCGACAGCGACACCTTCGTGGCGAGCGTGACACCTTACCTGCGTCAACTGGGAGGTGCTCTCGCAGCGGCCCGTGATACACACGAGCGCTCGCAGAACGCCAGCAAGGTACACGCCGACGCTGCACGGCGCGAGGCCCCAGACTACGAGGCCGGGAGCCTCGTGCTGCTGAAAACGCAAGGACTCAACGATACCGGTAGGGGGCAGACGGCCAAGTTCATCCCGCGGAGAGACGGACCTTATCGCATCCGCAAAGCCGTAAGCGCCGTCACTTACCTCCTAGAGAGGGTAAGCAACGGTGAGCTGCTAGGGAAGTACCATGTGTCACAGCTCACTCCGTTCGTAGGCGACCTCCAACCTCCTTTGCAGGAAAAACGTAAACGTGGTAGGCCACGGCGTATTTAGGTGATTACCGCGAATGCGAGGACGCTTTATTCGCGCTAATGGGGGAGCCTGTAAGACCTCTAAGGTCATGTTTGTATAATATAATATAGTCTGTAAGAATAACTCGTCTATGGCGCGACGCTATGTAGTCTGTGGTCGCGCCCTTGAACTTGATGATTCAGCACTTGAATTCCTCTCGGTGCCGCGATGCCTAACCTATTGTTACGCTGTAAAAGTTTTTTCCCTTGCTAATTAAACAACCGCTATTCTGAAGTGTTTTCATCATTTTGTAAGCCCCATCCCGCTTATAGCTTTTATTATACCTATATACTTATGGGAAACCCCATACGAACTTCCAACCCCCTAATTTAATGGATGTGGGGTGATTAACTAAAAATCCTGAAACACGTATTTAATTGTTTATTACAAAGAGTCCCTATATCAATTTTGAGACCTCTAGCATCAATATTTGCGGTAATTTCATACAAACTTCCATCCCCTATTTTAAGGGGTTGGGGGGTTAAATTTCCAACTTTTGGAATTTTTTTGTTGGTTGTGTGCTAATACTAGCTTATATACCAAATTTCAGAAATTAAGTTTTTATTATACCTATATACTTATGGGAAACCCCATACGAACTTCCAACCCCCTAATTTTATGGATGTGGGGTGATTAACTAAAAATCCTGAAACAGGTATTTAATTGTTTATTACAAAGAGTCCCTATATCAATTTTGAGACCTCTAGCATCAATATTTGCGGTAATTTCATACAAACTTCCATCCCCTATTTTAAGGGGTTGGGGGGTTAAATTTACAACTTTTGGAATTTTTTTGTTGGTTGTGTGCTAATACTAGCTTATATACCAAATTTCAGAAATTAAGTTTTTATTATACCTATATACTTATGGGAAACCCCATACGAACTTCCAACCCCCTAATTTAATGGATGTGGGGTGATTAACTAAAAATCCTGAAACAGGTATTTAATTGTTTATTACAAAGAGTCCCTATATCAATTTTGAGACCTCTAGCATCAATATTTGCGGTAATTTCATACAAACTTCCATCCCCTATTTTAAGGGGTTGGGGGGTTAAATTTCCAACTTTTGGAATTTTTTTGTTAGTTGTGTGCTAATACTAGCTTATATACCAAATTTCAGCTTTCTAGGTCTTCAGGAAGTACCTAGGAATTTTGATGATCATCAGTGAGTCAGTCAGTCAGTCAGTCAGTCAGTCAGTCAGTCAGTCAGTGACGAAATTTGGGTTTTTTAGACGTCAATAAAATCTAAAGTATAAGACCTATAAAATTGAAACTTTATAGGTTTAATAAGTTCACTGGCGACATCATTTTCCGAGAATTTTGATTATCTGAAATAATTCAGGCCTAAGTTATAAGGGTTTAAAAATACGGCGAAACACTTCGAGAAAAGATAGGTAGTGCCCTCGCGCTTCGCTTGGCTCGTCTTGGCGGGGACACTACCGTGTCCCCAGATACATAGAATAACCTATTCATGCAATGGGTTTTTATTTTTTACATTGAATCTATGTTATGAACGGTTCATAATGAACCTAATCTTCAGACAAAATAGTACCTTCATTTCTACGCAAGTGCGGAAAGTATGGTATTTCGTCTCCGACTTGGGTCAACAATAAAGTCGAGTTAAATAAATTTAAATAAATGACATGAATGAAGTTAAATAAATGACAGCTCCATTCAACATGGGCACTGAACGACATTTATGAATAAACTAAAACAACGAAGAAATAAATTTATTTTGAATTCAATTCATTCAGGTATATAAATTAAAAATATCCAGTATTTAAGCATTTACGCTGTTAAAACATATGTAGTCATTTCATGCAATAATTTTGTACAGAAAGCTTTTTGATTAAAAACTTCCTTTATGCTTAATGGTATTATGCTTAATGCTGGAATTTGTATGTTATATGCAAGACGAAAATAAAAAAAACACTAGTGCAGAAAAGAATGACTTTCTGCACACTAAACACACATGGAAAAGTCATCTATTTGAGCAAACGTATTAAAAGTTTTTTAGGTAATATTCCACAGTTTATTTTTATTCGGGACATATTGCGGAGTGCACGTTCGTAACATAAAGCAAACTTTGCGAACCCTCCCCTCCTACACCCTCCTCCATTAGTCCAGGTGCGAACGCGTGTCGGCAGTCAGCTAAATTTTCATTAAATTAGACGCTCTGCCCCTCTTGGCGACGCAGACGGTAGTACTACTTTACACGAACATCATTAAGTATCTTCTCGTGTAAGTAGCGCATTTTCGTTTTTTTGCTACTTTTTATGAAAAAAAAAATTAGGCTAATGAGTATTGGCCGTTGAAAATATTAGTTGCTGACAAAGCGCGATGACTGCGTGGGAAAAGCAATTTATTAACTGCCTCGAAACTATCACATGGATTTTTTCAAGAGGCATTTAAATAGTCAAATAGTCAAATAGTCAATTTATTGGTATCACATTCATACAAGTCATAACATATTTAATATTCTACACAAAATAATTTATAGGTAGGTATACCTATGTGTATGCACTTATACATTTACTTTTTACATTTAAATGGCAAAAATTATTCATGAAAATAAAGAAAATGTTTAATAGTCATTATATAATTTTGCATTCCAAGAATTCTTTGTGGCTATAGAAAGCTCTCTCAACAAGCCAAGATTTCAGCTTTTTTTTGAACCTCATAACACTGGGTGCGTTTCTGATTGAGAGTGGTATTCGGTTGAAAACTTGTGCGCCCATACCCCTCGCAGTTTTAGATGCTTTATTTAATCTACCAACCTTATTCAGTAGTCTGTTTGGGTATCTTAGACTACGGCACTGTGTTTCACCCCGTGTTTTGAATTCGTCTTTGTGGTGGATGACATACAGTGCCGTATTGTATATTAGTATACACGGCAGTGTTAAGATACCCAAACTGGTGAAGTAGGGCCGAGCTGAGGTGTCCTGCGACACTTTAGCAAGCCTTCATACTGCAAAAACGTGCAGAGTTTAATGGTTTCTTCCCACGTCAAAAATGCCCAATGCGCCTAAAGAAGTTTTGACTTTAAAAACATTTCTGTACGTAGAATAAGATATCCATGATGCAATTATAAATTTAAAGTGGGGAACAGTAAATTGTGTGTGCATAAGAATCAGGAACGGGTTAAGAGTGCACGCGAAATTTGAGAAACTGTTTAGTATTCAAGCCTAAATTCAACAAACACCTAGTTTCCCCAACAAGTTCATTATTTGCCGCCGCCGCTGCCGCGCTCGCTCCTGCAGATGTTTGTGAAATTAAGTCTATTTCCATTTGAATTTCAAAATATTTCACTCATAGCGCAGTGTGTACTCAGCCAAAGCCGTGGCACAGCTAGTGTATCCTATTTCATATGTTTCTTTTTTAGAATGATTATTAAATCTCATAAATACTTATGTTTTCATTTCGATATCTCAATTAAGTTGAGATTAAGTACAGCGTACGAACAAATTAATGACACCATTATCTTAACCGTTTATAGTAACCAGAACCACTTATGATAGCAGTTGAGTATTAATCAAATAATATCAGCAGTTAACTACTGTAGGGTTATTAATCAATTTTGATAAATAATTGATAGGAACATTAGTAAATCCACAACAGTATTAGAATAACATCACGTGATTATCACGTGAGAAAATCATCATCAGTAATAATCATCAGACGAGTATGTGAGAGGAAGTTGCGCTAGTGACAGAAAATATGAGGAGTAAAAGGTTAGCATGGTACGTGTATGTAATGTGGAGGGTTGTTACAAAAGAATGTTGAGTATGCATTTGTAGAGACAAAAAAGTAGAGGTTATCTAAAAAGTAGAGGTTATCAAACTACCGTATAGTTAATTAGGAAGGCGTCAGCTGTCAAGGTCACCCACATTCGCGCCGAAATCGGTCTATTGTTGAGCTACTATTGTATTTGAGTTCTTTGGTGGATTAGATAAAAAAATGGGAACTAATTATCTTTTTCTAAGTCAGTATTTGCGCAGTTTTCTTTAAGTCAACGATAAAGTAATTAAGCTAATTCAAGCAAGAATTCTTTGTGGAATAGTAAGTTTTGAAAAAAATTATAGGAAGGAAAATTTATAGGAAATTTATAGAATTATCGTAAAATGAATAGGAAGATAGAAAACGGCGGTCGAAATCAGTCTAGCCCTTCCAGAATATGGAAGTCCTTCGGACAAAATACCAAACATGACTAAGTAAAATACTATATCTACATGTCCCAAGCGTAGTGTACTTACTTTATTACTTAATGCCAAACAGAGCAAAAATGCAATGGAAGAATATAATTAAGACCAAAGAGCTAAGTAACTAACTACTCGTATCAGAAATATTTAGTTATCATCATTCTAGAGATATTGTTAACGACTTGTCGTAAGCGCGTTATAATTTAGTTAGGAACTAGATTTCGGTGTAAGTCGCAGGTTAATTAAATCTTTTCGAGTTTTAATCACATACACAGTCGGGGTCTTGCTTTCTTTGGCAATCCATACTGCCCGTAATCTTTGTGAGTTTAAATTTGTATAGGTTTAATTTAAAATCAACAAGTTACGGCAACGGAAGCTATGACGTAACCATTAGGTTAAAGTAATCGTAATAACGCTCATTATCATGGCAAGGTGAAAATGATAATAACATTAATTGAACTGGTAAAAATGACATCATTTTTATGCATTATAATATAATGTGATGTAATACCTATATCGCACTTCTAGCAAAGTGTCGTACGTAGATAAGTTTGTGTTTACACTTACAGTATCTTTTATAGCCCCCGAAATGCACTTGTTCAACTCACCTGAAACAATGAAACAAAAGAAAACATTAGTAAACAAGAGAAAGAAAGTTAGATCAGTTAAGTTTACAAAACAGAGAATAAAGGTTGGTACACACCAGACATTTTTGTCATAATATGCGTCGCCTTGCTCAAAATTCAAATGCATTGATTCGCGGGTAAATAGTAATTTACCGTTTGACGGGAGGTTTGGTGCTACACGCGCCCCGCCTCGGGCGTAGTTTCGGCTAATCTGCTTTAAAAAATTTAAGACTACCGCATATTGGGCACGACATGGGAAAGGATTTCAAGTTTTTACCAATAGACAGTCAAACTTAATGGTATAGAAATAAATTGCTATGTTTCAAAATCATGTCGTATTTCTTGGACGACACGTTTTGAATTCCCATTGGAAAATTTCAAAAACTTCAAATCCCTTGTTATGCCGTGATCAGTATGCGGAAGCCTTTAGGTTCCTAATCGCGAGCGCATCAACTCAAAAAACCTGCAGTATCGAGCCAAATTGCTGGCAACGGAAATTACGCAGGCGTGGTACAAATTAATTAAATAATAGTAAAGATATAAAATACCTGGTAGGTACTATGACTGCCTATACTATGACTACCTATGAATATAGAAGTAGACCCTCCTATAACAAAACCAAAATCATGTTGAAATCCCATTTGAAGGTTTGATCAACCTAAAACTAACTAATTAAATAACTTAACTGGGTCAAACCGACTGTATTGAGTCGGTTTCCATTTCGATTAGTTTCTTGACAAGCCCAATTATTTAGTTTATGCCATTGCGTAGTCCACCGCTAGATGATATTGATAACCTACGGACAGTGGAGAGAGGTGTGGCTCTGTTTAGACAGCGAGTCAATTGATGTTTATGCAACTTCCAAATAAAATGATTTCTTCTTCGTGCATCGGAAAGTACATTATAGTCGTTAGGCCTCGTTATTACCTATTATTGTAAGCTCTTTTATTATTGTAGTTTTTTTTGTAGCTAAATCCGGTGTGAGACTCTTGTATTTTTTTTTAATAGCCTTTCTGTCTTATTTATGTCTTCTTTAGTGACTAGTGCATTGGATAAACCCGCCTATTTCACTACTACATTACTGATATCAAACTCGACTTAACTACGAAGTTTAGAGTCTAAACAATATCCTACTACTACTTACTATACTTTCCTACCAATCAGGGGCGAGCCCTTTGCTGTCTGGATAATAATCCAGGCAGCCGATCCACACAAATCACAATAATAATAACAAATTCTTCTGTTATACAAATCTCTAAGTAGCGGTGTGGTATTTAGGCGCCTTGATGAGAAAAATGAGTAAGCATTTTCTAGACAAGCACGCTCTAGCGTTAACCGTATTGTTTTCCATCAAGCATGATTGAAGTCAAGTTCGTTATCGATTTTGTTTTGTATTGTTGATAGTTACTTGTGCTTTTCAGATTAGCAAATTATTCAATAATGAGGTCTCAGACAGTATACAGCGACACGGCATGGTTGCATGTTGAAACACTTGTCATGTGCCATTCATATCCCGCTATCGCCAGCATCAGGCAGGTCTTAATCGATTGATCTTGTTGCCTCACGTCTCTGTAAACGCTTGTGAGTGTTACATAAAACCGGCGTGCTATAATGCTCTATTTTACTTGCATGTACGAAGTTGTAGGTACACATAAGTCGTAACCCGTACTAAAGTTATGTTTGCGTTTAAAAAGTGGTGGAAAAGCCTTTTTTTATTTTTTAAGACATGCAAGCTTATCTGTAAGCTACATTTCATGAAAATCGATTCACCTAAAGCACTTTTAGTTTTCTTTGTTTAGGAAGGGATTTCAAATGATTTCATTGATATGAATTTTGGACAGTTATTTTAAATTTGAGAACAGCAAACTTATATTTTTTTTTGCTCCATAAAGTTACCTTTTAAGATTTATGTCCTAATAAATTTGCATATCTATAATTTTCGGGAATGCAGATTATGGAAGGACTCGTGTACATAGTAATGTATACTTATGTTACCTAAAATCTTGCGAAATAAAAGGCTTTTTATTACATTTATTATAGAAATCTCCGCAGATGAAATGCTCTGTAGTCTCTACATAGTAGACAAACCGTGAGAGAGTCGGGCGTGTGAGCAAGGGAATAAGAGCGCGTTACATTATTACATACTTACCCGCAATTTATTACATCTAGTACTCCACTAGACACCAGTGATCTAGTAACTAGTACTAACATACTTGTATGTAGGTCATTAGATTTATTCGATGTTTGTTAGAACACCATTGCTAGTAATTAAAAGTTGAAAAGATATAATATCATGTATATCTTTTGACAATGGTGGAGGGATAAATGAGTGTCTAGGGACCGAGGTCCGAGCGTCCGCTACAAACTCATTTTCTGACTGCATCACTTTTACGAGTATGATCCCTCAATAATTTAGTGTCCTGATATTTCGTATGCTTTATGATCCGTCTCCATTCTTCCCGGACAGCTGCTATTCGGGAGCACTCATGTAATGGGACGTCAACTGCAGGCTTTGCTTGGTCCGAACATCTCATAGGCGATTTGCCGCGAGGTCTGGTTCCATATACTGTTTCTTGGACGACTAGATGTTCGATGGAGATATTGTCATGTTTAGTCACGCTTAATATTACCCACAGAATAATATACACCTTAATAACGTAAGTGAACAAATTATTTTGCTCTTGGTCCACGCAAGATCTTGCATGCAACACGAAGGAGGTTGATGTTGATTTTGCATTATTCCTTTACGTGACTTCGAACAAAAGACATCTTTGAAGCGAAAATTACGAGTTTCCTTGTCCAGGTGGCGATTCAAATCACGCTGCGCTTGTGTAACGTCGCACGTGCCACTTTTGCATTGTATAACATCTATTGCCGGGCCCTTATTATGAAGAACGTAAGGATCATTATTCATGAGAAGAAACATCTTGGCACGCAGATAACCGCAGTTTGAGAGCCTACAAGCAAGAGCCTCTGTTATGTATGCAAATACAGTTCAAAGTGAATTTGAAATAGGATGGATTATTGCGTGAATTATTACAATTATATGCAATTTGGTGCAAAGTATCATCGTAGACATTTGAGGTAATATCTCAGCTGTGATGGTGATAGCGAACGAAAAATATTTCGAAGGCTTAAATTTGAATAATTTGGCGTGAACCTAAAACTTAGGCGTGATCTTGAAAAAAAAAATTTTGGATTTCTTTTAAAAACATTGCGGATCTTTTAATGACTTTTTATGTAGTTACGTCTTTAAAAGGTCCGAAAATTAATTGTGTAGGTAACCATTTTGTGACTCTATGTCATAAACTTTTCGACGTAGGTAATTGATCTAAGATAGTAAATCAACGACAGTCTAATTAATGGTTATCGAGATCACGATACAAAACCAACGGTTCGTGTAATAAAGTATTATAAAAGGTATTAACTGAAAATCTCTCGTAAATCTTTGAAATCAAACATCGGCGGGAAGTTCCCCTCGCTCATTCGTATTCCCCTACTTCAAATTTTGTTTGAATCAATTTTGGGTTCTTAAATTGCTTCCCGTTTATTTAAGAAATAAATAATTTCGTAGGCAATATTAATTTGTATTGCAATAGTCGTGACTAATTCCAACCACATTTTTCTTGCAAACACTATTTCAAGTGTACCACGCTACAACGATTTAGCGTTACTATTTTACCATTATGAATACATTTTTGTTGATGTTCGAAAATTTTTTTTTTTATTGAAATTCAGGCACTTGTTTACTTTTATAAGACAGCACTGAAATTCAATATTCTTCACACAAAAGAGTTTGCCCCGATATTACTCGCTTTGTTTACCATGCATAGGATGCAAATTGGGTTTCCATGTAGCAGGTTCCCTTGGGTCCCGCGCCGTATCAGCCTGTAATAATAGAACCAACTGAACTACCAATATTGGCTGTGAGAGGTAAATATTGCAGATTTTTTATATTAAGTTTTAGTTTACCTTTGTTTAGATTTTGTATTAACTTACATCATTAGTTTTATCAGAGCAAAACCGAAAGATTTAGATATGATTATTGATTACTAACTTAGAAACTAGATAAACAATATTATGTTTGATTTATTTCTTCGCAAGTCTCTGATAGTTAAATTTACTTTATTTTTATCAGCCTGCATTAGTCTCATAGTCAACCATATATTTCTGCTGAATGTTATCTTTGTCTGCAATTTGCAATATCATCTCATTTATTTTTATATCATATTTTCAGCTTTTTTGAGAATATTTAAAAGTAAATTATTGGTGTTGCTTGGTTGGAATGCTGCGTGTATCGTGAGTGAAGGGACAAACTAACTTCGGCGCATTAATATGGCGTACTCTTAAAATTATTTCGTGCAAAGCTCCTACAAGGATCTTCAATAAACTAAGCAAGACTTGGACTTCTTGATCTTAAAGAGAATGGAGTAACACCTGCAAAGCTGCATCTGGCATCTGAGTCAATTAGTTAGCCATTCCATGTTATCGGTTGGCGTTTACCAGCAGATTTGTCTCTAAGCTAAATATTAGTTTCTGTTTGGTCTGGTATCGTGTGCACTACATCTAGATTCTAAACTGGGCTATACATTGATTTGGGTCCGGCCACGACTTGCCGTTAGCGATGGCCGTATCACGACACTGACCTGCCTCCTCTTTGCGTTAGATAGCTTCAATTTGTAGATTTGTTTTATCTGGGAGATAAGAAGTTTGTATAATTTTAAGTCTAGATACTAGATAGTCTCTAACGTTTCAACTTCAAAGCTTTAGAAGCCGCAAGAATTATTGAGTAAAACGAATTTTTCCACTAAGCACTTCAGACAAGAATAAGTTTTATAAAAATTAAAACACAAACCTCGTAATTTCTAGTAAGTTTTAATTAGTGGTCTCACTAGTACAATATAACAGTCACTAAACAACTGCTGAAAATCTAAATGACGTCAGTTAAAGCAAAAGTCCATCAAAGTTCATCAAGGACATTCCTGACTGAACCTCACCAAATAATTCAAAGCTTGTTATGAAATTACAGAAATTAAAGCTTGAACTTAAAATATTTTCCTCAAACCAATTTAAACTTCGTTAAGTCTTTTTAATTTAAGAGTTAGATAAGATGCCTTAGAAAAAGTTCGCGGAATTATGGAAGCTTGAATAAGGCATTCATTAATTTGAGGACTTTAGTGTGAATAGAATTTCCAGACCAAAGAAAACAATGAAATCGAAATTTGCTGCGGTTGTAAGATAAAACAATGTTCAATTCTTATTATTGTCTCGCTGAATTTAAAACTGACCTTGGTACCTGACTAAGTGTTTTAAATTATTGGAAATTGAAAATTTAATCAGAGTTTTTGAAATAACAAAGGTAACAATGAAAAATCGTACAATAGATACACAAGAAGAAGGAGGAAGAAGGTCTAAGGCGTATAAAATTAAAATTTACATATTATGCGAAGAGCGTAAAGCGCAATTTAATTAATGAATAATCACATAAACTATTCTACTTAAAAAATTATGTGGACCTGAAATTATAACGCAAGAGCCTTTTACGTAGAAATGATTAAAAGCGCAAGAATTCTCGTCATTCCCCGTCCACGAATTCGCTCCATCATTGGACCGATAATTAAGCGGACAAATGGATTTTCCACCGCCATCTTGCTTACTTACAGTTACTGAGATAGCGTGATGAATCTGAACAAATAACAGAACGCATTCACTTGTCGCTAGTTATTAGCTGTAAAAAGCTTTTTTGTTACGCGAATTTACTTTCAATGGAAACTATCATTATGTTATATGTTTCGCATATTCATCTTCACAATTGTTTTGCGGTTTTGTTTCACCTACACTAAATATACTACTATCCATTTGCTGATGAGCGGTAAAACCAACTTATGGGTCGTGAGATCTGTCAGCAGGACTCTGTTATGCTGTAACCAACATCATCATCAGGCAATGTGTCATCGTCATCATCATTATTCTCAACTTTTTTGTTTCACATCTTCCGATGTATCGCGGAATGACTTTTGAATTTTATATATTTTTTTGGAACAGTAAATAGGTTGTAGATATCAGACTGCTCATAAGAGTAGAGCACGAAAAACATCGTATAGAAGTGATTTATACATGTGTTCCATAAAGCACCACATAGTAGTTCCTGAGTAGATGATTTAACGCTGTTGAAATTTGCCGCCACGTTTAAAAACTGGCCCAAAAACATTAAAATTATAAAAGCTATCCCGGCTAACGGGTAATAATATGAGATTAGGGCATGTAACATATTATAACGGGAAAGGACACGCATTTCAGCGTGCGTTTAGTTTAATTAAAGTTTAGCGTATAGCCCGAATTGGTAACGTTATAAACGAGTATTTAGCATAATAATAGCTTGTTAAAATAAGTTTATTCATAACGTATGGATAGCTTGTATGACCTTTATGCAAGCTACATATAAATGGAAAGCCTGAGGCGTTCTAATCATAGACAATTTATGCTACACCATATGGGTGTTAATAGTTTAACGAATGTATTTGTATCACGGCTTTCAAATTGCTTTAAATATCATTTCTCGGAAATTGAAGGTCAATTAGTTTATTAATAACTAGCAGAAACCCGCGGCTTTGCCCGCGAAAATTTAGTTTTCCCTACACACGGGAACCATCTATTTTCCGGAATAAAAAGTAGCTTTTATGCTAATTTAGGACGAAATCTGTCTCCATTCCGATTTTCAGCCAAAAAATTTCAGCAGTTGCGCCGTGAAGGAGTAGGTGTATATCCCGTATTAATTTTTTTTCGCTATTCCCGCAGTTAATCTAGGATATAATCTATCTCCATTCCAAATTCAAGCAAATCTATTCAGTAATTACGGCGTGAAGGAATATTTTTCCCGCGTGGATATCTATTTTTCATGATTATCATAAAAACCATGGATTTTCCCGGGATAAATAGTAGTCAATGTATTAATCCAGGATAGAATCTATCTCTATTCCAAATTTCAGCAAAATCAGTTCAGAAATTATGGCATGAAGAAATATTTTTTCAACGTGGATATCAGTTTTCCACTATTATTATAGAAACCATCGAATTTTCCGGCATGAAAAATAACCTATGTAAATAATCCGGGATAAAGTCTATCTCCTTTCCAAACAGTCATATCAGTTCAGTAATTACAGCGTAAAGTAGTGTTTTTTTGCGTGAAAAGCAATTTTTCAGTTCTCCCGCGGAAACCATGGATTTCTCCGGGAGAAAAAATCCTTGCTTTGATCTATCTCGATTCCAAATTTCAGCCAAACCAGTTCAGTAATTACGACATGAAGGAATATTTTTCCCGCGTGGATTTCTGTTTTTCACTATTATCATAGAAACCATGGAATTTTCCGGCATGAAAAGTGCCTATGTAATAATCCGGGGTAAAATGTATCTTCTTTCCGAATTTTAGTCATATCAATTCAGTAATTACAGCGTGAACATCAATTTTTCAGTTTTCCCGCGGAAACCATGGATTTTTCCGGGGTGAAAAGTAGCCTTCGTATTAATCCAGGATATGATCTATCTTTATTCCGAATTTCAGCCATATCAGTTCCGTAATTACGGCGCGAAGTAGTATTTTTCCCGCGTGAATATCTGTTTTTCACTTTTCCCGCAATAACCATGAATTTTTCCGGGATAAAAAGTAGCCGATATATCTGATACTCAGGATATATCTGATACTCTGTCTCCGTTCCAAATTCCAGCCAAATCGGTTGTGCACTTGCGGCATGAAGATTTTTTTCCGCGTTAATTTCGGTTTTTTTACTAATCCCACGGGAACCATGAATTTTTTCGCGATGAAAAGTAGCCTTCGTATTAATCCAATATATAATCTATCTTTATTCATAATTTCAGCCATATCAATTCAGTAATTACGGCGGGAAGTAGTATTTTTCCCGCGTGAATATCTGTTTTTCCCTTCTCCTCCAAAACTCATGGATTTTTTTGGGATTAAAAGTATCCTATTTATTAATCCAGGATATCTATCTCCATTCCAAATTTCATCCAAATCGGTTGTGTACTTGCGGCGTGAGATTTTTTTTCCGCGTGAATTTCGGTTTTTAACGTATCCCACGGGAACCATGAATTTTTTCGGGATGAAAAGTAGCCTATGTAATAATGCAAGATATAATATACCTCCATTCTAAATTTGAGCCAAATCGGTGCAGTAGTTGCGGCGTAAAGACGTATTTTAACTTGATAAAATCCAAACTTCGGACCCCTGTTTCACCCCCTTAGATGGTGAATTTTGAAAAATCCTTCCTTAGTGCTCCCCTAGGCCTCATAAGGAACATGTGAGCCAAATTTGGAGTTTCTAGACCCAGCGGTTTGGGCTGTGCGTTGATATGTCAGTGAGTCAGTCAGTCAGTCAGTCAGTCAGTCAGTCAGTCAGTCAGTCAGTCAGTCAGTCAGTTTCTTCAGAAAAAGAAAAAATATAATCTATCTTTAATCCGAATTTTAGCCATACCAATTACGGCATGAAGGAATATTTTTCACGCGTGGATTTCTGTTTTTCACTATCATCATAGAAACCATGGAATTTTCCGGGATGAAAAGTAGGCTTTGTAGTAATCCGGGATAAAATCTATCTCCTTTCCGAATTTCAGTTATATCAGTTCAGTAATTACAGCGTAAAGTAGTATATCTCGTGTATGAACATCAATGTGTCAAGTTTCCCGCGGAAACCATGGATTTTTCCGGGATGAAAAGTAGCCTTTATATTAATCCAGGATACAATCTATCTTTATTCCGAATTTCAGCCATATCAGTTCAGTAATTATGGCGTGAAGTAGTATTTTTCGCGTATGAATATGTTTTTCTTTTTTCCTGCAAAAACCATGAAATTTTCCGGGATGAAAAGTAGCCTACGTATAAATACAGGATAAAATCTATCTTTTTTCCGAATTTCAGTCATATCAGATCAGTAATTACAGCTTGAAGTAGTAATTTTACCGCGTGAATATCAGTTCTTCAATTTTCCCGCGGACACCATAGATTTTTCCGTGATAAAAAGTAGCTTTTGTATTAATCCAGGATATAATCTATCTCGATTCCAAATTTAAGCCAAATCAGTTCAGTAATTACGGCATGATGGAATATTTTTCACACGTGAATTTCTGTTTTTCATTATTATCATAGAAACCATGGAATTTCCCGGTATGAAAAGTGGGCTTAGTAATAATCCGGGATAAAATCTATCTCCTTTCCGAATTTCAGTCATATCAGTTCAGTAATTACAGCGTAAAGTAGTATTTTTCGCGTGTGAACATCAATGTTTCAGGTTTCCCGTGGAAACCATGGATTTTTCCGGGATGAAAAGTAGCCTTTATATTAATCCAGGATATAATCTACCTTTATTCCGAATTTCAGCCATATCAGTTCAGTAATTACGGCGTGAAGTAGTATTTTCGCGTATGAATATCTGTTTTTCTTTTTTCCTGCAAAAACCATGGATTTTTCCGGAATAAAAAGTAGCCTATTTATTAACCCAGGATATAATCTATCACCATTCTAAATTCCAGCGAAATCGGATGTGCACTTGCGGCATGAAGATTTTTTTTCCGCGTTGATTTCGGTTTTTTACTAATCCCACGGGAACCTTGAATTTTTTCGCGATGAAAAGTAGCCTTCGTATTAATCCAAGATATAATCTATCTTTATTCATAATTTCAGCCATATCAGTTCAGTAATTACGGCGGGAAGTAGTATTTTTCCCGCGCGAATATATGTTTTTCCCTTCTCCTGCAAAACCCATGGATTTTTCCGGGATGAAAAGTACCCTATTTATTAAATCAGGATTTAGTCTATCTCCATTCCAAATTTCATCCAAATCGGTTGTGTACTTGCGGCGTGAGATTTTTTTTCCGCGTGAATTTCGGTTTTTAACTTATCCCACGGGAACCATGAATTTTTTCGGGATGAAAAGTAGCTTATGTGGTAATGCAAGATATAATATACCTCTATTCCAAATTTTAGCCAAATCGGTACAGTAGTTGCGGCGTGAAGACGTATTTTAACTTGATAAAATCCAAACTTTGGACCCCCGTTTCACCCCCTTAGAGGGTGAATTTTGAAAAATCCTTTCTTAGTGCTCCCCTAGACCTCACAAGGAACATGTGTGCCAAATTTGGAGTCTCTAGACCCAGCGGTTTGGGCTGTGCGTTGATATGTCAGTGAGTCAGTTTCTTCTTTTATATATTTAGATAAATATTTTACGATGAGGTGGATCAACCTTTGAATTTCTATGTAGTCTTAAGTAGGTGTACAATATTTTATAACCTACATAAAGGGAGATCTAGGGCTTGAAACAGAGTCCATTTTCTAATATGTCTCTACTTTTGTAAGTTACCAATGCACCTCGAGGAAGTTGAGGTTATCTTTAGTACTAAAAGAAAAGTTCTAGACCCTGTGGTCTAATTTACAAAATAATTGTCTACACAGTAAGAAAATTTAACTTGTAATTGTCAAGAGCAAGACTAGTCTTACCCCTCAAAAATCAAAATGCAGATTTTACCATGACGACGTAATTGCGAATTCTCACTGAGTAGAAATTTCAAAACTTTTAATTGAATTTTTCATTCCTGTGTAGATTAAAGCATTTTTTTCTTATTTACAAATAGAATGTGTCGGATAATTTGTCAGAAAATGTGCGAAACTGCACATTATTGCAAATTTTAAGGGTCTTTATTTAAGGCTTAACTCAGTCATTCAGTAGACAAAATATTGGATAGAAATATGAACATAATGTTATGTTAATGGATATTACGATACTTAAACACGGTTATAGATTTTAGCTTTGCATGGAGTCTGCATGTAGTGACTACAGGCGTCTCCCCTCGGAACGTTGAGGCTGCTTTTGGTCAACACCCAATAAACGAAGGTATTTTACCTTGTGTTCTCAATACCTGCGACAACGTTAACACCAGTGTTCACAAATTGACGTTATCCAGCGATCGCGACCCGATAGCAATCGCTATTGTTTGGAGTCGCGGACCAATTTACATTGTGTATCATGGTTTCTTAATAGGTATAATCCTAGCTTCTTATGGTTAGGAATCCTAGGTTGTTATTACAGACTTTCCTCAACTTCTCTGACTAAAGTAAACTGTAAGGCAGGGATTATTCAGCAATAAAATAGTGTTCAAGAATTCGATTTAAATTAAAGAAAAAGAATTTGGAAGTATTAGGTGTGACCTCCGGAATAGGGATTATTTTAAAAGGGCCATTAGAAGAAAATAAAGACTTTTAAACTATGCGGCCCGTATCTTGGGAATCAGTGTCTTCCATTTAGTTGCACAAGTGACAAATAGAAGGTATGTGCCTAAATGTGTAAATAAAATTCAAAATATCAAAACAAGAAATACAAATTCTAAGGCATTTTAACTTTTCGAGTAGGTCGGGTCTTCTGTCCCTATCTCGCAAAACGATAATTAATTGTAGCATTAATTGTGGCATGTCACAGCTGTCTCTGAAATTTCTAAACAGAAATATTTAAATATGCTCGTAACTTTTTGTTATTGGATCGATTCAGTTTTTTTACCATTTTGTTTGGTAATTATTATATTTAGTTTCAAAAATTATTATACTTTCAACACCGTCGCAATGTTGCCTGTTTAGCGGTTTTTTACAGGACATACTTTGGTGAGTGTGCTCAGGAACTACATAACCTTGTACTTCATTCACCTTTCTACTATACGACTGCAAGACGCCGAGAGGGGTGGCAGTGGGTGGCATCCTTATGTGGTTGACATCCAACAAACTCGCACGAAACTTTTATCTTCCACGTTTCTGATACGAACCGTTAAGGTATGAAACGCCCTTCCAGCCTCCGTGTTTCCAGCCAAGTAAATCTGGGTGCCTTCAAGAGAAGAGAAGAGTGAATAGGCATAGGCAAGCCCGCTCCAACCTAGACCTCATCATTGCTTTCCATAAGGCATGATTGTCGTCAAGCGCAAGCCTATCTACAATAAAAAAAATTAAAAAAGTTACCATTTTCATTACAGCTGTTATCTACCCGATTAAACTATGGGCGCCTTTTGTAAATAAACTCAGTTATGGACACATTTCCTAGCACCCAGGCCCCCTGAGTGGCACAGTCTGTCACCTCGCTACGCGAGGACGTCGGTCGTCGTCAGCCGTCAACGGCAGACACCGGCCATTATTAATGGACGCGCCGCAAGTTCAGGGTTGAACGCGGTTTAACGCCAGGCATACAAAGGCATGCCATGCTAATGTTGTTCTAGCTTTTTGTGGTAGCATATGCTGCACGATTTGCACTGTTATAGTGGCACAAATACAGATGATTACTGCTCCCTAGCAAAATATTAATAGTTAGTTTTGTAGGTAGTAATAGTGTAACGGTAATCTTTCCCCTTGAAAAATCTGTATCGAAGCTAACAAAACATACCGCACAAATTTTTCGCCTACGTACATTTGGTCCAACACCGGGGAATTAAAAATAAATAATTTTTGTGAAGCTTATTTAGCCCATATGGTATTAATTTATATCTTTGTAAATATGTTTTTTAGAACGGAAGTTTAATGTAGAATATTTGTGCCCTTTACTCTATACAGTTTAAACAAATATCTTTAAAGATATTAGCATAATAAAAACGTGTAGTAAGTGGTTGCGCGCCGCCGCCGCTCCGGCCGTGGAGTGGCGATATCTATCCGAACGCCTCGCGTCCAGCGCTGTGGGCTGTGGTTATAAGGCCCGATTTCCACTACAGCGAAGCGGAGCGGTGCTGTATATGAGTAACCAATCAGATTTCGTCATTTTAACATCTCCGAAACTGAGGGGAGAGGAGATGTCCAAATGATGAAATCTGGTTGGTTATCCAAACACAGCTCCGCTTCGCTCCGTTTTGGTAGAAATCGGGCCTTACGCGGGACAAACGGGCCGGGACGAAAATATTTCTAACGCGGAACGGAGTCCGCGGGCACTGCTAGTAACTACTAATTAACTAACTTAACAAAAAACCTAAACCTTCGTTCTTCATATTTCTAATTAATCCCACGGCCCACTTAAACGATCAAGACACAACCCTACTTATGAATTGGGCTTAATTTAATATTTCCATGGGCTGGGTGCGAACTGCGAGCACTAAAGGACGAACAGCTCAGGTCGACTGTCACTTGTCACCCGCCTATGACGACATCGGCAGGCGCGATAATTTACACTAATGGAGGCTCGACAAGTTCAGGGTCGCTTCGTGAATCGTGATTGAGGCTTCGTGAGTTTTACTTCTAAATCTCTCTCCTCGGTCTTGTTGTTTGCAGGTTTAACTATAGATCAGGAGGTTTTAGGTTCAATTCCCGGATTGGCCTAAAACTACCGGGCCTTTTATATGCTTTTATATTATGTGCGCGTGATCGTTGACTGTCACTTTGTCCGCAAGAGTATAAACACGCCATTACGTAAATACGACAATCAACATAGGTACTCTTTTTGGTAGGTAAATCCTCACCTTCACCCTTATTAATATAATGTACTTGATGCCGTTATAAGCTCTGGATTAGAGGCAAGGCCGTGTCACCACGTGTCAAGGAAATGTCAAATCACGCTAATGGAGGCTCCATTAGCGTGCACAAGTTCAAGGGCATTTCGTGAGTGACTGAGTTGAGCGAGTACTGTGTACAATCGATTGGATGTATGGTTTTTTAAAAATAAACCTTAGTAAATTAGCTTTTGATAAGCTGCGTGGCGCAGCCGGTGTGCTGTGGATTCGATTACCAACAGAAAGTCAGCTTGGGATTTCATAATTTGTAACTCAGTTCAAATCTTGTCCATTCACTGACTTCCGCTGGCTTTAGTTTTCATTCTTTCAGAAAAGATGTGTTCTGTGTTGTGTAGTACACGGCAATGAAGTTGATCCAAACTGAGGGGCATCTGCGCTGATCCATCTCGTAACGCCTCTGAATACGCACATCCCAGCGCTCTCTCACTATACCTAGGGCTGCCATCTCTAAAACCTGCCCCCCAGGACCGGAAGCGTAAGTTCCCCGGATTTTGGAGCTTTTACCCCGGACATTTCAATACTTTTTTCATTCACTTACATCTTGATTAAAATATATTTTACTCCGTACTTGATAGAAGTGAACTTTAATTTAAAGCCTCTTTTGTTGCATGAAATAGTGTGTTTAATCGTTTTTGTGACGACAAGTGAGTAATTGTGCTTTATTTTTTAACCTTCTTATCTTAGGTAATAAATAAAAGATAAAGAAACCCAATATTAGTTACTCAGTTAATAAAATTAAATGAAAACTTTTTTAATTTTTTATTTTTCCATACAATTAACAATATTTATTTTAGTTTTAAAAGAATATTATATTAGTTTTGTGTTTCTGTGTGTTCAAATGTTCATTTATGTCAGAAACGCCTTTGTTTGCGATCGAAATATTTGTTGAACAAATTGTACAGAAAGCCTTCCAGTCATATTTCCCTTTTTTTAACATTGGAAATTTATTTTGTAAATCGCTGTTAAACAGGCATTTCCGTTTAGGCATTGTAGTTAGTTTCTAGCAATCTTCCTATCTGAAAAGAATAAAAACTTTGAAGTAGGTAGGTTTTCAAAAATTGTACTATGTAATTTAACTTGTTTATAAATAGGTTATGATGTTTTTTGGATGAAGTACTGTCACTTTTTGTGAAACATCGAATATTTCTACTCTAGTGGGTATGTGCTCGGTTTCGTAAAATAATGTAAAACTTACCTGGCAAAAATTAAGTCCGCTTCGTTTTGCCGCCAAACTGCCGCTGCTCACACACATCTAACATTTTACTACGCGGCTAAATAGATCGCTCGCGCTCGCCATTCGCCAGATCACGCCATGCGTCGGTTAAACGCGCGGCGCGTTTAACCGACGCACGCGGAGCGTAGTAAAATAGCGTCGGCAGTGCGTGCGGTAAAATACCTAACCCATAGCTTTTATTTACATAAATTATGGGAACGGGATCTGATCGAAAACCCGGACTACAATTGAAACCCCGCCCGGACGCTCTCCGGACGTCTTCCAAACTAGGACAAATCCGGGGAAACCCGGACGGATGGCAGCCCTAACTATACCTAAGTTGACACCCGAAGCTGTGTTCTGCCCAGAGTTATCTTATTCACCGCCTATAACTGTACTGCCTTCCAGTGCGATGCTATGTAGCAAAAATGTTGCCATTCCAAGTTAGGTAATTTGATGTTCAGTAAAATTGTTATATTTACTATTAGGCGAGATTGCAGTCAAGTAATACAGAAATAACTTGTTATTGAAATTTTTAAATATTATAATATTATTATATTATAGAGAAACTGAAGATTGTATAACTTTAAGGCCGATATATTTCACGTTTTAATAGCTTTTGATAAATTTCCCTAACAGGGAATGTACGCCCATATTAGTAGTCTGCGGTTCAATTTATGCTTGGGTCTAATGGAGAGGACGGATTTATTCCTATACTAAAGTATGATGGATCCGTCTTTTGTTGGGAAACGAAGCGTCGCTGGAATGGTTTATTTCTACGAAAAAAGGTTCATTGCCATAGTTTCAAGAATTGTTGTTGAAAATCTTTCGATATATGTACATATAAAACACTTCGCTATGCAGGCAAGGCCATCCCCAGTCATGCAATTTTTTATAACGGCTTTTACTCGTAATAAGTATCTATGTGATAAATCGATTTTTTGGTGCAGCAGCAAAAATAAGATCAACATTTAACCAGGTTTTATAATAAATACTCTATACCTCATATCGCCATAAAAAGGAAATAAAGATTAGAAGGCAAATGCGATTTTAATCTTAAGCAGTAACTCTACTCAGTACCTAGATATCTGAGATCGAACGTTTCTAGTTTTTTTTTACCACGTCATGGACTTTGGTCATGGGTTCATGGCCCATGGGAGGGATAAATACATATAATACGCATTGACCTTGTTAGTAGCTACGAAATGATGACCATTCATATTTATACAAAGAACTATTAATCGCCCAAGTGCGAGTCGTAAACGGTTGCCGAGGATTCCGCACATTTACATAACGACGCAAGACGGTTCGCACACTTTTTTCTATTTTTTGAATGCAGAAGTAAAATGACTAAAGGTAACCAAGCAAGGCGCCAAGTTTTCTCATGAACCAAAACCAAAATATTCTAGGAAAATAAAATAGTGTTTTTAAGAACCATAGGCACTATATAGGATTTTGTTTTTCATATCCGGAATTTAATTTGGCATACAAATAGTTACTTTCTTTTCAATGCACATTTCATTATACAAGTTATTTATTTGCCTGTAACTTTGGAATCTGTAAAAAATAAATTCAGGAAAATATAATAATTGTAGGAGTTTATGTGGAGAACTTACCATTATCTTATTGTTATTTATTCGTCATCTTAGTAAACATGATTGGCAACAAATTCTGCAACCTGATTAGTTAAAAATATGCGAACAGAGAATTCACCCAATGAGATTTCAGATGTTTCTTTTGATAAAGCCGAATATTTTATTACAGGATAGAGAACCAGAGGAAACGAAATCAATGTAAATACTCGTAGATACGTGTAAAGGAGCTCTTTAGCTTTTTTCTGTTTTTGTTCAGAACCCTAAAACATGAATCAATTATTGTCGGGTTTTAGTAGGTATTACCAGACCGAGATACTTCACGATATGATTGACGTTCCTACCTGTTGCCTTGAATCAATCTGAAGCTTCCACGGCAATTTGGTTTAACGATAGAGTCAGACGATCACAACTACCGCAATTTGCACGTTTTTAGATACTGCATCATAATTTTCCATTTGGTATGATTATCCACGAGGTTCAGACGGATCCTTGTTTGAAAATTAGTCTCAGTTTAATTCCAATCTTCAATTCAAAGTTTTCACAAGGTAAGTGATGTGAAATGTAAATCATGAAGTAAAATAATAAATTAATACTGAAAAACCGTACGTCTATTGTTTTAGAGTGTAAAATTGAATGTATTTCAACAAAGGAATATTATCCTTGAACCTGTGCCTTTAACCTTATCGCACGAAGTAAATTTAATTACACGATTATCGACTATGTTGGGTTTTGAACTATTTTACGCTGTATGTCAATAGACTTAAAATTAAGTTTTCAGTGTTCCCAAAAATGTTTTGGTTTCAATAATATCTGATGGTATACGTAAATACCATTCATTACCTTTAGTTTTAAACATTCGAATTCACGAAATGTAACGCGTTCTATCAAAATGTGGTGTTAAAATATGAACCATTGTCTAGTAAACTCTAACCTAAACTATCTCATTTTTCGTCCTACCTTATATTAGGTACTGTTTCGAAAAGCCACTATCACGAATCAGCTTGTTGAATATTAATGTCTTCATAAGGTTTAACTTGTAAAGGATGTTCCAGGTACACCGTACACTATATAGTATTATCTAAAGTGTGAATACTTTATTAGATCTCTAGATCTTGCTAAATAGTTAACTAACAGTACTTAACTAATTATTTATTTACTCCAGACAGTGTATCTACTAGAATATTAACTTGTTTATACCTCACATGGGAAATTGTTGCTGCTGCTGAGAAAATTAGTCGGTCAGTGTGATGAATGCCCGTTTTCACAGAGTATACAACTATATACTCTTTATATGGAAAACTGACTAAAATTTCGTGTTTTAATCCCCGGAAAGTTGCGGCAACTGAATGAGCATAGTGAAAAAAATAGTCCCTTTGCCGGTTATGATGCCATGCTATGATCGGTTTAGTTGTATGGTCAAAAGAATAGTAGGTACGTACACTACGTTAACTCCTATTGTTAAAGTGCCTTTTTTCTAAACGTTTTTGATGAATTAAATATAATTATCTCTTTCAATAACCATGTTTATGAGTATAGCACACATTAATGTAAAATTTAACTGTTATAGTTTTATGTAGAAATCGAATCTATTCCTTCATCGTACCATTTGTATGTAATTATATGGATGTTTTGATGGTCTTCACAAAATAACATTCACAAGATGATTATACATATAAGACATTGAGGATCTCCAAAATTAAACACAAATTGTTTCCCTGAAATAACAAAGTTTTGTTTTATTACAAGTTTTGTTTTATTTTACAATTATCTAGTTATTATCAAGTTACGACAATTACACTTCTATCTCACCTGAAATAACAAAGAAACGACATTTAAAGTTCACTATATCTCGAGTCCTCAATCACATTCTTTCTATGAGTTTTTATTACGACAAAAATGCACACAACAATTTCAGCGTCCCTCGCCATTTTAAATCATCGACACAGATCAATATCATAGATACGCGACAGCTGATACGCGAAGCGCGGCAAATTCAAATGAATGAAATGTCACTCATTTCATTACATCTCCCCCCCTAAGAGCGAAAATTCTAAGCAATATATCTGTAAAATGTACTTATAAGTCATCTTCATATTCATTATCATCTCCTTCATCTTCTTCAGCCTCTGTTATGACAGGTTGCAATTTTGTTATATGAAATAATGTTGATTCTGTTTTTCTGTTGCCTGTATCAATCCTATAAATGGAATTCGATATTTTCTCTATTATTTTGAAAGGGCCTATTTTTAATTCGTCTAATTTCTTTCTATTCAGTCTATTTCCATTTTCTACATATACACTGTCTCCTACATTAAATTCTTGCATTTTTCTATTTCTATCAAATATTTTCTTGTTATACTCATGAGATTTTATTGTATTCTCTAATGCCAATCTTCTATCAGCAATCCACTTGTCTTCCTTTTCCATCGTTTTGAATTCATTTGGTAGAATACTGACATTTGTACCATCCAGTAAATATTTTGGTGCAAAACCTGTAACGGAGTGTTCTGTTTCATTATATTTTTGTATACATTCTCTTGCCAGTGTTGTCCATGTTCTCTTATTATTTTTCTCATTCATTTTACACCTTATTTTATTTACTATTGTTTGGTTTAATCTTTCATTCAAGCCATTCGAGAATGGTGTATTCACGGCTGTAAAAATTAGTTTAATATTATTTTCCTGCAAAAATTGTTTAAATTCTCTTGAATTTATGCCCGGATATTGATCTGTCAGGATAATTCCAATCTCATCTGTCTCTAGTACTTTCTTTGTTAAATTTATAAAGTCACATGCATTCTGGGTTTTCGAAGTCGCAATAAATGCATATCTTGTGTAGTGATCTACTAAAAGGTGTAGATATTTCTTTGTAGACCTAGATCCTCCAAATCCACCAATAGTATCCATTGACATTATTTCAAATGGTTTGGTAGCTGGTCCCAGTTGTGACATTAATCCAATTTTTTTTTGACATCTTGATTTATTTTTTATGCATATTTCACATGTTTTACAAATATTTATGATATTTTTTGTTAGGTTTATAGCCGTATATATTGAACTTATTTTTTTCTGCAGTTGTCTGATCCCAATATGGCATAAATCTTCATGCACCTTTTTTATAAGTTTTTTACTAAATTCTTCTGAGAGGATAATCTTTTCCTGTTTCTTTATTTTTTTATAATAGATATTATTTTTTAGTATTAAATTTTGTTTCTTTTCTCTTATTGTTTCATTTTTCTCTTGGTCTCCAACTATATCTTTTATTTGTATAAAATTAACTATTCTCAATGTTTCCTCTCTGTTATCTTCTGGTTCTAATACAGGGTTTCGGCTCAAACAGTCTGCTTCTACATTTTCTTTACCAGGTATATATTTTACGGTAAAGTCATACTGAGATAGGTAGTATGTGAGATCACCCAATTCTTCATCTGTCCTGCATTTAATGTTCATGTTCTCTAGAGGTTTGTGATCTGAGTAAATGGTGAATTGTTTTCCGATGAGCCAGTGCTGCCAATATTTAACAGCTTCTTTCATAGCAAGACATTCTAAATATATAGCCTTTTTCCGTTTTTGATGTTCATTCAATTTTTTTGAGAAATATGCTACCGGTTTGTCTTTACCATCTAGTTGTGTCTGTTTTAATATTGCTCCAATGCCCTCCAAAGATGCATCGGTAAAGATTTTGATTGGTAAGTCTTTGTCGAATATTTCCAAGACCGGTTGCGAACATAAATATCTTTTTATCAGATTGAATGCTTCTTCACATTTCTCTGACCATACAAATTTCTCGTTTTTTCGTAATAAATTGTGTAATGGATCTAAAATAATTGCACTTCTTGGTATATAGTCATGGTAGAAGTTTATTTTTCCCAAAAATTGTCTGATGTTCTTTTGCGTCTTAGGAGTTGGAAAGTTCCTTATTGAAATCAAATTGTCTTTTAGTGGTCTTACTGAATTGTTCTGAATTATATGGCCGAGGTATTTTACTGAGTCTGAAGCAAAGGTACATTTCTTAAACTTCAGTCTAAAGCCTTCTTTAATTATTGCCTCTAATACATTTCTAATGTGCCTTATATGTTCTTCAAAGGTAGACGAGTATATCAAAATATCATCGATATAGTTAACAGAGTATCCTGTGAGATTGTTTTCTTAGAATATTGCTTAAGATTCTCTGGAAAATTGCTGGTGATGTTTTCAAGCCAAAAGGGAGGCAGGTCCACTGGAAGTGGCCATCTTGTGTGACAAATCCTGTTTTACTTCTGTCTTCCACCCGTAATGGTATTGCCCAAAATGCTGAGTTTATATCTAGTGTAGTAAAATACTTGCAATTTCTAGTTTTAATAATTAGATCATCTATCAAAGGAAATGGTTGAGCTTGTGGTATAACTATTTTGTTTAACTCTCTGAAATCTACACATAAACGGGATTTTCTATTTTCACCTTTTTTAAACGCCAATGTCACTGGAGCAGCGAAAGGACTGTATGATTCTTCTATTAAATTGTTCTTTAGTAACATCGATATTTGCTCTTCAATTTCTAATCTATCTTGTATTGTACATCTGTATGGTCTTTTACTACAATATTTATTTACTTGTAAATCTATGCGAGCTTCATAATCTTTAACTGAACCTATATCATACTTGTCCTTAGCAAATATTGTTTTATATTCCTTTATAATTTTCTCTATCTCAATTTTCTTTTGATTATCTAAATGGTCTGTCATACTTATAAATTCCTCTGTTTGTATGTGTTCATTGAAATTTACTGTATATTTTTTTATATTATTATCTTCATTTCTGTTATCTTTAGACATCCTGTCTATTTTATTTGTTATTTTCTTTTGTTCTATCTGCAAGTTCTCATTTTGGGTTAATCTGAATTTCTTTATCATATCTAATCTGATTATGAAATCATCAAAATCTTCATTTTCTACTATGTATACATCCACCTCTTCTTCTAAATCAAATATTTTAATTTTTATTGTTATCAAGCCATCCATCTTCTTCACACCATTAACCGTTCTCATGTATGCTATGTTCACATCATCTTTTTTTTCTTTTACTTTTATTAATCTTGAATTTATTATAGAAATCTGTGAGCCTGAATCATAAATACCACTCACTTCTAGTTTATTTTCTAATAAAAGCTTGATTTTGATTAATGGTGTGCTTACTAGTTTTTTTTCTCAGTATTTATGTCTACTTCAATTATGGAGTTATTGTTTACATTTTTAGTTTTAAGATCTTTTTCAGGTTCATTTTTATTTTTCTTGAACCAACATGACTCCTCCGGATGATATCTAATCCCTTTGTCCAAAGACTCACAAGTCTTACATGACTTCTTCTCATAAGTTTTATTTTTATTATAAAATGTACTGCTCTTTATGTTAGTTGAGTTTTTCTTATACATCGTGCCTTCATATTTTCTTATCTCGTTGAACAAGTCAGTAGTGTTGTTGAGTTCATCCCTGTTTAACTTATTTAAGATAAATCCAGGTAAACCAGTTGCAATAAGATCTATCATTGTTTTGGAATCTATAGATTTGTTTATATCTAATAAAAGCCGTTCTTTTTTTATGGCATAATCAATTAACTGTCCTTCTTTATACCTAAATGCGAGAGCATATGTGACTATGTCCCATCCTTGGTTTTTAAAAGTTTCTAAAAACTTGTCTTTCCATTCACTCCATTCAGAATTTATTGTTAGTTTTATGATCATCGAGCTATACCAATCCAAACAAGGTTTATCTAAAAATAACCTCAAAATATCTATTTTTGTCTCATCTTTTGTTATATTAAAGCGCGCACACTCTTTTTCAAAAATTTCTATCCATTGCATCGCATTAGGATTTTTGCTTGTGAATTTTTCAATAATAAATTTTTCTGAGATATGTTTTAAGTTATGTTGACTTTCTTTCTTAGTTGTAGTTTCTATTAATTGTTCCAAGATTTGTTGCAAAGTGTCATTTTTGTCCTTTGCTTGTGTTGTGCTCACTTCATCTAAATATTGATCTAAAAATTGCATATTACCTTCCTCATCTACATATGTCTTCTTTAGATTTTCATCCAACTTTATCCATACTTTTCTACTCTGGTGTCTTTTTTTAATGCTATTTTTTACTTTTGTGAAAGTGTTCGTTTTAACAATATATGTATGATGACTCACCGGCTTCAGTTCCTCGGGTAAAACATAACATTTTCCTTCTTCAGTAGATATTGAGGTTATAGCTAATACATTTGATTTGCCATCATTTGAGGCTATTATTGTAAACTCAAATTGAAGCCGGTCCATCTTCTTTTAGTTCACAAAAATGTCGTTTTATAAGACATTGAGGATCTCCAAAATTAAACACAAATTGTTTCCCTGAAATAACAAAGTTTTGTTTTATTACAAGTTTTGTTTTATTTTACAATTATCTAGTTATTATCAAGTTACGACAATTACACTTCTATCTCACCTGAAATAACAAAGAAACGACATTTAAAGTTCACTATATCTCGAGTCCTCAATCACATTCTTTCTATGAGTTTTTATTACGACAAAAATGCACACAACAATTTCAGCGTCCCTCGCCATTTTAAATCATCGACACAGATCAATATCATAGATACGCGACAGCTGATACGCGAAGCGCGGCAAATTCAAATGAATGAAATGTCACTCATTTCATTACATACATATATAAAGATGATGTTACATTTGATGCAGAGACGCATAAACAATGTAACCGCAATGAAATATTTCGAGAAGACACACCTTCACTTGTAATGTGAGCTCAAATAAAACACAAATAAACACACGATGTCAAAAAATAACATAAGTGAAGGAATAATGGCCATTTTTCAAAACCTACAGTGAGCTTCATCATTTCCCAGAACACTAGACGAACAAACGAACGCCATTCGACAGAACATTTCCTGGTAAACCATGCAAAAACAACTCGAGACTGCTTTTAATAAAATGTAGCCTTATTTTCTAACTGGAGTTTAAAATCCCTGCTCTTTGAGGCGAAATAAAATTTCCAACGAGCAACAAGTGGATAAAACTCGATACAGCGAAGTGAAAGAACACATTTTTTTCGAAACAATGAACCTGAGGAAAGATGCACTAACAACACTCAACAATTTTTCTTTGAACGCAGTCAAAACACTTTCATATTAATATGAAATAGCAGACCTTCTGCTTGTTTAACTTTCGAAAGCTAATTTTAATTTCTTTTTTGACTTATTATTCTGTTAACTTTATACGTTTTAAGGAAAATTAAAGAGGAAAATTACGGAGGAATAAATGAAGGAACTCCTAAAAAATCGAGCTCAAACAAGATGAATGATTAAGTTGATGGTAAAGCACATTGCTCGGAGTAAACTTCGGGCCTGTAGAATAAATAGTTCAATTCGCTTGGTAGCCCCATATTTTTTGGATCCTATTAGCACTACTAGACACCAGGAACTAAGTTAGGTGACATTGAATGTAAGCGCCGCATGATCAAAGTTCCAAAATGTTACAAAAATGACATAATATTTTTTGCATTAATAAATCAATTAGTAAAGAAGATAATGAAACTATTTATAACTACCGGATTAGCACTGGTCTGTAATTTTTCTGCATTTTAAATCTGAAAATTAAAAAAAAATATCCTAAAATTATGGAATATATTCCTCTGTGGAAGCCATGGCCAATTATTATGGATTTCGGTAATTCGACAGTCGTATGATATTGTTGAAAAATTCCAAATTTACGACATTTTATTTATTTCTGACATTAAAAGAATAATTGCAATTGAAATTACTTCACTTCGTCCATAGGCATCGACCTCAGCAGCCATGCTTATGTCTACGATCTTCGTAGAAATCTATCAATCAAAAAAATGTGTGATTGGAAAAGTCGTCATATTTTTTTTTAATTCGTTTTATGTTCTATAAAGATAATAATTTAATATTTAATAAAGTCCACAGATGTCACAGCGTAGACCACAGTCAAAGCTATGCAGATTGCAGAGCGTTACGCAATCCCCGCCTACTTATTACAGGTTTAAATCAGATTAGAGAGTGCTACTACTACTAGGTATTGTTGCTGATGAAGTAAAGGCAAATTGCGTACTAACCACCTGGGGTGGGCGATTATCATCAGCGATCGTTGCTTTAGAGTGAAGAACTACTTGAACATGCCTAAGGCCTACTTAATGTACGCACATTTTATATAAACTACTGGTTAAGTTTTGACTAATTTGACTACCTGCTAATTCGAATATTATGTCAACATTTCTTGCCCCTAATGATTCGTTATATGGTTGAATGATTTGGGTCTCCTTATCGTGAGTAAGAGTTTTCTGAAGTGACGTTCAATAGGTAGCAGCACTGAGACGACTGATTCTTTGTTATGCTAGGTCTGTGCAGATTCTAACGAATTCGTCTAAAACATGTACACGCATCTTTTGGTTAAAACTTCAAACCAAACCAAGGATCTTTAATCATTGGTGAAATTATTTATAATATTTTCATTAGTCATGCGCTGTGGTTGTGTGTGACTTATTTTATTTCTTTATTTATTTACAGCATGGAGTAACTAAGTTGGATAAATACCAATTTGCGCGAACAGGTGAAAATTGATCCTCACCATATAGTTTGACTGGATGTCAATAATAAAGTACTCTACAATTCCGTTGAAGTATTACTTATAAAGTGTGGACTTGATAGCTCAGCGCGTTCATCGAAGCACGACGGTAACACCAAATATTTCAGGCTATGCTTTCAATGTTTTTTTCATAATATCTAGTAACGCTTTGAGGTTGCGATCCGGGAAGACTCATGGTGCAGGCTTATTCAAAAGGCCAGTTGAAAACAACAAGGCAGATTAGCAATATGATAAGCAATAGATAAGCAATATGGGGTTAGTGGCCAAACAGAAATAATTATTTAAGTTAGTACCGAAATGAAAATCTGCTAGGGGTTTGGTCCACTTTATAGCACCAGTTCGTGACCAGTTATAGCCACAGCAGGTGCATATCTGTCGAAACAAGGAGCCAATGGTTCGAATATTATATTTGGGTAGTGATTGTAAATGCTAAATTTTAGCGTTACTTGCTTTATGTCTAGGTAGAAGGCCAAAATTAGTGTACATACTACATATGAATATATCCAACTAATATTCAAGAAAGGAGAAAGTTTTAAACAGTTGTTAGTTGCGCCTACACTTGACCTTTACATGATGTGATTAAAAATAATTTATTGTTTAACTGAAAGTGTTAAGAATACTGCAGTAGTCTATAATCTTGACAAATATCAAGATAGGTTTAATTAAAAGTCTGCCCACCAAATTCTGTCAAAATTCGAAATTTCAAAATTGCGACAAACCAAATAAGTAAATAGGAAAAAAATGTTTTTTTTTTTTTGCAGTTTGTGAACAAATACTACATACAGGCTTATAGCAGTAAACACAGACCAGCTAATGAGTTTTCTTATATTGGCAGCAAAATTGCAACTGTCAGTATCATCTTCACACGTTTATAGAAAAATCTTTTAACTTTGAAAATTAGTCTGAGAATCATGTATCTAATCGTTTTATTTGAACTTGAAACTCGTCATTTTTAAATTCAGAATTCGTTTAATATCTATGGAAAAGACTGTGGGAAAAAATTAAAACGGTAGAAATGAATTAGGGACATTGCTAAACTTGCTAGAATTACCTGTGTATACAAAATATTTTTTCAGAATAAAGAAAATTTATTTTGCTATTCACTGTTTAAATATAAACACAACAAATCAAAGATTACGCATTGTGTACGCAACCTTAAACGGGCTAATCTCGATGGCAATGAGGAAATCTTTTAATCCAATAGACAGTGGACAGTGTGACGTCACTGTATGTAGTGTGTGTACATTGGACGTGTTTGTTCCAGCTCCAATATTGGATGTAGACTATGTGTTAGGCCAGGTCACCTTGAGGATAATCCCCTGTTTACTCAATCCGGTGAAACTGTAGGACGTTCTTGAAATACTTAATCTAGGTTTTCTCGCGACTTTATACGCATAGTTTTCAGCAGCCGTAGTCTATTTGAGATCATCGAAGAAAACTGGCGATCGCTCAAAAAAAAATAAACGAGAATTATTAGACTTTCGAATTAGGTACACTAATATTATAATAATAAACTAACTATATAACTAATATAATAAACATATTCACACTAATATTATAAAGGCGAAGATTTGTTATTACTTCACGCCGCAATTACTGAACCGATTTGGCTGAAAGAATAGGAGATATATTATTATACCTTGGATTAACACATACGCCCCTTTTTATCTCAGAAAAATCCATGGTTTTTGTGGGATTCGTGAAAAAACGAAATTCAAGCGGACGGAGCCGAGAAGTATTGCATCTACAAATAGTCTTTATACAATATTACTAGTCTTAAGTGTAAGATTTTTTTTTCATATAAGTTTTTATAATCTATTTTTGAGCTTTGATTTTTCGTACATCATGTTATCCTAGATTTTTATAATTCTTTTATTCCATTTGCTAATGCAATACTGACAAAAGCTAAAACTCTATAATAATAATACCAAGCTTAGCCAAGTCGGCGACTTCAAAAGATCATAATATAAAGTAACAAAGTAAACAAAACCTCAACAATCCGAGTCAAACAAACTCGCATGTTTGCAGTAACGGTGGGTGAGCTAACTCTCAAAGTTCAAATAAGACGGTTTATACGGCATCCCGCATCTCACAATTTTGAATCATGGAAGTTCTTGCTGTCTTCATAAGACAGATTATGCGGCGGAAACTTCAATGAAGTGCATCCTTCTTAGGTTCCTACTTGCTCAGCTGCATCTAGCTTCAAATTATGATGGAATCCTTTTAAAAGTTTTAAATGATATAATCTTGGCTTTTTACTAAGTATTTATAGTATTATTTTTAACGGTACTTATTTCTATAGGCACAATGATTTTTGTCCTTGAATTTTGGCTCTAATTTGAGGTGCACATTAAAAGAGCATGCTGTAGTAACTTTTTCAGTCAGTCTTTGATAACAATGAAAAGTAATATTGAGAACTTATTCGTTTCGATTAATTCATCGGTATTTATAAGTAGGTATACTGAATAAATAATTTGCTAAAATCCGGGTAAGAGCGAATTCAATAAACTCTATATTCTCTTGCAAATAACCGTGGAATAGCAGCAGAAGTAGCTCAAGTATGATTTGTCTTCCTCTCTTATCAGGAATTTAATATTTGAAGGAAAATAATAAACCAGCATAATTCCACGTTTATTAGTAGAAACTTCACAGTCTTTATTTGCTAATAAAGTCGTTATAAAATGTAAAATATTATGTGTATGTATATAAATAAGTAAAATATGTACAAGCATGTCTGTTTGTTATTAGTACTTGTAGCAAACAGCCGCTGCACACGGTGAAATAAAATGGAGAAACGAGACGGCGTTTGCTGCCCGGCAGAATTGCCGTAAAACTAGTGAGTGCGACAGAGATCGCAACAGGTGGTTTGATTCCCGATTTCATTGCCACGCGGGCAGCGACTGTTCGCTAATCTTGCACCTGTGGTTAGGTGCGTGATATCGACCGATACCACACTATCGTGCTAGTCCGGCCAAAGTCTCGCTAATGGAATTTGGTCACCAAGTAGACATATCGCATTAGTTTCAGCTAATACTATTTACGGGATTAGATCTAATGAAAAGGATTAAGTTTGTAAATTGTACCAATGTACGGACTTTAATCGCGGTTGCGTAAGAAGGTACGACAATACCGGACATTTGAGAAATAGGTATAGCTGCTCAAGAGTCCCTAATGTTAAACTATGAATTTATGCTGATATAAGTAGAAGAATTTATGCAGATCTCAGATGAAGATTTCATTTTATTTCGGCAATATATTTATACATAACGCAGTAAATAGTGAACAGTGAACAAACAAAATCACGAAAACTCAATTTATCATATAATAATAACCGTTTAGCCCATTAATTATGTCTTTCTTGATTCCTATAAATCGCGCGCCTGAAAATTCTTATGGTCTGATGGAATATTTATAAAAGTATAATAATATTCACTGTCGATATTCAATATCGTTTCCGAGAACTCTGCCCTTGGCCTTTGCCTTCATTTATCTTCAGTTAGGTAGTCCAATTAATAGAGTTGAAACAACAATTATGGTACTCCCGCCAACACTTTCTTAATCCTCTTCGCATAAATACATACTTAAACAAACGCCCTCAGTTAAGACAACGCACAAGGATTGCAGACTGCAATCTTCGTGCAATCATAATTCATTCCCTTGGGCAATATGGTTATGACAGCAACAACAATCTGCATACAATCTGATTACATTGCGAGAACGCACCAAGCGCCTCGAGCGTTCATCGGGAGCAAATTTCAATTACTCACACACTTACAACGTTCCCGACGTTTCAATTAAGGTAAGGAGATACAGGACTGGGAAGAAGCCAGCGTGTGTACTTGTGGTTTGACGAGGCCACAGTCTACAAGTTTCAATAATAATAACGCCTAAACAGGCCGATTTCAGCAGATATTCTCGCAAATACACTACGTTATCTACTCCCTCTATTCTTTCACGCATACATATTATAGTTCGATGGCAAGAAAGTTCCATGGCAAGAACGTGTTTCAAGTCACGAGAGTGTATCACCGCCAATTTCCAAACTCTAAACTTGTACTAAGATTTATTGATAGAAAAACTCAATACTATTTATTGGACTGACCCGGAGATCGAAACCAGGACCTTCTTATAGCCTAGCATACTTAATACCTCTAGACTAAAGAGGAATCACAACTAACTCTGCCATTTAATTGGTCATGTAGGATCGGTTGAACGTAGTAAACTTGTCAAGAAAGCGACAAACGGAGTAGGTGATTTTGCTACGGTATCCTGCGATGTAAATATTATTATTATTGAAATAAGGGTATACCATACTAAAGCCACGTATTTACTGAGACACAATTTGTTTCAGATACACAGTTTTGGAAACAAAATGTTTTTGAAGCAAAACACTTGCGATGGGGAGATTGAACATTGTATACGGAAACACTACCTGAAGTTTAAGTAACGGTGTATCTGAAACATTGTATATCAGTGAATTACGACTTAAAAAATAATACACACTCAAATTTTATTGTTGAATGACGAAAATAAATTAAGCATAATATCAGGGAACATGAAATCTAACTACGAATGTACCTACAGCAAGAGATTTATTCAAGAGACTTCATGTTGCCATCATAATATTTTTATTTTATGACTAGCTACATTGTAGATTAGCTACTAAAATTATTTATTGCCAAATATTTGATATCTAGTTAGATTAAAGAACTACTTTATAGTGGTGATATCATAATGTCGGAAAACTTTCAGCCTACATTTCAATTTACTACTAAGTAGGTACTCTATCATATTATCATGTTTCATTATCCAAAGAGGCACTCAGGTTTTTATCAAAATTGTTAACTACATTATGAGCTCCAACTTCATGGAATTAATTTACTCAAGTGGTTACTGAAATTAAATTTAGTTCATAATATACAATCAGGAATCCGCATCTTTTATGTACTCTCTTTGTTTACTCTGTATGTAATGTACGTTAAAATTAAACTGTATTTTCATTCCGACGAAAATCGATGGTGTGATGGGTAAGTTACAAATAATTAAATAAAACCGGCCTAGCCAATTTTCAATCATTGCAACGATGAACGACGTCGGGCCGTTATTACTTAGACCCATTCCAAATTTCATGTATTATTTTTAATAAATGCTTACAGAAATAAAGGATCGTCACAGACAGACAGACGGACAACAAAGTATTGTTATAAGGGTTAAGTTTTTTTTCTTTTGAGGTACGGAACCCTAAAAATAGATGGTTCGAATAGATCGTGGCATCATTTTTTTGTGTAATGTAATGTGACTTGACCGTGACTGTTCTTAGCAATGATTCAAGAGATTAGCTCATTATCATTTACGATGCTCTTTTCTAGTACATAAAGGGACGTGAACAGTTGATATAGAGTCTCATACATTTGGAAATCTTTCAATTGCTGGGATATTTAGAAAACATGATACCCTTGACTTGATGCAGAGGCATCTCCAAAAAACATAATCGTCCACCAAAAGGAAGCTTAATGAAATGGCGGACGTGGTTGCGAGTAAAACCTATGTAGGTACTCGTACTTTAAATTATCTAATAAAACTACCTATTTTGTCATTATTATCCACTAAACTATTCGGTATTTTATCGTTAAAATTATGATAACGGTATTATGTGGCTTAGAACAAATATGTGGTACACAAATATACCTACGCATTGAAATATATCTTGGGTCATTTTAGCATGATATAAAACTTTACTTCGAAAAATTTAGTGGAATGGACGAATAAAATGGCTCGTTAGATAGAAGAAAATGTTCCAAAAGATTCTTTGATAAGATCGTCTCAATTGCCTGACAACGGCTCCAGACAACAGAATAAATTGGCGCGATACCCAAATATCTGCACTTAGTTACCTTGGTTACCGACACTTTTTTTCCCTAGTGATGTTAATTTGACTCGACTTTATCTCAGACTTTATACAGGGAAAAAATTAGATTTGTGTAAAGTTAAGCGTATTATAGAAATAATGAAATTTTCTAATATCATGTTTACAAAGGTATGTATAGTAATTTTTTACAGAGTTTTTTTTTCTTGTAACAATTTCAGTTAGAGTATTACGATTTACGAGAGATCACTGAAGGTACGGAAAAATAGAAGACAGTGCATTCGTACATGATAACATTGAATACAACACTTACAAGCTTCTTAATTCTGGTAAACTCAATTATTATCACTTGCACGAGCTGCGAGGATTAAGAAAAAGAAAATAATAAACAGATAACTTATATTTTCTAGATAATGATGTAACGAATTCTTATCATGTGGATGAGAACGTACTCAGAATAACTTCCAGTTCCCTTTTAATAAGATCATCATTGTGTGTTATTCCTCCCACGAGCCCATACCTATACCTATATGTGTGGAAATCCAACAAACCCTTAACTCGCATTGTAATAAGTTTCGTTGTTCTTATAGGGATCAAAATCCATACGGTGTACCACAGGGGAGCGTCCTTGGACCGTTACTCTTCTTGTTATACATTAACGATTTTCCAGATCACATTGCTCATGACTGTGTCCTATACGCGGATGACACTACAATTACAGTTAAGTGTAATGACAGAAACCTAATTGAAAATGAAATTAATTCCACACTGAATAGAACTAAGGAATGGCTAGATGCTAATAACCTATCAGTAAACACAAATAAAACAAAATATGTTCAATTCCTTACTTATGGAAGTATCCGCCTAAGTCTAAATATCAAATACGATTCGCTGCCAATTGAGGAAGTCAATACAGTATCTTTCCTCGGCGTTTTACTTGACAACCATTGTTGCTGGAAAGATCATATAGAAAAACTATGCGGGAAACTTGATAGATTTACTTATGTTTTAAGGCAGCTTAGTAAAACTTCAAGCTTAAAGACGGCTCTACTGGCGTATCACGGGTATGTATCGTCATTATTGCAGTACGGCTTAATCCTGTGGGGCAATTCCGTAGATGCCAACAAGGTATTTATCAGACAAAAGGCATGCATTCGATCTATGTGCGGTGCTCATTTCTTGGATACTTGTAGACCTCTATTCAAGAAATTAAAAATACTTCCACTTCCGTGTCTATATATATATCAAATACTCTTATTTGTAAAAAAGTACAATAACATCTTTCCCATTCATACTAATAACGAAGGTCTTAGAACGTGTCGGAGAAACAAAATATGTGTACCGCCAATAAAATTAAACATTTATTCTAAAAGCGCATATTGCACCGCAATAACTCTGTTTAACAAACTACCTGATAGTGTACGTGATAAGCCATTGACAATATTTAAAAATAGAATTTTTGAACTGTTGACGAATAAACTCTACTATGACATTAAGGATTATATTATGGACGATAACATTTTAAATTCTTAGTAATTCAAAATAAATTAATTGATAATGTTTTGCTATAATATTACTACTTTATATTAATATTATTCACTTTGTTATTACTTTTAGGACATTAATATTCATACACCAATATTATTGGTAGAATGTAATCGGTAATAAACACTTTAAGATCTTATTGTAACGTACATTTTCATGAATAAATATCATTTCATTTCATTTCATTTACCTGCGCAACTTTGGCTGCCTAGAGCCTACTAATTACTGTTAGACTACTTATAAAACATTACAGAAGTTGATTACTCGATGTACATTACTGATTTTATATAGTCTCATTCCCACACTTCAGATCGGCTTAGGCAGTGTGTTACATCACAGATAAAAAACCGAAGGGGATCGCGGAGCGGGGTTCTTTGATTGTCATTAAGACAATACGATTCGTTAGGTAACAATACGAAGTAACACACGACAGTGTATTAACCCTTGTCCCCTGACAGTTCAGAGGTTTTCTTTTCTCTAAAAGGGACCCAATTCCGCTGTTTATCTCGAATCTCTTTTTGTCTATAACTACGCTAGTACTACGCCCAAGTAGGTGTAGAATTTAGAATACGTAATCTGTGAACTATCCTTGAACTATCTAATTGGGTGTGGGTTGCGTATTTGAATAAAATTTTTATCTTTGTACTTGACATTTGAAATACAAACATTTTGTGCAAATAGGTAATTTCTTATACTTTTCAATATTTTTCAATTATTTACGAGTATCAAAATAAAGACTCTCTGGCAGAGATACCACCAAAAGCTTCTAAAAATGTTTGGTTATGCCTCTTCTTTTGTATTGGTTGGCAAAATGGATATATTCTTTTCCGATGAACTTGTTATACCTATATTGTGTTCATCTCAAAGAGAGATACTTTTTGATTTACTTATTAATTACCCATGATGATTATAATGATAATTTGAGTAAGTAGGAACATAAGTACGGAAAACTACCACAGTTATTGAGATAAGACATTTAATTAACGAAGGCAATTTTCCATCAAATTAAGTACGCACTTGATTGTATACGCAAAATTATTTTAATTTAACCATTGAATAATACTAAAGGAATTACGTGATTATTTGTCGACTCACCCAGTCAAAAGTTATGAAGTGACAAACATAAAAAAATTACAGTTGAATTGAGAACCTCCTCCTTTTTTGAAGTCGGTTGAAAATATGCTAAAATTGAACATAGAAACATGGCTGTCAAGATTTACATCGTGGAAGATTTATAAGAACACCTCTCAAGATTTATAACAGTAGGTTATTTATGTTTGGAGGTTGTTACAAACGGCTCAAGTAGGCGCAAAAAAGAAATCCTCCATCTTCGCATTTGACCTTCCTGTCCCAGAGGGCGCCCTTACCTGCCACTCGAAATACGAAATATTATTGCACTACGTTTCGCGCGTGGCTTTACTCACGTCAATGCTTTTTTACCAAACCCGCGGAATGTTTGATTTTCCTGAAAAACAATAGGTAGTCAATGAGGCTATCCAAGCTATCTCTAATTCTAAATTTTATTAAAATTTTGTTTATTAGTTATGATGTGTAATTTTTACTTGTGCGTATATACATCTACCTACAGGTTGACGGAAAACAAGAACATTTCTTGCAAGGGCTGTTGTAAGCCCATTTTGCAACAAATTAAGTCATAATGTCTGAAACTTAGTAATTTCTTAGTTATGGAAGATTTACGGATTTTTATTAAAAACCCCGTTTGCCCGTTGTGATTAACTGCTGCAGACGATCGTACCGGATTTTGTTGGTCATTTTGTTGTTTTATTTTGTGATAGAAAAATACTCAAATAATGTATGGAATATTACATAAAATATTTACAAGGAATGTTTCTTGCTGTCCGTCACCCTGTGTATATGTATATGTCTTATGTAGGTATGTGAGTTTTGTGCACGATGCGTTAAAATTAAAGGACAATAATAGATAACATACCTATTTAGTCATGTGTAAATAAACAATTAATGTAATAGGTATAAGTTCTTCCATTTAGAATAATATTAGATTGATTAATAATAAAAAACTAATTAGATTATATTGAAATGCAAAATGTAATAAGAATGTAAGATTCTAATTGGAAATAAAATAAAGAGATTCGTCCGTAACATCTCGCAACTCGATAGAGCACACGTCAAAAATGCCACTAGCGCCCTCGCAGGCGGCTATAAATACCGCACTATCGAGCGGCGCAAACCAGTCTGTTCCGCTCGCTCGCGCCTTTCTGTCTTAACAAATCCTGACCTAGCACTTTTCAGAGCTAGGGACAGGTATCAATACAGTCCAAACATTTGCGAGATATTACGAGCGTTTTACAATTTAAATTGGCGTTATTATTTCGCAACCACGTGAATCAGCGAACACGTTCGGGGATCAGCCCCGAACATTGGTCCTTCAAGAGCCGCATAACTGCAGAAGCGCCAGCGAGATGGTGAAGACACGGGCGCAAGCTGCGGACCAGCCTGAAGAAGCGTCGGTGAGGGCTCCGGAGGCTCCGAGTGTGTCGGGCGGCGCGGCCGCCGTCCCTGGCTACGAGACGCACGCGGAGTCTGCACAGCAGCCGCCACGAGAGCGGTCAGCGTCGGGTGCGCTGGGCGGCGCGGTCGCCGTCCCGGGCTACGCGCGCACCTCCGGGTCATCATCGACGCACACCTGGGACACATCGGTCAGCACGCTGGTCAGCAGCTTTCGTCCATCTTCGGAGAGCGGAGCAGACTCAAACAACGGGCAGAGCGACGCGCAGGCGCCGTACGAAGGCATCGCGTCGGTGGCGTCGGTCCCCCCTCCCCTCGACCCGGCGGTCGGGGAAGCGCGTACGTGGCCCGCGCCACGCGCGTCGGTGGCGTCGGTCCCCCCTCCCCTCGACCCGGCGGTCGGGGAAGCGCGTACGTGGCCCGCGCCACGCGCGTCGGTGGCGTCGGTCCCCCCTCCCCTCGACCCGGCGGTCGGGGAAGCGTGTGCGCGGCCCGCACCACGCGAGCGTCGCGTGGGCACAGACGCCGCGTCTCGCACTTCGCGAAGTACGCGACAACAACACGCAGCCAAGATGCGCATCCTGGAGCTCGAGAGGGAGCTGCTACGGAAGGACATCGAGCTGCAGAGGCTTCGACTCGAGCATGAAGAAAGCGACGAGGAAGACTGCAAGTCGCGGTACAGCAGTCGAACAGCAGAGCAACGGGTCGCCAGCTGGGTGCAGGAGAGCGGCCACAGTGCGACGCAGCGGCAGCAGCTGGCGATAACCGGAGCACATGTAAGTACAATTGAAAATAATTTTGGTGACATTGTGAGTGATTATAATAACCCGCCGCCGCCGGCACCGACCGGCTCGCGGTCTCCGCGTCCGTATGTAGCGTTACATGGCAACGACGCACGCCCTGGGCCGTCCCCAGGGAGCAAGGACGCGGAGCAGAGATACCCCGTCGCAGACCCGGGTGTCTACTGGGGTCCCCAGAGGGACCCCGGACTAAACAGCCAAGCCGAAGCAGAGCAAGCGCGGCCTAGCAACAGCGTGCGCCGGGGCCCCCCCGCCATGGCAAGCGGGGGAGCCGCGCCCCCGCCGCCGCACTCCCCGCTGCCACCCGCGCGGCACGAGTCGCCGCCGGTGGCGCGGTTTCAGATTCCGAGCGACCGTTTTGAGCATTTCGATACGCCAGAGCGGAGCGCTACTAAATCGGACGAATTATTGGGCATGTTCGAACGCCAACAGCAAATGTTTCTACAGGGGTTGACTGAACTATCACAGTCCATATCGGCGCCCACCGCTCGTGGCGTCGTTAAATCTTTAATTGAGTTACAGCCATACGCGGGTGCCTACGACGAGTGGTACGCATGGCACGAAACGTACGAGGCGACGGCGCGTCACTTCAGCGACGCGGAGAATAAAGCAAGACTCAGGCGCAGTCTGCGTGGAGCGGCCAGGGAGCTAGTGGACGGACTACTGAAGACTACAGCGTCGGCGGCCGAGATAGTCGCAGCGCTAGGAGACGTCTACGGCCGGCCGGACTGCATCGTCTACTCGGAGCTCGAGAAACTGAAGTCGCTGCCTCGCCTAACCGACGGTAAAGAGTTGCCGACTTTCGCGTGTAAGGTTGACTCCGTGATATCCACTATTGTTGCCTTACGGCAAGAAGCTTACCTAGTTAGTCCACAGACGCTCCACGCCATCGAGGAGAAGATGTCCATCCTCTACAGGACGAGGTGGTTCGACTTCGAGGCGAGACAGCCGGACGACGAGCCGTGCCTGCTGAAGCTTCGTCGCTTCCTGAAGACGGAGATGAAGCTACAGGCGCGTCACATACGACCAGAGGCGTCAACGCAGCCGCGACCCACCGCATCGGCGCCGCCGCGGCCCGCAGAGCAACCGCGCCGTGCGCAGCGCGTCCACGCGGCCAGCCCACCGCAGCGAGCCGAGCAAGCCGGCGGCAAGACCTGCGGGTACTGCGCGCGGGGCGGCCATACCATCGACGAGTGCCGCGGTTTCAAGAGCCTAGCCGTGGACAAGCGCTGGGAGGCGTGCCGGGAAAAGAAGTTGTGCTTCCGCTGCCTCGAACACCGAGGCTACCGTCACCGCTGCGGGGGCAAGAAGTGCGAGCTCGACGACTGCCCGCACTTCCACCACCGCCTGCTCCATCGGGCACCGAGCGAGACAGCGGGCGTGGCCGAAGAGAAGGCCATGCGGGCCATCTGCTCCGCAACGGGGACACCTACGCTTCTCAACGTCGTTCCGGTGATCATAACTGGACCCGCAGGTACAGCCGAAGTTTACGCACTTTTAGACGGAGGGTCAACTATAACACTCGTCAAGGAGGAAACGGCGCGGATCATCGGGGCACAAGGGCCATCTCACACGCTGAACATCGAGGGCATCGCCGGCTCCAAGTTCAAGAGTACTTCGCAGCTAGTAACTTTCTCCATCAGAGGTAAGCATCACAACGAAGAATATTTTATAGATGCCCGCACGATCCCAGACCTGGGAATCTCTGGCCAATCGGTAGCGCGCGCGGCCGTGCAGAAGCACGCACACCTCCGCGACTTGGCTGAGCAGCTGCCTTACGAGTACGCGGTTCCGTCTATCCTGATTGGCCAGGATAACTGGGAGCTGATGGTGGCGAGCGCCTGCCGCTCTGGTAAGCACGAGGAGCCGGTCGCTACCCTCACCGGTCTGGGCTGGGTGGTCCACGGGCCCTGCGGCAGCGACGAGACAACGACCGCGACAAGCGAGGGACTGGTCGAGGTGCACCGCGTGATGAAGCTACGCCCGGTGAACGACGACAACCTAGACCAGCTCCTTAAGGAACACTTCGCACTGGAGTCATTAGGTGTAGAACCGCGTCGACCCCGCTCAGATCCGGAGCTACGCGCCCTAAACATCCTCGATGCGACCGCGCGTCGTAAAGCAGACGGCGGTTTCGAAGTGGGACTACTCTGGAAGAACGATGCGGCCGTGATTCCGGACAACTACCAAGCCACCCTCCGCCGCCTGGAAGGCGTCGAGAAGAAGCTCGACAAGGATCCTCTTCTCAAAGCTCGCTACACAGAGCAAATTAACCGCATGCTAGAGGACGGGTATGCCGAGTTAGCTACATCCAAACCGACTCCCGGCCGGACCTGGTACCTTCCCCATTTCGCCGTGAGGAACCCTGCGAAGCCAGGGAAGACCAGAATAGTCCACGACGCAGCAGCCACCACCAAGGGGGTAAGTTTGAACAGTCTCCTGCTAACGGGTCCCGACTTGCTACAATCGCTACCCGGCGTACTCATGCGCTTCCGCCAGCGAAGCGTAGCTGTGACAGCAGACATCAAGGACATGTTCCTCAGGATCGGTGTTGCGGCCATACAATCAGCGCTCGCGCCGGGGGGGCGCGCGCGCGGGGGAGCGGGAAAAGGCCGCCCGTTTTTGTGAGCCGGCGCGTACCAACAGTCACCGATTGGAAGCTCGGTGAGAGCGCGCGTGCCGTTCGTGCAATATTTGCAATACATCGCGAGATCGATTCAGGTCCTTTTGTTCGTGAGACGGTGTAATATTGTAAACCTGGACATTACTTTGAGTTGTGTGTGAATTAGTGAGTGCGCCGTGATCTGGGACAACAGTCGAGAGCCGCCAGACCGGTTCCCTGCTCATCGTTGCTGCGTGTTGGAGGAAGTTTCTGGGGTGAACCTGCCTACACATCTATTACACACGCTATCTACACGTACACTATCCACAGCCGAGACTTCAGGCGGGTTCCCCTTACGCTAAGCTCCGGGCGCGTGGGGCGTCGGTTCGACGACGGCGCTGGAAATCGGAGGTAGGTACGAACCTTTGATAGGTCTAGCCACATATTGATCTAAAAATTATATGATCGCCTCTGGCCTGCTCGATCCGGGACCACGTATGGGCCCTGGTTCCGTATCCCTTTGAGGGCAGCCCTGTTGGCTAAAACATTTGGTAGCAGAAGCGCGGTTTCCACACCTCGCTGGCGACTTATATTGTGTACCTACCTGCGGTTTGTGTGCGCCGCGTACCGCGTTTGTTTGGCGTTCGATTATTGCGTGTATACCAGTGAATAGTTCTATTCCGCGTTAATTTGCTGCGTATTGTCTGAATTTGAAACGCCTTGTTGGCGCGCACGCTCGGTTTTGGGTACCACGACCGCGGTTACGGCCCGCGTTTTATTGAACTACCGCGTACTTACCGACGCGGCAGTGTACCGACTTTGATTCGCGTATCGCAGTTAATCGAATGGATAGTTACCTACCCATTATTGGTTATCGCTCATAGTGTTTCGGCGGGTGATTGCTTACCCGAGCGATAAGTAGGTACCTATTTACTTATTTAATTTGAAATCCGCATTAGGGTTGTCACATCGCGTTAGTGCATTGTGCGAATTAATTTCTTAGCTTATTTATTATTCTTTAATTTTATTATTCATTAGTAGGTAGTATTGTTGTTCGGCTAGGGTTGTCGCGAGGCGCTAGATTATTTTATTATTAATCTTACTTAGTTAGCTAGTCTTGGGGATTATTATTATATATTTTTTCCTTTTGACTTACATTGTTTATTAATTAATTATTAGTTGCTGGTTATATTATTTATCAGTTCCCTATTGGCCTTTCGTCATGCCAAATAATAAGTCGCCGGCCGTCCGCATGCAGGCCGAACTGCGGTGGGCCTCGAGTGCTCACAGCCTTATCGCGCGGCCTGACAGAGTGTCCAGTCTGCTTCACAGACTGGAACAACTACCCACCAGGCGCGCGAATTTTGAGGAGGCCTGCGCAGAATATTTTGAAGCCGCTGAGACGGAAGAGGCACGCGACTCGGCGCAGCGGGACTATGACCAGTTCTTTGAACTGACTGACGAGCTCTTTGAGGCGGGGGCTAAGATCAAAAGAGAGGCCCGCCTGAGTTGTTCTCCATGCGTATCTCCTCGGCAGCCGACGCAGCCGGCCTTGATGGGTCGACTCCCTACCCTGGACCTGCCCAAGTTTCAGGGAAGGTTACAGGACTGGATGGGATTCAGTGCTATATTTGATAGCCTGGTCGACAAGCGTCTTGACCTGACCCCCAGTCAGAAATTGGCGTACCTGCTTTCCTCCCTGGAGGGGGAGGCGTTGAGCGTCGTCGGTCATTTGGACTTGTCCGACGACAGCTACCCTACTGCCAGGGATCTACTTGCTAGGCGGTACGCCAATACACGCAGGCTAGCGGATGCGCACATGGCGCAGCTGATGTCCCTTCCGGCCCTGAAAAACCGGGCACGGCTCCGGGAGGAGATCATCGACCCGGTTGTGGTGGCCTGCAACGCGCTGCGTCGCCTGGACTTCCCAGTGGACGAATGGTCCTTTTGGCTGCTGCACCTGGTCCTGTCCCGCCTGCCTCTCGATCTACGGATCCATTTTGAGGAGAGGTTCGGCGGTGACGGAGCGGACTACATTCCGCCCTTCAAGGACCTGCTAAAGTTCTTGGAGCAGCAGAGCCGTCAGGTAGACAACGCCGTTGGTACCACCACAACCGCGCGGTCCGATCGGCCCACGCCGGCGGGGAAAGCTCCCAGTCCCCAAGCGAAGACGGCGCCTAAGCCGAGTGCCGAGGCAGGGCGCCGGGTCATACCGCACTACAGCGGTCTTGCTGCCACTGAAGCGGCCCCTTGTGCCTATTGCCACACACCTACGCATCGAACGGTGGCTTGCCCGAAGTTTCTCAGCAAGCCCGTTAGGGTACGCCGAGACATCGCCCGCGAGCGTCGCTGGTGCTATTCTTGTCTGGACAAGCACCGTCAAGCTGACTGTCCGCACCAGCGGCCTTGCCCCAATTGCCGCGGCAACCACATTGGCATTTTGTGCAGCAATCGAAATGGGGTTGGCCGTCAGGAGGGGAGTGAGAGCACGCCCCGTACGGGCGGGGGCGCTCATCAGGATCACCCCCTCGGTGACTCAGGTCGACTACGACCTGACCAGCGCACAACGGAGCGGGCCCAAGGTTTAGAGCCTCGAATGGTCGGGGGTTACCCCTCCAGGGGCGGGGGGTTTCACCCCCCCTCAGCGTACGGATGGGGGTGTTGCAGCAGCAGCGCGGGAGCCTCGCGTATTGTACTCGCCTCCTTTGGCTGAGTGGCCCCGGCTTGCACGCCACCCCCTCCCTACCTAGGTCGCTACCACAGGTATCAGGTCCCGGCATCGGCGTTCGTGTCGAGAGCCGCCAGACCGGTGAGACCGGACGCCCTCTACCCGTGGATGTACCCGAACGGGTACCCTCCTTCCCAGGTGGTGGAGGTACCTCAGGAGGCTTCCTTTGAGGATCCCCGGCACGGGGATCAGCCCGATGAGGACAGATCCCCTTAGGTAGTTGCCGCCCTAGCTCCCACTACAGCCACTTCCCCGGACGATTTTGATAATACCGTGAAGGTATGTCAGACGGTCCTTTTGCCGACAGCGTCAGTAAAGGTCATTAACCCAAATGGTGACTCGTTGATGGTGCGCACCTTATTGGACCTCGGGTCCCAGCGCTCCATCGCGTCGTCGTGGCTGGTGGGAAGGCTAGGGCTCCCTTGGAGTCCTGATTCTAATCGGATGATAGGTATTGGAGGTGTGGAGCCACCGACTCCAAGGGGACAAGCTGAGCTGATGTTTGCTCCAGCTAAGGGTCACCTTCGCATTTTAGTTAAGGTAAATGTTCTTGATGATATTGTGGGCTCTCTTCCGAGCGTTCCAATAAATAACTCAGCGGTTCATTGCACGTCGGGTTTATCCCCGGCGGACCCACAGTGGTCGGAACCTGGCCCAACGGATTTACTCCTTGGTGCCGACGTGCTGGGTCTAATTATGACAGGTGATGTTAGAACCCTACAAAGGAACGGGTTGACCGCTATGTCCACAATTTTCGGATATAGCTTCTTTGGCCCTGTTTTGTGGTCAACCCCTTCACCTGCGGAGGATCAACTGCAGAAAATAGGTGTGTCACTCTCTGACATGGTCCAACGTTTCTGGGAGATTGAGGAGCCGCATCACGTGGCCCCGGTAGGCCCTCTTCACCACGAGTGTGAGCGATTCTACCAAGATAATACCGGCCGCCGTGTCGACGGCCGTTTTGTCACTCGCTTGCCCTTTTTGGCTTCACGCCCCCTTCTTGGTCATTCAAGAACCTTAGCTGAAAAGAGGCTATTATCCATGGAACGCCGTATGCGGAGAGACCCCATCTTCCGTAAGAAATATATTGAGTTCATGAGGGAGTACGAAGATTTGGGTCATATGTCCCTCTCCAATTGCGATTGGCGCTCGCATGAGCATTACTTTCTTCCCCATCATGCAGTCTTAAAGTCCCCAGGGGGTAAGATACGAGTGGTTTTTGATGGATCAGCGCCCTCCTCCAACGGAGTGTCCTTGAACCAATGTCTTCACACTGGGCCCAAGTTGCTCAAGGACATATCCGACATCCTCACTCATTTTCGAAGGCACCAAGTAGTTTTCGTAGCCGATATCCGCATGATGTTCAGACAATCGGTAGTGCATCGTGATGACCGTCGATATCAACTAATATTATGGCGCGAGGATCCCAGAGACCCGATACGGGTGTTTGAATTGAACACGACGACCTATGGTCTTAAATCTAGCCCGTATATCGCCATGAGGACCTTACTGGAGCTAGCGGATCGAGAGCGAATAAATTTCCCACGAGCCGCTGAAGTGTTGGAAACCTCCGTCTATATGGATGACATTTGCACCGGAGCTTCAACCGTGGAGGAGGCTCTTATATTGAAAGAAGAATTAATTGGTATCCTGAAGTCTGGGGGTTACGAGCTGCGGAAGTGGTTGTCCAACTCCCCTGATATTTTGAGAGACTTACCAGGAGAGGATCAACAAGATCCTCATCTTTTTGAACACCCAGAGAATCCTAATTTGTTGACGGTGCTCGGTATTCAATACCAGCCTGTTCAAGATTCGTTCACGTATCGAGTGAAGCTTGAACCTCCTTCTAAGGACTGGACCAAAAGGGCTGTCTTGTCCACGGTCGCTCGTACCTTCGATCCAAATGGATGGATAGCTCCTGTTATATTCCTGGCCAAGTGCTATTTACAAAAGCTCTGGGTTTCCGGGTTAGGTTGGGACGAGCCTCTTCATGGGACTCTGTTAAGAGAGTGGCTCTCCTTTGTGTCATCCCTTCCTGACATCAACCAAGTTTCCATGCCTAGATGCTTTTTGCCGGCGGGAAAATGCCGGGTCACCTTACACGGGTTCTGTGATGCCTCTGAGAAGGGTTATGCCGCTGCAGTATACCTGCGAACCGTAAGCGCTTCTGGGCATGTTTCTGTCCATCTCGTTCTAGCTAAGAGCAAGGTAGCTCCCCTTAAGTCTCGTTTGACGATTCCCAAATTGGAACTGTCTGGAGCCGCGCTTTTGACTCGCCTCCTAAATCATGTACACTCTTCTTTGAACTCTGTTGTTGACATTGGGGACGTGTACGCCTGGTCAGACAGTGAGATCGTACTTTGTTGGCTACGAGCCTCGGCTCACAATTTAGAAGTTTTTGTTGCAAATCGAGTGTCGCAAATCCAGAATTCGGGGACACCCCTAAATTGGAGACATGTTCCTGGAGAATTGAACCCTGCAGACTGCGCTTCACGCGGCTGCGAGGCCCCTTTGCTGGTTGACCATCCCCTCTGGTGGGGTCCTGGTTGGTTGACCGGACCGGAGTCGTCTTGGCCTCAGAACAAATTCTCTGTCCCGGAAGAATTACCAGGCCTTCGGTTGCGAGTTGGAGTAGTCAATGAGCAGCCCACTTACGACCACTCACTTCTAGAACGGTATAGCTCTCTTGACAAACTTATAGGCGTAACCGCCTGGCTGCGTCGATTCACTCGCAACGCGAGGAATCCCCTTGATAAAAAATTGGACACAGTGCTCTCACCTCTTGAACGTCGAGAAGCACTGATGCATTGGGTACGTATGGTCCAAACGGAGCACTTTGCGTCCGCCTTTGAATCCTTGAAGCGAGGCTCAGTTTTGAAGGGTGCTCTCGCCCGCCTCACTCCTTTCTTGGATGACGCTGGTATGTTACGCGTCGGCGGACGTCTTAGGAACTCCGACTTGCCCTATGGGGCTCGTCACCCATTGTTACTCCCCAAGGATGGCCCTTTTGTCAGGTTGCTGGTGACTCATCACCATCTGAAAAATGCTCATGCGGGTTGCAACGCCCTCTCGGCAATCTTGCAACGGGAGTTCTGGATTTTAGCTGGACGACGTACCATCCGGAACGTAATATTTAAATGCATACCTTGTTACCGTTTGAAGGCCTCCCTCACGCAACCCATCATGGGAGACTTGCCACCTGACCGTGTCACGGCTGCGCGCCCGTTTTTGGGGGTGGGAACAGACTTTGCGGGCCCCTTTTTTGTGAAGAGCTCAAATCTACGGAACGCTCGGTCCTTCAAAGCTTACCTGTGCGTCTTCGTTTGCCTCTCCACCAAAGCGGTTCATTTGGAACTTGTAAGTGCGCTCAGCACTGAGGCATTTGTAGCTACTCTCGGTCGGTTTGTGAGCCGCCGCGGCCTGCCTGACCTGGTTCGAACTGATTGTGGCACTAATTACAGGGGAACTGATAGATATTTAAAGGAAATTGTTGAATTTTTGTCCAGTAACAAGGATCACATAGGCTCCACTCTGTCCAAAATGGGCATTACATGGAAATTTGACCCCCCAGCTTGCCCCCACTGGGGTGGGATCTTCGAATCTGTCGTAAAGGTTGCAAAAACGCATCTCCGTCGCGTCATTGGCGAAACTATATTGACATTTGAGGAGCTGACTACTGTCTTTTGTAAAATTGAAGCTGTCCTCAATTCTCGGCCCCTCTGCCCGATATCCTCCGACCCAAATGATTTAGAGGCGTTGACACCAGGTCACTTCTTGATTGGCCAGCCCCTTAACGCGCTGCCCGAGTACCCCTTCCGGGACGTGAAGTCTTCACGGTTGTCAAGATTTGAATTGCTACAACAGATGACCCAAAGTTTTTGGCATCGTTGGTCACTGGAATACTTGCATCTTTTGCAGCAGCGCGTTAAGTGGACTGATAAATCTGACCCGCCTAAGACAGGCGATCTGGTGTTGCTTAAAGAATCGAATTTGCTGCCTTTATACTGGCGTCGGGGACGCATCACTAAACTTTTGTATGGATCGGACGGTGTACCTAGAGTGGCCGAGGTATTTGTTGGAGATGCGGTTTTGCAGCGTGCCGTGGCCACCTTATCTCGTCTTCCCATTGAATGACGAACCTACATCCGTAAGGTTCGTGGACGGGGGTGTTGCGGCCATACAATCAGCGCTCGCGCCGGGGGGCGCGCGCGCGGGGAGCGGGAAAAGGCCGCCCGTTTTTGTGAGCCGGCGCGTACCAACAGTCACCGATTGGAAGCTCGGTGAGAGCGCGCGTGCCGTTCGTGCAATATTTGCAATACATCGCGAGATCGATTCAGGTCCTTTTGTTCGTGAGACGGTGTAATATTGTAAACCTGGACATTACTTTGAGTTGTGTGTGAATTAGTGAGTGCGCCGTGATCTGGGACAACAGTCGAGAGCCGCCAGACCGGTTCCCTGCTCATCGTTGCTGCGTGTTGGAGGAAGTTTCTGGGGTGAACCTGCCTACACATCTATTACACACGCTATCTACACGTACACTATCCACAGCCGAGACTTCAGGCGGGTTCCCCTTACGCTAAGCTCCGGGCGCGTGGGGCGTCGGTTCGACGACGGCGCTGGAAATCGGAGGTAGGTACGAACCTTTGATAGGTCTAGCCACATATTGATCTAAAAATTATATGATCGCCTCTGGCCTGCTCGATCCGGGACCACGTATGGGCCCTGGTTCCGTATCCCTTTGAGGGCAGCCCTGTTGGCTAAAACAATCGGCATACGGGAGGAGGACCGGGACGCACTGCGCTTCCTGTGGCGGGGCGATGAACGCAATAAAAAGCCCCAAGAGTACCGCATGAAGTCGGTGATTTTCGGCGCAACGTCTTCACCGGCTACCGCTATATACATAAAAAATAAAAATGCCGAAGAATACCGCCGCGAGTACCCAGAGGCGGCTGATGCTATCGTGAAAAATCACTATATGGATGATTATTTGCAATCTTTCAGCACCGTCCAAGAAGCCAAGCGGATCACCGGCGAGGTTGACCTCGTGCACCGGAAGGGTCACTTCGTGCTCTGCAAGTGGGCATCCAACGAGCCGGCGGCCATCGACCAGTTCACCCCCGCTGCGCGTGAGCCGAGCAAGGACTTGGACACCGGCGGGAGTGAGAAGATACTGGGGCTGGTCTGGCGGCCGCAGGCAGACACGCTCGGCTTCAATCTCAACATGGCGCGAGTCCCAGAGGAGGTCCTCAGCGGTAACAAGGTACCCACTAAAAGAGAGACCTTGCGTACCGCGATGTCTCTCTTCGACCCACTGGGTCTCGCTACGCCTATAACGATTCAGGCTAAGCACGTCCTCCAGGACACCTGGCGTTTGGGCGTAGGGTGGGACGGCCGGCTGCCGTCAGACTTGGCCGAGAGATGGCGCCGTTGGCTCGAGGATTTGCGCGGCCTGGGTGACATCGCACTTCCCCGCTGCTACCCCGGGTATGACGGTGCGGAAGAGCGGGAGCTCCATACTTTTACAGATGCGAGCGAAACCACGTACGCCGCCGCCGTCTATTGGAGAGTCACACAAAAGAGCGGCGAGGTCGTTGTCACTCTGGCCGCCGCAAAGGCTCGGGTAACACCTCTGAAAACTATATCAATACCGCGGCTCGAGCTGCAAGCCGCCGTCCTGGGTAGCCGCCTAGCTACCACCGTGCAGGAGGAGCACGACGAGAGACCGGCGCGTCGCTTCTTCTGGACGGACAGCAAGACGGTATTGTCGTGGCTGAGAGCCGGGCCGCGAGTATTCAAACCGTTTGTCGCGCACCGGATCGCCGAAATCGAGGAGGTTTCACGAGTAAGTGAATGGCGGTGGGTACCCACCAAGGACAACGTAGCGGATGACGCTACGCGTGAAGCGCCCCTCGGTTTCGGGAACGATCATCGATGGTTCCATGGCCCGGCCTTCCTTTATGAAAATATTGAATCATGGCCAACCGAGCCGATTCTTCCCTCTACACCCACGGGGGAAGAAAAGGTGCAAGTAACTAAAGTAGGGCTAACGGTGATCGAAGCATTACCTGATGCAAGTAGATTCTCGTCGTGGCTACGACTAATTCGGGCCACGGGTAGGGTAATACAGTTTATTAGAATGATTCGCAGATCAACTACAGCGCACGCGCGTACGCGGCGCAACCCCGAAGCCGATCCGGAGTGGACGCAGCGACCCAGGGCAGCGCGGCCGCTGCCCTCGCCGAAGCGCTCGCCTACAGCAGCGCCCGCCGATCGTTTCGTACCGCTCGATGCGGACGACCTGCGGGAGGCAGAGCGCCTCTGGCTGCGCGCGATGCAGCAGCAGGCCTTCCCGGAGGAGCTCGCCTGCATAGCGAGGAACGCCGCTCTCCCGCCGGACAGCCGCATCCGGAACCTGGCTGTCTTCACGGACGACGACGGGATCATGCGAGTCAAGTCCCGCATCGACGCAGCCGAGGGCGTCGCGCCCGAGGTGCGCACGCCGCCTATCGCCGACGGCAACCACGTTTACACGCGCCTCTACGTCGCCTGGGTGCACCGCGAGCTACACCACGGCGGAACCGAGACCGTCGCGAACGAGGTCCAGCAGCGCCTGTGGGTCCTGCGGCTACGCCCCACGGTCAAGGGCGTTCTTCGCGACTGCCAGCCCTGCCGCCTTCGCCGAGCAAAGCCTCCGAGCCCTCAGACGGGCAATCTGCCGCCCTGTCGCCTCGCCCATCACCAGAGGGCGTTTTCCTACACCGGCCTTGATTTTTTCGGGCCCGTATCAGTTACCGTGGGCCGTCACCACCAAAAGCGCTACGTGGCCCTCTTCACCTGCTTGACCACGAGGGCGGTTCACCTGGAGCTCACCGCGCACATGACCACCGATAGCTGCATCATGGCGCTCCGCCGCATGATGGCTCGCCGAGGGCGCCCGACGGAGATCTGGAGCGACAACGGCACCAACCTGCGTGGGGCCGACGCCGAGCTGCGCAGAGCTTTGGACGAGCAGCGCCTGTCAGCATCTGTCGCCAACCTCTTCATCAAGTGGCGATACATCGTCCCAGGGGCGCCGTTCTGGGGCGGGGCGTGGGAGCGTCTAGTGCGGAGTGTCAAGACCGCACTCCGAGCGGTTCTCAACGAACAACACCCGCACGAGGAGACACTGATGACGCTGCTGGCCGAAGTGGAAGACACCGTTAACAGTCGGCCGCTCACGCACCTGTCAGAAGACGAACCGCAGGGAGCACTCACGCCCAATCATTTCCTGCTCGGCGGTCCGTCGCGAGTCCCACAACCCGGGCGCTTCGACGACTCGGATCTCAGAACGAAGAAGATGTGGAGGACGAGCCAGCGTCTCGCCGACCTCTTCTGGGCAAGATGGGTGAGAGAATACCTCCCCACACTCCAACACCGGCGGGAGCCCCACGGAAAGGGGGAGGAGGTGCGAGTCGGCGACGTCGTGATAATCATCGACCCTTCACTACCACGCAACACCTGGCTCCGCGGCATAATAGAGGCGGTCTTCCCGGGTTCCGACGGCATCACCAGGGCAGCGGACGTCAGAACCTCGAGGGGTATGCTGCGACGACCAGTCAGAAGGCTCATCGTGCTACCCATACATAAATGAAGCAGAGACTTCACGGCGGGAGAGTGTGCACGATGCGTTAAAATTAAAGGACAATAATAGATAACATACCTATTTAGTCATGTGTAAATAAACAATTAATGTAATAGGTATAAGTTCTTCCATTTAGAATAATATTAGATTGATTAATAATAAAAAACTAATTAGATTATATTGAAATGCAAAATGTAATAAGAATGTAAGATTCTAATTGGAAATAAAATAAAGAGATTCGTCCGTAACATCTCGCAACTCGATAGAGCACACGTCAAAAATGCCACTAGCGCCCTCGCAGGCGGCTATAAATACCGCACTATCGAGCGGCGCAAACCAGTCTGTTCCGCTCGCTCGCGCCTTTCTGTCTTAACAAATCCTGACCTAGCACTTTTCAGAGCTAGGGACAGGTATCAATACAGTCCAAACATTTGCGAGATATTACGAGCGTTTTACAATTTAAATTGGCGTTATTATTTCGCAACCACGTGAATCAGCGCACGTTCGGGGATCAGCCCCGAACAAGTTTGTTCGCTACTCTGTTGTTGGCTGTAATTTGGAATGGTGCTTGATTATACCCTAAATTAAAATTTTACACATACCGAAATTCAATACTTAGCATACAGGGTTAATAGTAATTATATTAAAGTAATTATATTATAGGATAGGTAAAAGAACAGGTGGAAGCAACAGAAGCGGAAAGTATCGAGTTCGTCATCAATACTCGTGCCTATCTATTACTGTAACTGGAGTGACGGAGATAATATAATAACAGTCGATGGCTGGTGTACAGTTTCTAGATCTACGTTCAATGGCATTGTGAAGGTAGCGTTGATATTCTACACGTGGCTTCAGTATACAGTATGTTCTGAAATTATGACTACATTTTTCAAGTCATGATCCCTATTGAAATCCCACAATTTGTTTTCTTCTTCTTCTTTGTCACAGCCTTATCCCGTGATGCGGGATCGGCTGTCTTTATCATGCGAGCCCATACAGATCGTATCCTCTTCACGTACTCTCCCTATCCCTTTGAACATCCTATAGTCATCATAGTTTGGGGTCTGCCTCTACTTATATTTCTTATAGCATTTTATCACCACATAATCGCTACGTTGACTCCCACAAAATGTGGACAAAAACGATTCAAAAAGGCTATAAACAATATAAAATAATAATAATAAGGAGATTAAATGTTTAGGACTAACTATTCCAACCTAATAAAAAATATACATGGAAATTTACCACACACAGTAATACCTGCTACGTATATAACATTTTCGTAACTTACTCGGTGCTTTTGCTTCTACGAGTAGTAATTAAAATTGTGACACAACGATCAATTAAGCATATACTTTATCAATCCAATTTACATTCTTCTTAAAATGTACATACAAGGATAGCGACATTATTTACTTTCATTTTAAAGGTGTTAACGCAATTCGATATCCACCGAAATTACACATATGTGAAGAGTTTATATATTTTTTAATATCTCGAAGTCCCATGTAGATATTTCAATCCACAAAGACGAAAATCAAAATTTCTTATGTTTCATTCGATTCGTATGAACTTTGACAGAGTGGGACGCGTCATAGTGGATTGAAATATCTATACTAGGTTCACGCACAAGTGTTTAAGAACCTTTTATCAAGTCACCTACAAAAAACTACTTGTCTTTTTTGAGGTGCATACTCGGAAATTCGTCCTGGTTTCGATTTCGCCACAACGCACACTGCCCCCACTCCACCCTAGCAGGTGAGGATTTATTTCTAGCACCTTCACATATTAAACGAAAGTTCAATATTGCCAACTCTCCCTCCAGACCACTTATTGACGTATCTCACGTAGCCTACTTCAAGCCGACGTACCTACTCTAGTTGTTGGAACACACCTGTGTAACTTTCGGTCGCCGAATAATTCGCCGGCGAACAACCTATTCGGGTGGCAGAAAATACCATCAAGACTACACCAGAGACCAGATACACAAATCAGCACCTCTAGCCATAAGTCTCATCCGTGCGTTTTTAGGGTTCCATACCAATTTGGTAAAAATGGAACCCTTATTTAAGATGGTCATAGCATCGCTTTCGGACGAAATTGAAAATGGTATGGTGATCACGTGACCAATTTAGCGATCATTTCCATACAAATTTGAATTTCGTCCCATTTCTATCTATAAGCGTATCACTAAATTCCATATGGTTAGAGATACCTATTGAGTAAGACATATATGTACCTAATTGACAAGACTTAGAAGAACTTTCGGCAACGTTAGCGCAAGTGTATCCCGATACTAAGATTCTACTGAAGATAGTTTTTTACTGCTTTTGAAAAAAGCTTCTGGTTTGAAGATCATAATAACTAAGTTTTTAGATCAAAGAAAAAATGGTCTTGAAATAATTTTCCGCGTAATAATACGAAGCAAACTTCCTGATAACCATATGAATCCAATTAATTTGATTATCATACAAAAAATACTACAAGTTACACAAGTTTCAGAAAATAATTTATAATGGCTACGGTGCAGTATCTAATCTGAAAAGCTGACCTAAAAACCGTTCCAGGATCGAGGGTATTTCTTATGAAATTTCAAAATTTGAGTCCCGAGCCATTAGTGGCGAGTCATATGCATTAAATACGTAAGTCTTTTGTTTTTTGAATGTACGCTGTCTATACCGCTATTGTTTAAAAATAAAACGTATTACCTCTAAAAGAAAAAATATATATATCGCTACTTTGTTACCGTAAAAATCATTCCCTCACCTTGTCCCTTAGTACAAAAATATTACTAAAATGCCTATTTGTCTGGAATATATCAATATTCTTAACAATATTATTATGCAAATATTTAAGAAGAATGTTTGTTTTATCGTCTATAAAAGCTTCCATCTTACAACAACGGATTTATAATAACAATAATTCGATTTTAAATATGTCCCGCCAAATAAAATCGTTCCCTCATCCTATTACGAATATTCGAAATCTCAATGTGTCAAACGATATTTAAGAGCGCGATCTTAAGTTTTTAGTACCTGGCAACACTCTCTAATGATTCAAGGTGGTGATTTCTTCTCAACCGTAGGTGAGTTCGTATAAAAAAATATTTTGTGATAAATTGTTATAAGTTAAATTTATGACGATCATTCCCTCACGTTACATGAATGTATTAAGTATTTTATTATCTATCAATAAAATTTGTTGGTTTTATGCGTTTTAGGGAGTAAAATCCATATTCGAAATGTAACAAACAAATTGAGGTTATGTGTCGGTGATTTTGTAGCTTAAGTTAAAATTCGTCATTCCCTCACAGTCATTCCCTCACTGCATTTAGGAGTGAGGGAATGACGGCCGTGTGAGGGAATGATTTATCCAGAATTCTGCGGTTTTTTTAGATTTTTATTTATATCTTGCAACTTGTATTTCATGGTATTTAATTTAAAACAGGTGCATGTATGTGGAAGCAAAATGGCACGACAAAAGAAGTTGAGTGATGCAGGAAAATAAAATAAAAAAGAAAGAGTATGATACACAAAGGCGAGAAAAAATTAAAAATAATACAGAATCTTTGGAAAAACTGCGGGAAAAAGAAAAATTTAAATATTTAAAGAAAAAGAGAAAGGTCAAGTAAAACCAGTTATTCATATGAATGCTAGAGAACTTAGAAAAAAGCGAAAACAATGGAAAGAAAAAAGATAGATAGATAGATAAACTCTTTATTGCACACCACAGAATAAAAATATAAAAAAGAAATAAATAAATAAAATACAAACAAACTTAGGAATACAATTTGGCGGCCTTATCGCTATATAGCGATTTCTGCCAGGCAACCAATAATGTCAAGGAATATTTGAAACTGGATACGCGGTTAAATAAATACAATATAATATAATAAATATTGCGATGACAAATTTTTAGGTGACAGTTAGTCATCAGCACTCAGGCAACTGAGATATAAAGTGATCTTTCACAAGTCTTGTAAACTGTCCTATAGTCTGGGCCTCTCTGATATCGAGAGGTAAGGCATTCCAAAGATTAAAAGCCTGAATCGTAAAAGACTTATGAAAGAAGGAAGACTTATGCGCAGGCATCATCAAAATAAGTTTCCACGAAGAACGGAGCAATTCTCCAGGTTAACCTACCAAATTGAATTTCTCGTTTAAGTAAGGGGGCGCAGAGGGATGAAACAGAACACAGTACAGAATGGAAAGGATGTGTAGATTCCGGCGAAGTCGGATAGGTAACCAATTAAGGCGAGAACGAAATTGTGAGATATGGTCATATTTGCGTAAACCAAATATGAACCTAATAATGGGATTCTGAAGTCTCTCAAGCTTACTTAATTGGTTTTCATTTAAGTCGACAATGCTTGCGTCAGCATAATCAAGAATAGGAAGGAGAAGAGTCTGTGCGAGCATAATTTTTGTAGGAATTGGAAGAATAGATCGAAGGCGACGCAAGGAGCCCAAGGATGCAAATAATTTCCTACTGACTTGTTTAACATGTTGAGCCCAGCTTAAGGTCCTATCAAGATACACTCCCAAATACTTTACGTTCTCACAGTACGGAATAACAACATTATTGAACTCAATAGGAGAAAGTGACCGTCTGTCAATTTTGGATATCTGCTTTTGGCTACCAATAACGATTGCCTGTGATTTACTCGGATTTACTTTAAGTCCAAATAATTTGCTCCACTCAAGGACGGAGCAAAGGTCTGAGTTCATTCTGGCAATTGCATCAGGCAGGTTTTCAATCGAAGACTGGGTGTAAATAGTGAAGTGTTTAGGAATAAAAAAGCTATAGCACGCCAAAATTTACTAAGAATTGATGATACACCTCCACCAAGTCCAGTATTAGTTGTGCAGCAAATTAGAGAAGAAGTAGCTGCTCGAAATAGACAACAGATGCGAAGGCGACGAGCTACTTTCTATGCAAAGATTGCAAAGTTGAAAAAAAAATGAAGAATGCAGTGAAGTTAAGTGAAAAATATAAGAAGAGAAGATACTTGAGAATGAAAACAAAAAAAACTGACCCAGTATCGCCTGGAAAACTAATAGAAAATGACCAACATAAATGTTGGTCATTTTCTATAAGTACAAAAGATTGTTTATGTTCAAAGTACTAAGTTTTGAGTTGATTTTCTTTAGAATATGATATTTCATTGTTTGATACATATTTATAAAAAATAATATAATTTCTTTCATTTGTACATGTTGTTTTTTTACTTTAATATAATTATAAATCATTCCCTCACTCCGTTAATCATTCCCTCATTTATTTATTTTTTAAAACCTCATTTTTTATTGGTTGTATACAAAAATATGGAAGACCAATATCCCTGGACAGATCTTTAAAAGCAACGTTTCGGATCTCTGCAAAAAAATATCTAAGTTTATAAAAAAAAAAGAAATTTCAATCTTATCTCAAATTTTGAAATTTCATAAGAAATACCCGAGAACACTGCGATACAAGTGCTATTCTTTTATATCTAGGCCACATGCAGCTAGCTACCTGCACCGTGCACGCATGGGAACTTCTGATAACTACGCCATGTTTTTGCCCCATTTCCGTGAAAATTTGAAAATCTATCCGCATAGTGTATACCCACGCTTCCATGTATGCTTTTGTAAAATGCTATTCCGTAGCTTGACTACGTACTTGACTCCCTGGCAAAGTGACACGCGCTCGGATGCGAGTGGGAGATCGTGGGTTCGATTCCTACCACGGGCCACTTTGAAAATTTATAATTTGTAGGTTGGATCAGGCTGGTCTGGTCTAGGAGGCTTCGGCCGTGGTAGTTACCACTCTACTAGCAAAGACACACCGCCAAGCGATTTGGCGTTCAGGCGCGATGCTGTGTAGAAACCGTTAGGGGTGAGTTGACTTACCTCTTCCAAGTTAGTGCGATAATAGATTCGGCTGCAACATCACTAACCATCGTAAGTGTTGATTTAGTGCCCTTTGTTCTTCATCAAATGCTAGCGACCCCCTTGAATAAACCATTGAACTGAATTGACAAAACCGCAGCAGAAGCAAAATAATTTTATGCAGGGAACAGACATTGGATAGTAATTATTTAACCAGGAAAAGTATCCAAGCTCTCATCGGAAATTCTTTGCCAATTTCTTTGTATTTTAAAGTATGTCACAGTTTGTATTAGAGATTAACAAACATTTTGCGAGCTTTAGGCTATTAGGCCTTTCAATTAATTTCCTTCAAAGCCTATCCTACCTAAACTACCTATCTATTTAACGGATCGCATGTTAATTATAGTTTGGAAAGCTCGTCCGCGACCTTCCTGCGGGCTGACAGACGGCCAGGGGACGCGGTAACGCATACAAGCAGAGAAGTATCCCTTTCCCCGCTACACCGCCCGCTAACCGCTGACATCTAAGCCTTTCTTCCCCCACCGTCTGTCACCCCGCAGGAGGGCGCACGAACTTGCCAAACTATAGTTTTCATCCCAGTCATATTCTGGGATAGCTGAAAGAAATTGATATAAGCTAAACGAAGCTGAATATTTTATTATTTTAAAATGTAAAATAAAAATCAGTACAAGTAATAAAAAAAGAAAAGTTATATAAAACTGTTCGAACTCTTTAGATTCTTCTCGTCTTTTCAGAAATGTAGTCGCGCTTATGTGTTATTAAGCTTAAACATGTTTTGAATTCTATTACGGAATATATAAATCTAATCATTACTAATCAATTCTAATTAAAAGACGTAGGTTTACGTCGGAATCTGTTTGAGACGCTCGATGTATTGCGAGTTATGCCTCGTTTAATCCTTATTAGAAATGAAATAATCACTTCGTAGAAGGAAGTGATTCTTACTTGCGCAGTCTCTCGTAATATTTTAATTTGTAACCATAAGCAGATAGTCACGGATCAACTGATAGCGATTATATTTATGGTCAAGCTAGAGATAAACATACACAAAGCACATTAAATATACATATTGTATTACGAGTGACATGACATATGAATTACTGTTGGGTCAGCCATTGAGTACATTGTCCATAATATTTAAGTATATTATCGTAATAACTAATCGGTAGTTTAATAGTAAAAACGTTAAAAAGCCATTTGCATATTATGTAAAATATATTTTGAGTTCTGACGAAATTCGCTTACCCGAATTCGGGAGCTCCTTAAAACGTGGACGTCTCTAACATGATCGCTATATCCATGGGGGTCTAACGACTAAACGTTGGTACCTCGGCCATAAAACAGATTTAAGAAAAACTGTTCAGTGCCATGATAAGGCATTATCATATTATGCGACTGCTACAGAACATGATACATCAAGATTCACGTGGGACATTGAGACATGCGCAAAATATCATCATGCTTATACCTAAGGGTTTTGGACTCAGTAACTTTAACAGACACCGTTTTAAACATGACTCTGTGTAAGACATTTTGTTCCTAAGCGCCATGTTTAACGATGACGTGAATTTGTTGAAGAGAGTGTTTTAAACAAGTTTCAAAATGTTTTTATCATAAATAATAACATCCCAGTCTATGCAGCAATGTGCACGTAACGTAGACATAATTTTGTCTGCTTTATCTTTTCTCTGTCTGTCTATAGAGATTAGAAAGGGAAAAGAGATGAGCAAAAGTAGTCAAAATTCTCTACGCGCACATGCTGCATACGCTGGGTAGTTAGATGAGGTAGTCAAGAGTAAACTAGCAATCGTAAAAACCCAACATGGGAAGTCATTATCGAAACCTATTTTGTTACTGGGTCCCCGAAGTGGGGCACTGACTGACCAAGCTACTAAAGTACCCACATTCGTGCGAGCCGATAATTGACATACAGTTATTCACCACAAGTTGGGTGATATAAGAGCCCCTACAAACGTTCATAGAGATCGGAGACTCAGTTCTACCATCAACTCTCTCATACAGTCATACTAACAACTATTTGAATTTGAATCAAAGATTTATTTATGATCAATGTAACTATGTGAAGCCAAATTGTGCAAGTACTTGATTCATTTACTTTGTAGGTGTTCAATACTTGGGTCTTTCTTTAAATTAAATAAGAAAAGCGCAGCTTAATTAATACTGACTTATTAAGCACGGTTTGTTTTGAAATCGACGGTAAATTATCGTTGAAAAGATTCTGCAGATTTTCCACTACTACGAGTATAAGTACCTTTACCTGTTTATAAGATTGATTGTCGATGATGAAGCTGAGCCAGATGCTACTTGCTAGTTGCTACCCTTGCCAATCAAACGCTATCAACTAATGGAGAGTGTTATGGTTTGCAGAGTTCCTTATATTCTCCTCAAGTTGGGTGGCATTACTGTAACAATCAACGCGTACCGGTGAACAGAATTCTGTTGACACAGATTCCAGCGTGATATTTGTTCAAGAGGCGAGTACTTCGAAGCCTATTAAGGCAACTTGTTAGAATAGAGCATTTCTTTTTTCTTATCGATAACGGTTTTGCTCTTGACCGTGACTTACTTTTTTACAAAATCGATGGTGCTGTCACGGACGCATTTTTACCTACCTGGGTGATGACTTCATGATCGGTACCAACGCTTTAGTTATTGCTCGAACTTGAAACCAACAATTTCTTAAAGAGCGCTCTCTGCCAAAAACGTTTATCTGCGGAATACGGCATACTCGTTACTCGTATACCTACTACTATACCGCAGCGGGATTTTTGTCTGGATATTTGGGGCAACTTTTGAATCAATTTTAGGTAGGTCAGGTGCCTACCTAACTACTGTGAGATAGTGAGGTACTATTTGAGACTCTGTAGGTATTCTGTTCTATGAGATTCCTTCTTATTTCTTCTAAAAGTTAATGTGTTTGTGATATGTGTAAAATAAAAAAGATTTTTGGGGGCAGCCTAAAACTATCCTTTTACAATTATACATGCATATGCATTTCATGAAATACAAAAAGTTTTGTCAACAGGAATCAGAATAAGTTTTTATGTATGAACTTATATAATTTCATGGTTCTATATAAAATCTGTGGTTGTATAATATTCAGAACGTATGTCTTTATCTCTCTCCTAGCTATTATCTAAAGGAGTTCATGCAATATCATCATGCTTACATGTAGGACATTCTCGGTCATCCCACCGTTAACACGGGGATTGTACATCGACCGATTCATGCAGGTCACATTAACGTTATTATACGGGGCATTTACATTATACACAGCTTATGCATGGATATAACAATGAACATACCCGATACCAAGTGGCCACCTGTAGATGCCGATGTCAGCACCGAAAACAATATACATACATATATTATTATTGATAATTACATAAACTATAGCTATAATAGGAGTAAATAGAATACCGATAAAATTACGTACACAATTACACATTACTTAAAATAAAGTTTGAATTAAAAGTCAGTTGAGCAAGTATAACTAAACTAATACTTATGATATTTCTATTAATTCTAATTTATATTAGCGGAAATATAAATGTGTTATAATAATAATTACACCTGTACATAAATATTAACTATACAATATAATAAGATTACTAACAAACTTTCATGTATTTTAATCGATCAAGTTTTGCATACAAAATTGGTTGGTATAATTCTAAATGAATACACTTTACATGGTATACTCGTACTAGATATTTATTTATTGAATGTTGCAATGAAAGCTTCATGAAAAGTGAAAAATAAAATAATGTGCTCAATCTTCAACGTAAATCATTATAATTATTGTGGTCTATCGTATTGGAATCATAGAGGTAAAATATATCAAGACACGCGGCAGCGTGTCAAGCCAAGTTCAAGCAAAGGAACTGGCTAGCCAGCGCCAAGAGTAAGTTTACACGAACCACTTGGTGCCACTTTTGACCCTTCTATAACTCAAAACCTATTTAACGTAAACACATAAAACTACGTCTGTTTAATGATATCCATAAGATCATATAGAAGCCCAATTTTCATGAAGCTAGCTCAAACGGTTATAAAGATATGAAGGTCAAAAAGTCGTTAAAATTCATACTGACTGACATATAGTACAAAAACCTAACCTACTTCCAGATGACCTAGAAGGATGAAATTTGGAATCCAGCTCGGTAGCTGTGTGTAAGCGTAGGAAAAAATCAAAAAATAAAGAAAAGTCAAAAAATAAGGGGTGTTCCCATACAAACTGACATATAGTACCTAAATCTAACCTATACTTCCAGATGACCTAGAAAGATGAAATTTGAAATCCAGCTTGGTAAGTGTGTGTAAGCGTAGGAAAAAATTAGAAAATAAAAAAAAGTCAAAAAATAAGGGGTGTCCCCATACAAACTAACATATAGTACAAAAACCTAACCTACTTCCAGATGACCTGGAAGGATGAAATTTGGAATCCAGCTCGGTAACTGTGTGTAAGCGCAGGAAAAAATCAAAAAATAAAGAAAAGTCAAAAAATAAGGGGTGTTCCCATACTAACTGAAATATAGTACCTAAATCTAACCTATACTTCCAGATGACCTAGAAAGATGAAATTTGAAATCCAGCTTGGTAAGTGTGTGTAAGCGTAGGAAAAAATCAGAAAATAAAAAAAAGTCAAAAAATAAGGGGTGTCCCCATACAAACTAACATATAGTACAAAAACCTAACCTACTTCCAGATGACCTGGAAGGATGAAATTTGGAATCCAGCTCGGTAACTGTGTGCAAGCGTAGGAAAAAATCAAAAAATAAAGAAAAGTCAAAAAATAAGGGGTGTTCCCATACAAACTGAAATATAGTACCTAAATCTAACCTATACTTCCAGATGACCTAGAAAGATGAAATTTGAAATCCAGCTTGGTGATTGTGTGTTAGCGTAGGAAAAAATCAGAAAATAAAAAAAAGTCAAAAAATAAGGGGTTTCCCCATACAAACTAACATAAAGTACAAAAACCTAACCTACTTCCAGATGACCTGGAAGGATGAAATTTAGAATCCAGCTCGGTAACTGTGTGTAAGCGTAGGAAAAAATCAAAAAATAAAGAAAAGTCAAAAAATAAGGGGTGTTCCCATACAAACTGAAATATAGTACCTAAATCTAACCTATACCTACTTCCAGATGACCTAGAAAGATGAAATTTGAAATCCAGCTTGGTAATTGTGTGTAAGCGTAGGAAAAAATCAGAAAATAAAAAAAAAGTCAAAAAATAAGGGGTTTCCCCATACAAACTAACATAAAGTAAAAAAACCTAACCTACTTCCAGATGACCTAGAAGGATGAAATTTGGAATCCAGCTCGGTAATTATGTGTAAGCGTAGTAAAAAATCAAAAAATAAAGAAAAGTCAAAAAATAAGGGGTGTCCCCATACAAACTGACATATAGTACCTAAATCTAACATACTTGCAGATGACCTAGAAAGATGAAATTTGAAATCCAGCTTGGTAATTGTGTGTAAACGTAGAGAAAAAATCAAACAATAAAAAAGTCAAAAAAATAAAAAATAAGCGGTGTCCTCATACAAAAAACTTGTAATACGCGCTAAAAAACCAGGTTCTTCGTGCCTTAACCAATAAGAGTATAAAAGTGAAGTACATATATATGAGATTCAATGAATAAATAAATACTTTATACAACTCGTTCGCTATAAGTTTGCCGCTGTCAACTGTCACGCGTTTAGCGTTGTCTCAGCCACTCATTTCTAGTTCCAGTAAGAAAACGCTATAATGACATCATTTGACAGCAGCAAACTTATGTTGTACTAGCTGACCCGGCGAACTTCGTTCCGTCTAACAGTTGATTCTTTAATTTGGACATTGCAACATTAGGTACTTTATTTTTCTATTTTATTTATTATCACTATTATCTCTAACATTCAAGACAGTGTAGAAAATAGTATAAAAAAGAAAACCACGCAGCGGAAACGCAAGAAAAAGCTTTCTCTCACTCACTCAATACCTGCCTAGTTTTCTTTACAAAAAGTAATGATATCCCACCAAAAACATAAATGTAAAAAGGAAAGCCAAGTTCGAGAGCCGCAAAAAGAATGGAGATCAAAATGAGTGCCAAGTTCTATGTAAAATCGAAATTTGTATTTATAGGAACAAAAAAACAATATGAACAATTATTAAACTCTATTTCTTTGCTTTATTGGATACCTATAACAATTGCTGTTATTCAAAAATGTGAGATCTTAAAATAGGTTAGATTTGACTTGGCGAGTTTTTATCTGAATTAAAATGTTGAATAACTTTATAAAATGACTGATGTAATGAAAACTGGCCAAGTCAAATCTTACCTATTTTAAGATCTCACATTTTTGAATAACAACAATTGTTATAGGTATCCAATAAAGCAAAGAAATAGAGTTTAATAATTGTTCATATTGTTTTTTTGTTCCTATAAATACAAATTTCGATTTTACATAGAACTTGGCACTCATTTTGATCTCCATTCTTTTTGCGGCTCTCGAACTTGGCTTTCCTTTTTACATTTATGTTTTTGGTGGGATAGTACCTACTCAAAACGAAATTTTAACAAGCGCAAGCGTTTGATTTTCGAACACAATCCTTATTAATTTCCCGCCATTACGCTCCGCCATCGTCAGTATGTAAATGGATGTCGACGAGTTAGTATCTCCTGATCGTTCGATTCGTTTGGCGTGACCGGCTGCGTTTAAGAAATTACTTCCACGTAACGGTATGTAAGAACTGGTTTGTATTGTCGAGTGTGTACAGTCTGACGGGCGGTGATTTTTCCGAGGTCTCGAGACCCTCAAGAAATAATAGGTTGAGTGAGGCGAACGCGTAATCTCGAACAAAAGATCGTACGGTCGATCAGAGAGCATTAACTCGAGTTTATCTACCCTCTATCATCTCGAATAGTGTTATCTAAAATCGTTGTTTGTGTCATGAAAATGATGAAAAGATTTGTCTTAAATTGATACAAATACGTAGAAAAAATAAAGATTAACCAGACTCCTCCACGTAAGACAAAAGTATTTTGCAGCAAACTAAAACGAGATGATATTATGTATTATATTAGTAATAATTATAAGAACATGATATTAAATACTAGAATTATTAATATAAATTTTATTATTAGTACCGATTCTCAATAATGTAACTGATGTACAATATCATTCTCAAACGCTCTCACGAAGAATCAAGAATATTTTGTGGTCAATATCCGTTAAAAAATTTCAAAGCGAATAATGCATTTTCCAACAAACGAATTCATGTAAGGCTATTATAACGAAGAAAAATCGTAAGTAGTGGATACTAGACTAACACGACAGACGAACGAAATCAGCTCATTTGGAAGCGACGTGCGTACACATCTTACTTATACAGAACCTCCTGGCAATGGCGACTAAAAGATACCAGCAGCGCATTTGCAAGGCAAAAATCATATTATGCATGAGCATTGCAAAGGAGACATATTTATCGCCGCGGGACCGGATAGATGATGTTTTAATGTTGCGTTTATTGCGATTTACGATTGCCGACTTACCTGTCGCGCCCACCGTTGCGTGGGCCTTTAATACCATGGAAATAAACGTCAGCGGGGTCCACCCGTCCTCGGTGCCCGCTAACTTGGTCTTAACCTTCCCCTATCTTGACGGCTTGTTTTATTTCAGTGAAGCCATGTTATGCAAATTGTTGACGTCACAACATCAAGTAGGATTAATTTATTATCTTGTGATTTCAACTCTGACTCGGACTTAAGCTCTGCGTGCCATTGTGGTTATAGTCTCTCCGGTAAGCATGTTATGGTTTTACAGAGATTTACTTTTTGATTCTCGTTCAAAATTATAGACACTGATACATCCTTTGAATACTAATATTATCATAAGTGTTTTCATATCCAATCTTTCGTATTTACTTATTCTTTTTTCCATTAAAATGTTGATTTTACGTGTTTATGTGCAGAAGTTTCGAAAACTTCTTACTTACATCTTAGAGTATCCTTACTAGTTAAGATTCTCTTTTTGGTTCACTTATTTTAATACATACATACAATAACTTCGATCAATCAAGAGACACTTGTCTCACGCAACTTCCTGAGTATTCATCATTCATCGACCTCCATTCCCCATAAATCGATTTTGCCTCACTATGGACCATGGAACCTGTCATTAGACCTATATTAGGTCATCCGTCTTTCTAATAGGCCTAGATAAAATCTGAAGCCCCATCGTGAGCTCGTCTAACTCGATAGCTATTGATCGGATCTGATAGACAGAGACTAGTCCTCGAGGCGTTCGACATTCTTGAGCCTTCTATAAATAACCTTGATTTATTATAAGAATATCTTTTGAGATCAATTTTATCTTCTTCGCTATTATATTTTGAACAGTGCCGGTGGGAGCTTCAAATTTTCTTTTGTATAAATTTGGGTAACCCTTCAATACAAATACTTAGTACTTACAAATTATAAAAGTGTACTTTTACTATATTATCACAGTTAAGTGTTTTATGTCTCGGTTATAATGTAGCGTCTTACAAGACCTACCAACGTACCCAATACGTTTACTGCTATTTATTTTAACTAAAACGAATAACATAAAAAGCCTTCAAATGGCTTTAATGATAGCTGAATTTCCAAATCAACTATGAAGCAAAACAATATTAAGCAATTATGAAAGCAATAGTGGGACTATGATAAGGCTTTCTAGGCCGCGTGATAAGCTTAAAGGAAAGCATATCACAATTTGGAAGATACTGTACAAATAAGATAACTAGAGTAAATAGGAGCTAAATATTGAGGTGAAACAAGACAGCCCAAAAGTTTTATCACACCCACGTTTACTAACAATGAGTTTGCTATGAAAAGTTTTTAATAAATTTTACAGAAAATAGTTAAAGTATGGGCTTGCATAAGTGAATATTTTTATTACCGCTTTCTTTATTTGGCTAATTCAAAATCAAGACCCCTACATAACCTTTAACATCGAACAACTTTAATTACACGACCCGTAAAAATATTTAGTGAATGCAATTAGGTCACCGCTTCATAAGTCGAGAGTATGCTTGTTTCACAGAAATGTATCCGAGCTTCACATAAAAGCGTAAGAGAGAAACACACTGAATTACTGATATTATGGGTAATGTTTCAGGAAAAATTAAATAAATACTTATGCGCCAACTAAAAACAGTGTTCGCTTTAGATTTTAAACCCCTATTTAATGTGGCTATAGTTTTTTTTGCATATACTGAAATTAAGACGTGTATCACACGCAGTATAGGCAAACATAATTTATGACCCTACTTCAGGCTCAATTTAGACCGGGGCAAAATGAAATGGAATGAAAAAGCATCAATCGCCTCATGACGCGAGAAGGCGCGTGAATTCGCTGGAATGCTCGAGTGTTCTAACGAATTGTTTCCTACACGCTTGGCACCGCTGCACTGCAAATTGCAATGACCGACCCAACTGACTGTCAACTGACCGCGGGAAGTAGCGTGACTGACGTTCACGCTACTTCCCGCGGATTCCACAGATGGTAGATGGGTAGGCGAAATTCTCAAGAATGCGCGAGGATTCCACGGAAGACACGCGATTGTTTGTCTTATTAAGCTATTGCATAGCTTCTATCGCGGGCCTTGACGGGTGGACCGAATCCAGAAAAACCGTAACGAAAATAATCTGCCACTCCTAAAGTAGAGCTTTTGGTACTAGGCTAGCATGAAAGCAGGGAGGTCAACTCCACAACTTTTTAGTTTGCCATATTCTATCAAAAAATAGCAGAACTTTTTAATGACTTTTTGAAATATCACGCACGTGATATTTCAAAAAGTTATAAAAAGTTCTGCTATTTTTCGATAGATGGCAAACTAAAAACTAAAAAGTTTGTGAAATTGCATCTGGTACCAAAAGTTCTACTTTTCGATTGATGGCAAAACTAAAAATAACTTTAAATTCTATGCAATAGCTTTACCGCGGCAGTCTCCGAGTGCCACACGCCTTTTTAAGTTGTATTTTTAATCGACTTCAAAAAAAGGAGGAGGTTCTCAATTCGTCGGAATCTTATACAATTGAATTTCATCGCAAAAGTCGCTTCCATTCCATTTCACGGCTCTACAAATTGACCCTAAGAGACGTGTGGGCCTACCACCGTTTGTAATATTGTTTTGACATTTTCATACAATGTTAGTATGGAAATTTTAAAACATTATTACAATAATATTACTTTAGGTCACGGTGGTAGGCCTCCTGTGCCTATTTTTCAGTTGGTCATGCAAAAGTAAAAGTAAAATAGTTTATTTCACATAGACTTAAAAGTCTTAAAAGTCATTGAATTGTTAAATCCTATCCATATCATAAACGTTTTTGAGTTTGTTACTCAACAACACCACAACTGCTGAGCCGATTTTACTGTTTGGAACATACTCGTAGTTACTACGGACTACCACAGTTTAAAGATATAACTTTGTGAAGTGTTTTACGAATTGATAAGACTGTGTACCTTAGTATTGCCTAAATAATCAATGGTATCGCGATATTACTAGTATAAGTCATAGGCATCAAGAGCGAAGCTTAAACCTATGTTACAAATAAATTCCGCATTCATTCATTAATGCCCAATAATGAATCATTCATCCATTCATTCAATCTGAAATTATAATATCTTAGAGGTATTGATTTGTTTGTGATGAATGGCTGTCGAGTCTCGTGGACCGAAGCGTTATATTGAGCTCTCGACAAACGCTTTGAAGACCGGATTGATTTGCGTCGATTTGCGATTCACTCTCGGTCTTCAACTGAATCGAATGAGATTGGTGGCCTTAATAAAGATTTTCTTGGAAATGAATGGTGTCACGATTATTTTTATCGAGAATTGTGTTTTAGAAATGTTTGTTGATTAATTCAATAGGTATTTTCGTTGCCATTGATAACTTGATAGGGAACGTTTAAATTATATTTTGTTGTATCCATTAATATTAATTTATGATAAGTAAAAAGATACATTTTATAGTTTTGATCCATGAAAAAGCAAATGCAAGTGTCTTTCCATCGTCGTTCGTAGTGTCGTTTTTGTATATTAATAGAAATATACATATAAAATAAACTTGCGGGAATGGCAAGATGATCTTTACATAATACATAAAATTCTCATGTTTGTAAGCAAACTCCTCCAAACTGCTTGAAGGATTTTTATGAAATCTTCTGGGTACCTATACTCGGTAGGACAGAATAGGACGTAAGCTATTTTTCATACTGCTATTTGGCAACGCAACGTTTGCTAGGTTAGTTAGTATTTATATAAAGTCATTTATTAAATCACTTTTGAAAATTAGTCCATAAATCCACTATTTTGGGAGTTACACGCTAGCGTGTCAAACTTGATATTCGAATTTCTTGAAATTTTTAAAACAAAGCTGTGAGAAAGATACTTCCATATCCACAATTTAACTGCCATAAGCCCACTAAGTATACCTAATTATCTTAGAAATTGTGAAAAACCAAGTAAAATTTGAATTTGGCGGCCTCAACTCTACTCATGTCAACGCACTATAAGCATAATACCAAGATACCTATCTAGAATTATCTAGTATCTATATTATCAAAGAGAATTATAGACAGAAAGAACTTCCACAGAGAAAACTCCTTCGTCATATGACAGAAGAATAATCTAGCCAAGTTCAGGTTACCTACGAAGTGCTGTCGCGTCACGCTGATAATTTAGCCAGTCTGGTTCTAATCACATAAGCTCATAGCCTCAGAACAAAGTCTTAATTGAATGTGTAAAGGTCATCCGCCTAGTCGCATAAATATATCGTTAATGTATGCAAATTATATGCAAATTACGTCGTTAACACGTTGAAGCCGCAAGTTCACCGACGAAAGTCATATTTCATGCTAAAAACAAGCCGAAATAGAATAATCTGACGCAAATAGACGAATAAGAAGAAATAAAAAAAAAAAAGTCGTGTGGCACTCGGAGACTGCCGCGGTAAAGCTATTGCATAGAATTTAAAGTTATTTTTAGTTTTGCCATCAATAGAAAAGTAGAACTTTTGGTACCAGGCTAACTTCACACTTTTTAGTTTTTAGTTTGCCATCTATCGAAAAATAGCAGAACTTTTTAATGACTTTTTGAAATATCACGTGCGTGAGATACCATCATAACAGTGAGCAAATCCTCATGAATACAAATGTCCATATCCTGCAATTTGTCTACCACGTCCATGAACTTATTTAAATGCTCTCTAATATTGCCATTTTCCATTTTGGACAATATTAACTTCCTATTAACTAAAAGAGAGGCCTTCCTAGCCGGTCCCTTACTGGCATATATAAAATCAAGCAAAGTCCAAATCTCGTGAGCTGTTTTGCAGTTTTTTATTTGCAGTTTTTTATTCAGAGGGTGAAATTAAAAGTACTAACTCCGATTGAGCTAAAAGATCCTTCTCTCTCTTCTCTTCATCAGCTTTCTCAAGATTCAGCGGCTTCTCAACAACACTCCATAATTTATTTTTGATGAGTACGGCCCTTGCTTGAATTCGCCATGTGTCGAAATTTTCTTTATTTAAAGTCTCAATTTTTGTACTTGAGCCCGACGCCATCGTGATCAACGTATTTATAGCTTTATCTTTACTCTGCTTTCATATTAAAGTAAAATAAATACTGTTGGAACTTGTGACGAATGTTTTTATTTTACAGTAGTATGACAAGTTAAATAATAATAGAAAACTTGCTATGGAGACTGAAGGTACAGTCCTCCTAACAATATCGATAAAACATTATCGACTGTTCCGCGTATAGACGAATCTGTTCAGAGTAATCTTAGGAAGTTTTATCACTAGGTACTATACGGATTTTGTACGCTTATCAATAGTAGAAAAATGGCTTTTCATTGCGGTAATAGATTACAGTCAATTTATTGAAGAATTAAAGATCTTACTATTTCAGTTTCTTAAGGGAGCCAATTTTAAAAGAAACATGGACCAAAGCTACTTGAAGGCTACATTAGGTCCCTTCAAAAACAAGTACAATCTGCTCCGAACAGGCCTAGAATCACGTGATTCTAGGCCTGTTCCCGACAGTGTTAAATTAAAGTTGACACTTGAGTGACAGTGTTTCAAGGATATTTGAGTTTTACTTTTCCTCATAATATTACATGAAACAATGTTTTGTATTTCAAATCGGTCTTTACTCAGTTTATTTTTTGGTGAATATAACATTTTCTGAAAATAATCCCATCTAGATCGATTTATCGTCCCCGAAACCTCCTGTATACCGTACCTAAAAGCAGTGATAGCTCAGTGGTTCTGACCTCTGCCTCTCATAAGGAGGTCGCAGGTTCGAATCCTGGGCACACACCTCTGACTTTTCCGAGTTATGTGCGTTTTAGGAAACTAAATATCACTTGCTTAACGGTGAAGGAAAACATCGTGAGGAAACCTGCATGCCTGAGAGTTCACAAAAATGTTCTCGAAGGTGTGTGAAGCCTACCAACCCGCACTTGGCCAGCGTGGTGGGCTATGGCCAAACCCCTCTCAGTCTGAGTCTGAGAGGAGACCTGTGCCCAGCAGTGGGACGTAAAAAGGGGTTGAGAGAGAGAGAAATTCTTTAAAAAAATTTTTATGACTTAGGAGAAATTAATTCTAAAAATTTTTATGACTTAGGAGAAATTAATTAAATTTGATTTTTCATATTGATTTTTTCAACTTTATCGATAATTTTACGAGTCACGGTTAAGATACATCACTATACTTTGACAGTTATCAAATATTAAATTTTATTCTTTGCCATTGAAATTTTAACCTTAATTACATAAAAACAGAGTTCCTAAAAAAATTTTTAAAATACGAATCAACTAGCGCTGGTGCGGGCAAAAGCGGAACTATAGGTATATTTTAAGTCAATTTTTGCAATATAAATTATATGCCTGTGACAATAAGGTAGACTTTAATGTTGGCTTGTTGGTTGGTGGAATTTTTTCGTTACGGTTTTTCTGGATTCGGTTCACCCGTCAAGGCCCGCGATAGAAGCTATGCAATAGCTTAATAATAAAAGTTAGGTAGACAAAGAGGTCTTTGAATCGACTGCGTATTGAAAAAGTATTAATATAAGTAAGGTTATTCCTTATATTGTATGATTATTATTAAATCAAGAGTTGATAAGTGTAGAACTGCATTTTCGTTATAATATGTTAAACTCGTCAAGTACACAATGTGTTTATCTCCTCCTACTACTACTACGATACTACAGGAATTGAAGTTAGACATAGGTACAATAGTATTCACTCATTCAAATCAAACATTTCCAAGCACACAAAGTTTAGTTGTTCTATACAAGCGAGTCAAAAAGATAGTTTTTACTTTCAAGCGAGTATCCACAGTACCGTACGTTGTTTTGAAAGTGATTCGGTTTATAGCAATAAAAGCAATCGGCTCGACAGCTTCCTATAAAAAGCGAGCGTGTGAATCGAAAGGTCCACATCAGTCTGATCTTAATTTGACAAAATAATTGTAATCATAACACCACTATTTTTACCGTTACAACCTTCATAAGAAGCAATGTTCTGTCTCACTCACCTGTATACTCATCTTCGTCAATAGTCATACAAAATTCTTTGGCAAAGATTTATATTATCTATGATGAGATAAAGAAGGGTTACTTAGGATCACCGCCTGGGCAAAACAGGGGTGGTTCTGTTAAAAGTAGATAAACCATTTATGATATCTATAATATAGTTTACTGATGATAGCATAAAGATTTCTTCCCCTTTACTTTCCCTTCCTTTTCTAAAATTATGACCTGATAAATTATTTATATGGCACTATTGCTCTAGATTATTTTTATGATGATAAATGGATCACACTTTTTGCGCTAAAGAGCAAAATATATCAATCGCGAGAAAATAAGAAATTAAATATTCCTATCGATAACTGTAAATTCGCTCGTCTACTCTACGTCTCGTTTGGAATTTGCTTTTACGAGGGCTCTTGAGGCGCAAAGAAATACTTCATAGAAACCGCTAGCTTCCGCGTACACTTTATTACTAATAGGCACACTTTACACTGCTGTCAAAAGCGATAAAATTTGATGTTTACTTTTATGTAGCACTTTCCTCTAGCGTCTACTCTAGTATGTACGGTAACCACAGCCGTTAATGTGCGGACCTCATATTTGAATTATGTAGCATCAACTAGTGGTTCGCTCTGAACTAAGCCCTCGCAAAGTACTGAACAAAACCAGTTATATTTTTCAGTACTTTTTTAAAGTTGCCCAGACAGACAGCCGAACAAGAGAAAATCTACTCTAATATGTGTGGATTATCAAAAAAACTCGAAGATCTAAAGATAAGCTAATGATTCTTCAGTTTGTATTATGCTCATAATATGTTTTGGATAAGTATTTGTCTCTGATCCGTTCAATTTCTAGTCGCTCATTGAACACCTGACGTATTTGAACTTAGTTAAGAGCGATATTGAAAGCTTAAACCTCAAAGGAGATCAGACTTATAAAGATATATTTTTTTTATTTAAATAATAATAAATAAATAAATATATATCAGGACGTTATATATATCGCAGAAGCAGTTTCGCTACAGCTACGCCATTCGGTCGTCAAATTTAAAAATTATATAGTTGCTACACTGTGCCAAACCCGAGAATTACTGTTTAAATACTGTTTATTTCAATATTTAGGAATGACGTGTTACTAGTAGCAGAAAAGAATCTCAGAAAATTAAGAAAAATACGTCCAATAAGCCAGAACTTTTCCATTAATTGCAAATGCGCAGTCAGGTAAATTCAATTAAGTAGGTCATAATAATGATGGAGATAGATGGCGAGATAAACTCAGCAACAATGTTAATTACATACCTAGATATCGGGTAACTTTTGAGAGTCATGCTGTCGAATTAATTGCGGATGGAATTTCAATTTAAGTTCGTAAGCAATTTAACTCGTGAGTTTACGCGGAGTAAACTTAGATAACATATAGACAGCGCAACATTAACTTCACAGACAATAAATGTCTGCAGTGGCTAATAGGACAAATATGAAATACTTAATTATACTAATACCATAATGTAAATAACTGCCTACCTATTGCATTAACGTCATCTTGGATACGTTATTAAAATGTACAGTTTATGTATTAGAATGGATTGTCTAGTCAATTTCTTCCAACATTTCGTGCTTTTAGTAAATTATGAATTACTTTTAACCTAATTAGTTAGTAGTCAGCGCTTTATTGTCACAATTTAGTTGTATAATATCTTCACTGTATTGAGTGTGGAAGAATTGTCTTTAAATACCTGTCAATTAATCATCTATGCGACTATTTCCTGGGGGCTGCGATATAGCGTGTAACGTGTTTCACGCATCATGTACATTCGGAAATAGTAATAAATTAAATTTATGTACATGATTATCAAGTTGATCAACTAATTATCACGACGACGATTTGATTTGTGTGCAACTGAACAACAGACAAGATCTTGAAGAGAGTAGCTTTTATTAAGTGCAGACAATTTATCGTCGACCGTTATTATGGAACTCGCGACACACACGCGTCTGTTGAATCGATCAATGTATGAGTCAATGAATTGAGTCGATCGTTGCTCTTCGGATCAATTGATCGCTCTCAAACGTCACTTTTGCAATATGTATTGGAATAAAAAATGATGTTTTACAGCAAAGATCTCGAGATTTACGCCTGTCCTGAGATAATCCAGTCCAATCCAATGTCTGTCCAGTCCAATGTCCACATTACTAAGGGGACGCGGACATGAGACATTTCAGTGATGGTGGAGACCATAGCGCGGTTGATACAGGGTTGTAGCACGAACTTCTTCTCAGAGTTACACGTACACGAGCGTATGGCGTAAGTAATCGAACTTAAATCAGGTGCTAGGTACAGACCTTAGGCAAGGCGGCGAGGCACTGCTGCTTGACGTCCCACACGAGCTGGTCGCGCGAGAACTGCAGGCTCTTCTGCACGTTGAGCTCGGGCACGTGCACTCGAACCAGCAGCCAGCCCTCCTCCGTGCACTCGCCCTCCATTACGCTACGCCATCTGTGGACAACCAGGAATGAGCATTTACTAAAAGCATGATAGAACTACAGAACCGGCATAACTCAAAGCAAAGCTGCGAAGCTGAAGTGACAAGTGCCGAAGCACATATCTTGTTGTTCCCAAGGATCTGGAAAAGTCTGTAGCAAATTGGCCACCCTTAATTAATTATTATTGAGGTATTTGAAGTGACAAGTGCCGAAGCACATATCTCGTTGTTCCCAAGGATCTGGAAAAGTCTGTAGCCAATTGGCCACCCTTAATTAATTATTATTGAGGTATTCTGCGCGTGCTAATTCATACCAGTTCTTGTTTATGACTTTAGATCATGTCATGGCAAATGCGCTAATGATCGAAGCAAGTTCATCAAAGAAGTATAGATATTGATGAGAGTCTCTATGAGAGAAATATCATAATCCCACACTGGAAAGTGTAATATTGGTTGACAAAAAATCTCGCTTAGTCTGGATTTTAGACGAATGGGGGAGCTTAATAGATGACATTAAGAAATTCGCTGAGATCCGCTAGATTCAAGCGGAGCTAAACTATGTAGCTTGTAAGATACCTTCAGAAAGCCAGTAGGCGTGGCATCGGCTGTGATAACAGTGCCAGTAACGATCCCCACAAATTCCTGAAGAGTGAAGATTTACTTCAAGTGATTGAGTAATAAACAATATATCCAGGCCGGGATCAATTCAAAACTTGACCAAGTTAATTTTATTACAGCTACTTTATGAATCTTTTAAAGCCAAGTCATGTACTGTCGCATCGCTATCCCTGATTCAAAAGAAATTTTTTATAAGTCGCCCAGATACCTGCCCGAATAGGGGTTAACGAACAAACGCAATTGCGCCATAAATTCCATAAGCAAAAGAGTAAAGGCGGTGCAAAACGAACTGCAAACATGTCTAGATACTTAATGCGATACATTATTGTCTATTCATTAAAACGCATTGTGCAGCGCTAAGGGTTGCCGACGAATCGTGCGGCGACAGCGCGTCCGGTTTGACTTCTCTGAAGTAGGAATTACGAATTCAACGTACAGTGGCGCCAACTTATCGCGGCCCTCGCTTTGTAAATAGGGCTTTCACCTATTTATTGTTAAATCATAAAAAAATACAAGCTAACCCGCTTTGCACCCGTTTCGCTTGGGTGATCTCGATGATATTTCGATATTTAAATCCTTTCTCATTGTATTCAAAATTTATATTTCATGTTGAAATTATATGCAAATTCGCACAGATCGTAGTTTAGCCCCGAACAAACTCGGCAGATGACTTCGGCTATACAAAGGCTAGGCTACTTTTTTTTTGCCTCTTAGACATCCTGTGGACCCCACACTAGACGACCTGTATCGTGATTCGTGGGGTCCAGTTAAAAGATCTCCAAAATTGTTTGCTTGGAAAACTTAGCTGGACTGCCCACAAGTCCAGCAACAAATAAGGAGCAAAATATTAATCGTAGGTTTGCTATGAAACATTTCATTTTAATGACACTCAGTGGAGCAATGACTGATAAAGAACGAATTTCAAATTAGCCTTACTAGTAGCCTTTCCTCATATGGTCATATGCCTTTGTACAGAGAAACTCTACACAACAATATCTTGTCTGACCCTATAAGATCAATAAGGACGACGGTAGAAGCGCAGCCAGATATTTATGTGCCTTGTATTGTACTAGAATATCAACAGAACCTTTCAGGTTCTAACTTGTATACAATACGATACTTAAGTTGATCCTCAGATTGCTCTAATAATCTAATCTTGTATCTGTAATGCGAATTGGGATCTCATTAAAAGGTCATGTCAGGTCAGGTGGCAACCCTATTTCTAGAAACAATCTCACCGCAACGTAATTTTACACACCGCCAGTATTCACCTTGTTAAGGATACTGCACGATATCTTCGCACGAGAGCGAAAGAGCCAGCGATATATTTCTCAAGTAATGTATTAGAGCGAGATGGATAAAGAAACTTTAGCGATTAATTCTTTTTTCTTTTTCTTCGCGAAATATGTTCGATGATAACCTAATAGAGACATTGGGGGCATAAAATAGAATTCTCTTAACAAAATATTCTCTTAATAAAATATTATGCGAAGATAAAAGCCGAGCAGTACCATATCGTAATATTTAATGAACCTTCTACACCCGAAGATCTTCTTCACACAACTAAGACAAAAGGGCTTTTGCAGATAAGTCGAGTATGTTCTACCTGACACAAGTTAACGCCCGGACTACCGAACCAATTTAGCTGTGGAACGTAGCTTAGAAAGTATATTAAAGTAGTATGTAGGGTTTTCCTGGGAAAAAATACCGATTTTGGGGATTTTTTAAAAAAGAAAACCAAAATTGGTATAGCGGTCTATAGTCATGGCTATAGGTATAAAGGTTGAGAAAGGGAAAGGTAACGGAAACGGAATATCCACGATTGCTTCGGGAATTGTGAAAAACCAAAATTCACCGGATATCCGTGTTGCATTGTTGGACATGTCTAAAAATGTGTATCTCTGCTAAAAATAGTGCAATCCTTTTCAAAGCATTTGTAGTAAAATTTTCAACAGCACAGAATTTCCGTAACACCCAAATTACTCGTGGCACTGGTTTTGTTAACCCGCAGGCACCATTGTGTATCCGAATTTTTAATCTCAGGTAGACAGACGTGCGGCGCACCAAAAGTCTAGACCCAGTTTGCGAGCACGCATGGGAAAGGCGTGTGCACTGTTGTGCATGTTTCAACGTTATCTCGCAGCATCCGCCGAACGTCGAGATAAAGCACCACTTTACTGCACGGACAGATTGTGCGCTTTGAAGCTAACAGCGGTAACTTTGACTGGAACCTGTAGGGCAGTTCTGTACGGTTTTTTAATTGCTCCAGCAAAAACGACGTCGTTTTTGAAATCGTCTCCACTTTCAATCCATCGCGTCTGAATTCTGTTTGACTGCCTCAAAGGCTTTAATGGTATTTTAGTGAATAGAGTTTTTCACGGTTTTCCACAAATTCATAAAGGAATCGTAAGATAAAAGTAGCATATATTGTGTTAATCCAGATTATAAGCTACTTTATATATTTCAAATTCATTTATTTCATTTGCAATTCATGACACAAGTCTTATAATTTCAGGCGGTGCAATGGGCTGATTCTGTATCGTTCAGTTTGTTAACAACTCTCACAAGGTTATTAACTAACAAAACGGAAGCAAAATCCTATTTTTGCACGAGTTAGCAACTACTTATAGCATGGTATGTGGACATGAAACCATAACTCAGTGAGAGTTGTTGACTACAAATTAGGTAGGTACTGGACCTATTTGCCTGAAATTATACTTTAAAAAATTCTCAATCACGCGATTTTTTTTTAAATTTCTCATGCGTTTTTCATACTCTTTTTATATAGACTTTGATAGTCACATAAGAAGGAAGATCTAAATTCGGCGCGTTATTGATTTTTTGGTCCTGGAGTATATTTTTGGTCCTGGATTTTTCGGTCGTATTCGAATTAGTGATTTAGTACATTATAAGACAGGTGTGAAACAAAATTATGAACCTACTCAAATTAGTGCTTAATGTTTACTCGTTATTAGCTGTACTTATCCACAGTAAATATGCGAATAACTGTTCCTGGAGATATTAAAAATTTACTACCGTTAGGTAGGCCACATGTTCCTAATTGCCTTGACGTGATATTTCTTCAAATTGCCGTAGGAATTGCCGTGCTGTATTACCTCAGTAGCATCAGCTATATTTACTACAGAAGTATTACTTGTCTCTGGGTTATCTCATAATTGCCTTACCTAGTTAATTAGAGGAAAACATAATGGACATTCGTTAGGAGATTCGGGTCACCGTTTAGATACCGCGATCAATAATGACAAATTGATAGGTTCCAAGCAATTAACGGCCCATTATCCCGGTTTTTAGCGACTACGCCACTTTTCAAAGCAATTCAAAGTCATGAAAAAATTGTTTTTTTTTCACTGTTAAAAATACATATTAAAGATACATGCTTTATCTCTATAATGGCCTCATGAAAACACGATAAGTTAAACTTGCCTCGATCATAAAAATTTTTGAAAACAGGTCGTTTTTGTTCATTTTTTTAATGGTATTTCCAAAGCTTTGGACTAAATTTCATAAAAATTATACGTAAAGTAAGCTCATTGTATTGCCTATCCATTGCGCAGACAGATATTAAATAAAAAAATTGCTGCAAAATTTCGCCTAACAGAAGTCATAAAATGGTCTAACGCACCGAATAAACGATGTACTCAGTGGCTCACGAGCCTCCATACGAGACGGACCTGCGCAAGTTTTCACGACTCACGCTCCTTTCGCGCTAAAATTATTTATTTTTTAAATGCGCTGGAAAAAAAAACTATCTGACAGGAAGCGAAGGAGAATTTAAAAAAATTATATAGTAAGTGTTTCTTGAGTTTATCAAAATACCTAGTCCTCAAAAGCTCCGAAGAAACTCTGATACGAACTAAGAAAATTATGGTAGGTAGTGTAAATTCCACCACGTGCAAATACCATCACGCGTAACCACAGTTTAAATACTGTTACTGTTTATCTGTTCAACTAAAATAACTCGTTTTTTACTTTTTACACGACTGCTCAAAAAAAGGAGTGTAATGTTTTTAGGGTTCATGTATGTATGTACGTATGTATGTGTGTATGTATGTATGTATGTATGTATGTATGTATGTATGTATGTATGTATGTATGTATGTATGTATGTATGTATGTATGTATGTATGTATGTATGTATGTATGTATGTATGTATGTATGTATGTATGTATGTTTGTATGTATGTATGTATGTATGTATGTATGTGATGTTTCTTTATTCCTCCATAACTTCTGAACGGCTGAACAGATTTGGATATATGGGGTATCGTTAGAATCCTTGGATCCTCCCGAGTAACAAAGACTATATTTTTTTGGAAAAATCAATATGGCGGATGTGAGGCGCCATTTTCAAAAGTGGAAAAAAAATTTTTTCTTCAACTATCATAATATGGGTATCAAAATGAAGGTATTGGAGAGTAGTAACAGAAAATACCTTCACATAACTGCTGACCATCAGTAAAAAACATAAAATAAAAATAAGTAATTAAAAAATGAATGAAAAACATAAAAAAAAACCGGCCAAGTGCGAGTCGGAGTCGCGCACCGCTTCCATACTATAAAAGAAGTAAAACATTAAAAGAATCACTTTTGTTCAAGAATTTACGAGTATAATTTACATGTACCTAGGTACTTTTGTTGGCGAACCGCAAACCTAACTTTGTTTTCGGCGGTTTATTGCTATTATCAAAAAAATTATAAAAGTTAGGGAGTTGAGTTTATTTTTCCTGTAAAATATACGTTAATTTCTATTGATCATACTTATTTTAGATTTTTCGATTGATAAACATTGGAGATAAGGGGGGGGGGGGGCTGGTATGTTTTTCGACAGTTTGCTCAATAAATCAAAAACTATCGGGCATAAAAATAAATAAAAATCGGTTTTAGAATATACAAGTAACGTCCTTTCATACCCCACTCAATATTGTTATCTGATTTTGAAAATTCAAAGCCCTGGTTTTCCCCCCTTTTTAAATAAAAATAAAATCAATTTGCAATGTTTTATAATTGCATTGGCGTTGGGTCACTATTACCTAAAACTATTTCAAATTTCAAGTCGATAGCTTTGATAGTTGCTGAAATAATCGAGTGTGACAGACGGACGGACGGCCGACGGACGGACGGGCGGACGGAGAAAATCTCACCATAAGGGTTCCATTTTTACCAAATTTGTATGGAACCCTAAAAACACGAGTGCCCTGTTATAAAACGAACTAAAAAGTAAAAAACGAGTTATTACTTCGTTTTATAACAGGGCATTCGTGTTTTTTAATTGTTGAAACTGAAATTATTTTTTTTAGAAGGCTTCTATTTCGATGAACGGTCTCATTTACAACATTGGAGATCACACAATGATTGGAGATAAATGTCGACTCGACATATGTAAGGATACTCAATGCCAAACCATATGAAAATCAAAATGTAAGCGTTGAAAAAATTGAGTGTCGCAATCACATATTACGCAACTTTTGTAAAAAACTACGCAGACTGGCAGCAGAAACAAATGCCCTGAGACATCGAAAAACACTTACCAACATAAGAATTATGATAATGAGAAAAGCTATCGTGAAATATATAAAACTAGCAGTGCCCGCGGACTCCGTTCCGCGTTAGAAATATTTTTGTCCCACGTAAGGCCCGGTTTCCACGAAAGCGGAGCGAAGCGGAGCTGTGTTTGGATAACTAACCAGATTTCATCATTTAGACATCCCTCAGTTTCAAAAATATCAAAATGACGAAATCTGATTTGTTACTGAAATACAGCTCCGCTCCGCTTCGCTGTGGTGGAAAACGGGCCTTATACCCAAAGCCCACAGCGCTGGACGCGAGGCATTCAGATAAATGAATGATAAATGCCTATCCTATCGCCACGCAACAACCGAAGCGGCTGCGGCGCGCTCCTGCATACCGCGCGTTTTTGTTTTGCTAATATCTTTGAAGATATTTATTTAAACTGTATAGAGTAAGGGGCAGAACTATTCTACATTAAATTTCCGTTCTAAAAAACATATTTACAAAGATATAAATTAATACCATATGGGCTAAATAAGCTTCACAAAAATTATTTATTTTTAATCCACAATTTTAAAGTAAAAGCAGTTATTGCGAGTTACCCATAGGAGATAGGCATATGCTATTGCGGACTTTTTTGCAGATTTTGATACTGATTTGATGATTTTGATTTTGTTTTGTTCTATCCTCAATCGCAGCGTACGCGATGAAAGCAATTTTTTTGCGACTTGGATTGCATTATTCAAGTTTTAGTAACAATGCAAAGTTTATTTTTGAAATTATTATAGCCTATGACACTCCACGATAATGTATTGGTGAATGAATTTTGAAAATCGGTTCAGTAGATCCAGAGATTACCCCTTACAACGTCACAAACTCACAAACATCGTTACGCTACCTTTTTATAATATTAGTATAGATATCACAAAATATCTGGGAACCCTAAAAACGTTGCCATATCAGTTCTGCACAACGATATTGTTAAACTCAATGCCGCACTCTTATGGTGATCACAGAATGTGTCAAAACTACTACTGTGAAAAGAAAGATGCGGACGGTAGCAAAGAAGATTAAAAAAAATATAAAACTCTTCATTTCCCTAATATGTACAAGAAAAATTTCTACAGATCCTGCTACTTTAGTAATACATAATTATTATAAATAAATACCTCGGTTGATATTATCGTTTACCATAAAAAAGTCAAAATATACGTAAAAAACGCAACTTCCAGCATATATTTCGTGAAGCGAATTATAATGACAAATAGTCCAACTGTAACAGCACACTACTGCACAGTACTGTGACGCAAATATTTATGAATAGGTTCACGGAGTTCATTCTAACTTCTCGGCTCACGACAATGGTCGCTAGGTATCGTAGAGCGAGTCTGAGTGTGCGACAAATACCTAAAGTGCTGGGATATAGTCGCCTTAAGGACACGCAATCGGAGACCTTATCACGTTCCTAATAACGCAATGAGATTCTTTCAAATAACAAAACCATTATCTGCCAATCAACAAAGAACAAACTTTGAACTGACTTATTATATTTTTATTGAACCTATTGAAGTATTTTTTGCAATAACGACCAATTACAAAACAGTGGTTCGGACTTCTGAGAGAGAAGTATCAGTCTTCCGAGAATTCGTGGTAGGTACTGGTGTGGTATCCGTGCGGACTGCGGACCAATGATGAAATACGATACGCTAAGAGGACGAGAAATATGTGACGTATGTTAACGCCCACGACAGTACGACAGCACATAATTTTGTCGCTTACATTTAACAGTTTTGACAAATTAAAAATGATGCTTTAGGGCGGAGATTAAAAATACAAGCGTGACGTAGTAAGTGCTGGTTCTTTATATGTTAAATCAATGGTGCGGATGGAAAGCAGAACCCTACCTATTATTCTCCTATTTTCAAGAATCTCGATATCTGAAATAGTTTTCACGACACCAGTAATAAACAACAAAATATGCGGCACTAAAAGTAATGCAGTAATTACTTGGATTGCTTGGTATGCAGTTGCCCTTTTTATCTTTACAAGTAGGTATATAGATATTTACATAGTAATAGGTTTTAAAACACCCACGTGAATGATATGACAACATGTTTCTTTAAAACTACTATCCTTTTACGAATCTGAGCGCAAGGTTATACATTTATTTTTGAGTAAAGTTGTCTGTCTATTTTATTATTTAACTTAGTTATCCTTAAATGTTTAATAAATTATTGTGATTTGTGATTCATCCAATGCCAAAACAAAAAAGCCTGTCCAATAAAATTTTTATTAGGCATCAGATTAGGCACTATAATATTTTTTGCCCTCTTATACCTACCTACTAAGAGTTAAAACTGTGTAATGTATAAAATAATATCATTGCATTGCATACCGTGTTATGTTTACGGTCGCATTTTGAAAGAAAAATATAGTGGTGGGACGTTCATTTTTAAATTACACGATTCTACGTTACTGGCCAATGCACTATAAACTTTTTCTTAGGTTGAAGACTCGGTCTTTCAGTAATAGTCTAACATCAAAAACTAACATGCACGTAAGTGCAAATTCAGCACACATACTTTTTAGACTGAAAGGTATCGCTTGAGCAAATATTTATTTAGGCAAGTGTGAAACGATTTATCAGACGCAATAGGTGGGCGAGTGCAGTGCAAGATTCGTAAATTGTTACCTCAGTACCTATTGCTTGATATTTATTGCTTGAATTGCAGGATAAAATTATTATACAAGGTCTTTTTGACATAGTTTTTGTTGTTAAGTTATTCATTATACATGATTAGGCCTAGGATGGATCCTTGCAGAACACCCATCCTCTCTACTGCTCTTGCATTTCTCACCTCACTCCACTGATGGTATACCTTTTTGCGTTCTGTCACTCTTGAAAGACTCTAGCGACTCTAAAGCATTATACTTAATTCCGTAATGATTACGTTTTTGGAGTAAAATGAAGTGGTCCACTCAGTCGGAAGCATTTGCTAAATCACCAAAATGTAATAGCATTTTTAAACGTATTCCAAGCCCTAATAGATTATGATTTATAAGTGGCCAGAGCAAAAACTGAAATTCATTCGTTTTCGAATTGTCGATTTAGTTGAGAGATACCTAGTTTGATTTATTAATGTATGACGTACTTCATACTCACGCATGTTCAGTTCACAGGTGAGTAAGTTTCGTGATACCATCTTTAAGCACCAACAGATAATTCCTACATAACATGTGACTCAGCTAATGCATAAGTCCAACAGACATATCTATAGGATTGAGCGCTTGTTTTGATACATAAAACAATTTGCACGAGTACCTACTGCCTACCTATGAATCAAGTGCGGTCATTCAAATAATATTATTTGACGCTAATATTCTCTCTACTTGTCGTGAGAAAGAATAAAAGATTTCGCGCACAGGATTCAACTAATGTTGATAAACAACCTGCTAATATAAACAAGTAAAAGTTTAATTTTTGGTGAAGATCTCGTCTGATTCCATGTAACTAGTGATATATGTTAATTTTAAGATCTGTTCTCATCATCAATTTCTAAAAGATGATCATGTATTTTGATTGTCTAATTTTTTTTCTCAATTCTGTTAAACATTTTCCTTGACAAATGTTTACATTGACTCATTCGTCAATCGGAAAATACTTACTTACCTTACTGCTACCACGAACAGGAAATGAGTTCAGAATTCTTGAGATTACCTATCTCACAGCAACAACTATTTCGACCTCGTTAAAATGACGGGTCCTTTTATGTTCTAACCAACTCTGCAAGAAGACTAACCTACCTTTACCTAAAATATTTCATCATTTTCCCAACCTATCCTGTATTTCCAAACAAGAATATTCAAACACCTATTCGCTCAATCGAAGGCCGACAGGCATCTAAAATGTGATATCCCACCCACTTTCCATTACGAAACCTTTCATCTATTATGGCCATTAACATTCAAACGTTTCGTAAACTACTGTAGGCAGTGTATTCTTACTATGACTGCTTTAGAAGTGTTGTGATAATTGGTGACATAACACCGGGCTGCAATAGCTCTCTTCATTTGCCTGGGAAAGCTTATTGCGTGGTTCTTACAAAAGTTCTATGAATTATGTAAATTACTGATTGCCCTATAACTGTCATACCGATTGTTATAAAAGTTATCATACTTATGCGAAAGAGTTTGTGTTTGTTGTTTTGTTCATCAATAACTCATAGTTTAGGGCTACCGGTTAGGATCCTACGGTGAATAGGCAAAGATGTAAAACGGAACTGCCTACGTCTCTGCAACAGCTGCTACAATTTGTTTTAAGAATATTGAGACGATTAATGGTCGTTCACAGGGTGCTAAGTGATACGCTCCACTTCAGATGCAGACTGCAGTACGTCCCACTGCACTGTACTCATCATCCGGAGATTTTAGTCCTTAGATCATCTTAGTATTATAATTTTGCCCAGAAATTCCGTCGGCACATAGTGCCCCATAAAATGAAACTCAGTACATTACTGCTTCAGGGTAGAATAACTTACACTGCGGAGGTACCTACCAAAACTTCCTATTGGTAATGTAAATAATTAAATTTTAGAAAACAATGGTTTATTTTTAAATATTCATCACAAGTGTTTATCTATTCCCGAACTTCCTGGCGAGAAGTGGGTCCTATGAGTTTCACTTTATCAGTGTCGGGGTCATAGTCGAAAATAGTATTCACGTAGGTACTTAACTGTATGCTCCAATAGTAAAAAGTGTAGGAGAATCCTTATTTCACTCCGATTAAAGTAGGCTAGTAAATTTTTTGTAACTAAAATGGGAATATGGATTATCCTATACCTAACATAAGTGAAATGGCTTTCTGCATGTTACCATTAGGATTTAGGATCTCTATGATTGTTTGAGGTCCAAGGTAGACGTGTGCTAAAAGAAGACAAGATATCTGTCACGTTTTAGAACACCAATCCTTGTTTTTAAGAGTCCGCTTACCTACAATGTCTCGCATACATTTGTAATACCAAAATCATTTGTAATTCTTGCAAAATTCGATCATGTAGTGGTGTTATTCGGGTTCATATAGTAATAATCTATGCTCCTGGCCATATCTGGTTCCAAAATACTTTTGTTAAACGAAATTGTAAACGAATTTAGTTTTGCTTATTTTTATGTTAAAGAGGACATGTTCTCTGCTTATTTGTTTTGTAATAAAAACAACACTATCTCACGTCGCATTAGTTCAGGAGTACAGTTTTTATTGTCCAGCTAAAGAAAAACACCAGTTAAGGCCCCTGTATTAGCCAACGACCTTGAAGTTCCGGGCGGAGCTAGAAATTTTCCCCGCGCCGACCGCCTTACCCCCGCTACAATATTTCGCAACTGCGGTGTGCATGCGGGATAGTGTTGCCGAACTATCGATATTTTGGACATCGGCAGTTGGCATTGAAATTCGTCTATTACATCGATATTTCCTGTAGAAATTGCACGTTTGTACTTTGTTCTAAGAAAATTAAACCACAAGTATGTATGTTGGAAAATGATTCTAGACTTTTATTTCACACCATTTTGCTTTTTGCACACCGATCAAAAGACATGAGTAATGACGGACATTGGACATTATTACAACCATAGATTACACAGATGTCAGAACCTAAGTTTTTTTTTTGATACATGATGTTTGGATTCCTGCATTTTTATAATTCATAAACAGGCCCACTGGGAATGAGAGCGTTTATTAATCAAATCATACTTAAAATAAGTAACAGATTTATCATAGTAAACGGTGTTGATTTCATATAAAAATATAACCGGATTAATTAAGTCATAAAAAAGAGGTAATGTTTTGATATTCAATGTTTCTGTTCATCAGTTCTTGGTTCTTGTCATTTCCAGTTACTTGATATTACCTATACAAAAAAAGCGTAGGTATATCGAAACGTTTTATTATTTTTCGTTGTCGAAGATAACTGCATTCATCTCTGGGACTTCCGGTAAACACATAAAAAGTCTTCTCAATATTTCTTCGAAAAGAGTTCGAGTTCCCTGTCCCACAGCTCCTGATTTTTATTTATTAGATTTTTTCAAGATTTAATCATGAAACGAAATTAGAAGTTTATTGACTTATTGACCTAATACCTAACTACACTTTTATGTTATTCCCGTTTTAAGTATTTCTTTGGAAAATGGATCACCCAACTTCACAACGCAGTTTTGTCAATTGTACTACTAGATTTCAACACAATGTGCGAAAACAATTACTGTCCGAACTGCGGGACAGCAGCAGTAAGTAGGAATAAGCTGAGGTTCACATTGGACTCTCGATATCCGAATATTCCCGTAAATAAGGCTTAGTTGCTTTTTACCATTCTATTCACAAGATTATAAGAATTAAATCAACATAAGTTTTACTAATATACGTGACAATTTTTGGTGGGACTAATCCCCATACAAAAAGTAATTGACTTCTTTCAATCCCAAGGTTGCCGTCGACACCACAAAATAGCGAATAGTGATAAAACAAGAATTTTTCATTCATTACATAATAAATAGGTATATAATAACTTATTATAAAGAAGTGTCACGTAAAACGTGTAAAGCGAGATGCAAATCCCAGCACTATTAAATTTACTTCAGAATAATCGATATGAATTAATAAACGGCTCCAGAGTAACAAGAAGCGTGACTTTCCCGTCCAACAGTCCGAATCACACTGCCGCCCGTCGCCCGCGCACCGATTCGTCCGTTGATATTTACGTAGAAAACTAAGAAAATTATTTTTAGCCTTATTTTTCATTATTTTGACAAGCCAAACGTACCAATTTTGGAAAAAGTCTCGTTAAATATTTGTGCGAAAGCCAAATACTAAAATTCATTGCCGTTTAGAAGTAGTTACAAGAATTCTAACAAAAAGGACTTCACTTTGAAAATTTTTTTCATTCACTAATAATGTATTTAGAATAATTTCAAACGTTCCAATTAAAGATAAAGGTTCAATATATATCATATATTTTTTCTGTAATTTTACATTCACTCAGTAAGGAAGAGTTACACGGAGAAAACCGGAGAAAACATCTTGTTTGCTAGTAGACAAGCCTTAATAAAGAAAATTACAAGTTTTCATTCATAATATTTGGTATTACGGAACTCGACCAAAGTTATAAAAATTTTGATCAAAAATGATCATTATTTCTTTTTAAAGAATAACTCTCCACAACATGATCGAAATATGCACGAATTACAAATGATTTGGTATTTTGAATGTATGTAGAAAAGGACTTTTAACCAAAAGCTTGATCTTGTCATTGATATATCTAGAATAAACTCAAAGATGCTTGCCTGCAATTTTACCCGAGGTTTCCTCTCTGTCTCTTTAGTTCTTTCTTTGCATCTACCATTAAGTACGTTCACACGGAAAATTGTTGGAAATAATAATATTTAAATTAGAGTTAATAATGTAGGTACGTTTTGCGTGTTTACTTCAACAGCGTTTCTAATGGTAATGTGGAATTTGCATCGCAAATACCTATAAATTATAATGGAAAATGGAAAACAACAGCATACTTAACATATAATATGGTACCGCAAGAAAGCAGTTAAAACTACTCTCGATTATAGAAATGAGTACAAGGCGTTTATATTTTCGACCATATAACCCACACTTTCGTCCTTATGTACAGTGTGAAAGTGTATTTGGTTGCCATTCGGTCAAGCAACAATATATTATTTCACTGGCCCCTAAGACACGGGATTTCCTAATTTAGGGGTCAGGAGTTCGATAAACATTGTAATTTGAGGTGTTTTTAAAATAAATGTTATTATGATTATTATAATAGGGAATAAAGAGTAGACGTGAAGAAATAGAAGCAGAAGTTAACAAGGAAGACGTGAAGAGTTGCATATTATTACTTACTTCCCTTTATTAGTTTTTTATATTTAGTCAAAGTTTCTAGCGGTGTTCTACATAATTTTTACATCGATTTACTTCTATGGTGACATATGAACAGAGAAACCGACGTATTCGACAAACCCGAAATTATTGGGCATAGATTATAAACGTCGTCGCTGGCGGGACCTCTATGTTATTAGGCTTAATTTTCTTTCTATGTTTTGTCTAGCAAAGCAATGTATGTCTAGTAAATGCAAGAGATTCTTAGTTCTTACTCCTTACAGAATTTACTTGTAGGTATAAAACTTCTTCAAAGAACTCTTACAAGCTTGTCATCGTGACGATTCTATCAGAGTTCGACGCACTCTCGATACCATCGCCCGAACTTTTATTTGTAAAGGCGATGACTAAGAAGCCTCAACCGGTACCCATTATTTTCCTCAATGGTACGTGGTTCTTTGCAAATCATAAAATTTCAATGTTTTGAAGAAATCTTTACATGGGGCTTTTGGACGTTGTCTCTTTCGCTTTTCTTGTTTTGTTCTTTTACTCTGATTGTATTCTGTTCATCTGAAGACTTACACTCAGCCAATTTAATAAAGGCCGTCTATGGCCGAACAATTATGGGTAAACGGTCAAGATTATGGAATTAGTTTACACACTTTGTTGTCTGGATTGAAGAAGGGCCTTCCAGCTTCATTCGATCTCTTTCTTTATCAAGTCTTAATTAAGTCTTCGTATCACATTCACACAGCTCTGCAGTAAATAACTAACTTCTTCCAACTTAATAAACGCTGTCATTTCTCCTGACATCGTAATTCTGACGAAACGCCTAAGGCTATAAACACACTGTAAACACGAACCGCCCATTGGGGTCATAACGTCCGCGAAACTAATGAAACAATAGTGGTAATATCCACATTAACTGTTACGTAGAAATGCCTGTCAACCGTAAACCTAATATCCGTCCATTTAATTAGGTCTCGGCTAATTATGAAACGACGCTTCGCCCAAAATACAACCGTGCTGACGAAAGCGGGTTTGCTTAATTTTAATCCGATAAGTACACTTTCACTTGTCAAGATTTAGCCGTCAATGATCCAGTGGCCTCAGCTGTGCCTGGCTTGATTGATGTCTTTTGGCACATCTGGATTTGGTTTGAACTTTGAAGGGCACTGTAAGCGGCGAAATTCGAAATTACATGGCATAATGAGACCCTATAAAATGATGTCTAGATCGATAATAAACGATTGGATATTACTGCATCTGACTAAAGGCAGTATCACTTGACATTATGTTTCATCATTTTTTGCTATAAAAATGTAATAAACTGTATTTTTATTATATTAAATCGTAGGCGCTTTGTGGGTTATCAACTTATCACTTATTTCTCTTCACAGTCTTATGCTGATTCGTTTATTCATCTAGAGGGGTCTGACAACACTATCACACAACGTATCATATAGATTAGCTATCCCGATGTTTATCAAACCCACAATGAGACTGCTTTTGACGAAAATCTGTCAATCGCTCACTATGGAACGCTCAAGTTTCATAATTCTGGACCTTGTTGCGTTTTAAAGTAGATTCAATTTTACGCTCTAAGTCTTTAGTCATTAATAGTAATTTTTCAGTGTTTTCATTCATGTTAAGGTATTAATCTTATCTGATTATATTCCTATAACTCAATGCAATACCGTTTTAATGTCCATTTTTAAGTGAAGTTAAGTTCAGTTAAGTGCAGAGCCTAGGTGCAAAATGAGGATCGACACCTACAGGTTTCTATGGCGATCGTACGAGTAGAAAAGTTATAATATGATGGCTAAGGGTCAGGCCCCTTTAGCAACATAAAGAGACATTTAGCAATAGCTTAACACCTGTATTGACAACAGATTAGCTTGCGACCTTCAGCTCTACAACTTATGACTAGTAACTTACTGGATTAGCATAATATTAAGTTAGACTTTTTATACATTTTAAGTAGCCGTGAGAGTTTTCAAATATTCCGACAAGCAGTCTGACATACAAAAAATGTCGCAACGTTTTGAGAACGGTTATAATTCTGTCACGACACCGGTTCGGAAATAATCACCACTGATTTTTGAATAATGAATACTGAATAGTGGCAAACTGTTCGTACAGTTTGCTTTTTGGATTTAAAAGCTATCTCTGTTGCAACAGTCGTTACGCAGTCTGCAAGTTTGAGATAAGTTTTATACTACGTAACATGGTTGATCCCCCTCATAAAAATATTATGACCTATTTCTTTACAATGTTTGATATAAACACAATGCGCTTGAGATATAGAAGTTTGTAAACTGGTTTTTACCGTATATTACAGTGTTTCAGCACATTGTTTACTACACTACTTATCGTGATTAGGAATAATAAAGAGGCAGGCTTTAGTTACAAAAAAAACTAGTAGCGTGGGTAAATCCCATAGCATCTAAATAATAGTTCATGACCTTTAAAAGTCCAGATGAATTAGTTTACTGCAAAACACTACTAATGGGTGAAATATTTTTTTAAATAAAAACATTCCACTTAGAAACTTCAATACCACATTGTTAATGAATGCATCTACTAGTCTCTTCAAAAGCAGCAATGAAAGTGTCTAAGAATCGCTTGTGCTCAAAAATTGAATATAATGTAATTAACTACTTAATAAATATAGTTTCAATCTAATAATTGTACAATTATAGTGTTAGTTAAGAAAACATTATTCAAATTAGTTGGGTCAACTTCACCATAATTTAAGTTACCACGAGCAGTTCATTGCTTCCTACCAGAACAGTTAATTACATAACTGTTAAAAAATAGAGAAATAACCAAAGACACATTGTTAAGTATGCGCTAATATGTATACTTCCCACCACGGTTGTATCAATGGTGGTGTGGGCAGACCGGTGCATGGCGTTGGTTAATGGAGTATATCCGTCCTAAAAACGGAGTTAATTATATTGTTAAATACGGAACGCTGCGTGTTTATTGGTTTTAACATTTAGTTTTATTTTCACAGTCTATAAAGCTGCTAGGTTTTTTTTTTGTGTAGGATAGTATTTTTTTAATTCATACTTTAAGATTTGGATGCAGACACTAATTGCGTGCTAGAAATACCAATCAGAAGGAACACAGGGTAATAGAAGAGCAAAAAAAATTACATGTTGGGCTAACGTTGAATAATTAAACTAAGATAAATTAATAGAGACGCAGTGTCATGGAATACCTAATGGTACCTGACGGTACACAAGGCTCACTCAGCAAGATGATTTAAAAAAAAAAACCGGCCAAGTGCGAGTCGGACTCGCGCACCGAGGGTTCCATACTATAAAAGAAGTTAAACATTAAAGGAATCTCTTTTGTTCATGATTTTACGAGTATAATTTACATGTAGGTACTTTTGTTGGCGAACCGCAAACGTAACTTTGTTTTTGGCGGTTTATTGTTAATATTACAAAAATTATATAAGTTAGCGAGTTCATTTTATTTTTCCTGAAAAATATACGTTTACTTCTATTGATCATAATTATTTCAGATTTTTTGATTGGTAAACTTCAGAGATAAGGGGGGGGGGGGGGGAACGGTATTTTTTTCGACAGTTTGCCCAATAAATCCAAAACTATCAGGCATAAAAATAAATAAAAATTAGTTTTAGAATACACAAGTAACGCCCTTTCATATGATACCATACTCAATATTGTTATCTCATTTTGAAATTTTAAAAACCCGGTTTACCCCCCTTTTTAAATAAATATAAAAATGATTTTCAAAATTTTATTATTGCTATGACGTTGGGTTACTAGTACCTAAAACTATTCCAAATTTCAAGTCGATAGCTTCGATAGTTACTGAAATAATCGAGTGTGACAGACGGACGGACGGACGGACGGACGGACGGACGGACGGAGAAAGTCTCACTATAAGGGTTCCATTTTTACCATTTTGGTATGGAACCCTAAAAATAGCGACTCTAGCGCTGACACAAAAAATGCAATTCAGTTCGCAATAGCGCCTGGCTACGCCTCCGACTACCTCGTCATTGGGCGCAAGCAGCGTGTGAACGTGAACCGTACCTACCCGAACTAACGCGAGCAAAGTAAGTATCCGGCGCGTGGCGGCAGTCTGAAATTAGTGCCTACGTCGAGACGCCTACCTGTTATTTCTCGATCACGTGATAAGTGGCCGGTCACAAGTTCAATTGCAGCCACGGCTCTGATATTTTGGGAGGCTTCGGCCGCGGCCAGGGTATCTGCAAAAACGCACTGCGCCAAGCGATTTAGTGTTCTGGCGCGATGCTTTGTAGAAACTTCTTCCTTTTAGGAAGATTATACTTTCGGCTTCATCGTCACTTACCATCGGGTGAGAATTCAGTCAAGTACTAATTTGTAGAGAGTAAACAAATTACTCAAACTTTCTTTACATATAGCTCGGCGAACATATCGTATTTGCGTGTGAAATCAGGGGTCTGATTGCATTATTATAAAAAAACGTATTTATCGTAATCGTTAGCAAATTCTGCTCCGCGATTGGCTGACGTAAATCAGGGAACCAATCAGGGGCAGAATTAGTAAACGCTAACGATAGCGATGATGATTTTCTTACACAATCTACGGGTAGTCTATAACGTTCACATTTACAGATTTATCGCGACGATTTCATTCTATTTCAAGGTGGACTGGGCGAGACGATAACTGCACTTATTGGCTAGGTACTTGTACGTTCTAATGGATAAAATATAATTAAATTGATATTGGTTAGAATTATAGCATTAAAAATTTCATGATACCGTACTGCTGTTGACAGCTCACCTAATTTGCAAATTCAGACGTCACTTTCTAATGTATTAGTAATCCGAAATCAATAAAATCAATCATGTGTTATTAATAAATTGCAAGACCAAATATGAGAGAACCATGATTATCTGTGGATAGAGATTTTTGGAAAAACTGCGTGAGAATTTTGAGCATAGAAATGAGTAATCAAAAATTAACAAAAGCACAAGCAAACACTTAAACACCCACTTTGGTTTATGGAAATGCTTGATTAACTGTGTTGATATTGTATTTTGTAATATTGGATATGAAGGTGCTTGAAACTAAGGATGGACTTATTTTTTGCAGCAATCCTTTAAGTGTAGCGTTCATATTTTGCTTTAACATTGACATAAAACGAGAACATCATGAAGAAATGTTTTTACTTATAATAAAACCAAACAAAACTGCCAGAAATTCTGAATCAAAGTCCGGGCTAGTGCCATACTTCCAGAGTCTTCATAACAAAAATTGTCTCCACAGTACACCTTGATATCTGCTTACATACAATTTTCGGGTCATATGGAGACATAGTACGTGGGGTATTTCAGTATATGATGATAAATTCTAGTACTAATGCAAGTATAGAATTTCAAGTTCCTATAGATTGTAACTAAATAAGATATGACTCAGATTAAATAGGTAGGTGATAAATAAGTAATCACAATGATACACCCATAGAGGTAGACTAAACTGTGGATGTAACATAGATATAACAAACCAATAATAATATTTAGTCTATAAAACAGAGAGTGGATGAAACAGATTTCTGATAACATTGCTAACATCTCTACGCCAACCAAGTGTCCACGAAGCGTCCCCTGAGATGCACTTTGGCCAAGTCATACGAGTTATTTACTAGCAGTTAAACTCCAGCACGCTAATGTACTTCATAATTTATTACACGAGCAATCCCCATAGATTATTCTCGGCAACGTGCAGGATTAGCGCCATTATTCAGAAATCGTGGAATTATGTTGTCAAGCGCGGTGCGATTTGAATCTGCAAATGAATTACCTGCAATTATTCCTGGTCGTTAAGAAAAGGAGTTGGGCGGGCCCGGAACAAATTATATTGAAAGCAGAAATTTCGCCAAGAGTTGTAAAAGGTAGACCGGTCCCTGAATGTGGTCGGTTGGGGAGTATGACGTGTGAAACACATAAATTTTTATATGATTTAGGTACGCACTCAATTAAAGAAGATACCACTCGTTGAAAAATAACACGCAACAGACAAGCAACAATTTGTTTTGACCGTGTTAACTCTTTATTTGTACGTAATCAGCCACTTTAAAATTGATGGATGTAAATGGTTCCAATTTGTACTGCGAAATTGAAAGGCACTTTTTTCTTGAGTACTAAAAGGATTAATAGTCCTTTGAGTACTCAAGAAAAAAGTGCCTTTTCTTAAAATAACCAGTTCAGAAGATTAGGGATATTTTATAGCCGTCAATTTAATTTAGTCATTTTGCAAATCAAAAATACAGTTTTAGACTGATAGCATTACACTTTTAGTTTGTAGGTGGCATATAAATTACGTAGTGAAGCCGAATATACACGATTCTTGTTCTATCCCATCTATTCGTTCAGATGTCCTTCGGTCATTATTATCATAGGGTTCCATCTGTCAGTCGTTACATTATGCCCTGAACAATAGTTTTCTCAGTCGCTGCTATTTCTGAAGATCGGTATCGGGAGACGAATGCCTTCGAAGATAGCCGGCAGATAGTCATTAGATATTGCGAAGCGAGTGATCCTTCTTTGTGAGGAGCAAGTTAGTTATGTGAATTGTCAAGGGAGATTATATGGATACATAACATTGAGCTAATGTAAACGATGGTCAAGATCTATCTGATATGCCATTCCGTCATCTGTCATCATTGAAGCTACACGTTATACTTTTTGCAGCAAATATAAACAGTATTTACTTGCAGTATTGTTACAATTTCATAGTTATTGTGATCCTTACTGGTACTTGAACATTGTGAAGTGTTATCTCAAAGGAAAGTTATCAATTTTTGGCGAAAAACTCAAATATTCAGTGTGGTGTTTACGGGATATTTTATCTATCTACCCACGTTTATAAATTTTGTCACGACGAGCGCCGAATCAAACTATTCCTTTCACCAAACATGTCAACCGACGAACAGCGCAGGTTGTAAACACTTGGATGACAAATTGATTGCACCGAGATCGATTCTTGGTGATACATCGCCGTAAAGATACTCTTTTTTTTTTCTTTTTTTTTTTATATCTAAGATTTTTGTTGCATTATTACAAAATATAAATCTCAAAATCAATAAATTAAAACATGATTTGTAGCGCCTGTAACTCCAGCATTTCTGTTACTCAAAAACGTGTGAAGTGTTCCAGCGGCGACTGCTCGCTCCTATATCATTCAGAGTGCGTTAACTACGACGAAAACACTACTCACCGATCTAAGTGGATATGCCCGGAGTGTGTTGCCAGCCGGCCTAAACAAGATAATAGCAATACCCCCATATCGGTGAAGGGGAAACGAATGCAGCCTACCGAAGAAATCTTATCACCTACATCTCCGGGATCATCATTAAACTTATCTCTGAACTCCATAATGAGTGAAATCCGTAGTTTTCGTACAGAGATGTGCACTAAGCTCGAGTCACAACAATGCACGCTGGACACCTTCAACGGGACCTAAAAAAAATTGCAGGAGGAAGTCAAGGGTATAATTACGAATTTCACCATCATACAAGACGAATTAAACGAGGCTGTTAAATCCCTTAATTTCCTCTCGAATTTCCAAGATGAGCAAAGAGTCTTAAATGAAAACTTAATTGAACGTATATCAAAATTGGAGTCTGAAAACTCTGCTCTGCGCAACAAGTCGTGTGAAACTGATTTCAAGATAGCCCAAATGGAACAACAAGCTCGAGATTGTAATTTAGAAATTCAATGTGTTCCCGAGCACCGCTCAGAAAACCTGCAAACACTTATATTGCAACTGGCTAAGGTTATGAATTTTGATTTGGGGTCGAGTGATATAGTTAATTTTCATCGAGTTGCAAAAATGAACTCTGAATCTAAACGACCGCGCAACATTGTTGTAAAACTATCGAGCCCGCTCAAACGAGATAATTTTCTGGCAGCGGCAAAAATTTATAATAAAAACCATGGCAATGACAAACTCAACACCTCCCATCTGGGCTTAGCAGGGAACAAGCAACAGATATACGTCTCAGAGCACCTGTCACCGAATAACAAACGTCTGCATGCAGCCACTAGATTGGCGGCTCAAGAAAAAAAGTACAAATACGTATGGGTACGAGGTGGTCGCATCTTTGTGCGTCGTAACGATGAGTCCCCTTCGGTTCTTATTAAAAGTGTGGAGACTTTAAAATCACTCTAACTTTTTTTTTCTCTTTCAAACAGTGTATGCATGTACATGGGTATTACTTTCTTCACATTCGATTTTAACATATATTATCAAAATGTCAGAGGTTTAAGAACTAAAACAGATGTATTATATCAATCTATATTGCTTTCTGATTATGATGCAATTATTCTAACAGAAACATGGCTGAATGAAACGGTTTTCGATCGCGAATTTATGGACGACAGGTACATTGTTTTTCGACGGGATCGAGCATCGACGTCATCTTATCTGAACAAGAAAGATGGTGGTGGGGTGTTGTTGGCCATTCACAGGAAACACCAGGTACAAAGAAAAGTTGAGCTCGAGTGTTCTTGTGAAGAATTGTGGGTCTCGATCAAGCTTAGTAATAAAAAAAAATTGTACATTTGCGCTGCTTATATTCCACCTCCAGTCGATTCTAATTATATGGATACTTTTTTAAATAACCTGACAAGCGTTTGCCAAAACACAGTTTTGTCTTCACATTTATTACTAATAGGGGATTTCAACTTGCCACAAGTTTATTGGCACTCCAAATCTGACAGCAGTTCTCTCTCTCCACAGTCTTCTAATAACGTTATAGCTAATAATTTTCTAGATACACTATCCTTTTGTAATTTACGCCAATATAATCCTGTTTTGAACGACAACAATCGAATGCTAGACTTGGTCATATCCAATTATCCAGCATTTTGTGTAACAGAATCTGTTTCTCCACTGATTCCAATTGACTCCCACCACCCTGCTTTGGTAGTAGATTTTGTGGAATGCAACGAAAAATTATTAAAAAGTGTCCCTTAATTTTTCCATGTGTGATTTTGATTCACTTAACAATGACTTAACTCAGATTGATTGGGATCAAATATTACATTCTGGTGACATCGATTTGGCCGTAGACTTATTTTATAAAACTCTGATGCCTATTATTTACTTACATACTCCGATATCAAAAAGCAAAGGTAATAATTACCCTATCTGGTTTTCACGTAGCCTCATAAAAGCTTTGAAGGAAAAAGCTAAATATCACTATAGATACAAAAAGTATAAAAATGAAAGAGATAAACTTGCTTTCGAAAGAATCAGACGTCGCTGTGACCTATTGATACCCGAGTGCTACTCAAGATTCAAAAAATCCGCTGCTAGTCACCTTCGTAGTAATCCTAAATATTTTTGGCGATTTTGTAATCATAGAAAAACCAATAGCACTCCAATTCCAAATGAAATGGTTTTCGGTAGTGAAGCAGCAAGAGGCGGTCAAGGTATATGTAATTTATTTTCGAAATATTTTCAATCGGTCTACAAAGACCGTCCTCCCGACCCACCGGTAACGAATGCCGAAGGTTGCAATATGAACTATAGGGAGACAGTATCAGCTTCACTAGTTACTTTGAGTGTTGAAGAGGTTCATAAATATTTACTTACTTTGGACGTCAATAAAAGTAGTGGTCCAGACCAAATCCCTCCAATTTTTCTTAAAAAATGTGCTGAACGTCTGGCTTACCCCCTAACGTTCATATTTAATCTATCATTAAGGTCTGGTTCATTTCCGACCAAATGGAAAATAGCTCACGTTACTCCAATACACAAGACTGGAGCCATAAATAACGTTAGCAACTATAGGCCTATCTCTATATTATCAGCTAGTGCCAAAGTCTTTGAGGCACTCGTTCAACGAAAACTCCTTCATTTGCTAAAAAAATATGTTGACCCCAATCAGCATGGTTTTCTCCCACGGAGATCGACGACTACCAACCTAGTTGGATATGTCACGGATATAGCTGAAGTTTTAGATAGCAATGTTGAAGTACATGCAGTGTACACGGATTTTAAAAAAGCATTTGACCTGGTGAATCATGATTTATTATTAATGAAGCTAAACCAGTTAGGTATACATGGATCGCTGTTAAGATGGTGTGAATCTTATTTAAAAAATCGATCTCAATTAGTTTCTTTATTTGGATTCAAATCTGACATTAAACCCATTCCCTCAGGCGTTCCCCAGGGGTCTCATTTGGGTCCCCTTCTGTTTTTGATTTTTATCAATGACCTTAGTTACATTCTCACTTCTAACTTCAGATTTTACGCCGACGACCTTAAAATCTATCGCACTATTACAAATGCATCTGACTCTGTAATGCTTCAAAACGATATTAATAGTGTAATTAAATGGTGTCAAACCAATCAAATGGCCTTAAATCTGGATAAATGCCTGTTTATTAAATTTACTAGAAAAAGAAGCAAAACTAATCATGCGTATTATGCTTTTGAAACACCGTTAAAAGAAGTTGATGTGGTTCGGGATTTGGGGGTGCTTTTAGATAGCTCATTATCTTTTCGTAATCATTTCGACGTGATTATAAAAAAAACATCAAAATTATCAGGTTTCATTTCGCGTCAAATGAAGCTGTTTCGTGATCCGAATCTGTCCATTACCATCTATTACGCGTTGGTGCGGAGCATTCTGGAATACTGTAGTCCAGTTTGGAGTCCATCGTATAACGTCCACTGTGACAGATTGGAACGCGTGCAGAAGCGCTTCCTGTACCACCTAGCATATACCGGTAACAAATGTCGAGAGTTAGATTCGTACGACTCACGTTTACGGTCGTACAATATCTTATCATTAAGAAATAGGCGAAAAGTATTGGATATGATGTTCTGTTATAAAATCGTCAATGGCCATATTGAGTCACCAGAAATCTTGGAGCGTCTCAATTTTTGTGTACCTCGCCCTTGCAGTCGTCTGCAGAATCGGAAGCCGTTTCATTTGCCACTATGTCGCACAAACGTAGGCCAACATGCGCCTTTGTACCGCATATGTTCTTTAATAAATGCTTACCGAAATCGATGCGATATATTCTGTGGTTCCTTGACCTCGTTTAAAAAAGCATGTATGTCTATGTATAATTAATGTATTTTTTTACTGTTTGTTTGGATCCTTTACGTAGGTTATATTTTTTGGTACTGTAAACTTTAGGTTTATATTTAAATCTATACTCATTGTAATTTGTAGTGTAAACTTTAATGATCTTTAACGTATGTTGTGGTTGCATCGAGTAGGTTACAGTCTCGATTCTCAAATTAGTTTTAAGCCCTGTAAGCAACTGTATGATTGTAACCAGTTTTGTGACCCAAATAAAAAAAAAAAAAAAAAAAATGCAGATTCTTGGGATCAGTAAACTTGATCATCGTTTCCTGGATGCCAGTCTCATCGCTTTTATTTGCAATGCTTTCATAATATTACATATTCCAACTTTTCTATACTTATATACTATACTAGATTACTCGGACTATTAGTATTATGGTTATTATTATATATATTAGTATTATACTATTAGTATTGTGATTATTCTGAAAAGTTGAACTCCCGCTGAGTTTCAATGAAAGTAAAATATTTGCAAGATTACATATATATTGCTTTATAATTTGTTCTTTAGAAGCATTGAAAATTCATGCTTCCACAATAGTTTTCTTGTATTAATCTTTATCCATATCCTTTCTTTTCTTTATTTTGTCTTCCCGTTCATAGAGTTAATAACTTTGTTTCAGAATTAAGGTTATTTTATTAATGTTTTTAAGTATAACCTAGTCCTCCTGGTACTGGTAGGTAGGTACTAAATGAGTCATTGTTATTCGCAAATCGCATACAACTAATGAAACTCGTTCTGTCTTAAACAATATTTCGTACACTCCTATCACTTCTTATGAGATCATACGATGTTCTGATATTTTTTTATTGTAATAAATTGTACGATTCATGTTTTGACCTGTTTGATTGACTGACATATTTTTTACTACCACTCTGAAGACTTCATGCCAATCATCGTTTTAACCAGTCCTTCCAAGGCTAACGCGAGTGTTTTTACAGTCGTAGATTAATATTTGTAGTACCTGTCTTTTTTATTTGTAAGTTTTTTGTTTATAGACAATTTGTCTTCTACGGGTTGTTTGACTATTATGACTTGTAGGTATGATATTATGGTTGCTCCCTTGGTCCCCGTGGTTTCTTCAGTTCCGTATCATAATTTATTTTTATTAAAAACTTTCGGTTTTGCTACCGCCTTCTGATTCTGTGGGATTCTTCTTCTGTCTTATTTCGGTATACATTGTTTTTTTAGTTGTAAAGTTGAAATAGTGGGGAAGTCATAAGATATTACACTGTGACTGACCATGGAATGTTTTTGTGAAAACAATTTTGGCATTATTTTGAGGCATAAATTGCAGGCAGTAATTTCAAATTAACTTTGCAATTTTTTCATAAGTAAGTACAAATTCTGTAGGAGTAAATGAGTAGTTAAGATGAAAAAATGGGAAATGCTTTCCAAAAAACCAACTTCAAATGCCACTACAAAGAGTGAAATAATTTTTATTTAAATTTTAGGTACCTACACCAATTCGAAGTCGGGCAATGTTTCATACAATCCCAAATAGTCCTTCTTACTTACTTGATGTGCGAAGAAATGACGAAGTCATAGACAATCGCCCGACTTCGAATTGGTGTAGGTACCTAAAATTTAAATAAAAATTATTTCACTCTTTGTAGTGGCATTTGAAGTTGGTTTTTTGGAAAGCATTTCCCATTTTTATTTTATACTTTTTAGTGGAAAACAATAAAATGCACAAGGCGTTGTAAAAATACCCAAATCGCTTGAGGTGTGTTCATAAAATCTGAAGAGATACCTCAAATTCACCAAGATCCCATCATCAGACCCTGACTTGATGACTTTAGTCATCAAATCAGTATCTGCTAGCAAATGCACCAGTAACTATAAAAAATACCCAACTCGCTTCAAGTATACTAGCAAAATTTGAAGAGTTCCCTCGATTTCACCAAGATCCCATCATCAGACCCTGACTTGATGACTTTAGTCATCAAATCAGTATCTGCTAGCATATGCACCAGTAACTGTAAAAAATACCGAACTCGCTTTATGGATATTAGCAAAATTTGAAGAGTTCCCTCGATTTCACCAAGATCCCATGATCAGATCCTGACTTGATGACCATAGGACAACTTGGAAAATATTACTCTTTCTAATAATACTCAAATAGTTTCATGTGTCCATATAAAATTTGAAGAGTTCCCTCGATTTCTCCAGGATCCCATCATCAGATCCTGACCTGATTAAAATGGGACCATCTGGAAACAAAACCATCTTAAACAAAAAAAGAATTTTTCAAATCGGTCCACGCGTCTTCGAGTAATCGGGGAACATACATAGAAAAAAAAAAAAAAAAGATTCCGACGAATTGAGAACCTCCTCCTTTTTTTGAAGTCGGTTAAAAAAGGAAATATTTTTTGTTGCCATAAGCATGAATACAAATAAAAAACGTATAAAATATAAATGCAAAGAATTAATTGTTGATCTTATCCAGATGATAATGATGTATTCGCTAATGACTAGATGATTAAAGCAGTTAAACAAGGTAGTTATACTTATAATACAGATAGATGACTTGGAGTCAAGGTTGTGCATAACGAACCTACACAGAACGAAGAATAAAATCTTTGTGTAAGTTAAAATTGGTCAAGTGTGAGTCTGGCTCGCGCACTGAGGGTTCCGTACTATCAAGATCCATTCTCAAGAGTATGGTATAGTACCGTTATAGTACCGTTAATAATATTAAATTAAAGTAAACACGGCTGCCAACCAAATTTAAAAACGATAAAAAAATCATATTTGTTGTATGGGAGACCCACTCAAATGTTTGTTTTATTGTTTATTTTTAAAGTAAATATGCTTATTTGAAGCGTCTATCTGTTATCGTTATTAGTATAGAGCAAAAACAAGCAAAAAAACAAGTTTGTTGTATGGGAGCCCTATAAAATATTTATTATATTTTTTAAGTATTTGTTGTTATAGCGGCAGCAAAAATGTCTGTTTCCATAACAGACCCGCTGGCGGCAGTATGGGATACACTATCGTATTCACCGCGCCAACTCCGGCCCCTTGATTATTTAAGAAAAACGTATTCATCGTTATCGTAATCGTTTAGAAACTCTGTCCGCTGATTGGTTTCCTGATTTACGTCTGCCAATAAGGGGACAGAATTTGCAAACGATTACGATAACGGTGAATACGTTTTTCTTAGGCAATCAGACTCTGAGGGCCTGATCTAATGGACTAACACTGCTGAACTAACTTTTACTACTTGATATTTAACAATTATTCTCGATTCCAGTGTTTCGATGTTATAGGTACGAGTCGTGTAATAATGATTAATTAGGTACCAACAGGTAAACCTACACCGCTGCAAGGGGTACAGTTAGTGACAAAAGTGCAATCCGATCTGTTCACGAAGGTAACGAACGGTGCCGGATTCCCTTCCCGCCTCGCCGCCGCCTGGTACGACGACACGCGTGGGACACTCGCTGCCATAACGCATTATTTACATCATACGAATTAGCAGGACAGATCAATTTGTTTTGCTACTATCCGCTACTTGAAAGGATTCTGTATGGTGCAATATGCAGGAACACTAGCCACATGAAACACCACACACAATTTTCTATCATTCACTTTTTTCGACGCACGTTTCGTCCCGACACCGGGACATCCTCAGGAGATGTTGACTTCACAATGCGAAATCGTAGAGACTCGATCTCTCCGAATCGTAGAGAGAGAATGATAGAAAATTGTGTGTGGTGTTTCATGTGGCTAGTGTTCCTGCATATTGCACCATACAGAATCCTTTCAAGTAGCGGATAATAGCAAAACAAATTGATCTGTCCTGCTAATTATGGATTTCCGCAAAATATCGCCTGCTTCCATTCAATATCATACGAATTAATTATGAGATAGCACAGGGACAACTAAAACCACTGTAGTGATTATAGCTGATATGAAACGTTCATTAAAATTAAGGCCTAACATGGAGCATTCACCAGTCCAGTTGTAATGAAAAGGGTTGATTTTATTCGATACTGCCTGAGTCCTGAGTAATAAGTTATTTTATCTACGCTCATTGCATAAAGTTCGAATTATGAAATCAAAATGTGTCACATATTGACCTACTTTATTCACAGACTTCTATAATTATTAAAAAGTTATTCATTATAACATCGCTGTACTATGGAAATATCTCTAGATAGTTGAATAATTTCTATTACGATACTCGGCTCTGGGTTCCTGTATTTTTATGTGTCGTCATCACAGACCAGGGAATAACTTTCTTTTTTCTGTGGTCGTCATAGCCAAAATAGAGTGTAGAGCCAATCCTCAATTTTGTTTTTTTTTTTTTTTATATATGGAGTCCACAGACAACATTTAGTTGGTAGTCATAGGATGGACCATGATCGACCATAGACAAAAATTAATTCACGAAAACAATAATTTTTCCCTGCCTTATATGACTGATTAAAAAGTGTGTTTACTAAAAATATACTTTATCTGACTTGTATAAATATTTTTCTACTCTTTTTTGTTTCATGACTTTTTTAACAGACTATACGCAGTTTACAACAGAATTTTGGCGCCATACCTAACTTTTAACATTTCAATGTGTTATTTTTGTTACTTAGTCAAAACTTAGCGCGGAAAAATGTCTAGCAGTGAAACCTACTAAAGAAAATTTAACTCCACCTGACATTTTAGTAATTGCAACAAAAATGACCCACAATCTTTTACCGACAAAGTGAAGGATTTACGACAAACGTTAGCAAGATTTTATGGTTTGGATTTATGATAATTTGAGCGTAGATAAAGTAGTGTATGAAACTCTACATAATTAGGTATTAAAACACTCGTTTGATACTATTAAAAAACTCGCCTGCGGCTCGTTTTTTAAACTCAAACTCATGTTTTAATACCCCCCATTATGCATCCGTTTCATAAACTACTATTAATAGACTGGTGCAATATCATATGCATACTTGAATCTGAACTATATCATTAATCCTGAATACCAGTTGTTGCTCGCTGATCCACGAATTTTGGGGTTTCACAAAAAATATGAGAAATATGCATGTTTCTGGAATAGCAATATTTATTTTTTTATAGCCTGTGTCCTAATTCAATAATAATTGCGCTTATAATGATTGCCGGTGTATAAGTCAATATAGGGAAATTTCCTTCCAGGCAGCATATGCAGATTGTTATGATTTACTTATGTTGTGATTGGGGTCCGCTTGTGGTGCTCGTTGCATGCACATGATAAAAAAAACTTTACTCAAAAATATCTGTATTCTCGATTCGAACCTTATCTTCTAAGACATAAGAGTCAGACCGCAGTATTAACGGTATACGTTACCGTACCGGCCCTAGACAGAGAAAACTTAAGATGCCTTAATTTAACGCCCAATTTCGGCAAGCATTTAACCCTCGTTTACTACATTACAAGGCTGTGTTATCTCTCATAAGGAATGCTTAACTAAACCCCAAGTTAAGAGTTTCGGTTGCAACTGTACGGCGACATTCGGACAACTGTGTTCGAGTATCGATCGCGAACACTTCCCACGAGGCCGAGGCGCGAGGCACGACACGAGGCGAGCTTAAGAGTCTACTGACTCGCGATGTCTCTCATACAAACGTAATACCAAAATCATTTGTAATTCGTCAAAAAATTTAGATCATGTTGTGGTGTTATTCGGGTTCATATAGTATTAATCTATGCTCCTGGCCATATCTGGTTCCGAAATACTTTTGTTAAACGAAATTGTAAACGAATTTAGTTTTGCTTATTTTTATGTCAAAGAGGACATGTTTTCTGCTTATTTGTTTTGTAATAAAAACAACACTATCTCACGTCGCATTAGTTCAGGAGCACAGTTTTTATTGTCCAGCTAAAGAAAAACACCAGTTAATAAAGAAAGTTACAAGTTTTCATTCATAATTTTTGGTATTACGGAACTCGACCAAAGTTATAAAAATTTTGATCAAAATTGATTATTATTTCGTTTTAAAGAAGTATTTTCAAACCAAATATGGACAGGAGCATAGATTATTACTTTATGATTCCGAATAACACCACAACATGATTCAAATATGCACGAATTACTAATGATTTGGTATTTTGAATGAATGGAGATATTGTTAGTTGTTAGGCCTCTTAACTAGCTTCATTGACTCGCCCGATACGTGGTTTAGGAATTTCAAGAGCTCTGTGAGCCGCGGTCAAATTGTACGGGACCTAATGAGGGTCGCCACTTAACGGATGTTTAACTGTGAACGTTATACGGGCACGAACTAGTATGGAAGTAGATAACTAGCTTGTGTAGACCCTATACATCTTTTGAGATAAGATAAAATTATCTTTGGTATCGAAACTTACCTGGCGCAGTGGTTTGCGTTGTGGTTTTATAATAGCAGAATACGGTTTAGATTGTCGGAGTTCGGACAAATATTTTAAGGTCTAATACTTTTTAGGTCTAGTGCTCTAAGAGCTTGTATTTTTATACACACTATAAATTAGTGCTTGACTGCGAGCTCACCTCATGAGAGACGTTGTACAGCCCCTAATAATTGCATCGGAATGCTATATCACTTGACGATGGCGGTGTCTACTAGAAACGTAAGTAGCATCACTATAATGAGCAGTGAATTCTTGCTATCAACATTCTGGACCACTTATAAAATTACCATGCGAATAAGGAACAGGTTGGTGGCGATGCGTTTTTAGAGTCTAAAAAATTGCTTATAACGACTACTATTCCTAACAATTGTACCCATAAAATACCTAAAGCGTTTTTCTCCTATAATCTGCGGGCGGGGCGTCGCGTTGGTCTGGCGTCGATTGGGGCAGTTGTAGATTATGTATAGATGAAGCCACGAAGCTGGCGTGGCGTAGATATAAACTGCTGCTCCCGTCAAAGCTGCACCGCGCCAACCACGCCGCGCTCGCAGTAGGTATATCCAAACCATTATAAATAATGGAAATGTTAGTAAAGAAACCTGCATGCAAAGGCGTGTAAGTAGAGTAAGTAGAGTAAGGCCGCCAAATTGTACTCCTAAGTTTGTTTGTATTTAATTAATTTATTTCTTTTTTTATATTTTCATTCTGTGGTGTGCAATAAAGTGTTTATCTATCTATCTATCTATCTAGAGTGTAAAGCCATAGAGTAGATGGGTTATCTGGATTATTTTATATTAAGAAGACGTCACCGAACAACATGAGTCTATTTTATCGTGTTTTGTTCCATAGAGCAAAAGGGGATGAAATGACGATGCCGTCATGTTCCATGGAACCAATGGGATCTGGGAACTACCCTTTAAGACTGTATCTGGTTACATAAATGCAACCAACTTTACGCAACGTGGGTATTCCGTAACTCCATAGCTAATCGTTTCATCGAATGACAATAGAGATGATATCTCGGACCACCCATCGCAGCGATTTGGCAAATAGACACCCGGGTGGGCGGCTCGTTACTCAATGTGATAATGAAATCGCATTGTGCGACTGAATGCAAGCTAAACAAACTTCACATACCTACCTACAGCACGAGCTTCGCCGTTGATTCATCTAAGAGATTGTTCAATGGACAAAAGATACTTCAATCAATCAATCAATCTCAGCCCCTTTTTATGTCCCACTGCTGGGCACCCCCCCCCATAACCTAGGGGGTACCCCCTCTCAGACTGAGAGGGGTTTGGCCATAGCCCACCACGCTGGCCAAGTGCGGGTTGGCGGGCTTCACACACCATCGAGAACATTTTTGTGAACTCTCAGGCAATGCAGGTTTCCTCACGATGTTTTCCTTCACCGTTGAGCCAGTGATATTTTGTTTCCTAAAACGCACATAACTTCGGAAAAGTCAAAGGTGCGGTGAATAACGTCATAATTTTATTAAATTATGTCATTTATCATAAGATACTTATTACTGTTATTAAAGATTATGTGTGTGTTAAAGATACTTATTACAAAATAATACATAACTATTATGCTAGGACTAATAAAATTTACATAACCGGCAAATTCCAATTTTGTTAAGATCTAAAATATTCGAAAAAAATCCTTTAAAAGAAAATTTAGTTATCAACTTTTTTGATACTAGCGAGAAGCGGACCAGGGTTTCTCTCCCGTAGCCAACTGTTTCCTCCTTTAGGGACAAAATTTCTTTCTTTACACATTAGTTACGTCATGATAACTTGTGTGTCAAATTTAAGTCCAATCAGTTTTAATCAGCCCCTAGATTGTCTAAGAAAAACGTATTCATCATCATCGTAATCGTTTAAAAGTTCTGCCCGCTGATTGGTTCCCCGTTTTACGTCAGCCAATCGCGGGGCAGAATTTGTTAACGATTACGACAGCGATGAATACGTTTTCTAACGCAATTAGTCCCCTGATCCTCAGCTGCACCCGTACGATTGATCGATTCCATTTCTATGATTGCTTTTGGCACGCTTATGGAATGAAAATAAAAGATATGCAATGAGATATAGTATATCATTGGTCATGAGAATGACAATTGTCTGCGCGGAAGTCACGTGATCAATTGAACGATCAGATGTTCATTTAAGGAGCACACCACGGGTGTGCCCGGGAAATTCACATTTTTTGTGGTTTTTCGCGATTTTTAAGCTAATAAGACATAATAGGCTTATGACAGTCAAATTGCGATAATCCCAATATCATCTTCGCGTATTTATATAAAAATCTCTGCTTGAAAGTGTCGAGTTAAAGACATTAGTCCGAGATTTGCGAGTTACTCACATGAAACACGATACTCGGACTAATTTCCTAGGATACACATTTTTATGCAAAGATTTTGATATAATCATGTAAAGAAGATACTGCCATTCCCGCAAATTGACTTCCATAAACCTCTGATGTGTAATTAGCGTACAAATTGCAAAAAACCATGAAGATTTTGAATTTCGCGGGCAGAGTCGTTGATTTCGCCTTACATTATTACATTTACATAATTATTTTAATTTTTTTTCCATAAGTGGAAATTCCCTATTTCCATATTAGAAATGGAAATAGGTAAGAAGCTGCAGTTTTGTTTGTTGTGCATTAAAAGATCACGTCACGCTTTCGGTCAGAGGTATACCTACGTCTAGAATCTAGATATTGTAACAGATATCTCTGACCTCATAGATACCTCAATTATGTATGTTATTACTTCTTGCTTACTGTAATATTGATAGTAATCGATTATTATCAATTTTATCTCTGAAATATAGTATTATCTCTTTTGATAAGTAGGTACTTAGTATCTTATCAAATAGATACATTAATGAGAAATTAGGCTAACCTTTAATTCTACCTCTAGTATTCGGTCGAATATATTTAAACAGGGAATCTAGTTATTTTATCCAGAAATTTTAACCTATTGTTTGAAAAAAAAAAGGAAAAAAGTGAGGGCGCCACTCTCATACGTAGTTGATATTTAATTAAATTTAAGTAATTAAGACTATTTATCGCAGAAATAATACGAATAATATTTACCGATTCCAACGTATTCATACCAGGCAAGAATGAGTAACTTGAAAACAAAATCACGTTTGTTGTATAGGAGTCTCCTTTGATTTTATACTTTATTTTTATTTTTCTTCTGTAGCGGCAACAGAAATACATTAACTGTGATAATTGCAAGACTGTAGCTATCACGGTTCCAGAGATACAGTCTGGTGACAGACGGACTGACGTACGGACAGCGAAGTCTCAGTAATAGGGTTCCTTTTTTATTCTTCGGGTACAGAACCCTAAAACTGAGCCGATTCTTATTGAGCGTAAATTAAATCAACAGCGAGTCATAAAACCTCTTGGTTGTGTAAAATATGCAGAAGCATGGACTTCGATAAAACGGCCGCGGGTTGGCCTTCACATTCGTTCCATGTAGGTACATAATAAATTAAACTACGTAGCTCTGTTCGAAACGAAATTATATTTTATTTTAGTCGATAGCCTTTTGAAATGCTTATTAACGATACTAAGAATTGTTCTGAACATCGATATTAGTTTTTGGTATATTGCAACTTTCAAGAGTTTTATGTTTTTATTTAAGAGGCCACGTCGGAGTCGCCTGATACAGAATGATATTTGATGTTCTATAGTATAGGAACACTTGCTTATATTTGTATAGGACCTATACAAATGTAAGTGTAACCAAAACGAAGCACATTTTCATAACGTTATTCGGATAGCGACAGTAATTATATTTAAATTATTTTTTTTTCAAACTATGTACCTACTTACCCAACTAAGTATAGGGAAGTGCAAGTTTTAATATTATGTAGTAAATACCTATTCAATTTGTACATATTTTTGGTTGTTGATTCTTCTTAAAAGATAAGCAAAGAAAGAAACATATTTTTGAAAATAAATTAAATTTTAATAGTAGTTTTTTACTTGACTGATAAGAAACTCATAAGCCGATTATAATCGGATGTAAATTTTTTCGCGATAACCAATTATTTACCTGTAGGCTATAAGCACTAGGGACTTATCAAAACACTAAATTCCTACTTGGTAGTGATATGAGCTTATCGACTAATATTTAATACCATCATTTATTAGTGATATACCGATACCATAGAGTAATTTAATGTTTACTGATACACAGTTCCCAGCTGCATTTGCACATCGTGTTTTATCGTCATCTCCGTCGCTCCTACCTATTTATAGTAATAAAAGACAGAGATGAGGTTAAAAAATTAATAGGTACCTATTTATAGCTTTGTCTACCTAGCTTTACTTAATAAGTTTTCTATATTATTAATCTACCTCTACAATGTTAACTTTGCGGTTCGTTAACAAGGCAAATCTTATCGTTGCGTTGTTGGGAACACTAGGTGCTCGGGTAGGAAATCGCATTTAGCTGGTTTTTGACATTAACAAAATGATTAAAATAAGTTACTATTTAAAAATCTAGCACCAATGTACTCATCAAGAAGACGGATCAAACGAGTCCAAACTTGATGGGGCTGTGTCTAACCGAATTTCTATGGGCAACTTGCAGTTCCATCAGATTAGCACTATAACTAATAATTTTGCATTATCATCCCTACACAAGCTTGCAAAATTTCAGTTTAATCGGTAACCGGGAAGTCATGGGTCAAAATTCAAATATCAAACTTGCAAGATTTGATTACAGATAAAGAGCAGACAAACATCGGGACAGGTGAAAATAAATAAAAGCTTTTAATAGGCAAATTGCAACCAAATAATTTGACAACGAAGCTTTATAATAATTTATTACTTATTATAAACAGCATCGCTCACGATACGAAAGCGTAAAATTAGCATAACTCAAGAACCGGAATCGGGTATCAGTAGGTAGATTATTATAACGCTATATTTGGTAACAAGATACACAATGAGAGAGGAGATCAGCGAGATGAGAATGCAATCTAAACAAACTGACTGTGATAAATGGCGGGATTGAATGAATTGCTAAAATTAAGAAGTTTTCGAGACTGAGATTAGTTTTTTTGTTCTATTTTCAGCACTGAATTCTTCTGCAAATTGCTATTTTTAAGTTTTAATAAGATAAAAACAAAACACAAACAAGTTTTTATTTCTTATTTATGTGCAGTTTTTAAAGGTGACAAAAATTAAATAAGCTAGTAGACATAGCAATAAACTTAAAATTTAGTTTTTTCTAGATAGGTAGGTGTAGGTACGTTTGAACCTCAGATATTCTGGTACTTTATTATTTAAAAGGTATCTACCTACCTATGTTACAATCTTGAATCCGAATCGAGATAAAATTCTTATTAAGTACTAGGTATGCAGCAATAGTTACCTAGCTACCTAACGCGAGCCATAATTATATTATGTAGGTACGTACTTATTAAACAATGTACTTTCGTTATATAAGGTGGAGGTCGAGTGTTTCTTACCTACTTTTTTGACCCCTAAAATTCAGATTTGTAACGATTAGAAATAAATATTTAAGAATACGGCTACCATATTCTTTAGTACCTAGGTTACTGTATTTTGTTCAACAGATTACATAGGTGCTATAGTTATTAGGTACATAAGTAGTTAGGTAATTATGTACATCAACTTAAACCGTTTAACTTTTCATGTATGGTAAATGGTGAACGAGTTACCTTCATACCATAGATTTATAAACGTCGTCGCTGACGCTCCGACATATGGCAATAAAAATTTATTGAAGTTTGCTACTTTCATTTCATGTGAAACTTGTGGGTTTCAAGAAATCGTTAGGTTTTAAATTAACTTATTCAATTTTCTTTAACCATATTTCGATACCTGTAACATCACGTAGGCAGGAGATAATTAGCAAAATAAAGCTCAAACCTAAAAGTGAAGTCACTTTGTAAGTTTGTATGAATACAAACTTATGTTGGTAACTTAAACAAGACTTATACGAGTACAAACTTTGTATGGAGATTAGAGAACTCAGAAATCGTCTGGCTACGCGGCGCGGCGGCCTCCTAAGAAAAACTGGAAAAATCTGAGCTCCTACACGTGGAAAGCTCAATCGGAACCCGAGTTTTAGACACGAACTTTTTAAATTCGTACGTAAAGGTAAAGATGTATAGTCTAGTTTTAAGAGAACGTAGGTATTTTTCCTGGCATTCATTTTGGATCTACTTGTAGCTACTACTACTAGCTAGGCTATAGGCTACTGTATCTACTAAGCAATAATAATGGAAGAACCGGTTGTAGAATGTAGGTAGATAGTTAGGTACCTCCACAACCTATTTTTCCATATATGATTTATCGTACCGGTGCGATGCTGTGTAGCAACCAGGGCTTTTTATCTCTTCCATGTAGGTAAATAGGAAAAATCTTCAGCTGCATCTTCAATTATTATCATGTGAGATTGTTGTAATGACTACTACTGCACAAACCTCCATCAACCTTACAAATAGGCACTTTACTTTATAAATTATAACTTACTTATTTATTACCATAGCAGAAACTCAAAGTGTATATTAATTATTAATTATACTTACCACAAATACAATTACGAAGTAAAATCCAAGTTGGGTGCACAGTAAAGATATTTAAAAAAACTCGTTTCACACACATACAAATGTAAGATGAACAAATACACAATAAATCCACTTATATACACACAAAAACAATGTACCTAAGGTAACATTTAATCACGTTAGATATAATTGAACGCGTTTTGCGCGGACCCGATACGTTTTAACAGTACACACAACCAACTGCTTACGCTTATCAGTCGCGACTGGATAGCGAATGACTCACTCGCGAGTGAGTGGATACGGAATGAATGGCGAATGAAAGAACGTCAAGAAAAGCGCGGGCGGCCGGCTTTGAGCACCGGATAGGGTTGTCGCTATGGCCAGACGTAGGATTCTTAATTTTCCGAACTAATGGAGTTTTGAGCATAATAATCGCGATTCGCAACCTTGAAAGTTACTTCATCTGCAAATCACTTGTTTTTTTCGGTCTGGAAAAACCAAACCCGGTTTTGACAGAGTTTACTCTAGTCCCAACTAGTGCCTCGGCAAGCACGTTAATGTTAACGGTTAATTATGACTTTTAGTGACCTGCTGGTGGCTAGAAGCTATAAAGACTTTCAAATGCCAAATTTTCTCGATACAAAGTTTTCCCAAAAGTTGTTCCATCTCCATTCTTATAATTTTATTGGAAACGTATTTTTTTTGGTGTCGACAGTAGTAAGTTATTCAAACGCTCAGAAAAAGTTTGATTACTATCTTAGTATTTTAGGAATTAGGTAAAACGTCGTTTTTCTGTAACATTTTCCCGTAACCCGTTCCTGTCGCACCCATCAATATATTCGTAAGAGCGAGGAGGACAAAAATAAAACAGTCTTGGGTCTCAATCACTTACATTATTATGATAATATTTAAGGTGTTGCGGCCCTACCAGCCCGCGAAATTCAAATTTTATTTAGTTTTTCGCAAATATTAGACTAACTACACATTGTAGATTTATGGCAATGCATTTTGCGGGCCTACTTTTTATGCATCTACATGTTTTTAATAGAAACTTCGCTCGAAAGTTCTCACTCATCTCATATTGGTTCCCGAAAGATATTTTTTTGCAGTTTCCCAGATTTCGAGCTATCGGGAACCAATATGAAGTAAATGAGTATTGTTGACCAGAGTTTTTATTAAAAACATGTAGATGCATAAATGTTGTGCCCGCAAAACTCATTACCATTATATAACTAGCCCACTATGAGCGAAAAACTAAATAAAATTTGAATTTTCGCGCCCGGGTGGTACCCATCGCCCTTAATACTTAGTTGATTTCCCTCTTCATTTTAATAGTCTAAGTACATTTTAATAGCAGGAACCCCTATTTTGTGATTTCAATGTATTCCTCTTTGCTATCTCTGTGACCAGTAGACAGAGTATTATAATAATAATTAGGCCTAGATAATAATGATGATGACGAAGGTATACTCATCTTCATCATCATTACGAACCGAAGCAGTACCTCGGGCGTGTTGTAATGCTGCAGTAGATGCGAGTGTTTGTTTCCTCAGCGATCACCTACTTTCCACCTCGCTTCGGTGTGTGGAGAAATGATTGACGATACCTCGAGAAAGGTAAACATCCGATATTAAGCTCGCTTAAAGTTTCAAACAAATAAAACTTTTCTCTGTTTTAGTATAAGGTTCAAAATCGCTTGGAAATACAAATTATGCGCTATGTCTGATTTTACACTATCGAATTCCTCCATTTTATGGATAAATCCATAACATTTACAGGTCTTATGGTGGTTATGACTAAGACCACTGGAAGTTGAAATTAAGATAAGTACTTAGGTCATGTACAAAAATAATTTATTACAATTTTAAAGTTGTAACTATTGAATGATTGAGATGATAATATATATGTGTTCTTTTCCATTATTTTATTTCCGTTATTTTCCACTGTGTTTTTTATTAAATTGCATAGAAATAAACAAGTAGACATTTAGCCTGTCTAAAACCTTTAGGCGCTGGTGGTTGCTTGCCGATTGCGCCGTCTGTTTGTGTTTGCAGGTCCCGAGTTAAATTCGAAGCACGGGCTTATTTTTAACCCCCGACCCAAAAGAGGGGTGGTATAATTTTGTTGTTAATGTAGTCCCGATGATATGATGACGATAGAACGGATGAACCCATTGCGATGTAGTTTTTTTATTTGAAAGCCAGTTTCCTTGTAATGGTTCATAGTTATGTCGGTCCAGCACTGTAAGAGTATCAGCTCTTTTCCAAAATGATGTAAGGCATATTTATTTGTAAATTTACGAAGGTAAACATTATTTATTTTTAATGATGAAGAAAATAACCCTGTAATTTAGCTAATACGGTTCGTTTTAATCACTACCCGGCATCTATGCCACAAGAAATTATTGCAAGTGAATTTGAAATATTTCTGAGATGAGGATTTACTCTATGTCTCGTGTGTTAGCAGATGCCTGTGTCTCTGTCTCCGTGTCAGGATTTATCTTTCCTGTTTAACTTTTTACATATTTTCGTATACGTTGAATTGTTTAGTGCATTTATTTTTCCTATGTACACTTGTGACTTGCAGAAAATATTCTATGTTCCTGAATTTTGTTACCTTTGTTTTCAAGGAATTAATTAGATAATTATGTTTTTCGTTTGTTTGTAGATATTTTACATTAGTATAAAAATAAAGTTTCCGACGAATTGAGAACCTCCTTCTTTTTTGAAGTCGGTTAAAAACTATGCGAACACATAGAATAAATTTATTTTATTTTAATTTGTATCTCAATTAATTGAAGTTTAGGCAGTCTAAAAGTTAAAAAATAAAGTTTCTTAAACTAATTAATTAGACTATCAAGCTATAAGCCGGGAGAACGCAGATAACTTTTAGGGGTGTTTGAAATCTTCGAAAGATTAAATTACAGACCATAATATACTAAGTTAATGATTTATTTATCTACCTGTTATTTGAGTCAATGTTGCCATACCTACTGAAAAACAAATTTACCTAATAAAGGACATCAAAGACTTATTTGAGTTATTTTTCCATTTTATCTTTCAAAAGGTTTGCAACAACAATTGGTACAGGATTAGGTCAGACATAATTTTGCGGTCTGCATTTTCTACCAGCGCACTCGTTAAGGCTTCGCTGGCTGGGCGTGCACGCTACTTTAGTTCCTATCGTGTAGAAAATGAAAGCTATATCTCCGTGAAGGAGCGTAACAAGCTTTGATCCGTGGTCGAGTAAATACTTATACGTGGTATTGCGGTCACGCATCCTTTGATCGGGGAAACGGTCAAGTGTGTCCAGTTATCTAAGTTTTTGCTCGCTTGTGTAGTAACATTCACATAACCACCTCCAGTTGAAATCCTAACCGCAGTCTCTATACTCTCATGCAGCAATCGATTGGTTTGACGTTCACCTGCTCCTGTTTAACTTTTTACTATTGTAAGCTAATCAAGCATTAGCTTTTCACGGACATTTCATAACATAGGTGACAGTTTTCACTTACAACAACTGTCACCTAAGAGCTTAGGTGACAGTTGTTGTAAATGTCGCCTAAGCTCTTAGGTGTCCCTTTAAATGTCGGTGCATCCGAGCATTAGGATATTATTTCAGATTTGAAAACCATAAAAATTCGACAATGGATTCGCAAATAACTACCATAGGGGATTTAACGTGAGATTTCAGGATTTCTAAATTATTCTCAGGATTTTGGCCGGATTTTGGAAATCTCATGAAATCTCAGGATTTTTAGAATTTTGGATACAGTTTAAATATAAAGAGGTAGAGAGTAAACCTACAGGTAAACCCGAGTTTGAGTATCTGTGGGTAAACCTATTACAGGTAATAGAGTGTGAACGGAATTTCTGGAATCGGTCTCCTAGCTCAAGGCCCGCAATAGAGCGGAACGGTTGGAGTGGGGGGTGTTAGGTTATTTTCGTTATGGAATTTCTGGATTCGGTCTCCACGCTCAAGGCCCGCGATAGAAGCTATGCAATAGCTTAAAAAGATCTATTATAACTTATTAGTACTTAATATCTGGTTGACCGAGCTTTGCTCGGTAGTTTAACTACTGGATAATAGATGGCAGCAGAAGTCATATTTTTATTATTATTTTTTTGGTAAATTCGACATTTTCTAAAAATGAATCCTAGCTAGATCGATTTATCGCCCCCAAAACCCCCTGTATACTAAATTTCATGAAAATCGTTGGAGCCGTTGCCGAGATCCAGATTATATAGAAATATATATATATACAAGAATTGCTCGTTTAAAGGTATAGGATTAGATGTTAATTTTCATGTGTATTTCCGTGTGTGTGTGTGAATAATTTTTTCTCCAAATAATTCATCAAATAATAACATTTTTACATTTTTTACGTATCGCTCGAAATAACAGATAAATCAAGATAGGTCTATATTAAAATGATATTTCCCTCTACAGAGGTAAGCGTACAAAGCGAAATGTACCTTGTACAATAATAGTAGGGTTTAAATTGATTTGCGGGTAGTTATGAAAGAGTCCATTTATGAAATTCATTAATCACTTAGGATAATGGCGTATCTGCGAGGGATAACAATAACGATGCACCCTTTTGCGACTGACCCTGCCAAGGATACCGCAAGATACATTTCATCGAGCCACAGTACATTAGGATGCAAAAAAACCAAAAAAAATATCGGCAAAGAATCATTACCTAATACATAAAATTCTTATGTCACAGTGTTTGTAACCAACTCTTCCGAAACGGCTTGACCGATTTTTATGATATTTTTGTCTACATTCGTTAGGTCTGAAAATGTCGTCAGCAATCATACCGCTTTAAAAGAACTCTTCCGAAACGGCTTGACCGATTTTTATGATATTTTTGTCTACATTCGTTAGGTCTGAAAATGTCGTCAGCAATCATACCGCTTTAAAAGAAAACAAATGTCTGCTCAATAGGAATCTAAACAATTTTAAGCGGTATTTTAATGTTTACACGACTGCCCAATAAAAGGAGTGTAATGTTTTTAGGGTTCATGTATGCATGTATGTATGTATGTATGTATGTGAGTCCCTTTATTCCACCATAACTTCTGAACGGCTGATTAGATTTGGACATACGGAGTATCGTTAGAATCCTTACATCATTCCGAGTAACATTTTTTTGGAAAAAGTCGTTTTACCACAGGGCAGTCATGTTTTTTAATTTTTTAATTAGATGAGATTATTAGTGTAAAACTTAAGGAAATAATAATATATGAGCTAGTTTCTAATACATGTCAGCCGTCAGGCCCGCATGGAATGGGGCCAAGAATGCTGGCTGCATACAACGGTTCCCTGCGCTGAAAAGCCATAGTAAGTCACTGACACAACTTATTAGATGATTTTTCATCCACAAATATCGTAGCTGAGTGTACGGTTATTGAAAATGTTATTACTCTGTTTACGACTAGCGGCATAATGTATTACGATCGATACTCCATAACATAAGCCGAGTCGACACTAGTTGTGAACATCCATTGCTCCTCGAACACAATATGTCTATTTCTTTTTGATTCTTACAATCCCCCCTCTATCTCTTAAATCTCTCCTTCTTTCCCATCAGAACTTGTCGTTATTCATTCACTATTTGACTACAAAATATTTACTTCATGGTATATGCAACTCAAAATGCATTAAATGTAGTTATTAATAACATACACCTATCGGTTGTTAGTTAGATGAACTATACCAGCACAGATTTTATTTACCAGTAATCTCACATTCAACTTATAATCAGCGCTCCAAGAGTTATAAACAAGAGGGAGGTCGTTTTTTTACAGGGTTTACTTTATGTAAAAACCTTTTTCTAGTTTTTATATCCTTCTTATTATCTTTCACCACAATGCGGACATATATTCAAACACCTTTTCAGCACAAACGCTATAAAATTCACCGCCAAAATATATAGGTATATAGGCACTTTAGCCACAGCTTCAACCCTCGCGAGATAAACTCCGTCCCGTCCATCAAAGAACATGAACAAAACACCCCCCGAAGCAATAACAAAGCTACGACACAGTACTAGATATCGGATAAAGCGCCACACTCGTTACTTTATCACCCTTCTTTATTGCGCTATAAACGTGCGAAATCCCCGCTAATATATGACAACATCCGACCAGCTACGCGGTCTATAAAGGTGACTATTCCGATTCGACAGCGGGGAGCACTTGCGATACTGAACACTACTTTAAATGTTATTTAACATTGCGTGAAGGCTGATCGTACTATCTCATCTCGAATCCATATCCAATGTATAGGATAAGACTGTTGGACAAATCTATGCTGTACAGCTGTCTGAGCTATATGAGGGGTAAGAGCTTACATTAAACCAAAGTCAGTAAACACTTGAAGCTTCATGAAGGTTGTAACCACCCTTGTATCTTTTTTGTACTACCGTGTTATGTTTTACTATAGTAATAAAAACAACAAACTATCGTTTACTTTGGTCAAATATTCCAGATCGATCTACAATTTCAAAAAATTGTTCTTGAATACGCAGAACTCAACAGAAAAACTGGGTGGAATCAGTTTTGGAACACTGTCAGTGTTATCAATATTTTCCTTAACCACCACCTATACGCTAGCTAACCCTGGTTACCCCAGCGCACTTTAGGCAGATGATAGGCGTTCAAAACATGAGCCAAAGCGACGTTCTGGGACGGGTTGCACCTGCGGTTATCAAGTAGCTCAATCCAAATGACTAAAAAGAAAAAAACATCAAAGTGATTTCGGCTAATATAGCCTTCAGCTAATCTGACTAACGATGATTATAATGAGCTTTTTTATGAAGTTAACCCTGGCATTCGGCACTCTCCACGAAATTAGATTCTAAGGAATCGATTTGATGCTCTAAAAAGGAAAGGGGCGTGAAGGTGATCAAGTTTACGATAAAATTGAATAAATAATGGAGTTTTTGCATGGTATAAATACAGGGCTAACCTTGTTGTTGATGTTGTGGGAGAGACTAACATGGAATATATTTATGTAGGACTATAGCAAACCCGGCGAACTCCGTTTCGCCACCAGATGGCTTCGTTTTATGTAACATTTTTTAATTTTTTTTTTTCCTGAACTTTCTTTGCTATAAACCTCACGGAGCCCGAGACCTTTCCAACGAATGCAAAGCCGTGGAAATTGGTTCGTGCTTTCTTGAGTTATAGCGTCAGGGAAGGAAAACCCGACTTATTTTTATATAGTAGATTTTGACACTTTCCAACTTTCTAAACGGCAAAACGAAAATATTTCTATATCTTCATTATAACGAAGGCATATAATACTCGTTGCAACCTATAAACTTCTTAGTAACTTAGAAATACCTAGTGTATTGAAAACATGGAACAATAATTGGGTATTTTATATACGGGAGCCAGTGTACACTCCAAGGAACAGAGCAATGGAAAACGCTAGTAGTACACGCATAAGCGTCTGCTCTTTGTCTTGTGTTTCATGTGGTTTCATTGCATAAGTCTTTTCACTTAGCCGTACAAAAATATTTAGTTCGTACCTAATTTGTGGTTCGTATCCGATCTGTGGTTTGTACCCTTGCAAATGAAATTTAAGTATCGAAATTCGTAATAGTTGTTTTTCGGTACCGAAGGTTTTGAGATATGGATATAATATCATAATATAATGTACAGTTTGAACTTAGAACGCTCAATGATCGCCAAGAAAACCGCAGTGCTAATTTATTTGATGATATTTTATCAGATTTTAAAGCCCGTTTTACCCGAGTTTCAAAAGATTCTAATTCTGTGCATGAATGAATGAACTTATTGAATAACTCAACTGGAACAAAACTGATCAGAGGACCCATCAACCAATCATGTCTAATAATAAAGGTCCCTGCGGCAACCAAATAACAGGGTAACTTGCAACTCCTTATAAAACCGATACTTTTGCACTTTTTCTTCTTCGGTGGTATAACATTACTGGGTATTAAGTTATTATAGTTTTTTTATATAATTTTATGCGCCTTTATATTGAAACTAAAAACAATGTTTGTAAATTACTTGGAGGGACAATTAGGGGAGTTAGCCTAGAAAAATAATGTAAATCTAGATTTTTAACTGTTGTGATGAATAACATTTGCATTATAAAACAACTAACTTATTACTTAACGAGGTCCTGAGTTCGATTCTTTTAATTTTTATCATAGTCCGAAATTATCAAGTGCCTCAAAGAACACGTTAAACTTCTTTGAGTGCTCACGGTTATTACAAGCTTTTAAGGCTGAATCTACATTACAGTAATGTGGTGGATCAGATTTCTGATTTTCTTGAAGTGATAACGCCCGCAAATGAAAATATTCGTACTTAAAATGCCAATCGCAACTAATAGCGAGTACCTAACTTTCAATAAAATGTCATAACACCTACAGGCAACGCGAAGCTGATCTCAGCACGATCTGTGCGACCTTGCGAATTGTGTCCCGGGGTCAATGAACCGAAGGGGTAACAACGCACATGCGCGTTAGGTACTATGGAATTTTCCTGCCAAGTTTTTCTGTAACTGGTATGTTTTAGTTTACCGACTTGCGATATTTTATCTCATGTCATACTTTTTTTAATATCAAGCAATTATGTTTGACTTTTCAATTTTCCGATTCTTGCATTATTCAAAAAGACAAGCTCTACTTGTATCTGTATTAGGTACTTAAGATTATATAACGGTCCTAATTAATTCACTAAAGTTAGAAAAACCAATCTATAAGAACTGGAAGCTTGCCAACGGATATAAACAGAATAAGCAAATATTCACGAAGTGGAATACACTTCAATTCATAAATTCGTATGAATTGAAGTGTATTCCACCCTCATATTATTACAGAGGTTATTGACCTTTGAGGGGCGTCTAACGCAAGGTCGCGAAATAAAATTTCTTTCAACATTCAATGTTAATGCTTTCGCAGTCACAGGTTGAAGACACGAACTTGAACAATGAACATTGTGTGAAGTCTGAAAAAGTGAATAATCCGATGACGCATATTAAGATAAAGGTTCTATCGCAGCTAGCACCATCCTATAAAATCTTGAAAGCTGTATTAACAAACATTACTATTTTACTCTAGAATGAAACAGAAGTAGAGCTGGCAAAAGATGTTGCTGTGAACTTTAATTAGTGGAAGTTTTTACTCTAGAATGAAACAGAAGTAGAGCAGGCATAAGATGTTGCTGTGAACTTTAATTGAAGAAATTATATAAAATACTAGGTGACCCGACAAACGTTGTTTTACCATTAGGGATATAATATATAACAACTGGCTATAGAAAATTTCACTACAATTGGTCGAGCCGTTTCGGAGGAGTTTAATAACAAAGATTGGCGAGAGAATTTTATATAATAAATATATTAGAGAAAAAAAAATATAGTCCAGCAGTGAAAGTAAATCGGGATCAAAGGACGACGACTAAGAAACAATGAAAGAGAAAAAATAATAGACGAGACTAATCGGGTACAACGTTCATAAAGAATTCCTCCGAAAAAATTGGCGAGTTGAAAACCTCGGTCTGAGGTAAGAGTCTATAAATATCTGTCACTAAGGTTGCAAGATACAAAGCAGTAAAAGTATGTAGAGGTAGGTAAGACACCTTATTGATACTCTAAAGATGAGATCGGTACTTGTTTCCTTTTGTCCATCCATTAGAGCTCCTATCTAAAGACCTGCTCAGACGAGGCATATAGACCTTGGGGTTGAGACCAAGTTACAAATTGAATACCATTCAGCAAATAACTTAAAGTTTAACGAACAAAATATTTTTGCTTTGATTTCATTTCGAAAATTTAAATTCTTCGTAAGCCAATCCCTCGTACGTGATGTCCAAATAGGTGATTTAAAGCTCAATAAGGGAACATTAAAATAGTTAAGTATTTTACGAATCTCAGTACCTATACGTACATTACCAATTGAATTCGAATAGACTTTGGACAGATCCACGAATCTCTCCCTATAAGCGAATTTGCATCCAATTGCATAATTGATAAACACCAAGCCATGATACAATGTAAGGGACCCGACCTTAGTTTTACGTACATAAAAAGAAAATATTTTACAGAATTACGGTTTTAATGTACTAAACAATAAAGATCTATTTAGAACGAACGCTACAAACGTATTGGGTTGGTTGTATCGTAAATTGCGGAGGCGGCAAGTGGGAGCAAGTAGCAGGAAGAGGTATTATTTATTAGCTATGATTGCATTAGTACTATTGGTGAATGAAATTGTGAGACCACATGTTTCAATTTAAATCTTTGGACTGACTATACTCGGCAAAAAGCGACTGCAAGACTCTCTAACAAACAACCGTTTACAAATTCAAGTTAAGGAACTTCTTTTAATTTAATTTGGCAAATAATGTGATTTTATTTTATTTCCATTTACGCGCATGAGTAAATGTTTTTCTTCCACGTTCATGAGGGCAAACTGTGGAACACCCTTCCAGCTTTCATGTTCCCAGCCAAGAATAATCTGGGGACCTTCAATAGAAAGGGCGTGAATAGGCATTTTCTAGGTGAGCGCGCTCCACCGTTAGGCTTCATCATTGTTTTTATCAGGCATGATTGTCGCCTACCTTTAATATTGGTATTAAATATATGTAGTATATATTAAATATAGTATATAATATTGTTATATAATAGAGTGAGAATCGCAGTAGATGGTAAGTGACGTTGCACCCGAGGATGCGTTATCTTACTACAACTTGACTTATCATGATGTTAGTATGCTGAAAATTTATGTTTTAATGTCCATAACATGTTCATTCTGTGTCACGATAAGTATTTACCTAATAATATAAATAAATGATTTGATAAGATTTAAATAATGAAGGGATTTTCTTTGTGTTATCTAGAGTTGCAAAAGATGTGTCACAAAGTGTTACTAATTTAATCTATTGATTAATTATTATTGAAAAAAATGTAAACAATTGATCCTGATTGAGTATCCTTTAAGATTTTTTTTCCTCATCTCGACACTGCCGATTGAGACTTTATCACTTCGATTTTATCACTTTTTAGAAACGGAGAAAGATTTAAGAATTTTACCTATCATGATACACATTTCCACTCACTCAATGTTTCTTAATGTTAGACATAAGAATAGCAATATTATGATTATGATCAAATATAACAAATTAATATTATTAATCCCAGGAAGTTATCTTTAGTAACGGCTCTGGTATCTCGCTCGCAGTTATCATTATAAGGAACGCGCGATCTGCGCTGACGCAATGCGTGTAATTGTAAAATATACTTATGTACAGACTACATGCATCTTGCAGTAGCACTTCCGGTTGTCTTATTAACATGTTAATGCTAATATATCCCGCTGCTTTAATGCACAGCTCGTGCTATTTATATACTTGGATTCCATAGAATCTCTATGGCTAAATCAAAGTGGTTCTTACGATGGTTTGTCTGGTATTTACATGCGGTTAACTCTCAGGAGTCTCTAAAAGTAAAATGAAATCCCACCAAAAACATAAATGTAAAAAAAGGAGAGCCAAGTTCAATAGAAAAATTATGCTTGGCTGTCGGCTTCGCCGCAAAAAGAATGGAGATCTAAATGAGTGCCAAGTTCTATGTAAAATCGAAATTTGTATTTATAGGAACAAAAAAACAATATGAACAATTATTAAACTCTATTTTTTTGCTTTATTGCATACCTATAACAATTGCTGTTATTCAAAAATGTTAGATCTTAAAGTAGGTTAGATTTGACTTGGCCAGTTTTCATTACATCAGTCATTTTATAAAGTTATACAACATTTTAAATCCGATAAAAACTCGCCAAGTCAAATCTAACCTACTTTAAGATCTAACATTTTTGAATAACAGCAATTGTTATAGGTATGCAATAAAGCAAAAAAATAGAGTTTAATAATTGTTCATATTGTTTTTTTGTTCCTATAAATACAAATTTCGATTTTACATAGAACTTGGCACTCATTTAGATCTCCATTCTTTTTGCGGCGAAGCCGACAGCCAAGCATAATTTTTCTATTGAACTTGGCTCTCCTTTTTTTACATTTATGTTTTTGGTGGGATATCATTACTTTTTGTAAAGAAAACTTGGCAGGTACTGAGTTTAAAGCTTTTTCTTGCGTTTCTGCTGCGTGATTTTCTTTTTTATCCTATTTTCTTCTCTCTCTTGAATGTTAGAGATAATAGTGCGCATTGCCCATTCATTATCTGCTACCTTTTTAGTACGCTTCCTGTTTATGCTTAAATTAGCTAAGTCCGGGCGATATAGGGATCTCAGGCGGTTATATTCTATTATATATAAATCTCGTGTCACAATGTTTGTCCTCAATGGACTCCTAAACCACTTAACCAATTTTAATATAATTCGCACACACGGTGCAGTTTGCTCTAACTTAAAAGATAGGATAGCTTAAATCTCAATTTATCTATTTTTTTATATCCTTAAGGGCAAAACAACGTTTGCCAGGTCAGCTAGTATTCTATTATAGAACTATCTTGTGCCTTCATTTGACTAGGGTCTAGATTAATAAGGTGTACTCCGTCTAGGGTTTTAACCCTGGAGAGCGCAACGTAGGCCTGTCCTCTGCTAAATATCGAAGTGCCTATGTCCAGAAGAGCGCTGTCCAGACTAAGTCCTTGTGATTTGTGGATAAAGAGCTACAAACAAATGAGGTTTTGAAACAAACAACTTTACCCAAGTAATATTAATTGACTCTCAAAACTCGTCGAACAACGCAATCTTATAGGAGGGTTTCCGCTAAACAACCGGGCATAACGACGATGCTGGCGCAAAGCAAATGAGCGCCGCTAAGAGCATACTTTAGTTCGTTCGCAACTTCGCGTATCGGGTACGCGCGCATAGTTGTAACACGCTAGTCCTCGCGTACAAGTGCAAGGCGCGAGCGAGTTCAATTCTTAAATTAGTCAATCATACATAAATGTTATATCGGTAACAAAAATACATCGCTATTGCCTTGATCTTGGTATACCTACATACACATTGGACTTTCTTTTAAGGTACAAAGAGTTCGAAGTAACAAATTTATACCTTAAAATATTATTTCTTATTTTTTAAAGAAATAAGAGAAACGAACCTTGATTACTGATCTTTGTTATTTTAGTGAGCCGTGGACTATAAAATATCGTGAAATATTTATCACCATTGAAGAACTAATATTTGTAATGACTTGTCATAAGTGCCTGTAAGTTAGGCCTATATGAAATATAAAAGTACTAGCAGTGCCCGCGGACTCCGTTCCACGTTAAAAATATTTTTATCCCGGCCCGTTTATCCCATATAAGGCCCAGTTTCCACCAAAGCGGAGCGGAGTGGAGATGTGTTTGAATAACCAACCAGATTTCATCATTTCGACATCACCTCTCCCCTCAGTTTCGGAGATGTCAAAATGTCGAAATCTGATTGATTACTCAAATACAGCTCCGCTCCGCTTCGCTTCGGTGAAAACCGGGCCTTATACGTGCTTATAACCACAGCCACGGAACACCTAATAGTATGCCACAGCCCACAGCGCTGGACGCGAGCGAGGCATTCGCATAGATACTGCGGACTGCCGGGGCGGCGCGTTTTTATTTTGCTAATATCTTGGAAGATATTTGTTTAAAACTGTATAGCGTAAAAGGCACAAATATTCTACATTAAATTTCCGTTCTGAAAAACATATTTACAAAGATATAAATTAATACCATATGGGCTAAATAAGCTTCACAAAAATTATTTATTTGTAATCCACAATTTTAAAAGTAAAATCAGTTATTGAGAGTTACACGTAGGAGATAGGCATATGCTATCGCGGACTTTTTTGCAGATTTTGATACGTTCTTTAATATTGTAGAACATTGTTTTGTTCTATCCTCAATAGTTTCCGCAGCGTACGCGATGAAAGCAATTTTTTTTGCGACTTGGATTGCATTATTCAAGTTTTAGTAAAGATGCATAGTTAATTTTGGAAATTATTATAGCCTATGACACTCCACGATAATGTAGCTTTCTATTGATAAAAGAATTTTGAAAATCGGTTCAGTAGATCCAGAGATTACCCCTTACAACGTCACAAACTCACAAATATCGTTACGCTACCTCTTTATAATATTATTATAAATATTATAAATTATAATTATTATAATTATAATTATACTAGCTGACCTGGCAAACGTTGTTTTGCCCTTGGGGAATTAAAAAATAGTTGAATTGAAATTTAAACTATCCTATCTCTCAATTTGGATCGAATTGCACATGGTGTGCGAATTTTATTATAATCGGTTAAGTGGTTTAGGAGTCCATTGAGGACAAACATTGTGACACGAGATTTATATATATTAAGATAATACTAGCTGACCTGGCAAACGTTTTGCCCTTGGGGATTTAAAAAATAGTTGAATTGAGATTTAAACTATCCTATCTCTCAAGTTGGATCGAACTGCACATGGTGTGCGAATTTTATTATAATCGGTTAAGTGGTTTAGGAGTCCATTGAGGACAAACATTGTGACACGAGATTTATATATATTAAGATATTAAGATTTTTGGTTTGATTTGATATCTACCATGCAGATACGTTTTTTACTACATGTATATGAATACGGTAAATACAACAAAATAACATTTTTTACAATTTTTGACTGTCTGTCTCTCTGTCTGTTTGTTCCGGCTAATCTCTCAAATGGCTGGACCGACTTTGACGTGACTTTTATTAGCAGGTAGCTGATGTAATAAGGAGTAACTTAGGCTACGTTTATTTTATTTTAGAAAAAATCTATAGAAAAGAAAATAAAATACCTAATTTTGCAATGTCCAAATTAAAGAATCGACTGTTAGACGGAAAGAAGTTCGCCGGGTCAGCTAGTACAACATAAGTTTGCTGCTGTCAAATGATGTCAGTATAGCGTTTTCTCACTGGAACTAGAACTGAGTGGCTGAGACAACGCAAAACGCGTGACAGTTGACAGCGGCAATCTTATAGCGAACGGGTTGTATAAAGTATTTATTTATTCATTGAATCTCATATATATATATGTACTTCACTTTTATACTATTATTGGTTTAGGCACGAAGAACCTGGTTGTTTAGCGCGTATTACAAGTTTTTTGTAGGAGGACACCGCTTATTTTTTTATTTTTTGACTTTTTTATTTTTTGATTTTTTTCCTACGCTCACACACAATTACCGAGCTGGATTCCAAATTTTATCCTTCTAGGTCATCTGGAAGTAGGTTAGATTTAGGTACTATATGTCGCTTTGTATGAGAACACCACTTATTTTTGACTTATTTTATTTTTTGATTTTTTCCTACGTTTACACACAATTAACGAGCTGGATTCCAAATTTCATCCTTCTAGGTCATCTGGAAGTAGGTTAGGTTTAGGTACTATATGTCAGTTTGTATGGGGTCACCCCTTATTTTTTGACTTTTTTTAATTTTCTGATTTTTTACTACGCTTACACACAATTACCAAGCTGGATTTCAAATTTCATCTTTCTAGGTCATCTGGAAGTAGGTTAGATTTAGGTACTATATGTCAGTTTGTATGGGGACACCCCTTATTTTTTGAATTTTTTTTAATTTTCTAATTTTTTCCTACGCTAACACACACTTAACAAGCTGGATTTCAAATTTCATCTTTCTAGGTCATCTGGAAGTAGGTATAGGTTAGATTTAGGTACTATATTTCAGTTTGTATGGGAACACCCCTTATTTTTTGACTTTTCTTTATTTTTTGATTTTTTCCTACGCTTACACACAGTTACCGAGCTGGATTCCAAATTTCATCCTTCCAGGTCATCTGGAAGTAGGTTAGGTTTTTGTACTATATGTTTTTTTGTATGGGGACACCCCTTATTTTAAGACTTTTTTTTATTTTCTGATTTTTTCCTACGCTTACACACACTTATCAAGCTGGATTTCAAATTTCATCTTTCTAGGTCATCTGGAAGTATAGGTTAGATTTAGGTACTATATTTCAGTTTGTATGGGAACACCCCTTATTTTTTGACTTTTCTTTATTTTTTGATTTTTTCCTACGCTTATACACAGTTACCGAGCTGGATTCCAAATTTCATCCTTCCAGGTCATCTGGAAGTAGGTTAGGTTTTTGTACTATATGTTAGTTTGTATGGGAACACCCCTTATTTTTTGACTTTTCTTTATTTTCTGATTTTTTCCTACGCTTACACACACTTACCAAGCTGGATTTCAAATTTCATCTTTCTAGGTCATCTGGAAGTATAGGTTAGATTTAGGTACTATATTTCAGTTTGTATGGGAACACCCCTTATTTTTTGACTTTTCTTTATTTTTTGATTTTTTCCTGCGCTTACACACAGTTACCGAGCTGGATTCCAAATTTCATCCTTCCAGGTCATCTGGAAGTAGGTTAGGTTTTTGTACTATATGTTAGTTTGTATGGGGACACCCCTTATTTTTTGACTTTTTTTTATTTTCTAATTTTTTCCTTCGCTTACACACACTTATCAAGCTGGATTTCAAATTTCATCTTTCTAGGTCATCTGGAAGTATAGGTTAGATTTAGGTACTATATGTCAGTTTGTATGGGAACACCCCTTATTTTTTGACTTTTCTTTATTTTTCGATTTTTTCCTACGCTTACACACAGTTACCGAGCTGGATTCCAAATTTTTACCTTCTAGGTCATCTGGAAGTAGGTTAGGTTTTTGTACTATATGTCAGTCAGTATGAATTTTAACGACTTTTTGACCTTCATATCTTTATAACCGTTTGAGCTAGCTTCATGAAAATTGGGCTTCTATATGATCTTATGGATATAATTAAACACACGAAGTTTTATGTGTTTACGTTAAATAGGTTTTGAGTTATAGAAGGGTCAAAAGCGGCACCAAGTGGTTCGTGTAAACTTACTCTTGGCGCTGGCTAGCCAGTTCCTTTGCTTGAACTTGGCTTGACACGCTGCCGCGTGTCTTGATGAAATGAACGGAGTTAATTGGAGCTATCGCCATATACATGTGACAAAATATATCATACTGACCTGTTACGAGTGCCTGTATATTAGGCCTATGTGAAATAAAGATATTTTGAATTTTAAATTTTGAGCAATGCTTTACTTCATTATTAAATCAAGAGCATGGATAAAGGACTGATTTATCTAAAGAAAACAACTGAATGTTAAAGGCATTTTACTTTGTTTAATACCATACTTTTGTTTATAATACTTTAGGTTCTTCATACAAACCTTTTTTAAGTATCGTTTACGATTCTCGATATGAAATATTTTTCTAAGTTTCTGATGAAATTTAAACTGATAAGGGTTCATGTCCTAATTAAATAATTAATTTTGAATTTTGCATTTAATTTTCAATGCACTGTTCAAACTAGTTCACTATAGCAATTAACAAATTACTCTATCATGACGTGACCTTACGATGCGCTAAGGATTTCTGAAAATTCAACATCACAGAGTCAAACCGTGGGCGTTCGCTAGTTACACGAACTATATTTGTACTAAACATTCGCACCTCAGATAGAGGTTGGATAGTTAAAACAAATAGCATCGTAAACCGAAGTGATTTACGCAAGCCCTCGCTCCCCGAGACAGCAGGCGAGAGTTTAACTGATGCAGCCGACTATAATTAACTCCACTCCATAAATAAAATTAGTTGAAAGTTCGCAGACATGTTGAACCTATAGCTGTACCTACAAGCATATTATGCAGTTGTCTTAAAATACGACATAGGTACGCATACTCTTGGGTCTTGAGGCACCGCGCAATCACTTTATTTCGAGAGAAATTGCTTACAGATTGAAGAATGTGGATTTGTATGAGTATATCCCATTTCCGCAATAATAATACAAATAATTGAAATTGAGTTTAATCGTTGCTTTGTTTGTCATGCATTCGCGCCTAATAACATAATAACATAAAAAAAAATACCCGGCTGAGTTTGTTGTGGGCTTCTTCTCAGCGGCAAGGCGCGTTTGGAACCCTCGTAAACTTAGTTTTAAGTCGACTTGTAGTTATCACCATTATTATGCAAGAAATGTGATGCCGACGTTCGCAAGAGCCTGTATGTTAGGCCTATGTGAAATAAAGATATTTTGACTTTGACTTTGACTTTAACATTTTGATGTTATTTTTGCATTTGCAGAAATCCTATTATCAAAAGGCTTTGGTGTTACTTATTATAGTGTGCCTTTTTGTTATAAACACAAATGCCTGCCTAGCGCATGTCGCAAACCCCCCCACGGGAAACGGAAGGGTTATCTGAAGCTTGCATCTACTAAAAACTGTCTGTGTCAAGTTACAACGGCTGATGCAGAATCCTGCCAGCAGTGGCGGGAGTACGGGATTCAGTCTCGTTATCGTCGTCAGCCTGGCCGCTGCCGAAACCGTCTTAAGGGGCCTGTGAACTACAATGTCTCCATTCATTCAAAATAACAAATCATTAGTAATTCGTGCATATTTGGATCATTATGTGGTGTTATTCGGATTCATATAGTAATAATCTATGCTCCTGGCCATATTTGGTTCGGAAATACTTCTTTAAAACGAAATAATGATCAATTTTGATCAAAATTTTTATAACTTTGGTCGAGTTCCGTAATACCAAAAATTATGAATGAAAACTTGTAACTTTTTTTCTTTAGCTGGGCACTAAAAACTGTGCTCCTGAACTAATGCGACGTGAGATAGTGTTGTGAAGCAAAACTAAATTCGTTTACAATTTCGTTTAACAACAGTATTTCGGAACCAGATATGGCCAGGAGCATAGATTATTACTATACGAACCCGAATAACACCACAATATGATTGAAATATACACGAATTACAAATGATTTTGGTATTACGTTTGTATGGGAGACATGGTAGTTCACAGGACTCTTAAACTCGTTTGTTGTGTGAATCCATCGGAACGTCCGCAATAATTCCACAAATTCTGCAAACATTCCTGTAATATTTCTCACCAATTCCAGCGGTGGGTTAATCATGCAAAAAGTTACAGACGAGCCTTGCATCCAACACGTAAGCACTAACCGAGTGCAGCCTCGGGGAGCCATCCACCGTCGCGTCGCGTCGCGTCTTTGCCCGAACTAGGGTTGCCAACCGTCCCGGATTGTCCGGGAGACTCCGGTAATAATGAATAATCTCCCGACCTCCCAGAGAACCATAATTACTCCGGTTTTTCTTAAAAAGTATATGCTTAGTGCTTATACGTCTGTAAGCATTATACTTCGCTCGCAAGTCGTATGCTGTGTGCCTGGTTCGACTTACCATCGCGATGCGACTTTGTGGATTGTTTCACAATCTGGCATTATGAGATGGAGCGTCGGCGAGGTATGTCTCTGGCGTAACAGAAACAATGCTGCGGAGCGTTCGACTGACTTCGATCCCCCTCAAAAAAAAACAGAAACCTTTCAAAAGTTGGCAACCCTAGCCCGAGCACAGGGAATTATGGAATTATCCGCAATTTTCCGGACAACACCACGCAGTGTGTAAACGCAGCCGCTGGACACGTTTTATTATTGCTTAGATTGGCGCCTATTAACGTTCTTAGAAGTTTCACCTCCACGCCGTTGATATGCATAATTTTACAAAAATAGATACAACCATGCGTCGTATCATTCACTGAATCCATCGCAGCTCCCGAAATTATTAGTGTCGAGGAAAATTTTTTCAACTTAGTTTCATTCATTGCATGGTCCACTAAGCAGACGCACTGAGTGAGCTGGTAAATCATAGCAGGCAATTGGCATAACAAAACACAGTAGACAATGTAGACGTGAGTTGTGACTTTGGTACCATTCCTGAAAGACAATTTGCACGAAAATACGGTTCCTATGAGGGCTATGCTATCCTATTTTGGCTATGTAGGTACTGCACAGGGCATTTATTATCCCACAACATTGATTGAGTGTGTTCTGATTCTAGATATAGCCAGATGGTTCTACAGTTTAAGGTAATATTGAATTCTAATTCGGGATTTTCGGGACCCCTACATTATCTCTGGGTCTGATAGTGGTCGAATCTGTCCATTCTTTTTTTTCTTTTTGACACATGAGACAGATATGGCTATAGCGAAGGACCAGAGAGAGATATCAGAACCTCAGGGACGCTTTAACGTTATTTTTGAAAATAGTAGGTAGGTATATCAGTGGTAAGCACTTAAGTTTTTCCCGCGTAAGTAGACGCTTGGGACGGAATAACTTAGTCCCGTGAGCTTACTTGCTACAAACTTGTACAAGAGATCTTGGTGTACCGTGTACCTTAAGTGTTCCGCTATTTAGTAAAAAAGCTAACCTACGCTAAGCTTCTTTACGTTGACCCTAAATTAACACATTAAAAGTATTTAGTTTTTACAATAGATTACTTTCAAGTCACAAAAATTTTGTCTTTCAGTAACATAGATAGTTACGTCTTTAGATATTATTGCTATTTGTATTGAATACTATAACAAAGATTACGTCTAATAAAGCATATTGTGTTAGAAGAGCCGTCAGTCAATGGTCCAGTGTGTAAGTGTGTCAGTGTGTGTGTGTGTGTCCCACTCGGACGTGTGAAGTGAAGCTCGGTCAGTCAATCAATGATCGTGGCATGGCTCAGCAAAAACTTGCTCGGTAATGATAGGGCACAAGTTACAAGCGAAAACGGAAGACACCTAGCTAGAATGGTACCATCAAAAGGTAAAAGATACAATGATAGCTGAAAAAGGAACTGTTAGAAAATTTGCGTTCTGAAACTATTTTGTTGGTTAAGAGATCCCAAACTTATTTGACTTATTGCAAATTCATGGACATGTACTTCAAACAAGTATGATTTATTTCTAAGTACTTAATTTAAGCACGAATGCACTTATAATACCTATGGAGGGGCCTTTAAAATAGATCACATGAAAATCAAGATTAACACTGAATATTTTGCACTGATAATAAAGCCCGAGTAAGTATACCATACCTGAGTCAATTTTTTGTGGCTCTCAACGTTTTATAAGCTGCATTTTACAAGAAAGTAGCGACTGCTAATAACTTCTACAACTGAACTAAGTTAATACATAATCGCCTCAAGCAGTTTCAGAGGGTAGAGGATAGTTAACATAACGGCAAAAGAGCGCGCTGCTGGGCTTTAAATGAGTCTACTCGATACATCAGCGTCAGCGTAAACCTAAGAACTTCGCAACCTCTTGTAACATGTGCCACTGAACCGAGTTAATACGTAACAGCCTCTCAAGCAGTGTCGGTCAAGGGGCCAGGGGACAGTTAGCTTGTTTACAAGACGCCATGATCGATGCTTTCATTATCATCATCATTATATTATATTCGCAAAATATTATAGAAATGGATTTTATTATTCCGGCCAAATTTAATAAGAAAGGGGAGGAAAAGGTAATTAGGTCTATGTGATAGACCCTAGCTCTTGTTGCTCCGAGATTGGTCGAAATTTTTAATAAATTCTGCATAATTAATGTCTTATGGTACTTCTTATGACTACGATATTCAAGACAGTTAAAGAATTTGATCCTCAATAGGAAGAGTTCCCTAAGCGTGATGGTAGGTAGTGATACATACATGACGGAAATAAAATATTCTCCTATTGCAATTTAATTTATTCTCGTCAGTAACAATTTCGTTGAATTTATCTATGAAGGTATGTACGTCCGTACAAATAAATAATCTCACTGTAAAACAATTACGTATGAATATAAATTTCAACGCAATTTCCAGTTCATTTTCACTTCATTAAACCCTTTCTCGTTTTATAAAGACCCGTGGGCAATAAATGTACAGAGTATAATTACATTAATAAAATACGTAATAAAATTTTCAATCGAGAATATCGAAAATGTTTCGTTTTGGAAAGGCTGGTTGTGTTGGTTTGTGTTTTACCTATATATTTCTCTCGTATGTGGGCAATTTATATTTGGAAATATAGATCTATAAGGTTGTAATTTTGAAGACCAGTAGCACCCGATAGGACCCAGACGTACCTAAAGAGATGCACTTTACTTTTACTTTGCAAGATTTTCCCCCTGTTTCAAATAAAAATAAAGACTATTTTAACTTTTTTATGATTATAATGACTGCGGGCCATCATTACCTACAACTGTTCAAAATTTCATGTCGATATTGAAATAATGGGTCGTGACAGACAGACAGACGGACGACAAAGTAATCTTATAAAGGTTTTTTTCTTTCTTTTGAGGTATGGAACCCTAAAATTCACGTGCCACTCTAGGAGTGCCGACAGAAGTGAAAACTTGAAAAACTATGTGAGGTACTCGTATAGGTTACGGTAACTTGGGTTCTACGTAGATATAATATGCATACGAATGATCATGATGTATTGCCTATCCCACCAAAAACATAAATGTAAAAAAAGGAGAGCCAAGTTCAATAGAAAAATTATGCTTGGCTGTCGGCTTCGCCGCAAAAAGAATGGAGATCTAAATGAGTGCCAAGTTCTATGTAAAATCGAAATTTGTATTTATAGGAACAAAAAAACAATATGAACAATTATTAAACTCTATTTTTTTGCTTTATTGCATACCTATAACAATTGCTGTTATTCAAAAATGTTAGATCTTAAAGTAGGTTAGATTTGACTTGGCCAGTTTTCATTACATCAGTCATTTTATAAAGTTATACAACATTTTAAATCCGATAAAAACTCGCCAAGTCAAATCTAACCTACTTTAAGATCTAACATTTTTGAATAACAGCAATTGTTATAGGTATGCAATAAAGCAAAAAAATAGAGTTTAATAATTGTTCATATTGTTTTTTTGTTCCTATAAATACAAATTTCGATTTTACATAGAACTTGGCACTCATTTAGATCTCCATTCTTTTTGCGGCGAAGCCGACAGCCAAGCATAATTTTTCTATTGAACTTGGCTCTCCTTTTTTTACATTTATGTTTTTGGTGGGATATCATTACTTTTTGTAAAGAAAACTTGGCAGGTACTGAGTTTAAAGCTTTTTCTTGCGTTTCTGCTGCGTGATTTTCTTTTTTATCCTATTTTTCTTCTCTCTCTTGAATGTTAGAGATAATAGTGCGCATTGCCCATTCATTATCTGCTACCTTTTTAGTACGCTTCCTGTTTATGCTTAAATTAGCTAAGTCCGGGCGATATAGGGATCTCAGGCGGTTATATTCTATTATATATAAATCTCGTGTCACAATGTTTGTCCTCAATGGACTCCTAAACCACTTAACCAATTTTAATATAATTCGCACACACGGTGCAGTTTGCTCTAACTTAAAAGATAGGATAGCTTAAATCTCAATTTATCTATTTTTTTATATCCTTAAGGGCAAAACAACGTTTGCCAGGTCAGCTAGTATTCTATTATAGAACTATCTTGTGCCTTCATTTGACTAGGGTCTAGATTAATAAGGTGTACTCCGTCTAGGGTTTTAACCCTGGAGAGCGCAACGTAGGCCTGTCCTCTGCTAAATATCGAAGTGCCTATGTCCAGAAGAGCGCTGTCCAGACTAAGTCCTTGTGATTTGTGGATAAAGAGCTACAAACAAATGAGGTTTTGAAACAAACAACTTTACCCAAGTAATATTAATTGACTCTCAAAACTCGTCGAACAACGCAATCTTATAGGAGGGTTTCCGCTAAACAACCGGGCATAACGACGATGCTGGCGCAAAGCAAATGAGCGCCGCTAAGAGCATACTTTAGTTCGTTCGCAACTTCGCGTATCGGGTACGCGCGCATAGTTGTAACACGCTAGTCCTCGCGTACAAGTGCAAGGCGCGAGCGAGTTCAATTCTTAAATTAGTCAATCATACATAAATGTTATATCGGTAACAAAAATACATCGCTATTGCCTTGATCTTGGTATACCTACATACACATTGGACTTTCTTTTAAGGTACAAAGAGTTCGAAGTAACAAATTTATACCTTAAAATATTATTTCTTATTTTTTAAAGAAATAAGAGAAACGAACCTTGATTACTGATCTTTGTTATTTTAGTGAGCCGTGGACTATAAAATATCGTGAAATATTTATCACCATTGAAGAACTAATATTTGTAATGACTTGTCATAAGTGCCTGTAAGTTAGGCCTATATGAAATATAAAAGTACTAGCAGTGCCCGCGGACTCCGTTCCACGTTAAAAATATTTTTATCCCGGCCCGTTTATCCCATATAAGGCCCAGTTTCCACCAAAGCGGAGCGGAGTGGAGATGTGTTTGAATAACCAACCAGATTTCATCATTTCGACATCACCTCTCCCCTCAGTTTCGGAGATGTCAAAATGTCGAAATCTGATTGATTACTCAAATACAGCTCCGCTCCGCTTCGCTTCGGTGAAAACCGGGCCTTATACGTGCTTATAACCACAGCCACGGAACACCTAATAGTATGCCACAGCCCACAGCGCTGGACGCGAGCGAGGCATTCGCATAGATACTGCGGACTGCCGGGGCGGCGCGTTTTTATTTTGCTAATATCTTGGAAGATATTTGTTTAAAACTGTATAGCGTAAAAGGCACAAATATTCTACATTAAATTTCCGTTCTGAAAAACATATTTACAAAGATATAAATTAATACCATATGGGCTAAATAAGCTTCACAAAAATTATTTATTTGTAATCCACAATTTTAAAAGTAAAATCAGTTATTGAGAGTTACACGTAGGAGATAGGCATATGCTATCGCGGACTTTTTTGCAGATTTTGATACGTTCTTTAATATTGTAGAACATTGTTTTGTTCTATCCTCAATAGTTTCCGCAGCGTACGCGATGAAAGCAATTTTTTTTGCGACTTGGATTGCATTATTCAAGTTTTAGTAAAGATGCATAGTTAATTTTGGAAATTATTATAGCCTATGACACTCCACGATAATGTAGCTTTCTATTGATAAAAGAATTTTGAAAATCGGTTCAGTAGATCCAGAGATTACCCCTTACAACGTCACAAACTCACAAATATCGTTACGCTACCTCTTTATAATATTATTATAAATATTATAAATTATAATTATTATAATTATAATTATACTAGCTGACCTGGCAAACGTTGTTTTGCCCTTGGGGAATTAAAAAATAGTTGAATTGAAATTTAAACTATCCTATCTCTCAATTTGGATCGAATTGCACATGGTGTGCGAATTTTATTATAATCGGTTAAGTGGTTTAGGAGTCCATTGAGGACAAACATTGTGACACGAGATTTATATATATTAAGATAATACTAGCTGACCTGGCAAACGTTTTGCCCTTGGGGATTTAAAAAATAGTTGAATTGAGATTTAAACTATCCTATCTCTCAAGTTGGATCGAACTGCACATGGTGTGCGAATTTTATTATAATCGGTTAAGTGGTTTAGGAGTCCATTGAGGACAAACATTGTGACACGAGATTTATATATATTAAGATATTAAGATTTTTGGTTTGATTTGATATCTACCATGCAGATACGTTTTTTACTACATGTATATGAATACGGTAAATACAACAAAATAACATTTTTTACAATTTTTGACTGTCTGTCTCTCTGTCTGTTTGTTCCGGCTAATCTCTCAAATGGCTGGACCGACTTTGACGTGACTTTTATTAGCAGGTAGCTGATGTAATAAGGAGTAACTTAGGCTACGTTTATTTTATTTTAGAAAAAATCTATAGAAAAGAAAATAAAATACCTAATTTTGCAATGTCCAAATTAAAGAATCGACTGTTAGACGGAAAGAAGTTCGCCGGGTCAGCTAGTACAACATAAGTTTGCTGCTGTCAAATGATGTCAGTATAGCGTTTTCTCACTGGAACTAGAACTGAGTGGCTGAGACAACGCAAAACGCGTGACAGTTGACAGCGGCAATCTTATAGCGAACGGGTTGTATAAAGTATTTATTTATTCATTGAATCTCATATATATATATGTACTTCACTTTTATACTATTATTGGTTTAGGCACGAAGAACCTGGTTGTTTAGCGCGTATTACAAGTTTTTTGTAGGAGGACACCGCTTATTTTTTTATTTTTTGACTTTTTTATTTTTTGATTTTTTTCCTACGCTCACACACAATTACCGAGCTGGATTCCAAATTTTATCCTTCTAGGTCATCTGGAAGTAGGTTAGATTTAGGTACTATATGTCGCTTTGTATGAGAACACCACTTATTTTTGACTTATTTTATTTTTTGATTTTTTCCTACGTTTACACACAATTAACGAGCTGGATTCCAAATTTCATCCTTCTAGGTCATCTGGAAGTAGGTTAGGTTTAGGTACTATATGTCAGTTTGTATGGGGTCACCCCTTATTTTTGACTTTTTTTTAATTTTCTGATTTTTTACTACGCTTACACACAATTACCAAGCTGGATTTCAAATTTCATCTTTCTAGGTCATCTGGAAGTAGGTTAGATTTAGGTACTATATGTCAGTTTGTATGGGGACACCCCTTATTTTTTGAATTTTTTTTAATTTTCTAATTTTTTCCTACGCTAACACACACTTAACAAGCTGGATTTCAAATTTCATCTTTCTAGGTCATCTGGAAGTAGGTATAGGTTAGATTTAGGTACTATATTTCAGTTTGTATGGGAACACCCCTTATTTTTTGACTTTTCTTTATTTTTTGATTTTTTCCTACGCTTACACACAGTTACCTAGCTGGATTCCAAATTTCATCCTTCCAGGTCATCTGGAAGTAGGTTAGGTTTTTGTACTATATGTTTTTTTGTATGGGGACACCCCTTATTTTAAGACTTTTTTTTATTTTCTGATTTTTTCCTACGCTTACACACACTTATCAAGCTGGATTTCAAATTTCATCTTTCTAGGTCATCTGGAAGTATAGGTTAGATTTAGGTACTATATTTCAGTTTGTATGGGAACACCCCTTATTTTTTGACTTTTCTTTATTTTTTGATTTTTTCCTACGCTTATACACAGTTACCGAGCTGGATTCCAAATTTCATCCTTCCAGGTCATCTGGAAGTAGGTTAGGTTTTTGTACTATATGTTAGTTTGTATGGGAACACCCCTTATTTTTTGACTTTTCTTTATTTTCTGATTTTTTCCTACGCTTACACACACTTACCAAGCTGGATTTCAAATTTCATCTTTCTAGGTCATCTGGAAGTATAGGTTAGATTTAGGTACTATATTTCAGTTTGTATGGGAACACCCCTTATTTTTTGACTTTTCTTTATTTTTTGATTTTTTCCTGCGCTTACACACAGTTACCGAGCTGGATTCCAAATTTCATCCTTCCAGGTCATCTGGAAGTAGGTTAGGTTTTTGTACTATATGTTAGTTTGTATGGGGACACCCCTTATTTTTTGACTTTTTTTTATTTTCTAATTTTTTCCTTCGCTTACACACACTTATCAAGCTGGATTTCAAATTTCATCTTTCTAGGTCATCTGGAAGTATAGGTTAGATTTAGGTACTATATGTCAGTTTGTATGGGAACACCCCTTATTTTTTGACTTTTCTTTATTTTTCGATTTTTTCCTACGCTTACACACAGTTACCGAGCTGGATTCCAAATTTTTACCTTCTAGGTCATCTGGAAGTAGGTTAGGTTTTTGTACTATATGTCAGTCAGTATGAATTTTAACGACTTTTTGACCTTCATATCTTTATAACCGTTTGAGCTAGCTTCATGAAAATTGGGCTTCTATATGATCTTATGGATATAATTAAACACACGAAGTTTTATGTGTTTACGTTAAATAGGTTTTGAGTTATAGAAGGGTCAAAAGCGGCACCAAGTGGTTCGTGTAAACTTACTCTTGGCGCTGGCTAGCCAGTTCCTTTGCTTGAACTTGGCTTGACACGCTGCCGCGTGTCTTGATACCCTAACTAAAGTATCTGGAAGCGTATACTAATTATATTAGCTCTGTCAAAACACAAGCCAAGTTAATAAAGCCTAGAACTAGATACAAGCTCGGAGGTTTCGTTTTTTCTAAGACCTCGAAGCGTAAAAGCGAACAATGCGTGTATGCTAGCTAACCAAAACACAAGTGTGAGCCAAGTCTACCCCCCCTCCCCCCTCTGACACGACTGACGAGCCAAGATTCAAGAACCGCGCAGAGGACCTTTGACAGAGTAATGACGGCGCAGACAAAGGCGCCACCCCCGCCTTCCTAGTTAGGGCTGCCAAATACCGGCTTTTATTAGCTATCGAAGAATCGTAAGCGGACATTTGGCAAGCAGATTTCTTTGAATGAATAAATCATACTTATTTCAACTAAGGCCAGCGGAACGGAAGCATTCTATTAATAAATCTTATCAATTTACTAATGTACTAATTGCCTACCTACTGCTGTTGCCTCACACTTACATTAGGAAAGTACACGAATTCTTTATTTCTAATACTTAATGAATATATCCTCGTGGAATATTAAATAATAAAATATTACTACCTACTGCACGTCACTTATAATTGTTCATCCATCATTTGCAACGCAAACAGGAATACACGGTCTCTTGGTCGAATATTGGTTAATTGAATAATTTATGCTACTTAAATTGTTAAATTGTATATTATTAGCCTTTGCCAGCGGCTTCGCCTGTGTGTTTGCTTATGTACTAATCCTCATCGAGCCAAATTTTATTGGAATAAAACTGAGCCGATATGTTTAACCCTTAACCACCTACCACCGGTCTCTCAGACCGCAACGTATTTTTACAATCAAATATTTCGATCTATGTGGGTCGTAGGATAGTACGCGGCTATGTACCTTTTCTACACATCCATCAGTACCGCGCTTTCGCTCGGCGAGTGCATACGTGCGCGCGTTTGGTTAGGGTAAGTAAAAATCTTTCGCCAGCGGTCTGTGAGACCGCTCGTAGGTGGTTAAGTGATTTTTTTTCACTCACACGTTTTTTTTGTTTTAGTAAAAGATGAATAAACAAGACGAAAATATAGAAAGATGGTTACAAGAAGAGATGTCAGACGAGGAGGTTATGCCAGATTAGGATTGTAGCGACGTGGAACCCGATTTGGCCAAGGATGTCGTTCAGGTTGAAGACTGTGAATCTGAGTCTGAGATCGAGGGTGATGATGATGTAATTTCAGTGCAAGGCAGTTCATCTCAGCCTAAACCAACAGGTACAGTCTCTTCAAGACCAAGATCCCCATCTAGGGCGTCGAATGAAACTTCTTGAAAAAGTGCAAGGTACCAATATGTTTGGAGTGTGCAAAAAAAATATGTTGCAACTGCAGCGAAAATTTGTGAATCTTTGGGGGTTGCAATTTTGTTGAAGTTTTTGTTTAATGTTTAGTTTTTTTGTTTAATTTTATAGTTAGTATCCTAAGTTTAAAGAAATAAATCCAAAAAAGTTGATATTTTAAGTTTTTAATGTATCAGATCTCATTATTTTAGAAGAGTGTCTATTTGTGTTAAAAATGCTAGTTTTTGAAGGATTGTAACAAATCTCAAAATCTTATTATAGTTTAAATCATTTAAAGGTTTAAAATAAAGGTCTAAAGTATAAACAAGTATTTTACTCATTTGAATCCTTTGTAAATACTGTAGAACCTGAATTTAAGGTTGTTATCATGAGCGGTCTCCAGGACCGCAGGTAGGTGGTTAAGGGACAAAAATAGGTGGTAGGTGGTTAAGGGTTAAACTAGGGTATAATCTATATCCGTTTATCTAAGCCAAAGTGATTCTGTAATTGTAACGTAACATGTTACAAACATACATACTCACATACAACCTTTCACCTTTATAATATTGCCATGATTTATGCTTTATAAGTTTGCACAATGTGTAGACACAATTGACAACCCTATCTTCGCCCTAGGGAAGCTCCGCAAAGGCATCTACAGCGCGGTAGAGGAGGAATTGTTTTAGCGCAAAGCTATGAGGTAAAAGATTGTTTACGCAAATATTAGTTTTATTTTCTGTTAATATCAATGAAATAGTAATTAATATTAAATTAGCATGATTAGATACAATTTTGGTATTTGTCCTGAGAAAATATTGTGACCTGTGATTGTCCGTCCTTTTGTAAAATCTACAAGTTAGTACCTACCTGATTGCAATGTCCCATGATGGTGAGTGATGATGCAGCTCTGTAACGGTTTTTTACACAGCATCGCACAGGAAATTTAAATCTACATACACCCCCGACGAAAACCTCCGCCGAGCCGGAGTAGCCTCCCGACGAGACCTTAGCAATTTTAGATAAATTATATAATTCCAAACTAGCTCGTGTTGAACTTGGGACCTCCAGCTTAGGTTCAATCATTCAAACGCACTGCCTACTGCGCCATAGAGGTTGTAGAAGTTCTTGGGTACTGCAGTAAAATGGAGGCTTAAACAGAACTTTATTGTTATAAAATAATATGTTGCAGCCTGCAGTATAGGTACATAATAATAGGCGGGTATAAGTAGTCGCAGAGAAACGCACATTTTGAAAGCCGCCACTCTCTACTCTCTTAAGGAGTCCTTGTGGGTTCCCTACCGAATGAAGAGGCCCTTACAACCTTGACTCCCTAGTTCCTACTGCAAGTAAGCCGCTGGGAAGGTTAGTATTCGACTTGTCACGTAAAAAGAAGGCTGACGTTCCACCTGCGCAGCGAAGTTATGCATAGGCAGGCCAGGTTCACTTATCACGTGATTGATGAAACTACAGGTAGCCGTCTCGACGTACTAATTTCAGAGGGCGCTCGTTTTAGTTCTTGTACGGTCTATTTCACGCGCTGCGCACGTCCGACGAGGCAACCTTACTACGTCGAATGAAATAAAGTTACGCAATAGAAACTTTGCGTTTGTTGCATGTTGTTTGCGGAGGCGGAGCTAGGCGCTATTGCGAACTGAATTGCACTTTTGGTGTCACCGTTAGAGACGCTATTTCTTTAAATCATCTTTTGGAGTGAGCCGCTAGGTACCATTATGTATTCCGTGGTATAGGTACGGCGATATTGTAGTAGACAGTAGTGTGGAATGAAAAGGGTACGGCCGAAGCCCACCACGATGACAGAATCAGGGATGTAAAGATCCGTAAACCTTTGCGGGATCAAATCAGAAATGAGGAGATCCGTAGACGAACCAGAGTCACCGACATAGCTCAACGTATCGCGAAGCTGAAGTGGCAATGGGCGGGACACATAGCTCGTAGGACCGACGGACGTTGGGGACCCAAAGTACTGGAATGGCGACCCCGCACGGGTAAGCACATTAAAAGAGTCGCAGGAAGGCGCTGGATACAGTTAGCGCAGGACCGTGCGAGCTGGAAATCATTGCAGGAGGCCTTTGTCCAGCAGTGGACGTCCGTCGGCTGAAACGAACGAACGAAACCTTTGCTAAGTAAAACTATAACAAACAGTGATGAGGTGAGCAAGACGTTCACCTGGTGTTAAGTGATATGCATGTCCATATCAGATGCAATACGTGTCATGGTTTTGCATTGCATTATCATACGACACACTGCGCTCGTCAGCCTGAGATAGTTAATATTAGGTCACATTTTGCCCAGTAAACACGTCGGCGTACCGCGTACAGTACCCGTCTATCCAAAATCAGTGATAGAATAACCGACACTTGCGGTGGTAGTTGGTACTTACCCGGACAAATTTCGCAAGAGGAATCTTACCACTAATAAAATTAATTGTGGTAGAATATTGGTGGAGAATTCAGAGGAACTTTGTACTTACCCGGACAAAATATTACCACTAATAAAATTATAATTGTGGTAGAATATTGGTGGAGAATTCAGAGGAAATCATCTTTCTGTTTCATAGCGGTGAAGGAGGATATCGGGAGTAAGATTTGGTATATGCATCCACTATAATTTATAATACAAAAAGCCGTAAAAATTTTTGCTTAATATTGCGAAAAACTATAGCACTGTGTGCGTTTAACCCTTAAAAGTGGAAACCCGCTCCCTTGAGTCGACATTCCTTCGCGCCCCCATCAGACCCCTAAAACCTTAAAAAACGGGTAAGTGCCGCTTATCTCCCCACTCTCGTCATCAACTAATTTCACAGAGTTCTCAAGTGTACAGTCATTCTGTCATTAGCGCGCCGGTTTTATGATAACGCCCCGTATCTCGCAGTGCATAAGGATCATTTCGCGATCAAAATTCCGTAACCTTAACATGATGCATGTACATTGTACGTACATGTATGTTGACAATGCGTAAGGGCTGGTATGAGATGCTTAATCATTCGCCACAGTGTTTGTATCCCGAAAGCGTGTTTTGGTGTTGTTAAGTGGTATTTGAGGGCGCGAGCGAGTCTCGAGATTTTTTGCACTTTGTACATAAAATACAGATATTTTTCACATGTAACGCTCGTTTTTTTGCATCATTCTCTAAAATAAAGTAGGGAGCAAAGGTTTTTCAAAAAATTTAAAATTTAAAATTGTTGGGAATTTTTTGAGATCCTTGGGGATATTGTGTCACCTACTTAATTTTAGTTAATTTTTAGATTTTACAATTTAAGATTTATTTTTTGGGGTGAAGGGGTTTATATCCCCTGGATTGAGCTTGTTCTAGAGGTAAGGACAAACCAAGATAATGAGTACGGATACGAAAGCAAAGAAGTATCCACTGTAAAAATCGCAAGATATTTTGTACTGAAACCTTCGAACGTCTTTGCACTTCCACTTTGTACTTTCGCACTTCTACTTAGCTTTGGTTTACAGGCATTTGGGTAGTTACAAAATAAATACAAAACTTAATTTATTGATAAATTAAATAATACTTTTGTAAACAATTTTACAAATTGTGTGAAGATCGTAACGTTATAAATACAAACCATACAGTTCAATCAAAAAGGCATGCTATTAAATCTGAAATAAAAAAAAATACTTTTTCACTTAAAGAAAAACTTCTTACCAGAAGTACCACAATGTTCTACATTAGAATTGGGATGCCAAATGCACAAATTTTATCCAAATGGTATAATGCCAATTTTAGAAAAAAACTGCTTACTAAGATGTGTATTACAACAACTTGACCCTAACTGAGAATCAAACCTGTTTTAATCACTAGCCAGTCATGCTAGCCAGGCATGTAAGGCACACTTGTCGTACAATAAGTCTCGACAAAAACCCTGATAAAGAAACCTGTAGGCCGATGATATCTCAGCCCTTATAGCTTACAGCGGCCATTCATAAGAACTGAAGCACCGTTGACAAAACGAGCTCAATGCTCAAGTTTTTGCCATACTCCACCTAAGGACGGGGAGTAGTGGCGGTTTTTCCATACAAGCCCAAAATCCTGGCTTGCCCTATCAAAATATCCTCATAGTAGTAATACAACTTTTAGACATTTTTTCCTTTGTTAGCAGTCAGAAGTATTTTTTTTTAATTCTATCAAGCATTATCAATAAAAAATGATATTTTAAAATTACGCGCTTTTGGGTTCAGTGACCTCACCGAGCGCAAGCGAATAGCTGTCAGCGTCGGCCGTCGTCCATTTTGGCAACTAGACCAATGAGGAAGACTTAAGACTATGACGTGTTACGTTTCATATCTCGCTCGCACACACTGGCTTTTTTTGGCTTTATATTCTCTTTCTAATTTGTTCGAATGGGCAATCCTGGAAGGCCCATGAACATCGTACAAGTGAAGTAATAAACGCTTTTGCGCAGGCGCGAAATGCAATGAAATTGAATAGGAATTTAGAAAGCTAACTTCAGTTCTTATTAGTTTGTGTTTACCTGTGATTTTGAAAAGTGTACATGTCGAGTTAATTTTGTGTTAATTATTGCCGTAAAATTTTAAATTCACTTAAAATGAGTTTAGGATTAGTCGAAAAAGTTACTTGTGACAAAAATAGGTGCGCCGTGCGTGCAAGTATTAATTGGCGAAGGTAAGTTAGCGCAGTTGTTACAATCCCAGCTACCAGTTGTTCCGCAGAACGTGCATTCTCCTCTCTGAAACGCATTCATACTTATTTGCGAAATACACAAGGACAAGAGCGGCTTTCAGATCTATCCATAATTGCTATAGAAAAACCTTTGTTGAGTAAACTGAAACTTTTACTCGGATGTAATACAATCATTTTTAAAAAAAGATAGAAGGTTCGATTTGCAATATAAATAATTTGTTTATATTTGTTTGTTCCGATCAGCACTTCTCAGAATCACATTTATTCGCACATACGTAATAAAACGGCTTTTTTCAAAGCCACATATATTTCCAATTGATTTCTAAACATCATTGCGGTTATAATGAAGATTGATTGAATTAAAAAATATTTTGAAATCCTTAAAAAAGATATCTGGCTTGCCCTAGTCCTAACCTCCAAAACCGCCACTGACGGGGACAGACACCAGACATCTTATGTTCATACATTTTGTATGGTTTTTATGAAACTTCATGAATAGATTTCTTTTTGTCAGTTTGACTATGTAATGAAGCTTAAGAGAACTCATGTATTTCTACACATAAACTCGACTCAGATCTGTAGAATTTAATTAAGATACACACGGAGTACCTCACTATTCTATAGTAGGTAGGTTTTTGTAACATTTCACTTATGGGCGTAATTGTGTCCCCTACGTGCGTAGTACGTACGCAGAACAAAGGTTCTAATTCTAAGTGGGCTATGGGTATAGCAAAATAATTGAACGTTTCATTGAGTTCATGGGATTTAGCAAAGTATTTTCCTTCCACAATCAGAAAAAAATTATAATAAACGAAAACTTGTTCGCGCTAAAAACTTTTGGTCCCATAACGGACCAGCTGGCGGGAGTACGGGATTCTTGCTTTATTACATTAATTATCTGATCTCTACGTTGGTTACGTGACGTATGATAGTCCGTCCCATATTTTTTATTGAATATCGTTCCATTTGATCGATCGACAAGGTCCTGTGACGATCACACATACTAGGCTAAGTCTATCTATCATCTATGGTATTCCATGTTGCATCTATTCTGTACGCAGCTTTACACGCGGTCCGTCAATCTCGGCTACTTAGCGACCGTGTGCAATGGCACGGCACGCACTTTTTAACCGGCGTTGATTAAGACCCGTTATGTGTTTGCAATTATGAAATAAGGGACTGCGAAGCGCGGACATTGACATCTCGAAAGGATGTTCAATAAAATTCTTCTCAATTAAATGTTTATTGAGATGTAAGGTACTTACGTCACGTCAAGTAATTTTTCCAGGGTGCCCTTAATAAATTTTAACTAACCGTATAATCAAAGTAATTAATTATTTACCTTCGTTTGTTACTCAATATCTTGTGATTATAAATAAATTATTGTTTTCTTAATATATTAAGTAACCGCGATGTAAGTTACTGAAACTCAACTATTGAATATTCGAGCAATGGAGAATATGACAACCGAAAACATTACGGATTTGTTATTTTTTAAAACCATTATGTATGTCATATAGTATATTATTATGTATACCATATGATGTAAGCACAGAGTTCAGGTTATTAAAAATATGAACTTATTTATAAGTACTCTTAACTGTATCCGGGATAGTTCGATAGGTATATGTATTTGTTGTTTTTTTTATTGTTTTCGAATGTGTATTTTATTTTCCTTTCCTTATTAGATTACATAGTAACATGTACTTACTTTAAAATAAAATATATCAAATAAGATATTTGGTTCAAGACACTTTAACCAGTATTGTTGCCTAAAATAGCAAATTACATATTATTTTTCGAACAACGTGTTCTAATAAATAAACTCAGTGCATTTCTGCACTGAGAAAAATGGATTGAAGTCGACGTAATAAAATATTATGCAAACATTGTAAAATACTCTTCTTACCACAAATAAAACAGTGCGCAATACTTTAAATAGTGACACGAATGTATAATTATTCTGCAGGGCATTAAACTTCATTGTGCAGGAAACCTCATCAAAACATTATGTTCAAATGTCTTATCTTTTATCGTGCAAGAACTATATGCATAATAAAATTATGGATTACGTATTATAATTTACAGTGATCAAAGCACAAAAAATAGTGACGTCTTAAATGCACCATGTATTATAGTTTTTTGCATAGAAAATTACGGTTCAAAGAGTTGCACCATAGCATTCGATGCAATGCATTATTATATTTCAAACTACGCAGCTAATTTTAAAGTGCCATTCCTGATTATTTGCACAATAAGTACATCAATCCTGAGGAACAATAAAATTCAGTGCGTATAGATATTATTGCACGTTAAAGAATCGTGCCAGGTTGAAAAAATATTGGTCAGCACAAAAATGTTTGAATTTCATTAAAAAGTATGGTGCCTATGTACTTTAACATTACGTGCATTTTAAAAATTCATTAAAAAATATGTTGCGTATGCACATAAACTTATCGTGCATGCAGCGAATCGGGAGATTCCGGTTCGGGCGGCGGGGGTCCCGGGACGGGGAGGTGAGGTGAGACGCCCGCGGACACTCTCTCATACGCACCATTCTGTGACCTCCGTGACGTGGTTAAGGGTGTGATGCCGTGTTGTTCTGTGTGAAAATGGATCCTATGGGAGAATTACTAAGAAAATGGGGCTTTCGTGACGATGTAATAGAACATTTTGCCAGTAAGTACCTATTTACCTATTTTTTTGTTTCGTCAGACGCCTTGGTGGTCAGTGTTGACCAGAAGTACTACACAAAAAAAAACAGAAGTAGGTACTTAGGTTCTATAGAAAGGTACCTATAGATCGCGCCAAACTTCTAGTCCGACCTGAAGTTTCAGCAGCTCGTTGCGGCGCAACGAGCTCCTGTACCGGTTTCTACACACGGGTGAAAGCGGGTAGCGGGGGGCTGCGCATAAATCAAACAACTTCAGGTTGGAGAAGAAGTTTGGCGCGATTACTGTCTGCTTATACACAGTAAATAACGCAAGTGATCTCATTTAATTATACAGGGTTATTTGTAATTCATAAAAAACTTCTTAAAGGCAGATCCTAGGCATCACCAGCCAACAACTTTTGTTCTATGACTTTTTACGTAACTCAATAAAAATACCTTAAAAAATTTCCCTTGAATAATCCTTTATTCATTGAGTAATAAGGTTGCTTTCATTCTGTTTCTTCACATTCTCAAAAACACTGATCGCGGCGAAGGCGGCTTATGTCAATTATATTGGGTTGGTTACCTATCCTTTTTATTATTATGATGATAAATATGATATGATGTTTGATATGATGCTATATGATATGATAAATGATATGATGAATCCTTTTTAATATTATATGTATGTAGGTACTGATTAGATCCGCGAATAAAGAAATCTTTAGCCGCGAATATAGGAATCGGGTCGCATTTTTTTAATCCGCGAATAGTGAAAACGCAAATGAAGGAAACGCGAATAAGGAGCTTTTAGTGTATATTCATATCGTAGAACAAAAGTTTTTCGTTGTGATGCCTAGGACCTGCCTAGGAGAGGTTTTTAGGGTTCCGTAGCCGAATGGCAAAAAAACGGAACCCTTATAGATTCTTCATGTCTGTCTGTCTGTCCGTCCGTATGTCACAGCCACTTTATTCTGAAACTATTGAGTTTCAACTGTGTATTCCTAAGACTACATAGTTGAAACTCAGTAGGTAGGCTGTGAACCGCTTTACGATTTTTATACAAAAATAAAAAAAATGGAATAGACACGGTCTCCATACACGGAACTCGAAAAAAAATTTTTTTTCATCAAACTTATACGTGTAGGGTGTCGACCTATAAAAAATATATGCTGTAGATCTCAATAAACACTTTCAACGAAAATTGGTTTGAACGAGATATAGTAAACAGTTTTTGAGATATAACATATTTCCGAAAACCGCAATAGAACATTTTCAAAGACCGCAAATATAACTTTGTCGTATAGACAAACACTATGAAAAACAAAGTAATATAAACAATATTGGTAGGTATGTCCTAATCTATGCTTGCTACTACGGAACCCTTCATGGGCGAGTCCGACTTGCACTTGGCCACTTTTTTATGAATTACAAATAGCCCAGTAAGTTATCGAAAGTGCTTAGATAAAAAAAAACGTAGTTCATGCGTATTCCGCCATTTCTCTAATTGCGCCCCCGGGTTGATTTGACCCGGTACGGTAGGACAAACTCTCTCTTCTGTGGACCCGGTCAAGCCGGATAAACCATGGGATGTAATAGTTTCGTTTATTTGGTTTTAGGCGAAGGGATTGACCTGGCAACTGCTTTATCGTTGTCGCCGCGCCATATTGACGCTTTATTTACCAAAGTCGGGGACCGATCTCGGTTTGAAAATAATCTAAGCCTCTATAAACAAGAGCAAAAAATGGTTAGTCAATGGTCCACTCAAAGTCTTTGTTACATAATTATCTCCAAAATCGATGTCTACAGCCAGAGCCAGTGGTTGGTACCACCGATTGGCCTAACTCCCGTTTTAATATACCTATACAGAGTGAAATTGAAGTCATTGGCATAACTTTCAGGAATGAATATATCATCAATATTAACAACTTTTGCTGTATAAAATTCCCAATTTTTTTTTGCAACAGCATGAAACATCATACAAAAATTCGATGGTTCAAAATATATTATGAAATAGCAAAAAAAATTTTGCTTGGGACGTTTTATACAGCTATTCATATTGATGAGTACATTCATTCCTGAAAATTATGCCAATGACTTTCAATTTCACCATGTACTGTAGATAGTTCCTGTCGTGCGTGCGTGTGGTACCCATCGAGATAATACAGGATGTAAGGGAGAGTCATCTAAAAATTTAAACCATGGACTCAGATCATAATTCTGAACAACTTTTCCAAAGAAACCATAGGTCGGAAAAAAAATTCGATCCACCATACAAAATACGTGACGCACTCGGGAGTTTTGTATGAAAAGACGAAAAAAAAATAATTTCCGACATATGGTTTCTTGAAGTTGAAAATTAAAATTATTATGGTATTTCAGGCGAGCACTAGCTATAGTGATTTTTCATCCATATTACGATCGGCAATAGATGGTCAGGAACAGCAGGACTTTCTTGACCTCGAAAATCAGGTACCGCCCCTAATTGATTTGGGGTATCTAACTGAGAGCCAGAGTCACAACCTACCAGAGGGACAGCCAACCAACCTACCAAACCAGCAGCAGGACAGCCTGCTGCCGGTGCTGGAAGAGTGCAAAGACACATCCACATCAGCCGGTTGCAGCACACCTAAATCCCAAGGTCGCCGGGAAAATCAGGTAAACCTTATCAGATTGTAGTGTGCAGGCAGCTTCATGCAACGAAATTAATTAATGTAATGTGTTTTAGGTTGTTACTCTCTGTGAGGCGACGCCTCAGGGTAAGGCTTTACTGAAAGCCTGTCAGAGAGCAGCCCAGTCCGGAACTCTGGAGACCAAATTGCGAAACCAGCTGTGTACGTATTTAATTACGCAGCTAACGCCGGCTGACGAAAACGTGAATCTACCTGAAAACTATCGTCTCCTACAGATTAGCCAGGATATAGCGCGCCTTTTTGGTACAGAAAGTGCGGCGCTTTACTACTGCCCGTCCATCGCAAGAGGGAAATTCACGCCAAGGAAGAACACTTCCGGGTGGTTAGTAAATGCCCGAAATAACAGAAAAAAGGTCCTGGTGAGTCTGGGATTCCTGGAGCCACCAGCAAAACGATCTCGTTCATGCTCTACGGAACCCGGGTCACCTGCACCCCAGTCAGAGCCTGCCGACAACGTTGGTATAGACCTGAATCATCTCAAAAATGGTAAGATGCATTATTTTATTATTTTATTATTTTATTGAATATGGATTGAAAATTGAAATAACATAATAATAACTATTTGTGTCGAAAAATGACTCTTAATTTTTGTTATCTTTAGATCATTCATCATACATTATAAATTATATTATTGAAATGTTTTAAGCTCAACCTAAGGTCGGAATTTATATTATACTAGCTTTTGCCCGCGGCTCCGCCCGCGTTGAATTCGATTTTTCACTAATCCCGAGAAAAACTTATTTCCTTAATGATCTTTACACCTTCTTTTAAGAAAGATTATTTATTTTATCAATGTAATCTACCTATATCTGTAGCTAAAGATTGCCTTAGAAAATTTAGGTTATTTTAAAATCTATGTTTCAAGGAATGTATCTATGTGTGAAGGAGTATTTCCCCGCGTGAATTGCGTTATCACAAATCCCTCAGAAACCATGGCTTTTCCGAGATAAAAAGTAGCCTATGTAGTAATTCCAGGATCTTTATCCCAAATTTCAACCAAATCGTTTCAGCAGTTGCGGCATACCAATGCGGTAATTTGGTGATTCCCGGATATCGCCTATCTCTACTGTTCCATGTATCAGTGTGATTTGTAATCCATATCCCATTGCTCAACTGAAACGCAAATAGTGATAATTTCAGAACCAACAAAATGCCCATTTTCACATTTATGTTAACAATCATTAGCTTACGCCCGCGGCCCCGCTCGCGTTAAATTCGACTTAACACAAATCCCGAGGGAAACGTGATATTCTAGTTCCCATTCCCATAACCTACCTACCTGCGTACCTAATACCTACTTTCACGGAAGTCTTCTAAAGCAATGTACCTATAGATGTAGCTATAGATTTCTGTAGAAAATTTGGGTTTTTTCAATATCCCACGGGAACTATGGATTTTTCCGGGATAAAAAGTAGCCTATGTTTTAATCCAGGTCATAAACTATCTATGTTCCAAATTTCAGCCAAATCGGTTCAGTAGTTGCGGCGTGAAGGAGTAACAAACATACACACAAACTTTCGCCTTTATAATATTATTAGGATTATATTATATCATATTATACTATATTGTATTATATTAATTATTATTATTTTTGTTTCAGGAGAAATCGAATTTGTGCAAAGCGCCTTAGAGCAACTGAAAGGAAACAGGGGCGTGGGCCTTCCCTGGTCGACTATCCAAAACCTGTGGTCAGAGACAATTAGAGCTCGTCTCTACACATGTTACCATGAAACGGGCAAGGTTCAAGAATATTTAAACACCTATCCTGTCCTGAAGGGATCTGAAGGCTGGAGGCTCCTTGTTAACGATTTTGAATCTCTTTACCCTGCCGCAGCTGACGGTCTTGCCACGTGCAAAGAATTGATACCTAACATTATTAGCTACTCCCAAAATAAGATTAAAAACCTGAAAGACAAATTTGTGGTCGCTACCATTAAAACGATCACGGAGCAGTGTCTGCTTAGTGGTGAGTTTCTAATAAACTTACTGCCTAATATTGAAGTCTTACTAAAGTCGCAAACTGTCATTTAACAATCTCTGTAAAATATTTTTTACCAGCTATAAGTATAGTTAACGGCAGCTCCGTTACCAATTTTCAGTACAGTATCGCTCTTGTGCGAAAGAAATACCGGAGGTGCTGTTTATTTAACAAACGACTTTTAGTAATGTTTCTTTATTCTGATAATTTATTCTGAAAACAACCTTTTTATTGAAAGAATTTTTCTTACAGATGATGACGATGTCCAAATAACAGGCGCAATCATACTACTGGGTTGTCTGTATAAAATTTCCCCGGCTGCAAGCAAAAAGGGAGGTACGGGAAGCCGACCAGAGGTATTAAAGAGCCTTGTAACATACGTTCCCTCAGAAAATGATGTCACAGGGGCGATTCAAGAACACGCGTTAGCTGTACAAGGTCCTTTCCAGCCATTTTTCATTGCTGTTGGTGGGCAATATAATAACATAACCACCGTATTCTTTTGCCTAACCGAATTGACATTTTGGAAGTTTAAAAGCTTCCCTGAAGCCTTTGACGTGGGATTTAAAATAATTCATGCAGTCGCATGCCCATATCCAGCGTTATGCTATTCAACATGGCTCGCCATTCAAATAGCTTTCTATCACATAAAAACAATTTATGATGACTACAGCCGATCGGTAAAACAACTACTTTTAGATCTAGGTCTTGCCTCGACATTACAGCCGTACCTTGAGTTAAAATAATTTTACAGTGATAGGTATATTTTAGGCTAGTAATTACACTTTAATATAATAAACGCAAAAGTTTGGATGTTTATTTGTTTGTTTGTTACTCAATCACGTGATAACTGCTGGACCGATTCAAAATACAAAACCTCCCATTCAGCAACATTCTATCCACTGGTCTACCGAGGTTGTGAATAATCATAATAAAATTAGTAATAATGGTAGTGTGTCGCGATTGTAAAAGGTCTTTCGATCTTATCTCTCAGCTAGTTCGTCATATAAGAAAAGAATGTCCTTTAAATTTTGATCCTCATATTTATAAGTGTGGAGAAAAAAATTGCAGTCGATGCTTTAGTGATGTCCGTCAATTTCGCAAGCATATTGTTGATTTGCACCACATCAATCCAACGGTTGGGATACTGCCGGAACCAGTGCCTAGTACCAGTAGTGCTAGTCCCCCACCCCCAGCTATTATGGATACTAGTGAATCTGAGTTGCTGATTGATACTGAGAGAATGGATCTTGACAGCTTAACATGTAGATTTTTAATAAACCTCTATAGCAATCCTGGTATCACGAGATCGTCTGTTCAATGTTTTGTTTCAGCGTTACAATCCTATTTTACCGATATAGCTCCTTTATTAGCGGAATCTGCTTTAAGTTCGATAGATTTTAAAAACGATGAATCAGTAGAAAGCAACAGTCTGAGAGATGACTGTATTAACAAATTGACGTCGTCTATGTCATCAGTGCTTACTCCTTTTCGTTCAGAATTTCTGAGGTTGCAAAAGTTTGAAGCATTGGGTACTTATATTGCTCCTAGAACCATTACAATTGATTACATTCCTGGGTTGACGACTCTCGGGAATGTAACCAGGATGTCAACTTTACCATGTACCATGCAAGTAATTCCTTTGGGCAGAGTTCTCAGTAAGTTTTTATCTACTAAAGGAATTCTTCAGTCAATTCTCCATTATTTGGATCATTTGCAGGGTGCTGTTAAATTGAGTGCTGCCGATGATAGTGCATTGCTCTGTGTAGAAAATGTAATGCAAGGTTCCCTTTGGCGGCGTCACATGCTAATCCAGACAGCAGACGCCAGCCTAATTTTGCCTCTTATAGTTTACTATGATGATTTCGAAGTCGGAAACCCGTTGGGAGGACATGCAGGAGTTCACAAGCTTGGGGGTGTTTACGTTTCACTGCCAGCACTACCTCCATATTTATATTCCCAGTTAGATCATGTGTTTCTGTTGGCTCTTTTTCATTCTTCCTACAAGACGAATTATGGTAATAAAGCCATTTTTCATTCTGCTATTATAGAACTAAATAAGTTGCAAAGTACAGGCATTTTTATTGATACAGATACATTCAAAGGAGTTATAAAATTTAAAGTTGTTGCAATTACTGGTGATAATTTAGGTCTCAATTCTATTCTAGGATTTACTGAAAGTTTTTCAGCAAACAAATGCTGCAGAATATGCAACATCGACAGGACAGAACTGCAAACTTCAATTCGTGAGAATCCTGGATTGCTTAGGAACATGTCACTGTACAATGAACAGTTAAATATTAATGATTTATCTATAACAGGCATAAAGGAAAAATGTTGTTGGCTTGAATTAGATGGATTTGATATTTTTGAACATGTAGCAGTAGATGTCATGCACGATTTCTTAGAGGGTGTTTGTCGCTATGTTATGACTTACATAATAAACTTTTATGTAAACAGTGGTTTATTACAGGCTAATATACTGAAAGAAGCCTTGATATCGTTCAACTATGGCCCCGATTCAAGCTCAAAACCAAGCAATTGTTTAGTGTTCGACGGGGCTAGAATCAAGCTAAGATGTTCAGCTTCCGAAATGATAGTTCTAGTAAGGTACTTTGGACTAATCGTTGGTCGATATATTCCCGCTGGCGAAGAGAACTGGGATTTGTTAACCTTATTACGTAAGAATTTAGACATTTTGTTAGCTTATAGAATCTATGACTTTACAGCCGATAAACTGAATTGCTTAATCTCTGAATTTAATTCTTTATTTATGAAGCAAACGGGGTCACTACTAAAGCCTAAGTTTCATTTTCTTACTCACTACCCTGCCATGCTACGTAAATTCGGGCCAGTACGAAACATTTGGGCAATGCGTTTTGAAGCAAAGCATAGAACTTCAAAAATAGTAGCTCGCTCAACGTCCACACGTGTTAATATTACTAAAACAGTAGCAATAAGACATCAACTTACATTAAATAACTTGCTTTTTAATCAGGTTGTCCCTGATGCCGTTAAGTTTGGCAAGAAAGTTCGGCTGAACATCCCTCTTGATCGCTTTAATCTGGAGGGACCTATAACATTTGTTGCATCCGTAACAATAGCAGGTGTGCAGTGGAAACCCTACAGCATTGTGTTTGTGGATTTCGATGAACCAAATCATGAGTTGCCCATTTTTGCAGCCATCGAAGCAATCGTAGTAACTCGCTCAAATATTGTTTACTTTTACTGTCGGTTATTTGATACTATTGAATTCAATGAGCATTATCAAGCTTATGAGGTCAAACAAACTAATATCTACAACTGTATAAAAGCCAGCGATGCTTTAGCACCCTTCCCTCATAATCTAACTAAACTATATAATTATATGAACTACATAACTAGCAGATGGTATATAGAACAGTAATTGCCTACAGAGAAGGAGCACAAAATTGTGAATATCATCATTGATAAATATCATAAATTACCTATATTTGATTTGATTAGCTTTCACCTGCATGAGTGATTTCGTATAGTAATTGCCTAATAAACATGTATCCAATTCGGCATAACGCCATTCAAATCCATTCATTCAATCGGTATAAAAAGTATACTACGTGTAAATAGTGATAAACTATCTGCATTGAAAATTTCATTTAAATCCGTTTAGCAGTTTTGGCGTGATTGAGTAACAAACAAACATCCAAAGTTGATGCTAAATTTCATCTAAATCCGTTCAGTAGTTTTGGCGTGATTGCGTAACAAACAAATAAATAAATTTATTATATTCTCCTTTTGTATTTATTATATTCGTACGATTAAGATATTTTTATTAATTTTTAGTGAATCGTCACGAAAACCTGCGCAATTTATAAGTTTAAAGTGCTAATGTTTGCTAGGAGCTTCTTAAATTGTTTAGGCAAGGGTTTAGGTGTTTCCTAAGTCTAGTGCATTCGGGCATGAAAGTTTTAAAGTACATTATTAATAGTTTTTTTTTGTAAGAAAAGTTTAAGAGAAGTTTAATTTCATTTTTTCGAAGTTATTGAGTAAAATTTTAAATTATAAGTAAAAACTTAGCATATTTTTTTTTATATCTAATTTTGTTTTCACGTGCTGATAGTTCCTTGTAACTTTTAAGTTTCTTATTTGTTTTTAAGATATAATATAGTTTAAAATTGTATTTTAAACTGAGTAACTTAAAATACTTTGTTTAAATGTCCGGGTTTTACGCTCCGGAATCCGGGATTTTCACGTTTCTTGTCCTATATAGTTGACTGATTTTTGAGATGGCAACCCTTAGTGCAGACTGGAGACCTTGGCATTTAGCATTGTTTTATATTATGTTCTAAATTGACTGTTTATCTTTTTAAAAGTTTCCCAGGTGTGATAATATTATTTTAATCTAGGCTAGGATTAACTATTCTTTGAATAATTAAATATTTATGGAAAATAAATGTTTGTACAATTTTAAGTTTTTTTTTAAATTACATAACCTACACTCTGTGTGTGATTAATTACTACCTATATGAATTTCAGCACATTTTTTCTGCACTGTAAATGTACTTATTTATCAGGATTAGTAACAAATATTTGCACGGTGTTTCCAAACGATGAAATTATAACTGTAATCAGGTTAGTGTTTGGACAGGTATCTTCAGTCAAAATTGATAGGCCAAACAAAAAGTCGGACGTTTTTTTACTCTTCCCATACAAATCGTTTACTAGTATTTTTAGGTAGAGTAAAAAAACTACCAAATTCTTTTGGTTGCACCTATCTATCCTACTTATCCTGCCTTACTCAAAATACCTCTCCGAACACTTAATTTTATTATAAGTACAGGGTGTAAGGGACAGCTTTCCGAAAACTTTAACAATGTCTTCAGCATACCATCATCCTGAACAACTTACAGCAATAATTTTTGTCGGAAAAAAATTCCATTCTCCATACAAATTGTATGGAGAGGTGAATCAGGTGCCAAATTTTATGGAGAGCAGATTTTTTTTTATTTCGCACAAAAAATTCTTGCTGTACGTTGTTCAGGATGATGGTCTAAAGACATTGTTAAAGTTTTCGGAAAGTTGTCCCAAAACAACCTGTATCATTTATTTCATCGTCCGGAAACACCGTGTAGAGATATAGTGCTAATCCTGAAAAATATCAATGCCATTACGATAGTGCGGAAAAAATGCTAGGGCACGTAAAAGGATCATGCCCAGCTAAAAAAGCACTATAACATTTAGTGCAGGCGCATAGAAAGATATGCTTCCAGCAGCAAATAATAACATGAGCAGGCACGATATATTATAGGGCACGATCTGGTATGCACCAACAAGTAATATGCAAACGCACATAAAAATATGCTTCCAGCAGACAAATAATATCATGGGCAGGCACGATATATTATAGGGCACGACCTGGTATGCACCAACAAGTAAAATGCAAAAGCACATAATAGTATAATGAATGCATTATAATATAAAATGCCGTCAATTAGGTATTTTAAACAGTGCACTATATATTTTCTTTCATTAGGGTTATACATTATGATGTCTTGACCTATATCTTGTAGTGCGAGCTGCAAATAATGTTGTGACGTCACTAAATTGTGGCGGAACCATAATTTTATGTGCACCCCCGGCACAATAACTTTACATACTGGCACGATTGTTGAAAAAAGTGTGCATGCACAATAGTTTATAGTGCCTCATTTTTCTCAGTGTGCAAGTATCTGAGTGTAGAAGTTCTAGATTCCAGAACATAAACCCAAGTTTACCTGCCGCCGCCGAGACAAATAGCGCGCAGTCGAAGATAGACCGAATGATTTATAGCTGAAACTTGAAAGCAATCCAGTGCAAACTTATACACTTGAGTTTTTATTTGCGTTAGGCGACTATACGTAAGTCGACTTGGTAGTTTTAACATTATTTTCTTAAGTTTTCATTTGGTACGTTATAACAAAATATTAGCTGACTCGGCAAACGTTGTTTTGTCATTAATGGGTATAAAAAATAGCTTACGACCTACTCTCAGTTCTACCACACATATACAGAAACTTTTATAACAATCGGTCGAGCCGTTTCGTACAAGTTTAGTAACAAACACGAGACACGAGAATTAGATTAACTTTTTTGTCGGGATAAAAATTTGCCTATGCTCTCCTGTCTTCAACTATGTGAGTGAAAACTCTCAAAGGTATTCACAGACCTTTATTTATGTGTAAAAAATATGAAGCTTTTATCAGTATAAACGTACTCATAATTAAGGTTAGATATTATTATGCGGTATAATGCTTGTACTTACTTAGGTACTTATAATTTTAACAGTTTCGGCAATTTATATAGCCGATTCTAATGACACCATTATTTCAATCCAAAGGTTTGGGCTGAGTGATGATGAGTCAGTGAATTAATGAATAAGTGATTCGGGGTTTCTCTTTTTATTACATGAAAGATTAATTAAGTATCCATTGAAGTTTCTGGCACGCAAATCCTCTTTCCCGGCGTGTTTGTTCTCACTTGGCAACTAGCTGAAGCCGGGGTATAAATTACACCAGTGAGACTCCGGTGATATACGAGTTCACACGAGGCTGCAGCCTGCACTGGAAGCGAATGCACTCGCTGTTTACTTTCCTGTAGATTCTAGCGACACCATTATTTCAGCCCAAACTCCAAAGGGTTGGGCTGAGTGATGATGAGTCAGTGAATTAATGAATGAGTGATTCGGGGTTTTTCTTTTTATTACATGAAAGATTAATTAAGTATCCATTGAAGTTTCTGGCACGAAAATCCTCTTTCCCGCCGTGTTTGTTCTCACTTGGCAATGAGCTGAAGCCGGGGTATAAATTGCAAAACGCCAGTGACACCCCGGTGATATACGAGTTCACACAAGGCTGCAGCCTGCACTAGAAGCGAATGCACTCGCTGTTTACTTTTCATTTTGTGCGGCGTATCTCCGAGCATCTGATGCTGCCTTTATGATGTGACTGCTTGAGGAAATCGAAAAAGCACGTTTTTCAAACCATACAGAAAACAGTGGATTGCGGGTGTGATGGATTGGCTTTGCAAAGAATTTAAAGTTCATTCCGGTGCTTAAATGTATTCACACGGTTATTATTGCCATAATCTGATAGTACTTATAGTCATTAAAATAGCTACATTAGAGATGAGTTTTATTTCTTAATCTTCTAATTTCGATTCTCTCTTCGGCGGTCGTGGTCATCACTTCCCAGTTGAGGCACGCTTAACCGTTCTCCTCCATGCTTTCCTAAGAACAGCTTTTTGGAAACACAATTTTTAGGACGTCCACTCTAAAATCTGAGGTCCACTCTATTCGATTCATATCCATCTCACGAGTGATCTTACTTACTCTGCTTTGTAGAACTACACGTTTGTTGAAAGAAATATTTCGATTAGCTACTTGACCTAGTAAAGTTAGAATAAAGATAGACCAGTCTGTCGACATTAAGCAGCTCTCATTGTTGGCTTGAATTATAAATGGCACCTTAGTAAAGGAACCTCTCTGTAGCGTGTTGGCGTTCACCTGTGCGGTATCCAGCAGCAGTGAATTCAGCTGTTGTACAGGTAGAAATACTGATCAATGCTTCCATCGACTCACTGTGAGCCTTGGATAGGTACAGGAATATTCACTGCTCTGTGCACTGAACTCATTGCTCTATGTTTGTGGAGAGCGGAAGCTGTAGTGAGGAAAACTCTGGTTTCAGCTCTCGCTCGAAGGAAAATGACAATGTATTTTTATTTAAGAGAAAAGTGTATTTTTATATAATTTGAGTGACGATTTTTAGTAAATGATCTTAACATCTTCCCTCGTGAATCACATATGAACATGTTAATCGTTTTACTATGTGCACAGATTAGGGGGTAATCTGCGACTAGGTGACCTGTAATCTTCAAACGACCTAGGAGTGCTTATTGATTATATTGCAATACAAAACACAAATACAAATAAACTTACATGTTCATTTATTCCATTCTCTTGAATCTCCCTTGAAATACTCTTGAATTTTTTGAAGTCCATATGAATAATAATAAATTGTAATTTAATTTCAATATTTAATAAATGAGGTTTATTGCAAAGTAATGAAACAATAAAATAATATAATGGTTTTATTACTTTTTTATTATTGTACCAAATGGCATTAACACAATTATTTAATTTCGCTTAACACGAAAATGTACAGTATTTATTTAAGAGTTACAGCGAAAACCGATAAATAAACTGTTTCCGATAGTAAATAAAGAAATTAAAACACAGAAATAAAAGCTGGCAACCATTTAACGGTAAGAGAAGTTAAACAAACTGCGCCAATGTAAAGCAATTAATAATTCCGTTAATTACCTAAAACGATGTTTCCAGATGAGAAGATTTTAAATTGAACGTTCGAGAATATAATAATTTGTTATTCTCTGTGTTAAAGTTAGCCTGCAGTTCAGAAACGCCATGTATTTTGGGTTTTAATCTAAATTCGCTAAGTAACAGAGAGCACAGACACGATTGACAGAAATCTCATGAAGAAAGTTATCCCAAATATTGCTCCAAAATCTCTATTTTTATTTTTCGGAAACTTTAAACTACAATTATACATCAAATTATTATGTATTATCATTATTATTTTGTGTTGATAGAAATATTTCCAAAGACTGGCTCAGTTTTTAAGTAATTATGTAAAACTACATTTTTGCTCTCATAATATTCTCGCGCATTGCTGCATGTCTCACCCAGCAACGTATTCATAAGAGCGACGAGGATAAAAATATAGACCGTCAACAGTCTTAAGATCTTCTGAAGTGCATTTCCCTATCTGTTAGAGGAACCAAGGAGATCAACGAGGTGTCAGATATAATCAGTGAATTTAGAATTTCAAAGCGCATTTCGACACTAACGGTCTGTCAACCGGTTGTGTCATGTACTGAAAGTACGGTGCACAGTGTACATTACGCACCTACTTTTTGCCTGAATTAATAACCGTTGTATGCATTACACAGTTAGTCAGCTCCAAACTGTTCGCAGACTGTCGCCACGACCGCGGGAACCTTAGAGATATGGTTGCCTTAGAATAATGTATATAATCCCAAAAGATCTGAAAAAAAAAACATTAAAAACCGACAATACCTAAGTAAAAAATACTTAAAAAATAATTGCAATTAAATGTAAAAAAAAAGTTATGCGCTGCGCTGAGGAATTTTCTTCTTTCCCAGAGAACGAAGGAGCAAATGGAATAGCTAAACTTGTAACGTGTCTCAGCCGCTTTAATTCTAAAACTAATTCTCAATTGATACCCTGTAAGATGATAATCACTATTCATCATTTAAAGTCTGTTATGTTTTATGTATATTATTATCTTTTACCGCCGCGTTTTGGCTCTTCTTGCAGGCATTGCGGCAGTGTGCGGTCAACTGAAGCCAATGTTTACGGAACTGCAATTTGAGCCGAGTTTACTGGTCCGACGTGATCCGACGCGACATTAATTGGCGTCACACTTTGTTAAGTTAGTGTTAATTATTGAGCCAGACTAAACTCAAGTAACTGAATACATACATACACATTTTACCGGAATAAGTGTGCAATTTTAACAGAATTACTCACTATTTTACTTATTTTAGATGTGGAAACGAGGTAATGAAATAGTGTGGAACAATTTTATCCACTCCTTATTTAAATTAACACCAGTATGTTACATATTTCGATCTCTGTATTGTGTTTTCAGCACACGATATACTACTGTAAAAAGCTATGAAAAATCTATAAGATACTAGGTAGGTAAGTATTTTGGAAAAATATAATTCCTTTCATATGACAATGCAACGCAATTGTCGATATTGTCATAGACTTACAGCGTGAAGTAAATAAAAAGGCCTTTTAAACTTTGTCTTGTTGTTTCGAGACTGCATCTATTGGGAAACTACGGTTTTCTCATTCCAATTTCAAAGGCCCATATTTCGAATGGAGCTAGCTTTGAACGAGGGATGACCACCTTACCCTTTTTACAATTTATATTTTTGTTACAATGTTTTTGTATAAAATCATGTACTTTGTTCCTAATTCTCGTAGTACTATAGTAGCTACACGGAAATTAATAAGGGTGCTTATACCGCGTGTTTACCCACCTTGAAATGTTAGCGGTTATTTCTTATTACCATCGAGATGATCGTACGTTGCGTAACCAGGCGCGAATGTACAGGTGTAAGGAAATTGCTCGCGGTACCATCTTCCTTATTATGTTATTCAATGTTCGAGGGGAATTTGTGCGAACAATTCAATTTATGTAATGAGTTATTGGAAACAAGTGTGGTTGGTTACCAATTGCCAGTCTCTATGGCTAGCCGTGTTACGTAACGATTCTCTTTCTACAATCGCTAACGATTCGTACTTTACAGCGATCCTGATGATTAAGTAACAATGTAGTCGAAGATGTCACCGTGCTAACTTGGGAGAAGTAAGTAATTTCTAATACACAATAATAGATAAAAATATTCAAGATAGGGCCTATCTCCATAGCATTGTACATCCGAACATTTGACGTAAACGTTCTTCATACAAGAAAATGTAGCGCCATCTGTCGAAACTCCTGCGAAATACATGTGTCTGTGGTCAGCTTGCCTGCAATATTATTACTAATTCAAAAAAAAAATAGTTCTTTACCTATCCATAGGTACTGACTACTGACGGGGGAGGGTGCAAAATAGTCATTTTCGCTCCCATACATAAACTGGCGACATTTTTTCGCACTGTTCGCCCTGTCTTTAGTATGTACAAGTCTGTGTACACAATATAGTCTGTACTAGTACCGGAACACAAAATCGCTTGACAGTGCGTCTGTAATGGTGGTATGGTAACAGCCACGACCGAAGCCACCACAAGACAAAAATTTAGGAGAATTACTTAATAGGTATGCTTTCGATAGATTGATTACGTGACTCATTGACAACCAATAAGTATCATAAACATACATTAATTGTCTTCCAAGCGTCAGCGATAGTAGAAAGAGAATAGCATGAATAATTGTAATGCAAATTATACAAAACAGCTTTTGAGGAATATTCCAGCCCATTTTAGCCATACCGGACCTTGTTAAGGTCCGCACAGAAACGAAACCTTCTGTCTACTGTGTACTACGAGATTAGGATCTGCATGCCTGCGGAGTGCTAGAAATGCGACTGTTACCGCCTAAGCCAGGTCTACACTTGCCTGACTGACGTTTGTCGCAACGCTTTGGACAGGTTCTTTTGACGTTAATATTATATGGAGTTATTCAGCCAGTATAATATTATTATAAACGCGAGTTTATATGTGTGTGAGTAATTTTTATGTATATTTGTGACTCCTTCACGTCGACTACTGAATATATTAAATAGCTCTTTGTAATGGAGATAAATTATACCCTGTTGGATGAACACCTGAGGCTATTTTTAAGTGAAAACTTTTTTATTGAGAAAGACACGTGAATTGTGAAAACATTTATTGATATGGGAAAAAAACATTGAACTCGCGACACCGACACCGTAACTGTCATGAGTCATCTTACACTGTTACCGTAACCGACACGTAATTGTTTAAGTTTAGGCAAAAATAACCCATTATTATAGATTCTCTAGGTACTGAGGATACGTTGGAATTTGAAATCTAAGTCAGAATGAGAATGGTTGCGTTATAATCTCACGTTACACCTAACTAACTGTTAGAAATAAGAAATTATAATGCGGAGTGTGACTTTGCAAAATACATGTGTTTTTTTTGCACTATAGTGCAGTTATTATCTCGCTGCAGACTCGCCGTGTATAAACGTGCCTTTATTTCTATCACCCATTAATAAAGATACAAAAAAACAACTTCAAATAAAAAGTTACGATGAGTGATATCGCTAGTTGTTTTTTTTGTATCTTTAAAAATGGGTGATAGAAATAAAAACATGTTTATACAAGGTGGGTCTGCAGCGAGATAATAACTGCACTATAATAAAATTTCCCTGCAAAATGATAGCTAATCGCTTTAATATTGGCAGTACCATAGCAATTTTAATCAGATAAAAAAGATAATCAATGTTTCGTGCATCCATTGTGAATTAACCCTAATACTTCTCGTTCCGTGCACTACCTCTATTACCTGCTTAATAGAGCCCTTAAAGGGCTAACGACTCGGCTGTTCGAGTACTCACCAAGTACTGAAATAACGTTTCTTTTACCTCATTCAAACATTTTAAAGAGGGCGGATGAGGTCATCTGAATATTTTACGTAAATCTTTTTCATAGAAGCGAACAGCGCTATCTGTCAAAATTCCTACGAATTACTGAGTCGCCGAAAAAACACTGGTTCTTTTAAAATGATTAGGTACCTGTATGAGACGGTAAATTCACAAAAATCAACAAATTACCAAAAAATGTTCCGTCCTACTTAATAACTAATTACAAGTTTTTTTTTATTATAGATAGGCTTGCGCTTGACTACAATCATATCTGATGGACAGAAATGATGAGGTCTAGGATGGAGCACGCTTGCCTAGAAAATGCCTATTCACTCTTCTCTTGAAGGCACCCAGGTTGTACTTGGCTGGGAACACAGAAGCTGGAAGGGTGTTCCACACCTTAGCGGTACGTATCAGAAACTAAAGGTAAAGGTGAACTCTTAACTTACCCTTATTAACTCATCAATGCGAATGGCTCACGTAACACGTTCAAAATCTGAAAGAACAAGGAAAGTGCTTATTAGGAAGCCTTGAAAAAAAAAAATTACGGGTAAGAGGTAAAAATAGAGAAAAGATATTGAGTCGCTGTAGAGTGGGTCCCACGGATTTGGGTGGGGGAGATCTAAGCTATGATTCCAAATGTTTCCACTTTAGAACTTTATGGGTCTTTCTGGTGGGCCGTGGGAGGCAGACGGGGTTAGTTATCATTCTACTAGCTAAGCGTGCATGCAGCCTGTGTTAAAACCGTTAGGGGTTACTTAATGCTTACCCCCTTCCAAGTTAGTACGATAACACTTAAGGCGAACTCAACAGGTCTGCCCGCGAAATTCAAAATTTTCGTGGTTTTTGCAATTTGTACGCTAATTACACATAATAGGCTAATGGCAGTCATTTTGCGAGAATGGCAGTTACTTCTTTACATGTTTATATCAAAATTTTTGCAAAAAAATGTCTATCCTAGGAAATTTGTCCGAGTAAAGAGTTTTAGTTGAGCAACTCGCAAATCTCTGATTAATTTCTTTAACTCGACACTTTCAAGCAGAGATTTTTATATGAATACGTGAAGATGATCTTGGGATTAACGCAATTTGACTGCCATAAGCCTATTACGCCTTATCAACTTAAAAATCGCGAAAAACCACAAAAAATTTGAATTTCGCGGGTACACCTGTGGTGTGCACCTTAACAACTATATATCTTACGACATCATCGTCACTAACCTAATGAGAGCGCAGTTGAGTACTAACTTGTACATGATTAAAAAAAATTAGAGTGTAGGTACTCGTTTGGTATACTGTGTAGGTACTGTTAGGTTTGTTAAAACTAAAGAACATGGGCAGAAATGTACACAAATAAAGTTTAGCGTCTAGATGTAATATTTATTACAAGACGATTCTAATAAATAACAGAATTTTTTCAAGGTATCACCGGTTATTGTAAAGGACGGGTCAAAAAATAAAATATTTAAAGAAATTCAATTGATACTGATAGGTTCCGTTTCCACGTTCCTGACTGCTAGTGTTGCCGGATGCCAAACTTTTCCACTTTTATGCTCCATCTTTTTGACGATCGGTCCACTTTTATACGAGAACAACATGTAACAGACTATACTAAAGAAAAACCTATTTTCAAGTACTACGTTAATTCTTAGATCAGACTGTAGAATACAAGACAATAATAACTGTGTCAAAATTCAAATTCAAAATTAAAAAATTGTATTCTTTCACATAGGCCTAATTTACAGGCTTTTGCGAAACGTTAAGACTCTACCGCCTCGTTCGGAAAGTAGCACTGCACCGAGAAGAACGGGCAAGAAACTCGGCACTTGCTTTTTTTTTTAAATAATAAATATAAATGTCGATTTCAATCGTTCTTTTTTGCATTTTATATTATTCGAATATATTTACATAAAAATATTAAATTAGTTTAGGGGTTTCCATTGCGTTGGAGTAAAACTGAATATTATTTGTCCGTGTGAGCCAGTCTCACTTAAATAAACTGTTTGAATATTTGTGATTTTGTAATTCAATATTAATTTATTAACTCAATTAGATTTTTCTTTCAGTTAATTGGAGTTTTTTAATTCCGGCATCTCGCAACACTGTCCGACAGCTACATGGCTACAACTGTCAACAGTGACAAATTCTGGGACAAGTGACAAGTATTTATCAAAGAGTATATAGTGTATTGTCTATGCTCTCAGATGCTTCATGGCGGAGGTCGCAGTTGTTATAATACTCAGATACAATATTTTTAAAATAAATATTAATTTTTCTCCACTTTTTTGTAAGAAAAATCTTTTAGCATTGAGTTCAGGCTTGCAGGTCCAACCAAAAAAATATTTTTTCATTTATAGTTGCAATAGCGTAACGTGACCGAAAGCGATGTATGGGCCCGCACCATTGTTCTTTCACTTGCTCGGGGATGAGCTCACCATATTAATGCTCTCGAAGGTGTGCGAAGCCTGCAAACCCGCAATTTCCTTAAACGTGGCTCATAAAATTCTGTTACACCTACTTTACTGTGCAAAAAATGGGCAATGTACCTAATTTAATTAAATAATTCTACAGTCGCAACTACATTAATTTAATCCAAGAACCATTATAGATAGATACTAGCTTTTGCCCGCGGCTTCGCCCGCGTGAATTTCGGGGTTTTACAAATCCCGTGGGAGTCCTGGATTTTCTGGGAAAAAAACAGCATATGTGTTAACCTAACTTCAGAAACACGATTGGATAAAAATTTCTCGCCAAAAAGTTTTCCCAAAAATTGCTCCAAAATCTCAATTTTTCTAATTTCCATCGTAAACTACGATGGACATAATTGTAATTTTTGTTTTAATGTATCGGTAAAAAATAATTCCCAAAAACGCTCAGAACGACATTTAAATAACTGGCTTAGGTTTTGAAGTAATTAGGTAAAACAACCTTTTTTCTGTTATATTCTTCCGCAACGCTGCATACTAACCTAACCTAACCTAACCCACCAACGTATTCATAAGAGTGAGAAGGACGAAAATAAAATCAACGTATCCGCTTAAGAGTGAAATAATTTCACAACCTTTACCTTATAGGTATCCATTTTCGCATTTATTGCATAATTACTATCACATATTCTATTGCTCAACTAAAACACATATTTTTAATAGCGAAACAGTTCTAATATCAGAAACTATACAGGAACACCTTTTTAGCATTATTAACCTTTATCCTATTGCTTAACCAAAACACACATTATAAATAGCGAAACAAATGTACTTTCAGAACCTTTATGGGTAAGTACCCATTTCCACATTTATAGCATTACTAATTACTTTACCATATCCCATAGCTCAACTAAAACATATATTGTCAGTAACGAAACAGATGTTCAGAACCTATATCATATAGGTGCCCGTTTTCATTGCTCAACTAAAACACAAAATGCTAAAAGCGAAACAGTTGTAATGTCGGAACCTATAATACGGGTACCCATTTTCACATTTATAGCATTATGCATTATTTATAGCATTATAGCATTATTATCCCATATCCCCTTGTTCAACTAAACAAACTTGTTAAATGCGTACAGTGCTATGTTCAGAACCTACATAGTGGCCATTTTCACATTTATAGTGATAATAGATTCAGTTTTTGCCCGCGGCCCCGCCCGCGTCTAATTCGCTTTTTCATGAATCCTAAGGGAAACGTCATTTTCCCGTTATCGTTCCCTATACCAACCTTTAAACATGCTTTCAAGCAAGTTCGCTTGAACAATCTATCTATAGATGTAGCTATAGATTGCTCTAGAAAAATTGGTATTTTGAGTATCCCACGGGAACAACGGATTTTTCCGGGATAAAAAGTAGCCTATGTTTTAATCCGGGCTATAAGCTACCTATGTTCCAAATTTCAGCGAAATCGGTTCAGTAGTTGAGCCGTGAAGGAGTAACAAACATACACACAAACTTTCGCCTTTATAATATTATAGGATATAGGATTAGGATATTAGGATTAGGACTATGCAATTTAGCGCAAAAGTGTCAAGGACAAAAGTAATTTATGTTAAATTGCGAACAAAAATGATTACATCGTTACGCTACCTCTTTATAATTATAATATATATAGCTCGATTACCACTCACTGACTGACTGACTCATTGACATAATTGTTCTCCCAGAAGGAGACGGAAAATGATATAATGATGTATGGGAGATGTGTTCGGGTGCGGGAGTCGACTAGGGAAAAATTATGACATTTCAGAAAAACAAGATGGCGGCCGACGTGACTTTCGTATCTCTTTTGTTTTCCAACCGATTTCGTTCAAACTTGCAGTATTTAAGGAAATGAGTAAATGGTTTTTAGAAAAATTGGAAAAATTTGGAAAAACAAGATGGCGGCCGAGCTGTGGCGTTTTAAAATTTTTCATTTTTCGACCCCAAACCGCGGCGCCACAGATCCTAAACGGCGTGGTTGTGGATGTTAATTTTTTCTTGTTTCGCCCACAATTATCCTGAATTTTGACGAGATGGAAGTAATTTTTTAAAATCCAAGATGGCGGCTGTTCTGGCGGTCAATCAGTCTGATGTACGAAAAAACACGATTTTGAAATTCAAATTTGTCATAGTTGGCAACATCGGAGCGTTTCGACTTCTATGGGACGATTGTGCGTTTCGACTCGAAGTATTGAGTGGGGAAAAAAATTACCCCATTTCTCGGGAAATTTCGAAATTTTCCCCAAAACGTAAAAAATCTAAATACGAACTTTTTGCAAAATCCGAGTATGAGCAACCACGCGTCCTACTGGTACAAATAACATTTGGGTATTTTTGTCGCCAAGGTCTGGCAACACTGGAATCTATCAAAGTAAAAGTGATTTTCGACATGGTCACTTTTCAGGGGCCATCATGTCGCCTGGGTGCGAGCGAGATGAAAAATTGTGACGTCATCAGGAGCGGTTAATCCTGTAGTTACTAGGAAGAATACGAAACTATGTAAAATATTTATGTGGAATAGGGTGGCGGCCATTTTGTTTTTGTTTAATTTTTTTGAATATTTTGATCGTGTTTTTGGGGCACTTGGCAACATTTCGGAAAGTCGACATGTATGAACCAGTTGTGTAACTCGACCGGCAGTATCGAGATATATAAGCTGTGTTGCCACATTTGGGGTAGTTTTCGAGATTTTCCCCAAAATGTCCTCCTGTAAAATTTTGTATGAACAATTTTTTTTTCACTTGTGGTTTCGTATAGAAGTCAAGAAATGACTCGGTGAAAAATATGGAGAGAGCTGATGATTGAGGATTTCGGAGACGGGTGAAGGGTTCAGCCAGGGTATTGAAGATAGGTGGGGGGTGCTCGACCAAATGTCATTCGAAACCACGTGCAATTGCCAATGCGCTGAAAAAATTTTCAAAATGGCGGAAAAAAGATGGCCGCCATACAAATTTCGTCGGTGTCTATCTCAGAAAGTATGAAAGATAGAAAAGTGGTTTCTTAGCAAAAGATGATCAGGACGAGAAGGTATATCTAATGGAAGAAAAAAAAATAAAAATGGTGGAATTTTTTTTGTCATACTAAATTGTATGGCGATTATGAACTATAAGAAAAATGTCATTGTTCTCCTGCAAACAGATAGGAAACGATAGAATGATGTATGGGAGATGTGTTTGAGTGCAGGATTGGAGTAGGGAAAAATTATGACATTTCAGAAAAACAAAATGGCGGCCGACGTGACCTTTGTAACTCTTTTGTTTTCCAACCGATTTCGTTCAAACTCGCAGTACTGGAGGAAATGAGTAAATTGATTATAGAAAAAATTGAAAATCTTGTAAAAACAAAATGGCGGCTGAGCTTTAGTGTTTTCAACATTTTCATTGTTCTACCTCAAACCGGGACCGTTTAATTCAAATTTGTCACAGTTGGCAAGATCAGAACATTTGTATGTTTATGAGGTGATCGTACGTATAGACTTCGGGTGTCGATTTGTGAAAAAAAATTACCCCATTTTTGGGGAAAAATCTAAATACCCACTTTTTGCCAAATCTGAGTATGTGCGACCAAGTAAATGGCTCCCAGCAGTTACGCGGTCCGCTTTAGCGGGCCGCGCCCCCACGCGAAAAACTAGTTATAATATATGATTACGCACCGCGCCTGTGCACGATGAATCAGCGGGCAACTGCCGGGCCCATCAGAGCAGTCCAGCGGATTCTCACAGGCAGCGGCGGTGGCGGGTCGAAAAAGGCCCGCCAAAAAATTTTATTAGGCGTTTTGCACTGGGTTTTATCCCGCGGCACAGAGTGACTTACTACTAGGTACCTACCTGCGCAGGAGACAGCCAGCACGTGGAATCCGGGGAGTGTGTTCGTGTATGATGAATGTAGTGTGTGGTGTCTGCGGTGTTAAATGCCAAGAACACACTCGCCCTCCTCTGAAGGGTCTTTCGCGGCGGCGGCACGAATTCGCGGGTAGCGAAGCGAGTCCGCGGCGGCGTGGTATCCAGATCGCGCGGGAGCACAAAAAACAGTGTTCCGGATCGTCAAATGGGCCCGCGGCGTTCGAACGAAGCGGCGGACAACACAACACACGAAGGAGCGCAATAAATAGGGCTCGTAAAAACTAAACGACACGGCGTGGCCGGCAAATCTTCACACGGGCAACGCGGACCTTGCGGTATGACCGTTTCAATCGGCATGTAGGACCGGACTGCGCGCGCGTCGCCGATGCGGGGAGGCGCGATGCGCGGGGGCAGTGATAGCCGACCGACGCGAGGCGGCCTAGCGTAAAACTGGAGTGCTAGCGTAAAGCGCGAACACCCCCGCCAGTGGACCCATGGATTTGGAGTCCACTAACAATTGGGCAACCGGGATAAGGAAGAGACGGCTCGCTGCAAAACCGAATCTCCGACCATTACCTCGGCAACTCTGGGAACCCCATCGGATCCATATATCAATTTAAGAATGCGTCCACGACGCCAGCACAAAGGCAACAAATTAGGCTCCTTAACTAGGACAAGATCACCAACCTTAGGTGGGTCGGTCTTGTCTGACCACTTAACGCGCTGCTGCAAAAGATGCAAATATTCTAAATTCCAACGATGCCAGAAATTTTGGGTCATCTGCTGTAGCAATTCGAAACGAGACAACCGTGAGACCTTCACGTCCCTGAAGGGGTACTCGGGCAGGGCGTTAAGGGGTTCACCAATTAGAAAATGACCGGGGGTTAAAACTTCCAGGTCATTGGGATCGGACGATAAGGGGCAGAGTGGCCGAGAATTGAGGACAGCCTCAATCTTACAAAACACGGTAGCGAGCTCTTCAAAAGTCAAAATGGTTTCACCTATCACGCGTCGGAGATGCGTCTTTGAGACCTTAACGACGGCTTCAAAGATCCCGCCCCAGTGGGGACAAGCTGGCGGGTCAAAGGTCCAAGTTATCCCCATCTTGGACATTGCCGTGCCGAGGCCTATCTTATTTTCATTCAAAAATTGGACGACTTCCTTCAAATATCTATCGGCACCCTTATAGTTGGTCCCACAATCCGATCGGATCAGGTGCGGATATCCTCGGCGTGAAACGAAGCGGCCTAGCGTGGCTACAAAGGCTTCGGTGCTGAGGGCACTCACCAGTTCTAAGTGTACGGCCTTGGTAGCCAGGCAAACAAAAACGCAAAGGTAGGCCTTGAGGGAACGAGCATTGCGGAGGCTGGAGCTCTTGACGAAGAACGGCCCCGCAAAATCCGTCCCGACCGCCGAAAAAGGGCGCGAGGCCACGACACGGTCGGTGGGGAGGTCCCCCATAATGGGCTGCATGGTGCTGGCCTTCAGGCGGTAGCACGGAATGCACTTAAAAATGACGCTTCGGATGGAGCGTCGTCCCGATAAAATCCAAAATTCGCGCTGCAATATGGCCGAAAGGGCGTTGCAGCCAGCGTGGGCATTTTTGACGTGGTAATGCGTCACCAACAATTTTACAAAAGCGCTATTGTTCGGAAGCAATAAGGGATGACGTGCCCCATAGGGTAAGTCAGAATTCCGGAGGCGTCCACCAACGCGTATCAATCCGGTGTCATCCAGGAAGAGGTTTAAGCGGGCGAGCGAGCCTTTCAAAGGTAAACCTCGCTTCAGTGTCTCAATAGCGGACTCAAAATGCTCCAGTTGAACCAGACGTATCCAAAAGGTCCGGGCCTCCTGTCTCTCCAGGGGCGACAAGACCGGGTTCGACATTTTGTCGCGTGGGTTCCGAGCGTTGTGGGTGAAGCGCTGAATCCAAGCCGTCACCCCAATCAATTTATCAAGGGAACTGTAGCGTTCCTGAAGATAGCTCAGCGAATTGGCTGGCTTATCTTCCACAACTCCGACTCGCAAGCCAGGTAACACATCGGGCTCGGAGAACCTACTCTGAGGCCAGGCGGACTCATTCCGAGTCAGCCAGTCAGGGCCCCACCAAAGAGAGTGGTTGACAAGGTCGGAAGCTTCACATCCGCGGGAAGCACAATCTGCAGGGTTCAGGTCCCCTGGCACATGTCTCCAGGTCAACGGGGTTTCCGAATTCTGGATTTGGGAAACCCGGTTGGCAACAAAGACTTCCAAGTTGTGGGGAGCGGCTCGCAACCAACAAAGGACAATTTCGCTGTCCGACCAGGCGTACACGTCCGTCAGGTCAACGATCGATAGGAGGGACGTACGCACATGGTTGAGAAGGCGCACCAAAAGAGCGGCTCCAGACAACTCCAATTTGGGTATCGTCAAACGTGACCGAATTGGGGCCACTTTACTTTTCGCCAAGACAAGGTGGGTTGCGACCTCGCCGGTGTCACTGACAGTTCGCAAATAGACCACGGCTGCGTACCCTTTTTCGGACGCATCACAAAAGCCGTGGAGACTGGCGTGGCACCTTCCGGGCGGTAGGAAGCAACGAGGCATCGAAATCCGATTAACATTCGGAAGTGAGGCCACGAGGGAGAGCCACTCCTGTAATAACCTCCCTTGAAGGGGCTCGTCCCAGCTGACTTCAGCCAACCAGAGCTTCTGCAGGAAGCATTTGGCCAAAAATATTACGGGGGTGATCCACCCATTTGGATCAAAGGTACGTGCCACCGTGGACAAGACCGTACGTTTGGTCCAAGTCTTAGGGGGGGATCCAGTTTGACCCGGTAAGTAAAAATGTCCTGCACGGGCTGGTATTGTATACCCAAGACTGTCAGCAAATTAGGATTTTCGGGATTTTCGAAAATGTGTGGATCCTGCTGATCTTCTCCCGGCAAGTCCCTTAAGACACGCGGGGAGCTCGAGAGCCATTTACTCAGTTCGTATCCACCCGACTTCAGAATGGCAATCAACTCATCCCGCAAAATCAAGGCTTCCTCAACACTGGAAGCTCCAGTACAAATGTCGTCCATATAGACTGACGACTCCAAAATGGCTGAGGCGCGAGGATACTTCAGTCGTTCCCGGTCGGCCAACTCCAGTAATGACCGGATGGCAATGTAGGGGCTGGACCGAAGGCCATAGGTGGTCGTATTCAGCTCGAACACTCGTATGGGGTCACTCGGACTCTCGCGCCATAATATCAGCTGATACCTCCGATCATCACGATGCACCACGGTTTGGCGGAACATCATGCGGATGTCGGCCACAAAGACCACCTGGTGCTGCCGAAACGTCGTGAGGATGTCGGAGATATCCTTGATCAACTTGGGACCGGAGTGTAGACACTGGTTGAGAGACACTCCGTTGGACGTTGGAACAGAGCCATCAAAAACCACACGGATTTTCCCATTCGGGTTTTTCAAAATGGCGTGGTGGCAAAGGAAGTAATGCTCGTTCGAACGCCAATCAAAGTTGGACGGCGACATGTGACCAAGGTCTTCATATTCCCGCATGAAGGCCACATACTTGCTACGGAAGACCGGGTCCCGTTTCATGCGCCGTTCCATTGATAGGAGCCTCTTCTCAGCGAGGGCCCGCGATTGACCCAGGTGGGGTCGTGCCGCCAGGAGTGGCAAACGGGTTACAAAGCGTCCGTCCGTACGGCGCCCCGTGTTATTCCTGTAAAAGGACTCACACTCCTGTTCAAGGGGGCTAACCCGAGCGGCCTGAGGCGGCTCTTCAACCTCCCAAAATCGCTGGACAACATCGGTCAGCGACAAGCCTGCGACCTGGATGGGGTCAGGCTCCGGGGAGGGGCTAGACCATAAAACCGGACCGAAGAAGCTATTGCCAAAAATAGTGGGCAAGGCGCAAAGGCCATTGGTCTGCAGGGCCCTAGCTCCCCCAGTTATGATAAGACCCAGCACGTCGGAACCCAAAAGAAGGTCCATAGGACCGGGTTCGGACCAGTGGGGGTCAGCAGGGGCTAAACCTGACGTACAGCGCACTGCGGCGTCGTTTACCCGAACTTGCGGAAGGGGACCTAAAATGTTATCCATGACGGTCACCATAATCAAAACCCGCAGGTTTCCACGAATAGGACTAAACATTAACTCAGCCTCTCCCTTGTGCGATGCGGGCGTGGCGCCACCGATACCGATGACACGACACTCGCGCGGTCTCCAAGGGAGCCCTAGCCTTCCCACCAAGTAAGACGAAGCTATGGAGCGCTGGCTACCCAGGTCCAAAAGGCAACGAACGGTCATAGATTCACCATTAGGGTTATACACCTTCACTGAGGCCGTCGGCAAAAGTATGGTCTGACATACTGTCTGCTGTAGGTTCAGAGTCTCAGGGGAGGTGGCTACGGTGGGAGCTAGGGTGGCGGATACCTAGCGCGGCGAGGGTTCACCAGCGGGATCCCACTGACGGGGGTGCTCCGGCTGGGGCGGCGCTAGAGAGGTGGAGGGCATTCCGTACGGAGAGGTGACGAACATGCCGTACGGGGACCATGCACCCATCCGGGACCGCACCATGCGGCTAGCGTCCGGCACCCGGTAGGGATTGCCTCGACCTATGGTGGGTGGATGGCGCTCCAGTCGCGGCCACTCGTGTAGTGGCGGCGAGAACCGACGCGGGACGACGCTCAATGGGGCAGCCGCGATATCCCCGTCGTAATGACGCGAGGGGGATGTGACCGTGACGCGGGGGGGTGAAGCCCTCCTCCGGGGGGCGGAACCCCTACCTCCACTAGGAGGTTGGTGGTCCACCGGAGAACGCCTAACGGGACTGGCCGGGTGGCCAGGACTAGCGCCCCCGCCCATGGGGGGGTGCGCGATCGAGCGCCCCCGCCCATGGGGGGGTGCGCGACCCAACGTCCCGGCGACCGGAACCACTCCGGTTAGCGCACAAGAGGGCCGAATGGGCACCGCCGCAATGTGGGCAGGGCCGCTGGCGCGGGCAGTCTCTTACGAGATGCTGGCCCAGGCACGAGAAGCACCACTGGCGTGTCGACACGTATTCTCTCCGGGCCGCAACCGGTTTGGCCAGGAAGTGCGGACACGAGGAGACCTGGTGGCCGGGGTGCCGACAATAGGCACAGGGGGGAGCTTCGTTGCCACGGCCCCGCTGTACTGTGACACCCGGCGACCTTCTCTGGCGTCGGCTCCACGGCCTCGCCGGTTGGGGCCGGTCCCCGCCGAAGGGCCAGTCCTTGCCCCACCCCCTCGGACATGCTCGGACCTCCCAGGGGCCACTCGAGGGCCGGTAACTCCAGAGTTATCGGCCTGGAGGCACTCCTGCTCCAAAAACTTCAGGAGGTCGGAGAAAGGGGGCAGGTAGGTTGCACCGTCCCCTCCGAAGCGCTGCTCGAAGCGGAGCTTAAGCTCCGACGGCAGGCGGGAGAGCACTATGTGCAACAACAAGAAGGACCACTGGTCGACGGGGAGATCCAATCGACGGAGAGCATTGGTGGCCACAATGCAAGGGTTTAGCAAGGCCTCTCTGAGGCCGGCCACCCCGGTGACGGCGGGCAAGGCGAGTAGCTGGGCTACATGTGCGTCGGCCAACCGGCGCACATTTTCATAGCGCCTGGCCAGCAATTCCCGGGCCGTGTGGTAGCTCTCCTCCGAGAGGTCGAGGTGCCGCACCACGTCCAGGGCCTCGCCCTGTAGCGAGGACAGTAAGTATGTCAGCTTCTGGGTGGGGGACAGGTCCTTCCTGGCGTGGACCAGACTGTCGAATAACGCCAGGAAAGCCCATCCACTCTTGAAGCTGCCCACCGAATTTGGGCAGCTCGATCGTGGGCAGTTTCCCGAGTAATGCCGGCTGTGTGGGCGGTCGGCTGGGGGAGTCTCTAAAAGCGCCACTTCGACGCCTTTCATCAGCGGCGGTCCGGATCCCATGGGCGGCCTCCACCACCGAGTCCATCAGTTCGAAGAACTGGTCGTAATCGGCCTGAGCCGTCCTCAGTACCTCCTGTTCGGGACCGAGGGTGAGCAGGTCTTGAAAGGCCTGCTCCACGGAGGCCTGCCGAGTCCGCACCTGGTCCGCTCGGTGTAATAGGGCGGCGGTTCTATCTTCGCGGCCTATCAAACCCGCGGCGGACGTCGCCCAGCGAAGCTCAGACTGTATCTGTACAGCTAGCTTTTTTATGTTCGCGGACATTCTAACAAATCAAATGTAAACAAAATGTAAAAATAAAGTAATAATAAATTGAAAAGGTGGCCGGCAAGTCGGCGGGCGGCGCGAGTGCAAGCAATAATAAATTGAAAAGGCGGCCGGCAAGTCGGCGGGCGGCGCGAGTGCAAGCAATAATAAAATTAAAGCAATAGTAAACAAGTCGTATCGCGGTCGCGGTCGTACCGTAGTCGCAATGAACAAAGCGGCGCGACCGTAGTAGGTACGCGTGTTAAATGACGGCGAGCGGGCGGTACCGGCACGCAAGCAAAACTTAAAATAAAAATTAAACTTATAATTATAATAAGCGGAACGCGGCCGAAACGCGGCGTTGACGCAGCGGAACTGGCGGCGATTGCGGAATTTCCGCTAACAGCGCGGCGAACGACACGGCGCGTGGCGGAAAGCGGGATTTATGCCAGCGGCGCAGAAAATAAACGGCGCGGCGGGCAAAACCAGCGCAAAACGCAAAGCGAGGTGTAGACAAACCACGCTCACTGCTACCAATAATGATTACGCACCGCGCCTGTGCACGATGAATCAGCGGGCAACTGCCGGGCCCATCAGAGCAGTCCAGCGGATTCTCACAGGCAGCGGCGGTGGCGGGTCGAAAAAGGCCCGCCAAAAAATTTTATTAGGCGTTTTGCACTGGGTTTTATCCCGCGGCACAGAGTGACTTACTACTAGGTACCTACCTGCGCAGGAGACAGCCAGCACGTGGAATCCGGGGAGTGTGTTCGTGTATGATGAATGTAGTGTGTGGTGTCTGCGGTGTTAAATGCCAAGAACACACTCGCCCTCCTCTGAAGGGTCTTTCGCGGCGGCGGCACGAATTCGCGGGTAGCGAAGCGAGTCCGCGGCGGCGTGGTATCCAGATCGCGCGGGAGCACAAAAAACAGTGTTCCGGATCGTCAAATGGGCCCGCGGCGTTCGAACGAAGCGGCGGACAACACAACACACGAAGGAGCGCAATAAATAGGGCTCGTAAAAACTAAACGACACGGCGTGGCCGGCAAATCTTCACACGGGCAACGCGGACCTTGCGGTATGACCGTTTCAATCGGCATGTAGGACCGGACTGCGCGCGCGTCGCCGATGCGGGGAGGCGCGATGCGCGGGGGGCAGTGATAGCCGACCGACGCGAGGCGGCCTAGCGTAAAACTGGAGTGCTAGCGTAAAGCGCGAACAATATATATAGCTCGATTACCACTCACTCACTGACTGACTGACTCATTGACATAATTGTTCTCCCAGAAGGAGACGGAAAATGATAAAATGATGTATGGGAGATGTGTTCGGGTGCGGGAGTTGACTAGGGAAAAATTATGACATTTCAGAAAAACAAGATGGCGGCCGACGTGACTTTCGTATCTCTTTTGTTTTCCAACCGATTTCGTTCAAACTTGCAGTAATTCTAGGAAATGGGTAAATGGTTTTTAGGAAAATAAGAAAAATTTGGAAAAACAAGATGGCGGCCGAGCTGTGGCGTTTTAAAATTTTTCATTTTTCGACCCCAAACCGCGGCGCCACAGATCCTACACAGGGTGGTTGAAGATGTCAATTTTTTTTTGTTTCGCCCACAATTATCCTGAATTTTGACAAAACGGGAGTAATTTTTCAAAATCCAAGATGGCGGCTGTTCTGGCGGCCAATCAGTGTGAAGTACGAAAAAACGCGATTTTAAAATTCGAATTTCTCACAGTTGGCAACATCGGAGCGTTTCGACTTCTATGGGGCGATTGTGTGTACAGACTCGAAGTATTGAGTGGGGGGAAAAAAATTACCCCATTTTTCGGGGAATTTCGAGATTTTCCCCAAAAAGTAAAAAATCTAAATACGGACTTTTTGCGAAATCCAAGTATGAGCGACCACGTGTCTAACTCGTACAAATGACATTTGAGTATTTTTGTGATCGAGCACTGGCAACACTGGAATCTATCAAAGTAAAAGTGATTTTCGACATGGTCACTTTTCAGGGGCCATCATGTCGCCTGGGTGCGAGCGAAATGAAAAATTTAAATGTCATACGAAGTGGCATATCCTGTAGTTACTGGGAAAAGTACTAAACTATGTAAAATATTTCTGTGAAATGCGGTGGCGGCCATTTTGTATTCATTTAATTTTTTTGAATATTTTGATCGTGTTTTTGGGGCACTTGGCAACATTTCGGAAAGTCGACATGTATGAACCGATTGTGTAACTCGACCGGCAGTATCGAGATAAATAAGCTGTGTTGCCACATTTGGGGTAGTTTTCGAGATTTTCCCCAAAATGTCCTCCTGTAAAATTTTGTATGAACAATTTTTTTTTCACTTATGGCTTCGTATAGAAGTCAAGAAATGACTCGGCGAAAAATATGGAGAGAGCTGATGATTGAGGATTTCGGAGACGGGTGAAGAGCACAGCCAGGGTATTGAAGATAGGTGGGGGGTGCTCGACCAAATGTCATTTGAAACCTCGTGCAATTGCCAGTGAAATGAAAAAAATTTCGAAATTGCGAAAAAAAGATGGCCGCCATACAAATTTCGCCAGTGTCTATCTCAGAAAGTATGAAAGATAGAAAAGTGGTTTCTCAGCAAAAGATGATCAGGACGAGTAAGTTTTTCTACTGGAAGAAAAAAAATTTAAAATGGCGGAAAAAAAATTTTCATACTAAATTGTATGGCGATTGGGAGCTATAAGAAGATTGTCATTGTTCTCTTAGAAACAGACATTAAACGATAAAATGATGTATGGAAGACGTGTTAAAGTGCGGGAGTAGAATAGGAAAAAATTATGACATTTCAGAAAAACAAGATGGCGGCCGACGTGACTTTCGTAACTCTTTTGTTTTCCAACCGATTTCGTTCAAACTCGCGGTACTCGAGGAAACAAGTAAATTGATAATAGAGAAAATACGCATAGACTCGGGGTGTAGTTTTGGGTAAATAAAATTACCCCATTTTTCGGGAAAAATCGAAATACGGAATTTTTGTAAAATCCCGGTATGAGCGACCACGTAAATTGCTCCAAGCAGTTACGCGGTCCGCTTTAGCGGGCCGCGCCCCCACGCGAAAAACTAGTTATACTATATATAGCTCAATTACCACTGACTGACTGACTGATTGACATAATTGTTCTCCCAGAAAGAGACGGAAAATGATATGATGATGTATGGGAGATGTGTTCGGGTGCGGGAGTCGACTAGGGAAAAATTATGACATTTCAGAAAAACAAGATGGCGGCCGACGTGACTTTCGTAACTCTTTTGTTTTCCAACCGATTTCGTTCAAAATTGCAGTTTCTTGAGGCAATGAGTAAATGGTTTTTAGAAAAATTAGAAAAATTTTGAAAAACAAGATGGCGGCCGAGCTGTGGTGTTTTAAAATTTTTCATTTTTCGACCCCAAACCGCAGCACCACAGATCCTAAACGGGGTGGTTGAGGATGTCAATTTTTTCTTGTTTCGCCCACAATCATCCTGAATTTTGACAAAACGGGAGTAATTTTTCAAAATCCAAGATGGCGGCTGTTCTGGCGGCCAATCAGTGTGAGGTATGAAAAATCGCAATTTTGAAAGTCAAATTTCTCGCAGTTGGCAGCATCGGAGCGTTTCGACTTCTATGGGGCGATTGTGTGTAAGGACTCGAAGTATTGATTGGGGAAGAAAAAATTACCCCATTTCTCGGGAAATTTCGAGATTTTCCCCAAAAAGTAAAAAATCGAAATACGGACTTTTTGCAAAATCCGAGTATAAGCGATCACGTGTCTTACTCATACAAATGACATTTGAGTATTTTTGTCGCCGAGGACTGGCAACACTGGAATCTATCAAAGTAAAAGTGATTTTCGACATGGTCACTTTTCAGGGGCTATTGTGGCGCCTGGGTGCGAGCGAGATGAAAACTTGAAACGTCATCAGGGGCGGTATATCCTGTAGTTACTGGGAAAAATACGAAACTGTGTAAAATATTTACCGCAAATGAGGTGGCGGCCATTTTGTATTTTTTTCTGTTTTTGAAAATTTTGATCGTGTTTTTGAGGCACTTGGCAACATTTAGGAAAGTCGACATGTATGAACCGATTGTGTAACTCGACGGGCAGTATCGAAATATATAGAAAGTGTTGCCACATTTTGGGTAGTTTTCGTGATTTTCCCCAAAATGTCCTCCTGTAAAATTTTGTATGAACAATTTTTTTTTCACTTGTGGCTTCGTATACAAGTCAAAAAATGACTTGGTGAAAAATATGGAGAGAGCTGATGATTGAGGATTTCGGAGACGGGTGAAGGGCTCAGCCAGGGTATTGAAGATAGGTGGGGGGTGCTCGACCAAATGTCATTCGAAACCTCGTGCAGTTACCAATGAGCTGAAAAAAATTTCAAAATGGCGTAAAAAAGATGGCCGCCATACAAATTTCGTCTGAGTCTATCTCAGAAAGTATAAAAGTTGGAAAAGTAGTTTCTTAGCAAAAGATGATCAGGACGACAGGGTATATCTATTGAAAGAAGAAAAAATTCAAAATGGCGGAAATTTTTTTTTCATACTAAATTGTATGGCGACTTAGAAAATTGGCATTGTTCTCCTAGAAACAGACATAAAACGATACAATGATGTATGGGAGATGTGTTTGGGTGCGGAAGTGTAGTATAGAAAAAATTATGACATTTCAGAAAAACAAGATGGCGGCCGACGTGACTTTCATAACTCTTTTGTTTTCCAACCGATTTCATTCAAAGTCGCAGCATTCGAGGAAATGAGTAAATCATTTCTAGAAAAATTGGAAAAATTTGGAAAATCAAGATGGCGGCCGAGCTGTGGTGTTTTAAATTTTTTTCAAATTTTCAACTTTTGCAGAATCCGAGTATGAGCGACCACGTAAATTGCTCCAAGCAGTTACGTCCGCTTTAGCGGGCCGCACCCCCACGCGAAAAACTAATTATTATTTTATTTTATAATATATATAAATATAAATATATATAAATATATATCAGGACATTATACACATTGCAATCTAGCCCCAAAGTAAGCGATAGCTTGTGTCATGGGTACTAGATAACTGATAAATATACATACATACTAATATACATAAATATAATATATTGAAATACACCCAGACACTGGAGAACATTCATGCTCATTACACAAACATTATCCAGTAGTGGGAATCGAACCCACGACCTCCGACGTAGAAGCAGGTTCGCTACCGCTACGCCATTAGGTCGTCAAATATAGCTCGATTACCACTGACTGACTGACTGACTGACTGACTCACTCATTGACATAATTGTTCTCCCAGAAGGAGACGGAAAATGATATAATGATGTATAGGAGATGTGTTCGGGTGCGGAAGTCGACTAGGGAAAAATTATGACATTTCAGAAAAACAAGATGGCGGCCGACGTGACTTTCGTAACTCTTTTGTTTTCCAACCGATTTCGTTCAAACTTGCAGTATTCAAGGAAATGAGTAAATGGTTTTTAGGAAAATTGGAAAAATTTGGAAAAACAAAATGGCGGCCGAGCTGTGGCGTTTTAAAATTTTTCATTTTTCGACCCCAAACCGCGTCGCCACAGATCCTACACAGGGTGGTTGAAGATGTCAAGTTTTTCTTGTTTCGCCCACAATTATCCTGAATTTTAACAAAACGGGAGTAATTTTTCAAAATCCAAGATGGCGGCTGTTCTGAAGAACGAAAAAACGCCATTTTAAAATTCGAATTTCTCACAGTTGGCAACATCGGAGCGTTTCGACTTCTATGGGGCGATTACTCGAATACAGACTCGAAGTATTGAGTGGGGAAAAAAAAATTACCCCATTTTACGGGAAATTTCAAAATTTTCCCCAAAAAGTAAAAAATCTAAATACGGACTTTTTGCGAAATCCGAGTATGAGCGACCACGTGTCTTACTCGTACAAATGACATTTGGGTATTTTTGTGATTGAGGACTGGCAACACTGGAATCTATCAAAGTAAAAGTGATTTTCGACATGGTCACTTTTCAGGGGCCATCATGTCGCCTGGGTGCGAGCGAGATGAAAAATTTCAATGTCATACGAAGTGGCATATCCTGTAGTTACTGGGAAAAGTACTAAACTATGTAAAATATTTCTGTGAAATGCGGTGGCGGCCATTTTGTATTCATTTAATTTTTTTTGAATATTTTGATCGTGTTTTTGAGGCACTTGGCCACATTTCGGAAAGTTGACATGTATCAACCGAGGGTGTAATTCGACGGGCAGTATCGAAACACAAAAGCAGTGTTGCCACATTTGGGGTAGTTTTCGTGATTTTCCCCAACATGTCCTCCTGTAAAATTTTGTATGAACAATTTTTTTTTCACTTGTGGCTTCGTATACAAGTCAAAAAATGACTCGGTGAAAAATATGGAGAGAGCTGATGATTGAGGATTTCGGAGACGGGTGAAGGGCTCAGCCAGGGTATTGAAGATAGGTGGGGGGTCCTTGACCAAATGTCATTTGAAACCTCGTGCAATTGCCAGTGGGCTGAAAAAAATTTCAAAATGGCAAAAAAAAGATGGCCGCCATACAAAGTTTGTCAGTGTCTACCTCAGAAAGTATGAAAGATAGAAAAGTGGTTTCTTAGCAAAAGATGATCAGAACGAAGAGGTCTATATTTATAGAAAAGAAAAAAAATTCAAAATGGCGGAATATTTTTTTTATACTAAATTGTATGGCGATTAGGAGCTATAAGAAAATTAGCATTGTTCTCCTAATAAAAGACAAAATTTCAAAATGGCGTAAAAAAGATGGCCGCCGTACAAATTTCGTCTGAGTCTATCTCAGAAAGTATAAAAGTTGGAAAAGTAGTTTCTTAGCAAAAGATGATCAGGACGACAAGGTATATCTATTGAAAGAAGAAAAAATTCAAAATGGCGGAAATTTTTTTTTCATACTAAATTGTATGGCGACTTAGAAAATTGGCATTGTTCTCCTAGAAACAGACATAAAACAATACAATGATGTATAGGAGATGTGTTTGGGTGCGAAAGTGTAGTAAAGAAAAATTATGACATTTCGTAAAAACAAGATGGCGGCCGACGTGACTTTCGTAACTCGTTTGTTTTCCAACCGATTTCGTTCAAAGTCATAGTACTCGTGGAAATAAGTAAATGGCTTTAAGCAAAAGTAGAAAATTTTGGAAAAACAAAATGGCGGCTGATCTGTGGTGTTTTCAATATTTTTCATTTTTCTACCTCAAACCGGAACGAATTCACTCAAATTAGTCACAGTTGGCAACATCAGAACGTTTTGACGTTTATGGGGTGATCGTAGGTATAGACTTGGGGTGTAGATTGGTGAAAAAAAAATTACCCCATTTTTCGGGAAAAATCTAAATACGCACTTTTTGCAAAGTCCGAGTATGAGCGACCACGGAAATTTTTTTGAATATTTTGATCGTGTTTTTGGGGCACTTGGCAACATTTCGGAAAGTCGACATGTATGAACCGATTGTGTAACTCGACCGGCAGTATCGAGATATATAAGCTGTGTTGCCACATTTGGGGTAGTTTTCGAGATTTCCCCCAAAATGTCCTCCTGTAAAATTTTGTATGAACAATTTTTTTTTCACTTATGGCTTCGTATAGAAGTCAAAAAATGACTCGGCGAAAAATATGGAGAGAGCTGATGATTGAGGATTTCGGAGACGGGTGAAGAGCACAGCCAGGGTATTGAAGATAGGTGGGGGGTGCTCGACCAAATGTCATTTGAAACCTCGTGCAATTGCCAGTGAAATGAAAAAAAATTCGAAATTGCGAAAAAAAGATGGCCGCCATACAAATTTCGCCAGTGTCTATCTCAAAAAGTATGAAAGATAGAAAAGTGGTTTCTTAGCAAAAGATGATCAGGATGAGAGGGTTTTGATGAGAAAGAAAAAAAAATCAAAATGGCGAAAATTTTTTTTTTCATACTAATTTGTATGGCGATTATGAACTATAAGAAAATTGACATTGTTCTCCTGCAAACAGATAGGAAACGATAGAATGATGTATGGGAGATGTGTTTGAGTGCAGGATTGGAGTAGGGAAAAATTATGACATTTCAGAAAAACAAAATGGCGGCCGACGTGACTTTTGTAACTCTTTTGTTTTCCAATCGATTTCGTTCAAACTCGCAGTACTAGAGGAAATGAGTAAATTGATTATAGAAAAAATGGAAAATCTTGTAAAAACAAGATGGCGGCTGAGCTTTAGTGTTTTCAACATTTTCATTGTTCTACCTCAAACCGGGACCGTTTAATTCAAATTTGTCACAGTTGGCAAGATCAGAACATTTGCATGTTTATGGGGTGATCGTACGTATAGACTTCGGGTGTCGATTTGTGAAAAAAAAATTACCCCATTTTTGGGGAAAAATCTAAATACCCACTTTTCGCAAAATCCGAGTATGAGCGACCAAGTAAATGGCTCCCAGCAGTTACGCGGTCCGCTTTAGCGGGCCGCGCCCCCACGCGAAAAACTAGTTACTATATATATAGCTACTCGTGCTGATTCACTCACTCACTCACTGATTGATCACCTCTCCTGAACAATTTTGTATGAAAAATTTTTTTTTCAATGACCGTTTCGTATAAAAGGGAAAAATTCATTCGGAGGAAAAATACGGAGAGAGCTGATGATTGATGATTTCGGAGACGGGTGAAGAGCACAGCGAAAGTATTGAAGATAGGTGGGGGGTGCTCGACCAAATGTCATTTGAAACGTCATGCAATTGGCAGTGAGCTGAAAATTTTTTCAAAATGGCGGATTCAAAATGGCCGCCATTCGAATTTCGCCGATATCTCGGAAAGTATAAAAGATGGAAGAATGGTTTCTTGACAAGAATTGATCAGGACTCGAAGTTCTATTTGATGGATAGAAAAAAAATTCAAAATGGCGGAATTTATTTTTTCCATAGAAAATGTATGGGGAATGTTGAAGAGACCACGAGTTGTAAAACATGAAGTGCTTTGATGCGATTTGTTGGAAGACTACCAGAGAAAAATATGGAATGAGGTGATGATTGAGGATTTTAAAGACAGTCAAGGAGCATGGGCAAGGTATTAAATTTAGGTGGGGACTGCTGAAACAAAAAATACTCGGAACTTCAGGCAATTGGCAGTGAGCTGAAAAAAAACCAAAATGGCGGATTCAAGATGGCCGCCATACAAATTTCGTGTTGTTCTATCTCGGAAAGTATAAAAGATAAGAGAGTGGTTTCGTAGCAAGAGGTGATCAGGATCTCAAGTTCTACGGGATGCAGGAAAATAATTCACTGTGGCGGAATTTATTTTTCCATGGAAAATGTACATACTATGGAAGAGACAATGATCTAGGATTTGTATGATGATTGAGGAGCACTGTCATGGTTTTAAAGATAGTTAAGGGCTGTTCGAACAAAAAATACGCTGAACCTCATCCGATGAGGTTCAGCGTATTTTTTTCTTCGAACTGCCCGTAACTATCTTTAAAACTATGACAGTGCTCCTCGGTAATTTATTCAGCTCACTGCCAATCGGATTCTAATGGGCGATACCTTTATGGGCGGGAAGACTGCACGCGGGCCACATGTGGCCCGCGCACACACGCGCCCTACTAGTATTAGTATAGATAGGCCTACAACGTACAGACTTTTGTAAAATATCAATATGATACTTGTCACAAATGTATGGTAATAACTACAAGTCTACATAATGTTAAGTTTACGAGGGTTCGAACGCGCCCTGCACTGAGAAGAAGCCCACAACATACTCATACGCGTTTTGTTTTCTGTTATCACTACTTCGAGTCAACCGAACCCTAAACACAAGACGTCCAAAAGCTGTGTACGCTTGAACAATCTATCTATAGATATAGCTATAGATTGCTCTAGAAAATTTGGTATTTTGAGTATCCCACAGGAACTACGGATTTTTCCGGGATAAAAAGTAGCCTATGTTTTAATCCGGGTTATAAGCTACCTATGTTCCAAATTTCAGCTAAATCGGTTCAGTAGTTGAGCCGTGAAGGAGTAACAAACATACACACACACAAACTTTCGCCTTTATAATATTATTAGGATTAAGTAGATAAACGCGCGTGTCAGTAGAGATTGGACCAGAGACAGCTTCAACACACCGTTGTCAGTGCCCGGACAAGCCCCGGACAGGCCCCGGACGTAAAATTACATGCCCGTGTAACCAGTGGAGTGATGCAAATTATACCACTGCTTGTGTTGGCTACTACTCGTCGTTTATAAAAGACCAAATAGGCCGTTCTAATATTTTCTATCATTATAAGCATTTCAGCATCCTTAGCAGTATGACCTATCCATTCTATTTTCACAATTGTTTTGATTGACAGAATAAAATAATGACATATCCGATCGATAATTTGATCATGTGATTTTTCGATGAAATTCCCATATACTCGTATTTTTGGATTTTATTCCAAAAGCGTGCCAAAAGCAATAAACGAAATAGAATAAAGTTACCATAAATATGGCTATTGGCTAATGTTACAGCAAAGATAACTACCTATTTGGTCTTTTTTTTGTTATCGTTAATGGCTTTAGTTTGTGCCAAAGCAGCACTGATTGCTTCGCCAATGTCACGTGGGAACTGTGTGGTCCACGTGTGACGTGAAAATCCTTTGCAACGATTTGTCGTGGCGAGAACAGCTCTCGCGACAAACAAATCGCACTAATAAAAATATTATTATGAAGTAAAAGTTTGTATTTTTCGTATGCGTGTTTAGTCCTATATTATCGGTATCGGTAGGATATATCCATGGTTCATGCGAAAATAGGTGAAACCCCAAAGATTGAAACCCCCAATTTTACGCGGCTGGAGCGCGGGCAAAAGGATAAGATTCTAATTCATTACATACCTACGCACATACAGATTAGAGCAGTTTATAAGTCAACACAGACTAAACATATGGAACAATTTCCGCAATATTACTCGCAAATATTACATACGTTCTCAATTTGATAAACTCAAAATATGGTTCGGAATTTACGATGGAACTTTTTCCGGGGCTACATCGGATGACTTACGAGTCGCGATATTGTTTCAGCTGATAACATTATCTGGCAATTGAACCGACCGCGGGGAGTCGTACACATCATCGCGCAGTGTAATGCGGCTCGACGTCTTTCCCGGGGCTGTTTCCCTTCATTTCCAGATAATAAATTGTTCCCGCCCCGCTGGAACTTTGGTACCGCCTTCGGGCTTATTTGTTATATACCTGTGAGCTATTTGCTTGAAATACAGGAATTAGGTAAACATTTAAGGGTGTGCATTACCTAGAATCTTTTTGCTTCTTTCAAAAAAAAAAAAGAAGAAGCAAAAAGATGTAAGGATTAATAAATTGGTAGTGTTCATTAAATTCACTAGTGTTTATTGAACTGTCATTAAGGTCCCATCATACATTTGCCGTACAACATTACCTATACTGTTTGCTAAAACTAAACATATAAGTACTAACTTTGTGCATGTTAGTCTTAAGCACCTAAATTAGAAATGTATCGATGATTGTGTATTACTTAAACAAAAATGTATGTTACTGTAAGGAAACAATAAAAGCTATTTTATTTTTATTTATTTTTTTATTACCTAGAATAATTGATCTCTCTGTTTTCTAGGGTTCCGTTCTATAACTATGACTCCGCTGACCGTCTGTACTCCGTCCGTCTGACTGTATCCCTTGGATCGTGATAGATAAATAACATTTTGACAAGTGCTTAATGGTATATTTCTGTTGCCTCTATGTATAAACAACAAATAAGCATTAAAAAACAGCATTAAATAAAATAAAGGGGGCTCCCATAAAACAAACGTGATTTTTGCCGTTTCTATAGATTGTATTACGGTCTCCGGAACATTTTCCACCAATCGGTTTTAAAAACGCAAGTTAACATAGAAGTTTGAAGAGTAAACTTTCACAAAGTACAAAATTGTTTAAGCGCAAGTAATGAACCATATTCGTAGAACACAAAGAAGTCTTGGTAAATCACCAAAAAAAGTATAAAATGATACGAGTATAATGCAAAAATGATAACTACTGCATTGTCATTTAAGAGGACATGAACTTTTAAAATAAATTTTTGATTTTGAAACCATATATTTAATGAACAAACAAACAATAATATACATATTCAGATAGTTTAAATCTAGTAAAATACACGACAAATTGTTAGTATCATACTTTTTGCTGCAAAAATTTCATCATAAAATTGCTGATCTAAGAAACTGGTCGAAAGTTCATAAAAACTTAAAAGCTTTGTCGCATACAAGAAGCTTACGCGGTAAAGTAGTTTATTCCCTCTTAAAGAATAAAAAAATAAAGTTAAGTGCATTTCTGAGAACGCAGCCATCGAATTATAAATAATTTATAGACAAATAGGCTCCCGTATAAGGCTTTGTATGTGGTTGAGTTTATTCGCAGTGGGAATCAGGCGCGTTTAAGATTTTTTACATAATTTACGGCTAAAAATAACGTAATACTTGCCTACACACGATACCAACCTTCGATTATTTAATCTTCCAACTTTGTTGATACCACTCGCAGTGAGCCATCGCAAGGATATCTATTGCCTCCAACCCTAAAATGCCTAAAGCCCCTATAGAATCCCTTTAGTACCTACCTACTTATTATTAAAATTATTATTGTCTGACAAGAAAACTTTCGGGGGCCATAGCTTATATGCCTGCGATAGAATAGTACCTACGATGTGTTACAATGCGACACGATTGTTAAAACACCCGCCATTAAAATCGTATGAACACATATAGATTAATATAATACACGGTAAATCATCTGAATTCCACGCGAATACATAAACGTAAGCTGCAGCTGAAAGTTGGTAACGTGTGTACGACGTACGTACCCTTATCCCGAGAAACTAAGATACGATTTTGATAAGACACAGTTGTTAAAACACCCGCCACAAAAATAGTATGAACTTTAACACAATATTATATCATACAAGGAAAATCATCTGAATTTCACGCGAATGACATAAGTTGCGGCTGAAAGTTGGTACCGTGTGTACCCTTATCCCGAGAAAATGGCCCCGTGGAAGGCTGGTATCATTATGTTGTGGTCGCATCAGTTCCTAAAATAGCAACACAGCATAATAACCTATAGACTAATACAATTATTTTCCCCGGTATGCAATCAATATAGCCCATGGACATCCCGTGCCATTATGGGACATATTATGATGAAGTCACGATTGGAATTGTGTTAGTAATAAATTCATTGCCAATGCTATTTGTGTGACAACTCCAAGCAAGTTTTGTTCTTAGTGTGCTTGTTATTTACGAAAGACCAAAAAATATTCCGAGATAATGTCAACAATTTTAAAATGTTATTCTTGTACATAATTTTGAAAATTATTAATTACTAAACTTTAATAATTACTAATTGAAACTATATTTAGTTAAAAAAAACTGGGCAGACCATTGAATTCTACACTATATGTATTTTTAAAATTGCGCTAAAAATTAATCATAAAAAATTGGTGCACTACTTACTGTTTTACTACTTCATTTTCTACTTTAAACCCTAGGAGCGCCAGCGACGACGTGTATTATTCTATGTTTAAAACGTTTCTTTGAGAAAAATTCTATTTCAAGTTATAGATATTCCATATACAACTCTGCTCTGTAAAAGAGATTGCTATAATAGTATTTAGACCATCACTCAGTCAGACTAGTACGTGTTCTGTCTAGATTTTTTTCGTAATTGCCTTTTATTTTACGATGGGTTGACACAAATTGCTCTGCGTCCATCTTATTAAATTACGATACGGCCTTAAGTGGTATACTTATGGTCTATCTATGATAATGCAGTAGTATTTTTTGCCAGGAATTCGCCCTGCGGTGGAATATAAGGCATTCATCTTGTCTTCGTTTATGTTTAAATTAAAATAAGGGGTTTTCTTTGATATTTTGAAAGCCGGGCTTATAACCAGGCCTTTGAACAACATGCGTTTCTTCCCATTCAGAGAAGGTGTTTGTGTCAGTGGGCCACAAAAAGGGAAACTTGACAAGGTGGGTTATATTCCACCAACCATACCCCAATGTTTGTGGCCAAGCTATATCAACAGCATCTTGCCGTCGTCAATAGAAAGCGGCTAACCGTCATTAATTAGTCATTAGCCAATAAATGCGCACCAATTTGGCTTGTATCGAGATCGATTTGCATGGCAATCCGGTCCATCGCCACTCGCCAGCCGCAGCGCCGCTCCGGATGCGGTCGAGTCCACTTGCCCGCTCATGCGGTTATTGGGACGCACTTAATTGGTGCGTAAACGCGAACCACAACTATAACGCCATGGTTTTTTGCAAGCTCTATTAGATTCAGAGAGCAGATGAGCTCTAAACAGGGATGTCTTCTAAGCAGGAGCAGTTAAGTATAGCCTAGGCATAGAATTGACTGAAGAAGAGAAGTAGACATTGTTCTACCCTGAAGGTCTCAGTTATGCATAAGTTTGTGAAAACGTACAAATTATTCTCGGCTTATGTATTAGGCATGGAAAGGAAACTTGCATGCCTGAAAGTTCTTTATAACCCGCACTTGACCAGCGTGGTCTGTTAAGGCAAAACTCGTCAATTTTAAAAAGAGACCTTTGCACTAAGTGAGAGTTGAGTAGTTCTTCCATAGTATCTTCTACGCGAAGAACCTATGAAAGATTTTTGTCGGACCGTCCATCCCCAACCCTCAACAACAATAGAATGTGTGTCAATATGTAAATAGGGTCTAAAGAAGGCAAAGTACTCTATCTCTTCCGTCGTAAACTCTTAGCAGAGTGGTCGTGATTATGAGTTACTATGCACATATCGGTCACGACGGCTTTACCGACCTTCCTCTAGCGACTTCTATTGGTAGTATTGCGGGAACACTCGGTGAGGGAGAACTGGTAGCGGCCCGTATGATATCAATTAAGTACTCCTCAGTTCAACTAACTTCACAAGCTCCAATTTTTAACGGAAATACTCGTTAACTATTAAGTTGTAAGATATTTTTGATTAAAAAAAAATATCGTAGTTTTACGCTACAAGAAGTCCCACAATTGTGCAATGGCTCGTTTCGGCTATGGCCACTATATCAACAAATTATGGAAACAAAAACAAATCTTTATGCTCTTCGTGGTGCAGATCCTTCGGTGCGTAAGCCTGATTCACACTTAACCGGTGTTTTGATAACAACAATACAAACATTTTGGGGCATTTGCGTAATCTTTAATTAATCCAGTAACAAACACGCTGTTCTTTGTTGAATAATAAACTCAGAGCCGCATTCTAGCGAAGACTTATAGCTGACATAACGGTTAGTACAATGGACCCAGTCGGTGTTTCACAGGATTTTGGGCCGTTCTACCAGTGTCTTAAGGACAACAGTTGCGTGTATGTGCTGAGGAGATGCCTGTAAGTATATGACACTTGGTGGACACTTAACCTCGTGGCTTACGGCGCGTGCCTCCTTCATTACTAGTGAGAGAACGAACACTTAGGACTGCAGACAATACGTCTGACACTGTACTGTATCTTCTTGAAAGAAAAATAAATTATGTAGATGTGTACTAGTGCACTATGAAAATCTTACTACAATTAATGTGTTACAATATCATCTATAATTATAGTGTTATTTCCTTGGGCTGATTGCGTTAGCCTTCAATTGCACGCTACTCGTACAAGTGTGGTTTTCTTGTTCTTGCAATGGTATACATACCTACAATCACAAGTAATATTTATAGATTGTTTACCTACCAAAGTCAATTTCGGAAACGAATGAAATACTCCAGAAATTAAAGATATTTATATGAAAGGTAAATCTGTAGAAATTAAACTCAGTAATGTTACGAATTGCCATCGTAGAAACTGTCAGCAAGCGAGTGAACGCCAATTCCGGTTGAAAGACAACATAATTTATCTTCAAGATTCCAGACTCATTAGTATGTAACATGGCAACAGGTAGGTATCCAATATATAACCATTATTTAAATTAAGTGGTTATGATACTAAATAGTTGGTATTGAATTTTTATAATAATATGTCTCAGAATAGAGACATGCAAGTACAATTTTGCAAAGTTCATATTGTTGGAGCTATAACTTGCCGGTGTCCAGTGTCCTCTCAACAATCTCGTGCATTTCTCGCTGACCGTGTTACGATTCTGTCACCACCTCAGCAATGGGGTCTTACACTACTTTTGAATTTGATAAAAAATATTACTTTATTATAAACTAGGATAAAAATAATAACGTGCAGTGAAAGAAATATTAAAATCCAACGAAGATTTACAAAGTTACAGGCGTTTAAACTTTGGAGTGGGGGGATCTTCTATCCCTTTCTCGCAAAACGAAAATTTGTATGAAGCCGCACGAAGCTACTATGGCATTGGTACTTTGTGACGTCACAATTTCATGTTGCTATCTCTGTCTAATCACAAATCTTAAAATGCTTATAACTTTTTTGTTATTTGATCGATTTAATTAGTTCTTTCAGTGCACGTCATTATTTTAATTCTACTTTATAATAAATTAATAAAAAAATTGGAGTCAAATACCCTATTATGTGCTCCTGGTGCATTACTGCGAGAAATGTTTGTTACAGTAGCTTTCATATTGTAAACTAATGTAATGTCAAGTCATAATGAATACCTCGTCTGTAGAGAACATTTGACAAATATCACAAGTATATTATATCATATATCGGATCATCACATGTTACATCACATCATAGGGTCAATATCATATAGATAGATTACTAAAGTTGGGTTTTCTGATTCCGAGCACGTTGCATCTGTAATTTTTTGGAGTTACTTTTGTTTATTTTTGTCAACTTTGTCTGTTTTGTGTAAATTCCTTGATTCATGCGTTCCTTTCAGCCGACCGACGTCCACTGCTGGACAAAGGCCTCCTGCAATGATTTCCAGCCCACAAGTTCCTGCGCCATCCTCGTTTAATTTCGTCAGCCCAATTCCTTGATTAGCGGTGAAAATATTATGATGAAAACTGCAACTATATAGAGTTCACGGCAACGGTTTCGAAGCCTCTTAACCCACGCTTGGCCAACCTGGCGGGGTAAGTATAGCCAAACAATTAATTATTTATTCTAAAACGGAATTGAGACAGTGAGAATTTGGTAATAATTAATGACAAATTATTGACAATCATGTTTTTAATAAGTGGGCGATATAAATCTTTGTAAGTGAGCCAATTTTTAGCTCAAACACCAATCGCTTTACGATTTCCGATCATAATTTAAATAATGTTTACACACCTATGTTTGGTATCACCTTTACGTATGAATGCACATGTCCTTACAGTAACAGTGGTATCACTATCACGTATCACCGCACGCTACACATACCTCCAACACTTCCTGGAACCCGTTCAGTTCAATAGCTTTATTGTTCTTAATTCCGTTTCCCCACTCGGCGGGTCCCACGGGAACCCTCCGCCCGCGCCATTGTCGACTCTTCTTAACCCATCGCGCATCAATGCATTGTTGAATGTATGAATCTCTGTATGATCTCTGTATTATCACCGGAGTTATTGAGTGCTTGTGTCAATCTGCGCAAACAATAGACAATTCTGTCGCAGTACTCATTTGAGTTGACTGAGTTTCGGATACTTCGGTATACTCGTATGTATAATCGTGGAGAGCTTAATGTCTAATTACTATGAGCTAATTATACTGAGTCTCCTCGCAGAAAACGCTAGCTCATCAGTCAGTAAGTATGGGTTGGCGAGTATCACACACCTTCGAGCACGTTAGTATAGAAAAATATTACTCACAACTTACCTAACTGTAAGCAGAACCTAAAAACGTCATGTGATCCCGTGTTATCAATTTGTCATCCAACAATGATGACAAACTGATAACACGGCTTCATTCATGATGAAATCACACCTAAAATTTAACTCAAAGAAAACTACTAATTTTACTTTAGTAAAGCCATCATTTTCAAGAAAAGCTAATTATCTGTCTATTGTTTTCAATTTCTAAACGGTTTTACTCGTGTACAATAAAAGTTGATGACAATGGATCTGAGAATACGATTCGAAACTAAACATTATCTTAGTAGGTACTTTATTACGACATTATTTTCTTTTGTCTGGAAGTCTGCTCCCTCCCATGCTTGACTTTTTACGTTTTCCATGACTTGAAATGGTTTTAATCATAATAACGTATCACGTATGTAAGCTGATAACTGGCTATTGTGAAGTTTGATGACCAGAAAAAAAGTTAATTCTCCTGACATCGCGTGTAAATGTAGTGATTAATGTACGCGTAAGCACAGATTAAACAATGAACTTCATACATTTTTTGCAAATCCATAATAAACAATAGAAAGCTTTCCATAACAATTATAAGTGTTTAAAGGTCCATCTATCAGAAAACAACTAGTTTTTCGTGCATTTTGTTTTGTTGTTCTGCATAAACTTTCCCACAATAGGTACTTATTTATTGTAACTTACTTATTTGTTATTTACTTGTTGAAAGAACCAGTCCAAAATCCCTTTAAATATGTATTTTAGAAAAGCCTCAATATGTCTAAGCTTCTACCTTATCTCACCGCCACTGTTTCGATTGAGTGGAAATTTCGATTAACAAGGTTTTCTGAGAAAATCGCCCTTTTTACTTTTCTATATCATGAACAGAAGCTTCTGGGCTGATTGAATGAATGAATCAGTACTTCTGTTTTTATTCATATAGATAAATATTCTTCCTCAGAAGAAATGACTGAGGAAAGTTTTGTCTATTATAGGTATTCGATGCATTTTGTCGCTGCATGCTGAGCAATGAAATGGGGAACAGGACGCTGTCTCTTGCTCGGCAGGCCTCCGTAAGTGTGACAGAGAGCACAACAGGCGTCCTGTTTGTCAGCTTAGCGTGCAGCAATGATGATGATGATGAAGCATGTTTCTATGTGAATATGACAGGGTATTACACTCATACACACACACATGCGATCTAATCTTTTGCACCAATAAACCGTCAAAGATTTGCAATAAGACGTGATAAATGCAAACGACAGAGAGAGTAGTCCCTAGAGTATTGGAGTCTAAGGTCTCAGTCACATTCGACCGATAAATAAGCATTTAAAAAAAGAGGTACCATACTAAAATTTTAGTTACCTTCGAAAAAATTTGTAAACTCGTTAGTCGTTCGTAAGTGGAGCGTTTTTCGGCGTCCGAAAATTTTGGTTTGGCACCGACTCCAAAACTAAATATACCCATGTATACCCAGAAATTATTAAAAAATTATTTTTTTTTATCAGTGGGTTAAAAGAGAATGACCAAAGGTGGTTCAAGTTTTCTCATGAACCAAAACCAAAATAGTCTAGGTAAATAAAATAGGGTTTTTAAAGAACTATTGGCACTAAGAATTTGTTTTTCATATCCGGAATTTAATTTTCCTTACAAAAAGTTACTTTCTTTTCGTTGCATATTTTGTGTCACACTGATTTTACTAAGAAGTACTACTTGTTTGTTTGCCTATAACCTTAGAATCCGGATATTAATTAAAAAAGTTATAATTGTAGGAGTTAATGCGGAGACCGTAGTCTATAAAAATTAAGTTTTGGTTTGATTCAGCTTGATACGGGAATCCATATATAACGTTATTCCCTGGTCTGTGCATACATCCATGGTCATTCTCCTTTTCGAAAGCGGTTACCTACCATTTAAAAAAACCATTTAAGTTATCCTTGTGTTGATTTTGATTTTTTTTAATTTTTTTTATTAAATAGGTGCTCACGTGGTGCTCACCTTACAACAAATATTATTGGCAAGGATTCATATTCAGGGATTATAATGCTGTAAAGATATTTCGTGATAAAATCCATCGAATTTAAGTAAATACTCCTATAATATATCAATATAATGTGAGTCAGGCCTCAGAACTGGTAGCAGCTCGGATGTTATGAAATCGGCGTCATATTAAAACATTATGAGTTTGGTAAAAATATTACACAAAAAATTTAATGAATATGCCATTGGCATGGCTATTGATAGAACAGGCGATTTCTCAATTTAAAATACAACACATCAGACCCTTAGATAAAAGTGAGGACTGAAGAGGCCAATAATTTCAGCAAAAACGTATGTCATAACGCATCGATTAAATGTGGACGATACCTCAAAACCAATGTTTGCCCGCGGTGTAATAAGTGAGTAAAACTCATAAAATATTCCCGTGTAACTCTTCCGTCAGCGGCGGTTGAGTCGATTACATGAGAGGTGATACCGGTGCAAAGCAATAAAACTGGATTTATTGGATTGTTGGATAGTGTGCGCGTGAGTGCCGGCAATAACCACGCCGCGGTGTTACACTGGATTGATGGATTTATTGAAAGAATCCGCGTAACATTGTTATAGCATTTTTAACCCTAGATAACTAAACATTCGTCCACGCGACGACGCACCTCTTCGAGAATTTCAAATGCACTTACTTCCACGCATCCCGTAGGTGCCATGCTTTTTTTACCTTCCTAATTGGTGAAAATACTTCATCGGGTAATGCGATTGAGATCACACGTTAATTAGGAGATGAGCTATGGCCATATCGTAGTCAGGTTGACGAAAGTTTAGTAACTACGTTGGTTGTTCGCAAAGGTATGTATTATTATTTTTTGATATATTTCTGTTATTTATAAACGACTTATAAGAAATATTTATTTTTAGTGATAAATTTTACTTTTTAATCATATATTACACTTTATACAAATTAAATTTATTATAAAAAGGTCACGTTTTATGACATTTTTCTTTGTTGCAACTGATTATATTAGTGTTTGATATGAATTGTACTTTTTATTTTTAGATGGATTTGAGAAGACAAGAAGAGCAGATAAGTAAATGGCTCTAAGAAGAAATGGAGGATGGGTTTCAGGAGGGTTTTAATAATTCGACGTCACAGACAGAGGAGAATGTGGAGTAAGAAATACATATTAACACTTTTGACTCCGAATCCTCTTACGTATCTTCGGAACCTGAGTTTTTTGTTTTGTCCACAATTCATGATCAACCTAATATTGAAGAAACTACAGAAAAATCCCAGATAATAGGGTATTTGACTCTAATTTTTTTATTACTTTATTATAAAGTAGAATTAAAATAATGACGTGCACTGAAAGAACTAATTAAATCGATCAAATAACAAAAAAGTTATAAGCATTTAAAGATTTGTGATTAGACAGAGATAGCAACATGAAATTGTGACGTCACACCTTACCAATGCCATAGTAGCTTCGTGCGGCTTCATACAAATTTTCGTTTTGCGAGAAAGGGATAGAAGATCCCCCCACTCCAAAGTTTAAACGCCTGTAACTTTGTAAATCTTCGTTGGATTTTAATATTTCTTTCACTGCACGTTATTATTTTTATCCTAGTCTATAATAAAGTAATATTTTTTATCAAATTCAAAAGTAGTGTAAGACCCAATTCACTTAAATTATTAACAGTACCGAGGGTGCCGTAGACACTGTCGATCAAAGGTGCTCAATTATGTGTGTCAACCAAAAAATTAAAAGATGGCCACTATGCATTTTTTATAATCACTTAAACCTGGCAGCTATCAATGCTTATGCTATTTACGTCTCGAATAACTAGAGAAATAAAAAGAAGCTAACACCCCAGGTAGCATTTTTACGTCATTATGTCGTCAGTTTACGGTCCTGCACGACGTAAGAGACGTCCTGTTTTGACGTCGCGGGTCCCTTCAGATGACGTCAATTTGTCACAGCCTCAAGACGTCAGTTTACAGACGTTTCAGGGACGTCATATACGAAATGCATAGTGACGTTACTGGGCCGTACATATTAGGTCAGCCACTGACGTTGGAGTGACGTCATATACTTAATTCATAGGGACGTTACTGGGCTGGGCCGTAAATACTACATAATATTAGGGCAGCGACTGACATTGGTGTGTAGTCATGCAAAAGATTCAAATCATCAAATTTTGTTATATTATTCACTTTACCCGTCAGGCGTCATAACTGCTGCTATTCAACAGTCTCGAATCTCTCTCCCGGGGTTTATTTATACAACTACCCCGTAGAGAACGAAGTCGATTTATTTGTCAAACCTCGAACTATATAAGTGGCGGACGCACAATCTTCATAGTGCAATACAGTTTGTACATTAAACAGTATAGCGCCATCTAGTGGTGGAGTAACAAACATATTTAATTATGCTGTACAATACAGTACTACAATGGTACGTAAGTATGACGTACAATAATGACGTTACTGCAGTACTGACCCCAAATTGACTTAAGAATGTCGTCATTTTTAGTCGCCGATGTCATCTTGCTACCTGGGATTATGTTCTTTAGCTCTTTGAGACCACTTATATACGCCATGCAATTGACGTCAACCGGAGGACATTTAAGTTTAGGGATAGACTGTAAAATGACGTCGCTAGGAGGTATCATTAATGACGCATACAGTACGTACAATACATTACCATAATGGTACGTAAGTATGACGTACAACAATGACGTTACTGTAATGACCCTAAAATGACTTAAGAATGACGTCATTTTTCAGTCTCCGAGGTCTCTATCTAGGACGTTCTGTACTGACCCTAAATTGACTTAAGAATGACGTCATTTTTTAGTCGCCGACGTCACTTGCTACCTGGGACTACTACGTGATTTTGTCATAAAGATGGGAGTTCAATTGATGGATGGTAGCGATTACAAATGGTAACTTTGAGGCGTGTCATTAAGGTCATGATAAAATATATTTTTGCTGAATCTTGGGTGCCTGAAGCTCCTGTTCCTTTCTGTGTCTTATGTGCGTAAAATCTGTTATCTATGCCCATCGAAGACTCGTAGGATGACAAAACATCGATGCATAAAATGCAAAAGTGCCATTTATGGATCGCAAAATATTTACATATGTAGTAGCTGTGCGGAATATTTATTTATATTTAAATGTGTCTTACATTAATTCCAGATAAACCAAACTTAAGTGCCATGTAACCAGTTCCTATTTTTAATAAATACTTTCGATAATTTTCACTTTTTTTATTGCGTAGTCCGCCTGACGAAAGTTTAGTTACCATGTATCTACAAATATAGTTTAGTTATCTAGGGTTAAATCACAATTAGTGTAAGCGTTAGGTAATGCGATACTTAATCCATACTTATATATATATATAAGTATATATATATATATATACTACTCAATATATATATATATACTACTCAATGACGAAGTACGCTACGCTAAGAGAACAAGAAATATGTGACGTATGTTGAACCCAAAAATTTCACAAATATGGTGTCGTTAACGCCCACAACAGTACGGTACCGCTTCCATGATTATTGATTTCTGCTTCTTATTAAAAATCATAATCTATTACATATCTTTGTATTAAGGATCTCTACCTATGCCAAATTTATTTCAACACCAATAACTTTCGACTTTATAGGTAAGTAATATTATTATTAGCCCGACTTCTCCATTACTGACCAAGTGTATTGACGTTTTACATTTGAGTTGGTAGGTAGTCGGTATTCCGACTACCAACTCACCTAGGCTTCTCTCAAGACGTGCTCCCATGGCTTGGTGCAGAGCATGTTCGACTGTAGGGTCACAGGATGGTCAATTCTCGGGTCGGGTCATTATTAAAATTAATAAGTTTTTCTTTCAGGAAATTCTTAGTGCCTACGTAGTACCTACCTTCACCCTCATGAAGAGAAGGCGTGTCATAGATGACGTCCTATTAGATTATGAGAGAAATAGAGAGTGCATTTATGTTTGCTTACGCACTTGTGCAATATGTAGAATATTATGGACATCCATTGGTGGATACTTAGGGAGAACGTTATTTATTAATTCTGATCCAAATTTATTATTTCTGATTTCTACATTCATTGAGGCAAGTCTCTAGAGATATACGAGTACCTACTCAAACAAATTGTTGGTAAGTCATGCATTATATTATGTGAACTAAATAGAATTGTATTACAAATCGTAAGTCTCAACTCACAACCTGCTGTGCTATTCTGCGAAAATACTTAAAACAGTCATTGAGTTACTTAATAATAATCCTTTAGAGCTTAGGACCTAGGTCGACCGTTTAAAATAATATATGCAATCGATTTATGCAACGAAATTATAGCTGCAACAATGGACCAATCTCTAGAGTATTTCTATCTCGCCTGTGTTTACGACACAGTCATATTATTTTATCAAATACAAAGGTACCTGCAACCAAGGCATGTGCCCTTAATTTAGGACTGGCGGAAAAATAGCACCCGACTTGCATATTCCAAACCTCTTCTCGTCCAAAATTTTGACGGCCTCCATGGCGCAGTGGTGCTTGCTAAGATTTGAATGGGAGGCCGTAGGTTTGATTCCTACTACGAGCTACTTAAGAATGTTATAATTTATAAATTGGTTCAGGACTGCACTCACTTGCGATGAGATCTCGTAAGACTAACTTGTAGAAAGTAAAAAAATGTGTTTTAAATATTTTGGTCGATTAACAGTCGAGTTGGGTTCGATTTTTAGTTTTTGAACATAGTTCAATTGGAGATATCTATATAAGGGAGCTCCAGCCCTGCTATAAGAACTTCGTCGCTACGTGAAATTGGAATCGCTTGGTAGTAAAGTAAACAGATTAGGGAAAGTTAGGGTTTGTTCCTGGGGCCACACAAACAGCGCATAATAAGTGTGAACCGCTGATGTTCAAATATTCACAATCCCCTACGAAGACGCGTGCCACGGAATATGTTACATTCCCGCACAGTACAGACAGCAAAAAAGTATAATTGTAATTTATTAAGTATCTATTTTAATAATACATTTGAGATACATTTTATTTACGTCGTTTCTGATACTTACTGCAAGGTTTTTGAATACCCTCCCCGCCTCCGTCTTCCCTTTACCACCTACAATAATTTATGATGAATAGGCATTTCAGGCCACTTTAGATTTTATAATTTCTGAATTGGCTCAAGTCTAGTTGGGTGGAAGGCTTCGGTCGTGGCTAATCGCCACCCTAGGAGCGAACAAGAAACCTGTATGGGCGATTTACTTCTCCCTTCCAAGTTAGTAGGATAACATCTTCGGCTGCATCACCACTTACCATCAGGTGAGATCGCAGTCAAGTACAGGACAGGATTTTAAATATAAATTTTGATTGCGTTGTTTTTCGATCGTTGAGGGCTGCAGAGTTCAAGTACCAGCGCACGGGCGGAATGTTAGTCGCGCGTTCGTTTGTACAATTGCGTCTCACCTTTGTCTCCGATCGACTGCCCTGAGTGCCCGCCAAGTGCCGACTCGTAGCCACTCACCAGCAGCAGAAGATATAAGTACATATAAAAGAACCCAGAGCACGCCTGAGATGACGGAAAAAAAGAAAATGAATACCACAAATTAATTACTTGATTGTGTGTCTTTAATTATCGGTGAAAATTTGAGAAAGTTAAATGGCAGCATCTGAAAAGTCGTGACGAGGGTTGTGTTTCTGTTAATCCCATTTCTGATATTGAATTGGTACTTGTAGTCTGAGTCTAGAACAATGGATAAAAAACATCTATCGAGATCAAATAATTTGTTTTTCATGCAGATCGTTTTGAATTTATTGGGCAAAATGTCAAAAAAGTACCATTCCGCCTGTATCTCCAAAGTTTACCTACAAATTGAAAAAATATGTACCTATTATATATCCGAATATATTTATTTTTAAATCTGTTATTTCTTTAATCTTTCCACCCCATATATAAAGTATAGCCACAAAAACCACGGCGAAATAATCGTAAAATATTGATCCTTTTGTCTCATATCTATAGTAACAGAAGAGTAAACAAATACAATACAGTGTAGTGACCGAGCCACCGACTTGAAAAGTGCATCGGGGAAAGTATAATGTGAATTTATATGACACTGGCTTGGGTGTTAGTTATACAAAGTTAATGCTTCTCTCTTCTCTAATATATAAAATTCTCCTGTTTGGAACAAAACTCCTACGAAACGGCTTGACCGATTTTATGTAAAATGTTGTTTTGATAAGTCTCAGAACAGGACGTAGGTAAACTATTTCGCATACCTATACGCATAGAGTGAGAAATAATTTATATGGCAATACAACGTTTGCAAGGTCAGCTAGTTATAATATAGGAATTATTCAGAAATTCGAAATTGGCTTAAAATTCGAGCGCGCTCCAACTGCACCAGGAAGGCCATCAAACTAAGAAATTCTTGACAGGAGAACCCGAAACTATTTATTTGCCCGACTCGGTTATCACAAAACTCTTGATCTGCAGTAGAACATGCGCTCCACTAAACCAGCGAGGTAGTTAGGTATCAGGTAGGTACAACGACGAAATACGCTACGCTAAGAGGACGGGAAAGATTTTACGTCTGTTATAAAGCCAAAAATTCCTCGAATATGGCGTCACGCTTCATACATTTCGGTACCGCTGACAGCACATGCCGCTATTGGTCGCATACATTAGCGCCATTTTACAGTTTTGCTGACTTAAAAACCGGCTTCAGGGCGAAGCCTGAAAATGTATGCGTGACATCAGCATGTGCTGATCCTTTAATATGTTTAATCAATGGGTAGGTATCATACATGCATAGTTCGCAAAACGTATAATGCACATACCACACGAGGAGATCCAATATCGCGACTGTCACATGTTTGTGTCCACTGTCAAAACAACCGGCCGCGGATCCGCTTACGGATTCAAGGAATAACGCAACAGTAGCTACTGTTGAATATTTTAACTGCTGTTTGCTTGCGAATTGGTCTGCAGTTTACAGTTTTTTATAATGGAACAGTCGATAGTCAGAGAAATTACCAGGTTTAGACTTACGGCATCACCAACTACCAAAGGTTCGGGGCTTGCTTGCACGCGTCTGGTTTTTTTGACGACATTTTATAGCAAGTAATGACGACATGAGCAAGAAGTTCACCAGATTTTTAGTGATACGTCTGCCCATGTTGGCGAGTCAGGATTTTGCATTGCAATGTTGTAGGACGCACTGCATTGAGACCTCCTGATGCAGACTGTCATCCCCCTTTAAAGTCGCCGCCTTCAGTGCCCTCCAAATCGAACCAGAATAGTGATGCAATTACTGCTTTATGGCAGAATATCTGACAGTCATAATATCTGATACCTTAGGCATTCCAAAAGTTTTATAACATGCGGGAGCAACTGGTCACCTGATGAAGTGATCACCGCCGTCAGTGGACATTTGCATCTTCTTCGACGTTTTGCTCTCGACAGGCCGTAGTCATCTAGTTCACTGTTAGAGGCAGCTAAAAGTTTCCTTAAGAGCATAGGCTATTCCTCCCTTGTCGTGATCCTGGTAAGCTCATGCAAGGGACCACCAACAGCCGCCTTGATTTGGTCACTTTATGGTAGACTTTCCACGTGATCTCGTGCCTTTTACTTTGTCCTCTATGATAAGTCGTTCGATTGAGTCGTTCCTTTGCTAGGATAAGTGACAGAAGAACTTGAGGATGTGACTTTGTACCAAAGTCGATAAACGATCTTTAATTCCTAATTTAAGGACATTTACATACCATAAGTGATGAAGCCAATGCATTGGTTTAGCCACCCCTTGAATTTTTTTTAAGAAAACACTGCTGTAAGGAACTGGTTTACATTTGCATGGGACGGAGGATCTAGCAAATTGTAATCACAGATTAACAGCCATCTCTGAGGTACGGATGGTTAATTTTATTTTCAAAGACTATAAAAAACTGACTTAGAATAATAATGAGGCCTCCAGGATATGCTTACATTTATTGCAACAATTTATACTTCACCGTCCAAGATTTCATACCACACATTTAAATGCATTGATGTGTCCAAGAACGTTGCACGACTTTCCTCAGGGATATCTTTTAAATACACAGTATTTTCACACTTAAGTGAATGACAACAGGATCTGTATTTGGATGATGGTATTGTGAAAGTAGTTTATATGCAGGGAGTGATCAGACTCCCGGGAGGCAAGGATGCGTTGATTGGTGAACGCGTCGGTATGTGCAATGATAAACGATATGTCAGAGTCATTATTAGTAGCTTAATTTTTGCTTGCTTTGTTTAGTTTTGAGCTGCCATCGTTTCTGAAGTGAGCTTTCTTTGTACGAACACTGTGATTATCTGCTTCTGGTATTTTTATTTTATATTTAAACCAGTTTGAAAAATTCGGACAAGTGCGAGCCTGAATAGCGCACCAAGGGTTCCGCACCTACTAAAGGGCGCACCTCGCACGTAAACTCGTGGTCCTGGAATATTGCATCCTCGCACGGATTAAACACTTCTGTTAATCAACCCCAAAAATAACTTTGTTTGTAGAAGTTCTTTGTTAATAACAAGAAAACTATGCTGATTAGAGCGTTATTTGTATTGTTCTTGTGAAATATAGGTACCTATCTATATTTTCTTTTGACCAAAATTATTACGATTTTCAATTGGTAAACTTCGGAGTTAAGGGGACGTGGGGTTTATTTCGGTATTTTCCCCGAGTTTTACGAGACAAATTCAAAAATTGAAGTAGGTACGTTAAACTTTATTTGCAATATTCCATGACATGACTAAATTAGTTTAATTACCACTTAAAATTTTCAGTCTGAAAAACCATCTTTAATATAATATTGGGCATAAAAGTAATAAAATTCTAAAAATCTGAAAGAAATTATTATACTTACGTAGACAATAATTCTGTGCACATAGATGTATTCTGACTGTTATATTATGCACCATAACGCATCCTATCCGTGTGGCTGGACAACATAGAGGTGCATACTAATTACTGATTAACCGACAGGTTGCATGGGAACGACACAATATTAAAGTCACTTGTAAATGGATGTTATGCATGTTTTATAGAAATACTTCCTATTTAATTCCACAAAGCATTAATATAATATTAAGGTGGCGTCGATAAATTACGTGAGGTGTTTTTAATTTTCTGTCCCTCCCTCCCATCCTGGTGAGATGTCATGAGATTTTATTCAACCCCCTCCCCTATCCCCTAATCTCACGTGAGATTTTTAAAAATGTGCGTTTTTTACGTAAACGCGTTGGATTGTTATTGTAAAAATATAAAAAAAAATTGCTTCGTGCTTCTATTTACGACTAGTTAAGACTTGTAATCAATATTGCTAAATAATTATTAATTGAATTGGATTAAATGGACCAAAATAGTATATTTTTTTCGTTTCAATCAGAAAAAAATGCGTGATATTTGCCGAGACCCCCCTCTCTCCAACTTGCGATTTGATTCGACCCCCTTCCCCCCTTAAACATCTCACGTATTTTATGGACGCCCCCTAAGGGAAATGACGCACACAAGTGGTTGTCGTAATGTTTGCAGTATTCAGGATGCCGACGTATAGGTACTATTTGAGGGGAATTCGTCAAGTTGCATCTATGAAATTGGAAAGGCAGACGTTGTGTCGGTGTTACAACGTTGCCCCTAGTTTGACTATGTATCGATTAGACTACATTGAATCAATTGTTTGGTTATGATCCGATCCGAGTGTGAACAGTAGACTACTTCACTTGAAAGGCAAGACAAAATAAAAATCTACTTTCATTCTAGCAAGAGAAGGCGATAATCGATATTAATATTTTATATATTACACAGAGACACAGACACACACCTATATAAACTATATAAACCAAACATAAACTATACAAACCTATATAAACTGGCCTGCAAAAAGTAAGTATCACACTTTTCAAATTAAAAATTTGAAAAAATTGATACTTACAGTTTAGTTATAAAGTTTTGAGCCCAGGTTTATTTAGACAACACAAACAAAACATTTTTATTTAATATTTTGCAGTTGTACAGATGCTTTAACCGAAGAAAAGTAACCGTAAACGATTTTTCATTGTTTCCCTCCCAAGAGCATAATTTCGTGTTTGTGTAAAAATAATAGCAAAATGGGTGGACGAAAATAATGGCTTAAAATATCTGGGCTAAGTCCACCACCCGCTCGGATTTTTGCGAAATTTTAGACCACGATCCTTTACGAACTTCCGTAATAAGTACATTATACAACAATGGAAGTAAATAAAACCTTTGAATGAAGTTTTGAACAATAATAACTTTGCAACGAGTATAACATGCCGGCTGCCGCTATGTTGAGGACTCACTTCCTCTCAAGCCTCAACGGCTTGCAGAACGTCCTGGTTTTTAACTTTCTACCACAGAATAACTCTGCTTCTGCTGCCGACTATACAAGTCGGACTATATTATAATTGTTTTAGCAATACAACATTTAAAAATACGACATTTAAAGTTAAAATATGCATAAAATAGGTTGTAATTTTTATTTTGTTTACACATTATCCTATACCTACCTTTAAACGAGCAACTCTTGTATAATATATTTCTATATAATCTGGATCTCGGAAACGGCTCGAACGATTTTCATGAAATTTAGTATACGGGGGGTTTTGGGGGCGATAAATCGATCTAGCTAGGATTCATTTTTAGAAAATGTCGAATTTCGACGCTGGGAGAAAGAAAACATTTTATTAAAAGTCACACTCCTCACGCGCTGCCTTTTTCTAACAAGCCATGTTATTCTCGTAACGCGTCGGCTACATTTGGTGATGTGAAATGTTTAAAAAGGTGATGGCATTTACGTATATGTGCAGTTATTATCTCAATTTGTTTATATTTCTATCACCCATTTGTAAAGATACAAAAAAACAACTATCCATTGAAACATTTATATCGATGCAACTATCGATATCACTCATCGTGACCATTTATTTAAAGTTGTTTTTTGTATCTTTATGAATGGGTGATAGAAATGAAAGCACGTTTATACACGCCGAGTCTGCAGCGAGATAATAACTGCACTATAGCAGACGATATTCAAATCCAAACATTTTTTGCGAACACTGCACAATTAATTTTACGGCTAATTAGCAAAATTGAATGTAGTTCAAAATGTAACATGATAGATATTTGTTTAATTAACATTTTTGAGAGCACTTAAAAATTAATTTTACAACAATTGACATAGAGCTCAAAATTGAATGTAAGCAGTTCAAAACTAATTAAAATCCTAAAGAATTATTTGCTTCACACACTAACCCCTAGTACGTGTGTATCTACAGGGTTATAGAAAAAATATCGGAAACCTCTCGGCACCTAAATGATATCATTATAACTAAAAACTTTTGTTCTATAACTTTCAAAAATTTCGTATTAATTTGTGTCATACAAAAATTTAATAAATTATGTTATTTCTGTAAAGTGACATTACACTGTGAAACGAAATACAGGTAATCAGCGATTATGACTATCCCTGTTGCCAAACGCAACAGGGATAGTCATAATCGCTGATTTCGCTACAGAGTAGTTACAAAGAAAGAATGTATGCAAAATATTGAATAAGTGATATTTCTCAAAATATCGAGTTAAAACAAAAGTTGTAGAACAAAAGTTGTTACTTTTAATGATATCATTAAGGTGTCGAGAGGTTTCCGATATTTTTTCTATAACCCTGTATAGTGTGTGCAAGTAGAGAATGCCCAGTAGAGCAATATGAATCAATGAAGAAAAAAACCGGCCAAGTACGAGTCGGACTCGCACACCGAGGGTTCCATACCATAAAAGAAGTTAAACATTAAAAGAATCACTTTGGTTCATGAATTCACGAGTAAAATTTACATATAGGTACTTTTGTTGGCAAACAGCAAACATAACTTTGTTTTTGCCGGTTTATTGTTATTATCTAAAAAAGTATAATAGTTAGAGAGTTGATTTTATTTTTCGTGTAAAAAATACATTTACTTCTATTGATCATAATTATTACAGATTTTTCGATTGGTAAACTTCGGAGATAAGGGGGGGGAACGGTATTTTTTTCGACAGTTTGCCCAATAAATCCAAAACTATCAGACATAAAAATAAATAAAAATCAGTTTTAGAATACACAAGTAACGCCCTTTCATATGATACCCTACTCAATATTGTTATCTCATTTTGAAATTACAACAACCCGGTTTACCCCCCCTTTTAAATAAAAATAAAAATGTTTTTCAACATTTTATGATTGAAATGACGTTAGGTCACTATTACCTAAAACTACTCCAAATGTCAAGTCGATAACTTCGATAGTTACTGAAATAATCGAGTGTGACGGACGGACGGACGGACGGACGGAGAAAGTCTCACCATAAGGGTTCCATTTTTACCATTTTGGTATGGAACCCTAAAAACAGATTGAACGAAGACTTAACTCGCTATAAAGCGGTTATATCACCGCAAACTGCTTTATTGCTCAGTAAACTAACGAGCATCCTGTATAAAACACGCGTACCTACAAGTGTTTATTTGCCTTTCACACCTCCTGTTTACTCACACTAATTATGTAATCTATGATTAATTAATCAGCCGACCAAAGATTAGACGACGACGAAGCAGGTCTTAGGTTTTATAGGTTTAATACATTGATTTATAAACTAAGGATTTGGGGTCAGCGTTAAAAAGTTTCCGAACTGAATGACATACAAAATGCGAAAAGACATACAATCGCACTTCAGTCTCGTGTTTGTAAATTAGGCTGTATATAGTAATGGTTTAGGACATTAATTACAATGATTTAGTTTGTTTATAAAAATACCTACTCATGTACCCTCGTTTATATGGGTTTTCTCGGGACACTTTTTCGTGAATTTTGTATTACAACCGTCGTCCGTAAATTGATAAGCCTACGGTTTAATACCAGTAATTTTAAGATTTTATAATTAGGTGCCCTTGATTGTGTAAGAAAAACGTATCTATCGTAATTGTTTAGAAACTCTGCCCGCTGATTGGTTCCCTGATTTACGTCAGCCAATAGAGGGGGCAGAATTTTCAAACGATTACGATAAAGATGAATACGTTTTTCTTAAGTTATCTGATTCCAGATTCCCTTATCTCAAAGTCTATTTCAAATGATTTTTTTCCACCAAAGGTACGTAATGATATTTTTACTCTACACAGTTAAACAGCAATGTATATCAAACTTATTCTGACTGCGGCTTTATTTGTAGTAAAGATCTCTGAGTTAGATATTACGAAGAAAAAGAAAAAGAAGTGCCGTCAATAATTTCTGGTGCGATGCGGTGTAACGAGCAACCCTAGATACATACCTAGTGGTTATTCTTGAATCTAGCCGTATATGTAGAGTTAATATTTTCATTCACAAATCTCAAATAATGCGAGTTTACTGTTTTGAGAACAGCCCGAAACTCAGCCGTATAAAGGTATCTATTATTTACACACTGTCTATATCAAGCTTTTTTTTTTCGCCACAATTAGTAGCGAGTCTCCTCTCATCAAATACAAGGAGTTTGGCAATAGGCCACCTCGCTTACAAAATGCGGATTAGCAGGCTTCAACCTTAGAAGCATTATGAAAAACTTTCAAGGATGTGAGTTTCCTCAAAAAGTTTTCCTCCGCCGATATATTTAAGTGATGTCTAGTCCTTACCGACCCCAAGGTGTCTGTAATCCTATGAGTACGTAGTTAATATCTTATATCGTTATGCGGAAACCAAAAAATCCAACAAATTGTATCTCAATTTGAAGTTTAATTCTCGCTTCACTTACTCTTTGCCAAAACACACCCCATTGAGGAAAACAAGACTTTCTTACCAAACGAGCATAACTAGGTACACTTTGTTTTTGCAAAGTTTAGTCTACAAGTCTATTGTAGCCCAGTGACAAATGTTATCATCTCAACTAGCTACAGAACTATAGAAGGTCGCAACCCTTAGCTGCTATTTACATACAAGTCCTCACTCACCCCCCGCGAAAAGCTCCAGATTTCCACTCAAATATCACCACAGATACATACAAAACGCACCACACTCATGTTACATAACACTACAACTGGGAAAACCTCTGCGCATCAATGCGGGAGTGTTTATTTTCTGTCGTTTTCCATTAGTTTTCCGCTATTTTCCATTTATTTTCCGTTTCCCGATAGATTTGGATAGGCGCGAACGACCGCGCGAGCCTCAGACGACTGCCCGGTATCGAGCGAGATTCACCCTCCCCCGCTCCTCTCTAAACCAATTTATAATACATACGGCGACGCAGCATCCCCACCGGATCATCCCTACGAAAAAACAACCCTAAAACACTACAAATAAAACTCAAAATCGCTCGTCTCCAGATTGCCGCAGAGGCAAAAACGTCCGTAGTTTTTACAATATCGCGAAGGGTGCGAATCGCGTGTATATTCGGTTTCCGACATTCACCATTGAAATAAAAACAATGGGAAGTACTTCCTACTTCATTAAATCAAAAGCGTTTTAGTGTTAATTAAACCATTAGCTTAAGGAATGAGATAAATTCAACAATTAACTAATAAAGAATCGATGCAAATCTTTCAAACAATATCTTACCACTTACGAGTATGGAGTAGGTTGCTAAAATCAGAAAACCTAAACGAAATATTTTTTATACAATGATGAAATAAAATTGTAATAACACAACGGAGATCGTTCCTAGACATGACAATTAGGGTGGGTACGTGCCGTCTGAAGGACTTTAGACCCTTATTCCAACAGCCGAGCAAAAGCTTCTCAGCGTGTTACTCTTCGCAATAAGGCCGTTGACCGGACTAGCGAAAAAGTAGCGAGAAATTTTAGTGTTACTACAAAAAGCTTTGAAAGACAACTATCAACATATCACAAGAAGTGTAGGTCATATCCTGAGGGAAACTATAGGGGGTTCAAAAATGTACCATAAATTTTAAGTGACATCCATAAAAACAGCTAGGTCCATATCAATGAGGTGAAAATGAAATGAGGTGTCTTGTTGTCACAATTAGGGTTGCTAAATTTTATTTTTCTAAATAGAATAATATTTATTATTTTGAAAATAAAATAAAATAAATAATTGGGACCTCTTGTCTCACGTTAATGCGTTTCTAAGATCAAGTTAAAAGGTTAGCTACGAGCACACTATACGAATTAACCTACATCTTGAATAAAGTTCACCAGAACAAATTGAGACAAGCGATGTTTTCAATTACACAACTCGATACTGTATGAGATAGTTCAAAATACGTACATTCATAAAAGTCCATATTTCAATAGGTTAAGCGAATTTTTGCTCAGTTGGAGAAGCCATTTGGCAAGCTTTCAAAAGTTACCACTGCATATTGTGGCCCATTTAAAGTACATTGCTGACTTGCTCTCGTATGACGCTTGCCAAATTTAATGTGACGGCAACTTAATTTGGCACTAAGGCTCGGTTGCTTGACTTGACTTTAACCGAAACGTTATAGTTAAATATGGCGGTCTGACTCTTATGTCTTTCGAAATAAGAATCAGGCCGCCATATTTAACTATAACGTTTCGGTTAAAGTCAAGTCAAGCAACGGAGCCTTAGTAAAGACAAATAGGTACTTAGTAAAATAAGTAAATTAGTATACGTTAAAGCATTTGGATTGACTACGTCTTGCACGCTGTTTTACAAGAAATATACTTTAAATCCAATGACGAAAATATACTTCGCTAAGAGGACGGGAAAGGTATGTTGAAGCCAAAAATTTCTCATCAAATATAAAGTCGTCGTGCGTCATACATTTCGGTCAGCACATGCTTACCGCTGTCGGTCACTTACATTAGCGTCATTTTACAATTTTGACAAATTAAAAATCCTGCTTCAGGGAGGAGCCTAAAAATACGAGTACATGCGTGACGTTACTTTGTGCTGATCCTTTATATATTTAATCAATGATTACATCTGAGCAATGGTTACTACTAATATCCTCGGCTTGTCTCGTTAGTCCAGTCGCAAAGTTCCAAATCGAGGGTTGACGCCTATGTCACGTTTGGATCAAAAAAATTGGGAATCACCAAGTTGTGGCACAATCCTATAAGTAATCTTATTCGAAAGATAGCGGCTATACCTTTGTTCATTGCAATAATATGCTATTTCTCCAGTAATATCGCAATCTTATCAGCCTCTTTGAGAGAATAGGAAATGCACCTCCGCATCTTTAGTTAGACAATAATAGTTCAGACAAGTTGCGTAAAAGGCTCTATTTGCTATTATGTTATCAATCAATCTGCTATCATTTTTAACAAAGTTGTGACAGGAATAAAACTATTTTTATGTGTTAAAATTACAATTTCTAATACTAAATGAGTGCCATTGTATCGTAGCAAAGAACTGTGCAGAAACTCGTACAGTGTAGTCAAAATGAAACAACTAACAAGTTATAACTTTATTCCTCTTTTCCTTTCCCGACGCGGGGTAATAAAGATTCCACTCGGCTGCTAAGATCTTAATCTTAATCCAACGCATATCAGATTACAAATGCATCGTCTAGCACAGTAGCACTCGCCCATCCTCTTCTCATCCATAAAGGAGATAAGGACGGAAAAAATAAAGAGCCTTCTGTGCGGTTGAGTACTATAATTACAGACATTGGTTTTTTTTTAATATTAGTTATATAAATATAACATTAATATCTAATTGTTTAGATTAAACTATTAAGGATGATTAAAAAGGACTTACATGAGCCACAATAATGTAGAACTTAATAAAAATGCATATACTCAATATTTTTTTGGAAAACACCTAAAAAGTTAATTAACTACGTTCCTCTCCAAGCATCCTTTTTATATTTCATCCATCCATCCAATTTGTACCCGTAATCTTTCAACCTTAAGGTTCGTTGCTATAAGTAGTTCGAAAGCATTAAAATTAGGCTCACCATGGTTTGATTATTTGATACTGGGCTGTCTGAAGGTCAGAAAAATCCCTGTAACTGTAAGTTTAGAAGAGCCTTTGCCCAGTTGTGGGACAGTAAGTAAGTAATATGCTGTTGATGGTGACAAAATTTGGGAGTGCTAGTGTAACAAAAAGTATTGTATGAGAATTGAGAGGGTTTGAATACTTTTCTCGGCAGGCTTAAATATAATGTTTTAGCTAATTAATAATAATTATCTATGTGTGCCTTCGTGAGATGAAATTATTGTCAATTATAATTGTAGCTGTCATTTACTAGATGCGATTACTAGACAGAATTAAAACGACACAAGAATAAACCCAATTTCATCAAAAGAAATGGTAAACCTAATTAAATAGCTTGTGATGTACAATCTAAAAGTATTCGTCTTTTTGCTTAATTAAATTGGCGATTCGATTTGTACGTACATTTTTATAGTGCCGATATACCAAAGGAGCAAAAGGCCGACGCTTTGTCTACCTTACTCAAAGAATATTGAGCGTACGAGTATGTAGAAGCGACACCAGACAATATAGAAAGTTTTAAGCATAATTTAGCAATCGCAATACTGGTTTTAGTATACTTTTTCAGTTCTTTGAATAACCTCATCTTGTAAGTCTTGTACTGTAGGAAACACTAGTAGTAGGATCAAAGTAAGAGTGTGAGGTAGAAAACAGGCTATGGGAATTCGTAACACAAACAAACATAAAAAATATTGTTTAATGTGTAGGTATACACATTAAACAATACACATTAAACAATATTTGTCAAATACACATTAAACAATATTTGTCAAATATTTGTCACCCTGTCAAAGCATTTTATTTTTATTATACTTGCTTGCTTCTTATTATAGTTGCTGGCAAGTAACTTGGCAAGGTTTTGGGGTGGTGGGGAAGTGCTCTACGTGCAACTAGTGCAAGAAAAACAACAGTGGTATGGTACATGTGATATGGTATACAATGTATACCATAAATACCATATCACATGTATTGACAGGGTGACAAATATTTGACGATTATTTATTACTCAGGATAAGAAAAGCCCTACATAGAGATTCGCCCAAATTTAACCCTGTTTTTTACCTAATACTCTACAGAATCTTTGCTTTGATCTGTCTAGTCGCAGAAAGGCGCGAAGTCGTGAGATAACTTCAAGTTAATCCGCGCTGGAATGGAAACCCAGTATAAGCTCGTATTTTGTACGAGTAGTTAACTAAATAGATGACCTGCAGTTAGTACTTGAACTAGTCTTACGTAGTATTTAACGCTGCAAGTTATTAATGCGATATACTCCGATTTACTTTTTTCTTGTGGTAGAAGAAGATAGATAAAAATCAACGCTTGAACTTGGAAGGCATCTGGCAGCTCGAAAATTTCTAAGCTCTTTTAACCATCATTAACACTTGCAGGTATTTATTCAGCATCGTACAGGAATGCTACGAGTGGTACCTACTGTTAGCGTGAAAACTGGGAGAGGTTGAAAGTTGAAACGACTAGACTAAGTCCTTGTCTGGCTTAGCTTTGCAGAATTTTTGTCATGTGTTTCAAATTTCAGAAAGCTAAATTGGTTGAGTATGAAGCTGAAGCCTGAATAAATTAGAATTTAAAAGCATTTTATTTTTATTATACTTGCTTGCTTGTTATTATAGTTGCTGGCAAGTAACTTGGCAAGGTTTTGGGGTGGTGGGGGAGTGCTCTACGTGCAACTAGTGCAAGAAAAACAACAGTCAATGACCAACCAATAAAGCGCTTGGATCCTGGCTATAGAGAGGGAGAGAGCATCTTTTACGTATCTAACGAATCTTGCCAAGTTATTTTCCGGCAACCGTACAAGGATAAATACATCACTCCTGGGGCCTGCCTATCTGTTGTGTTTCTGTATATGCTAACTTATTCTTTGCCATCAAAAGTTCCACAGTCGCGATTCGCGAGGTCGCCTGTCGCTTCGAGGTGCGAAAACATGAATAATTGAGAGCGCGGCCACTTGATCGCAAGAAGCATATCGACGAACTGCTGATGCATTATAATGTGCAACGCTGCGTACCTCCGGGTTGACCGGACCTATAAACTACTACATAGTACCTACATACATTTGTAGAACAAGCCGTCAAAATATATGTTGCATAATATGTATGTGTATATATGTATGTATATCTAATATTGTACATGTTTTGTTTTGATATACTATACCCACCGGAGACCTTATATAAACGTACCACAGCCATGTACGTCAAATAAGAATCATTTAATTGGTCATACTCACCTACTGACTATATGATACTTTTTAACCATCGTTTTGTAAATAGTCAGACTAACTAATCTTTACTGTCTAATAATTGTGGGTATAGGTATATAAAGTACTTACTTGAATCAGTTGAGTCCTAGTAGGTACAGATACTCGCCCCACTCGACTAACTCCTGCAGAATTGCACGATTGCTTGGGAAGACGTGGGGCGCGTCTTCGTGGACTGAATTACCTATACTTGTGTTATTTATGCGGTACTACGGTACGGACTACGAACCCGATAGGATCTGCGGGATTGTATATGTATTTTGTATTGTATATATTATACAATATCCAGCGACTGTATTGGCTTATATTTATTCGCGGGGAGATCTCCTCGGCTGATCTCAGTGCCTGAGATAGGCGTTTATTCAAATCTCATACAACGCCTCTGCTCCTCGCGAATATATCAATTCGGATGAATTCTAAACATGGTTTGATGATATCGCAAAGGAAAATGTGTGAGAAGAGTTTGATATAAATAATGATAGGAAATTATAGCATTGAATAGTGTTACCTATTAACAACTCTTATGGCTTATATAGTTTCATCTTTATATTATATTTTTATTTGATATATGTAGGTACCAACTACCTATATTCTTAAAATAGCTTCAGACTTAAGATTTCTCAGACTGATTGATCTCGTCAAGCCAATCAGCGGGGGGATATTATGGCATCCCTGCTTGATATATAGTAATCATAGTTTGAAATTGATATATATTTAAAACAAACCAAGTACTTACATTTCACTTTTCTTAAAAAAAAGAGAACAAATAAGAGAAGAGAACGCTGTCAATTGTCATGAAACAATATTGTACCTCTCAACTCTTAAGTATGTAGAAACTAAATTTTTCTTTCACTATTCTATTTTATTTTCCCTGGAACTTGGACGAGATAGCTTCCAGTATAAGGCCGCCCTTAAATTCCATAAAATAAAGTGTTTCTTGTTTTTGTCAACATACGATTAACTACACCCAGTAGGTACCCAATCCCTCCTAAGTACATTGCCAAAAAGCAATAGTCATATATGACTAGATATAAGTGAATTATATGACAGTCAATTTGAGCGCGAAGGCGGGAGGGTCCCAACAGATCATTGGAGCGGAAACTAGCAAGGCGGTGGCTGATGAAGCCCTCGGGCCGCCGGCAAATATCACAATTTGTGTCACGAAAACACTATCAACGCAAAGAGACCTAGGTACGCGTATTTGCTAAACTTAATTTAAGCAATTACTCTAAGTTTTGCTCGCTTCAATTTGATAAGATGTTTCTGTGTTTGTTTATGATATAATAAGTTCATGCTAAGACTAATGAGCCCAACCTAAACAGCTGCTCGTGTTCACAATAATGAAGAACTACGAGTATAAAAAACTTGCAACATAAAATACCTAATTCTGGCGTCAAGGCAAGAATCGAGGGCCGGACTGACGGAAAATCTTATGAGATATGCAGTCCTTGAACTAACGTGATTTTTTGGCGTTTTTATAGTTAACGAATACGGAACCCTTCGTGCACGAGTCCGACTAGCACTTGGCCGGTTTTTTGAAATTTGATATATAAGTGTGCTAAAAGCTTTCACAAATAGAGATAGGTAAGTCATGGCTACAGCAGCTGCTGGGTAGGACTTGCGAGGTTTGAGTTTTGGGCGAACAACTACATGTACCTACATAGGTACTTAGTTGCATACGTGTTGTCTCTTATATGTTTATAAATTAAGTAAACCTCACTAGGTTGACTCTGCCACTACGCTACCCGCGGGGTCAACAAGTCGGCCAGGCCTCAGGTCACGCGCCTCGCGCTCCGCGAAGCCTCTCAGATAATGCGGGTTTTTGCGGTCGCCCGTAGTACCAACTACTAAGCCAATTGTTATTTATATTGATCGGCAACGTCACGTGAGATAATAGACTGACAATCTCTCAATAGCTCTAAGCAGGCGCTGGGAAATCCTGATTGCGCTGGGTAGATATATATATTATTTTTACACAACAAATATTGATACAATTTTTCTATTAAAAAATAATTGCCTAGTGATTTGAAGATCCGATCATTTAAAGTCGAACTTTCGTAAATTATGAAATTCCAATCTAGTCCGTGCCGGTAATTGAACCCGGTATCACCCACACAGTACCGTGCGCGCTGCCAACTGGGTCATAGAAGGTCAATTGTGACATATCCGATCGACAGTAGATCACGTGACTTCCCATCACAGTCATTACCATAGATTTTTTGAATCGTTCCATATAAACGATCTGAAATGTCATAAGATGGCTAAGCCTGCTGATCTGGTTATTACTGGTTAATTGTGCGTATAGGTTCTCTTATTATACGCTACGTAAGGGTCACTCATAAGAAGATTATAGTCTATTTGAGGTCAACCTTTACAACCGACCTAATCGTCGTCAATGACAACTATATAATATATAGTTATAATCTAAGAATGACAATACATGAACGTGTCTCACACGTTTTAAACCGACTTCAAAAAAAGGAGGAGGTTCTCAATGCGTCGGAATCTTTTTTTTTTTATCTATGTAAATGTTCACTGATTACTCGAAGACGCGTGGACCGATTTGAAAAATTCTATTTTTGTTTAAGAGTGTTTTGTTTCCAGGTGGTCCCATTTTAATCAGGTCAGGATCTGATGATGGGATCCTGGAGAAATCGAGGGAACTCTTCAAATTTTATATGGACACATGAAACTATTTGAGTATTATTAGAAAGAGTAATATTTTCTAAGTTGTCCTATGGTCATCAGGTCAGGATCTGATCATGGGATCAGGGTGAAATCGAGGGAACTCTTCAAATTTTGCTAGTATACTTAAATCGAGTTGGGTATTTTTTATAGTTACTGGTGCATATGCTAGCAGATACTGATTTGATGACTAAAGTCATCAAGTCAGGGTCTGATGATGCATTGTGCATTTTATTATTTTCCACTAAAAAGTATAAAATAAAAATGGGAAATGCTTTCCAAAAAGCCAACTTCAAATGCCACTACAAAGAGTGAAATAATTTTTATTTTTATTTTAGGTACCTACACCAATTCGAAGTCGGGCGATTGCCTATGACTTCGTCATTTCTTCGCACATCAAATAAGTTAGGGATTGTATGAAACATTGCCCGACTTCAAATTGGTGTAAGTACCTAAAATAAAAATAAAAATTATTTCACTCTTTGTAGTGGCATTTGAAGTTGGTTTTTTTCTTGTATGTACACGGTACAGACCTATTATTATTTGTCTTTAGTTTTTAGAGTATTAACGCTTTAAATAGAATTTTTATCTATAAATTATAAGTGTATCAAAATTATCGCTGCCAACGGGATTCGAACCCGCAACCACCACCTGCCGCGATTGGCCGCTCTACCGATTGAGCTATGGGAGCGACTACCGCTGACACGATAATTTCGATACACATTGTTTTTCAGTCATAGGCAGACTGCGGAGCCATCTATTGGGAAACTACGGTTTCACCTTAACCTATCTAGAATTTGTATCTTGCTTCACGTACGTATGTTTCGTCAGAAGAGAATAAGGAATTGAGGACTTTTCTATAGAACTTTTAACATTTGGTTACGTTAGTAGGTTTATTTACCATCCAATATGGTCAACAAAATACATTAAGATCTACGCTTTTAGCGTCAACCTCTATCAGGTTCTTAAAATAGAAACTGAACAGAAAACCCCATATTTAAATCAACTAGGTGCAACTAGGTCACTGGATCTTGCAAACATCTATTCATATTTTTTTTCATTTCAATAAAGTGGGCGGTGGATGTTGAGTTTTCATTGAATTTCAATCAAACATTATTACCAGCGAAGCGATATTGAAAACGCATTGAATATTAATCATTTCGAAGAAATCGCCTTTCCATTGCGGAGACGCGCAAAGAATAGGTAAGCAGTTCTTTTCCCATCTGAATACTACGCTGAGATTGTTTCTTGCATAACATTGATTTTTTTACTAGTATATTCTATAGCGTCGATATTATATTGCTTTACTTTAATATAGTCAAACATTTTGTCGGATTGAAATCTGTAAGCTTTTATTAACATTTACATTTTACATCCATTACCTACTTAGGTACATTTGAACATCAACATCGACAGCTATGATGATAGCAAGAGAATAGAGTTAGCCCCTTCGCACACGGCTCGTAAGCGTAAGCGTATTGTCGTGACGCATAATCCCCCTCGCACAAGGCTCGTAAGCGTAAGCGTATCGTCTTGACGCGTCAGTAGGTACATAGTATCTCAGTGTCTTGACGCTACGCATAACCCCCTTCACACACGGCTCGTAAACGCTGACGCCTCGTAAGCGTATCGTCATGACATCATATTATGACAATTACGCCTTTTACGATTCGCTGCAACACCGCTTCGTCTGCGGACATGTTAGTAAATGTTTGTGTTCGTACTGCTCTCGTCGTACGCGAGGATTACGTTACGCTTACGCTTACGAGCCGTGTACGAAGGGGCTCAAGCCAAGAGATAGTTAATAATAGCCGTATAGTATGCGAACAGATTTGAAATGCAATTTTAGTGAAATCTTCTAATAGCTCCAATTGTTAATAATCCAGGCTGAAGTTTTAGAAAATACGTGTTATACGTGTATTATTATTACCTATGTATAAAATGTAGTCCTTACTTCTCTTTAAAAATATGAACATCGAATGCTGTCGTCAGCTACTTTCATATTAAAATGTAATCCAGCGGCGCGGGTGGTCCGCTAGCAAGCAAGGTAGTTTTATTATGCACTTTGAATAAAGAAAATGGAAACATTTTTCCATTTATATTTTGCAGCTTTTATATTACCAAGTGCAATTTGATCTTTCAGCGAATGGATGAGTTGCACTAAATGGAAGGTTCGAGGGATTCTTAAAATGCTTCTGTAAAGAAAACAATCGCCAAGTGCATTTTTATAACAGTTCTTTTAAAATTAAAAACAGTTTGATGCACTAATTTAGGCTTATAATGATGGATTAGAAAACATTAATTAGTTTAGTTTTAAGATGAAATTCGCTAACCCACATCGAAACACCAATCACATATATTATATACCTACTATTAGGGATATGAAAATAGCTTACAAGTAGCAGACTTACCGAATACTTATACACAGAAAATTTCATAACAATCGGTCGAACCGATCCGGAGGAACAAAAATTGGAAGAGATTGAAGGAAAAAAAAAATTTGGTAACAAAAATTGGCACGAGGATATAAGAAAGGAAATTTACGTCATTTTAGGAAAATTTCCAAATAAAATAAATTTGCCTTTAACTGAAATCATCCGTCTAAACTCTAAACCCTCATATTATGCTATGTTTAATAAGTTCTAATAAATTAAATCCCACGTTATGAACCTATTTGATTGAAAGGATTAGCGCAAATCAGTTTCATTATAATTATAATTTAGGTATAAAATAATATGATGTGCTCTGGGCGTGTTTTGATCACAACGAACAAATTAATTTAATTCAATTCAATTTCATGGTTGTTTTCACATTTCATTTCGTGTTACGTGGCTGTAGGTTTTGTTTTTTAGTCCACGAAACATGATTACAAAGGTAGGTATGTTTTTTGTATTCGCTGTTTTTATTAAAATGCTCACATAACATACCGTAAGTACCTATCGAATATAGAATTCCATCGTCAGCATTCGGCTTAGGAATAAAAATTTAATTTTTAATGTATTTTTCCATCGGTCCTACCAGCTATGAGCACCGCTTATTGCCACTTCAGTTTTGCGATATGTAGAGCTATGCCGGTCAATACCTATGGTTTCGTTGGTGGTCGTTGGGGACCCAAGGTGCTGGAAGCGCAGTGACGGCAGACCCCTCTTCAGGAAGACGGACGACATAAAGTCGCAGGGAGTCGCTGACGCCAGGCGGCGCAGAATCGTGTTTGTCGGTCATTTCAGGAGACCTATGTTGTATGTTGAATGGAGGGCAAGCGAAGCAGAGGCAGAGCACCAGCCCGGTGGATAGACGGCATCTGCAAGGGTTCCCTCCACAAGGCTCAAGACCGCACCACCTGGCGGGCCTTAATCAATAAGCTGGTCTCGTAGAAGGTCACGACCCTCAGTGATGAGGCCACGACGAAGAAGAGATGTTGTATGTATGGACGTCCATCGGCTTAAATGACGACGACGATTTTATTTTTAATTATTATTATTATAAATCCCTGCTTCGAAATGTATCAACGTCACATTTTGAGTCTATACTTTGGATAGTAATTGGTAGTTTCTTTTCGAGAACTGCTTAATATTAAGTACTCTTTGAAGCATAAAAACTAACATCCTTATAGATGGTAAAGTTGACAATGAATGAGTGCAATCGACTGAAGACACTAGAAATGGTTATCTATATATACTTATAATAAAACTGTAAAGGGTCGAATTCTGTACATTGAAGATATTTTGAAAATTTTTGTTGGAGGACACTATTTAGTCGATACTGAAGCCAAAACTGTAATTTGTTTAATTTTTGTCTGTCTGTCTGTCTGTCTGTCTGTCTGTCTGTCTGTCTGTTTCAAGACCGCGCATCACGGCTAATCCGCTGGATGGATTTAAATGAAACATGACATGATTATAGTTCATACCCCGAGGTAGGACATAGGATACTTTTTGTCCCGAAATTCATCATGGTTTCCCTGGAAGACGGCATCAAAGTCCAAACGTTTTTAAGTTATAATTCATTAACGCGTTGTCCGATTCCATTCATTCTTTTTTTGTTAGAAAGGAGGTTCCTTAAAGATTATTCCATACAAATCTTATTATCATCACTTTTGCAGTTCAGAAATTACAGACATCAGAACCTTTAGCGCTAAGTTCAAGTAGGTAGGTGACTTGAAATTCGGAATTCACAAAAACCCTAGGGCTAGGACGTAGGGCTCAAGTAAGACTGGAGTACCCTTACAGCCGTAAATAAATAGGGCTTAGCAGGAGATTTTGTATGGTTTAAAAATTTTCACTTTTAGGGTGAACAAAAATCATGTAACTGGCGTTATCGCTACGTTATACCGTGTAGCGCCATCTCTACAATTTATGTGGAACTTGAATGTAAAACTCTGAGATAGGTACTACCGAATTTTTTTAAATAATAATTAACTGTCATGTTATTTACTGTTTCTTGACTTTATATTAAGATGGCACTGTTAAAACATGAACAGATTAAAGTTTTCACTTCTGTCGACATTCCCGGAGTGCAGCGTCTTTTTTTATCATCCGCAATATGGAAAGGGTAAAATAATAGTTCACAAATATTTTTAACTCTTAGGTCTTATCGATCCTAACCGACTGACTGTCATCTAAGGTCTTTTTATACGTAAAGAAATATATAGCCATTGCCCATTCTGATGTTTTGGATTATACAATCCAAAACATCAGAATGAGATGAAGCAAAGATTTTTAAAAGACTCTTATATTATGTTGGGCTGGGGAATATTGTTAATAGAGTATTTTATCATAGTGGTACTTATCCGGCCGAACTCTGAAATATTTCGTGGTTTCAGAATAAAAATCACAATGAAAAGGACGATTTTAACTGGCGATATTTCGATACATTCACTGTGCCACTGGGTCGAAATATCGACAGTTAAAATCGTCCTTTTGAACCTTTAACTACGTATTAATGAAACTTTATATTATTATTAAGAAAAAAGAGTTTTCAAAATCACCACAAGATAGCCCGTGCAAAGTAAGAACAGGTTTCTGTACATCACACCGGAATCCCGCGAAAAATCAAGGAGTTCCAGTAGGAAGGTATATTATGTAAAAAAATCGTAATTCACGCGGGCGGAGCCGCGGGCAACAGCTAGTATTATATATAGCTACAATCTTAGAAGACGTTAAATAAGCCATAAGAATTCAAAATGTGTCATATTTCCTTACACTACAGCGTTAATTTTCTGCGGCTCTATACCTCCACATTGGAGGCAAATTTTTGCAGTTACACTAGCGGCACGCTATGATGGCCGGTTTGACACATTACAAATAAATAAATTTTGAGTCCTAAACCTAAAACTACATTCGATAAAATTTATGAATCTCTGCACATCACTATCATAAATTCATTCATAAATTTTATCGAATGTAGTTTTAGGTTTAGGACTCAAAATTTATTTATTTGTAATGTGTCAAACCGGCCATCATAGCGTGCCGCTAGTGTAATTACGACAAAGAAACTTTGTTTCAATCGTATCCTATACATTTCGGTTTTTTTAATAAAATTGGTACTTAAAAAGTTAAATCTGTAATTTTTCTCTCGCACTATCGAGTCTATCTTGGAACGCATTTGGCGGCAATTTCCGGCGGAGTCAACTCGCGGAGGCGGGAAATTACCGCCATTTCCCTGTCCCGCTCCCGTTGCGAGTGTCGTGGAAATCGTTAACTTATTGGCGATAGTTTGAGTGTATCGCTGATTAGATTACACCTGTCTAGAAGTTGTGAGTCAATTTGTCGGCTTAAATCTATTGATAAATGTATTTATAGCCAGACATTAGACCTATCTATTACAGTCGGGCCATCCGTATTCCACGAGACAGGAAATCCTACAGATACGAGTCCCCAGTTACAAATCTGCAATAAGCATATATAGGTCAACATTTAAGAGGATCGTCTAGCTGTAAGTTTTCATAAAAAAAGCGATAACGTTTTCCTGCCCGGAAATGTAGTCCGATTTTCATAACTTTTAGAAATTTTGCAGATACAATGAAGAACTATGCTTGTATACGTTTTAATTTTTAAATATTGATCTTAAAAGTTCAAATCCAAATTTTTTCCCTAAAAAACTTCCTCGAGTGTTTTAATTTTTTTTAATAATAACTAAACTAAAATACAAAAAAAATTGAACATACGACCCTAGATTAAGGTGTGCAGTATCTAATGAGACTAAAATTGTTCCATTTTGAGGGGTAAAAACGATATCACCCGAAGCAATATTTCTAGAACAAAATGTAGGCAAAGTTCTGGACTTGCAACTCTCTATATTTGGGCTGGGCATAGACATAATTTTTTAAAATACCACTAGACGATTCTCTTAAGCACATATTTAAGTAATATTCAGGTCAAGGTCATTAGTACTATATCATTTCAGTTTCGGACCGAAAATTTCACGACACATCATCGATTATATTTTGGTTTATACTCAACACATAACGTGGTCGTAATCAAAAGTTAGTTAATTTGCGGTAATGGTCACTATTTATCCCTGCCACAATGATTACTGCAGGAAAGCGCACTATTAGTCACCAATTTGCCTTTAATTAGGTAGGTATCTACGCCACGAATTTAAAAACCGAATCCACGAGGAAAATTTCCGAGGGAAAAATGAAACTCGGGTGTAGTTTTTGTTTAATGTTTTTTTCCTTCATCAGTACGATTCAGTGAAGTTTGGAACTTAAAAATACTTTCGTAGCTGTAAAATAAATACCTCCATAAACCAAGCTGATTCCCACGAAGTCTAAACATTGTTTTTGCAATAACTCGAAAGTCGAGTTTTACGGTCGCGCTGAATATTGGATTCAATTTATTCGATTTGCGGGAAAATTGTCCAAGCTTTGTAGCTTTTGTTCCGTTTGCGGCGAAGGGTGACTGCGGAGAGCTTTTCTTGCGATGTTTCTAATACAAAACTAAGTTAAAAATGTTTATTTTAATCTTAAACTTTTATGAAAAATTTTGATTTTGGAAAAATATATCTCCTCCTAGATATAATTGTTATAACATTATACAAAGAGAGGCGTTATTAACTAAGTAAGTAACTTATAAGAGTAAGTAAATTACATATTCAAATATTCGTTTCAAGACTATGACTCCCTCCGGGTCCAACCTTCTTCTTCCACATTCGTAATAGAAAAATGATCGTCCAAACATAGTCTTAAAGAAAACACTTACCTACTTCTTGCAAAGTAGGTACAAGGTACCTACGTCTACATCATTAGAGGTGTAATGGAAATCCATAGAATTTTCTTCCCTCATCTAACAGAATTATTTTCAACTATATTTTTTAGTTGTTGGTTATCGGTCATTTTCTCCCCTCTGTGAAAAATGTACAATCAATAATAATTATAGGTATGTGGGTACAGTAGTTAGGTTTGATTACATCACCCCTCACGTGTCCAAGAAGTGTCGTCAAAGGCGGCAAGCGATAAAGGCGCGCGGTATCGATTGATGCAGTGAGTCGCGTCGCCTAGCAACCGCGGAGCGGCCGCCGAGCCGGTCGCACGCTGCACCCTCGCGCTGAGTGCATGCTGTCCTTAACACTGTCGACTTCACCCACAGATTTAGGATATGTGTAAACTCTCCATTGTATGCCTCGATATACCTACTTACCTTTATTCACCCAAGTCCCTTTCATACCTACTATCTGACCTGGCAAATGTTGTTTTGCCCTTGTTTGTTTGCTCTTATATCCTATACCTTTATACGAGCAATTCTTGTATATATATATATTTCTATATATATCTGGATCTCGGTAACGGCTTCAACGATTTTCATGAAATTTAGTATACAGGGGGTTTTTGGGGCGATAAATCGATCTAGCTAGGATTCATTTTTAGAAAATGTCGAATTTACCAAAAAAATAAAATAAAAATATGACTTCTGCTGCCATCTATTAGCCAGTAGTTAAACTACCGAGCGAAGCACTTCTGCTGCCATCTATTAGCCAGTAGTTAAACTACCGAGCGAAGCTCGGTCATCCAGATATTTTAACATAAATTGAGATTTAAGCTATCCTATCAGCTATCACTTAAGTTAGATTAAACTGCACACTGTGTGCTAATTTGATTAAAATCGGTCAGAGAATAAACATAGACCAAGCGTTGTTAGTTTATTTTTTAAATAATGAAAAGAACAACCCCTGGGTCATCATAAATATGCATTATGCAATAAATAAATAATAAACCAACAGAATTTGTTGGTCCAGGTCCTTCGTTAGCATTCGACAGCGCTCTCAATTGGTATGAAATGCCTTCAGGACATACAGGCTACATGGCTTACGAATGCCGTTGGTATATAAATTATATCCATATCTGTGATTATAACCAACACTACAGTGAGACTCTGCGTAAAATGTAACAACCAACGTTAATATGAAACGAAACAAGATGAATCGCCACCTTATATAGATACTCCCAACACGAATCGTATATGACTGCGTTGAATGTTCTACTTAACTGAGTAGGTAAGTGACGATGTGACTTAAGGTGCCGGTCCAAGCGGTCACCAACTCAGTGGCGGGCGCGGTCAAAATATAGTCTGTCTCGTGTGGGAGTGTTTTGAACTTGGAGATCGAGAAAACCTCTTCTTTCAGAACAGTGCGGAACTATTACACGCCCACAAAAAATTAGAGCAAGAAAAACTGAGAATAAATGAATAAAAATAATCCCAAATCAGCGTTTGGTATTGTCCTATTTTTTTCACAAATATACATTATTTTAAAACCAAACTAGACATTCGAAATTATTATGAAATAAAGTATGCTTGATGATAGTTTTTGAAGCAAATTTGTAGTTTCTAATAAAGTTTATTTACGCACGAAGTTCCCTGAAAATTTGCTCTAAAATAGAAGTGTTTGAGGGGTCATAACTTTCAAAATATATACAATCTTACTTTCATTATTAATTTCAGTCATAGATGATGAGGAGAAGAATCGATATCAGGCATAATTTTGAATCTATAACAACCACGAATAGAATAATAAGTACAATACGTTTGTATGGAGAAATGTTTGAAACCCGGAGCCTTAAGTTAGGGCTTTGACTGAAAAGAAAACCCGACGGGATATACATTTATTTTTTATTGATGATAGGCTTGCGCTTGATGATGATCATGTCTGATAGAAAGAAATGATAAGGAGCTTGGCTAGAAAATGCCTATCACTCTTGTAAGGGGAGGTCACGGTCCAGGTCGAATAGATCGCTACCGCCCTTACAAAACGGAATGATGTACTGAATGTTAGGAACGGTTGGATGAAAGTTGTCTATGTCTTAAAAATTACAGAGATAAAGAAAACAAGTACATAAACACATTAATTCCTTTAATTAAGTATGAATATTTCGCATTTACATCACAAGAATCCTTATATCGGAACAAATTCTACAACTACCCTGCGGGTTCCAATCTTTGATAAAAGTCGAATGTATAATTTATATTATTGTCTTGCGAGGATCAAATGCTCCTGTGTTTTCCCGAATCTAATAATGCATATAGCTCTGGAGGACATCCATATTATACTTGACTAGGAACACAGAAGCTGGAAAGGTAGTAGGTATTGTGAGGTGTTGCGTATACTTATGATATTTAGCATCCCCTTCAGGTACGGAGCCCGGGGGGTACGCGATAGGGGTGATTCGAGCGTGAGTGTTTGCATTAACCATTTATGTTAATTGCTCGAGGGGAGCACCGAATGTTATCTTTGTGCCTTGATTGCATTGTTTGCTGATTAGGCAATAAGAGCTAATAATATCAAATGTGACATTTATTATGATTGTTTTTTGAGACGGGCAAGACGTTCATCTGCAGGGCGATCGGCTAAAAATGTAGGAATCATTATAAATAACAGTATCAATGTCAAAACACGGGTGTTGACCAATCACAACGCTTGAAAATCACGTTTTGACATTGATACAGTTCTTTAATGATTGATATATTTTTAGCCGATCGCCCTGCAGATATTAAGTGATATGCATACCCATGTGACATATCAGATGCAGTGCGTCACACAAATTTTGCATTGCAATAACCCACGATACATTGCACTGCCCTAATCATCCTGAGAATTCTTAAGTCTCACGTCGGCGCTACGTACAGACTCCAGTCGGGCATTACCAAATCACGGTAAAGGTACAGATTCTGAAACCTATTATCTAATCGGTGCCACCACTGTAGATTAAATTATCTAAGTACCTACCTGATTAATTTTAAATAATATTGAGAGACTTTTAATTGACCCACTCGGTGCAGTGGCACGCGCTCGGATTCGAGCCCGAAAGTCGCGGATTCGATTCCTGCCACGAGCCACTTTAGAATTTTATAATTTCGAATTCAGTTGGAGGTTTCGGCCGTACAGTTACCGCCATACCAGTAAAGATGCTCCAAAGCGATTTAGTGTTGGTCACGCCAGAACACAAGACTGTGCAAAAACCGTTAAGGGTTACTTACTAGCTCCTTCCTAGTTAGTACGATAACATAATACCGCTGCATCGTCACTTACAGTCCGACAAGGCTCTCTTGGCACTTGAAGGAGGGCGCTGTTGCACAACAAAGCCAGCCATAAAATAAAATAAAATCACTTCAATTTTAGTTTAAAATAGGTCGTTAATATTAAGCAAAAACAACATAACATACTTACAATAGTGATATACTGACAGAGCGAACTATCAAACAGTAGCACAAGATAGCGGCGTTAGTTCAGACTTTGGCCACGCGCCACAATAGCCTTTTCGCACTTAGTTTTAAGTCGACTTGGAGTTATCGCCATACAAATGTGACAAATATCATAAGGTCCTTTTGCAAGAGCCTGTTTATTATTAGGCCTATGTGAAATAAAGATATTTTGAATTTTGAATTTTTTTAATTTTGCACTGTACCTTTCTCGTCAAATGAGATCACAGTCAAGTAGGTATCTACTGCAGTGTAAAAAAATTGTTTCTCCCAACAATACTCCCTAGCGCTCCTTTTACGGAACAGCCAGCATACCTTACAATAAATACCCCTTTAGCTCGGTGTCAGGTTACTATTTCCGAAGTTACCACAGTGTCCGCGAATTTTGACGCTGCGAAATTATACACTTGCCCACTGTCACGTGGAGGAATAAACAGCCTACCCGATTTTCAGGGTATTTAAACAAATTAACAGTCTTTTAATTTTGTCCAGTATGTCTGTCCGTCTATACATATAATAAAACTACAATAACACGACTTCTTACAGCATATTTATAACTATGAAAATGACGGCATCGAATGAAAGGTCTATTATAGTAACCCTAAAATATCTATTTCAATGAATTTATGAAATGAAAAACTTTTTTTTTGCACTATACAAGTTAGCACTTGACTGCGATCTCACCTGTGGGCTTACTCTGTATCGTCAGTTAGCAACTCGCACTGGGTTATTAACTAAGAAAACTGAGGCAAAAATACTAACTAACGATACAGAGTAAGCCCCTTGATGGTAAGTGATGATGCAGTCGAAGATGTTAACGTACTAACTTGGAAGGGGTAAGTAGTCACCCCAACTGGTTCGCTAAATCGCTTGGCCGTAGGTACCGCCAGTAGGACGCGGTCTTTGCTGGTAGGATGGTAACTGCAGCCGAAGCCTTTCACCAGACCAGACCTGAGCCAATTTAGAAATTATAAAATTCCAAAGCGGGAATCGAACCCGCAACCTCTAACTCGAATCCGAGCGCGCGTCCTCTGCGCCAGAGAGGTCGTCGCAGAAACAAGTTCTAGCAGTACTACAAAGTACAAAGTTTTTTATTAATAGATACTCACCTGAGGGATTGGGCCAAAAAATAAAATTTGTGCTGTCTACAATTTTTTATTTTATTTAAATACATCATTTAATTACCATTTTAAATAATATCTTTTTATTCATACATAAGTACCTACAAATATCTACATAAATTTTGAAAAAAATAAATAAACATTAAATGTAACAAAAGCAGTAAGGGTTCCCATTACGAAACCCTATCTATATAGGTACAGGGCGTCCCACGGCGATGCCACATGGAGGGGAAGTACTTTGAATATTGTAGCATTTCTCTGAAAGAAGACTTCATTTTAATATCAATAAAAACAATTGAAGATGCATTCTTAATGATTTTTATATAATTACCTGGTTAAATCGGGAATTAAACCTGGCATACGAGAAAAATTATTACCTGGTTTTATCTTACTGGTCGAAAAGCTTTATCGGGTTATTTTTTTATTAAATTGCATAGTATCAAAAGTTAACGGAAGACCATTAATTCTAATAATATTATAAATTATTATAATTTGTAGGATTACCTATTATGGCTTTCAGTTTCAACTCCAAATGAATTAATTTAAATGAAATATTCAAAGAGTGTCCCAGTCTGTTGAATACAAACTTACTGCACCAACTGTACTTAAAAATTATTAGAATTTCAGTTGTATGTCCTTATTTTCAACTTTTGCTTTTTATGGTTAAAATTGTACATAAATGTTGCAAGTTATGGTTTTCTTTTTATTCCTGATGCTATTATTTATTATTAAGCATGAAATAATCCTTATAAGCCTTCCGATAGTTATGATAGAACTATTTATAATTTTTTCCCCTATAACGGGTTCATGTCCCTTTTCTACCAGGCGCCCTAAAATTACTAAAGTAGGTAGGTATAAATGTAACTTTAAAAGGTATCAAATGATGGTGAGAATTTTGAGAAAATTCTCTTTTGTAAAGCTGTTAAGGGCATAAAACCCTTCCCTTCAAATGACCGGGAAAGCGATCCTTTAAAATTCACATAAAGGCGGCACGTCCGTCCCTTGTCCTCTAGGCATCAAACACCGATGTCTTTACATTCAGATCACCATCCCACGCGAATATGGGATACCCTTAGGGCTTAGGCAAACCCACCTTATACATAATCTATAACATACTCGTATTTTATATTTTCAAGAAAACAAGATTATTTTAACCAAAAGAAAAAAAAACTGTCCCCGAAATAAAAAAAGGTCATAAATAAGCTAGAAGAAAAGGAATTTATTTTAAACTACGGAACCAAAATTGGTATGTGGACAATGGTTCTAAACATTTTTAACTAGTTTATTGTAGGGTATAACCTTACCTAGGGTAGGGTACCTTTGTAGCCTTCTTATTTAAGGACCTGGAAAATGTCGACTTCAAAACATTATATTAAATCAAAAACAAAATAACATATACTAAAAGACATAACACATACCACACAAAATATTGTCAATTGTGAAAGACGGACAGACGGAAAATAAATTGATCCTATAAGAGTTCCTTTTATCTTTCGAAGTACGGAACCCTAAAAAAACAATTTCAGCGAAATAGAACGCAAAAAATAGTACAAGTTTATTAATACAAATGCCCTCTCGTTACATTGTAGAGTCCTATAGTAGCTGTTTAGATTTATTCCAATGTTTAGTCTTCGACTTCCTTCTGTATCAGGTAGCTAAACCTGATCTTATCGACACGTGGAAAGTTTCTATGAAAAAATACTAAATAGGAACAAGAATACGTATAGTCTTTGTGGTAATATGTACATAACAAATAGTTAATATTTCGAGAATAGTCTTAAAAGCAGTAAACAATATCTTAAATTAGACCTGAAAAAATGTATGTATTAGGTAGACTTGAACAAGAGTTCACAGTCTGAAAAAGAAAAAAAATTGAAAGAAAGGAAAAAAAATATTCGATAAAAGAGAAACACATAAAAACAAAAACTAAAAGACAAATCCCGAGTTGTTCGAAACAAATTCAAAATTTTAAAGTGATATTCAAACTAAGTTAACATGTCTTGTTAAAAATATGTCTTGCGAAGTTTACCACTTAATTATTTCTAATATTTTCGAACATCTCAGGGTTAAAAGAGAAAACAAACATAATGAAAATGAAACCCTTATATTCCTAAGGAATTTTTTAATGGAATTCCTATACTATTCTCGCGAATACTGATAGTCTCTAAAAGATTCCATCTTCTTTTTCCTTCTTATTCCTTCTGTGTTTCTTCTTGTTGCTTCTTGGTGTATTGTAGAGGTTTCAAGCCGAAAATTCCACTACGTCACATCACACGTTGTACTCCAAGACCACGTGACTGTGAGGTAATGGCATTCTCAGCTTGAACTTCTTCTTTCTTCTTCTTAATTATTCTAAAGCTCCTCAGTGTTGAATTTCAATCTTCTTTATGTACCTATAGTTAGAGTGTTCAAATAATAATGCACATACATACAAAGTAGCTACATAAAAGTAGTATAATCAATAAGTAGATACAAAGAATCGTCAATTATACAACTATTTTAACAATATCTAAATAGTCATAAATAAGGGACATCGACCGTAGTCTAAAGGCGATGAGTATGACCCACGTTCTGGTGACTACCTGGTCCAAAGACTGTCCATCGCAATCCAACGCGTTATTGGTGCCAGCCTGATGGGCACCTTAGGACCTGGAGCCACCAGGGGTGGACTATTTAAAATACGAATAGAGCTATTTAATATATCAATCGAATATTAAAACAATTTATAAACAAAGTTACTAAAATTAAATACAAATTAAATATATATTTTTTGTAAATAGTGAACACCTACTTTCGACCTATCGGGTGAAAAAACCCCAAAACAGGGCGAAAAAAACACAAAAAATAAACCTAATCGTACCTAATACGTACTATCTAATACGTACCTATCAACTTTTTGTAAGTAAAACTTATCAAAACTAAACAATTGGTCAAGTGCGAGTTGGGCTCGTGGGCTGAGTGTTCTGTACTGCTATAGAAAAAGTAAAACCATAAAAATCCCTTTTCTTATCGAACCGCAAACTTAACTTTGTTTTTAGAGACGTCAATTGTTAATACCAAAAAAAAAGTATAACACATAGTAAAAAAAAAAGTATAATAGATACAGAGTTGATTTTTTAAAAATATACATAAATCCCTATTAATCATTATTATTTCAAATTCTTCGATTTGTAAATTTCGGAGATAAGTGGGGGGAACGATAGTTTTTTCGACAGTTTGCCCAATAATTTCAAAACTAAATAAAAAATGCATCAGGCATTAAAAAAAATAAAAATGGTTTTAAAATACACAAATATTGTTATCTCATTTTTAGATTTTGACGCCCCGGTTTTCCCTCGTTTTTAAATAAAAATAAAATCAAGTTTCAATTTTTTATAATTAAAATGACTGTGGGCCACTTTTACCTACAATCACTCCAAATTTCATGTCGATAGCTTTAATAGTTACTGAAATAAACAGTGGTGACACACAGACAGACAGATAGACGGACATCAAAGTGATCTTATAAGGGTTCCGTTTTTTTTTCTTTTGAGGTACGGAATCCTAAAAATAACATAATTATCTGTATTATAAAAATAAATAAGTATAAAATACATACATTAATGGTATAAACTTATTGTTATCAACACACACAGTTTAAATCTCTGGACGGATCGAACTGAATTTGGCAATACAGATAAGTAGCTACCGCAAAGAAAGGATTTTTAACAAATTTAACCCCTAGGGCGCTAGTTAAAAAAATCAAGAGAAAAAATGCATATTATGCTTAATTTGTTAAAAATAAAAAGTAAAAAAGTAAAATGATTCAGTGAAATTGAATAATTACCGAGTATAACCAAATTTTTTTCAATTACATTCACTACAAATTGGGGTGCAGCTTTTTTGGATAAATATTAAATAATAATTATTGATTTAAATACTACAAAATTTACCCAATTTGAAAAAAAAAATTGACCGTTTTTATTTTAACAAAACAAAACCCTACAAGAAACTTTAAACACAATAAAAATAGTTAATAACCACAAAATTAAAAAAATAATTACAACATGAAAAAAATTATTGACTATAATAAAAATTAACAAAATAAAAATTTATTGATATAATAAAAAGTTAATTAGGACTTACCAAGAGGCTTCGAGCTGTTGAGGCGGGCTGCGCAGGAGTGGCCGAACTATGCGGAGCGCCCGCCCGGGTCCTTACTTAAGCTAAACTTTCCGCTGAAGCAGCACTTTGCGCCAGAGATTGTCACACTCGTAATTATAACAAGTATGATTTAATTACTTCCATAATTGTCATACCTACTTACGAACTTTTGGAGTAATAAATTAATACAAAGCGATTCGCTTCTTCATTTTTAGTACGCATTATCAAGGTTTGGAATGCTCTCTCGAAATCGTATTTCCGGCATCTTATAACCTGGGTAGGTACCTTTAAGAAAGAGTGACTATAGGCATCTTTTAGGTAAGCGCGCTCCATCTTCGACCACATCATCACTTGCAATGTAAGGCTTAGCCTGAGTTCATCACAGTAAATTCAAAAAAATGTGTGAGAATGACAGTTATTGCGCGAAGTCACGAGATCAGTTTAGCGATTCAATATGTCATTCTCATACATTTAAATGTCGTTCCATTAGAGCGATCGACTGGTTTCTGCGACCGGACCTGACCTGAAGAAAATATCGTAGAAGAAGAACACGTAATACGAGTACTAACGAACAACTTTGTAGCTCGTTGGTATTACCTACGTTAATAATTAGTAAGTAAACAGTCAGTACCTAATCCAATTTTTTTATAATAAAAGCTTTTTCACGATCAGAAGCTCAATTTGTGTACTGTAATGGTTCCTATAAGGCCTTTTAACCGTATAATACTTATGTTTCTATATAACAAAACATTATTAAATCATCTTTTAAATGGTTTCCTCGCCCTCGTAAAGTTACTTTTACCTATATCGACTCTTTTGAAGAGCGCTTAGCATACATTACATCTTCGTTACATGATCAAAGATTCAGCAGGTTTGACTCTTAACCTACTTATAAGAGTTTTAAAGACGAAAAAGTGGATTTAAAGCACGTTACATTACAATAATTTTGGAAAGTCTTTCTATAATATTAAGTTATACTATACCAGGGATGAAAGTTTTCAGGCGTCAAAGTGCATAAATCCGCAATCCTTTGGCAGTTAGCACCCCATCTGTAACGTAGGTGGCTTCGCTAAGTTTAAGTGGTCTAAATCAGCCAGTCCCACATATACCCACACAAAACTGCAAAATTATTTTTATCTTCGGACGGGATGCGTAGACATTAAATAATTACGCATAAGCATTTCCGAAAAAAGGGATGAAAATCCATGAAAATACATCATTATAAATTTTTTTTTATTTGCCCAAACTTCCTGTTCAAACGTTTTTCTTAGGAATATTATACGCATTACCATACCAATTTTTATAAGTAGGTACCTACACGTGGGTAGGTACCTACTTATAAAAATTGGTCCATAACTGTATATAATATATTCTGTTTACTTAAATATCTATCCTGATAAGAAATTTCAGCCTTTCTTGTTGTAATATTAAATCAAAACTTCTAACATTAGTATACGGTATCAAGCTAATAAGCTCTTTAGTAATTAAAAGTTAAGGAGCGTGTAGAAACTCCTAATTTTCTGGAATGTCTAGAAACTTTTCCTAATATCCAGCTAAAAGGCCTGCGGTTACTTTACATACGAGTACTTACCTTTGTTACACATAGTATGTATACCGTAAGTACACCCTTGACCTTTAAATAATGTCCTACAGCCCACTGTTGGGCATGGATTTCCTTTCTGTACAAGTGAATGAGAGAACCATAGCCTCCAACTAAGCCTGACGCTAACCATGTTAGCGGTGGGTTGGCGGCCTTCGCACACTTTTAAGAATATTAGGTACATTGATTTTAGCTAAAATTTGCATTTCATTTCAGAAAATTATGTGTTCTGTTGCCGGACCGTTAAGTAATTTATTATGTAGAGTTCCTTTGACGGGTGTCCTCCCTCACAAAGTGAGAAAGGTTTATAAGATTAATATAAACTTACCTTTAGGACTATTCCTTGCCTTTATAGTAGGTACCTACTTAACCTTTTGAGAACTTTCCTAGCTCATTTGGAGAGTAGGTACCTATTCGCACCGTTAAGCGATTTAGCATACCTGTGCGATGCTGTGTATCAACCATCACTATACTTAAGTGATTACCTAACCCTTTCCAAGTTGGTGCGACGGCATCGCTACTTAACAGCAGGTTACTAACTTGTACTTAAGTATCTAATGTGTCAAAAATAGGATTTTTTTTGCAGGTAATTGCGACCAACGGTTTCGCACATCTGACCCGCGGAGTATCGTATTTCCTGTGAATCGCTCGTCGCAAGCATTCCCGCAGCAGAAAAATAATATCATGTACCTTTCCGCCACCTAGGAGTGCAACTGCAGTGAAAAAGTACACTGCAGTTGCCACATGCGGCAAACAACGTTATCATGTTCGAAGAATTTGTCGACTTGCGAATATTGTTGTGTACCCCTGCAGGCTACACGCTACTTTGAATACAGTATTTTAAGGTGAACGCACACTTATCCGATGCGCACGCGTAAACGAAACGAATTTTGATTTCTGTGTGCTGATTCCGAGTTTTTTACTTATTTGGATGAGTAAACGCGTTTTTTCGACGACTATTACAACTGTTTCAATTTCATGTAAATCGGCGTTTACTTATTCTCTCAAGATCGAGTAAACTGCATAATTCTAAAATTCGTTTCGTTCGACTCGGATAAATGTGCGTTCTCCTTTACCTACTCATTTTTTTTATTACTTTGTCGTAAACTAGGTATAAAATAATATACTTAACTAGCTTTTGCCTCCGGCTCCACCCGCGTTCAATTAGATTTTTCACAAATCCTGAGAAAAACTTGAATTTCCTTAATGACCTTTGCACCTAGGTACTTTCAAGAAAAGTTGTCAAAATACCTAATCTACCTATATAATAGCTGTAGATTGCTGTAGATAGACCTGACCGATTTTAATGAACATATTACCTATAAAAATTGACTTGATTGATTCTTTATTTAACCCCCTTAGTAGTAGAATTTCAAAAATTATTTCTTAGTACGTACATTTAGGGTATTTAAGTGGATTTTTTATGTATAATAATAATTTTTATGATTTAATATTCCTTGAAGATTTCATGTAACTACGTTCAACCGTTTAGGCTGTTAGCTTATCCAAAAGCCAGCCAGTCGGGACCAAGCTTTTTACCTTCTTTTTAGAGAGGGTGTAATTTCCAAAAGTCCTGGGACACCCTCTTATTTTTATCCGGAAGCCTATATATCTACCTATATAGCCTTATACCTACGAATGAAGGTATACTACTTGACTGGTGTACCTAAAACGGGATTTCAACTCGGTACTTACCGGTGTATAATTGTCACTGTCACTACCTAAATAAGTAGGTAGGTAGGTACTGCAGATTTTTTTTTGGATTCCATTCTATGCTTCAGTTAAAACGTAGGTACGTGTGGGAACGTACCTATTCTTATAGGGTAGGTATATTTCCAAAGAAGACAAAAAAGAGTACAGGACAGTCGTTAAGTGACTGTCCAGCAATCTTTGTTGACGTCATTCTTTTTTGATATGTAGAAATTTCTGCGAACTAAGTATTCCACTTTATGAAATACAACTTAATAAGTAATTGACTGCAGTCTCACTTGACGGTAAGAAACGGCAGCCCAAGATGTTATCATACTAACTTGGAAGGTGATAGTACCCATACCGCGGCTTACACAAACTACACAGCATCATAGCGGAATTTGCCTATAGGTCACCGCCAGCCGCAGTCGAAGTCTCCCATCAGACCAGCCAATGCCCAATTTAGAAATTATAAAATTCCAGAAACCCAGGTAGCATTTTTACGTCATTATGTCGTCAGTTTACGGTCCTGCACGACGTAAGAGACGTCTTGTTTTGACGTCGCGGGTCCCTTCAGATGACGTCAATTTGTCACAGCCTCAAGACGTCAGTTTACAGACGTTTCAGGGACGTCATATACTAAATGCATAGTGACGTTACTGGGCCGTACATATTAGGTCAGCCACTGACGTTGGAGTGACGTCATATACTTAATTCATAGGGACGTTACTGGGCTGGGCCGTAAATACTACATAATATTAGGAGGGCAGCGACTGACATTGGTGTGACGTCATGCAAAAGATCTTAAACATCAAATTTTGTTATATTATTCACTTTACCCGTCAGGCGTCATAAATGCTGCTAACTGCTAAGTGCTATTCAACACTCATGACTCAACAGTCTCGAATCTCCCTCTCGAGGTTAATTATTCAACTACCCCGTAGAGAACGAAGTCGATTTATTTGGTCAAACCTCGAACTATATAAGTGGCGGACGTACAATCTTCATAGTGCAATACAGTTTGTACATTAAACAGTATAGCGCCATCTAGTGGTGGAGTAACAAACATATTTAATTATGCTGTACAATACAGTACTACAATGGTACGTAAGTATGACGTACAATAATGACGTTACTGTACTGACCCCAAATTGACTTAAGAATGTCGTCATTTTTTAGTCGCCGATGTCATCTTGCTACCTGGGATTATGTTCTTTAGCTCTTTGAGACCACTTATATACGCCATGCAATTGACGTCAACCGGAGGACATTTAAGTTTAGGGATAGACTGTAAAATGACGTCGCTAGGAGGTATCATTAATGACGCATACAGTACGTACAATACAGTACCATAATGGTACGTAAGTATGACGTACAACAATGACGTTACTGTAATGACCCTAAAATGACTTAAGAATGACGTCATTTTTCAGTCTCCGAGGTCTCTATCTAGGACGTTCTGTACTGACCCTAAATTGACTTAAGAATGACGTCATTTTTTAGTCGCCGACGTCACTTGCTACCTGGGAACCGGGAGAATCTTTTACATACTTACCTACTTTGGAAAAATGAAATTCATCCGCAATTTTCGCTATGCATTGGCAGCTTTTTGCTGGAATAACTGCGGCCATTGATTTATAAACTAAGGATTGCGGGTCAGCGCTCAAAAGTGGCCGAACCGAATGACATACAAAACACGAAAAGACATACAATCGCACTTCAGTCTCGTGTTTGAAAATTAGGCTGTATAGTAATTGGTTTAAGACATGAATTACAATGTTTTAGTTTGTTTATAAAAATACTTAAGTACCCTCGTTTATAAAGGTTTTCTCGGGACACTTTTCGTGAATTTTGTATTACACTCGTCGTCCATAGATTAATAAGCCTATGACTGCGGCGCTAAAAGCAATTAGGTAGTAGGTATAGCTTCAGTGCGACAAGGCTTTCTTAGCTCGTGGCCAAACTTGGGTCGGAACTAACGCTGCTATCATCGTCAGCGACGACGTTTATAAATCTACTATGGCTGCTATCTTGTGATAATGTTTGATAGGTCTCGCTGTCGGTATTACGCTATTGTATGTTGTATTGTTTTTGATTAATTTAACAAATCAGTAGTCGAATTCACGAATCGGAACGCTGTACCTTCAGTGCTTCTATTGTTTTTTTGGACTTTTTTACGAACCGGAACGCTATGCCTTTACAGTACCTACTCATATTCAATTCTGAGGGTACAGATACATTTTTAGTAGTGCTCCTGCCAAGAAGATCTCAATTATTTAAACACCAGTTTGTTACGCTCTGTGAATAATTTTCACGAAACGGAACGCTGATTTCACGAACCGGAACGCCGTTCCGGTCCAATTCGAGCACTGACAAAAATGTAAGTAAAATTGAGATTTTGTTTTCTGACTGCCTTTGTTCTATAACAACGCCCTCCTGACAAGAGAGTCTTGTCCACAGACCAAGGAATAACTTTATATTGACTATTATTTGTTCTGTGGCCTTGTCAGACTATTTATAAACAAAATCTATGCAAGTTATAGAAATCCACGAAGACGCGCCTTACTAGGTCAAAATCGGTTATGTTTAATTAGATTCGTATGGAGTTTGGCAGAGTGGGGTGCGGAATTTGGATTGAAATATCTCTATACATATTTAGTTTTTGGATGTTACATATATCCTCGCACAAAAAGAAATATTATAATTCCGAAACAATCGTACTGCGTCCATAAAAACTGTTTTTACAGATGCGTTTTGATTCTTTCTAAGCAAGGGTTGTATGTACCAGAACTACCAGATAGTCCCTAAAGATTGCATGCAAAATAAAACACATAATAATCAATCATACAATATGTATTTAATATAAGATACAGTACTTGTGACATGTGGACAAAATATTATTGTATTTAAAAAAAAAACTTATATAACTTCTACATTGAACAAATTACAAGGTTCGAGATGAACGTAATATAACATTCACTATTATGCCTGAACGTGTGATAAATTAATTGAGGTAGATAACCCGTGCGCGGGTCCAAATTATACTTAAAACACTTTCGGATTCCACCGTCGAGGGTCCAAGCAAAAATAAGAATGATTTTAAACATTATACTATAATATATAATTAAATATCTACAAATTGAATATAAGTAGTGCACACTATTCGGTTACAGGCTCCACATAGTACTATCGGATCTCAAACATTTACAATAAAGGAGAACATTCATATAATAAACGCAACGCATATAGGAAACATGTTCAAAGACAACTCGCTGTACCGCCGAGCGGGCGACGGTCACGCGACGCTCACATGACGGTCACGTGACGCTCACATGACGGTCACCTGACAGTCACGTGACGACCCGGCTCGGCGTCACTCCCAGGCGCGAAGCAAATTACCTCTGCTATAATACTTAGCAATAAATACTTAACTATTTACAATCATCGTGGGCCCCGACACAGTGAGTGGACGCGGCAATTTCTCTACCATATTTTTTCTACAATCTCAACACTAATGTTATCTAACGGCGCCGGTCCACTGTCGGGCCCACTCCCTTTGTACAATACAAGCGTCGCCTCGCAGCCGTAATGTGGTTCACGCCTTCACGACAATACGTATCACTCACTCACAAGTCGGTCGAGGAAAACAACCCTCAATGCTTCCGTATGTAAAGTACCACCGACATATCTATTCAGCTGGCAGATCCCTTGGTGGAGTGAATTATTTTAATTTTGGTTTGAAAACAATTTTATAACATGCAACGGGTGTATACAACGCAAAATGGTAATTTCAATTTTGGGTGCCGCTATTTTGATGAACTTGGTCAAAATATCAGCAACTATAAACAACACTTTATCGTGGTATGTACCAGTCACATAATATCAAATGATCTCTTTAAATGGAATGCTTTATTTAAATTAATATGCATCGACCAAGAAGCTAGGTATGTATAATATCTAAGATCCAGTTCATCTCAACAGATAAGTTGGTGTTACATTTACGTACTTCATGATGCTCGAAAATTACACCATTACTTAAATTAAGATTATTTTGCTGAGCAAGGCTAGTTGAAGGCACGCGCCTTAGTAGATAAAACGACAAAACGCGCGATATAATGACATATCGCACTCGACATGACTATTGTGGCAGTGATAAAATATAAGTTCACGTACAAATCGATATAATTCATTTGCCCACCGGAAATTGAAGATCACAATATTTTTCTGCCAGACGAACGATATATCCGTTTAAAAGGTTTCCAAACTCGATTCTTAAAATAATGTATCAAAAACAAAATTTGTACTCCACCTTTGTATAGGCCAAACCGTTTACATACTGCGCCAATGACTTTTGGCTTGAACAAGATTTCAGTACACGAATCATGCTACAAGATAATGGCATCATATCTTTTTTAACACTCCTTGCAATTTGCATCAATTACGTTTAGTTAATCTATTTTTAGTTCGTTTTGATGCAAAGTCACAGTAAGATACAAAATATAACTAAAATACATACCTTCTTCAAGTGAGCCTTAGTATATTTATTGCTTTACGAAAGCCAGAGTTACATCGGTCATCTTAAGTAACTTAATGCCATAAAATATTTTTAACATTAGGTTACTCCTCCGCAGTATAATGCCATTCTCTAGTACTCGATGCCACAAGAGCAAAACACACGTAATATACCAGAATCACCGCTGATTAATGAGATCAAATCAAGTTCACAAAGTTACTTGGATACACACTCAACTTATAATTTCGTCTTTCAGAATTTGGTGTCGAATTTGACTATTACATTAATTTATATAAAAGCGAGCCAATAATATATGGCACTACGATCAGTGCTGACGAAAAAATAATAATTACTCTAAATCGAATTTAAAATTTATTTAAAAAAAAATCAGTACATTGGAAGTTTTCCAAAATAAGAACCTAAACGTATAACCTGTTTCAATCTAATTCGGTAAAAAAGTAAACAAACTCTCCATTTAATATATTATATTTATTGCTTCTCAATTGTAGTTAAGATCACTTTAATCAATATTTTTTACGACGTATCAAAAACATTTATTTTCATTATACGCGACTCTAACGGTACTTACATTTTAAAATATTTACCATAATAATTACTTTGATAAATTCACTCGTTATCGAAAAGCTACATTTTTTCAATTGTTTTTGATTATTATTTTCCTTACAAATTACATCGAAACAGACCATAACATACGATTGCCATCAAATCTCCGATACCGACTCGGTCACTCAGGCACCAACATGACTACAGAAATTTTCCTAACTCTTGTTCGGGTCCAACCCTTACTAGGTGTACGTTCAAGGCTGCGTATTGCCGTCCCCTGACCCCCCACCATCCCCTCCCCATCAACTCACGAAGGAGTATTTTACCCCTCAAGGCAATAAAAATATCCCAATAAGCAGCCTTGAAAGTACTTTAGTTACATTCTCTACTAATTAACGACTTACAATTTCACATCCAGCTCTAACAGGGCATTATCTATCGGGGTATCATTTTTTTATTGTGAAAAAATTTAGTAAATAACTGGTTACTTACTTAACACATATGTGTGATTTTTGTTTTAAATTTCAAAACTAAATTGAAAGCTCTCAAAATAGTGCCACAGATGTCTACTTGAAACATTTGTGGAAATGATAGTGGTCTTTTAATTTAGTTATTCAGAATTGGCGTTTGGCACCAATATTTAATTATGATATATAGATTAACAGATAGATAATAGGATAGAAAGCGCCCTAACATTTTTGATTGGCTACGTCTCCATAAAACTAATCGCAAATACAATTTCTGTTCAAAAAGTATGGAAAATGCGAATGACGTCGACAGCATGTGTTAAAATTACAGATGCCGATGAAGGCACAATTATTTATCAATGATGTTAAAAATATAGATTTCACAGTTTGTAATATGCGATTAATTTTACAATACCGTCCTTCGAACCCACCTTTACATATAATACCTTTCAAATAAGTACAGAGCTGTATTTTGTATTCGCTTCTCTATCACTCACCAACATTGTTGGTATAGTGCGAGCGAGAAGCAAATACAAAGTCAGTCCTATTCTTAATTGAAACGGATTGTATTTTGCTAGAAATGCACCTAAGCCTGTCCCTTTCCTATCCATCTGAGAAGCGCGCGTCAGTAAGAGACGGCGACTCGCCGCACGCGCGGGCGACGTAATTCGTCCTAACTTAACACTAGAGGCACTAACTAAACAATACCAGCGAGATCGCATGAGCACAGAACACAATATTGTACAACTCGGTTACAATATCTGTGGACCTCGCTGGAATGCGTACCCCCTTCCCGTTCTTCTTTCACCTCCCCGCGCTCGCCCCGGCTTGATTGTTTTGCGCACCATATCAGAGCGCTGACACGACGTGACGTCATCGAGCCAGGTCCACAGATATTGTAACCGGGTTATATACAGGCAGCGGCACCAATGTCTAGCGGTGACCGTTATTGCGCACAAGTTTCAAATAAGGTATAATTCAGCGCTATTCTTAGTTGCCGCCACTTGTAAACTGAACGCTTGCACGAAGCCTCAACTTTTTTTTTGTAGAGAAAAGTTTCTAAAACTCTTGAACTAATAAAAATTGAGAAGTTCTAATGGTCTTACCAAATACAACTTTTTTATTCATCCGTTCCATAAAATTGAGTCAAGTAGTGTAATAGGTAATATAAACCCATTTCGTATCAATTGTGCACTGTTTATTAGATGAATATAAAAGTACAGAAAGTAACCCAAAGATAACTTCGTACGAGCGTCCACTAACATCGATTTGTATACACCTTAGGGCTAAAAAGGCAATGACGTCATAAATACGGGCCATCAAAAATGTTAATACCTATTCCGTCTTGTGAAGTATAATGCAAATTGTAGCGGACATTGCATTGGCCGGAAACTCCTTGTCATATTGTGTAAACTGTAAAGGATAAAGCAGTTTGTCTTCTGTCAGATTCTGTAATTTAATCGTCGTTACTTTTTTTGAGTAACTACCAATCATAGTACGTTCAACGAGATCTGATAATAAACAAGTGTTTTCTCTTGATATTTTACCAGTAAAAAAGTTGGTCTCAACGCCTTTAGCTGGGCATGGGTCAGTTCTCAGTAAACCAATGCAATTGATATCATGAAGGTGCACGAAAAACAGTTAGTCCGCCATATTTGGCCGTCCACCATATTCGTTTCGTAATGACGTCACTTGGCCATGCATTGTCATCCAAATCAAACGTGTATGCAACAGCTCAATGGTTTGAGGATAACTGCTTTAAATTTTGTTGTAGGTTTTTCAATGTAAGTGTGTAAAATATTTATGCTACGCCCAATGCCCATCATTATCATAACCAAAAAAAAAATAATGATTGTTACTACTTCAACCATTTTGGGAAGTCTATTTTTATGTTACTAAGCTATGAAACCAACAATTTAATTTAAACATTTGTATAGGTTGATGCGTAGATTAAATTAAGCATTATAAATTATAACAGTTCAGGCGTCGAAATACAAAGAATTTATGAATAGTGAATACTATGTATGCAAAGACCTTATATTTCATAGATTTACGCGAGAAAGTACCGACTTTTGTACGTTTTCCTTTTAAATAATACCAGTCACTATCAGTTCTTGACGAATGTTTCAAAAATTAAAGTATAATATAAATTATTAATACAAATTGCTTTATCCGATATTCATTACAAAAACACACATGACACTCGAATGTGTTATAATTAAAATGGAAGAAAAAAACGAGTGACACAAAATAACATAAAAATCGATGAATTGTAATAATTTCTTTAAACAAATAATTTTGCACAACTATTCTCCGAACGTATGTTGCGCGAAATGAACAGCCATTCGCAAGTAATGTTATCACAAGTAGTTTATTGCTAACAGTTAAGTCGTCGATGCAATACGAATGTACGTACAAACAAATACAACTCTAAATGGCAGTGACTTTTATGTCCCTCATCGCACCCGGAAGTATGTTTAAATAATAAATAATCATTCTGAGTTGAAATAATCATTATAATAACATAAATTAATTGGGCTATTACCACTATTACAAACGTATCAATTGAATCAAAAATCATTGGAATCACAGGGTTGTGAGAATGCTGCGCCAGTCGTTATCGATAAAGGGACATCGAAAATATTGTCACGAAAATACTCTTATTTTCTTAGCCTCTTTCTCGGTTCATATAACGATTCATCGGATTATTGACAAACCTACATAACATCGGGGCTAGAACACAAAGCCTGTGATCAAACGATTTATGACTGAGTTTACAAGTTTGTAATGGTCCAGTTTGTAATGGTCCACGACGAATAGTGGTTGAATTATGGCCGGACAGTTTTGGTTTTTAATGATCTAACCAATATCAAATTTTAAGTCATGATAAAGCCTGAATTAAAATCGCTGTAACAAAGATTATTATCACTCGTTTTTTTTAAACCATCATTAAGTAAAGCAAGCTTTGTAAAAAGTTTCAAAGCAATCCTATCGTTGAAAAGAGTCTATTTTACTCAATAAAGGAACTAGCCAAAGTACTTGTACGCACTTCCGAGTGCAATGCGACATAATTTCTATCGACAATCGATAGAGAGACAGCTGGTCAACCTATCGAAGTCTCCACAGAACATACACGGAACATGAGTATTTATCGATTGTTCAATAAAACCGTACTCTAAAACTATCCGCGTTGATATGACTACGCGTAAACCTGATATAAAGTGAACAACTCTGGTGTGGGGCTGCCCGTATGACCACTCCTTGCGACATATTCTCTATGCCTAGACGTCCATACGAATTCTAAGAGTAAACTATGAAGTAATACTTAGTAAAAAGGCAACGAATCATGTTTATTGCTTTGTTTTATTCACTACGCACGCGAATAAAAACCACATCGCGTAATTTTAAGATACCGCATCGACAAAGTTGAACCATTTTTTCAAACTACCCTACAGCCGCTAGGACTAGTGTACGGACAGCCCGGATGTGATATATAGAGGCACTTGGTGATACTAGATCACGCTCGAATGAACGACACGAAACATCCCCACCCCCGTACCCCCGCCGGCTCCCATGCAAGCGAAAGCGAGACGCGCCCCCGACGAGGCGAAACCTATGCCCGAAATAAAATCGCGTAAACTATTAAAAACTATACTATTTACAATTGGCAGTGATGCTAAATCGCTGGTCGTCTTCCCTTACACCTAGCTTACGACTACTCAGACTACTCCGTCCGCTACCCTCCGGTGATTCCGAAGTCGAATATTAAACTAAAAATCGCCTAATGTACACGTCGCGCGTCGCGCCGACCGCCGACCCTAACCGTTTTTACATTTCCGCCTAAATATATACAAGTTTGTTCGCCCGACGCCGCGCCCGGCTCGAGATCGCGGGACCATTCAATATCGATTATAAAAAAAGAAAGATTCAGTCTTGTTTTCAATATTCGTTCCGCTTCAACTGCCGAATCAAAATCGGTACTACACCTGCCTCGGACGGTACTACGTCGTTCGCCACCAACTCGAAACGTCCGTCGGTTAAGACTTCGTCGAATCCCTAGAATCCGAAATACGCCCGTCAAACGGGGACGGTCACTCCCAGAAATTAAAACGCTAAAGTAACTAATGAATGTCATGCGCACATCGGCTAGACGAGCGTAGTCCGAAGTCCCTTATCGTCCGCAGGGCCAGAAGGCGTTCCCGCCGTGCCGCCGGCCCATCTTCCTCTTCTTGGCGCCGCTCACCTCGAGCCTCTCGCGGTCGTCCTCGCGGTACTCCATGGGCATGTTGGTGGCGTTGCAGCTGTAGCCGGCCTCCTTCTGCTTGGCGATGAGGTTGTTGAGCAGGCGCGAGGAGGTGCACTGGCGCGGCGGCAGCGCGCGCACGGGCTGCGCGCTGACGGCGGGCGCGCGGCGCGCGGGCGGCGGCGACGGCGGCTTGCGGTACGAGCCGCAGAACTGCTCGTACAGCAGCACCTTGGTGTGCGCGGGCAGCTGGCAGATCTCCACCCGCTTCACGCGCTTCACCTCGTCCTCCGGCACCCACTCGTCCTCGATCCTGCAATGTAAACGATTATTCAATTCCTGTTGGGTGATTCGCCACACAGAAGGTGACTGCAAAAACACGTAAAATTTCCCACGATCTGGGGGGCTACCACCGTGACTTAAAGCAATATTATTGTAATATTGTTTTGACATTTTCATACAATGTCAGTATGGAAATTTTTAAACAATATTACAATAATATTACTTTGGGCCACGGTGGTAGGCGCCCTGAAAACAATTAACGCAGCACGCGTCGAAATTATTCCTTTTGTTAACATTTTTGGGAGTGTGTTTGCAGTTCAATAGGTTGCAACGCCCATAGTAAAATTGATGTCTATGACGAATGTATTAAAAACAAAGGTAATGATCATGCCCACTATAATGCTCACTAACGACAACACATAAGCTCATTGCGATGGTAAGAGTAAGTGCCAATTTGCTAATGTATAGCTGATCTAACAAGACAACAGTATTGGGCAGGCAACCCTTCGAATTGCTAGCAAGAACGTCGTAATTAACTTCGGTCCAACTTATTGCAACGAGTATATTTTACTTTAAAACTTTTCAACAATAAACTAAGATTCGTTACATCTATATTTCGTGTTACAAAGCGAAATTAAATCACTCTTTGCATTAAGTCAAACTCAATTGAATACTGGTTACACGAACATCATCAACATCTGATAACAAAAATATCGTTTTGATTTGCCAATTTAAGTCATAAATGCTAGCAACTCATCCAGTTTGATTGCTTCTGTGTGGCCAAGTGGGTGTCAAGTGGTGGCATGCCAAGCAAAGGTTATTAATTATTGCATAGGATCAACTGCAAGGTTATTTTTATAGTTCAGCCATGTACTTGATCCTATTGCGAGCCCATTAGAAGCAATGGTGTTAGAAGTATCCTGTATTTTCTAATTTCCATACAAAAGTAGTTAATGGTAATAATAATGATTAGGAAACGAGATTTTGATATAAATATATATAGGAAAGCTGACCCTGACATATGCCAGGATAAAAGTTAAGAAGATTTTGAGGTACTTTTGTTTTCAAAAAATAAAACAGATGGCCAATTTAACTTTATCTATGTTGTTAAGTAGTTCCTTAATTAAAACAGAAATTAAATTTGTATGGAAACTTAAAAATACAGGATTCTAGTAAGGATCAGTTGCATAGCATTTATTTTAAGTTAATAACTTTCCAATAAATTATTATAAAAGGTGTGCCAATAACTGTGGAAAATTTTGAAATTATATTAGCACAGTAATCGTACATATACAATTATACATAACAATAAATAAAGAGATGCACATGATCCCTAAAGTAAAATTTAGCCAAAATTAAAAGAACGTAATAAACCATTGCACAGAACATAATAATATGTACATATTTTAAGAAAAGAAGAAGCTATTTGGAACAAGGATCTGTGCATATGGTCTCTGAGGAAAAAAATATCGTGATAAAAGACAACAAAGAAGCTTAATCAAAACTGTTAAATATTGTAATATTAAAACCGACTTCAATTTTTCAATAAACAATCATACAGATATGTAATATACTCTGTAAAATCAGTCAGTTATCTGGAGAGAAATGCAGAGTTTTTTACTATACTGTAGAGGAAAAGGAATTCTGGAAGTCAAAGAGCGAAATTTTGCAATATATTGAAATATTCTCCATAGGAGGATTAGGTAAGGTTGCGGTTACGTTGCTTGGCAACACTTATTGCAATGATGACAAAAATATTTCGTGTAAAGGTAAAAGAAAGGTAGGTCACACGTCAATCAAAAAAAATTTTCAATCCTCATAGGAAATGAAATCAATCATTTATTTGCATTTATTTTCAACCATTTATTTGCATTTGGAAAAGTAATTTTTAATAGATTTTACTTTGGGCATATGGCTTATTTGCCATACATGTAATGTCAAATCAAGAATTTCCTACCCTTTTTTGAAGTCGGTTATAAACTGGTTAGTGGTAAGAAATCTAGCTTCTAGACTAACATTTAGATGAGTTAAGACAAGAAAAAGAAGAAAACTATGAACCGTCAGTGATTAAAAAATTAGTTTTACAAGTAACAATCGCCAAATAAGTGCTAATTTTTAAGCACAAGTGAAAAGAAAATGTCCACTAAAACAGTTTCTGACCCACCTCGCCAGTTACCTGTTTTAATTAAACATCCTACAAATACTAGAAGTTGAATCTCGTGCTGTAAACGGCATATGTTAATAAGTTTGAAATGGACCTATCCCATAATTATGTACATTTAAATTTCTGTCAACAAAATAATTTACTAGAATTTAAACATTAATGGTGCAATATTTAAGAATTCTATATTTTTAAAATATTAAATCCACATTGTCCACACTTATGACTATGGAGCGGGGACATTAGAACATTGTAAATTTTAAATGAATGTTAAATAAGTTCAGATACCAATTTAATTTCTACTGAATTCATTTTAATAATGGGGACCAATCTATAATATCGAAATTAATACTATTTAAGGAAATTATGTTCTGTTGTAAGTAATTAAGTATATCTGTTATCTCCAATAAATACGTTAAAAGTCAAATTAGGCAGGTATACAAAGTCAACTGAAGAACTTGGTTCTATAGTTTATGGCAAAAATTTCAAAACTTATTGAGATATGTTTCCAGACATCATTCTATTACCGAATGAACCACACTCCCATGTTAAAAGTTAAAATACTTGGCACTATGTTACTCCACACACTCAATGGCAATGCTTACCTGAAATAATTTAATCACATTGAGTAACAATATTACATACTTATAAATAAAAGGACAGGCGGTATGTATAGTCGCGGAATGAAAAGGTTCGTCACCTTAGTGCCGATTTTCGCTTGGTTGTACTAGTACTGCAAGATTTTATAATGTCAACATACCACAACAATCGACTAGTGCAAACGAATCTGTTTAAAAATTGACGAACCTTTTCGTTCTCTTACTGTACATGAGGTGTGAACTTCATATCTTGGGCAGAAATTCAGTATTTTGCATAGGTTTAACACAAAAATACACAAATATGCGAATTCGTAACCTGGATAAAAGAACCAGGTTTTACAACAGAAAGAGAATGCTGTATTCCTGAAGGATAAGAAATAGGTTAGTACAGTACTACCTATTTGTGTAATTTTACCAAAGTATAGTTATTTGCACTGAATAAACCCTGCACTAAAATTCTTAACATTTACCATAAGAAATGAGAGCCATGATATATGACCACTCTGAGGTCCAGAGACAAAATTGTGTCTCTGGATTGACATTCACATTTGACCATGCATTTCACACTTAGAAAAAATTTGTCAAGTGTTTTTAGCAAAACACCATAATCTATTTGACTTACGACTATGTAATGCAATAAGGTGTACCTACAGGACTTTTTATATGCAATGGCTATCATAAAATTACTTTGGTTGGTAATCTATTCCATCCCATAAAACTTTATTCCCAACTCCATCTATCCCGGAGTCTCTTACCCCTATACAAGTTGTAGATAGGTAAAAAAAATCCCTTTAACCCTGATAACCAATATTGTTAAAAGTATCCTTAGTCCGAAAATGTCCCAATATCTTTTGCTAAGGAGCCCAAATAATAATACCCGTTCTCTATGAGTGACAATAAAGTCAGTGCCCAATTGTCGCTTGTGATATTTTGTCGACATTGCGCGGTGGCTCGGGCGCTGTTGCCAGCGATGTAAAGCGGCGTCTTCACAATGGCTTGTGATGGGCCATGCTTGGCAACGCACAATTGTAGGCCACGATCACTTGGTGTTCACATAATGGCCCATGGCTCATTGCTGCCCGGTGAGGCACTTGCGATGGACGTGGAATTAGTTACGGCCGCGGCTATTTATTTTAAATATAATTCTTTGTTGAGATTATTTTAAATATATTTTATACAATGTTAACTAGTAACTTCGAACATATCGCCAAAAGAGTGCACTATCCGTATCAGTGGTCGGTTACGAACAAGCAATGGCCCATTGTGTGAACACCAGAGACCACGCAACGCCACGATTCCTTTGAAGTGTGCGCCAAAAACCGACAACTTTCCGATTGCGCGCCATCGTTGACCATTGTCCGCCATTGCATACCATTTCCCCCTGTGGCGATGGTCTGCAGTGTGTAGATGCTACTTAACGCTCGTATAAGCGATGCGATGATGGTACTCACACGTGCGGCGGGTAGTAGGTGAGCAAGGCCTCGCGGCGCGCCTCGGCGGCGTTGTAGCGCGTGGCGGCGAGCGCGGCGTGCAGCGTGAGCGTGTGCCGGCCGGGCGGCTCGCGCAGCGGGCAGCCGCCGCCGAGCCGCCAGCGCGTGCAGCGCGACAGCCGCCACGCGAGCCCCTCCATCATGCCCGTGTCGAAGAAGTCGAACATGCGCGCTGGAACATACCACTCAACATATTAAAACATCGAATATAAAATACTAGAATATACCGGCGGCTTCGCCCGCGTAAATTTTAGTTTTTCACTATTTCCATTTTTTCCATAATACAAAGAAACCATGTACCAGAGTGTAGAAACCATCCCGGGATAAAAAGTAGCCGATGTATTAATGTAGGATAATATAATCTATCCCCATTCAGAAACCTATGGATTTTTCCAGCAAAAGTAGTTCATGTATTAATCCAGGATATAATCTAACTCCGTTCCAAATTTCAGCCAAATCAGTTCCGTAGTCTCGGCGTAAAGATTTTTTCCACGTGAATTTTGGTTTTTAAGTAATCCCTCGGGAACCAAGCATTTTTTCGGGATAAAAATAAGCTTATTTATAAAACAGGATACAATCTACCTCTTTTTCAAATTTCAGCCAAATCGGTTCAGTAGTTGCGGCGTGAAACTGTATTTAATCTCAGTAAAATACAATCTCTGGACCCCTGTTTCATCCCCTTAGAGGGTGAATTTTGTAAAATCTTTTCTTAGTGCACCCCTAGACCTCATAAGGGTTTTGTGTGCCAAATTTGGAGTCACAAGACCCAGCGGTTTGGGCTGTGCGTTGATATGACAGTCAGTCAGTCAGTCAGTTTCTTCTTTTATATATTAAGATGTCATTTGGATATTAGACTCCAATTTTTTTATTACTTTACTATTTAAACTAGGATCAAAATAATAGGACGTCCACAGAAAATACTAATTGAATCGATCAAATAACAAAAAAGTTATAAGAATTTAAATATTTCTGAGTAGACAAAGACAGCGACATTGAATTGTGACGTCACTCGGCACTCCTTACTAATGCTATTTTAGCTTCGTGCAGCTTCATCCAAATTTTCGTTTTGTGAGAAGGACATAGAAGACCTTCCCACTCCAAAATTAAAATTAAGGGATGACATTACGAGTCGCGGGGAGCTCCTGGATCCAAGTTTCGCAATATCTTTAACGAGTTAGAGCACATCGTTAGTCACATCGTTAATACTTACCGGACCAAGGTTGTCTTCTATACCGCACCTTCTTCCCATTTCGCCGTATCAACTTAGAGGCACTGTCGGTGGTTTTCTTCCCATTGCCCGCGTTGGGTGACGCTTCGTTGAAGTGATTGTTCACGTGCCTTTCCAGTAAAGTCTGAAAAATTATACCATTATGATTGAGTGGGATTATCACCAACTGTGGACAAATAGCCCTTGAATCTGTCTTTATTCAGTTGAACATCTCTAAATAACAATTCTTAAGATACTATTTGGTCAGGATAAACCAGGTTATGATAATCATATTATAATGGAACTGTGTGAAATCTGATAGCAGGAAATATGATGGGGCACCTAATAAAACGCGAAAAACGTTCATAAATAACATAAAAAAGGTAAGTTAGGGTGTTAACGAGGATAAAAAAATATAAAGAATGGGTTTAACAGAATGAAGATTAAGAGAAAGATATACGAAAGTTATAACGTCAGAGCAAAGCTTTTAAATCAAAGAAATACACTTTTTAAGAAAATCAGGAACCCCATCAAGAACTTCTACATTTCAACAAAATGATTTTTTTTATTTAAATAAACTCATCAAAATAACTGTAGAAGAAAGAGGACAAAAATCACACAGTAACAAAAATAGAGACCTTCTCAATAAAAATCACGCTAAATGTATCGAAATTCCAGTCATCGTAACATTTGTTAGGGTAACCACTATACTTGATACTGATCCAGTGACCGTCATTATCATCATCATCATTGTTCGGTGATCGGTCCGAGAGCCCTGCATCCGAGACATCACACCATATTGTAGACATCACGCCAGTAAATAAAACGAAAAAAAAAAAGAAACAGCATCATTTTACGAAATGCTATTTTGATTCGAGGCGCGATCACTAAACCCAATTTTTCAAACATCAATACGATTTTTTTAATAAACTGAAGAAACTTTCTAGTTTCTTCCTTTTACTAAAATAAATAATTGATTGTGAGAAGTTTTGTTTAAATGGAATAAAATGACGAGAATAAAATTTGAAGCGCAGCTTTGAAGTGGCACTGACGTGGCAGACGAGACGCCCTTGGAACAGAAAATACAACACAACTTTATCTTTCCTTACATGACTACAATAGGTAATTTCTCAAATCGAAATCCCTAGTGGCATAATCCTTCTACGTTCAAACAAAAATAATAGGTTCGTTGTAAAATGTTTCCACATCAAACATGAATAAATTAATTTGTATTGAAGAAAAATCCGCGGATTGAAATTGAAAGTTAGTGATATGCCACATGATCAACCAGTCATTGAATCACGCCATAAAACTATTCAATTGAACTCCGAAGTCTTAAAAAAATTGAATCCTCGAATGAATTATAGAGATGAGAAGAAATTATGTAGATTACAATATAAGTCGAATGATAACAATCATGATCCAATCACCATTGATTGGATTTGATTCGAAGACGAAGCGATGATTAATCTACTTAGGAATGTAATACTAATAACAGAAATTCGCAAAAAATCTGACGAAAATTACAATTAAGGCAAGCAATATCGAGATGGTGACTGTTAAAAGCCACAGCAAAGACGAAACAATATTGATAACTCCGAATCTGTAAACACGGATTCCTCATAGTACCTTTACACTTCGGAGTTATGAACATGCCTACAAAACAAAAACTTGGAAAAACCAAAATGGCAAACCGTCAAAACGATTTAGACAATAAAACCCTGCATCCCCTGAGTTGAGCGCGTCATTGTGGAATCGTTTTGGCGATCCGCACCCTGGTTCCTACAACAAATGGCAACAGACAAGAAACGTAATTGTACCTGAGTGGAGAACCTTCTGTCGCAGCCGTCCACGATGCATTTGAAGGGCTTGTTTCCGCCGTGGGACAAGGTATGTCTCTCGAGCCACAGCCTAGAACACGATGGCTTCCCGCGAACTTTGCACCGCTCCCATAAACACACGTAGTTCTCCTTGCCGGCTTGAGTCTCCACGTGGACAGTCTGAAAAATAATCAAGGCACTTGTTAATGGATGGATGTGGAATGGACTGGCGGTTGGAGGTCCAACCTCATGAAAGTGGAATGGATGGGCTGTCTGGAATATTGTCCTATTATAACTGTCATAAAGTCCACAGTTCAACGTAATTATGGGCAAACGATTAATAGTCGTTGAAAGACATATTGGAGAGGGTCGGGAAGCTGGACCTTCCAAGCCGTAGCTCGTAAAGAAATTAATGTAGTAGTAAAATAATTTATAAGTTGTATTCTCCTTTTTAAATAAATAAATATAGCATTAAATTTATCGAAATGACTTGAACGACAAGACGAAATACGAAATAAAAGCAAAGTAATAATTACCTGTAAGTGCTCCAAAAGATCTGAATCGCTTTCCAATACCCGTTTACAATTCTCCCATAAACAGACCGTAGAACTGCTCGCATCTGCGCTGGATGTCCTTCGATTACTCTCAGGCTTTGTAAGATTTCTTGGGGGAAACCGCAATACTTTGGGCTGCTTTAGAATTGGGCTTATCTGACTACTCTGCGTTTCTACTGAACTCACACTTATACTAAGAGAAAGCGTGGAGTCTTCGTCGCATTCCTTGCTGGCTTGCGAGTCGGTACTCGGTGAATCGATAGATTTATCTGTCCCGATGCCAGACTCTGACGACTCCGTGGTAGCACTACAGAAATTAGCTTCTATCACAGTATTTTGAACATTTGACGAAACGTCCTTTAAAACGGTGATCTGTGTAAAGATGGTCTCCTCTCTTCTGGCGACTTCTTCGATTTTCTTCAAATCTTCACTCGTACTCTCTACTTTATCGTCGTCTTTCACTTCTTGGTTCTCAATATTTTCCTTCTCCGCTTTTCCTTTAACGAACTCTTCAAGTTTTTCCGAACTACTAACATGTGCAAAAGGCCTCGATAAAAATTTGTTAGAATCTAATGGAACAATATTATTATTTACAGTTTTAGACAGCCATGGAATATCACACTTTTTTATCAAGTTTTTCACTTCACTAATTTCGGGTTCCTTAACAGTACTACTGGGCGGTTCCGTGCCCTGGATCGGGTTGTCCGGTGGTTTGACGGGGGCTATGGGGATACTGCTCGTGTGTAGCATCTGGTTGGTAAAATTCGCGACGATCGGTGGAGGGTGGTGCACGATGGGGTTCGAGCACGTTATCTGCGCAGACGGAGTAGAGCCAGTGCTCGTGTAACTCCAGGTTTCCTTAACATTTATATTTGGCACAGAAGTCACGATAAATCCAGGTTGTGGCACTAAGACAGGATGACTTAAGTTCACGGTGTAATTGGGCTTTTGCTGAACCGTCACGCCGACAGCCTGCAACCCTGGGATGTTTTTGTTCATCACTGGTATTGACTGACTAGTGACGGGGCCGGGTTTATTGGCGGCGGTTGTGTTATAGGTAGGTTGGACCGTATTCGCTAGCTTTAGCAAAGTACCATTAATAAGAAACTGTGCAGGTTGTTGGTTTTGCAGATGGTCCTGTCTCTGGGCACCTATCTGCGGTGTTTGAGGAAGAACGAAGTTCGGCATTTTCGTCATTAAATTAGGTATCTGCACTACAGTGCCATTGATGTTTTGCATGATTGGGAAAACGAACTGACCATTTAACTTTGTCGGACTCGATACGTTAACATTCGTTCGATTAAATGCGGTAATATTCCCTTGTTGGTTGGTTAGCGTCTGTGCAGATAAACCGTTCTGAGGTATTCGTAGAGTAGTGAGCATCACGTTAGGAGGAACTACGAACGAAGCTAAGTTATTAGGAGTGACTGTACCGTTACACGGCTGCGAAAGGTTGATCTGGTGGCAACTTTGTAGATTTGCGACAGGCACATTCATGTTCCCAAGATTCCCATTTACTGTCATAGACACTTGCCGAACACCGTTTGGAATATTCATCTTTGGTGCAGGACTGGCTTCGCCTGGAGTATTCAATGGTGTATTTTGTGTTGCGTTTGCGCAATTCTGTTTTTGTAGTTGAACCTGTTTAAGATTGTTTGCTTTAGACCATGTTAAATTTTTACTATTCGCTATACAGGCTGAGGATTTTCGATTTGTTCTCTTAGTCGCCTGTGTGTTCTTTTTAACAGGCTCCTTTTTAGTTGAAGTTGGTTTGTTTATTAGGTTCAAGTTGTTGGAACCACAGGTGACTCCATTCATTCTGCTATCGAACTTAGTGGTCGAGCTAACGACACCGTTCAACTTTGTCGTGTCTGGTTTCACGGGAGATTGTTTTTTTGGTGATTGACTGACGGACACCGCAGGTGCGATCCGTATTCCAGCTAATTCGTTTGACGCCGGTATCGGTACCTTAGATTTATTTAAGTTTGCCGTCGCGTTGGCGGATGAGTTCTGAACCATTTTTGAGTTCCGTTTCCTGTTGTCGCTCAAACCATTGAATCCCATATAACCCACGTTCTTTCCTTTGTCTTTGTTGAACGCTTCAATCCCGTGTCGGATCTCCATAAAACCGTTCATCGTATGTGTCCCCTTGTTGTCCTTGCCTTTACTGCATTCTTTTATTCCATTGATGGCGGTGGTTTGCGTTTTAGCCGACTCGGATTTTGACGAGGCGTTCGACGGAATCAGCGTCCCCTGGGAGACGGGTGGTTTGGTCGCCTCCGCTTGCTTGCCGACGTCGAGAAGGACCTTCGGACTGAGCGTCTGCGACAGGTACGAGATGTACTTCTCGAGGTCGTGCGTGACGCCGTTCCTGGGCAGGCACTTCTTCTTGGTGTCGTCGTGGGCGGCGAGCGCGTGCGAGTCGCGCTTGAGGCCGTTCTGCGGCTTCATCTTGTGGCTGAAGAACTCGGTGATGCGGCGGTGCGCGGGCGGGGTGGCGCGGCGCAGCGGCGCGGGTTGGGCCGCGAGGCGCGGTCGCGGGCCCGGCGGCGCCGGCTCGCTCGCCCAGGGCGGCATGCGCGCGCCCGCGCACTCCTCGCTCGTGCTGCAGCCCGACTCGGGGCTCTGCGGCGAGCGCGGCTCGGTGATGTCGCTACCGCTGCAGCCGCTCTCCGTGCCGCTCAGCACCGCCACGCCGCTGCGGAACAACAGAGAAAACACTACGTTACTTGCATTCCGTACTGACGCTGGCGACAGATGCGTGCTACCAATAAATATATGACTACGACTATGACGAGCATTATAAGGGAGTTCAGATTCGCAGCGGTCGACGGAGATCAGCAGGCCTATGTCCAGAAGTGGACGAATCGGCTAAGACTTCGTGTTAGGTACTATCGTGCGTAACACGGCGTGTCAATAACTTGAATTAGGTATGTGTACGCAATTACGCTGAAGCTATTCGCGCGGTGTTGTATAACGCTCTCGAGTGTCGTGTGATGACGATCAGCTGTTGATTGCCTGTAATCGATCACACGCGGCGCGCGAGCGAGCGAGACGGCGCGCGGCTCCGACTCGCCCGCGCAAGACGCAAGGTGCATTGCCCCGCGCCGCGAGGGCCGCTTGCGTGCAGTGGCTATGGCAGACGCGAGATATACTGGCCGTTTTGAGATTTGTATGCTCGAGAAGTTTTGTAATAATAACTTTTAATTTAAGTTTACAGTACTTTATTTTCAACAGCAACGTTTATTTAATACTAGCTGTTGCCCGCGGCTCCGCCCGCGTGCAGTTCGTTTTTTTACAAAAATGTTTCCCGTGGAATTTCTTAATTTTTCCCAAGATAAATGAGTGGTCCCTGGGTTCGATGGACCCGTAAAGGAGTCTTCTTCCAATCTCTCCTGTCAACGTGCTATCTTCTTTCACACAATTTACCTATATCTTCTTTGGTCTTCCTCTACTTATACACTCTATCGAAATCGCTTATGTTTCTCAATTCGCATGGAGTAAGACAGAGTGGGGCGTGTCATCGTGGATTGTAATATCTATACTAACCAAACTTATCTTATTCTGAGATGATACCAACGCCCAGATATTGTAATTAAGCATTATGATGCGCTGCTGTGTACGTAGCAACCCGTTCCTGCTACGTACGGGTTATCTTGTATAGTTATACCTAGTTGCACGATCAAAAGGACGATTTAAACTGTCGATATTTCAACCCCGTTTTGATTGTGCTACGTAGATAAGTAGCTATAGGTATTTTTAAACATCCCACGGGTGCTCTCAAATTTTTCAGGATGAAAAGTATCTTAAATGTTGACCGGGCGTATATATAAAGTAGGATCATAAAATTTCATTTAAATCCTTTACTTGAAAGACGCCTGCTAACTGTTTTTGTAATGTTTTCTTTCCCGCGGGAACTCGATTGGATTAATAAGTTTTACTATATATATATTTTGTTAAAGAGGCAACATAAGGTATCAGCATAACAAATTTTACTAAATTAAGTTCATTAGTTGTTGTTTACAAAGCTGTTAAATTAATTGCAGTTTTTTAACTATCCCACGGGAACTCTTTATTTTACCGGGATGAAAAGTATCCTATATGTTGACCAGGGACATAAGCTACCACCACACAAAATTTCATTGGAATCGGTCCAGCCGTTCCAAAGATTAGCCCGTACAAACAGACAGACAAACAGACAAACAGAGAAACAAAAAATTTGAAAAAAATTTAAATTAGTTCTATTTCACTTCTTACATCCCCCTGACTCCGTTTTTAGCATTTTTTTTATTTGTACAGAAATTCGACCTCTACAGATTTATTATATGTATTGATAATAAAATATGGTTATCGAAACTTATGAGTTAATTTATAAAAAAAATGTAAGACCAAGTTAATTCGTGATTAGATGTTTTGATTGTTCTCATTTCTGACTCGCAATACTGACGCGTCATTTACGGAATTACAACTATGACGAGCATTATAGAAGCAAGCAGTAGAAGGTGCAAATTGCATTGCAAGACATTTTAGAAAAAGCAGTTTCAAGATGGCGTGGTAAGACTTTCAACCATTTCGCATAACTTTAGTCAGAGGTCAAACCAAACGACCATCCCAGCTCGCCGCTGTGTCAGTGGGTAGTGACGCAACGAGTCGCATCGCTGCCCGCTGCACTGACCGCCCGCGCCCGTCGCCCGTCCGCCCGTGGCAATTCCGACGCGCAAAGCCCGTAGCACACTGGCAGAAGAGTCGAGGCAACGCGACGGCGCGGCGAGGCGGTAGCGTACAAACGGCGAGTCTCGGTACATCGCTTTTAGATTTTTTTAACATCTTAATTCTTTAGCATCTAAAAAATTATGGATATTTTTGAATTGGGTAAAATCTATATAATCTATACCGTTACCGTAACCGTAAACGTATACATTATCCCCCATATTAATAAACGTGGAGTAACGATTGAGTAGTTAAACTCTGTTTTGTCTTTCAACATCCACATGATAGATATTTAGATAAACACAAAACACAGTTTAACTACTCCATCGATACTCCACGTTTATTTATAAGGGGGTATACGTACATATCTGTTTGACGATTAAAAAAATACACACGTTATTTTTTTGGACACATGAATTATTCAAGTTTTGTCTTCTGTTCTTTTTTTGTACGAACCAATGATGACACGTGGAAGACGTTCTCCTACAAATTTTAACTGTTGAGTACCACTCAACAGTTAAAATTTGTAGGAGATTACGCCAGCTAATGTACCTAAAATACGACACGACTTTACAAGTTAGCACTACGCAATCATCACCCTGAGAAACAGTTCTTTGGACTCATTGATTTATTTCGAAATAATCCACGCTCAAACTACGATACGCCTCAGACCGCCTCTGCACGAGCGCGCCTGCACCGCGCCTCAGCTCTGCCCCGAACAGTGTGCTACGGCCCTTACAATAGATTACAATGAAATTATTATTTTCGGCGTGTGACATTCACTGCACGCAACTCTGCGTCTTATAATAATGTTCCATGACAAATGCAGGAATAACTTGACGTTACGGTAATGGTAGTTTTAACTTTACTATACTTGTCGTTGTTTTGCCTTAAGTACCTATAAATTACTTCTCACTTAGGGGTATCAAAAATATTTAGTTTACATCCTATCTATTCTCAGAGCTACACTCTACCACGAAATACAATAATAGGACCTAACGGTAGGTATGGAAGATTCACTCCGCATGATTTAAAGAAATAGCGGCCCTAGCGCTGTCACAAAAAAAGTGCAATTCAGTTCGCAAAAGCGCCTGGCTCCGCCTCCGCTAAGCACCTAAAGTTGTGTTCTCTTTCTATCGCGTAACTTTAACTCTTTCGATGTACTAAGGCTGTCTCGTAATCGGGCGCACACAGCGCGTGAAATAGACGTGACGTCTAGTTGCAGCTTGCTCGATCACGTGATAAGTGAGCGGTGCCTGACTCTACTATAATATTCAATAATCGCAAATATTTTGAAAAAAAAAAGTTAAAAAAATACCCGTCTAGCGTACTATTTCAACAATTATCTCCAGAACGCAGCGAATGAGAATTTTTTAACTTCAGTCCGTTAGGTACTATTATGTATTCTGTGCTTCGGTGCAACATAACACTTTGTTACAATAGCCACAAAGAAGGTTGAGCTAGGTCCTATTTATACAGCTGATCGCACAAGAAAATATCCTGAAAGCATTCATTTGGTTATTTCTAAAGGGATCTATTGTTAACTAAATAATCCACAGGTAAAGTCTACCAGTAATACCCAGATTTTGTTGCATTTTACATCTTGTATCTTGTCTCCTATATTGTTAAGGTATATTTTTGTCTGAAGGGTGGTTTATAATTTCAAGTTTCCATGTGTGGGTGGGGTGTTGCCGAGCTTTTAGGGGTTGGATGCTCTCCCCATCCTCAGCTAAGCTACAGCTACGCACACAAAAGTTTTGTATTCCCCTTCCGACACTTCTAAGACAAGATTTATCTCTAATTGACCTAATTTCTAAAGTCTCCTTTTTTTAAGCTACGATGGAATTTTGATGGGGGCCAGGGGATCTTAATTAAATGTCAAAGATCGTTAATCCGATTCATCGTGAGATCATAATTTAGACGTTAAGCTTCATTATAAAAATTGGCATTTTATATCTACATTAATTATTCCGTAAGTAACGATTACAGACGAGATAAATTTGAATTCCTAAATTACAGAAGAGGATAAGGATGGATGGCAAATATGAGCAGAATCACATAGTTTAAAGATATTCTGTCCTACAGAACTGTGAAAATACTGATGATTTCGCCCGGTGCAATGTTTAGTCTTCGCTTGACTTGGCTTCAATGACGTTCTGCACGCTATGAGTTATTTAGCCTTTTCAAATTAGTTCGATAGCATCTTTGGCTACATTGTCAATTTTCGATCAGGAGAGACAAGTGAAGAACTACCTATCTTGTGAATCAAATAATGACTTTCCCGTAGAGCGTGGTTGTGTAGCAGGGAAGGCGTTACATCCGAGCCTTAGTACTCTCCTGTCTGGAATACCTCTCATTGATCAGCATGAACCCTTGTTAACGTAATGCAATAGCCATGGCCTATGCAATCTATCCTTATCTAGAGTTATAAAAGCAACCCAAAGAAAAAGAAGTTTACGAAAAGTTTGATTCAAATTTCGAACTTTACGATCTTCCTAGTTGATGCTGTAGGTACACTCGTATCGGTAGTTGTGTACGAGTGCGTATCTTGTCTGTGAGCACATTTTTTGCGAGCGGAAAGCAAGAGTGGCCGTATGTAGGTGAGTCGCCGCAAGGTCGCGGGCGCCGATTTCGGCCGTTGACCCCGCGCGGAGCCACTATGTAATCTTGGCAGACTCGCGCCCGATACGTCGCCGTCTTTCGCATTTACATTCAACGAAAGTATGCGAACATGTATTTATTTTGCTCATTCGGTGTATAAATAACTTTCGTTCTTTTTTATTATTGTTGCATATACCTACGCGTTGAACGACGTGGGTACCTACTTTTCTTATACGTTCGATGAGAGATTCATTTCGATCTAAACTAATTTTACAGGCTTTAAAATATAGCTTAGCAGGCTAACAACAGGCGTAGAGTTACTTAAATGGGGTCTTACACTACTTTTGAATTTGATAAAAAATATTACTTTATCATAAACTAGGATAAAAATAATAACGTGCAGTGAAAGAAATATTAAAATCCAACGAAGATTTACAAAATTACAGGCGTTTAAACTTTGGAGTGGGGGGATCTTCTATCCCTTTCTCGCAAAACGAAAATTTGTATGAAGCCGCACGAAGCTACTATGGCATTGGTACGGTGTGACGTCACAATTTCATGTTGCTATCTCTGTCTAATCACAAATCTTTAAATGCTTATAACTTTTTTGTTATTTGATCGATTTAATTAGTTCTTTCAGTGTACGTCATTATTTTAATTCTACTTTATAATAAAGTAATAAAAAAATTGGAGTCAAATACCCTATTGAAGTTGCAACTCCACATTCGGACACAGATAAGTAAATAAGCTGAATTCCTTGTCAATCAAGAGACGTGCGACGTCCGATTTTCAATTGAGTATCGTCATTCCGATGGAGCGAAAAAGAACAAAGAGACAACGAAATTCAAGAAATAAATGATAATAATGATTGCTAAATTGATCACGCGACTTTGCGCTTTCTTACATAATTTTTGAACTTTGTGTCATTTCAATTCCATCTATCGTATAGATGTCATATGGCTAGAGCTGAAAATCGGTTCTATGCCTGAAAGTTACGTCAGCCGGTTACCTACATGAAGCAACAAAAGGCGGCGAGATGTTATCGGTTGACAAATTAACACTCGCCGCCCGCGCTGCCGCCCTCGTGCCCAACGCCTGGCGTGACTGCGACCTGGTGGAAGGAACGCGGGCTTACAGGCTGCGACCCACCACTCGTTACCGGCACAATTAACGTGAAATCAACGGGTCTGCCCGCGAAATTCAAAATTTTCGTGGTTTTTTGCAATTTGTACGCTAATTAGACATGATAGGCTTATGGCAATCAATTTGCGACAATGGCAGTATCATCTTTACATGATTATATCAAAATATTTGCATAAAAATGTGTAAACTAGGAAATTAGTCCGAGTATCGAGGTTTATGTGAGTAACTCGCAAATCTCGGACTAATTTCTTTAACTCGACTTTTATATAAACACGTGAAGAAGATATTGGGATTATCGCAATTTGACGGCCATAAGCCTATTATGTCTTATTAGCTTAAAAATCGCGAAAAACCACGAAAAATTTGAATTTCGCGGTCACACCCGTGGTGTGCTCCTTAAAACGTTACGCGACAACCGCACGCGACGTGGGCTCATAATGGCGGAACCAGACATCGTTATTTGTTATTCGTTATGCGGCTACGCTGTATTTGTCCAAATATGTGTTTATGTGAGCAAACAACAAACATACTATCCACACTTGGTGCTATGTGCCAAATATTGCCAATACGTGTCCTTTGAAGTGTGCTAAAAACCGACAAGAGGACGGATACGCATATCATTTGCTATTCGCGCTTATGCGTTATTCGTGCAAATAAAGCAAATATAGACGAAAGAACCGCCCACACTTGGTCGTATGGGGCCAAATAAGGCGCATAACGAATAACAAATATCGAAGTCTGGTTCCGGCATAACATGTAATGTTGCCATTATACTATAGATATTTGGAAATTGAGAGCCCGAAGTACTTAATACCGCGTGAACCAGAAACCGTGTTAAAAGATTTACGAAGACTATTTTGCAGAGTCTTAATGTATGGGTACCGCAGAGTCAGATATTCTGCCGCAAAGGAGGAATTGCGAAGCAAAGAAATCAGCAAGTTATATATTTAAGAACACTGCACCTACTCGTATCTAGATGAATTACTGGGCATAATATCATTTAAAAACACGCAGTCCGTCCTGGGTATAACAGTTCCTAGAACGAAATACTTTTGACATCTGTAAGCGGATCATTTATACAGACCAAATAATTGTATAGATTTATCATCAGGCTGATTAACTTCTAATTTGTCTCGTCATAGCAATACAAAATTTTAACGCAAAACGACTTGAACTCACGTCAAACTTATATCCTTGAAGAAAAGAACAGAATCATCGAAATTCGTTGGTGTGATATTAAGTTATTTAGTCCATTAGTTGCTTACATACATATATGGTTTTACACAATGTCAAAAGTATGAATTAATATGGTTATGTCATGGATTCCATTAAAGTGAAATGGGAACACAAGGAAATCACCATATTTCAAATAAACAGAATCATCAAAATCAGTTCACCCAGTCGGAAGTTCTGAAGTAACAAACGTGATTCAATAATTAGGTAGGTATCAGAAATCAGAGCACGATGATATAATAAAACAAAGAACATTAAATCAACATTCAAATAAATATATACGAATCTCCGATAATTTCATTGATAGAAACAAGCGGTAGGTATACACTGCAACAGTGTAGCGTATAAACGTGATAGCAACGTGTGCGGTGACGTAATTAAGCACCGAGTATTACGATAGGAAACTCCGTAGTAGAGCGAACGTCACGCCGCCGGCAATTATCGGAAAATCTATGCAGTTTTACTCGGAATACTACGAGTACACAATTGAATTAACGAGCCAGTCGCACGGCAGGTCTACCGTTTTCCCTGTTGGATTTCCCAATAGGTATGTACCTAGTACCTACTAGGAGGATGAAATAATCTATACTTATAATAAAACTGTAAAGGGTCGAATTCTGTACATTAAAGATATTTTGAAAATTTTTGTTGGAGGACACTATTTAGTCGATACTGAAGCCAAAACTGTAATTTGTTTCATTTTTGTCTGTCTGTCTGTCTGTCTGTCTGTCTGTCTGTCTGTCTGTCTGTTTCACGACCGCGCATCACGGCTAACCCGCTGGATGGATTTAAATGAAACTTGACATGATTATAGTTCTTACTCCGAGGTAGGACATAGGATACTTTTTGTCCCGGAATTCATCATGGTTTCCCTGGAAGACGGCATCAAAGTCAAAGTGTGTATTTAGTTATAATTCATTAACCCGTTGTCCGATTTCATTCATTCTTTGTTTGTTAGAAAGGAGGTTCTTTAAAGATTATTTCGTATAAATTTTATCATCATCACTTTTGTAGTTCAGAAATTATACACATCAGAACCTTTATCGATGAGTTCAAGTAGGTGACTTGAAACTCGGAATGGACAAGCACCTAGGGCTAGGTCGTAAGGGCTCAAGTCAGGCTGGAGTACCCTTACAGCCGTAAATAAATATGCTTAGCAGAAGATTTTGTATGGTTTACGATTTTTTACTTTTAGGGTGAACAAAAATCATGAATTTATCACCACGTTATACCGTATCGCGCCATCTCTACAAATTATGTGGAACTTGAATGTAAAACTTGGAGATAGGTAGGTACTACCGAATTTTTGTTAATAAAATTAATTGTCATGTAATGTACTGTTCCTTGACTTTATATTAAGATGGCACTGTTGAGACTTGTGGACATTCCCAGAGTGCCACGTCTTTTTTATCATCCGCAACATGGAAAGAGTAAAATTATGGTTCAGAAATATTTTTAACTCTCAGGTCTTAGCTGGTCCTAACCGATTGACCATCATAGGTCTTTTTATACGTAAAGAAATATATAGCCATTGCCCATTCTGATACTTGGGATTGTATTGAGATGAAGCAAAGATTTTTAACAGACTTTTATGTTGGGCTGGGGAATTATTTTGTTAGAAGAGTATTTTATCCCAGTGGTACCTACCGGGCCGAACTCTGAAAGAAGATTTCTACCACCAGTACAACTTTTCACATGATTTAATAATTTTTGACATATTTCGTGGTTTCAGAATAAAAATCACAATGAAAAGGACGATTTTAACTGTCGATATTTCGATACACTGGTACAAGTCGTGGTCACGTAGTGACCACGACCTGTGCCATTGGGTCGAAATATCGACAGTTAAAATCGTCCTTCTGATCTTTCAACTACGTATTAATGAAACTTTATTTTTTTTATTAAAAAAAAGGAGTTTTCAAAATCACCACAAGATAACCCGTGCGAAGTAAGAACAGGTTTCCGTACAACATCACACCAAAATCCCGCGAAAATCAAGGAATTCAACGGTATATGTAAGAAAAATCGTAATACACGCGGGCGGAGCCGCGGGCAACAGCTAGTAATAATAATAAAAACTAACTTAAAAAATTATAAACTCCACAAAATTCGTTTTCCGGGGACAAGCGTTAACTGAAGTAAAAAATAAATTACATTAAGTATTTAATTTAAAAATCTGTTTAATCCTTCAAATGTTTTCTTATACTTATGTAACAAATCAGAATTAGCATAAGTATCATAATTTAGCCCCTTCGCACACGGCTCATTAGCGTATCTTTATGACGCTACGCATAAAAATATGACAATTACGCCGCCTACGATTCGCTGCAACACTGCTTCGTCTGTGGATATATTTGAAAATGTTCGTGCTCGTATACTGCTCTCGTCTTACGCGAGGATTACGCTACACTTACGCTTACAAGCCATGTGCGAAGGGGCTTATTCTACTATCAGGGTTTCATACTCGCACAATATTGCGTATTTGGATTTCGCCATCTCAGTTACGTAATAATGTGTTTAGCGCACAATAAAATATTCTTTTGAGGAGGCTTTTAAGCGCTCGAGATGCATCAGGCCCCCCTCGGTTCCGCGCCGCTCGCCACGCGGTAACGAGTGGGCGTACAAAAGCGCAAATGATACGTCACGCGCACATGTCCTGCCCGCCGTGACGGCCTTTGATTATTTATTCCGCCTAGAGTGACTAGACCAAGGGTGCCGGCTGCTGATGTAAATCACAATAAAGATGGCCCCCTTTGTGCCTAAAGCTCCAATAGTAATAATAATATGTACTAAATTACTTTCTATATTTTTATATTTTGCAATTTTGGATGGGTTTGAAAATTAACTTCAATTGTGAAGATAAAACACTAAACAGCTTGGGATAATATGCATCCATAACAATTTCGCGACAAGTGTTAAGGCCTGCCAATGTTTCAGGTTAATATTTGCTTAAATAAACTTAAAAGTTAAGGGGGATGTATGGGAATTGGGCACCATCCGGGCGTGAAAATTCAAATTTTAATTAGCTTTTCGCTAATAGTGGGCTATTCATGTGGCTCATTATACATCGTAGGCTTATGGCAATTGGTTTTGCGGGCAAAACATTTATGCATCTACAATCTACATGTTTTTGATATTATCTAAATTTATCAGTTATATAGTACCTATAAATCTATAAAACAAGCTATCACCCCCATATTTATCTATCATTACACATATCTAGCCCCAAAAACAGTCAGATTGCACAAGTATAGTTTTTGGAGCTAGATTCCGATGTGTGAATGTAAATGACCCGATAAAAGAATCTTATAAAAAAAACCTTGAACAGGCATCCAATTAAAACAAAGCCGCAACTGTTGGGGTCGCCAGTCGCAACGGAATATTATTTCGTTTCGTGCTGGAAATTGATCATCATGTCGTAGCGCCGCGCTCCCGGGAATCCAATCCCTGTCAAATTTCGCTTGGGGGTTTGTTCAAACAGGCACCCCATGTGATCCCCTGCTTTTATTAATAGTGTTATTTTTCTAAAAAAAATAGTCTCAAATGTTTATTTTATTTACTTTAACAATACTAGGAATTGTTAACAACAATAATAAGGTACTAGCTCAAATTCAAACTAGCTAATTTGTATTGTGTACCTAGTCGCATTGCTCGAATAAAACTTGTGTCAACATTAACTCGGACTTTGTAGTTTGTTTACAATATTCGCTGTTATCATCTACCAATTAATGTTTACACAAGATAATAATGCACTTGGTAACAACACAACTCTAAATAGGTATCGAGTAAGTAGAGTTCTAAATTCGAGATAAAGAAAACATGAATTTGTCAAATAAAATTAATTAATTATGAATTTTTAATTTGAAAATAAATTGACCTGCTTTGTTTTGTTCAGGTGGCCCCGTGGGAATTTTAAAAAACCTTCAATATCCCTTAATTATTCTACATTAGGTAGGCTTCCGTCGAAGATTTCAGTTTTTCAGGCCCAAAGATAGTCTGGGCAATAGTATGTCACTGAGTGAATGTTTCATAAAGTTTTTCAAAGAAAAAGGTACGGGACATAAACCATAATTGTAAAAATTAAAAAATGGATTCTCTCCCGGATACACAAAACGTAATGACAACCTACACGGGCATTAGAAGTCCCGCGGCGCGGCCCGCGTCCCACTGCGCGGACTGCGGACTGCGAACCGTGGGACGACGACAGAGTATTGAACTAATGCACATTTTGAACAACGCATTTCATAAAATTAACATTCGCCTTTAAAGAAACAAACGACACAAGTCACTCTCGCTTTATGTCATTGATTTACTCATAACACTATTACCTACCTAGATTTCGAAATTTGAAACTATAACTACAGCCAATACTTAGTTAACGTAATCGTAATCAGTTATTAGTATAAGCATTGTAAATAGAGTTACAAATACATGTTCAGTTAACAAATATTGACATGCAATTATAATGGTAGTAAGTAACTATAACTAAAGACTTAGTTGTCGACGAAGTTTTATTTAAAAATCTGAGTTGTGATTCAACGAACACTCAAATAACAGATATATCAAAATCATTATTTAAGAAAACCTATGAAAATATTTATTGGTTGGTTATGGAGATAGTATTAAAATTAACAAAGTCTTATGTGCAACCAACTTCTCAAACAAGTTTCAAAAGAGTCAAATGAGTCAAATGATGGTAAAACTATTGCAACTTTACTGAAAATAGCAAGAACCAATCCTCTTAGCGGCCGAAAATGGGGATTTGTAGAAGCTTTGTCCGGTCGCAATCTGAGAGATAGAGTAATGAACTAGTAGCTAGCTATAGGCACTACATATTTTAAAAAAAGAAATCTGCCATTAAGGCAGATACACTTCTCGAAAAAAAAATATTCAAATTAAATTTACTGAAGTATCTTCATAAAGATGAGATGTGAATGATACGTGGAAAACAAAAGAAAACACCCGGACAACATTTGAAAGTTGAGTAAGGACAATATTCGAACGCGACGCGAAACTCGCCGAGACGAAATCAAAACATCGTCTGGCTTCCAATAATACACTTCCAAATCGTAACGTTATGTCACCGGCGGCGTAAAATTTACGTCGGTGCCCATTCATTAGCCTGAAAGGAAGTCGCTCCGCGTGAGAATCGTGTCAGGGCGAGGGAGGCGACCCCTCCACTACGCCGGGCCTCCTCCCGACCCACCCCGCGATTATTATGCTAAGTGTCTGACGGTTATCGCCGGGGTGAGTTTTTCGCGCATCTGCTATTTATTTATACGATTTATATTCATGGGATTTAGTAACGCAGCTCGCCCGTAGCAAGGCGACTGCCTCACACTTCATTACGCCGAGTTGCAAACTTCTTTGTGCGCACTCATAGCTCCTAAGTCGGTGCGATACAGTTGCGATTAGAGAGGAGGAAGGAAAATGGGTTAGTAGGCGCACCCTGCGTGACGCTCCGCCAAACGCCGGTTCGATTGAATTTTATGCGAAGTCTTTTTTAAAATTGCTCCCAGCTTCAACATCAGAAAAGGATTTTCGGCTAAATACTTAAAATATTGTAACTTTGAATAAAGACACATGAAAACAACTCCTGTACGTGAAAATGTTGGCTTGATTCACAAAAATAAAACAATCTAGATCAAAGCAAGCAAGTGAGTAGACTTCCATTCAAGTTACAGCCAATAAAACGAATTATTTTATCTTAACGATTTTTTTACACTAATGAACGGTGATAATGTGTAACTGTGTGAGATGATGGTCACATTAACAATATCAGACAACTTCAAACTGGACGCACCAGATCATGTCCGCAGCAGGTTCCAGAAACTTAATTTCCTCTACGAATAGCAAAGTAAACGTTAACGCGATAGCTTAACAGTCTAGCCTTCTCGCAAAACACGTCCTCGGCTACGGAAATTTCAAAACGTCACTTCCTCGCTGCGAGCTACGGACGCTCCGGTGCGAAATTCAGCTTCAATCCAATCAGCGGCGCCGGCTAAATGTAAATTCAAATCGTTTATTGCTATTTTAGCGGACGAAAATTTTACGCCTACTGCTTCTAGTATTGAACTTTCATTAATTTCATCAGTCTTTCATAACTTCAATTTTTTTAGTTACGATTTATTATACCTAGCAATTTCAATCTCATGTTTTGTTAAAACTTTTAAATCAAAAATTTAAAATATAGGCAGTAAAGAAATTAGGCAACAAGAAAAAGAAGCAAATAAAAATACAATCTGTGGTATACACAATAAACTAGCACCCAAGTAATCAGTGGCGCCGCCAGAGTTGCTATCCGCTAGCCGGACAAGGCAGACGCTACCGTTTATTTGAGTGCACTTACTGTTTACAATTGGTGTTTATTATTTATTAATCCCTAAATGTCTTAGTGGACATCACAGTGGCGACGAGGTTAACGCGCAGTAAGTAAAATTACCACTCAAATCAAGTACCTGTTTGCGGAAATTGGTCAACAACAAAACATAAAATACAAAATCTTCAGGAAAGAGAATTAGGTACGTGACTCATCAATGCTTAGAAATGACTAAAACGGTATTCCAATCAAAATTAAAAGGAAGAGAAAACATCGCTGAAATGCAATACTTCAGTTTTATAGACTTATAATAATTAATTATTTATGAAACTACCTTCATTCTCCTAACAAGATATTTACAAAAAGTTTTAATTCTGCGTGATACGGATAGTTAATACTTTTCATAATTGAGATTGTAGGTAAGATCCTTTCCACAGAAATGTTTTCGTTTGCAAAAGACGTGGAAAAAAGTTGAAAACTGTCTTCGGTTGGCTAATGTGGATTAGATTTCCAAGCATGGAAATTAAAAATCTAAAAATTGATTATTGTAGTAGGTACTATGATTTTATTAAACCAATAACGAGAACGAAAAAATAATTATATGTACGAGTATGTTGTTTTTAGTTCTCAAAGTTATATTCAACGGTCAGCCGTGCCGTGAAATACATTGAACATTGGAAATACCTATTCACGTATTATAACACAAAGGTACTTTGTGTAAAAGCAAGGTATTTCAAATAGTTTTATCTGTTGTTGATCAATTCCGTTTACAAATATGATAGAAATAAACAATTTTCTATCAAATAAGTGCCAAATGTACCAACGATGAATCGTTAAATTCCTGTTAAAGCAAAGTAGTTACGACCACTAAACTTAAAAGAGCTCTTTAAAAATGAACAATAACGTTCCCGTTTGAACATATTATAACTTCAATTTGAAATTATTAAAATGTATGTACCTGTTCAAACGAAGTGACACTGACTTAGAATTTGAATTCCACGGATTAAAAAATGGTTATGAAAACTCTTAACTGAATTTTTCAATGACATCCGTTAAAATGAATTCCTGCTTAACAAAGTACTACTTTGATTAATTCGAAGTTACGTGATTGTACCAGTGTTGTCATGATATCAAATGCGTTGTGCCCTGTCAAATGAAACTCAAATGATTTATTTGTTTCATATAGGCCTTACTTGTTGGCTCTTATGAATAGTCAGTAAAATACAATTAAGTATACTTATTTAGTAGTCATACATTATTTTACGACTAAAAAATAAGCTTACGAGGGTTCAAACGTGCCCCGAACTGAGAAGAAGCTCATTAAAAAAAAAAAACTCAGACCATCAACCAATAAGTATTAACCATTAAATATGTCTGTCGCCGAGTTTTAATAAAGCCCGCTAATTATTATACTTAATGATTGATTGCATACGTATCTCATTATAAAATTAAGTATCTAGTGTATTAAAATACTACTCTAAATTCGTTTACAAAATTTCAGTGATAAGTAGAAAGAAGTTGTTCCTGTTTCCTGTGTTAAGGGTTAATCCTTCATACAACCTACAACAAATTAATTTAACATCTAATTATCATGGACATGAAACATACCTGTATAGGTACGCAAAAGTGAAAGGCAACTTAAATTATTAGTGCCTATTTAAATATTTATTTTTCCAGCAATTATAATTTGCGTCTATTATGTACCTACCATTTTGAGTGTCGTTGTGATTCTGAAGATTATTAAAAGTAAACGAGAATCGCTGACCATTATTTACAGGTAGTCTATCATGTCCCAATCACAAATCCACACATGTGAAGTTGACACAACCTTCACAAGTTTACGTTTTAAAACGAGGTTTAGAGATAATATGTTGCAGCCACCAACATCAATGACCGTTCACAAGAAGCGTGCAGTGTTACTGCATTCTAGAGGTTTGGCACTAAAATAATATAAGTATGAATTGTACTCTCAAGACTGACGCTGACTGACTAAGAAGATATCTATGATATCAATATTAAGAGTTAAGATGATTATATTTTCCTCTAAACAAAGTAATTTATTGAAAAGGCACATCTTTAAGTTGATGAATTAAAAATCAAACGAAAAGTAAAGTTATTGATTCGCTTGAGACGGCATAACTCGAAAATTCGATTTTGCTAATAAAGATGAAAACCTACTTATAGACCAAATAAGGTTAGTTCGAATAAATTTAATGAACAATATTTTGTTACTTGATATACAAATGTTGTTACTTGGATACAATAACTGAATTGAATCAATTCAAATGGTTTATTTCATATACCTAAGCTTAACAAGCACTTATTAAAAGTCAGTAAATACTTAAAGTTATCAAATAGTGATTAAACGACTATTTAACGACTTTAAACTGAATTTATGAGATACAGGAAAATCTATAGTATTTTATCAGAGGCAAATTACGTTAAAACTGTACAGCGACAATAAAATGAGTTCGGTGATACAATAGACAGGACACAAATGCAACAACAAAATTGACAGCAAAAAAAAAAAAAAAAATGATTACCAATACCTACCAAATTAATTCCTGTTGCTGATGTAGCGGTAAAAGTCACAAAGGTGACAAAAGTTCCTGCCCGGCAGTTATAGTTCTATCTGTTTCACAGGTTATGGAATCAAGGGTAATTCCAAAAAAAAAAAACACTGCAGAACAAGGGCCAATATAATAATAATGCCAAAAATAGTACTAATAGTGAGCAGTAAAGCTAACCGAAAGTCTTCCAAAAATAATGATAGTACATTAGTTGATGAATTCCTTTAATTCACGTTCGTTATAATTTACGCATAGATGACGATGCGATAATCGAATGTGAGATAAGTAAAGTTAATATTTTGCAATGCAGAATTAAATAGTTAAGTGAACTGTTGTTCTTTTGAGAAAATAAAGCTCTTTAAACCGAATAGTGGTTCCAAATCGTTAAAGTCAAAGTTTTATGTCATATCTAATATGTAACTTCTATGTAATGACAATATAATATGTAATTAACAATATTTAAAAATAAAATTCATGAATTAATGAATAAATTATATTATTACATAAAAGATTATATTACTGACAATAACTTAAATTTGTATTAATGATTATTATAACAAGCTATTTGATTTATGGTCATTATTATGACTTAATGGGGTCTTACACTACTTTTGAATTTGATAAAAAATATTACTTTATTATAAACTAGGATAAAAATAATAACGTGCAGTGAAAGAAATATTAAAATCCAACGAAGATTTACAAAGTTACAGGCGTTTAAACTTTGGAGTGGGGGGATCTTCTATCCCTTTCTCGCAAAACGAAAATTTGTATGAAGCCGCACGAAGCTACTATGGCATTGGTACGGTGTGACGTCACAATGTCATGTTGCTATCTCTGTCTAATCACAAATCTTTAAATGCTTATAACTTTTTTGTTATTTGATCGATTTAATTAGTTCTTTCAGTGCACATCATTATCTTAATTCTACTTTATAATAAAGTAATAAAAAAAAATGGAGTCAAATACCCTATTGCATATTGTACCTTGTATTCCTAATTTAAGAACCATTTCAATATTCATACACCAGTTATAAATGGTAAAATGTAATCGGCCTATCTCAATATTGTAACATCAAAATGTACGTACATTTCATTTCTTGGGTAAATACTGCTATCACTATTAATATGGTACAAACACATTTTGATGTGAATTCCATAGAAGAAATTCAATTTCCCAGGTTCAATATCCAATAAAGATCACCATTGGCAAATAAGTTCCGCCAGTTCTTCAAACTTATGAACGAGTCTCACTTCCTTTGGAAGCAAAAAAAAAAAAATTATGAGCTGGAAAGAATGGATATCATTGAACTTGTAAATAAACTGTCGTCAAGGATTTCTCCGATGGTGGCGATTTTAAAGCCTGCTGACAATATTCGTATCATCGTTCGTTTAGTATCATTCGTTCTATACGAGTAGTAATAAAGCTGATATCATCCGTGAAAATCATACATTATCCACAATTATGTATAAACTTACCATTAAAGCAAAAGCAAAATTGCTCAAATTGGATATTAAAGAACGATTTTCATGGAACTGAACGTGTTACGTTCAGTCAGTTCAGCCCTGAAGAGAATAGTAAAGAAATTGCAACATTCATTACAAGCAAAGGTCTTTACAATTACAAAAAATTGACCGTTCGAAATATCGTGTGACCAGAATATTTAAAAACAATATTACAGTAAACTAGCTGATCCGGCAAACGTTGTTTTGCCATTAGGGATATAAAAAATAATTTTAAACAAGAATTTGATGTATTAGATGTACTGTTTGGAACATGTTTTGTTTGTGTTTAAACATTTTATTGAATAAGAACTTTAATACACAATAAGTCCGCCTCCCTGGTTACAGCGCCTTTACTGGGTTCCTTTATTTTGATGGACATGTAACGAAATAAATGAATAAATGAATGAATAAGAATAAAAATGTTTTCAAATTAAAATCTATTGGCCTTCTGGTCACCTATGAGATTTCGTTATCAAAGATTAATCCACTTGAAAATTTGCATAATGTAATATAAAAAGTTTTAAGATAAACATTTAGGGCACCAAACCATCGAAGAAATCCTAAGTTCCCTGGGTTTAGTAAATTGCGTTAAAGTTGATTCCTAATTTATTTACTTTCACTGAGCCCAAACGAACACTAGTACTTCGGGAAAAAATACAAAAAATATATAAGAAGTTTATAACGAATTAAAAAGTCGTCTTTCCAAGTTTCCTACACTTGGCTATTATGACCCAAAGGTCGTGTACCCATGTAATCACAGGTGCAAAGCCTGTGAATTTAGAATTTGTACTCCTTAATTGCTACAAATTCAAAAACCGCGACCAATAGTGTTATCCTTCAAATCCATTATTTTCATTATCCATTATGAATACTATGAATTTAGCTTAGTAAAAAAAGGATTTAAAGGATAATGTTTAAGGAATGTGTTAGATAAAATAATTGCAAGTTATTTGAAAATGCACATTAGTTACTTGATGTTATAATTAGATATTTTCTTAAAGAAAATAAATAAATATTCATTCCAACTATAAATCATTAGTAGTAAGTGCGAATTTCATTCAAAAGCCTGCATGAACACAGGTATCGATTTTGTAGCTCCAAGTGAAGTACCAGTCGACTTTTTATAATCAATGACATTACACTTCATACAAGGAAATTTAAATGATGAGATATATATCTCTTCACAAGAGACCATAAATGCTAAAGAAAATCTTTTCACTAATCGCTTTTCATTACACTCGCTTACTGGGCTCAACAAAGCAGCGAACTTTTGAGGTCAAACAGTGATTTTCTGAAATGATTAAGAATCACTCACTAAATGTGATATATCTGATTCGAAAAGTGACTTGTGAAATGATTTTTTGACTTTCAAATCATTTATTTTTACATGCAAGCATACAGTGGATCTTGTTTGCAAATTTTATATCGACTTTCGACGATATCTGTATACTGGTAACTAATAGTACCTCATTTTTCTACCGGAAAATCACCTTAGAGCAATTTTAAGAGAGGCAAATCAGGAGCAAATAAGCTTCTTTTAGCAAAAATAAGAAGAAACAAATAGCGAAAATTAAATTTAATAAAGAAAATAAAGCTGCCCATACACAATCAGAAATTATTCAGCATGTTAAAGTTTCAGAATTTAAACCTCATATATTTGTCATTTATGAAGGGAATGGAAAACAACGATGAAACTAATTGCCATGATGATGATGAAGCCAAGAAATTGGTGAAGCAGTATGCAACCAAAAGAGGTGGAAGGTCAATGGCAGTTTGTCAACAAGCTAGATCCGAATAATTGACAGGGTTGATTTAAATATTGATATTGTTAGTAATAAATGAAATCACAATTCTTGAATACAATGTCTACGATTCTTTTCAATGCAATAGTATTTAAATGTTGTATTTAATGTAATTAATTATTTCTGTATAAAAAGGAAGAGATGTGGTATACACAATAAACTAGCACCCAAGTAATCAGTGGCGCCGCCAGAGTTGCTATCCGCTAGCCGGACAAGGCAGACGCTACCGTTTATTTGAGTGCACTTACTGTTTACAATTGGTGTTTATTATTTATTAATCCCTAAATGTCTTAGTGGACATCACACAATCAAAGTCAGGAAATTAGTGAATAACAAAATAAACAGTAACTCAATTGAGTAAATATAATTCCGTAAAGATGAAAACAAAGAAAATATCGATTGGTAAACTGAAGACGTTGCAACGGTAGAACAAACGCTTCCGTTTTCGTCTGGTCAGGAAATAGACAAATCCACAGAAACCGCTTTGTTTCCAGCCGTCGGGATCCGACAGGGAATCGAGGAGTGTTTATGAAATGACGTTAGCCTAACTGGATTCCACTCGATAAGCGAATTTGACTTGAACAGATTGTTTCTGAGTTGATAACACTGGTGAATGTGAAAATGAAATGCATTAAACTTTGCGGACAAAATATTTTGTAATAATACGTAAGTTTTGTTATGCAAATTTCTTAAATATCAAATTGAAAGTAACGCAATATGAGATGTTCATATTTATTAAGGTATAGAAAAATAGAAAACTAGGATACTTACTTCGTTATAAATTAAATAGCAGCATAATAATTACATTTGCTATATTTATATAGCAAATGTAATTATATCAGCTGTTAGCAGTCCGAAAATTTGGTGGGAGCCTTTTTACAATGAGGGCTAACATTGAGGGCATTTCATTGAAAGGCGCGTAAAACATAATCAGACCTAAAAGGCAAGAATTTATGGGTTTTTAAGAAATAGTAATGTAATCGACCAGACCTACATAATAATCACATCATGCACTATGCAGTCTGCGGAGCAGGTTCTAGGTCGGCGCCGGTCTCTTGGCGTCGACAGGAACTCACGCAGCCACCACGCCCGCCGCATCCCAATTCTGATGTCCCTCCGGCGCGGTGGCGACGAGGATGCATTGTATTCTAATACGGGGACGTCATTATCACACTCGTCCTCAACGCGGCAGGTCATGCGGACGCCCGTATGTGAATGAACTTGCAATGACGATACATGACTCGGTTGGAATAGTGGGTGTTTATTGATTTCTTTTTGGCTGTAATGTGCAACAATAGAATAATGCTTTAATATCACGACATTTCGTAGTGAATAAAGCCGATTTTGCTGCTGGATATGGATGGTCATTGGTCAGCCATCCCATCACCAAAAATATTCCTTAAGAGATTTCAGGAGTCAGCGAAACTGAAAACCGGACTCGGAAATTAATGCAGACAGCGAGTCGTTAATTTTTGGTTTACATCAAGTTTGTGCTGTTTAGTGTTGACATGGTATATTTGAAACTGCTCTCAAGAATTGGTTTCCTGATCGCGATGAATTTATCCGGGGAAATTTCCAATTAAGCTTACCACTGGCGTCTGCAGACTTTAGTTTGGAAGGGGTGGACACTCCAGTGTTGCAGTACGAGCCGGCAGCGTCATCGTCGCGGTGCATCGTGCGCATAACGTGATTTAAAACCAATTTCTCGCTCGCAAACGCTCCATTTCCGAGCGCAAAATGAAAGTTGCAAAAATTCATAAAATCTTTCCTTGCGTAAGAGAATTTTTAAGGACAATTAGCGTCTGCTCGTCACTTTAGATCGGCGATTCTACTGCCGAAATTAGCTATATTATTTGATAATTATATAGAGGTTCGCAACTATTTAATTGCATCAGCACAGGTGTTTATCATAATGAAATAATTCAGCAAAAACTGTATATTATGTATAAGTAATTGCTTTTTACAAGTTGGTTTGATATCTAGGAGCGCTGTTGTACAAAGAGAAAATTCTTGTGTGAAGTATTCAACGTACGTGACTATGACTATTTATTTATCAGGTGAGATAACCATCTTACTCTTTGACAAATACGTCGCATGAAGAACCCATCCAATCCAACATTTCCCATAGATACAAAAACGTCTTGAACTTGGGTAAGTAGAAAAAACATTAGTAGCTTTATTCCATAAAATCAATTTATCTGTATATCGGAATTCATTCTTATAATGTATCAGTCGATATGCTTAACTCGATAGATCAATAAAGCCATAATGGGCATAGCAATGCGCAGTTGGCCTTTCCTGCTTTACCGTGCGCCATATTAGAGGGTCGGCATTACATAAAACCCTTTAAATCAATAATGCACATTACGAGCTTGTAGGAATAGATGGTATGATCAGATATGCCTGCGTGTTCGACAAAAAAGATAGTCGTTTTGCCGCATACCATTCCGAATGGTGCAAAGTGCTGCCTGGCCTATACGACGTAAATTTAATATAGCAATTTTTAGAGTAGCAGACACTTGTTGATTTAGAATTTAGATGACTCAAAGTTAGTGAAATATAAGGAGTTGATTCAGATACATAAGATATCAGATAATATATTATGTATACGTTGAAGTCATACATTTTCCATTCGGCGCATACCCACGGGGCCACAACGGGAATATATTTTGATTCCAACAGAATGCTTTGATGTTATCGTGAGTTATTCAAGTGGTCATTTTGCAAACCACTTTGTTACTCTTATAACGTAATAAATCATTGATAGCTCGCTTATATCAAATTCAAAGAGGTCTTAAATGAATACTACTACTTTGGATGGGTTATCTTCTCCCCTCAGAAAATCAAATCGACGCCGAATGCTTTATGCTGAATTCGCGTTGACAACAGATGTAAACTAACACCAGGGAGTTCATAATATATTTCAGAACCGCATGCAAAAGCTGATTTTGTATACATATACTTACGTGGTTTAGGTCCGAGTTGGGATCCAAACATTAAAATTAATTTTTGAACAAATTCAAGCAAGAAGTGGACAATGGCTGTAGTAGCCTTGTACCTGTATAAGACCTCCATCGCCTACCTCATAGAGCAGCTGGGAGGATTCTTTTTTTAACTGCACCTAGGCTAGGTGTTTTACTGTGATCACTTTTAAGGTGCCTTGCTATTCACTCTTGCTTTGAAGATTCCCAACTTGTAGATAGTGAGAAAGACAGTGCCTGGGAGGGTATTCCAGACTTATATTGCGTATCAGGAACGAGGAATCAAACAGATTTGTAGGTCAACTGTCCGTCGCCATCGGCAGCAAACCAGGCTGCTGACGGCAACAGGTAACGGGACTCACTTACTCAAGACCTTGCAGGAGTGCAGTGAATCCTGCAATCCTGGACCCGCAAGGTCCATCGAGGTCCAACACATGTTGTACTCTCTCTTTCCCCTAAAAAACGTCAGGCATTTTCATAGTATAAGTTACGTCTACACTATACAGTGTACACACTTTTACAAGCTGCATATAGCACGAGTACACTTCTACAAAGCCCCTCCCCGCTTACAGCTTATCTGACCCCGCAAACAATAATAACTACGGCCCGTCCACACTCCACACGGTCCGATAGCGATAACTAACCTAACGCACAGCGACAGCTCGCACCCAACACAAACATGGAGTAGGTTTTTGTTAATTAAATGAACTGGACATTTTATCAATTACAGTTTTCATGAGTCCTACATAGGCAAATAAATAGGGGAAACAACAAATGAAAGGATTAGTAAAAAAATATTAAAACCATGAGAAAGCAAAATAACCTTAATCTACGCTTGTTTTTTTAAATAATTAAATTAATTAAAATTGATTGGAGTTAACTGACACGCGTTTAGTATAAGTAGTGTCATGAATCATGATAATGTTTTTTGCGAGCAAGGAAGTTTTTTCACGGCGAGTAATTTTCCACAAAAGAACAGGATTACAAGTACATAATATGTATTATCGTGTTTTGCCCGATCTAACAATTAAACTTGCAGTTCAATTTGAAAATTATAAATAAAACAGAGGTAATCGCATAATTAGAAGGAAAATTAAGTTCACGCGTAATTAACATCGTCTAAATTACACAAGTTGCATTAGCCATATTAATTATTATAATTAATACATTGCCGGAAATCAACGACAAAGTCGCAGGGCGTTAGAGGACGTGACGTAGATAAATTTCTAGTTTCTATACATCTAATGTAGTTTTACTCGTGAACGATCGTGACAGTAAAGTAAGGAAAGGATAATGCCGATTCTTGTATGAAAATTGAGCTATACCTTGCGTCTAACGGCCGTTCCCAATATCCTATCTATTCGTGGTTTCCCTTACTAGAGATAGAAATTTGACTTAACTTGTATGGAGCTTATGTCAAATTGATATCTCTAGTAGGGCAAATAGAAGATAGATAGGTTGTTAATTTCGGCCGTTAACCAAATCATCTCATCATTCTCAATATTATGTAAAAAAAAAGATTAGTAAGATATTAACAGGGAAATTGTAATAATCCGATTTTCTAAGTGGTTAATTTTCTAAGTTTTATAAGTGGCATGGCGGTTCCACATGTTTCAAAACGTTTAATTACACATTTCACACTTTTCACATAAATAATTAACGATCGTGACAATAAAGTAAGGAAATTTCAACAAAGTTTACCTAGTAGCTATATAGGCAAAAATTTCAAAATCATTCACGAACAACTAGCAACAATAATTAATTTTTTCCGAATCAAAATGTTCATTTGTTTTTTTTTTTCAATAAACAGCTTTCTATCTGCAGACCAATTCGAAATTTAAATAAAACCTTTGATAAGTTATTTCCTTGGTTGCCATCATGTGTCAGAGTGAAAGATCGTCACATGTTTAAATTACACGACAGATATGAATTTTCATACATTATCTGGCCGCTGCTTGGCCGGAGCGGCAATTTCGATTTATCTCGAATAAGGAAGTCAAAATAATGCTTAAACAGAGCATGGTTTTGAAAAAAAATACTATGTAGTGCGCGTTATAACGAGGCCAATGCAGTAGTTATACCTACGAGTGGTTTTAATCGGCGCTCTTTGTACACGTAACTCTTGCGTCTTGTCCTTTGCCTTTGTCCGCATCTATGTCAAGTGCAATGCATACGTATAGCATATAAAGTAACGTAGCACATACTGAACATTAGTGGCATAGTTAATGGTTTACCGGTTTCACTTGTGACTATAATTTACAGCTACAAGCTTGAATCATTAGTCTCCAACTCTATAATAACTAACATTGTCTTTTATGAAAACATCTTTGCAATGTTTGCAAAAAACTCAAATAATAAATAAACTAAACTCGTTCCCTGAGTTTAGTTTAATTTGATTCCCTTCCCTTTCTATTTTTAATTATGTTTCGTTCAACATACGGGTTAGTCACTATTTTTGCAGAAACTGCTTCTACTTTAAGTATGAACCTAACGTATTAATAAGTATAAAATAAATAGTACCTAAGCTTTTTTTCGATTTGAAAACAATCAGGTACAGGCTATGAAATTTTTTTTAATTAATGACTAAAAAAAAAACTAAAATTATTAAGGTATCAGAGCAAATTACAAATGTATGATAATGCAAATGAATTCATGTACCTTAATTAATTCATTAATTTATTCTTGCTTTCCGTCTAGTTTCAACATGAATATTCAGAAGACTAAGGTGCAACGATACCGAGTCAAAGTTTCCAACACTATTATTTGTGAATTTCAAGGTAAACCCAAGTTTAATAATAATAACCAAAATAAAATTAAAAACCTTAGATGGATAACGATGAAGAAGTTTCCATCAATAGTTTTAAGCAAATGAAATAAAGTTTAAATAAGATAACTTAGGTACTCGGCAGTAAAAAAGAGTAGTGACACTGAGGAAAGAGCAAGGAAATTGAGAAAAGAAGAAAAATCTTTCGATACAAAGACGATCGGTGTAATAATATCTACTATAGGTGAATAAATAATAATCAAACACCTTGACGATGATGCTTATAACCTTGTTTGCTGCATAAAAGCGATCAAAATACGGAAATGACTTTACGTTGCATTCTCATCTATATATACCTAATTATATCATTGTACCTAATCTATCAAGAGGTAAAGCTATATGTCCATTATCGTTTATGCAAACAATATCAGCTAACAACCAGTGTACATAAGAGCACAGACATAAATATCAAAAACTAATAATTGCACTGACCTTAGCTTCTGAGTCTTCTGACTTTAGAAAGTGCAAGGAATAATAGATAACAGGTTATGACATCATCTAGGTATATAGGAGCAACCACAGGTCTGGGTATAGACGTTACGATGTTTGTTACGAAATAAGATACATCGTGTGAATTAGGTACATGTCCGGCAACCGGCAATTCTTGTTATTATTAGTGACTCCTATATCTGATCGTTATAATGCTTACAATGCCCATCCTATTTTGCATTACTTTGTGAATCGTTTTTGCGATATTCTTAATTTATCTACTTGCTAAAATCCAATATTCGATTAAAAGTGCAACGGAGTTAATTTGAAGTCACAAAGTGTTCGCATTAACTAATTTATGATCAACATAGGTAAACAAAAACAAGTTAGATTGAAGTATGCACTAAAAACCACTAAGATTTAACTTAATGTCTACAAATATCTGGCTAGTTATAGTTGGCACTTGTCACAATTAATATTGACTTCACTTGATGTTGACTGATGAAACATTCAAATTTTGCAGTGTTAAATAAGTTTTCATAGCGCCATTTGCAGTACAAACAAATAATGTAATCACAGAGTAAACACCTGAACGAGTAGTCTTGGTTGGTAATAATTGAAACGGAAGTGTAACACCCATTTAACAGTTAATGCAGCGTAATGCCTCATTAAAAAGTCAGCTAATCTCCACAACAGTAGTTAAGGAGGAAGATAAAAAAACCCAGGAAGTGCCCGTGGATGGGTTAGACAAGCCGCAGATAATACGATTGTTTATCAATCCATTATCATAATATTCTCACAGTATTAACATACAGTCTATTAACATATCCGTTATACATAGTCGGACAAAACTTGTTTGACAAATTATATTATAATATAAATATAATATTATAATAAATCCATGAGGATTCCGGATGAAAATTTCCGTAGCACAAAGTACGGAAATATCATCATCTTCAAATAATTTCATACACTAAATATAATAGAAAAGACGAACAATTTGATACGTGAACAGCAGAATAAATAAGCATATATTTTATATATATATACACCTTAAACCAAAACATGAATTTAAGAGATGCTGAAAATACAAAGATTAATATTAAAGATGATAAAGATGCTATTGAGGAAAACGTAGTTATAAAAATGTCAAAGATTTTCAAATACTTATAGGAAATTTTAAAGTAACAACAAAAAACACAAAAAAATCAAGCAATATCAGACAGCCCGCCCATATAGACTCCAAATTACGAATTAACAGCCCACGCAACGAATTTTATAATCCGAATTAGCATACACTCGCAGGTACCGCGATTCGAAACGGCCCATTATCTCCCCGGGTCACATCCGATCCCGGGCCGGCCTATTCGATATGCAGTGTAGAGCATTAAAATGAACAGCCAATACCAGACCTCGCTACCGTGTGCGACAGCACCTAGTTAATTTAGAAAGGGTCAAGTTGGGGTTAATACAACAAATAGCCCGAACGAAGTGGTTGTTCGTTTAATATTTTAACATGAAAGTAAGCTACTTTGCAATAGAATAGAATTTTTCCAAAAGAAAACCTGAGTTTTGTGATAAAGTAATCAATACAACACAGAACTTTCAAGGTCCATGCAGCTATTGCTGAACCACAAAGGGTCATATGAATTCAGCATGTTTTTTTTTTGTTAAATATTTTAATAATTGTCTCCTACGAAAATACGTGCATAGAAAACAGTGAATGAGCTGCAGCCAAGAAGTGCCAATTCTATTGCGCAAAAGCTCTAAATTCAACTTTACGCACCTTAAAATAGTGCTATCTTTTTCAAAATGGAAAAGATAGCACTCTTTAAAATGCATTAAATTAGTTCAGAGATTTTGCACAACAGAATTAGCACCATTCTAAGGAATACTTTGAACACAAAAGTTGATAGACACTTTTTCACGTAAACCATTCTAAAAATCTTCACACACCTAATAAAACCATAGAGTCCCGTGTAACAGACAAGTAGTAGTCGCGGGGAACGATTGTCGGAATTAGAGGAAGTGTGCATCCGGTGTATAATTAACACACACACAAATAAAGCCCTATGCCGTGACCACGTGTGTGATCCCCGCGCGCCGCTGTCAAAACTGGAGCACAAGCATCTATGTTTAGTTGACGCCCTTTTTATATTTTGTTATCTCTCATCTTTTGTTAAGCGTGGATAAAGCTCACCGATGTGTGAAAAGGACCTTTTATTTGTTTAAGCAGTAACAGGTTAACGCTCGCCTTCTCCCCTGACTCACGTATTTAATTCTAAGGCTGTAGATAGTCATCAAAGCCTGGTTACACCAAAACTAAATCTGCATTATATTTATCAGGTGCTTAGCTGATCGATTAAAATATCAAACCATGCACATAAATGTGTGAAATGTGTAAAATAAGTTTTGAAGAGGAACACAACAATGCAACGCAGCTAAACATGATAACTACCTGATATTTAAATAATCGTAATTAAACAAGCAATTTGGAAAACTACATAATCACTAACGTTACTAACTGTAGTTTGGTGGCTCGAATCGAGTTCATCGGGGAAATATGCTAAGGTCAACGATATAATAGATGCGCCGTCAAGGTCAGACAGCGGAGCAGTTAGGTCGTTGGGTAGAGAACGACGGAAATAGAACCGAACTAGACGAGTTGTTGCTTACGGAAAATACCTAACACAGGTGGTACAATCTAATTCATACAAGAGATGATCAAAAATGCTAAGTGATACGCGTGTCCATATCAGATACTTTGCATTAAAATATGATTGGAACGAACGACGAAAAATACAACAAACTGCGCTTGTCTTCCCGAGACATTAGCTCTCAATTCTAATTATGCCCTGTTACCGGTGTTACGCACAGAAACTGATGCAGCAAGTCATAGTAAAGATAGTAAAAACTTGAAAATGTGCTCTATCTCCGCACTATTTGATTGCTTTACGCAATATCTAAGTATAGACACAAAGAACATTTTAGCTAAGACCAGAAATTGGCAACCGAGAGTAACAGACGAAAAGTCACACATACTGTGTCCAATTTACAGTAAGCTTTAAACAATAATCGCAGTGACTGAACGAATGAACTGAACGAATGACGAACCAATGAACGCACAAATAAATAAAAGCGCGTGACAAGCAATAAAGAATTAGCATTCAGCGGAAGAAAAACCGCTTCCATGAATAAAGTTTTTCTCATAATATACATAATTTGATACCGAAGGCCGATTCGTTTCAGATTATCACGGAAAGGTCGGACAGAGAAGGTCATGGAGCATCTATCAGATATTCTAATCTACGAGATGTGCTCAGGAATCCTCTCAGGAGTTTAAATATAAAAAGGTTTTAACATAAACATGTGAAGATGTTAATGCCATTCCCGCAATTTCACTGTCATATTAATAAGCCTACAAATGTCTTTTAACCTCAGAAATAGCGAGGAACCAAATAAAATTTGAATTTCATGGGTAGAACATTACCTGTGTATCTACGATTTTGTATTCTAATTTCTGTGCCTCAATGAATATCGATGAGAGAACAGTGGAGAACACCTATTTTATTGTCTGTCGATGTTCAGGCGTCAAAGTGGTAGACAGCTCTGCTCTGATCACATGGCTTAAGTGCAAAACAAATTGAAGTTTGTAAAAACCTTTTGTTTTTCGCTTTAGTATATGAACCCAAAGCATGTGCAGATTACTCTACTGTCAAGTCGTCACCGATTTCTCGTCCGAGCAGTAAAATCAATGCGGTCTGCAGCGGGGTCTGCATTGTTCCAGCCCTGGACAATGCATGCGGGCTGATCCAGGGTCGACGCCCCACCACGTGGACGAAGGGTTGCCAATAATAAATAACAATTTTTTTTTAATCCCGGAAGAATACAATACTTAGCTTAGGATTAAAGTTGTATTAGGTACCTATTAAATATATCCAGACCAATATTCTAAACACATTTTTTTTTCAATCTTTTCCCAGCCTAGTAAAATTATGTATTCGGTGTCCAATGTCCAGGCGTAGTCAGCTTAAAATCGTAAAAAACATGTTTTAAATATTTAAATAGTAGCAGAGCATACTCCAGTATGGCCGAGTTTTCATACAAATGTAGTTTTGCTTTAGTTTTGAAACTACAAGTAACTATCAAACTTTGCTAACACTACTACATCGGAAGTTAAACAAATTAGGAATTGAATTGAATTAGAGTAAAAATAAATCACAATAAAAACATCCCTGGATATGAACTTTTAAATACGTATGATTTACAGCGTTTCGTAATAAATTGCCTAACCAAGAAAAATGACTGTAATCGAAGTGCTCCAGCAACCCTAAGGGACCCCTATAATCGGGCATCACACAACGATAGCATCTCCACATCAAGCTAATAACCATTTTCTTGACATGCGAAAGCGCTCGTTAGTCGTTACACCATCGGTCATGGCGAATTACCTCCGATGGCATAATTATTACCGCCATAGATTCAATGATACATTACTTTGACACTTTTGGAAATAAAACTCTCTATAAAGCTAAAATCAGTTTATTCGGTTCTACGATTATAACCTGGGGACAATATTTACTGTAGTTTTAAACCATAGATCACCAAGATACGTTACGTTTATAGTAAATTGCGTTTTAAATCTGTGCCGAACTGTCACTCACTGATAAATAGAACAAAAGATACGAAACAGCACGCAAACGGAAGAGACAATAATAATGCTTGCGCTCGACGCAGACTAACTACGAAACTTACAATTGTAGGATTTTTGAGTCTTCAACAACCTTTTGATGTATTATATATCATAGTTTTAAACCCATTAAAAAGACAGATTAACTATTGTGCTGATACATTGTGTCTACCAGACATAAACGTACACTTTTCGCTCTCAATACCTGTAATATTGCTTGAAAAATTAATATTTAAAATACAGAACAAGAGTATAAATTACGATTAATAGTTAAATCGACAACATAAAAATTATAAACCATATTTGTTGCTATACCAGCAACTGAAATAGGTACTTCACCTGTGAAAATTTCATAACCGTATATCACGGTTCAAGAGACACACGGACGGCGGTTCCCGTTTTTTACCCTTTGGGTTCAGAACCTAACTAAAGCAAATCTTAATAAAACGCAAACAAAAAGTCTCAAAATCCAACCTACACAAAGGCACGGTCGTTAGTCGTTACTGGTTGTTCCCCTCGACTCGAATCCATATTAATATCGTTTAATGTGTTACTTGTGTTATTTTCACAAGAGCGGTGATAAATCTTTGCCGCCGCCGAACCTTATAGCAGCAAAAAGATCGATCGAGCCATTCGATACACCCGCCGTACTCGATCACGATTCACGACTCCCTGGTAAGGGACCAGTGTTGCCGAATAAATGACCTTGATTAGAATAATATACTTTTGTACGAGACGACGCATGATGTGTTCTCCCATTTTTTCTAAGGAAAAGGAATTTTTTATTTTTCTGTAATTCAGATATTCTGCGGTATATTCGGATTTTCAAAAATCCCTTCCTTATCCCTTGTCTACTTGTGTGTCTATTTTCAGCTTGCTAGATATGTAAGTCAACAAAATATATTATATGAATAGAAACTTATTCTTTTAAAAAGATAATATATTCAGAATACTTAGTTATTTGATAATTTGTACAGAAAAGTAAATAAATGTAGATAGAGAATAGAGATCTGAACTTAGAATGATCCCTCCACTCTCCACTACATTATTATTTTATATTGTAAACGCAGTCACGTGGAGCGGCGTTCATTTTCAGATGAGAAAATCTACTTATACACGTGATTTTCGGCAGAGGAAGGGGGTTAGTCAACTTCGTATTGCGATGCACCTCTCGTCGCACGTATTTTTAGCGAACGTCCCACGGACGAGATGCTATTCAATTCGGATCGGGGTCAACGCCCGCCGCCCGCGCGCCGCCTTCCACACTGACCGGAGCTTGCGGAAATACTAAACCCACCTCGCCCCGACCTGTATTCTGTGCTCCGACCTGATATTGATAACACGTTAACCTTGAAAATACGGTGTTAGTTTTACTCGTATGTTCAATGCAAATTTTAGGCGACTCATAGTGCACAGGACGTTTTATGAAAGGGTTGTGAAGGGGCGCAGGACGGGGCTGCTAATGCGACGCGGTAACATAATACCTACCCATACCCATAAAGTTTGCAGCGACGGCAAATATAAATCTAATTTTATAATTAGGTATTATTTATTAGAGTAGCTAATGTTTTCATTGAACTTATTTCGCACGATATAAGACTAACATCAGATTTTATTTTGAAAGTTTAGTAAAATAAATAGTATACCTATTAAAACCCCAGTCATTGTGCTACTTGCGACAATGACTATTATAAACGTAGATTCGACACTGGCATACATTTTGTAGTCGGACAGCTCGTTCCGCCATAAGCCCATTTCGTTTGTAATACGAACACGATTAATCTTGGATAGGGTTGAACTTGGTTTAATACGACTCTAATAAGCAGATTTTCACGCTTTGACCGCTTTTGCTAGATATCTGTTTTTTTTTTTATGGTTGAAAACGACAATGCAATAGGTTAGGAGGAGGCCTAACCACTGTAACTATAACTTTTTTTTATTATTATTATGGATAGGCTTGCGCTTGACTACAATCATATCTGATGAACAGAAATGATGAGGTCTAGGATGGAGCGCGCTTGCCTAGAAAATGCCTATTCACTCTTCTCTTGAAGGCACTCAGGTTGTACTTGACTGGGAACACAGAAACTGGAAGGGTGTTCCACACCTTAGCGGTACGTATCAGAAACGTGGATGAAAACCGTTTCGTTCGAGCTTGCTGGACATCAACCACATAAGGATGCCACTTCTCCCGGCGTCTTGCGGTATAGTACGTCTTGCGTCTACGTTAGTAGTATTATGTATTCGTTGCTATAACTGTGATCATCAGCTTGTTTCCATCCCACATTTACTTATTTGAGTCGCGCCATTTGGCGTGTGACGCGCGAACTTTTCCCGTGCTTTTTTTTGAGTAAGGACCTTGTTAGAGCTAGTCCAATACCGGTCAGTGTGGCGGGTCCTCTGTTACGTTTGCGGATGTGTTAGTTGTTCGTTCAGTGATATTTGCCCCACAGCGCAGTTTAAAACATAATATCCTCATTTATATCAGGGTTCCGTACCTTCCTATAAGGAAAATGGAACTCTTATAGGATAACTTTATATTTTATTCGCCAGTCCGTCACTTACTTACGCCACACATTTACGCTCAGGAACGAGTGAGATATCAATTAAAAACTGGTTACTTTATACTATACTATAATATGTATATTTTCTAGAAGGTGTAAAAAATTTAAGCAACAAAGTCAACACAAAAAATACGTACATATTATGTATCGCAAACTCATCTATCAAAACCTAGGCTTCCGTTGACATAGGGACTTATGTGTAAGTAGGTAAGATTTCATGGGTACAAAGCAACAAATGCTTCAAAGAAAAATTCCAAAGTTGTGATGTGAGTTCATGAAAATTTAGAATTTGTGTCTTAGGGGAGTATGTCACAGTGTATGTAATGTGAGTATGTAACTAGACTTAGTTACAATTTTACATTACTGGGAGCTATAGCTACTCTATCTACAGACAGATTTGTACTTAGCCGGTTTTTATTATGTCTCAGTCCACACTTTTTCCGCAAGTTAACGATGTATTACGCATTCTGATCTCGAGATATCAAGATCTAAGAACACCCGCCGCGGTTTCTTTGAAACGCATCACCCTTACTAAGATTTAGCGAACGACGAAGTAAAAAAAATATCTGCATGATGTAAATCAAAACGGTTTAGATTTGAGACTAATTACTAAATAAATCACTTTTAATGTTATTCATAGCGCGATTACCGGACCGTGATTTTTCTTTTTACAATAGTCTCGCACTTCATGTTTCCGAAGATTACGACTTGAATTTAATGAATAAAATATAAATATATTTACCGAATGAGTAATTTTCTTAATGGATATCATTAAAGTATTCAACTATTCACCGACGCTAAATTAAACCTAAAGCTAAAACCCTGTCCGTATGTCACCAGACTGTATACCCATTATTGAACTGTGACAGACAGTTGAAATTTTCACAGTGCATGGTGTTTCACTCTGCCAGTTTACTTGGTTTTGACACATGGAATGCAGCAAAAACCAAAGATTTAAATCGCTAGATGGACCCTAAGCCTACATTGCGCACATCAAAAACGTCCACAAATATGTTGAGTGAGTGCTCTCAACATGCTATAGTTTCACTTGTGTCAAACAGAGTGACAACGTGTCACACAAGACAAAAACGTAGACGTTTTTGGAGGTTTAAGGCCAATCTAGCGATTTAAATCTTTGGCAAAAACAAATTAATAGCCTCATGTACGTTAACTTTCTCCTCTACGAAAAGTTTAAAGACGCAAGCGATCACGAAAAAATAATATGTGTCATAGGTTTTTACTAGTAGAACATTTAGTTCACGATATCATACGCGGCTAACTTTTGAGTATAGGTACCCAGCTTTGTTCCACGATTAATGCCGTAGAAGCAATTTCCCAACAAATAATAATATAGGTTTTTATGAGTAACTCGTTAACGCGGCGGGGCGTTGTTTACAAGTGCATAACACGAGAAATGATTTAATAAGCATTCCTACTATAAAGTTTTTATGTAACAACATTTCTTACGTTGCGGGCTCTAACTTGTAGCCGATAGCTGCGGGGGTCTTGTGTACATTCCTAAGCATGCTTTAATTATTACGCAAGCACTACTCACAGGTAATAGAGTCAGAAAAAGGACCACCACCATCCCTAGTATGGGAATAGAATTGGTAAACCTCAATTATATTATCAGAAAGACAAAATTATTTTCTCCACTGTCTTAAGCACAGCATAAGAGAAAAGGTCGTTCAGTTTATCCACGGGAGATATTATCCACACCTGTGAGTGCAAGACCAGACAAGGGAGAAAACTGTTGGAAATCAGTGTATCGTCGCCCTAAGGAGAAATTGTTCCCGGACCTCATGCTAGCCGTGCTGGTGTTAGCACTTTTTTCCATAACCCATCCCAGGAAGCGAGACGTTAAAAATTGCTACAGAAACAGTTTCACATGACAAAAGGAGACAATTTCTGGATGCAGAGACCAAATTTAAATCTTATTAAACTCATGTACTGACACAAACAAAAAACTTTGCAAACGAACAATTTAGACGTTACTATTGAATGTGAAATCTATCAATAAACATCGAACCTTAAAAACACGTTTAATTGACCAGCAATCAACCAATCTGCGCGATTAACACAAAACCGGCGAGCCGTGTTATAAAACAAAACAAAAAACAAAACAATCAGCAAAGAAACGAAATGAAACAAAAAGATAACTCTTCAATTCGTCAGGCTACAAATAAGAGTCGACTTGAGCGCGTGTCAATAACGAATAAAATATAGCTATAACACAAGATCAGGTTGTCAGTCCGTCAGCGTCGTGTGGGCTGAACTGAACGTTGGACAGCCAACAACCGGTCAGTTGGTCGGCTATAATCGTGTCGCGGGCCAATTTGTCGAGCACGCCTGAAAAGCTCCCGTCGCAACTGGCGGACTAATTTCCTGCAATAATGATTGTTTTTTAAACGCCTGCCAACAGAACGACAAGTTGTAATGTTAGAGCTCCACTTTCTAATACCCTGTACCCCACAGTTTATGAGGCTGGTCTAGCTGTTCTATTTGAAATTTAAACATTTGTAAACAATATAATAATGTATGACAATTCATGCAGAGAAACACCATTTTACGCGGCTCACCTAGTACACAAGTCACAACATCAATTCAATAGAAGGTCGACACTCCAAAGCTTAACAATCAATCAACTGAAAGTCTTTGAAATTCACAAAGGCTTTTACGGAATTCATCTGGACAGATTGGGAACCAATCAACCTGCAAGGATAAAATATTTACCACATTGCCGATACGTCTATTACAATCACCAAGAAGTTAGTAAGAAAAAAGCCACATAGGTATACAATAATACTTAGTAAGCATAATACACCAGCTATAGGCACAACTAAAGTAAACAAGGAAACTGTCTGCCTGCATCTGCCGGAGGCGGAGGGATGTTTACACAGAGTATTTATCATACGACATCAAACAAAAACTTCCATCGTGTTGATTCAACAGGCAATATAGGTACTTTTAAGGAATTCTATGGAAACGATAAAACGTAAGCCTGCCCAGAGGCAAACTACAAGTATTTCAAAGATTAAAAGCACAATGTAGCACTAATTAAATTTGTATCCACATCCCGACGTATAATTTCCATAATAACTTAGATTTAACGCTAATTTGTAACCCGATTACGACCTAGTATCATAGTTACTTAAATTTTATAGAATCTATGTATAGATTTTAATGGTAAACTTCATAACAACGTAAAAATCAAAGTTACCATAATAATAATTGTAGCTTCCATTAGATTTCTGTAAGTTTCTACGTAAAGGTAAAAGGGTAATTTTGATATTAATTAAAACATTGATGAATGCAAAAATCACAGTTAAGGAAAAACTTTGAAGAAACTATGCTAGTCATAAAAACGTTAATCACGCTTGAGAAAATATGTGCTGTTTCGTATTAGTAACGAATTAATTTTTAAATTCATGACTGTATAGGTAAATACAAATTGAAATCTTGTACCGTATATTAGAAACATATCTAGGTAGAATAGATTACTGCCCTAAACAGCTTGTGAAGAGCATTCATAATAGAGTCAAATGGTATGATGTAATAGACAATGAAGTAATCGCCCGGTTACAAGCGCAAAATATTAGTCCGTGTAAAATGGAAATAATAACCACTACTATCGTGACACATTTAACTGTACTTTAAAGGGTGGACACTGATATATCCATGGAGAACGATTCATTATAACCAACAGACATCCGAACAAAATATTTATCAAAGATAACATAATCGTGATGAAAACATTAATAATCTGTTTATATGTTACCTTTAAATTAATGAAAATAGAAATTCACGGAGGCATTATAAAAATGATTAACAGAATCGAATAATTTTCACTGTCAACATAATTATTTAAACCCAGAGTCAACATAATTTTGTAATGCTGATTATGAAATTATGTTGACTCTGGGTAAAGGTAAGGTTAAAATCAGAAATTCAAGTGATGAAATGCAAGTAGCAGAGGAATATATGTTGATAACTAAGTAACCATTTAGAATAGCTTAATAAACCCATATAACAATATTATTATTATTCACATTCAAAAGTGTATTTTACTTGTAGGTCCTAATTCATAAACTATAACAATAACAATGTTGTATAAGCATAATAATATAATGTTTCATAAGGTCAAGCAATTTCAATCTGCACAGCGTATTTAGTGATAATTGTGATGCGTTAAAAATAATTTTACAGGTCCGTACGCAAGATAATGACGAGTAATTATAAAGACGGTGCTCCACAATCCGTGAAGCACAATATGTCATCATAGACGATGCGACAGAGTTAGATCATCGTTCGGAAATGGAGCGTGCGCGTACGAGATTGGTTTTAAATCGCGTTACGAGCCAGATGCACCGCGCAGTCAAAATTCGAAACGATGCTGCGTCGATCATAGATGTGACAGCCGCTAGAAACTTAATTCAAATTGAAATTGATGCCTCACAGAGTTTGGATGCAAAATAGGTGTACCTATATTTATTTCCTATTTTTAGGTTTTTTAACTGTAGCATTGCAAGTTAAATTATATAATTGTGATAAAATTCATCGCGATGATAAAAGCATAAATGTTATGCTACCCAATTAGCTATACTTTCTAGTTTTTCAAACTGAAATTGTAAAGGCAGCGTGTACTTCTAATATTCACACTCAATTAAATCTTTTTTCAAAAATTTAAAGCATCAAAGTTTTACTAACAACAAAATTTTAGTAAAAACTTTAGTAAAAAATTTGTATTAGTCAAATAAAAACAAACGAACACTAAAATCTTAACTAAGGAATAATAAAGATTTTTAAGATGATAAACAAATAACAACCAATGGTCAAGTTGTTGAACGTAGAGAATCAGAAAGGCGCCGAACAAAGATCCGACGTGTAAGTGACAGATGGGTGGCCAGTTAAACGATACAATTTATGACTTCAAGACTTTATTACGGCAGCTTTGTAATTGTTTCCTCAGTTTACTTTTTACTTAAATTGCAATTAAAATACATGGACATAATTTAATAGCATTTTTTCAATATAAGAAAAATTATAAAGAACTCGTTTTATGCAATGAACGTGCAATGAACATATTATCGGTTAAAAACTATGTTGCAGTTTATTAGCTAACACTTCTATCAGGTCTTAGTGTTAAGGTTAGCATTAAATACTGATTTCGCGATAAAGGTGACAATCATATTTTATAATTCATACAATATATCTATAACAAAACAACATTTAAACAAGTCAGAATTACTTTCATTAAAACACTCATCCAGAGATGATCCATTGTTTCAACGAATTAATTAAACTATGAGATCGGAAACAAGACGGTACCACATTGCATCTCAGTCAAAAGTGATGAAACTAAAATAGACTTTTTCACATACAGATTCCTGTTCACAAAAAGTTATTGAAAATGAAATGAAATACATAGTTGCTCATGTTCTTATCTCTCAAAAACTACTCGCAATAAAAACATCCATCATCTTTAAAACATAAGTTTTTTTAAAAAATAAAAAAACTCGGATCACGTAGGCCTGAGATTTACAAAGAAACGTAAAAAAGTAACCCTCACACACAAAAGAGATAAGGTCGTAAAGGGAACCAGCCTTACACATATACTGGAGTAAAAGAACTTAACGCTTCGCATTTTTCATCTATTCAAGACACTAATATTAGTAATAATAAATAATTAATTAAACAGTTATTTTACGAGTTTAATCTTAACGTTTAAGTCAACGTCAAATAAAGTAGGTTTCATTGAAATAAATTTTTATTAAGTTTCTTTTTGTATACAAACTCCTAAAACATTTCATTTCTACTGAAGAATGAAGTAGAAAATAAATATTACAGCTACATTTTCTTTCTTAGAAATTTTAATGAATGTATAATGGAAGCTGTTAGTACCTATAACTAAGGTTTAAAAGCAAAAACAAATCAGTAGTTCGATTACACTTCGATGCTTGACGAATACTTTGAATAATTCACGCCCTTATTTAATGTAGTCTGAGAATTCACGATAATCGCTCCTGTTGCCAACTTCAAAGGAATTTCCAAAATTATCATTCGGTTATATTTAGGTTATTTTGAAAAACGTAGTTAATTTAGGTTTTTATGAATAGTATGAGTTGAGTTAGTTTGGTTTTTATGCACGTAGACATCGATTCTAATGATTGCCGTTTATAAGCACATTAGTTACATTAGTTATATTTAAAACTATCTAATAAATAATACATTTAACAATAATATAATGTAAGATAATGCTGATGACTTTTCCAGTAGTTATAAATTATTCTTAATGAAGTGATGAATTATTTACGCATTATTGACAATATGTTGTTAATTAGGTACATAAACAAGGCATAATAATACTTGCAGTTATAGTTGCAATATAGATTACAAAAAGATCAGAATTTTATTTGCGAAAAGAATAAGATCCATAAATAGTATAAGGCATGTTTTATACAGTATACAAAGACGAAGAAGGTATAAAGAAGAATGTAAGAAACAGAAATGTTAAAATATCATGCTAAAGCAGAAACCATACGTCATGACTAATGGGCCACGGTAAATCCGCTTAGATACTGTGAAGACCACGAGTTAGTCGGTGAGAATGTCAATGACTTCCTAACAAGTAACTAGAAGATTTAATGTGTTTTAAGAAAATAAGGTGTTCTTAGTTAAGCTTTTACTAGTCTTCATGCAATATAAGAACAAGGAGAAATTGAAACGAAAAAAGCTAATAATTCCAACTTCTTATCAGTAAAACAAATTCAGGTACTCATGGAATAGATTTATTTAAATTGTCCATGTGATAGTGTGATGGAGTTGATAGCTATTTTATTGAAGAACATAGGATATAAATTATGTATCTAAAAGTAACGTGCATAATATGAAACTGCGGTAGTTTCTGATGTAACCTATACCATATGCGACGACAATGTAAATAATTTATTCCATGGCAAAACCGGAAAGGTCAAGCACAAGGTGGTGACTGCACCTGCTTAGTACTTCTTGCATTATGCGAGCTGTAAGCTAGAGCAGACTTGTACATAAGAATTAAAGACTCACTTAAGATAAAGAATATCATAAAAAATTAACTAAATATGGACAAGCAAGACCAGTGTCCTTAACTCTTTAGAATTATGCGTGCTCTAGGTTTTGGTTAAATATCAGAAACGTATTAAAACAATGAAGAAAGTAACGAACAATGTGAAGATTAACATAAAACTTATTATGATTTAAGCTGAGTAACAATTAACATAAGTAGGTATAAGCATTTCTGGTAAAGCAGACACACAATATAACGAAGAAAAAATAAAAGATAACTCAATAATTTTAACAAAGAAGAAAATTAATTAGGTATGACGCAAGTCTGAAAATTGAAATTAAGATAAATTCCGCGAGATGCTTTGTACAGCCAGCGGCCAGCCCTTACCAACCGTCTTATTTTATGAGACGCAACATATAAAAACAGATCTTTATCCATCATATGTATAATATTCAAGAATCAGTTATTTCTTAGTCTATTCATTTATATTAGCCTATTGTTTTGTTTTTGTAATAATTATGTAAGAATGTTCTATCCAATAAATACTACCACATCATTGCTCGTCAAGCAGTAATTTAGTTTCCTATTATTAATTACAAAAGTACGATAGCGTTGTTTGCGTTAGTTAACGAAGTGAGTAATTAGATAATTTCTGGCTTAATAGCAATACCTAACTCAAACAGTAGTTTATGACGTAGTAGTTTATTTATAAGCAATCAGTCATTTATTATTATTGTCAATTTTTTACGTATTTAACGTAACAGTTACATAACCTGAAATTTATTCCAGCTTTACAATGCCTATCTTTACAATTCATACCTATTTTTCACTAGGCCTATTGTTTCCAATATAATTTACTTTACAATATTTTTATCCTGTTTCCGCATCATAACATTATAAGCGGTGAAGTTAATGGATAATTTTAATTTTATAAAGCCACCCATTTTGAATCTGTTTCTTGATTGAAATGAAATGATTATTTATATATTTCATTTCATTTTCATTTCTGTTTCTTGATTGATTGTTTTCAAGCAATTTTCTTTAATTTTTTCTTTTATATTTCTTTAATTTTTGCTTCATTAAAGCTTTCAGAATAAATCGGATTAATTACATTAATGTTGACTGTTATAAGTTAGAACCTAATAATTTGTTTCTTGCAGGAGTTCAACCTTACTATTAACGATTGATACTGTGAAATGTGTGTATTCATTGGTGATTTCAGTAAATGCCTTGCATTTATTTATCTACAGCAATACGACATTTGTGACCACTAATTTCTGACGACACATTTTCCCCGTTTACCGTAACAATTATTGTAAATTCCATAAAGCAAGATTTTTGCGGTAACACATGGAATCAGTGATGACTGACGCAGAGGGATTCCACAAACTGTTATAACTTGTATGCAGCGCACGCTGCAAATACTACATCAAACACTAAGTAAGCAGTTAGAAACAGCCGAAAATTTGTTATTGTAAAATGGTATTTCTTTACGTACAAAGATTACCATTTACCCTCGCGCACATATTTATTATTTACTTAAAACTCAAAAAACGGGTAGTTCCAAAAAAACTCTACCGTCTGCACCTAATTCACAATGGGTCCCCTGAGCCGAAGGGAGCGCTCATTGTTGAGATGCAACAAAAACAGTCTTTCGTTGCACCCGACGAGTGGTTATTTTTTGCGCTGCACCCAAAAAAGCGCGAAATATAACATTCTGGCGTCGCTTACCGATAGCAAGCAAGTCATGTCGGGTTGTCGGGGAGCGGGCGCGCCTCGCGGGCGCGGGCAACGATCGCCACGGGAACGATCGGCGACGTTCATGCGTGGTGGTTTTACTCCGGGATAATCACCTCGGTCGATGTCGCAACATCACTTCGCATCCCGCACGGTCAGCTCCGAGGCACTCGGGCACTGCACATCCTCGCCATCACGCACTCGCGATCGATCACACTGTGGGCTCACTGCGGGTGTCACTGCACACTGCACACTGCACTGGGGCACTGCACGGGCGTGCGGCGTGCGCTATGAACGCCGATGCATTGGCGGCACTGGCACTCGGCGGCCGGCGCGCTCCCGGCCGCGCAACAGCTGACGGGAGGCGCAGCCCCCCGCGCGCGGCGCGCGCAGCCGGTGCGTGCGCCGCGCCCCGCACCCCCCGCCCCGCACCTCCTCTAATCCATTATTTACGGACGGCCGACCGGTTTCAGGCGCGTTCGCTGCGCCTGCCGACGAACGACGATCGTTCAAATTTAATGCCCTTCCTATGTCCGGCCTTCTAATACGATAAGATTACAAACACCGGGTTCAGTATACTCGGGTTTGGCTGATTCCAATGGCCGCAGTTGCACCGCATCCAAAGTTGCAGACTGCAAGTGCGCACCACACGATAACATACGCCCACTCGTGCATCGTTAAACGCGAGTCAATGACGTGATTGATATGACAGCAGGGCAGGTGAACGAACTTACGACAGGCATCGGCTGGCACTGAAAGCACTAAAACACCTATAACTCGGGTAAAATATTCCACCTCGTGCACCGCAAAATACAGACGCAATAAAACAACCTTCTGGGCCATAAAAGTATAGCCATTCTGGAGATGCCTGCTAACGAAAATCTTTTATTAGACGATGTAGCTATTACCTTTACTTATACATGTCATAATAATATTATGATTGGTCGCTGTAATACACAGAGATAAGCCGTGGTTTAGTGGCGCTGGCGGGGTAACATAATATTGAACCTATACTGAAATGACATACTTGTCTTGTACATCTTATCTACGACATTAATCTAAGTTCCGTGAAAAACGGTTAAAAGTTTATGATGCCTTAATTCTGAGAAGTAACACAAAACAGAAATTGTTCATAAAAATTCTTAAGACTGCAGGTCCTGTAGGTAATAAGGAATTCATAGAAAACGATAGGTTTAACTCCCTTAATCTGGATGATCTCGCAAATGTAAGAATTTATAACGTACCTAAGCTTATAAGCAATTGGTTATAAATAAAACCAAACATTTAATCTGTACAAATAATTGTTACAATTGTATTAACTGAAAACTCGAAGACGATATGGATAAGTTATTGTAAAGAGTGATTTTGAAACCATGATGTGGTAGAGATAAAAGGTATGCTAGAAGGACATAAAGTGAAACTCATAACGCAGGATATCCGCGGCAGAGAAATAAATCACGCGGGACCACCACGTCGAGCGGCTTCCGTCCGCGAAGGATCGCGTTCTCAGTCCAATGGTAATGGGTGTAGGACATTAGATACTGTAAAAAGGATGAAAAGATTTCGCAAGGACGGGAGGTCCGCGTCGGAGCCTTGGGTCTGCGCAGTGTTTCATTACAACATTCCCGGTAACATTAGCCGCGGCCGAGCGAGCCCGAGAGGTGAGATGCCCACTCCGAGATCCACTTTCGGACAGCCATAGAAATCACGTAGTTCGCGGAACTCTGTTACCTGTGGGATGTTGACTGTGGTGCGGCAGCGCAGCGCGCCAAGGTGAACGCTCGGGCCAAGGACGGACCGCAGCGAGGGGAGGGGCCAGGCGTACCCCCCTCGTCTCCCCCCCGCCCCGGTAAAAACGCTCCGAACCTTCCGAGTCGGCCGGTGCAGCCCAGCAAAAAAAGGGCCCGACCGACGGAACAAATAGAAAACGCACGAAAAAAAGGAGGAATACAAATATCAGAGGTCTCAGATAACAGAACTAGTTGCCTGTTGTGTACCACTCGTGTCGCCTGTCTGAAAGATGAACAGTTCGCATGTCACCGGCGCCCACGCAGACCGCGGACGGATCACGCACAACAACACGAGTCCCCATGATGTAACAGTTGATGGACGAAAAATACCTAACGGAAGAGACGCGGAACTGGCTCAGTCAACACCACAACGCTTATCTTTTGGCGTTTTGCCGTCGGATATTTTTAAATCCTTTGTTTCAAATTCAGACACTCATCCCGACTATTAGACTAAAAGCAAATTCAGAGACAATAAGTTGCAGCGTTAGAAATTATGCAAGAAGACATTTATGTTATTTCCAAAATATCGACAACAAAACATTACTTCCCAACATGTAATCAACGGATTGTTAGCCGTTCCATAGTTATAATATTACATACTTGAATAGAAATATGAACCGTGGAATACCGGGACAACTTCCTTGCCCGTTGTTACCCTGGGCCTGACTCAACCGGTTCCACTTGCGCATTGTAATAGCTCCCGTAGAAAAACTAGCTCTACGCGATAAACGCTGAGATTCCACTTTAACGACTCTCGGTAAAGAATCCAACAAAAAGAAAGAGCAGTGTCCTTTATATTATTTACTTCAGAGAAATTATTAATGGATTAACAAAACAAACAAGATCGCTACGGACGAAATTAACAACACAAATTGTGACGAATACCAAATCCGCACCAACCTGTTTTGTGTCGCAAAATAGTAACAAATAACTATACCTATAGTAAATAAATAAAAAGAAATATCAGCCTGACTCATTCGGCAATGAATTCGCTCACAGACTCAGTAACGCCTGTCCCTAACTCTTGAATCTACCAAGTTGTGATGAGAAGGATTTTTGTAATTCCCACGGGATCTACCATATCACATTTAATTTAAAAAAGGCCGACTTTGAAAAGTTTTCAGTTTCTTGCCGCTACTTTCAAATTTAGGTTTCCATATTTCTCATCACTTATACCATTGTTTTTCCAGCAAAATTTTCAAGAGTAACAAATACACAATGAATTCAATATGCGTCTTCTTGCTCTTTCGATAGCCATCTAGCGACATGACTGTAGCACTGGGCTCGTCAGCAAAAACAATAGATAGCCTCCCCGGTCGCAATAATTTGTCCGGCCCATTGCGTGCGTTACATCACCACTCATAAATAGAATCTCCTGGAGCGAGCGTGTGCGTGCAAGGAGGCGGAACGTCCTGCGCCTCTCTAACGCCGCAGCCAAGAGTGAGAGGGAAAGAGACGAGCCAGTGTTACAGTTAAGCAGGAACTCTATTTATATGCAAATATAACCTCGGAGTCGACACCTGTTTGCGTATTCTCGACACTCGCCGCCTCGCTTTGTGGCTACTCTGTCTCCGGTATCTTTTAGATTATGGAATACAAAGTTACCGATGCGAGGTATTGAGCGTCCTTTAGAAACTTTCGACCTTAAACCCTTTGTGTTGGAGGTTACATTCGAGCTCGTCCCGATTGGGTAAAAAGCTTTAGAAAGGTTTGTCATTAGATTCATTTTTTCAGGTCTCGTATATCTGTTGGAACTTGGGGATGGATAACGAGATTCATTAGGCAAAATTAATTACGCCCGTCATACAAAAAAAGTGGTTTATGTAAAAATATCACGCACGTGTATCTACGCGCCCCTTTGAATAAACATACGGGCTGCGAATAGCCGACTCCACTATTGTTCGCGCTTCGTGACCGTCCTTTGCTTAATGAATGCACAGGTAGCACACATTTAACATGGCATTATGTGCTAAATTGCTTGATTATCATTATTGTTTCCACATAACATTACTTCCGGTAAAATCGTGTTTAATTTAAATCGTATATCTGTAAATTTAATTCTAATGTCGGTCATTTTTAAGCTAGATCAACCTAGCTATACATTAGGAGTTAGGACTAATACATAATCGTCTTCTTCCTGCAATTTTTCTACATTACTTATGTATGTAGGAAAGCGCAACACGTCTTTTTCTTCTATATTCTCTCCCATGAGCTTTCAACTCGCAATCCACTTCTTTCACAAGCATATCTTTTTTCAGGCAATCTATCCATTTCTTCTTGGGTCTTCTTTTACTTTTTCGTCCTTGCACATGCAAATTCATCGTTCTATTAGTTATATGATTTTTATTCCGCATAACATATCCAAACCATGCTAACCTTTTACTCCTCATCATTCCTACACACTAATACATTATACATCCCTCTAAATATTAAATGATGATATAAAAACAAGAAATATAAAAATACCACTTGAAGATGACATTAAAATAGCAAAGCCACCCAGCACACAGTTTCTATACAAGGCGATGAGGATGTCCGCGATTACTTATGCGAATAATTTACCTAACATACGTGTACGGCCGTATGAATTTTAACACTGTTATGTCCCGTGTACTCGTCCGTTTAATAATATCCTTGTTGCGGCTCCTCTGAAGGGTGGTAGAAGCCGCAAGCTGCCGAGCACTCGCGACGTGAAGTGATAAATGAAACACCGAACAAAGTTTAACTCAGGTGTACGATTTTATTCAAACTTTGACATGTGCTACATCATTCGCGATTCGCCGAGTACTAACTGTAATTCCAACTCGCTGCTCGCAGGCAGGCAAAAGTGCTTATGTTGCACTAATCGCTACATCCTGTAACAAAACAAAACACAACACCACGTCTTTTTAGTCCACATTCAAGCTAGAGTGAGCGTGTAATCGATGTGTCTACGACATTTCATGATTGTCACTTTTTCGTTTTGTCCGTTTAATCAATTTCCCCTGTGATTTCTGCGGTGTCAGTTTTCTCCATTATTGTCATATTTCGTGTTCCCAGTACGAGGAATAAAGAGAAAAATTAAAGCCGGGCTCTCTCGTTCATTTATCATACTCGGGCCAGCAGCCGGGACCCTGAGTGTGTTTCTATGTACGTCTGGCCGGCCAGATACATCGCCTCATATATTTTATTTACATGTGTTATACGTTTGCAACGCAATGTTTGCACCGGCGATCCTGTATGATAATTCACTCGAGCTCCATATCACTTACATTACATCTTAATTTAACTCGCCCATAATGAAATTTAAACCAAAAATATATAAAATCGGTGAAGTAAAAATCCGTGGACCTGTAAGTACCGAAATTGTGTGTGTACTGTGTACGTATCTGAAAATATTCTTCAGTCCATTGAGCAACTCACACTCAATCTTATTTAAATAATTACCACATTTAAAATCTTAATATATATAAATCTCGTGTCACAATGTTTGTCCTCAATGGACTCCTAAACCACTTAACCGATTATAATAAAATTCGCACAACATGTGCAGTTCGATCCAACTTGAGAGATAGGATAGTTTAAATCTCATTTTATCTATTTTTTATTACCCCTAAGGGCAAAACAACGTTTGCCAGGTCAGCTAGTTATTTATAAATTTCATTAATATTTTCTAGGGATGTTATTCTTTCAAATATTTTGTCCACAACACTGTATTGTTCAAACTTCTTTAGTTTTTTTACACTATCCAATTTTGTATTACACAAATATCCGTGTTCACTTAATATCATAATATTTTTGTTACAAGATACAACTTCTCAAATAGTTTTCTCATTTCATCTCTCCAACCACACAAACAGTAGCCAACATAATCAGTCGTTAATTATATTTAACGGTGCCAGTGCGGCTGGCTTCGGCGATGTTTCGGCTAGTACGTGCAGACGGCAGTGTACGGTTGTGTTGTATGTTGTGTTATGCACTCGTCAGTAAACAGTGCAATCTGATACGTTATACCGCGAGCCGCTACGTCATTGAGTCGTATTATCGCGCTAAGCAATCACGCCGCGCCGTCAGCTGCGGGAGCGACGGCCGCGACGTCCTTCTTTGCCCTTTTGGACGATGCCTCTTCGAGCTGCGGCCTCTGTGGTACACAATCGAACGTTTGAATCATATATTATGCTCTGCATTGTAATTATTTATCACCTGTCATACTTTACAACGTAGAATCAAAAAGCAGGAAAAAGCATAATTCTAAGAAAACAGAAGATGCAAAATAAAAATGAAGTGATTAAAACATTAAACACAGCACTTGCTGACCCCGCGCGTGCTATGCTATACTGAAACCGTAAGAATTTCAGAGAACTCTTTCCCTATTACATCATCATGAAAGTAGGATTCAGAGCTTTTTCGTTTTACGTTGACAATACAGTAAAAGCAAGTTTTGTTTTTGCACAAAGGCTAGAATTGAAACGAACATATATCAGTGATGACCAACATTGATGGATAGAAAAGAGAATAAACACAAGCAAGTGTTAAAGAGGACAAATAAGGAGCATCAAATTCTAAATGACATATTGGTTTTTGCAATTTCAATGATTCAAATTTAGCTCACAAAGCTCAGCAGAATTGCGAAATTTAACCATTTGTGCAATGTTAACGACCTGCAATTTATGATGCGTAATTATTTTTGAGCGGCAATCATAAAAATATACAACTTACCTACCTAAATTCGACGCCGTGTTTCTGAGGTTTCAAAAATAAATCAGCAAAAGAAAACATAATGTTCAGTCTTTTCAATTCGTTGTGTACGTAATGGCTTTATCAGTGGATTAAGTATAAGCACCGGTTGTTAAGTGAAGTGCTTTTTGCCTCCGTCAGTTCGTAACGTAATAATAAAATTTTGCACTTTGATGTCAGTAGCCAGGCAGCCGCGGTTCGAGGGGATGGAAAATAACCCCGCGGCGTCTTACTTCCGTAACATCTCTGCATTTCGAATAGAGTTGTGCCAAAGCGATGGAATCACGTAAACGATAGATGAAGAAGAGATACGCATTACGCATCTTTGAAGCCAAATATGTACAATCCTTTAGATACGAATAATTTTATCACAAGCAGCAATTCCAATTTATTTGGAACACGTCAGAGTGAGTTAGGTCTACATCTCAATTCTTACTCTATCGTTTGGTCTTTTGTAGGTATCATATTATATCTGCATCTTCTATCACACATTAGGGAAGTTTCGATATTAAAATATGAAATTTATTTTACAGACCTGCTAAAACCGACACATTCTTGTATTCATTTAAAGATATTCTGCCCACTATGCAATGTGCATTCTTCAGTGCCAAAAACGAACGAGTTACGAATGACGAAAATCATTTAGCAAAATAAGTCAGAGAGTGAGTGAGTGATGTAAGCGAAAGATATACAATATACGTAGTTCATTTTCGTCTTTTGTTTGCGAACTACTAGATCCTACTTTGTCGTTGCGTCTCTGCATTTCAAAGTCAGAACTCAGAAGGGACCGGGGCGTCGTCGTGGGGCGGCACTAAGCTGTTCCGACGCCTCACCTCTCTCACTCTGACCTACTGACACCCGTTTTTATATCCCGCGTAATATCTCTTTCTACGTTCCTATTGGAATATTTATAGGCAAGGGACTTGGTACAGCGATTAGAATACCATTCCTTTGAAATATTGATGGCTTTAGTAGCTTATTTCGCGCTCAGCATATGGATCCTTTCATATTTAAGAGTTAGAGTGCGCGAGGCTTCATCTATAGGAAGTTTGGAAAGGTGCGAGGAATAAATGGATGTTTTTCGTCTCATAATATTGAAATGTCGATTTTATCTTCTTAAAGTTCGACGAATGTTTGTGTGTCGTCTGTCATAAATTCGCCCACATAAGACGGATATGTTAATCACGCCGTCATGCCCAGCTCACGGTTAACTCGTGGACGTAGAGTTGGACACGTCAATTTTCACGTCCGATTAACACTGTGACGTTAATATTTTTCATTACTCTTTAAAAGTTTATTTCTACAAGTCAAACTAGTTCAGGATAAAAATTATGCGTTCAGTGGCATTATTGCACCTTGAGCAGATGAGGACAATGATGTAGTGCACTAAATACTAGGAAATCGAGTTGAGAATATTGTCAATTAATATAAAACACAAAGTGGAATTAAAAGTATAATGTAAAAACTCGGACATTTTGTGATACGACGTACTAGTAAATTGAAAGTACTCAAAAGAGCAGCCAGCGGAAGACCCACGCGACGACATAGCGGCGAGAATTTACCAATCTATCGCTCACTACAACTACGAACTGAATAATGTAGCGTTAGCAGCGCTGCTTGAATGCTATCCCCAAAGTGGGACTAAGAAGTAAGGAATAAGTAATGAAATTAAATCAAATGATGATATGAATAAATAGATGGATCATGGAAGGCAATCAATAATAGCATTCCTCTCTGGTATTTTTAAAAAATATACAATATTAAACAGAATTTAATAGAATAGAGGCAACAATCAACAAACAAAGACAAGAAAGACTTGCTTCAGAACCAGAAACAATTTGACGATACATATATTTTAAACATAGAAAGTTGAGAGAAAATGTTCGTTTTATTAAAGAGAATTCATTCGAAGTATTTTTCAGAAATAAATATAGCTATAGCAAATCAAAACACAAGTCTGAGAGCAGAGCCAGTTGTGCTGTTGCCGCGCTAGACCGCTGAAAAGATTAGATAATAGGTAGGTACGTAAACCGGGTCCGCGGCCACGCATCAACGGTCGGTTCGCGTCGTACTCGTAGCGTCGCGTTGGGCGGTTGGTAACAAAGTGTGACCTACATTCGAGAATAACTAGCATTTTTACGCACTCACGCCCTCGTAGTAAGAGCTAGTAACAGTCACTTAGCTATTAAACTGCCTTTGCAATCGAAGTAGAACAAAGGGCATGAAACATAAACCTAGATTCTGCTAAAAAAATTCATAACTAAGTAAAAGAATAAAACATGAATGCTAATATTAAAGCTGTCGGAGTCCGTCAAGTAAAGAAATAAGTATAATTAAGAAAACAAAACAATATGCACTTATTAATTAAAACATACATTAATATGACATTGCAACAAATCACAATAGTTTTATATCAACGCCAAACAAAATAAAGCAAAGTTTATGGTTCCTAGCAAATGGTTATTTTTGGGTTTATTTATTTATTATCTTAAGTACAATTTTTTATTACTCGCATAAACGTACTGACACCTACGTTTTGTTAGCTAATAAAGCGACAAGGCCCAACAATTTATACTTAGTTACAATGGTAGTTACATTACAGAACACGTTTAAATTAATTAGCTGCAACGAGTTAGACTGGATCGAGCGCGGGGGACCGAGGCTGAGCTTGGAGTGATAAATCTTGCAACAGGCATTAACACGAGCAAAGGGCGACAAAAAACGTGCAAAAGGTACCCAAAGCCTTTTCTTCTGCGCCGACGATAAACGGATTTAGGGACAATCGTAGGTGGAATTTGAATATTCTCGCTGCCTTGGGATGGGATAACCTCTAGGGTAAAAACTGAAAGCCAATTCTATATATAATATTGCCTGGAGGTTTTTTTTTTATTTCAATTCTGAGTTGAACTGTTCTTTATTGATTCTGGAATTCTTATACACTGACAGAAAATCCTTCATCATATAATATCTACGACTCGTAGTTGAATTGTTTCTTTAATATCAGTTAATCCGACAATTATCCTTTATTTTTCACCAGTGTTTTTTTTTTGAATACCCATCATGCTTATTAGCAGTGAAATGTTAGACGGAGACTAAATCAAAGGCGAATATCATGTCACATGCTCCGTCGGGAATGTCAAGTCTTGTTTTCTTTTAAAATATTCCATGTCTTCGGTCGTCGGACCACAAATCTCACTAAATAGTTGCGGTAGATAAATCAGAATTTCGGAATGTCTTATGGGTTTTTATAAAATCTTATGCACCGCTGACATATTTGAATTCAAGCTTAATTTTCTTTAAATATGATTTATTTTATATTGACGCTAATCTTTTTTTACGTACGAGTATATATATTTAAATTACTTTAGACATGGATAAACTAATGGTTAACTTGGATTTAGACACATATTCTAGTAACACAGAGCCAATTTGTAAAGGAAGGCAAGGAGTAGTTTGGAAGAAATAACAAACTTAGGCAAAAAGGCATGTGGCATTTGTACTGCCCAGTGAACTGTGTCTAATTGTGCCTAACGTTTAATGGACGCGTTGAATACGATGTTTGTCATAAATTCCTTGCTATTTTACAATATTTAAAGATATTGGCGTACCTAATAACTGATAAGCAAAGTCTCAACCAAACCTCCAGAGCAGGTTCAGGCCCACAAAGGGCTGTAGCGCCGTTGATGATGATGACAAAACAAAACTTCCAACGGAGCCGGGGCATCTCAGAAGTTGGCGAAACTGGCATGGAGCGTAATTACAGTGTACGCATTACGTCTGTCGGCGTATGTGAGATAGCAGAGGCGGTCCCGACAAAGATGCGGGTCTCGCCGGAAATGCACTCTCATGCATTGCCCTATTTTATAGGCTGCATGGCTGCAACTGTACTGCACTCCCACACTAAGGCTGAGGTATATTATTTGCAATAGAAAACGAACCATGTGGTAGTAATGATATATTATATACATATAAACAAGGAGGTGATCTATGTGTGGTAGGTAATATTTTATTAGAACACATGTTTTACTAATATTAATAACCATCAACATCTAGCAACTGTTGTTCAGCCTAGTTCTAAATTCACAGGTTCTGGCATCTAACGAGTGATTCTGACTCTTGAGCATTTAACTAAGCATTTTCAAGAACTACGAGTAGATCCAGCTAAGAAAATCTTTCATGAAATAAAGAGAATCGTGAAACGAGAGAAATTCCATTGAGGGTGCAATAGGAATAAGTAGGTATTTGGAACCGCTTTTGATCTGAGTATCTTTCCTTTGGAACTTTTATTTAATCTGACGGCCAAAACTCCGTTAGCGCCAGTGGTAGCCACAAGAACTAGTGACATGGTTGTCATTCATATAATCGATCGATCTATCGATTAAACTTTTTGGGACTAATAGATCTAGGGGAGCTGATATTGATAAAATAATACAGAAAAACAAATATTACGTTTTAAAACAGTGACCTATTTGACTGGAGTCTATTGGTGAGTAGTGTCGGACCCCCGCGATCCAACTAGCAACAAAGAGAAGTCGATAGCTTCGCTCCATTATTCACAACGAAGTAGGGCCCCCTGAAGCGGGATATCCAATTATAAAATACATATTTAAAGTGTGCAAACGCAGTGGGTCTCGGTAATTCAATTCAGCGTATTGAGTTACTTGTTGACAAATCCATTACACTGGGTGTAGTGGGCAGATAGGCAATTTACTTGAGCCGACAAGAATGGAGATTGAATACCTACTCATGTTTCTGCGGAAAACTTGCAGCGGATTTTGTTATTTTGTTGCGCATTCATGCATTGTTTCCATAAAATTTTATTTCAAATTAGCGTACGTTGAAATTTTTTAGGCGTGTAAGCGTTTTATGTTTTGTAATACATATTATGTAGGTACCTAGGTACATGTTTAATGTTATACGTAAAGCAGATTTCAATCTATTGATTGTACCTATTGCAGTTTTCTCTCAAAGAAAAAACCTTTTCTTGATGTCGTGTACAATTATATTATACCAATTTTATTCGAGCAAGAAAGTAGCGCACATAACGTAATTTGGTAAAATTAAATTATGTTGAAACTTAAGCCTGATCTTGAATCTCATTATAAACAACCGCTCAACTAAGATTTCTGACGACCTCCTGTCGACTAATAACGGTGTTTTTTTGTCTCCTTCATCTTTTATCTACACATACGAGGGCGGACGTGCATTTAAGAAAAGAAAAAGTCGGCACTTCTTATAGAGACTTTTATTAACAAAAAAAAACTATTTGACTAGGATGAAAATAGTAACGTGCAAGTATTCAAAACACTTATTCCTCCAAGGTAAAAATTTGAAAACTTTGTAATAAGAGCCACATGTAACTCGTAAATTACTAATAAAGCAATAACAGTAAAAAAGATAAAACGTAGGCGTTCACAATTAAGCTATTTATTAAGTGTTTTAAAGCTGGAAAGTTAAGCTTGAAAGGAACCCAGGTAGAGGAATCGATTAGTTTCTCAGAAAACAATAATTTACAAAAATTTAACAGTCTTAGTAAGGGAGGTACACAAGCAATATTGTTGTGTCGATAAACATTCTGGGAACTTATTTTTTGAGAGCACAGTTTCGTCGAAAATAATTTTGAAGTTCACTTAGGTAGTTTTTTTACCCTTTTAATTTCCTAAATGATACGAAATGAGATATATGCTCCAACGCATACGGTCCTTTATCAAATTGTTAAGAACATATCATAAATATTGCATTTCAATGCAAAAATCGAGTTATAGCAAGTATAAGGTCTAAGTCCGATTTAAACCCACCTAATCCACATTCGACACGTTGCCTCATCGCATTTAAATTTTAAGGCATCGTCAAATACCGATTAAATTGTCACCGATAATTTGGCTGTATCGGTGGTGCAGCTAAATGGCACCGCTAATTTTGTCGGTCCTAACTTCTTGCTATAGAAAACATCCACCGATATCGTAATAGTGACAGAGGAACAGCCTTAGACTGTAGATACTTAGATGTATAGGTACTAACAACCAAATATGCTTATGCATATGCATTTGTACATAAACACCTTTACCAAACCTACGCAACTTGCCAGCGAGCGAGTTTAAAATGAGGCTAACTCCGCACGGTAAGCCACATTACAACGCTAGGTGATAAAATGCACCTTATGGCTTAGATCTTAAGGTTATTTTGGAGTCAGCCGTGTGTCTGGTGCGCCACGTGTGAGTAACTTAACGCCGATGGAAGCACGTTTAGTGCACCTTTGATCTCTTCGGGCGTATGAGGCGGCGATGTTATTTTATAGTTCAAAGAATTTACAGAATAATGCATCAATATTATATGAGCAGTCTATTAATATAAGTATAATGCATCAACGCTGGTGGTTCGGTCTCCCATGTGAGAGAGCAAATTTTAAATATTCCTTCTTTTTTTGTAAAATGCAGTTTTTTTTTTCAGCTACAAGTTTTTTTTTTGCAAGGACTTCATCAGCATAAGAATGGAGTACGTACCAACTAAATTTTATGATTGATTTACAAGAGGTGGGACATGTTAACTAAAATCGTATTAAACCAAACTACCTATACTACTGACACAACCTAAGGCACACTGTAAGTTAAAGTAATTCCTTAAGTAGTAACCTTGTTATTTTTAACGACTATTATGTTGACCTGAAAAGATCTTGAAAAATAAATGATGTCATAGTTATGTACCTACTATAACTTCACGGTTCTTCCACTTGCAGAAATTCATAGTTTAAATCGAAATAACTTGTGTGTAAAGCAGTAAGTACGTACTAGATAACCTCAAGTACTGAGAACAGTAATCACTTACCGCGATTACGTGTTGCCATACTGTAAGTGTTCCGCGGTTAGTTACAAGAAGTTATAGGACATACTCGGGAAGTGATAAGGAATTCTTGCTAACAAGTGTTAGCGAAAATATGTCTCAGGGTTGCGTTTTTAATTAGATACATAATATATCCAATTAAATATAACACTTATAAATAATTTTATCTACGCTCATTGCTTAAAGTTCGAATTATGAAATCAAAATGTGTCACATATTGACTTACTTTATTCACAGACTTCTATAATTATTAAAAAGTTATTCATTATAACATCGCTGTACTATGGAAATATCACTAGATAGTTGAATAATTTCCATTACGATACTCGGCTCTAGGTTCCTGTATTTTTATGTGTCGTCATCACAGACCAGGGAATAACTTTCTTTTCTCTGTGGTCGTCATAGCCAAAAGAGAGTGTAGAGCCAATCCTCAATTTTGTTTTTTTATGTATGTAGTCCACAGACAACATTTAGTTGGTAGTCAGGGGATGCGCCATGATCGACCATAGACAACAATTAATTCACGGAAACAATAATTTTTCCCTGCCTATGACTGATTAAAAGATGTGTACATACAGAATATTGAATAGAATTAAGTATTTATAATTTTTGATTATTTAATTATCCACTAAAATATACTTTATCTGACTTGTATAAATATTTTTCTACTCTTTTTTGTTTCATGACTTTTTTAACAGACTATACGCAGTTTACAACTGAATTATGGCGCCATACCTAACTTTTATCATTTCAATGTGTTATTTTTGTTACTTAGTCAAAAATAAACGTGGAAAAATGTCTAGCAGTGAAACCTACTAAAGAAAATTCAATTCCACCTGACATTTTAGTAATTGCAACAAAAATGACCCACAATCTTTTACCAACAAAGTGAAGGATTTACGACAAACGTTAGCAAGATGTTAAGGTTTGGATTTATTATAATTTGAGCGTAGATAAAGTAGTGTATGAAACTCTACATAATTAGGTATTAAAACACTCGTGTGATACTATTAAAAAACTCGCCTGCGGCTCGTTTTTTAAACTCACACTCATGTTTTAATACCCCCCATTATGCATCCGTTTCATAAACTACTATGTATTGTCTTACAGTTTATTATTATTATTAATTTCTTGCTAAGCACGGCTTATAATACACAAACAGTAATATAATTGACATTGGCACAGAATACTTATTATAAGTAGATATTAATTTATCGATGTTTGATTGAGTTTAAAGCAAATAAAAGCATTAATCTTCTATCACAATAATTTTTGAAAAATTGATTATTTTTCGAATTTTTATTTAAATTTTCGAAAATTTTTCATTTAAATTTTTGAAAAACACACAAGTAATATTGTAAGTCACGATATTTCGGGCAAAGTTTGCCATCGATTATAGAGAAATGGTTTTTAACTTTCAGCAATACTTTGAATTGATGTCATATATATTGATCTATGGATATCTTTAAGTGCTTCAAGTTTATTTAAATTAGTATAATAATTGGGTAACCTCATTCATAGCGCCTAGTAGGTACTCAGAGCTGAGGAACGTGTTACGAAGATTCCAATTTCCAACCATCGTCGGCATCGGTCCTGCTTAATTGACGTACCTGCAAAGAAAAACGCATTCTTTTAACACTTAAATTCGTAGTTACAATACTCATTACTAGTTTCAAATGTCTCACGAATACTTTTGTAGTCTCATTCTCATTGAATTTGATCGAATAGAGAAGAAGAAAAACCACAAAATATAGAACAAATAAATATAGAAGTCCCAGTAACAAAAGGACGTACTCGTATAGACCAATGAAAGTGTTAAAGAAGTGTAATAACATGATATTATACCTAGATAATTAACTAATCACGTTGATAACCTAGTAACTCGAACTACTACAACTTAAGGTCAGACACTAACGCCGGTTTTTAATACATTATCCTCTTCTAGCAATACACGTAAGTACCACACGTTGCATGGCATTTTTGTGCATACGCCGTTTTGTTATGAAAGCTCCAATATGATAGGACACTGTTTCCCACCGACTAATAAGTGAAACGAATTAAATATCTATAGATAAAAATCGGTCTCATACAAAAAGGGGCCGTCAGTGTTCGGGCTAATCAAAGCCATTAACGTATACGAGCTATTGATACTGTTTTTTCATCAATTAAGATACACACTATAATTACTATGGCAATATGACGTCGACACTGTTCACACATGATCGATGCATTGTTGTTAGGCGATACATTTTTTCTATCATCAATTACAATAAATTATTACTGATATATCTAAGTATGGGTAGTGTTGGAATAGCTCTGTTTAAAACTTCTCCGTACATTCTGAGTTTTAGTGTAAAGTCATGTTAAACATTTATTAGTACGTGCTTAGCACAATTATATTTAAAGAGAAACAGTTACAAAAAACAAACCTGACCTAAAAATGTTATAAGCAGGGTTAATAAATGACTTGACAGTGACTCGAAGACGAATTAATTGAAAATGAACCCACTGCCGTTAGTTATAAATCTTCGTCCTTTCAGAACCGTTCAATAATAATAATCAATAGTAGAGGCTAAGTATAATATGCTTATATTTTTTTTTGACATATATTCATATTTCTCGACATTGCGAACCTTGCTAGGTTAAGTTAGCTCCGTCCAGGCTATAAGCTTTGGAGTCATAAGATGCAATTGATAGGAGCCAATTGAGTAGTAATAACAATTTATAGGAGCATTACTTCATAGAAGCCCATGAACTAAGCCCATGAATTCACGTCACTTCGGAGTAAACAGACGTATAGGTTTCTTTTTAATTTATTACCACTTTAATTTCTAATCTCAGTACCTATTAAGAACAATCCATAAAACCATAAAATAGTCTATCGACGATCACACGAGTGGAAATACATCGATAGAATGATATATGACACGAACTGTTTACTATCGGCTATCGCACGTTTATCTGTTTGTTTAACATAATTTTTACGGTTTTTTTTTATGTGATACCCCATTATTGCAGAGACGTATCCGGTGAAAACATGTTTGGTAAACTAAAACAAAGTTAAGACCTTATAACTGGTACTATCAAGACTTTCTTCTTCATTTAGAAAAATGGTGTCTTTTAATGTAGGTACAGCTTCATGGCTCTAAACTATAAGTTAAGAACCTAATTCCAACCATAGCTGAGAACTTTGAAACTGATGACGCGGCGAGTTGGCAAACAGCAAGTTTTGGCTTAAATTTAAAGCTTCGTTTGCTCTAAAGAACTCAGAACTGTTGAATGGGGGAATCCTAAACTTCTTCCTAAAGAAAAATGGTGTCTTAAGGTGAAGTAACAGTTTCTTCTAAGTCCTGGTTTGCAATGCGTAGCTTTAAAAGACTTACAAAGACTGTCAACAACAAAGCCGAGCATCCTGAACGGGTCTGTAGGTATCTGGAAGTGACAATCACGGTAAACGGTTCACGGTTCCGTTCAATACGGCCGATGATTATAATTCCGCTAATACGCTAATTAATATCGTCACTCTGAGTTCATTACGCGAACCATTTCCCCCGTGCGTCGCCCGCGCGGCGCTTTACAAACATTCAGCATTGTAGCTCGTTTGTTATCCTTGTGCATACCGCGAATCTGCATGTCGTTGAAAGCTATTGTCATTGCCGCGAACGTGGGCCCTTGCAGTGCATTGTGGCGTTGTTTCTTTCTCCGAAACATTTAGTTCATAACTCATAAAATGTAGATTTTATACTGGCTGCAATATCTCGCTGCCTTCGGTGCAGTAAAATAAATAAATCGGACGGCGCCTGCTTCCCTGAAGGCCTTACGTAAAACGTGTAAGTGCGACAAAGAGCGCAACATGCGCGGTTTTGTATATCTTTATATATTGTATCGCGTGCAGAGAGATACTGCGACCAGGGGCCATACCACAATCTCTTATAGCAGTAATGCTGCAGTTTAGTTTTGACACTTTCATACTATGTTTGTGTGAAAATGTCAAAACAATACTGCAGGCTGCAGCATTATACTGCTTTAAGAGATGGTGGTACGGCCTCAGTACGTATAGCGAGCCAGTTGCAGTCGTCATCCAGGTTCCTCACAATCTTTTTTCTTTAGTATGAAATTATATTTATTTGTCTCCTTTCTAAATTTCAAAGATGCAATTCCTTGATTTAGAAAACCAAACCTCCTTTTGAGAAAGATGTCAACCTTGTAGACTGATTAAAGGTAAACCTATTACAAAAAAGAAGAGTCGTCGGTAAAGTAGTTACGGCGTGAAGGAGTAAGAAACATACGAGGGCTCAATTGCATAGACATCACACACATACAAAATTTTGCTTTTACAATATTAGTGAGATGAGCTGTCGATAACAGTATCACTTGTTTCAGTTCATTAGGTTTTCCCTTCCCCGAGCCGGGCGTGCGATGCGTTGCGCATTACGGTGCACAGTGCACACTGCACATGGGCGAAGCGGCACACATTACACATGCAGCTCCTAGCACAAATAATATTAGAATGCACAATAGATAAATATAGTCAAGATAGGCCCATTCGAACATTTTACGTAAACGTTCTTCATACAAGAAAATGTAGCGCCATTTGTCGAAACTCTGTGGTTACTGGTCACCTTGCCTGCAATATTATTATTAATTCAAAAAAAATAGGTTTACCTATCTACCTATACTAACTACTGACGGGGGAGGGTGCAAAACAGTCATATTTGCTCCTATAAACTGGCGACATATTTTCGCGCTGTTCGCCCTGTCTTTAGTATACAAGTCTGTGGAATGCACACAGTATATGCCTACACACTGCAGTACCGACAATGTCACTGAATGCTCTTATCCGCGAATTGACGACTTAATTTTTAAGTTTGACTGAACTCGAATCCTTTACCCCGAAATTTAATCGCAACTGAATAAAAAGGCAGAGTGTGCCACTTGATCATAAAACCCATTTTTTGCTCTTGTACTTGTAGCACAATAATCTATTATTAATTATTTACCAAATTTTAATCCCTAAATCGATATTTCATCTTTAGTCTCTACCTATCGTGAAAAAATTTAGTTGAAAAACTCTAGAAAAATCTTCTAGATCTGCCGTAAAGCCTAGACTTTTAAAATAAGTCTCTAAGCTCACACAGCTTCGAAACCGAGAGGCAATATCTCCCTCGCAACGTCTTACGGCGACTTAACAGCAAGATAAGCACTTCCACATGCAGCGTGGGCCGACACGACACAGAAATCGGTGCAGCGATATTAGTTTGTCCTAAACCAACAAGCTGCTCGCTACTCTCGCGTCTCGAGGTTCGACTCAATAAGGGTAGCGCGACGTTGCCGCTCCGAGGCTGCAAGACCAGGTAGGCAGCCCGCAGCAGGCCCGGGAGGTACGGGCTACGGCATACAATGCGGCCAGCTGTTTGTGTTTAGTACCTGGCGTGTTTGCCATCACTGTTTGCTCGCCTCCTACGAGAGGTTCGTTTTTCTCCACAAAAGAAATCGATCCGCGTGAAATTGATCCGCGATACTGCGCCCGGAGCACGCACTTAGTTCTACGTACAAGTATATAACCCTACAGCGCACAGCACTACTTGTACTCCCCTCGTGTGATCGCAAGGGGATACTTAATCCCCTGTCTATTTCAAACACGTTTTACCTCATTCGTTTCGCGTCCGACAAAAAACTTATTAGATTTACTAACTCCCGCGATCGATATATCTCATCGGCCGGCGCGCTGTGGTCGTGATTCGAGGTAATCGCACCGACGCGCGACGACGTTGAGACGTGGGACACTACACTTAGTACATAGTTTTCAATTGAAAATTATTCTAATCTAACTTTATCATTATTGTAGCTTAAAAATATTAGAAAAGATAAAGCGGCTAGACGAAAAACATTAATCTATATAATATATTCTATATTAGAAGCCGGTGGGTGTAATAATTAATTTAAATTATTCCGTAACGTCTACAATTAAAACTAATTAATTCCCACGCGTATATTAAAACGAGTTTTCGTATGACACTAGAATTCATGAAGCTCATTACAAGACATAGTTTATTTGGTTTTTATTGATTTTAATGCGAATATACCTAGTAGGAGTTGGTGTAGTTAATTGGACATTTGCTTATGAGTCCCATAATCCATATTCGGAATGAGGATAAGTGTGCCGAGGCTAGTATTATCGCAATAAAGGTTAGGTTAGCCGAGCAATGAGAGTGATAAATGAAAATAGTCGGGTAGGGGGGCGGTCTCCCGCGGAGGCTGCACACATGGCCTTATCGACCTGGGAGCTCGGCGCAAGGGTTAAGATGCAGCGTAAAAAATCAGTTTTATGCGGTTGGTAATAACGGACATTTCTTTTTTGAGCACTTAAGGTGTGGCACATTGTAGTGCCTTTGAGCCCTTCGTTTTTCAGAACGATCATTCTAGTTGATGTCATTTCATGCTAACTTGCTCCTTACTTTAATAAACATTTCAACTTTAATCAGATACAATATAAAACAACTAGCAGTAATTAGTACTTTATAAGTTTAGCTAAGTTTTAAAAGTTTTAATTATTATTATAACGTTCCCTTCATGTGTTAGGTCGCAATTGTTTGGGTCAATTACTTGGACTTACCTTTGCACAGGTTTAAAGTCACTGTAAAATACATCGCATAAATCAGGGTTAGTATGTTATTTAAGAATTTTTAAATGAAAAGGATTCTTAGGATGACCAGGATTCACGTAATTTTTAAATTACAAGGATTTGCTTCCATCTCCTCACGAGATATCTTAAAAATATGTAATATGTTTTCATATTATGTAATAAAACTTGTATTTTATGACATTTTTAAGAAGAACAAGTTCCAAGTTTCTTGCCAGTTCTTCTGGGTGCAGACCTGCCCTCCCAACCTGGCGGTAGAGTTTTGACTTCTCATGAGAGCTTATATTGAGGCCTATGTGAAAAATAAAGATTTTTCATTTTCATTAGGTACTCAATGAAATCGCTACGTCTTATGCATTGAGCGTAGCCCAGTGGCCACATGACTGACACACGCATCTTGTAATAATAGCGCACACGCACGAGCCACGCGTGAGAGCGCCGCCCGACTGCCGAAATAATTGTCCACGATTATACACACACACAAACATACACACATAAACACAAACACACGCTCAGTTCCGTTCCTTCCTACGCATAAACATCAATACAGAGTTTATGTCCATAAAAATGTAGATTCTTTTTATAATATTTCATTTTCAAGCTGAAATATTCTACCACACTCATACGATTAGTGCAGAAGTTCACAAGGTCTTATTGCCGAGAGTAACTTTTGGCTCTACGATGGTTATAATTTTAAAATTATGAAGTATGTCTCTATTAAAATTTCCCTTGGTTTTCCCGCTACGTCTGTGTGGATGCCAAATAAAGTATTCGATGTTACTTTGAAAAAAGAATACGTCAATCGCTTTTATTTTATTCGATTAGTATGGAGTTCGTCAGAGTGCGGCGCGCCGACGGGGATTGAAATATCTATAGGAGTAAAATAAACCAAAAGAAAAGACGAATGAGATGAGAAAGAGTAAAATAGACGCTTAGGAAAGAAGTAAAATAGTAGACCGTGATAATAATATTTATAGCAAATTTGGGTGGGCAGAACTAATGTTATAGGTATGTCACAAAAATTAAGTTAAAGGACATGGCTAGCAGTAGGTAAGAGTATTGTGGTCCTTCGATATATTAATTTCCCTTTATGGTGTGCCTTGTGCCTACCCCTAAAAAAAAGTGGAAGAATTTAAAACACGTCTATCGGAAAGAAGGAATGTCTTTAAGGCGTTTGGTGGATATACAGGAAACAACCTACGAAGGTAAATAGTGATTTCACATTAATAAAAGTTGGAAGAAATAATCGTTACAAGGCGTTCCCGCAATGCGTGGAGGTCCTCAGTGGACATGTTGAATTATTCAACTCCTCTCGCCGTGTAAAAAGAGCACGTGCAAACTTTACCAACGTTGCTGCATGCTGCTCGTAAAGACGGTCACTGGTAAGGGCGAACGGGATGAAGAAAGGCTAATATTTAAATTTTCATATTTTGAGAAACCCGCCTGCCTGTGATAACATCAGCCTATACTGAAACATTTCACTAACCCGGGGTAAATAGGTTTCGGTGAAGTAAATAAATTCCCCTAATTGTACATGAGCGTGACGCTATTTTTCGACTAAGGGCCTTTTTCACGTCGCGTAAAAAGGTAATTTTCAGCTAACTCAGCCCAGTATAGGTATCAGAAGTCACAACGCCTGCAGATAGCTCCGAAGGGCGCCTAGGAGCAGCAATTTTATCAAATATGGGTGTACTTTACGAGGAGCGATCACAATTCAATATATTGCATCGTACGTGACGGCGGGCCCGTCAGTGGGCACATCGGTCCGGGGCAGGGCAGGGTTGAAGGGCCACGGCGCGGTGCGGGGGGACGTGGGAGGGGGGAACGAACCCGTAAAAGTAAAAATAGCCCCCGCTCCGCCGCCGGCACCTCGGGCCCTCTTCTACGAAGCAACAGATGGATAACTAAACTTGCTTAAAACTCTACCCATTAACTTCCTTAATTCTTACCGACTATACAGCAGGCGGTTATTTAATTGCAGCAAAGGGTATTTTTATTTATTTTTATTCATAGAAAACAAATACTACAAGATGCTGTGGGTAGCCTGCAGCCGCATAATGTTCAAGGTCATATCAAGGTAGTTGACTGTTATAGATTTCGACGACTCGTCTGGTGCGGGCTGCGGCCGACTCGGGTAGTTCAAGGGTGCAAAATATAATATCAGTAACTAGGTATATCATTATAGGTAGTGGACAATGGTAGTTCATTACACGAAAACACCCTATACTAATTCACAATCGCTTATGTATCATATTGTGATTTTTAAGGAGATAGGAAGGAGACGAAGGACGAGACGTGCCTCAATAAGTATCTGTGGTATTTATAAAACTATCCAGAACTATTGTTCTCACCAGATATTACAACAATAACCGAATCGTCTACTCTGTTTGGAATCAAGCTTACTTATTTTATCTGTACATTAGTAGGTACATTTTATGCTCATAGGTACCTTGTAGTTATACCTACATATAAGAGCTTTCTTGCCTCACCTATAAGCCCACGCGACAGATTAAGATGATGTACTTAACTTATTTAATTTAGATTGAATACCCATACATCATTAATTTTCACTCTTTAATAACTTTTCAGTAGTTAAGATCGTTCATCTGGCATAGTGGGTTTTATAGACATTTTTAATTCGTATAAATCGTTTGATGAATGTTAAAAATCGTCATGCCATCTGTCACGGCTCAAAACTCAAAACATCGACCGGAAACTGTAAAGCGTTCGTATTAAAAAACGGCTTTGCCTAACATTTGTGTTGAGACTCGAGATCTTCTCATAAATCAAAAATACCGACTAAATATTTAAAATTGTAACTAAATTTAATATCTAAATATGTTTAAGTTAAATTATATTAAAATCTCTAAAATAAATTTGACGCGTCTAAAATTAGTGCTAACCTTTTTCCATAGTGAGCATTTTCAGATGCGACAGATTAGTTTAGTTCAGAGATTTTTGTCAACGGAATTAGCATCATTATTAACTGACACACCAAAGCATACTAGCATACTGAGCATATGCGATTTTCGGTATTATAATGGAATCAAATAATATTGTGATCACAAGAGGGGCATATCCTTGATCAAGCCTTTATGTTGAAATTGAACATTTCGTCATAGTCGTAGAATAGTGACGGATCTGCAAAAATTACGAAATTCACTTTTTACCATTTTTGGACACTACTATGTCTATATTTTATTACTGCATTAAAGGAAAATTAAAAAATCTTTTAGATTTCAAGATAACCAGTCGGTAAATTGACGGATGTGACGCGGCGCTCATAGTAAAATGGCGGTTGTGAACACTCGTCTTTCTACGACGCGCGGGAATCCCCCCTCACCCCCTCCCGCACCTGACGAATCTGCGCATCCGCCATTGTTCATCGGACGAGTAGGATTGCACATAACGTCGCATTTGACTATCCGTCAGTTTTCTACGGAAAATCAAAATCAATTTAAATTTAAATTTAATTAAGATAATATTAATCTCTGCTTATACTAAATATTATTCTGTTGAGATTATATCATATTTAAAAATTGCAAATTTTAAGTCGCATGTAGACATACTTCATTTTTCTATAGACGTGATAGTGACGTATGAATACAACCGACGATATTCTGCGGACATAATTTTTTATCTAACGGTCGTATCTGAACATCCCACTTTATTCTTCGCGCTAAATTCACTTCCGCCTTTTTTCTATTGAAAAACACTGCTTATTTGTATAAATTTAATATATTTTTCTATACCAGAATGATCCAATCTGAGTAATAATTCTTCTGTATTAATAAAAAGACGTTAACTTTATTATTTTTGTCCTTTCGAAACCATTTATCCTGAATGGTCTATAAGTTAGGAAGTGGGGCTTGCGACCACTATAATCTGATTTTTGCAACGATGCGACGGTCCGTTTTGGCGGGAGTACGGAATTCACTTGATTATTCATCGCGCTCACACTGGCCGTCATTAGAAATAACATTGTGTTGTTGGTGTTGATATTATTTTTTGGCCGTTTATCAAAATTCATCTTTATCATTCAGATCAGTACATTTATTTACTCCAGTCAAAAAATCAGTATGGCGCCCTTTTCAAATATCAGCTCAATTTTGAAACCCCTTTAGATACCTCAACCTAGATATCAAATCTGTCATCTTACCCTTACCTAAATACCTATGTCCTTATCAGCAAAAGCCCATGTATGTAACGCTTCTTTTGTCCCACTCACGATAGTGCAACAGCTGTCTTAAGACCTTAGCAACTGTCTACCAAACAATATAGCTTTTTCTTCAAGCTAGTTGTCTCTAGCAACTCTCTTTTGATGTAGGGGTAAAAAAAATGTTCAAAAATTTGATGATTGCAAAATATTAATATAGAAAAGAATACTCCTCCCAAAATTGCGTAATTGTTCCATAAAAAACTATATGCAGGCTATCCACGTGTAAATTTAAATATTACTCTATGTTGACTCTCGACAAAAAAACACGATGCATTTGAAAACCTTTGAAATTAGGTGATAGTGAGGTAGTGGGGTTGCATCGCTAAATATCCCTCAAAATTTGGGTGATCCTGTCCACAGTTGAGAATAAAATCCTAACAACAAAGTTAATAAAAACTCAGCTCAAAAATACTAATACTAACTAGCTTCGTATTGGTTCTCAATGACTTCAAATCTAAGAAACTGCAGAAAATGATATTTTGGAAACCAATTTGATGTGAATGGGAATATTTGAGCAAAGTTTTTATTAAAAACATGTACATGTGTAAATATATATGCGCAAAAAATTTGCACGCACGCAAAGCACGATGTATAATGTAATTAGCCTACTACTTGCAAAAAACTAAATAAAATCTGATTGTGGCACGAAAATTTTACCCATTCACCCTCAGTTTTAGCAAGTTTTAGAAAGTAATTTACCACAGCAAAGAAGTGATCCGGTCCAAATTGCTGCAACATCTTCTAATTTTTTTTTCTTTGCAGTACAAAAATAATGCTGTTTTTTGCTAATTACTTAACTTAAGCTTAAGTTTTTTAATTTTATTTATTTATAATGGGTACGACCAAAATGGTATGTTCAATCTATCATATCCTACCTATCCCAACATACGGTTCGATCCATTAGGAGTAACTTACCCCTGCCAATTTATAACTATAACATATCTAGGGCATCTGGAAGAGATCCTCTTATGTGGTGATAAGATGTCCTTGTATATGTCCTTTCTGTTTGTTTCCTTGTACATGTTCTTTCTATACTAAATAAATAAATAAATAAAATAAATATTTGGCTACATCGTCACTTAAGGTGATTCGGCCAAATTAGCCCAGGAAATACAAATTTAATTTAATTTTTCGTGAATAGTAGGTAGGCTAATTATACATCGTAGACTAATGGTACTGAGTTTTGCGATTATAACACTGATGAATTTAAATATTTTTAATAAAAAATTGCGCTAAAATTCCCAATCGTCTCATAGAGGTTCTCCCAAAAGATTATTTTCTGCAGTTTCCCAGAATTGGAGCTATTAGGATCCAATGGGAGCATAATCAAAATACTCATTGCCATAAGTCTATGATGCATAAATAGCCTACTATTTACAAAAACTAAATAAAATGTAAATTTTCGCGACCGGATATACGCATCAACCTTAACTCAGGTAAAATTGCAGTCAAGTACTAACTTGTAATGAGTAAAAAAAATGACAGACTTCACATCCGACAAAATATTTCTCAGTAAAGTCGATAGAATATAATCAGAAAGTAACATCCGTCATACTTTGAACACCAAGTTTCCGAAGAACGATGTCGGCTAAAACCTTGCGACCGTGTTGCCTCCGAAGTAAAATGAAGGATGTGATTTTTCTGGAAAACTATATAAATTTAAGTTGTTATTTCTGTTCCATTTTAAAACAAACCCTATCATTTATTGTTATGCCAAATTTCATAATTAAAGATTAAGAAATAAAAAAGTTATGTCAAAAAAACGAAAGTAAAACTTTCAAATGGCTGTCCTGTAAAGTTTAGTAAATGTCACATCCGTCACTATTCTACGACTATGACGATTTGTCCAAAATCAAAACAGATGGTAGAAACACGAAAAACACTATTTCTTACAGAAAACCTACTACACAATGATAAACTATCCTGCTAAATGCTTAATCTGCATTTCATAATATTATATAAGTAAATATAGTGAAAAAAAAACAACGATTAAATTCAAACGCGACATAATGTAACAAAGAAACAAGTAAAATTACAGAATTACAAAATACACTGAAAGCAGCTCAATCGTGGAGTTCGAAGCTATTTTTATAGGCAGCTACCCGGTGTCACTCCGCAGCGCCGACGACGATTTAATTAATGTATAGGTAGTTAAGGGCGTCGATATTTAACGATGTTTTATTTCCGAGACGTTAATTTTTATTACGGCTGCTTTATAGTGGCATTATCGTACATTATGATGAGTGCTGTCGAGTAAACAAAAAATATTGGTGGGCGATTTTTTTAATGGTATAGCCATAAAGGTTTTAAAAGCACTTCGTAGCGTAGCAAGTGCTACGTAGCGTAGACCTTCTGATGAGATAAATAAATAATAATTGAATGCAAAAACCAAAATGAAACTGTAAAGCTTTGTAATTGATTTTTTTTATTTTGTAGGTATATCGCGTTTTTACAAGTATACATAGGTAGGTAACTTAAAAAGCATATAACTTTAACTGATACTTGTATACAAAATTCCCGTTTATTGCCCGTGGTACCCCCGATGGTCCCCCCGGGGTACCACGGGTAATTGTTTTGCCCGTGGTACCCCTGGAGCTCCTAGGGGTACCACGGGTAAAAAAAAATTACCCGTGGTACCTCTGCAAATCAAAAAATACAAAAAAAGGAAAACGCAATTATAAACCGTTTAAAGACTATCCTTTATGCCTAAATTGAAATAATTGATTAAAGTGACAAAAGAAGACACGAAACTTAAACTAAAATTGCAAAGTTTTTTTTATACTTCCTTAAACTTAAATATTCATTATGTACTCCATTTTATCTTAAAATTAAGACAACTTATATTTTTTCAATTCCTTTCACACTAAAATATTTGTAACGCACGAGCATTTTTATTTAAAATAAACTGACTAAACAAACAATTTAACGTAAAAAAAAAACAACTTACATAATTTCAGTTCCTGAAACTAATTTATTTTATTTTTATATAAAACATAAGATTAGTACTATAATTATAGTAGAACTGTTGTGAATGTGGGAGTACGAAGCACAAGTAGGTTAAACAACTACAATAGGGTATTTGACTCCAATTTTTTTATTACTTTATTATAAAGTAGAATTAAAATAATGACGTGCACTGAAAGAACTAATTAAATCGATCAAATAACAAAAAAGTTATAAGCATTTAAAGATTTGTGATTAGACAGAGATAGCAACATTAACTTGTGATGTCACACTGTACCAATGCCATAGTAGCTTCGTGCGGCTTCATACAAATTTTCGTTTTGCGAGAAAGGGATAGAAGATCCCCCCACTCCAAAGTTTAAACGCCTGTAACTTTGTAAATCTTCGTTGGATTTTAATATTTCTTTCACTGCACGTTATTATTTTTATCCTAGTTTATAATAAAGTAATATTTTTTATCAAATTCAAAAGTAGTGTAAGACCCCATTAAATAACAAAATAATAATTATACCAAAAAGGGCATAGACCCGGAGTCTGTGGTTTGTAAATTTATACTAATAAAAAAAAACTATTTTTTTAAGTAGATATTGTGTGTATTGTGTGCGGAAAGTTATACTTTTCTGCACAAGTGCTTTTTTATTTTCCACTAAATTTTATTTTAATCTGGGACTCACAAAGAAATGACAAACTTTCCGCACTTGTATTGAAATGTATTATTATAAAGGTACTTTTTTATATTAAATAAACTGACAAAATAAACCATAAAACTTAAAACAAAAACAACATACTTTATTTTAGTTCCGTAATATTTATTATTTATCCCTTAAATATATAAAAAAACCGGCCAAGTGCGAGTCGGACTCGCGCACCGAGGGTTCCACGGAACGGTATTTTTTTCGACAGTTTGCTCAATAAATCCAAAACTATCAAGCATAAAAATAAATAAAAATCGGTTTTAGAATACACAAGTAACGCCCTTTCATATGATACCCCATTCAATAATGTTATTTTTATTTTGAAAATTCGAAGCCGCGGTTTTCCCCCCTTTTTAAATATAAATAAAAACAATTTTCAATGTTTTATGATTGCCATGGCGTTGGGTCGCTATTAACTAAAACTGTTCTAAATTTCAAGTCGATAGCTTCGATAATTACTGAAATAATCGAGTGTGACAGACGGACGGACGGACGGACGAACGGACGGAGAAAGTCTCACCATAAGGGTTCCATTTTTACCAAATTGGTATGGAACCCTAAAAATAGCAGCTTTGCTTTTCCCGCGTACATGGAAATGTCTTCGTTTTGAGCAAATGTATTAAAAATATTTTAGTTTCAGAAACTAAAATAATAATAGTTCTTTTGTTTAGTTAGTTTATTTTAAATAAAAAGGCTCGTACGTAACAAATATTTTAGTGCGAAAGGAATTGAAAAAATATAAGTTTTCTTAATTTTAAGATAAAAAGGAGTACATAATAAATATTTAAGTTTAAGGAACTATAAAAAAAACTTTGCAGTTTTAGTTTAAGTTTCGTGTCTTCTTATGTCACTTTAATCAATTATTTCAATTTAGGCATAAAGGATAGTCTATAAACGGTTTATAATTGCGTTTTCCTTTTTTTGTATTTTTTGATTTGCAGAGGTACCACGGGTAATTTTTTTTTACCCGTGGTACCCCTAGGAGCTCCAGGGGTACCACGGGCAAAACAATTACCCGTGGTACCCCGGGGGGACCATCGGGGGTACCACGGGCAATAAACGAAAATTCCATCCAAATCGTTAGTCATATACAACCGTCGTTTTCGGAATAAAAACCAAAGTTATAATAGCACGAAAATTAAAAACACAAATATCACGGTCCACAGATGACCGATATCAAAATATTCTCTGTATTAAACACCATTCGCTTTAGGTTATTTTGTCCAAGCCTCTAACTTATTTTAAAAGGTATTTGCAACGATTTTTTTACAGGAAAGGCTGTACCTAGTGAGTTTGATAACTACTCGTACGATAGAGGTTAACAATGATAAAACGCAAAGGAGGAATGACTGATGTAACTTTAGCTAAAGTATTTTATCTGCGAAAAAAGGAAATTCTGCAGATTTTCAACGACGACACCAGGCACTTCGTGAATAAATCAGGTCACGTTCTAAAATACGAGTACTTTTATCTTTTCCACATTCTTTCAAAGGCGAGGATATAACTTCCATTTGTTACAGGGTTTCTTTTTCAACAAAATACGCATTAATGAATCAATTAGGGTCCCGTAATTATTCGCATCCGGTCGCGGTGCGCTTAATTTACACAGTTCACGTCTCCGGCGACGCGAGCGGAGTTGTAAAAAGTTGCGAGTCGCCCGTGGCGTAACACCAAGTCACCCCAACTCCCCATTTGGCAAGGGGGTCGGGAGGGGGAGCTTTCCAAGCCCGTTGGCTGTTGCCATGTTAAGGATATTAGGTAATAAATTTACCTTCTCCTTTTAGTTTTAGATCTTTCATCGATGTTGTCAGTAGAGTTTGCGACCAAGTTCATCGAAGGCGATACAAATTCGATAAAATATGATTTTAGTAAGGAATAGGTATGCAGGACTTGCAACTAAGAAGTAATAATTAAAAATGGCAATCCGTCAATTGCTGTATGATAAGGTAATTTCAGCTTAAATCTACAGATACCTACATAATCTGACTGAAGCTTTTACAAAAAAAAAAACATTTTTGTCGGGTTTTCAGGATTATTAAACTCAAATGAGAAAGGAAAACACAATTAAAAGGAAAAAAATTTGAAGCTGTATATTACAGTTTTTTTTTCATTTCTTGGTACCTTACCTAATTGACGCAACAGATGGTTGTATCATTTATCGCTATATCATCAAATAATAAAAAGGTACAGAACCCTAGTACGCGAACCAGACACGCACTAGAAAAGTTTTTTATGGAAGGCAATAAATAGTCTACTAATATACTATTAATATTAAAAATGTGCTAAGCGGCAGATTGTTACTTCGTTATGATTTCTCGTCTTATTTAGAACAGGGGCCGTACCACCATCTCTTAAAGCAGTAATGCTTCAGCCTTCAGTATTCTTTACTTATACTGCAACAAGCAAGCTAAGCTTAGCTCTAAGGGATAGTGGTACGTACAGCCCCTGTACGAAGTCTAAAACCATCAACGGCCAACCTCAACCGATACGGTAGGTACTCGTACCTAAAAACACAAAAGGACATCAATCGCAAGGGCATCCCGTCAGTTCCGTCTATCTGACACCAGTACGCACCGCCGAGCGGGTTGAGCGCAATCAAAGTTTAATCAAAGCGGCCGACATCGCATCTGCGGGACGCGGCGCACGGGGCACGGATCATGCCCGATCAGCTTATATTAAAGCAACTTTAGCTACCCGTATTCTGTAAGAACCATACTGTAAATCCATGGAATGAGTTTAGAATTTGCCTCTGTCTCTATCTCTATCTAAGAACGGCACTACAGATGATATTCACGATTTCGAAAAACATCCACGAGATACGTCTACACACAACCCGTGGTAATTTTATACTCGTACCTATGTATATTAAGTATGAATTTTAACTTGACATAGCGCCACGTGTTCCTGAGAATGTGTTCTGTATGAGACCATAAATGACCCATAGACAGACGCTACAACAAAGTCATCCGATACATAAGAATTCCGTTTCTCATTTGAGGTACAGAAAATTCAAATACACTCAGTTTTCGAATGTCCTGCTCACTGCTCAGTTCGTGACTCCAAAAAAAATCTTCGAGTGCATCGATTAATAATAATAATATGTACAAACGTTTTGAGAGTCTTAAATTATAATCTTAAGTTGGGAAAAGAATTTAAACGCTTAAACTGTCCTCACATACCGGAATCGCCTAAGCTTATCAATCAAGTGGGATTACGTGGCAAAGGGTTGGAGCGGGAGGCACCAGGGAACGTAGGTACGGGAAAGAGAGGAGCGGTGCGCGCTCACGCTCTCGTGTTATGTTAACTTTGGCCCCGTCAAAGAGTTTAGAGTACCTTTCAGAATTGAAACGACAAACACTGAGGCGGCTCGCGATGCGCTAATTGAAAGGTTTTTAGCTATGGATGCACTTGCACAGGTAAAGAGTCGAACGCATACGCAGCTATTATGTTAGCTTGGTTAGGTAGGTATATCAAATGCTAAATACCCCGTCCCGTTGTTTTACTGGTTAGCATATTTGACTGCAAACCACTTTACCTATAGCACAAAATTGTTACACATAAGGATTTAAAAACTAATCTTATCTCTAAATCTAAGTTCTAATGATAAACAATAAACATTCCTACATATAATATCTCTATTACATTATGACAACTACTGAATTGATTTGGTTGAAATTTGAAAAGCGTTAATTTATAGACTCCATGGATTAAGGTGATTTATTGAATTTATTTTTGTCTTTGTCACTCTCACGAATACGTTGATGGGTGCGACATGCAGCGTCGCGGAAGAATATAACAGAAAAACAACCTTTTACCTAATTTCTCTAAAACTAAGCTAGCTATTAAAAATCTGTTTCTCAACGTTTTTAGATATTATTATTACCGACACATTAAAACAAAAATTACAATTACATCCATTGTAGTGTCGGAAAAAAAGAAGAAAAACTGAGATTTTGGAGCAACTTTTGGGAGAACTTTCTATCGAGAAAATTTTATCTAATCGTGTTTCTGCTTCTCAACAAATTTAGATTAAAGACCCAAAATACATGACGTATAAATTTAAAAGTAATTGTCTTTATAGTTTTTAAACTAAACTTCACTAAAGATCGCTTAAATACGGCTTCTACGCCGTTAACACTAAGATAACACATTTCGATTACAGAAAATGTACGGTTCCCGTCCAGTAGCCCTATTCTGTAACTCGGTGCCTATCAAAGAATGATAGCCACTAGCAAATGTTTTTCATCCATTGAAGTTTTGCTAAGGAAATGTTATTTTTATTTCATAGCAAACTTTCAATGGATAAAAAACATATGCCAGTGGCTATCATTCTTTGATAGGCACCGAGATACAGAATACGGGCGCAGGCCAAGTTACAAAGTAGTAATTACTCAAATGTCTTATTTCACATAGGCCTAACGTTCAGGCTCTTGTAAAAATAATCCGTCGTAAAAGCCAACGAATGGCATAAGTAAGCAACATGGAAGTTTTATGCTCCTTTGAGAGAAGACTGTATCCAGCTATTGATACAGGTCATTTAGTCTGAGAATGACGAATTCGTTGCGTTTATCATGATTCATCGCGCGATACCGGATCAGCCGTAACTTGTGAGCTGTGGCTAATGGGAACGGAATTCCTCCTGTCATGATCGTAGACCAGTCTTTCCCAAAGTGGGCGATAACGCCCCCTTGTGGGCGCTGCAGGTCTCAAGGGGGGCGGTAAGAGACCCAGAAAGAAAATGGGGGCGTTGTGTCGAGGCGGGGGGTGATTTGTAATTTTATTTAGCTAGTAGGCCTCTTAAACAACCTCTTAACTGCAAGAGCTCTCGACTCTCAACAACAACTTGTGAACATCAACTAATATGAATTAAAAGATTGCTCAAACTCGATTCTATATTTCTCTCCGCGTAGTTCATATATCTGTCATATTTTATTGAATATAGAAAAAATGAATCATCATGTCAATCGGTCGCTCCGTTTCGTAATGAAAGTAGACACAAATAAAAAGGCAACAGACACACTTTCGCATTTTAATAGTTATTAGTACTCGTAGATATCTATCATGTTTTAACAAGTTTTTGTTAAATAACCCGAATTGTGCATTCCTGTAGCAGTCGGATGATTCATTGAATACTTGTTCGGACTTGTTGAGTACGATTGAGCGTCGAATGAGATTAACGAGTTTATGCATGTTTGTTTTATTCCTGTCGGTGCGTGCTGCTTAAGCATTTCTATATAAACAATGTAATATTTATTTTATTTTCATTTGTGGTCTCGCGCGTAATAGATGAGCACTACTTACACCTCCTCTACACTACTCGCGAAGTTGAACGTATTTCTCATTGCAAAACAATGTCGGAAGTAAAAAAGAAGAGCACGGCAATACTGTGCGGAATATATTAAATTCGGATTTATTGAAAATCCCACAAACCCATCGTCGCCTTTGTGTCTTCTATGTCTAAAAACATTTTCGAATGAAGCAATGAAGCCTTCAAGGCTGCAAGATCATATGAATAAAATGCATCCAGATAAGAAAGACAAGAATGTAGCATATTTTCAAGACCTAGAGAAGAAGCATAATACACAGCCAAGTGTAGCAAAACTATTTTCGGCGGCTGCTAAGCAAGATGACGACGGACTTCGAGCTTCGTACAATATCTCTTTGTTAATTGCTCAAAAAGGCAAACCACATAACATCGGAGAAGAGTTAATATTGCCAGCAATAAATGAAGTAATAACTACTGTGCTTCATAAACCGGCCGCAGATATTATCCGAAAAATTCCTTTGAGTAATAATTCTGTGCAAAGACGAATTGATGAAATGGCTGAAAACATTGAAGAATCATTGTGCGATCACCTGAGGACAAGTCAATTCTCAATTCAGCTCGATGAGTCCACTTTACCAACTAATGAAGCATTGTTGTTGTCTTACGTGAGGTTTATTAAAGATGAGAAAATATGTGAAGAACTATTATTTGCTAGAAATTTAGAGATCGATACAAAAGGTGAAACCATATTCAATACATTGGAAAAGTTTTGCGATGAGAAAGAGATTCCTTTGAAAAATATTATTTCAGTTGCTACGGATGGCGCTCCGGCCAAAGAGGCTCCGGCTATGACAGGGTGCCATAAAGGCTTCATAGCGTACTTAAAAAATAAAATTCCAGATGTCCTTGGTGTACATTGCGTTATTCATAGACAACATTTAGTTGCTAGAAACTTAAGTGAAAAACTATTTCAATCACTGCAATATGTCATCAAAGCAGTCAATAAAATCCGCAACAGCTCTTTGAATGATAGATTATTTCATCAGCTTTGTGTTACTAATGACGAGGATTTCAACCGTTTGTTGTATCATACTGAAGTTCGTTGGCTATCAAGAGGCAATTGTCTGACTCGATTTTACAACCTGTTTGACTCTGTTATAGAGTTCTTGGAAACTAAAGATACAGAATTGCACGACAAGCTCATAACATCAAAAAATGATATAGCTTACATGACAGACCTGTATAAATTATTCAACGACATGAATCTCCAAATGCAAGGCGATAAACTAAATTTAATTAAAACAAAAAACGTCGTTGCTGCTTTCGCAGCCAAACTGCTTCTACACAAAAAGAATCTGGGCAGACGTGAGTTTCACAATTTTCCAAATTTATCAGTATCATGCAGTAACGACGAATTGTTTGCCTACTGCCAACATTTGGAAAACCTCCACATTGACTTCACCGAACGATACCAGGACATTTTGAACTTGGAAATACCAGACTGGGTGTTGGATCCGTTTTCAAATGTCAACACAGCAATGTCACCTCAGCTGGAAGAAGAACTTATAGAATTGACAACAAACGAGGAAATAAAAATCAAGTTCAAAAATGGTTACCAAGAATTTTGGCTACAAAAACCGATCCCGCAATTGTACCCTGGATTGTGGTCAATCGTTCAACGATTCTTGATAGCATTCCCATCGTCATATTTGTGTGAACGTGGATTTAGTGCTGTGACAACATTGCTTACTAAAAAGCGAAATCGTTTGCTTGTTACCGAACGTGGCGACTTGCGACTGTTCTTGAGTAAATTGGAACCTGATATCAACAAACTTATTAAACAGCATCAGATTCATCCTTCACATTAGTTTTTATATAAGGATTGATTATTTTAGTTATATTTTTAATAAAAGATACTCTGTTTTAATACTATAAAGTTGCGTTTCAATAATCATTCTTATTGGCAGGTGGAGCCCGTAAGAGTTAACTTGAGACCTTAAGCGCCGTTGTATGTTACCTACTGCGCTCAGGTTTCAAGTTGCGGGTTATAGTAAAAGTTTCGTTTAGAATTCTCCGTTAATATACATATATAGGTCACAATAATTAATTAATTCAATTTGAAGTTATAGTGGTTTTTAAATAGGTGAAAAAATGGGGGCGCTAAAAAAATATTTATTCTCAAAGTGGGCAGTAGACAAAATAAGTTTGGGAACCACTGTCGTAGACGATAAACATAAGTTTATACATGTGCACGGGTATAACATAATCAATTTAGGTGACTGTCAATCTCTAAAACTAGTTCGAATGGGCAAGTCGGAACAAAAAACGTTAAAGCACCCTTAACTGTATCAATCAACACGAATAAAAAGAGACCTACATCGAGGGTAGGACAAAAACGGGAATAGTTTTAGGACGGCTGTCGCTCATCGATAGAGCGTTAACGCACGCAGCGTGTAGTGCCGAAACGATCGCTGTGATAGATTGGATATAAATCACCCTAAAAACTACGCCGAGCGATAAACTTACAATATTTTTAAAGTAACTAACGAGATTCAACTTTACATACGGTAAAATATTCAAAATATTTTAAGCGGTACTAACAATTTATCACATACAAAGAGGCGTAAAGCTATAATGTGAAAATAGTAAGATTTTATTTATCAGAACCACAAAAATTAGAAGAGGTAAAATGATCAGTCATCTCTACTAAGGCGTGAAAATTTATTACAATCATAAGAGCAAAGAAATGGAAATAAAAATAAGGAAAGTAGAAAGAAAAACAGGCACAGAAAAAAATAGAACATGCACCAAGGTGGAAACTGATAATGCTAGACCGATACCATGCGAACCGATGGGACCATAGCTTGTCAACCTTCACTAAAAATTCACGAATGTCATTGTTCTTTGTAATTAAATTTCAGGAGAACACAGAAGTCTGCGAAGAAAGACACCAACAGAGGTCATCTAAAAGCTACATGGCGAAAATTATATATTTAACATGTAATTCGTGATGCTTTATTAAAATGTCCCAACTCCCAAACAGCTTTTGAGACCTCATGCTAAATTGAAGCAAAGCCTTTTTACGAGAGGCATTGCCTTATAACGAAGGGCATTGCAATACAAATACGTCGATCCACATGTGGTGCCGCGACCCGTACGCCGCACTTACCAGGAACGCCGCATGCTGCCGATGTCAATAGTTTTTTATTAACTTCCAAATGACATAAACATTGTTGGTGATTATCGATTGGAGACTTATTATTATTGAGACGATTTTAACAATTTTAATTTGAAACCTGCTCTCTAAATTAGGAAGTTTAATTACCGTGTTTCTTTTTTATGGAACTCAAAAGTAGTGTAGTTGATTCTAAACTGAAAGATCTTATACTGCTTATTTATAAAGAAAGCAGTATTTTAGCCCAAAGACAACTACTATCAAAAATGTACCTAATCAATTGATTGAATAATCTACCAATATTTTTGATGTTCCAGAGTTACATAACAAAATAATTTTAGGTTCATTGATTGGGTAGCTACTCGTCTATGTTCATCTCAGATAAGTGAGTTTTTGCACACTCGCATACACGAAGATAAACACATTCTAGTGAATAGTGCCCATGCTCAAGGCAGCTGGGCTCGTCCCTAATTGGACTGATGTACTCGTACAGCAGCAGTATGCTATTAATTCGCGTTCGTATACCTATTCATCGATGTGATAAGTATACGAGACGTATTTTCTTCGTGCGGCAGCTTTCACCGAAAACTCATTAGCCAGCACGCGCTGCTCGCTCGTAACTGGTATTATTAGGTTTCACAGACATGGTCCCCTTCAAAGGCACGTCGCTAAATTAATAGTACACCATGGTTTTAGGGACTTCTCAATATCCGAAGTATCGATACTTATGCATCTTATAGGACTACTACCAAAATAAGAGTAGCCAAAGAAATATCAGGTGCATGTTTGATATTAATTTGATTCAAACAGATAATATTGAGGCTTAAATCATACAATAGAAATACATTTTATATTACAATAATATCATATTGAGCTGTAAGTGTAACAAGCAAATAAAGGACAAGGTACATGCGCGTATTAAGTTACCTATGTCATGTGGTCGCCACAGAGTGTTTTGCGATAATGCAACAAAGTTTACAATTTCGCAACAATGCAATTTCGTTTCACGCAAGGGTTACCTACGTAAGCACCTATTTTTGTAATCAAGATTATTTTCTATTCAAAGATCTTTGGTTTTATTTTATGCGTGTCTGAGGTTTAGTATACTCATTTCATCCGAATATGTGGATTCTTCTCGGAATGAGGAGGCTGTACATCTGCTATTGACATCTTTGTAAACACTAATGAAACTCTTAGGTAGCACCTGTTATCGATGTTTGTGATATTTATAGTTGCTACTTGCCACATACCTCAAAAACACAGGTACAACTTTGAAAACTATTAAGTAGATTCGTGTTTGGTGTTCGAACTACAAGTCGTTATGATTCATAATCTGCACTGCTATTTTACAACATTAATTAGGGCGGGTTGTTGCTTATCTGTAGCTCGAAGGGCTCGGTTACAAAGCAGAGCTGAGTTCAGTTTGCTGATTTTGACACCGACTCCCTCGACGCCGTTCTCCTCTCGGATTGCCGCTCGCGTATGTAATTGATACGGACACTTATCGAGATTCTAATCTCGTAGGGACAGACCATTTCGCTCCATTTACTTGCCGCCTGTCGCTTAGGTTTGGCATTGCTTATATTATATTTCTGCCTAGTCGCCGTAGTAAGACTAAAGTGCATATAAAATAGGTCTACATAGCTCTGCAGTAATTTGCCTTAATTACATGATTTCGTAATCATTCGGAATAACTAAGCTGCAGTTATTAATTAATGTCACTTACTATAAACTTTCTGATTGCAATTACTGTTTTAAATAATATAATACTTACTTATACATAATTATTATGTAAAAGCGCAGTGCCTACAGTTTTGAAATCATGTAATTAATACAATGTTAGTTACCTACCTATATTCAAGATTTTAAAATCGTTTTAATATTTCTTCTTATTTCATTGAGAACTTTTAGGAAACACTTATTTTTAAGCCGCTTATTTTTGCATATTTTCTACATGATTCTATCGCGTTCTGGTATAGGAATACTTTTATAGTGCTGTCGTAGTTTCAACTATACTTTATTATTTTCTTTCAACTATCCATTTATGGCGATTCCCAATATTCGATCTATCCACGGTTTGCCTTACTAGAGATAGAAATTTGACGTAACTTTTATGGACCTTATGTCAAATTTCTATCTCTAGTAAGGCGAACCACGGATAGATCTAATATTGGGAACCGCCATTAAGGATGCTGCTGCGATAAAATCGTCGGTCGCAGCAGGCAGCAAGCAGCCTTGCAGCGGTCGCTGACGAAAGCAAAAGTACCAGGAGCGCATGAACCGCTCGGAGGTCGGCTGAAGGCGTGCGTGTCGAGTGGAGTGGAGTGGAGCGCAGTAGACGGCACGGGGGCGGATCGATACGGCCGCATTGTTCCCGGCGCGCCCCGCACCGCGCGCCGCACCCCCGCCCCGAAACTCGCCCCATTTGAGCATCGACGCGGTGGTACAGTTTTTGCTGCAGCATGCACGATGGCCTATAAGGAGTCCCAATTGATAAGATCAGTACCTCGGGTAGTGCTTACCCATCCTATTACTCGGGTACTTAGTCATTCTCTGTTCAAATTATATCCATCGCAAGCGTTGGCATTTGAAATTGTCTTTATATATATAATTAGTAAGACGTTAAGTTCTAGATTGGTTTAGTAATTAGTTACAATCTGGTGGGATTTTGCTCGCTTAACTCTTTTATGAGAAATCAATTTAAAACAACCGATTTAGCTTCCGGATCCAATGCGATTCCGAGTAGCAACTAACAACTGATTGGGGTTACACCAAGGTAACACCTCTTCTAAGTAAGTATAGGCATAATAATTATCTACCTACAGGAGATAAGATATCAACTTGCTTGCTTGCAGATTTTTCCAGAAACAAACTTAGTACCTATACTTATCGTTTTCTTAATTTTTTTTTAATGTATTCATAAGCCAACGTAGGTCCGACCACGTGCTAAAGCTATTACATAATAAGTAACGGAGTAAGAAGCCATTTTTTACAAACAACAGCTGTTTAGCCGGCTCCGCACCGCTATTATAAAACACTCGTATTGTTCCCCGAGACGCCTCGCGCTAACAAAGGAGGACTCTTTCAAATTAAACAAGAACCGAGAAACCTTACGGCAAACGGACGAAAAGACAAACAACTGGAAGATTCCATAAGGTGACGTGCACCTTACCGCTCGTTGTTAGTAGATCAAAAATAATCATAATTTAATCATCATCGTCAACTCATCATCATACATAATATATTACTACCTGACCCGGCAAACGCTGTTCTGCCATATAAATGCGCTGTTATGAAAAATCCGGAATTAAGACAAAAAAATTCATAATAATCGGTCAAGCATTTTCGAAATAGGTAACAAAATCTGTGACACGAGAAGTTTATATACTAGAAAGAAAGCCTACTAATAGAAATTAATCCTCCACAACACTAGGTTCTTTAGTGGGGTTTTAAGGTACAAAACGAATTAACTTTTAACTGAGCACGAACTCAAATTCAAACATGACAAATACAATTTTTATCAGATCTTAATGATGACCAAGACCAACAATTAAAATGTGTTTTCCAAGAAAAAATAAAAGAAACGAGCATAACATGTCGATGTAACCTAAGATGTTCCTATTTCGGAAGCCTCCTCGAGAGATAAATTAAATCTTTATATTTATAGAATTTTACACTTGTATTAAACCAAGGCAAACCAAAATAACTGAGATCACAGGTGAAGTTGTGAACTGATCTGATTTGGCTAAATTTAGAACTTAGACAGACCTTCGACTAACATATTAAGGTACTTTTTGTCCTGGAATATTTACAGTTCCCGTGGGATTTTGGTGTTTTTAGTTTTCGAAACTACATAATATTATAATCATTGTTGTATTCTGTAGATCACAATTCAACCTTGCGCTTTCCAGTAAACTCTCTTTATTTTGTGAAACTGAATCTACTGAATCAAACAAACCATCGTATAATGAAACCGTTGAAAAGTGAAAACAATACCAACGCCAACAATCGAAGCAATCAGAATTCAGATCAGTCTAAAGCGGCTATGGTTCTGTAGTTATTGCATAACGGTATTTTGCGCCGCGCCGCAGCCTTAATTGGAAAGGTTATTGGCAAAGCTACGACTGATCTCAGATAAACACTAGATTAGACAATCTGCACGCGTTTGAAATAAAGCCGAGAGTACGCAGGAAACCGTTGGCCTGAATTTGCTTACCCCTTCGAAGTTAGTACCATAACATCTTTGGCTGCATAATCACTTACCATCATGTGAGATCGCAGTCAAAAAAGGACTCATTACCAGATGATCTGCAGACTGTAGTTTACGCAGTTTTATTTTCATGAAACTAATAAGTAATAGATAATACTATGTTTACATAAACGAATAATATATGAATTTTAATTTATCCATCGTGCAGTAGGTATTGAATGTTAATGTGTAGTAACTAAGCACTAAATTAAATGGGTAATTTATTTATTAACTTCTGAAAGATAAGTCATCGAAGCGAGTAAGTATACGAGTAATATTATGAAGATGTCGGAACGATACTATCCACTAGAGTAAAAGTTTAAAACCGCAATTGGACAACAATTAGCAGTACCTACCTAAAATAATATTAATTTAAGATAGTTTGAAACTTTTTCGCATTTAGCACCTAACAAAATAATCACGCCCGGCGGGATTTGAATTTTGAACTCTTCCTGTTATCGCAGCTGGGTGTTCTGCTACTGAGCTACGGGGGCTCAGGCGCCGCGCGGCGATAATTTTAATACGTATTATATTCTATATATGTATTTGTTTCGGGGCGAACCAGGAACGAGATCGTTTTGTAATAAATGTTATATACGAACGATGCAGTCGCTAATCTGTGGCAAAAGCTTGATAATTTGAAACTGTGTGTTGACTGTTGAAAGTAAGTAGGTATGGCAAGATAGCATATCAGAAATCGGGTCATAAACACTTCACACTTGTGTAGATAACACACAAGTGTGAACTTCACACTCAGTTCAACGGTTGACCTCCCACTTGATTTAGAGACCTCAGCGATAGTCCGTACTCCGTAGGTATCAACTATAAGTACTGCATTGAAATCGATTGTGCACTAGTTTGATCAGAAATTGCGATGCAATGGTTTTGACTTTATAATGTGGTTTCTTGTTTCTACTTTTTTATTAACACCCGATGCAGTAAAGTGTGTAAGTTTAGTAGCTGTATTGATTGCAAGTTCAGATAGCTTATTCTTTACTTATGGGGCTTGCACCCACTAAAAACTGTACCTCAACGAAACCGCTGGCGGGAATACTGGATTCACTATCTCGACTATCCTCACCCTTGGCCATGATAGAGAAACTAAAAATTTCCGTGTTAAAAGAACGGAATCGCGAGCAACAACCAGTCACCATAGTGTTGTGTATCCGAGTGTGAACGATAGTTAAAACACGGATTTTACGAAAGTCGGTATGTTAACACAGATATAGGTGCAAAAAGAAATACGATATGCGATGAAAGTGCAATGCAGCGGAGAGAGGCGGTGCGGTGAGTCGGTGACACGCCGGCGGCGGAGTGCGGACAATCAACGTTTTGCGATCACTGACCTACGCCACGGCACTACTCTATTGGCCAAACGCGTCATCCGACGTAGACGAACCGCGGCGATAGAGACGCTGGAAACGACAGCCGAGCGTAGTTCGCTTGCGACGCGACGGACGCGGGCAACGTGGGCTAAAAAGTACCTACAGAGTATTTTTAAAAGTATTTCTCCTTCGGATTTGTTCTGGAACAGCTATTTATGGTTGCCTGAATTTTCAGTTTTACTCTGAACTAAAAAAAACTAGCGTTTTATTAATGATCATGAGTAACTTTGATAGTAGAGTGGATAACCATAATATTATGTGTTACTATTCTTTGCGTATCTACTACCCACAGACACTTAATACTTCATTCACATTTCACACTGCACCACGAAGAGAAAAGAAAGCCAAAAAGTAAAAAATACAGTGAGATACACGGAAAACCCACCATGGGGAGGAAACCAAGTCAAAATATTCTCAAATGTGTGTGAAACCCGCTAGCGCGCACCAGCGTGGTAGATAAACTCTTCTAATCCTGAGAGGAGATTGAGCGCAGAAGGATTGAGACGGATCAGTATCAGAACTATTAAAATCGTTCACTTCCATGGCGCAGGCGTCACTATTCCGTGTCCGTACACTTAGCTCGACACTAGTATAGTATTATATTATCTGTGGCTCGACCGAACGTTCGCTGATTAATCATCCGCGAGCACAAAGGAGGTCGCAACTGGAGGCTACTCCAGTAGGTATTACATCGATGTAGAGATAAATAGTGTCAATAAATCTAACCAACAGATACCTTACACTTAATATCTTTTGCACAAATTCAAGTCCCTCTCCCAGGACTTTTATGTGAATTTCGTGGATGTACACGTTTCGAGATTTTAATCGTGATTAGAAATGAAAGCCTAGGTATGCGGAGAATAATACTATCAATAATTCTAAAACCACAAAAAGATGGATTGGAGAATGGATATATCTGACGGAGAGTAGAAAATATTGCTCAAGTGACGTTTCGTTGGGGACCTCGTTGGTCTTGAATAAACAATACATGGACAAACAATTGTAAAAGGTCCGTCCAGGGCCTTTCATAGATATACTTGGCTAGTACATGTTGCACAGAAACAACCCACATCTCTTTGTTATTCCATCGACTTGTCGACGACACTAAAATGTACAACTCTAGATCTAGATTCGAATGTCTTAAGCTTTGCCGTCGTTCTAAATCCCTAGGAAACGCATAAAGGGCGCCAAGAACGAAGCCGTCGGCAGTCGGCACTAACCTATAACAACGTTCTTGTTTTTGTATTTTGCATAACTTCGGCGTCTGTCATAACTTCATAAGTCATAACCCAGTTCGGCGCGGGATACGAAATGCAAATAAATAATGATTTATTAATTTCGCAAGTCCCACGTTGCGGCCGCTGTCTGAATGCAAATAAACGAGGGTGGGCATAAATCAAAGAGTAACTTCAAATTAGATATGATTAAATGCCGCTCTAACTAGACGAAAGATGTAAGTACTCTAGTTTGTGTCATATAGGACGGTTCCGCCCACGAAAATAGAAAGAACACGGAACACGTTAGCTACCTAGGTACTCCACGGTCGCCCAGCGAAGAGGTGCAACAATGTAACAACAAAGAAAACTATTTTATACTCAAAATATAAAAGTGCTACTCATTGTTGCTAACACTGAGACCTGAGGGTCAGTATTCCCTTAAAATGATTTTTGTAGTTTTACAGCCTTAGCTGCAATGACTCGTAGTAACTATATAACTTAAATAGAAAAGTATACATTGGTATAAACTATATAAAATTATTCGCACGATATCTTAGGAGCTGTTAATATCTACCTAGGTATCTACTCGTACTACCTAAACATATTTTATGTTGGCATTAATAATAATAAAATCTAAAGCAAATAAAACATTTATAGAAAAAAGTGTATTTGCAGTGCGTGAACATAAATCTAATAGATATATATCTGATGGTTCTGATGAGATATAAATTGTGTATATTTTAATCAATTTACATTTTTACAAACACAAATTGCATCGGGACTACTTATAAGATACTCGTAAATATCAAAGTCACAACAGGTTTTTTACAAACACTTCATGTTATGGTAACTAGGTTGTGAATATGTATCGTGGATGCAATGGTAGACACACAATATGTAAATTTTATACTTTTGCCCTTTCGTGTAAATTAATAAAAATAAAGAACTCCCGACATAACTTTTAACTTTGTTATTTTGTATGTTCTATGAAGTAGTTGACGCAGAGAGATGGTAGAATTTCAATAACTAAGGTACATTTTTTAATTTACTTAAGAATACATTAGATACGGGCCAGCTCAAAATTTTTAACTAGATTGACAGGCTTAAATATTGATTTAGGTACAGTACCTGCAAATGTACGTCTTTTGCAAGGGAAATATTTAAAATATGAATGTAGAAAATCACTACGATTACGACAAGTATACAACAACAATCGCCATCTCCCAAGAATCTGCGTTTAAAACGACGTCATTGCGATCGCACATACCTATACCTACTTATACATATACATAAAAACTGCACAAGGTTAAAACTCGAGTCATGTCATTCGCAGAGGTATTGACTTATTGAGCCATAAAAGTCCTAAAATGTCATTGACCGATTATGCTGTACAATTATTTCACAACGACGTCCAATAACCTTAGCCGCGATTATTGTTAACTAGTCGTCGATCCGTCAGCGCCCTCGCTTCGGGAACCTGACACCCATTTCCTGCGGCATCGCATCGGGCAGGTCGACGTCGCGGCCGCCTCATTACATCCGATTTGCATAATACATATTTATACATTCGACAGCGATATGAACCTCAAGATGTGCCCATCTGAACATTTTACGCAAACCTTCTTCAGACAAGAAAAAGTAGTGACATCAGTCAAAATTCCCGCGAATACGCAACAATATTTCAGAAGGTAACCCGCATGCGGACTAATAGTATAAATAGAGACTAATAGTATAAATACGTACTACGAACTGGGTTACCAGTTACTACGAACGTCGTTGGTGTCAAAAAAACCATTTTTGACACCAGTAAACTGGCTACCGTCCGCCGTAACAGGTCCACCGGGTCCTGTGTATATGTCTATTACATACGTTCACAATGCTCAGCGCACCGCGCGCCCGCTGCGCCCTTGCGGTGAACTCGCAAAGGCACCTTCGAAGTTCGAGCGGGGTTCATTTCTCGCTCGGTCGTTCACGAAAAATATGGCCGAGTGCATTGCATCGTCATCGTACTCGGGGGGTTCCGTATTCACTTGAGTCTTGCATTGCGTAACGGAAAATAACCTTTGAAGCCCTACCTAGGTAGAGACCTCTACTGCGATTTCGCGTTGTGAAGTCAAAATCTTCTGAGGTGTCTGGACGAAACGTGCGTCGAAGAAAGTGGAAGAATATTGTGAGTGGTGTTTCATACAGATTCTTTTCAAGTAGCGGATTATAGCAAAACAAATTAATCTGTCCGATTTCCGCAAAATAACGCCTGCTTCCATTCAATAATAAAGATTAAATCATAGAGCCCCGAAGGCGTTTCAGAGCTGTACGGAACCCTAAAAATCAAGACACGACCAATCTCCGGCGCGTTTCCTCGCAACGCCGCCGCAAAAAGGGAAAACCGCTCAAAGAGAATTAATGCTCGAGAACTCCTAAATTAATCCCCTCGAGGTGGACGCCCGCATCGAGAGCGCGAAAAGTAAACATTCATCGCGAAAGCTCTCAACTCGAAACCAGTTCGCGGGAAGATCGGGGTGTTTCGCGGAAACCGACGCGGCGCCGAGACGAGGCGAGCCGAGAGAGAAAGCGAACCCCCGAACCACCCCCTAGCCCCCGGAGGAGGGCAGGCAGGGGTCTTTGTCCCCGCGACCCAGTTAATGACCGCCCCTGTGCCATAGACGCGGCACCTAGCCTCGTTCCGATATAAATACGCCTACTACACTTGACCTCCAAAGTTTTTATTGAAAAGCACGTGCCGCTATCGAGATCGTATGTGTTGTGTTCGCGATCCGACGTCGAGTGGGCGTTGTTTGTTTATAAACTTTGCACGTTATGACATCTTCTATTTATAAATCACGTCTATAGGTATTACGAAATCTTAGATGAATAAAGTCGGTGATACGACGACAAAATATTCAGAAGCTGCAAGTATGTTACACGTCTACAATCTGCATTAACCATTCAATTTCTCAGGCAATACGCAACGTGCCGTACTTACGTAGACAAAGAAAATAGTAGCAGTTCTAAATTTCAAATAATCTCTAAAGATTCGAAAACTAATTCATCTCTTCGTTTCAAGTAGGGGAAACAGGACGGCGCCTGTTATCCGACAGGCCTACCGTAAGACCGTAAGTACGACAGAGAGCTCAACAGGCAGCCTGTTTCCACATTTCAATTCACCACGGGCAGCGACAAATATTATGTATTGACTAATATAGGCAAACTGATATTGTGTAGTCTGTACAATTTTTTAATTTTGAAAAAGAAAAAAAGAAAATGTTCATAAATCCCAATAGGAAATGTTCTCGAACCCAATGGAGCGGAAGGGCGGAGGGCGCAAGGGCAGAGCAACAGGTCGCGATACGGCGATAGGTACGTTTTAATTGTCCATCGATAAGCATCTCCGACGCGTTCCGATGCAGACGAGGCATGCCAAGCATTGCACAAGTGCACACACTTCGTTCAATACAAGGGTATGTTTACGTGGCCGACGAGTTTGAAAGGTCACGGAAAATATGATGTTAGAATACAAACATTCGTCACCAGACATCATTAGCAGAAATAGCAAACTGCTGTCTTTCTACTTTAAATGAACGAAAATAAAATATGAACAAATCCCAATCCAATCCTGCCCAATCGGCATGGCTTTAACTAATGTATTATTAAAAAATAATTAAAACATAAGTTCGCAGGAAATTAGGAATGTATCAATGTCCTTACTAAAAACAAGGACAAGAAAGTTAGATGGAGACAAAGAAAATTCATCCCATAAATAGAAACTAAAACCCAATCTGCGAAGATTTCGAAAAGAGCATAAATTATACAAGCAGCTTGATACGAAAATCGTTAACTCGTGCGTTATCAATAATTGAGTTTAGTATAAAACTGGACCTGTTAAATATTACACCAGCGACGGAACATTAGGGTGCGATGACCGCCGGCGCACTCCGAACGAATGCATTCACTGTTGCGTTTTATAATAATTATACTATCATTACGCTACCCGCAGTTACAGATAACGATGCGGTATTAGAAAGGAACAATTATGGAACGTATGCTCATTGTAATAGAGAGTAGAGACACAGAAAAAAATCTGCTACTTTGAAATTAAGTTTACGAGTATTGACGCCACGTAATTTTTTTTTACGGAATATATTTTACGTTGATTTTACTAACTGATAATTTACAATACTTTTTTTAATTGTCTGGAGTCCAGGTATTCTGAAAAGATTTCCAAACACAAAAGAAGGAGTCAGTAATCAGTTGTACAATAATAATATATCATAAGAATTGGATCATAAGAATCACTGAATAAAAATAAAATGTAAGCACAGATAAACCGTAATCAGAGCGTCCCAAACATTTCGTAAGTCAACAGGAGACTAATAAAAAAAGTTTTAATGAAAGGATTAAAGCGCAAACCCAATCAGAAATTAATAGCGGCAAGTAAGTAACCGTAAGATTGCGAGCAGTTAAAACCGGCGCGGGAAGTAAATCTCAAGGCGCTAGTTTCCCTTTATTGCCTAGAGCGAGTTGCTCCACCGTACCAGTTCAAGGAGAGCCGCCGTCCCTTACAACTTTGAATATTGTTTTAACGTTTGTAGAGGTCTTCAGCTGTGGGGTCACCGGTCTGAGTTGCATAAAATGAAATGGCGCAAGTTTCCAAGGGTTGAGGTAAACATTACAATATCATTTGTTTATCCCGTCTGTTTCGTCGAGAGAGACATCCGATATCGGAGCTTGGGTATTTGCGAGATACTTTGATTTTTGACAGTGAATAAGTGATACCAACGTTTATGCAATTAACAGCATCGCATTTTTATACATAAATATTTCAAAGAGGCTTTAAATAGTAATTCCTTAAAGATAAATAAATTGAAATGTTTATCTTAATACACGCTCGGAATTTTAAGTAACATTTACAATATAGATAGCCGCAATTTGCATAGCTTAATACTTATTTGCAATATACTTAAAGCTGAATATTTATGCAAACGCATTAATAACAATTACGCTAAGGAGCTGCGCAAAGCCGTCGAAGAAATATAAAACTTGCAAAAAGCTCCAAGATAAAATATAAGACTAAAAGCTCGCCAGAGTCATAACAGCTTCATATTCGACCGGCGTTTCATAAATTAGCCCCTCTCGCCCACGTCGCTCAGACCAAGTGGGTACTATCATTATACTGGAGGCTTTGTGCCAGCTAACGCCTTCAACTTTTTAGCTTGGGCGTGTGTTTGCGACGTCCAAAGTGGCACCCAACGTTCTATAGCGCCAATTTGTATTCGATCGCGTGATATCAGCGTTTCTGCGCTGTATGTAAAATCGGCAGTTGCTTGGGCGCAATGTGTTGCAAGACTTATATTGTAAGCAAGATCTTCAGCTTCTGAACTCTCACCCATACCTAAGTCTTCTTTAACAGATACAGTACTTTCTGATTACAGACCTGAGTATTCTGACACAGAAAGGTCGACTTATGAGCATTAAAATACTGAAAAGATGGAACCGTTTCGTACAAAGGACCTTTACTGTGTTTCATGTCGTCCAGACATGATTAGTCGATCATGATGACAGACTGTGACATGATTGGTGTGTGATGCCCACGCGGATAAACTAACCAATCGGAACATGGTAAAAGTTAAACAAGGGGCATTTTGGAATCGAAGATATAAACTTCCATGCTTTAGTATTTCGATGCTCATGAGAGATTTATAGCGACTATTCTAGATTGGCTCTGAGGTAGAATTATTTTTGAGTATGCCATGCCAGAAGAAACCAGTTAGTATCGACGGAAGTTGCAACTATTTTAGAAGAATGTTACGAAATCTAGCATGCACTGCAAATTGCATCTGAACTCGGTCAAGCGGGTCAAGTATTGTATGAATCAGAGCCCAGAAGAGATCTTACAATGCTGATAATTGAACACGCCGGTTGTCTTACAAACAATTGCGTTATGTACCTAAATGAAATGGTCGTATAGAGACACGAATTACCACGGACCGACTTATTACGATTAAGTAAGTATTTACTCTAACTTATTGAATTTAATGAATAGAAGCCTTCCTGATTCTGACTATGAAAAGTTACATGCATGCATACTTACATAGAAATATCAAGAATTATTAAAATTTCAATGCTATCGGGTTTTTATTATAACAAGCACGATGTTAAGCTAATAAATACAGTAGCGGTAGGTAGTCGTAATATAAACGAGGAATTATAATATATCTGTAATAATTTAAAATGGGATTCAGATTACGTATAACATTATTATTGTGTGGTTGCTTTAAAAATCATTTTATTAAAATAAAAACTATATTATGTAATGGTAAATACCCTATATGAATGTATAAAATGTAGATAAAGTTTACTATTTTAGTGGCGTATAATAGAAAAGATATTCAACTGCACGAAACTGCTTCTCGGTAATTTTGACCTTTTTATTTATTTATTTTTAGTCTCTACTCTCTAAGAAGCAGAGTCAATATTTACTGGCAATTTATGGCACCATCGCCATCGCCATGCACATGGCGCATCGAGTTTGTTAGTTCTGTTACTATAAATCAGTTCGACAATGATCACTATAAAACATTGATGCGTAGGTATTATGTACATAGAATAATATTTTGTATTTGAATTCAAGAATCGAGATGAACGTGAGTTCTGTTCAATAGGCATATTTTATGATTGAAGTTGTCAACGTATAAGTAGCTGAAACAAAGGCCTGGGAAAATGACCGCATTGTAAAGCGAGACTTGGTCATTTGGGGAACATAAACAAATGACGGATTCTGGCTCGAATTACCTTGCACTTACGAATAATACATATACCTCAATACTGTGCCTCAATACAAACATCTCGGTCTCAAGAGTGTAACGCTCTATGACTTAATACTTATTGTGGCGAGAAACGGTTAAACTGGGAGTCTTGACCGAAAGAGTGTTTATTTATGTTAAACATGTTTTCTTCCAATAGGACCTGGGGAATAAACCCACCTACGTTCTACATACAATACAAATAACGAAAAAAACTCAACTGCTTTCCCCTTGACCTCGTTAACTTCTACATATAAATATTTGTCGGTAAGTTAAAGTAATAAACTGTATAATATTAAAAGAAAACTCCATTGCAATAAGTCTTTATAATCGGTATCAACAATCCGATGCCTTTTATTATGATAGACCTCTACGTACAAACTTTTGTAGTTTTTAAAGGTAATGTTTTTTATCATAAAAGGGATGATCACTTATTTCTGTACACTGTACGTAGGTACTTATTTCGTTCTTGTTCTTATTATTCCACATTTTATTGATGCAACTAAACGAGGATTTAAATTTAAAAGTTTTATTTTTATTATCAAGATTGCTACACAGCACCGTACCGGGACGCTAAATCTTTGTCGATAACGCTACTGGAAACCAGCCACGGCAAAAGCCGCGATCGATCCATTTCTTTCTGACCCCTGCGCCCTGAGGCAAGTGACAAATAGCGAAAATACGCGTGGAATAGAAATGGAACAAAATTCAAAAAACTATCGCTAGTTTGACGCTAATTGAACGCTAAATTAGTCCCGTAACCCCGCGCCTTCGTATAAGTACATTTTTTAAAGTTTGTTCAAAACCAAATAAGTACGACTACTGAGCCCATTTAGGAATTTAAAAATTCCAAAGTGCCGGGACTCGAACCCGGAACGTCAGAGAGGGAGTTCTGTTTGTAGGAAACAAAAACAAACAAACATTTCCATAACGCTTGGCCGGTTTTACCATAAATCAATAACGTGGTATAAGTCGAGTATGCAGTAATTAATACGTCGTTTGATCAATAAATTAAACGCAATTAAATGGAAATAAAAACGTCGATAACGATAGTGCTTTTTAAGGAATATCCATGGGGATTTACAGCTGCTATCGTTTTATGGTCTGTGTAATGTGATAGGGTAAATGGGCCACGTAAGTACTAAAAAATATAGAGAATATCTCACTGTAAATTAATTATTATTATTATACTCGATGAGATAGAAATATGACCCGATATTCTATGTACACGAAACCCGTAATATTACTAGTCAGAGACTATCTAACCATGTGAGACGTAATACTAACGCATATAAGTTTCTTCTTGAACAAAGATGAATGATGAATCTGACCAGCTGATTATTACTGAATAATTTGTTTTGCTATAATCCGCTACTTGAAAAGATTTTGTACGGTACAATATGCAGGAACACCACCCAAAATTCTTCCAACCGTCCCGACACCGGGACATCCTCAGGTGATGTTGAATTCACAATGCGAAATCGTAGAGACCTCTACGATTTCAATTCTGTCCTGCTTATTCGGATTTCAGCAAAATAACGCCTGCTTTAATGTACCTACTAAGCTACAGCTGAGCTGAGGAGCTCTTTAGGTACCCACGTCATGTGAAGACACCTACCTAATACCTATAGTGCAAAGATGATGGTGGTGATAAACAAAATAGCAGTTCATGTAGTTAGTTTAAACCGATTATATAAGTACTGTATGTAGAGTTGCATTTCAGAGTTAATAAAGTAAATAAAAAAGGCAATGGTGTTTATTTTACCGTTACCGCAGTTATTAATAACGCACTTAAAATTTTACATTGATTAACATAATTAATTAAATTAACGTTAGGCGTTAATAAAAATACACCTGCACAACAAACATAAACATATACATAAATTCGTAGTTAACTATTTATTATTTACATACATACCATCCGGCATCCACTGAGATGTAATAGTTGAATATGTTGGTAATATTGCAAACATCTAACAAAATAATTTTTTTCTAATGCATCGGGATGATAATACAGGTAATGAGGTACATATTAGGATAAGGATTTAGGAACCTATATTAGAAACTACAAAAGCTACCTATAAAAATAAATAACTTTACAAACTCATTACACTCGGTTCCGTGCTTTGTCAATAGGTAGACAAAAAACTGAAAATCAACTAAGAAGTCCTGAAGCCAATGCCATATTATGAGTTATCTACCTATTCTTTTTCTACGATTGCTTTTGGAAGAAAATTAAAAAAAAATGTATGGGGATGACAGTTGTTGTGATTTAAAACAACTATCATCCACTAGATCAATTATTAGTAGATCTGGTCTATCAATCTAAAACCTTACCATAAGCAATAGGATAGAATTGTCATAAGGCATATACGGCAGGTGAATTATTATACCTATAATAGGAAGCTCCAATCTTTCCAAATGCGAGGTTCTTAATGAGTCTCAATCAATCAAATACATCATAATATAGCAGTAGATAAAAAACTGATAGCGAGTACGACCTTAGACCGGGGGCGGACGGACACGGCGAGGTCGAATTTTTTGTGGTCTATAGATCTTATAGGTAGTCTATAACGTGTCTGCCGCGCTCGTATTATCTTACAAAGATTTAAATCGCAAGATACGCCCTTAGCCTACATTGTGCACATCGAAAACGTTCACAGCCATGCTGAGTGAGTGATCTCAGCATGCTATAGTTGCACTTCTGACAGAGAGACTGACGACGTGTCGCACACATGACAAAAACGTGGACGTTTTTGAAGTTTAGGGTTCATCTAGCGATTTAAATCTTTGTTATCTTACATAAAAAGCCAGACAGTCGGCCGGCAGCCCCGAAACTACAAAGGGCAAGTAAAAGATACAGGTCGTTGCCGTGCCTAACCTAGCCTATCAACGTTTACGTAGGCCCAAATATATTGCAGACCCGTCTAGTCTAGACTTACTAATTTAACTTTAGTGACGTTTGCTTAGTAATGAAACGAATGTTTTTGTAATCTCTCTTGGTAGAATAGATAGGGTCATGGCTTATATATATGGCTTTCCATAGAACTCGTCACAGATTAGCAACACAACGTATAATAATGGAAATCTGTCACCTTATCCGGTATCTAGTCACTGGGTGATAGTTAAAACAGTAATAACGATAACGTTTTCATGTACCTACAAGAATGAGTACTGTATTAGACAGTATTAAACTCCTTTCTTTGTTTTCAGAAACTAAGACCGTATTTGGAGTAATTAGACAGTTTTCTAAAACTCCAATCAAATGTTTCTTGGTAGGCAATTTTTAAAGATCAAGACAACTTAAGCGTTAGTTTGAAACGGGTGTTTATGCTAAACCTAAATGCTTCCACATAAATTGTAACAAAGGCACGGCTTGGAAGTAATAATTTAGGGGATATAATATACAAAGGCAGGCGAGACCTTGTAACCGGGTTCGCGAACATTCTAATGCTCGTAGGAATAGGTGGTAGGTAGGTTCAGTGCAACTGCAGTGTTTCGACACCAGGCCTTGCATTCGCCGACCTACGGCTGCGTCGGCCGTGGACCGAAATACTCACTTTCGCTCTATGCACTTTGTTTAGGGCCACCATCCGTGGTCACGCTGCAGCTATACAGATTTGCAACATGCAACAATAACAAATTAGTGCTTGGCTTCAATCTCACTTTGATGGTAAGTTCCAATGCAAATTCAATTCATCAGTTAACCGGGACGGAATATGGCTCGTATGTACGTCGCATCAGAACATTAAACCGTTTTAACAGGCTTTTACCAATTTACAAATTAAAAAACCCCGAACAGGTTCATCCCGAAAGTTCAGCCTGAGATCTCGCGCGCTTATTGCACCAGAGAGGTTGTTAAAGAAAATAATATACCGTCATTTAAATTATATGTGAAAAGTTAACATAGTAGGTATGTAGATTGTATACGAATGACGATGACACAAAGCCAGTACTATCAATGGAGAACCTAGAATCTCAAACAGAACATCATTTCTGATACCTAGATTTCGAAGGCAACAAAAGTCGTTCAAGTACACAGTAAGAGCCATACGAAGAAAAAATGAAAAAGGACAGCGCATCGACTTGAAAACGTTTAAATAAATCAATGAAGGTTAGTTAGTCATCGAATACATAATATTATACTAACGCACCCTAGTGCTGGACGCGTAACTTAACAATTTCACAACTGTGGTTCAAAACTTCGAACTCTGTTGTTACTTAACTTCGTTTCAACCACGTTGTAAGAAAAGTTACGAGCCGACCGCTCCTTTGGCTTTGATTATTATTATTATGAAAAGTGAAAACGTTATGAAATTGATGTGTTTCGCGGAACTTTTCGCGTCACGAGTTCCTCAAGTTTGTGAAATTGTGATGTCTTTGTCCGGGAACAAAGTTACAAACTCGGTGTTTAACTTTGGTGTTTTATGTAACAGGTGTGTAATAACTGAGTACATTTCTTTCGAAGTTACGATAGCGGTGAAATCACTTTCAAGGTTTTTCACTACTTCTCAACTTGTTGTGATACAGAGTTTTGCTCCAGTTGGGAAGGGGTTAGGAAACTTGGATTCTACTGTACTTTTCTCGCTATATTTCTAACGTAGACCTAGGTAAGACACGTTATTTAACTGTCAAGGCATATGTACAGAAGAAAATATTGCTATAAGGTTACTGGTTAATTGATTTTTCTTCCAAAATGAGTTGCCTATAAATCTTAGTCGAATCCATGGTGTCAGTTCTACTTCTACATCTAGTACCAATTCCCATACAAAATAATACTTGTAATAATATTATCGGCAATGTAAAAAGCTCCTAAGCTACGAAGGAAGCCAACGGGAACGATTAGCATCTAACCTTCGAACCTCAACCTCAAGACGCGAACCGAACCACGGAAGGAATAAGCACATTTACACTTTAAAACGCTATGGGACATTCTGAGAACTAGAAACTTGATTCCAATCACGACTGCAGGCAGCAGTGCTGATCGCAACTTGAGACCGTTCCGACTCGATTGGCGATTGATGGCGAATGCCTTATCGTATATTATGCTATCGCATGAATCATGATATAATAGCCACGATATTATTGATTTTAATTCCCACGATATCTATGTTAGTACGAGCTGAATCTATTCATTTATGTACAATCATGTTGGAGTTTGCTTTGAAGCCGTTGAAATCAACTGCATTTATAATGCCAGTAACTACAATTTCCGTAAAAAACTTGATAAAATAGCCCAAGTGACTCCGTACGAGTATTTCAAACGTTAGGAGTTTAATTTTCAAAATGCTTTCTTATTCGATAAGATGGATACAGTCCAGTCTGTCCAGGGTTTAAGCTGTGCGTTGTTAAAGTCATTACCTCCTCCTTTTCCTTAGAAACATCATTTTTTCTTGCATGATTCTAGTTTGTAGTTTTCTTTACTATGAAGTGCAATTCTCTTGCTTGCCATACTTATACCTAATTATTTGAAAACACTGACTCCCAAGACACGGGTTGTTGCCTAGTTTGGGAGTCAGGGATTGTTTAAAATTAGAACCATTTTTAGTGGCAAATAAATTTGTTTCATAGTTTCAAAACCGTTAGTTACGTCACCTTTTCCTTCGATATCTGCAGAATATAAAACATAATGAAGATCAAATCACAAAACAAGTACAATTATATCTTAATACGTACCTAAATATTCTAGTGAACAAAGGAATCGTTAACTTTCTCTCAACAACACATTGACCGACATCCTCGGCTGGCAGTAGATACTTAGATAGTAAACACTAGGCTGCAGTTACGGGTGGCTACAATTGATATCGCAACAAGTCTGGACATTGTAACTGCAACCGCAAACTGTTTGTATTCAATTCCGAGCGTATCTGTTGATTCTATTGCACTTAGATATTTTGCATCCATTCTCTGCTGTGTTTCGTGGGCCACCTCGTAAAATAGCTATAATGTATTTAACTACTACATCGCTTAGTGGTGAAGTGAATACGTGTAATGTTAAACATTTGTCATCTCTTTCAAGGAATGGCATTTCGACAATTGAGAGAACCCATAGAGAACCCCTTTTTTAACGTGAACCTGAAGAGTGTTGTCATTATCATTTTTACCACAAGCACTATCTGGATATACCAATGATCTTTTCTTTTAATCCTATGTAATCAACATCCATTATATTTATTAATGTGCTATATTTTTTAATTTCTTTGCGCAATAATTTTCTTCACTATAGGTACTCCGTTTTGCTCGGGTATGGATATTTGACACCTACTTATTTCCTACACAATTCGATTTTTTATTGGCAATAATAGTGTTTCTTACAGTAGGTACGCGCGGCGAGAGTTTGGCTTTGACCTTCGGGTGGAGGGGATTACTGCGCATGGGTACTGTCACGCACACAATACTTTTCCTTTTTTATGTACCAGGTTGGATATTTGAGTGGGTCAAAATTCATGTACAGTGGTAATAATGCTAGAAAATAATACGAAATAGATAAACTTCTTCATTTATTTACTGACTACACAATTTAATTTAGAAACAGTTTCCGTTTTCATTACCTGCATAGTCTGTATAGTTTGGTTATTCTCCGACTGACTGAGTAAAGAAGCAACTTCCTCAATCTGACTTCGAATTTGCTTCAATGAATCGACACATTCGTCAGCTTCTTTCTTTAAAAAGCAATTCACGTCATATATCATTTTCCGTGCTTGCCTTTTTAAAACTGTTTTTTTTACGCATTTTCAAATCACTTTTTAATATTTAACAAAAAAAACTTAACTGACAAACTTAAACAAACAAACTCAACAAATAATAACAATCGACAACAATAAACAATTAACGAAAATAGCAATTCACTTGTGAACGTGATTGTACAACAGGAGTGCGCGGTACGTCGTATCGGTGCGAGAGGCAGGGAACGACTGGAGCGCCAATCAGAGCACCGCGTGCGCCTACACACCCGCCCCACACCCCGCTAATTGCCCGTTGATACCCAATTTCTGATTTCTGCGCAATAACGGTCAAAGCCAAACTTTCGCCGCGCGTACTTGTATATATTACGTGATTCTCAATTAGCAACAATTACGAATTACCAACAACATTTATGTACCCAGTAGGTACAAAAATACCGGAAGATAGTACTTTTATGGAAAAATCAATGAAGCCAAACGTTGTAAAATTGATCAGTGTTCCCAAAAGCCGTAAAAGACGTGTCGTAAACCGTCCCACATCGCCTTTGATGTTCATCCCGAGCTCAGTACACCCTCTATTATCATGAACACAATAATAGATCCTAAACACCGGACAAAGGACGGGGTAACTGCTTACTGCGGCGTCATATTAAATGCTAAATATTTATTTTAAAAGACAACACAAAATTTCAAAGAAATGCTAAGACAAAGCACTATAGAAAAACTTGGCTGCTCGAAACAAAAGGACGTTCGGCCGAAGGGACTGGAAGGGGCGCTGTAAATCAATGTAGGCGAATAATAAAATTGCACGGCCCCTAGAATTATTGGGTTACGCAGAACTCCGAGGCGACATCTGGCGAACGCGCTGGCATATTATTTTCCTTAGAGAATTTACAACGCTCGTCTATAAAATAGTTGTATGGACTAAAAATAGACAGTGTAAGAAGTTGCTTGACTCTATCGCTTTGATGGATTTATATCCTTAATAGATATTCAGAATGACAGATATTCAAACAAAATAAAACAACTCACTGATGATGAATGATGAAGAAACCATTTTACTATGAGATATTGTGTCGTTTCTGACCTTTGTTTATTTTGTCCTCAAGCCATTCCTAATACTTATTGCAATAAGCTACAAATAAGCATAGTCATAGAACCTGAAATTACTGTACTTATCGAATAGGTGTCAAGGTTTACGCTAGATTCTGCCAGAGAGGAACAATGCATTTGTGACTGGTAGTGCAATGCATATTGCCAAGGTTATAAATGTTGCAACGTTACAGTCATATTATATCTACATTTACCTTAACTTTACTGTAACCATAATCCTATCACGATCCTTTGTTGTTGGCGTTAGCTTTGACAAATTACAGGCACCACTTTGGTATTCTGAGAACTTTTCCTCGAGGCAGATTCCTAATGACTCAAAAAATCGATCTGGTTTCTTTATACATGAAAGAAACCAGATCGAATTTTAGTTTAGTCTGCTGTCGTTTAGTTTTTAAATAAACAATACTGTAAAACGCACAAAATTTTCATATAGGAATACGTAGTCTATAGAAACTTAGAATACACCAAGTTATTTTAAGATGCTCCGGAATGGGCCTAACATCTCGTCAATATTACTGCAATAGCTACGTGGAGCAAAAAGAAAGCATTTTTGTTTGACCGTCTAGTACGTACTCATGAAGGCATACTATTAAGAGTCTTCTGACCCACGGTGCCTCCCATACAAACGTAATACCAAAATCATTTGTAATTCGTGCAATTTTCGATCATGTTGTGGTGTTATTCGGGTTCATATAGTAATAATCTATGCTCCTGGCCATATTTGGTTCCGAAATACTTTTGTTAAACGAAAATGTAAACGAATTTAGTTTTGCTTATTTTTATGTCAAAGAGGACATGTTTTCTGCTTATTTGTTTTGTAATAAAAACAACACTATCTCACGTCTCATTAGTTCAGGAGCACAGTTTTTATTGTCCAGCTAAAGAAAAACACCAGTTAATAAAGAAAGTTACAAGTTTTCATTCATAATTTTTGGTATTACGGAACTCTACCAAAGTTATAAAAATTTTGATCAAAATTGATTACTATTTCGTTTTAAAGAAGTATTTCCGAACCAAATATGGCCAGGAGCATGGATTATTACTATATGAATCCGAATAACACCACAACATGATCGAAATATGCACGAATTACAAATGATTTGGTATTTTGCATTAACGGAGACATCGTTTTTCACAGGCCTCTTAATACTATGTTTAATATCTCTAGGTCATAATCAAAATGTTAGTCACATATCTTGCTCTTAGTGTTGCTCTACTATTACAAACGTGACGTAAGACGTGCATGCATGCACGCATGCGCAAACACACACACAAACACAATATCATTGTGATACAGAAATAACAGAACACTGTGTATCTATAGAACTAAATGAATAGATACAGTGCAGTCGAGCGGTCGTGTCTTGCTGGTTCATGACTACTGGGACTTCTAGCGAACGCAAGAGAATATAACTAATAGTACAAGCACTACTGACACAACAGAAGGCATTGTCGAGATAAAACGGACCGGCAATGCAGCAGGGGCTCCGCGAGAGAACCGGACGGTAAACAATGCGGGGGTCAACGCCACTGGCCGCTGCGCCGGTGCACTCGGCCATCTAACGACATATACCCCATCAAAGTATCTACGAGTACATACCACTTGCAAGCACTAGGGCTAGAGAGTAAACGTTCCTTTTTTTATTGCCTTTCTAGTTTCTACATATAAATGTGATTTACATCTGAATTCTGAAAACGCGCACACGTCTTTTGCTTCTTCTAAAAAAATTGGCCAGACTGCAGATCAAAAAATCAGCACAATAAATGGACAAAAATATAACGAACATTCATCGTAAATTACAATTACGGTCTGTTGAAAGGTAATGCAGCATCGGACAGTGATTGCACATTTTTCCTAGTGACTTGCTGCATTTAAATACGTTGCTTGGAAGGCTGGATTCATCCCCTACGTGCACTGTACATAGATAAATAAAAATACAATTCATATTTTTATTTATATGTGTTTTAACTTGATACAGTCAAAAGAAATGTTGTCGGAAGATTAGGAAGTAAATACGTAGAAAAATGAAAAATGAAAAATGAAAAAGATAGAAGTAGGTAAGGAAACCTCGGCGGCGGATGAATAAATTTCGTCCAAATTCGTCATCGAAAAAATTTGTAAATAAGATGGTAGTTTTTATACATATATTGCGTTCTACGTTTCATATATTTTGCTTAGTTAAGTAATGTGTACCTAAGTACTAAAACAACCGCTTAAGATCCAACTAACCGAAACAGTAACAACAAAAAATATAATCATATTAATCTTATCCTTAAAAAGATTAAAGATAAATTAATCCCCCAGTTTTTTTACTATCGTCAATATTGTAGTCTGTTGGAAACTACTATGAAACCGCTTCTGGTCTTTATATACAATAAATACAAAATAAGATGTTGCTTCGCCGCAAATAAACGATGTTTTTTTTTGCAAAAAATGGACTCTAGCACAAAAATAACCAAACAAGTCTGATGAAGTAGGTTTATTGAGTTATTTAACATGACAGCTATTAATAAAAACCGACACGAAATCAACTTACTTATCTTAACGTAAGTGACTAAGTGAGTCATTTTAGTTCAACATTGTTGGTAATTCCGATGAAAATAAAAAGTAAACATAGCTCAAGTGTCACTGGCCACCTGCATAGATTTGTTTTATTTGCAAGTTGCTTTTAATTTCGTCAAAACTGAGATGTTGTCTAACGTCTACGTCTAAGAAGACCCGTTTGAGTCTTAACCTAAACCAGTTCTTAAAAAGTTGCAAACTTGATCAATGATGGTGTCACTCAATATGATCCTTTAAATAAAGATCATTTCTGAAACCGTTGACAACGAAATCCAAAAAACATGAAGATAGAGAATAAGAGAAGGAACTGCCGATGGCAAACTTGGAGAAGAGATAGTAAGGAATTCAAAAGACAATAACGAATCCAAAAGACAAGAAGATAGAGAATAAAGAGAAAGAACTGACGATGGCGAACTTGAAGATGATAATTTTGGTTATAAAATCTGTTGAAGAACGAGAAGAATGTAAGGAGAGTAGAATATGAATTATTAAATTAAACTTCAATTAGCACACTCTTCGGCGTCCCCACGATAGTTATTACGCACATTCGCTTTGCACCGTGGTTAATGATATCAGACAAAGGATAGGAGGAGGAGGTTAATGAAATGGAATGGGTACACTCATGAAATGGGTACCTAATACCCAATTTTACAATTTCGCTATTTTCAGGCATGAGATTTTGTATACCAGAGTAAGTAGAAATTACAAAACACTCAAAATTCTAGCTAAGTTGAAATTTATTCTGACTTTACTTCGTATGCAAAAACACCTAACTCTTAACGGAACATTATCGAGATACCTGAGTGCTGACTTTTTTTAATTTTTGATTCTTTTAAATTATTACGATCGGATATCGGACTGAACTCAACTCTCGAGTTTCTTCTTCAGTTAGAACTCTCCTCTTGGTTTCGAGAAAACAAAAACAGTTTGTGGGTCTTCAGCGTTAAATGAACGACATTTTTTACTAAACTTTGTCGCTGATCGCCCGACAAAAATATATATCCCCCTTTCTCGGAATGCTACTATGTATCTCGGACGTCGTAGTTTTCACAGATCGCATTTGTGAATGGACTATGGGAGTGTGGGTAGTGACTAGTGACTAGGTATCATCTCGTCACTCGTGTTCACTAGTCAGTGTTCACACGCTCCAAGGTGAGTCGTCTACGAGCACTATTTCCGTCCGGTTGATGCCGTGAGGCGGCGCGGCGGGCGGCGCGCGGTGGGAACGTCGGCTATCGGTCGCGAGTGCGACTCGCGTGGGCGACGCCCAGGTCCCTGACCTCTGTCACGATTCGCTAATATGACGCAATGTGAACTGCTATCCATTTTATTAGGTATACCTTACTCGACTTCTATGTAACAACTAACAGCCCAAGATAGGTACACTAAGGGTCAATTCACACTGCGGCCGACTGAAATGGAAGCGGCTTTTTTACATAGCATAAACTGAACTTTACGTCAATTGTATATATCACACAAAAAATCTTGAGCATGCGCGAGGATTCCCTGTTTACGCATGGATGGAAGTATACTTATACATACTTCCATACATGCGTGGATAACTCGATAAGTACTTACTCATTAAAAGTGTAAAGTTTAAGTTACACTAACTTAAACTTTACACTTTTAATATAAACGAAACTTGTGGCACTGAGACCAAAGCTTTCGCATAAAGAGATTCAACTTTTTCCCGGATTCCCATAAACACGCGTTCAGAAAAACCACGCTAATTTATAAATGCGAAATTGTAGCTACTCGTACTTGATTTTTCTTGTTTGAAATTACATTAATTGAAGCGTGAAATTAACAAATGGACCAAAAAGCAAACTAATTCTTTCGCTTCAAATGTGCACCATTGAATGGCAATTTTATTACTAAGGTGCAAAGTGCAAATGCTCTAATATTTTAATTTTGGAGATTTTTCAAAGATAAAATTTTATTCAAATCTCATTTTGGCTCAAATTTTAATTCTAATAACACCCTAAATAAAATCGTTTTCGCCGACATTCTGATAAAGTATAAAGATTGATGAATTCGAAAATATAAGAACGCGGACGCGGGCAACTAGCAAGTGTTAGATTAGTAAACTACAAACGTGGTTAGATAAAAAACGGAATATTATGTGCTTGACTATTTCGTCGAAACCTGATGGCTAATAGCGATAGCGTTTGTGGAAATTGAGGATGTGGTAACTTTAGCATTCTTTGAAATCGGAAATTATGAAGTGCGTGAGTCAGACTGTGTTGAATGGTTGGACACCAAATAATTTCCCAAAGATGATCATACTATCAGTATTTCACAATTGAGTGTGTTAACATGCAGATAATTTAAAGGAACAAAGGAATCAATAAATCCTTTACAGTCTACTGAAATACGAAAACCTCAGATCTTAAAAGCCAAGTTTTTTAACAATTGGAAATTTTGATACCCAATATTTATATGCTAGCACCAAAATTGACACGAAAACCTCATCCTTTTTTTGTTATTCGCAGTCGGTTAGTAAATATTAGATTCGCACCGAGTAATTGTAACAAATGGAAGTCCAATCAGTGTTGAAATAGTCAAATATGGGTTTTTCGGTAGGTATACACTTATACAGCTACTGGTATAAGGCTGATACGGGTAGAGGCTACATCAAAACGGCGACACAAAAAGCTGTTATTGAATAAGGATCAAATGCACTGAATAGAAAAGATTACTGATTGTGATATGCAAGTAAAGAATTCCCGGTACAATATTCAAGCCGTGCAACATCAGATCCGGTAGCGGAGGGCCCAGCCGGAATGCGCCGTAGAGCCCATCTCCACAAAAAACCTTCCTTACCTGCCTCATGGCTGCCATTGACCTCGGTGCGGTAAGCGTGCGCGCACACCACAGACAAGCCGCACGACCAACAGTCAGTAATACAGTTAATAGTAGTAATTATTAGTCGGTAAGTACAGGTGCCAGAACCGATGAAAGCGAAGAACGCAATGAATCTACCATTCGTGCGAGCATCTTAACAAATTTTTATGCAACTGATGCATGGTGATATGTTCACCAATCTTAAGGAGACGTAAATGAACGAAAAGAGCTCAATTTTGAACATCACTGACCGTGAAGTAGTTTACAACATCCTTCATTTAAATTAGCCCTGAGGTTGTTTTCCAATGATGATTTTAATCGCAATCAAGCTCATTATTTTAAAGCCTCTTTATACAAGATCAGGATCTGGCATAAGGCCAAGGGACGTAAGGTTTTGAGTTTACTTTACAACGATTTGAGTGCAATGACGAAATACGCAATATGTTTAATCAATGTTTGAATGCCATTAAATATATTATAAGTACATTACAAATTTTACTAACTCTATAGTTTTCACGGAAAACGTAATTACTGCAGCTAAATTAAGACAAATTTGTCCCAAGTGTGTAGTTTAACTTATCTTTACTACCCGCAGTTCGTGATGCATCGATGCAGCCGCTCGGACACCTAATCCGTTTTTTTTCCGCTAAGCCTTTTGAAGGCACAAATTAATTTAGAGCATTGACTTTAAATTTTAACGAACTATTTTTATACCTACATAGGTATTAAAGATCTCTAAGTATCTCATTGTGGGAAAGAACGAAACTGATTATGTTATTAACCTGTTTTATCGATTAAAAATACGTACTTAAGGCATGCTCCTAAATATACATGTAGATATGAAGTTGCATAATGGATGAATACAATAATATTAGAAAAGTGTTCTATAGAAAATCTCTCACGGACCAAATGTCCTCAAAAGCTTGGGCTAGAAATGCATGGGGGGAACAATACCCACTTATCAGAGCATGCAAAAATAAAAGATTGATAGATGTAAGAAAAAAAACATAAATAGCGTGCAAAGAGGCGATCCATCCGCGGCACCAGTGTTTATGTATGTAAATAAATCCTATACCTTTAAACGAGCAATTCTTGTATCTGGATCTCGGAAACGGCTGGAACGATTTTCATGAAATTTAGTATACAGGGGGTTTTGGGGGCGATAAATCGATCTAGCTAGGATTCATTTTTATAAAATGTCAAATGTACCAATAAAAAAATATTACTCTATACATGACATCTATTAGCGAATAGTGAAACTAATTTTAATGGCCGCGGCCGGCAATGCTTTAGCATTGGCAAAGAGAATAAAAATAGTATCTTTGCTAAAGGTAAAATATTTCTCTTCCCGACATCTATAGGCAAGAAGTAATACTAATTTTTTTTGGAGTCAACGAACTGGGCGCGAAAATTCAAATTTTATATAGTTTCCGCTAGTAGTAGGCTAATTAGGTATACATTGTAAGCTTATGGCAATGAGTTTTGCGGGCACAACATTTATGACTCTTCATATTTTTAATAGAAACTCTGCTCAAAAATACTCATTTACCTCATATTGTTATCCCGATATATTGAAATCTGGGAATATAACTCTTTATATATCAATAAATATAACTCTTTCTGCTGACATCTATTGGCGGGAAGTAACACTAACTTTTTTATGGAGTCAACGAACTGGGCGCGAAAATTCAAATTTTATTTAGTTTTTGCTAATAGTGGGCTAATTGTACATCGTAGGTTTATGGCAATGAGTTTTGGGGGCACAACATTAAAAGGGGCAAGGTCGAAATAATGGGCCTTTGAAATTGGTTTTTAATCGTAGTTTCCCAATATCAAAATTATCGTGTTATCCACAGAGCAAGATAATCCATAGCACAATTGGCAGGGCATCCAGCAGTGATAGCTAGGGGATACGGGTTCAAGTCCCGTTGGCAGCGATAATTTTAAATATTATAAATAAAATAACTTACTTTGATTTATGTAAAAATTAAGTATTTGTATAATATATAAATATTAAACTTATTATTACACTCGTGATTTTTATTTGACCAATCTTATGCGTTCATATTTTTTTTTATTATTATGTCGTTAAAATATGAGAAATATTTTTCGATCTTATGATCAAAATTTTTTTTTCATATTTCATCATTACATTAGTACCTATGAAATATATATGTACCTACCATATTTAAATATAGTTTCTACCCCAAATTACAATTTACAAAAAAAAAAACCGAGCGAAGCTCGGTCATCCAGGTACTAGGTATTACATAACTATTTCTTTTACTTACAAATTTGAAATGACTCTTCTGAACGGGAAAGACAATCGGTGACATACCTGCGAAGGAAAACAAAACTGTTATGAAATTGATATTCTACAATTGAAGTTTGTAGCATCAAGTAGTACAGCCAATAATGTATCTTAGATACAAAACTTGAAAATTAGTTTGTAGTTTTAGTAATATAGCAATAAGCTAGCGGAATGGCAATAGGCTACCAGAGGCAGCGGGGGATGTTCAACAAACTGTTTAGTATTCAGACGACGACTGGCCGCGTTGTATATATAGTTACGACTTTACGAGTTATACTAGATACTACAATAGATAGGTACTTATACACAATGTACTCTTACTTACTCTTGAATATGTACACAATACACATGCTTTCAGCTATAGAATGAAACTACGTAACTTACACTGGAAAACGCATACAGTCTACACTTAGCTTGAGTATGCGGTCTCCACTGTTATCAATATTATCGAAACGCTGAAAATAATAACTTAGGGCTGCCTAAAACTAATAACTGTAAACCACCTTTATAAGATTGAGTAGGGCCGTTAGAAGGTAGAAACACTATACTCGAAAACGACTCTCGAGTTTGAGCAAACAAAACCATACCAAGGGTGCAAGCAGAACAACAGTTGCAACGCAAATTACGAGATTGACTTTAAAATTTACGCAAATTTCACGGAAAGTGAATACGGATTGCCTGCCTGGTACCTACATCCTGATTGAAACTATTGCACCAGAAAATGGAAAAACACACGTCTGTATTTAAATTCACTGGTGGAAATGTTAAAGCATTGGAGGCAAATTCGGAACGTTTTAAAATACTTTATGGGTTTGTCAATGTGTTTTCTTCTTCCTCACATAATAGCAATGTTCTATACTTAATACGAACGGGAAGAAAATACTCAGACCAATAAATATTATTATTATTTTAAAACAAGTAGTACATATTATATACAATAGTCGGGATGTTGAGGGGTGAAATCAAAATTAAGAATGACAACAAAATATAGTCAACTCCTCAGGTCAACTCAATAGTTTTGCCTACAATATAGTGGCATCATTAAAAATATAGATAACCCACTACATAACATACAACTTTCGCCTTCCTTGGTCACGATCAAACGCTTTCGTGGAGTGATATATGGCTCAACAAGCTCATTAGTTAGGTGCAGCTAATTCTGGTCTCGGCCATCGTCAAATGAGGAAGCAAGCTATCCGTTTTCTTTCACCAAAATAGTGGCATCGAATAACTCCGCTCCGTTGAAATGTATCCCCGTTGTTTTACGTTTTAATTAACGACTAGTTATAAAGTCAATCTATCTTTTAAATAGTTTTATCTACGCTCATTGCTTAAAGTTCGAATTATGAAATCAAAATGTGTCACATATTGACCTACTTTATGCACAGACTTCTATAATTATTAAAAAGTTATTCATTATAACATAGCTGTACTATGGAAATATCTCTAGATTGTTGAATAATTTCTATTACGATACGCGGCTCTGGGTTCTTGTATTTTTGTGTGTCGTCATCACAGACCAGGGAATAACTTTCTTTTCTCTGTGGTCGTCATAGCCAAAAGAGTGTAGAGCCAATCCTCAATTTTGTTTTTTTTTTTTTTTTTTTTTTTTTTTTTTTTTTTTTTTTTATATAAGGAGTCCACAGACAACATTTAGTTGGTAGTCATGATCGACCATAGACAACAATTAATTCACGGAAACAATAATTTTTCCCTGCCTTATATGACTGATTAAAAAGTGTGTTCATACAGAATATTAAAAAGAATTATGTATAATTTTTGATTATTTAACTATCCACTAAAAATATAGTTTATCTGACTTGTATAAATATTTTTCTACTCTTTTTTGTTTCATGACTTTTTTAACAGACTATACGCAGTTTGCAACTGAATTTTGGCGCCATACCTAACTTTTAACATTTCAATGTGTTATTTTTGTTAGTTAGTCAAAACTTAGCGCGGAAAAATGTCTAGCAGTGAAACGTACTAAAGAAAATTTAACTCCACCTGACATTTTAGTAATTGCAACAAAAATGACCCACAATCTTTTACCAACAAAGTGAAGGATTTACGACAAACGTTAGCAAGATTTTATGGTTTGGATTTATGATAATTTGAGCGTAGATAAAGTAGTGTATGAAACTCTACATAATTAGGTATTAAAACACTCGTGTGATACTATTAAAAAACTCGCCTGCGGCTCGTTTTTTAAACTCACACTCATGTTTTAATACCCCCCATTATGCATCCGTTTCATAAACTACTATTAAAGTTCCTCATTGATAGTTTTAAAGTTCCTCATTGACTTTATATATTTTATACACATTTTCAACTTAATTTAAAAATAATTAAATAGTTATTCAATCTGAAATTAGAAGGAAATTATAAAACCGAAAGTGTATTCTTTTCTCCTGCACACACAACTACCGAATCGATTAAGACACATTTACAAAGGTTTTAGAAACGTCTAGAATAGATGAAAAGGGTGTTTGTCCATCGGAGACGTGCTACGTTGCAAAGTTACGTTTCGTTTCAAATACACTGCGTAAAGAATCGCTTGAAAGGCGTGAAATCAAATGAATATCGAATAATTCCTACTTGCCCTTTACGTATCTATTATGATCGAAGGTAAAAGAAAGTTAATAGCCACGTGCGACAGATTAACATGCTGTATAACGAACAAAGGGAAAGTAACGATATAATTAAGTGAAACCACAGCTATGTCACCAATCCAGTCACAAATTTTGATCGACGTTGCTCAACGAGCATAATCGGTACAAATACACACTACTCAGCATACCAAGTTAGTCATGCATGCCCGAATTTTATAGTATTTTTACCCTACAACTATACTTAAGTATTTAATGGTATTTAAGATCCGTGATATTCTCTTGTTAAATTATATTGGCCTCAACTAATGCTCTAAAAAAGCAGTGATAGCTGAGTGGTTCTGGCCTCTGCCTCTCATATGGAGCACGCACCTCTGACTTTTCCGAGTTATGTGCGTTTTAGGAAACTAAATCTCACTTGCTTAGCGGTGAAGGAAAACATCGTGAGGAAACCTGCATGCCTGAGAGTTCACAAAAATGTTCTCGAAGGTGTGTGAAGCCCGCCAACCCGCACTTGGCCAGCGTGGTGGGCTATGGCCAAACCCCTCACAGTCTGAGAGGAGACCCGTGCCCAGCAGTGGGACGTAAAAAAGGGTTGAGAGAATGCTCATGATTTCGATTTTCAAACACTTTGTAAATATGCTGGGGTAACCTCGATAGGAATAATAGGAATAACTCTCTCACATGGTGTGTGACAGTGTTTGTTTTTCACGCCGAAGTAAGCACCACTCTATTTGAGATTTGGTTGTTAGACAATGAGGCCCCTCCTCTGATGGCACGAGACACTTTCCCCTAACCCGAGGGGTATGGACAGGTTTTCTCATTATTTATAGTGTCCGGTTTTCGGGACAGGTGACGCCAAGGTGTTGCAGTGATAAATTACGTCCACTAAACTTTATGGACTTTCTGTGTTCAAAATCAATTTGGTCTTCTTTTTTTTACGCATCTGTGGTTCCTAATACACTACGTTACAATTCTTTACTGTTTAGCTTATTAAATGTGTTGTTTCTTCGATTTATAAATCAGCAGGTGTCAAGTTTATATGAGTAGGTGTCAATAAAAGGTTTTCCTAGTCCCTAACAATAAAAGAACCTAAGTCCATTAGCGAACACACTTCAAGTAAAGTACATTCCAATCAAAACGTGAGAATTGAGATTTTACTGGCAATAATATAAAATCAAACTTCACCACTAAGTAACACGACAAACGTTTGGACGAGAGCTCCATAAAGATAAAACCAAGGAGATTTTATGTCCCAAGTCAAGATGTCGCCAGCCACGATGAAAGTTCTAAAGCGGATTTGTCGGAACTTTAGCAATAGTTTGCTGTAACGATTTCAAAACTGTAAGATATCTTCGGCTAAGTAGTACCCTGTACCACTATCTGTGAAGCGGTAAAACAGAACTATAAATCTGAGTTAGGTTGCAGTATTCAATAGATTGCATCGGCCTCAAGGCGAACCTGTCCTTTAGAATACCATCACTGCAGTTGGTATACATTTTGCAACTAACACTATTGCGACTTGTTGCCTAGATGTAACTGGGCAACAAACGTGTTTCCCGTGTAGGTACTCGTAACCGAAATAGATAATTTAATTTCGCTGCATGCATGCGAAAATGTTTGTTCACAGTGATGACCTGCGGGTTTAGAATATTTGGACATTTCAGCGCATGTTTTTGGAGGGTTGGAATTTTGTACTGTTTTTCACAGTGTCGGTGATATTCTGGGAGTTTAGAAGTTAGAACGTTTTTATATGTTCGAAAGAAATAAATAGGGTTTGACGTTTCACCTATTGTTCGAATAGGTGCCTACTGCCTAGGTGTTACATAATTCTTAAATTTTCGGAAAAAATCGTAATGAAATCGCATTTACCAAGATTAACTGTCTGTGTCTATTCAGTTTCTTCTTTGTCTTGAAAGCCATTTGAAACTTAAAAAACTACCGCGCATGAATTTAAACCAATCTCAATACTTAAAATCATACATTATATACGCCAAGCTGTATAAATCCTCAGCATTTTACGAGTGTTTTTACATGCGTGCATGATGCTAATTAGTATTCCCTACAGAATATTGAGGCAATGAAGCAATAAAACGGCTCATAAAACATCTCAGCACTTTCATGAGGTAATGGTAACGAAAGAGCTTTAAGCTCGTACGCGACATTAAAATTCCATCAACTTAACGTTACGGTGTCGTGTATAAAAAGGTAAGTTTAGATAGAATAAGGCATTGTTCCTCATTTTTTCGAATATTTGTTCTTAAATATTCTAGCTTAGGCCCTTCGTACACAAGGCTACGCAAATCTCCGATTGGTACTCGTCGAATTTCGTACACACTACGACGAGTATTACCCATGCTGTGTATAAATCTCGTAGCGTAGCCTTGTGCGGGAAGGACCTTAGGCCACGACAACAGCTAACATGTCTCGATAAAATAAATAAAAATCAATCAATTACCTTGGTAAGTTTCGTTGGGTCATGACAATCCCAACTAAAACAAATAAATAGCCGGCAAACACATTTCACAATAATTAAGGTTTTCTTGACATGAATAAAGAAATCAGGACTTTTCTAAATTCTCACGAGAGAGCTTATATTGAATTCCCTCGAAAAGTTTACGTATTCTGTATACTTATAGGGAATCTGAGCGAATCAGTTACTTCTGCTAATATCTTTAAAAAATCACAGTAAAAAAACAGTAACTTCTACTGTATGATATCATAATCTTTTAAAAATCGCCCTTGCCTATAATAACCTATACCTGAGAAATGGTCTGTCGATTTTTACTTATTCTCTTCATGCATTTGATATCCTAAACGGTGGTTGTTTTTGCGAATAATAGTATACGTTATTGCTATAAAAACCTTCCGTAAACATTACAAACCCGTTGCAGTTAATAACATACGCGTAACGTAACATAGCACTTGTAGAGTACCAAAGTAACTCATCATAATGTATAATTAATAATAAATGCGGTTAACTGACGCTCAAACTACGGAGCGCAGTCTAATCACAGGCTCTTTGCTGTTAAATACAGTCTGTGAAGCTTGTACTGCAAAGTTGAATACATTATAAGCTTCGGAACACACCGGGAATATTACACTATTTATGTCACAAGTTACTGGTGTCGTTAGGTATACCGCTTTTCAAGTTATTTTGGTGGCTGGACGCAACTTCACTACAGTGGCGATCTATTAGACAATTAGAAAACAGCAAGATAACAAACTCTTCTAAAAATTGGATTGAAACTGTAACGTTTCACAATAGATGGCGCTCAGTTCTGCCTAAGAACAAAAAGCAATATGTGTGTCGTTGTGTAGCTCAGGTGGTAAAGACTAAAGAGGTGGTACAGCTATGGGGGACGAGGCGTGCGTTAAAGTCTCACCGCAAGGGAAATTTGGATACGTATTTGAAGCTATAACTGCACGCTTACTTAAACTTTTGTCGTATAGATATTATGTCGTCACGCAGCGAACAATCAATGTAAAAAGATGTCGTTAGAGTGATCTCGCTCTAAACCAAATGATTATAATTATATATGGGGTATTATTATTTTTTTTCATATATATGGGGTGCCATAGCTATATAGAACATTATTCTAGACAACAAAGTTCTTGTAATGCTATCCGCAACCGGTTTAAGGCATTCTACACCCGCAGACAAAAAACAAAACGCATACAACGGGACGCGTAAAGGTCGTTTTTGACTAGGGCGGCCACACGGCTCTTTTGCGGCAGGAACGTCTCGGATTTCGACATCTCGTCTAGTTTTTCTTTTTACACAAGGTCTTCAAAGTAAAAAGAATTAAAAAAACTTTTTAATCACGTAAAGTGGCTTTTCAAATCTTTGAAGTATAACGACACAAGTGCAATTTAAGTATTTTTGCGAATTTACGTGCGTAGTAAAGGCGACGTTGCCGACAAGACTAATAGAGCCAATCAACTTATTTTATCAGTCATCCCCAAATCTATAAAATGCCTATTGAATATTGATTCTTCACACATTGAAGATTGACACAGACCCCGGATCCATCGCCCGAGTGTTCGTCCTTTTCGAGCGTTCATAGAATTCTCACCTAAGCTCAGGACTACCTAATCAACACCACAGCGAAAAAATTACCTGCCATGAAATATACGAAATGGCGTACAAACATATACGAGTACACTAAAATAAAGTTGCAAAACATGAAGAAAATATAACTATCTAAGATGAAATAATTTATCATTAACAAAAATTCGTACTCAGCAAACTTTCATTAGATAGGTACCTAACTACAATTGACATAGCTACTCTAGACAGGGCGAACCGCGCGAAAAAATGTCGCCAGTTTATCGGTGTCATTAGTACCATTAGTATAAGGCCACGCGGTAGTTCGCTCAGCGGCCACCTTTAGTATTTTGATAGTTGGCGCTAGTGTTTGCTGGTATGAAAAAGGTTTACGTAAGTCGTTCGGATGCCCATATCTTGAGGTTAGTAATCAGTGCTAACTAGGTACTCAATAAGTCAATACTTGGAGTGCATAAAAAATAAATAGTCCGCCATTTTGGGCCGTCCGCCAAATTAGATTTAGAATTTCAATTCTTAGCTGAACATGCATTAGTAAGATTTAATTGTAAATAAGACTTCTTTCTCCGTCGGAGGAACAGTTGTGCTGCGGAGATCACAATGAGAACTACCTACTTACCTAAGGGTACAAACTGCCTCACAGCTACATCAACACCTAATTTCAGACCACCGATGTTTCAGACGCATCATTTCTAGGCTCCAAAATCAAATGAGGGTGTGGGCGCGGGGCGACGCGGGCGCGGGGCGGCGCGGGCGCGGCAATTACAGGCGCCGTGATTAATGAGCGATCGGCCCGCACGCCGCACGGATTAGGGTTGTCGCTCCGAGCGCGCGAGAGTTAAACGCTTCCGATAAGCCCTGCGTGGTGATTAGTATGATTGCGTAGGTAGAGCCGATTTATTTGTCTATTAATGGGCCGCGAAGTTACTAGTTCGGAGTGATTTATTTATCACCTGGTGTTGTAAGTATAGTGGTGATTTAGTACGGCGACTTCGAGATGTATCATGTAACACATTTAACACTCGTTATCAAGCAGCTGAAAACTTCTCCAAATCGCTCTCGGCCTGTATTTGTTTACATTAAAACTATCAACTTTTGTTCTACGACTTCTTCTACGTTCTTTTACTAGATATTTTGAGGAATACCAAATATTTAATATTTTACAAAGATACTCTACTTGTTCCTACTCTGTAATGTGACATCAGCAAGTGGCAATGGTGCGGCGCGCGGCGCGACAGCGCTGCCGCTAACACACGGCGCGATACTGCATCAGTGTAATGTCATTGTGCAGGAATAATATTTTTTTTGATTGAACAATTTATGTTAGGTCCCATTTTTTCAGGGTCAACCACAATGTTTCTTAACTTTCTTTACAAACGACTAACGAATACAGAATAATATAAAGGGTTTTAGATTACTGCAAGATTACTTTGTTGGACTCTATAAGGTTCGTTCTTGAAATTATAAAAACTAGTCTTTGAGAGCATGTATATGGTCATCTTCACTGATGTCCATTTACTCGTATTAAACAATATTATTTTTAAGAAAATTTTACACTGAATGTTTATCATACGTTTTTAAAATTCCCAGCCGGCGATTTTCAAATGACAACCCTAAAACTTTTGGTTTATCCTTTCATCGTCCGATATAAACAAACATTGCAAGCGAAATTGATCTTTGCGTCTTCGCAATAAGAGTGTTCACCATATTAAGTAATGCGGGACAAAGTTTACAATAACGTCTCTCCCTGTCGCCACTTCCTTTCTACGGGACTAAGGGATTCTCCAACAGCTGAGCCCAGCTGATAAATGATCAAAGTTTTAAAACGCTTAGCTTGATCTATTGCTTTAGAAAATAGGCTTGGCACTTGGCAGCAATCAACAGGATTCATTAACATTTTTAATAGCACGTAAACATCCAATAGTATATACGCTTTCATAAACATTGAAACTTGAAAGCTTGTTATCCAAATATTTTCCGTATTAGCGGCTTTCGTTGGTCAAATAGGTGATAGGTATAAGGAATGTTATGTAGTAGGGTAGGCAACATTTTCGTTCGTTGCTCGTATCCGAAAAACTAATTTGAAAATTATGAAATAAAAAGCTAGCCACGTTTAAAGTTTAAACTAAAGAATTGAATAAAAAAACAACAAACCGACTCCGAGGGAAACGTGAGAGGGAAGTATGGGTGTCGCAAAATAAAAAATTGTTCAAGTGCGAGTCGGGCTCGTGCACTGAGGGTTCCGTAGTATCAAGACCAGATTTCAATAGTATTAAATTAATCTAAACTACGCTGGCCACCATTCAAAAACGAGCAATATAAAACATTTGTTGCATGAGAGATCCTCTTAAATAAGTATTTATTTGAATTTAATGAAAGTGAAACTATTTATTTCTAAAGTGAATTCCACAATTCAATATTTTTTGAACATTTGAAGCGTCTATCTTTTACCATTATTAATATCGAGCAAAAACAAGCAAAAAAACCACGTTTGTTGTATGGCATTCCCCTTAAATATTTATTTAATTCTATTTTTTAGTGTTTGTTGTTATAGCGGCAACAGAAACACATCATCTGTGAAAATTTCAAATGTGTAGTGTTGTATGGCATTCCCCTTAAATATTTATTTAATTCTATTTTTTAGTGTTTGAACAGAAACACATCTGTGAAAATTTCAAATCTGTAGCTATGTATCACGGTTCAAGAGATACAGCCTGGTAACAGACGGACAGCGAAGTCTTAGTAATAGGGCCCCGTTTCTACCCTTTGGGTACGGTACCCTAAAAAATAACTATGCGTCGTGCAATTCATTAGGCATACAAGATTAAAATAGTACAAAGCGCAATTAAAAATTTCAAAGTCAAGTGGAGTTGCGAGCCGGGCGTGAACGGCACAAAGCCTAGTAGTAATGTAATTGAAGTAGGAAACCCGACCGACACTGTTATTACAATTTACAACTCGTGTTGCCATGGGGTGAGCCGCGGTGAGGGCCGAGGGACGGGCGAAGCACGTACCTGAGCTACGGGCTAAAGTTACCTATCTAATCAATTCTATTAGGTATCATATCACGGCACACGTATCCAGTACCGAATATTCGATAACATGATCCGCAATAGACTGAAATGTACAGGGTTAGACTCGTTAACTCGTTGAACTCTAGTCCCAGAATTGGGTGAAGCTTAGCTATTCTTTCACTTTTTAGTCTCTACTTTTGGCCGTAGAAATAGTGCTGCTATTTGAACTTCATTTGGGACTGAAATCTACATAGTCCTAAATTAGAAGGTGGTTGATAGCAGTCGTTAGTTGAACTCTAGTCTCGTTTAACTGCAAAGCTCAGCTGATCTTTCGCTTTTTAGTCTCTACTTTTGGCCGTAGAAATAGTGTTGCTATTTGCCTTAAACCCATTTGAACTTCATTTGGGACTGAAATCTACATGGTCCTAAATTAGAAGGTGGTTGATAGCAGTCGTTAGTTGAACTCTAGTCTCGTATAACTGCTAAGCTCAGCTGATCCGTCGCTTTTTAGTCTCTACTTTTGGCCGTAGAAATAGTGTTGCTATTTGCCTTAAACCCATTTGAACTTCATTTGGGACTAAAATCTACATGGTCCTAAATTAGACGGTAGATGATAGCAGTCGTTAGTTAAACTCTAGTCTCGTATAACTGCAAAGCTAGGATCTTTCGCTTTTTTGTCTATACTTTTGACCGTAGCATTTCCGAGTAGGGTTACAAAAAAATGTTATTATAGGAAAATAAATTGAACTACAAAAATGGGGAAACTGGACGGCGCTTGTTGCCCGAGCATCATAATATTGCGTTTACTATGAAAGAAGAATTACCTACCAACTGTAAACACTGAGAACAGAATAGTTATGTCGGTTAGTTTTTATTTATGTTTATAGACAAGCAGTGTGTGTTCATCTTAGTCGAAGACTGGTCATATTCGGTCTGGATTCGTCAATCAGGTCACTATGATAATAATCTGTGACCCTGGTGAACAACATCTGAAATTCCAATCACTGATATGACAGACTCACTATCTCTGACTGAAAAACAAACTGTTCCTGAAATATTCCGGATGCGAGTAAAGTCGCCGAGCAACCGCTAGCAGGTACTTACGTAACAGCTAGTCAATATAGTCATAACAAAGCTAGTCGACTGTCGAGTATGGGTTACTTTAAAAAGTTCTAACGTTGTCACTAAAGTACTAACAAAACCATTAGTCGCGTGCAAAAACATCGGCAGATGTGCTCATTTATGCAGCGGAAGGTAGCAAACACGATTAAGCACTATCAATCAACCAACAAGTGATCGATAAAACCGACGAGATCCCCCCGCCAGCGGCGTATAAGCAAAATCCGCCGACACAATTTTGAATAGGGTAAATTTGTCGATTCGATACAATAAGTACCTACTTGTACTTATAGATTGGGAATGAAAATTCAGTAGAAGGATTCTGTGAACAAAGCCCACAGGCACAGTTTATATTATCACATCCTTCTATCAGATATGATCAGGGGCCGTACCACGATCTCTTAAAGCAGTTATTCAGCGGTATTGTTTTAATAATTTCATACCAACTAGTATGACGATGTCAAAACAGTTCCGCAACATTACTGCTTTAAGAGATGGTTGTAAGGCCCCTGGTCTCCACAGCACAGATCAACTAGTATGGAGGCTAATGGCAAATCAGAATGTTGTACATATAAAACATTTTTTGATAATAAACTACTTTTGATCATATTTATTTCACTCCACACCGCAACAGCCCGTCTACCTCGCGTTAAGGGGGGTTGTGGGTACCCGATCTCTAATACTTGCTCTCAAGTCAGATAGGCGAGCTCACGGAGGCGGATTTTGCGTATATGCCGCCCGACGACTTTGGCCCTTCTACCATAATATGCGAATACGTGAGGGTCCGGCAAAAATACGACATCTGGATGGGGGCGCCTTATTGTTTTGTTCGCGTTCGTTCATAAAGATTTCCAAATGATAATGCATAATAGTAGTTCAAATATCAAAATTAATGACCGTAGATAACAGAAAGATGATAAAACAGAAGTCACTTCACTTGTTCAACTCTTATGACAAAAAAGTCAGACTATAATAAGACATAAGATGACATGGTAAGGCAACTTTGTAAGGCAAGGACATTATACAATCAGTTTTTACTTTTTTATCTTTACGTTTAATTTAAGGACTAACCTTTGACCAGTAGGCATATTTCATTATGAAATTAATAAACGTGTCACAGCCGTGTTCAGTTTTTCACAACACGAGCATTTCAAACAGAGTAGGTACACCGTTTGTCCAGTGGCCTAGAAAGGGGGCGTCGTCGTGTGAACCGCTCGGTAGGGGCCTGGCTAGCCCGAAAAGTCCACATCGCGTAATAACAGCTACGGGCGACTGAGCGGAATTGTCGAATTGTCGAAAGCAAGTCTATATTTTAGCGAGATAGAATTTTGTACCAATGTACGTTAGACAAAACTATTACTTTACAGGTGTCAGGTACCTACTCCAAGAAAATCAGCTAAATGAACTTGAGCCATGAATTCCATTTAATTCCTAGGATATTCCTAATAAAAAATTAGCTAAACTTACACAAAATAATTAACTCAACTAACTTTCCAGAAAATTAAAATTGATTTATAAATAATACATTCCAAGAATCGGCCTTTGCTAGACTCAATTTAAAAGTTTAACCTGTATTTAAGCCAGTTACTTAAATATAGTTCTTAGCTGGGAAGCCTGAATATCTGACTCTGATATAGTTTCGTTATAGACATTCGATGCCATGCAACTTTTCGCGCAAGTTTATTTCGACGTCAAGGATATAATTTCCGATCGTGGGGGCGGACGCCGATAGGCAATTTCTAAGGCTGTAACAGTTCCGAACATCACGACATTTGCATTCGACGATGTTCACGTAAACCCGTCGGTATATAATTTTGTGCCTAACATTCTAATCGTAACCAGAAACAACTATAGACTACGTTGGTCCTTGAGCAAACCGAGTTAACTATCGAAAGGATGCAGATGTTTCTGAATCTGTGAAACTTTAACATTTATTGCAAGGCAATAAGGTTTAAATTTGTGCGAATGGAGGTGATGTGAGAATATGTAGAACTGCATGGCTGCGTGCAGATTCGATGTTTGTGGGACCCGTTACTCGGTTAGTTGAAACCCTATAAACTTTGACAAATTCTCAGCTTATACTTGCAAGCTTACCAGTGCATTGAAAGCGGTAATATAAGCACTACGATGAGATAAGAAAGAAATAGATTTCCAGCCTCTTTTAAAGATAAAATTTAAAACGATATGTACAGTTATAATAAAAACACAAAATGCAAAGGTAAGGTTGTAACGATAAAACAAAAAGATAACATAATAATTTTCAGTTACTAAGGGCTATTTAACAAATCTATTGTATTAGGTATTAGAAACGGAATACAAATAGAGGAAAGATCTTACAGGTCTTTTCAAACTGAATGAATAAAAGAAATAATGAAGGAAAATTCTAGATCAGAACATGTGCCCGTCAGTAAATGAGCGTCTGTCGATAAAATTCAAATAATATAATTTTCTATGAGTGTTGAGAAAATAAATCCACATTAACTTTCGATTTCGCAGCGCTACTCGTATACCTACAGAAGATAACATCCATAAAATAAACAAAGGACAATGTGCAAAATTTGAATATCTATTAAAAAAAGTTTGACCTCGATTACTCGCTTAACAAAGGGACAACAAATCGATCGGCGCACCCCTACTAGCCCTAATCCAGCCTATATTTGGCAACAGGCCGCCGCTGTATCGCAGAAGAATGGACCAAATCAACATCAGATGGCAGATCACAATGAGCTGTGCGTTTTAAAGGGTTGCCTTGAATGGTGCGGAGTCGCGTGGCGTGGTAGCACGTGCAACTCGGATTATGCTAATGCATGTCATGTCCGATAACGCGACGCGAAGCTGCCGGCGTGTGGCGATCACCGCGATGTATCACGTGCACCTAACCTATAATAATAATTGGAATGTTATGTATGTATGGTGGTTGTTAGGTACCTACAGGTCGGCTAATAATTATAGCACTATAGGCTTCTTTGTCTGTTGATGTTCGCACTCCTTTCAATCAGATGGCAGAAAATCGTGGCACTGAAATAAGAATTCAAGGTGCGGGTTTCGGTAACAGTGGCGCAAGTTCAACGGTTTTTCCCATCTCATAACTGTCGATATTTTGCACAGAAGCAGTTATAGCAAAAACTTTACAGAAATACTGTAATGTTTTAGTCTGAATGGCACTGTAGCCGCGAAAATTGTTGGGCTTTGAACTAATGTCTTAGACGAGAGCATTGCAATGCATGAAATGCTCATATACTAAAAATCATATGAATTAAAGACATGCATCATTGAGGAAGTTTGCATGTCTAAGAGTTCTCCATAATGTCCTTAAAGACGAAAGACTGCTAATCAGCATTGGATTTGCACGCTAAGCTATGTCCAAATCCTACTCATAAAGTCTCCCCCATTAACCATTATAGGTGCCCCAGGGGCAGTAGAGGTCTTTAATGAGTAGAGAATTTGAGATCGTAATGATTATTTTTATTTAATGAACCTATATGATAATATTGCTTCTAATGATGTTCTATTGAAGAGGCAGTTTTAGCCTTGTCTACATCAATCAACTTTCTAAAAATTGCCAATTAATTAGTCCACTGGATTCGTAGGATTCCAATTTTTTATTACTTTCGTTCCACTTATATACGATCGACATATATATTATTTATATTACGATCCTAGATAAGATCGCAAATCGGCTAAGGGAGTAGATAAGTCGCAAGAACAAATCACCAAATCTTACGTCATGAAGGCAGCGCAGTATAAAGAAAGAGTCCCACCCGTGAGAACCGCGAAACAACAACAAAACGAAACGCTCGCATTACTCGCTGCTATTTATTTAGGTAATACGCAAAATGCGTACGCACGTGCCGACCCGCCCCCGACTTGGAACCAACCCTTGTCGTATACAAATTACAATTCCTCATCTGCCATCTAACTACTCTAATTTCAACTCTATCCACAAAGAGATAGTTGCTATATTGAGTGGCAGGAAAATATACTCGACTCTTTTAGTTCAAAATTAAATAGCATTGTTCGGGGCCCTCATTAATGCAATATTGAGCTCTTGTGAGCGGCACTGCGGAGGGACGAATTTATTGTGTGCGAAATTTATTAAGGACGAATATGTGAAAAGTTTTGATATTGTAACATTATCTCCAACTTTTCACGGGTCATAAGCCCCAGAGCGGAACACAGCAGCCACGGAAAAGATTTTTCACAAAGCACGAACGCGGTCTTCAATTAGAATTATGGTCCACGATTAGGATCAGGCCTGGACCTGAACTTAAACCTTGATACTTTCTACATACGTTCCGGGCCGATACCGCAGTGTCATCAGATGTTGACTTACCCAACTTGTTGCTTGTAAACTAAAAAGCAAACCTTAGTAATGAAGCGTCAAGTTAGAGGATACAAAACATTAATTGGTAAAGACTAAAGACCTTTACATTATGAGAACTCATAAAATGCTAATTGATTCAGTCGCAGTGTGAAAAAATCCCTAGCCCTCTACCCCTGTAGGCTTCTAAGCCCACCCTACCTGGCTTCTGGCCTACTTATTAAAATTCAAGACGGTGCCAAGTTTGTTAAGAGTTCAATTTTAGGCTTAGCGCCGAGGGAATCTTCCAGATGGTCTTTACTTACTTTACTTACTTTAAACTTAAAATACATTGCTAACGTATTTCATCAAAATAGGTTTAACTATAAAATACTTGTCTTCTTTTAACGAAAATTAAATTTCTGACCACAGTTAGAGGCGAGATAATTCTGATTGACTTAATACTAACCAGTACTGCCAGTACACAAATAACTTGCGTGGCCGTCAATTGGTTTCTGACAAATCCTTATTATTATGCCACAAACAAAAGATAAGCCACTACCCCTGTAGTGCCGCACCTGCGCCGGCTTCATGGCCTATTCATTAAATTTTACGTTACACCTACATTTAAAGTTTGTGAAAATCCAAATATTAGTAGCGTGGATCGCGGGAATCGCCCAGATGGTCATATCGATCGCTGCCAGTGGGCAGTGGGCAGCAGTGTACGCTACACGAGTGTGTGTGTGAGGGGCTTTATTATTATTTAATCACAATCTCGTCTCGCGATTAGCATAACCATTGTTGCGTTCGTTGCATCGTGCACGGCTAGTAGTTGTTACTTGTTGTCATGTAGTATTTGTGGCTCTATGTCTATTGGTCTTTATGAAGTAATTTAAAGGTCATTCGACGACCGAATGGCGCAGCAGTAATGGTGATTACCCTCGGTGTCAGAGATCGTGGATTCGTTTCCCACAACCGACAATTGGAAAATGTTTGTGTGATGTGATGAGTAATATTTTTTTTCCAGTGTCTGAGTGTTTATCTAATAAATTGTTAATTGTATTTATGTACATTAACGCAAAAAAAACAAGCTTTCGCTTCATTGGAGGCTAGATTGCGATATATCCAGATATAATTGCGATATATCCAGATATTATTTATTTATATTTATTTTGGAACTTTGGAATCCTTTATTTTAAATTCCCTCCCACAAGCAAACACGCATTCACGTCAATATGTAGGTCTTATTAATGAAAACCATTATTAAAAATGACTAACACTACTTTACATTTTATTAACATAGATCACCATTTTAATTTGTCACACAATTTAACACTAGATCACCTAAGACGGAATTACGCCGATAATGATTGGCACTTAGCATGTTAGTACTCAGGACAGAGGTCAAACAAAAACAATTTGTACATAAATCGCCGACGTGACTACTGACAGGTATTATGTGAATGAATCCTATTATATCAATTCTAAATCGCGTTGCGACTTGCGATTAGCATAGCTATTGTAGCGTAGAGCGCAATCTCTACACACACAAAGACGTTATCATTTAATGAATGAGTGACGTTGACGGAATTCTACAAAGTTACAATCAGAAACGAAAACAATTACCGCTTTGTATTGGACTGCGTGTAAATAGACGAGTAACGAGTAACGTTTATTCTCTTTAGTAGTTGTAGTAATTTGCTCGTAAAATAAAAGTTAGTTAGCAACAGCGTGGATTCATTGTTACGCGCGTCGTCGGGTTGGTATTAATTTTAAAAGTGTTAGGGAAATATGAGATAGAAAATAGACAACTGACTCAATATTTAGAGAGAGCAACGATATTCACGTTCGAAAAAGAACCAGAAATGTATATTGTAAGCACATTCAAAGTTAACAAAGAGCTAAGCGACATGAGAAGCGATCTACAAAAGAATAGGCCGACTAAAAAAGAAACACTTGCGATTTGTTTAGTATACCTACAAATTAGAAGCTTGTTAGTTCAACAAAGAGAAACACCGCCGCAGAAGAATCAATCAACACAACATAACACGATAATCAGCCTGAGTGCAGCAATAATCTCATAATCCGGCGGCGGCCGACTTCGCGACCGAACGGGACCAACAAACGAACAAAACAAAAATAACAGTAAACGAGTTAACCGCCGCGTTCCCACGGGGCGACGTTTAGCTTTGATGTTCCACAACTCGTGACGAACTCTAGCCGGCTAACATTGCGCAGTGTACACCCCTTTCGTTAACAAAACAGCCTCTATTTAACTCGCAGAGAGAGCCACATGCAAACTTTAGCAAGGAGCTGTGTAAATCACTGAATCTAGAAATAACACTTGCCTAATACCATCAAGCGAGATTGTATTCAAGTTGCACGCCTCAACATCTTTTATGATGCTTCTATTGGACACACTGAGAGAGCCACATTCAAACTTCAGTTAGGAGCTGTGTAAATGACTGTATTCAAAAATAACACATGTCTAATACCATCAACTGAGATTGTATTCAAGTTGGGCATCTCAACATCTTTTACGCCTCGCCTACCCTGGTTTCCTACGATCCTGCTTTCCTCTCAGAATGAAAGTTGCCCACAGCCCACCACGCTGGTTGCTATAACCAAGTAGATACGAAATGGCAATGAATTTTAAAAAAATTGACATGATATATTTATTTATGGTTTCTCTTTATAATACCCATGGTAAAAAGTATTTCTTAATTCCAAAATAAGCTTATGTTTGCATGATAAGCTTAAAAAACCTGTTGCGTTAAGAAGAATACTTCAAAGAATTGATGGTAAAGTCATTGAAAATATAATTCCAAAGCCAACTTAAGTGAAATTAATAAAAACTAAAAAGCAATAGCAACGCATAAATAAACAAATAATGGAATTGCAGACTTATCTCCGTCAGGGGAGATAATCCTGCGACGTAAATAATTGAGTTATATCTAGCGGACCGGACGGACGTCTTAAGTAAAAACAAACATTACAAAATCCTGATGGAGGATAAGCGGTCGTCTAAATTAGTTCTTGAATAATCTAAGTGTGGAACGGTGGATCAATTCTCCCGCAGCGAGTCGCTCGTAGAGTTCATCGCTCTTATCGCTGCGGAATAGAGTGCAAATTCGGGAATCTAGTCTGATTTTTGGCCTGGTGTACGAGAAGCGACCGCAACGCGTCTGACTAATTGCGACTCCCGTACTGATAATCCATTCGCAGCGGGCGGCCTCCAAATTAAAAACCCCCGACAACTGTCCGGCAGGGAGCGCGGATTACCCGCTCCCACGGCCTCGCCTGCGGACCCTCCAAAAATCTAAGAGGGGAATTCTAAAACTTTCGCCCAAAACTCCCGAGTCCGGAGATGAAATAGTAATTTATCAAAGGATTTTGAACGACCCAAGGAAAGGCAGTGAGAGACGGATTCCGTTTATCGTAAATCGCAGTCGTGTATTTATCGAAAATTTCGGCGACGCATGAGAAAAAGTTTGAGGGATATGAGCAAATTTTTTGCGCACTGACGCCCAAAATAAAGTGTCTTGTAAGTTGTAAGCTTGTAAGTCTTCCAACGGTCCAGAGATTTTGCTTTGCGCTCTCTCGTAAATGATTTCTGAGTCCTGATCAATGAACCACAAAATTATTTTGCTATGAAGGTACAGATTAATATAAATCTATACGATACCTTCACAGAATCACACCTTTTCTCGATGCCTTTGTTTCACCCCATCGTGCATCTCTGTAGCATCATGAAGAGATAGTTTCTCGACAAAGTGACTCTTGTCAAATAAAACATATTATTTATCCCATGACACACTGTAGCGAAATACTAACAGTAAAATAATTCTGTAGATCGTTGATTGATATCAAATGTTTAAAGCACTGATAAACAATATCTGCTTAAATCTAATATAAGTACCTACTGTGAGCACAGATTTTAACTGTGAGTATAAAGAATTTGATTATTTATAAGCTTTTAACACAAATGTATGCAGGATGCACTCAACACAAATATAAGAGGCATGTATTAATATTCAAATGGCTTTGGGCTAGCGATGTCGATCCCAGCGGAATTAGCGCTCCACGGTGAGCGGTCAGTGTGGGTAAACATTGCACGCGAGTGCACTTCAAGTTACAACTCCCTTAACATAATAATAACCACACACAGCTGCCTACTTCAGCTCCACATTTACTTTTATTATAAACCAATAAAAGTTTTTTTTTTTAAACTTTAACATCGACGGTAGTCTTAAAACTAATTTGTAACATAGAAATAGATTACTAGTTGGCTACGCTAGTCGTCCTCGCCGGGGCGATGGGCGTGTACTCATTTCCTCAGAACAGCTGTTGTAAAGGTTACGCCCATAAACCTGCACCTGCGACCCTCGCAATGTCACTTAGTCCACCAACATATTACAATCCTATTAATGATATCCACAATTTTGCACGCGAATCAACAAACATAAGGTCACCTTGTTTCTAAAGCCTTTAGTGTAAATTGGTCGTATAAGGACTTAGCACCTACGTCTGTTAAAAATAACTTCTAACAGTTATTTTTCCTCTTTTATCAACATCCACCTTCTTAAAGTAAACTCATTACAGTAATAATTCTTATCTTGATTTATATGTGGAAATACATTTTTATTACCGCTTCATTATTTACTTTAACTACTCCAATTAAAACTATATTGCTTTTCATTTCCTCAGTAATAAAAACGTACATAACAATTCCTTTTACTTTACAATCTTTAACAGAACTTTCACAAAGCAACCCCGGATAAGGTACGTTGTTGATATTGAATCATACAGAAGCACAAATAACAATAATTTGAACAGAAGCACTAACTTATTTGACTTGTTCGCAAGCTTGTGTAAGTAACACAAGCTTGCCAACAAGCTTCTTTTTAAAGAATTCAGGACTCAGGAGGCAACTTCCAATAACTAGAAAATACTACAAAGTGAAACACAATAAAACATACATAACATACCCATTATTAAAAGTTAGATAATATACAATTTTTGCGGTTAGAAGTTTTGGCAAACATGTCCTGTGCACGGGTAGTCAACACGGGATTGGAACGTTTGTGACGTTTAAAAAGATTTCATATTCCATCGACGGCACACGTGCGAGGGAAGGTTAACAAAGGGTTCCATTTTTTATTCATAACCAAAAAAACTTCCAACAATTACCGGATTAGGGGTGAAATGTTAGGGGTGGGTTTATGGAGCTGATCTTTTTTACTCGGTCTGTAAGGTTTCTTAACGGAGTTTATTTAATTTATTATTACTTTTGTTGAAATTCCCTACCTTACTGTGAGATGCAATAGACATTCATATTAGAACGTAATTGGCTTCTTCAACCTCATTTGTACAACCTTTCAATGTTGTCTATTTAATTTCCACTGGCAGTATTGCCATCCAACGTGGCAATGCTGCTAGCCTTCTGGGCACTTTTCCTGTTGACACCGATTCGGAGGAATACTTTGACGCTTAAAATAAAATTATTTCTTATTGTTTTTTTTTCACTTCTTTTTTAAAATTAGATTATATATTAGTTTAGATTTAATTTTAAGTGTTGTATATATTTAATTATTAACTTAAATGGATCTAAAAAATCTACAGATAAGTTTTATGTACTTATGTTTAGTAAAATGAGTCCACTATGACCAACCTCCACCCTCCAACCTCCAACCCAGGTTGGTTGATTTCCACTATGACCAATGGTATCTTACCATGTAGTTCTCCTCAACTCGCAACGAATGGAACATATTGTTATTGGTAATGGTTTAAAAATGTTCACAGTCTAAGGTTTGCCAGTTGCCACTGCATCATATTACGATCCTGTCACTCACAATGATTTTACAGGAAACTTTAGCCTCGTTACTCTTTATTAAATACCTAGGTTTTTTAGTTATCTAGACGCCAGCTAATCCGCAATCATCGCGTGATGAGAAATGCCCTGCTAGGAACCCAGAGCTTTTTGTATTGGCTTACCGGGTGGATTAGCAATGATGAGTGGTTAACTGCATACCAGGTATCTCATAAGATTTCTTTCTAGAACAAACAAGATGCGCTTGACGACAATCATGCCTGATGGACAGCAATGATGAGGTCTAAGTTGGAGTGCGTTTGCATGCTTGAAGGAATCACCTGATTCAAAACAATAAGAACGCACGCCACTGCTTCAATAAGAGGCAGAATAAAAGTAGCTCTTTTCATGGAAGACATGGTTGGCAGTGTTGCAGGGCAGTAAGTACGATAATTTCCCCATGTCCGCCGCCCGCAGGCGCATACGCACGCGATGGTCGCGCGTCCGCGTCAGTCGGGAGCCAGCCGCTCTTATCAAATCAAACTACCCTCAATCGAACATAACTTCTATTGCTAACACGCGTAGGTCGTTTCTCGTGTGAGGTTGTACAGCATGCAATAATAATGATGGTCCGAGCGGAGTTCTTTGTGTTTTTGTCGCTAATTCCTTTACCGCTATGTTATGGTAAACGCTTCCTCAGACTTTTTTCTTGTCAGAATCACAGCGTACAAACTTGTTATTATAGAGAACGACAGTAACTTTTAAGAACTTAACAGTGTTTAATTAAAATCCTTGGGGTCTTGCTACTAGTTAAAGGCCCTTAGGTATTCATCAAAGTGGGCTAGAAAAGAAATTATGCCAAAGGAATAAAATTAAATTCATCTCATTAGGAAACTATTTGAGGCAGATGTTGCTACCACCAGAGTTGTGTTTGAGTAACAAATCAGATTTCGTCATCTCCGAAACTGAGGGGACAGGAGATGTCGATACGACGAAATCTGATTGGTTACTAAAACACAGCTCCGCTCCGCGCCGCTTTGGTGGAAACCGGGCCCCAGCATATGCCCTGCTTCTCGAGATCCGCTCTGTAAAGAGTGAAAACGACGAAAAAGTAGAAGAAGAACTAAATTCATGATAAACAAACTGAGATGGGATGTAAGTATCGTATTGCAATAGGTATACATATAATTTATAGTTGCGTTCAATAAATAATCAGGCATATTCAGAATAGTGTATGGTTGAGGTGTTAATAAATGAAATGTCAGTAGCCGTGTACTTCAGTGACACAAAGACGACAGCCCCGGATCGATGCGCGCTGGGCTCGTTCGTAACTATTATTCGAGCCGCAAACGCGAAGCAGCACCAGGGTACATCTGTTTCGTTCCTTTTTGCCTCGGCTTGCATAATGAAACCGACCCATTGTGAGGGAAACATCGACAAAAGAACTGAGAACACGCACTCGAAGCCGGTATTTTATAAGAAAAAATAACAGCACGCCTCGCGGGTCTAAAAGGTGGGCGTCGGCGTTGTCGGAAACGAGAAACTCGGTGCAACTGTTATGACATACGCGGTTCGTTAAGTGTTATTGAAAATAAACAACGGGCAGGCTTTAACGAAGCCAATTCGCATGTCAAACGCCCAGATATTTCACACGTACGCCACACCCGAGTATCGAATCGGAACGGGACACTACAATTAGTATTAGAGGGTGGTGGGCTGTGAAATAGAATTTCCTCTTGAAGCCCAAAACTAACAAAAGTATTTGACACAAAAGTGACGTGGGACATGTGCTTATGGCTTGACTCGGTTGACCAAGTCTGTTATTACTGAAAATAGACGGAATAGTATGTTTCATTACAAGTGCGGAAAGGCTGTTATTGCAAAGAGTTCCGACAAAATAATGTCTACCCGAGCCGAGGCGCAGCCGAAAGCGAGGGTTGACAGTCGGAACAAGTTGCAATGACGGTTCCGCACGTGTACTGAACGATTATTTTTAATACAGTTGCGAAAAAATGAAGCAATTTAATAAAATAATAAAAACACAATAAACTCAACTAACTTAACATTTTCTGAAAAACTATTTGCTTTTTTCTCTTCTCTCCACGCAATAAATTCGTCGTATGTAGATATGTAGCGACTTTTTGACTTTTCCGGTAAAATGTTCTCCGAAGCATTTTGTGCAACAAACAACTAAACTCGCAAAGAAAATTTCTGAAAAATGGCGCCAACCGTAGAATATAAGCAGTTTTTTTTTCTTCACCAATTCTGGTGATTTAAAAAAAAAAAAAAATTTGGTCATAGACTAAATAATATTCTGGTACGCAAAGGGAACTATGCCCATACAGCCAAGTCTTCAGTAGAATTTTTTTTATTGATATGAAATGAAAATGAACTTTAATGAGATGAAATGAAACCTAACCAAACTCATTCAATCAAATCTGATATTGAAACAAATTAGTAGCTTCTTTTTAGAAATATACGTATTTGCATGAATCATAAAAACTTCTATGAATTTTTTTAGTAAAAACTTCATGGTTGGTTTTTCTTTTTAATAGACATTATTTTGACAGTTGGGAAAGATAACGCACGAGTTCGGGAAAGGTAAAAAAAAGCACGAGTATGTAATAGCCCATATCCCGAACGCTATACGTCCCTGCAATACGCCACTTTTTGAGCAACTGTATTAAAAATAACTATTAAAAATACATACTCGTACGAGTATACTTTAATGCCAGCCGTTGGATGGTGTTGCGGTCTACCATTGATGCACCAAATGGCGTTCTTTCGCATTAATATACGTAGTTATTTTACCACGAAATTAGTAGGTAGGTAGGTACTGCATAAATGTTGAATCCAGTAACAATTTCATCGGAAATCCATTCAACATTATTTCGATTGCATTGAATGGTTTAATGATTGCAATTTGGCATTTGGCTTCTACAGCATTACTTAAATGATTTTAATAAAAATTTAATATGTATTGTCGTGCTTTTTTGTTGTTGTACCCTTTGTTTATGTAAATACTAGTACCTAACTATAGCGTTTATATCATAGACAGAAATCGTTGTACTTCTGAATGAGTCTATAATATAAGGCAATTAATGATAATTATAAATTCGCCATTTCTCTAAGCACATATTGAAAATTCTTTATCGAGCTGGCAAAAAATTACTACCAAGAGTCCAAAGTGCTATTAAATTATTTAATAATGCGAGTCACTCACATTTTAATTGGATATGATTGGACGCATGATATACCTACCATTATGGCCCGTGTGTTTTGTACAGTACAAATTAGTAGTCAACGCTGTGTCCATGATTAACTGCGCTTACTCGATCGCTATCACCTTGCGACTGACGCTTTATAAGGTGTTGCGTATTAATTTAATAGCCTGTAAAGGGGGGTTTAGTGCCTATCGCATATTATATTATGACTGGATTAACCTTTTTGACTATCGTCATCAATATATCTTTGGCTAGAATACAGAAGATATCATGAACTTTTATCATATTGTAAATATATATATATTTTTTTTATAAATGTTTTTGTAGCAGAACGTGGTTGGTGAAGATAAACATCAGATTTTAAGTGGAGAAAATACCAGTTTATTGTAGCTATTTTAGGATCTCAAAAAAGTATGTCACAGTCAAAAATAAAAACGTATTCCAAACAAACTATCTTTTTAAATTCAAATTTAGCCATATACAAAAAGTTTGTATATCCAACACGCCCCTATAAATTTAAATTTAAAGATATCCAAAAGAAAACTCAGCTGGCCTTAACACCTAAACCATCTAAACACTTATTGTGTTTAACACTAGATAACGGCTTAGTAAGCACATCAGCTAACATGGATGCAGTGGGTACATGTCTCAACTCAATGTCGTTCTTGTCCCTCAAAACCTCCCTCACGTAATGATACCTAATATCAATGTGTTTGCTACGTGCATGAAACACTGGGTCCTGAGCTAAAAATATAGCCCCTTGGTTATCGACATGAACAATCACTCGAGCGTACCTCATGATTCCAAATTCCTTCAATAAGCTATTAAGATATACAGCCTCCTTCATACTCTCCGACAGGCTAACATACTCTGCCTCGCACGTTGAAGTAGCTACGCTACGCTGCTTTCGAGACTGCCACGATATACAGCCACCACCTAAAATAAATGCATTACCAGAATAAGATCGTCTGTCTAATAAACAATTCCCCCAATCAGCATCTGAATAACCCTGCACACATTCACCAGTTCTCTTGTACACGAGACTGTATTGGCTTGTTCCCTTCAGATAACGTAAAACACGTTTCGCTGATTTCCAATCGGATTTTTCAGGATTTTTCACTTTCTGGCTAAGTTTACTTACCGCATTAGCGATATCGGGTCTGGTTGCATTCGCTAAATAATTCAAACAACCTATTAGCTCTCGATAAGGCCATGCCTCACTGCTCTCATCACTGCATTTCTCTTCTTCTTTCCGTTTGGAATTTATCTCCATAGGAGTTGCACATTTATTGCATTTTTCCATGCAAAAACGTTTTAGTAAACTTTCGTTGTAATTTTGTTGTGACAAAACAATGACATTGTCATTTCTTCGAATATCTATGCCTAACATATATTTTGCTAAACCATAGTCTTTCAAATCGAACTCTTTCGACAACTCATTCTTAAACTTCGTAATTAAACCTCTTTCTTGACTTGCGACCAAAATATCGTCGACATAGACTAATACGAATAAATAAATATTCCCATTTTGTTTAAAATATAGACACGGCTCATTCAGACTCTGCTTCATCCCCATATCAGTTAACTTCTTGTTAAGTTTGAGATTCCATTGACGTCCAGCTTGCTTCAAACCATATAATGATTTTCGCAATAAGCATGAATCGCAACCGCTATCCAATTTTACAAGCATGCTCTGCGCGTGCTCTTTGACCATTGGATCTTCTCCCTCTCGATTCATAAGCTTAACTAAACTTTCTCTCAAAAGTTCTGGTATCTCCATGTATATCTCCTCGTCCAGGGATCCATTTAAATAAGCAGTATTAATGTCCAATTGGTGTATCTCCAAATTTAATTCCACTGCGAGAGCCATCAACAATCTAACAGTATCCAGTCTAGCAACAGGTGCAAAGGTTTTCTCGTAGTCGACTCCATACCGCTGGCTAAAACCTTGAGCTACAAGCCTCGCCTTCTTCTTCCAAGACTTGTCAACATTCTGCTTCGTCGTCAAAACATAACGGCAGCCAACGACATTCCTATTTTGTGGTCTTTTGACTATCTCCCATGTACCTTTCTGAACTAGGCTTCTGATTTCAGATAAAATGGCTTCCTCCCATTCAGGTCTATCACTACTCTTTAAAGCATTTTTCAAAGTAATTTCAGCTGAACCTACAAAATCTTCAATTTCATTTTCATCAGCAGAATTGATCGGTTGTGTAACTTCAGTCATTTGATAAATTTTCTTCGGACGGCCTACACTACCTGTGCGTAAAATCCTAGGTCTACCAGGAGCTCTCTTCATCAACCTTTGTTGGTTATCATGATTTATTTCTTCAGACGCTTGTTCAAGTTCTGCAGGTCTTGACGAAGAATCATCTTGATCATCTCCAGGATATGCTTGACATTCACTCCATATTTCTTCATCAGTCTCTACTCGGTCTGTCTCATTCTCGCCCCTATGTTCTTCAGTTATTGGAACATTTTGCCTCGAGAATTCAATTTCAATGAAATCCTTATCTGCGCAAGGCCCATCGGATTTAGAAAAAGGTAACGCGGTCATCTTTCCTTTAGCACAAATATCGCAATCACGTAAGTTTCGTACTTCGGCAACGTCATATTTAGCACCTAATTTACCTAAAAGCTTGGCAACATCTCTACCTTTCAAATGTCCTAATCTTTCGTGCCAACAGCGTACATCAGCATTTGAATCACTTAAATTACAATACTCAGACCTATTTACACAATATAAATTACCCCTACGATATGCTATCAATTCGATTTCACCTTTCCTGCCAAAAACATGAGCTACATCGTGTCTAAATGTAACATCATAACCATCGTTGGTTAATTTGGCTACTGAAATCAAATTCGTCCTTAAATCCGGGACATACAGCGTATCACGTAATTCAAATGAGGTCTCAGAGTGATCGTTACATGCCGATAACCTTACAGTACCCTTACCTTTTATAACAGTACTTACATGCGTAGCTAAAGTTATTTCTCCGCTAGTCATTGCTAAAGTGCCCCCGAACTTACTTGCATCATTACAAAGGTGAGACGTGCACCCACTGTCCAAAATCCATTCGTACTTTTGAACATTAACAGCATTAGAAACTTCTAAATCTGAAACATTAAAAGTAGTTAGAGTTTGATCTACACAATGTGTCTCTTCAGCCTTCAGGGCATTTCCACCTACTTTCCTTTTACAATCAGATGCTTTGTGTCCAGGTTCGTGACATTTAAAGCATTTATACTTAAAACCTTCATTCTTTTCCGTTTCTTCAGCCTTAGTACTCTTTTTAGCGCCTCTCTTTCCTTTCTTGAAGTTTTTATTTACGTTTGTATACATAACGCCTTCATACTGAATTTTATTCACTTCTCTCGACTCGTACTCTTCCAATATTTTAATTTTTAATGCCTCTGGTTTCGGCAACTCGTCTCTCGACTCAATAGCACATCTAAAGCTTTCGAAATTTCCGGGTAAACTGTACAACAACATTATAGACAGCAAATCATCGTTGATCTGTATACCCATATCTCCTAGCTTATCAACAGCATCGAAAAAGGTATTCAAATGTTCGTGAACATTTCCTGTTTCCGCCATCTTGTGCAATATCAACCGTTTTAAAAGTGTCGCTTTCTTAGCAGGCCCTTTCGAAGCATAAATTGACTTCAGCTTCAGCCATACTTCTCTCGAGGTATTACAGCTCCTAATATGTCTTAGTTCGCTTCCACTCATCGATAAAATAATGTCTGCTTTAGCTTTTTCGTCCTCTACTTCCCATTTTTCAGCCTCTACAACTTCAGTTGGTTTCAGTACTTTACCATTTACGTACTTCCAACCATCATTTTTAGTTAAAATAGCTTGTACCTGTATTTTCCAGCTATCGTAGTTGTCCTTATTCAAGGGCTCGATTCGCATCATGTTGCTCGTCATCGCACCTCGATACTCGATCAGCTACTCCGTCTCTTATTGACTTTAAAATCAAATTTTATCTTCTACATACGATTACTTCTCTCGTATCGTATCTGGGCACCATGACCAATGTAGCAGAACGTGGTTGGTGAAGATAAACATCAGATTTTAAGTGGAGAAAATACCAGTTTATTGTAGCTATTTTAGGATCTCAAAAAAGTATGTCACAGTCAAAAATAAAAACGTATTCCAAACAAACTATCTTTTTAAATTCAAATTTAGCCATATACAAAAAGTTTGTATATCCAACAGTTTTCAATTTAACAAAATAAAAAATACGCAAGACGGCAGCACTGACGAATGACAAGTATTAAACGGTCAATATTTAGTTTTTTTACATTTACACCGTAATAGCATTAATTTACATAATTATACACCGATGTCGATTTAATTTTATTTCAGGAAAGATTCCAAAATAAATTAAAATTTATCATCAAGTGATCGCAATGATGTTACAAATCAACACGGCGCGATAAGGCAGTTAAGTGGCATATTAAATTATTACGAGCTTGTAATCGTGTGCTCAAATATGGCGGGTTTACACGCTTGCGTTCGCAGCGAGGACGAACACGGGCGCAAGCCTGTGAATAGAATTTAGGCTGAATGTATCTGTGCTTAAGCATGACTGTTGACGTTACATGAACACGCTCGCGACGATGTTATGTTGAATACCAGATGATTTTGAAATAACCATAACCGTAAGTAGATTAAGTTTTTGAAATATCAGGACTTTTTCTAGTAAAATATTGAACCCTACATATCTAACCAGTATCCACGTTTTAAGTTGGCCTACTAATGCGTTTTATCTGGGTTGTTTAATTTATAGATAGTTACTTAGTTCATTATAAATTGAAAACAACTGAAGTAGCTTTTCGATGCTTTATCACCATTTTACCGCTTGTCTATAAAATGTCAGGAAAATTATTATACGTTCGAGCCAAATTCTTAATCAACCAAAAAGGTATTATGGTTTAATTTGCCTTGATTTAGAAATTATACTTACCTATTACGAAGTTATTAAGATAGTATAAGTACACAATCGCACGACATCAAGTAAGTGTCAATAAAAACTAATTTAATTTACTTTTTGTAGTGAAATTCTAGTCGAATTTTTAAAAATAAAAACTGTTTGTAGCATGTGACAAGTTAGCGTTTATACCTACTTATTGCAATGCAAAATCTACTAGGGACGCAATGCACCTGCCTATTTCAGATGCAGACACATCTTCCACTGCTTTCATCAGGTCTCGCCTTGACATTCCTTGCCTTAATAAGTAGGTACCTACTTCAACAAAAGTTTAGTTTATCGTTTTCACTGTGGTCTGATGAATGGTGAGTGGCACAGTGAGCACCCTAGCCAGGCACTGCAAGCGACCATAGGGAGCGAGTTCGCAACTCCCCGGCGGGCAACATTTAGACTGAATTAAGTGCACTTAATCGCCGGCGCAGGCGCTTCGCCCGGGGGAACACAATTTGCCCGCACTGCCCCTATTATAATGCCAACTCATACCTACCTCGTATACCTACCGATTCGTGTACAGTTTTTAACCTGCCAATGTCAATTATGCGCAGTCATCCGAGTGCCCTACAATGAAAATTCTAATCCGGCATTACACTCGCCATCAGATGGCGAGTGTAATGCCGGATTATACGTAACAGGCAGATTAACTAAGGCAGATTCTGCCTTTGCAACATCGCGCTCTTATGCGATCAAAAAGAGAATAGCCCTAGCCCTGCTGAACCGATCCAAATCGAGACTAGATTTACCTAACACTTCAAGTTTATTTTGCGGAAATTCATAATCGCATAAAAGGCAATGAAAAACAAATACGTTGATGCTCTGGTGTAAAGAGTAACATGTGAAGTAACAACACCAAGTAACAACAACTTGTAAAAGAGTAACATGTAGAGAAAGTCTGGAAGAGATTTTGTAAAGCAATGCCGTGGCACCACACCGACTAAAGATACAAGATGATAAGTTCGTGGATTCAACTTACCCATGCCTGACCGTTCATTATTGCTATATCCTTGCACCCGAGCTTCACTTTCTTTTGATACAAAAGCCCCGATAAAACGATCATAATTGGCCGCCAATAAATTTTGATAACGATCGTATTTCGGATGACTCGGCCACGAATATGATTTGCGACTCGAAGCCGAGGACAGCTGCGAGGTGTTTTACAATATGTTAATGTATTGTGTTCGAAACTTTCTCAAAGCGATTAAGTATACGAACATTTAGTTACTTTATTGCAAAGCGAAGGCGATAAATTCCCTTGCAGCCAATTTATGTTTCGTAATATGCGAATTTTACATTCATTAGGATAATTTTGCTAAGTTATGGAGATTTAGTAATAAAGATATTATGAAAACATTTTTGTACAAATTATTATTTACCTTTACCCAGAAATAGGGAAAGAGCTAATAGTGAATTTCATTGCATTCTAACCTCGAGAATGGTGCTTAGAAAATATTGGATTCAACTTAGACTCGACAAACTCTATAACGGCACTTAGCCGTTTAAAGATTGGGTACCTTAAGAGATGATGGCTATATATGTAAGCAAATCATAAGTACATTAAATACTAACGAGTGCAAGCGCAACCGGGAAATTGTATCGGTGCGGCCAGACGTCTCAAGTATCTAAGGATCCTGAAGCTCTTGAGTACACATAATTAAAGTTTCAGGTATCCGAGAGAACCTTAATGTATACCCAAATAATTTAAAGATTCTACATACGTTCCGACCCTTAAATACATTGATTGGCAACTGATGAATATGGGAGTAGCTTATTTTTTTTAAAAGGCAAACCTTTTCACTACCCGTGCCACTCGATATTAAAATTAACCCAGATGAGACCCTTGACATAGTTGTACCAAAAATTAATACCTACGTCACAGAGAAGCAAAAACTTAGTCTACAAGAATACACGAAGACGCGTCTTACTCCTCTTTTTCCAAGAGGTTAGGATTTGAAATAAGGATTTTTAAATTACGTACACCTTTGGACTGAATGTTTTTTATTATGTTTGTGAACTCTTTATTATGTTCGAGTATTCTTAAATATCAAAGGTTAAAACTTCCTTGATGAGTGATGGGGTGATGACCAATCATAGAAAAAGAATTGACCCTCTCTTATCTTATTTCTGTGCTTATAACAAGTAGCAGTCAGTGTAGTCTGGCGACTAATTTTATAGTTGGCCCATCCGTAGAGGGCTTTCGAACTGAATGTATGAAGTTGGGCAGGTACTTCCTACTTCCGCCTAATTATGCAGTCTTAATCGATTAACCTTCCAGACAGTCTAAATAGAGAACCACTAGAAATTTCTCTAGCAATTTGGCAAGTAATTATGATCCTTCTGATTAATGCGGCGGTCTCGTAAAATCCACTGCTTTCAAGTCTTTGTTGCTTTTCGGCTAATTTAACTTAACTATAGCTACTAGGTATAGTGTTTGTAAATAATGTATTCACCCCGCAGCGCAGTGTATAGACAATAGTGTAGTCTATACTGGCATTGTCTCGTGCTTGGTAAAATTCATTGTTGCGCTTTTACTTTTCTTGGAATTCAATCGTATATATGTTTACAATTTTCAAGGCTCAAATTGCCAACATCATGAAAGTAGAGACTTTCCAACAGCGATCGCTGAAAGGACGGCACTCAGTGGTGTCACAGAGTAAGGAGTCTCTATTCTGCGGAGCTGTGCACTTCAAAGTTTGAATACATAACAGCACTGCTTAAATTTTCTAAAGATTTTTGCACTTGAGAAGAGGTTTTCCTTGCTTTCAAAAATATCCTACCCACTGACCCTATACCTGGAAACGTTCTATACAGCTGATCCTTTTTTGTGCCAATTTGAAGCGCCACCTCCGAACGTCCACGATACTAAATTAACATTTGTTGGTAGTGGGCCGTCGTTTTAAATGTCATTTTATTTTAGTTCCTTAGACGCTCACGAAAGGTTACGCAACAATCAGCGCAAAATGGCGAAAATCAAGTGTCTTCATTTTTACGTTGTCAGTCAGCAATCCAGTGATCCTACCTAACAGAAGTATCTACAAAATATGTTAGGCTACTGCTATTATAATTATATGAATATAATTTACATAGGCCCTGTCTTAAATTAGGCACCTGTGCGATGTGCTTACGAGTATGTATGTAATGAAATGAGTGACATTTCATTCATTTGAATTTGCCGCGCTTCGCGTATCAGCTGTCGCGTATCTATGATATTGATCTGTGTCGATGATTTAAAATGGCGAGGGACGCTGAAATTGTTGTGTGCATTTTTGTCGTAATAAAAACTCATAGAAAGAATGTGATTGAGGACTCGAGATATAGTGAACTTTAAATGTCGTTTCTTTGTTATTTCAGGGAAACAATTTGTGTTTAATTTTGGAGATCCTCAATGTCTTATAAAACGACATTTTTGTGAACTAAAAGAAGATGGACCGGCTTCAATTTGAGTTTACAATAATAGCCTCAAATGATGGCAAATCAAATGTATTAGCTATAACCTCAATATCTACTGAAGAAGGAAAATGTTATGTTTTACCCGAGGAACTGAAGCCGGTGAGTCATCATACATATATTGTTAAAACGAACACTTTCACAAAAGTAAAAAATAGCATTAAAAAAAGACACCAGAGTAGAAAAGTATGGATAAAGTTGGATGAAAATCTAAAGAAGACATATGTAGATGAGGAAGGTAATATGCAATTTTTAGATCAATATTTAGATGAAGTGAGCACAACACAAGCAAAGGACAAAAATGACACTTTGCAACAAATCTTGGAACAATTAATAGAAACTACAACTAAGAAAGAAAGTCAACATAACTTAAAACATATCTCAGAAAAATTTATTATTGAAAAATTCACAAGCAAAAATCCTAATGCGATGCAATGGATAGAAATTTTTGAAAAAGAGTGTGCGCGCTTTAATATAACAAAAGATGAGACAAAAATAGATATTTTGAGGTTATTTTTAGATAAACCTTGTTTGGATTGGTATAGCTCGATGATCATAAAACTAACAATAAATTCTGAATGGAGTGAATGGAAAGACAAGTTTTTAGAAACTTTTAAAAACCAAGGATGGGACATAGTCACATATGCTCTCGCATTTAGGTATAAAGAAGGACAGTTAATTGATTATGCCATAAAAAAAGAACGGCTTTTATTAGATATAAACAAATCTATAGATTCCAAAACAATGATAGATCTTATTGCAACTGGTTTACCTGGATTTATCTTAAATAAGTTAAACAGGGATGAACTCAACAACACTACTGACTTGTTCAACGAGATAAGAAAATATGAAGGCACGATGTATAAGAAAAACTCAACTAACATAAAGAGCAGTACATTTTATAATAAAAATAAAACTTATGAGAAGAAGTCATGTAAGACTTGTGAGTCTTTGGACAAAGGGATTAGATATCATCCGGAGGAGTCATGTTGGTTCAAGAAAAATAAAAATGAACCTGAAAAAGATCTTAAAACTAAAAATGTAAACAATAACTCCATAATTGAAGTAGACATAAATACTGAGAAAAAAAACTAGTAAGCACACCATTAATCAAAATCAAGCTTTTATTAGAAAATAAACTAGAAGTGAGTGGTATTTATGATTCAGGCTCACAGATTTCTATAATAAATTCAAGATTAATAAAAGTAAAAGAAAAAAAAGATGATGTGAACATAGCATACATGAGAACGGTTAATGGTGTGAAGAAGATGGATGGCTTGATAACAATAAAAATTAAAATATTTGATTTAGAAGAAGAGGTGGATGTATACATAGTAGAAAATGAAGATTTTGATGATTTCATAATCGGATTAGATATGATAAAGAAATTCAGATTAACCCAAAATGAGAACTTGCAGATAGAACAAAAGAAAATAACAAATAAAATAGACAGGATGTCTAAAGATAACAGAAATGAAGATAATAATATAAAAAAATATACAGTAAATTTCAATGAACACATACAAACAGAGGAATTTATAAGTATGACAGACCATTTAGATAATCAAAAGAAAATTGAGATAGAGAAAATTATAAAGGAATATAAAACAATATTTGCTAAGGACAAGTATGATATAGGTTCAGTTAAAGATTATGAAGCTCGCATAGATTTACAAGTAAATAAATATTGTAGTAAAAGACCATACAGATGTACAATACAAGATAGATTAGAAATTGAAGAGCAAATATCGATGTTACTAAAGAACAATTTAATAGAAGAATCATACAGTCCTTTCGCTGCTCCAGTGACATTGGCGTTTAAAAAAGGTGAAAATAGAAAATCCCGTTTATGTGTAGATTTCAGAGAGTTAAACAAAATAGTTATACCACAAGCTCAACCATTTCCTTTGATAGATGATCTAATTATTAAAACTAGAAATTGCAAGTATTTTACTACACTAGATATAAACTCAGCATTTTGGGCAATACCATTACGGGTGGAAGACAGAAGTAAAACAGGATTTGTCACACAAGATGGCCACTTCCAGTGGACCTGCCTCCCTTTTGGCTTGAAAACATCACCAGCAATTTTCCAGAGAATCTTAAGCAATATTCTAAGAAAACACAATCTCACAGGATACTCTGTTAACTATATCGATGATATTTTGATATACTCGTCTACCTTTGAAGAACATATAAGGCACATTAGAAATGTATTAGAGGCAATAATTAAAGAAGGCTTTAGACTGAAGTTTAAGAAATGTACCTTTGCTTCAGACTCAGTAAAATACCTCGGCCATATAATTCAGAACAATTCAGTAAGACCACTAAAAGACAATTTGATTTCAATAAGGAACTTTCCAACTCCTAAGACGCAAAAGAACATCAGACAATTTTTGGGAAAAATAAACTTCTACCATGACTATATACCAAGAAGTGCAATTATTTTAGATCCATTACACAATTTATTACGAAAAAACGAGAAATTTGTATGGTCAGAGAAATGTGAAGAAGCATTCAATCTGATAAAAAGATATTTATGTTCGCAACCGGTCTTGGAAATATTCGACAAAGACTTACCAATCAAAATCTTTACCGATGCATCTTTGGAGGGCATTGGAGCAATATTAAAACAGACACAACTAGATGGTAAAGACAAACCGGTGGCATATTTCTCAAAAAAATTGAATGAACATCAAAAACGGAAAAAGGCTATATATTTAGAATGTCTTGCTATGAAAGAAGCTGTTAAATATTGGCAGCACTGGCTCATCGGAAAACAATTCACCATTTACTCAGATCACAAACCTCTAGAGAACATGAACATTAAATGCAGGACAGATGAAGAATTGGGTGATCTCACATACTACCTATCTCAGTATGACTTTACCGTAAAATATATACCTGGTAAAGAAAATGTAGAAGCAGACTGTTTGAGCCGAAACCCTGTATTAGAACCAGAAGATAACAGAGAGGAAACATTGAGAATAGTTAATTTAATACAAATAAAAGATATAGTTGGAGACCAAGAGAAAAATGAAACAATAAGAGAAAAGAAACAAAATTTAATACTAAAAAATAATATCTATTATAAAAAAATAAAGAAACAGGAAAAGATTATCCTCTCAGAAGAATTTAGTAAAAAACTTATAAAAAAGGTGCATGAAGATTTATGCCATATTGGGATCAGACAACTGCAGAAAAAAATAAGTTCAATATATACGGCTATAAACCTAACAAAAAATATCATAAATATTTGTAAAACATGTGAAATATGCATAAAAAATAAATCAAGATGTCAAAAAAAAATTGGATTAATGTCACAACTGGGACCAGCTACCAAACCATTTGAAATAATGTCAATGGATACTATTGGTGGATTTGGAGGATCTAGGTCTACAAAGAAATATCTACACCTTTTAGTAGATCACTACACAAGATATGCATTTATTGCGACTTCGAAAACCCAGAATGCATGTGACTTTATAAATTTAACAAAGAAAGTACTAGAGACAGATGAGATTGGAATTATCCTGACAGATCAATATCCGGGCATAAATTCAAGAGAATTTAAACAATTTTTGCAGGAAAATAATATTAAACTAATTTTTACAGCCGTGAATACACCATTCTCGAACGGCTTGAATGAAAGATTAAACCAAACAATAGTAAATAAAATAAGGTGTAAAATGAATGAGAAAAATAATAAGAGAACATGGACAACACTGGCAAGAGAATGTATACAAAAATATAATGAAACAGAACACTCCGTTACAGGTTTTGCACCAAAATATTTACTGGATGGTACAAATGTCAGTATTCTACCAAATGAATTCAAAACGATGGAAAAGGAAGACAAGTGGATTGCTGATAGAAGATTGGCATTAGAGAATACAATAAAATCTCATGAGTATAACAAGAAAATATTTGATAGAAATAGAAAAATGCAAGAATTTAATGTAGGAGACAGTGTATATGTAGAAAATGGAAATAGACTGAATAGAAAGAAATTAGACGAATTAAAAATAGGCCCTTTCAAAATAATAGAGAAAATATCGAATTCCATTTATAGGATTGATACAGGCAACAGAAAAACAGAATCAACATTATTTCATATAACAAAATTGCAACCTGTCATAACAGAGGCTGAAGAAGATGAAGGAGATGATAATGAATATGAAGATGACTTATAAGTACATTTTACAGATATATTGCTTAGAATTTTCGCTCTTAGGGGGGGAGATGTAATGAAATGAGTGACATTTCATTCATTTGAATTTGCCGCGCTTCGCGTATCAGCTGTCGCGTATCTATGATATTGATCTGTGTCGATGATTTAAAATGGCGAGGGACGCTGAAATTGTTGTGTGCATTTTTGTCGTAATAAAAACTCATAGAAAGAATGTGATTGAGGACTCGAGATATAGTGAACTTTAAATGTCGTTTCTTTGTTATTTCAGGGAAACAATTTGTGTTTAATTTTGGAGATCCTCAATGTCTTATATGTATATTATGCATATAAGCCATTGTAGGCTGAAATACGCCTATTTATTATTTAATGTCTTCTAGAAGCATTAGTTAGCAATAAGATACGCGTAAGAATAAATTGCAATGCCACAGTTGTATATGCCAGGAAATAGGAATGTTGATCACGTCCACTCTGTTGTTTGAAGTATTCGCGATCTTTGAAATTAATAACCGCCCGCTGTTCAGGAAACAGGCCGTCCTTAGCAGATACGAGTACGTGCCGCCCAAGCCAATGTCCAGTCTATTATGTACGACCACTAGAGGCTTCCTTGAAATGAAATTACTGAAGGGATCTAAGAAATAAGAATTTCTTAGTTGAAAGCATCTTTTCCATTGAATTCTACAAAAACATTTCAGTAAAGAATAAAAATAAAAAGTTTACAATAAAACTTCAATAATTTTAATAACTGAAAGAACGCTCTGAATTATTGAAATAAATATTTCTTTTTTGAGAAGAAGAACCGGAGAAGTTTGGTACTGACTTGTAATACTATAGACAAGCTCTCAATGTTATACCACCGAACACCACGGAATTTATTACTAACACAGTTATACTGAGGCCCAAATTTACTTTAAAAAATCCATAAAATCGTCTTAAAAGCATAATATGACTCTACCATAGTCATCAATATGTCAGGGCACAGATTACATTAGAGGAATTTACATAGTCTACCACAAAGAAATAATTTTCTAACTACCGCCATTATATCACTCATGCGTACGATTATGAATTCTACAAAAACTCGGAATTAGAAAATAAATATGGCTTTCGTGATCATAACTTCAGATTCCTTAGGACCTACCATTTGTTGTATGTACCATTTGTTGTACCATAAGGATGATGTTTTGGTTTATAAAAATAGCTGCAACAATTTCTTGCAAATGAGACTAGGCGTATGTTGTTATAGAGACGCCAGACGTCTATCGCATAAATTCATAAAAGCAATGTTCCATGCTAGACAATCTGGACATCAATGCTAAGTGGTTGGCGTACATATACGTATATATATATATATAAGTATGTGAAAAAAATTTGGTTAAGTGCGTGTCGGGCTCACGTAATTATGGTTCTACTATCGAGACCAATTCTGAATATTATGAATAAATAGCGCCACGTTTCGCGTTGCGTGATGCGTCATTGCGATCTGTGCGTTTAAACGATTTTTTTTAGGTAAAATAATAATATAAAGAAACTTGCTTTAAGCAATAAGTACTTATATATTTTTGTACAAGTTACAAAAATTTTCCTTGATTTGTAGAGAGAAAGAAACAATTTCCTTAAAGACCTGGCTTCTTGCTTCAAATATCCTATTGATTTTGTGTTAATGGTCATATCATTTGGTTTGACTATTTTCATATCTTGAAGGGACCATAGACCTTATAGTATTCGTTTCTGAGAAAGAAAATAAGCCGCGGATATACGGAAACAAGTGATCCTCTCAGGGTTAGTTTTTTTAACTTTATGGAACCCTAAAAACAGCTGCCAATAAATCTAGATGACGCAAGCAGTGCAAAGTGTGAATACAAACGAATCGCGAACTCCGAAGGCCATGCCATTGACACGAGCAGCCGAAAAATTACATAAGTAGCTTCTCTCGCTCGATCGCGGGGGTCAATGTCGCGGCGCGAACGGAGATCGCGAAAGTGGTCCAACGTTACGTAGTGGGTGAAGCCTGCGCTCGGATAATTGCGATGTAATCGCCGTAATCCATCCGCGAGCGGCCCCGAGCCTGGTTTCCTTTTACGGAGCGCAGCTTGCGAGCACCAGAAGAAACAGCTGACCGCTGCCGACCGCGCCGCGCGGCACGCGACTCGATGCATATTGATGTCGCGCCCGCCGCAAAAACGCGCATAAAATCGAAACGATGCTATGAAATGTGCAATCGTTATTATTTATCGTGTACATGCTGCGGACGCGAGGGTTTTTTTATTATTATATAAAATATCGGAAAACTTTTATCCGCGGTACGAAGGCGGAATTTTAATTTTTTTAACGATCGTGACGATGGGTTCGAAAACATATATGCGACAAATTGAGGGCCTCCCCATTTTTAAGTAACTTGAAAAAAAAATAGCTTACATCAATAAAGTTCTTACGTCTTATCAAAAATTAAGTTTTGCAAGTTAGTGCCTTGTCTTCTTCGACGTTGTCATCAACTTCAAGTAGTGGTTCCTGTTCTTGCAGAGTCCATCCGAATCTACCACCGCAAGGGAATGTCAAGTGTAACTTATATAAAGAAATTGCTTTACTTTATTTCGGCTCAGAGAACACTGTCCCAGAAGTAATTACAGGGTATATTGGGCTCAAAAATCTGATTTTCCAGGATAACAAACGCAGTAACATTCATTGTATAAACATTGCAATTTGCAATCGTCTAAACAACTATGGGCAATGGGCAGGTATCCAGGAAATTTAATTCATTCTTCCTCATTATTTGCTGACAAAAAAGTTTCAACTACGCTCACAAAACCACCAAACTGGAACGGATCAAAGTCACAATTATTTAGACGCGTAAAATCCAGTTAGCAACAATTAGCGGAGCTGGGTTAGCTAACGAGCGGTGCACTTCTGTTGCTTCGCGCTGTCCGTCGGTCTGGCGCTGGTATGGATCGATAGACATTATCGCTGCGAGCGGTGACAGCGCGTACCCTCGCTGCGGCCCCGAACGAGCACAATGAGTTCATCGGAGGGTGTACTCCGGGAGCCGGCCACAGGGATATGCGAACTAATAGAGCAAATGTGATTCTTTTACAAGTCACAAAACAAGAGCTAATAATACTTGACAAACTGCAAACGATTGACATACCGCAAACGTAGCAAAAGAATGAATGAAACGTAGCAGTGGACTTGCGTCAGTCACCATTTTCTTGTAAGTCTATCAGGATTAACGAGTAAGATTAAATAAAATAAGATTAAGATATAAGATAAAGTCTTCCAATCACGATGATAGATGATCCTACAAGTACAACACAGGAACTGTTATTATGCCGCTCAAGGAAAACCCATTTAATCACGTATGCAAGCGTAGCGAGCTTGTTATTTTACTATGGAAACTATTTATCAATTACATTCTTTATATATTTTATATCATACTTGCTCAGTAAATATGGATAACTATGGTGGAAAGTCTCCTTGTAAGTTGGTGTTTGCAATTCAAGGCAACATGCTTGAATAGGGTATTTGACTCCAATTTTTTTATTACTTTATTATAAAGTATAATTAAAATAATGACGTGCACTGAAAGAACTAATTAAATCGATAAAATAACAAAAAAGTTATAAGCATTTAAAGATTTGTGATTAGACAGAGATAGCAACATGAAATTGTGACGTCACACTGTACCAATGCCATAGTAGCTTCGTGCGGCTTCATACAAATTTTCGTTTTGCGAGAAAGGGATAGAAGATCCTGCCACTCCAAAGTTTAAACGCCTGTAACTTTGTAAATCTTCGTTGGATTTTAATATTTCTTTCACTGCACGTTATTATTTTTATCCTAGTTTATAATAAAGTAATATTTTTTATCAAATTCAAAAGTAGTGTAAGACCCCATTGTAATGTTCACATTACAGTTCAAGGGCAACATTACGTCGCACTATGCTTGAATTGTAATGTTCACATTACAGTTCAAGGGCAACATTACGTAGCACTATGCTTGATTTTTTTTTTTTTTTCTAATTTTTTTTAATTTCTATTTTATTTTTTTTTTCTCTAAATTTGCTAATTATTCTAATTAAAATTTCATTTTGCACTACCAATGTTTTATTTACCTCGCAAGAATGATATAAAGTAGAATGCTTACCTCGGTTGCAAGTAGCTATTACACCCTCGACAAAATATCTCGGGTGCACGCGATCCATTAGCGCCCTATGCGAGCTGCGCTCGCACTGGCGCCAAATTGGATCTTGTTCTGTAATAGCTTACTTACGTCCCTTGTGTAACAATCTACTATTAACACATTTTTTTGTAATTAAATGCTAATTAAACTCTAGCTGCCAGGAAAACACAAAGCTTTGTTATGTTCCGGAAAAACTAAAACACTATTTTATCAAAAGCATTACCGCCGCCGAGAAAGCTTTTTAATTTTCTACGCAGACTTTACAACTTCGACGTGTCATTGCTTTATCTTCTTAGCCAAGTCGTCGATATCATGCAAATGTATTTTTCCGAACATGAACATGATAAAGCCGTCGACCATTAAATCATACCTCACAAATCAGTATTCACAAAACGGCACCGTCTCCTCTTGTACACGGCGAGTCAATCGAAGGGACACACGAGTATGAGCGGAGTCGTGACATTTCTCCCCGGCCCTACGCCTGGCGCCGCATCTGCCCCGATCATTGTGGAGACGACCAATAAAAACAGCTAATTAAACGATACGTCCTTTTTATTGATCGTTGTAATAATAATCGGTCATAATACATAATGTCACTTTCACTAAAGGAATGTCTGTTGTCTGTGTGATATAGAGACTGAAACACCACATCAAAAGTCAGCTAGTTAGTTAGCAGCTAAACAATCATTTTTTTATACAAGTTTCTATATGTCAAATTATTCGTATTCCTCTCCGAAAACCCTTTCATTTGATGCCCATATCATGGAAGATCACCAAAAAAAAGTAGTCCGCGGTTTTGGGTCATTCACCATATTGTATTTAGAGAGACGTTACTCAGTTGCATATTTTCATCTCAATCAGTTGCGGTCTAAAAATAAATAGGTAAGTATACAAATTGCAAGTTAAATGAAAGCTGGTAAAAATACTTCAGTGGCCGAATCACGAACTATTTATTAATAATTCTGTAATCAACTCATCGCTCATTTTTGCATCAGTAGGGAAGTGAAAGAATTTGTGTTTTTATGAGTTTTATGACACGTCATAAAACTACTTTTCGTAAATCCATAATGAAGTCATAATGTATATGGTCCATCAGACGATAATTGCATTTCAACCACATTTATAACACTTGATTACATTTACATATTAATTGGATTCCTGTTCTTGTGTACTTATGCAGAATGTATAACCTGATTCGTGATTAAAAATGTGTTTTTTTCTATAAACAAATTGTATACCTTCACAGTTCACATGTTGTGCCACAATAAAATTATTTAGTAACGATCGTTTGCCTTCTCTTAATTAATGTATCATTAAAATATTGTTGTAATATAAACGTGATATAAAAGTCCAAGATAAATATTTATATTCGAGAAACGCTGACACCCCGCTGTGTGCATTGCCATTAGATATAAATAAGTTAAGCGCATTGCACATAAGGGCTCATAATCGTTTATCATAGAGTACCTATCCAACGTTTTATCGACAATGTTTCGATAGAGCAGCTGTAGGCACACCTACATGCGAGTCGATAATAATGAATGCCGACTCGATAACCCGAAGGTGCAGGGGCTTGTATGTGGGTGCAGTAATATAAATTGATCACATTTTATTAAATTATTACAAATAACCCCTTTAATGGAACATAATTTAAAATTATCGCTCCGCTAAACTCTCGGCAACTAACCGAAAGCATATTTAATTTAAATTAAATTTCGTGAGTCTCAAATTGCAGTGCTATTACAAAGAACGAAACAGTATAGCTGTTGTTACCTAATATTTGCGACACAATAATTTGCAGTAACTAATAATAATTTAACTGAAGTTAATTGGAAGCTCGAAATTAAGTGACTTTAAAAGTTAAACCTTATTTTTTTTGACAATAGATTTTAAATATGAGGGATTGCGCTTGGAAATAATTATATGTGCAAGAAAAAGACCTCACAGCACACACACACACAACATTAGTGTTGGAGCGAAACGCACGTAGAGAAAGATTTTCGGCAAGCAAAAAGTATTTGGAAATAGCAACAATAATCACAAACAATGGGAAATAATTCAAATCATACGCTACAAAGTATGGTCAGGATTCAGGAACTTGTAAAAGTGATGGAAAGGGGACAAAATTTTATTTCAAAAGTACCATCATTTTGCAAATTGTAACTTTGGTGACAACTTTGTGTCAACAATGGAACAGAAACAATTAAAACAAGAAATAACTAAAAGCACCTGCGTACAAAAAGGTTTCCGTAAAAAATTAAGCTTCTTACTTGTCCATTAAAAAAACGACAATTGCATTACTCGCAAATTAATCGTCACCGATAGGCACTAGGCACCACAGGCAGGACTGCCTGGCTTTAGCCAACATTAAAAAAAATAGTTTAATGTAGACGGCAGGTGCTATCGGTCGTCGACGTAAGACCTTTCTCAGGTTGTGTGCCACGTGCCAAACTTGTTCTATGCAGCAAGCATGCAACATGCGTAACTATGGATGGACGATCCAATTTAGTTGCCAACCACGAACATAGCTCAAGTGGTATTTGTGATAAGTATTCTTATTAACATTTTGGCCTAAGCATCATACGCTCATCAATTAAAGTTCTCTATATTTATGTGTATTTATTCTGTAATATCATACGCTACAAACTTTTAGTCGCGTTCGTAAGACTATTCTCTTCACGATGATAAGAACCAAGTGACATCAATTTCTAGCAGCTACCGTAAAGAGGTTTGTTTGTCCATATTGTACTGTACTGCCTCGGGAAGGACCTACCGAGTTAATTAATGTGTAATTCCATGGTAACAAATACCCCGTCATACGAAATTCAGTGCAACCACATAAGCGGCAATCAAATTGCTTCGTCTGTTAAGGCTTTACGTTTCACCTGAATTAGATGCGTGAATACGGACGTTAGCTGTCAACCAGTGGTCTTTTTACGAGCCACATGAAACTGACAGTATTTGAACACCACCGGGCACCATTTCACTTGCCCAGCTTGCGTTCTGCAAATGCCTATCGGGCATTTTTATGTGCATGGTGTTTGGTGGTGTTTTTGTGTTTACTATCAGCTGGAACTGTTTACCTTTCTCGGCGTTTTGTTTGCCATTGCCACGTTGTTAATCAGTATCTAACCCATCAAACTTCTGTTAAAAGAAGTAAAGTTAAAACTTCAATGTATTGCTACTTCGGGATAATTTGTGGCAGCACCTCGGCCAGTTACTAAAAATTTATTACGGCAACTTCTTGGTAGATTGCATTTTACTGGCGCGTATTCTGTCAATCCACAAGTTACTTTTCTTAGAACTATTATTTGTTGCATTTGGTGGGTTCTCTTTCCAGAACTATTTTAGTTTCGTACTCAATCTAGTCAAGAAATATAACAAAATACACTTTTAGTGGTAAATAAATGCCATTAAATAACAAATTCCTCAAGCCTATAATTATAGAAGTAAAGGACATTTCCCTCTCGTGCAAGCCCGTTACAGGGAAACCATTAGAAGAAACATACGATGTTGTTTGCGCATTTATCACGGTCCATGCATGTAGTTTCCTAAATAGGGCTATAACACCTGTTAGGAAGACAGGCTGGCTGTAATGCCTTAAACGACGTATGTTTGCAAGTTTTACATTGTGACTGGTGTGGTTTAACAGCCTGGTAAATGGATTTAATGCATTATTTAAATCCACTCTCGTCATTCCATATTATAGACATCGGATGAACAACCCAAAACTGTACTCATATCAATGTTTCGGAACCATAATTTATAGCTTGTCCAATAAAACGTAAGCTTTGATGAGATTGTACTTTATCTTATAAAAATTAGAGATTTATGTTAAATTTTATTATATTACTTTACAAATTAGATGATTAAAATCTTCGAATGCATTTTCATTTAATCTAAAGCGATTTGGAGTGATAAACCGCCAACTCAATCAAAGATGTTAAGATATCTTTTACGTATATCATTTAAATCTTCTTAACTTCTTAGGGAAGTTCCAAATAAATGTTATTGGAATCTAAGTTTATTTAAAAACAACTATGAGTCTGATCACCTCTTTTTGGTCATCAGTAGTATAAATTAAGTTTGATAATGATAAGCTACTTTAAGCCTTAGGGAGTTGAAGTCAGAGCCTATAAGACTGGCTAATGAACTGGACCTGGTTGTGAACGGGTCATGGCACCATTTAGATTAATGGAAAGATAAGGTTGGAGGGAGTACCTGTACACGATGCACCCTGTAGTTACTGCAATGCCATCGATATATTCGTATAATGGCTTCATTTATTTAAGCATTAACAATTATTACCCAATACTAGTAGCACAGCATAATAGAAGTACCTAGCTATTTAAATGGTGAAGTAAAGATACCTATCTAATAAGTGATTATTAATTGTTTTATCGGTGTTAACGGTGTAATGATTAGTTTGATGTCCCGACATATTTAATCTATTTAAAATATAGAAGGTATAGCAAGTTAATAAACTCATAAGGTAGGCTAAGTGAAGTACAGCAAACAGTAACAGCAAAACAAGTAGAATTCAGAATCAATCCTTACTGGGTCCTGCAGAGTTCTTAGGCACTTTGTATTATCATGAATTATTTTAAGACTTTCTTCTCTTTTTGAAGAGTTTCTTAGAGATCTTAATTATAATTTACCAAGGCCAGACGACGGCATCAGTTTAAAGGACATGGCCGAAACTTGTATGGAGCTGTGCCCTGGAAAAAAAAATATTCATGGCCATCGACAAACAGTACGTCATATTAAAGCTTATAATTATGTCTTTACGATCGTTTAATTTTTATGATCTGAAAACTAGCGAGAGACATAATATCAGCATAACAACTTGCAACAAAATGCGCCTAAATAATTGAATAGCAATGATTTTTTTATTAGGTAAATAAATGCTGTTCAAAATGTTTACTTGCATTTTCTAAACTTTTTAATATGAAAAAATAATGAGTTCATAACCAATATGCATCATTATTTAATAAAAAATCATTGCTATTAAAATTATTTAGGCGCATTTTGTTGCAAGTTGTTATGCTGATATTATGTCTCTCGCTAGTTTTCAGATCATAAAAATTAAACGATTGTAAAGACACAATTATAAGCTTTAATATGACGCACTGTTTGTCGATGGCCATGAGTATTTTTTTTCCAGGGCAGAATCCGGCCATGTCATTTAAAATGTTTACATTATGATCACTGGAGCGTTAACTGTAACACTGGCAACTTACGACGTGACTGAGGGATCGGAGGGGACTTGTATGAACACTGCACAGGGGGGCTATTCACGTTAAAGTTTCCACACACTTAGTGATGTGAAACAAGAAAAAAAAAACAACACTGAAAAATTAACTTTACGTCCATTGGTTTAGAGTATAAAATTGAATGTATTTGATCGTAGGAAATACAATGCTCGACTTTTATGTGCTTAAGAGTCCTGTGAACTACCATGTCCCCCATACAAACGTTATACCAAAATCATTTGTAATTCGTGTATATTTCGAAAATGTTGTGGTGTTATTCGGGTTCGTATAGTAATAATATATGCTCCTGGCAATATCTGGTTCGGAAATACTGTTGTTAAACGAAATTGTAAACGAATTTAGTTTTGCTTACTTTTATGTCAAAGAGGACATGTTTTCTACTTATTTTTTTTGTAATAAAAACAACACTATCTCACGTCGCATTATCAGGAGCACAGTTTTTATTGTCCAGCTAAAGAAAAACACCAGTTAATAAAGAAAGTTACAAATTTTCGTTCATAATTTTTGGTATTACGGAAATCGACCAAAGTTATAAAAATATTGATCAAAATTGATTATTATTTTATTTTAAAGAAATATTTCCGAACCAAATATGGCCAGGAGCATAGATTATCACTATGTGAATCCGAATAACACCACAACATGATCGAAATATTCACGAATTACAAATGATTTGGTATTTTGCATTAACGGAGACATCGTAGTTCACAGGCCCCTTAAGTAAATTTAATCTGACAATTGTCGATCATGTTGCGTCTCGAACTATGTACATTCAATTCTGTGCTTTATGTCAATATCTGCGCATATACGTAAATGTCATCACTTTTTTAAACATTTCACATCACGATATGTAGCCTACGCGTTACGAGAATAGCCTAGCAGTACAGTGTACTCAGCGAAGCAGGTCGTAATTACAAAGGTGAGTCGAGGTGAGGTGTGAAGATATCACGATAATATCGGATTCGAAGTGCCATTTCTACGGATACTTACAGACTCAAATTCACGAACGCAGTTTTAATTGTGTAAAGAGATCAGGGGCCCTACCACCATATCTTATAGCAGTAATGCTGCATATTTCTGTATGAAAACGTCAAAGGGTGCAAAAGAGGCCTATAATAGGTACGTAGTGAAAAAATCAATGGTAAATTATATCGACAATTGGATCATAGAGGCATTGTGCGTTGGGAAATCAGTGTTTCATTTGACGGTTGCAAATTCAAAAGCTAAAATGCAAAATTTGCAAAATTTCAAGCTTTCTTCAAACCTCAACTTAGTTCCATAAATGTTTTTTACAAGTCAAAGTTTACAGAATTCAGTGCAGATCATTGGTTGTTTTTTTGACATTATGTACTCATCGCAATAATATAATTGCTTTGAAATTATATTTTCGTAGGATTTGGAAGGGGCCCTCGATGTCTCGGGACTTAATTACAAACTGGGCGAGGTGAGACGTCGAGATATGAAGATAGTATCGAAAGCTCTCGTTACCTGCGGCTATTTAATCTGGGAATTTATTAAAATGGCGCAGCGGACGCAGATGCTGTCGCCGTACTGATTTATTTGGGGATTCCGTGCATATTCGACGGGAAGGCTTGCTTGTTAATAAATTAACATTTTTTACACCGACACTTCCGCTGTCAATTATACCGTCAATCAGATTTTGCGATAAGGCTTCTTTTTTTAGGGTTCCATACCCAAAGGGTAAACACGGGACCCTATTGCTAAGACTTTGCTGTCCGTCCGTCACCAGGATGTATCTTTGGAACCCTGATAGTTAGCTGTTGCTGCTATAACATTAAGTAAATTACTTACTTACTTGCTTACTAAAAATAGAAAATAAATATTTAAGCGTGCTCCATACAGCAAACGTGATTTTTTGCTTGTTTTTTCTCGATATTGATAACATACAGGTACACTTTTGAAATATTCACAAAATGATTAATTATAAAAATATACTTACAGCATACTTACGCGATTTTTCCTCGTTTTAAATTTAGTGGGCAATGTGTTTTGATAGTACGGAACCCTCAGTGCGCGAACCCGACTCACACTTGACCAATTATTTATGAATATTTATTCACATTCGTAAACTAAAATCACACTGATGCGTAGGTAACGCAATTGTACCTAGGTACTGCATGCAAATGAACCCTTGGGAGAGAGATTTCAAAGGGTGCATGCAAAAGCAATCAGTGCAATATATAGTTTGTACAAAAACAACTTTTTAATATAAGAACAAAACCGCACCATTCTATAATATCGTAGGCATACCTACATGCAAAAAATGAATGAGCATTTTTAAAAACAAACTCATAGAGTTAGGTTTTTACGTAGATATTCTTCTCAGCAATGGGATGGGAACAACTAGCCCGCCATCTTGGAACGTCCGCCATATTATAATCCATGCATGCATGCATGAGAGGATACCCGTGACCAATATTGGGACATAAAAAGGGGTTGAGAACATGCATGCATACTTAAAGAACAATTTCATCTCAATCGATAGCATTACAACTTTACAAGTGACATAAAAGCTTGTAAAAATCATAGTACCCGACCTATACAGTGACAAGTGCTATAAAATATATCGAGAAAGCCAATTGGGTCTTACACTACTTTTGAATTTGATAAAAAATATTACTTTATTATAAACTAGGATAAAAATAATAACGTGCAGTGAAAGAAATATTAAAATCCAACGAAGATTTACAAAGTTACAGGCGTTTAAACTTTGGAGTGGGGGGATCTTCTATCCCTTTCTCGCAAAACGAAAATTTGTATGAAGCCGCACGAAGCTACTATGGCAATGGTAAGGTGTGACGTCACAATTTCATGTTGCTATCTCTGTCTAATCACAAATCTTTAAATGCTTATAACTTTTTTGTTATTTGATCGATTTAATTAGTTCTTTCAGTGCACGTCATTATTTTAATTCTACTTTATAATAAAGTAATAAAAAAATTGGAGTCAAATACCCTATTAATAAAGAGTGACTTTTAAAGAAAAGAACAAATAATATCGTGAAGCGAAACGAGGACGTAACTCGCAAGTGAAGTAAAGGCGGCTAATTTACACGAGACGGACGTATTACCATTCCATTTAGGTGGCTCGTGCCTCCAGAATCGGGTTTCAGGACATGAAATATTGATGTGCTCGCCACGACGACGGTACTTACTACTTACATTACAGCCCGCTTTCCATTTACGACGAACATTTAGTGCATCGTGTCGCAAAACATACTTGTGCTGTTGTCGTTGCGTATTGTAATTTGTAATAGAGGTGATAATAAATTAACAATAATAATAAGCCGAGACAAAACGTTACATTTACGCCCTAATAGATCCTTTATCCTGATTTGAAAAGTTACACACCGTAATTTGTTTGAAAATCTTCTCAACATCATAAAACAGGCGTTGGCGTTAGTTCTGCCTAAGAACGAAAAACAAAATGCATCCGAATTTCGTCGTGGTGAGACAGTCTCGCGTAGCTCAGAGGAAGAGCACCTAGCCGCGATAGCTAGGGGACGTGGGTTCGAGTCCCACCGCGAGTGAAATTTTGATGCATATTTAAATTTATATCATAAAACAGTCTCATATAAGGTAGAGTATCTTGTGAAAAGCAAACACTATCATCAAATACATTTCCTTCATCAAAATTATACGTCTCATATATACTTAATTCTCCAAATAACCTTGACGAATCAACACCACAAAAATTATTAATATTGTGTGCATTTACTGTTATCAGGTTGTATCTATGACCTCTGTTGACCTTCTCATGTCTGGTGTGAAGATGAAAGAAAGACTTAAATATTAAGATGCACTTAAATTAAAGGCGAAACTTGGAATAATACATACGCTAATAAAAAAGAAAACCTGAATTTCACGCGGACGGAGCCGTGGCAAAGAGCTAAGACGAATACTTAATAGCTCACATAAGATTTGTCCAGCATTAGGAAAGGCACGCAAATTTCGTAACCATACAACCACTACGGACTAGCTAACTATACGCGTCTAGATTTTGCAGCTGGCGCTGTGATTTGGCATTAAGGTCTGTAAAATAATAATTATGGCTCGTAACATAATACTTATACACCTCGTAAAGAAAAACATCAGATAATACCGGAACGTAAATTTTGTTATGCATTCATCCATATATAGCAATCAATAATAATACCTATATACCTGAAGAATGCAAAGAAAATTGCGTATAGGTACTTATGCCTCCTTTCGAATTAAACAAAATATCAAGAGGGGTCCATTTTAATACTTTTAATTTTGATTGTTACAGCAAAATCAATTTTCATTTAGGTTTTTGAACCTTAAACATTCATTCCGAATTATACGATACAGTAGATAAAATCGTAATTGTCATATTAAAAAAATTCAAATGATATTTAACTTTATTTAACGACAATAGGCGTCACAAAGCATACTTACGGGCTCCACATTATAGCGGGGTCGACAATTTATTGGGACCCATCTATCAAGACGGAGGTCGTCGTTTTGTCCAATTGCATTCCTCGGCCGTCCGCCTCGTCTAGAATGCACTCAACCATTCCAACTGTCTACATTATTGATCTGTTTTAAATTCTTCCCTGATGAGGAATTTTGGGCAAGGAATGATATAATAGAGACTATCCTCATGTACTTTAACTTGTCTAAATTGCGCTCATATTGTTTGAAATTATATGGAAACATGAATTTAAATACTTATAAACACCTTTCTCGAACGAGAGAGAAATCCTACATAGGTAATAAGAGTAGTTTCTAAGAGTTTGAGATTTGCGTTCTTCGGTCAGAAGAACGCAAATCGGCGTTTCGGATCCGAATCCAAAACGAAAGCGGCGCGGCGGATCAGCTAGACTCTTGTTATGTACAGAACAAGGTCAGGTTATTAACAGAATATTAACCACTTATGGCAAAAGCAACAAAAGCACTTATTTTATACTAGTGCTGTTGTTGGAACTCTTAAAGCCTTCATTTCTACGTACCTACAATAAATAATGTATAGTGACGGTTACATGAGAGGGGTTGTTAAATTACCAAATGGTCCACGTTTCTGTACTTCAGTCTATACGTATCATCTCGCAAAGAGGTCCTTCACGTCAGATTTCGCCCTCATCAACCACAAAAGTAACTTTGCACGATGCTCCAGCATTATTAATTTTGCATTACAACCGTTGCTAATTTCGCGTGATATGATTCGAAGATATTTGCCCCGGAGGCCGGGGTAAACGCCAATTAATCCTGGCAACACGATACTTTTGGGGTGGGCGCCCCCTCGGCAGATTGCTGCATAATCCCGCTGCATTTCTGCTGCTTCCGACGCAATCGCCAAAAAGGGCGTGTTCAGAGGACCCCTCCTGCTTTAGACAAGGGCTAATACATTTTTCTTTCAACACATTGTTTGTCAGCGGATCGATCAAATTGAACATGTGATCGGAAAGTGCGCGTCATGTAGGGTACTTACTAAATCTCATTCTTGTAATTATTATTATTGTAGTAGCATGAGTTCTGGCGTGGTTTTGTTTCTTTTTATATATTTCACAATTTTCTCCTTTAACCTGTTGTCCTAATTCCTTTTTGTGCTTTACCATAATAATCTGATAACAGAATTAAGACACGATTCCTTAATGCAATAAGGCCGGGCAGCATATAAAAATATATGTTGAAACTAATGATGTTGTCATAAGGTTGATATTGATGACAGTTTATGATATTAAAATACGGGTACTTGCACACCGTTTAAGCTATGTACGTATGATTTTTTTAAATTGACTATGCTTTTTATAAAATGTCTTTAATCTTTTATCTGAATTGGCTAATTTTAACTGTTGTGCAATAAAATTATCCAAGACAATTTTATGTAAAAAGTATATCGTCAGGTACTTATATTGAAGTCTTTTTGTTGATTAAATGTCCACGACCATTCAGGGCAAAGTCCTAATTCTCATAGAAGAAACATGACATTGATGTTTGGAATAAAAAAGGGATCTCAGAAAAAATATTCACTAAAAATACTCTCGTGGAGCAGAGTGGAAAGGATAATGCCGATTCTTATAATGAAAATTAGGCTATACCTTGCGTCTTAATCAAACCATCGGTAAAACATTAGAAATATTCTCAATATTATGTAAAAAAAGATATTAACAGGGAATTTCAAATTATCTGATCTTCTAAGTGGTTAAATTTCTAAGTTTTATAAGTGGCATAGCGGTTCCACATGTTTCAAAACGTTTAATTACTTTTTTTATAATACTTTAAAACCCCTGTTCACATTTCACTAAAATAAATATATGCTATATTAAAATTTGAAAGAAGATTCTTCATGCATACGTGCTTTAGACGCAGAGTGACGCAAATATAGCCCATTTTCTGGCATTCTCCTTTTAAGAATATTTTAGATAAATAGTTAAATTGGTCAATTGCGAGTCGGGCACTGTGATATAGGGCATTTTATCGCACACTGAGGTTTCTATTATTCTGTACTATCAAGACCAATTCCAACCAAAACACCTCTGACCAATTTTTGTTTCATTAAAATTAAATGTAGTTATGGAATGAGCGATCGACCTATGTTTAGTGTCTACTGTCTATGATGACAGTAGATAAGTCAGAATATGGCTGACGCTGGGGTCTGATTGCGAAAGAAAAACGTATTCATCGTTAACGTAATCGCTAGCGAATTCTGCCCTGCGATTGGCTGACGCAAATCAGGAACCCAATCAGCGGGCAGAATTCGTAAACGATACGATAACGATGAAGACCTTTTCCTTAGACAATCTAAGGGGATCAAAATCTGTATCTTCAACTTAGCAACAATAAGCAAACAAAAAGTAAAATTACTATTAGGTAAATGAATCTTTATTACAAAATGCCGTGTAGGAGAACAGTTCAAGCTAATGGTCTATTTTTTCCCCAAAAATGTGACTTGTAAAATTAACATTAATGATATTAAGCGATTTTCAACCGTATCACGAAGCTTTTAGATTACATTTACGCAAATGGGTATAAGTGGAAATATTGGGAACGCCGCGACAAGGCATGTTTAATTTTGCCTCTTCACGCTCATTGTGATTTGTAAAGCTGACTTGACAATAATTCCTGTAGTCGTGTGCTCGGAAATGCTTAGTCTGCTTAATACTCTAAAAGGCACTAAGCCTTTTTTCAGTACGGTGACGGTCACAGTCCACAGATCTTAAAAAAAACTGTTCTAAAATTATCTAAATTAAAATAACAGAACAGACTGCAGAAAATGACAAGCATTTTGGTAATTAAAGTTTAATTGACCTTAATGAATTCATAAATTATTTTAAGTAGGTAAAGTTATTACAAATAAGTACACTTCTAACACTCGGTTTCTTCAACTGACTTTTACGAAAAGTAATAGTTAAATAAATGGTGGTCTGACCCTTATCACGAAAGACATAAGGATCAGACCGCCATATTTAACTATTACTTTTCGTAAAAGTCACTTGAAGGAACCGAGTGTGAGTGCATAAAAGTAACACACTTATAATTTATATTTATTTGGTATTACTTCAGGAAATCGTATTTAATCTTATCGCTTTTCGGTATTTGTACATAAGTAAATATAATCTAAGTTGTGAACGAACAATACGATAGTAGCTACTTACATTAATTCTTAATTAACGTAAACGATAACTCATTTAATTGAATGAGATTGAAGTCATAAGTAATTAAAATAAGGTATCTATCTAATAAGAATAAAATTAGGACTTTCAATACTTTTAAGTACTTTAATAGTAAGTCAACCTCAAGTCAATGCAACCAATAGAGACACTACAGCTATAGTCCGTTCGCTTTCATTTTATCGCGCGGCTTGTTGCGGCGTCGGTATTCTCAAAGGACATCAAACGATCTTAATTTCTAAAAAAAACCGGCCAAGTGCGAGTCGGACTCGCGCACCGAGGGTTCTTTTATAATAAAAAATGGGAAATGCTTTCCAAAAAACCAACTTCAAATGCCACTACAAAGAGTGAAATAATTTTTATTTAAATTTTAGGTACCTACACCAATTCGAAGTCGGAGATAAGGGGGGGGGGGGGACGGTATTTTTTTCGGCAGTTTGCTCAATAAATCAAAAACTATTGGGCATAAAAATAAATAAAGATCGGTTTTAGAATACACAAGTAACACCCTTTCATATGATACCCCACTCAATATTGTTCTCATTTTGAAAATTCAAAACCCCGGTTTTCCCCCCTTTTTAAATAAAAATAAAAACAATTTTCAATTTTTAATGATGGCAATGGCGTTGGGTCACTATTACCTAAAACTATTCCAAATTTCAAGTCGATAGCTTTGATAGTTACTGAAATAATCGAGTGTGACAGACGGACGGACGGACGGAAGGACGGAGAAAGTCTCACCATAAGGGTTCCATTTTTACCAAATTGGTATGGAACCCTAAAAAAATCTTCAACACCACGTCTCGTCGTTATAACGGGATCTGTAGGGACCGAAATTCATGCGCACGAAGCCGTACGCAACAGCTAGTATTATAATAAAACAGTACAGTAATTAGAATAAGTAAGCGATAATAATAGTTATTCTAATTAATTATAACTCTCGACAGCGTAGAACGGCATCAAGAGTACTGGATGCATTTCCAAGTTGAAAAGCTCACGTAATTGGGACGCATTACGAAAGTATTTAAAAATGTCACAATTTATTATGACAATAATTATATTGTTGGCATCAAAATTGTAATACGTGTGGTCATAAGTACGGGCAGGAATGTCAAAGGTGACACAAAGCCGGGCAGGTGTATAGGGACAGCTGCAACGGTTTCGAATTTCTCGATCGCCTGCGATGCTATATTTTTTTGAATTGCAATAGTTTATTACGCTCACGGTGGCGTTAAAGGCTTGCAATGTTATTTTATCGAAATGTTAGCTCGCTCACAATTTATATAAGGCTCCGGCAGTACGGAAAAAGCTAGGAAATAATTATTTTAAGGAGCGAAAAAATAAAAGTTACAATTCAGTGGCAGATATGTATATAGATAAAAAGTGTGGTCTTTACGAAACGTAACGAACTTACGAATACGAGCTGCAAAAAACAAGTTAAGTTAGTCAGTAATTGGTGTGAAAAGGGAAAAAGCAACGGCATAAACATTTTGTAAAACGATAGGTAAGGTTGAGCAGAAACAGATGTGAAGGTTAATTTAAAAAAAATAGGCAAACGACACCAACACTCAAGAATCACTGGAAAGCGCTAGGCTCCAGGTGGGTATCACGAAATCATGGTTTTTGGCGATCATTTAATGAGGCTTATGTTCAATCTGAAAAGAGAGAACTTTTCTACATTTCAAGCACTTTAAAATCATCCAAACGTATCCGTAGAGTTTGGGAAAACCGTGAAGTCATCAACTGCACCCATTATTACAATATGCATGAAAAATACGTGAACATATTGTTAACTAGTTTATCCATGTTCGATTTTTACGAGTTAGATTCTTTCACGGTCCAACGGATAGGTAGTTTCATCGGAAACGGCTTATCGGTCGGCCTGATCTGTGATTTTATGGAATTTATAAATTCAACTGTGGGAACATTTATCAATTTCACTTTGACTGCTTTTAAGTTGAGAAGTAAAGGAAAAATGTTAAAATTGCCAAATGTAGTTCTTAAGCAGAAGCTCTATTTTCAAATATTTATCTAATTTTTAGACTTTTGTTTATTCGTTGTAAATACCTAATTTTCTGTATAAATATATTCATAAAGCAGCCTGCGCAGTCTTTTTATTATTCGAGAATAGACGCATTATATGGAAATGTTGGTAGGAACAAACTGCAAAGGTATTTCTACGTACGTCGTTCCATCTAAGGAATTTTAAGTCCCATCAAGTGAGGTAATTACAGGTCGTCTCCATAAATCCAGCCCCACTCCAGGTATGTGGAGTGGAGAGCGTTATTCCTAGACTTATTCCAAGGCTATCCAACATTCCGCGTTCAGGCAGGCAGCAACCTTGCGTGACTTTACCCTACCTTTAATGCCATACCTAATACTTTAATACTAACTTATTAGATACCGTTACCAAAACTGGAACGATTAGGACGAACGTTTAATTTTCGTATACTATAACAAAAACGAGTTGTGGCTATAACATAATCCTTTTGTTTTATTAATATCAAGCGTTTAAATAAAACATGTCATGGAACCACAAAAAATATGGCGGATAACAAACTTTTTTCAATTCGAAACTTCGGCTGTTTGTTGTCGTCGTCTGTTTGTATGATTGCATCTATCTATGACGAATTAGTATTTAGCCAAGTAATATAATCTAATTACTAAGTTTTGATAAAGATTTCGGCTTTAGCGCTGTAGTAGGCTGTAAAAATGTTTAGAGTTTAGACGAATAAGAACAGTTAAAAGTGGCCCTTTCCCGGATAATCCAAGTTCAATGAAGCCGTGGTCTATAGGCTTGCTGTTTTGTCTAACGCAATCCTAATAAAATATACACTGTTAAAAAAATATATAACGCCCGTGTCGTCGGCTTTAACGGATTTGGAGGCTGGTACTGAATTGGTTGCTACAAAATTTTAATTTTTGTTTCTATACAAACCTAGATATAGTGTGTAAGCTACCTACTTATTAAAAACATTTCAAGAAAATTTTGTTAAAACGCCATAATCGCGGACGAGCATTTGTATAGAAAATCTACCGAGATGGCCGCTCTTAAGGGGTTAAATTCGTAAATTATTAGTTTAAGAGTTAATACAACGTGTTAGGCTCTGCATAGACTTCTTTTTGGCAATCACTTCGAAGTATACCCACATAATATATGACAGCGCACGCGTCAAATCGCCAACAATTAAATAAAAAAAACAACAATGACAGTGAGGTTGAACGACCATGTCGGGCATCTCGGGCCGGATCATTGGATGACTCAGTTTTACCTGACCTGACAGTGATAGGCGGCCGGACCCAGACTGCGGTACTAAGATTTATTTACAACCCTTTGAATTTTCTACACAATCGACCACACGATAAATAATTATTATTACTAAGTATACTTTATAAGTTACACTATACATGTGAATTATATCTAGTTAGGTATTAGAATGTAACCCATTTGAATCCGTATACAAATACAGTAAGGCTGATCTTGATTCGTGATCTCGTTTCGATTCAAGAAGTAATTTTTTTGAGTTTTAATATACACTCTAAAATACATACAGTTTACATAATGCAAAATACTTATTTAATGCTAATTACATTAATAAACTGCATAGGTACTAAGTATAACACAGATCATTGCGTACAGGTATGTATCTGCCATAACAAAAACTTCTAGTAAAAACTTTCGCTGTAAATGCTCTCGTCCCATGGAACACAGAAGTCGATTTCAGAATCCTATTGGAAGTATACACTGAGATTTATTTTTAACAGGTTTTTTGTTTTTTTTTTTTTTTATGTTAGTATACTCTTCAGTTTAATATTCACAGATGCTCTGTGTTGTTTCGGAGTCGTTCCCGCAGCGAATCACGTGCAATGCATTTCCCGGGCCCGCGCCCGGCCAATGCGCTCGCGCACGCTTCTAATGACTGCCAACGACCGGTTGACGCGACAAGGTATGTAGCCGTCACCGATAGACTAAAAAATTACCTACTGAGATTCATGTACATAACGGTATATCAATTTTAATTTAAAAGAAGTCATTCGTTCAGTATTCACAAATTATAAAAGTCTGAAGTAGGTATGTCCAATGAGTGCTTTGATTTTTTTGATAGCCACTGAGTTAGATACAAATACGGATACTGAAGTGCCGAGAGTTTGAATGTTCCATGATTTGTTTAATGATTTACATGAAAAAAATAATTATCTTTTGACCTTTAGTTAATTCCTTCCACGATATAAAAGCCGAACTGTCAGTAAATTATTTTGAACGGATTTAGGGCTCAGTGCTTATTTCATCACAATCGAGTCAGTAATTATCAAGATATGTTGTGACTATAGATATAGAGACTTTAAATTTTACTTAAAATAAATAAAAGAATAATAAATTTTTGTGTCAAAGCTGACAGTTATTTTATTGTACAGCGTTTATACAAATTACATTATAGATACATATAATTATTTAATGCGTAATGTGTGGCAAGGCGCACATTGTTATTAAAGTCGAAGGCAGCTACATACCACAAGGCGGCCGGGAACCCGTTCGTCCCCCGGCGTGCCGGTTAGAAGTCCTAACTTTTTATTTTACAGTTCACCCTTCGCTTAGCGCGAACCCACTACCAACAAAACCGATTCCTCGTTTTGTGCTCCGAGTCACTTGTTTAACTTTCGCGCCAGTTATGAGGCCGGGTTTAGGCACACGAAATAACTGAATAAGCGGCAGCCGGCAACGTCGGCGGTCGATAACCGCGTCTAGGCAAAGTAGTTTAAGGGCTAAGGCAGGCTCATAGATACAAACCTACACACATTCGCATAATAATAATAGCACTTCGACATTACAAGGTAACACCCTAATGACATTTATTTATTTGTTTACCGAAGCCGAAGCCCGATTTGACTGAGAAAGTATGTAATGAAGATATAGATACTAAGGAAATAGATAGACTACTTTTGGGATTCCTTATGATGCGAAATTGGCCACGAGGAAAACCTAGTCTTCAAACAAATTAAGTTAACATGAATGATAATAATATATTGTCATCAAATAGTTAAAGATTTAGAAGCAAATTCATTTACTTGTACTTAACGTACATTAAAAGTTGTAACGTAGTTATTGCTATGATACCACCGACTAGCTAATATTGGTAATATACATCAGTTAAAAATAAGTCATAAGCGTTTCAAATGGTAGGATTATTTCTCAATATGACAAGGAAAGGTAGCACTCCAATTCAAAGAGTGCGAGGGAGAAGGCAAGATGACCAAAGTGACGACCTCCGTGGTTGAGTGGTTAGCGTGCCGGTTTTCAAGGCGCTGCCATCTCTGAGGTTCCGGGTTCGATCCCCGGTCGGGGCAATATAGAAAAATAACTTTTTTACATTGTCTCGGGTCTGGGTGTTGTGTTACCTTCGTTGTTTCTGATTTCTTAACACAAATACATAAGCTACTTAAGTACTAAGAGATCGGAGCAATGTATGTGATGTTTATCCACTATTTATATTTACATATGTATTTATAAAAAAAAAGTCCCACCTATAATGTTTAACTTCAAAATAATCTATTAAAAAAATCATTCTTAAAATACTTATTAATCATCATGAATCATGATCATTCTTTGTCTCCATTGTAAAAGACACCAATGTGCTATGCTAAAATTTTCTGGGTCTAAGGGTTTATAAAAGTAAGGGCTGTCCATTATATACAATAAATTATTTTATTAGGTGTCAGAATTATCAGATATGGCAAACATGCGTATTGTGGCTGTTCAAATGTAACACAGTATATAAATGGCGCACCCATATACCGCGCCTAGCTTATATCGGCAATGTTATCAAGTAGCTTTATAATGGGTGACCCACATATGCCCACTTCACACTATCTGGTTCCCTATCAGTCCAACGCACGAATGGCACTTGTTATATCATGGCGAAAACCAATTTTATAATAAGCCGACTTTCAGGTCCTTTTTTTGTCTTTTAGGCACTTCTAAATCTACCAAGTTTTTAAACCCTTCCTAGTATTTAAACCAAATATTTAAATCGCTAGATGCTGAGTGAGTGCTCTCAGCATGTTGTGGTGTACGATAGAGTGACAGAGAACGCAAGTGCAAATTTTGTGTAAGAATAAAAGTGACCTCGCTATATCACCATTTCTTACGTCGCTGTGTGTGTAAGATGACAAAGTGACAACACAAAAACATGGACGTTTTTGGAGGTTTAGGGCTAATCTATATCGATTTAAATCTATGATTTTAACATTGTAATGCTGCCCTTTTTGGTAGCTATGAGACCCCATCATGAGTACGTATGTATACAAGGACTTAAGAAAATGAGATGCATGTGTTCACCGACAAATTAACTATTGTTTAGTTGAACATAATTGTAGATTACATATCTTTCTTTCAAAATCGCATAATATGTACATATTAGCCTTAGGTACTTATTTGCCAAAAAGGCATTCCAATAAATATTATTAACTAAACTATTATAATTAAGGCTTTGTAAATTGGGAGCATTATCTACAGTCCTATATTACAAACAACATATAAATCAGTATACATACTTCTTGAAACATTTTTAAAGTATCATTTTTTCTTTGTTTAATAGCAGAGGAGAAATAAGCAACACATCAAGTCACTGCAGTATGATCAATAATTATTGCTTTTTTCTCTGAAGAATTACAATAATCTAAGTATTGCATAAAGTTGAAATATGTATTTTTTTCCTTGCGATGAGAAGTAACTACCTATGTTCTTACTTCAAAATTATTTTAATTATTAATATCATAATTATTGTTTCATTGATTGTATAATATAAATAATGAAAATATAAAAGTTAACAGTGAGCCATATCTGGATAAATTAAATAAATAAACAAAATTCCGGGCGTTGTGCTAGGTCATTGTAGATAAAGCAATCATTTACTGACCTCTGCAAGTTAGTCACATAAGTGTTTATTTATCGCAAGAATGATTGTTTGAACGAAAATAATAATTATGCAGTATTTCACTATTTTATCAACGCATTTGCAATTTATAAACAATAATATTTTAAACCTATTAATTTACACTCTGTGATCCCAGCCCCAGCAATGGGCAATGACCTCTTTGGTAAAAAGAAATTTTCCCAAAGACAACTATACTATAGACCCGGCGGACCGCGCGAAAAAATGTCGCCAGTTTATGGGAGCAAAACCCCCTCCAGCGTCAGTAGTAAGCTGTAAGCCTACGCAGTATTTCGCAGGAGTATATAATATATATATATCGCGATACATGGCGCTACATTTTCTTGTATGAAGAAGGTTTACGTAAAATGTTATGATGGGCTCATCTTGATGTTATTATCATAGTCCCACACACATTATTTACTCTGCCACCACCAAACTGCTTTAAAGGTACTCGCATAGGCATATGCTGAGCAAACCCACAAAACACTTTTTAAACAATTAAACATGCATATTATATTGAGGATTACTATAATGTGTTTTGTATTAATAAATAATAGTTAATATTTCTCTCATTCATAATGCAGTCTTGCAAAGTAAGGAAAACTTTATCCATGTTATCAAAATATTAAAACACAATTCCTTTACTCATAACTCTCATAAGTCATAACATAATAGCTCTGATATCATCTGTGAATAAAGACAAAGAGATAATTTTTATCATACATTATCACCTTCTTACGTCACATTATGATAATGACCAAAATGTAAATTAAGTCAAGTTCAGATTCTAAGACACCTTGAACAATATACATATTTTGTAATTTCCAAGTAAACAAAAATACAGCCAATCCTAAAATACATGTAGGTAATTAAATTAAGCACAAAGCTGCAATTACTATTGTGTGGAGGATAGTTTTACTCTCTTCTCTTCTAAGAAAAGATGTACAGTCAAGAGGCTTGACTTGACATTCTGATGCAAATTATTTGCTGTTCGGTTTTATAATGTAATGCCTATTCCGGGTTGTAGGATTGCTCAAACTACAACTTTAACAAAGTCAAAGATGGTTAAAAGAATAACTATATAATATTAAAAACAGGTTCAGCATTTATTAAAACTATTATAATATTTCTGTTCCAATGCCAATATGATATAACTGATGATAATATGTTGAAATTATTTAAGTGATACTTACATAAAAAATGTTTAAATTCATGTACATACGTTACAATGGTGTTAATACACTGTAGTGTATAGATCTTTGATGTTGGCGCATTGTCTTGTATATTGACATTTGTGTTTGTTGACACTTGACTTAAGTGATCGTTATGTTCTATAAATACAGTGCGCCGACAGACGGTCGGGCATTATCGTACGGGCAACCGCCGTGAGTGGTACTTAGTATAACGATATAGTGTGAGGTAATAATTACGGTGTTTCCACATAAGTGTACAGTGTGCAGTGTGGGAACATCACAGTGGCGACGAGGATAAACTGTAAGTCATTTTTAATTTTTAAAGAAAAGGAGGAAACAGTGTTAGTTCATCATGCATGATAATGTTTCGATTTTTATCAAAAGTGGTCTTTTAGTTTTAAAAGCTCATTGCTCAGCTGCAGTTACACGTTTTTACTTTGCAATTGAAAATTTTCTCCAATTAAAAATCTGCGGGTAGTTGAATAATACTAAAATTGCAAATTTAAAAGGAAAAAGGGGAGTGTAGTTTCAAATCTGTTTCAATCTTGACTATGTTAATTAATTTTCGTTATAAAATCATTCGGGAACGCCTGCATATAGCTTAACTATCGAGGCAAACATTTATTTCGAACCCGGATATCATGAATGTGTTTTCAAATCTGTTTTCATCCTGACCGTATTAATTCATTTTGGTTATAAAACCATTCAGGAATGCTTGCATACTGCTTAGCTATCGAGTCAACCTTTTATTTCAAAGTAGAATACGTCATACGACATAAAATAAATGAATACAGTATAGTTGAGTTGTTTCTGGTTTTGATCAAGATCAAGGGATAGTGTAGCGTTAGTCTTTAGAGATAATTATCGCGCGATCCATCGTGTACATAATACGATTAGCACAATGATATTTCACGTTAATGTGATTGAGACAGGGGTCAACAACAATCCTCATATTTTCTAGTTCAGTTTGATTTCATGAATAGTCTAAAATAGTGTGAAATTTTTATTGAAATTCACTTCCAAATGGAATTTAAAGATTCTATTAGTTGATATAATGCTTAATTTAATATGTGACAATAAATAATAATAATAAATAATAATAAAATTAAATGGTATAATAATATAATAATCAATTGGCTACAGGTATTAATTTCATTTCAAAATTTCAAAATTTGAGTCCCGAGTCATTAGTGCCGAGTCATATGCATTAAATACGTAAGTCTTTTGTTTTTTGAATGTACGCTGTCTATACCGCTATTGTTTAAAAATAAAACGTATTACCTCTAAAAGAAAAAATATATATATCGCTACTTTGTTACCGTAAAAATCATTCCCTCACCTTGTCCCTTAGTACAAAAATATTACTAAAATGCCTACTTGTCTGGAATATATCAATATTCTTAACAATATTATTATGCAAATATTTAAGAAGAATGTTTGTTTTATCGTCTATAAAAGCTTCCATCTTACAACAACGGATTTATTATAACAATAATTCGATTTTAAATATGTCCCGCCAAATAAAATCGTTCCCTCATCCTATTACGAATATTCGAAATCTCAATGTGTCAAACGATATTTAAGAGCGCGATCTTAAGTTTTTAGTACCTGGCAACACTCTCTAATGATTCAAGATGGTGATTTCTTCTCAACCGTAGGTGAGTTCGTATAAAAAAATATTTTGTGATAAATTGTTATAAGTTAAATTTATGACGATCATTCCCTCACGTTACATGAATGTATTAAGTATTTTAATATCTATCAATAAAATTTGTTGGTTTTATGCGTTTTAGGGAGTAAAATACATATTCGAAATGTAACAAACAAATTGAGGTTATGTGTCGGTGATTTTGTAGCTTAAGTTAAAATTCGTCATTCCCTCACAGTCATTCCCTCACTGCATTTAGGAGTGAGGGAATGACGGCCGTGTGAGGGAATGATTTATACAGAATTCTGCGGTTTTTTTTAGATTTTTATTTATTTCTTGCAACTTGTATTTCATGGTATTTAATTTAAAACAGGTGCATGTATGTGGAAGCAAAATTGCACGACAAAAGAAGTTGAGTGATGCAGGAAAATAAAATAAAAAAGAAAGAGTATGATACACAAAGGCGAGAAAAAATTAAAAATAATACAGAATCTTTGGAAAAACTGCAGGAAAAAGAAAAATTAAAATATTTAAAGAAAAAGAGAAAGGTCAAGTAAAACCAGTTATTCATATGAATGCTAGAGAACTCAGAAAAAAGCGAAAACAATGGAAAGAAAAAAGATAGATAGATAGATAAACTCTTTATTGCACACCACAATAAAAATATAAAAAAGAAATAAATAAATTAAATACAAACAAACTTAGGAATACAATTTGGCGGCCTTATCGCTATATAGCGATTTCTGCCAGGCAACCAATAATGTCAAGGAATATTTGAAACTGGATACGCGGTTAAATAAATACAATATAATATAATAAATATTGCGATGACAAATTTTTAGGTGACAGTTAGTCATCAGCACTCAGGCAACTGAGATATAAAGTGATCTTTCACAAGTCTTGTAAACTGTCCTATAGTCTGGGCCTCTCTGATATCGAGAGGTAAGGCATTCCAAAGATTAAAAGCCTGAATCGTAAAAGACTTATGAAAGAAGGAAGACTTATGCGCAGGCATCATCAAAATAAGTTTCCACGAAGAACGGAGCAATTCTCCAGGTTAACCTACCAAATTTAATTTCTCGTTTAAGTAAGGGGGCGCAGAGGGATGAAACAGAACACAGTAGGTACAGAATGGAAAGGATGTGTAGATTCCGGCGAAGTCGGATAGGTAACCAATTAAGGCGAGAACGAAATTGTGAGATATGGTCATATTTGCGTAAACCAAATATGAACCTAATAATGGGATTCTGAAGTCTCTCAAGCTTACTTAATTGGTTTTCATTTAAGTCGACAATGCTTGCGTCAGCATAATCAAGAATAGGAAGGAGAAGAGTCTGTGCGAGCATAATTTTTGTAGGAATTGGAAGAATAGATCGAAGGCGACGCAAGGAGCCCAAGGATGCAAATAATTTCCTACTGACTTGTTTAACATGTTGGTCCTATCAAGATACACTCCCAAATACTTTACGTTCTCACAGTACGGAATAACAACATTATTGAACTCAATAGGAGAAAGTGACCTTCTGTCAATTTTGGATATCTGCTTTTGGCTACCAATAACGATTGCCTGTGATTTACTCGGATTTACTTTAAGTCCAAATAATTTGCTCCACTCAAGGACGGAGCAAAGGTCTGAGTTCATTCTGGCAATTGCATCAGGCAGGTTTTCAATCGAAGACTGGGTGTAAATAGTGAAGTGTTTAGGAATAAAAAAGCTATAGCACGCCAAAATTTACTAAGAATTGATGATACACCTCCACCAAGTCCAGTATTAGTTGTGCAGCAAATTAGAGAAGAAGTAGCTGCTCGAAATAGACAACAGATACGAAGGCGACGAGCTACTTTCTATACAAAGATTGCAAAGTTGAAAAAAAATTGAAGAATGCAGTGAAGTTAAGTGAAAAATATAAGAAGAGAAGATACTTGAGAATGAAAACAAAAAAAACTGACCCAGTATCGCCTGGAAAACTAATAGAAAATGACCAACATAAATGTTGGTCATTTTCTATAAGTACAAAAGATTGTTTATGTTCAAAGTACAAAGTTTTGAGTTGATTTTCTTTAGAATATGATATTTCATTGTTTGATACATATTTATAAAAAATATTATAATTTCTTTCATTTGTACATGTTGTTTTTTTACTTTATTATAATTACTAGCAGATACCCGCGGCTTCGCACGCGTAAATTTTAGTTTTAACTATTCTACGGAAACCATCCATTTTCCGGAATAAAAAGTACCCTTTTTTCCTGAGATTTTCCCGAAAAAAGAGTAGTTGATTCTAGGATATAATCTATCTCCATTCCAAATTTCAGCCCAATCGGTTCAGAAGTGACGGCACGATTACTCCCGCATGAATATCTGCTATTTAACTATTTTCTTAGACACCATGGATTTTCCCGGGATAAAAATTTGCCTATGTATTAATCCAAGATAAAACCTATCGCCTTTTTGAATTTCAGTCATATCCGTTCAGTAATTACAGCGTGAAGTAGTATTTTTCCCGCGCGAATATCAGTTTTTCAGTTTTCCCCCGGACACCACAGATTTTTCCGGGATGACAAGTAGCTTTTGTATTAATCCAGGATATAATCTATCTCGATTCCAAATTTCAGCCAAATCAGTTATTTAATTACGGCATGTAGGAATATTTTTCACGCGTGGATTTCTGTTTTTCACTATTATCATAGAAACCATGGAATTTTCCGGATGAATAGTAGGCTTTGTAATAATCCGCGATAAAATCTATCTCCTTTCCGAATTTCAGTCATATCAGTTCAGTAATTACGGCGTGAAGTAGTATTTTTACCGCGTGAATATCAGTTTTTCAGTTTTCCCGCGGACACCATAGATTTTTCCGGGATGAAAAGTAGCTTTTGTATTAATCCAATATATAATCTATCTTTATTCATAATTTCAGCCATATCAGTTCAGTAATTACGGCGTGATGTAGTATTATTCCCGCGTGAATATCTGTTTTTCCCTTTTCCTTCAAAACCCATGAATTTTTCCGGGATGAAAAGTAGTCTATTTATTAATCCAGGATATAATCTATCTCGATTCCAAATTTCAGCCAAATCAGTTATTTAATTACGGCATGTAGGAATATTTTTCACGCGTGGATTTCTGTTTTTCACTATTATCATAGAAACCATGGAATTTTCCGGATGAATAGTAGGCTTTGTAATAATCCGCGATAAAATCTATCTCCTTTCCGAATTTCAGTCATATCAGTTCAGTAATTACGGCGTGAAGTAGTATTTTTACCGCGTGAATATCAGTTTTTCAGTTTTCCCGCGGACACCATAGATTTTTCCGGGATGAAAAGTAGCTTTTGTATTAATCCAATATATAATCTATCTTTATTCATAATTTCAGCCATATCAGTTCAGTAATTACGGCGTGATGTAGTATTATTCCCGCGTGAATATCTGTTTTTCCCTTTTCCTTCAAAACCCATGAATTTTTCCGGGATGAAAAGTAGTCTATTTATTAATCCAGGATATAATCTATCTCGATTCCAAATTTCAGCCAAATCAGTTATTTAATTACGGCATGTAGGAATATTTTTCACGCGTGGATTTCTGTTTTTCACTATTATCATAGAAACCATGGAATTTTCCGGATGAATAGTAGGCTTTGTAATAATCCGCGATAAAATCTATCTCCTTTCCGAATTTCAGTCATATCAGTTCAGTAATTACGGCGTGAAGTAGTATTTTTACCGCGTGAATATCAGTTTTTCAGTTTTCCCGCGGACACCATAGATTTTTCCGGGATGAAAAGTAGCTTTTGTATTAATCCAATATATAATCTATCTTTATTCATAATTTCAGCCATATCAGTTCAGTAATTACGGCGTGATGTAGTATTATTCCCGCGTGAATATCTGTTTTTCCCTTTTCCTTCAAAACCCATGAATTTTTCCGGGATGAAAAGTAGTCTATTTATTAATCCAGGATATAATCTATCTCCATTCCAAATTTCAGCCAGATCCGTTTTCTACTTGCGGCGTGAGATTTTTTTCCGCGTGAATTTCGGTTTTTAAGTAATCCCACGGGAACCATGAATTTTTGCGGGATGAAAAGTAGCCTTTGTGTTATTCCAAGATACAATCTACCTCCATTCCAAATTTTAGCCAAATCGGTTCAGTAATTACGGCGGAAAGAAGTATTTTTCCCGCGTGAATATCTGTTTTTCCCTTCTCCTGCAAAACCCATGGATTTTTCCGGGATAAAAAGTACCCTATTTATTAACCCAGGATATAATCTATCTCCATTCCAAATTTCATCCAAATCGGTTGTGTACTTGTGGCGTGAGATTTTTTTTCCGCGTGAATTTCGGTTTTTAACTTATCCCACGGGAACCATGAATTTTTTTGGGGATAAAAAGTAGCCTATATGGTAATGCAAGATACAATCTACCTCCATTCCAAATTTTAGTCAAATCGGTACAGTAGTTGCGGCGTGAAGACGTATTTTAACTTGATAAAATCCAAACTTCGGACCCCCGTTTCACCCCCTTGGAGGGTGAATTTTGAAAAATCCTTTCTTAGTGCACCCCTAGGCCTCACAAGGAACATGTGTGCCAAATTTGGAGTCTCTAGACCCAGCGGTTTGGGCTGTGCGTTGATATGTCAGTGAGTCAGTATCTTCTTTTATATATTTAGATAAATCATTCTCTCACTCCGTTAATCATTCCCTCATTTATTTATTTTTTAAAACCTCATTTTTATTGGTTGTATACAAAAATATGGAAGACCAATATCCCTGGACAGATCTCTAAAAGCAACGTTTCGGATCTCTGCAAAAAAATATCTAAGTTTATAAAAAAAAAAAGAAATTTCAATCTTATCTCAAATTTTGAAATTTCATAAGAAATACCCATGTGTGTAAAAATAAATTCGTTTAAGTGTAATAACAAAATTGGTATGGAGTCCAATTTTTGTATATTTTGTTGGCAATTGAAATGAAATGAAATGATGAAATGAAATGAAATGATGAAATGAAATGAAATGATGAAATGCAATTAAATGATGAAATGAAATTAAATAATGAATATGAAAATTTTTAATATGGTATGAAGTCCAGAAAACTTTGTCTGGTATGGAGTCCAGAAAAGTTGTGCAAAAAGTCTGATATGAAGTTCAGAGGACTTTGTCTGGTATGGAGTCCAGAAAAGTTGTGCTTTGTCTGGTATGGAGTCCAGAAAAGTTGTGCTTTGTCTGGTATGGAGCCCAGAAAAGTTGTGCTTTGTCTGGTATGGAGTCCAGAAAAGTTGTGTAATGAGTCTGGTATGGAGTCCAGAAGACTTTGTCTGGTATGGAGTCCAGAAAAGTTGTGTTATGAGTCTGGTATGGAGTCCAGAAGACTTTGTCTGGTATGGAGTCCAGAAAAGTTGTGTAATAAGTCTGGTATGGAGTCCAGAAGACTTTGTCTGGTATGGAGTCCAGAAAAGTGATGTACAATAAGTCTGGTATGGAGTCCAGAATACTTTGTCTGGTATGGAGTCCAGAAAAGTTGTGTTGATAAGTCTGGTATAGAGTCCAGGAGACTTTATCTGGTATGGAGTCCAGAAAAGTTGTGTAATTAGTCTGGTATAGAGTCCAGGAGACTAAGTCTGGTATGGAGTCCAGAAAAATTGAGTTCAATTGGTCTCGTATGGAGTTCAGATAAGTTGTGTACGATTGACCACGGGAGTTCTGTGTTAAAGTATCGACTAGTTGAATGAAGTTTACACACCTATGCTACACGGATGTTGGAGTTGGACGATAGTGTCCATAATGTTATATTACGACCATTGTCTTCTAAATGTATGCATTATAGCTACTACAGATATCTGTTTATAATTATTTTACGTCACATTTTACATTATTTCCATTTATTTGAATGACAGAGAAGATAAAATATTTAGGTACTCTTTTAATTATTAAAGTAGTCCGTTCTAGGTTAAAGTCCTGGGTGGATTGGATACCGAGATTATTCAATACCTGATCTAAGAGTTGAGATTGGTGTTAATTTTACTTATACTGGATACTATTTTCGATATCATGTGTATCATGGCATTATAGTTCTTATTTTCATAGTTACTATTATTTATTAGCTATTTCGCTTCGGGTGTTAATAAGTCTTAATAATAATATGAAATAGGCTCAATAGTTCAACGATTAAATTATGGAAAGAACATAGATTACGAGGGGGTTTCGGGTTCGAGTCCCGATGGGAGGTTGGTTGTATTGCTACGAGTACATATAGGTGCATCCACTATAATTGCTGGAAGTACCAAGGCCATCCTAACACCACTACTACTGCTACAGAAATGCTGGGTAAATTAATCAATTATACCTACAAGACTCGCTCAGTTGACGGTTCGTCAGTTGAGTAGACAGAAGGTAAGTCTACACATATTTTTCGATAAGTAATCTGCTTTAGACAAATTCGCCCGAACAGTCATGTTTCCGTAACACTACAGCAATAAAATTCCGCTACCGTTTAGGTGGGCTGTGTCGCCGATATAGACGTTTTTGAGATTAGGTCGACACAAACATTTTGGGATTAGTTATCCCATCAAAAGTATGATTTTGCAATAATTTATAAAAGGAAAATTAAAGTTTTAGCAGGTAGACAAGCGTACTGTTTTTGTTTTAAAATTGTTATGACTAAGAAAATTAATTATTACTGTTAATAATATTGAGTTAAACAATGGTTAGTAACAAATTTTCATAACAGTGAGTGTTATTACAAATTATTCAATGTAAACCATAAGATTAAAAAATAGAATTAACCATCCTCAATACAACTGTGGCAAAGCAGAATGTCTGGAAAACGGGTTGCATTACCTCATATATGGGAGGACTTTTAACAATAATAACAATATTCTTTATTGATGGGCATTACACCCAGTTATGCAATAAACTATTACCATACTAATACTATTCCCTTAAGTTTCCACCAAAACTCATGTAATATTTCCAACTTGCTCTATTAAACTTGACTCACAACTCGTTTTGTTGCTTTTTCATTTTCACGGCATCAAAATGGGTAAATTATTTAATATACCTATTTCAAACAAATATGAAAAAATAGGGAATGTCAATGCAGTCGTACAATATCACTTTTACTTTTAGTATGACAGGGGTTCTTTCAGAAGGTACTAGCTTCCTCAAAACCATAAAGAAATCAAAAATGGGTTATGCACGGGGTTGCAAATTGGTCCTTAGTTTTCAGCGGCAGCGGTATGGGCGTACATTTTCATCTATCACTGCTGCATATGACGACTTGACAATCAGTGTGGAGCTGCGACATGCGACGGCAACAGTAATATGCGAAATAGTTAAAGTTAAGTCAAGGACACGTCTATGTCTTCAATACTGACAACGTTCGGGTGCGTTCAAATCTATTTGTTTGATGGTTAGGACCGCTGTTACTGCGACTAGGGTACGCTAACTATCATATTATGAGCATGATGGAATTTACTTCGTCAAACATCCAATAGTACTATTTATTAGGTATTGATATGAAATTACCAACCTTTTATGTAAGTAAGTATGAGATTCGGTTTGAGTATTGTTTGCAAATTAAACCAACGACATGATTCTAGTAAATGTTTCCAAATCAAGTCCTAAATGTGTTAGTAATGGGCAAAGATTACGATGTAACCTTTTATATAATTTTTGCAAGATTTAAACAATATTAATACTCATCGTTATTTAACAAAATACTCAAACTTCATTTACCTACATTAGTTGCCTAGGTATTTGGCTTCAGTAAATTGGTTTTGCCAATAAGTATACTATACTACGAACGTTAGACTTCAGTAAATAAAAAAAAATATTATTACATATTATCTGTAATAATGTTTAATAAGTAGTCACAGGATTACCATTGTAGGAAGTAAGGGTCTTCTGTTGTTTTATCATATTGTAAAGTCGACTACTAAATTATAGATGTTGTCCAAGGGTTGCAGTGGAAAAACGTCAGTCTGCCGGTCGTGATCGCGATTTCATTGTTGAAGCATTATTCCTCACTTGCAAGCTTAAGGAGCTGGGAATCATTATTATTTACAATACCTGATAAGATTATTGGTATTGTTATTTTAAATTTTTAATTAGTTTTTAGTCAAAAATTCATAGTCATGTCACAAAACAATTAATTTATAATTCGTTTGATATTATAGTTACTTCATTAGCTTAGAACTAAGGTACTTTTACTGCAGTTATTTTAGCCAGTTTCAAACGTATTGGATATAATAATAAGCAACCATATTATGAAACGTTACTAAGTGGATTTAAGGTGAAACAAGTAAACGTTCTATTACTTACTTGATTCTACTCATAATAGAAATTAAGGTTCTAAATACAATCAATTTGCAAATGGTAAACAGTGACATATCCCAACCAATTCCATAGGGATGAAAAATTGAATTAAAAATATTTTGAGTCTTAAGAGAGAAAATGACCTATGATACAATTTGTCTAAATGTTAAACTGCGAATCCATAAATTCTTCTTTCAGTGACAGTAATGGCTGTCACAGTTGAGTTCGGTAACAATGCTAATTTATGAAATTTTGATAGTTCATAAAATACTACCATATTCAGAAAGCTCTCCTTAGTCATCCAAACGGTTACTCAAGTAAGCATTGTCAGACAACTTTATTAATTATAAATTTTGATTTTAGTTAAAGTTTTGAGTGATAATAATGTTATATGTGGGTATTTAAAAAAAAAAAAGAGAGGAGACTAAATTGACAGCATATTATAATATTAGTTCCCAAGTACAAGTGTAGAACTTATGAGATATCATTGTCCTTGGTAGGTAGTAGATGAGGTGTGGTTTTATAGTTTCTTAAGCATTACTTCTTATTTAAGAAAACTGCGTTCTGAACTAACTGAAAAATGATTTCGTTTCAATTGGACTTTATTTGCGAACCTGGGTTATTTAATAGGCAGGTTAAATAGGCAAGTCCCGGTCCAAAGTTAGTCATTTTGAAAATGTTAATATTACACTATGTAGTGAATATTAAATATTTACGATTATTTTCCACAAAAATGGTCTGATCCGTTTTTCTAGGTTTATGCAGTGTGGTAATCTTGTCTGTTGATAGTTTTTAAATGTTATTTTCGACATACTCCTGTCGTTTACCTTCGTATGTAAGCGACAATGATGGCGAATTATTTTGATTATACCTAGTAATTGGTTAAATTTCATTAACAGAAAAAGGGGAAGGAATGCCCGGTTGAGTTTACTGTCTGTGGCTGTGGCCTCGTGGACTTGATGGTGAACCGTGGAATACTTATCACCGTTAGGTATAGACTACTTACAATTCACCGAAATATTGTTGCCTGTATGTCGAGCTTGTACCAGGGTGACCAGTTTAAATGTGTGAATCTGTAAACCCTCTAAAAAATGGAGAAAGTAATATGATGTGGATAATGAGACTTTTATTTCAAAAATTTTATAGAGAGGAAGGGATGTAGTGTATAGATCTTTGATGTTGGCGCATTGTCTTGTATATTGACATTTGTGTTTGTTGACACTTGACTTAAGTGATCGTTATGTTCTATAAATACAGTGCGCCGACAGACGGTCGGGCATTATCGTACGGGCAACCGCCGTGAGTGGTACTTAGTATAACGATATAGTGTGAGGTAATAATTACGGTGTTTCCACATAAGTGTACAGTGTGCAGTGTGGGAACATCACATACACCCATCTAAAACTTTTAAGTCAAACTTACAGGTCCAAAACTAATGCTAATGGGGATAATATTCCGATAAATAGTTAAGAAATAGAGTTTGTACATACTTAATTTCGCCAAGAACTATATTTTAACACTGTATATTAAAACTTTCCTTTGACATTATAAAACTTATAAAGATAAGTCTTGAAAGGATTGTTAAACTACCAATGATGCACTTATTCCAGTTGACAAATAGACACAGTAGATAAAGCACCAATTTTAAAATTCTTTTGTAATACAACACAAGTAGGTACGTATAGGGTTTATTAAACTTTCATAAATGCCTAATAATTATACCAAAGAAAACTTGGCCGCTTGGACGGTCATTAGCCAGCATAGATGTACATGTCCAAGTTAACTCTTATCTGATGGGCATAACTGAGTTTTTAGTCTTGAACCCATGAGACGACGAGCACCACATATTTAGCTCCTACATAATTGCTTATTATGTTCCGGCCGAGAGAGCATGATATGATCACTGTATCCATGTGAAAAACCTGTGCTTACCTTCATGTAATAAGTACCTACTGTAGGTACTTAGTTTTAAGTTCAAATGTATTACATTACAAGTTTGAAGGTAGTATGTAGTAAGTTTGGTTTGTATCACTTCGAAGCTTCGCCTCGGTGACATAGACATATACCTACACAAAAACCAGACAGGGCTGAGTGAAGGGATACTTTGACAAATTCGAAACGTTACAAAAGCTTACTTACAGAATAGCTCTACATTACTCTAGACTACTGCACTAAAATAAATACATGAACAAATTACAATGAATGCAGTAATCACTTATTGAATGAGCCTTGATTACCTAGACGCGGCTCAACATTTGTTACGGCATTCGGCAATCGGCATTGCATGGCACGTCGCGTCCCATTCTCAACAATTTGGAGGGCATTCAACCGTAGGCCTAGCGACACGAGCCGCTCGCGATGGCCATGACATCGAAACAAGAACAACAGCCTGCGGTCACTAGACCATTGACTTCTCATATTTTGACATCATCAAAACAATTATTAAACAATAAATAAGATAAGGTACTGTATTTAATCTGCGACTCACCTGTCAGAAGATTCGGAGCTGTCGTAGCGGTCGAAGCATCGCTTCTTCCTATCCTCGCCGTCGTCGACGCTCGAACCGGGTGTTTTTCGGAAATCAGTGGTTGCGTCCGCCGAACGATCGGCGACCACGCCGCGCGGCTCACTTTTCTCACACGATTCACTCGCTTCCAGTTCGGTGTAGAACGACAACTTCAATCTGCCACCCTCGGAAGTTGGTCCACTACACTTTTTTGTGTCACCGTGTGATGGGTCAGGCGCGGAAAAAGTTATATCCTCGATTTGAGACGGACCAGCACGGTCCTCGGGCGACCCATCCGCCATCTTTGAGCGCACGAGTGTTTTGTCGCGAGTTTCGGTCCGTCGCCGCGGGTCGCATTGGCGCTGCGAGCGCTGCAGCGCGGGGCGAAGGCTGCGTGACGTCACGGCGGCTGCGCGGCCGGCGGGGGCAGAACGCCGTGACGTAGCGCTCCGCCCCGTGCATGTGCAGGGGCGCTGTCATTGGCCGCGCGTTACGCAACGCGCGAGCCTATTCAAATAGCCGCGGAAGGGAGCGTAGGACTCGAAGCCGATAGGAACAGGCCCATCCCAGCCCTAAACGTAACAAATAATGCAGCGTAATGACCGCGGCAGGCACACACGCACACGAGGCCGGCTCGCAGCTCGCTAAGAAACAAGTGCATCGAAATTAATGACACGTTTCACCCTCTAGGTATGTGTGGCCGTTCTTTTATTTGGGATTTGGGAGCACACAAAACACATGTTGCTTGACAAAGCTAATTTAATAATCGCTGCGCTACGCTGTGGAGAAAAATACGAATTTACGATCATTCCATTGTGCTCATAGAGTATATTTGAACTTGTGCTAGACTGAGGTGCTAGAGACCAATAGTCCACAGAGTATATTGAATATAGGGGTAGAGACCTACTTAGGCGTAGCGTAGGGGCTCGATTAAGTTGGTAGTCACCTACACCACGGAATACATACTTATCTATATACTTATAATAAAACTGTAAAGGGTCGAATTCTGTACATTGAAGATATTTTGAAAATTTTTGTTGGAGGACACTATTTAGTCGATACTGAAGCCAAAACTGTAATTTGTTTAATTTTTGTCTGTCTGTCTGTCTGTCTGTCTGTCTGTCTGTCTGTCTGTTTCACGACCGGGCATCACGGCTAATCCGCTGGATGGATTTAAATGAAACTTGACATGATTATAGTTCATACCCCGAGGTAGGACATAGGATATTTTTTGTCCCGAAATTCATCATGGTTTCCCTGGAAGACGGCATCAAAGTCTAAACGTTTTTTAGTTATAATTCATTAACGCGTTGTCCGATTCCATTCATTCTTTTTTTGTTAGAAAGGAGGTTCTTTAAACATTATTCCATACAAATCTTACAGTTTTATTATAAGTATAGAATACGGTATAACGTAGCGATAACGCCAGTTACATGATTTTTGTTCACCCTAAAAGTGAAAAATTTTAAACCATACAAAATCTCCTGCTAAGCCTATTTATTTACGGCTGTAAGGGTACTCCAGTCTTACTTGAGCCCTACGTCCTAGCCCTAGGTTCTTTGTGCATTCCGAGTTTCAAGTCACCTACCTACTTGAACTTAAAGGTTCTGATGTCTGTAATTTCTGAACTACAAAAGTGATGTGTTAGTACTATTAGGGTTCCATACCAAAATGGTAAAAATGGAACCCTTATGGTGAGACTTTCTCCGTCCGTCCGTCTGTCGGGAAAAGTAAAGAAAACCCAAAAACTGGGTCGTCAAAATTTCAAAATGAGATAACAATATTGAGTGGGGTATCATAATATGAAAGGGCGTTATACTGGTGTAGTTACTATAGTAATTACTTGTTACTCTAAACCATTGATATAATGTATTAAGCTCATTGCTCTAAACCCGATTTTTATTTATTTTTATTCCCGATAGTTTTTGATTTATTGAGCAAACTGTCGAAAAAAATACCGTTCCGCCCCTTATCTCCGAAGTTTACCAATCGAAAAATCTGAAATAATTATGATCAATAGGAATTAATGTACCTACCTACATATTTTACAGGAAAATTAAATCATTTTTTGATGTCAATAATAAACCTCTAAAATACAAATTTAGGTTTGCGGTTCGCAAACAAAAGTAAGTACCTACTTACATAAGTACTTACTTGTAAATTATATACTTACTCGTAAATTCAAGGGACAAAAGTACATTTTATTTCTTTGATAGTATGGAACCCTCGGTGCACTTAGCCGGTTTTTTTTGTACTTACCTACTCTGTGTAACCTTACTCAAGTAGGTAAAAAGAGGCTGCTGAAGCTGAACGAGATTTTGAGCGAACTGATCCTAAAAACGACGCCAAGCTGGTGGCTACCACCGACCACCGGTCATAACTACATAGGTATACCTAGTCAATGTACTTAAATATAGAAATTGGATTTTATTCACATAGTAGGTCGTTTATTTATTTTCATCTCACCCGCTCGGAAAAGCGATCATAGAGTAGTATGGTATATGATCTTTAATGCCCGAAATGCAGGCGGAAATGCTATTATATTCCCTAGCTGGAAAGCATTTCCAAAGCAAAGTCAAATGCGTTTGAGTTATCTGTGGTCAAACTCTTGTACAATACTTATGTGTCATTTCAATGACAAATGTCAAAGCTGAAGACTTCTTTTTTTTAATAACATATACGGTCAGTAACGAAGTTCGACCTAGGAGTTTTGTATAGGTAAATTAGTTTTTTATTTTTACTTTTTTTTAGAATATCAATATATAATAACTCTATAATAATACCTCATAGATTAGTGATTAAATGATAATTACGTAATAGGTACTTTTTTGCTTTATTCATTATTTTTTGTTTTAACTTCAAAATAAGGTGATAAATGAAGGTGGTTTCAGTAAGTGAAATTATTCAGACTTACTAAAAACAACTATAAAAGATCTAAAGTGTTCTCGTGTCTTTGAATGCCTCGCTTTGCTCAGGATTCTATTCTTTGAACCCCTCACTGCGCTCAGGGTTGAACCCTAGAATCCTTCGCCGCTCAGCATTCAAATTTGACACTCGTTTAGTACTATAATGTATTCCGTGACTCGGCCCAAAAATCCACTTTGCGCACTTGCATAACAATTAACTATACTGTCGCTAACATTAGCGCCATTTTAGTTTTCATTTCGTACGTACGAGCATAGATGAAAGTGAGCTAAGTTGGTGAACGTTTGGGGCATGGGCGTAGCCAGGATAAGGTTCCTGGGGATTTTTAAGAAAGTAAGTATGTGAATGTTTGAAGAAAACATATATGAATTTGAAAAGATATGTGAATTACGAGAATAATGAGCATAGGCACAGATAATATAATACTACACTCGGCGTCAAAAAAATCGCACCTTTCAATAAATGTACTTCAAACAACTTTAAACCTTATTTGACATCAATAATGACGGTCATGTTGGATATCATTTGAAAGGCGATGAAATGGAGAGCACAAAAACAATTCAATTTATTATTTTTCTTTTATTGGAAAAGCACAAAAAAAAGAAGTATATAAAACAGTAAAAATCCTTAATTTAAAACAGATTAATTACACAAAAAAGAATACAAAAATGATCTTAAAACTAATCTAAAATCTAGTGTTACCCCCCCTTGCCCTGATGACGGCTTCCATACGATCCCTCATGGATCTTACCAATTTTAAAATTTCTTCTTGAGGGATAGTGTCCCATTCCTCAATAACGGCATCTTTGAGTTCCTGGAGAGTCGTAGGAGCGGGATCACGAGACCGAACCTTGCGTTTTAAATGGTCCCATAGGTGCTCAATCGGGTTCAGGTCTGGACTTCTCGCTGGCCACTGCATGACAGAGATCCCAACATCTTGAAGGTAGTCGCGCACAATAATTGCAGTGTGAGCGCGAGCGTTGTCATGCATCAACGTGAACCCCTCGCCAACAAAACTGGCATAGGGGACCACATGGTCTTCCAGGATCTCTGTGATGTACCGGTGAGCAGTCAGCGACCCTTGCCCGCGAGCACCTCGAGCCCGGGAGACGCAAACAAGGTCGGTTTTGCCGTCGGCAGACATGCCGCCCCAGAACATACAAGAACCGCCTCCATATTCCACCGTCTCCTGGATGCAGGCTTGGGCGAAACGTTCACCCTGTCTTCTGTACACTCTTTTGCGTCTGTCGTTGCAGAAAAGGCACACTCTCGTCTCGTCTGAGAAGAGAACAGCTTTCCATTGTTCGAGGGTCCAAAATTGACGTGTTCGCGAGCGAATTGCAAGCGGGCTCGCCGATGCTCTGCGGTCAATTTTGGACCCGTAGCAGCTCTTCGCGCCGCTATTTTCCTCTCCCCCAGCCTTCGTCTAACCGTAGACACACTCACGGTTCTTCTGTTAGCTGTCTGGAGCTGCTGTCGCAACTCAACAGCATTTAAGAAGCGATTTCTCAAAGATGTCGATACGATGAATCGGTCGTCTCTCTCCGAGGTGCAGCGACGTCTACCAGACCCATGTCTTCGGACGAGCCACCGGTCTCCAGGAAACGCTGGTACACTCTTCGAACCGAAAAAACGGCTCAAGTTGAGTTGCCGAGCGACATCACACTGCCGCATGCCTGATTGCAGTAGTGCAATCACTTGGGCGGCCTCATCGACAGTGGTATCCATCTTCAAGGGTATTTTTCTTGGGAATGAGCTTCTCGTGTGTCCACTTCAACGGTTGGATAGCGAATGATCCCGATTGAACCTGTATTGACCCTTTTATACCTGCAAAAGGTAGCGCAACTAGCGGCTGTTTAAGGAGCAAAATTGTAAGTGTTTTCTTCTTCTTTTTTTGTGCTCTTCCAGTAAAAGAAAAATAATCAATTGAATTGTTTTTGTACACTCCATTTCATCACCTTTCAAATGATATGCAACATGACCCTCATTATTGATGTCAAATAAGGTCTAAAGTTGTTTGAAGTAGATTTTTTGAAAGGTGCGATTTTTTTGACGCCGAGTGTATTCAAAGACACGAGACATTATACGTAATACGAGATAACGTCATGTTTGACTTTGGAAATGCTTTCCGGTCCTAGGGCCGGAAAAGATTTTCATACTGCTTTCTCTCCCAAGGGAGAAATGAAAATGCTTTTGTGGCCTAGGGAATATTATGGCATTTCCCGCCCGCATTTTGGGCCTTAAAAATAGCTTTTCCGACCGTAAGTAGTTGTGGCCGTTAACGACGCTATATTTGAGTTTTTGGCTTTAAGGGCGATGGGTACCATCCGGGCGCGAAAATTCAAATTTTATTTAGTTTTTCGCTCATAGTGGGCTAATTATACATCGAAAGCTAATGGCAATGTGTTTTGCGGGCACATCGTTTATGCATCTACATGTTTTTTACAAAAACTCTGCTCAACAATACTCATTTACTTCATATTGGTTCCCGATAGCACGAAATCTGGAAAACTGCAATAAATTATCTTTCGGGAACCAATATGAGATGAGTGGGAACTTTCGAGCAAAGTTTCTATTAAAAACGTGTAGATGCATAAAAAGTAGGCCCGCAAAATGCATTGCCATAAATCTACAATGTGTAGTTAGTAGCACACCACAGGTGAGCCCGCGAAATTCAAATTTTTTGTGGTTTTTCGCGTTTTTTAAGCTGATAAGACATGATAGGCTTATGCCCGTCAAATTGCGATAATCCCAATATTTTCTTCACGTGTTTGTATAAAAATCTCTGCTCGATAGTGTCGAGTTAAAGAAATTAGTCCGAGATTTGCGAGTTACTCACATAAAACTCGATACTCGGACTAATTTCCTAGGATACACATTTTTATGCAAAGATTTTGATATAATCATGTAAAGATGATACTGTCATTTTCGCAAATTGATTGCCATAAGCTTATCATCTCTAATTAGCGTACAAATTGCAAAAAACCTCGAAAATTTTGAATTTCGCGGGCAGAGTCGTTGATTTCACGTTAATATTTGCGAAAAACTAAATAAAATTTGAATTTCGCGGGCAGGTCATACGTCACATATTCTTGTCCTCCTAGCGTAGAGTAACTTCGTCATTGGCTAGAAATTAGAATGAATGTATCAGTCCTCAGCTACAATTGGACTTTGAGCGCCATCTATGATACATAATAAGCGCAACCCATGTACTACTTGTACCCATGCTTGTGCCACAGAAAAAATAATTGTACAACCAATGTACAGTATTTTTTTCTACACTCTTAGCATTATGTACTCTGTGGCGCCATCTGTTAACATATTATAAAAATTTAAATCATCTACCGCCTATGAGGTGCCTACCACCATTTCTACCGCAAAATCAATGACGAAAAACGCTACGCTAAGAGAGAGAAAGAGAGGAAAGATGTGACGTATGTTGAAGCCAAAATTTCTCAAATATGGCGTCGCGCTTCATTCATTTCGGTATCGCTGACAGCACAATATACCCATAAAGACAATAAATACATATATAACAAGAGTGCGAACCAAACATTCTTGTTAAGCTAAAATGAGGCTTATTGCTTTCAACTTAGAGTACGTATTTCCTTACAAGCGGTAGCTAGCAAAAAGCGGTCTCGGGCGAGAACAATCCTTATGGTACTGTGTCCTTGTCTAACATCTTGCCATCTCAACTAAATATTGGCTTTGGTAGAAATGGTAGAAAAAAAATATAGTTTGCTTTTTTATGATTTACCAAAACGAACATACACAAACTTTGAAACTTATTTTATTACTTCTCCAGTTAACATAATTATTAATTTATGTAAATAATAATTATTGCGTTGTACCCACATAAAAATAATTCATTACAACTGAGTAAAGTAGTTCTTAAATGTTCAGGAGTGGTAATACCAAATGCAAGATGGTGGTTTTTTCAAAAACAGCAATCATATTCTGTAGGGTAACCACGAATTATGTGGATCAAAGATTTTTCTACTCACGTATCTAGTAGTAGTTAGGTAAATACGGTACCGTAGACAAATTGGAGATGTATAATTGTCATCAAACGTATTTTTTCTTTTTTTCTTTTTATTTGATGGGCAGGGGTGGTCAGTATACTGTAATACTATTGAAAATTGGTCTTGATAGTACGGAACTTAAACTTAGTGCGCGAGGCTGACTCGCACTTGATCAATTTTTTTTACTGAGTTTGTTATTATCAGGAGATAGTTTGTGTTAAAAATATTATGCGTACTTTCAGAGGTTATCTTATGATTCGAAACTAAAATCTTTCGCACAGACATCTTTCTTTTGTAATAGTCGTGGTTTTTTTACGCTGGAACATTCCTTTTTTTATCTTTGTTGTTTGATTTTTGATTGTTAATCTTTGATCTTTGTTTTTTGATTTTTGATTGTTGATCTTTGATTTTTGTTTGTTTGATTTTTGTTTTTGATTTTTGAATTATGGTTTTCGATTTCTAATTTCTGATTTCTGATTTTTTTTGGCAGACAGCTCTCTCACGCAATGAATTTAAATTTAGCGCGGTAATACTGCCTGCATAATATGTACCCTAGCCCCTAGCTACCCTAATTTTTTAATTAGTATTTTGATTTAATTACATTTCTTAGTTTCGTTCTATAATGTATTGTTTGTTATTTTTAAAACCACATTTATAATGAAATTAATGTTGTCGTCATAGGAATTTGTTCTGTGTTCCGTTTCATCTTGGTCACCTTAAATTAGAAAGGGACACAGCGCCTGTAGAGCCCTCTCGCTCGGACCGGTTTATTCCTCATGGTGGACATAAAACGTAGTGATTATATACTCTTTGGGACAGTCTAGATATAATGATATGCTACGCTATGCACATACCGCTTTCGGTCGCATACATAAGCGCCGTTTTACAGTTTTGACAACTTAAAAATCCGGCTTCAGGGCGGAGCCTAAAAATATATGCGTGACGTCACAATGCGCAAAATATACCAGTTGACGCCACACTTGTCAATTAATTATTCCTTGGCACTGATCTCCAATGATCTCCAATATGTGTTCCTTAGTTCTGTGTGAAACTATGTTCATTTCTTAGTTATTTTTTTTAGAAAGGCCTTATAGGACTGGTATCCAGGGGCCGTAAAATAAATAAAAAAATTTCTTAGTAAAAAATACGGTCAAGTGCGAGGTATCGCGCACAGAGGTTTCAGTATATAATGTACTCTGTGGTTTCAGTAGGTACTACAGAAGTGATATTGATATATGAGTTAAACATTTTTAAACGAACTTTGTAGAGGTTTATTTTAGTTTATATAAATTAATGAAAAACTATGTTAGGTCTAACCTGGATTTAATTTTTGATTCTATAGTAATTTCTTAGATCATCAGATTGGTAAACTTCGGATATAAGGTGCGGACACATAGATGATTTTCAAGACATGGTAGGAAAATTAGAAAGAAAATAACAATTCAAAATTTAATAAAAATAAACTTTATTACGAATATTATAACATTATTTTTATTATAATTCAATGAAAAAGGTAGGTACTTTGAAATATTATTTTTATTTTCTACGATTATAATTTTTTGAGACATGATAAATGTATTCAATTTTCATTCACAAATAAATATTTAATGTTTAAAAATTAAAATATACTTATGATAATATATTTTGAACATTATTTTAATAAGTAGACAAATTAGCAAGAAGATATGATAACAAATAACATCATAAAATAAATACTTATAATTATATTAATTCTTTTAGAAAATAATAGAAATAGGAATAATTATAAATAATACTTCAGAGTGCGGAAAATGACATCATCTTTTTTGGTCCAAATATGAAAGTGCCGGCCAAAAAAAAAATATGCTGTATTCCGTTAGAACTTGTCCCCCTGAGTATTTATTATTATGACACCAAAGCTGTAGGGTCATTGTCCTTGGTTTTATTGGAGTTAAAAAATACAACATCTTCATACATTTTCAGTGAATTTAATAAACAAAAACAAATGATTTTTTCTACCATATCTAGACATTTAGAACATCGTTTAGTAAAATATATCGGTTCTTGACCTATTTTGGACATTTTGATCTTGTTTTGTGTTTTTGAGTATTATAAATGAAATGTATATACAGGGGTTATTTTGTTTAATTAAATACTATAAAATCATCGTCGTCTGGTACAACAATAATGTTCTCCAATCCATAAGCTGGAGGGGTTATTGCTGGCAAATGTCGTGCATGGCTCATGTACCATATGATGCACATAATATGGGAGCAACATCCTATTGTTCGCTTTCCTATGATGCACGAACAATAATAGTGAGCGATTGCTTGTCGGCCTGATAACGACCTATCGATTACAATGTAGACATAATACTGTCTTGCGCTAACATGCCGCGATTGCAGTCGGCCTCTTATCATCCATAAATCATTGCCCTGCAATTCCGCCAAGTCTTCATTTGATAACTCACTGCTGAGCTCAATTGTGAATGCTCCATTGTCAAGGACGTGCTCACCGTAATAGCTTTTGGCCTGTTTTAGTTGGTAAATGCCCAGAGCGAATAAAAATAATTCGTTCTCATCCATTCTTGGAAATGCTACGAACTCTGGCATATCTGCAGTCATTAAAGTAAACTGAGCACGTCTGCGATTGTAGTTACGGCGTATTACAAGATCTGCCAATCTATTTGGCATATTAATTCTTTGGTGGATAATCTCTAAAATCGCAGCAGCATTTGGATGATCTTCAATCAAAACATGAAAACGATTTATGATCGCCGCTGCTATCTTGAAATAGTCGAACATGCTGGAAAGAGCTCTGTTATTATATACATTTCGCAACAGGCGAAAATCTCTTTTGAACCTGCCGTTGACCACTTCAACCACCCAACGACACATTGTTATCAGCCTGGACTTATTGGCCTGATCCGTGGTTAGCTGTGTCTCATTTGGATACTTTGTTTCAGGCATGTGTTGTACGTATCCGCAAGATTCCAGATTTCTTGCTGAGTCTCGAAAACCACGGTCCAGAATAAAAACATCTCCACTCCTATAAAACCAGTGGAAGGCACTGTCAGCATTATTAAGCATGTCATTCATTATATCTGCGTCAGACGTGGTGGCAGCATATGGTCCGATGACTTCGATAATGTGTCCATCACAAGAAACCAAGAGGAACGGTTTGAGGAGGTTTCTGTATTTGTGATGGCTGTAAGACTTGCGTTGGAAAAAATAATTTCCACTTTTTTGCAGATATATGTACGTGCCATCACAAATCGTGATCGCTTTCCTTTCATTTTCTGAGCTCGATGGGTTCCCAAACAGATTGTTGGGTAGAAAAAGGTTTCTGCGTGCTACATCCTCACGGGACATATGGTCAAACCCAACATTTAAGGGCACAAAATCTTCTAACAGAGCGTTGCGTCCGATTTTTAACCACGTATGAAAAACTGTTTCGCTACATTTAAAAATATTAGCAAGCCGCGCGTTCGAATCACCTGTTCTTAACTTGACTAATACTGCCGCCAGTACGGTTCTTTTATTCTTTTTAGTTCTCAGACTTGGTAAACTGTCTAATAATTCAGTAAACTGATATTGAGTTAGTCCTGTCCAAGTATGAAACTCGGCCGGTGCTATATTTTCATACTGCTCAAAATCAAGTATTTCCTCCGTAATATGTCTTTGTAACATCGACACGATAGTCATTATTTGAGCTGCGGTAAATTCCTCAGAAGAGTTGTCTTGAACAGGAAGTAAATGCCACAGATTTTGCTCCACGTGTTCATTACAGACACGCGCGCTTTCTGGCACGAAATAGCTGTAGCGGCAGACCATGCGAAAAATTATGTTCTCCGGAACACGACGGCGAGATTCATTCGTACAATGTTGGAAAATGCAACTATTTGCGGTGTTTGGAGCACGAAGAAGACCTGGCAAAATCAGCGAAATTGGTCTTGGATTTGGAACTTCCAATAGATCACGGTCTTGATCAGCTTGCTGTTCAGCCTCCCGAATAAGTCGCTGGTGCGTTCGTTCCGTTCTTTGCCAACATGGTCGACAAATGAACGCAGTAGGCTCCAACTGAAAAGTAAATAACAATAACGATAGAACTAGAGGTGGAAAAAACGGCTTTCGCTAAATTCGCTAAATAGTGTTTTAGGGCAACTTTTAAACATGAAAACATAAAAAACGTGCTCATACGCTTATATTAAAAAGCGGACTTTTTAAGTGCTTTTCGTTTAATTGGTCACCTCTATATAGAACGGACGGATTGTATTTGGAAAGGCTGTCGCAAAAATCATATAAGTAAATAACATAGACCTGTTCTTACCTGTCGAGCTACTATATCTTCTATCACTATTTGGGCGATATCAAGATGTTGCATTTCTCTGGAAACCCAATCATATCTTCGCCGATTCTCTGTCGATGCACGGCACGAGATACACAACTCTGCCATGACTCACAACAATGATACTTAACAAACTCAAACTTAACAACGAAGATAACAAAAACAAAACAAATCAAAGCACAAGAACTAGTGGGCATCACACGTACGTACACGGCAGCGTTGCTTTCGGTACTAACTAAGCATTAAGCAATAAACTATAAAGTAACAGCATGGCGCGATGGCGGGGGTGAGCGGGAAAAAGAGGGGCGAACAATGGAATTCCATTGTTCGCGTGCGTGTTTACCTGCGCGGCCATTGTTATTGCCATTTTCTAGGAAAAAGTCTCGGCTTCCCAGCCGATTATGCAGGATATATTATGTTATCTTGTCAGAAATAGGTCAATACTCACTGCATCTTACTAAAAATGTTCAAATGACAAGGTATGGTAGAACAAATCATTTGTTCTTGTTAGTTAAATTCACTTAAAATGTATGGAGTTATTGAATTTTTGAACTCAAATAAAACCAAGGATAATGACCCTACAGCTTTGGTGCCATAATAATAAATACTCAGAGGGACAAGTTTTAACAGAATACAGCATTATTATTTCTTGGCCGGCACTTTTATATTTGGACCAAAAATGTATGAAATCGCGATGATGTCCTTTTACGAATTCATACTTTATTAAAATAACTACTAGATTTAAGTATTATGTTATAATTTATCAAAGAAATTTAGTTAAAATTGAATAACAATATGCTTTAGTAAAATCTTTGCTTATCCCCTGTTTACATCTTGAGAGAAATCTCTGTGTTGCAGAGGTTATGCAACAAACTTCAACAGCTTCCTTAAAAAAAGGTTTGGGCTTCTTGGGAAAAAAGATCAGAAAATGAATAAATCACGACTATTTTTTAAACAAACATTTCTATAGCTATTCAGTAAAAAGTGGAATGGTAATAGAGGGTTGTATAAGGATAAGCATAAGGATAAGCGTCAATGTATTAAAATATTTTGCGTTTCTATACAAAAACAATATAGGTACAATATAGGTTTAGGTATCAAGCAGAAAACTTTTGTAAATTAATTCTGACTGAAATTAAAATATTATTTATATTCCATAAACTAATCTTGCGAGTATTTTTCATAAAATAAATTTTATCTTGTAATATATTAAAATAAATATGTATGTTTACATAACTAAGTTTTAAGTATGTAAACAATTATTATTCGTTTATCTTAAAAAGAAACGTAAAGAAATCTCAGAAAATATGTGCTCTATCCATGTTTAAAAACTAAATTAACAGCAGTAAAAATTTGAAAAGAATAGCACATTTTTAAACCTGTTAATGTTAAAATAATTTGTGCACTCAAATAAGCAGCATCAACCTATAGTAAACTTAAAGGCAAGAATATACAACTTATATACAGCACAGAAATGCAACAAGTAGCAAAAGGAGGTAGATATAGGAATTCTGTCGGAATGTAATATAAGATACTGTTTGTTACAGATATTTTAATGCACGAAGACGCGTCCCACTCTGTCATAATAGGGTATTTGACTCCAATTTTTTTATTACTTTATTATAAAGTAGAATTAAAATAATGACGTGCACTGAAAGAACTAATTAAATCGATCAAATAACAAAAAAGTTATAAGCATTTAAAGATTTGTGATTAGACAGAGATAGCAACATGAAATTGTGACGTCACACCTTACCAATGCCATAGTAGCTTCGTGTGGCTTCATACAAATTTTCGTTTTGCGAGAAAGGGATAGAAGATCCCCCCACTCCAAAGTTTAAACGCCTGTAACTTTGTAAATCTTCGTTGGATTTTAATATTTCTTTCACTGCACGTTATTATTTTTATCCTAGTTTATAATAAAGTAATATTTTTTATCAAATTCAAAAGTAGTGTAAGACCCCATTGCTTATGTTTCATTCGATTCGTACGGCGTTTGACAGAGTGGGGCGCGTCATCGTGGATTGAAATATCTTTACTGTATTGTCATGATATTGACATTAATATAAATGTTTATACGTAAAAATATTTTTGTTTAAATTAAGCTTTTAGTATCCAAAGCGTAAAATATCAATGTATCGTTTCTCGTAATCCAACCTTAGGTCAGTAGCGATGTGTACTTAAAATGACATATCTATAAAGAGTTCCCTATAGTCAGGATCCAGCCTCTGCGATCACATGATTTTCATTTCATGTTTGTGCTGCTAACCACTGAGGAGTTTTATAACCAGGATTGAATTCAACCAACCCTGTCATGGTACAACTTATAACCTTCTATCATAGTTGGAGGCATAGGTACATAAAATTTCATGTATATACATGAAATTTTATGTACCTATGCCTATATACCTATATACCTATGCTACTAAATATTCAAGAGTTCTCTAACCAGGATCAAACCTTGAATGTAGAAATCATGTCATGGTCAAAACGACCAGCTATCGTAATAAAATGCGAATAGAAAACTTCGTGTATTTGCTGCTAACCATTGAAGAGTTAACCTTAGTCAAGATCCAACTTTGACTGCAGCAACCTTGTCATAGTTAAAACATCCGGCTGTAGTCAAATGCGATCACAAAATTTATCTATGTGCTGCTAATCGTTGAGGAGTTCCCAAGAAAAAGTATCCAACCTTGAGTGCAGCAACCGTGACATGATCAAATTACAACCGGCTTTAGTCAAATGTAAACACGTAATTTTACATAATATATGCTGCTAATCATTAAGGAGTTCCCAAGCAAGTATCTTATCTTGAGTGCAGCTAGTAGCAACCATGTCATGATCAAATTACAACGGGCTTTAGCAAACACAAAATTTGGATATCAATTAATTTTTATGGCGATCATAAAAAAGGAACGTCAACCGACATTACATACCTACCTATAAGGCATCCAGAATTTCAGCTCAATCTTGAAACTTGCAATGTTTGATTACAGATAGATAGTCACCACTCGCCAGAAAAATAACAGCTTATCAGTTCTTCGTCTTCTTCTTTCAAACATCAATACGGCCAAAGCATTATTACCAAAAGAAAAAGAAAAAGATTTACCCAAAGTTTATATAATTATGTTTAATGTGTAGTCTCCTAAACAACTGTGGAGCAACATCTATAAGTAATGTCTTATAATGTATAATCGACGTTCATAAATTGTCATAAGCACCAGTTCTAAAAGAATAAGAAGAATATAACTAAGAATATGGGTAACATTATGAGTAAGATTCAAAAGCTTAACATTGTAATGTAAAAATACTCGTACATTTAAAGGTCTATTTGACCATGGACGGTATAGTATAGAATTTTATCAACAAAGGTCCAAAGCAGCATGTTTTCAACTGTGGATATAGTCTAGATATTTCAATCCACGAAGACGCGCCCCACTCTGTCAAAATCGCTTATGTTTCTTTCGATTCGTAAGGATTTTGACAGAGGGGCGCGTCATCATGGATGGAAATATCTATAGCAGAGTTTATTCACTGCAGCATTATCAATAGAAAAATAATACTAGTGGCGGTTTGAGCGTTTGTCCAGAATTAGGGCGTTACAGGCCGACGGTGATTACCGATTACGTCCATAACGAAGTCGGCATCATGCCCTCCATGGACGTATTTCTCGGAGTCAAGGTCTCGTTGCAGAGGAAGTCCAGCGGCAAGTCGACCACGAAGCCCTGGATGAGGTCTATCTTTCTGATGGCCAGTACAGGTTCCTTGTGCCAGAGTGATTGGCTGTGCTCCTCTTGATATTTCTTCAGTTCCGCGAACGTGTGCACCGCGTCCGTTGGTATTGTGTTGAAAACCTGAACAAATGATAGACAAAAAGTGGAAAAGCTGAAATTCTAGAACACCATAACAGTACCTTACGGCACAGAGGATCAACTCCGCAAGATGATTTAAATAAATAGCGACTCTAGAACTGAGACAATAAAGAGTAATTCAGCTCGTAACAGCGTATTATACCTACGTCGTTATTATCTTAAACGTGCTCTTTTTCTGTCGTGTTACTTTATCGCCCCTCTATTTCATTCCGGCTCGCTACAGGGGTCCTGATAAACCGCTGAGCGGTCGGCGTTATGTATTTGTAGCATTTGTACTTATAGTGTGAGTGAAAATCCCGAGACTGTATATAGTGACAGTCACATATAGTCATATGGACTATGATAAAGTCCATATGTACACAAATAAGAGAACAAGCCATTTATGTAGCAACATTATTACCATCAGTTAAATTCACCTACAAATATTACTAAGTAAATACCTCTTTAATTTCTTGATTCTTATGATTACCCAGTCAGACATATCTATTTACTAATTGTATCTTCATAGTTAAAATGTGGATTGCGCATGACCTGATAGTCGAATATCTATATAATGTGGTACAGAGTAGACGCAATTGTATACTATAAATCGTATAGAAGTACATACCTCCTCATAAATCTCAGTGTTTCGAGTGGAGGTGGCTTTCCAGACGTTCCGGTAGAAGCTGTCGGAGCACGGGTCGTCCAGACTGATGCCCAGCCTGGTCACGTCTTCCTCCATGAGCCCCAAGTGCTCCCGGAACAGACGTCTCCTCAAACCGCCCGCCACGCGCCCGCACGGGAACGGTTTGCCGTTCATCGTACCGTCGTCGAATTGTTCATCCTGAAAACAAATTTCATCTATAATAAGTTAAAATTACTGTAATATGGCAGTTTATTCGTATTCTACTCAGCAAACCTCTTCATTTGATACCCATATTGTAGGAGTGCATTAAAAATAACTAGTCCGCCATCTTGAATGTTCCGCCATATTGCATTCAGAATGACGTCACACATCTTGCATTTGACGAAAACCCCGCCTGGATGGAGCGCGCTTGCCTTGAAAGTGGCTTTCAAACTTAGAATCGTTTTGATGGTTTTTGATGCTAAACGTCTATTGTCTTACCTTGAAGGTAGGATAGGTAGGATTCGTCGAACGATTTCATTATCATTTATCACTAAGGTGTTGCGGCCCTACCAGCCCGCGAAATTCAAATTATATTTAGTTTTTCGCAAATATTGGACTAACTACACATTGTAGATTTATGGCAATGCATTTTGCGGGCCTACTTTCTATGCATCTACATGTTTTTAATAGAAACTTTGCTCGAAAGTTCCCACTCATCTCATATTGGTTCCCGAAAGATAATTTTTTGCAGTTTCCCAGATTTCGAGCTATCGGGAACCAATATGAAGTAAATGAGTATTGTTGAGCAGAGTTTTTATTAAAAACATGTAGATGCATAAATGATGTGCCCGCAAAACTCATTACCATTAGCCTTCGATGTATAATTAGCCCACTATGAGCGAAAAACTAAATGAAATTTGAATTTTCGCGCCCGGATGGTACCCATCGCCCTTAAGATGATATGCAAGGATATATACACGAGCGCGGAGTGCGCGGAGGTGATGTAGCCAGTAGTCGCACACCTGCAAGAGCACAGCGATCTCCGAGTCCCGCGTGCCGATCATGCTCCTGTCGTTGATGTTCGCGCTGCCGCAGATCACGAACCGGTCGTCGGCGACCAGCAGCTTGGAGTGCACGTACACCAGCTCGGTGACAGGCTCGCTGTCTAGCACGGAGTGTGTTCGGAGACCGTGGAAGGTGATGTACTCCGAGGGATCAGGCACCCCCGCTTCGTACAAGCGTGTGATAATTGCTTCTTTACTCCTGAAAAAAATATAAAATAAAAGCCACAATGGTAAAACAAGAAACTCAGCAGATTTTCACTGGAGGTCTTCGTCAAATACAATATCTGGGTGACCGAGCTTCGCTCGGTAGTATTACAGATGGCAGCCATATTTTATTTTTACTTGCCTTTACTGTAATAGTTATACTTTTCACCAATAGATGGCAGAGATATTTTTTTTTTTGACAAATACGACATTTTCAAAAAATGAATCTTAGCTAGATCGATTTATCGCCCCCAAAACCCCCTTGTATACTGAATTTCATGAAAATTGTTCGAGCCGTTTCTGAGATTCAGATTAAATTGCTCGTTTAAAGGTATGGGATTAAAATATGCGGTACCTGCTTATGCTCTGGTAGTTCCAATGCGTGACGGCGTGTAACGAGGTGCCTGACGGTCCCCCGACCTCGCCGTTTCCGAGATTCAGATTAAATTGCTCGTTTAAAGGTATGGGATTAAAATATGCGGTACCTGCTTATGCTCTGGTAGTTCCAATGCGTGACGGCGTGTAACGAGTTGCCTGACGGTCCCCCGACCTCGCCGTTTCCGAGATTCAGATTAAATTGCTCGTTTAAAGGTATGGGATTAAAATATGCGGTACCTGCTTATGCTCTGGTAGTTCCAATGCGTGACGGCGTGTAACGAGGTGCCTGACGGTCCCCCGACCTCGCCTTCGAAGCCGGGCAGTAAGGGCATCACCACAAACACCCGAAACGTCTCTTTAGCGCGATAGGCTCGCATTATACGGTTGAACAGCGCTTCACCAATCTGCAAAGTTATGAAACCCTTTACAAATGGTACGGTAATTTTTAATATACTAGCAAACCCGGCGAACTCCGTTTCGCCACGATGGCTTCGTTTTATGTAACATTTTTTTTTTCTGAATTTTCTTTGCTATAAACCTCACGGAACCCGAGACCTTTCCAGCGAATGCAAAACCGTGGAAATCGGTTCGTGCGTTCTGGAGTTATAGCGTCAGGAAGGAAAACCCGACTTATTTTTATAAAGTAGAGATTTTTTGTTATATGTTTTTCGCTGATATATATTTATCGATTGTTCAAAGTCAGTTAGCTCGCGAAGAAGTGAGTGGATGTGGATGTAGTGCCTCCTAGCCAAGTCTAGCCACAGGCACAGCCGCATCATCGCTTTTTTGAAGCTATTCAGGTAATTTCCAGCCCCCGGTAACTACGTAGTGGATAAAACTGAAGCCTGAATTTTCGGGAATAAGAGCGAATAATATAACTAGGTATAAGTATATTACGAAATTTCATTCAATTAGAATTAGTAGTTTAGAAACGGTATATCAAATAAACGTTTTTAGTTTTTTAGCATAAACTAATGTAACAGATTTCCACATACACAACAGATGGCTTTCGACGAACATCGGAACACAGACGCAATGATTCTCACACGATACAAAGATGGCGTTTAAATGCCGACTCCGTACCTTACTTAGGCCGCGGAATCAATATGGACCGGCCCTATCTACAAAATTAGCATGATTTTTAAAAAAACTGTTAAATAGCGTATAAAATGGCGTCACCTAGACATTGACAACATATTATTATCCAGGCACTCATCATGGCGCCGCATGTCACGCAAGGCTAGGCTATGGAGGCTAGGAATGGGAGGGGGGGCACTTTCATAGTTGTTATCTCTGTGGGGTTGTACAGCACAGACCTGGTTCCGCACGGTGGGGTTGGACCTGGACAGCGTGATGAAGAACTGGATCTCGATGTACACGTAGTGCTGCGCGCGCGTGATCGTGTCCACGTACGCCTCGTGGATGCTCTGCTCCACCGTCTCTCTGTGGGGTTGTACAGCACAGACCTGGTTCCGCACGGTTGGGTTGGACCTGGACAGCGTGATGAAGAACTGGATCTCGATGTACACGTAGTGCTGCGCGCGCGTGATCGTGTCCACGTACGCCTCGTGGATGCTCTGCTCCACCGTCTCTCTGTGGGGTTGTACAGCACAGACCTGGTTCCGCACGGTGGGGTTGGACCTGGACAGCGTGATGAAGAACTGGTTCTCGATGTACACGTAGTGCTGCGCGCGCGTGATCGTGTCCACGTACGCCTCGTGGATGCTCTGCCCCACCGTCTCTCTGTGGGGTTGTTCAGCACAGACCTGGTTCCGCATGGTTGGGTTGGACCTGGACAGCGTGATGAAGAACTGGTTCTCGATGTACACGTAGTGCTGCGCGCGCGTGATCGTGTCCACGTACGCCTCGTGGATGCTCTGCTCCACCGTCTCTCTGTGGGGTTGTACAGCACAGACCTGGTTCCGCACGGTTGGGTTGGACCTGGACAGCGTGATGAAGAACTGGTTCTCGATGTACACGTAGTGCTGCGCGCGCGTGATCGTGTCCACGTACGCCTCGTGGATGCTCTGCCCCACCGTCTCTCTGTGGGGTTGTTCAGCACAGACCTGGTTCCGCATGGTTGGGTTGGACCTGGACAGCGTGATGAAGAACTGGTTCTCGATGTACACGTAGTGCTGCGCGCGCGTGATCGTGTCCACGTACGCCTCGTGGATGCTCTGCTCCACCGTCTCTCTGTGGGGTTGTACAGCACAGACCTGGTTCCGCACGGTGGGGTTGGACCTGGACAGCGTGATGAAGAACTGGTTCTCGATGTACACGTAGTGCTGCGCGCGCGTGATCGTGTCCACTTACGCCTCGTGGATGCTCTGCTCCACCGTCTCTCTGTGGGGTTGTACAGCACAGACCTGGTTCCGCACGGTGGGGTTGGACCTGGACAGCGTGATGAAGAACTGGTTCTCGATGTACACGTAGTGCTGCGCGCGCGTGATCGTGTCCACGTACGCCTCGTGGATGCTCTGCTCCACCGTCTCCGGGTCGAGGAACCCGCACGACCAGCACGACACGCTGCGCAGGACCTGCGTTAAACAACCTTGACCTTCAGCCTATTTCCACTGCTGGTCAAATCCTAGAGTGTGAAGACCTCACTAGGAGTCAAGAATTAAGCCTCAAAACACTACTAACAAATATGACATGATTCTTCCAGGGTCTTTACGGCAAATGGCATAGTTTAATGATACGAAACTCATTATTTAGATTTACATAAGTTTCTTGGAATGATAGGGATATATTTCCATCTCCTCATGAGATTTCCTAAAAGTTATGTAATAACTTTTCATAATATATAAGAATAATTGTATATCATGACATTTTTTAAAAGAGCAAGTGCCGAGTTTCTTGCCAGTTCTTCTCGGTGCAAACCTGCATTCCGAACTTAGCGGTAGAGTTTTTGACTTTTCATGGGCGCCTATTCTTTAGACCTATGTGAAAATAAAGAAAGAATTAAAATCCGCTTCATCAATCCTTTCATTCGGTCGTCACAGCAGTATGATCACATAGATATAACCTCTTTAGGAGTTAAGACCATCTTAACTTTACGCTAAAACATTACAAATAAGATTAAATATCGAGTCGAGACAAAATATGATTCTTCCAGGATATGTTGTAATAACCAATAATAGATTGGCTCGACGGACTCATCTGGATCAATAATAATCGCAGTAAGACGATATGTAATAAAATAATGTTATTCATGAACTTAAAACCTACCTGGCATGAAGCAGTCATCATATCGAGATTCAGTAGTTGCTCAAAGTCTTGCAACGGTTTGATGTCTGTGTAAGTCTTCGGTAAAAGATACGGGTAGTTCGCGTTTTGTCTGAAAAATAAAGCAATAAGTAATCTTATTTTTGCGTTCCTAGTATCATTTGAACACAAGGTTCAAATGATATTACAATACCTTTTGAACACAAGGTTCAAAATTGTAATACCTTTTGAAACTGTACCTTTTGAATAAACTTTTAATAAACTTGTAATACCTTTTAAACACAAAGTTCAAAAGGTATTCACACTTTCAATCTACACTTTACTAGGACACCAAGAGATTCGTTCTACATGCAGCCAACAGATGAAGCCGAAATTGAAGCATTAATCTTGCAACTTGATAACAAAAAAGCTGCGGGAATAGATAATATTAGTAATGAATTAGTTAAACAAATTAGAACTGAAATCTTAAAACCTCTAACTTACATATTTAACTTAAGCATCTCTACTGGGACTTTTCCCGAAGTTTGGAAAACCGCTCTCATATGTCCAATACACAAATCAGGAGCGAGAGACAAACCTGAAAACTATCGTCCTATTTCACTACTTGGCGTTCTTCCAAAACTTCTGGAAAAGGTTGTTAATAAGAGATTAGTTGATTACCTTGAATCAAAGGAAATAATCTCTAAACATCAATTTGGATTCAGAAGAAATAAATCAGCCGAAGACGCAACGCTACTACTTACTTCCTCTATAGCTAATCTTCTGGATAATAATAAGCATTGCATAGGAGTGTTTCTAGACCTTGCCAGAGCGTTTGATACCGTATCTATTAAGATCCTTATAAAAAAACTAGAACAATCTGGAATCAGGGGCATACCTCTTCAATGGTTTACGTCATATCTTAAGGATAGGAAACAATGCTTAAAAATTAACAATTACTCTAGTCAGCCACAAACTACGAATTTTGGAGTTCCTCAAGGAAGCATTCTAGGTCCCACACTTTTCATACTATATATTAATGACATCCATCAACTGTTACTGGAAAATGCCACCATAATCTGTTACGCAGACGACACTTCGCTAGTATTCCATGGTTCAACCTGGGAAGAAACTTTCAATATTACGCAAATAGGCATCTCGAAAGTTAAGGAATGGCTGCAAAACAATCTCTTGACCCTGAATATATTAAAAACTAAATACCTATGTTTTCATAAAACAGCGTCCTCTGCCCCAATCACCTTTCCTGGCATAAAAATTCACTCTTGTAAAAACTTAAGCCAAGTGTGCAGCTGTGAAGAGATTGAAAAAGTAAGTGTAATTAAATACCTAGGAATTAATATTGACAGTAATCTCTCTTTTAAATCTCACATCCAGGCTCTAGCAAGCAGGACACGTAAAATTATTGGCATAATGAAAAAATTACGAAACATAGCGAACCAAAAAACTTTAGTATTAGTTTATAAGTCACTATGTCAATCTTTACTTACCTACTGCGTAACTTCGTGGGGAGGAGCGGCAAAAACATTTATGATTGAACTTGAGAGAGCTCAGAGATCAGTGCTAAAGGTCATGATGAAGAAACCATATAGATACCCCACAGCAACTCTCTATCAGGAAGTCAAAGTTTTAAATGTTCGCCAACTTTTTATTTTAAAAGCTACCTTACTAAAACACAAAGAAATGTTAAATGCCTCTAACTATAGAGAAGTTGCCAAAAGAAGAGTGTATAAAGCTAATTTACCCAGAATAAATACTTCTTTCGCCAAGCGTTTCTTCCCATTTATTGATGCGCATGTTTACAATAATACGCTAAGACAAGTGGATATTAAAAATCTAACTTTAAAGAAAGCAAAAGAACAGTTAACATCTTGGCTCAAAACGCTTAGTTACGATGACACTGAGAACCTGCTAAAATTTGTCCAATAAAACATTACACATTTATTTGAGTACTTATTTATTACTATATTATTACAGTACATATTATATTATATTAATTTCTACACATCACACATTTATATATTTATTGATAATACGTAAATGAATTAATCTAATTCACCATTTTTCACTGGCCGAGCAATCAACTATGTGTAATCGCTTAAACTGGACCCCACGATACAGGTTTCCTAGTGTGGGGTCCACAGAATATATCATTAAAGAGGCAAATATCGATATTTCTATACTAAGATCGCTGTAAGAAACACATTTGTTAATCAAATATTATAGGTAAAATTGTGCTGTGCTTTTTATTCCAAGGTTCCAATGTTACCTAAAAAGCTACATAGACATATTAAGTTTCTTTGTTTTACTTGTGGTAAGATTGTTCTTACGGAGTATCGTCCGGGTAGGTACCACCGCAGTGTCAGGTACTTTGACGTCACAGGATGATGACTGCAGTGTGTTGTAGGATATTGCAATGCAAAATTTGGCGTGCACTGGATCTGACATGGGCACGCGTATCACTTAATATCAGGTAAACGTCTTGCTAACTATGATAACAACATCAAGATGAGCCCATCCGAACATTTTACGTAAACCTTCTTCATACAAGAAAATGGAGAGCCATGTGTCGAAACTCCTGCGAAATACTGCGTAGGCTTACAGCTTACTACTGACGCCGGAGGGGGTTTTGCTACCATAAACTGGCGACATTTTTTCGCGCGGTCCGCCGGGTCTAGTTGTCTTTGCTTGCTAATCATTCTTTTGTATTTTTTTTTTAAATCTTAACGTAGTGCTAGTTAAACTATGTGCTGTTATAATACGGCCGTTCAGAGAATGCGTTCTTGACACATCGCGATTGAACTGACGACGTAACTTTGTAATGGCATTGCAGTTACGATAAAAATATTATTGCTGGTTGTTTACCGTTTTAACAATTGATGAGCATTAAAACAACATTATTATATCAATAATCAATTAATGTTATAAATTTGTGCCAAACTGAGTGTCAAATAACTTGGTAATTTTTTTTTTCAATTGTTTGTCAAATATTTTTCTAAATCTAAACTGCGCTATTACAAGGTAATGTCAGCGTTTTGTATTGGTAGTGACAAGCTAACAATAGGTGTCAGGAACGCATTCTCTGAACGGCCGAATTATAGTTACCTGGCCTTTTCCAGCTTTATAGCGTTCCAGCGCTGTATGAAGTGGCGCGCCACGTCCCGTGCGGCGGCGCCCTGCACCACCACGCCGATGTCGTGCCACGGCATTCTGGGCGTTGTGGTCCTATCCACTAAGTCTGAAATGGTGTGAACATAACCTCTGAGTCCAGAACTGAAGAAATTTTTTGCTTCACAGTCTTAACTTACATACTGGATTGAAGCACATTTTGCTTTGCGGAAGTACATGATAATCCATGAATTAAATTAATTAATAATCCTCCTAATCTAAAACCACAGCACAGATAGTAAATAGTAAGTGACACTGCCAAACTTCAAAGAAATGCCTCAGAAGTCAGATGGAATGACAATAATTGTCGTAGCCATAGCATTTAACATGTTCCTTTTTGTTGACCAGCGAAGTCAAATCGACGGGCAACCCGGGCCGGTCCGGGACGTCGAGGTTCTTAGGGTCCGGCTAAAAATCAGCGCTGTTATGGTGTATCTATACCATCTCGGCATTATGCTGAGTCGTTGCCCCTTTTTGGGTTTTCTGGTCACAGATTTCTTTAGTTTTAGTATTCTCTTGACTTTGTAATTTTGTTTTTCCATATTTATCTGTGTCCATTTCCTAACCCAAATAAAGTTTATTAGTAGTTATTATTAATTATTTAATACGTATCAAAACTATCGCACTCGATGACATTTGAATCTGCATGTTCCAGCTATCGCGACCGGGTGCAATCACTCTCACTGCTCTGCCATTGAGCTATGGAAGCTCATTCTCCGAGGCGATAATTTCGTTTCAACCTTATTTCTCAAAGCTCATCAATTTGAATGGAGCTGGCTATAAACAAGAGGACACTTTACCGTTTCTACTAATTATTTTTGGTTATAGTGTTTAACACACTAGGATGTTATTCTTATGAAATATATTGAATATGTATTAAAATATGGCACCATGAACTCTAGATGAAAAAATACTAAATAATGATTAAACCCACACATAACTTTCAAAAAGTTTTCTCTCTTTCCTCTATAACTTCTCTCACTCTAAATCTATGTCAGCTAGTTAAATAAAAGAAAAACACATTCTCCGTAATCGTAGCAAATTCTGTCGGTACTTGGCTGAACTTGCTATTCTTATTTTTTCCGCCAATCAAGTGTTAGAAGTTGCTGCAGATTTTTTCTTAAAAAAAAAACTCACCTACAAACGGCAGATCCAAATTGTTAAAGTCCTTAACGATGAAATTGACGTAATCTTTGCCGATCCACAGTTTGGAGTTCCCCTCGAGGCCTTCCAACGCCCTCTTGGTTCTTTCTGTGATCACCCTCCCTTCCACCACTTGAGCCAAGGGCGCAGGTTCAGAAGTAGACCTAGGTTTGATACCTATAATAAATAAATTAAGGTTTAATTTTATTAGCACCAGAACGAATTTAAAAATACTTTACTCTAGAATATTATACTCAAAACATAAGTTAGCTCCGAAGCAAAGTCGTTATGAGACTTTGCTATTGGGAACCCGCTTTTTGGGTAAAAAGATGTACTAAGTATTTTTTCATGTAACTAAGTGGTAGGACTTTTATCGCAGAATCCTTCCGAATGGTACCACCGCAGTGTGATTTTTATTCTGTCGAAAAGCAATAATTACTATTACGTTTTGTGATGTTATAAGTTTTTTGCAAGTAATAAATATTTTTGAGAGGCTATTATTATGGCCTAAAATGTTTATTAACTATGTTTCTAATAGTTGCTATTTGTTTGTAGTTATTGTACCTAGTGTTGTTTACAGTGCAATGTAAAGTAACCGCAAATAATATACAAAACGTGCCTAGTGCCTACCTAAAGCGTCTGTCAACAACACTTCATCGTTAGACCTCGCGTATTTCTCAGCCTTCTTCCGTTCCGAGTCGTCAAACTTCTGTTCATTCAATTCTTCTTCGTACGGTGGGTAGATGATGCTGATGAACTCTTTTCCTCTGTCAGTAATTTTGTCCAGAACGTTCTTCTTTTGCTCGAAGCCGTCCACTTTGCTGTCGGTCGGAGTCCCCAGCTGTTGCAGAAGTTGGTCTTCTGGTTCTAATACTAAAGGTTCGGGTTTTGGAATGTCTTCTGTTTGTACTTCGTCGTTGGGTTGAGTTTCTTGCAAGTCATCTTGTATCGGTCTGAAGAGTTTTAAAATAGTAAATAAAATAAGTTTTTCAAACAACACAAATTAACTTAACCCAACTACGTATTAAACACCACTTCGAAAAACACCACATTTCTGTACTTTTCTTTTCTCTACAGCAGCTAATATGCAGTCTATTCCTCTTCCAAAAAACATGAAAAAAAATGGCATAGATAGTCTGCTCTGTTTTCTTTCTGTCTTTTCTCTTCGAATATCAAATGAATGATGAAAGAAAGGGACAAAACATAGTATAGCTATTCCACGTTTATTTCTAAGAATAAGTAAAATAATGTAAAACTATACTTAAAAATGTAATGAAATCTTGTCGTGAGGAAGTCTTACTTTCACAGCTGAGTTGAGGTAAACTATTCAAAAGTATAAAGTTAATCCTGTTTTCTTATCTCTGAATATAAGTCTATACCATTTTAATCTCTGTTTTGACTTTATTATATTAGCGTAGCGACACACCTACCGAAAGTTCGGTTCAATATGCGAATGTAAAAATGAAGCTAAATCCGTAGTAGATGTGTCATAGATAAGTTAAAACACATTGAGGCCACCTATAAGAAACTTGAGGGCATCCAAACGATTTACATAAACCGTTTTCGTACAACCAAACAGTAGCACCATCTCTCTTAATTTTCTAGGTGGCTGCTAAGCGAATTACATCGTGGCAAAACAACTACTGGTACAAAACAAGCATTTTTGGCACCGATACACTAGCGACATTTTTTCACGCCGTCCGCCCTGTCCAGTGTATAATGTCTGTTATTGAGGCCAATGATTGAAATCGCTAGATGGGCCCTAAGACTACATCGCGCACATCAAAAACGTCCTTTGTGGACGTTTTTGATGTGCGCGATGTTGAGTGGTGATATCAGCATGCTGTATTTTAACTTGTGGCAGAGAGAGTGACAACGTATCGCTCACATAAGACAAAAACTTGCCCTTTATTGTAGGTTTAGGGCTCATAATATAGCGAATTAAATCTTTGATTGCGGCTTACATGTTGAGTCCTATAACAACGTCCCTGGAGGACTTGGCCAGTTCGAGCGCGGCGTCCATGCCGTTGCTCTGCGACAGGTAGAGGCCGGCGCCGGGCGAGCTGGACGTCACCTTCTTTGACTTTATTATTGAGGCTTACATGTTGAGTCCTATAACAACGTCCCTGGAGGACTTGGCCAGTTCGATCGCGGCGTCGATGCCGTTGCTCTGCGACAGGTAGAGGCCGGCGCCGGGCGAGCTGGACGTCACCTTCTTTGACTTTATTATTGAGGCTTACATGTTGAGTCCTATAACAACGTCCCTGGAGGACTTGGCCAGTTCGATCGCGGCGTCGATGCCGTTGCTCTGCGACAGGTAGAGGCCGGCGCCGGGCGAGCTGGACGTCACCTTCTTTGACTTTATTATTGAGGCTTACATGTTGAGTCCTATAACAACGTCCCTGGAGGACTTGGCCAGTTCGATCGCGGCGTCGATGCCGTTGCTCTGCGACAGGTAGAGGCCGGCGCCGGGCGAACTGGACGTCACCTTCTTTGACTTTATCGAGGTCTTGGATTGCGCGATGTTGCCGAGGTCCGTCAATCTGTGCAGCGGACACAAAGAATCAGTTCCAACAAAAACACGGCTGCGTCTTTGCCGATAGGGTGGTGGTAGACCTGGGGGGCTATTCTCATAACCTTTTCACACACTGAGCGATGTGAAACAAGAAAAAAAAATACACTGAATAATTAACTTTACGTCTATTGGTTCAGAGTGTAAAATTGAATGTAATTCATCATAGGAAATACAATGCTTAACTTTAACGCGCTTATGTAAATTTAATCTCATAATAATTGTCAACCATGTTGAGTTTTGAACTTCATATAATTTTACGCTCTATCATAATTGTCAACCATGTTGAGTTTTGAACTACATTCAATTTTACGCTCTATGTCAATAGCTGTAAAAACAATTTTTCAGTGTTCGCAAAAAAATATGTCGATAATACTCGATATACTTGAGCGGTGAGCGCTATGTACTTGTAGCTTTTGCTACAGTTAGAATGAACCCCCTGAAATAAGGTTCAGTTACCTATGCTTATGGTCATCCCATCTCCCGTAGCACAAGTCGATCCCGCCCACGAAGGCGACCGTCTGGTCGACCACGACTATCTTCTCGTGGTGCGCCCAGAAGAAAATGCCCACTTTTGCGTGGTCTGGATGCCGGAATACCTGTAGGAAACAAATCCTTACATTATGGTCACAAAACAGATGTCTGATAGACAAGGAAGGATAAATAATCACCATGTTTGTGAAACATCAAGGAGAGTTTTTAAGCGTTATCCTAAATGTCAATGATCGCACTATTAAAGCCATCGTATGATTTCTTAGTGCAATGAAAATTACCAGGTTGTAAGTTGAAGAGATTTTTGTTGAATTGAATAAACACCAATATTAAAATGACTCAAATGAACAAAACTCTGAACTCCTGGAATTCTATGGATAGCTTGGGCTCGAAACTTTGGATATCATTTATGTACCCTCACAGGGTATGAAGCTTCTTTTAAAAATATTTTTTGTATTAATATTCATACGGATCATGGGTTAAATAGTAGCGGCCGTCAGTACCTTGATATTGTCACTAGCTAATCTACTTTTACTGTAGAAACTGTTGATACCGAGAGCCATCTCCACCTCCTTGTACAGCATCACGCACACCGTCACGCCTTGCGCCTGACAACAAAACAAATTCTGAAATCTCACACTACGGTCCAGATAGTTAAGATTAGGTGAAAACAAAAATAACTAGTGATTCGGCTTGAACGACCTCTTTACCTTGGGAAAAAAGGTATGAAATCTCACCCAATCTTTAAATAAATAAATAAAAAAACCGGCCAAGTGCGAGTCGGACTCGCGCACCGAGGGTTCCATACCATAAAAGAAGTTAAACATTAAAAGGATCACTTTGTTTATGAATTTAAGAGTATAATTTACATGTAGGTACTTTTGTTGGCAAACCGCAAACGTAACTTAGTTTTTGCCGGTTTATTGTTATTATCAAAAAAAATATAATAGTTAGAGAGTTGATTTTATTTTTCCTGTAAAATATACGTTTACTTCTATTGATCATAATTATTTCAGATTTTTCGATTAGTAAACTTCAGAGATAAGGGGGGGGAACGGTATTTTTTTCGACAGTTTGCCCAATAAATCGAAAACTATCAGGCATAAAAATAAACAAAAATCGGTTTTAGAATACATAAGTGACGCCCTGTCATATGATACCCCACTCATTTTAAAATTTTGACGACCCGGTTTTCCCCCCTTTTTAAATAAAAATAAAAAAGATTTTCAATTTTTAATGATTGCAATGCCGGCGTGCCGCAATTACCTACAACTATTCCAAATTTCAGGTCGATAGCTTTAGTAGTTACTGAAATAATCGCGAGTGTGACAGACTGACGGACGATCGGACGGACGGACGGACGGAGAAAGTCTCACTATAAGGGTTCCATTTTTACCATTTTGGTATGGAACCCTAATTAGCTCTATTATTCGCTGTTAATATGTACGAAACGCACTTAGCCAGATTTGCATCTCACCGCTTTCCGCTTCAGAATGGTGTCCAGCCGCCAGTAGTCTCCGTTGAGCGCGGGCCTCTTCATATATATCTCGGGGCTGAGCCACCAGTCGGCTATGAAGATCTCCTCGCGCGCCAGCTCCATCGCGTCGGCCACTGCGGACAGGTACGCGGAGCCGACCACTAGAGGCGCCATGTACAGCAAAATGACTATCTCACCGCTTTCCGCTTCAGAATGGTGTCCAGCCGCCAGTAGTCTCCGTTGAGCGCGGGCCTCTTCATATATATCTCGGGGCTGAGCCACCAGTCGGCTATGAAGATCTCCTCGCGCGCCAGCTCCATCGCGTCGGCCACTGCGGACAGGTGCGTGGAGCCGACTAGAGGCGCCATGTACAGCAAAATGACTATCTCACCGCTTTCCGCTTCAGAATGGTGTCCAGCCGCCAGTAGTCTCCGTTGAGCGCGGGCCTCTTCATATATATCTCGGGGCTGAGCCACCAGTCGGCTATGAAGATCTCCTCGCGCGCCAGCTCCATCGCGTCGGCCACTGCGGACAGGTGCGTGGAGCCGACTAGAGGCGCCATGTACAGCAAAATGACTATCTCACCGCTTTCCGCTTCAGAATGGTGTCCAGCCGCCAGTAGTCTCCGTTGAGCGCGGGCCTCTTCATGTATATCTCGGGGCTGAGCCACCAGTCGGCTATGAAGATCTCCTCGCGCGCCAGCTCCATCGCGTCGGCCACTGCGGACTGGTACGCGGAGCCGTCCACTAGCGGCGCCATGTACAGCAAAATGACTCTCACCGCTTTCCGCTTCAGAATGGTGTCCAGCCGCCAGTAGTCTCCGTTGTGCGCGGGCCTCTTCATATATATCTCGGGGCTGAGCCACCAGTCGGCTATGAAGATCTCCTCGCGCGCCAGCTCCATCGCGTCGGCCACTGCGGACAGGTACGCGGAGCCGACCACTACAGCCGCCATGTACAGCAAAATGACCATCTCACCGCTTTCCGCTTCAGAATGGTGTCCAGCCGCCAGTAGTCTCCGTTGAGCGCGGGCCTCTTCATGTATATCTCGGGGCTGAGCCACCAGTCGGCTATGAAGATCTCCTCGCGCGCCAGCTCCATCGCGTCGGCCACTGCGGACTGGTACGCGGAGCCGTCCACTAGCGGCGCCATGTACAGCAAAATGACTCTCACCGCTTTCCGCTTCAGAATGGTGTCCAGCCGCCAGTAGTCTCCGTTGTGCGCGGGCCTCTTCATATATATCTCGGGGCTGAGCCACCAGTCGGCTATGAAGATCTCCTCGCGCGCCAGCTCCATCGCGTCGGCCACTGCGGACAGGTACGCGGAGCCGACCACTACAGCCGCCATGTACAGCAAAATGACCATCTCACCGCTTTCCGCTTCAGAATGGTGTCCAGCCGCCAGTAGTCTCCGTTGAGCGCGGGCCTCTTCATGTATATCTCGGGGCTGAGCCACCAGTCGGCTATGAAGATCTCCTCGCGCGCCAGCTCCATCGCGTCGGCCACTGCGGACAGGTACGCGGAGCCGTCCACGAGCGTCGCCACCGGAGTCGCCGAGCGCGGCGGCGCGAACGAATGGTGCACGTTCGGGTACGTGAATTCTCGGGCTGTTAAGTGAGGGTAGTTATCAGATATTTCGAAAATTCAACTATCAAAGACTTCTGAGCCTTGTATTTTGCGCAGAGCATGGCTACGAAAAATAGGCTTTAGGGATATTTTATAGTAGAGCATGAGTGCTACGAATTTCTCTGCATACATGTGGACGAATAGCGCTTGGTTTACGCTGCCTCGTAACTACGGATGGTAATATTTCTTTATGAGACATTGTTAGCAGATGGCTGATAATAAATAATTTGCGACGTTATCTCTCTCCGACTACACTGTACATTCAACGGAGGTCGAAAAAGCCATCACCAGCCACCCAATTACAATCTTGGGTGGAAATACCAAAGTCCAAAAGTGTTTGAAGAAAATTTCAATAAAAATAACCAAACAGAGAAAGCCGCCTTCGAGTGGGAAAATGCCGCGCCTCTTCTCACAGAAGACATATAACTGGGCTTATTGGTTCAAGAGAACTTTTAGGTTATCTTACCGGATTGGTTAGCGACAGTCTTCAAGTATTGCATCCACTCCTTGCTCTTTCTCTTGGTCCAGCATTTAATCACCATCTGTCTGCTGTTGTTGAGGATTTGCAGTCCGTTGCTGAGCCCCGTGGAGTACATGCCGCTCGACACTTCGAAACTGACAATTATCACATTAAGTTTATGTTTATGTGTGTGTGTGTATGTATGTGTGTGTGTGTGTGTGTGTGTGCGTGCGTGAATGTCTGTTATCCTTCACGCCACAACTACTGAACTGAATTAATTTTCTGCAATAATCTATAGCGACACGTCCTATAGGTAGATTGTTTAGCAAACTTCCATTACGGAGCGGGAACGGGTACGAGAAAGCCAGGTTTACCTCGGGATTGGTGAAAAACCGAATTCCAGGCTGGCGGAGTCGGAGACAAAATCTAGTACCTTAGACCCAATAAAGATGTTTTTGAAGATGTATGATGTTTTTGATTTTTCAAATATTTCTTCAAAAACATCTTTATTCAACATGAATCTAACTTATAGGCACTTAAATGAAGTATCTTTGATACCTTTTTTTTAATTGATACAATAAAAAGATAGAGTAACTGACTAAGAAATGAGAATAAGCGCACCACCATTCAAATTTTTTTCTTGATATTTCATTCAATTTATTTTGTCTTATTTCTTCTAAATATGCATATTAGGTACTTACGATTTCATCTTTTGATGCGTGTAAAATCAGAGTTTTATGGTTAATTTGTTATAATATTTTTAATGAAAAAAAAAGAGCGAGCGAATCGAATTCCTCCTTACATTTACAGCTAGCGCCATCTACTGACAGCCACATCGAGTGTCCATAGATGGCGCTGGCTGTAAAAATATGAATTCGATTAGTTTTGTGCGATGCGAGTCGACTCGAAATTCGTAGAAAAATCTGTAATAACCCTACTGTACACTAACTAGAAGAAGAGTAAAAAGCTACGGGACAGAACTCACCCTTGGTCGAACAGCATAACGCCTTTAACGACCCCGTCGCTGGGCCGTATGTACCCGAAGAACGTGTCCTTCACAAAGAACCAGCGCTCCTGCCACTTGGCGCACACCAGCCCCGTGCAGAAGTAGTTGCACCTACACACAGACACGCTCCTTACTTCCTACGTGTTTATAGGCTACTATAGTGCAGTTATCATCTCGCTGCATTTCTTGACTTCATTACTTCATACATTTCTTCGCTGACTTTCTATCACCCATTTATACAGATACAAAAAAAGCAATTATCGATACCACTCATCGTAACTACTATTTAAAGTGAAACTTTTATTACATCGTCTCAAACTTTTTCGTCTGTGTGTTTCATGTCGCGTGACGGTCGGCCGCGGAGTCCCTTAAAGTGAAAGGCGCTCGTCAGAGCAGCCAAGGCCACAAAAGTTTCACTTTTACCGTGGTTTCATAAAACCACACAATCCTTTTTTATAGTTGTATTTTCTTCGCTACTCTCGTATCCATGCCAATGTTCTGACCTGACACACACCGTATTGCCGAGCAGGCCGAAGCAGTTGCAGCCCGCCTGGCCGGGCCGCGTGGAGCCGGTGCGCTTCTTGATCATGCCCTCCTTGCCCTTCGTGCCCAGCTCCGCGATGAACGACAGCTGCGACACCTCCAGGAATTTCACCTGTAGATTATCTTTTTGTTTTTAAGGTTCCGTACCCAAAAAATAAAAAAAACCGGCCAAGTGCGAGTCGGACTCGCGCACCGAGGGTTCCATACCATAAAAGAAGTAAAACATTGAAAGAATCACTTTTGTTCATGAATTTACGAGTATAATTTACATGTAGGTACTTTTGTTGGCGAACCGCAAACGTAACTTTGTTTTTGGTGGTTTATTGTTATTATCAAAAAAGTATATTAGTCAGCGAATTGATTTTATTTTTCCTGTAAAATATACGTTAACTTCTATTGATCATATTTATTTCAGATTTTTCGAATGGTAAACTTCAGAAATAAGGGGGGGAACGGTATATTTTTCGACAGTTTGCCCAATAAATCAAAAACTATCAGGCATAAAAATAAATAAAAATTGGTTTTAGAATACACAAGTAACGCCCTTTCATATCACACCCCACTCAATATTGTTATTTCATTTTGAAAATTCAAAGACCCGGTTTTCCCCCCTTTTTAAATAAAAATAAAAACAATTTTCAATGTTTTACAATTGCAATGGTGTTGGGTCACGATTACCTAAAACTATTCTAAATTTCAAGTTGATAGTTTTGATAGTTACTGAAATAATTTATTTTATTTATTTATTTATTTATTTTGTATTACATAACCAGGAACACATTACAGAAAAATCCAATACGTTTCCCTGGGTCACACAGTCATTAAATTAAACAATATTCGAGTGTATATAATCGAGTGTGACAGACGGACGGACGGACGGACGGACGGAGAAAGTCTCACCATAAGGGTTCCATTTTTCCCAAATTGGTATGGAACCCTAAAAACGGGATCCTATTACTGAGACTTTACCGTCGGTCTGCCATCAGGCTGTTTCTCTTGAACCGTGATAACTTCAACATGTTGCAGCACTTGAAATTTTCACAGATGATGTATTTCCGTTGCCGCTATAACAACAAATACTAAACAGACTAGAATAAAATAGTGATTAAAGCTCCTATACAGAAAACGTGATTTGTTGCTTGTTTAGGATCGTTGCTCCAGTATCTGTTTAGCGACTGGATTTGCTTTTGCTGTCCGTCTGTCAAAGCCAAAGACCTATAGGACATGTTATTTAACTAAGGACGTACTTACTGTTTCATGATGATTTCTGTAAATAGATATGTTGAGTAGGTTAAACAGATATTCCTCGAGTTGTTTCATTCGTAATTGTATTCCTTCGTAGGTCACCATTACTTCTGGCTTTCGAGGGAACCTGCAATACAAATACAATAAGGAAAAACAAAGTTTACAAAGTGAAATGGTCTTCTTATCACTATTGTATGCATCAAACTAAGTATACCGGTAACATCCAAAAATTAATTAGTTCAGATTAGATAGTCAGAGCCAAAAACTTTTTCAAGTTCATTCTTCAAGGCACAAATTGTGGGAAAAAGATATATGGGTCATCAGCGACGTAAATGGTTAGATGTTATCGGGTTAAAGCTAGGTATCCACTCTTAGAAGAGGCGGAAAATATACGAAATATACAGGGGCTTTTTGGAAATTAACCGCCAAACTTCGGTGTCAAGATGGAATCGGATGATGATGAGAGAAAAAGATGGCTTTAGAGCCAACATAAATAATGAGTGCCCTTAAGAACAATGGAGGAATACTTCAAGTATGGACAAGGACCATGAAGACAAAACCTAAAAATTCAAAAGTCGGGTAAAACCAGTAAGTAGTCTATGGTGATGGTCCGGTTGAATGTTACAATGAGTGTAGGACGGAATCAGACCAATCAAATAAATGAATGGTTACAGGATCACATGGTAATTTCAGCATCATTTTCTGTAACCCAATCTCTCCGATTGTCACGTATCGTCTATCTTTTTTCTCTACCTTAAAAGGAAAAAGTTTAAATTAAGATTAAATTAGTTTGAGTAGGTACCACATAAATTTTTGTAGAAAGTACCTAAGCCAAATAAATCGTCCATCATTCAGTTGGATCATGACTACTTTGGAAATACACCACAAACGTAAAAAAAACACAGTCTGTATAGTTTTCTATCTTACCTGGGCAAGGCGCCTTTTCTTTTTCTAGGCCTGGGTTCACGTCGTTTAGTCGAGTTGCTTCTCGGCACAGCTTCCAAAGCCACTTTCTCAGCTTTTTCTTCATTTTCGAAGGTGTTCTTGAAACTCGCTCTCCTGGATTTGTGCGTTTTGGTCGGGAACGGTATTTTGAGGGACGCCCTGTATAGCGACAGTTGCTGGTGCAGGTACAGGATGTGTTTGTAGCGCTTCTTGATTGTCCATGTGAAGTCGCCGTGTTGAAGGTTTATTGTGTACCTTAAAGGAAGAGAGAAGCAAATAATACCATTTATTTCTTATAGGCCTGACAAACATTATGGGCTTTCATGAATAAAATCAGTAACACAAGAAAAAAACGGTAAAAAAGTAAGTATGATTGTATTTAGTGATAACTGTATATATTGTATACTTTAATTACTTCATAATTGGCTAGTTATGGCATATTTTATACTTGATTTTGAAGGAAGTAAAGAAGTACTTTCTGAGTAGGTATAGTACATATATTTTTTAATAACATAGATTCCCTCGACCGTAGATTTCGAGTGCCGTAATTTTTTGTTTCGTTTACATAAATTCGATTTACTCGAATACGAAAATACTTCGAAGTTTGTGGCAGATACAACTAACTATTTTTAGTTTCCAGTTTCCAAACCGACTTAAATATAATATATACAACATCGCACTTATTTACAATCAGCTACTAGAACGAAATGCGCCTTTGAAAATGAGAAACTAAAAATAGTTGTACCAGTAAGAATCTACCATAGAACTATTTTTAGTTCTCTTCCCACGGCTAAACCAAAATAGACCTCGCAATATACTTGATCGGAAAGTATTAAAACAATTAGTTTAAACCAGTTAACTGTTAATTGACCTAGCAAACCTATTTAAGGCAAGCAGCATTCATCATCAAGACTAGAGTACTATCAGATGAGTAATCCCATTCCAATATATTCCACTATTCGTTTAATACTTGACTTATGGCATGAATAAGGTCATATACCTTGCTTAAATGCTGCAGTTATTGGAATCTAAGTAAGGAATGAAATGACTTGTCATAAGAGCCTTTATATGCTAGGCCTATATGAAATAAAGAATTTCCTATTATATTCCATTCTAAGACATGTCACAAAACTGAGTAGATTAAAGGAAGCTACAGATCAATGAAAGAAAGTGTTCAAGTATAAAATCTTGTCATATCAAACCATAGTTGTACTGTAGTTTAGTCAAAGTAAATTTGACGAACGCAATCATAGTACCTACTGAGGTTCAGGCTGGACTTATATTTAAACTGAGATTTGAACCATATGTTCAATGGTGTGTGATGTCTACCAATCCAAACTTGGCTAACAGACAAATGTGTAGCAGTAGGCCTTAAATACATAAGTTGACTGATACAAAACAGTGAATTTTCGATTTTACACGGTTTTGTTTAAATGAGACAAAATGACTAAGAATACATATTATAAAATTCTAGACACTTACAGATTAGGATTGAGCAAATGTGTAGTAGCGCTTCTCTCGTTCTCTACGAATCTGACCTTTATTTCCACTCGTGGAATGAACACTTTCCTGTGCACTGAATTAAATTTTACAGGAGGTTCATGTATTACTTTGTATGGCACTGAGGTAGCTAATGGTGCTGGAAAAAAAAATATTTTTCTTGTAAAAGACTGTACTTGCTCGCCGTGATTAAAGATATAAGAATTTAGAACTATATTATTACCCGCGCTCTACACTACTCGCGAAGTTGACCGAAGTGGGACCGAAGTTGAACGGAACGAGCAGTGTGGAGGGGCACTAACTTCTCCAACTTTTCTTAGTACTTCGGTAAACTTTCTGAGTACTTCGCCGAGGAACTTCACGAGTAGTGTAGAGGCCGGGTTATACTTATTCCACAATTTCCTTAACACAAATTTATTTTCAATAAATATGCAACATTTCAGCGAATGTTGCTATTTCAACAAGAAATTACTCAATCTAGCTATAATAGATAGTTGTAGCCCAACCCAGGGAAAGTTACAAGCCCAGGGGAAAAATTTTAGGGGAAGTGGGGAAGACCAATTAGTATAGATCATAATATATTTACTTTGTTGGACCTAAACATAATACAGGACCAATTTCATTATTTATTTTGGCTATCTGCTATCACATCTCAAAATCATTGCAATCCCAATCGTAAATCATTAATCATGATAGCATTTGCAATCTCTCATATTTAGAGATATAAGCTGAACAACACACTGCCGTAGCGTAAGTTGCGAGATGCCATAACCAGTGATACCCAAAGTGGTTTGTAAAAACCCCCAACATATCAACAATGTACTAAAGAGTACACAGGGATCCATTATTCCATGTGAGTGAAAAATAATTTTGAGGGCCATAGGATGAATGGATCCAAAGTAGTGAATTTCATTCCAGTTGAGACTGATTGTGACTTTGAGAAGTATTTTCATTAAAGACAGAAGATATTTTGTTTGCACTGCATTATTCATACTTGTGAATTTTTTTAATATTGTGTTTTTCACTCTACATCTCAGTACAGTTAAAAAAATGGTCAAAAAATATTTGAAGAGAATATCAATTTGCAAAAGTTTAAGCTAAGCAAAGCGGGTCTACCCAAACCCGGAAAAGTTCAACAAGGGGTCTATAAAACAATTAAGTTTAGGGACCTCTGTCATACTCTATTGTGTATATGGCAATCCCATGGCTCATTATTAATTCTGCTTGACCAAGCAGTGCCATGAACAAACATGAATTAATAATTAAATTACCAGACTGACTCATATAAAACTTGTTGGACAGAAATAATTATATTGTTTTGTGATAATATCTATTGTAATCTGATAAAACAGGTGACTCAGTAAGAGCCAACATTTCATGGACTTGTGAAAGTTAAATACATAACATTAAATTGTTCTTCATTTTCATTAGCACTTTCATAAAAAATAATTTAATTTTTATAAAACTTCCTAAGAAATATATTTAAATCCAAAGAAACAATTTGAAACAATTGATGTTATTTAACTGATTTTCTCTACTTTGGAATATATTTCATATTAAATTATTAAATGACATAATACTGAGCATAAAAACATAATAGTTTTGTCAAGTGAAACTCATACTAGGAAAACAAAACATACTTCAGTTTCTAAAAGCTTTTACAAGCCCTATTTCATAAATAGAATAATAGAATAAAACACACCTGAAGCATCTGTTTCTTCCTTCTGTTTCTCAGCATCTATCACCGACAAGGACTCGGGGACTGCGAGGCTCTCATCAAAGTCAGAGTCCACACACGGAGAGGAGAGGGAATCCAAGTTGTGGAGCACATTTTGGAAGCAATCCCCCGGCGTTGTTGTTGGCGTGGGGGTCTCCATCCCGTAGTTTGTGTAACTGTACAGTTCCTCATCTGAAAATTGTATTATTATTGCTCTCTTAAATGAGGAACATTATTCTCATACAATGTGGCTTTTCTATAATAAACCTTTAAAGCCTAACCATTATTTGATATTTGAAGGAAAAAGAAAAAACATACTTTTATTTGTAAAAAAATGGGGTAAAAGCTTTAAGGTAAATCTGATACTCTTAAAAAATTATAGTCTATGGCTATAACCATCTTAAATAATCTTTGTGTTAATTGTTGAAAACTGTATTAAAATCAAAACAGTAATCCTGGAGATCACCTGAATCATGGAGAATTTACACCACATGGGAAATCCCGCAACAATATTACACAAATAACTTTTGTTATCAATACACTCAAAGAGAACAATGACTTCTGTATAAAACATAGGTACTTAGGTATAACAAAAGTGGATCAAAGAAATCTTGTATGTGTACCTACATTTTATTTATTTTTCCAATAATAATTATAATTTACAATCTAGGTTAATAGACTAGGTATTGATCTTAATTTTTAATTCATTAAATCTTCATTTAACTATGTACTTCAATACTTAACAAGGCACTTCTTAATAAAAGAAGTAATAATATGGTCGTCCCTATATTAACGTTTACATATTATTTTACAGAAAACCATTTTAAATAAAATTACATACATTAATATACAGTACAGTAAATTACAGTAACTTAATTATAGGACTAAACAGATAGTTATTGGCCGGCTATTTATGTCAATTATTTATTGAATATCGCTGCTTTAAACTTTTTATACCACCGTTCAAACTTAGTTCTGAACCTTACTTCTTTGTCTAATAAATCGCCATCAAGATTCTCCATATGCTAACAATAAACAAACACTTCACACACACTCACACACTACCTCGCTTTATAAGATTATGGAAACTGAGTGTAAGATCTTTCCGTTCCATGTTTTTGTTCTCGTCTTCAATAAAATCTGCTATCACGTCACGGTTCCAGCTGGGATGCTGATATGCAATGTTCTGGCCATTATACAGTATGTATTTAACACTTGTGTACATAATCTACACCGATAAGATAATTTTTGATGCGAATCGACAATTCCTGTAATCAGTTGTTAGCAGACCGTCTGTCGTTGCGGTTTGCGTGAAATTCCAACTGTTTTTTTTTCCGGAGACGATTTTACGCTTCACTGAAGGCTACCACCGAGGCTTGAAGAAGTAAGACTTGAGTAAACACAATAAAATAGTGAAAAAAAAAGTTACTTACAAAACTTTAAACTCGGTTTCGCCTGCCGTATTTCTCACATGACTGAAGTGAGTGAAACTATAGAGGTATAAGGTTAGTTACACTGATTCACGGAGATAATTGCTTGTTTGTTCAAGGTTTATTCGTGTAAAAAAACCGAGTTTAGTACCTACTCAGACCCAAGAGCTAACTTTTGTAAGCCATCCTTGAATTCCATGAAGTTTCTGACGCATGACGTAGGTACCTCGGCGTCCGGCAATGACGTCGAATCGCAGCGCTTCTCAAAGTTTTAAATAATACCCAGACCCACTAGCATTACAATGCGTTTCAAATAAGAATAGGACTGGACACGTGACTAACTTCATACTGTCAGGTGCTGACAGCTAAGCAAAAGTAGCGTTAGCACAAAAAAATATGTTACAATAAAACAACTAAGTGTCATTTAAATATTTTTTTTTAATTTTTATTTTTTAAGGTTTGACGCTTATGGATGATGATTGAAATACAAACAAAAATTATAAATATGTACTCAGAATACCAGAAATTAAATAATAATCAAGTTTATACTTTATTAAAATATAATCATACTTATGAGTACTCAAATCAAAACCGATATTTTGATTATTACATATCGAATGCGGTATCGATACTTTGATTCGATACTATAGTTGTAAAAATATAAAAGTCCGTTTTGGCATATGTCATTTCGTCGAGACATGTAATCGCTTGTAATGAACCATACGACTCGCTACTCGATACTCACGATGAATCGAGTCAAGTTTGTATCAGTACTTGATCGATTTGAATAAACTATAATTGTTCATTGTAAAGTGCATTGGATAGTCAGAAAATATGATTTAAACTTAATATTGTTGGTATTTTGGAATGATAGAAAAATACGAAAGCTTAATTTGTCTTTAATATAATATTTTTAGTTAGGTACCTACAATACCATTCATACAATCAAACATTCACTTAGTCACTTGCTGCTTGGTCAAAGACAAACCGTTCTAAAGAAATCAGTGTCGCCAAGCTCATTCTTTGCAGTAAAGATTCCTACACAATATTCGATTATACAATTAAAATCATTCAAATGAAGCTGGTGACATTGGTCACAACACTAATATTAAAAAATAAAAGACTGGTTACGTAACTGATAAATATCGTTACTACGTCCCTGACTTTTTTTGCACACCGTACTATGTCATCTGAAGTTGTCGACCAATGCGGTTCAAGATGGCGAATTCTCAGTCCTATTCTTATTTGAAACGCATTGTACTTACCCATGACGGTGATAGGTACCTAGTAGCCAGTATACTACCTATGGCTCTTTTGAGACAGAGTCAAAAAACTATTAATAAAATGGACAAACTATAATAAAAACTACCTACTACCTTTAAGTAATAGTAAATTTAGTGCAGGGGCCAGCAAAAGCGAATATGGGTCGAGGCAGAACCGAATGCGTCCATCAATGCCTAGTTCTGGTCAAGGTTTGTATACTACTTTTCTAAAACAATGCACGGAAAGGACATAATTTTTTATGCCCACTAGAAATGGGAGCGTTTATTAATCAAATCATACTTAAAAATAAGTAACAGATTTACAAACGGTGTTGATTTCGTATAAAAATCTTACCGGATTAATTAAATCATAAATAAGAGGTAATGTTTCGATATTTAAAATTTAAATGATCATGCAAGAAAAAATTGTCTCCTTTAAAGTTAGTTCTGAGGCAGAAATTATTAAAATCAATCACAAACAACAAACAATAAAAATTTGTCTGAGTCAAAGTGGTCATTTGTTTATTTTTCAATAAACAATAGCTTTCTACTTGCAAGTCAGTTCGAAATTCATATAGCAACAACCTTTGATACTTGATAAGTTACTTCCTTGGTTGCCGTATAGGTACAATTCATTTGCTAATAGAATGCACCTCGCTGGAATGTGACGCCTACATACGAAATTGACTAACGTGAAGTACCTATCCATTTGCCAATCACTAGTTTATCGTTAGAGTCTACAAACTAATGATAATCGTCGAAAACCCCTATTTTCAGTCGGCTTGAAAATGGAAAAGAACTAACTGTATAATATACCTATACCTTTTTCTATCGAATAATGTTTACATTTCTTTGGTAAGTTAAAAAGTTTGGGAGTCAATGGCTCTATTCATTTGACATTTCATTGTCAAAGTTCACATCTGTCATTGCGACATAACGCTTGCGTTTAGAAAGGTTTAGAAACTGAGTTAGACACAAGCATAGTTAGACACAGCTGTTTCAAATAAAACGGCCAACGATATTTAGAAAGCTCCACCCAAAGAGTATATTATAATCATACCTGATCAAAGGTAATCACTACGTTTGTTGCACCTTGCAACGGAGTGTGTTTACGAAAAGCCAAAACAATTTTTTTTTAATGGTAAGCAGTGATAAAATAGTACTTAATAAATTAAGTAACTATCTGTGGTTACTACTGGTACTTATGCACAAATCGAAAGACAATGAAATCGCTAATGCGCCTGTTCATAATGTTTAGGCAATTTAGTTAGTTAACGAGTACAGTAGGTACATTCTACATAATATTTCTAAGATGTCCAGTCGATAACAACAATAAATCAACTGATGAACCAGAATTTATTTTCAATTCTGTCCCGAACTAAGATTACAGTGAGTATTTTCTACTCAGCGTCAAGACATGCAGGACATGCTTATTTTTTTTCGTAAAATGGATTTACGTTAGGTACCTACCTAGTATAAGTAATATCTGCTTTCGTCTAAACTCTTAAGAGAGTGATGCTGTGGGCTGTGTTATGCTTGACTTAATTAGGTAGGTACCTACAGCCACAGCTTAATATCTACAGCCCATACTTACTCTACGCAGCGAACATTACGTCGAATATTATACCAAGTGGTATGGCATAGGTAGGTAGGTATAGGGATTAGGGAGGTATACCGTGAACACCGAGAGTCGAGACCGAACCGAACTGTGAAGCAGTCATTTTGAAGTAATACAGTTTCGGTTTGAAAGGCAGTGTAGTCGGATAAACAACTGGGCACACCGCACACTTTAAATGAATCTTAACAACTTGATGTCTGAAGATGACAACCGCTGTGGGGTACACCGTGCATCGTGAGAAAATGCAGTGCAAAGTTCTGGGACGTATTGTATCTGATATGAGCTAGCGTATCATAGTACACCTACAATTATAAGTGGTAGCTACACATTGCACATAAATGCTGACTCACAACTAGGGTAGCTACGCTGAAAAAAATCCAAAATTAGGATTAAATTGTTGTTTTTTGTAATATAAGTAAATAATATGTCATTGTTTTGTGTGCAATAAAATATTAAATAAATAATACACACTGATATGATATCGGTCATAGGTCCTGCTCATCTGCATCTGCTCTTGATTATATTACAATAAAATAATAGCCATTTGTGTCCATAGTTAATGCAAAAAACCCTAAATAAGTATATTTTTTATCAAGGTAAGTATGCGGACACTCGTGCACAAATGCATGACTTCGGTGGTTCAGTCGGCAAGACTGTGTTCCGGATGTTTTCGCCAAGGGCTGTAGTAAAAAAAGGGCCAGAACTTATAAGTACCTACTCATTAAATTTGTAGTATATTGGCGTAAATAAAACAGTGGTTCTTGTAGTACGTTTAATCCAAGACTGAGATGCATAGCGACATTTGACAATTGCTTCAACTTAGACTTTAAAGTACCCGCAACATAAGTACATATATTCCATTATCTCCCCCTTTACATTATGGATGTTTGTCTTAAGTAAATAAAAAGTAGAAGTAAATAAGAACTAGAAACAGATGATAGTTTTAGTGTCTAAGCTATTAGGTATATTTATTCTAAAAATTAATAACAATTTAAAAGTGTAAAGAAATTATACACACGACTTTACAATAAGTTTATGACAGCGGTCTAGACCGGAGTTGATCTGCATGCCTCGTCCAACGCAAACCCTCCTCAGTCTCAACCTCGTATACATTTTCCCCCGTTCTGCTCCTAATTATCCCAGAGCACCACCTTTTATTGCTTTTATTGCCACGAAAATCCTTAGCCCATACTTTATCCCCTTCTTCCCAAGATCTAACCTTCCCACCTTTAGCAGACGCTCTTTTCTCCAAGCGATCCGAAACTGATTCCACCAAACCCGACTTCAATAAATCAAAACGCGATCGAAGGTGACGTCCGAACATGAGTCTAGCCGGAGTGTCTCCAGTTGTACCGTGAATACTATTACGATAATCAAGAAGAAATCTCTGTAAAAAATTCGGAATACTAATTCTTTCCACGACTGCTTTTTTTAAAGCCTTTTTTACGGTTCGGACTGCATTTTCAGCTTCCCCATTGGACGAAGGATGATAAGGGGCAGATGTGATATGTTTAATTCCGTTATTTTTCATAAATACCCTAAACTCCTCACTGGAAAAAGGGGGACCGTTGTCACTGACTAGGGTCTTACAAAGGCCAAAATGTGCAAAGATGTCTCGCAATTTTAAAATAGTATTCGACGCTGTAGTCGTTGACATAGGTATAACTTCTATCCATTTGGAGTGCGCGTCAACCAATATAAAATAAGTTATATTTTTAAATGAAAAAAAATCAACATGTACTCTGTCAAATGGCTTAGACGGCCACGCCCATGGCGCCACGGGGACCTTCGGAGGCAAATCCGCGACGTCTCCACATGTCCTACAAGCAGCACAGATTCGCTCCAAATCGCTATCCAATCCTGGCCAATATACGAAACTGCGAGCGAGACCCTTACACTTAACCATGCCTAGGTGCGATCCATGCAATTCATCCAACACCGCGGGGCGCAGCGACTGCGGCACGACCACGCGACAACCCCACATCAAACAACCGTTCTCCACATAAAGTTCATCGCGACGCCGCCAGTATGCGCTTAGTTCACCATCTGATTCCTTAAATCCTGACTTCGGCCAACCTGACTTTGCGAATTCTAACACTTTAGAAATATGTCTATCTTTTGCTGATTCAATTTTTATTTGATTTGAGTCAATTGGAAATTTGTTTTCAATAAATTTGATGAATGTGTCTACATCTTTGGTGGTTTCTTCAGACTCAATAGGTAACCTAGAAAGTGCATCGGCACTGTTATCCTTAGACGGCACATATTCTATATCGTACTGATATCCTGACAGTAAAATGGCCCATCTAGGTAATCAGACGTCCGGCCGCCATATGAGGAATATCTTTCTTCGATCCAAAAATAGCTAACAAGGGCTGATGATCCGTGCGCAAAATGAACCTACGTCCATAGAGGTACGTATGAAATTTTTTAACGGCAAATACTATGCTTAGACCTTCGCGCTGTATCTGGCTGTAGTTAACCTCCGCCTGGTTAAGGGTACGCGACGTGAACGCGATCGGACGTTCTCCACCGTCGACCCGGTGAGCGATCACCGCGGCGACGCCCTTCGCTGACGCATCGCACGTAACGACGACCGGCAACCGCTCATCATAGTGCATAAGAACCGGACAAGTAGTAAGTAATTTTCATCTTGATCGGTAAATCATTGATATCTGATCGATGCTGATAAAACTTTAATTATGATAGGTGCCACTGCCACATCAGGTAATCAGACAGACTCATAGATCGATGTTGAAACCAATGACGAGTACCTAGGCATAGAGTCGTGTAAAGGGGTTTCGAAAAGTAAAAATCCGGATTGTCGTGATATGAATCCTTACATACGAGTACTTATAGCTTGGCAACTTCGTACGGGACCCTCCTGCGGGGTGTCAGACGGTGGGGGAGGCAAGGAATGTCAGCGGTTAGCGGGCGGTGTACATATATGTCACCCCACAGGAGGTCCCGCACGAATTTGCCAAGCTATAATTTAGTTGTTTTTTCCTCTCTCCTTTTGATAGAGTTTCCATAAATCAAGAAATAACTACTTATAAATCAAAAATTCAATAACCCCCTGTCATTTTACAATTATACTGGCTGGCGTGAAGTACTTAATCAAGTAGAACGAGTAATTAGCTTAAAATGCTTTACATCTAAGAGCTCTTATACTGCTGGACCGATATATTAACCAAACATAGCAAAGAACCATCGCAAGGAAAATGGCTTGTAAACGAAAACAAATCGCATTGAAATCGGTCCATCTGTTTGAGATATATGATGCCACAGACGGACGTCATAAATATCATAAACAGATAGATGTCAAAGTTATAAGTAACACTTATCGGGAGTTAAAAAATGTACGTTCTTCAGCACATTACATTTGTATCCACAGACTACAGAAATAACCATGAAATAACACGTATGAGAAGACAACTACTAAGTTCTATATAATACAGAGCACTCGTATATCCTATACCTTTAAATCCTATACCTTTAAACGAGCAATTCTTGTATATTATAATATATTTCTATATAATCTGGATCTTGGAAACGGCTCGAACGATTTTCATGAAATTTAGTATACAGGGGGTTTTGGGGGCGATAAATCGATCTAGCTAGGATTCATTTTTAGAAAATGTTGAATTTACCAAAAAAAATAAAAAATATGACCACTACTGCCATCTATTGGCCACCGAGCGAAGCTCGGTCACCCAGATATTTATACTTATTGGTCAAAAGCTGTACTTTTCTAATATTTCAAAAGCTTAGTATAAATAAAAATGTAATACGTGCTCAACATCCAAAGCGAATATTATCTAACATCAGTAACAAAGTCTTACCAAGGTTTCATAACTAGGGCAGGTAGCCGACGTTTCTTAGAATTATAATACTTCTCGAAGATTTTAAAAGCAATATCTTTACAGTTTACCGTGATTTACTTGACAGTCAAACAAAGAACTTAAGTATTGCTGAACACCATTCAATTATTGCCAAACTGAAACTGAAAGGAAAACCCTCTTTTAAGTCTGTAACCATGTATTCTGCATGCGTCGACAATAGCCCAGTAGGTAATTCAGACAGTAGCATTCTAATAAAGGGTTAAGCAGGCATCTCTGACTTTTTGAAATCCTACCTATTACGGTTTTGGCAATTATAGTTAATCTCTTGCTTTAGGCAGGCCAGGTTCACTTATCACGTGATCGAAGAAACTACAGGTAGCCGTCTCGAAGTACTGAAATCAGACGGCCGCCGCACGCCGACTACTTTGTCCGCGTTAGTTCTTGTAGGTACAGTCTATTTCACGAGCTGCGTGAGCCCGATTGCGAGGCAACCTTAGTACGTCAAATGAGATAAAGTTACGCGTAAGAAGGAGAACCACAATTTTGCGTTTGTTGCGTGTTGTTTGCGGAGGCGGAGACAGGCGGTATTGCGAACTGAGTTGCACTTTTTGTGTCAGCGCTAAAGTCGCCATTTCTTTAAATCATCTTGCGGAGTGAGCCTTCTGTACCGTTAGGTACTATTATGTATTTCGTGCTTTAGGGTGAAGGAAAACATCGATACTAAGGAAACCTGCATGCACAAGAGTCCTACATTATGTGCTCAAAGGTAGCTTGCCTACCAATGCCAAAAAGTGTTCTCATTTTGAAACAAAACAGGCTTGGTATTGGGCCGTAAAAAACATGCCTCTATACTTCTAGTAAATAGGTACCTCTATGCAACATTCTTTTATTTAGCCTCTAGTTCAGCTTATTAGCATCAGCAGCGCTAGATTATCCTTCCTTACTGCGAGGAAGATAAAATCTTTAAGAAATCCACGGCAATCCACGATCTTTCTTTCTTTCCACGTACATGCAAATGTGTTCCCTCAAAACTATAAGATGAGGTTATTCAGAGCTGGCAACGCATTTGCAGTTTCTCTGGTGCTGCAAATGTTCATGGGCGCCGGTGATTGCTTACCATCAGGTGACCCGCCCGATCGTTTGCTCGCGTTGACTATAAAAAAAAATATCAAAGTGGGTGGGAACACCTGTCAAGCGGAAAACGACGGTGCTGAATTCCTCTCATAGGAGACGAGAGGCACCGAATTCTGGAGTTACCCTCCGTCTCATCTTCCTCCAGGTAGGTACCGTGAGTTTACTGGTTTGAAGGCCTTTGCCTTTGCTGCGCCTCCAAGGAGGAGTCATCAGTGGAGCCAGCAGCGACGGGACCTGCCACTCGTAGCGGGTCGAGACTTAGCCCTCCTACGATTCACTGCAACACCGCTTTTTCTCATGTTTAAAAAGGTTTGTGCTCGTACTGCTCTCGTCGTACGCGAAGATTATGCTACGCTTACCCTAAGCTTAAGATTACGAGCCGTGTGCGAAGGGGCTTAATGAGTACTTAGCGACATAGGGAAGCACTCGAGCAGCCAATCGGGACTGGAAAACGCGAGTAAATCCCGTACCCTAGTTAACAAAGTTGTCGTGGCAAAAGACGGGTTTTAGTGAGAGCAATTTTCATCACACAATTTTCTTGATTAGTTAGTTTCTTTTACGGTAGTTCGCCGATCTGTTCCGAGTCGATGCGGACCTCCGCGCATCTATTATTTTTTAATCAAAAAATGACGAGACGAGCAAGACATACTGAATTGAGATAATATTGCAATATCATACTATACAGTCTCCTGCGCTCGCCATCTTGATGTGTCTTTCATGTCTCATTATTCCCAGTTATGTGGCTGGCTACAACCCTTGAAAGCTACATAATGTATCACGGTTACTTTACACTTGGAATCTGGTGGACCATCCGGCAGTTCTCAATCTCACCTTAACTATTGACCTTAGCATTTTATTCATGTGCTTTGCTATGCCACTTTGGCTTAGAGGCTCTAAGATTCAGTAGTAGTAGCAGTATTAGCGAGTTGTAGTAGCAGTATACTCAATGTGAGGGCAATGTGCCCTGAAAATGGTTTCGAAAAGACGTGCTGTCTGAAGCACTTGGGTTTAACACCGATAATTTCCAAAACTTTGCTCTGATACCAACAATTTCAAATATAATTTATGGGCAGCTAGTCAAATTTATTGGCGGCTGGAGATCGGAGAACACTTTTAGACCAATTAGGTAGCTTGTGCATACTGGCCTAAAATACTAACGTTCTCTGCTACGTATTACGCTATACTAAAGTCCGCAACCAGCTTAGCGGGATCTCTTTCAGGCGGGTTACAGCGCGTTAACTCGGGGTCGGTGCTTTGATACAACAGCTCATGTTCGGCTGGTGGTGCAAATATCACGGTTAATGCGTCTACACACGCCAACTGGACAGAGAGTGTCGCGAGAGTCGAGAGCAAAAGTGACCGCAAGCGCAGTCTCAGCCGACCGTTCCTCGCGTATACAACCGCAGCAACGCACGCCCGACGTACGCATACACAGCGCATTTCAAACTTGCGTTCGCAAACCGAACTAATCATTTATTTATTCAGCCAATGCAATGGCTGCGCATCGAAGCGTAAAGCGCCGAAACTCTGCGACACTCAGTACCCGGATTGCATCGCGGCCGTTGACATTTTTCTTAGCCAATTTTTCCGATCCGCGGTTTTCCGGAAAAATCGGTTTACGAGCGCAATTTTTAAAATGTTGCCCCGTAGTTGCGTTCGCGGGTGTGTGTGACGTGATTTTTTTGTCTAAACTGTTTAGTGACACAGGTGTTTTACAGTGTTAGTCTAGAGGAACGATGGTGAATTTCACATAAATAAAAAATAAAAGTGCATGTTTCTTTCACCAGAATAAAACCCGACCAATAAAAGGTAAGCTAATTTTAAATGCGGTTCGGGTGTTTTGCATAATTTTATTTGTCAGCACTAAGTAGCCTCTAGTCATTACCCAATAAGAGTTAAAATCGTACCTTACGCTTTCTAAATCGCCGGCCGTGAGTGTGGCCGCAGTCACGACTAAGTAACTGATTTAATTTTAATGCAAGATAAATATAATTATATCAGGCTTCGAGAATTCCGCACCTTTTGCTTAAGCTTTTGTTTTAAGACATATTTAATGGTTTCTTGGCATGTTTTCTCAGATTACTTTAAGAATAAAACTAAGAAAGACTATTTGTATTAACACTATAGAATTGCAAAAAAAATACATAAATAATTACAATGATATTATACTAACTTAAATTAAAAATTAAAACAAGCTAATATATTATATTAATTATGTTTGTGAGCTTAAAAAATTTTGAGCAATTTATTCTTGAAAAACTACAACTACAATTATTGTACTCTACTTTAACTAGTACGTCAGTAATAGAGGCATAACATTTGAATCTACAAAAGAAATCAATAACAAAACAGCAATCGATTTCAATATTGTGAAAAACCGTTTTCCTTCGGAAAAAAGTTCCGCGTGGATAAACTAACTAAATAGTTCTATTAATTACTTATAGGCGTTCTTGCCTCGGTGTTAAATGTTCATAATGATTTTCTGTAGTGTAATAAACTGTAAAATTTTAAAATATATGATCTATATACAAAAAAATTGGATTTAACTAGTACCGAAAAAATATATTTTCATATCATTTATTATAAGGTGCTTTTCAGAGCAAACTAGGTAAAATTCTTTTTTATCTAATATTCTATAATTTCTAGATATCTTCTGGAGACATAATTATAGTTTGTAATGTAAGCTTTCTTACTACGAAAGTTTCATTTAATGATAAGGATAGTCTAGGTTTTATTATACAAAAGGAAATAAAAATACCATGTATACGAAAATGTTTTAATAATTTTAAAAGTTCTACAAACATTTAAGAAGTAAAAACACTTTCATATATACGCTAATAATAAATAATAATACATAATAATATAGGTACATAGTCACGATAAAAGACTTGAACCATTTTTGCTACATCCGGTTCCAGATGGCTGAAAACTGGTCAAAAAAACTAGAGCGATAAGTATTTAAGTGAGGTGGGGAAAAGTTACTAAACTAACTTGATATCGCATTATCGTTTCAACAGCGATTTTACGCCGCATTTTCTATTTCGATAGACGATTTTAAGTAGACCTAGACTGATGAATGTAATCTTGATGATTTAAGTACTAGAATTGCTACACAGCTGAAGGTGTTGATTATTTCTGGATTGGCTGGATTGCAAAAATGAAAACATAGTAAGTTGCCTTTGCCGCTCTTCAGGAACTTTATTTTTAGGAAGAGAAGAGCGAACCGGTATTTTTTAGGCAAGCGTGCTCCATCCTAGACCTCATCATTGCAGCTGTCCATCAGACTTGATTGTAGTCAATCGCAAGCCTATCAATTATTATTAAAGAAAACAGGTTGTAGAACTCTACACCTTCACTGCAGAATCTCTTAGTCGTAAGATATAGTGCAGTAAAGGAATAATTGCGAAGGGTAGGTACTAACATGAAAGACTTGCCTGATACCACAAAATTAAGAGCGTAGTCCTAATTGTAAAATGCATTAGACTTTTAAGACGACTTATTTTTTATCTCAACAAATTATAATAATGTTCTCATTGAAGTTATGAACGCATTATGGTGATGAGTATCGCTTGAAATGATGAACACGTTAAATTTTCTCGCTTTCTTGATTTTATGTGTGTTATGTAATAAATGAGAGATCTCACAGATTCTCCACGAATATTATTCTGAGAAGAGGTCTGTGTCAATCTGTGGGTCATAAAAAGGGTTCAGACGAATCTAATAAGTCTTTAAACGATCTAAAAGTTTTTCCTTTCAATTAATGTTAACATAAAGCTCTCGGTTAAGCTCTCGGTTCGCTTATGACACTTTTATAGTTGACCTTCTCTACAGTTAAGTTACTTTTATTAAACTTTAATGATTAATTTTACCTTATTACTGCGTCTGTTTTATTGACTAACTTCTCGAACAGAACTGAAAATAGTTAATGAATTAAAAAAGCTGACGCTATGCTTTGTCTGGAGATAAACGAATTCATCATCGTTTTTATTTCGTAAAAATTGTTATTTTTTGTTTTTGCGACAGCTAAATCTTCATTCAAAGTCTTTAAAAATGTAGTGGTGAGTTGAAGTTACACGAACCTAAATTCAATTGAATCAGTTTAATTTCAGCCTTGTTTCTACATTTGTTTGATTACATCTATTATTGTTCATTTAAATTTAAGAACTTCCTTTGAAATGTTTTCAAATTGGAGAACGAACAATAGGAATAAATGTAATTTGTAAACAAAATTATTGGCCTCACAAATTGAATGCAAAGTTCTTGCATTGAAATGTGTTATTAATAGATTTTAAACTATAATTTGACCATTATGACATACGAGTAGTTATTCTAATAATACCTGCATGAGACGAGAGTAAAAGAAAATAAAAATCGTGTCTGTTTACTCACGAATTTGCTTTTTTAATTTAACGCATCTTGTCTGCGACACAAAGACAGCACAAGAACTTACTATTTTCAAAGCTCTGATTAATTACTTGAATACCTTTATCAGCGTGAAATCCATATAATTTGGAATAGTCCTAATATCAGTTATAAAAGTATGTCCGCTCGTTTGTTTATGGCTGAAGCAGTTGTGCCGATCTCAATGAATTCAGGCAAAAATGCTTGAGCTCCGAAAGAATAAATAGTAATAAAATAAAATAATAAATAATCTAAACTAAACCGAAAATAATAGAGTGCCTACTGCGAACATATCATTAAGAAATTCCTTTAGGAATCTTATGTGTAATAAATAATTAATCTCACTTTATTTATAAGATATTATGACGAAATGTATACCGTTTTTTATCGATACACTAATTTTACAGATGATAGCGAAATAAATCAACACATTATTTCGGTATTTTATCGTAACCCTTTACTTTCCTTTTCACTAGCGCAGGTTGTATCATGGTTGTCTCCTTAAAATGACTTCATTTGTTGCCTCCGTTGGCGATTACCATATTTAAATGTTTATGGATGTATCCAATGAATTCGTTTGAGTGTTTTATGTATTAGACCACCTCCGTGTTTTGTCTTATTTAGTAAGTATAAGTATTAATTGGAGCTTAATACATATTGACACATTTGTTGAATAATTATAACAGCTGCTTACATAAAACATATTATAAGAAAATTTTATCGTCCACTGTTGGACATGGCTATCTGAGGGCGTGCTTCCACTAACGGCCTTGCGACTTCCTCATCCACTAGTTACCAGAGACCTTTGTCAGGTTAGTTTTTAGGGTTCCATACCAATTTGGTAAAAATGGAACCCTTATGGTGAGACTTTCTCCGTCCGTCCGTCCGTCCGTCCGTCCGTCTGTCACACTCAATTATTTCAGTAACTATGTAAGCTATCGACTTGAAATTTAGAATATTTTTAGGTAATAGTGACCCAACGTCATTGCAATCATAAAACATTGAAAATTGTTTTTATTTTTATTTAAAAAGGGGGGAAAACCGGGGCTTAGAATTTTCAAACTGCAATAACAATATTGAGTGGGGTATCATATGAAAGGGCGTTATTTGTGTATTCTAAAACCGATTTTTATTTATTTTTATGCCTAATGGTTTTGGATTTATTGAGCAAACTGTCGAAAAAAATACCGTCCCCCCCCCCCTTATCTCCGAAGTTTATCAATCGAAAAATCTGAAATAATTATGATCAATAGACATTAATGTATATTTTACAGGAAAAATAAAATCAACTCCCTAACTATTATACTCTTTTTGATAATAACAATAAACCACCAAAAACAAAGTTAGTACTAAAATGTAAATAATACTCGTAAATTGTAAATAATAGTCGCAAAAGTGATTCTTTCAATGTTTTACTTCTTTTATGGTATGGAACCCTCGGTGCGCGAGTCCGACTCGCACTTGGCCGGTTTTTTTTTAACAATCCAGCGGGCTACTCTGCGCTTACCAGTCTCTACTGCAGAATCCCAAAGGCCCCAACGGTCGTCAAAATAATATATAGCACTGCCACTTCGGCTTCCTAATCTATTGTTTTTTTCTCAGATTTCAGTCAAATATCTCTAAAATATAATTAAACAAATATTTATGGTCATTATTGTTTATAACTAGTGATTATTCCATAGTTGGGAAATTGATAATCTCCTGACGAAGTGGCTTTTATAAGAGTCTCGATATTGAAGTTCAGCCAAAAAAAGAACTACGAAACACACCGGAATGTAATAGAAAGCGACTTCACCTCTTGCCGACATTTATTTTGATTCACTAAAACTCTGCATAATATCGTTACGAAGTGTTATATCATTTATTGATAGTACGTTTCATTTTATTAAGGGTATTAGACATAAATTTAAATACCAAGTAGATCTATTAATGTTTTATTCAAAATTTATTATGGACGGAACACTTTTATCAAAATATTTTTTTAGGCTAATATTCAAACTGTTGTACAACAAACAGGCTGGTATTTAAAAGGTTGTTACTAATATCGTACAGAAAATTTAGTGTTATTAACGACATTTCTAATCGACAAGTCACGTGATGAATTTGTCGACCGGAAATGCCACTCCCATACATATATGAATTACGAAACAATATCGCTCTCCTTCTACCATAGAAATAAAAGACATGGGATAATACGGCTATGGCTATGTTTGTACCTAGAACCGGATCGCGGAAGTGCAAGAGATTTCAAATAGTATTCACCGAAGAACCGTAAATGCAGTCCAAAAATGGTTTCCACACAAAAGAAAGGCTTTAAACTGCTCCCGTCACCAGTGAAAGTACCTGTGTCCTTGTGGGATGACACTGAAATCCCACCGTTATCTCCTTATAATTAGTGTCTATTTTTCTTTAGCAAAAACAATAAGTTTGTACAATAAAAATAATAAGTTTGCCTTATACAGTGAGTAAGGTTGGCGTTTAGCGCATACGAACTCGTAATAATAAGTTTTCCGTTACAGTTTCTTACGAGAAATTAATTTATTGTTTTCAAAAAAGTTCAATTATTTACAAAATAAATCATAACTTTTAACACTGTTCTATCTTATTCATATCTAATGAATAAAATAGAACGAGCAATACAGATTGATTTGTATTTAAAACTTGTGGAAAAACTCAAATTTTACTGTAAAAGATCTATTGAATAAATCGATAGGTTAATTTTATTTTAATTAGGCTTTGAGTATTTTTAATCTATTCGTTTAGTCAATATGATATTCAATATTGAAGCGTCATAATAAAAATAAAATGAGGGAACGGTAGCGCGTTGAAGTCTTTTCTACCAGACAACTTTTACTCGTAGCTGATAATAATAATTTACGTATTAAAAACAAATTTTGTAAAAAATTTCATAATTCTATTTGAAGCTTCGAAAATTAATACAACACCTATAACAATACAATAATTTTGTTGTTAAAAATAAGAATTCTTTTGATTTTCTGATCTTCAGCAATCTCATACTCGTACATAACGATATTATACTCGTATCTTATTTTATGTCAGCTTTTATATTACCGATTAAAACAGAGTGCATAAAAGAGTAAATAGGTATTTTCAAGGAAATCGCTGTCCACCCTAGTTATCCAGACCTAATTATTGCTAATAAACGCAAGTATTAATGTTTGTCAAATAAAGGGCCTATTTCGTCAGATATTTCATATTGTTTTGCTTTCATGACCAGAATTTACGACGGCAAAATCGCGTGGTTTTAAAAAATATTTCTCCGTATTTCATTAGTTGTTACAAAAGTAAAGTGCAGTATGAGACCCATTGCCATGTTTTGCTGGCCGAGTCGTTTAGTTTTTACGGATATTAATGAAAAAAAGCCTTTTCTTGTCTTACGCTTTCCACAAGCAGCCTTAACCTTTATTTGCTGGTGTTTTGAATAGTTCGGTTAACAAACATCGCTGTAAATATGGCGGAGATTTTAATTTAGATTCCGAAGTAGGTCAAGTATCAAGTATCGTTGCGTTGACAACAATATCTTTTAGAAAGTGGACCGTAGTAACCTGTTTTTGATCTGGATAGCTGAAATCGCTCCGGTCTAGATATTGGATTAGTGGTATCAAATTATAACACCGGGAAAGTGTGCATAAACTATAATCAAAAGTATATGCTGGAATTATTATGCACCGGATGTCATTAATTCATCCTATTAAATACTTAGTCTCCAGGAGTGGAATATGAGAAATTTTCTCTGTGCCATTCTAAAAACTAAACTTTTAAGTGTCGCATGAAACAATTTGTTCACCAGTCTCTGCCCAAAAGGCAAATGAAGCAAAAAAATTGGGAAATAGGGGTCTGATTGCGTAAGAAAAACGTATCCAATGTTATCGTAAAGTTAGTGAATTCTGGCCCCCAATTGGTTGATGGAAATCAGTGAACCAATCGGCGGGCAGAATTTGTAAACGATTACGGTAGCCATGAATACGTTTTTCTTACACATACCATCTGTTGTGATATCCATCACACTTATAACAGGCTTTATCCGACAACAGATGCCGTCATGTTTCGCCATTTTAGTGCCGCGCGAGTAGCGACTGTTTGCTACAGGTATAGGTGGTTGTGTCATTGAACCATAAAGATTTAGCATAAGTTTGTGTATTAATTCCTCTCTTGTTGGCTGAAAACTTAACGATGCATCCCCAATGATAATTTTTTTTTGCTTCTAAGGTAATTTGCGTCGTTAGTTTGATTGATTGCTTTTGTAAGACATTAGTATTAATGTACATACATAATTACAATTTACATTATTCATCACCATATTAATCTGCTTTTTTAATATCATGCAAATGTAGGAAAGAAGAGTATTAGAGGCACCCTCGAGTCGTTTAGATGCGGTATCCTTAGATAGTTAAATATTTTTTTGAAACGTAGGACGAGCAAGGCTAGCTTAGTTTTTATTTACGAACCACAAGTTTTATCATAATAAGAAACGTAGAGATGATTTTGGGTTACGAAACGATACAATTGTTTACAATAACAATACATTGATAATAGCTTATTGTTTTATACACTATGGTTTTATAATTGCTCATAATTTTTTTGCCCCATCTCCCTGGGTACGCCTATGCCGTGGTGGTACCACTGATTAAACATATAAAGGATTAGCACTTAGTCACGTCACGCACGTTAAAAATTTGTCGCTGTCGGTCGCTTACAAAAAAAAAAGTCATGTATGTGCTGTCAGCTGTACCGAAATGTACGACGCGCGACGCCATATTTGAGAAATTTTTGTCTTCAACATACGTCACATTTTTCCCGTCCTCTTAGCGTAGCGTATTTCGTCATTGGGTGGTACCTACCCGGACGGACTCCGCAAAAAGAGTCCTACCACCTAAAATATATAAATACAATCGATCCAAAAAATAGTTAGAAAAACTGATTATATTATTTAACTGATATTATTATTTATAATCTTCAAGAGTAATCACCATTTAACAAAGTTACCAACGACCTGCTAAAATAACCGCTTGAATAATTGATTACACGGTCCGTTAGCGCGGAGTATGCGGCCGAGCTCGTGTGCACTTGCTGAAATATACATACAATGGAATGTGTAGCTGGGTGACTGGGCATATAGCAAGTGAACTAATGTTCTAACGAAATTTCACGCTAATATTGTAAAGACGAAAGTTTATGTTTATAACTCCATCATGCCACAACTACTGAAACGATTTGGCTGAAATTTGAAGCGGAGATAGATTATATTATGGAAGTAGGGCGCGCTCGGATTCGAGTGGGAGGTCGTAGGTTTGATTTCCGCTACGGACCACTTTGGAATTTCAAAATTTCTAAATTGGCCTGAGTCTGGTCTGGTGGGAGGCTTCGGCTAGTTACCACCCTACCAGCAAAGGCGCACCGCCAAGCGATTTAGCGGTCAGGCGCGATGCTGTGTAGAAACCGTTAGTGGTGAGCTTACTTACCCCTTCCAAGTTAGTACGATAACATCTTTAGCTAAAGATATGCAGCTGCATCATCACTTACCATCAGGTGAGATTTTTTACCGTGGAATTTGTGAAAACACCAAATTGACGCGGCAAATCTAGTAATTCCATATGTCAGCCGTTTGTTTCATAAGCATAACTCAATCTTAGTACCTAATTCATAACTAAGATACATCTGTAGTAATGCAACATTCATATTCGCGCCGCTGCGTCGATTACGTTGGTATTACGAGCGAAAGTGTCACTGATACGTATATACATATACGGCCGCTCACACGAGGAGCTGGGAAAGTGATCTCGTCGAATTCCTTTGATCAACGCTGCGTCATAACGTAAACACGTCGCTAAAGGCCATCGACTGATTTAATTTTTTCTTTGTTTCACTTGATTGCTAAAAACATTCAGATTATTGTCAATAGTAACGTCACTATCCGATATAACTATCTCTGTCTAATCAGCCTTTAAGTAAGTCTAAGAAAAACGTATACATCATTATCGTAATCCTGCCCGCTGACTGGGTTCCTAATTTGCGTCAGCCAATCCCGGGTCAGAATTCGCTTGCGTTTACGATAACGATGAATACGTTTTTCTCACGCAATCAGACCTCTGGTGTTTTGGTTTTTCCTTATTTAAGTTTTTCCGAGCATAATATTTATGCATCTAAAAATATTTATGTTTTTAATAAAAACTTTCCTCGAAAATTCCCATTCACCTCATAGGTACATTCACATTTTGAGCAAAGTATTTATTAAAACATGTAGATGCATAAATTATATGCTCGCAAAACGCCTACTTTATACTTATTGCCGCGATTTGTGTAATAAATAATTAAAGTTTTTCGTTATTTGCACGATTTCATTTGTTTTTCAAAAATTTATTTATACTGAATAAAATTTCAAAAATGAGTCGAAAAAATCAATATTTTGATTTGAGTAAAATACCCTACAACCCTTTCCTTCCCTAATCCCCAGTACCCTACTAAAATAGTTTATTCAGCCAAGATTTGTTGCGGAGTAGACTTCGAGTAAACTCGGTTCTCTCGCGTGCTTTATATTTTAACCTTTTCAGTGGTTGAATTTGTAATCTTTTCTTAGCGGATTCCCACGTCAAGTCAGTCTGGATTATCCAGTGCATTGATAGATCAGTCAGTCATCCATTTAATTTTATAAATACGGATCACTATCAGGTTGAATACTAAACAAAAGGAACAAAAAATCCTGGCGTATCTTGAGCAGTCACAACTAAACGTTTTTAACGTGAAATGTAAATTATGTAATTGTCAGGTTTCGGTTAGAGAATAGCTCTTATTTTGTTCAACGTGGGCAGTCTGCGGCTCTGAGCAGTGAAAGTAAACATCAAACATTCTTGAACTCTACAGTACCTATTTGTGGTTATAAAATTTGGCATTTCGGATTAGATGGTAACTACGGTTTCCGAGGTTTTTAAAGGTTTACATTTACTAGCTTTTACCTGCGACTCCGCCCACGTGATATTTGGTTTTTGACAAATCCTGCGGGGACACTAGATTTTCCCTAGAAATAATTTCGATTATAGACAAATCGTTTTAGTAGTTGCGGCGTAAACCAGAAACAGTCATACAAACTGTCGCCGTTATTATATTATCGTGATATCTTTTTATTGTTGAAAATTTAACACTTAAACTTATCATAATTATAACTGTACAAGCCTTGCTTGAGTAGAATGGTATCAAGAATACTGGCTGTCTTTCCACGCTGAACGGCTTGGTTGTTTCATTGCGCAAAAAATGAGCCTTCCCCTTTTGTCGCCAGATAGGGCTATTAACCGAGGAGAAGTATACCGGAGGATTTTTCGGGCACTACGAATCTATGGTCCCAGGGTTTCCACGACAAACAGGACAAATACTCGTACTTAACTCTCTAATAAAGAAGCGTGATGTCTACATAATCTACAAAAAAGTTTTCTGTAAAGTCATTTCCTGTCAATATTAATTCATTACGAACTGACTCAGCAGTCTAAAGAGTCTAAAGAGAGTAAGGTTCACACGCGTTTGTTAACAAGTTAATACAATCGACGTAACGCATTGATTGAATAAGAATTACCATGTAGTTGCTTACTCCTCGACTTGACCTTAGCACGTGGATGATAAACGCTTTCAAATAGCCGACAGTATTCTCAAAATTATAATATCTCAGGATAAAATTTACATTAAGGGTCAGTTGATTCAACGAATTTTAACAGACACATGACAGGATCAATGTGGGTAAATATAAACAGAAGTAGGTAAATGGAAACGCACGTGGAATTAATATCAGTTTAGAGTGTAACGAAACGCATCCATATTTTATTCAGGCATTTTCAGACAGAAACTGATATTAATTAAAACTACGAAATTATTTAATGCGTTTCCATTTAGCTCTGTTTACATTGATCCACATTAACTATAAATACATCACATATATGGACTAGCTGCTGGTGTGAGAATGACAGTTGTCATCTATTAGTCACGTGATATTTTTGTCGAACTTTGAGTATAATGAAGGTGCAATTTCATTATTGCATCTAACAACTATGTAAAATAACAATAAATAAGACTAGTACAATTAATATACCAGAGCAAACACAGTACCTTATCTTTAAAAGTTATATGGTGAACGTAAAATAATGGTCCTTTCAAATGGTCAGCTAATATTTACTTTCGTGTTACGCATTACTTTTTCACACGTTGTTACTTATTGCCATTGTTAGCAAAAAGCTCTCAGTAAACGCCAATTACACGCTTTTGTTTCTTTGCCAAGTTGTCTGGGGAAAAGAACACCAGACATATTGTTCAACGGACTTGTATGAAAGTACGTTCGGAATTAAAACAAATAAGCTCACGCAAAGACAATCAACATTATTGATAGAGAAGGTGCGTTTTTAGGGATATACAAATTTATTTCATACAAAAAATGTTATTTCTGTAAAGAGATATTACACTGTTGTGGTTTCGCGCTGCGCCATTGCCACTTGCAGATGTTACATTACAGAGTAGGAACAAGTAGAGTATCTCTGTAAAATATGGAATATTTGATATTTCTCAAAATATCGAATAAAAAAAAAAGGCTTAGCACAAAAGTTGTTAGTTTTAATCTAAACAAATACATTTGGTAGTTTTTATAAAACTATGTTTTTAGTTTTTATATCAGAAATGTTATTAATTTTTATCTTTTCAACTTTTATTTATTCTTATAACAAATCCAAGCTGTCCTTGTACTTTGTTTTTACAAGCATGGCATTAACAGTCAATTTCAAAATGTTACAGAAATATGAAAAATAAATAAATACTTTATTAATTATTTAGCATTTATTAATATATTTAGCATACTCGTACTTTAGCACCAGCTGCACTAAACACGTTTAAAACGAAAGTGAAGGTTATAAAAAAGAAAAAAGTGTTCCTCATGCAAAATAGTTGATAAAAAGTAGGTATAATTTGTTAAGACAGTAAAAGTAATTTCCGTTTAAAAAACGCTAAATCTGAAAATAATGTGATATACGAGTACATATGCATTTAAAGTCTTTAATGAAGTTGGAAGTTGAAGTATATTATTATGTGTTTTGGTGTTTTCAGACCAGAATGAGCATTATTTTTTTAATTTGATATAGTTGAAAATGTTATCTACAACACAACTAACCGTTAACTCTTTAATTACCTTTAATCTGTTTTTAAAACGTCTTTGAATAGGCATATCGAATAATTATTTATTTGAATAGAACAAAAAGTGTGACTCGGGGAATTTTTTGACTCTTCTCTCTCAACAAAAGGATGGTTATGGAATAAGGGAACTGAAGGGAATAACAACTCGTATAGATATTTTTTTTACTGAATAATAGAGTCTTCTTCAATTGCATTGTTACTTAGGTACGTACTAACAAGTGAGATTTCAAGTATAAATTTGTAATTTAATAAAAAATAAAGGGTCGTGACACACAGACAGACGGACGGACAACGAAGTGATCTTACAAGTGTTCCATTTGTTTTTTCTTCTGAGGTACGGAACTATAAAAATTGGTTCCGAAGATGCTTATCAACCATTTAGTTGGTGCATCCAAGGTAGATTTCGTCAGGATTCTTTTTTGTATGCAAACTTTGATGTCTATACACGTATCAACAATGTTATCTAGCGAACTATAATTCTTTGTTGGCTAATGGAATATATTCTAACACAATGCAACAGGAAGAGATTCAATTGTCAGACGATAATCGTCCGTATTGACCTCAGTATGGAATTAACACTATCCATGAATTGTTTCACAAACAAACTTATGGATCCTATTCAGTGTAGATAGATTTAATGTGTTAATGTATGTTATTATCAGCTAGCAATGTTTAGTTGAACAATCGCTGTAGAAAAATTGAAGCTTAAGAGGATCATCTGGCTGTAAGCTTTTATACAAAAAGCGATAACGTTATTCGACCCGTAAATGAAGTCCGATTTTCATAATTCTTAAAAATATTTCATAAAAAATGAAGTAGTATACTCGTAGACGTTTTATTTTTTAAGAAATGTTGCTAATATCAAAAGTAATATTAAGTTAGTTAGTCTAAATATCCATATTTTGGACCTAAAAACTTGCTTGACTCTTTTTTTTTGTAATTTAAATAAACTAAAATACTAAAAATAAAATGTAAGTACGAGGCTGATTAAGGTGTACTGAATCCGAAATAAGGTGAGTTGCTATCCTAACTCATCCTGGGTTAGTGGTGACTGTGATCACAGACAAACCTGGTTAACTCAAGAGAGAAATCTCTTTTGCTCTTACAAAGGTTTTACAAAGGTTTAACCCGGGTTTCAGAATCACCTAGGGCACAATAAAGGTACATGGCAAATACTCTCATTATCAGAGCTTTATCGCTTACCCAGTTCTCACTTACTCAGTTTCGACTGTACTTATAGAAATCGGCAGAGTCTGGAGCCCAGGTCTATACCTAATTCTTCAATATTCAAGCCTACGCTTTACTCGAAGCCTATATTGAATGAATCTATATTCTACATACATCTTCAAGGCAAACGCGTTCCTTTTTAGACGAGTTCACTTTCTATCAAGAGCGACAGTGATTATTATGTGTAGTTATTAGATACCCGCAAGAAGTTATAAGACCATTTTAAGCCTACAGGCGGTTTTTTCAAATAGGTATTACTTATTAGGTACGAATACGTTAGTTTTAATGTGCTTATGTAATTAGGTAAGTACCAATTTTCTATTAAAGTACGTAATTTCAGTATCGTAAAGAGTTTTTAATTAGGTAGGTACGTGCTTATGTAATTAGGTTAGTACCAATTTTCTATAAAAGTACGTAATTTCAGTATCGTAAAGAGTTTGCATTAAAGATCAATAAAATAAGCACAGAAAATACTTAATTCCACGCATGCCTAGCATACAGAGGCTTTTTAAATGACGAATGTAAAAAGATGACTACCCAAAAAATGTAAATCTATAGGTTTCTATGCTAGCGCTCTACACCTTAGACCGGGCCGTACGTACACGCGTATATCTACATAATATATGCGCTCGTTAACCTTTGTGTATTTATATTATCCAGATCCAGCTGTCCAGATATTAAAATATTTTCAGATGAAGCATTTGAAAGAAAATGATGAAACGACATAATATTATATTTAAACTCTACCTAAAGTCATTTAGCTCAAGGTACCTACCGGTAACCTTAATGCCTCACTAACTTCATCTTGTAATAATAACTAGAGAAATAACCCATTACTAGACTCAAGTGGGCATGGTACAGATAAGAAGAATGCTTCTTTAATATTTAATTAAAACAAAATCTATTGTTTAAAGCGGATATGCATAATAACCGCACAAACTTCAAGAGATTTATTAAACTAATCAATCAATTATCCGCCTGCGGAAAATAGGGTACTACTAAATGGACCATATTTTGTGTAGAGTAGAGATGTGTGTAGTTTGTTTAGAGAATTTGTGTTTCATTATTGGTAATTTTATGACTGGGTGTGTTTGTCTGGCCGAAAATTTGTCTACAATTGTCTCAAATTTGGTTCATCAAGTTAACATGATTTTTTTTGAAAACTTTCATTTTTTTGCATGTTAATTGTTAATTTTTGTTTACTTAGTAGCGCTATTCTTAAGTTCTAGGGCTAAAAAAATGTAACCTTCAGAATGTAATTGTAAATTGAAAGGAACGCTGGTAAATAATACGTGGATGTGAAAGATAGCTATTATAGTATTACTTTGCATTATAACACTAATATGTGGCTATTACGCCCTTCCGCCGCCTTGCCAGGAATCACCAATTATAAATAAGTAATCACTGATTAATATGTTTTTTAATTCTGTTCAGTATCCATCCGTACCTCCGCTCATTATGTTGGATGGAAATTATTATACTCACAATCAGGTTATTTTTTAGTTTTATGCCATCCTTTGTGATCTTGGTGGTGGTCGTGGTTATCTTTTAACAATGTTTAATGACGCGCCACTGCTGCTTTCTCCAACGACTCCAGTTGGCGGCATTCTGTGTCATCCGTAGATTTAAATCTGTTAACTGTCTGAAAAAAAATCTATGGCAGAATTTTTCGACCATATTATAACAAATATGAGAGGAATACAGTAGTACCATGGTAGTATAGCTATAGCTTTTCTAATAAGTAGCTTTTTTAAAGAGACTAAAATTACGACATTTTTAAACAGAAAATTCCAGTTTCAAATTCGTTTCCAATTTAAATTGGCACAAAATTAAGGCACAAATTGATCTACTGCATCAATAGCAAGTTCCTCACTTGTAAATTCAAAGGTATGATAAAGAAACATTTGTTGTTTTTTAGGCCCAAGGTGGTGCGTCTAATGTTAACAATAAACGTACATCATTAATTTCGGTGTCAACGCAACGCCACGACGTTTGCATGCGCAGGGTATATCGGCCAAGGTGTGCGATGCTATTTAAATAATTTATTATAGGGTTGAAGATATTTTAAAAATTTATACCAGATTTAAAAACGCGTAGGGGCACTCTCTCGGATCGATCTTCGGGAGCTCGCGTGAGTATGGTTGTTCCAGATACCTCGGGAAACTTGGGTATTTGCTAGGATGATAAAGTCACCTATATATTATTTCTGGGTGTACATAAAATATAACAAAAGGTTCATCTCCAGTCTACATGCAGATTGGTTGTCGCATGATCGAGGTATATTTATAGTTATTATATTTGAGTTATTACAAATAATAATCGCAACTTTAAATTATGCCAAAGGGACAAGGCATCCCTATTTTAAGATTCTCATAAATAATGATGTGTCATAATGAAAATTCTCGTATTATGATTAATTTGCATCATATGTCATACAAAATGTTTGAATTGCCATACATAATATATTATTAAGTACAATACCCAACAACATAATCGTACAGTATTCAATTGCAATTATTATTAATGCAAAACAATTGCCGTGACGTGTAATTAAGTAGTTAAAACACAGTTAAGGCGACATCACGGGGGATTGCGCCGAACGATCTTCACATTGCGTGCCTTGTGTCACGACGATGCGGCTTCTGAATCGCTTGTGTAATGTTCACGGGCAATTAAATGCTGAATATGTTTTTGAACTCTCTGGTGTTGCATTTGTTTCATTATCCTCTTGTTGTGTTGTTATGGTTTACGAAAATATTTGGGAAACCTCTGCGCTCGCAGATTTGACAGCAACGTCCGGCGCGGGTGAAGACGGAATTAAACGCTCGGAACTCATAATTATTTTCACCGATATGAACCTAAGGATGAGCCCATCTACACAACCTTGTACCTCCTTCACCTTTCTACCACAGAACCGCAAGACGTCGAGAGAAGTGGCATCCTTATGACAGGTGGTTGATGTCCAGCGTACTCGTACGAAACGTTATTCTTCCACGTGTCTGATACGAACCGCTAAGGCGTGGTACACACTTCCTGCTTCCGTGTTCCCAGCCAAGTACAAGTATTTTTATTATTCCGATTCAGCTGAATGGATTTAGACTGGACCAGACGGTAGTAGTCCTGCGTCAGATGTCGTATGTTCGATTCCCATAGCTTGAAGTTTGATGAGCATGAATGGTTTTCAATATCTGGGTGTTATTTTTCTTTACATTACTTACAAGTGGTTATGTATGTGTATTTATCAGTTGTAAAGTACCCGTAATACAAGCAATAGGGCTAGATTGGAACGATTCTTGATATTTTTTTTTTAAATAGGTACGAGTTTTAATGGAAGGAAAAAATAAACTAAATAAAAAACCAAATATTTATTGATAAGTGTTCTAAATGTGATTATTTGAGTTTAGTGATTATTTTTTTTTGATTTCTTGTTACTAAATTATACTGCAATGCAGATAATTCCAATTTGTAATTGAAGGCTAGGTGTTTTTTTACTAAAACTACTTATACACGGATGTTCAAAAGCAAAAGATAGCTATGCAAAAGAAATATGTTGTTATACAATACCTTTATAATAAAGAACTACATAGAGGTGCTAAAATTAACCCACTGCATCTTGTTTGAATGTTATCTCACTTTAGTGAGTTTATTAGGATTTACATTAATTACTCTTCATAATCTCCATTCGAAACTTTAATTATTAATATTTCGTAAGAGCATTGTTCAACTTTCTTTCCTTTCGTCCACAGTTTACCCACGATCATTTATTAGGAGAACCTTATATAACATTAGTTATTTTACAATGCCACTTTTCAATGTTTCGCTTATATAGTTACAGATGTTCTGTTAAAGTGGTTCCGTAGCAATTATTCGTAGCTACCTTAGTTGCTTTTTGTCATCCAAAATAATTTCATCGTGATTTTAGTAAGCTAGGACGCATAATCCATTGCCATTTATAACTTCCTTTATTCCTTTATATTATTTATAAAGGTAGAAGGTAGCGTCGTCAGGAAACCGATTGGCAAAATGGTTTCCGCAGTGTTTTTATTCCTACGTTAAGGAGCACACCACGGGTGTGCCCGCGAAATTCAAATTTTTCGTGGTTTTTCGCGATTTTTAAGCTAATAAGACATAATAGGCTTATGGCCGTCAAATTGCGATAATCCCAATATCTTCTTCACGTGTTTATATAAAAATCTCTGCTCGAAAGTGTCGAGTTCAAGAAATTAGTCCGAGATTTGCGAGTTACTCACATAAAACTCGATACTCGGACTAATATCCTAGGATACACATTTTTATGCAAATATTTTGATATAATCATGTAAAGATGATACTGCCATTCTCGCAAATTGATTGCCATAAGCCTATCATGTCTAATTAGCGTACAAATTGCAAAAAACCACGAAAATTTTGAATTTCGCGGGCAGACCCGTTGATTTCACGTTAAAGTTTTGACCCGTTCTTCTTGGTACAATGTAAAACTACCTTCCGGTGTAGCAGTGATAAAAAAAATTCCATCAAAAACAAGGTGTACCATTCAAACAGTATAAAAGAAAAAAATTTACAACAAGTACGAATATTATAATAAACTTATATTAAATTAAAAAATGCCTATTAATGTGTTTACATAAGTCAAGATTACTCAGTTAAGGTTAGGCCAGGTTTAGCGTTCAAGATTCTCACGTAACTTTGAACTTGCTAAACATGCGGCATGCGTGAATTCAAAGCCAGTTACCTACGTAGTAAATAAATACATCACATGCCCGAATTAAAAAAAAAAATAATTTAAAACTATACATATAGCAAAAGTTGGCTCATTTTTTTGCAAGTAGCTATAAAAATAAGAAATTAAAAACTAATAACACAGTTAAAGGATGCGATATTTATGGCAATAAAATAAACATACCATATGCAAATGTACCTACGCTCAGAAATATTGCATTAATACCCACTTTTTTATATATAATATATCATTGATTAATAAGAAAAAGTTTAGCAGGCTAGTGAAAATGTTTAGATCAATCAATCATTTTCACGATGCCAAACCGTTTTTTTAAATAGATAAATTGTAAAAATTCCACCTACCAACAAACAACAAATAATGTTATTTACTACTTAAATGTTATTAAATATTCCAACAATTGGATATTCGCTCGAATTGTTATAAATGTAGGCATAAGGACTTTGAACGTAACAATTAACTTATTGCAAGTTTAATAAGTATCATAATACTTTACTCTTATCAATAATAAATGCATGAACTGCGGATTAACCTAATTGCATTAAAGATTTTTGAAAACCTTGAAGATATTGAAAAAGGTATTTCTTTCTAATGCAGTGCTGATATCGAATCCCACGTGATTAATTAAAACAATTGCAGGCGCTTAATGATAACTGTATGGGTCATATTAGATGATTAACGTTATTAACTTCAAATCCAGTGCTGATATCGAATCCCACGTGATTAATTAAAACAATTGCAGGCGCTTAATGTTAACTGTATGGGTCATATTAGATGATTAACGTTATTAATTTCACTTGTCGCAACACCGATCGAAGGAATAAGGACGTATTGCGTCTGCATTTGGCGTGAACAATGAGGCGCATTACGCCAAGCGCGTCACCGCTCTACATGGCATCGGGGCTGGTCAGCGAACGCGAAAGTGATGCAAGTGCATTCACGCGCGCGCCTCGCGTGTCCGCCGCATCTGCGTTTTTGCCCATACTGCCACTTAGCGTGATTAGGAGACAATATTGTAATTTGTAATTAATGTGTTGTTCACTGAGCGTACATATGCTTACGCAGATTTACGACTATGTAACGGATAGATAATAATGATTAATACTATTATTTTTCATGTTTTAATAAAAATAATAATTTATATTCTGCAAAGACGCTTCGCCGAGAATTTATCATAACATCATAAAATATTATCTAAGAAATATTACATGTTACGATATTTTGGAAAGAGCAAGTACCTACAGAGTTTCTTGCTAGTTCTTCTTGGTGGCAATACGCTTTCCTAACTTGGCGGTACAGCTTCAACTTTTCATAATAGCTAACAGGCCTATGTGAAAAATAAAGAAAACATGTCCATTTCCATTCACTGTCACTGAATAAATTGAATTTCCAATTATAGAATTAGTATAAATTACAAAATGATTTCCTCAATCATCGGCTTCCACGCGTCATAATATCCCCATTAGCCTCCTAAGCGGACGACAGATGTAATTTTATCACTCACCGAAACGAAAGTCTCTGCCTTGTCTCGTATATTTTGATAGTGAAAGTTAACCGATGGGACGAGCGGAGTAAACTGGCAGATGTATTAAAACGAGGTGTCCGAGAAACTTAAGGAGAAGGTTAACAAACTCTACCACTTAACCGGTCTACCAGTTATTAACTTATACGATAAATCATATGTAAACAAAACCTTATATATAAATCATATTAAAACAAGCGTGCAGTTTTAATTTTCATTGGAACGTTTGGCAACTAACCAACCAACTACTCGTACCTATTATAAACCACTTAATACCAGTTCAGCTGTGCTATTCTACAAAATGAAATAGCTGCCAGACAGCTGTCAACCCGAATATGGCATGCAAAATTGTACTCTATTACAACTGACAAATTCATAGATGCAGAGATGTACGCTCGTCGCTGTTTTGCAGAATAGCACGGCAGTTTCTTGTCACACTTAAGTGTATCTAAGTATGTCAAGAAAGCTTAGAGTTCCAGGTCCTTCCCAGGATTTTTGGCTTTAGTTACTTTCCAATTTCAACTTTTTTCAACAGCAGGTCACTAGGTGGCTGTGGTTTATCGGAGTATAGATGAAATATGTTTGAGGCATAATTCATAATCCATTTTACTATAGAATAGGAAAAAAAATAGAAAAAGAATATATATAAACGTTTTGAAAACAGTAAAAAAAGATCGAAGCTACCACTGGTTCAAAATGTCGTTGCTACTAAGAAGAACCGTCAAAAAACTCGGCGCTTGCTCTTCTCTTTCCAATCAAATTTTTTAATGATAAAAATATAAACAACATCCTGTACCTTGGATAGCTAGTAGTGACCACACATTTCTATAATTTATTTATGTGACGTAACTTTTAAGCTATTGCATAGCTTCTATCGCGGGCTTTGAGCGTGGAGACCGAATACAGAAATTCCGTAACGAAAATAGCCTGACACCCGTAAAGTAGAGCTTTTGGTACCAGGGTACCATGAATGCAAGAGATATCTATCATCTATCGAAAAATAGCAGAACTTTTTAATGACGTAAGTGACATTTCAAAAAGTCATTAAAAAGTTCTGCTATTTTTCGATAGATGGCAAAACTAAACATTAAAAAGTTTGTGAAGGTGCGCTCTCCTGCATTATGATACCCTGGTAGCATAAGCTCTACTTTTCAATAGGCAAAGCTAAAAACTAAAAATAACTTTAAATTCTATGCAATAGCTTTACCGCGGCAGTCTCCGAGTGCCACACGTCTTTTTTATGTAGGTAACATTGTTGTTGAGATGCCGTTGTTTTGTTTGCAGTAACGAGGATGCGAGTGGTGTGGTGGAGCGCGCTCGCGCTGCTGCTGCTGACAGTGGCCACTGGCGCCATCCGCTCAGCGCAGGTCAGTTGACTCAGCATATTATATCATCTTATTTACCAGGCAAGGGTCTCTTCTCAGCAAATGCCCACCACGCTGGCTAACCGCGTGTTGGCAGGACTCCCACACACCTGTGTGGCAAAAAGGTCAATAAAAATCTCTCAGATATGCAGGGTACCTCATGAACTTTACCGTTATCTAAATGAAGTTATTATCTTTAAATAAGTAAAGCTCCGAAAAGTCATATAGGCATGTCTATATGATTTGAACCTCTGGGTTCGAATATACGAGTAGCTGTTCCAATTCCAGGCTCCTCTTGATATTAGACAGAGATCTGAATTACTCAGTTATCACTGCTTCTGGCATAGTGAAGCTGTAGGACCTGTTTGCAGATTCTACTGGTATGGATGCCTAACACCACACAGTCAGATATTTTGCCGTGAAGCAGTAATTGCAAAGTATTATCTACTGAGTTTAAAATTTTAACGGAACTCTAGCTGAATAAATGACTGGAAAATGGGCATCATGAGACTTAACAATTGCAGATGTCTTTGGATTACAAACTGCACTGTACAGTGTAGAATGCGTTGTACGAAACTGCAATGCCTGGGCCACACTTTTTGAGTAATATATCGGTGTATCAAATAACAACAGGTGCACGTCTTATACATCATTCTTCGCTTTTAACATAATAATTAGTTGTTAATTAAAATACCTGACAGCAAACAACAGCATAATTAGCTCTGACTAAACACAAGCGCGCAAACTGCTAACCGATTCGAATCGTATCGCAGTATTGCCTCAGCCTCAGCTTAGCGGCTTACTTTCTAAGTGATCAGTGACTGGCCAGTGGCACCGGTGGCCACCGAGCATAGACAACGTAACACCACGTAATCCGGGCCACTTCACTCGAACGGACCACTTTCATTGATTATTCTCGTTTTACTAAACAAAAGCAGTGTTAGGTACCTGATAACCTAGTTTTTGATACAGTCCATGACAGATGCTACATTTATAAAAGAACATCGCTCTGCAATGTCATGCGTCACACTGCACTACGCTTGTCATCCTGCCTTTGACTCCTGAGGCATCGTATCTTAGTCTTACGCTTATAAACAGTAATTGTTGCCTCAGTAGACGCCGGTTACAAAGCCCTTGTCGACACAAAGTAATGCTTTACAGTTAATAAATGATGCACGACTGAATATCTCTTGAAATCCTTTTGAACGGACTCTGCAAGTAGAGTCTTACGCGGTTACAGTTGGTATAACCTAGTCTAATTAGTTCCACTCATCATATTTGCCCTGGCTCTATGGGATGAAGTTCGTAACTACTTGGCAACTGTTTGTCACGTCGTACTTAGCGGTAAAAGAAACTTGCATATCTGAGAGTAGAGAATTCCCCATAATGCTTTCAATTGTTTGATATCAAGTCCTGATAAATTCCAACACCAAATCTTGCTTTGCTTAATTTCAGTAGTACTCGTAATGTAGGTAAAATTTGATCCTTATATACCAGGAAGACAGTAAAGTGTCTGTAAATTAAAAGGCAGGCCGCCTCCAGACAATGTGACTTTCAGATTTCAAGGACGACAAAATTTCATTATTGATTCAGGTAATCTATCGGAAGTTAATTAAGACTTGATTATGCAAATAAAATGATTGTCTTACTATAGACGTGGCGAGTTGATGATTGCGAAATTGTAATATTATGGTAAAATATCAGAATAGATATTATCAGGTAAAAATAAGTTATCTACCCGTAACGATTTTCCCTCAAAAAAATACAGTACCTAAAATATAGATAGATAGATAGATAGATAAACTCTTTATTGCATACCACAGAATAAAAATATAAAAAGAAAGAAATAAATTAAATACAAACAAACTTAGGAGTACAATTTGGAGGCCTTATCGCTACATAGCGATTTCTACCAGGCAACCAATAATGTGAAGGAATATTTGAAACTGGATACGAGGCTGGTGGTGCCAGAATAAATAAATACAGTAAACTACTTACAATAAATTACTTATACATAATATAAACTAAATTATATTATATATAATTTAGTTTATATATAGCTATGCTTCTACTCGAATAAAGTCGGGGACGTATAGTTTTTTTTAATTTTGGCCACAAAGGTAGCTACAAGTTTATTTACGTAAAAACCAAGTTCAACAATCTCTTATCTACTATGGGATGGATTATTGAGTCATTACCCTGCTCGCCGGACACACACTTTCTCGCGTCTCCGTTTACCGGTAAAGCATTGACCAGTAATTTGATTTTCCCGGGAAATTAAAATAACTCAGATAGCCGGAAATTGACAATACTAACAGTGTCGCATTTTTAAAAGCAAATGCTGACTCTAACTTCATAAAAATTTATAAAAAAAATTTACTCACATAAATGGTAGATCAATATTGATCCTAAGCAAACGGATGGTTCTTAGGGTAAATATTTGTTTAGTAGTATTCTTTATAGAGTCATTTTAATATTTTCAGTGTATTATATTTAGACAATTTGATTTTGTTGATTTTTTTAAATTAAAATCTGCGAAAGAATATATAGGAAAGGCCAACAGTGTGAACAACCTTAAAAATATGTTTTGTTTGATAAATATTATTTGCTTCGTGCGTAGTTCTAATTATTTACTTGACAATTATTATTATTATATTATCAAGATAAATGGACAATTACATACCGTTATGACAACAATAAAACACGCTATACATTAATATATCTAAATACCAGATCTCAAAATATAATGCGAGTAGTTATAATCATTAACAATCATTAAAATAAATAAACAAAAGACGTTGTACGTTGTACATGTATATCGATAAATCTGTTGTAGAATTGTAATTTGTACACATTTACTTTAATACGTAGGTGTAGATAGGTACGAATTATGAATAAATTGTAGTATAAAAGTAGAGTTTAAATTAGACATTATCATCACCATTTTTATATGCAGGTACGTGCTCATTATAACATTGATATTATGTGTGCTGAAGAAGTGATTTCCAATAGAATTTGTACACGAGTAAAAAATCAAGTAATCTTAAATTGAAGTTGGTTATAAACAAGACAGTTTGAGTGTTATTTTAGTCGCGTGTGAACTATTGGTGCCGACTACATGGTGTAAATGATAGGCCTACCGCATACCATACATTATGTTTACGTTTTATACGCGACACGCTATGTACAGTGCAGTGAAGCGTGTAACACGAGTGCCTACATATTAGATCAGGGAAGTAAGAATAAGAGCTAACGCAGATCGCGACGGGATGGGAAGGGATTTCAAGCTTTTACCAATAGACATTCAATCGTATTGGTGTCGAAACATGACATATTGCTATGTTTAAATAATGTTTCGGTATAGAAAGGAATCCCGCGGCATAATTTAGAAGATTTTTTTATGACTTCCTTCGGTAGTAACTTCAAATTGCTAGCCCATAGCATAGCATAGTTGGGACGGTATGCCCAGAATGCGGTAGCCATAAGGGCCAATGTATTTGAAAATAGACACTCGATGGTAACTAAAGTAACTTTAGCTGTTTCCATGAATTCGTATGGCTTCAGCCCCCAGCTAATGCATGGGACATTATGTTATGCCCCAAGTATAATACTATATCCTCTGACAGGGATTAAAATTATTTTCTCCACCGGCTAAAGCACGGCAAAAGACGAAATAAGAAGTCTTTTTGTTAATTTTAACGAGAGATTTTAACTCTACCTATGTGTCCATGAGAATGGAAAGAGTGTAATTTTAGCCTCTCTCCATGCTAGTGGGGCTAAAAAAATCGATATCAAAAGATCGATTTGTCGATTGTAGATATATTTTTTTATTTCGTCCCATTTTGGTATGGAATAAGAGATAGGCAGGTTTTTAATACGACTCTAGATAAAACATAATTTGGTTTAGGCTGCTGGAAACTTCATAGGGAGATAATTTAATACAGTTTCGTGTTGCAGCATTGCATTTCTTTCATCCACCATTGAGTTTATTATTATCATCTCCTTATGTATTACAACTACTCGATTACTAAAGTAACGACAAGTAGGTAATTTCTACAAATATTCTGTTTCTCCTTATTCTGTCATTTTATTTCTTAAATTAAAGTATTATATTCTTAAAACGTGTTCAGAATGATTGTGACTTGCAAAAAGAGTTGTACCGGACATAACAGTAAATAAATAATTTACTTTCTAATTAAACTTACGCAAAAAGCCGCGGTTTGAGAGGTTTCCTTATAAAAGAAGTAATTACTTATTTTATAATATCTGTTTGTTTACTTACCTCCAACTTTGTACACAAGCAATACGTAAACTATTTACTCGTAAGTGATTCCTAGGAGACCAAATCAGAACAATGCAATTTGATGTTAATTAAAGGGTTATGACTACATACACCGAGGTTTTTTTTAATTTAAAACATCAAAATCTTTATGTTTTCACATATGAAAAGAAAACTACCTAAAAACTAGTGGTGATATTAAGCGAGGTATCATTTACTCGTAAACGAAATTGGCACTTGCATTCTCTGTTACACAATCGCACACTACAGCACGCTGTGAGCACTCATTCAGCATGTTTGTGGACCTTTTTGATGTGCGCAATGTATACTTAGGGCTCATCTTGTGATTTAAATCTTTACCAGACACATACCTACATTCTTAATTCGCAACAATTAAGTCATTTTATAGTCAACTTATTCCAAGTACAGCTCCAGAAGCAAATTCTCGATGTAATGATTATGAGATTAGGGACATATTTTCGATATCGGTAAATAAAGAAAATTTAATGAAAACGTAAAAATGTAGTAAATTTGACATTGATCAGTTCCAACCTAGTTGTTTCGAGTAAAAACTTAAATAACGCCATGTTAATTCAATTCGTTCCATACGGCAGTTATACACTTACAAAAGAGCTGATTCAGTGTCGATATTGATGATATAACTAGTGATAAATATGAATTTTTATATTTTTACGTTTGTTGTGAGCGTTAGTAAATGCGTTTACTACAAGCGTTTTACGATAAAGCAAGCATCGCAGTTTTTAAAGGGTTATTTTAAGAAATAAAAATAATAATGGTTACTTGTCTGAGAAAAACGTATTCATGGTATTCGTAATAGGCATGAAATGCATCCTCATTGGCTTAACTCACAAATAGCTATTCACATTTTTTGGCAATAAAATTATTTCGTTGACCATAATATTATTCTAACACAATCGTAGGTCTGCAGATTTATTCTGAATCACAGTGTAAAATATGAATTTCTCCATGCTCTGAAATAAATTAACGATTCTTATGCTTCCATTATAATGCCTTGATGAGATATTTTTGGTAGGTGTGCCTAGTATTTCTTGCCAAAATCATGTGTGTTTCCAACTATAATAAAACATTTCGAGATTATTTTTCAATGAAAAAACAGATTGTATTCTTGATCATATCTATGTTAAAATATCCATAAGTGAAATTAAAGGCAAATTTAGGTTTCACAAAATTCAATAAATTAATATCAGCTGGCGTTTACGTTACACTATAACTTACGTAGACTTCTGTAACTAGGCCACACCACTCTCAAACTCTATCACGATTCGATAAATAGTATAATTACAAAATTAAAAGTTTCTTTTCTATTATTCGGCAGTAGATTTACCACAGATATGATAGTATTGTTCCGTCAAATCTGATACAAGTGCAATATACGTACCAAGGTCGTTGTGAAGGCCGCCAAGTGAAAAGGAGTGTTGATGAAAAGGAATGAGGTTTTGACTACATAAGTATGACAATGTAAACTAATGTATGCTAGGTCTTATAGAACATAACCTGCTCATTTATTATTAAAGTCCCTTTATCTCAAAATATTAAGTGTGAGAAATACACATTGCATAATTTTTTTTTATTTATGCTTAAAATATCTTACATTTTACTTATTGAAAAGATGTATAAAACAATGTTCTTCTTAAAGGTTCTTTTAAAAGATACTTAAGTTGCATCTAATTTATCTTATATAAATCTTTCACTATTTAACTTCGAAGCCCTTAAACATAAGTTATCATAACTTTTCTACTATGAGGTCCGTTGACCTCAAGTCGTAAATATTAAGTAGGTATCTCTGTTAGAATTTTAATAGACTACTGCTGCAATAGCTGGCAGCTAGTAACGGTTGCGATTCTGTAAACTTGGCAACACCTACACGGATTGCATTTAAACTTTATGCGTTATAAAGTTTAAATGCTATCCATGTACATGTGCGATATCAATAAGGTACGAGTATGTTATGATTTGACTTTGACAAGTTTTGTGATTTAATAGCCACGATCTGCAACTTCACCTACATTTGTATCTTAGTATCTATTGCTATTCATACTCTACTGCAAGCCCATTGGATTGGGACGTACACACTAGGTTGGAATTCAAACTTTCAGGAAAATTGTAAAAACGCTCATTGCAAGGTCTCGAAACACAACGGCTTATTAAGCATTTTTACTTATTTCTTTTGTAATTAAAAGTTTGGTTCGTAGTTTTTCTAGGAGAGTTTAACACGTATGTACTGTATTCATCTTGGTAATAATATATTCACATAAATGTTAACAATAATAATCGGAAGAACTCTTGTAAAAAAAAAGTAAAATACATTAAATAGGAAGAAAATTGTAAAATTTAGACACCAGGCACTTTCGCATCAATAAAATTACCATATAAATTATGATGATATTTGAATATATTTTTCGTCATATGTTAATTTAGAGATCCGTTATTCGAGTAAACAACTTGTAAAACTACATTTTAAGCCTTATTACTCTTTTTATAGTGCATATTGTTCATCATCCAAAATTTTCAACTGACTATCATCAGTTAATCTTGAAGAGTTTGAAACTGAATACATTATATCACTTGTTATTACTCGACCAACTTGCGTAAATGCTGAGTGAATGCACTCCTACACTCACATTTAACCGACATAACTATGTCGGTAAGTTATCAGTGAACATAATATTTTATCTACGAAGTTTGCCAGAAGGATAAGAATAGAGGATATTGGCCAGAGAAACGTCATTTACATAGATAGCCTTAACAATACAGAAATAAGAAAAATAATGAGTTCCTTTCTCCTATTTTTGTGTAACAACATTGTTTCAAAATACCTATCTCAGTATAACAATCTGTCAAACCGCTTAACACAAATCTCGCAAGGTCGTGATTGATCGCGGTAGAATCAACTTTTCTCACAGTTAGGGTCATTAGACTATCACGATTATTGCATACAGCGGCGACTACTGAGACAGTAGTTACGAATAGGTTCAACGATTAGTCTTCTAAAAACGAGACGTCTTTTTTCTGTATTTTTTTTTTGAGATAAATACCAATCATGTTAATCCATGTCACGCTATAGTTCGGTTGAACAAACCTGTACATTTCGACATGCATGAAAAGTTCTGCATATCTCATTATCGTGTTAAATCATGCATGTAAATAAATTTCATTCAGTCAACATGCGGTAAATTAGGTATGTGAAAGATAATAATTAGCGCATACTCTACCGAATTTCATATTTTTTATACCATTTGTGTTTTTGATATCAACGACGATTTCAAGCCCTGATAAACACCGTAGGAAGTCGTAGCTTGCCATGATTATGACGGCCCAACGTCCACACGTCAAATTAATTGTTGTTCAAGTACATTTTTTTTTGAGAGGGGAAATCTGTATTGAGATTTACAACCTGTGAGTAGGTTGGATTATGTGAGATCTTTACCCACTCCTCGGTGGGCTTACTGGACATCCTAAGCACAATATAAGTAGGCTTCTCACACGAATGCACCGGAGCTCTGCGGAGGCTCCCTTGTGCAACGTTCTTTGGGCTCGCCTCTAACGGACACTTGATACCAGCTACTTCCAGGCAAGGTTAGGGTCAATCCCGAGGTCCCAGGCTTTTTTGGCTGTTTGTTGTGGCCTTCTTCTCAGTGCAGGGCACTTTTGAACCAATATGAGGTTACTGGGAATTTTCGAATTGTAAGTCTAATATTTGCGTAAAAGTAAAACTAAATAAAATTTGAATTTCGCGGGCTGGTAGGGCCGAAACACCTTAAATCAATAAAAGTATAACCGATATAGTCTGCAGTCAAAGCGGATGTTCTTTTAACGTAATTATGTGAGGTGTTGCAGCCTCCATCACAATGAGAGCATTCCGAAACAATCGTGTCCAGTGAGCACCTGTGTTCAAGTATCTACGAGTATGTGACGAATTTACACACGAGGCTGTTTGTCCACCAATGTCGTTACCGTGCACCGTGTACTGGATTATTTCTAGTTGAGCTTGGGCGGTGGACACACACCCTTTATAAATGTATGTATCAGCAATACAGCATGTGTTACTTGGTCTCGTCCCAGTGACGGCTGCGGAAACGAAAAGCTTTAGGAATAAACACAGCATCCAATTCAAAATAATGACATATTTTAAAACTACGGAACCTTTACGAAAAACTCCTAACAGCAGCGCGATTACAACGCAGGCATTTAGCGCGTAGGTATTAAATCATTGTCTGTAAATTGCAATAAAAGGCATTTCGTACTAAGTAGCAGCTGTCAAATTTACATTGGCTGATTTAGCACTTTGACCTCGCACAGTTATCTGTTGTGAAACATCTTCAAACTAGATTGAGATTCAAACTGTACCTAGGCAGGTTTTTTGCTTTAGCCTTTAATCTCATCTTTTTACGCAACATTATGCCTAAATTAGAGTAAGTAGAGTAAAAAAACCGGCCAAGTGCGAGTCGAACTCGCGCACCGAGGGTTCCATACCATAAAAGAAGTAAAACATTGAAAGAATCACTTTTGTTCATGAATTTACGAGTATATAATTTACATGTAGGTACTTTTGTTGGGGAACCGCAAACGTAACTTTGTTTTTGGTGGTTTATTGTTATTATCAAAAAAAGTATAATAGTTAGGGAGTTGATTTTATTTTTCCTGTAAAATATACATTAAAGTCTATTAATCATAATTATTTCAGATTTTTCGATTGATAAACTTCGGAGATAAGGGGGGAACGGTATTTTTTTCGACAGTTTGCTCAATAAATCCAAAATCTATCAGGCATAAAAATAAATAAAAATCGGTTTTAGAATACACAAGTAACGGCCTTTCATATGATACCCCACTCAATATTGTTAACTCATTTTGAAAATTCGAAGTCCCGGTTTTCCCCCCTTTTTAAATATAAATAAAAACATTTTTCAATATTTTATGAGTGCAATGGCGTTGGGTCACTATTACCTAAAACGAAATAATCGAGTGTGACAGACGGACGGACGGACAGACGGACGGACGGACGGACGGACGGACGGACGGACGGACGGAGAAAGTCTCACCATAAGGGTTCCATTTTTACCAAATTGGTATGGAACCCTAAAAAGGTATGTTTTTTTAAACATAGAATGACTAGGCAAGTAAAATATCATGTTGATTGATACGTCTGCTTATGTAAGATTTTTCCCAGGATTTTCCATTAAAATATCAAAGCATCTTTATCATGAATTCACAATGGCACTTCTATCACAATGCGTCTTATTACACGAGTGCCCAAAAAAAGGAGTGTAATGTTTTTAGGGTTCATGTATGCATGTATGTATGTATGTGATGTTTCTTTATTCCCCCATAACTTCTGAACGGCTGAACAGATTTGGACATATGAGGTATTGTTAGAATCCTTGGATCCTTCCGAGTAACATAGGCTATTTTTTTTGGAATAAAATAATATGGCGGATGTGAGCGCCATTTTCAAAAGTGGAAAAAAAAATTTTTCTTCGACTATCACAATATGGGTATCAAAATGAAGGTATTGGAGAGCAGTAACAGAATATTATTAATATAAAAATATATTTTATATATAATTTTACATAGGTAGGATGTACACCCAAAAAAAAATACTTTTTCATACGACTGTCCAAATGAGTTGTATCATGTATGCATGTATAAGTAATATGTACGTAAATAAGTTTATTTTCATTTAACATAACTTCTGAGTGACAAAAAACATTTGGACATATTGTTATGGGTTATTGTTGAAACCTTGCTTCACCTTACTTCATCTGACCATCACTAAAAAATATAAAATAAAAATAAGTAATTAAAAAATTAAAAACACGACTGCCCTGATATAAAACGAACTAAAAAGTAAGAAACAAGTTATTTAAGTTGAACAGATAAATTCATATGGCAGTCGGGGGGCTGTTCTGAGGAACACCTTCCATTCTAAGAGGTCCCCCGACTGCCATATGAATTTATTATATTCATAACAGGGCAGTTGTGTTTTTAATTTTTTAATTACTTATTTTTATTTTTCTCAGTAATCACGTCGGCCTACGGTGCCCTTAATATTAAAACACAGTAAAATGTACCACGATAGACTTTTTAAAATTAAAGTAGGTATAAACTATATCTTTGAAATATAGGACCTGTATGGATGTTCTAAGTTATCAGAATTTTGTAAATAAAATACCTTAAAATAGTGTTACGTACAGAAAATTCAAAGGAAATGCCGCTGATTTGTAAGAGCATAACGAAGTATTGCCAAACCTAAACAAGACATTATATAATATTAAACTTCAGCTACCTTCCTTTTGGTCGTTCACTCGTTATTATGCATAATGTCATAGACATACTTTCGATGCATAATGTGTTGTTGTATCTCGAAATATCATAGAGCTACGTAACGATAGTTAATAAAATATTGCAATAAATCACGTGTATACAATAAAAAAAACCGGCCAAGTGCGAGTCGGACTCGCGCACCGAGGGTTCCATACCATAAAAGAAGTTAAACATTAAAAGAATCACTATGGTTCATGAATTTACGAGTATAATTTACATGTAGGTACTTTTGTTGGCAAACCGCAAACCTAGCTTTGTTTTTAGAGGTTTATTGTTAATATCACAAAAAGTATATAGTACGTTAGCGAGTTGATTTTATTTTATTCTGTAAAATAAACTTTAACTTCTAATAGTCGTAATTATTTCAGATTTTTCGATTTGTAAACTTCGGAGATAAGGGGGGGGGGACGGTATTTTTTTTCGACAGTTTGCCCAATAAATCAAAACCTATCAAGTATAAGAATAAATAATAATTGGTTTTAGAATACACAAGTGACGCCCTTTCATATGATACCCCACTCAATATTGTTATCTCATTTTGAAATTTCGATGACCCGGTTTTCCCCCCTTTTTAAATAAAAATAAAAAAGATTTTCAATTTTTTATGATTGCAATGCTGGCGCGTCGCAATTACCTACAGCTATTCCAAATTTCAGGTCGATAGCTTTAGTAGTTACTGAAATAAAGTAGCAAGCAAGCTTTGTTCATCTGAATTACTACTTAGATGTGAATTACTACAGGTCTTAAATGATTTATTTCACAAGCAATAACTGTAACAGTGTAACAACATCAGTCAACTTTTGAACACTCAACGCCGAAGGAAGTGAGATGCATCCAAAATACGTTATTATAATGTGTCGTAAGTCGTAACTGGCAATGCGTGTACGTTCACAGCCTGCATACAAGCGGTTTATCGGCAGATATGCCATTTTATAGGTGACAAGGACGTATTTATTTAACCCCAATATAAAGAATACACATACATTTTATTGGGAAAGAATGATTAGACGTTTAAATCTGAAATTAGGTCCATTCCAGGTCAATGTATGGTAATGTGATAAGTTGCTATACACTCAGCTAGTCATTATAAGATAGAAGTCGGAACATTAACATTTGTCTCATATTAGGCCTAGTTCATCCTGAGACATCCGGATTTCTTAGCCACAGTTATGACACCGGCTACAAAATAACCCTTTCGCACACGCGGCTCGTAGGCGTAGACGTATCGTAAGCGTATCGTTATGACGCTACGCAAAAGAATACGAAAATTGAGTCTCCTACGATTCGCTGCAACACCGCTTCGTCTGCGGACATGTTTGAATATGTTCGTCCTCGTAACGCTCTCGTCGTGCGCGCGGATTACGCTACGCTTAAGTTTGCAAGCCGTGTGTGAAGGGCCTAACGTTTCGCAAAACTATTTTTCGGTAAAATATTAATTGTCACCAGTCACCACTACCAATCTTGAAGGACTTCGTAAAGAAATTCCTACCACCTGGGTAAACTAATACCAAATTAAAAATTCATGGCTGTGAATTCCCTTTGTCTATTCGTAGCGCCTTGTAGCTTCCGTAGCATCTGCCGTAGCTTTATCGCGTCTCTACGGTTAGAGACCTATTTCAACTTTATAGATTTTATTATCTTTGTAAAAAGCACGACATCTAAGTTAAACTACTATCATTTTTCAATGTATTTCATTTGTAATGTACCTACCTACTACTGTGGATACATAGTGATTGCTCCGACCTTGATTGGTTGTAAAGGTCAAAACTGTTTGCACCTAGTGTTTACGTAAAAACTAGTAGTCTATTAATAATTACCTAAGGTATAAGTGAGATAGTATTAATAAATAGACATAGATTATATTGAACTCTGATCCCAATTATTTCGTATATTTTGCGCCTATTTAGGTATCATTGGGGTGTGCACGTGCGGTTATACTTAGTTCACTACTTACCAATTACTTAGGTAAGACAACTAGTACTAAGATCTATGATAATGACATCAAGATGAGCCCATCCGAACATTTAACGTAAACCTTCTTCATACAAGAAACTGTAGAGCCATGTGTCGAAACTCCTACGTCGTTGTGCACCATAAACTGGTGACATTTTTTCGCGCGGTCCGCCGGGCCTATAGCATAGGTGTCTTTGACTAAGATACATTTAGATAAGTTTTTAACCGACTTCAAAAAAAGGAGGAGGTTTTCAATTCGTCGGAATCTTTTTTTTTTTTTTTTTTCTATGTATGTTCACCGATTACTCGAAGACGCGTGGACCGATTTGAAAAATTCTTTTTTTGTTTAAGAGGGTTTTGTTTCCAGGTGGTCCCATTTTAATCAGATCAGGATCTGATGATGGGATCCTGGAGAAATCGAGGGAACTCTTCAAATTTTATATGGACACATGAAACTATTTGATCATTATTAGAAAGAGTAATATTTTCCAAGTTGACCTATGGCCATCAGGTCAGGATCTGATCATGGGATCATGGTGAAATCGAGGGAACTCTTCAAATTTTGCTAGTATACTTAAAGCGAGTTGGGTATTTTTTATAGTTACTGGTGCATATGCTAGCAGATACTGATTTGATGACTAAAGTCATCAAGTCAGGGTCTGATGATGGGATCTTGGTGAAAACGAGGAAACTCTTCAAATTTTGCTAGTATACATGAAGCGAGTTGGGTATTTTTTATAGTTACCTGTGCATTTGCTAGCAGATACTGATTTGATGACTAAAGTCATCAAGTCAGGGTCTGATGATGGGATCTTGGTGAATTTTAGGTATCTCTTCAGAGTTTATGAACACACCTCAAGCGATTTGGGTATTTTTACAACGCCTTGTGCATTTTATTGTTTTCCACAAAAAAGTATAAAATATAAAAGGGAAATGCTTTCCAAAAAACCAACTTCAAATGCCACTACAAAGAGTGAAATAATTTTTATTTAAATTTTAGGTACCTACACCAATTCGAAGTCGGGCGATTGCCTATGATTTCGTCATTTCTTCGCACATCAAGTAAGTTAGGGATTGTATGAAACATTGCCCGACTTCGAATTGGTGTAGGTACCTAAAATTTAAATAAAAATTATTTCACTCTTTGTAGTGGCATTTGAAGTTGGTTTTTTGGAAAGCATTTCCCATTTTTATTAAAATTCCACTCATTAGATTTGCTTCTTTCGTTACAGTTAACACCAATCACGATCAAATGTTATTGATCTTTGGTAAGCTCTTGATAAAACTCTTGATTAATGGAATATTTTTAAACGGGTGGAAAAAGATAGTGATATCGGTGGCAATATTTATTTCGTTAACGATTAGAGAAAATTGCTTCTTTGCAGTAGATATCCTGAGAGCCCTAATATTCTAAGTTTATAACCAACACAACCCATCTATTATGGGTTGTGATGCCTATTTGACGGGGGCATTCAATATATTGAATGGAAGCAGGCGTTATTTTGCGGAAATCCATAATTAGCAGGACTGATTAATTTGTATTGCTATTATCCACTACTTGAAAGGATTCTGTATGGTGCAATATGCAGGAACACCATCCACATGAAACACCACACACAATTTTCTATCACTTTCTTCGACGCACGTTTCGTCCCGACACCGGGACATCCTCTGGAGATGTTGACTTCACAATGCGAAATCGTAGAGCATTCAATATCTCAGCAGAAAGAGATATCCCATCGATGGTTGAAACAATGGATAACCGCGCATAAGCAGCAACAATTTTGAACCTATTTAAGTCTTTTTTTGTTTGACAGGCGTCATTAACAACGTTGCTTATGACTTGTGAGCGGGCGCTGTCTCGTATAGTGTCCGGTCTGAGCCCTCAAGGTCTTTTACCTAAACAGATCAACGTTTCAACGTTCAAAAGTATCAAGATTGGGTTTTCATTAGTGACGTTAAATTATGGATATACATAAAAAAAATTAAGTCCTTTGGTTACTTTTATTCTTGGCTAGTGATATTCTTAACTTGAATTGAAGGATTTTTTTGAAGTTCTCAAAAGATCGGCCGAATGAAGCATAGGTGGCACAGTTAAATCACATGCTTATCAAGGACAAGTACTGTGTGTGATACAAAAGTATATAAAAACAGTGTCAATACCTTTCTATTGCTGACAAGTAGGCGTGTAACAATTTAAAATGCACTAGCTTAGACGGAGATTATTGCATTTAAGTACGGTTGTTTTTCTATTTCTTCCTTGTCCTATCCCACTCCCTTATCGATTGCTTTATCACCAAGAGTTAAATTTGGGTATCGTAACAGTAAGGTGGCTTGTACACATCTTTATTAACAAATTCGACGTTTGGTTTCAATAACATTCAAACAGAATGATTAATCTATTAAGCATTTTAAGATCTTTCCTTCTATTTATTACGTAGTATATTACCACATTTACTAAAATATTAAGATTACGTATTATTTTCCAAGTTATTTTTGAGTAAACCAAATTACAGAGGATGCTAATATAATTTAATATTTTTAAACATACTTACGGAGAATATTGCTTCATATAATAGTTCATTTTAATGTTTCGTTATAATTAAGTTCTATGTGTCAGGTAAATCATTGAATAAATAAGCATATTGATACATATAGAAATATAAATTAGGACCATAAATAAATAAATATTTAACTATAAATTAACGCACTTTTCTTTTTTTCAGGTAACTACAATCTTGAAAACTACGAGTACTTAAAAAATCTTGGTATCGACTGTCTGAGGTATAGAGTATGCATTGCACAGATTAATATTTATACAATTGAAATTGTATTAATTAATATATATATAGCTACTCGTGCTGATTCACTGATTGACTGACTGACTCACTGATTGATCACCTCTCCTGAACAATTTTGTATGAAAAATTTTTTTTTCACGGATGTGGTCGTATAGAAGAAAAAAATTCATTCGGAGGAAAAATACGGAGAGAGCTGATGATTGAGGATTTCGGAGACGGGTGAAGAGCACGGGAAGGGTATTAAAGATAGGTGTGGGGTGCTCGACCAAATGTCATTCGAAATGTCATGCAATTGGCAGTAAGCTGAAAAAAAGTTCAAAATGGCGGATTCAAGATGGCCGCCATACAAACTTCATCGGTGTCCATCTCGAAGAGTATAAAAGATGGAAGAGTGGTTTCTTGACAAGAAGTGATCAGGACCCCATGGTCTATTCCATGGATAGAAAAAAAATCAAAATGGCGGAATTTATTTTTCCATAGAAAATGTATGAGGAATATTGAAGAGACTACGAGTTGTAAATCATGAAGTGCTTTGATGCGGTTTTTTGCAAGACTACCAGAGAAAAATATGGAATGAGGTGATGATTGAGGATTTTAAAGACAGTCAAGGAGCATGGGCAAGGTATTATAGTTAGGTGGGGACTGTTGAAACAAAAAATACTCGGAACTTCACGCAATTGGCAGTGAGCTGAAAAAAAAACAAAAATGGCGGCTTCAAGATGGCCGCCATACAAATTTCGTGTTGTTCTATCTCGGAAAGTATAAAAGATAAGAGAGTGGTTTCTTAGCAAGAGATGATCAGGATCTCAAGTTCTACGGGATGCATGGTAAATAATTCACTGTGGCGGAATTTATCTTTCCATGGAAAATGTACATACTATGAGAAGAGACAATGATCTAGGATTTGGATGATGATTGAGGAGCACTGTCATGGTTTTAAAGATAGTTAAGGGCTGTTCGAACAAAAAATACGCTGAACCTCATCCGATGAGGTTCAGCGTATTTTTTTGTTCGAAATGCCCATAACTATCTTTAAAACCATGACAGTGCTCCTTGGTAATTTTTTCAGCTTACTGCTAATAGGATTCCAATGGGCGATGGAGATGACGGCGATACCGTTATGGGCGGGAAGACTGCACGCGGGCCACATGTGGCCCGCGCACCCACGCGCCCTACTAGTTAATATATATATAGCTACTCGTGCTGATTCACTGACTGATTGACTGACTGACTCACTGATTGATCACCTCTCCTGAACAATTTTGTATGAAAAATTTTTTTTTCACGGATGTGGTCGTATAGAAGAAAAAAATTCATTCGGAGGAAAAATACGGAGAGAGCTGATGATTGAGGATTTCGGAGACGGGTGAAGAGCACGGGAAGGGTATTAAAGATAGGTGTGGGGTGCTCGACCAAATGTCATTCGAAATGTCATGCAATTGGCAGTAAGCTGAAAAAAAGTTCAAAATGGCGGATTCAAGATGGCCGCCATACAAACTTCATCGGTGTCCATCTCGAAGAGTATAAAAGATGGAAGAGTGGTTTCTTGACAAGAAGTGATCAGGACCCCATGGTCTATTCCATGGATAGAAAAAAAATCAAAATGGCGGAATTTATTTTTCCATAGAAAATGTATGAGGAATATTGAAGAGACTACGAGTTGTAAATCATGAAGTGCTTTGATGCGGTTTTTTGCAAGACTACCAGAGAAAAATATGGAATGAGGTGATGATTGAGGATTTTAAAGACAGTCAAGGAGCATGGGCAAGGTATTATAGTTAGGTGGGGACTGTTGAAACAAAAAATACTCGGAACTTCACGCAATTGGCAGTGAGCTGAAAAAAAAACAAAAATGGCGGCTTCAAGATGGCCGCCATACAAATTTCGTGTTGTTCTATCTCGGAAAGTATAAAAGATAAGAGAGTGGTTTCTTAGCAAGAGATGATCAGGATCTCAAGTTCTACGGGATGCATGGTAAATAATTCACTGTGGCGGAATTTATCTTTCCATGGAAAATGTACATACTATGAGAAGAGACAATGATCTAGGATTTGGATGATGATTGAGGAGCACTGTCATGGTTTTAAAGATAGTTAAGGGCTGTTCGAACAAAAAATACGCTGAACCTCATCCGATGAGGTTCAGCGTATTTTTTTGTTCGAAATGCCCATAACTATCTTTAAAACCATGACAGTGCTCCTTGGTAATTTTTTCAGCTTACTGCTAATAGGATTCCAATGGGCGATGGAGATGACGGCGATACCGTTATGGGCGGGAAGACTGCACGCGGGCCACATGTGGCCCGCGCACCCACGCGCCCTACTAGTTAATATATATATAGCTACTTGTGCTGATTCACTGACTGACTGACTCATTGATCACCTCTCCTGAACAATTTTGTATGAAAAAATTTTTTGACCATGACCATTTCGTATATAAGGGAAAAATTCATTCGGAGGAAAAATACGGAGAGAGCTGATGATTGAGGATTTCGGAGACGGGTGAAGAGCACAGCCAAGGTATGGGAGATAGGTGGGGGGTGCTCGACCAAATGTCACTCGAAACGTCATCCAATTGGCAGTTAGCGGAAAAAAATTTCAAAATGGCGGAAAAAAGATGGCCGCCATACAAACTTCATCGGCGTTCATCTCGAAAAGTATAAAAGTTGGAAGAGTGGTTTCTTGGCGAGAAATGATCAGGACCCGAAGGTCTATTCGATGTATAAAAAAAAAAACAAAATGGCGGAATTTAGTTTCCCATAGAAAATGTATGGGGAATATTGAAGAGACTACGAGTTGTAAAACATGAAGTGCTTTGATGCGGATTTTTGAATGACTACCAGAGAAAAATATGGAATGAGGTGATGATTGAGGATTTTAAAGACAGTCAAGGAGCATGGACAAGGTATTATAGTAAGGTGGGGACTGCTGAAACAAAAAATACTCGGAACTTCAGGCAATTGGCAGTGAGCTGAAAAAAAAACCAAAATGGCCGCCATAAAAATTTCGTGTTGTTCTATCTCGGAAAGTATAAAAGATAAGCGAGTGGTTTCTTAGCAAGAGGTGATCAGGATCTCAAGTTCTACGGGATGCATGGAAAATAATTCACTGTGGCGGAATTTATCTTTCCATGGAAAATGAGACAATGATCATGATGATGATGATGATGACATACTATGAGAAGAGACAATGATCTAGGATTTGAATGATGATTGAGGAGCACTGTCATGGTTTTAAAGATAGTTAAGGGCTGTTAGAACAAAAAATAGCGTATTTTTTTGTTCGAACTGCCCTTAACTATCTTTAAAACCATGACAGTGCTCCTTGGTAATTTTTTCAGCTTACTGCCAATCGGATTCCAATGGACGATGGAGATGACGGCGATACCGTTATGGGCGGGAAGACTGCACGCGGGCCACATGTGGCCCGCGCACTCACGCGCCCTACTAGTCTATTTATATGTTTACATCCGATTACATTTTCTTAGTTCACTGGAATTTAATTGCCAACGCTTGACTAGTTGCAGATTTACCAAGGTCGTTCTAAGAATTCGGCCGGAAAATTATGTCAGTTCAAATCATGTTCAAGTACTTACTCTATAAAAAATATAAAAGTTTTTCTGTGTGTATGTGCGTTTGTGAAATGTGTAAGTTTGTAACTCCTTCACGCTGTTATCGCTGAACCAATTTTGCTAAAAGTTTGAGCTTTTTACTTCTATTCTGATTTATTTTTTATTTTATAAATGGATTCAGAATTTCTGCGTATATGATAGCTGGAATTTTAAGCGGGTGAAGCTGGGGGCATAAGTTAATATGTATATCGTTTTGCTGACTTACTTAGTTACTGACCCAAATTCTACTTGCCCCTCTGACCGTATCAAGTACTCTATGAATTTCTCCGCTCACAATGCGGCTTTCACGGTATATGAATATGTCACAGTACTGAGACAGTTTCAGATACGAAAGACTTAGGTTCTGGGTGTTATTTTGGGAGTTGTAAAGTAATCCCATAGTCAGTGAGAGTTTTTAAATTCCTAAAATCCAATTTTGTTTAGTTCGTTTAACGTAAAAGACGTTTCTTTCTTTTAATTTATTCCGTTTGAATATTTCAATACATTAACCTTAAAATTATTTCAATTAATTCCAATTGCGATATGTACTTTACGTGGTAATCCGCGTAAAACCCACTTGTTGCTATAATACGCAACCTGTCTGGGTAAACCATAATTGGTTTACAAGACAAGTTTTAGTAACTTCCAATGTGAATAACATTCCGAAGTTCATAATTTTAGCCTTCCTAATATTTTGATGCAAAGGGAAAAGCGATGATGAAGATGTTATCCTTATTATACATAGATATTTCAAACCTAAAAAATTCTTTAACATAGGTACGTGTCTGTAATGTAAAGTGATATTGTGGCTAGATTAGGTTCTGAGTTGACTGAATAGTAGAGTGAATAGGACTGGATTTATTCAGTTAGTCAACTTTTTCTTTTAGAAATTATCAATACAAACATATTAGTAGCTGACGTTCAGTCAAGCAAGTTGTTACGGTTTGCAAATGCAACGTAGTTTTGGTTAATGTTACAGTTTACGTAAAAAATATTTCAAGCACTGTTCAGAACCGAACTTGCGTTGACGTAAACTGCGCGGGTGTGTCCCGACACCAAGGCGGTTGCGGTTGCAATATAAACATGACTGAAACTAGCTTCCTAGTTTAACATGTAACGTTCTAGTCTAGTGACGCGCGCAGAGCTCTGCACACGATGATGACAAAATTATCGCATTTCCGACGAACCAGAAGGAAATCAGGGATCGTATCACTATCTCTTAAGGGGCGCGACTGCGGAAAACGTGAAAAAGGGAGTTACGGATTTAACTATATTGAACCACTCGCTTCATTATATGACATCAAAAAAAAAACTCAGATGGATAGTAAACGAGTCTACACAAACACCGCAAAACATTTATAAAATAATTCTTGATTTTTGAGAAAAAAAATGCGTCACTTAGGCAAAAACATCTAAAACAACCTTTTCTATTTTAACTCTGCAAGCCATTTCGTTATTATAATTGAAAATATTTTTGGTTAAAACATAGGACGAAAGTATAGATAATGCATTTACCGTCAAAGTTATTTCTAATTCAAACCACAGAGCAAATAATATGACCTCCAAATCAATCATCTTTTTATGCGAAAAACGCCATACATTTTACTATGAAAAAATGGTCTCCAGAAATCGCTTTATATTAGAGAGTCCGCGGCATGAAAAATTCAGTGCTGTCTTAGTTTTCAAGGCGAATCCACGTCTGTTTGAAGAAGCGCTTCGTTTTCCCGTCGCTCGCGATTGAAATTGTGTGTCTCACTCTATCCAAAACTGGGTGGGTCGTCAGTGCCAGCGTGGCTGCTGCCAAAATTATATTATTTGTATTTTTTTCGAGCAAGTAGACGAACTAAACTAAGCTGACCCGACAAACGTTGCTTTGTCATATATACATTATTTCTCACTTAGGGGTATAAAAATAGTTTGAATTATATTCTCGGACCTACCGAATACTCACACAAACAATTTCATAAAAATCGGGAAAAGCCGTGCAGGAGCCATTTTGTTACTAACACTGTAACACCTGAGTGACCTTGCAAACTTTGTATTGCCTTTTAATCTGGTTCTCACTTATATGATAGGTGAAGATCGAAGTCAACTATAGGTATTTAACGCGCTAGCGGCACCGCCGCGCCTCCGCACCGGTAAGCGCGAAGCAGAATTAAAATGGTAAAAGTATTTTTTTGGAGTTTCACTGATATTATTTTTATTTGTTTTTGTCGTATGAGTAGGTATTTCTATTCAAATATAGGTTGTTGACTGGATGATCGACTTCACCTGACGGGAAGGTATTCTGCCACAAACTTTTCTTGCCGGTGGCCAAAAATGGAACTAACGTCAAAATTTCGATTTACTCATAAATTATTCCTTTAGTTATAAGAACTTACGCGCGAAATATCAACACCATAAACGTCAACTACCACAATTCTTAAAAAATTAAAAAACCTTTGCAACAAGCGTGCAAGGAATTAATAATATGCTTACTTACAAAATGGCCGTCATTTTCAACTTTTTTGTTACTGGGCCGATCGCTTTAAAAATCGATATCTAAGTTTCGCAGTAAGCATAGAGAAGGAATATGTGGTCAAAATTTAAAAAAGTGGCCGCCATTTTGAACTTTTTTGTTACTGGGCCGATTGCTTTCAAAATCGACATCTGACCTTGTCAGCGAGCCTAGGGAAGGAATTTGTGGTCAAAATTTAAAAAAAGTGGCCGCCATTTTGAACTTTTTTGTTACTGGGCCGATTGCTTTCAAAATCGACATCTGACCTTGTCAGCAAGCCTAGGGAAGGAATTTATGGTCAAAATTAAAAAAAGTGGCCGCCATTTTGAACTTTTTTGTTACTGGGCCGATTGCTTTCAAAATCGACATCTGACCTTGTCAGCGAGCCTAGGGACGGAATTTGTGGTCAAAATTTAAAAAAAGTGGCCGCCATTTTGAACTTTTTTGTTAATGGGCCGATTGCTTTCAAAATCGACATCTGACCTTGTCAGCGAGCCTAGGGAAGGAATTTGTGGTCAAAATTTAAAAAAAGTGGCCGCCATTTTGAACTTTTTTGTTAATGGGCCGATTGCTTTCAAAATCGACATCTGACCTTGTCAGCGAGCCTAGGGACGGAATTTGTGGTCAAAATTTAAAAAAAGTGGCCGCCATTTTGAACTTTTTTGTTAATGGGCCGATTGCTTTCAAAATCGACATCTGACCTTGTCAGCGAGCCTAGGGAAGGAATTTGTGGTCAAAATTTAAAGAAAGTGGCCGCCATTTTGAACTTTTTTGTTAATGGGCCGATTGCTTTCAAAATCGACATCTGACCTTGTCAGCGAGCCTAGGGAAGGAATTTGTGGTCAAAATTAAAAAAAAGTGGCCGCCATTTTGAACTTTTTTGTTACTGGGCCGATTGCTTTCAAAATCGACATCTGACCTTGTCAGCGAGCCCAGGGAAGGAATTTGTGGTCAAAATTTAAAAAAGTGGCCGCCATTTTGAACTTTTTTGTTACTGGGCCGATTGCTTTCAAAATCGACATCTGACCTTGTCAGCGAGCCTAGGGAAGGAATTTGTGGTCAAAATAAAAAAAAGTGGCCGCCATTTTGTACTTTTTGTTACTGGGCCGATTGCTTTCAAAATCGACATCTGACCTTGTCAGCGAGCCTAGGGAAGGAATTTGTGGTCAAAATTTAAAAAAAGTGGCCGTCATTTTGAACTTTTTTGTTACAGGGCCGATTGCTTTCAAAATCGACATTTGACCTTGTCAGCAAGCCTAGGGAAGGAATTTGTGGTCAAAATTAAAAAAAAAGTGGCCGCCATTTTGAACTTTTTTGTTACTGGGCCGATTTCTTTCAAAATCGACATCTGACCTTGTCAGCGAGCCTAGGGAAGGAATTTGTGGTCAAAATTTAAAAAAGTGGCCGCCATTTTGAACTTTTTTATTACTGGGCCGATTGCTTTCAAAATCGACATCTGACCTTGTCAGCAAGCCTAGGGAAGGAATTTGTGGTCAAAATTTAAAAAAAGTGGCCGCCATTTTGAACTTCTTATTTCTGGGCCGAATGCTTTCGAAATCGACATATGACCTTGTCAGCAAGCCTAGGGAAGGAATTTGTGGTCAAAATTTAAAAAAGTGCTCGCCATTTTGATCTTTTTTGTTACTAGGCCGAATGATTTCAAAATCGGTATTTGAATATCGCAGTAAGCATAGAGAAGGAATATGTAGTCAAATTTCAAAAAGAGGCCCCATTTTCAACTTTTTTGTTACTGGGGCGATTGCTTTCAAAATCGACAGTCGATTTTGAAAGAAAGTGTTTGTGTCGAGAACTGTGGTTATTGAAGTTATTTTATTGATGAGTATAAATAAAAATAGTATTAGTAAAAGTGTTTGGTTTCACGAAATGGTGTCTTCGTATTACTAAAATATGTTCACAGTTCATGTTTCCTGATTTGCAGTGTTAAGTCCAAGTGTATTTATAGTGGTTTTCAGCTAAGTTTGTTGATATTTTCCTTCAAACTAACGCTCGTATTAAGTGCCGCGAAATTGAGACAGACTCCTGGTATCAGTGTTTTGAGATAAGACTCCAGTAGAATAATGTTGTACTAATTTGTATATGAAATGTGAAAATAAATATTAAAGTCTGCAAGTCTAAAGTGATCGATTTTGGGTACGGATGTTAAATTCAGTTGAGAGCCATTCCATTCCATAATTTTGGCACTTGCAGTGGGTGTGAAAAAAATGAAGAAATGTTGCTTTGCCATACATTATTTCTTACATACACATAAAAAATTTCATAAAAAAATCGGGAAAAGCCGTTTAGGGCCAGTTTTGTTACAAACACTGTGACACAAAAATTTTATATTTTATTAAAAAAAACTAGCTGACCTTGCAAAGTTTGTTTTAACTTTTAATTTGTTTAAAGACTTACCAAATTTACAAAAAAAATTGGCCAAGAAGTTTCAGAGGAGTTTCATTACACGAGATAGGTATACATTAGAAAGATCCTTTTTCGTGAAACGAAATTCTTTTTTGGACAGTAGATACGTCAATGAGGGGCTAGGCGAAAAATATGCATTTTTTCCGTCACAAATATTTAAATCCCTGAACTTTGCCCTGAAGACATTTTCGGGTATCAACTGCGGTATAATGGCGCCTCGAAGGAAAGCGCGTTAGGTATCTGCGCAAGTACATTTCCTCAAAATGTACTTGCGCAGATGGGCAACATTACATTTTGGGCTAACTTAATTTTTGTATTAGTTAATCAACAATAATAATAATATAACATTCTACGAAAGGAATTTTCGAGCCGCGAGCTTTCCAACCGAGCGCTCTAAGACACACATACTGATTTTGTATTTGTAGCTAATAATAATAATATTATAAATATTTACATTTTATTTATGTTTGTTTGACTTTTGTCATGCATACAAAATAGCAAAAAATTAACTTGGGGAACTAGGGCTCGTTTTCACAAGAACTGTAACTTAGGTGATCCTTAAAATGTTGTAACCGTAACCCTTAGAATAAAAATACACGTGAAATACTTTAAAGTTACCTTTACATTTGAAATTAATACAATACATAATATTGACGTTTTACAAGAACCTGTACGTTAGGCCTATGTAAAATAAAGATATTTTGACTTTGACTTAATTAAATTTCGATTGATTATTATGTTATCTACTTATAGCTAGACAGCTATAAACTTGGCCCTCCCATGGTCTGCGGGACGCGGGGCGGGAGCTACTCAACCACTAATCTCTATTCTATGGATTAAACATTCTATACAATTCAGGCTGGGTCACTGTGGATCCATAGAATAGGGATCAGTGCACTCAAATAATCAGCTGTCAGCTGTGACTGACGTGAATAACGCTACACACGACAGTATTAATCTTGCGACGTGTATTATGATACATACTCAAGAAAATACCATAGGAGAATTCTCAAGATGCGAGTCATTACATCGTATCGTGTATAGCCAATCGCACACCCGCCCCGCGTCCCGCAGACCATGGGAGGGCCAAGTTTATAGCGGTCAAGCTATATTTATCCTATCTTCTGATGTAACTTATGGCATTTTTATACGTATTTATAAGATCCTGTGTAGTGAGGCCTATGTGAATTAATTTTTTTAATTTGAAATGAGCTAACTTCAGATTGATTGTAATGTTTTGTACTTATCTATATTGTCTTCTGATGTAATATATGGCTTTTCAATAGTTCCTAAATAGAAAATGTAAATTTTTGAAATCACTGACTTGTTTTAAACTATATCAACCTTTAATTGTAATTGTTCAGTACTGTAGCATTGAGCGCGGCAGCATACGGTCGGTCCGCGACATGACGCATTCGCACTGTGCCAACCAATACCTTATCATAATCATTGTTAATATTTAATTTATTATATACATTAACTGCCTATCATTTGCATACAGTGTAGCATACAACAGTAATGGGGTCTTACACTACTTTTGAATTTGATAAAAAATATTACTTTATTATAAACTAGGATAAAAATAATAACGTGCAGTGAAAGAAATATTAAAATCCAACGAAGATTTACAAAGTTACAGGCGTTTAAACTTTGGAGTGGGGGGATCTTCTATCCCTTTCTCGCAAAACGAAAATTTGTATGAAGCCGCACGAAGCTACTATGGCATTGGTACTTTGTGACGTCACAATGTCTCTGTTGCTATCTCTGTCTAATCACAAATCTTTAAATGCTTATAACTTTTTTGTTATTTGATCGATTTAATTAGTTCTTTCAGTGCACGTCATTATTTTAATTCTACTTTATAATAAAGTAATAAAAAAATTGGAGTCAAATACCCTATTACAATAACTATCACACATATCACGTATGAAACCCTTACATAATATGGATCAAAACATTGTCAAAATTATTCATTAAAAAAAAAAAATAAGTTAACAAACGCGTACAATTTGACCCCGCCTTTTGCATCCGGGCGAGCACGGATTTGCCTACGGACTTCGTATTGCGATAAGCTAGTTTCGACGTACACTGCGCGTTTTCTGTGACAGTTATAAACTTACTTCAAATACTAAACCCGTGATGGACATTTAATTTATCTGAAGTATCGACATTATATTTTTACATGGTCAGGGTACTTATCATACACCGCGCGCATTGCGTTGGTTGAGTGGAAAATATCAATGTTGTTGTGTTATCGGAAGTTCGCATGCTCGCAGTCGCCAGTCTTAAAGTAGAACCTGTAACGTTACCGCTTTAAAAGAAGGTGGTACGACCATATAGGTCGGACTCATAGTTATAAAGTGGTTTTACTAGGTCACAAGTAGGTACCCATTCCGCCCCAAAGTGTACCATGAAGTCTCATAGTAGTATTCTGTAGCATGATCCTTTGCATCTATTAGAAGGGCAATGAGACTTAAGAACTGCTGAATCAGGATGATGATCACCGTGTGGCGCATATTTGCACAGCATATTCTGACATGGGTAGGCGTCTTAACATTGTACACAATAAAAATACAAAGGCCATACATAAAGATGATCCACACAGGTCAGTTTGAGATTTTATAATTTCTAAATTATACATAATATATATGTAGTACATACGTCAGCGGAGTGGTTATTTTATTAATCACGTTGGTAACGTGTATTAATAAAATGGAATTGCAATAAGTATCAGGATCTAACAGGACCATTAATGAGCAGGAACTTAGATAATACTTAAAGATCTTTAATAGTAAATGAAAAGTGTATCAAAATTAACGCTGCCAACGGGATTCGAACCCGTGACCACCACCTGTCACGAGTGGACGCTCTTCCAACTGAGCTATGGTGAGCTGATCTTTAATAATTGACTTATCAAATAAATTAGCGCATTAGTAATCTAATCTTGGTCTTACTTTATCATGAGACAGCAAAATAAATATTTGTGCTTTCATTTAAAGAAAAAAAATACTTCTTTAATATAATTATTTCCTTTTTTTATTCCGGATATTACTTACAACGTATTTATTAACCAATTTCCATTAATAACTTTATATGAATTATATTACTACCAATCTTAAGTTAATATGGTTTTTATAATAATTCGACTGCAGTGACTTAAAGTGCATAAATTTGCATAAATTAAATTGATAATTAATTAATATTATATTCATTTATTTACATCGCCGAAGGAGTGAAATTATATTTTCTTATTGCGCTTTCCATTCATTACCTTTCATATGCATTGCAGTCATAATAATATTAAGATATCCATAATAATGTAAATGGAAAAGTCTTGACATTTATTGGCTCACAATCTAACTATAAGCTGAAATTTTAACAAGGTAGTGTAGCAGAAGAACGCAGCGACGCCGGATGAATACACAAGTATATTATAACAATTTACTAAGGCTAGTACAATAAGATGTATCTCGATTCAAGTCTATTGCAAAAGTGTCACGCTACGCCATCGTGACTGAGTCATCGGCTTCGTTCGGCGCCGTCCGCCACCGATCGGCTGTGTCGCAGCACCCTCCGACAAGCCGCCAGAGTTGCCAGCATCGGTGTCTGGCCACATATCACGGTGTTGCTAACACGGCCATGCTGCATGGTGCCCGCCCCGGGCACCCCACGAATTAGGGGCAAATCTCTGCGAAAGTAAAAACCTGTTAATACACGAATACCCAAAACACATACAGATTCTTCATACTTGTGAGGCTCACCGGAACACTGTTTATTACTTCCCATTATACGTACCCCCTCAACTCAATCAACAAGACCATCCCACCTAAAGGGCACAAAGCCGCACTTAGGAGCCCAGATGTGCCATTGTCGAAAACCATCTCCGCCCTTTGCTCATACTTGAGTGCCCTGATGGTGAAGACCACTTGCTCTCAAAGGCATCATGCTCACTTAAGAGTACCAAGTGAATCTTCGAGTTAAGGTAACGCACATCACTCTAAATTCGTAATAAAGCAATGCTCCCCATTAAACCCTCCAAGTATTTTATCACGACTATTTGCCTTCTCTCAAAGAACATTTCGCTCACTTGAAGACTCCTTGCTCTCAAAGGCATTACGCTCACTTGAGAGTAACAAGTGAATCTTCAAGCTGACACATAACACTAAAATTCTCTTATTACTTCTCATCATACGCATCCCCTTAACTCAATCAACAAGACCATCCCACCTAAAGAGCGAAAAGCCTCACTTAGGAGTCCAGATGTGCCGTTGTCGAAAACCATCTCCGCCCTTTGCTCACTTGAGTGCCCTGATGGAAACCATCTCCGCTCTTTGCTCACTTGAGTGCCCTGATGGAAACCATCTCCGCCCTTTGCTCACTTGAGTGCCCTGATGGAAACCATCTCCGCCCTTTGCTCACTTGAGTGCCCTGATGGAAACCATCTCCGCCCTTTGCTCACTTGAGTGCCCTGATGGAAACCATCTCCGCCCTTTGCTCACTTGAGTGCCCTGATGGAAACCATCTCCGCCTTTTGCTCACTTGAGTGCCATGATGGTGAAGACTCCTTGCTCTCAAAGGCATTATGCTCACTTAAGAGTACCAAGTAAGTCTTCGAGTTAAGGTGACGCATAGCACTACAATTCTATATTCTCAAAGCATTTTCCCACAAACCCTTCTAGCATTTTATCACGACTCGCTGAATTATTACTTATCGAGCTCGTATAAAACAAAAGTTACTGTAAGGGCGATTCATCGTACTATGCTTTAAACCAGAATTGAAGCATTAAAAATTAAGCAAAGTAACCGTTTTTTAATAATAATAATGTTTTCTTTTTCGAATGATAACATTGTACTATACTAAATTTAAATACCTGGTATTATAATAACAATACCACAACAAAATTGAACCATACTATTTTAAACACCTTGCTAACACGGTTCTCCACTAATCATCATCAAAATCATCGACCTTGATTGATGATTTCATATTTATTGCCACTACCACGTCATCGCACGATTCCGCGAACTACTTTGACTACCCTTCAAATCTATGCGCAATCCACAACCGAATTTTTGATATATTTTCTAATTCCCTAATAAAACCTGCAGTATTTGTTCTACATTGTTCTGTTGTTGTGTGTTGCAGAGACAAACATATTTTTTTTAAAGGCGTCTAACACTAACAATTACTTCTTATTTTTGTCATTACGAACGGACCCAAATGATCCAGACGCAAAATTTGAAAGTTGGAGAATATTTTGGTAAAGAAATAATTATTTTTCCTCCTTGGGATCCATTTTGAGTAATAAATGCAATTCAAACTGGTTTTAATATACTATTATTTCATTAATTGACATAATCGTGGGAACCAGTAAAGTGCAATGGCGAATGATAAGGATATAAAGGGAAAACGTCCAACAGTTTTGTCAAAAATGGCCCACGTCACTGCAGTTACATTTCATTACCTGCCAGATACGTCATATTTTTAGAACCACCTAATTAAATAACTCGCAGTTACAAAATTCTTCTTTATTTTCCTCGGCCTGTCCTGATTCCAACACCTCTCATTTTAACTGTATTTGTACCATCAGCAACTAATCCGCGTTCAATATCGACATGTTTTATGATGCATCCGACTACCACTGCAATGCCCACCTAGCCACCCAGTGAACCATATCTCTTTATCATATATAGTATAGTGTTGTTATGGATATCCATAACCGCAACCGAAACTATCGGATATCCGAAATAATTTAATATCCATAACCGTAACCGAAACCGATTTTTTTTTTACCAGTATCCATATCCATATCCATATCCGGATCCGTGTTCAATAGTATTTAACACTTCAAAATGAGTAGCTGCAAGAAAGAATTAATTGAATGACATATTGCGTAACCTACAAGGTACAATAATTATATTCGACTTTAATTAATAAAGCCGAATATAATCTTATTGTATTTCATTTTACAGTTCCTTAAAAAATTAATATCCGTAACATCCCTAATATAGTACCATTACATTACATTACAGATAAGTTCCATTGTTAACTAACATTTCAACTTCCCGATTTATTGTTAATTAAAATAATTAACCCGCATCGCGTTATTTCTTGGCCTAAATGGCCTTTAATAAAAATTTATTATTATTACCTCATATTTAATTTAACTTTCACACCCGGCACATAATAAATATATACAAAGCCAAAGAAATATAATAAACTTATTTCAATAACACAAAAATAAATATTATTATTTTAGACTTTGCATTTCCCATGACACTACAATCCATAATTACACAATTACCCATTTAGTTTGGCAGAAACTCAGAACCCTTGGAGTACACATATTTTAGCCAATAATTCTAACCCATAGGAACCAGCACTTCTTTTCGCCGATTGTGGTCTACCTACACACATATATACCTAATAATGAATTTTTCACCCTCACGCAGGGGACATGTACGTGAGAATTCTAAGGCCAACCTCAACCAATAAGGCTAATAGCCAACCCTCAAATAACTAAAAGTCCTGTTCATCATCATTTTTTTTTTTTGAAACAAGGAGGTGCATTTGCCAACCCAAACGGAAACCGCAAGAATCCATACACCACAAAACACGAAAAACAACATTTAGGAAATATAACAGTAGTGTTAAAATATGGCGGCCCTATAGCTACACAGCGTTCTCCTCTAGGTAACCTACGGATCGTAGATCGGAGGCAGATCGGGATATAAAACATTAATTCCCACTTTTTATATCTAAGCTGATGAACACCTTACGACATTAAAACCTACCCACAAAATCTTCAATTCGGGGCACTGATGACATATATTTAATAGCTATCTTTTTAATACCCTATTGTCAATACAGAGCTCTTATTTTGTTCTTTTTATAAACTTAAGAGGCCTGGACTAACGTACAAGGGCAACTTACTGCTGCGAAAGCCACCATTTACAACATAAGAAATTCGTTGAACATTTCGCGGATCGCTTATCCACTCAAGAATAGAATAGAAAATTCCCCACCTCATACAGCCCTAGCATACAGAGTTTCTTATAATTTTACACAATATCTAAAGAGAGATCCTAAATGTCTACGTTAAACTGGATAATTTTATCCACACCTCGCAATTATTTGCTTTACCTTATTACCATTACTTGTAGAATCACAACTTCACCCAATAAATAATGATATTATTTATTGCATGCAACTAATTCAGCTGGAGCCTATGTGTGTCCATGTCAGTCAGCATTATATTTTAGTATGATCACAGCATTATTTTAGCAAATAGCTCGCGTATTGAAATACTACCCATTCACCTACTCGGGATTCGGGAATAAACTAAATTGTGCCGCTCCGCAACACTCCACCCGACCAGTAAATCACAACCTACATGACCCGAGGACATGACAGACATGTCCATCGCACCGCAATAATTAATAGCAAACCCGTAAAAATTAAAATATATTTTATAAAGTAAATATTAATGCGTTTTGAGAACTTTTGTAGAACTACACGGGAAGGTAGTTCAATATTTTCCTTTCTTTTTGATTTCCCTTAAATAAAACACTTCATAACCCTACGTCTTTGTGCCCGACTAATAATATCTGTATGACTATTTGAAGGAACAGAACCACTAGAGTTTTTTTTTAAACCAGTATTCACCTGTATTAGTATCGGGCTATCGGGGCCCACGTGCACTATCCACTTGTTTAACACTTAATTGTCTAGTTAATAAATGCACCTACCCTACATAAATAACTCAATAAATCTTGTCACATTTCTGAATTACCTACTTGATTCTAAAGACGCATAATTTACTGATGTTAACTACTATAATCGGCACAATGTCTTGATCGGAGTATTTTAAACTACAAACATTGATTTTCAGTCAGTTTTAACAATAAATTATTTTAATGATAAAACATATTTCTCGTACTTGGAAACTAGCCGCTAATTTTATCTTGCAATCGCTGCACCGCCTTAGACTCACTCATATAAGGCATAAATCACCAAGATACGTTACGTTCTTAGTAAATTGCGTTTTAAATCTGTGCCGATCTACCACTCACTGATAAATAGAACAAAAGATACGAAACAGCACGCAAAAGTTTTATCATAAGATTTAATATTATTAAGTCATGCATTTATATCATCAAAGCCCGGTATAATATTGTTCAGATTACTCACAGTTTCGGTATCTATACGAAATACCTTATTCCTTCCACGGGATGGCATCCTGGAGCTCAAAAACTCGAGGTGGAACGAGCTCGTTAACGTTTAGACCGTTTTTTTTTTTTTATAACGCGGGTTATCCAACTTCTGATGTAGCAGAAGAACGCAGCGACGCCGGATGAATACACAAGTATATTATAACAATTTACTAAGGCTAGTACAATAAGATGTATCTCGATTCAAGTCTATTGCAAAAGTGTCACGCTACGCCATCGTGACTGAGTCATCGGCTTCGTTCGGCGCCGTCCGCCACCGATCGGCTGTGTCGCAGCACCCTCCGACAAGCCGCCAGAGTTGCCAGCATCGGTGTCTGGCCACATATCACGGTGTTGCTAACAGTAGATAAGAAAGGATTTTCTGAAACTCATGGGATTATTCGGAGAAAACTGGGGTAGGTCCAACTCAAATCAAGATATGCCAAGCTAAAATTAAATTCTTAACTTCATACTCGTATAATAAATGCAAGGATAATGGACTGGGGGTGTCCAAGTCGAGCTTTATGTCATTTTTATTGCAAGTTAAGCAAGAGTAACTTCTCAAATGTCATACAAGTATGTGACATATAACATTCATCTGATGGACTATGGAGTAAAACGAATCGCCTCACTTTTCCTGTTGGCATAAAAACTGGTACAAGGTGGTCTAGACCGCAAAGTGCACAAAGTAAAGGCCTATTGATTTGTGAACACCACTACTTTTAAGTTTTAGCCCGTTAAACTCATTAAATATAAAATAATAATTGAATATTCATATAAGACATTTAATAAAAATTAAGAATACGATATCCGTACTTTTATTGAAATCCTTCAGATTCACTTAATTTCCGACGTTAGCTCGGCATTTTGGTAATTATAATTACCTACAAAAACTATGTTATTCGGTCTTCTTTTCTTAATATTATTAAATTATTTTGAAACTAAAGAACATTTATCCAGGAAGTTTTGAGAAATAAAAAAAACTATCAAAGAATGTCTGAGACCGAGTCATATATCAAACTAGTTAACTTTTTTGAGTTACTGTTTGACATTTTCATAGTTCTGCGTAAATAATAATACAATATTTACCTTATAATTTTCTGTCTGGATTAAATTACCTGCTCAACGACTGACCAGAAGCTTTCAATTCTATGTATTATTAGCACCCTTCGGTGGGTCCTTCCACATATTAACGGTCTGATTAGTTTTTTATTCCTCATTATTATTTTCATATTGAAAACGACTTCCAATATCGCTAAATGAGTAGATAGAGTTTAAAGCTCTATTTATTTTATACTCACGTTTTTCATAAATGGAAAGGTACATTATTCTAGTCTTAAATACCTCACTTTTCATCTTAGGAACAAAGATTGAAATCGCTTGGGAAAGATTTGTTGATAACTTCCTCATGGATTCTAATTTTTAATTCCAATTAATATTGAATAGCATTAGATTTGAATAATTGATTCTGCATAGTGGTAGCGCAGGATCGTGTGGGCTGGAAATCATTGCAGGAGGCCTTTGTCCAGCAGTAGACGTCTGTCGGCTGATACGAACGAACAAATTGATAATGAGTCTGTGATAACTTACATTTCACTCCTCAACTCCTCGATGGACACAAGGTGCGTTAGGGTGATCATAATATTTTGAATATTACCCAATCCGAACATATGTAGATGCACCCGATGCTGTTAACCTTTGAAATACAAAGTGGTAGTCCAGCGCGGTGTGATACGATCAGGCTTGTTTTCATCGGTTTCAAATTCCCTTGACATTTTCATAATTGATACACTTTTAACGCACAGTCGTGTTTAAATACCATTAAGTTTTGAATTGATAATCTCAAATACGTACTAATTGATGTTCGATGTTTTATCTTTACATATTAAAATTGAGTATGCATTTCAAGTCTATTATAAAATAATAATATTACGGCTGTTCGTGATTTTATCCGCGTAGATGTAAATTCTTGAAATTATATTGATGTCAATCTTAGGACTTGAAACTTACCTTTGTTGTGACGGGTAACTTGTGTCTTTTTTAAGTTTAAAAAAATGTTTCATCATTTCGTTACTTTCCTTACGTTTTTAACTAAGTACACTTTTTTTAATATTACTTAATTTAAAATATTATTAAAGTGCAAGTGGAGTGTATTGTTTATGAAGCAACGCAACCACCATCCAAACACTACTTTTTCGAAGTATTGTAATAGAATAGTCTTTTAATGGTAGATAATAATTGAACACTGCTACAATTATTGACCTAAGCTTAACGTGAGACACTTAGAAACAGCTCCGTAAAAGCACAATCGGCGACCGATGACCTAAATAACATATATCAACCACTTGTGCCTTTCAGAACCTTTAAATATACAATTGAATTCAATAGTAGATACTCGTAAAATAGTTTTGACAATATGCTTGAAAAGTATTCACAATATTTTATATCACACAAAAATACAATTAGATATTAATCTGAACAGACAAGACGAGACACATCGTTGACGTGTCATACAAATAACAAATGAAAAACCCACTATCGAACGATTTTAAAATTATTTGAGTAGCTTACAATCATCAAAAACAGGTAATCTTTAGAAAATTTAAGTCACCGATGTATATTATGATTTAAGTGCCCTCTTTTTATAACTCATAAACAAACTCAGTATCGCTAAGATGCCTTAGCGATCCTATGGGTTATCTACTAGATAACCCATAGGATCGCTAAGCATGGCTTAACCCATACCTAGATAATATCTAGGTATGGGTTAAGCCATGCTTATAAATACAAACAATACTTGTTTTATAAAAAAAGACAAGCAGAATTCTCCATAGTGAGAGTTAGGTAAATTAATCAATACTTTTACTACTATTTTAAAAAAACTAGAGGAAGCATGCGGTTTCGCTCTTTCTTTATCCTCTGAAAAAAACTTCAAAGTTCGTTCTTGGCGGTAGTGGTTAAAGCTGTGTTTTGAGAGTCGGTTTGTCAGTCACTATTTCCTTGTATTTATATAATTATAAAACAAATTCAATCTAATAAATCGAGGCTGAAACGGTAAAAATATTAACATCCCAAAAATCTGATCAACAAAAACGTACGATCTCATTTGCATGTCAATTAATCATACGGATTTGTCGTTAAAACTTACGCGGATAATTATGCTATAAAATAGTAATATATACAGCATACCCACACACCCATACATGAAGCGACAACGTAAGTAGTCTGAATACCAGCAGTGTCAAACACATCTAGTGATCTTTACTGAGGACAACCGCTTTTTGCTGCCATTGCCGGCTTTTCAGAAGCAATGGCATTGATTTAATTAGCGTCTTTACTGACGACAAATAGGAGAAGGTCTAGAAGGACACAGTGGGCAACATAACATGATTTCCACTCACTAAATAGGGTGTCTTAACTACTACGCGTTTTTTTTATGAATTTTTTGGATATATAGAGATAATATAAATGTCGAGTGAACACTAAAGCAAAAAATATAAAACTTCTGGCTTCCCTTTATAAATACCCGTCGTATAAATAGCAAGCTAGATCAACATAACATCCACGTGAGAAATGTATATAAGTTTAATAATATGACTTATGATAATATGAAAGAAGGTAATGGCCCGAATTGAGGCAAAACATTTCGTCAAAATCGGTCAAGCTGCTTTGGAAGGTTACAAACACTGTGGTACGAGAATTGTATATATTGGAATTGAGATCATTAAAATAAAGATCATAGATCATAATCATTTAAATGTTTAGTCTTCAGCATTCTACAACTTAGACAGCTCATAAATTTTAAAACACTTAGATACTAGTTAAGTCATTAGCAATTAATGTAGAGCTTCCTAGCTGAATTGCAAATTAAATCACCAAAATTCCAATACCCAACCTTGACAGTAGGAAGTTAGTGGTAAATCATTCGAGTCGTTTAGATTTGGATCGATCAGTGTAGAGGTGCACCTTGCACGTGGACCGTAATCGTAAAAAAGCACGCACTGAGAGTTCCGTACTATCAAGTCCTCAATACAGTAGAAACTAAATTATCTGGCCCTCAGTTATTCGAATTCACGATAATCCTTACTACCAACCGCGACCAATTGAAATAAAAAATGACGAAGAAACTGAAAAATTACCTTTTAGGACACATCCGTATTGTAGTGTTAGAGTAAACAAATTCGAAAACGATCATTGTTATACTGGACGTATGGGTTTTTTAGCATTTGTTGTTGTAGCGGCAACAAAAATACATCCTCTGTAAAAAGATCAATTGTCTATCACGATTCGTGAGACACAGCCTGCGGAGACAGACAGACAGAATAACAGCAGAGTCTTAATTATAGGATCGCGTTTAACTCTTTGGTTACGGAACCATAAAAAAGGAGTTGTCCTCGTTAAAGATCACTCACTTGCAGGTACTTCCCGCAATTACAACTACCAGATAATTTAATTGCCGGACCGATTTAAGATGATTTTGGTCATAAAGATCTGTATTCAAAAATGTCAAAGATTGCTTTACCAATATGACTACTACTTCGTGTCCTTAATAATATGTAATTATTTAAATTTTATTTTTTTGAGTTTTGATTTGGCTATTAATATTATTATATGTAACCCGCTTGTTTACAATATTTGTTTCGTGCAAACGTATGAAGCTTGATAGTCAACAAAGGTGACAGTTTTAGACAATTTCCATGCCACTGATTTTCTTTGGCGTACGCTCGGATTCAAGCGGATGCTGTGTATCCTCTGACGGTGGATACCCAGCATTGCACCTGAATGGTGGTTTTTTACTCATTACCCCATCCATCATACCAAGTATGATAGCATCTCATCAGATCAGATGTAAACCTCTGTAGAGATTAACGGCCATAGCCAAATCAGTCGAAAGGATATTTAATATTATTTAAAAACGCCAAGTACGTACGGCAATATCGATTTATTTTATAGGCTCGTGCTTGCCATTTATAATGGACTGTGGCTAAATAGTATACAATCATTGGTTCAGCACATTCAAACCAATTTATTAGCGTAGGTAAAATTACCTACTTTGTTGATCCTAATCGATGCAGTCGTTTGAAACGAGCCCATTGCTTTGAAGCGTGGCCTCTAACTTAGCTGCTTGCTGATCAATTCCAGTTAGGTAAATAACAATAATTTCCAATGGCTATGGTTTATAGCGATATGAAGCCCACCTAAAACTTTATACAAAATGGGCAAAAAGCTTCTTCGCGTCTTTCTTCTTAACCTGCCGTGCTATTCTGCAAAACAGCGACGAGCGTACATCTCTGCATCTATGAATTTGTCAGTTGTAAGAGTACAATTTTGCATGCCATATTCGGGTTGGCAGCTATCTGGCAGCTATTTCATTTTGTAGAATAGCACAGCTGTTTCACTACTTTCTGATAAGTGTCAAATAGCTTATTAACAAATTTTGCCCTTGTTATTTTATAAAGTAACGAAATGACAAAACATACTTTTAAGTAATTCGACACTTCAGAAGATGGTAAGACAGGTCCTTAATATCGAATTTGGTACATAATAATATGCTCCACATCTCCATTTCAAGTGGACATAAATTATGCTTCAGATTAACATTTAGGCTACTTTTTACTCCCGTAAAGTCCATTTATCCCACAGTATTGGAGAAAACCTGCGGTTTTTTCGGTTTTCTCGTGGTTTCTGTAGGAACCACGATCAAAAGCTAGTAATTAGATAGTGATAATGATGAATGTCATTGTGTCATCTCAATCGTAACTTCAATGAAACAACAATAAGGTTAAGCTGTCATTGTAGTGGGTTGCGGCGTCGTAAGGGCTGTATTTTTTATCTCCGTGGTCGCCCGATCGGTGTCGAGTTTCTAATGACATACTAAGCTAACCTTACGGATAATATACTTTAATTGAGATAATTAGAGCGCAGCTTTGTAATTAATAGCCTGTTTTATGGCCATGTTGATATTAACTTATTTGTTATTGTCATAAAGATTTTTTTCTATATGAATTATTATGGACAGTTTTTAAGATCCTTTTCTTGTTTTTGTTGTTTTTTTGATAAAAATATCCTCATCTCAAAAATCAGAATGTAACTTTTTGACCAATATTGTGGTTTATAAAACTCTCAAACACTCAAACACATAATAATAAAAGTTTATCTACGCTCATTGCTTAAAGTTCGAATTATGAAATCAAAATGTGTCACATATTGACCTACTTTATTCACAGTTTCTATAATTATTAAAAAGTTATTCATTATAACATCGCTGTACTATGGAAATACCTCAAGATAGTTGAATCATTTCCATAACGATACTGGACTCTGGGTTCCTGTATGTGTCGTCATAGCCAAGAGAGCCTCCTAAATTTTTACTTTTTATATATGGAGTCCACAGACAACATTTAGTTGGTAGTCATTACCGAGAGGATTTACGACAAACGTTAGCAAGATTTTATGGTTTGGATTTATGATAATATGAGCGTAGATAAAGTAGTGTATGAAACTCTACATAATTAGGTATTAAAACACTCGTGTGATACTATTAAAAAAGTCGCCTGCGGCTCGTTTTTTAAACTCACACTCATGTTTTAATACCCCCCCATTATGCATCCGTTTCATAAACTACTATTAAAGTACCTACAGTCACACTATATAAAACGACTGAAATAAATAAATTTTATTAATTTCATTTCCATAGGAGTGAATGAATCCCAGATCCACATTTTTTTCAAGGTAAATAACCAGTAAGAAAACTATTAATTATGATTGAAGCACATTGCATGTACTCAATGACCTTTAAATTGAAGTATTGGGATCATCAAGTGAACTTTAAAACAGACCTGAATTTTTGAAGAACGAAATTCGGTTTTCTTTTATCCTATGTCTCTATATAGCCCTTTGCCTTATATGTCATGTAATTATTCACTGCCAAGATGAGGTGTAATATAATTATCCACATCTTTTTATTCGAAAACATATCATCATTTCAGTAGTATTGGTCAGGTGTGTTCAAGTACATTAAAATATTTTAACCTTTTGACGGTATCGCAGAGATTAATTGCTTTGTTACAAGAACTTATATTATAGTTACTTGTAATATAATTTAATGAATCTTTTGCTAACTGGAAATTCATTCAATACAATAAATATATCACACTCAATTTCAAATCAAAATAAAATCCATAACTTCTTTACTTTAATTTAATCATTTCACTCGGTAAGACATGTTGATAAGATGTTGACAAAATTTTGATGGTTCTCAAAATTTTGGTCAAAATTTTGTATTGATTTAAAAAAAAAAATTGCTACGTTATAATCGCGGAATTAAAAGAAGTCTAGATCCACAAGCACCAATTCGGGCAACTAATAGATATATTTAATACATTTAGTAAAGAAAAAATTAACACCCTCTCAATAACAAACAGTCTAGATTCTGCAGTCTCCTTGGCTATTTAAAGCTTGAAACAAACTTGCACTATTATGTAGAGTCGTAAGGGACTCTGTGGTAGAGTTAAGATTTATACCATCTCATATTTCATTACGTCTATTATGAATTAATGAATATCAAGAATAGACTAACTTACTCTTACAATAATACATAATTTAAATCAGTTCCTGAGCTATGCTACATTAATGTCATCGTATTTAATAGAAACACTTACAAAAACTGTTCTTTTTTACACTAATAACAATATGAACGTAAAAATTGTGTTAACAGACACTATTTTATGACTGCATAAAATAATCCTACGTAATATTTATTGTAGTAGACCATGAAACTATAGCTACTATGATAAGCAATGAATGAACTTCTAAGTTCTAATTGCATTTAAGGCGATTTATTGAATTTATTTTTGTCTTTGTCACTCTCACGGATACGTTGATGGGATGCAGCGTCGCGGAAGAATATAACAGAAAAACGACTTTTTACCTAATTACTCAAAAACTAAGCCAGTTATCAAAAATCTGTTTCTCAACGTTTTTAGATATTATTATTACCGATACATTAAAACTAAAATTACAATTACATCCATTGTCGTTTCCGATAAAACTGAGAAAAACTGAGATTTTGGAGCAACTTTTGGGAGAACTTTCTATCGAGAAAATTTTATCCAATCGTGTTTCTGCTTCTCAACGATTTTAGATTAAAGACCCAAAATACATGACGTTAAAATTTAAAACTAATTGTCTTTATAGTTTTTAAAAAAAACTTCACTAAAGATAGCTTAAATACGGCTTCTACGCCGTTAAGCATGCAGCCAAAAAAAGTTCAAACGTATATCATAATCGAACTGTATTTAGTTCTCAATAAATATCTAATTACAGTGTAAAGTGTTAATTGAAAGCTAAAACCGATGACTTAAAAACACCTTGCCTAATAGGCATAAAATTTGAGTAAGCAGTTTAATTAGTTACTTAGCGTACCTATCTGATGCTGTGTAGCAACCATTATACTTCTCACAAGCGAGTCGCATTTTAAATCTCGCTAATATGATAAGATAAATTGTCTTAGATATAAATTCGGAATTATGAAATTTCAGAATTTTTAACACACACGAGAAACGAGAATTTTATATATCAAAAGATTTTAACGTGGTTTTATATTAGTTTCTCACTATATTAGTTTCATCTTTACACCTTGTTTCAAATAAGCGCATCACTTTTCTACTGTCCGAGGTTGCATCGCTTTGGGCTATCCGTTAATTAGAGACGTTTACATTTAACCTTTATTGTGTTTATGTGCTAGTTAAATCTAAAGATCAATGCAAACCGTTGATCTCCATTTATTGGGTAAGATAATTGCAAAATTGTTTTTCTATCGTAGGCTTAAACATCGATTTAGTATTAAAAATGTGGAAGTTTTCATTATGTTTGTACAAGAAACAACTTCTGGGTGGATTTGGCTATAACGTAGAATAGAAGTAACTCTTATTACTTATACTAACTTAACATATTGACTACTTTTTATGATAATTTGAATTATTACTTACATTGCGTCGAGATTTTTAAAACACAGAAGTAATTGCGAGCTAAGCCATGTAAATCTAGAAAAATTTAATAGCATTTAATGATAGTATTATAATAGAAAACGCCCCTGTCCATGTCAGTTTGTGTCAGTGCTCAGTTTATTGAGAATGCACATGTTCACATTAAATTGTAATAAAAATCTGTTTTAGAATATTCAAGTAACTCCCTTTCTTATGATACCTCACATTCTGAAACTTCAACACCAACCACCTTTTTAAATAAAAATAAAAATAATTTGCAAATTTTTATGATTGTAACGACGTTGGGTTATTATTACCCATCGGGTCCATAGGTTTAATAGTTACTGAAATAATCGAGTGTGACAGATTGATGGACGGACGGTCTCACCATAAGGGTTCCATTTTTACCATTTTGGTATGGAACCCTCAAAACAATGACTATAATATTGAACCTAGATTATAATCTTCACTCAGGTTGCATTTGTCTTTATCATTATTAAATTAAATTACTTCTGATCTTTATACAGTAATGTTTATCAACCTTTCAAAACTAAACAATCAGCTTAAGTAATTGCATTTCCTAAATCATAAGAACTAGATGTTCTAATCATGTTTTGCTATAACATTTAATTATGTTATCTAAGACTTTGGTTTAAGGTGTAGTTTGCGTTCATAAAGTTCTTGTACTTTCAAAATTAACACATAGTGCAATGGGTCCTCAACGCTTCTGATCCTATCACCCGATGGCTGATAGTATTTCAGATTACATCACATATACTTAAAATTAGAGTAACACAATAACCGGGTCAATTTGGGAAGGTCACGACTTCCTCATAGAATGTCGTTTATATAATAGCAGTTGCTCGTGCACTTATTACATTTGTGGAGTATTTGTAACATCATTTTTATCTAATCGAAGTCAAGTATGTTTGTCTTAATAATCATCGCTTGCTTGTTCTTAATTTATTGGAAAGGTATTGCTGATACAGTTTTTTGACAAAATTTAATTGAAAGATTGTATACGTAACTTCTGCATTTCATCTATTTAATACAATCATTCGGAAGTGTTCGGATTAATACCAGCCCGACCTGGCCTGGAATACACTTAACACGTGATAGAGAAACTACAGGTAGGCGTCTCGACGTACTAATTTCAGACGGTCGCCATTCGCCGGATACTTTGCTTGCGTTAGTTCTTGTACGGTCTATTTCACGCGCTGCGTGCGCCCGATGACGAGGTAGCCCTAGTACGTCGAATGCGATAAAGTTACGCTATAGGAAGAGACTACAACTTTGCGTTGGTTGCGTGTTCTTTCCGGAGGCGTGGCCAAGCGCTAATACAAACTGAATTGCACTTTTTGTGTGAGCACTAGAGTTGCTATTTTTTTATTTTAAATCATCTTGCCGAGTAAGCCATCTGTACCGTTGGTACTATTATGTATTCCGTGGTAATACATTAAACTAGGGTGTAAATTTTTCTACGATATCTACAAGAAAGCATTCTTAAATTTTCAACTTTTTTGTTCATTTTAACTTGCATTCACCTATGTTACGAGTATAATGTCTACTAAATACTAACAGTTAGCAATCGATCCCGTTTCGCATAAGGATTAAACAACTCAATAAGGCTTTTCTTTGGTTAAGATACTTTTAGGTACTTTCTGACCCGTCTTAAAAATTATCCATGTTATTCAAAATACTTTGGCTTCTCGAGAGAAACGCAGGTAAATTTTGGTCCTGAAGAAATTGTAGCTATTAGATTGAGCATAAAAACAAAGTAACTCGATAGTGAATATTTACATTAATTTTAAATCAATTTTAAAATTATACTAAATTCGTTTATGATATTGGTGAACGGTGTAAGTTAACGTAACACAGTATGCAATAGGAAGTAGCTGTTTAAGTGATATTTTCTATACAATTGCGTATTTTTAACCTGTATTAAAAGCGTATATTTAAGAAAATGTAAAGCTGGTGCGAAATATGATTCATTATACTGGTAACTAGGTAAATAGTTCAGATTATTACCATAAAGTTTTGAAGTTTTGAAATCAGAAAACATTTGAAACTATCTTAACGTTAGATGCAGTAACGGAGTTAATTTTAAACGGCACTGATTTAAAGAGGCAGTTCTAAATAGCAGTTTTGATAAGTTAAAAATTAAAAATGGCATGTTTAATAACCTAGTTCAGCAGTTAAAACTAAGCAGTAAAGTAAACAAAAATGAGTAATAAAAAATAATGAACTGGATCAGTGAATATATAATTGAGCAGGAAAATAATTAAATGGGTGGTAAAAAAAATTGAACGAGCGGTTACGCGTGGGCAGTAAGAAATCGGAATTTGTCGGTAAGAAATCTCATTCTAAGCAATTCTATAAACAATGAGGTGGTAAAATACAATAAAAAAAACAGTACTTAAATAGTAATGAAAAATTAAATTACTTTTGCTTTGACTGAAGGAATGGTAGGTCTAGGACACGGGACCCGTTGCGGGGGAGGATGGGAGGGGGGTGAGGGGGAGGGGAGGGGTAGGGGGAGTCTACCCCCCAAGCCAAATCGTACGAGGCCTAATACTTTTCGAGAAATATTTTTTTGAAATTAAAAAATCTTCACCTCTTCTCATTATTTATGTCTTTAATCTTCTTAAAGGCCAGTCGACGGAGCCCCGCTTCGCGGGGCTCCTATTTCTGGGTGGTCATAAAAGAAAATAACCACTCAGAAGGATGGCGGGGCCTTGCAGGCCCCGCCATCCTCTTCGTCACCTAACCCAGCCGAGTCGGGGTGCCCTCAAGTCCCGAGCTCGCTTCGCTCGCTCCTGGACCCTAAGTCGTTTGTGCAGTGATTTACGAAAGTTAGTGACAGTGTGATACAAATCTTTCGTAAAAATATTAGCAAACTGGCAAAAAATACGTAAACATAACCTAAAAAAATGTGATTTATAATAATAATTTTTCTTATTATTTCTCGTTAATTTGAGTTATTTACGAAAGCTAGTGACATTGTGAAGTGTATTACATAAAAAACTTTCGTGAAAATACCACTCGGACAAAAACTTCCTTTTTTGTCCGAGTGGAATGTTTTTAGCTTCAACTGGAGGTACTGCGTACTTCAGAGAACCTTTAAGAGAAAAGGAACCGCTCATTCCATCATTTTTACCGCTCATTCAGTTATTGGACTGCTAAATTATTTTTAGAATTGATATTGTATGATAAAATAACCGACTAATTGATTCTTTATTACTGTTCATGTTTTACTGTCGCAATAATTAATCAACCGCCATTAAATTAAATAACTGCTCAATATGTTTTCCAACTGATCATAATAACATCTCGAATATTTAAATAACAGCTCAAAAAATTAGTTCCCATTTTAAACTCACGTTTGGACATACGCTGACAGCTATTTATACGTGTACAATAATTACGGAATGTTTTAAGAAATAAAGACTTTGTTGTTCTTAATAGTTAATTTAACTACGGTTTGTTTAAGTTTATTCATTATCCGAACATAGTATTTAACTCAAATGATATTGTTATTAATTATCGTATTATTAGGAAACACACACTAATAATAATAATTAAGTAAAGGATGGCCGTCTGAACTTTACATAGAAGGAATTGAGATGACCAATACTTTAACCTCATTAGGTCAGTCCTAATTCGATATTATTTTGGTCCCACAGTGTAGGACGTAGGTGACCATGACTCATGGAGTCAATTTATTTTCATCCAATAGTTTGTTATATATGAAAATGTGCCCAAAAATATCGTACTTGTAAAATTGAATATGGTAACACGTGGGAGATCACGATTTATATTAAAATGTCATAAAAGCAAGGTCGTATGTTCATCATCATTCAATAAGCAATGTTATGATGTACCTTGAGAATCTTCTAATGTAGTTTATTAGATGGTATTAATGTTATTACTTTTGGCTGATCACGACTGCTACGTCAAAGTATTTTGGTATTTGAACATCAACCTCTAAACACAATTTATTTACTCCTGCGATCAATGAAGTAAAAAACAGAGGGATCTTATACTTTTGGAATTAAAATGTAAGGAGAAAAACTATCACGAATTCTTTACTTTAGTTTTACCGTTAATCTCTATGTTTGCAATTAGATTAGTTCGTGAACTAATAACTGAATACTGATTATGAAATTTTTATAATTAATTAAAATAATTTTAACGTTATTTTCATAATTTCATGGCCATTTTCAGATAGTTTTTTTAGTATGTTGTTTTAGGTCTCTTCCTCTTCATGTATTCTTTTTGTCGTTTCCCAGAAAAAAGGATGGCTTTTAAGAACTACTTAGCGTAGCACATTACAACAGCATCTTCACCATAAACGTCAATGATAATTTATCATATTATTTTATGTTTTGGACACGTCATTTGTCCGGTCTTCCTATGGACTAACCTTTACTGAACGAAAGTGAATGTTCTGTAATTACATAAGGTTGTCTTATATTATGACCTAATGATATTTAGTAATAAGATATTGAACGTCAACAAGGATGCAACTATCTGGGTTACCTGACTAGATGCCTAGATAACTACGATTAAATTATAAATAACCAGCTTAAAATTTTTAGGTTATGATGTCAGGTTTCTGAAATTTATCCTCGTCCTCCACTGATGGTACTAGACAGTTTTATACAGCCTCCTTCTAGATGTAATTTTTCTACCAGATAAATGCTCCCTACTCTTTGTTATCAAGAGGCGATAAAAAATGATAAGGTTTTAGTGGACCTAAAATCTTTATCTTTCGAAGCACGTAATAGCTAAGCATTTTTATAGAATCACTAGTAATTCTATATAATTCAACCAATATGCTCTGCCCATAAAAGGAACACTACCACGCGAATCCTATCATACTAATATTTGTTACTAGCAGTGCCCGCGGACTCCGTTCCGCGTTAGAAATATTTTTGTCCAGGCCCGTTTGTCCCGCGTAATACCCGTGTGGGTATTATCCACTTATACTTACTCGTAGGTACCTACGTATCGCCACGCAACGGGCGGCGCGCAACCTTTTTGTTTTGCTAATATCTTTGAAGATATTGGTTTAAACTGTATAAAGTAAAGGGCAAAAATATTCTACATTAAATTTTTGTTCTAAAAAACGTATTTACAAAGATATAAATTTATACCATACTAGCTGTTGCCCGCGGCTCCGCCCGCGTGAATTACGATTTTTTTACATAATATACCTTCCTACTGGAATTCCTTGATTTTTCGCGGGATTCTGGTGTGAGGTTGTACAGAAACCTGTTCTTACTTTGCACGGGTTATCTTGTGGTGATTTTGAAAACTCCTTTTTCTTAATAATAATATAAAGTTTCATTAATACGTAGTTGAAAGATCAAAACGACGATTTTAACTGTCGATATTTCGACCCAGTGGCACAGGTCAATGGTACAAGTCACTACGTGACCACGACTTGTACCATTGTATCGAAATATCGACAGTTAAAATCGTCCTTTTCATTGTGATTTTTATTCTGAAACCACGAAATATGTCAAAAATTATTAAACCATGTGAAAAGTTGTAGGTACTGGTGGTAGAACTCTTCTTTCAGAGTTCGGCCGAGTAGGTACCACTGGGATAAATTACTTTAGTAACAATATTCCCCAGCCCAACATAATATAAGAGTCTTTTAAAAATCTTTGCTTCATCTCAATACAATCCAAAACATCAGAATGGGCAATGGCTATGGCTATTTATTTACGTATAAAAAGACCTTAGATGACAGTTAGTCGGTTAGGATCGATAAGACCTAAGAGTTAAATATATTTGTGAACCATTATCTTACCCTTTCCATATTGCGGATGATAAAGTTTAAATCTGTTCATGTCTTAACAGCAGGAAACAGTAAATAACATGACAGTTAATTTTTATTTAAAAAAATTCGGTAGTACCTGTCTCAGAGTTTTACATTCAAATTCCACATAAATTGTAGAGATGGCGCTATACGGTATAACGTAGCGATAACGCCAATTACATGATTTTTGTTCACCCTAAATCAAAATATAATACAAAATCTCCTGCTAAGCCTATTTATTTTCGGCTGTAAGGGTACTCCAGTCTTACTTGAGCCCTACGTCCTAGCCCTAGGTTCTTTGTGCATTCCGAGTTTCAAGTCACCTACCTACTTGAACTTGAAGGTTCTGATGTCTGTAATTTCTGAACTACAAAAGTGATGATGATAAGATTTGTATGGAATAATCTTTAAAGAACCTCCTTTCTAACAAAAAAAGAATGAATGGAATCTGACAACGCGTTAATGAATTATAACTAAAAAACGTTTGGACTTTGATGCCGTCTTCCAGGGAAACCATGATGAATTTCGGGACAAAAAGTATCCTATGTCCTACCTCGGGGTATGAACTATAATCATGTCAAGTTTCATTTAAATCCATCCAGCGGATTAGCCGTGATGCCCGGTCGTGAAACAGACAGACAGACAGACAGACAGACAGACAGACAAAAATTAAACAAATTACAGTTTTGGCTTCAGTATCGACTAAATAGTGTCCTCCAACAAAATTTTTCAAAATATCTTCAATGTACAGAATTCGACCCTTTACAGTTTTATTATAAGTATATAGATATAGATTAGTATAGATATAGATATAGACTATGGATTGGTGGATATTTGTTACTCTTTCACACCGCAACTTCTAAACCGATTTGGCTGAAATTTGGAACATATATAACTTATAACTTGGATATATATAACTTATACATAGGCTACTTTCTATCCCGGAAAAATCTATCGTTCATACATGATTAGCGAAAAACCTAAATTCACGCGGGCGGAGCCACGGGCAACAGCTAGTACATTATAATATTGTTATCTTATCCAATTTTGATATGATTTCAAGTAATCCACTTAAGTTTTGCATTCGGAATATAAATAACCTGCTAAATTAGAGCAGTAAAATTGCTACATCGTCATAGGCGCTTTTAATTTAATCGTAAAGTACGAGTAAAGTGTAGCTTAAAACTAGCGGCTGTCAGCTGTGCTGAATTAATTCAATCATGTAGTTTTATTGGTTTTCATAGTTGCAATGTAAGTTATGGATTTTATTTTTGAAGCTGCATGTACTTGACTAATGAAAATTTATAACGCGTGTCCCTTCCATAAAGTTTCAAATTATTCAGACTTTCGATACAAAAGACATCAACGCGTTTGCGTTCGGTGTGTAGCTGTGACTACACAACAAAATAAATAAAATGTAATATGATATATATTATATATTTGTAGTTATTATATTAAATATTAATCATCACTGAAAAGTCATTGTTTCTGTTTTTTTTTGTTTTTTTTGGCCAGCTATTGCTTTCTATGAAAAGCAGGCATATGTAAGTAAAGTTACATTAATGAACTAGCGCTTAACTGTTATAATTAAGCAATCATTTAATACTCTATTGAAATCCAGAACAATATGGCAAAATTGCATGTTGCCGATACCGCGTGAATAACAATTAGCTACAATCCCGTTATTGCTCAATTCGTATTGTAAAATACACAAAAGATGTTGCGTTTGTACTGTTTAACGCATTACTGCTTTACAAGTTTCGTTACAAATTCTTGTTTAAAAATCTCGCTCATCTACACGGGCGTTCCACAGACAGTGCTCAAGCATTTGTGGCAATCTTGCGCCATGTATTTTTGTCAAAAGTGTTTGTCATTATTGACGCATTATTTTAAAAGCTCACTAGTTACGTAGCCAAAGTTTTGTGTTTATGTAAGTAAAATATTGCTTATACATACTACTGTTTCGTAACAGAGTCATCAAAGTATTTTCAAGTCTTTTCACTATACTGCAGTGGAGTTAGTACGAGCTTCTGTACAAATTTCGAGTCGACTCGCATTGCACAAACAAATCTAATGCCTCCATACATTTACAGCTAGCGCCATCTATGGGCAGTCACTGACATGCGGCTGTCAATAGATGGCGCTGGCTGCAAATGTATGAAGGCATTCGATTCGTTTGTGCGATGCGAGTCGACTCGAAATTCGTACAAAAACTTGTACTAACCCCTCAGATAGTGTTTGCTTGTAAAAAATGTTAAGCTACGCCACAACGATGAGTATGCGACATTGCTTTGCAATTGCCTGTAGGTTTAAGGTGGATGGGTACTATCCGGGCGCGAAAAATCAAATTTTATTTAGTGCACTTTTACTTTGCAACTCAGTGCAACTTTTACACTGAGTTAGTATGAGTTTTCCGGGCACAACATTTTTAATAAAAACTCTGCTCAACAATACTCATTTACTTTATATTGGTTCCCGATAGCTCGAAATCTGGGAAACTGCAAAAAATAATCTTTCGGGAACCAATATGAGATTCAGAGTGTGAACTTTCAAGAAAAGTTTCTATTAAAAACGTGTAGATGCACAGACATTAGGCCCGCAAAATGCATTGCTATAAATCTACAATGTGTAGTTAGAAATTGAATTGTAATAATATTTGCGAAAAACTAAATAAAATATGAATTTCGCGGGCTGGTAGGGCCGTAACGCCTATACCACTCTACAGGAATATTTGCGGCTAAATCTTCTGAATTTATAAAATACTACAATGACCTTTTTCCTATTCAAAACTCATTTTCAAGTATAGGTCGCCAACTGCGCCAGGAAAGTATGAAGTATTATGTATTGCAGACTAAATAGAATAGAATAATAAATAGAATAGAATAGAAGCTTATTATAAAATTTGGTAACAAACAGTCGTGCGGACATCTCATCGTCAGGTTAAATTAAGATACGCTCTTTAATAGAAGCTAAACACCTCGATTATCTTCGCAAACCGTGACGAGTCGTTCGAGATATAATCATTCAGAGCTATTTGAGAGATTTTCCCCAGAATCGTAATAAATATGACACGCTCGGCGAGGCACGCTCTCCGTGATGCCCCGTAATCTTCTCATATTGGCCAATCTATATGTTACGACTAACTTTTAGCCTTTGGCTTTTTCCGCCTCTTACACGCTTAATACGATTAGTGTTATGAGTTCATTGACACTGTTTGTTGATTCACAGCTAAAGTTTTATCCGATTGAAAAGAAATTTCGCCATTCATCTATGGCATTATAAATAGTAGGTCTTCTGTATTATATTAAAGCAATTAATTAGTCGCACTCGATGTATTTTTACAAGCCTAAACGGTTATAGACGTGTTTATTTTTGTGACTCTAAGTCCTATTATTAGTCCTGCTAATAGGATCAAGAATCTTTTTATCTAATTTTACGTGTTAGTGATACTCAAATAAACGAGCAAGATATATGTTCATTTATGATTACTTTCTCAACTTCAGATATTGCTGACATTTATTGAATAAAATGCGCAATTACGAACTTTATCCCAATTCTGGAATTAAATAGAAGATAACTACTAGGGTAAACATATTATACACATAATCAAATTACTTGATCATACGGTAACAGCACCATTCCACCATCCCACCATTCAGTTCGGAAATACTTACGCCTAAGAAATATTTTAAAGCTTTTCGTGTTTTAGCAATAGACACTGATAACTCAAGTTTTTCAGACAGAAAAATTTGGAACGGGTTTCGGGGATGAAAGTGAAATTTCGAATTAGTTTGTTTTTCAGTCTGCTGTTAACACATATACTTGTATTATCTACCGTTGAATGTTTAAGCCACTCATATAATACGTTCTGTGGGAATTCAAAAGTTGCAGCGTGCACTGCTTTGACACCAGCAAGGTTTTACGAGTACTTTCGGCGAACAACCTTGATTACTTTGATATGAGACGCTGGTGCAAGTCATTGTGGGAAGCGATTGAATAGATTCTAAGCTAAAATTGAATTTGAATTGATATATTGAAATTATCTTTCTTCTAAAAGTCGTTTTATCGTTATAAGTTAATGGAATGTGTTTGATAAAAAACACATTCGCTTAATTTCAGTAAAAAATTCAAAAATATTAATGAAAATAAATAAAAAAACCTTCAATTAATTTTGAAAACTTATAAATTTAGGTATGGAGGGGAATATTGTTCGATTGTTTGTTGATGCAAAAAAAAATGGGACGACAGTTTGTAAAAGATATTTAAATTTAAGTACCTTTATCCTTTCCCAGTTAGAAAGCTCTGATACAGTGAAACATATTACGTGCAAATTGGAAGTTTAGAGATACGTCAAGAGCGAATATTCAAAATGTCTTGTGTAAAACTCAAGTTGCCCTTCGAATTCATGTTACTCGTACGAGTATGTACCGAAATTTGTTTACACATGGACAAAGTTATTCGCCTCGATTTTTTTCTCACGAAATCATTCATCAATGCTTTGTACCATTTTTTGCAGTCGTGATTCATACAACAATCAGGTTACTATAATTAATTCGTATATTGTAAAAGCAACAAAGAAACGTGGTTATTGTTCAGGACGGTTATGTAACTAGTCTCTCTGACCTTGTCGCTTGAACCAAACGCCAACGCCATTCCACGAGGAAAGCCGACAGGTTTGCTACGAAAGCGATATTAACCGGTACACTTTCGCTGCCTCTATAAGAATCCCCATAAATCTACTAAATCCACCATTAAACTTTAAAATCTGCTTTATAGTATGTTAATTATGTTTTAATTTGGCCACTAATGTATCAAAGTATAATTTGGCAGGTCATTTAGTTTTCTACTTCTCCGCTCCTTTGAACATTATGATAATTTGTTTGTATATAAGTCATAATTATACTCTTGTTGCAAAATAAAAATGTATAAGAAGACAGTTTACTGCACGAAAGTCACGTGATCTTTTATGCAGTCAGATATGACATTCCCATATTTTATTTTTTTGAATTTGTTCCAAAAGAAATCTCACAAATGGATAAATCATTTAAATACAATTGCAAATCAACATATTTTGGAGTAAAAATTGCCTTCTTTGATCGTCTTCTGGATTTCAGTTATGTATCTCGATTCTTATCAAGATCAGTCTTAATAAACAAGCAATCCAAGATACAACTTTCGTCTAAAAGTCATTCACATTGATGAACTATAAAATATTTAAGTGGACTCTCCTCGACTGTGGATCACCACTATTTTCTAGGAAATTACGAACATTTCTAGGAACTTACGAGTATCGTCTATTTTTAATGGATAAATAGATTTGCTTTAAATACAAAGTTGTTCAGCCATTTCGCTGGGCCATTTAATCATTTCGCAAGGGCACAGTTACAAACAAAACAAGCATGACAAAATTGGCCCATGCGTGCAGGCGTTAGAATGCCGCATGCAATTTAATAAAACTGAGATGTGTAATACTTTTTAGACTCTGCATTTTTATAATTTCAATATTAATAAGTAAAGTACAGTAATTAAAGTTCCGGAGCGTGACTTCTAGGCTTTATACTAAGAAAACGTTGGGTGGGTTCCTATGTGAATACTTATAATTTAAATCACTATTTATCAAGGCTTAAACCAGTGCTCTAGATTATGTTTTAAGATTTAAATACCGTATTTCATGTAAGCCTAACTTATGGACACTTACCGAGTGTCATTTAATGTTTCAATAGTTAAAAATTCAATAAACTAAGTTACTACTTTTGAGAAATATTCGTTATTTTTATAATAAATTACCTAAAAGAGACAAACGTAGTAAACACAAAATTAATAAAGTAACAGAAGTTATAACGACATTAACACTATATTATTATCAATTGTAAGTATACGTAATAGCGGAAGCGAATTGCCCGTTCTTGTTGTACGAGTACTTGTTTTTGTTATTATGGTCTACAAATAGACGCACGTTCGTTATTTTAATCAGTAATTTCGATTTAATCATCAAAAATAGAGTGATGAGATTATGTACTTACCAAAGCGCTACCTGGAGAGACGCTTTTGACTTTAGGGTGTTTCGGCCCTACCAGCCCGCGAAATTCATAGTTTATTTAGTGTTTCGCAAATATTAGACTAACTTCACATTATAGATTTATGGCAATGCATTTTGCGGGCCTACGATTAATGCATCTACATGTTTTTAATATAAACTTTGCTTGAAAGTTCCCACTCATCTCATATTGGTTCCCGAAAGATAATTTTTACAGTTTCCCAGATTTCGAGCTATCGGGAACCAATATGTAGTAAATGAGTACTGTTGAGCAGATTTTTTTTAGCCTTCGATGTGTAATTAGCCCACATTCTATTTTATTTTTCTATATTATTCACAATCACCGATGATAAAAGATGTAATGTGTAAGATAAAATCACCGCTCTACTTCGTGACTGTATTAGGACATTTTAAGTAAGTACATCTAGAAGCGTTGAGAAATCAATCAAGACGTCTAATATTACCATCAGCAATCATCCAGCTATGTCCGAAGATCATAGTTGCATAAACAAATTACATAAATAACATACGAGCACTTTGCGAATGGAACGAGCTATTGAAAGTTTCTTTTTTTCATATTTGCCTAATTTACAGGTACTTAGGCAGCTAGATTTTTAATGTAGGTATATGGTCATAAATATTTGACCCGCTTTGAAGAAAGCACGCTGCCAACTCAGTCGGGATTTTTTTCGTTTATTTTTTCTATTCTTTACTTATTGAGTCTGCAATGGATGTTGTTAAATAACCATTGCGTTTGTACAATAGCATAACTTATACATTGACATGATAAGTATACTGATTTTATTTTTGTCATTTTCACTCTTAAGAATACTTTGTGGGTGCGTCATGAAAAAATATTTACGACAGAAAAATGTATTTAAAAAACTACGCCAGTTATCAAAAATCCATTTCTGAGCGTTTTTTGATATTATACAAATTACATCCATTGTAGTTTCAGATAAAAATTGAAAAATGGAGCGGAACTTTTGGTAGAACTTTTAATCGAGATATCCAATCGTGTTTCTGCTTCAGAGCGAATTTAGATGAACGACCCAAAATACATGACGTTTAAATTTTGAAGTAGCTAAAAAAATGGGAAATGCTTTCCAAAAAACCAACTTCAAATGCCACTACAAAGAGTGAAATAATTTTTATTTAAATTTTAGGTACCTACACCAATTCGAAGTCGGGCAATGTTTCATACAATCCCTAATAGTCCTTCTTACTTACTTGATGTGCGAAGAAATGACGAAGTCATAGACAATCGCCCGACTTCGAATTGGTGTAGGTACCTAAAATTTAAATAAAAATTATTTCACTCTTTGTAGTGGCATTTGAAGTTGGTTTTTTGGAAAGCATTTCCCATTTTTATTTTATACTTTTTAGTGGAAAACAATAAAATGCACAAGGCGTTGTACAAATACCCAAATCGCTTGAGGTGTGTTCATAAAATCTGAAGAGATACCTCAAATTCACCAAGATCCCATCATCAGACCCTGACTTGATGACTTTAGTCATCAAATCAGTATCTCCTAGCAAATGCACCAGTAACTATAAAAAATACCCAACTCGCTTCAAGTATACTAGCAAAATTTGAAGAGTTCCCTCGATTTCACCAAGATCCCATCATCAGACCCTGACTTGATGACTTTAGTCATCAAATCAGTATCTGCTAGCATATGCACCAGTAACTATAAAAAATACCCAACTCGCTTTAAGTATACTAGCAAAATTTGAAGAGTTCCCTCGATTTCACCAAGATCCCATGATCAGATCCTGACCTGATGACCATAGGACAACTTGGAAAATATTACTCTTTCTAATAATACTCAAATTGTGTCATGTGTCCATATAAAATTTGAAGAGTTCCCTCGATTTCACCAGGATTCCATCATCAGATCCTGACCTGTTTAAAATGGGACCATCTGGAAACAAAACCCTCTTAAACAAGAAAAGAATTTTTCAAATCGGTCCACGCGTCTTCGAGTAATCGGTGAACATACATAGAAAAAAAAAAAAAAAAAAAAGATTCCGACGAATTGAGAACCTCCTCCTTTTTTTGAAGTCGGTTAATAAAAATTACTTAAATAGCCCTTGTATGCATTGTATGTATGTTAAATTAGTCAGTTAAAAACTTAAATAATGATATAACAAGTTTAGAGCTTTGATCAGAAGTGAGAACGGGCTCAAGTGTCTCTGTGGTACTTACTCGTAACTAAAATTTGGCGGAGGCGTGTTTGATATTGTGATAATGTTTAACCTTGATCCTATTCAACACAAACCTTACTGTACCGGACAGGTTACGATTGTGATTGTGCAATTGTTATTACGTTGGTAATGTATCATGTCAATTAATTATATGACCTATGAGTGATGCTAAAAAATAGTAATATTAAAATATTAATAATGTGTGAACTTGCGATCTGCGATTTTTTTTTAAACACAATTAACTCCTAATAAAATCTTAGAACCGTTATATAAGGTTCTAAATAAATACATAAAGTTAAGAAGTAAATACAAAGACAGCTGTATATGGAGAAGTTAACGACTTTTTCCGAATCCGCCTCTTGAAATAGAATGAATGGTCAGCGCAGGCGCAGTTACATAAAGCGCTGTCATGCTACATTCGGCCGGCCGCTTTGCTCTTGAATCAACTTAGAAACTTACTGCGGATTTAGACCTATCCTCTATTTTGTGAGATCGCTTGAAACCATGCATTCTCGTAAAATGAAGCTTTCTTAATAAGTCATATTAATAAGATATTTTTTTCTGATCGTGATGTAATAATTTTTTGCTAAAATTAATATTAAAATTTTTGAGCTTTAAGAGAAGGTTAAACGGAAAGTGAGGAGAACTGTGCATATCTTAAATGAAAATTAGCTTCTTTTTTCTCTTAATCTAAATATCCAACACAGCTGACCAGCCCCTAGAGTGCCCACAATATACAATTTCATGTAGTTTGCTTCATTGCTTGCTCTATACCTTTCCGTCTTTACTTAACCCGGGTTATTCCAAGAGAATTTTCAGAAACCTTTATTATCTCTTACCTACATCTTAAAGGGACTTTGGTGCAATTTAGCTTACTTAGCTTTTCAGTTTAGTTTACTTTAGCTTTGTCAGTGAGTGAGTGAATGAGTAGTTATGAGTGAGTCGGGACGGGACGTCACTCTTTATTCTTAGTTATTCATACACCTGACTTGAAATGACATGTCTCTCGTATTTCATGACTTGTGCCACATTAGAACCAGTTAACAACAAAATGGCCCAATTTGGGCCATTACTCGAATATATCTCGCTGAAAATCGCCCATATTACAACTTATCGATCTCGTTATCATGGTTTGACATAAATTATAGGTATATCAATTCAAACATTCCCCTTCGCTTTTCTTATACCTACATTAGTAGTTATTTAGAGAATATAATAATAATCTATATATATATATATATAATCTTATATAAATTTGTGGTGGTAATGTTCCTTACTATACTTATAATATTTATATACTAGTTTAATATCCAATTTTAATTCATTCGTATTGTAAATTATACCTGGCTTTATGAATAATACTGTAGTTGAAAGACATAATTTTTACTTAATCTAATTATTCGTTTAAAAAATTGATAAAATTATAACTAAAAGTGGTCAAAAAGACTCTATTCATTTAACACTAATGCCTTCTCAATTATTTTATGCTGTCGCTATCAATCACTGACTCTACAAATTGATATATCTAAGGCTTTAGATTTATGTTCATAGAATAATACTTCCTAATTAAAAGTGTATCGATTAATGCATTTAATAGATTGGTTTATCGCCAATATAATCGTTGTTATGAATCATTGAACATACAGAGGAAGCTAAAGCTCTGTTTAATTATTAACTGTGGTAATACATTTTAGTTTCATCCAAGGCTTTGTTTCATTTTCTTAATCTTTAGTCTTTTGAATAAACAAATGACCAATTACGATCCCACCTTGTATTCACCAGTAGGGTTGGTTATATCTAAAAAGTTGCGTGTCTATCGTAGTTGTTCAAATATAAAGATATTGTATTTTTTTTGGAATTAAGTGTATTTTGACGTTTATTAACTGAAATCGAAATGTAAAAGCCGCTGATGTTATTATATTATTATTACTCCAATACATGGGTAATGTATTAAAGAGCCTCATGAAAATGCTTCTTCAATTTAGCAGGCGTATAAGATCTTATTATCTTTATAATTAGTATAGGAACAGGGTGATCTATTTTGTAATTCTTAATATTTGAATATTATTTGGTTTGGAAATTGCCAGCTATGGTAGCATCAAGGGATGCATACTCACTCACTCAAACATACCTATTTTCTTTATTTTTTTCACTACCATCAATTCAATTTGAGGGAATTAATCTGACTCAACCCATTGCCGAAACCAAGGCGGGAAGCTTTAGTTTCAGCAATGAATTTTAGACATTCTATTGCTAGAGAATTAAGTCTTAGGACCTATGAAATTGTCCCAATTTTGGTTGGTGAGCACTATTAACAATATAAAGTGATAATATTTAGTTGTCAAGAACAAAGGTTAATAACAGCTGCGTTTGTCGCTGCGTGAAAGGCGAGCAAGGACACATAAGTAGGATAACCATGAATCAGCGAAAGACGGGAAAGCTCCTCCAAAAGCATGCAGTAACTAGCCTACAATAAAGCTGCGCAAAACCAATTTCTTTTTATGTATGATCTTTTATTAGATACTGCAGCTATATGAATGTGCGAGACGTCTGTATTTAAACAATATAAAAACACGGATTTTGTACAATGATGATTCACATAAATCATCATTGTACAAAATCCGATTTGATGATTTATTACATCATTTAAATCGCCTGTTATTGAAACTATATATATATTTGCTGGAGTAACGCTAACTGTAGTCATCCAGGATGTTAAAATAGGCAATTTTGGAGGATTATGATAGCATTTTTAAATTTCGTTATCTATGTATTTTATATCCTATACTGCGGTTAATTTCACCGAACGCAAAAATGAAATAATATGAGAATCAACAATGTCAAATAGACTTGTGTAACTTTAACTTATTTTTCCGTAATAATCATAGTATATTCACCCTACATTTCATATAACGGCCGGCTGCGGTCAAGTAGACAAGGCGACAAGTTGCTGTGGCGGATTTACCCACCGACACGCGTTCTATACTGCTACAGTGATTAAATCGTAAAAGCACTCAGTACTACATATTCTCCACTATGTTTCTGCAAGGGGCCATATAAATCAGCAGTGCTATTCTACAAAAAATCCATCCTGAAACAGCTGCCAGACAGCTGCCAAACCGAAGATGGCATGCAAAATTCTACTCTATTACAACTGACAAATTCATAGATGCAAAGATGTACGCTCATCGCTTTTTTGCAGAATAGCACGGCAGGTTTTGAATACGTGTTCTGCCGCAAAAAAAGATTAATCATTAGGTATAATGATTACAATGTCTCGCTGCATGCAGTGCAATAAAATGAGTGAGCCTGACGCGCTCTCGATCGCACTTAAGAGCTTTCTGGCAAGCCTTTGAGTATACTAACGTACAAAAACATGTCCACGCCAGTAAAACAAGTATTTTAGGTATAAAGTAACTTCATTTATAGTAATATTCTCAGCTTATATAAAAAAGTAAAAACATCATTCGAAATGGATGCCAGATATTTTTTTAATGTTTTTTTTAAAGGGTAGACATGTCATAAAACTCATTCTTACAGAGAGATTACACAATTTAATTTTTGACATGTATGTAGTGACTATTTTAGGACAACCTGTGGAGTTCCTACATGAGTAACATGTTTATTATTAAAGGTTTATTTTCAAGCTATGTCGCATAACTGATACCTGACCGTTTACCATATTGGGCAAGATTTCTGAAATATCCGAATTCCTTAAAAGATTGCAGACAGAAGCGGTCGCGGTTGCCCCAGGCGTTACCAGATTTTATTGCGAGTTGTACGAACTACCAACGTTGCTGAAGCATTGGACTGCATTTATTTGCAATAATTTCATTGAGGAATATTCTCGACCCCTCAAAAGTTATCGTAACAAGTAAAACAAATTCATTTAGTTGTAAAAGCCTTTAAATTGTCCACGCCAGTAAAACAAGTATTTTAGGTATAAAGTAACTTCATTTATAGTAATATTCTCAGCTTATATAAAAAAGTAAAAACATCATTCGAAATGGATGCCAGATATTTTTTAATGTTTTTTTTAAAGGGTAGACATGTCATAAAACTCATTCTTACAGAGAGATTACACAATTTAATTTTTGACATGTATGTAGTGACTATTTTAGGACAACCTGTGGAGTTCCTACATGAGTAACATGTTTATTATTAAAGGTTTATTTTCAAGCTATGTCGCATAACTGATACCTGACCGTTTACCATATTGGGCAAGATTTCTGAAATATCCGAATTCCTTAAAAGATTGCAGACAGAAGCGGTCGCGGTTGCCCCAGGCGTTACCAGATTTTATTGCGAGTTGTACGAACTACCAACGTTGCTGAAGCATTGGACTGCATTTATTTGCAATAATTTCATTGAGGAATATTCTCGACCCCTCAAAAGTTATCGTAACAAGTAAAACAAATTCATTTAGTTGTAAAAGCCTTTAAATTTCTGACAATATTAAATGGAAGTAGGCGTTATTTTGCGGAAATCCTTAATTAGCAGGACGGATAAATTTGTTTTGCTATAATCCGCTACTTGAAATGAATTTGTATGGTCCAATACGCAGGAACGACGCCCACATGAAACACCATACACAATTCTTTTAACACTTCAGCAGCGTGGTCTTCTCCGCAGGGAGCGAGTCCCTTCGGGGGTACGGGCCTCGAGGCTTGCCTCCTTACCCGGGCGATGTGTCGCGGAGGCGCAGCGCGCCCCCGGTGTCGTTCTTCTAGCCCCGGTAAGGGGCTAAGGCCTCGCCGTCCTGGCTTGTGGCCTGTGGGTCTTGGAGCGCTTGGGGCCCCGCGCCGTCATCGATCGTGTCGCCGCCCTGCGCGGGGATGTCGGGTTCCAGTTGTGTGAACCTCGCGTCGTCATCGTCGCCTCCATCACCGTCCACGCGCAAGCGCGCAGGGGAAGGAGACCGCAGGAGCTCGCGAGGTAGCGGACGCCCGTTTGGTGGTCGATCTATAGGTGGTGCGATTCCATGGAGGTGCACGCATGGCCCGTAGTCCGCTCGAGCAAATAGGCGTTGCGCGAGAGCGCGGACAAACTCCTCCACGGTAGGCGTCCTGGTATCCCGGTGTATGACGTCATTTCTGACGTACCTCGGGGCTCCTACGATCAGGCGCAGGCACTTGTTCTGCTGCACCTGCAGCCGGCGCGTCTGGGTGGCTGAACATAGGGCGTACCAGGCAGGTGCCGCATATGTCAGACGACAACGGACTTTTAACACTTACGAGGCACGTTTCGTCTTGACACCGGGACATCCTCAGGAGATGTTGCAATTATGATATATACGATTTCACATACGTCGGGACGAAATGTATATAGACGAAAGTGTTGGAAGAATTGTATGAGGTTTTCTTTTTGAACCATTTTTATTTAAAAGTAGCGGATTAAAGCAAAACAAATGAACCGTCCAACTACTTAAATTATTTTGGACTAAATAAAGCATTATACCCTACATGGTATAATGTATAAGGTAAAGTAATACAGTAATGTTGAAGCAGTTGGTAATTATATTGAGCTTTTATAAACATAGGTTGTTAATTGCTTACCGTGTGACACCCTTCGTTTGAACCATTAATTGTTATGAAATAATGTTATAATTAATATCCTGATACGGACTGCTATCCTGTACCAAGAATATAACTAACATAACGTGTTCTGGTAATTTTCTCACAAATTAAAAAGACAATAAATGAAAAGTATCAATTTAAGTACTAGGATATATTAAAGATAATACAGTTGGTATTTAATACGAGTAAATCCCATGAAGGAACAGAGAAAGCTTTACTTAATAGAGTCATTAATCAATTGATCCATAGTTTTCCAAATACTTCGAGTTTATTAGTAACTTGTATCATATTGGTTGCTTTATGACGTATAGGGTATTCGCTTCAAAACATATCTCATGCAATTTACAAATAAGTACCGCACATGTGTACACTGTGTGCACGAATCCTGGTTAGGTGTTAGGTAATCTAGATCAGCACTTAATAATAAATAATCTGCCATAGTCATTGACCTTTGATTTCGAGAGGGATAATACTTGCACATTCACTTATTGTCCTTAAGTAAAAAGGAACTTGTGAATGAGATAAAAATTATTATTTTTATTTATATTAAAAATAAAATAATGTATTAATGTCAATGAGATAAACAAAGACCTATAATGTGCATGAATACAAATACGAGTAGAACAAATAAAACGACCAAGTATTTTTCCTTAATTTACGACAATTATTTTATAAAAATAATATATTTTTGTAATTAATTATAATTGAAAAAGATCTTAATTTTAATTACATTAATAAAATCATATAAAACGTCACAGTTAAATAAATGAATTTGAAAAATACAAGATCTTATTGTTATTTAAACCCCTTTTATTTACTGGTTATAAGGCCAATTTTTCCATCAACAAATAAATATGACGTTTTGACAGATTTTGAATAGCTTATAATCGAGTAATCGAGGAGAAATTATTATACGCCAAAAATGCCTTACATAATTTTGGAAAAGAGCTGATACTCTTACACTGCTGGAGCGATGATATTAATCAAACACGAGTAAAAACTAGCGCAAGCTCATGGAGTATTGAATGAGTGTATTTTAATGTTAGGATTTAAATTAAATACACAGTATGCTGTGTCGTGGCCTACTAGCCCAACTAAATATTCCATATCACAATGTTGAAACTGTATTGATTCGCTTCAACGATTTCTATATAAGTCCTCAAGTGTGAAATTGGTGGTCTCGAATGAAAACCTAACCTGTTTTGTACATGCCAGATAACGAGGTCCTTAGTTTGATTGTCTGTTTCAACATAGACGTCCGTAGATGGACATCTCTTTGAAGAGCCAACTTGCACGAGGGTCCTTGCCACTCTCTTGAAATCAGTGCATATTCTATTCTCTCAGTCCATAGTCTGTCAACATTATTTACTATTTCGATGGTAGACGAACCTGACTCAACAAGTTGCGAGAAGTGGGGATGTGTTGGGTGAATAATGGAAATATGTATAAGGTAGGTAGCATGCGTACAATTAAACAGTGCGCAGAATTGATGGACATTGGGGATCTAAGGTGCTGTTGGAATGGAGAACAACGTCCTTATCATTACCTAAATATGGTTTTAGGTTTATTTCCCGGTAACGTTAATAAAGCCAATTTTTTTGTCTCTGGTTGGTAATTCCTAGGTAACATTTTTATGATTTCAATTTCACCAAGGCCCTATATGACACACAACAAGAATTTACTACCTGAATAGTTTGGCCATTATGGCTTGTTGAAAGGTGTCGATAGAGGTAGCTGTTAAAATCTCTCATTGATATGTATCTACTAGCTGTTGCCCGCGGCTCCGCCCGCGTGAATTACGGTTTTTTTACATAATATACCTTCCTACTTGAATTCCTTGATTTTTCGCGGGATTCTGGTGTGATGTTGTACAGAAACCTGTTCTTACTTTACACGGGTTATCTTGTAGTGATTTTGAAAACTCCTTGTTCTTACTAATAATGTAAAGTTTCATTAATACGTAGTTGAAAAATCAAAAGGACGATTTTAACTGTCGATATTTCGACCCAGTGGCACAATCGATATTTATTACAATACATTTATTATTTATTTATTACAATACATTTATTACATATTATTTATTTATTTATTATTATACATATATATATTATACATATCGAAATATCGACAGTTAAAATCGTCCTTTTCCAATTCATTGTGATTTTTATTCTAAAACCACGAAATATGTCAAAAATCATTAAACCATGTGGAAAGTTGTACTGGTGGTAGAACTCTTCTTTCAGAGTTCGGCCGGGTAGGTACCACTGGGATAAAATACTCTACTAACAATATTCCCCAGCCCAACATAATATAAGAGTCTTTTAAAAATCTTTGCTTCATCTCAATACAATCCAAAACATCAGAATGGGCAATGGCTATATATTTCTTTACGTATAAGAAGACCTTAGATGACAGTCAGTCGGTTAGGATCGATAAGACCTAAGAGTTAAAAATATTGTCAACCATTATCTTACCCTTTCCATATTGCGGATGATAAAGACGCGGCACTCCGGGAATGTCGACAGAAGTGAAAACTTGTCTTAACAGTGCCATCTTAATATAAAGTCAGGAAACAGTAATTAACATGACAGTTAATTTTTATTTAAAAAAATTTGGTAGTACCTATCTCAGAGTTTTACATTCAAGTTCCACATAAATTGTAGAGATGGCGCTATACGGTATAATGTAGCGATAACGCCAGTTACATGATTTTTGTTCACCCTAAAAGTGAAAAATTTGTAACCATACAAAATCTCCTGCTAAGCCTATGTATTTACGGCTGTAAGGGTACTCCAGTCTTATTTGAGCCCTACGTCCTAGCCCTAGGTTCTTTGTGAATTCCGAGTTTCAAGTCACCTACCTACTTGAACTTAGCGCTAAAGGTTCTGATGTCTGTAATTTCTGAATAATTTCTGATAAAAGTGATGATGATAAGATTTGTATGGAATAATCTTTAAAGAACCTCCTTTCTAACAAAAAAAGAATGAATGGAATCGGACAACGCGTTAATGAATTATAACTAAAAAACGTTTGGACTTTGATGCCGTCTTCCAGGGAAACCATGATGTATTTCGGGACAAAAAGTACCCTATGTCCTACCTCGGGGTATGAACTATAATCATGTCAAGTTTCATTTTAATCCATCCAGCGGATTAGCCGTGATGCCCGGTCGTGAAACAGACAGACAGACAGACAGACAGACAGACAGACAGACAGACAGACAGACAAAAATTAAACAAATTACAGTTTTGGCTTCAGTATCGACTAAATAGTGTCCTCCAACAAAAATTTTCAAAATATCTTCAATGTACAGAATTCGACCCTTTACAGTTTTATTATAAGTACTAGCAGAAACCCGCGGCTTCGCACGCGTAAATTTTAGTTTTAACTTAAAAAAAATAGTTTAAACTTAAAAAAATTTAGTTCTCTACGGGAACTCTTTGTGTTAATTTACATGAAATCTATCTTCATTTCAACTCTAAACCAAAAATTTTCAGTAATTGCGGTGTGAACAAAAAATTCTCTCCCGCATGAATATCTCTTTTTCCCTATTATCACGAAAACAACGGATTTTCCAGAGAAAAAAGTAGTTGATTCTAGGATATAATCTATCTCCATTCCAAATTTCAGCCCAATCGATTCAGTAGTTGCGGCGTGAATAATTTTTTGCGCGTGAATTTCGGTTTTTAACTAATCCCACGGGAACCTTGAATTTTTCGAGATAAAATGTAGCTTATGTGTTAATCCAGGATATAATTTATCTCCATTTCAAATTTGAGCTAAATCGGTTCAGTAGTTGCGGCGTGAACGAATATTTTTCCCGCGTGGATTTCTGTTTTTCACTATGATCATACTCGTAGAAGTCATGAAATTTTCCGAGAAGAAAAGTAGCCTACGTATTTATTCTATCTTTTTTCCGAATTTCAGTCATATCAGTAATTACAGCGTGAAGTAGTATTTTTACCGCGTGAATATCAGTGTTTCAGTTTTCCCGCGGACACCATAGATTTTTCCGGGATGAAAAGTAGCTTTTGTATAAATCTAGGATATAATCTATCTCGATTCCAAATTACAGCCAAATCAGTTCAGTAATTACGGCATGAAGGAATATTTTTCACGCGTGGATTTCTGTTTTTCACTATTATCATAGAAACCACGGAATTTTCCTGGATGAAAAGTAGGCTTTGTAATAATCCGGGATAAAATCTATCTCATTTCCGATTTTCAGTTATATCAGTTCAGTAATTACAGCGTAAAGTAGTATATCTCGTGTATGAACATCAATGTGTCAAGTTTCCCGCGGAAACCATGGATTTTTCCGGGATGAAAAGTAGCCTTTATATTAATCCAGGATACAATCTATCTTTATTCCGAATTTCAGCCATATCAGTTCAGTAATTATGGCGTGAAGTAGTATTTTTCGCGTATGAATATGTTTTTCTTTTTTCCTGCAAAAACCATGAAATTTTCCGGGATGAAAAGTAGCCTACGTATAAATACAGGATAAAATCTATCTTTTTTCCGAATTTCAGTCATATCAGATCAGTAATTACAGCTTGAAGTAGTAATTTTACCGCGTGAATATCAGTTCTTCAATTTTCCCGCGGACACCATAGATTTTTCCGTGATAAAAAGTAGCTTTTGTATTAATCCAGGATATAATCTATCTCGATTCCAAATTTAAGCCAAATCAGTTCAGTAATTACGGCATGATGGAATATTTTTCACACGTGAATTTCTGTTTTTCATTATTATCATAGAAACCATGGAATTTCCCGGTATGAAAAGTGGGCTTAGTAATAATCCGGGATAAAATCTATCTCCTTTCCGAATTTCAGTCATATCAGTTCAGTAATTACAGCGTAAAGTAGTATTTTTCGCGTGTGAACATCAATGTTTCAGGTTTCCCGTGGAAACCATGGATTTTTCCGGGATGAAAAGTAGCCTTTATATTAATCCAGGATATAATCTACCTTTATTCCGAATTTCAGCCATATCAGTTCAGTAATTACGGCGTGAAGTAGTATTTTCGCGTATGAATATCTGTTTTTCTTTTTTCCTGCAAAAACCATGGATTTTTCCGGAATAAAAAGTAGCCTATTTATTAACCCAGGATATAATCTATCACCATTCTAAATTCCAGCGAAATCGGATGTGCACTTGCGGCATGAAGATTTTTTTCCGCGTTGATTTCGGTTTTTTACTAATCCCACGGGAACCTTGAATTTTTTCGCGATGAAAAGTAGCCTTCGTATTAATCCAAGATATAATCTATCTTTATTCATAATTTCAGCCATATCAGTTCAGTAATTACGGCGGGAAGTAGTATTTTTCCCGCGCGAATATATGTTTTTCCCTTCTCCTGCAAAACCCATGGATTTTTCCGGGATGAAAAGTACCCTATTTATTAAATCAGGATTTAGTCTATCTCCATTCCAAATTTCATCCAAATCGGTTGTGTACTTGCGGCGTGAGATTTTTTTTCCGCGTGAATTTCGGTTTTTAACTTATCCCACGGGAACCATGAATTTTTTCGGGATGAAAAGTAGCTTATGTGGTAATGCAAGATATAATATACCTCTATTCCAAATTTTAGCCAAATCGGTACAGTAGTTGCGGCGTGAAGACGTATTTTAACTTGATAAAATCCAAACTTTGGACCCCCGTTTCACCCCCTTAGAGGGTGAATTTTGAAAAATCCTTTCTTAGTGCTCCCCTAGACCTCACAAGGAACATGTGTGCCAAATTTGGAGTCTCTAGACCCAGCGGTTTGGGCTGTGCGTTGATATGTCAGTGAGTCAGTTTCTTCTTTTATATATTTAGATAGCACTAATGCTACTCGCATCGAGCAATTAAGTTCGTTTACCTGAAAACATTCCTCTGTAACTGCGGTTCTTTTCCGAGCATTGTGTTGAGTTGAGTTAACCATAATGCACTTGCATTGTATTGCTAGCTTTCGAGATTCAGTAATACATTTCATAACCGTGCATTGTTGGAAATTTACTGTCGACTATTGTTTTAAAATAATAATTACGCTACTACTTTCTAATTCAAATATACTCTTAGTTAATCTTGCACAAGAATAAATGGCGCACGTATTTTAATAATAAATAATAATTTAAAATTATTAATTATTAATAAATAAAAACATTTATTTATTTTTATTAATAATTAATAAAAACATTTATTTTTTTAAAATAAAAACATTTATTTATTAATAATTAATAAATAAATGTTTTTATTTTATAACTTTAGCTGGTTTCATTGAGATGAAAATTGTCACACATTATTACACAGCTATTTTTATTTTATTTTTTATTTGATTTACTACACATCTCCTTTTTGTCCGTAGAATGGTAGAGAACTCATAAAAGGTATATGTACATTTTGACATTTTGTGATATCGCAGAGCACCTAGCGGTGGACTCAGGGACTTTATCAAAATGCTTAGGCACTAAATATATTATTGTCTTTATTTTCAGGAAGAAGGCGCACCACGCATCAACAGAAGACTTCCAAATTCCAGCAGAAGTTCTACAAGTACAAATAAACCAGAAGATGTACAATTTACACCCAGGTCGAGAGCCTTAAGAAGAGGTGACCGGCACGAAGAAATCACACCACGAGAAATTTCCCGAACACGACATAGAAGTAAGTCTCCTGAAACCAATTCCACAGTTGCACCAGATTTGTCCACGAATCAATCCGTGAAAACCGAACGCTTTGATTCAAGAAGAACGCACACTCGAACACGTAGCAAGCCAGTTGTGAACGAACAAAGTTTTGATACCACGATAAAAAGGGAAAATCAGATAAAAAGTAGATCACGACAAACTATTAGGCATACTACCACTTCATCGACGCAAGCTTCAACTCTAGACAGTTCACCTTTGACTACTACTGCACAAACGAAAGTTACTGATTCAGCTTCTAACGAACTGTCCAAACCCGTACCAAGTGCACCCAGCAGAGAGTTTAGAAGAAGAAGTTCTACAGCACAGATCACTGAGTTCATCACTCCTGCACCTTCACGGACGCGAGGACGCGTCAACACGCGTCCTAACGTGAGAACACTCGATTTGGATGTTTCAGGCACAGCAAATGCATTGACAACTGCTTCTAAAGAGCCAACTACTGCCAGAACTAATGATCTAAGAAATCCTAGAAAATTACGATACAGGACGCGACCATCAGAAACGGATACAAATTTAACTGGAGAAGGAATTACGTCAAATGAAGATAAGTCTAGTCAAACCAGAGAAAACATTACTAGTCAACCTGAATTAAAGTTGTTTTCTCCTTCAACACCAACTACGGAAAAAAATGATCGTCAAACTACTGAAAAAGTAAATGAAAAAACGAGTACGCTGAAAAGTACTAAAATTGTCAAACGTCCGATTTCTAGAGGCAAAGCAAAAGGAACTGTCACGGTCTCGAAAACAAAAGTCTCGGATGAAATAGGTGAGGATGACAACTATCCTCCAAGTTTTAAAGCATTGATTCAAGCTAAGAATGCATCGGTGAGTAGAAGTATATGAATCACCCACGGTCAGTTCAGTAATTATTAATTTAGGTGTTAGGTATCTCATATACTCATAATATCACTGTAAAACATATTCGAGTAAATAAAGGATGCACTGAAAACAGAACATCTGTTTGTTTAATATGACTAACATTGGTCCATACTAACATTCAATGAAACATTATTTTCACATAGTTAACATATATAAGAAATATAACTTGATCATAAAATTGGCATTCAAAAATACTAATCAAAATTTCAGACACAAGCGAGCTCTCCACCCAGCGAGAGTTTGTCAGTGAAAGCATCACAAAAAGTATTTAAAACACATCCTTCTTCTTCACAATTACTTATCACAGCTCCAGATACAGAAAAGCATTCTCTGGTAATATAAAACAGGTCTATTATTTTCTATACATAAACATTATTTCATCACATATTTCATAAATTAATAATAATAAATTTAATTTGTATCTGAAAATGAAATTTTCATCCTCATGCTAAAAGAACCACCCGCCACAACTTTATTAAATATGTCACCATATTACTAAATAGGTATAATAATTTTGTACATTTTTTAATTTCATCTATCTTTGAAAATTTTGATTATTATTAACAACCATTTAAATTTCAGCTCCGCAATAAAGTTAACTTAGAAGATGATAACGAAATAAAAAGTGATGAGAGTACACAAGTAGAAACAACACCAGCTCCCGAGCCACCTAAAGCTAAATCGGTTGAATATAGACTTCGTGGATCTTACACACCCAGAAATAAAAAGTTTAACACTTTTTCCTCTTCAACAAGTTCCACTAGAAGTTTTAGTCCGGTAACGCAGAGCAGTTACAAATATACTAGAAAGTTTAAGACAACAACAACAACATCAACTGAAGTTCCTAAGACAGAAATCTTACCCAAAAGTGTCCGTCCTGAAAATAATTTATTTAAAAAACCAGTTGTGAGATCGTCATTTTTTCCTAGAAGAAACATAACAAAAATCTTTAATGTAAGTACAGAAGTTCCTAAGGCTATTGAAAAGTCTGATAAAATTTACAGATCTAAACAAACATTGCCTAGAACTTCTTATTACACTAGATTAAGAAATAACGGCGCCAGTTCAACTTTTTCAACTTCAACTAGCGTACAAGAAGTTACAGAATCTATGGCAGAAGCCGACAAAAAAACCGAAAACATTGAAGACTCTCCTTTGATTTTTACAAATAATTATACTAATCAAAATCAGTCAGAATTTGATAAAGAAGGCAGTGCAAATCACAAATTTATAATAACTGTAAATAGCAAAGAATCTGTAGAGAATGGCACTGATAATGAAATTATAAGTAAAATAGAAGAAAGTCAAAGCAAATCAGTTATGAATGTTATCACTACTACTCAGAGGTATCATGCAACTTATAAAGACAGAAATAATGACGCTGATTCGGAAGAAAAGGTAAAAACTACAGTGACGACAGTCCCTCCAATAAGAAATATTCAGACTAGAAAATATAGCCGTAAATCATTAAAACGTAGAGATCCAACAACGCCAAGGTCCAAAGAGCGCAATTTGAAAAAATATAGCGATACTTTCTCAAAAACTACCGAGGCTTCATCTAATGGCGTAAGTATAATTAAGAACTCAAAACTATAAATCATACATTTATTTTTGTAGGACTCATAGATAACAAAAATAGATAGTGTAAGTTAATATTTCAGAATTTTTCAGAATACATCAATATTTCTAGACACATTTCAATACATCAATACTTTGAATTTAAATAATACGTAACACATTAAAAATAACTAATAATGAACATGTATCTTTGGTTTTTAACCTTAATTTTTACAGATACTAGCTGAACCAGAAAAAACTAAAAACAAATTTAGCTCTAAATATCGTGCTTCATACCTCGATAAACCATTTTACAAACCCACTGTACCTACTGTCACTTCATCTACTGTAAGTAACAACACATTAACCATGACATTGTTTACATTGTATTATTGTTAAGAATCGTTTTAAAATAGAATTATGATTCTAATAGTATTCTTTTACAGTATATTCGTTACATTTTAGTAAAAAAGGAAACAAAGCCCCTTTATTAAACTGGAATCATCATTTCTTTGAAAAAAAATTCGTTATGTCATTATCATTCTTATTTCATTACCAATATTGAACAATCTATAATAACTATAGCGTGCTTCAAAAATTAATTCTACTACTAATGTATCGCGGAGAATGTAATTGGTTGGGCTATACCTATATAACTCGTAGCATTGATGGTCATTGGAAACCAATCGTGACCCTGCACCGGGAAATGTATGCTCGTTTTCACCAACACATTAAGAGACGCCTAAGCCGATAGGTGACAGTTTTCACTTACAACAACTGTCACCTAAGGGCTTAGGTGTCACTTAAAATGTTGGTGAAAACGAGCAGTAGTATTCTTAGAACAACAACATGGTGGTCTGATGATATTAAGAAGTAGCAACTGGATTCAAGTAGTGCAAAACCGTGCAGGTTGGATACTCTATGTTTGGGATTAAATTATTGACATTACCTATGTCAAGCAGTGAACATTTATTGTCTGAAGAGAACATTTTTTTAAAATATTCTATAGTATATTCTAGAATGCTCAATATTGACTGAATGATATTAATTTATCGATCGGGGCAGTTCAATTAATAACATCGATCATCTCCATTGCTTTTCATGAACATAACCAATCATTCATTTCTCGTTGCTAAAGGCTTGGCTGAAATTCTTCGTGACAGACCATCTCTTGACAAAGTCTGTTGAGGAGCCAAACTGGTTTGAAGAAGATTTTTCGGATCTCACAACTGAACAGATGCCGAGGCCAAATGCTCCGTCATCAAATTGCGTGCATGAACCCGCCTTAGTACCGGTTAATGACATCTATTAGCTTAACATCACTATCCAAGATTTATATAGCATTTCATTTGCACAGTTATAAAAAAACTAACTTTAGTTTTACGTGTAGGGTTATAAATAGGTATGAAAAAAATATTCAAAGAACATGGGCAGAAATGTACACAAATAAAGTTTAGCGTCTAGATGTAATATTTATTACAAGACGATTCTAATAAATAACAGAATTTTTTCAAGGTATCACCGGTTATTGTAAAGGACGGGTCAAAAAAAAAAATATTTAAAGAAATTCAATTGATACTGATAGGTTCCGTTTCCACATTCCTGACTGCTAGTGTTGCCGGATGCCAAACTTTTCCACTTTTATGCTCCATCTTTTTGACGATCGGCCCACTTTTATACGAGAACAACATGTAACAGACTATACTAAAGAAAGACCTATTTTCAAGTACTACGTTAATTCTTAGATCAGACTGTAGAATACAAGACAATAATAACTGTGTCAAAATTCAAATTCAAAATTCAAAAATTGTATTCTTTCACATAGGCCTAACTTACAGGCTCTTGCGAAACGTTAAGACTCTACCGCCTCGTTCGGAAAGTAGCACTGCACCGAGAAGAACGGGCAAGAAACTCGGCACTTGCTTTTTTTTTTAAATAATAAATATAAATGTCGATTTCAATCGTTCTTTTTTGCATTTTATTTTATTTGAATATATTTACATAAAAAGATTAAATCAGTTTAGGGGTTTCCATTGCGTTGGAGTAAAACTGAATATTATTTTTCCGTGTGAGCCAGTCTCACTTAAATAAATTGTTTGAATATTTGTGATTTTGTAATTCAATATTAATTTATTAACTCAATTAGATTTTTCTTTCAGTTAATTGGAGGTTTTTAATTCCGGCATCTCGCAACATTGTCCGACAGCTACATGATGGCTACATGGTCTCAACAGTCGACATTGACAAATTCTGGGACAAGTGACAAGTATTTATCAAAGAGTATATAGTGTATTGTCTATGCTCTCAGATGCTTCATGGCGGAGGTCGCAGTTGTTATAATACTCAGATACAATATTTTGAAAATAAATATTAATTTTTCTCCACTTTTTTGTAAGAAAAATCTTTTAGCATTGAGTTCAGGCTTGCAGGTCCAACCAAAAAAATATTTATTCATTTATAGTTGCAATAGCGTAACGTGACCGAAAGCGATGTATGGGCCCGCACCATTGTTCTTTGCATTTAAGAATACATTAATTTACTATAGAGCATTTATTTTTACAGTAAAAATGCTAAACTAAAGTAAATAATTTAAATGCTTCTATATGAAAATTTAATTGAAAGTCGTAATATATAACATTGTTTGATTTTTGTATGTTTAAAAATTAAACTAATGTACTCATCTAAACATTGTTTCAATATTCATCAGTGAATGTTTTTGCTTTTCTCTGATTCGCAATTCTTTTTCTTTCTAACTTTCATAAAACCTAAAGTAATAAAGAGGCTTTGGTCTTCGCACATTTTTCCCTGGGTTCTCACACCTATACACGTTCATAATGTTTGTGCTGTAATATTTATAAACCTATTTCTATATTTATGGGTGAGATGACTCTTATTTCAGGTAGAGGGAGAAGAAGCACAGTTAGGGCCTGACATGAACGTAATTTCTTTCACTAAGATCGCAAGCCCACCAATGTCAGCTGACCTTAGACTTTCCGAGAACCTGGAAAAACAATTACAAGTCATGAATGTTGAGGCATCGAATCATTCACCTTCAGTTACAGTATCAATTTTTGATGCTCTAGCTGAAATACTTACGTCCACACCTAAACCTCGTATATCCTCTACAACAACAGTACCACAGATTCAAAACAATAAAAATGAAGTTACAGTGACTCTCAACGGCGTGAGTAGCAATATTAATGTAAATAGTGTCGACGGCTCAAGAAGTCAAGACACAGTCACCCCAGCAGTTGTTGTAAACACCATTGCTAATCCTGTACAAACTGAACAGACTACACCAAATGTATTTAACCGCGTGCCGGTTGGGGGAACTACTACACCATCACAAATAAATGAAGATGAAAAAATGTCTTCTGTGAATACACCTACGACACTCCTCTCCCCCACTTCCCCTCCTACTACTCCTATAACTGCAAGAAGACCGTTTGCTATCAAGGTGCTGTATGCAGATACTGATCCAACTACAGACAGAACGACTACCATAGGCACTTCTACTCAGCCATCGACTGATCGCCCTACAACGGTATATTATAATAAAGTGTCCGATCTTATTTTATCTAATAATAGACTAGTTTCTTCCGGATTAACAAGCATGCTATCGGATAATATTAAAAATATTATCCAAAATATGGACGATGCTAGTAAAGCTAGATTATCGGTGGATATGGTAAAATTACTCGATACAATCATTCCAAAATTGACTGGTAGAAGTAGAAGCTTACAGGATGACATTGACTCTACTCCCAATACGACACCTTACAGTTTGGAGGACATAAAAGATACTGAAAATATTCAAATTGATGGAGATACTTCTAATTTCATAAATCAAAATGTCCTCCAAAGTGAAAGAAGTAATGGTAATGTAAATATCACAGAAACTGATAGTGTACAGTTAGTATTGGCTACTACAGTAACAACCCCTGCTGTAAATGGCTTTTCTTCACTTGAAAACTCGGATAGCACATTATCTGCGCCTGATAGTCAGACTTTTACAAATGAATTAGTACAAAATGTTAATACGATTCCTACAACAACGATATCTAGCATTCCATTGTCTTCTAGTATTTCAAATTTAGAAGTTTTTATTGCAAACGCTGATGAAAATCCGAGTTTGAGTGTGAATGAAGTTACTAACCGATCTGATCCAGTCCCGTTCCTAACAAATTTTGAATTGAATGACTTTGATTCCGTAAACTCAACTAATACGTCCTTAGCTTCGTCTAAATCATTACAAATTGAAGAATTAGAAAATATAGATAATATAGAAGATCCAAGTCAATTATCGCGGCTTCAGCTATGGATATTGTCAAAAAAAGCCCGAGTGCTAAAAATGATAGAAGAACTTATTCGAAATCAAAATGACGAGATTGCTAATGCTTCACTGACAGAGTTAATAAGTGATTCTAACCAAAATAATGTGTCTTTATCAAACCGTTTGACTGAAATAGTAAATACGATGAGGCCAGGAACAACTACGACTGTTAATTCTGAACTGACATCTACTACTAATACTGTAATGACTACGACTTTTTCCTCTAACCCAACCCTTTCTTCCTTACAAAATACCATAGATGCAGCACCATCTACGCCAACAAATGAGGCAGTTCCTTTAACAACAACGCCAACTGCTAGTGAAATAGCTGATGCTTTGCCTACTACCACTTCTATGGCTATTGCTGAAACAACCACTATCGAAAGCAATGTTAGAAGTCTGGAAATAGTAGAAACCACAACACCAGTCATAGAAATATTACCAACAACTATAATAAGTAATCCAGAAACCACTACAACAGATGTTGAACCAACAACGGAAAGAAGTGTAACAAATGAAAACAATTTAGAGACTTCAACAACAGCAGGTATTGAAACCACTACAGTCGCACTTTCAAATACGACAAACTTGAATAGTCTGAATACTGTAAGCAATCAACTCAACGTCGCTATTCCACCACCCATTCCGAAAAAAGATTATGTAATTTTTGGAATACTGCCTAACAATACAGTGGTACGTAAAGATCCTAACGATGATCCATTGGAAACATTAACAGAAGCGAGTCCATACATAATTTATGGCGTATTGCCAAATAACACAGTAATACGCAGATTCCCTAATGGAACTAGAGTACCACGAATCATGCAAAAAATTGACATACTACCAATCAGTCCATGGAATTTAAGAAATCCATACAGCCCCATCCATAACATTCCGGCCATTGTCAGACCGCGGTCTAACCTAATCCGAGTATCCACTAATACTGTGACCTCCACAGACTCTTCCAATAACGGATCGGAAAAATTAACAATCGACACTGTAAATAACCTACAAAATACGGTATTAATTTTTGTTGTTTAGCTTGAAAGCTGTGCTTGAAGCTTTATTTTTATGTGCATAGTATTAGTGCAAACAACACATTAGGTTGAGGTGGTGGTTTAATTTTGGTAAGCGGAGCGTACAATATGCACCTTAATTGCATCCAGAAATAACCTTGCAATGCTTAACCTTCTATTTCATAATTGCAGATTTCTTCATCGGCACTTAATATAAAAGATAGCAGTTCATTGGGTATAACTACCACAAATAAGCCGCCCGCTGAAATAAGCACTGCCTCGCATGTTTTGAGTTTACGCACAACTACAATGCTACCTTCTGTCGATGAGATTCTGCTTAATAGCATATCTTCGGCAACTAAGGAGGAGATGTTCATATCCTCCATGACAAGTTCTACTAGTGAACCAAGAATATTAACACTGGATATCGATCCGGAGGTATAATAATCATTACATTAAGTCCTGACATTACATTCATTCTTAACTTCCAATAACTCTAATTACTATCATGAGCTTTATACTTTAAGACTAATTTGGAAGTAGTTAGTCTCTTTAAATACCTATATATTTTGAAAGACGATTAAATTTATGAAACATATAATAATACTGCATGTTCTAAGAAAATTAACTCAAATATGCAGATTTATTAAGGGTGAGTGGTGGTGAGGGTTTGTATCTTTTCTTTTTACTTCATATTTCTTTAATTTCCAAAATTTAAGTGGATTAAGTTAAACTTGACAATTAACTTGTTACTATAAATTGCAGACAAAACAAATTCGCACAGAAAAGCCTGATGATGGGAGTGGTAACGCAGTATTTAAGTTTATACCTATAGATGAAGTAACTACATCTCCAGAAGAATCCAATGTACTAAAACTAGCATCTACTAAAATGCCTAAACAGACCACGTTCAGTGAAATGCAGACAAGTACATCGACATTACCAACAGAACCTAATACACCAACATCACAGAGGCAAAATTATGTAAATATTAATGAATTTATTGCAATGACACAAGCGACTACGACAGAAGCGCCTCAAATTCCAAATCAAACTACTACAACGAACGTAGAAACTGCAGTTACTGCTGATAATACTCTTCCACCTACTACTGTGCCAACAACTTTACCACCGCCTACAACAGAAACAATAACAACTCCAATAACCACTACCGAAGTCTCAACTGTTTCAACTACACCTACCTCATGGTTACCAATGACAACAGTAATACCCACTGTGTCCACACGGGTGTTAACCACCATTGTACCAACAACAGATGGATCAGCTCAAGCAAGTGCAAGTGTTACACAATCAGCAGCTGCAAACACAAGGGACACAGAATTATTACAAGCTATTTTAGACCAGCTTGATCGTAGGCCAAAAAATTTAAACCCCTCCAGTGGTGCAAATCAACTCATAGATAATAATCAACTATTGCAAGCAATTTTATCAGGTGGAAGAACACAAAGTACGAGTACAACAACGGTGAGATCAATCGAAGATGATTTACGTCAGTTTGAGGAAGACTCTCGACTTTTGAAAGCTCTTTTGTTAGCTACGGGACGTAATCCCGATGATCTCAATTTACCAACATTAGACAGAATAAAAGCAATTACTGCTGGTACAACTGTTACTACGACATCACAACCAGCAACTACTCAGACACAGCCACCAACAACAACTACAATGAGAACAACGACAGTGGCGCCAACTACAACAACTACAACCACGACCACAACAATGGCGCCAATAACAACAACGACCATCACTTCAACAGCACCAGCACCAGTCACAACACCTTCATTGAACGATGACATAAGGAGATTACAAGAAGATACAAGACTCCTTCAAGCTCTGTTACAAGCGACTGGTAATCAGAACACGGGCAGTTTACCAGTAATATCAGGAATTACTTCGAACGTTAGAATTGCATCGAATCCGTTGACGACTTCTTTGGGAACAAATCCAACGACTCCTATTAATAATGTCCGTGTGTACACGACGCGGCCATTGCCGGTATTCACTAATAGTCTAAATACTGGACCAATCAGTGTTTCTACGTTACAGCCACAACAGTCAAGTACTGAAGAAATAGGAATATCTACCACCTTTCGACCATTTAATGAAAGGGCAACAACCACTTCACGTAGCGTAGATGGTGTAAGAACTACTACTCTACGTGCTCAACCGGCAAGATTTACAATGACAACTGAGAGACCCAGTACATCAACGTTTTCAGACGAGGAAGATTTGCTTTTCTTACAAAACTTGGTAAGTTGTATGCACTAATTTCCTGATAACCCATTTACAAAGTTATCATCTCCTCAATTTAATTTCTACGGTAGTCCAATACAGTTACTATTTAATTATTTCTGAGATCTTAAGTAAAAGTTAAATGTAGTCCGATTTTTATAATTTTTAGAAATGTTGCAGATACAATGGAGAACTATGCTCGCACGTTTTAATTTTCATTAAATATTGCTTATCCTAAAAGTTATAAGCGTCTAAAAATCCATATTGTTGACCTAAAAACTTCCTCGAGTATTTGCAATTTTTTCTATATTTAACTAGACTAAAATACTTAAAAAAATAAAATTTTAGAGCCCAGATTAAGGTGAATTGAATCTAATGAGACTAAAAGTGTCCAAATTAGTAAACTTTTGGGGGAGATAAAACATTGTCACCCGAATGTAGGTCTAACTCTGACCGTAGACTAGCAAATCTCTCTATACGATAGACCCTCTTATAATGTAAGTACATTTAGGATTAGCTCACTCGCCGGTGCTTTGCCTGTATAATCAAATGGGAATAACTACATTTCCTTATCACTTGTCTACATCATAAAAGGGACCTCTGTGCAAAATTTTGGGTTTCCAAGACCGCGCAAATTAGTTTAGACGATAATGAGTTTGTGAGTGAAACCGGAATTTTCTGTTATAAAATATACAAAATATATAAATTTATAAAGTATATAATATATATCCTGAATGATATATAATTCTTACATTAATATCTTTCCAGAAATCTGTCTTAAGTTCGCAAACTGGTGACATCGATCCTGAAACAGCGCTCGCTAATCGAGTCATTGCACTTGCCGTCGAAAGAAGTCTGAATGAGATACAGGGTGGTGCGACTTCTACAACCAGCAGACCATCCACTACTACCAGGCCAACAACCACCCGACCAACAACAACTGCACCAACAACAACGAGGCCAACAACAACCAGACCAACAACAACGAGGCCAACAACAACCAGGCCAACAACAACTAGAAGACCGACAACAACCCCAGAAATACCGCCATCATTACAAGCCGACATCAAACAATTCGAGGAAGACACAAAACTATTGCAAGCATTGTTGAAAGCGACAGGCCAAGATCCATCAAAGTTTAATATTCCAACACTTCCAAATACAAATGTAAGTTTCATAATTGAGTTTTGTTTATTATATTACATTATGTAGCTTAATTAACAAAACTTAGATTATCCGAGTTTGAAAAATGCTTATTGTATTGGATACAAGCTATCTGTAAAATAAAGTCATTATCGTCAATAAGTTCAGGCACTATGATCCTTATTAATCATTTTTAATTATTATGCAACTAGCAAACCCGGCGAACTCCGTTTCGCCACCAGATGGCTTCGTTTTATGTTACATTTTTTTTTATTTTATTTTTTTCCTGAATTTTCTTTGCTATAAACCTCACGGAGCCCGAGACCTTTCCAACGAATGCAAAACCGTGGAAATCGGTTATAGCGTCAGGAAGGAAAACCCCACTTATTTTTATATAGTAGATATATTATTAATTATTAATTTATTTCGTCAATTATTTACTGTCCGTGATTGACTTATTAGACAAGATAACAAACTTAACACGTATCACAAATAATTAATGAAAAAGTCTTTTCTTAGAAGGAGGTAAACAACGTGAGGCCTTCAAACAATGCTATAACTACCACAAATAAGCCATATGGAGCAAAAATAGCGGTGAAAGATGATCTGAAAAATGAACAAGACGATGCTAAATTACTTCAAACATTAATCAAGCTTCAAGATGCCCAAGAAACTACTACTCAGAAAGGGAAAATTGCTCTCACAGGTAACGTATGGTTATGGTATCAGCGTTCTTAGAACTTCTAAGTAGTATTGTATAGGCGACTGCCAAAAATAGAGAGTTTCTATAATTCAAATTACAAGGATAATTTACTTTATTTAGTGGCACTCCAAGAAACTGTTACAGTTGTAAAAATGTGACTCAAAAACTATATTTGCTGTGTGATAAAAACTGTTTATGCCTTAGTCAAAAAGTTGTAGCGCAGAAAAATGCCATAATTTAACTTTGTATTTTCTTATGCATAGTGTATCAAAATATAAATAGGCATAAGCGTGCAGAGTGTATTTAATTCATTCCTAAAATTTTCAATTTTGTTTTAATTAATTTTCAGGTCAGACAAGTGATGAAGCGTTAAAGAAGCTAATAAATGCCAAACCCACTGGAATGGTGCCCGAAGCAACAAAATCATCAATTTCGTTGAGTACTGAGTACGGAAATAGTAATGATGCTTTGCTAGCGGCACTGTTGAAAGAGCAAGGATTTGGACCAACCACGGCAAGTTCTTTGGATGAGCAACTTCGACTCTCTGTGAGTCTCTCCTCTCAGTTTTTATTCTTTCATCAATTTCACTGTTTTCCATTTATTACAAGATATTCTACTTAGCATTACCATAATGCTTTTCCTTTAACTTTACATTTACATCATGTAATTTTATAATAAGAGTTCAAAATTTCTTTTATTAATTAGCCTTCCACTATTCCATTTTAATCGAATAATCTCTAACTCCAAATATAACCTCATAGGCTTTACTCAACCAAGTGGTAGTGACACCAAAGGCGAGGCGTACGACGACAACACCCCCGCCACCTCCAGCACCGAGAAGACCAATTTTAGATGGTCTCGCGTGGCTATGGCAACAATGGAGAGAGACAGCTCCCGGCTCCGGTGAATCAAGACCTAGCAGAAGGCCCGCGACTTCAGCCAGACCATCAGTGACGCCTTCGGAAGCAACAAGCTCTAGAGTCAATTGGTTTGGCTCTGGGCCTTTCGTTGGCAACGCCGATGAAAGGCCGTCGTCGAATAGAGTGGGTTTCACATCTCTCTTGCTTAAATTGTGTGATTGGGGGTGAGGTGGAGGGTCCCAGCCTTAGATTAAATCTAGTAAATAATTGAATCTCGACTTAACTTTATTTGTATTTATAATTTAATCTAAGGCAATTTTGTAAATTAATTTACGTTTTGTACAGAATATGTTAGTATCATTTGTAAATATGTAGAAAAAAAAACAATAATATTTTATCGCGTTTATGAAAATCAACTGCTGTGTTCCTTTTTGTATATTTTACTAACATCATGCAAACTGTTCGACTAAAATAAGTTTCCTGTTATATTTAGTTAGGTTTACTTTAGAGTGTTATTTATTATGAAAATGCTTCGTTGGCTACTTTTTTGAAACGCATTTTTACGCCGCGAGTCGCAACGCTTCTTTACACCTTTGGTTTAAAATATGGAAATTTTACGTTTCATATTGTAGTTAGTGTAATTGATGTGTAAATATTGTTACATATAGGTAAAATAATAATATGTGTTTTAACTATTGAGTATATATTTCAAAATTCAAATAAATTAAGTAGTTTTTTGTCTTATTGTGTCTTATTGTACTAACACACCACTATATTTGAAGGTTCCATATAATAATGTTACTGCACTGCAACGCATATTCTAATATAAGCAATTGTGAAATAACTACACACTAACGGAGATTTAAGGTAGAGATAAGATAAAGAAACTTGAACGTGGCTTATAAAGTATTTTTTAAAAAACCAGAACTTTCTCAGAAACAATTGATTCTTTTTCGCTCATCAAAGACACAATAAAATAGTTAATCGTTAAAGATATCAAGATCAATAAAGGTTGTGGAAGTAATCAAGTAAAAAATACTGTAAATAATAATTTGTACATAACACAATATTTTGTTGTATAAAATTAAACGGTGCCAGATTTCATATCGCGAGGATGTAAATATTGAAAGTGTTTGTGTTAATAGAACATTATTTGGTAAGTGTAAATTAATGTATGTGAAAATAATAAAATTCTTCAGACTATAACAAATTAATAAAGAAACCTATAATTTATATGCACTTTTAGTGTCTTTATTAATAAAAATAGGTGATGGGCTGATTTATGTTTTGGTTCTGTTTACTATATCTGTGATGGTTCTTTAAATAAAAAAATGTATTTAATTATCTTAACTAATCAATTATTGGCAAATGAAGATTTATTTAAACATTCGATGATGTTTTCGAAATGCATGTTGGTACATAATCCTAACTGTTTCTTTCTATAGATTGACTAGTTTAATCTATGTTTATTTTAACTATTATTCGGTAATAGCTGCAATGTTTTACTAGTTTTTCGCCTATTTTATTGTCTATTATATATTTACGTTTTATATGATTTAACTCTATTAGCTGTGGCTAATGCTCTGGTATGTCTGTTGTTGTTCTTATATTGTCTTTCAAATCTTATTTGTGCCAGATACCATTGGAGCCCCCTAGTGTCGTGACTTCGGAGCAGGCACCTGGTAGGGGTCAACTTGTGTCAGCAGCAATTAATATGACAAGGGCATTCTCCCAGTTCCTAGGAGCTGCTTTGCAGGTATAGTTTAATTTTAATCTAATTCTTTTTCTAGCAATAATAAAGAGACCGAAAAGACGTTAAACTGATGTTAAAATGATCAGATTCACTGTCTGTGTCATCTTGAGACATTACTAGTTCATAACTCTCTTTATAGTAGGGGATCCCAAGTAAGGTCGACCTTCACCGAGCTGTTTATTGGATGAAAACCTTTTTATATCCAATTAAATATGTCAATAAATATATCGCAAGTGGGTTGCCTAAAAAATTTCAGTCCAGGATATGATTAATTAAGAATTAAAAAAAAAAGCCATTGTAACATGAACTCCTATTTGTTAGACTTCCGTTGACATCTTAGGTCAAATTAGATTGGATGAGCGATTCAGGTCGCAAATTGCAATTGTGCTTATTTACCTACAATTTTATTATCCGTTAACTTTCTTTTGCCAAAAAATATAGAACAGAAATACTTTCCTCAGCCAGGAAAGTATTTCTGGCAAAAAGCACTATTTATTACATCCAATCTAATTTGAACTACGATGTCAACTAAACTGTAACAAGTGGAAAATTAAAAAAAAATTAAACACCCACGACTCTTATAGGCTTGAAATTGAAAAAGGATTAAATAATATATTTAAAACTCCCCGACTAAAGGAAAGTAAGAACTAAGAACCTATCAGTATAATTACAAATCCAAGAAAATCCGCCGGAGCTGCTATGTTCTGCCTGTGCCGGTGTTGATGGTGCAAGATGTTAAATTTCTCGATACTTCTTATAATAAGCTACCGGTAAGCTTACCTATAGGTACTAACTGCATTAATTGATATTGGAAACAGAAATGTCAATGGCAGCTCCGACGTATTTTCTTTAGTTGTATGCCTTGTCATTTTGTCGCCAGCATTGCCCTACATCGAAACACAGTCATGCAATCACGTTTACGACAGAATATATAATAATTATGACTATGCAATGGTAGCTATCCGGACATACTTTGCAAAAAGTTCTACTTCCTAGATTTAATTTTTGTCTTACATTATTTGTTACTTAAATTATTAGCTACATTAGTTTACCTCCGATATACTTACTCATGCCAAGATGGAATTCTATCTACCAACTTTATCATCACTTTTCACAGACTTTTTCAATGTCTGGTAACTGCTATAGAATGAATGTATTAAGGAGGCATACTTAGGACCCGAATACAATTGGCATTTATTTTTATAAATAATAATAATTATTGTTTTCTGAATTTTAGCAGATTTTTTTTTAAAATTGACCATTGCAGGAAACTACTTATATTCCGTAAGTGTGTAAGGTAACTCAAATTAATACAAGCTTTTATAACAGCAGTATCATTATTTACTAAAATTTAACTTAAGATATTAATAAATAAAGCAACGAAAGCAACATAAAACTTACCTCTATTTCGTCTATTTCCTCGTTTAGAATATTATTTACTGGTGTATTTGTTTTAGCTATTTATTTTGTGCTCCTAGCTATTTAGATTTGTGTTTATTTCTAAAGACGATTTTATTTAATGTAAATAATGTGTCTGTACGAATCCAATTAAAAGTAAGAGACGAGTCAATGATGGAAGACACTAACTTCCGATTTAGCTTGTGATAACGATCATCTCTTGCACAAAAAATATTATTAACGACTTCAATTCAATTTTTACAATGAAATAGAGTGCACCTGTAGCTGTATTCACGTGACCTCTATTTTATTTACCACTGGGTTGAAATTTAAAAATCATTTGTTGGTGAATGCGAATCAATTAATTAGTAGTAAGCCTTTCCGTCAGATCGTTAATTGTTTTGAGCTGTCACCAGCTAATCAGCTAGTCAGTCAGTCAGTGAGAAGATTTTGTCTTTTTGGGCCATGACTGTAATCTTTTTTGTTTAACATTCCAGGGTGCTGCGCAAACGGTCCAGAGTGTGATACGGGCGGGCCAGCGGGCCGCGACTGACGCCTACACGAATGGTTCCGGATAATGCCACGTGGACTGAAAGTTGGAACTGCCATGGACTTGAAACTTTTCCGAAAGTGTCATAGTACGCACTATGTGTTGCGAGTGCTCAATGTTGTAAATATTCGCTTTAACTTAGGAGCCTCATATAATGTAGTTTTGAAGTGATGGAACTCTAATTGAGTTGTCTGCAAATCTCTGAACTACGTTGATAAGCTTTGACTTTTCAATAACTTATGGAAGAAGTACATATACGAGTATAAGAAGTTATAGTTACTACAGTCTGGGTTATAAGTTTAGAGATTCGTGTAGGTACAACTTAATTGGGTCTACTGCCTCCCTAGCACCAAAATTTTGATTACCCTGTAAATAGACATTTCGCCAAAGTAAGAGATTATTAATAATTGTAGAAGGCCGGTGCCAAAGAAAGTTTAAAGCAAGATTTTATTTTCTTATTTCTTTTCTGTACTTGTTAGTTAACTTTTGTTTGTCATGTCACAATTCTCGCAATTTTGATAGATGAATCAAATAGTCGCATTCTCTTGCTAAATATGGTTTTTAATGGATCAATAAATAACTATAAACGGGAATACGTTATTGACAGAGATTATAGTAGAAATTTTGGTGTTAGGGCATGGATCACAGACGTGCATGAAAAATCGAATTTGTTATGAATTAAGAAAGTAGTTTATGCTGAAAATGTTGAAGAACGGGTTTATTCATAAAAGACTAAGTCATGGGGGTGTTGTCTTGTAAAGGTGAATAATAATTATAGAAGTAAATCAGATCTGTCAAATCCTTTAAATGAAACAATCTCATTTTTTAAATCTTTGGAGCATTAATTTTACAAAAAAGCTCAAGTTAGATACGTATATAATTAAGTGATCATTTTAGGTAATAAGTTTGGAAAAATCCTCCGAAAGTTTTATATCATTTTGGAATACATTTTGATAATTCTTACGACTCGATCGATCGAATATTTTAGCTTTATATTTTGATTGTTGCGCTTTTTCTCATAACAAAATTTTACGTACTTATATCTAAAATTTAAAAATGCTTCATCTTTATTATCCTAAGTGGTACTGATCTAGGATCCCGCTATACAACGACCTTCACCGAGCTGCTTATTGGATGAAAACTATTTTATATCCAATTAAATGTGTCAATAAAATATATCGCAAGTGGGTTGCCTAAAAAATTTCAGTCCAGGATATGATTAATTAGGAATTTAAAAAAAAATCCATTGTAACATGTACTCCTATTTGCTAGAGTTCCGTTGACATCTTAGTTCAAATTACATTGGATGAGCGATTCAGGTCGCAAATTGCAGTTGTGCATAATTGTGCATAAAACCTACGATTTTATTATCCGTTAACTTTCTTTTGCCAAAAAATATAAAACAGAAATACTTTCCTCAGTCAGGAAAGTATTTCTGGCAAAGAGCACTATTTATAACATCCAATCTAATTTGAACTACGATGTCAACTAAACTGTAACAAATAGGAGTCCATGTTACAATTGTTTTTTTTTTAATTCTTAATTTATCATACCCTGGACTGAATTTTTTTTAGGCAACCCACTTGCGATATATTTATTGACATATTTAATTGTATATAAATTAGTTTTCATCCAATAAGCAGCTCGGTGAAGGTCGTTGTATAGCGGGATCCTAGGCTATACTAAATATATGCTTAATTATATTTAACAAATTAAGTTGTACAGAAACAGCTAGGCGATTGTGTAATAAGAACTTATTCGTAATTGGAAATTAAATGCTGCCGGCTGGATAAAATGTAAACAGCCGATTCGGCTTAACAGTGGCCAGAATTTGTTAACGATTACGATACCAATGAGTTCTTCTTACGCAATTGCCCTCCAGTTTAAGGTTAAGTAGTTTATTTAGTATTAAGTCTAAAACATGTGCCATTTACGCACGTGCTTGGTTTATTCCTCCATTCTTCCTGCTGTTATTTATTTACCTACTTTAATTTACTAATAGGTATGTAGAGACTATAAACTTATTTAATGATAGAGAGGTAAAGTAGAGCTGTTATATATTATAGCACAATTTATGCGCATTTTCAACAAGAATATGTAAGTACTAAATTATACATACTTATTAAAAAAAAAAAATAACATGGCATTGTCGACAAAAGTGGAACTTGAACAAGTACGTGAGGTGTCAGTTACGGTAACAGTGTCACGAGTTCAATGGGTTTTCCCATTTAAAAAAATACCCAAGACGTTGAACGAAGTTTTCACTTCAAGAATATGGATGTATCAAATAAGATGAAGGAAATCCTGGGCTACTAATCTTGAACCCAAAAGGTTACATTAATAAATACATCAAAATAATTATGTCAAATTAGAAAATGATTTATTGTTATTTGTACATACACACAATTATAATATGCAATGGAAATTATTATGTTTCTTAATTGTTTTTTTCTTTCCATCAAAGTAGGTCAAGTTTAATAAATAAAAAACCAACGTGCTAGTCTCCTGTTCGTCCCAACGCAGCTTTAGAGTTTATGATACATTGCGACACGTTCAAATTTAACTTTCAGATCAAACTTTCCGCTTGAAACAATAAGATAAAGTATCATAATATTGTATAGTCCATAGTAATTAATGGTGTATATATAATATTAGTAATTAATGTAAAAAGGGATTTAATAAATTAATTTATATTTAATTTTATCTGTGTGTTTAAATTTTAAATACTACTTATTTTTTTAAGGTCAAAAGGGGACGGAGCTCCTAAGACGTTATCTAACTTGAAAGGGATTAGTAACCCCTAATGGACGCTACACAGCATCGTATCGGAACCACGCCGATACGCTACCATATACTTGGGGCGTTTTTATTGGTAGGGTGGTAACTAGCTGCGGCCGATGTGAGAAGACTCGAACCAATTTAGAATTAAAGAAATATATTGAAAAACACCCAGACACTAGAAAATATTCATTATTCATGCTCATCACACAAACATTTAACAGTAGTGGGAATCGAACCCACGACCTCTGACGCAGATGACAGGCAGTTGTGAGATTCAGATTACACCACAAAGAACTTTTACCGAATGCGAAAGGGTCTAACTAATGTAAGATATAAAAACCGGCCAAGTGCGAGTCGGACTCGTGCACCGAGGATTCCATACTATAAGAGAACTAAAACATTAAAATAACCATACGAGTATAATTTACATATAGGTACTTTTGTTGGCGCACCGCAAACCTAACTTTGTTTTTGGTGGTTTATTGATATTATCAAAAAAAGTATAAAAGTTAGGGAGTTGATTTTATTTTTCCTGTAAAATATACATTAATGTCTATTGATTATAATTATTTCAGATTTTTCGATCGATAAACTTCGGAGAACGGTATTTTTTTCGACAGTTTGTTCAATAAATCAAAAACTATCGGGCATAACAATAAATAAAAATCGGTTTTAGAATACACAAGTAATGCCCTTTCATATGATACCCCACTCAATATTGTTATCTCATTTTGAAAATTCGAAGTCCCGGTTTTCCCCCCTTTTTAAATAAAAATTAAAACAATTTTCAATATTTAATAATTGCAATGGCGTTGGGTCACTATTACCTAAAACTATTCCAATTTTCAAGTCGATAGCTTTGATAGTTACTGAAATAATCGAGCGTGACAGACGGACGGACGCACGGAGAAAGTCTCACCATAAGGGTTCCATTTTTACCAAATTGGTATGGAACCCTAAAAATGTTGAATCCGTACTTCCTTGAGAATAAGTAAACAGTTAAATAAGTATTTTTCATTTCATTTATTTTGTTAATTTAGAGCATTTTTCATCTTCATCATCGTTACCTCCGAATATACGAGTATAATTATATCCCTATGCCTCTTGAAAAATAAGTGACAATTGGCAGAGTATATAGTATGTATTGCTAAGTGTCTGGAATTATAAAATGTTATCTTTTAAAAATTTAATATTTTATTAGTTAATAAGATGGTGGTAACCGTCCGCCTCTGAAGCACAGATTAGATAATAAAAATAATGCAACATCTTGATTTAGTTATTCAAGTTTTAATCAAAGATCTAAGCTAATATTTATTTTAAAGGATACAGTATAAACTATTATCACCATAGTATTTGCCAGATTACGATTTCTGATTAGAAAAATAGCTTTAGCTGAATGAAAGCAATTTCTCAGGCAATCGCTAACACTAATACTCTAGCAGGCGCTCGATTCAAATCGATCGTATTAAATATTATCTTAACACTAAATTGAGTAACATTTGCGTCTAATTGTTTAGGAATTCATTAAACATATGAGAAAAAAGTTCATCAATACTTGTCTATAAAAACTGTTCAGCAAGCAGTGCATAACTAAGATTGTGGGTACGTGCTAGTAAAATATAGACAGCAAGCGTTCAAATTCTAGCAATCGTGCTACGAGTATCAGTCACAATTGGCACGATCAATACTTGTAATTAATGTCTGTCTACAAATTTAGCACAATCCAACAAAACGCCAACTTTCTCCAAAAACATTATTAATTCATGTATTTACCATTGCGAACAATGTCCAATTCCGTCGTCATTTGGAAGATAAAGTTAATTTTTAATTTAGGGCAAAAAGTTATTAAAACATACTCGTATTTGTAGGAAAAAGAATTTGCAAAAATTATGTCCTTATAATTTTTTTGTAAGACGCATAGTTTCCGAGATATTGCGAAAAAAGCGTTTCCACCCCTTTTTCCAAGATGGCGGCCGGGGACAATGGTGGCGACCCCACAAATTTGAGCTTCTATTGACCCCCCAAACATGTCCCAAAAATAAAATTGCGTCCTCTAACAAATGCAATATTTGGTGCTTAATTTGTAACTTTTCATTGGACTTAGCGCATGCTAACGCTGGAACAAATTGCAAAGCCAAAAATTGATAAAACCTATCGAAATTTTGTACCTCATGAAAAGGCAGAGTTCGTATTGTATATTTAATATCATAATCAAGTATGGTTTAACATTTAAGTAATATACCTACCGGTACATAATTCGTTTATGGACAATTCGTTTGTTCGTTCGCTCGTTTCAGCCAACGGACGTCCACGGACAGCAATGATTTCCAGCCCACGCGGTCCGGTGCCACACGTTTCTAACTTCTTCCGGCGACTCTTTTAATGTCGTCAGTCCAACTGGTTGGAGGTCTGCCAACACTGCACTTTCCCGTGCGGGGTTGGACATTAGGGACTCAAAGTGCTGGAATGGCTACTCCGCACGGGAATGACTTTTTACTCAAGTATAAATGTACAGGTGGAAAATGGTTGCGCAATGGTTGGGCTTAAGGAAAATTCTTTCAAAAATTCCTAACTTGATCTTTTACGTATCGCAGTCTGACATTTGCAGGACACTTTCAAATGCAGCGAGTGGCGAGTGATTTTGAACTTTGAATATTCATGCTTCATAAAGCTGGTTTTGATTAATTCGATTTAGTTTTTGCGGTGTGACCTTGGCGCGACGACTTTGCCGGGAGTCAGGACAAACAACAATTTTTTTGCCAGCTCACAAGTTTTACAAATGTCTTTTTTCTTTTAACAGTCTACGAAATTTTGCACCTATATTTAGTTCGAACTGGTTTATGGCAGTGGCCTTGCATTAGTAACTTAGTTTTGTTTTATTAATATCTGCTTTTTTATGATAAGAAGATAGCTTTGTCATGGCAATAATACTATTACGTAGGTAAATAAGTGTAAAATATGTACATTATACGTTCTTATATGTAATAACTTTACAGCATTGCTCATCTTTTTTTCTACAAGGAATGACCACACGAGCAAGCCTTTCATCCGATGTTAAGTAATGTGACAGCCCATGTTAAGCTGGGCATCCCATAACTGTGTGTAGTCATATTACACGATGATTGTGCTTATCATCCTGAGACATCGTAGTCTTCATGTCTCTTGTTGGCGCCAGTGACCTTCGAGCTTCAAAACATAATACGTAATAAATTGCTTTACATCAGAAACACTGACTTTATAGTCACACAGTGGCACTAACCTATCCATACAGACTCTACAAGAGAAGCCCTACCACCAATAATCGTTGGTAAAAGCTGGTTCAATAAAACAACATCCATAAAATTTCTGAGAGACATCTTCATAGGTAGGTAAACACAATTGATACAATGAGAATATAAATAAATAAGTAAATAAAATAGGTATACTATATATGTACATATAAATATATATTTGTATACCTATATCAGGACATTCCACAGATCGTAATCTAGTCCCAAAGTGGGGGTGTGCTTGTATTATGGATACTAGATAACTTTTTTTTAACTATGTAGGCTAGCGCTTGACTGTGATCACGCCTGATGGAAAGTGATGAGACTCGTACAGTCAAAGGTGGAACGCGTTTGCCTACGAGATGCCTATTCACTTCGCCCAGGTTGTAAGCAGCGGGAAAGACAGTGCCTGTATCAGGAACGATATAACTATAGGTAGATAAGATAACTGATAAGTGATAAATATACAATATCTGGGTGACCGAGCTTCGCTCGGTAGTTTAACTACTGGCCAATAGATGGCAGCAGGAGTCATATTTTTATTTATTTTTGGTAAATTAGACATTTTCTAAAAATGAATCCTAGCTAGATCGATTTATCGCCCCCAAAACCCCCTGTATGCTAAATTTCATGAAAATCGTTTGAGTCGTTTCCGAGATCCAGATTATATAGAAATATATATATATGTAAATACAAGAATTGCTCGTTTAAAGGTATAGGTTAATAGTTAATATAGATAAATATTGAACACAGATGCTTGAAAATATTTGTGCTCATCACACAAATATTTTCAAGACGTCGAAATTGAACTCACGACCTCCGACGCAGACGGCAGGGTCGCTATCGCTGCACCAATCCGTCGTCAAAAAATTGTAAGTACCTCCATTTCTTCATGTACTAAGGTTACTCCATAATTAATGCTTGGAATACAACAATAACGGATCTGAATCAAGAGACTGACAATAAAATAGCTTTATAACTAGCATTTAATTTTGTATGCAGTACCCATGATGTTATTACTATTAATATTAAGTGCACTGCCCACGGTTCTGTGTTTCCCGGTGCACTGCTCGGAATTTGCGCTCTGCATTCAATGACATAATGTAATTTCCATACGTCCCTGGACATACTCGTAATCATTATGCGTAGCTACATTAAGGATTTCCAGTTTTAGAATTCTATGCAACTTTGAAACTGTCATCATCATTGAAATTCGCTGGTTCCCTAAGAAACAAGAGTCTTTTTGGGAAGGATGGATGTAGTCATAGTTCAACATATTGGCTGTTACAGATTGTCTTGTGAATTCTATGCGACTCTATAAGGCACAGGTTTCGGACTTCTTTTTAGGTACAAGACATTTTAAAATACCCATAAAATGTCGTTGCGTGAGATTTCTTTTTATTAGTGTATATGCCATTATTTAAGAAAACCAAATCGTGAATTTGGATTTTATTCTCAAGTGCGTCAGATTTTTTTACAGACGATTCATCTTGATGTGCTTGTCTTCCCGAGTGCATAATCTGACAATTATGTGGAGTTTTCTTTATCTGCTTCTTTGATATTTTAACCCGGCAGATTAAGGAAAATCCTTGACATAATTCTCTTGATTCGCTTTAGTACCTATATATTCCAGGGTAATTTGTTTTTGATTTTTTTGAAAACTACAAAAAATTCACCTCTTCAAAAAGTTCAAGCTTCACCTCTGAAATAGCAAAGCCGAGAAATCAGTCGAGTGTAGATTACCAGCATTCATACATCTTCAAGAACATAAAGAGGCTCATGATGTTTTCCTTCACCACCTAGTCATTCATTTAGACCCACGGAGTTTAATGAAATCATTTTTGCGTTTTGCAATTAGGTCACACGTTTCTCATTAGATAAATACAAACTATGTATACTGAACCTACAAACTAGAATGAAAACACTTCCTTCTTACCTTCATCGAAATCGGATTAAATTAGAAGGTATATCGAGACCTTGCGGTCGAGGACGGAGGCTCTGCCATCTCTAGATTCCTGGTATTTTGATTGGTTATTATAAATAATAATAGGTCACGTGTTTTGGAGTGAAGGGAGACCACGAGAGTAGATAAATAATTCTCGGTAAAAATCACTGCGTTGGTACATGGATCAAACTCTCCAGGAAAAGGAGGAATTTGAAATGCAACTTCATATAAATGAAATTTAAATAAAAAAGTTCATTTTAGGCGGACGTTTCTGAAGAATGCCACCGGACCCTAGTATTATACCAAACTTCAGCTATCCATTAATTATTCTTAAACTTAACGTGCCACCAAATAAACGTAATTTAATTGGTGATTTTTGGGTTCAAGAGTTAAAATTAATAATGCTATAATAAAGGTTGTAAAATTCATATACCGCCAAATGTATATATAAAAAAAAACAATAATTTATTAAAGAATTATAATAAAATTCCCAAAGAAATTCAAAGTTCGTTAAACGACAAGAATGAAAAAATATGCATGCGGACCATATTATGCGGACACTAGCTTGGGTTTCGGGCCTGCGCTATTTATAGTTGGGCTTTTCCTCAAAGGTTACTGCGTATCCGTTAACAAGGATTAGATAACGGATGCACATAAGTTTGGGTTTCCTTTCAAAACAAAGCCTACTACTAAAACTCGATTTAGGATTTCCTGTGTTTACTTAGCATTTCTTTTTTTAGGAATGGCGGCGTAGAGGGTCTACGATCTACGGAGAAATATATTAAAAAGCACCTTACAAAAATAGCATTATCAAAAACATGTGTGTATAAAGTGAACAAAGTAGAAACAACCAAAACTCTCATTTCAATTAAATATATTCCTTTACAAACTTTTATTTACTTGCAATGTATGTTTGTTTGGGTCGAATCTTGCAACTCAAATTTGAAGCTGATATCTCAGTTCTTAGTTCTTTATTTGCCATTTCACAGTCATGATATTCTAAATTCACAATACATACGTATAATAAAATAGTGTAAAGTTTTAACATATGAATACCAAGAATGGGCTTAGAAATTTTACTGTTTATACTGGGGTAGGGGGACCGATTCCATTAGTTTCATCATCCAAATAGTCATCAATTGTATAATAATATGCTGTTGAAATGAGGTAATGTTTTTGAGTTTATTGAATTTTATCTTCAACAGATTGAGCGGGAATTATTTAAACATGTTTAGTTTATGATAAAATAATGCCATAATTCTAAATCAAATATGGCGGAAAACGTAAGACGGTGGACTAGTTACTTTAATGCACCCCTGCAATATGGGTATCAAATGAAGCACATTGAGAAATTGCCGTATAAAAGCATGTTATCATAAAAAAATTAATGATACCTTTTTGATCAAAGGTAGTGTTCATGCTAGTAACGTACCTACCTAATCTGTCATGTCGATCGACCACCATTTGACTGCCGATACGAATACGTGTATCGATGTGTTTAGTTCTTGGAATAAAATATGTTGGAAGTTTGGAACCTATTATAATAGTTAAGATACATGCGCCCACCGATCAGAAAAGTAAGTTTATATTGCGCCGATGTAACCACATTAATAAATGAATGACTTTCACATATATTTTTAATGAATAAATGGAAATTAAAAATTAAAAAAGTTGTAATGACGAATGAAATAATAGGTAGATATTACTAAATAATAGGTAGATAATATACATTTTCAAAGACATGGTCTACCAAAGCTATTTAAAAAATGTATAAATTCGATACTGCCATTTCCTTAATAACAATAGTTTCCTAAAATTGATTTTCATCAAAATCCATCGAACCTTGCTTATTTGGAGAGCTTTGAAAGAGGTAGCTGTTACAAAAAGTTATCTACTATTGATGATTAAACGAACTTACCTGTAAGTGAAGTTCTATCACAATTATGTGAATACATTTTATTCGAAAATAATAATAAACACAATCAGGTACACTTTCATTGTACTGGCAATTTCGCACTTTTATTTATTTTGTTTTTTAAAACTGACCACCCTGATGGACACGCTCTCCCAGCCTACGTCCGCGCCATGCTTCATTCTTTAGAGAATATTTAACAAAATTTTCGTATTATACTCATGGGTTTTGGGTATGGGAGGGACCTTATATTATTATTTTCGAATAAAATGTATTCACATAATTGTGATAGAACTTCACTTACAGGTAAGTTCGTTTAATCATCAATTATATTTCATACATTTTATTCTTCAATAATAATAAACACAATCAGGTAGATGTTTAGAGATGAAAATTTTTGTTAAATTATGGACATTAACAGATAGTAAATTGTTTCCTATTATAATAGGAAATAGGTCCTCTTTATACCACAGAAGTATTTAATTAACACAATCTTTTCGTTCAATTCCTGGATCAATAAACCAGTCACATTACAAATAGGTTTAATTTATATTTAGATAGATTATAATGATTAATGATTAGAGAGCAAAAGAGCTATTGCGACAGAAGCATCATCGCTCAATAAGAGGTTATAAAACTTAGGTAACGTCCGTAATGGTTGTTACCAGCAGACTGCTTTTCTGATGAGGTCAAGCAACAAACTACGTGCTCGCCGAGGAAGTGTTGCGTACTTGGTGCTGAGTACGCTGAAACGCAGACCTCTCTCGTGAGAGATTATATTCCTCGGCAGACACGTTCTCACGGTGGTCTGCCTGCAGGCGACCTTATGAGGTCGCTTCAACATTATCAGGAGGTTGTCTATTATATATCTTGGTCTAAGATTTTGTAAACGACATATCGATTTGTTTTTCAAAGCTGTGGCAAATTTTTATACTTTCTCTTCAGTTTTGATTATGGTATAATTAAAACTGGTTCGCCCTGAGTAGTAGCTGGCGTTGTATAAAGTCAATAATTCCCTTGAATTATATAAAAACAATAATACTAACTTTAACTAATGCTAATGTTTTCATTCTGTGCTGTGTCTACTGCCTAAAGCTAAAAAAGTTACAAGATCAGCAAAGCAAAGTTACGGAATGAATAAACTCTTATTAAGGCCCATTGAGCAATGTGTTAGCATACTATATTGTGTGCTACTATGTGGTGTTTGATGTTAATTTATCTATTCATTTTCGCAATATAATATATATATTTTTTTTTTTTTTTTTTTTTTTTTTTTTTTTGACCCAAAATCATCAGCAGAAATTAAACTCAATGCCGAATGATAACCATTAGTAATCGTACCATATGCTACGTCGTTAACAAGTTGTTCTGTTGGAAATTACGAGGTTGACTTATAATGTACGGATTGTACGGATCTCAGTCGTTATTAAAGCAGTATTGCCTCAAAACTTTGTAAATAACACAAAATATTTGAAACATATAGATTATTAAAAATTCCAACAAAATGTCCTTTTTTTTTTTTTTTTTTTTTTTTTTTTAATGCCTTCAGAGAACTTCCTCCAGTAATTCCTATGAATTGTGGTTCTCTAGGGAAAGACCATATTTATTTATTTATCATCAATAAATGTACTATAAGAAGTAAGTCTTTTGACACCTTATGTAAAAGAAGGAAATCCAAAGTTGTAGAGGTCCTTAGACGATGTATGTCTAAAGCATTGTCTATAATAGTATTTTTAAGCATTCTACCTCTAGAAGAATGTATAGAAGAGCAAAGGTAAACTTGGTGTTCCAAAATGTTCAGAATGCGTCTGTTTCTAAGACGTCTGGGTTCATATTGATTACATTTCGCATTATTGCAAGAAGCGATAAATTCAATAACTGGATTTAACTCTTTGAATAACTTTGAAGTATATAATTTTACAGCGATAGCTTAATCCCATTAACTGGATGTAACTCTTGGTCAGCTTTTGATTATCTTTAATTTCCATATAAGAAACAATTAACCCAATCGTTTAAATGAGGATATTTGATATCCTCTATGCAACTGATGTAAATCATGTGTATCAAAATAGATGTATCGAAAAATATGGCCATCAACTCTGTAAAGAGGTATTTCGATTCATCTTAACGTTAATTATTACAAAAACAAAAATCCCTCTAATGAAAAGAATTAGTCTTCATCTAGACCGGGAAATCGTGTGAATCACTAGTTCAACCTTTTAGGTTTAAGGGAGTTAGATGACTTAAAAAATGTTTTGTAACCACTGGCCATCTGATAGGATAACCGATGGTGGACGAACAGCTGCGTCTAAAGTCTAATTTTTCTTACGGGCTACATTTTTTGTTTCTACAGACGTTCTGTGTAACCCCATCCATACCTAATAGCTGGAGAAGTGGACTTTAGGACTTTTAATCGGAATTAAGCTTAACTCTTAGATGATACAACGAGTTAAGCGTATAAATTTTTTTACAGAATTTGAATTGTTACATAATTCACGTCATAGTTTGCGGTTGGGTAACGATACTGCCATATCGTCAGAAATTAAAATAAAACCAGGAAACTGAGTTTGTTTTGAGGGTAGTAAATAACTTTAACACTCTAACACCTAACAAATCTTCATGAAAAAACCGCGGTAAGTATCTGAGATGAGTCACAACTTCTTTATGTATTTTACCAAGGATGAATCGGTACTTTAAAATAAGATTCTTCAGTTCATAGGCATAAAACCCTTTTTAAGTATTCGCTTGTAAGCTGTTCTATGAACTATCAATTTCAAAGGATTTTGAACTACAAATTCATTCAACGCCTTTAAATTTAGAATGTATCTTTTACCACGTAAGATTTTGAGGTTAGACACATCTTAACTATAATCGAACATGCAGTGACTCACTCCCACATTATCTCACCCAAAAAAGAAATGTCGATTGTCAAAGACATTTGTCGCTTTTTCTTTGTTGTGAACGTGTAAGGCGGTACACTGTGTTAGTGTACGATTTTTAAAATGGTATTATGTAATAATAATTTTTTGGAGCTAGTTCCTTAATTTGTTCAATTCATTAAAATATTTTATTGAATGTACGTACATTTGTACACCTAGTGAAAGTCAAAAAATAGTCTTCACTTATTATAACTCCCGAAATTCTAGATCATGTTATAGATCGTGACGGATTCCTTGTCAGTGATATGTAACCAATAAACTTCAAAATGTTGAAGACAACTGGCATATAGGTACCTTAATGTCTAGCGTCGTCGATGAACCTGTTCCTTGTTGTGGCTGATGCTGAAGACTCGCTGCCACGTCGCATCTTCCTCGCGGCTGATCGCCAATACTCAAGTGTGTCACGCCCCCCCTGCTGGCCGAGCCGTAACGAGAGGGGGCCAGCTAGTTTCTCGAGAAACGAGATTGCGCTGTCCCAGCGGTGGGTGTCGATAGCAAAGTCGCCCGCCGCGCCCTGCTGGTTTCTTTATTTACAACACCTGACGATCAGTAACCATTGAAACTAGTATAATGCCCGAAACTATTTCTCCGAAAAAACATCTGGTCCCGTTCGTGAACTTTAATTACTTGTCATTTGTCGAAACAAATTGTCATTTGTCAATACTTAAGCTTCTTCTCAGTTCAGGACGCGTTGTGGTTTAAGATTTTTATTAGTTTCAGAAAGAATTTAACAATTCACTTCAATGAAAATTTCAGACTAATGGTACATTATACATAATATTGTTAACTTATGAGTTTTGAGCTAATAGTTAAATTATCATCCCATTACACAATCTGAACATTAATTTTCGAAAGTAAGTAAAATTATTTTCCACCACAAAATCTAAACATTATTGTTGTAGGTACATAGTTAGAAAAGTTCGACGCGTTGGTACCCTCGTGGAATTAGTTTTTAAGTCGTGAAATAGTTATCACTGATAAAAGGCTATAACGTTTAACTGGCTATTCATAAGCCAGGCAAGTATATCAAATAAACTATTTGATTCTTTGCAATGAAGGTCGGCTAGAATTTTACAACTGTCGGGACTAACCATTAATATAGTTCTTGTGACTGAGCGCCGATAGCAATTCGGGATCAAAGTCCGGGAGGTCATGCGGAGCCACTTGTAGTGAAGCCGAGAACAGCGCCACACCGACATCGTCCCCCGTTGGTATCCGCAAAGTCCTTTGAGGTTTTTTAAAATCCTTCGTGTTGACCCGCAGTCAACCTCCAGGAGCATTGACGCATCATGCTATGCTTTCGTGGTATCCTCAACGTGATACCCTCCAAGCTAGCTTAGAGATGCCTGGACTATTTCGCGCATCATGCTATACTTTCGTGATAACCTCAATGTGATACCCTCCAAGTTAGCTTAGAGATGCCTTAGGATTTCAATTTTTGGACACACTTTCGTCAGCATTGATATTTGAGTTGATGTGATATCTGGGAAAAAAGGTTAATTTTCACTTACCCTCTTTCCTCGGAGTCTGACGAAGATGAATGCACAATTATATGATTTGATTTGATTTTATTTTTGTTATAATAATAAATTTTACTAGCGTCTAAGCATTATCAGTATAGAAAATTAAGCAAGTTTTAACACTGAACACTTAATTTTTTTTTACTTTGAACCTAAATTAACAAAAACGAGACGTGTTTTTGTAGTCGAGTGCTCATTGCCGCGCACAATAAAAGAATGAAGCATGGCGCGGACGTAGGCTGGGAGAGCGTGTCCATCAGGGTGGTCAGTTTTAAAAAACAAAATAAATAAAAGTGCGAAATTGCCAGTACAATGAAAGTGTACCTGATTGTGTTTATTATTATTGAAGAATAAAATGTATGAAATATAATTCATATTTCTGCGTATTATAAAACATTCAATACATCAAATTCAATAGAGTGCTCAATAATAATAAATTGTCATACGAAAAAAAGCGGCGCAAAAAATTGAAAAAAAAAAATTTTAGTAGCGTGAACACTTTTTTATCAATACGTGACATTAAAATTGTATTTATTTCCTCAAAGATCAAATTTCCTGATAAAATAGGCGACAAAAAGTCAGACACAGAAATAAAAAATAGTTAAATTGCCTTCTAATAAGTTCACGCACTCCAACTTTTTTGTTATATTTCCTAAAATGGTGTCAGACCATTACTGCTAAGTCACCTTACTGATCAAAATTATTTTTGTAGAGTTTTTCTTTGGTAAGTAAATTTTAGTAAAATGTTGAATTGGAATGTTTTATTGTTTTATAAGAATAAAATTATAGTAGGATGCTAGGAGTTACTCTACTTTTAAACTCTACTATTGTACACTAGCAGGTGGACGGACGGCGTCAAGAGTTGCAAAGATTTCAATTTTTTAGGACATTACATACATCGCAAACTAAACGAGTACGACATTCAAATAATGTATAAGAATGCGCGGAAATTACGTTATCAATTTAGTGATCATTATGATTTGTGATCATCTGTTACCACTTTTAAGTAATCATTATTATGATCATCTGTTACCATTTACCAGACTGTATGTCTTAAACCGTTATAGTTAGGCATTTGAAATTTTCACCGATGATGTATTTCTGTTGCTGCTACAACAACAAATACTAAAAAACTTCTTCCATACAACAAACGTGATATTTTTGCTTTTTTTGCTCAATATCGATAACGGCAACAGGTACTTGACCAATAATTGAATTTTTGTGTCATTTCCATTCCATCTATTATACTGCAGTATGTAGCCGTAATATACAGTGTGTCCGGGATCGAACTAGCGATAATTTAAGGGAGTGTTCTATGGCTCATTACAAGCAAAAAAAAATCCTATAAATGGGGGGGGGGCCTCACCTCCTCCCCGTGAGAGCCATTTCAATTTTTTATGCGTTTTTTTGGGTATGTGCACACAATATCAGTAATAACTTGAAGTCTGTTAATTCACATGTTCTCAAATGGTTTCATTCGACTGGGTAGAATAATCTCCGTCGCTAGATACCTAACAATGATGTAAAACGTTAAAATAACACAGCCAAAAATTGCCTGAAACTAAAAAAAAACATTGCCCAAAAAAATTTAAACTTGAAGTTATTGGTAAATTTTGCAGAAACGGGATCGCTAAGACCATATTTTTTTGTAGTAAATTGATAGCTTTTGAGTTAAGCAATACAACAACATCAACATTTTGTCACACAAAATTGAAATGGCTCTCGAGGGGAGGGGTGAGGGGGTGCCCCCCCCTTTATAGAAAATTTTTTGCTTGTAATGCCATAGAATACTCCCTTAAATTATCGCTAGTTCGATCCCGGACACACTGTATAATAGTTGGCGATTGAGAATATGATAAAATCAACGTGTAATGAGAGACATGAACATAACATTAGACATTAGTTGAATATCTTTCGTCATATTACACGAGTAGTAGTTCAACTTCCTAGGAAATAATTCGATCTAACCTAATTTATCGTAGCCGCCCTTGATTTATTACGCAGCTAAGACGATTGACAACTGCGTATAAATAAATCAGTGAACCATGTGACTATGTTATTTATGTACTTACAGAAATTTTAAGTTAAAATTGATTTCCCTAATTATTATAAAATCAATTGAATCCATTTGTGTCTAATCAATGAAAAAAAATCCGCCAGCCATGAAACTGGACGTTGATCAGTTTTTTGTTAAGGTGTTTCGTACTTGACCAGTTGGTTACGGCCAACCCCTGTCATTCTGAGAGGAAACCAAGTTTGTAATGGATTAGTTAAGTTTTTGAGGCTCAAAAAGAAGAACCTCTTGCGTTAGTATGGCTACGAATAGCATCCTAATATTTCATGTTAATTAATTAATACATACAAGAATTCAGCTGGGATGGGCAGCATTTGGAAAACTGCGTCAAGTCTTCAAGTCGCCGATACCCCAATGCCTAAAGACAAAAGTCTTCAACGCCTGCGTCTTACTGGTCATGACATACGGAGCAGAAACGTGGACACTCACAGTAGGCCTTGTCCACAAGTTCAAAGTCGCTCAGCGTGCTATGAAGAGGGTTATATTGGGTGTTTCTCTGAAGGATAGAATCCGCAAGGAGGACATCCGTAGGAGAACCAAGGTAACCGACATAGCACAACGGATTAGCAAGCTGAAGTGGCAGTGGCCGGGCCATATCTGTCGCAGGACCGACGGCCGTTGGGGCAGACGTGTTCTGGAGTGGAGACCACGTACCGGTAAGCGCAGCGTAGGACGACCTCCTGCCCGCTGGACCGACGACCTGAAAAAGGTCGCTGGTAGCGGGTGGATGAGGAAGGCGGAGGACCGTGTGTGGTGGCGCGCTCTCGGAAAGGCCTATGTCCAGCAGTGGACGACTATAGGTTGATTGATAATTAATACATCACAGTAGATTTAATAGATCACAAGTTAATATTATCTAAACTAACATCTTGTAGTTATAACTTCCTGGTAGCATTTTCGAACAAAATATCACATGACACTTTGGTGTTTGCACGACGGTCAACAAAGCGTGAACGAGTGCTTCGTACGTTAAGTACTAAACCAACATGAGTCAAAAATACAAGCGTACCTGTATTCAAAGCGAATACTTTGAAGTAACACCATATTATACAAGTGTGACGTACCACACTGATAACACAATGCAAGCAACCAAGTTTGAGATGAAATAAATATTTAAAATTTATACAATTTTATCTCGCATTTTACGTATACATACAGTCTTAAAAAATCACAGACCCGATATTGCCTAAATTCAAAATATTTAATGCAGCAGATCCGAAATCTCAATCTATCCCCTAAAAAATTAAACTTAATTCCATGGATGACAATTCCACTCTTACTTGCAGAGTATTTAACTGCGCATAGGAAATATGTATAAAAACTATGAGTCCCCCAATATTGAAATGGAGCACTACGAAACTACGCTTGGCACGAACTTGATCACTTTGACGCACTTATGTAACTTAAGTGCGTCATGTTGTTTACCTAAGTTCCAAATCACTTGAAGGTACCTTACATAACATAATAATAATAATGTGCCACGAGTTAATGTACATACTCGCTGCAGTATCTCGCTGCACTTGGGGCAATAAAATTGGGTAATAGACCGACTTTTGCGCTCTCTACCGCACTTCACGATAGTCCTGTCAGGCAGGAACACGCGGTCAGTCGTCAAAAATGCCTACCACCAAAATTAATACGAGAAAATCTCTTAAATAAATAGAAGCCTGGAAGCGGCGGACCGCGAGATAAACTGTCGTCAGTTTACCGGTGCCAGAAATGTTTGTTTTAGCACCGACAGCGTCTGCAGTAAGCCGACAGCAGTATTGTTTATAGACCGCGGTTCCCGCCACAGATTCCTGCTTAGGCTCGGTTTTCACCAAAGCGGCGCGGAGCGGAGCTGTGTTTGAGTAACATTGGATCTCATTCTATCTCATTGGATACACAAACAGCTCCGCTTTGGTGCAAACTGGGCCTTAGTCAACAGTCTGCAAGCATGTTTCCATAGAGACGGTTTCCTCCATATTGTGGCGAGGGTATATGAAGAAGGTTTGCCTAAAATGTTCCTGAGGACCATGATTATTATTTTCAGGTTCCTAATCAGTGCTGAAATAGTATAGGAAAGATTAACTTGATTTACTATAATCCGCAATCTGTTTAGTCTGACATGCAGAAACAAACAATACCACAAACAAATTGTTCACACACAACATTTTCGAGGCACATTTCGCCCCAAAACTTGGTCCGGTAAATTGGGAAATGTGAAAGAAGCGAAATTAAACTGTTGTAAGTTTTATAATTTAAACTTCAGTTTCCTCATTTTGTAAGCGAAATGCAGTTGGACGTATTTTCCGAAATGTCCTAACTTTTATATAGCAGCACTATACAATTACTACGACCTTGAGTCAAAATGAACTGTCAAAACAAAATTATTGGTCAGTGCGGATGCATTTCTCAGTAGGTTTTTCCCAGTTGCCTCTGGGTGAAATCTTGCTTAACCATTAATTGCGACCTAGGTTTGCTTTGTGATTCATTGTGATGATTGCATCGTTTTAAAAGTATTATAGACGAAAACTGTGACACTGCGTCAACTTTTTGGTTTAGAACTCTAGTTAGTTCTCAAAACTCCTCTAAGGCAGCGAAGTTATTCTGTTATGAGCAAATCAGACCCATATTTCTGTCAGAGTAGTGAGTAATAGATAGGAGACGGTCAATGTGCTACTGGGAGCAAGGAAGCTCTGCACAGTCGCGTCTCTTCAGAGGAACGAGAAGAAAAGGTCAATGTCAGTCCAATTTGTTTGTAAAACAAAACGCGTGGACACAACGACTGATATCTTCATTTCGCTTGGACTAAACCTATCCTCCTTAAATATAGGTTTGATGGACAAACTTCTGTTGATTCACTATTTTACAAAATAAAAAATACATACCTAGTACCTAAATACACACACACGTACAGCAATACATTATTTTTCCCATGGGTTATTTTCGTTGAAGTAATCTTTCATATTGTAATATGTTGGTAATATGCCTTATTTAAAAGTTTAAGCTTGACAAAAGCTTTGAATTTATTGAGTGAAATGTCAAATATATCGAGTGACAATTTGTTGTAGAATCTTATACAATTAACATGGAAAGGTCCCAGTGGAAGACGACGTGACGTGGAAACGACTATTACGATGTTTCAGTTATTTGTCATCACATAAAGTGGATATGCCTATTGCAGGATTTCATAATATACTTACGTTTTGTGAAAATTTTTCTTAAACACAGTTCCTCTATAACTAAAGCAATTCAAAAAACAAGTGTAAGTATAAGTTTAATTACTTATTATTTGTCATCTGTTTGAATATAGTATAAAAATGTGACAAAGTCTATTAATTTTAATTAGTCATAATGTCGATTGCAAATTTTTGAACTTACATTGTGTACATGTTTCAAGGTTCGAGTACATGACTAAATGCATTTAACACGTTAAGGTCTCGCAATGACTGTATTGTTGCAGTGTCCTTAATCCTTGCGTTTTAGAAAGGGTTTACCTATGCCATTCGCTGCAGTTAACAGAACACAATAAAAAACCTTAAGTGAAGTTTTGAATGAGCAAAATTAAAATTAGTCAAAGAAACATAAGATACCTACTTAGGCATAAGCAAAGAATAAGTATTGCACCTACTTGTAGCTTTTACGAGAACCTCGAAAATCGTAATTTTTGGGTTTTAAGCTGAAGCTGTGATAGTACATTGGTTCATTGGCCTGCATGATGGACTTCGACAAACCGTAAATAATTATAATAAAAATATCAGAATAAGAGCTGACTCTGATAGGAAACACGTGTCTCCAGCTGTGGGACATAAAATAGGTCCAACTCTCATCTAGGAAATAAAAATGTTAAATAAATAACTAAACTAGCCTGCAAAAGTGAGTATCACACTTTTGAAATTAAATTAATTTAAAGTGTAATACTATTTTTTGCAGGCCAGTGTATGTATTTCAAAAATATAGTATATAACCTACATGTTATTAGCTTAATTGCAATTTTCTAATTTCCAGCGAATAAGAATAGAAAAGTTCAATTTATTTAATCCAAAATATTGCCTGAAAATCAATCTAATTTTTAATCTAGCATGAAAAAGTGAAAATTTATTGAAAATATCTTCAGTGAATGAGCTAAAAAGAATCTAGGGAAACGAGTCGGTTTTTGTCTTGCCTAGGTACCGAGACAGGTAGACACGAGACATTTCATCGGAAAATGGAGAAAAAACGACGCTCGACCACTTGAAGCGTTTCGAAGTAGAACAAAGTAGGTCGTATCGGTCGGCTGCGCTCGCGCGGCGTCGGCGCGCTTCGTGCGCGCTCGGAGGCCTGCGCCGGCGCATACAACGCCGACCACGCCACGGCAGCAGTCGCGTACACCGGGAAAACTCCCACGGAATAAATAAACTGGGGATGCGAATTTTCATGTGAACTTCGTACGCGCGGAAATGGACTGACCTCTTGTCTATTACACTTATTCACCTGAATTTCTGAACATTTGTTTTGTTTTGTTGGACATTTTGAATATCGAAAAGTGAACGAACTGCATGAGTTTGAAAATGTTGTGGGAGAGCGGTCATAACGAGGAATCGGAAGCGGTAAGTTTTTCATAAAAATGCATGTTGCGAATTTTTTTTTAAATATTATAGCATAAAGTTCTAAAGTATGATTATTATGTTTGCGCGTGTGCGAGTGAGCGCGCCTGTGTGAGTAAACTTTCTAGTTTTCGCTCGCTCGCTCGTATTAGCATAAAACGTGAATGGTTTTTCATAATACAAACCGCATGGGCCGTTTTAAAGAGCTTTTGGTTTGTAAATATTCACTGGGCATCTCCTCGGCTGTGACATTGTTAGTAATCGCTTTATTAGATGTAAATAAATGTGGATTTTGACATCGGCGTGCGGCAAGTCACGAATGTATAGGTAGGCTGTTTCATGTCTTCGTCTCAGAATCTCGCCGCTTCTGTAGATTTATTTATCGTTTCGTTTAGTCTTTGTCAACTTCTTGCCGAATTGACAAAGATTAAATATCTAATAATAATAGAGTAAGAATATAGAATTCTCTACTATTGACTTTTTAACCTATTTTTATCTATCAATTTGCTTTGGATTCTTCGAATAAGGAAAGTTGCTCGTATGTATGAAAATGTTCATCAACAAGTAATGTTTTTAATGTATAACTTTCTTGGTTAAAAAAACAATATAACTATCAATGTTAATCTCTTAGTATTATAGTTTTGGTACTAACAAAAAATATGCAAAAATGGTATCCAAATTATAGCCTCGGCTAAAAAAAATTAGTTATATGCAGGCTGTTTGTTAACTGAAGCAATACCGGGATACCACCAAGAACGAGATTATTTCTTGCTGCTATCAACATGACGTGACGTATGTATGGTGGATACACGCCCACGGCCATAGTAAATGTACGACCACTTCATCGACGTCGCTTGCTCGTTCTCGGCGATGTCCCGACGACGGTAGCAGTGGACACAGGGCCTGAGAGAAAGAGTAATTATGTATTAAGTAAGTTATATTTTGTATGCAAAACAGCAGCTGTAGTCATACATAATATCTGTCATCTAGCAATAGAATAATTTATGACGTTCATATTATTAGTAGGTAAGTAGCCATCATATCTAATAGTAAACGACAGTAGAACAGATGATGTAAGTCCTCAATTATTATTAAATGTTATCGCAAATACATCATCATTCATTGGAATTGGTTGGAACAAACAAAAAGGTAACATATCATACTGATTTGTAAGAGAGCATTATTGTAATCGGTGAGAGAAAGAGTCCGATGCTCCGTATGCGTTAGAACTTAGAAAGAGCATTGGTATTTATTGGAAAGATTCAATGGAATTAAAGTCCGCGATAAGAATAATAAGGACTTTGAATCGCAGGGCACATAAAGTTTAATGTGTTGTAATAACTAATGTTTATTTTATTCTCATGAATAAATAATGCGTATTAAGGTGTTGCGGCCCTACCAGCCCGCGAAATTCAAATTTTATTTAGTTTTTCGCAAATTTAAGACTTACTACACATTGTAGATTTATGGCAATGCATTTTGCGGGCCTACTTTTTATGCATCTACACGTTTTTAACAGAAACTTTGCTCGAAAGTTCCCACTCATCTCATATTGGTTCCCGAATTTTTTGCAGTTTCCCATATTTCGAGCTATCGGGAACCAATATGAAGTAAATGAGTATTGTTGAGCAGAGTTTTTGTTAAAAACATGTAGATGCATAAACGTTGTGCCCGCAAAACACATTGCCATAAGCCTTCGATGTATAATTAGCCCACTATGAGCGAAAAACTAAATAAAATTTGAATTTTCGCGCCCGGATGGTATCCATCGCCCTTAAGAGACCGCAAGGTACTTTAAACAAAATGGTAGGATTTGAACTAGAAAAAAATTGCAAAAAATTAATCTATTCTAGCATCCCCTTCTCTTTGGCCAAAAGGGTGCGGTGGACTTTGGCTCCCAGGATAAAATTTAATGTGCGGTAATAATACTAATATTCACTTCATAACTATACTAGGTTAAACAAAGAGAGCATTTAACCAATCTGCAATTTTTAAAAAGATTATTCTAGTTACCTTTGATATTACTTTTGGGATGTTACCGAAAGTAGATATAAATGAACCTGTAGAAGTAGTAAAAAGTTAAGATGACTTTTTTAACACTGAAACATCAACATAGGAAACATGAAAAGTTTTGCGTGACGTGAGGACTGAAGAGCTTGAATAGTTACTGAAATAATCGAGTGTGACGGATGGACGGACGGACGGATAAAGTCACACCATAAGGGTTCCATTATTAACATTTTGGTATGGAACCCTAAAAATATATTAACGTAGGTGCAAAAGCATTCAGTATTTCTTTGAAGATAATGTGTTGTTAATGAAATAGTGATTGTGATATGTTAAATATTAGCTTACATTGAAAATGGTTTGCTAGTTTTAGACGTTTATGGTGAGGTTGACAAAAGTTTTTATATTATAGTTATGTATTTTTTATTTATTATCTCAGTTATATCTTCGGAAGTATTTTTCTATGGCCTTGGATGCTTGCACTTTGTATGTACACACACACGGTCGTTTGTTGTGTATGAATTTATTAACGCTTTCTCGAGCAAAGCGATAGTATAGTAGATACAACTATTGATCGAATTGTATATTAATGTAAAATTGGATAATAATAATTTTATTAATATCCAATTCGATCAATAGTTATGGAATTATTATCGAAAATGTCATTTTAAATTTTCACGTTACCAATTACCTCCTACACCTCTGCTTGGTAGAGCAAAAGTTTTTCTATCCCAGTCAAAAAAAACAATCTGGTCCCTGCTGTATACAGTTTAATTTACCAAAGCATTTAGTCTAATCCTTTATTATGTACCCTAAACGAAATCAATTTTATAACCAATTTGCTTTGTGTTTAATTGCAGGTAAACAATAATATTTTATCTCTTAAAATGACTCAACATTGATGTTTGATCGAGAATTATTTCTTGAAATCAAAAGACCAGTGTTATCAGTGTAGTAAACAAGTCCTAAGTCTACATCGAATTAGTGATAATAGACATCAATAATACCCCCGAGGTCATTACTCTAAGTACAATAATTAAACCACCAGCATATGTAACGCGGATTATAATTATTCCAAATCATGCACATACATACAAAATTACTTGCTAGGAAACTAGGAATATTTAAAAAATAATTCTTTTAGTTTTCATAAGCAACCGTGAACCTTTTGTCCATCCTTCCATAATTCACCCAACCTGGAGTTTCATCCTATTTTACTCTTTGGTTTACCACAGATAAACTAATGAGTTTCACTCTATTTCATAAATTATTTGCAACTTATGATGACTCTGATATAACAACTTTTAAGTTATAACACAATTTGGATGTACATGTAGGCAGATAATTTCGAGCAAAAAAATTGTGTTTGTTGTATGGAAGCCCCCTTAATTATTTAATTTATTCTATTTGTGGTAACAGAAATACATCATCTGTGAAAATTTAAAGTCTGTAGCTGTCACAGTTCAAGAGATACAGCCTGGTGACAGACGGACGGACGGACAGCGGAGTCTTAGTTATAAGGTCCCGTTTTTAACCTTTGGGTACAGAACCGTAACAATAATATCTACTACTACTAGTAGTAGTACTATCCTCCTTTTTTTACTATAGTTGAAGCTTTTTTTTTGTAAAAACCCTCATTTACAATAACCGGTTCATAGTAGATTAAATTATTATGATGTGGATATTTTGATCAATCACCTTTTGATTGCGTGAGTTAACCATAACAAAATTTTAACAATATTTTTTGTTTGCAAACTGTTTGCATTATTATCCAAGACACAATCAGATATTCATAGATTCAGTTATCTATTTCAAAAATAAACCAATTTCAGGGTTTGCTTCAATATCTTGATGTATATTACTTTTCTTACAAATTAGGATGACAAATTATATGACATTGAATTAAGTAATTCCACACTATGGGAATGTAAAAGGTCAAGAATATATAATTATACAAGAACCAAAAAGGCTCGCCGAACAAGTCGTATTAATGTGCTATTAACTCAAAAAAAAAACTATAGAGTCAAAGAAAATTTGCACACTAAAGTTTGTAGAACAACATTTTGTATCATTATTGCTGTCCGCAGTCTTTGTTTTTTAAAGTAATAAAAACAAAGTCTCGGGGCTTAATGACTTATACCAAGTAAATCTAAAAACATACTGATTTTGTTCTATGTAATGTTTACTTTTTTATCATTAAATAACATCATTCTTCTGAGCGTTATTGGATATTGTCATTACCGACGTAAATAATTGTAATTATAAAATCCATTGTAGTTTCCGATAAAAATAGAAAAATGGAGATTTTGGAGCATTTTATGAGAGTACTATATATAGAGAAAATTTTATCCAATGGTATTTCTAATGTCTTCAAAACACGTCGTTTAAATTTGAAAATAATTGTTTTTATAGTATTTAAACTGCAGGTCACTATAAATCGCTTGAATTCGCTGTCTACGCCGTTAATATTGTTTAGACTTGTAAAGCTTCTGCAAGTGTGCGCAAGCTCAACACAACTCGGAAACGAACTCGAAGGCCATAATATCGCTGTCTGTTTTTCATACTAGTTTAAAATAAAAATCAAACAAATATCAACCCTATTGAAGCATTGTCTAAAGCTCTTTTTGTAACACAATTAAATAAGTTCACTCAGAACAAACAAGTTTTTGATACGAGCACGCTTTTCGTGTATGTTCTAGGTGATAATATTTTATTGTTTAATTTTTATAGCAGTTTTTGTACCTATTTTGAATAAAATAAAAGGTTAAAAATACAGTACAAAGATATTCAAAATAATACTGACAGCATGGATATACACTTTATATATTTTTTTCGTCCTTCAGTATTCTATAGTAATGCATTTTTATGATACGTGCAATTATGTTTGTAATTTTTATAATAAACAAATTGTGCGGGCTCAGTAATTTTTTACCTCCATTAAGAACTACCAGGGTTCTAGAGCAAGCATTTTCCCATGGAGTTCTTTACAGTCGACGCAGCTATGTGGACATTATTTACACTGTAATTTAACTTTTTAATTACTCGAACTTTTTCTACTTTTATAGTTAGGTTACAAGGGTAGAAAAGTCCAAGTTATGTAGGCTTCTATTTTACACATACGAGAGAGAGAGAGTATAAAGTAAGTTTAAAATAGAAGCCTACATAACTTGTAAGCTAAGTTACAATGCGTGCTTGTAGGTACAATGCTGTATATTGTACTATTTTTAATATTTTTTTTGTATAAAAATGAGGAACGAAATAGGTGATACCCGAAAAAATTGTGAAATTGCTTCCATTTGGAGCTTATATAGATACTTGTATGAATAATATTAGCAACGTTATTTTTTTTGGTACAAATCTGTATATAAATAGAAACATGTTTTATATTAGGAATGTCCTGCAGATTTACGTTTTCTCCATACATTCGTAATACCAAAATCATTGGTAATTCGTGCATATTTCGATCATATTGTGATATTATTAACTTAAATATAGTAATAACTAATAATTAATCTATGCTCCTGGCCATATTTGGTTCGGAAATACTGCTCTAAAAGAAATATAAATGAATTTCGATGTGCTTATTTTTGCATCAAAAAGGACATGAGATTAATATATAAACCCGAATAATACCACAACATGATCGAAATATGCACGAATATCGAATAATATAATATAATAAAATTCGAAATACAAATGATTTGGTATTTCGAATGTATGGAGACATCGTAGTTCACGGGACTCTTAAATAATACAACATTAATTGCCACGTATCGGAAAGTGTATTTTTTGGCAGACCTCCTACTAGGCAAACAGGAGACATAAAGAGATGCACGGGGAGTGGCTATAGTTTCAGGTTGCACGAAATCGTGCTTTTCCGTGTACATTCCAGGAGGCCTTTATCCAACAGTGGATATCCATTGAAAAAAGACGTTCTATTCTGACTTTAACTGAAAAACGCCATAAACCGTCAGTTTTATCTTTCGTAATAGCTTAGTCAAAGAGAATGGGGCGATTGTCTTCGGCCAGAATTTCACTTGACTGCGGTATTGGGGTCGAGGACGCGGCTTCTGTGCGAGTTACGTGATCTGACACACCGATGTCCGAATATACCTAATGGACGCGCGTGACTCACGGCGCTGTTTGACGTCAAACTAACATTGCAAAATTCGACTTGAGCTAGTGAGCTAGCACCCTAGAGGTAATTATTTATTCAGTCTATTGCACAACTAAAATATAACTCCTATACAAAAAGGCTTAGAATTCCAAATGCATTTTCAATTTAGAAAAGTGTTTAAGGACCCACTTACCCGTATTGAGCCAATAACAATTTTTAGTGGATAATGCAAAATACATATAAGTGTACGTATATAGTATAGTAATGATTTTTGTCATACACATTATCAATATACATACAGTAATAAATTATTGCCACACTCCTGCTTATACCGACTTTTATAGGTACAAAAGAAAAAAACAGCTAAACTTTTTAAACATTTCCTAACGGGACATGCAACGCCTCGTCCATTCAAATAAGACTTTCGTATCTCCAATCTTTGAATACTGATTCACTAGGTTGCGAAAGCCTTCAAGATTTACACTTACATTTTATTTATGAATCAAACATACTGTAAAAATATATGCGTCAAAAATGGATTCATTTTATTCGGTAGATAGGTGTTTTTAAAGTGCCCTTTACTTTAATTTTAGTTTTCAAATAAAAACTTTGTTACGAGTAGGTAAGTCCCACACATCCGACCTAATAATTAAACTAAGCAATTATATACAGACGACTTTTACGACATTTTTTAAAGGTTTTAATTTTTATTTAAAGACTACCGAAGATTGAAATTCTCGGAATTGTTGACCTACGTTATTGATTGGATACGGCTTACGTGGCGTTTAGACCTATAAGTTAGGTATATTCTTTTATGTTGATGAAAGTCAGTCGCATATAACGGGTTGTTCGGAGGAAAAGCGACATTCCTATGAGATGATAGCACGTACAAATTCATTTATATTTAATTGTGACTCTCTGCAGAGCTAGTATAAGTTCAGAATTCGACAGAGTCAAACGTTTTCGGTTATTCGTCGTATACAGATTGCATATGGAATCCGAACCAAGTTATACAACTAGTACTAATCCCACTAAATGGCGATTTCAGTCCAATCATGTTTAGCGGTTTGAGCTTTGTTAAAACAGTCTGACTGACTGTCATTTTTGTACAGATTATGGCATGTCTGTAGAAAATATACTGTGATTTTTCTAACTTTATAAATAAAGTAGATTATGCAAAATATAGTTTCCACCTATAGGTACATGACATTTATTTATGTATTAGTATTTTATGCAAACCAGTAGTAGAGTGGTGGAATTCTACCAAGACTCTTAAGAATTATTAGACTATTAAAGAAAAACAGGTGTTCTTATTAATATGAATATTATAATCTGCTTTTTAATCGGTCTTAATTTACATTGCTTTTGTTGCATTAAAAACCTACTACTGATAAATTATAAATCTAAAATACATTCAGAAATAGTTACCTAGAGATACCTAATAACACAGATTTTACCTACTAAGTATACTATAAAGACATATATCTGAAAATAAAAAACGAATATACAAGAAAATGTTTAATGAGAATTCAATTAATAGTAGGTACCTATATCAGTTGATAATTTGGTATTGCTGAAAAAATAAATAACAAATTAATACACATCAAACTATTTATTGCTGTTACATAATCTAAGAATATGATCAAAATACCTACTTATAGGTACTTTAAAAATAGAGAATTCGAAACAAAAAGCCAGTGCGACAATTAATCGTCACCTAACTACTTAATCACGATTTTATTGTACCTAGATCGAACTGATTACATAATATTATATTATTAGACCCAATAGCGGTGGTGAAAGGGAATATTGCGTCACAGGTTGATCATTTGCATAACATAACCTTGTGGAATAACTGATCTCGTTATGCTGTGTATCTGAGCTTGTTATTCCTTTGTCTTTAATACATAATTCGTTTGTCGCAAAAGTCAAGTGTACAAGCTTTATCATCAGTAACCTATAGGTTAGATTCTTAAATGTTACCCATAAAATAAGTTCAAATCTCGAGCTTTTTCAAATAACGTTGCATGTATATTAAAACTACCGTTCTGAATGTTAACAAATTAGATAATAATGCTGTTTTTAATTTTATCTACGCTCATTGCTTAAAGTTCGAATTATGAAATCAAAATGTGTCACATATTGACCTACTTTATTCACAGACTTCTATAATTATTATTAAAAAGTTATTCATTATAACATAGCTGTACTATGGAAATATCTCTAGATTGTTGAATAATTTCTATTACGATACGCGGCTCTGGGTTCCTGTATTTTTGTGTGTCGTCATCACAGACCAGGGAATAACTTTCTTTTCTCTATGGTCGTCATAGCCAAAAGTGAGTGTAGAGCCAATCCTCAATTTTGTTTTTTTTTTTTATATAAGGAGTCCACAGACAACATTTAGTTGGTAGTCATGATCGACCAAAGACAACAATTAATTCACGGAAACAATAATTTTTCCCTGCCTTATATGACTGATTAAAAAGTGTGTTCATACAGAATATTGAAAAGAATTATGTATAATTTTTGATTATTTAATTATCCACTAAAAATATAGTTTATCTGACTTGTATAAATATTTTTCTACTCTTTTTTGTTTCATGACTTTTTTAACAGACTATACGCAGTTTGCAACTGAATTTTGGCGCCATACCTAACTTTTAACATTTCAATGTGTTATTTTTGTTACTTAGTCAAAACTTAGCGCGGAAAAATGTCTAGCAGTGAAACGTACTAAAGAAAATTTAACTCCACCTGACATTTTAGTAATTGCAACAAAAATGACCCACAATCTTTTACCAACAAAGTGAAGGATTTACGACAAACGTTAGCAAGATTTTATGGTTTGGATTTATGATAATTTGAGCGTAGATAAAGTAGTGTATGAAACTCTACATAATTAGGTATTAAAACACTCGTGTGATACTATTAAAAAACTCGCCTGCGGCTCGTTTTTTAAACTCACACTCATGTTTTAATACCCCCCATTATGCATCCGTTTCATAAACTACTATTATATAATTATATTTTTCGTTTTAGGTAAAATATAATACTTACGTATATTTGCTCTACAGTAACCAGAAAACGTCGCTAATATAAATAACCGTATTGAGTATCAAAACCAAATGCAGAGATATATTAAAAAATTAAAAAAAAAAAACACTCTTTCTGAGTTGTTACTAGGTGGAAACGAAACATTTGAAAAAAAAAAATAACACTGGAAAATGGTTTATATGCCAACAAAATAAAACATACAATCGAAGTATTATTTGAAATTATAATAATTCTCACATTGATTTAATGATAATATTTATTTTATTAGCGTTGAGACGTCTATCTAGATGCATGCGAAAATGGTTCTTTGTGCTCATGTAACAGAATGTAATATTGTTTGAAAATCGAACGACTAACTTGTATGTCGAGCCGCCATCTTGCTAGAGCGGGAAAACCAAGCGAGGGGCCTTGAAGACCGGTTTTCATCTAAAGGACGGAGCTTTGGTGGCTGTAGCACGCTCGAATAAGCTACATTATTGATACCTAAATACTTCAAAACGGAGAATAAAACAATTAAAGGCTATAAACTACACTAACGGTCGTTTATTTTTTTTATTTAACACGCGCGGTAACGCATACATGCAGAGAAGTGTCCCCTTCCCCGCTACACCGCACGCTAACCGCTGACATCTAAGTTCCTTGCCTCCCCCATCGCCTGTCACCCCACAGGAGGTTTCCGCACGAAGTTGCCAAGCTATAGTATAATAAAGATCAGTGTTCATCTGTCGTATTAGGTATGGAGGGTTAGTTGTTCGGTAAACTCGAGTCTTAAAGTGGGGTTAGAAATCAACGGAACAGTTATAGGTATGCGACCTTTTGTTTATTACGTCAAACATGAGACATCTGCACGTATATCGTAATTATGATTATGTATTATATTTTAACTCCATCATTAGAGTATAATCTTAATTGCATTTAATTACTTCTTATATAAAGCTTAAATAGTTTATTTAGTTAAATAGGGGTGTACTTTCAGACAAGTGTATTATTTTTGAATTAAGTACCACCGCGTCGTCCAGGCTTGGGAAAAAGCTCAAAGTTTTAAGAGCCCCTTTGAAATTGGAAAATAGTATTGAGAGAATTTTTTCACATTCCCATTAGATAAGCCAGGCAAAGAAGCGTTGGTTCAGCTAGTACTCATGTATGAAACAGTTACTTTATGAAATAACAGTCCTAAGGATTTTAATTCAATTTTACTCATAATAATTTACATAACGATAGCTTATCTAATTATCAATATTTTGGAGTTATTTGATATCTTAACAATAATTTAATCTAAATATTTTTAAATAATACTCATGACCTTTTCGACAGTTCGACAGAAAAAAAACTGGATAAGCCGCGATAAATGAATTTTTTTTCTAGTTGTTTAATGATTTTCATCATCTTGATACGACAATGTTATGAGATCGAAATCGTATTTATTTTCTTATAAATTAATAAAATCATTTTTTTTACTCTATTTTTTAACTTTAGAATAATTGATAAAAAGATTGTGGCTGACGATTAAAAGAGAATCTTGATTAATTAGAAACGTGTCAATAAGTCCATTAGCACCTACTTGTCCTTGGTCAATTTGATTATGTGATTGATTAGCTAATTTGTAATACATCATTTAGAAATAAACAAGTGCATTATGATTACATATACTAACGTCACATTTGTTTGTAACTTTGTATCGTTGAGCACGCCTGTACTGTAATAGATACGACTACGATACGATACGCCAATCTAATTAGACGCCAACCACGCAGGATTACTACAGAAAAATATAAATATGTACTTAAACGAACAGCTGACCTCAGGCCTGATAAAACGGTGTTCAAGTAAGATCTTGATAAAAAAACTACCAATATTTTATTTCAACCAGGCCCTAGATCTTTCACCGAGATCATCATTTTGACATACAATAATATGTTTACTATTGAACGTTTGCTACGTTAATTTATAGTATCATTAGTTAGTGAAGCGGTAATAAATATGAAAACTAAAGTCAAAAACAAGCTCAGAAGTCCTTCAAACCCACTTGGCTTCCAAACTAAGGTTTTGTCGCTACGAATCGGATAAAATAATAATTAATCGGATCGTATCGTCAGTTATAAAGGGTATAGTGACGCACAGTGTAATGATATCTTATCGACAAACTCTGCACTTTGGTCCCAAGATAAATTGTACGATAAACGCTTAATAATTATATTGTGATACTGAGTTAAAATTTTAAATTCATATACGATTCATTTTACTTGTATGTCGCTGTGTTGTAATTGTGATATATAATTTAAATGATTTAATATATTCATTTAGTATTTACTGTCACATATTATTTAGAGCAGTAAACAAACTCTTTGTATATTTTTTTGATAGCAAATTGTGAACATGGTGTTAATTTGGGGATGCAAGCAATGCGTGAAAGGATTTTATCAGGTATAGAGTTTAATATGTTATTTTATTACCAAAGAAACATTGATTCAGAAAGTCGAAAACTCATGTAAAGCACAATGGAGTTTCTATATTTCTAAAGGAATATATATTTTTTTCCGTGTCTAACAGAGCACGTTATGTGTACGTCATATTATCTAACAGTACCTTCCTTGAATTTATATTATCGGTGGCAAAGTTAAACTTGACCAGGTACCTACAGGCATAATATTATCATCCTTTACAGCAAGCTATATTTTTTTAAAAGGAAAATTTTTAATTCTTCACACAAACACATATTGTAGAGATCGTTACTCAATAATATATATTTACTGAACGTATACACTACCTTAATTAAATTATCATGCATTACTGCTTACATCACAACAATTGAATTTATTATTATAATTCAATAAAATGTACGTGATTAAGATATACATTTTTTTGTGATACATAAATGACATGGGCGTGGTTTTAAATACGTACGTTTATCGATATACGAAATGGCCAGCACTATTATTAAATTATTATTATACGGCTGTATCAACTGTTACTTATAAAGTTATGACAATTGCTTAGTTTTTTCTAAGTGGGTGTTAAGTTTTACCTATCTGAATGCTTAAAGCAGTGACATAATATAATGCGTTACTCAGTTGGCAATTCCGATTACATAATGCAATGATATATATTAAGATACATACGACATAATCATCTTAACTTTTGTTTCTATATTTAAATAGGTGAAATCCCGATGAATACATCTGTTTTCCCGAATAAATTCTAACATTAGATCATTCTCTTCTAAAGCTAAAATACTGTGACAAAAAATTCAGTATTTTCAATCTGAATCTATATAAATATACTAGCTGACCTGGCAAACGTTGTTTTGCCCTTAGGGGTAGTAAAAAATAGATAAATTGAGATTTAAACTATCCTATCTCTCAAATTGGATCGAACTGCACATGGTGTGCGAATTTTATTATAATCGGTTAAGTGGTTTAGGAGTCCATTGAGGACAAACATTGTGACACGAGATTTATATATATTAAGATTATTATTCCACTATACATCTACCGAAGTATATATTATTTTTGATTTTTTCCATTTTCTTCATACCTATATAATATAGCTAATTGTAAGAAAGTATCAATTTTTATCTACAAGCGAGAGGATTGGTTAAAAAATGTTTTGTGTTACGCAACTCTAAGCTCAAATTAATTAAAACTAATGTAAGCAGTAAATTAGGTGAAAAAGGGAAGAAACTTTGTTACCGATTATATTATGGCTACAATGAATTCGTTATTCTTACATTATCAACCGCACCCTCCAGTTTTGTCCACGTACGAGTACATAGAGTCACGAGCAAGAACTTTTAATCATATTCAAACTGTGTGCCAATATTATCTTCGTGGTTCAGTGAATTCAAGCCCTTTTGAATTACGAGTATTGTATAATACGAGGATGATACTTTAAACTCTTTGAATAAAATGAAAGTAAATTGTAAACATTTCTATTTGGCACGTGAATGAATATGATATACAATATACATATAATATGATATACAAGACCTATAAAAATATGATCAAAAGCACGAAAGGACGACAAAATGCCATCTGCGTAGGAGGTCGTGGGTACGATTCCCACAACTAGGAAATGTTGGTGTGATAAGCATAGATTTATGCCAGAGTCTGGGAGTTTCTTACACGACTGCCCAAAAAAGGAGTGTAATGTTTTTATGGTTCATGTATGTATGTATGTATGTGAGTTTCTTTATTCCACCATAACTTCTGAACGGCTGAACAGATTTGGACGTATGGGGTATCGTTAGAGTCCTTACATCATTCCGAGTAACAAAGGCTATATTTTTCGGCAAACCCTGTTTTACCACAGCGCAGTCGTGTTTTTTTTAATTTTTTACTTATTAACTTGTCTATCAATTGTATTAATGTATATTAAATATTATGTATATTGGAGATACATCAGTTATCTGGTACCCATAACACAAGCTTTGGTTACTTTGGGGCTAGATTGCGCTGTGTGTAATGTCCTGAAAACAAAAAATAAATAAACTGTATTTTCTGAATCCGAAAATGATTCGAATCTATACCTACTTAAATATTATATTTTTTCATACCAAGCTATTATTATTTATAGTCCCTTGTGACCAAGAAAAGATGGATACGTAATATAACACAAAAAAGCACTAGGTAGGTATGTAAAGTATTATTATAATATGTTTAATAATTCATTTATTTATTATTATTATGATGACCTGTCAACTATAGAAGGCACTCGTGCTCGTCGATGTCTTTTGCACGGGACAATTCGCTACTTGAAGAAAATCCAGCTATGACAAGATTACTTCAGATAAAATTCCCTTATTACGTTTTATGACAAATACATGTTTTACGTGATGCTAACTATTTTACACACATGCAAATTCTGAGAAGATAAATAAAGATGTACGGTTATCAACGATTGCAGAATGTGATGAACATACGTCGGAATTTGAATCTTATTTTTATGTTATGGTGGTATATTTTACTTTGGCTACAATGTTAAGTACTAGTTATTGCCGTGGGCGTACGTAAACAATTATATCACGACCTGAAGTTTTCCCACGTGTTTCGCGTCACTACTGTGCATGTGTGTGTGTGCGTTTTGTTTTGTGTGTGTGCATTTGGTGGTTAGAGTTATAATTAGACTATGAATGAAGTGAAGGCGTGTGACGTCACAGATTCTGACCAATAACAGTGTGGTAAAAGGGTAAGGGGTACTATTTAGTTTCGATTTTTGTTGCATAAATGAGTCAGATATTTTTATCGTCGAATGAAAATGACAAGTGTGACATTGCAGTTGGTACCTACCTGAAATGATGCTCATTGATTGTTTTTAATATTAATTTAACGACTATTAATTGTATTTACCTTAAAATTATCCTCCCTAAATTACCCCTAGTTTGTGTGAATGTATATTTTTTTCAAAAATAAAAATAAGTACCACCTGCCAATACATACTTCATAAGACATTTTCCTTTCACAAAATTTACCCAGTATGGAATTCAAGAGAAAATAACTTAGATGTTTGTTTTATTATTAGGTATTGTTCAATAATTCACTTCAGGGTCAGTCAAACAAGTAAGGAGAAAAAGTACAAATTCGTTTCTATATGCATTATATATTTCACATGCTATATACAGTCTAAATATTTTATAAACAGTCTATTTTTTAAATTCTGCTTTTGTTGTTATATAACAATGATATTGGATGCATATGGGTTTCCATAATTCACAGTCGCACACCATTGGTTAACATTAAACACACAGGAATAACCAATATCCGTTTTATAACGTCATTTCCATTGAAAGAGCAATTAAATAACAATTACAACTGTAGAATTTCATTAGTCCTACTCTTATTTAAACATTCATCATAACAAATACATACAGCTATATTTAACTTACAAGAAATAATGAATAATTTAATCACGAAGTTTATGGACACATGGCTTAGTTACGTCCCATAGTTTTGCTTTGTATGTTTATTTGCTGTATTTAAAATATTTAATTAAATTATTTTTACCAAACATAATATTTTGTTAAAATTAAAGTGATGCATTTTTTGAATTACTTGAATAATACGAGTAAGTATTTAGTAGTCATGCTTTCATAAATAATTGCAATAAACAAATTCAGATACCAACGAGCTTAAGAGTTTAGTGGTTGCTTAAGCCATATTTCTTTGACAAGTTATTTAATTATTTTTTAGGTACTTTTGTCTCTTTTGTATTATAATTTTAATAAGAAACATAACAGAAATTAGCACACTAAGATTAATTAGAATACTAAGGCAATGAAAGATATCTGAATTCTGAATCTGTCGCTATGAGAGGGGAGGTAGTGGGACGGTAGGGGAGGTAGTGGATGCCCGGTAGTGGGACATTATAAGGTAGAGTTGGTGATTGTGATAATGTAAAAAAATAATTAAAAATCATATAAAATATAGATGAAAAGATATTTTGAGTAACTTACTGAAAAACGACCACAATCAAAGATACTTAGTTTAACTAGCATTTAATATCAGAGTCACTGAATGCCAGATGTCAACAACATTTTAATAGAAAATGAACAAACCAGCAAGTAAGCTAAATTGACAGCTTCCATGGTAACTCCAATTAAAGCTTGTAAGAAACGTTTCAGTTTAAGACGTTAGACAGACTGTTCTCAAGCATCAACGCACATGTTTATAAATATTTGTAGCGACCTGAAGTAGCGACAGTTACTTAATTATGTGTAACCAGAAGTTTATTTAACTTAATTTAATTAGCTATCGAAATTTACGGAAGAAAAACCGTGTAATAACAGTTATCTATTTCGGTTAATTGGATGTCGTGATACTCGTAGTGAAATACGAAAATTATCGACAGCAAAATCACTTGTGTATTTATTGCTATTTACGCGAACGTCACTATTAATTGAATGCAATAGTGACGTATGTGGTGGCGTATTGTTCGGATGCAGACACTATTAGGTTCGATATTAGTTTAGAGACGTATTTCCCGGCGTGACGCAGGCCTCCATTGAACCAAAGGCGGCGTGCGCGAGCGCAGAGCTCAGTGCCACCGTGATCTACCCGCTGTAAACACGCGGTCATGGGCCAAAAAACCACGTGACCTCAATCAGCATTAGGTAACGCAGGCGCCGGTGTAGCATAACCTCAAAACATGGACGCGACGTCAAAGGTGCATCAACCCTGAATCAGCTGACGTTTCGAGTGAGTGCGGATTTTTGTTTAATAAATTGCAGTGAAGTTTACGTTTTGGAGGAGTACCTTTACCATTAATGTGAGTTTATAGTTTACGTTAGGTAAGAGAGAGTGGTTGTTAAGTTTTATATTTGAAAGTGTCGACTGTTGATTTACTTTGTGCTTGTTACCACAAATGGTAGTAACTGATATTCCGTTACAAAGCTACCAACATGTTAGTTCAATATTTGAGTGTCAAACATCTACCTGCCAATAATTTTTAAGCTCTACCAATTTATACGAGTATGATACGTATTTACATTTATGTAGGGACATATTTCAATATTATATGATTGCAAACTTGTCATCCATTTCTGATTTTTCTTTGTTTAGAGAGGTATGCTGTAACAATCCAAAATTAGGGAGAATTTACTTTATACAGGACCACTTTCCCATCTTCTGACTTCCATATAACTCATAGTTATCTGTGTAAGTGTTCTTTTAAGGTTAGAACCCTTGATAAATATTATACTAGGTATATGATAAAATTCAAAAAGCAACTCAAATGATTAATTACGTAATCAAATTAAAGAATCTAGCATTACTCCTCAACCGTGACAACCATTTATCAACAACTGCGGGATTCCCAACCATTTGTTTAGTATATTTCGAGCATTTTATAATATTTATTTATAGTTGCTAAACATGTTCTGAATGCCTGTCAAAGCCGGTATAAGTGCTATAAACGGAGTTCAAGACTAAGAAGTAAGAAAGCTCACTGTACGCACAAAAGACATTAAACCTTATAGTCTTTGAAGCAGAGTTCATTGTTCATGGTAGGTTTTTGCTCAGAGGTTGCAAATTGGTGTAGCCGTGCCGAAACTAATGGGCAATTTGAGTTAATCTCGCAATGACATCTCGAGAAAAGAGCGGTGTAGTAATTGTTGGATTATGTAAAAGTGCCTTTTGTTTTCAGTCTTGATGTAATAAGCTTTGGGAGCCTTTACAAGGGCAAGACTTGCAGAGTCTAAGGGTGAAAAGGCACAACCCATCCTAGCATCAAACCAATGTAGAGTCATTCTAGTATACAGTAAAATGTTTGTACGAGTAGGTATGTGTGTATGTATTTGTTCCGTCATGCTCAAACTACAGAACCGATTTGGTTTAAATTCGGAATAGAGATAGGCACATTTAACCCATAAGTTACCTTATGTCCCAAACATCGATGGTTCCCTGAAAAATAGAATGTCTCGCAGAAAACCAAAGAGCACGAAAATCTAGTTCTCTTTAGAAATAGAGACCTTTCCGTAGCTTTACTGATTATTTTTAGCGTGTAATAGTTTTGCTACTCGATTATAATTATGAGAGATATCCCTATCACTAAGGTTTTACCTATTACTTTATATTAATAATTTTAAAGTAGCTTTAATGTGTCTGTGAGTAGAGCACTAATTTTATACTGGTTAATATTTAACAAGAGACAAATATGCAACTAAAATAAGGCACGGGCATAATAGTAAACAAAGAGTATTGTTATTGCTAAGATTGTTTCACAAGTTTTCGAATGTCATTTTGTTGGCACCATGTTCGGGTTTTGTAAAGGACATGTTTGCAATTCGTCTCAACTCTCAACCATGTTGTCTAAGCACAAGTGTCAAGTCACTCGCGAAAACCCCAAGGTCTTTCCGAAATTGTAACAGAAGGCTGTTGTTTGTCTGGTCACGCGCATATCTGTACCCACTGCACCCCTAGTACAGGTTCAAACATTTGTGTTCGATTTCGATCATCGAAATGTAATGTCAGAGTAAAATGTACTTTATTCTTCTTGTCTAAAGAGCGTTCTTGTGGAGCGAGTACAATTTCCTTAACTTAACTCTAAAGATGGTGGTGAACTAATAAAAATTATGCCTACAAATTATAACAGTTACACAGCGCTCTGATATTTTGAGTTTGGCTGTCTAAGAACATTTTATTTTTTTGTTGTCTGTTCTCTTACTTTTCCGGTTTGACGATTCGTCTAAAATAATAAAATACTAAAGACTGTTTCAAACTGCATTTGGATATACAAAAAACAACGTATGATTTCGAGTGGTTAAAACGTACTAGGGTATTGCTCTAGAATTGGTTAGACTGTAGACATAATAGATCTGACGTCAAACCAAAGGCTTTGCTTCCGACAAAAAAAATAGGAAACAATAGCAATATACACTGTTGAATGAACATTCCGAATCGACAGACCGTATATCCTTTCATCGGAAAAGCGTGATAAATCTTATTACTGAATTAGTACCTAGCGCTTCCGTGAGCTTTAATGAAAATCAGCTGGATTGGTATTTTTATAAAATAATACTAAGAATACGAAAGCATTGCACATTTTCGGTAACTCCTTGTATATAGATTTCTTAGCAAAACCAAATCGAGTTTCGAATGAAAATTTATCCAGCATCTTGTACTATCAAGAGTTTGTGCAAAGGTAATTTATTTTGCAAATAAATAAGAGAATTACTGCTTACGGTATTTTGAGTCGTATAAGTACGCAAAAAAGACCTAATACTTATCCATGCCTAAAAATTAAAAGTGTAGACTAGAGTGTTAAGCCTTACGATTTTAAGCGTTGTCTACAAGACTAATATAGTCTGATCTTAAGCTTTATTTCAAACAGTATGTAATACAACAGTTGCATAGTTGCAACTGTTGTATTACTTACTGTTATAATGCATATTAAAGCTCACATTACAGCTTCCCTGTAGTGCCCGTAGTTAACCACAAAGTCACAAAATGGCTTCAATTGCTACTTATGTGCAATTTGCGCAGTCCCAGTTGTAATGTTGCCATAACAGCACCTTGAATTAACCCCCATTATTACCTATATTACATTCAGTTCAATTGTATGCCAATATTAAAATATGCACAAGAATTTGATCGCATGTACGAGTAAGTTTATCCGCATTTTTAATACGACACAAAGAGCCGAAATCGTAGCTTTTGCGGCTACAAATTCGCTGCGGGCATGTCACGCCTAAAACTTCCGCATGTTTGGCGCTCGACAACCAGTAGGTACAGGTTTATTCGTATTCTTTTTTAATTATTTATTCATGCGCAGACACATTCTGTTAGATACTTAGGAGTTTTAGCAGCCGTAAATAACTTCTATACTCCGACTTTTAATCCAATGCAGTAGGACTAACATTTAGCATTTTTCTAAACTATAAATCTGCCATATTTCACTTTTATAACTTAAAAAAAAGATAAGTGACTTTCTAAACAAAAATATATAATAGGTAAGTACTTATTCTAAATTATATTTATATTAGTCATTTTGGTCAATGGACGTTAATGATTAATTTTTTTTATTAATCATCATCAAGAAATCCATGAGATCATACAAGCATATTAAAATATTATGTAACTCTAATGATGGTTGAATTCATACAAAACAAGATTCATAATGATGTAGGCTCTTGATTTATAGTACTAGTTGTAATTATTATGTATTCATGTGTTCTAAATTGTGACATTTAAACTTAACCTATAAACAAGTGACCTTAACAAGTCGAGTTTTAAATTTTAATTAATTGACTTAGATTCTTCATACATTTTAATTTAAAATTACCTATATTTTTGATGACTTTGATTGACGTTTTCATATAAACTAGGTCTATTATATAGTATAGTATAATCATTTAAAAATAATACTTCGCCAATAAATTAAATATTCCTTCTTTAGCTAAAATAGCCATTTAAAGAAAATAAAAATAAAAGCTCACAAAACATTTATGTGAATTTTTTTGTTTAATAAGTACATAACAAGAATAAAGCATAATAAATGAAGAATTGAGATGGGGAACATAAAATATGATGTTTGCAGAACTCTAGTATCAATATATCTACTACGCAAGATATAATTAATCATAGATGTTACGTGGGAAAAGCTATTGTTTAGAAACAAGAATTTGCTGATGAAAATAACTTGCCACTTGATTGACTGAACCGACCGGTTAAACTTGCGATAGGTTTCCATCACGAGGTGATCAAATTAAACCAGTACTCTGCTGGACAAGGATGGGACTGTGCTTGCTACGAGTGAGTCTTTTTAAAATAAAAAACCCACATAAATATGTACTTTCTATACATAGTAAAACTCATCTCTGATATGCAAATATTTCTTCCAAAAAGTATCGACCTTTTCTTAAACACTACATTTTTTACTTGACTGCAATTTTCAAAGCAGAAGATGTCATCGAGTGAACTAAGGAAGGGCTAGCTGTCCTAACTGTTACTACACAGCTTCTTACCGGAATGCTTAAATGCTTTGCGGTGCGTCTGTGGAAGGTAGGAATTTGAGGTCCCTAGTGTAAGTGATAACATGCGAGTAAATCTTGTAAGATTTCTATTTGTACTACTGTTTCTATATTTTGTCATTACTAGTCGTTCAGATTTTTGCGAGCATTAGTAGTAGGATCAAAAACTGTAAGTACCAAAGCAGGTACTAAAGACTAAAAAGTGTAGATTATTTCTGGTTTCAAATCTATTTGTATTCTAAATAATTTATTTTTATATCTTCCCCACATAAGTGAGTCAATGATTCAACTATTTTAAGATTACTTTGACGTTTAGATAAATAGATAAATCATAAACCTGTAGATTGTTTGGACTGGGACATCTGGCGATACGTCAGAGAGTTCACATTGACGCAAGCGTTAAGAGATCACAAATTTTGATATACACATAAGCTTCTGTCTATGTAAAGATTCGAAATCGAATTCGCTGAGTTTGTTTAAGCTATATTATCTAGTGTTTGTGGAATTTTCTTACATCATGGGACGTTAGCTTTAATGTAAATCTGACAGATAATACCGGTTATCGTCTATTATGTTTAGCTTAAACTACATAATTAATGTATGTGTTTCCTTGTCAACAGATGCCACAGACGGTGCCCCGGTCTGGGTGCAGCCCCCCATCGGCGTCCCAGGGCGAAAGAGCAGTACCGACATCCCCCGCCGACATCCACCACCTTCTGCGCCTCCTCGGCGCTGAGTCCCCCCCAGAACCCATGTTGCACTCCCCACCCACGCACACCAAACCTCCTCCACCTTACCCAGAGGATAACTCATACCTCGAACGTCTCTACGACTTCGAAGGCTACCCCACCCCCTCTCCATCATCAGACGAAGGATCAATCCCCACGGTGGCGCTCCAACCGCCTTCCCCGTACAACTCCCTGGAGTACTCCTCGGTCTTCATCAAGGAGGAACCCCACAATCGGCTCACAGTACCGGGGTTCGCGTCACCGTACCCCTTATCCCCCTCCGGTTCCTGCGTATCATACGGCAGCCACAACCAATACCTGTCACCAGTTCCACACCACGAAGAGTATATCGACATCGAGGACTTACTCAAAGAGAATCAGATCCTGCAAGAGAGCGTCCAACACAGTTACATAACCCCAAAAATCGAGGTCGAAGAACCACGGGACCACATTTTGCTGCGATCGGCGCTCGAGGACACAACCTTCCAAAAACGGCTTAATTTACGGCCCATACCCTTGGAGTTGGGGAGTGTGAAAATGGAAGAGAGCAGTGGAGGCAATAACGAAGAATCTCTCGTGACCCCAGATATAGACCGTGTGCTGTCGATGGCCATTGAGCAGTCGAAACGTGACGTTGACAACACTTGCACAGTTCTCGGCATATCACCAGGTGAGTCGCCTTGACATTGAATATTTCTTAATGTAACTGCTCCGTAATAGGGTCGTAACAAAATGTTTTTGCAATTATAGATTACTTATATTATATACTACAGTTAAAGGCCTGATTTCGACACCCGACTGGGCCAAGGAAGGCTGTAGGTCTAAAGTCTGATGATTTACCCCTTTCCTTGAAAAACACGTTCGACATCTAATATTGACTCTTTATTATTATTTATTTATATTGGTCGATATTTGTCTGGTTTCCCCAATTTATTGCTTTGCTGGCAGCTTGTTAATGATAGTATAGTCAGAATTTGATCATAAGTCATCATTTGAGCATTATACACTCTTTTTTTTAACAAAAACTGCATGCACTCATATTGAACAAAGTCATACATTAATATTATGTTATTGAACATGACGTATAAATCATTAAAATACCATTTGTATTATGCATTGAAAACTCTCATGTAATAAAGTAACTTAACGATGTATATAAATATGATATTTCTCGGAGTACAAACTCATTTTTACTATACTCATAAGAATGTAAGATACTAGAACCGTTTGAGTATAATAGCCATTGACGATCTTCCTCAGATAGAATAATTATTATTTATTAATGACGTCACAGATATCGTCTAAAAAATCAAGTGTTTCCTCGTATCAGCGCTGCCAGGCTACTGCCTAAGCACATAATGGTTATTATTACCGACTTCTGAGAACGAGGTAAAAATGGCCGATTACGCCACAAATGAAGCATTTGTTAAGACGTCCATTCGATGACTCTCTGGGCTAAAGTCATTACGTCATAAATACTTGTGCCTAACACATAAATAATTTTTATAAGTTTTAGATTAGGTTCCTCTGAGTTAAAATCACAACCTCAATTAATTGGATATTTCTGCTTTTTTTTTAAATGTCTAAATGTGCCATTAACAGTAGATAAAAAATCACCGATGACTTACAACTAGGTACTCGTAACTTTACTCATAACATACAACAAAGTACTAAGTAGCTTGGTGTTTTTCCTTGGCATTTGTAGCTATATTTGGTTCACAGTACACGTTTTTAAATATTTTGTTTATTCTTATACTTGCGGCTTATAAGTGGAGTGTAAGATTTGGAAAAATTATACAGAGAAGGAGTTTAGAAAGCTAAAAGGAATAATAAAAATGATGGTCTAATTTTGCCTAATGACCACTATAGTATCCTATGATAAATATCAGATATGTAAAAGTTTGTTAGTTCATAAGTTTGCTGTTTAATCTCAATCATTCCACAGCTACTGAAATAAATCAGCTGGAACTGTATGTATTAATTAGCCAGTATTAACACTCAGGCTACTTTTGATCCCGGAAAAAATACGTTTCATGAGGGATTTGTAATAACCGAAATTCACGTGGGCTAAAACTAGTAGGAAATATTAAAAAATGCGGAGCCCCGGGCTAAAAATAGTAGAAAATATTAAAACCAGTGTCTTCAACAGATCCCCTGCAATGGAGCACAAGCGACGTGAAGGCGTGGGTCATGTTCACACTCCAGCACTTCAACCTGCCGATGGTACCGGCCGAATACTTCGCCATGGACGGAGCGGCGCTAGTGGCGCTCACGGAGGACGAGTTCAACCAAAGGGCACCACAAGTAAGTGTCAACAATTAACAATACTTATTTTTATAAGTAACTGAGAATGCAATTGGATAAAGGATGTTATGTCGCGTCTGCGCACTTGGCAGTTGCCGCAAACTCCATATTACAAACATTTGGCTTGATTTTGGGAATTATGTCATGTTGGCTATAAAATTCGGCTTAAGTTTCACAAAAACAGGAAAGTAAGAGTAAGAAATACGATAAAGAAAATGGTGGATGCTAAAAATTCATTAAATTCATTCAGATTCAATTCGTTCACCATCACTGTACGAACAAAAGTGACTTGGGCGCAAGCTATGTAGATATTTCGCAAGCACTTGTGGCAAAATCCCATTAGAAGCAAGAAACTCACGCAAATTTTTGCGTACCTACGCAATCCTTCCTTCCTCTTTGTCCATATGTTTGAATTTATGCTGATTTAGCAAGAGTGTGGAGGCGCCATAAGGATTTTTATATAGGAAAGGAGCAGACGTTCACCTAGTGTTAAGTGGTACGCCTATTAACCATGTCAGATGCTGGGCGTTCTGCGTCTTTGCACTGCAATAACAAACGACATTCTGCATGCGCTGTCATCCCGAAACATTAGTTTTTTTAAGAGACTGCCCAGTAATCGCATCAGCTACAGTGCTCTTTTAACCGAAATCATACTGTTATGGTATTCCGTGCCAAAACATAGCAATATATAGCAATATTACTGCTTCACGGTAGAATAACTGACACAATGGTGTTCCTTGCTCAAGCGGACTTCGCAAGAAGAGTTCTACCAACAATTAACAAAGTTTCATACCTAGAAATGGCAAAAACTTGTGCGAGCATCTTGCTTGTAACAGGCTGCTAAGTTATATTTAAGTTTATTGTACCAACTAATGTACACTGTCTTAAGTTACAATTTGCAATTCATAAGAAAATGAATTGATCATCTGTAGAATCCAGACGATGATTCATCAAGCGATTTTTTTAAGTTAGTAACTGTTTGAAGGCGCCATATGAGTCAATGAGTCATTTATGTGTCCTTTATAGTAGCTATTGCTAATGTTTCAAATATCGATAGAAAAAGTAACATATTTCTCATATGACGTGTAGTTTTTTCTAGAACAGAATAAGTGTGTAGTAATATTGAGAGAATTTCCATGCTAGAGAGCAATTTTCTGTCGAGAAAAATACTAGAAAGTAGGTTTTATTATTATCACAAATAAGGTTCCGCAAATCTTTCTAATATAAAAATTCTCGTTTAATTATATCTTTTTCGTTTAACAGAACTCCTCCAAAATGGCTTGATCGACGTATTTTGATGAATTTTTTTTAGTAGGGGAACATAGGACGTTCATTATAATTTACGTAAATCAAATATAATTTTAAGTTTACATACTCTCAAAACTTATTCTAAAACAAGAGTTGCCAAGACTTTTAATGGTTGATTTATAGAAACCCTTTTATAAACCTTTACTTTACAGCTAATGGATAAATGAAAGCTGTTTAATGAAATATTTCTAATTGATGTTTTTCTTTTTATTTTATTATACGAAGATCTACCCAGTGTATCGAAGATAGGTTGGTGCTATAAGGATATTTCGGATATTCTTACCAAATGATCATTTCTTACATTTGTTTGTACCTATTCGACGATAGAGATCGCTTTTGACACTTGTTAGTTTTTTTACAGAAACGGCATGATCGGCGTAATTACTTATCAAAGGGCAAAGATAAGGGAGCATAGTTCGAACCTCGTGGCAAAGATAAGAGTTTACTTTGTTTATTGTAAACAAGCTTGAAGGTTAACATTAAGTTATTTAAAGTTATTTTTGACGATGTTCCATGAAACGCATTAAACGTGCTATGAAAATATATTGTGTCAAAAAATTTATACTTACATTATTTATTTACAGATATAACTTTAATATTCTAAAAATATATTACTTTAAAGAATGACGTAGCTTTTCAATGTTGAAAAAAATATAAATGGACTTCTCAAGTTAGTTCTCAAGTTACGCCCAATAGTTACGCCCCTTGGCCATAGGTACATATTATATGATTCTAATTAGTTATGCCAAAATCGGTATAATTTAATAGAACACGTAAATTACTCTAATATTTCATAATACCAACGTGTACTTGTTTTTTTAATAAGTATATGAGAATTCAGAACCATAATAGGTAATTAAGAGAAATAAATATATCCTCTTTTGTCTGTGATCAGAACAACAAAGATACCTTTTGCATGGATATAACCGTCTATTGATTACATTATTGACATAACTCTCTCAAGCCTCGTGCGCGTAATTTTTGCGTAACTTGTACGTAAATCTAGAACTTGCACTGCGAATTTCCGAGGCGTTTATTAGCCTAGTTCGTTGCGTCGTGTTTCGTAGCTGTTGCATATTGGTTGCATAAACGGTACCCCTAGACGGATTTCCTAGTGTTTCTACGCGTAACCCAATGACTTCTATGTATCCTACCAGTAAGTCATTGGCGTAACCAATACGTATAACTATAATGAGCAATAATTAACTATTTCGAACTAGCTTTGTCTCGTGCTTTCACTACAAACTTTCCCGGAAAAAAATGACCCTATATAGAACATTTTCTGATCTGAAACTGCAGTGCTATTCTACAAAATGTCCATCGCTGAAACAGCTGCCACACAGCTGCCCAACCGAAGATGGCATGCAAAATTGTATTCTGCAATTAATTTCAGTTCGCTCGAGAACCATCCATGCGCTGCATTGGCGGTAACGGGAGATGTAGAAAATTAAACATTTCTTATTTGAATGAAAAATGGTATTCTGCAGTGCTAATGTCCATCCTTGGAGCAGCGGTCACGCAGCTGCCATACCGAAGTTGGTATGTCAAATTGTATCTCGACTACCATCTGAGCGACACTAGCGCTACAATTAGCGGTAACGGGAGATGTAGAAAACTTAAGCATTTCTTATTTGTATGAAAAATGGTATTCTGGAACTTCTGATGACATAAAATCGACTTTAGACTTTATATGTCAAACTAAAAGCTACTAAAAGTGGAGGTTTCGTGGATTTTTGGTGGTGTTTCGTCCTGGAAAATGCCGAAATTAGTGTTTGAGTAACAAATTTAAGTTTTTCTTGAGGACATTGTCGCATTCCCGAATTTTCTTACAACGAGTGAAAATCTAATAAGTTTCAAAATTAAACTGACTAGCATAACTGAAAGAATTAAATCAGTTTCGATAAAACTTCATATCTCCTGAAATTGAAATAAATGTTATAGCCAGAAAACAAGTAATGGTCATAACCAGATTAATATGATAGCTTTGGAGATATGCGTAGGCTAGCAAACACACAAAAAAATACAACAACATACAATAATTATACTTTCGCTTTCATAATACATAATTATAATAAGGTATGATGTCGTAATAAACGCATTTTGATAACGTCCAATAAAATGGGACGACAGACATCAGCTCTATTAAGACTTTTGTTATTATTAGGTTGTTTATTGGGAACAATACTATTATTTTACTTGATGTAATGTTATAAAACAAATAGTTCAGTTAATGTTGTACAAACTTCTCAAATCAAAAAATAATTTAACACTGCATAACATCCATCCAACTTAATCGATTTGTAAAGTTTGACATAGAAACGCTTTAAGTGGGGTTTTAATATTTTTATTTATTGGTAGCCTTTAAAACTTTAATTTACGTATGTAAATCATTCTGTATGCTAGAGAGCTTTATCTTAACAATACTTTTTTTACCAAATCAATAAATTAAAAGATTATCATATTTTATTTATTTTTATGTTTCTAGAACTGAATTTACTCTTAAATATAAATAACATACTTAACATTATTTATATTTAAGAGTTTCATATTATTGACTGTGTACGCAAACCAAAAATAATATAACGGTGAATGACTGATTTATAAGGCCTATTTTTAAATCCTGGATATTTTTAAAACTGGATACTGAATCAGTGTAGATATATTATAGATAATTTTAAGTACGAATAAAAATATATTATAAAATAGACAACTCTCAGAACTAAGTAGGTACCTGTCTCGCAATGATAGGTAAAAAACCTTCTCGCATCTTGTGTGTGCTACCAAACTTCTCCGAAACGGCTTCACCGATTGTTATGAAATATTCTGTGTATATTTGCTAGATCTGAGAGTAGGTTATGAGTATTGAGGTACTCAATGGTCGTAAGCCATTTTTTATTTAGTATTTCTAATGACAACCAAACGTTTGTGGGGTCAGGTAATATCATATAAAATTACTTCAGCATGAGGAGATTTGAACAAGTATTAGAGAAAAACAAGGACTCCTAAAAAGTTGCATGGTATTCTAAAACCAACTACTTATTTCTCCTTCTAAGAATAGATAATGTTGATAAGATCTCGTGTAGTCTCCATGTAGCCCTTGCGTCTAATCGGACTGGTTGCCGCTGTCATCGCACGCGCCGGTGCTTGCCTGCCTTCGACTTTCTCCAAGGCCGATGAAAGTCGTCGTCGCCTCGACTGTTTGCATACAAATCGTAAAATCTGCTCTGTTTTGCGCTCGTCACTCGTAAACATCAACTTGTACACAAGCTTTGGAAATCGAAAATAGGTACTCCGTTTTTCGTTTTTCCGATTAACGAAAAATTTTTGGAATAAATCTTGCGACAATCAAATAGATAGATACAAGTTATCACTCTTATAAGATTTTTTGATTGGACAAGCAGGCTGTAATGTATTTAGATTACAATTGCTAAACCAACCATTTGAATATATAACGTAACATCAAACAAAACACATTTTTGTTTAGCCATGTTATAGAGCTTTCCAGTCGGATAAACCGGATAAGTAGCTAATAGGTACTACGAGTATATGCCCTCCAAAATAAACGTATGATTGATATTGAAAGCACTGTTTTGGTTAACATGCATAGATGATTTACCTTCCTCATCGTTAAAGAATCAGAATGGAGATTAACCCAAGGTATTCAAAATAAATTTAATCATAGTGCAGAAATTAGTTGGGTACGAAATTAATCAGGGTGGCACCTTCTTTGTTTAGACTGTATCCTGTATAGTCTACCTTAGGTTATACCTATTAGAATAAAAACTTTAACTGAAGCCTCTTAGAAGCCAATGCAGCATTACTTTTTTGATAGCAATACTTGTTCTTCCGGGCCTGGTAAACTTAATTACCCTTTTTGATATCAAAAAGGAAACGAGTTTCGGGCTTTACGGCCGGACCTAGAGTCCCAACTCCAAAAGGTACAAACATGGAATTTCCATCAAGAGCATCATATTTGCGCATCCTGGCCATTTTCGTATGAATTAGGCCGGTAGCTCATTTTGTTTTGTTTTGTTTTAGGCCGGCAGCACACTGTTCGCGCAGCTGGAGATCTGGAAGGCGGCGCGGCACGAGAGCTGGAGGAGTCAATGGACGGAGCAGGAGCAGCCTTCTCCCGCGCCCGCGCCCGCCGCCCTGCCCTCAGCCGACGATCTCAGTGATGGTATGGAAAAACATACCCATATAAATATATATTAATCTACATTAATATAAAGCTGAAGAGTTTGTTTGTTTGTTTATAATAATAATAATAATAATAAATAATAAATCATTTATTTGCTTAAAACACGTACAGGGTTATTACATTAATGTTTGGTCTCAGTGCTTTGCCGATTTATAGGCATGCAAATATTAGTTTTTATTTTTTTTTTGTCAATATTAGTCACTAGTAATAATTAGTTATTGGATACATTAATACAAAACAATTAAAAATGTTCAAAGTTTGTTTGTTTGTTTGTTTGTTTGTTTGTTTGTTTGTTTGTTTGTTTGTTTGTTTGTTTGTTTGTTTGTTTGTTTGTTTGCATGCGCCAATCTCAGGAACTCGGTCCGAGATGAAAAAATATTTTTGTGTTGGTTAGTAGATTAATCGAGAAAGGCTATATAACACCAGTCAACAGTCATCACGCTATCACCAACAGGAGCGGAGCATCGAAAAAAATATACTGAAAAAAGCCGAAATTTTTTTGAAAAATTATTCCTTTTGGAGAGGCGTCCGTTGCGTCTTTTTAAAGACAATCCCAGGCAGTAGGCATCAATGTCATAGTCAATTCTTATATTTTTAACTTTATGAACCATTTTTATTGGCAGATTATATCGTGAAATTTAGCTTTACTAACAAAGGTATTCCAAGCGTACGAGAAAATGAAATCGCATTTGGAAATGATGTGCCTAGCAACATCTTAATCATGAGAATTAATAGTTTAACAGTTAAAGAAGATATTTTATATGAAAAATAATTGCACACCCGTTAAAGTTGATAAGTGGCGCGTTGTCAGCTGATTTATGACTTACGAGTCTGTTTAAAATGCAGCGATGCCTAACATCGAAACTGCGGAGAAGAGAACGGCGCTGCTGCATCGCTGCATTGTAATCAACCGTTAGCCGCTGCGAGGACCCACATAGAGACAAACGAGTCGATGATATATGGCTCGCGTGGCCATCCTTTACCACAGCCGGCGGACTGTCTCTCTTATCTTAATATATATAAATCTCGTGTCAAAATGTTTGTCCTCAATGGACCCCTAAACCACTTAACCGATTTTAATAAAATTCGCACACAAGGTGCAGTTTGCTCTAAATTAAAAGATAGGATAGCTTAAATCTCAATTTATCTATTTTTTTATATCCTTAAGGGCAAAACAACGTTTGCCAGGACAGCTAGTATTTCCATATATCGGACCCCATTCCGATAACAAATGAAACAAATTTATTAGCCAAAGAAAAGGTTACAATTTCGAACAATCCCTGCCTCCCAAACTAGGCAAAACCCGTGTCTTGGGAGTCAGTGTTTACAAATACGATGGTACAAGCATGGCAAACAAGAGAGTATGACAAGCAAAAGTAAAACTACAAACTAGAATCATGCAAAGAAAAGATTAAGAAATATGTGTGTGTAAGAATGTATGAATGTGTAACAGCTGACATGAGATGTGAAATATTAGCAATGGCCCCTACACTATGCCCCTTGGCCATTGGCGAGTGCTATATTAGTACTTAGCCGTTTATTATCCATTTTTATCTACGCTCATTGCTTAAAGTTCGAATTATGAAATCAAAATGTGTCACATATTGACCTACTTTATGCACAGACTTCTATAATTATTAAAAAGTTATTCATTATAACATAGCTGTACTATGGAAATATCTCTAGATTGTTGAATAATTTCTATTACGATACGCGGCTCTGGGTTCCTGTATTTTTGTGTGTCGTCATCACAGACCAGGGAATAACTTTCTTTTCTCTGTGGTCGTCATAGCCAAAAGAGAGTGTAGAGCCAATCCTCAATTTTGTTTTTTTTTTTTTATATAAGGAGTCCACAGACAACATTTAGTTGGTAGTCATGATCGACCATAGACAACAATTAATTCACGGAAACAATAATTTTTCCCTGCCTTATATGACTGATTAAAAAGTGTGTTCATACAGAATATTAAAAAGAATTATGTATAATTTTTGATTATTTAATTATCCACTAAAAATATAGTTTATCTGACTTGTATAAATATTTTTCTACTCTTTTTTGTTTCATGACTTTTTTAACAGACTATACGCAGTTTGCAACTGTATTTTGGCGCCATACCTAACTTTTAACATTTCAATGTGTTATTTTTGTTACTTAGTCAAAACTTAGCGCGGAAAAATGTCTAGCAGTGAAACGTACCTACTAAAGAAAATTTAACTCCACCTGACATTTTAGTAATTGCAACAAAAATGACCCACAAACTTTTACCAACAAAGTGAAGGATTTACGACAAACGTTAGCAAGATTTTATGGTTTGGATTTATGATAATTTGAGCGTAGATAAAGTAGTGTATGAAACTCTACATAATTAGGTATTAAAACACTCGTGTGATACTATTGAAAAACTCGCCTGCGGCTCGTTTTTTAAACTCACACTCATGTTTTAATACCCCCCATTATGCATCCGTTTCATAAACTACTATTATTAAATAAATCATGCGCCATTGTATACTTATGGCTATTGATGGACCGAAGAGGACCCGAGTTTTAAGAAAATGTGAAACTTTATTAAGCTTTTAATGTCTACTAGTTGTGCACACAATGAACTCAATCATAAGATGATTAAGTATATCATTGCATTAGATCAACCAGACAACAAAAATAGTACAGCTATGCTCCTTACAAATAAAAGGAGGAAAAACGGTTCTGATGCGTTAGCTGCCTGAAGAATATTCATTATGTTGTAATACAATGAATTTCACGACGATTTCTACTAAAAAAGCATTCGCAAGCAAATATGTTAATCCCTGTCAAATCCCTGAAATGTCCTGTTTTTTACTCCGAAAACCATGGTCACGATATAGTATATGTCGCACAGTTAATGTATATGTCGATACTGCGAACTCGCTTTACGAGGGAATTGCAGACGGACAGAAAGAGCACGTCTGTTGCATTAGAAATAGAAAATTTTGAGATCCGTCGGGCAAGGGCTTATTCCTAATCGTCAATGGTCTAACAGAATACTAATCTTTTACAACTATCATAGCAGACAACATTAATTTTATTAAAACTATAACGAGAAAATATTTAAATCAATTATATGGGCCATAATATGTTATGTATTTAAGCAAAATCTAGCTGATAGAAAAATAATGTCTACTAATTTTTTCAACAATGATGGCAAAGATACTCAAAGCACAATTTTTATAATTGCCTAAAATTCAATGTTTAATCAAAGAGAGTAAAATTTAATTAAGACAATGTAAATAACCCTTTCATAATGAAGTTGAATAAAATGTATTTTCCAATCAATCTATGAAACAGTAAAAAAAAAATAATGATCGAATATACTGCCGCATAACTTTGTTTAGATGAAATTAATTCTTTGCCTAATCTTTGAATAAAATGTCTAATTTTATATCACTTATCCAAAAACGTATTTTAAAATTAAAAATCGTACTGATTCTAAAAACGATAAAGTATGTCACGTATGAGTTATTTCTCCTGATTTTTTGTTCTTACACGAACGTCTTGTTGGACCGTATTCGTATGCGCATTTTCTATCCGTACCAGTTCTAAATACAGATCACCAGTATAATATCACACTTAGAGCGTTAGAAAAACAAGCATGTCTGCCATGTTTAGTTGGCAGACAGCTGGCTGTGAAAAAAGTGTTGATAGTGGCACAGGAAACTGCAATGGGCAATTATCTGTACCAACAGTTTGCGGCATTCCGAACATTGCCCGCTGGAGATTTATATCTATCGTATACAGATCAACGGTAATGACGGGTTGTTTGGACTGATTCGATTTATGCTGCTGTTAAAAAAGTTGAAAATGTTGAAAAAGAAAATACTTTAATGCAAACTGTAAATATTTTCAATGAAAACACAAATATATTTATGTATAGGTAAATTAAAAATGAAATTAATTTTGTGGTAAAGGTGAAAACAGATGTTCTAGAAAAGGAAATGTAAAACGGCACTGTAGGGAAAATTTAAATAATAGCGAAGGTAATCAAAAACATTAACCTATTAGAAATTTGCAAGAAGAATGAGCAAAAAGGGTTTGAGATGAATCTAAATTTCAAAGATAAAAATCATAAGAATGTCGCACACAATGATGTGAGTGATACTGAGTCTCTATGTTATTAGAATACTAAAGGAATTTTTGAGTGCTTCTCATATTATGTACTATTTCTTTAACATTAAACTCCATTACAATGTTAAAATTTACACTATCTCCAACGTTATAAACATCTACATAATCAATATGATGCTCAGTTACAGTTATCCCAGTCAGTCCGTCAATGAGTTCTATTCCTTTCTCGTCGCCAAGCCCTTATACGACGGGCCAGCTTTTTACAACGTTTTCCGACGACCCAGATACTATGAGTGGTGCCACGGCCCGCAAGGTCGAATATGTGAGATAAATAACACTGTTATAAATGTATGACTGGACTGACAGACAACGCCTAGTTGCAAGTTACAGAAAATAGAGAATTGGATTCAGAATGCCTTGCAGTTTCGATATCGCCATAGCTAATAGGAAAACTTAAAATGAAAAAAAAAAACAAAAGCTCTAAATCTCTGTTGAATAGAAGCTCAAAGCGAAAGAAGCCACGAATACAAGTTAAGTAAAAATTAAATAGTTTTGACATTAAAAAAAATTATATGAACACAATTTTATAGTATCGATCAGTTGATTTAGTTTCTAGAATGTAGTAGGAAGACAATATACATGCCTGTACATTTTTTGCTGAATCGAATCAAATTATAAGATTTCTAAAGTGACCCGTACATTTTTTTGCAGTTTTGTAGGATAATAATCAATGACTCAAGGTGTAGTTAGTAACCATTTTAACACGCGTATTATAATATTGTATAAAGTATAATAAATAACGCTAACTAGATAAATAATAATCCTAGCCTGTAAGTAATACTACCTAAAACAATAAGTAGTTCAGTATTTATTTCATAAGTAAGTTCACTAAGTATTTCATAAGCAGAGTTTAAAGATGTCAAGAAAAATTGTAAAATGTTCAGTAATAAAAGGCTTATTATTATTATTATATTATTATTATAATATTGAAATCCCATATTATTGTGGTCGAAGACATGAATAAACGAAGTGATACATAGGTACATACTTACCTATTGGTAATTAATAATTATTACTACGTAGATGTAACTGTTACTTTTCCAATTTTAAAACCACAAAACATGACCTTCAATTCGGGACATGTAAACATACAGATAGTGAAGCTTTTACAGTAAACATTCGTAGCTCCACGGTTTAATGGCTCCGATCTATTTACAGATGAGAGGAAACTGCTAAAAGGAATGCTACGTACAATGTACATACTTACTTTTTCATATTTTATGTACCTGTGCTACTGTATCTATGCTTTACTAGGTAGATATAGAACCATATCTTATAACCACGGTTGAACGTCATCTATACCTATGTACCTAGTTACCTACACTATCTGCTTCTAAAAGTGCCGTCTCCCGTGGCATCACGCTAATAAATAGTTTTTGACGATACGTCTTCATAAACCGTAGCCATATTAGCTATCTATTCTATTTCTCAAACTTCTTTTATTATGCTTATGGAAAGAAATTTAAAAAAAATATGTGTGTGTCTGACAGTTGTCATCAACAAGTACGTAATCAATTTTTCGATCGGATATTCTCATACATTTTTTTAATGTAAACTGGCTTTAGCAAAGACGAGCGAATGTCAGAATACGGAGTCCAGCTCTTCAATTGTGAATCGGTGTAGGAATCGAACCCAATTAATCGCTACAACTGCCCTAATAAATTCATCAAAATGTAACTTGTCCTAATCTTAGTATTTTCTTTTGTTAGCAGATGAAGATTCAGAATCGGCAGGCACAAGCGCGACTCAAGGAGGCGGAAAAGTCAAGTCAGGCAGCACACACATACACCTCTGGCAGTTCCTGAAGGAGTTACTGGCGTCCCCACATGTGCACGGCTCTGCGATACGGTGGTTAGATCGAAGTGAGTAATTTTGTCTCTTCATCATCATTTAATCATTAATCATTACATTATTATGGTGCTGGTAGGCGATTCACGTCAAAACATTTTTTGCGAACACTGAAAAATTAATTTTACGACTATTGACATAGGGCGTAAACTTGAACGTAGTTCAAAACGCAGCATGGTCAAGAATAATGAAATTAAATTTGCTTCTCGATAAGGTTGAGAGATTTATAAACGATTCGTTTATATAAAACTTGTTTCTAATAGTGTTCTCTTTCTATAAGTGTTTCAAGCGATTAGGAAAAGAATTCTTGAATCTTAAACCATAATATTTAGGGCCTTTTAGATTTTACATGTAGATATTAACATACAGCCTGAAATAAATATAACTTGGTTACAGATAAATAAATTACTAATTAAAAAGAATAATTACTAATTAATGCCGTAAGGCTGGATTTTAATAGAACTATTATACTATGTAACATCTATATATTGTACCTGTACCCAAATTCGCAATAAAGATGAATTGAATTGAATTGCATTGAATTGAAAGGACCCAACTTCTATTATATAAATGAAATTTATCACAATCATAAAGCCACGACACGGATTAACTTTAAATATGTATATTAATGAATTGTAGTACGGGTTACTGCCAGCTATAAACGTAATAATTAATATTATTTAACATCGATTGTTATTCTATCAGTGAACTTGATTTGCGAATAGGATACACTTGTTTTAGCTGCTAAAACTTGGGACGTGTTTCAAATGACGATTAGATACTAAGTAGGTATTGAAATTTTTCCACGTCTGATTTTTAAAGTGTGATTGATATCGCAAATAATATAATCCTGTTGTTTAACCACTGCTGTTAAAATATCCCTTTGACTACAAACGTGAGTTTTTTTTTATCTCTTGGACAACATTTTCCTATCTGATGAAAACTTCATGATTTCATTTACTAAATCACAAGCCAGGCCTAACTTGTTTAAAGGTGCAAAAATTTCTGACAGTGCTCATTGAAATTTTTAATATTGGTTCCGTGTACCAGTTTCTTCTTAATAAAATTCAGGAATTAACCATAGCACAATTGAAAACTGGAGGAATATCCGTAAAAAACTAGATACCTTCAACCAGCTATTGATGAATCAAACGGGTTTGCAAGACAATACAGAGTACAATGAAAAAAGGCATTATAAATCTAGAATTGAAATACAAGTACTAAAACTAGTAGGCGTCCTATCACGAGATTATCCAACTATAGATGAAACGACTGCAAAAATGGCGGTTATCTTATGCACACGTTGGTTTCCTTTGTTTCCTTGTAATATTAATGCAAACAATTTACCGAGTGATATCTTTTAATTGGTCACAGCACGGCAACTAGACGTTTTACGTTTCTTTATTGTTGATAACATCAAAGAACTGACATTATGATTTTTTATATACTTAAGTATAAGAACGCCTTGCAATATGTTATTGTCCCTTAAGGGTTTTTTGCGTATATCGCCAGTTCATGTAAAATACATTGTTCTGAGTGTTCTGCATTGTAGGCTCTTGGTGGAAATCCATAGCTACATTCTCAAACCAAGGTGAACGAGCCATTTACTCGGCTGCTATTGGGTACTCTATAAAGCACTCCAAAGGTTACTTTTCTGCTTCGTGACCGGCTCTATATTATATTATTGGTATCACAACGTCTTGGGTACAGCTATTTATTGTTGACGTCTATTTTTGGTTTTAACGGCAGGATTATGGTAATTTTAGCTACGAACAGCGATTATGTGGAATTTATTGTGACAAGGATAGGATATTGGGAATGTAGGTCGTGTATATTCAAATGATTTCAATTAGTATCACTTGCTAATTGGGCCATATCCTTATAATTTGTTTTACTTGATTCATTATTATAAACAACTGTTTCTTCCACTTTAAATACGAGCGTAATATTATCATGACTTAGAAGTACTGTAGGAGCGTTTCTCACAAACAATAGCACAACTACATAATTAATCTACAATCTATCTCGTTGTCAGCTTGGTTTTTTTTTTCTAATGTCACTGAAAAAGATTATTTTCGTGGTAAACATTCTGACAGACTGACAGACAAACAATTAATATTTTCAAAATCAGATAGGTACGCTACTAATATCATGAAATAAGCTCATGACAATCTCAACACCTACAGACAGAGCTGTCCACTATATTTGTTTGTGTAAAACAAAGCAATACTTAATTCAAGTCTTGTTCCACAGGTAACGGCATCTTCAAAATTGAAGATTCAGTCCGTGTAGCCAGACTGTGGGGAAAGAGAAAAAACAGGCCTGCGATGAATTACGATAAACTGTCCAGAAGCATCAGGCAGTACTACAAGAAAGGCATTATGAAAAAAACAGAGAGAAGCCAGAGGCTCGTGTACCAGTTCTGTCACCCCTACTGTTTGTAATCCTTGCGTAGCGTAGTGTTAAGTTTTTTTTGTAAATATTTATTGTAAATAGGGGCCTGTGAGACCGCGGTAATGCGGGACGCGGACGACTGGTTGGGTTTTGCGACGTCCGTAAAGTTCAACGCAGTTTTCGAGTTAGTCGATGGCTCAGCATCCAAGGAACGAGTAAACGTCTCCGGATGTGACACCATCGATAGACACTCCTCCATAAAATTCGGGAAAGGTAATTTTCCCTGGAATTCTATCGGACGGAGCACGGTTTCGTTAGTGTTAAGTTCTTTTTTTACCAGGAACTAGAGGGCGAGCATCGATTGTTCGATAGAGCCAATCGTTTCGATTGGTTCGAGATCGCCTCTCGAAACCTGGTAATGTTTATCCCATATATCTATGATATATTTCTAGTACGTTCTATGAACTTTTAGGTAAGCGATTGTAAATATTAAATACGTTCGAAATGTTTAAGAAAAACCCAGAGCATAAGTTTGCTCTCGTTCTCGTTTTAAGTTAATGCAGAGGTAAGTCTCATTTAACTTAAAAAAGTTTATGAAAACTTTAAATAGATACTGAAGTGTTTATTGAAGTATCTATGTGTAACATGTGACGTTAGTGTCAAGTTAATTTTAATCTGTTTTGTAATACATTTGTGTGCATGCACACGTAATGGGACTCTTGCAATTTAGGTGTAATTTAATTTAATATATAAGTATGACGCCTATACCTTATAAGCTTATGCTTAAGGGCTTACGTTTAGAGCTTAGGCCCCGACCTTATCGTCAGCGATAGGTGAGCGAAAGATACAGCGGCAGCGGTGCGAAGATCATACAATGGCTAACTTAGTACGCAGTTAAAAACAAAATGTAGGTACACGTAATTATTAATACAAATGTAACTATAGTATCGATGATCATCACAATCTTTAGCCACCTGTCGTGGAAGCCATGGCCTTTAAAAAAGAGGGAGGTGTAAACAATTTTGTGCCAAATAGACAGTGATTCGAATTTTTATTCGGGACAAAATATTTGTATTATCGGCAACTCACCGATTTATCGTATGATGTAAAATTAAATAGCTTACTTTAGAACGGTGATGGTAAATAGGGTCATAGGTTAGAGATCTTTAATCTCGACGCAGTTAGTGTCATTAATAAATAAATAGTGTTAATGAAGTAAACTAATGTAGATTTTATGAATAATAATGTTATTTAAAGATCAAAATAAATGGCCATTTTATAACATGAAATCACATGCTTGTTTTATATTTCTTAACCAACCCTAACATTTTCAGGATTCGTTTTAACGATGACATTAACAATAGCAAATACTGTTGAATTTATTTAATAGTTAAAACCACTGTCACATTAAAAAAATTAAATCATTGCAAAATATAAATAAGTATCCTGGTATGTAAGTACCTACCACCTAAAAGTGATTTGTTGGAGACGGCAGATGAAAATGGCAGCACAGCATTCAAAATCAAACGCCTATAACCTATAATCAAAAACTAGCTGACCCGGCAAGCGTTGTTGTAGCATTAGAGATATAAATAAAAAATAGCTTACGACCTACTGTCAAACATACCAAACTTACAGAAAAAATATCAGAGAGGAGTTTAGTAACAAAAAATTGGCACAAGAATTTTATGTAATACTTAGAGAAGATTAGAGATATGACCCTATCTATAGGAATAAAGGTATAAAGTGGGTCATATCTTTGTACCTATGTCATTAAACATTAGGTTATATGAATATAGGTTTCAGGTTTCAGAAAAATACCAAAGTTCCGCCAATATTCAAAGGACAGTAACCCTAAATATAGAAACCTCGTAAACTTAGTTAAGAGGTACCTAGTTATCACTAAAGTATTTTCTGACTTAGTGATTACTTAGTGAATGGGGACAAAGCCTATTTGAAATAAATTCATCATAATTGTTTAATTTGATTTGAGCATACTTCTTGTTTTTCAACAAGTTCAACATTTTTGAATAATATAGTATTTTTATTTTTATCTATCTATAAAATTGTAGCATAGGTATTATAGCTCGGTACTATTATATTATTATGCATATTATTTAGGAGCGAGTTGCATCAGCTTGCGCAAATCTGACGTCATCGTACCCACCATCGAATTCCTCGAGTGAAAGTGCCTTTCAAGTTGTGTGGGGGGAGACACTTGAAGAAGCCTTTTAGGTTTTTGTTGAATGGGAAAGACTGCCACTCGTGCATGTCCGAACTTGTGCTTGGATTTAATCATGTAGTGAAAAACAATAACTTAACAATAACTTGAGACAATAACTTAACAGTAACTTGACGTTCTTCCCACATCCTAGTATCTTTACATAACATCGTAGCTTCGTCAAAGACTATTCATAATTATATTAATAATCATTGGCTTCGTTGACCGACAAGAATTTCTTATTTTATGAAGAAACCTCAGCTCAGGATATGGGCATCCGAACGATTTAAGTAAACCTTTTTCGTACAAGCAAACAGAAGCGCCATCTGTTAAAATTCTATAAGCGAACTTACAGCGTGGCCTTACCTTGGTAGTGGCAAAACAAGCAAGTTTGGCGATAAACTGGCGACATTTTTTCGCGTCGTCCGCCCTGTCCAAGATATATGTCTATTGATTCCTTTGAATCTCGGAATAATACTGTGCCGTTGAACTAAGTTGCCGTTGAAACTAAGTTGACCCAAAATGGGAGCCATTTTCCTTGTGCATTGCGTGCTTCCCCTCGCGGCACCCCCATATCGTATAGGGTTTAATTTATACGCCGCCCACTCTTTCTTTTTATTTATTTTTTGTCATTTTTTAAAAGTAAATATTATTGTACTGAGCAACTTATTATACTGTCTATCAGCTTCGATAAAGAACTCTCGACTTACGAGTCAGACTCGCACTTGGCCAGTTTTATGCATTAAAAAATAAGAATAAGGAAAAAGTTAAAGAATGAGATTGTGGTTTGGGTATTGGTATCTTTTATTTCCAATGACGATAATTTTCGAAGATGTTAATAGATGCCTGCGTCATAATTGTGGCGTCATAAAATGAGATTTTGTCAGTCAGGTCAGACAGGAAAATACAGAGGAATCAATTCGGAAACTACTTAACCCTTCTTTCGATTTAATTCTTAAAAAGTCCTTGTCAAAATTTGATACCTACCAAAGTAGGTAGGTGCCCATGTACCTACTTACTTAGTATATAATTTTGAATCTTAATACCCACCCATAATAAAACCTTAAATAAATTAACACAATATCAAACACCCAAACAAAATTAACAATATTTAAACGGTCTAGCCGTTTTCGAGTTTGAGAATTTTCCTGGGCTAAATAGTCCGGTCAGTTTAGACATGCGAAGTTACATTAATTCCCACCAAGCTGAAAATCAGTAAAATTGTTTAAAATAATATGATAAAAAATAAAATTTGAAAGTTCCCCATCTTTCCCCTGAAAAAATGTTCGCAAAAATGTTACCACCGACGTACATTGTACCTACTGTTACATAGGTAAAATGTTACATATGCCACGACCTTTTTAAACATTTTACTTCACGAGAAAGCATGATACGGGAATTGACAACTTACAAACTCAAAATTCTGATAACATTTGGCTAAGTATATCTAATGGCTTTGGAATGAAACTCAGAATCCTGAGTTATTCCAATAAATACTGAGATCAAAAAAGCATTCTTGTGCCCATATAGGTAAAGTTGCTAACCTTTTTCGCGTACCTATGTCGGAAACGGCTCTAACGATTTGGGTGGAATTTTGTATTAAATTTTTAATTTTATCTATAAGCATTGTTGTATTTCAATCGACAATGTGATTTTAAAAAAAATTGCGCGCAAAGGTCGTTTGTCAAGGTCGGTACCTATCTATTGTTCTTGTCGGTGCAAACCTGTAAGAAAAACGTATTCAACGCTATCGTAATCGTTATAAAATTCTGCCCCCCGATTGGCAGACCCAAATTAGGTAACCAATCAGCTGGCAGTATTTGTAAATGATTACGATAACAATAGATACGTTATCCTTACACAATCTTGGGGCTGATTTCCGTACCTGGCGGTAGAGTATTGACTTTTCATAAGAGCCTATTATTTAGGCCTATGTGAAAAATAAAGATCACAATATTTCAAAAGCACCATAATCTAGCTCCAAGTTTTCAGTAAGGTCTAAACTTTAGAGCTGAAGTATGGCCTATAGAGCACGATTCTCGAGTCAGGTACGCCAGGCATCTAGATTCTAGTATAAATTAACTTTATTGCTTAAAGCTCAGTCGTTAGGTGCCAGGTGTGAGGTGGTTTAGACAAAAGCTTATGGCGTTTTTCTTAGGTCATTTCAGAATAGTGAGTCATGATAGCTTTATAAAGTCAAAGTCAAAATATTTTTAACGGCTCTTGTAAAATGTATAGAAATTAGTTATAGGTACCTGGGGTCTGATTGCGTAAGAAAAACGTATTCATCGTTTAGCGTAATCGTTTGCAAATTCTCTCCCCCGATTGGCTGACGCCTGACGTGAAATTCAGGGAACCTGGTAATATAATAATAGACCAGAAAAAAAAATTGAGAAACGGTTTTTCTACTTTTATTTTGAATGCGTTCTGAGATAATATCAAAGAATAAAGATAAATTTAAATAAAGATAAGATAAAATTTTATAAATATATTAACAATAAATACCTACATAAACAATGAGTAAAAATCATGGAGTTTATTAGATTTCTTTTATAATTAATAAAACTAAATAGGAGTCATTATTTTAATTGATATTCTAAGAAAAAGTAAAAATAAAAAAAAACTAGTTTACCTATACAAACTTTAATTCGTTACTGACCGTATGTGTTATCAAAAAAAAAAGAAGTCTTCAGCTTTGACATTTGACATTGACATGACACGTAATACGAGTTTGACTTTGGAAATGCTTTCCGCCCTAGGGCCGGAAAGGATTTTCATACTACTTTCTCTCCCTTGGGAGAAATGAAAATGCTTTGGCGGCCTAGGGAATATATTAGCATTTCCCGCCCGCATTTCGGGTATAAAAGATCGCTTTTTCGAGCGGGTGAGATGACAAATAATGTACAATCGCTAAAAGCTAATGCCTTGTTCTAACGAGGCGTTGGCTAAAGGTCGGCTACATTCCAAAATTGTGATTCCAGTCCAATCACCAACTGGTACGGCGCTTTATTCATGCCAATCATTTACCTACCTAAGCCTAAGCATATTGTTTATTTATAATACCTTAGATTTTATTGTTATATTCTCGACATATATTCTACTTTAGTACGTTAATAATACTACCTAAGTATACAAGTGAAGACGAGTAACAATAAACACAACATGAAAAAAGATGGAAATGGAAATGGATTGAATTTCAAAAATTGGTCAAGTGCGAGTTGGGCTTGCACACTGAGGGTTCCGTACTGTCAAGACCGATTCTCAATAGTAATAAAGTAAATTAATCACGGCTGCCCAGCAAATTCAAAAACATCATCTGTTAAAATTTCAACTCTGTAGCTATCACGGTTCAAGAGATACAGCCTGCTGGTGACACTTGACACTGACAGACGGACGGACGGACAGTGAAGTCTCTGTAATAGGTTTCCTTTTTTACCCCTTGGGTACGGAAACCTAAAATACATGAAAACGTCTAGCTAAATTGATCACAATATGACTACCGTAAATTTTTCCTTTCCCTCAGCTATCTATCAGATATCACAATTTCTTAATATAATTACGGCTGCTAAAGGTCCTATACTTAAGTAGCCGTTTCTTTTTAGCCAATGGACGCTACACAGCTGGGCGATGGACTATAGACCTAGACAGCAGCTGAAGAACTAGGTAATAAAGGGAATATGGTTTTTGGAAGGAACACAGAATATCATAATACCTACCTACATAGTTAGGTCACAACTCACAGTTTAAAGATATTCTAGTACTTAGTAGGATCTTTTATTTAACAATGTGGTTAAGTACTTACGTACCTTGTGGTAGGAGCAAATCTTAGGAGTTTTGATTGGTAATTGGTTAGTCACCTACCGACATGCTGAGGATCAAGATAGGTACTTTCAGTTATGATCGAATACTTACGGAGTATAAGTTTTAAGGTGCTACAGCCCTACCAGATCGCGAAATTAAAATTTTATTTAGTTTTTCGCAAATCATAGCCATTGTAGGTTTATGGCAATGAATTTTGCGGGCATAATATTTATGCATCTACATGTTTTTAAAAGAAACTTTGCTCGAAAACACCCACTTACCTCCACGCTCACCTCATATTGGTTCCCGAAAGATAATTTTATTGCTGTTCCTTAGATTTCAAGATACAGCGTGACAATAATCAATATGAAGTGGATAAATAAGTACTTATTGTTAACTAACAACTAAGAATTTTCGCACCCGTGCTTTGTGTTATTATAATTATTATTATTTATTTGTGTTATTATAATTATTATTATTTATTTGTGTTATGATAATTTTATTACTGTTCCTTAGATTTCAAGATACAGCGTGACAATAATCAATATGAAGTGGATAAATAAGTATTGTTAACTAACAACTAAGAATTTTCGCACCCGTGCTTTGTGTTATTATAATTATTATTATTTATTTGTGTTATTATAATTATTATTATTTATTTGTGTTATGATAATTTTATTGCTGTTCCTTAGATTTCAAGATACAGCGTGACAATAATCAATATGAAGTGGATAAATAAGTATTGTTAACTAACAACTAAGAATTTGCGCACCCGTGCTTTGTGTTATTATAATTATTATTATTTATTTGTGTTATTATAATTATTATTATTTATTTGTGTTATGATAATTTTATTGCTGTTCCTTAGATTTCAAGATACAGCGTGACAATAATCAATATGAAGTGGATAAATAAGTATTGTTAACTAACAACTAAGAATTTTCGCACCCGTGCTTTGTGTTATTATAATTATTATTATTTATTTGTGTTATTATAATTATTATTATTTATTTGTGTTATGATAATTTTATTGCTGTTCCTTAGATTTCAAGATACAGCGTGACAATAATCAATATGAAGTGGATAAATAAGTATTGTTAACTAACAACTAAGAATTTTCGCACCCGTGCTTTGTGTTGCGACAGTAGCGACGCGTAGCGGCCAGATTAAGTAGCTGATCCCACCGCGCTAACATTGATTTTAATACTTCATCATTGGCTTTAAATTAATCATATTTAGGTACCTAATGACAATAATAATTATATTGGTGTTCACACTAATATAGATAATTTATCCAAAGTTATAAATTTTCTCAGGACGCTGTGCTTAAATATTAAAAAGCAAATAGCGTAAAACGAAACGCAAACGCATTTACGCAATGACGTCACTATTGACGTCATCGCCTGTTTGACATTTGACATTTGAAGAAATCTCATTCTCGTTCCCTTTGTTTTCATGCGAGCAAAGTTGTAGAAAAACGTAGAAAACAAACTGAAAAATGTAAAACATTCTTAAAACTAAGTTCCAAACAAACACTAAAATGACCAGTTAGCTGAAGTGTAATATTAAGCTTATAGCTATACGGTTTAAAGTGTGATTAAGTAAAATGTTGTGACCTTTTCGTTGAGTTCTAAAGTGTGGGCGGCTAAGTTGTTCAATCATGAAGCCAGGAAAAAGCGTAGAGATCAAAGAGGAGATTGTGGAAGTCCACACAGCCGCCCGGTCTCCGTCTCCGAAGCAAAAAGTGAAGGATCGGCCCCGCAGTAGTTCCGGATCGCGGAAACTCTCCAACGGTCATGCTACCGAGGAGAATCATGAAACACAGCCCGAGGAACCCTCGGAGAAGGCGAAAACTAAAGAGAACTGGTCGAAATCGGAGCAAGAATCCTTGGACACAGAGCTACCCATTCATGATCAAATAAAAATGGGCATTTTAGGTTTCGTTGAAAAAGAAATTAAGAAATCCGACAAGAATCCTTCATTCGTGTTTTACTCGCATGATCCTAATGGTTTGGATGAAAAATTTATGAAAACTTTATCCCGACCATCTAGTGGACATAAGGAGAAACGCAGCCCGTCTTATAGGAAGAAAAAGAGACACTCCTCCAGGCACCGAGATAGAGATTTGCATGATTTTGAAATACCCGGGTCTAGTCTTATTGCTTTAGAAAAGGTGAGTGTTCAATTTAGTACATCATAATTAGCCTATTTATTATATTAGGTCCCTTCTACTATGGAAAAACATAACACTAAGAGTGGTGGCATCCTCATATGTTTCAAATCCAACAAACTCACACAATATCCACATTTCTGATATGAACCGCTAATGTGTCCAAGGAGGTCCTTGTCCAATGTGGTTTCCACACAGGTGTGTGTCTTCAAGTGAAATATAAATGCAAATATTCTTGGCAAGTCTGTTGACGAGAACTACAACTAGAACTACTATCAACCTAGATTCATAACACTTTTCATTGAGTGAGATTGTCATCAAGTACAAACCTATCCACAACAATGTAAAAAATTATTAACAAAAGTAATAATTTTGCACTTTGTTTTAAGTTGAATTTATGTTTTTCAGGTTGACGACTATTTAAAGGAGTATAACAAAGATGAAGTGGTGACTTTGAGTGGTGAACTAGAAATAGAGGCCAACGATGTTGAAAATAATAACGGATCATCTAAAGAACTAAAGCACAAGCCGAGAAAGACTCGACGGAAACTGAGGGAGGACCGTCATGAAACCGCTTCTAATGGGAAAGAAGTTAGCCCTAAAGTCTTCAAGACTGGAACTAGGTCTAAGACTAGTGTTAAACCAGGTTTGTTTTAAACAGGTCTTTTTAAGCATCTCATAAGGGCGTGGGTGCAGGAGTACCAAGTAACAGAGCACCAAGTGATTTAGCCATCTGATGCAATATTGTGCAGTAACCATAAAGGGTTACTTTATTCCTTCCAAGTTAGTAGGATAACTTCTTTGGCTGCATCATCACTTACCAATAGTCCCCATAGAAGGGTGACTAAGGGTTTTTATTAAAGCTACTAGCTCTTGATACCTTTGATTTAGCTCTTTATCTACTTGCTTGTCCCAAAATACTGCAGCAAATATTTAAACAACTGGCTCAACATTCCACTGGTTACAGCCTATACTCCTGCAGATGGAAACTGGTTACTCCTTGTCCTCTAAAATTTTGTTAGTGTGATTTTATTATGTTACTTTTTTAGCTCGTCCCACAGACCTTACAACAATGCTAGAGAGCTTAGAGTCCAGTGTGCCGTACCACGACCAATACATAGACAATCCGTTCTCATCACCATCACCACTCACATCTCCCAACGATGAGAGGATGGGTCCGTTCCGACCTCAGAAACCTGAGAAGATATACTTGCAAGGTGGTGGCACTTTTAGGCCTGTGTCGAGGGATAGGATACTGGAGTCGCAGCAGTCGAGGGATGATGATAAATATTTAAGGTAAGGTGCTTCTGAAAACCATAGGAATAAGGGACCATAGACCGTAAATGTGTTTTATCATATATCTTGTATAGGTAAGACTAGCTTCAGGTCTTTCTAGTTAACACCAAAATCATCACTACCCAGCCGAGTGTGATACTATTATCACATTCGTGTTTTAATACCCCTTATTATACTACAGTTGCATAAATAACTTATTAAGTGACTGAAAAGAGATGACAATATGTACCTAGTTTTCATAGTGTTTTGATTTGGCCACAGGCATGCAGGATAGTTAAGTCCAAATTTCTTCTTGTACAAAGTCTAGATGTTGGAACTCAATGCATTTTCAATACTAATTGGATTTAACAGTAATAATTGCAATGTTTCAGAATTGGTGACCTGACCCCACTAGATGTGGCCCTAACAGTTCAGAAAGCGTGGCGGAACTGCGCGCCGGCGTGTCACGGCGTGCTGGGCGGCCTGTCGCTGCTGCACCTGCTGCTGATCAGCTACTCGGACAGCCTGGACGCGGGGCACCTGTCCTTCCACGCGCTCGTCACCATGCCATACGTCGCCACTTACTACTTCTTCTGCGTGCTCTGTCTGCTGTCCGTGTTAGACAGGCAAGCGACTTCAACAGTATCAATAAATACTAGTCAATCTCCTGGGAGGCCTGTCTGATCAGCTACTCGGACAGCCTGGACGCGGGGCACCTGTCCTTCCACGCGCTCGTCACCATGCCATACGTCGCCACTTACTACTTCTTCTGCGTGCTCTGTCTGCTGTCCGTGTTAGACAGGCGAGTGACTTCAACAGTACCAAAATATTATATTTCAATATAAGTGCGGAAAGTTTGTCATTTCTTTACAAGTCCCGGTTTGTTGACCCAAGGCGAAGGCGCGGGCTAACTGTAGACGATTAGAAATGACAATTGCGCTCGTGCATTGAACGACGATTTTTTATACATTTGCGAAAAAAAAATTGGTTTTGCGTTTCCTTGCCTGCTCCGTGTTTGTGTCTCGTGCTCCGGTTCCGGCTGCGGTGCTGGCTCCGGTGGCGCTGCGCCCGCTCGGCGTAGGAGGAGGTGCCGCTTAGGAGGAAAACAAAAAAGCACTCGTGCGGCAAAGAATAACTTCCTGCACGCAATAAACACATGGATGTCTACTTTTTGAGCAAATATATTATAATATAAAATACTATCCAATATCCTGGGCGGCCTGTCGCTGCTGATCAGTAACTCGGACCGATGACTGGATGAATGGAACCCTCGGCGCGCCAGTCTGGCTCATACTTGGTTATTTTTTTTTTAACTAGGCTGTTTCTATTTCTAGGTTAGACGTCACCAGCATCGACCTGTCCCGCGGTCTGCAGCCGTGGTTCCAGCCGATCGTGCTGGTGATCCTGTACACGGCGTGCCTGCTCGTGTGCACGGCCGCGAGGATGTACGACGAGCTGATGGTCTACCAATACGCGCCGCTAGTGGCCAACATCACTGGCAATGTTACTACGGTGAGTCTCTGACCCGCGGCCTGCAGCCGTGGTTCCAGCCGATCGTGCTGGTGATCCTGTACACGGCGTGCCTGCTCGTGTGCACGGCCGCGAGGATGTACGACGAGCTGATGGTCTACCAATACGCGCCGCTAGTGGCCAACATCACTGGCAATGTTACTACGGTGAGTCTCTGACCCGCGGCCTGCAGCCGTGGTTCCAGCCGATCGTGCTGGTGATCCTGTACACGGCGTGCCTGCTCGTGTGCACGGCCGCGAGGATGTACGACGAGCTGATGGTCTACCAATACGCGCCGCTAGTGGCCAACATTACTGGCAATGTTACTACGGTGAGTCTCTGACCCGCGGCCTGCAGCCGTGGTTCCAGCCGATCGTGCTGGTGATCCTGTACACGGCGTGCCTGCTCGTGTGCACGGCCGCGAGGATGTACGACGAGCTGATGGTCTACCAATATGCGCCGCTAGTGGCCAACATTACTGGCAATGTTACTACGGTGAGTCTCTGACCCGCGGCCTGCAGCCGTGGTTCCAGCCAACCGTGCTGGTGATCCTGTACACAACGTGCCTGCTCGTGTGCACGGCCGCTAGGATGTACGACGAGCTGATGGTCTACCAATACGCGCCGCTAGTGGCCAACATCACTGGCAATGTTACTACGGTGAGTCTCTGACCCGCGGCCTGCAGCCGTGGTTCCAGCCGATCGTCCTGGTGATCCTGTACACGGCGTGCCTGCTCGTGTGCACGGCCGCGAGGATGTACGACGAGCTGATGGTCTACCAATACGCGCCGCTAGTGGCCAACATCACTGGCAATGTTACTACGGTGAGTCTCTGACCCGCGGCCTGCAGCCGTGGTTCCAGCCAACCGTGCTGGTGATCCTGTACACAACGTGCCTGCTCGTGTGCACGGCCGCTAGGATGTACGACGAGCTGATGGTCTACCAATACGCGCCGCTAGTGGCCAACATCACTGGCAATGTTACTACGGTGAGTCTCTGACCCGCGGCCTGCAGCCGTGGTTCCAGCCGATCGTGCTGGTGATCCTGTACACGGCGTGCCTGCTCGTGTGCACGGCCGCGAGGATGTACGACGAGCTGATGGTCTACCAATACGCGCCGCTAGTGGCCAACATCACTGGCAATGTTACTACGGTGAGTCTCTGACCCGCGGCCTGCAGCCGTGGTTCCAGCCGATCGTGCTGGTGATCCTGTACACGGCGTGCCTGCTCGTGTGCACGGCCGCGAGGATGTACGACGAGCTGATGGTCTACCAATACGCGCCACTAGTGGCCAACATTACTGGCAATGTTACTACGGTGCGGTTTTGTTATAAAGTTAATCTTTCTGTTGAGCGCACTATTGAGTTATCTTGTATGGAGACTGAAAATGTCAATAGGGTATGCGTGTAATGACCCTCCTCAAGTAAATTTAAATCTTTTGGAGGTGTAATAGTGGGCGTGCTCTTACGGCCGTTGTCTGCTTAAAAAAATATAGAATGCGCGGGGGAAACAACTTTATTGTGGATATGTTATTAGACTGTTCAACTACCCTAAAGAGTAAGTAAAGAGTAAAGTAACGGTTTCTACGCAGCATTGCGCCGGAACACTAAAATCCCTTGGCGCTATATATGGTGGTAACTTGCTACGGCCGAAGCCTTTCACCATATCAAACCCGAGCCATTTAATATATGATATATTCCATTGTTTCAGCCCACCATCCCAACGTTCTACCACACGTGGACCCACTTCTCTATATGGCGGGCGGTCCTGTCCATCCTGGGCCTGGTGTACTTCATCATATCAAACCCACCAGACCTGGTGCATCTGAACCTCAGCAAGCTGTTGCAATTCAAACATTCCCTACAGAGCATCGGATGATCACTTTGTTATGTTTCTATACTCATGCCCAATTACTGAAATCGTACATTTACAAGTGTGGAAAGTATGTCGTTTCTTCACGACCCACAGTTTGGGTGGACACGAGTGGAAATGACAATGTATGTCGTTTTTTGGCGAAATGGCGTGCCATTACAAAATGTCTACAGAATTAAGAGTCTGCTTACCCATGATGTCTCCCATACATTCGTAATAACCAAAATCATTAGTAATTCGTGCAAATTTCGATCATGTTGTGGTGTTATTCGGGTTCATATAGTAATAATCTATGCTCCTGGCCATATCTGGTTCCGGAATACTTTTGGTAAACGAATTTAATTTTGCTTATTTTTATGTCATATTTTCTGCTTATTTGTTTTGTAATAAAAACAACACTATCTCACGTCGCAATCGTTCAGGAGCAAAGTTTTTATTGTCCAGCTAAAGAAAAACACAAGTTAATAAAGAAAGTTACAAGTTTTCATTCATAATTTTTGGTATTACGGAACTCGACCAAAGTTATAAAAATTTTGATCAAAATTTCGTTTTAAAGAATAGTTCCGAACCAAATATGGCCAGGTGCATAGATTATTACTATATGAATCCGAATAACACCACAACATGATCACAATATGCACAAATTACAAATGATTTGGTATTTTGAATGGAGACATCGTAGTTCACAGGACTCTTAAGGGCCTGTTACACATTCCTAAATTTAGTCGCGTACCTTCTGATCACTGTTGAAAATTATTGGAAACGTCAATTGACTCCAGTGAATTATATTGATACCACTTTAGGTATGTTCCTTATGGATTCTATTATTATATTTTTACATTTCGCTATGGAGCCTAAGACAATATATTGTATGGAAATAACGTCTCTGACGGTTGACTGTTTTTTGACGATAATAATTATAGATATTTCATTCCACTAAGGCGCGCCCCACCCTTTCCTAATCGCATATGTTTCAATCGATTCGTATGGAGTTTGACAGAGTGATGCGCGTCATCGTGGATTGAATAATCTATACTGCTAAGATTTCTACAACATTAGCGATTGTAGAAATAGAACCGATTCTGCTTTGCTTTTTAGATATTGCGACTGAAGTAATTGCGATCAAATATGAGAGAATATAAGCAGATAAAAGATAATAATTATTTATAAATAAAATATAATAGATTCATTCATTCGTGATTTAGAAACCAAAGAAAAAGAAGAGGATAAAAAGTCTCAATTTTATTTGTGTGGGTTATGACGACTAATTAAGTTTCTACTTATTATTAAGAAATATCTTAATCACAGAAAGTATTTTAAGAAAAAAAAGTACAATATTTTTTGTGTTATATTTTAAGTTTCTCTGCTTCTCCATTGCTATTGACCAAATAGTATTATTAAATAAATATAAAATAATACATATTATGCCATTATAATACATTATAAGTATAAATTAAGTAGGTAAAAGGAAGTACTTAAAGATTGTAATATTATAATATTATTTATTTATTACATTACATTTCAAAGACCTGAATCAATTCAAATCTAGTCCGATGTTCAAAAATAATTATTAAGGCTGATTTAATAATAGGATTATTTTACTATATTCATTTATGTTATTCTAGATTATGATCAATTAGTGTAATTATTGTTTTCAATGATTTCAGCTCAACATTGAATTTTTTTACTTTTTCGTGTTTCCCTAAAGTTATTCAACAACAAAAGAAAAGTAAAGCTAAATTGCCAAACAATTATTGTAAAAAATATTCGATAAAATATAAGAATGTCATTTGTTCACTTTAACCGACAACAAATTAATTATTTTCGGTCCGACCTCAGGGCACCACCTACACTACCGACATAATATCGGCTGTCGACTGTCGGACTTTTTGACTTTTTAAATCACAAGGCGCCACGGATGTTGGATGTCGGTCAGGTGAACAAACGGCCTATCTACTCACGAAATAGTTTAGATGTACATAAACCACCAAAGACACAGCATATTTTTTAACAATAGTCGTATTTTTTACAGAAAAATATCAAAATTATCATAATCATGGTATAGGTATAAAATCAAAATAGTGTAAATACCAAGAGTACCTACCTCTTTTAAATAATAATATGCAATTCACAGCACAAAAGTACTTAATTTAGTAATTTTTAATTTGTATTTAATAATGTTATCTACGTATTTGTGGCAGAAAATATATTTATTTATTTATTTATTTATTTATTATTTTATATAGTACAAAAAACAATAATTATATTTTATTGCAGAATATTTTTTACTGTAGTGAAGTCATAAATACTCCATATTTTTCATTTTACAAAAAAACTATATTTTTCATAATAAAAATACATAAAATTTTGATTTTAAAATCAAAATGTCCTTATCTTTAAAACACTATTTCGGCAAGTTAGATTTAGTTGACGGAAAACCAGCTGTTGAGAATCAATTACAAAATTTATTTTACGCTAAAAATGCACAGTAAAAATGTTTCTAGTCTAGACGCTTAATTTTAAGCTTAAAACTCCGTGAATTTTCATTAGTTTGTTTTAAGTATTTTTACAAATGCTTCGTTTTTTGCGTCAAGTAAAACTAACGTTAATATAACGTTGGTTTTACTTGACTTTAAGGTATCATCATAGTCATAATAATTTGAGGTTGTCATAACTTCATAAGTTATCATAATATGATGTAGTATATAAAATATAATAAATTGCTTAAAAATAGCATTGGTCATAATTATAAGGTGAGAGTTATATATTTACAGACTATAAGTTGTAACGTCTGTTACTTTTAAAAGTAAGTCTGTGATGGTACTTTAAAACGTCTTATTATACCATTTGGCAGCTGAATACAATATACTAAATTACAAAATTGACAAATACTATGTATATTTGTTATTCAATGAATACATAATAATCAATAAATTGATATCTATATGCTACCAAAGTGTTTGTTCTTTCGTTCGATCTTTGAAAAATATATCTATGTCTAACTCGATCCTTGAACTAATTTGAAACGTGAAAGTGGACTTAAGCAAAAACGAATTAGCTTACAAATTGCATTAAAGGAGATGTTTAGCTAGGTGATGTATATAACTATATATAGGTCTATGAACACTATACTTAGGTATAGTAGCCCAGACTACATAAAACAGTTTTTACCTATATCTTTTCTTTAGGTTCCTTAGGATAAGGTTTTAAAATGCAGGTCACTAAAAATCGCACGACCGTTTACGCTGTTAACACATTGATGTGCTAACGAAAAATGTTCTCACAAGTTCTCGCTTATTATTATTCTCATAGTTTATTGACTAAAAGTACTGATAACCGCAACACTACGTATTTTTAAATCTATCAACTAATGCAGTTATCGCTGAGTAACATCCCGACACCAACACCACTGTATAAAACACTAGAAGCACGGCGTTCTTCCACAGAATGTAAGAACACTTGCCCAGCCCTCTGTCCCACTTGTGGACAGTTTGCACGACCACCGGTATGAACAGTCCTAGAGTAGAGAAGAAGATTGCGCCCACTAGCCCAATCAGAAGTTCGAGATCTGGTACCGCTGCAGCCAGGATCACTGAAAGAGATCAGACAGGGCTAAACTCTGTATTCTAGAGGAACCTTTGAGTATACTAAGTAGGTACCTAATTGAGTACAGCAATACGCCCAAAATCTAAGTACTTAAATAAAAGGACGATAATATGGACAACCCTTGGTTTTTATTTGGTTGTTTAAATTGTAATTGCAAAGAAAAAATATTAATTACTTACTCCTGAAATATAGATAAGATAATAAATAAGAAATTAAGATATTTTTAATTGAAAACTGCTACGTAATTCAGACGATTCAAACGCCGAATTTCGACGTAGACTATCACGTCATACACTTTATTCAACGATTCAGCCAATCAGCTCGCACTGCAAACTATTTATATCGTCGTAATTAGAAGTGCTCTTTAATTTTTGGCCGATGAGCTTTGATTGGCTGGACTGTGAAGTCACGACCGGCGACGTTCTGTTTTGAACGTTTGAATTTTCTTGGATTTAATTTGGATTTAATACTTCCCCAAAGATTACAAATAATAATACTAGACCTGTATTTAATATTTATGCATAAAGCCCATTTACTCACCAGTCAAAGTAACACTCAACGTTCTCATCAATATCTGCCCCTGGTTATGGAGTCTTTCACTAAATCTGTTCTTCAGTCGACTCCACATGATGTCCATGGGCGCGTACATCTGGAGAAAATACGTGAAGAACACCGCCAGGGCCACCAAGATCTTCGCCGTCAGCGCCAGACTGCGACAAAAAGTGGTATCCTAAGTATATTCACAGCCTATACTTATTATTATCGTTTTATTTTGTTCATCGATTTTATTATGCAACATATTACATACTAGGGGTATGCCTCGGCGCGCTATGATTTAAACAGCATCACCCCTGCGTTGAATATTCTACTTTTCACACCTCACGAGACAAAAATTCAAGAGAAGGTAAGTAATAAATAAAAACATTTATTCATACTTACTAAATATTGAGGGACGCTGTTATATTCATCGACAGTAATTATACTTGAGAGCAAAGATTTATATCGCTTGAGAGACTTGAACGAATTACTTAAAACCTCTTTAGGCTGAAAAGAATTTTCTTCAGACGCGCGATTCTCACATAAGGTAAGTGAGGGGTAATTCGGTATGTCTGGTTATTTTGTTAGTTTTTGCTTCTGGCGTTAAAATAAGCAATAAAGACATCTTATTAATAAATTAAACCTAAATTCTAAATCTTCATCATATTACCCGTTAAGAAAATGAGTATGAGAATTTTGGTGAAAAAGCTCAGACCAATACGACTCTTTAAAACCTAAGTTGGCCGCAAACCGCTGTAGTACGCCTGCGCGCTTGTATTTAAGTAGTATAACCCTATAAGTATTACCCTGAATGGTTGATTTCAGTCGTATATAATGCCGTAGATAGTAGATACTTTAGCCAACAGGCCTTGTAAAGGTATTTGCCGAAAATAAGATAGATGAGTATCCTGTACCTTTCCGTTTTGGAGGCGTTTGTATGGGTCGGTTCATTATAGCAAAGCCACAAGACAAACAAAGTTTCAAAGTTCGTTATGGATTTACTTAACTAAGTTAAAATCAGAAAGAGTACTGACTGAACGAAAATTCAAGTCACGCCTACTTTAAGGAAAAAGGCGATTCAAAACGTAAAGCACCATAATTATTATTATAGGAAGACGTTATGAGGAAAACCGACTACTGATAAAAACATATTTTTGTTCCAGTCCGCCTACTAAAAAAGAAGGGTCGGAAAAAAATGACTTTTATAAAGTTGATGATAGTAAGTACCTAATCCTTTAAAGGTGTTGAAAATTGAAAAATAGATTATGATAATTGATTTTACTTCAATTTACAGTCTCTTACTCTTCTTCAGTTATCGCAGTTGCAGCATTATTATTCCATAATGCATTATCAATTTAATGAAATTATTTCCCTAGTGAATAAAATGAAGTGCAGATACTTAGGTAGGTATCTTAAGGTAGGTTTAAAAAAGTACACTCACGGTTCATCCTGAGGCAGATTCAAGGTGATGCTTCCCAAAACCGCATCACCGTACTTCAAGTAGCCAAACAATCCAGTTACTGCGTAAAGAGTGGCCACAAACACCATGGTGATGTTCAGGACTCCCGGACAACCCAGGAAGTGTCGGGGCTTGGCCATTTCGTTCTCCACTGGCATCACCACATTGATGCCTTCCATTGCAAATATAGCTGTACTGAAAACAGAAATCTGTGATACTCAAAGAACCCTCCTTTTTATGGTATACTTGATTGAAATGTGTGCTCGTCCACGAAGTTTCTGGCAATGGGCAATATTATCAGGATCTCGTGGGTTTGGCGGTCAACTCTGGAAAGCTACGGGAGCTCCGCACGCGTGGCATAACAGGCGGAGCGGCCTAGAGTGACAGGACAGAACGTTGCTAATTGCTATGGACAGCTACGACGCGACGCGAGAGAGAGCACATAGGACCGTGAGAAACCAATTTGTAGGGAGTCAAGAAGGCGCCCCGGGAACACTCCAAGAGCAATCAATTGCTGAACGGGCGCGCTTCTGCAATTCGGCCCCCTTAACCTCGAGGTTGATAGGGCCATGGCCCGCCATGAGTGGTGGAGGGTTGTCCCTATCCTTTTGTATTCCGGGAAATCTAGCCCTAACTCCCATTAAAATCCGCGCACAGGCGCACAACTCAATTGTGCCAGTGAGTATTATAATGTTTCGGTCAATTTTTGTTGAAACCCAATAGGTAATTTCAAAAACAAAATCATTATCTTCGTGGTAATATAGTGCGAATTGGGTATTAGCCCAAAACAAATAACCCCAGACATCAGACATGTTGACAAATACATACGTTCCGTCAAATGTCGGAACAATCCATTAAATACTGGTGCAAACGGCACGGGGCTTAGGGGGAATTTTGTAATTTCAGTGAGTTTGTTGTTGTTGTTGGGGTTGTTTGCAACAATTATTGCAGCTGGCTGAACCCCGTACCTACCTAATACGAATGATGCTAAATGCATAACGTCCCACGGTCACATGCCACATGGGAGGTACCTTAATTATTGTAGACTAGCAGAAACCCGCGGCTTCGCACGCGTAAATTTTAGTTTTAACTTAAAAAAATTTAGTTTAAACTTAAAAAATTTTAGTTCTCTACGGGAATCATCCATTTTCCGGAATAAAAAGTACCCTTTGTGTTAATTTACATGAAATCTATCTTCATTTCAACTTTAAACCAAAAATTTTCAGTAATTGCGGTGTGAACAAAAAATTCTCTCCCGCATGATTATCTCTTTTTCCCTATTATCACGAAAACAATGGATTTTCCCGAGAAAAAAGTAGTTGAATCTAGGATATAATCTATCCCCATTCCAAATTTTAGCCCAATCGATTCAGTAGTTGCGGCGTGAATAATTTTTTGCGCGTGAATTTCGGTTTTTAACTAATCCCACGGGAACCTTGAATTTTTTCGGGATAAAATGTAGCTTATGTGTTAATCCAGGATATAATTTATCTCCCTTTCAAATTTGAGCTAAATCGGTTTAGTAGTTGCGGCGTGAACGAATATTTTTCCCGCGTGGATTTCTGTTTTTCACTATGATCATACTCGTAGAAGTCATGAAATTTTCCGAGATGAAAAGTAGCCTACGTATTTATTCAGGATAAAATCTATCTTGTTTCCGAATTTCAGTCATTTTAGTAATTACAGCGTGAAGTAGTATTTTTACCGCGTGAATATCAGTGTTTCAGTTTTCCCGCGGACACCATAGATTTTTCCGGGATGAAAAGTAGCTTTTGTATTAATCCAGGATATAATCTATCTCGATTCCAAATTACAGCCAAATCAGTTCAGTAATTACGGCATGAAGGAATATTTTTCACGCGTGGATTTCTGTTTTTCACTATTATCATAGAAACCACGGAATTTTCCTGGATGAAAAGTAGGCTTTGTAATAATCCGGGATAAAATCTATCTCACTTCCGATTTTCAGTCATATCAATTCTGTAATTACAGTGTAAAGTAGTATTTCTCGCGTGTGAACATCAATGTTTTAGGTTTCCCGCGGAAACCATGGATTTTTCCGGGATGAAAAATAGCCTTTTTATTAATCCAGGATACAATCTATCTTTATTCCGAGTTTCAGCCATATCAGTTCAGTAATTACGGCGTGAAGTAGTATTTTCCCGTGTGAATATCGGTTTTTCCCTTCTCCTGCAAAATCCATGGATTTTTCCGGGATAAAAAAGTACCCTATTTATTAACCCAGGATATAATCTATCTCCATTCTAAATTTCATCCAAATCGGTTGTGTACTTGCGGCGTGAGATTTTTTTCCGCGTGAATTTCGGTTTTTAACTTATCCCACGGGAACCATGAATTTTTTCGGGATGAAAAGTAGCCTATGTGGTAATGCAAGATATAATATACCTCCATTCCAAATTTTAGCCAAATCGGTACAGTAGTTGCGGCGTGAAAACGTATTTTAACTTGATAAAATCCAAACTTCGGACCCCCGTTTCACCCCCTTAGAGGGTGAATTTTGAAAAATCCTTTCTTAGTGCTTCCCTAGACCTCATAAGGTATCTGTGTGCCAAATTTGGAGTCTCTAGACCCAGCGGTTTGGGCTGTGCGTTGATATGTCAGTCAGTCAGTCAGTCAGTCAGTTTCTTCTTTTATATATTTAGATAGATAGAGCATTTCACTTCATTAGCAGGACATATTAAAATATTGTTTTTTGCTATAATCCGCTACTTGAAAAGAATCTGTATAGTTCAAAATGCAGGAATACCGCCAACATGAAACACCACACAAAATTCTTCCAACATTTCTTTGACGCGTGTTTCGTCCTGTCACCGGGATATTCTCAGGACACGTTGACTTCACAATGCGAAATCGTAGCGTTTCTACGATTTTGACCGCAAGTCCTCTTTCAGTGAAATGCTCTATCTACAGTATTTAAGGTACCTACTTCCACTCCATGTGGCATTGTCATGGAGCGCCATTAGATAAACTTATCATCAATACATATAATAAATCTGTAGAGGTCGAATTTCTGTACAAATAAAAAAAATGCTAAAAACGGAGTCAGGGGGATGTAAGAAGTGAAATAGAACTAATTTAAATTTTTTTTAAACTTTTTGTTTCTCTGTTTGTCTGTTTATCTGTTTGTCTGTTTGTCTGTTTGTCTGTCTGTTTGTACGGGCTAATCTTTGGAACGGCTGGACCGATTCCAATGAAATTTTGTGTGGTGGTAGCTTATGTCCCTGGTCAACATATAGGATACTTTTCATCCCGGTTAAATAAAGAGTTCCCGTGGGAAAGTTAAAAAACTGCAATTAATTTAACAGCTTTGTAAACAATAACTAATGAACTTAATTTAGTAAAATTGGTTATGCTGATACCTTATGTTGCCTCTTTAACAAAATATGTATATAGTAAAAGTTATTAATTCGATTATTAGGAACTCGATTGGGTTCCCGCGGGAAAGAAAACATTAGGTACAAAAACAGGAAAAGCAGGCGTCTTTCAAGTAACGGATTTAAATGAATGATCCTACTTTATATATATGCCCGGTCAACATTTAAGATACTTTTCATCCTGAAAAATTTGAGAGCACCCGTGGAATGTTTAAAAAAACCTAAAGCTACTTATCTTCATAGCTCAATCAAAACGGGGTTGAAATATCGACAGTTTAAATCGTCCTTTTGATCGTGCAACTAGGTATAACTATACAAGATAACCCGTACGTAGCAGGAACGGGTTGCTACGTACACAGCAGCGCATCAGAATGCTTAATTACAATATCTGGGCGTTCGTATCATCTCAGAATAAGATAAGTTTGGTTAGTATAGATATTACAATCCACGATGACACGCCCCACTGTCTGTCCATGCGAATTGAGTAACATAAGCGATTTCGACAGAGTGTATAAGTAGAGGAAGACCAAAGAAGATATAGGTAAATTGTGTGAAAGAAGATAGCACGTTGACAGGAGAGATTGGAAGAAGACTCCTTTACGGGTCCATCGAACCCAGGGACCACTCAATCATCTTGGGAAAAATTAAGAAATTCCACGGGAAACATTTTTGTAAAAAAAAACGAACTGCACGCGGGCGGAGCCGCGGGCAACAGCTAGTGTTTATCTATATTTGCGATTACGCAAGTATTTATTTAGTTTTTGACAACCTTCCTGGCGCAATAGGGTGCGTTCGAATTGGAGTGGAATTATGGGTCTATGATGCCAGTCTCGAGCCTCTTGAGAATTTTTTATTTTCAAAATGAGGCTTCGTCTTACCACCCAACCAACACTTTTTATTGGTAGGGTGGTAATTGTCTATGTATTATTTGTAAAATTTGCTTATTATCTTCAATTATCTTAATATTGCAAAATTTTATGTAGAATCATTTTTGTTCAATTCAAAATATTATCTCCAGGATTATTCCAGTAAACCCATTTTTAATATATATTTTCTAGCTATAGTATATGGATAACCACAAAAAATTCATCCTTATGACGTATTCTGTCTCACACGTAGGTATATAATATACATCGGTGTTTGACACTTTATGTGGCGTGCACGAGTTAGATTTGAATTTCAAATTGCTGGCAATGCTAGATTCAACGTGAGACTGTTTCCATTACATATTTTTATTCTAAAACCCAAACAAAAAATAAAAATAGTTTTTTTTTTATATTAGAAGGATAGCCCTCTAGGAGAGGGATATAGAGGCATCGTTTAAAGTGATTTCTATTTATCTCCTTTCTATGCCTTTCTGGTTGGAATTTTGACAATCTTTCTTTAGCTTTGGTATGGAATCACTATTTTGCTGCGAGATAAAATGCGCCTTGTTAAAGCGCTAATGAAAATAAAAACATTTCTAACGTTTCAAAAACTTTTCAATATAAAACGTGCTGGTACCGATTTATTATTAAGAAGGTACAGTCAGAGTCAAAATACATAGCTTAAACACTAAAACGGTATGCAAGTAACCGCATATTACCGTAAACAGACTTTCAACCTTAAGACAATACTTAGTGTTAGGTTCAAAATATTACTATATAATATACTCTGTATATACGGCGAGCCTGTGGTTCCGGTATACGCGGAAGGCTTACAATGCCCTGCGAGTCCAATACAATAATGCGTTCAGGGTGCTGCTGCGGCGGCCACGGTTCTGCAGCGCGTCGGCGATGTTCGCTGAGGCGCGAACAGATAGTATTGACGCCATCTGGCGTAAAAAAACCGCCTCGCTGCTGAGCAGGATCCGTGGGAGCAGCGACGGCATCCTGCGCATGATCTCAGACAAAATGGATAGTCCTCTGATGAATGTACTTCTTCAGAGGACTAAATTCATGTTACTGATACGGTAATAACATAGATATAAGTTATTTTTGTTACTAACCTAGGTAATTACTAACGTAGTGATAAGTTATTGTTTTACTAACACAAATGGACTGAATTGTTGTCTGAATTAAATAAATGAATTGAATATTGCACTATGTATGTTACTGGCCGAATGCATGCAAGGGATTATGTTTTCAAATTCTATAATCACTTTTGACACTGACCGTACCTTAGACACAGGTATCCAACTCACAACAAAGAAAACTTTCTCACGAATCTTGCCTTTGTACGTAATAATATACCTCCCTGGATGGTATGCCGATCACGAAATCGCTGAAGGATTTCTAAATGAAGGCATTCATCGTAATATTATGTGGGCTGTAAGAAATGGTGATTTCCTATGAACGTGCCTGTAGGTAAACATCAGCGAAAGATGGATCAATATTGTTGAACACCTTGCCATTGAAACTCCCAAAAACTTTTTTTGTATTCAATACAAGATTGGAAGTTCCTATTATTGCACTACTACTACTACTAACTTGGAAGGAGGTTTACTACACAGTATCGAACTGGAACGCTAAATAGCTTGGTGGTACGTCTTTGCTGGAAGGGTGGTAATCAGCCAAGATTAACCTAAGCTAATTTAGAAATTAAAAAATCCAAAGAGGCTCGTGCCTGGATTTGAACTCGGGACTTTGCTACAAGTAGCCTACATCCAGGAGTAGATGTTGGTTTAACAGTAGAGACGTCGACTTTTCCTTACCTCAAAAACATGGGCCATTCCCGCACGCTATTGACTAGGTTGACACTAGACACGTCGGGTACATCGTCGAAGGTGTAGTAGCAGGTGACAGCGAACGTCACCAGCAGGCACACGTTGGCGAACATGGAGAAGGGCACGAGGAACTTCAGGTGACGCACTTGTGTGAGAAGTATTAGCGGGAACAGCAGCACTCCGCAGTAGAACTCCACCGGGAAGATGTTTTCTGGGTAGAAGAAATCAAATATCTGTGGAAAGAAAAAACAACTTTGAAATGCTATATTTAGCGTCGTTCCGCCACTGCAGATGTCGGGACGGCACCGAAGTAGCGGACATACCTTTACTAATTTACTATGACCGTGTGTCCAACGCGCACCCGTCACTTCATATTGAGCCGTAAGCCGGAAAACAAGTTATCATTAAAAATACAATTTTTTACAACGAGCTTTTATACGTAAAATCAGTCTTCTTTTCAGCACCAGACCCTGGTTACCATCTAGCACCAAAGTGCTCGTCTAGACGGATCAAACGAGTCCAAACTCAATAGGGTTGTGTCGTTTAACTACCTAGTTCCTATGGCCACTTACCAGTTCCATCATCAGATCAGCTCCATGTCATAGTAATTTTCCATTGTCACCCGATTTACTCATACATGCAAAATTTCAGAAGATAAGTAGCAAGATTTGATTACAGACAAACAAACAAATAAACATTAATTAAATAAAAGCTTGCAATATTATCATTCTCGGTGAAGGGTGTAATCACAGATTTTTGGTGTAATAGACAAAGGGCATCTAATGTCTATCATAATATGTTTAATGCTTTGATTAGGTATATAGTAGTAATCAAAGGTTTAATGTAGGTAAATTCCTGTAATGGTTGGTGCGGTAAACCTATGGATGTATGCAAACCTTATCTATATTATGGGTACCAATAAAAAGTGATTGGTATACTTATTATGTCAAACGGAATTTTCACAGTGTTTGTAAAAACGAATAAGTTTTAGCGGAATCTGAAAAACCAGACAAGTCTCCTTGCCTATATCCATTTATGTGATTTATGTAAGAGAAGAGTTTTTCAGAAAAATATTTTAATGTCTTCAATATAAAGTCGATAACTGTATAGCGGACGAGTGACTGAAAAGTCAGTGACCGCTGTATAGGAGGTGATAACAATACCTATAGGTATAGTCTGTGTGCATTGTCCCTATATCAGTTTGGTGTGATCTGTTCGCACAGAGACGTGAACACAGGACGTGAAAGAATTGATATTTTTGTTTAATATAATAACTATAATAACTTCAGTGTCATATAGATAGTTATATAGTTAGGTAGATAGTACGAGTGGCTTATGGAAATGGCTGAAATAATGCACAACCATGTAAGTGAAAGAGCTTTTAAAAAGCTTTTCTTTCTTCATTAGGTAGGTAAGTTTTGTTAAAAGCTTTTTCCGCACATTTAAACCACTTCCAAGTATTGAAAATATTATTACGTTAGTCATAGTAACTCAATGCTTCGGCAAAAATATTGGTTTCGGTTACAGGTTACAGTAGATTATTTTAAATTATATTACAATAGGGTATTTTACTCCAATTTTTTTAATTACTTTATTATAAAGTAGAATTAAAATAATGACGTGCACTGAAAGAACTAATTAAATCGATCAAATAACAAAAAAGTTATAAGCATTTAAAGATTTGTGATTAGACAGAGATAGCAACATGAAATTGTGACGTCACAAAGTACCAATGCCATAGTAGCTTCGTGCGGCTTCATACAAATTTTCGTTTTGCGAGAAAGGGATAGAAGATCCCCCCACTCCAAAGTTTAAACGCCTGTAACTTTGTAAATCTTCGTTGGATTTTAATATTTCTTTCACTGCACGTTATTATTTTTATCCTAGTTTATAATAAAGTAATATTTTTTATCAAATTCAAAAGTAGTGTAAGACCCCATTAGACACAAAAGGAAAATTAAAAAAATTTTAAACACCCACGACTCTTATAGACTTGAAATTGAAAAAGGATTAAATAATATTTTTAAAACTCCCCGACTAAAGAAAAGTAAAAACTAAGAACCTATCAGTATAATTACAAATCCAAGAAAATCCGCCGGAGCCATAGAGGTATGCCGGAGCTGCTATGTTCTGCCTGTGCCGGTGTTGATAGTGCAAGATGTTGCTGTTTACCAGTGTGTGTGTTTACTTTATTCATTTGGTAACTAATCCAATTTCTCGATACTTCTTATAATAAGCTACCGGTAAGCTTACCTATAGGTACTAACTGCATTAATTGATATTAGAAACAGAAATGCTGATGAGCAGGCAGCTCTGACGGATTCATTCCAACATTATAATTGTTTGTTTTGTAATAATAATGCAATATAATTTAAAAATAAAAGTTTCCTTTAAATTTTCAAGCCGTCGGAGTTAAAGAGAAAAACGTTTTCCGGGCCAGCTATTTATACAATAGCAATTACTAGCGGCCTTCTGTCTCACTCAGCTGATCTTGCGGGAATATTAAAAAATCCTATCTTATCCCTTGGTCACATTGTGAACCTCTATGAAAATTTCAGCATTCTAGGTCCAAGGATTTGGATTTGGCGATGATGTATTGGATAAGTCTGGACTTTTCTTTTTCCATATATAAAGTAGTTTATATCAATATTTATGTATATTATTTATTTAGTACCACACCATGTTATTAAAAAAAAGTGGTAAGAAACGTGTTTATACCAGTATACAGTATGGTTGACGACCTCCCTGGCGCAGGGGACGCGCGCTCGGATTCGAGTGGGAGGTCGCGGGTTCGATTCCCGCTATGGGCCACTTGGCTCAGGTCTGGTCTGGTGGGAGGCTTCGGCCGCGGCTAGTTACCACCATACCACCAAAGACGTACCGCCAAGCGATTTAGCGTTCCGGTGCGATGCAGTGTAGAAACCGTTGGGGTGACTTTACTTACCCCTTTCAAGTTAGTACGTTAACATCTTCGGCTGCATCATTACATACCATCAGGTGAGATCGCAGTCAAGTAGGTACTAACTTGTATTGTGTAAAGAAATACACTTATTCTTTTCTTCTACTATATGAAAATAAGTCGGGTTTTCCTTCCTGACGCTATATAACTCCAGAACGCACGAACCGATTTCCACGGTTTTGCATTCGATGGAAAGGTCTCGGGCTCCGTGAGGTTTATAGCAAAGAAAATTCAGGAAAAACTAAAAAAAACATGTTACATAAAACGAAGCCATCTGGTGGCGAAACGGAGTTCGCCGGGTTTGCTAGTTATTTATGAATGTGTGGTGTTTCAGGCAATAACTCACGTCTTTCAGGGAGGAGGCGATGAATATCACGTACACACTGGTCCCCCCGAGACAGACTCCAGCCATGGCGTAGTCCACGAAGTGTCTGCGAACCAGTAAGTACTACATCATATAAATAATAAATATCTGGGTGACCGAGTAGTATATCTACCCACCAATAGATGGCAGCAGTGATCATATTTTTTTTGGTAAATTCGACATTTTCTAAAAGTCCTCCTAATCCTAGCTAGATCGATTTATCGCCCCCAAAACCCCCTGTATACTAAATTTCATGAAAATCGTTGGAGCCGTTGCCGAGATCCAGATTATATAGAAATATATATATATATAGGTATAGGATAAATATATTATTATATCAGGACATTACACACATCGCGATCTAGTCCCAAAGTAAAGCGATAGCTTGTGGTATGGGTACTAGATGACTGATAAATATACATAAATATAATATATTGAAAATACCCAGGCACTGGAAAACATTTATGCTCATCACACAAACATTTAGTCCAGCTGTGGGAATCGAACCCACGACCTCCGACGCAGACGGCAGGTTCGCTACCGCTACGCCATTCGGTCGTCAAATAATTCGGTTGTCAATATTAAACTATCATCATAATGGTAGAGACTCTACGATTTCGCATTGTGAAGTCAACATCTCCTGAGGATGTCCCGGTGTCGGGACGAAACGTGTGTCGATGTGCGTGGGTAGTGTTCCTGCATATTGCACCATACAGAATCTTTTCAAGTGTTCGAAAATTGTGTGTGGTGTTTCATGTGGGTAGTGTTCCTGCATATTGTACCATACAGAATCTTTTCAAGTAGCGGATTATAGCAAAACAAATTAATCTGTCCTGCTTATCATCATAATGACCATCATCCTTGTTGATCAAAACACCACTAAGTAGATGCTCTCAATGCAGAGCAAACACGTCAATTGAAGCACTCCAGAATACTTCCGCTTAGGTTCCAAGTATTGGAGCTCTCTAGCTATTATTCTATTAAAATAAAAATGAATCGCAAAATGTGTTAGTAAGCGCATAACTCAACAACGCCTGGACCAATTTGGCCAATTTTTTTTTTAATGTTCGTTGAAGTTCAAGGATGGTTTTTAAGGCGAGAAAAATTCGAATAATTGCCGGAAAAACCCTAAAAACAGCCCTTTTGTTTTTCACGTACAAACGTTTTCTAACTAAAACGTAGAATCAATTTGAGCTTTATTGCTATTGCATAAAGTTCATATTTAATTACAAGCACTCACTGTTGTCTAAGCAATGTAGATGTGTTCCTAACGTCAAAGAGTTAATTTGCACTTTATAACCGCTTTTTTCCCCGACTATTAAATAGGTAAGAGCAAGAAAACTGCCACTATAAAAATCTTTAAGACAGGACGAAGTCTGTCGGGTCCGCTTGTTTACGATAAATTTATAATGGGACGCTCCGGACGCTCCAGTTCTAGGAATGGGTTTGAGCGATAACATAACATAACATAAGTTTTGCGCATGAGTTAAATTATAAATATAATTTAGTTTTAACTTTCACTAGTTCCATGATATTAGTTACATTTTGAATAATTATAGCTTAAACTTTATACGGCAATTTCGGTAAGCTTTTAACAAATACGTAACGCACAACACGGAAGCTCCGAAACTTTCGATAATTTCGTTTGTAAATTATAACTTTATTTAATTATTCTCCTTACCTTATCCTTACTTTCTTAACAACGTGAAAATAGAACGATAAATAATGAATCTGTAGACACAGAATACCATAATAGTACCTACCTTACCTACCCGCTGTAGATTGTATTTTCAAGTTTATGGATGAGTATGGTCAAACACAACCACTTCTAATTATCTAAATAATATTGTAGTGATGATAGCGATGATGTATATTTTAAGACATTTTTAATGTCACAAGACTTACTGAGCTTAATGGTTACCATAAGAGCAGCCCTTGCTTTTGTTGCGGGGTTTAAAATGACCGAAATATAACGTGATTATTAATTAGGTATCGTAATGAGGCATCTACAGTGTTCACGGCAAGATAACGAGAAAAGTGTGTGTTCCTAACGCCAAAGAGTCAATTTGCACTTTATAATTTAGTTTTCACTTTCACTAATGATATTAGTTACATTTAAATAATTATAGCTTAAACTTTACACGGCAATTTCGGTAAGCTTTTAACAAATACGTAACGCACAACACGGAAGCTCCGAAACTTTCGATAATTTCGTTTGTAAATTATAACTTTATTTAATTATTCTCCTTACGTTATCCTTGCTTTCTTAACAACGTGAAAATAGAACGATAAATAATGAATCTGTAGACACAGAATACCTAGTACCTACCTTACCTACCCGCTGTAGATTGTATTTTCAAGTTTATGGATGAGTCTGGTCAAACACAACCACTTATAATTATGTAAATAATATTGTAGTGATGATAGCGATGATGTATATTTTAAGACATTTTTAATGTCACAAGACTTACCGAGCTCAATGGTTACCATAAGAGCAGCCCTTGCTTTTGTTGCGGGGTTTAAAATGGTATCGTAATGAGGTATCTACAGTGTTCACGGCAAGATAACGAGAAAAGTGGCATCCTTATGTGGCTGAGGCTGACATCCAACAAACTCGCACAAAACGTGTCTTCCACTTATACGAACCGGTAAAGTTTGGAAGGTCCTTCCAGCCTCCGTCTTCGCAACTCAAAAGAAGAAAGCGAATACTCAGACATTTTTTGGCAATCTCGCTCTAAGCTAGACCTCATCATTGCTTTCCATCAGGCATGATTGTTGTCGAGAGCAAGCATGTCTACAATATAACAGTTTTGGGTACACGAGTATCATAAATGTATGGTGGATACAATGTCCCAAATGTGCCAAGCAGTTTGGCAGACACCCAAAATAATATGAAACGAAATATTTGTGGAACATCCCGAGCATAATATAGAGTTGTAATTTCTTTTTGCGGACATTTCATGACTTTATCCTATAAGGTGTTTTATCGTCAATTAAAAATTTGTTTGCTCCATTTTACAAAATAATATTAATAGTTAAGAAAAATAAATATTAACCCTTACTAAAGTCGGCGTTAAAGATTTGTCCGAAACAAAGACTGAAATAATATCGAAGTAGTCATCCATCCTTTTCCTCAACTAAATAACAGTAAGCTTACAAAAAGATAGTTATTATAGGTGCGATAATACGGTAAGGAATCAAACCTGCGACTTTCGTTTTAGTGATCTCCGTACGTTGACCTATTTTGAGGCTTACCGACGCGTTGAGCTATAAGTACCTTTTAATGGTTTTCACGATTGCCTGTGTTGTTCGAGTGCCTCATTCCTCATTCTATCACGTATTCCGAGTGGGTACATAATTATTCACAGATCGATCGAGAAAATAAATAAATATAACTACATAAATCAAAAAAATTATTGCATTTTTTAGTATTTGTTGTTATATTGGCAACTGAAATGCATCATCTGTGAAAATTTCAAGTCGGTATTTATCACGGTTCAAGAGATACAGCCGATACAGAGACGGGTGGACGGACGGCGAAGTCCTAGTAATACGGTCCCGTTTTTACCCTGTGGGTACGAAACCTTAAAAATCATTAAAATTACCTGTATTGTTTGGTAGGTACGTCGATTGCTACTGATTTTGTCAAATTTAAATATTTGTTAGTAAGTAAGTAGGTATTAAATAAGTATCTTAGGCCGCGGGAGTTCACCAAACTTGTAATACTCGTTTACTTATTAAAACATTTTAAGGCCCGGTTTCCATCAGTGCGGAGCGGAGCGGACCGGTGTTTGAGTAACCAATCAGACTTTGTCATTATGACGTCTCCGAAAATGAGGGGAGAAGAGATGTCGAAATGACGAAATTTGATTGGTTACTCAAACACAGCTCCGCTCCGCTCCGCACTGGTGGAAACCGGGCCTAATGCTGCGGCTCTATTTAGCAGATGATACTCGTAATATAATATGCAATTTTCAAAAGGGATGTTTCCTCCACGGGTAATTTCTTGGTGAGCTCGTTCCTAACTCTTTTCCTGTTTATTACAATGGGGATTAAACGTTTTGTGAAACTGGGGTTTAAAATTATTCTTTACATATTGCTTGCTCACCTTACAAATTCGGTGTATGCTCTTAACCGTGTGGGGCCATGCTTGAACACCTTGACGCACGTGTCCGTGAAGTTCAGGTATCCAACACGACACTCCTTGCAAATGTCCCTTGAGGTCTTCACCTGGACATGAATTTAAAAGGTCTTAAGGCGCCTTCAAAGTGTTTGCAAAAATAATTTTAAACCGCATCTCAAAAATATTGGACTTTCACCAGCCAGTTGAGCAAGCAGGATTTAGGTCTGGATACTCAACCATAGACCACATGCACAGCCTGAAGCAAACCATAGAAAAATGCCAAGAGTATGGGTACTCACTGTTCCTGGCGTTTATCGATTACAACAAGGCCTTCGATTCCCTAGAGCACCAATACATTTGGGAGGCGTTGAAAAATCAAGGCGTAGATCTCAAATACATACGACTGATTAGAAATGTGTATTTAAATAGCTCATCACGGGTAAAACTAGAAACCTGGGGTAAAACTTTCCCAATTCAAAGAGGGGTAAGACAGGGCGACCCTCTGTCACCAAAACTCTTCTCTGCAGTGCTAGAAGAAGTAATGAGAAAAATGAAATGGGACAGCTATGGAATCAATATTGATGGTCGCAAGCTCAACCACCTCAGGTTTGCAGATGACTTAGTACTGATAACCGATAATCCAGAAACACTACAAATAATGCTACAGGATCTTGCCACAGAAAGCAGAGAAGTCGGTCTAACGATAAATAAGTCTAAAACCAAGGTAATGTCAAACAGAACAGAACTAAGCATACAAATAGATGGCGAGCAAATAGAATTTGTCAAGACCTATATTTACCTGGGGCAACTTATCTCTTTCCAAGACCAAATGGACCAAGAAATAGACAGAAGAGTAACAAATGCATGGAAGCGATTTTGGTCACTCAAAGACATTATGAAAAATAAGCAGTACCCAATGAAAATAAAAAGAAAGCTTTTCAACTGCTGCATATTACCAATTCTAACTTATGGTTCCCAAACATGGTCTATGACAGAGAGAATCCACCGCAAATTAAGAACATGTCAGAGGAGTATGGAGAGAAGTGTACTTGGATATAGAATAAGAGACAAGAAAAGATCAACAGACTTAAGAAAGATTACTGGGTTTCAAGACGTAAATAAGAACATTAAAGAACTAAAATGGCGCTGGTCAGGCCACATAATAAGAGAACTAGCAGGAAAATGGACAAGGGACATAACTGAATGGACTCCACGATTCAACACAAAAAGGAAGAGAGGCAGACAACTTAAAAGGTGGTCTGATGACATAAAAAAGATAGCAGGACCAGCGTGGACGAGGACCGCAAGAGACAGAATGGAGTGGAGAAGGTTAGAGGAGGCCTACGTGTCAGAGGGGACACACTGATTTGGAACCGTACTGATGTGCATATAACATATTATAAACTCTGTAAAAAACATTTAATCAGTAATAAAGGCTTTGTATTTGTATTTGTATTTGTATTTGTAAGGCGCCTTCAAATTTGCCGCAAGGTGCCGCGCGGCGGAAGGGCGTCTGCAGCGCTGCGGCCGCGCTACTTTGTAAATATATGTAAATAAACAACGCGCGGCCAAAGCGATGCATACGCGCTGCCGCGGCGCGTCAGTTCATCGATCGACTAGTGCTGCGCGCACGTATTTTTTTGTACAATGTACAAGTCGAGCAGTGTTTTTTCGTCAGGGTTCATCGTGAAACTATGTACAACACTACGATTCTCGAACCTGGCGACAGCAGCGCGGCTGCAGCGCTGTGCGGCTAAAGGTTTTATGCCTCAGAGATTTGAGCTCATGCTATACTTAATAGGGTATTTGACTCCAATTTTTTTATTACTTTATTATAAAGTAGAATTAAAATAATGACGTGCACTGAAAGAACTAATTAAATCGATCAAATAACAAAAAAGTTATAAGCATTTAAAGATTTGTGATTAGACAGAGATAGCAAAATGAAATTGTGACGTCACACCTTACCAATGCCATAGTAGCTTCGTGCGGCTTCATACAAATTTTCGTTTTGCGAGAAAGGGATAGAAGATCCCCCCACTCCAAAGTTTAAACGCCTGTAACTTTGTAAATCTTCGTTGGATTTTAATATTTCTTTCACTGCACGTTATTATTTTTATCCTAGTTTATAATAAAGTAACATTTTTTATCAAATTCAAAAGTAGTGTAAGACCCAATTGGACGCGTGACGTGAGACTATGCTTAGGTGGATTTCCTCTTGTCCATAAACTTTTTTTACACTGCAAGTTAGTATTCGACATTATGAAAATGAATATCCTTTTTATTCACATAGGCCTAAGTTATACAGGCTCTTAGAAAAGTCAAAACTACCGTCAGGATGATAAGTGATGATGAAGATGAAAAATCGTACTTGTTACATGGAACGAGTAAGCAACCCCTAACGGTTTCTACACAGCATCGTGCCGGCTAAATCTTACGAGCTACATAAAGATTCTAACTTTGTAATATGAGTAAATGTAAACAACGAGATCTATTTTCAAACCTCAAAACTCACCGCATTATAAAGTTCATAAAACTTTTCAAAATTTTCAAAGTTCGCATCGATCCGTCATGAAACCGTGGTTACAAGGGACACAGAGTTAGTCGCGACGTTGCCATGGTAACCTTCGAAGATGCAACCGGAGTTTTCCAGAGAGTTCTCCAAGAAAACCGATCATTCAATATAAGCTATCACCTTGCCTTGCAGGTCACATGGGTCTACAATCTACTCTGATTCCCCAGAGTTGCCTTTACCTTCCAATTACGCATAAAATAGTGTTTTGCGAGTACTAGTATAGTAATTTATTAGCCACGCTGGCTGGAAGCTTTCAGGGAAATAACCCGCCGTGAAGTATCTTTGGAGTACCTAGAATTTATTTATGCAGACATTCTCAAATGGCCATGTGTTCGCACGCTGTGGGTTCCGTACTTCTACCATCGAATATATTAAAAATATTAAATACCTCTACTAACAGTGCAAAGTAATTATTATTACTATTATTGTAATCAAAAATTACGCCATAATCGACACCTACCTACACAAATCGTAACAAATCCAACATAATATTTTAAATAAAATTAATATTCATTGCATATCATCAAATATTCATACTAGTAGTAACTTTTGAGTAACTGACTGCAAAATACGCACAAGCAGAGGTCGATTTATTTATAGCCCTTTGTCTGGAGAACCCTAAAACGTGTGTCCTTCCCAGTGGACAGATGGGTCGTTATTTATCCTGTAGGTACCTACGTAGTTACGGGATGGTACAAGATAGAGTTGTGTGCCCGATGGCCGATAAATTGTAGACTCGAAAGGACTTCAAGAATTTTATGAATGAAAATAAATGTAGTTGTACTACATCTATGAAGATCGTTGTAGAAGTTCGTCGATTTTGGTATTTAAGTTTTAAATAAATTTGATGTGAACCAGGAATTCAGTCAGGAATATACTTAAACTTAATTGAATACCTAAATTGCACAGTCCGTAGGTATGTTAAACAGTTTCTTACAGAGGGGAGAATTATTATTTATTAAACTTAAAAGGTCATCTTTGCTTTGATCATTGCACAGTTTTAATTTCATTTATTATAAGTACCTACCTACTTTTTATCTGTGCTATAAAATGACATCAAAAGGAATGAAGAAGAATAATACTCATTATACCTAAACGTATAAAATTGCTTACTTACTTATTCATTAAATTTTGTTCTCACTGTAGCTGTTTTTCATACCAGTCAACTTCGAGGAAAAGACAAATTATGGCAATTTAAACTGTCCATGAAAACAAAAACGAAGCCAAGTAGAATTTTTTATTTGTAAATTGGTGTCAGACCGCTTATATTTAAAAAGTCAAGTTTCTTTATTTTAAATAGGCCTAAGACTTATTTACAGGCAGGTATTTGGTTTACTTTAATACCATAGAGAAAGGCTCTTGATTGGAACCCTCAGTGCGCGAGCCCGATTCGCACTTGGCCAATTTTTGTATAATTTTGAAAGCATAATTAATATTTTCTGAAGCTCTTCACGTATCCACTTTTGGTTTTGAAAGTTTCAACTTGAAAAAGGTTATTTTAGCTATTATTAAATTTTGAGAGTTGAGGCGATGTTACGTTTTCGAGTGCCTCACGTAATAAATTTTGAGTTACTTGAATAACTTTTTATTTAACTTAGTTTCATTGGTTTCATGACAAAAATTAATATTGAAGTTATTGAGCTTGTGAGCATCATTCTGAAGGAAGTCCCGAATGTACAAATATTGAGGAATGCCTTTGACTAAACGTTAAACGGTTTTTGCCATTCGCGTCAATCATTCTTTGTTCTGGAAGCTCCTTATGTATTGGATTCGGCTTTATTAAATTTTCCACACCGAAATAAAATGAATGGCTAGGTAATTTTTCATGAAAATTAAAGGCAGGATATCTGCTTGGATTTTTCCAATAAAATTTTCCTGTCTTATCCACCTCTTAAATACATTTTCTATTCAATTGAAATTTTGGAAATTATAATTTCACAAAATAAAACTATTTCAATATCATCTAGTAGAGTAGTAAAAAAATGTTGAAAAAAGAACTGGTAAAAGTCCCAAGTGGTTGAAGGCAGCTGGCATTGCAGGCTCAACCCAGAAACAACTCGAGCAGGTGGAAAAGTAAGCCCAGATTCCTATTGGCATCAATACTAAACTTACCAATATATGAACACAGTGCGTGGCGATGACAGCCACTAGCATCGTGCCAAACAACCCTGGCACAAGACCCGTGTGTTTGAAGGCGGCTGGCAATTCAAGTTAATCAGAGCCCAGAGACGACTCAAGCAGGTGGAAAAGTAAGCCCAGATTCCAGTTGGCATCAACAATAAACTTACCAATATATGAACACAGTGCGTGGCGATGACAGCGACTAGCATCGTGCCAAACAACCCTGGCACAAGACCCGTGTGTTTGAAGGCGGCTGGCAATTCAAGTTAATCAGAGCCCAGAGACGACTCAAGCAGGTGGAAAAGTAAGCCCAGATTCCAGTTGGCATCAACAATAAACTTACCAATATATGAACACAGTGCGTGGCGATGACAGCGACTAGCATCGTGCCAAACAACCCTGGCACAAGACCCGTGTGTTTGAAGGCGGCTGGCAATTCAAGTTAATCAGAGCCCAGAGACGACTCAAGCAGGTGGAAAAGTAAGCCCAGATTCCAGTTGGCATCAACAATAAACTTACCAATATATGAACACAGTGCGTGGCGATGACAGCCACTAGCATCGTGCCAAACAACCCTGGCACAAGACCCGTGTGTTTGAAGGCGGCTGGCAATTCAAGTTAATCAGAGCCCAGAGACGACTCAAGCAGGTGGAAAAGTAAGCCCAGATTCCAGTTGGCATCAACAATAAACTTACCAATATATGAACACAGTGCGTGGCGATGACAGCGACTAGTATCGTGCCAAACAACCCTGGCACAAGACCAGTGTGTTTGAAGGCGGCTGGCATCGCGAGTAGGCCAGAACCCAGAGACGATTTGAGTAGGTGGAAGAATGAGCCGAGGGTCCTGTTGAACCAAATTACTATTTCAATATATAGAGTTAATGTGGGTAAATGTAAACAGGGGTAAATGGAAACGCGCGTACTTTTTATTATTATCAGATTCAGAGTCTATTCAGAAATTTTCAGACAAAAGACTATAAGTAGTTGTGTTTACGTTGCGTTACGCACTGAAACTGATATTAATTAAAACTACGAAATAATAACCCCTGTCTTTAGGTACTATTAGGTATTCCGTGCCCCTGTTTACATTTACCTACCCACATTGAATATAATTGCAAATATTCTGTAGTAGGTACAATCAGTTTACATTCAGACGAACTAAGTTTAAAATAACATGCTTTATGTTTTACTTGTGAGTATTTATGACGTCTGTTAAAGCCAACTGCTACGAGTAATTAATTGGCTTTAGGGTGTAGGGTATGGCCAAATACTTCCCATTATGAGGAGACACTCGGGCCGACTCTTAGGCCATAGGCCAGGTTCACTTATCACGTGATCGTAGAAACTACAGGTAGGCGTCTCGACGTACTAATGGTGGTGGACGAGCGGTGGGTGAACTGTCGTTCCAGCTGAGTGTTCCGCAATTATTTTATTATAATACTTATGTAATATCTTATACTTACGACGTTGGATGCGCCACGTCCCTGTGTTGGAACGGGTCGTAATCCTCTTTCTCGCCAACGCCGCTCGTGTCCAGCGTCTCTGTGGACTCCATACCGAATACATGGCTGTCCTTTTCTGATGAGCTATGGAAATGCAATAATTTTATTTATCTTCATCATATTATCACCATGCGAATGTCTACAGCTGTTGGGCATAAGCCTTCCTAAGCACGCGCCACTATGCCCTGTTCTCTGCGTTCTCCTCGTATAACCAACCGCTCCGATTTTCGCGTCGACTAATATTACAGTCCAAGCTGGTGAAGTGAGAGGTTAAGGGCCGAGATCTTTTTTTCTCTTGTAAGGGTTTCTCACTAACCTGAGTGTCTGAGGGCAAAATGACGGGACCTACGGCAAGTACTCTCATTGATAGAGTTTTCTTACTAACTTACCCAGTTCTCACTTATTGCGGTTCAATTGTACTTAGTAATAAGGATTTTAGCCAGTGTTAGAGATTGGCGACCTCCTGGTTCTCTCTCCCTCGCAGCGCAGTTGGCATGTGTTCGGATTTGAGACGAGTTCGGGCTCAATTCCCGGTACAAGAAATATCGGTATTTTATTTTATTTTATAATAACTAATTCGTTGAATTACCGTTTCAATGCGATGATGGTTATATACTTACCCATTCCAAGTTAGCACTATTATATATTTCGCTGCATTGTCTTTTATCATTACAGTCAAGTATACTATGGTATACTTGTGATATTATACAGAAAAATACGAGATATTTGACATAAGAACATCTTTAACAAAACGTAATTCGAGTACACAGCTCTATTGCACTTGTGTCTCTAACTTACTCTTACTCAAAATTAGACAAAATATAGTCATGTTTCTTAATCATGACTATATTTTGTCTACCTTACGTTCGTACGTTAATAACGATTCCGATTGTAATTGCAATTCCGTTCCCTCATCTTATCATAACGAAATTACCTACATCGCAATTATTGAACTTTTGGTTCTGTATTGTACGGTGTAACTAGCTACTAAAGTCTACGTAATTACACTCTCGTCAGTGAGTTAACTGTGTTTTCCAAATAAATTAACTTTTCGTAAACAGGGCTGTCGGCTGCCGGCACCACACTCAAGGGCATATGTCGCATGTGGTGAATCTTAAATAAATCTTAAACTATATAAAAAGGTTTTTGTTTATAGTTAGCAGACTGTAAAAAAAATAACTCCCAATTTGCAATCGGAATAATTAATCCATTAATCACCAGTAATACATTTTGGTTAGGAATTTTATTTCTTAGTAGCCACATGTATTTCATGGCTTTTAAAAACCTCTACCCTCCTAGCATGGGCAGAGCATATTTTTTCCAATTCGAAAGGCTAAAATATTAATCTACTCCTGTACGGGGTATAATATTATCCCCGAGTAAAAGATGCCTCAACTCCATATCTCGTTGAGTTTCCATATTTTTTATCAAACGAGGATAAACTTCTCCTTTGGTAAGTAAGACCATTATGTAACTACATGCTAGCAAATAAATATTCGTAAACTTCTTTTTTGCTGTAATGCTTTAGCTGGCGGAGATGATAGTAGATATTTTTATCTCCTGCCCATGCTATTATAAACAATACCTAGTTTTGTAGTACTGTTAAGGCTTTAAAATTAGTGTTAAGGTTCTAGCATAAAATTGTTAGTATAAATATGTATTTGAAATTGAATTAATTTCCATTCTGTCCGTGAGTTTTATTAATTATTTTCAAACCTAATTAAAAAACATTAATTGCTTGTTGTTCATTATTTACGTAACCTGAAATACATTAAGAGTTTGTAAATGGAAAATATTAGAAGCAAAAACGAAACCTTTTATTGGGTCCAAACATTGGTACTTGGTAGGTACCTATTATTATAAGTACCCAGAAGCTAAAGCTTGTTTGTTTGTTTAAATTTTTTTAAAGCGCTAATCTAAGGATTTCTGTAAGAAAAACGTATTTATCTGCTAACGTAAATCAGGGAACAATTACGGTGAATACGTTTTTCTTACACAATCAGGCCGCTGGTCCGAATTTAAAAATTCTTTTTGTGTTGGCTATCGGCTATATTACATCAGGCCATAACCAATAGGAGTATCAATGAAAAATGTTATAAAAATGGAAAAAAATGTACCTTCTGGAGGAAAACGGTTAAAGTTATGCAAAAATCATGTACTTATAGTGGAATTGTTCTCCTCTAAAAGTTTTAATAAATGATCTGTGATACCATCTTACTTATTTACTAGGTACTAATTTAGCGATAAGTATCTGTAAAAATTCACGACCGAAAAACACTAAACCAATCGTTGACGATGGCGTTACATCCTCGGTAGAGCTATCCGGTTAAAACAATAGATAAAAATAGTAAAGATAGGCCGATGCGAAAATATTTTTACGGAAACCTTCTTCATAAAAGCAAACAGTAGCGTCATCTGTCAAAATACCCGCCGCCGCCGCTGCCCGAACTACTGCGTGGCCTTATACTGTTGGTACTAATGACACCTATAAACTGGCGACATGTTTTCGCGCTGTTCGCCCTGTCTTTAGTATACAAGTCTGTGGTTATAACGATATCTTCATCTTACTTATTACACGACTGCCCAAGAGAAGTGTAATGTTTTTAGGGTTCATGTATGTATGTATGTATTTGAGTTTATTTATAAAAGATAACTTTTGAACGACTGATGATATTTGGACATAATATGAGGTATTGTTAGAATCCTTACATCATTCCGAGTAACACAGGCAATTTTTTTTGGAGAACATTTTTTATCACAGTGCAGTAATAAGTTGCTTGCATTATTTTGTATTTTTAATGTATTAGGTAAGTAATCAAGTCTAACCGAAGAACTAAGCTCAATGTACTAACCAGAGATACGTAGTGCGATTGCCTTTAGTATGATAATGAAAAATCTCTCGCTTTATTGCGAGTTTCGCCACGGATTCGGGCACGAAGGTTCTTTTTATACGCTATACAAGTTAGTACTTGACTGCGATCTCACCTGATGGTAAGTGATGATGCAGCCGAAGATGTTAGCGTACTAACTTGGAAGGGGTAAGTTATGTCACCCCAACGGTTTCTACACAGCATCGTACCGGAACGCTAAATCGCTTGGCAGTACGTCTTTGCTGGTAAGGTGGTAACTAGCCACGGCCAAAGCCAGACCAGACCAGACCTGAGCCAATTTAGAAATTATAAAATTCCAAAGTGGCCCGTGGCGGGAATCGAACCCGCGACCTCCCACTCGAATTCGAGCGTGCTTCCCCTGCGCCACGGAGGTCGTCAAAATTACCATAATCTATACATATTATAACGTAGCGAGATGATAATGCAAAAGCCAGAACTCTCAATTACACCCTACTACTACTGCTAATAATACAAGTAGGTAGAGTAACATTGAGACTTCTGGAGCATGGACCAAAAACGAGCAAAACATTAGTTTTGTTTTATGGGATCCCCCTTAAGAGTCCTGTGAACTACGATTTCTATTCATTCACAATACCAAATCATTTGTAATTGGCGCATATTTCGATCATGTTGTGGTGTTATTCGGATTCACATAGTAATAATCTATGCTCCTGGCCATATTTGGTTCGGAAATACCTGTTTAAAACGAAATAATAATCAATTTTGATCAATATTTTTATAACTTTCGTCGAGTTCCGTAATACCAAAAATTATGAATGAAAACTTGTAACTTTCTTTATTAACTGGTGTTTTTCATTAGCTGGACAATAAAAACTGTGCTCCTGAACGAATGCGACGTAAGATAGTGTTGTTTTTATTACAAAACAAATAAGCAGAAAACATGTCCTCCTTGACATAAAAATAAGCAAGACAAAATTCGTTTTAATTTCGTTTAACAAAAGTATTTCGGAACCAGATATGGCCAGGAGCATAGATTTATTACTATACTAGCTGTTGCCCGCGGCTCCGCCCGCGTGAATTACGTTTTTTTTACATAATATACTGGAATTCCTTGATTTTTCGCGGGATTCTGGTGTGATGTTGTACAGAAACCGGTTCTTACTTTGCACGGGTTATCTTGTGGTGATATTGAAAACTCCTTTTTCTTAATAATAATATAAAGTTTCATTAATACGTAGTTGAAAGATCAAAAGGACGATTTTAACTGTCGATATTTCGACATTTTCATTGTGATTTTTATTCTGAAACCACGAAATATGTCAAAAATTATTAAACCATGTGAAAAGTTGTACTGGTGGTAGAACTCTTCTTTCAGAGTTCGGCCGGGTAGGTACCACTGGGATAAATTACTCTACTAACAATATTCCCCAGCCCAACATAATATAAGAGTCTTTTAAAAATCTTTGCTTCATCTCAATACAATCCAAAACATCAGAATGGGCAATGGCTATATATATCTTTACGTATAAAAAGACCTTAGATGACAGTCAGTCGGTTAGGATCGATAAGACCTAAGAGTTAAAAATATTTGTGAACCATTATCTTACCCTTTCCATATTGCGGATGATAAAGTTTAAATCTGTTCATGTGTTAACAGTGCCATCGTAATATAAAGTCAGGAAACAGTAAATAACATGACAGTTAATTTTTATTTAAAAAAATTCGGTAGTACCTATCTCAGAGTTTTACATTCAAGTTCCACATAAATTGTAGAGATGGCGCTATACGGTATAACGTAGCGATAACGCCAGTTACATGATTTTTGTTCACTCTAAAAGTGAAAAATTTTAAACCATACAAAATCTCCTGCTAAGCCTATTTATTTACGGCTGTAAGGGAACTCCAGTCTTACTTGAGCCCTACGTCCTAGCCCTAGGTTCTTTGTGCATTCCGAGTTTCAAGTCACCTACCTACTTGAACTTAAAGGTTCTGATGTCTGTTATTTCTGAACTACAAAAAGTGATGATGATAAGATTTGTATGGAATAATCTTTAAAGAACCTCCTTTCTAACAAAAAAAGAATGAATGGAATCGGACAACGCGTTGATGAATTATAACTAAAAAACGTTTGGACTTTGATGCCGTCTTCCAGGGAAACCATGATGAATTTCGGGACAAAAAGTATCCTATGTCCTACCTCGGGGTATGAACTATAATCATGTCAAGTTTCATTTAAATCCATCCAGCGGATTAGCCGTGATGCCCGGTCGTGAAACAGACAGACAGACAGACAGACAGACAGACAGACAAAAATTAAACAAATTACAGTTTTGGCTTCAGTATCGACTAAATAGTGTACTCCAACAAAAATTTTCAAAATATCTTCAATGTACAGAATTCGACCCTTTACAGTTTTATTATAAGTATAGATGAACCCGAATAACGCCACAACATGATCGAAATTTGCACGAATTAGAAATGATTTTGGTATTACGAATGTATGGGAGACATTGTGGGTTGGTTGACTCTTAAAAATTTATTTTATTCAATTTTATAGTATTTGTTGTTATAGAGGCAACAGAAATACATCTGTGAAAATTTCAAGTTTGTAGCTATCACGGTTCAAGAGATACAGCCTGGTGACGGACGGACGGACGGACGGACAGCGAACTCATAGTAATAGGGTCTCGTTTTTACCCTTTGAGTACGGAACCCTAATAATAAATGAATCACTATTGAATACAAAAAAAATAAAAAAATTCGGATGCCAGTGATCTGACACACTTTGTCAGATCACTGGCATCCGAATTTTTTGGATAAGTATAGCATACATATGGAATAGCGGATTCAATCCCAATTCCCATGGAATTACTGTGAGTGGAAGATATTTTACCCTACTAGAGAGAATTACCATGGATATAAGAGGTAATTGGATATTAATATTTATTTGCAAAAATGTATTACACAAAATAATTTGTCGTATTTCAACAATAAACTACATACCTACCTCAACATGTTAAAATTGTATTAAGATCCTTATAAGATCTTTCCATTATTTACGCGTCACTGATGCTAATTTCAGTGTAGTGTACACAGACATCTAAATTAAATTTACAGCTCTAAATAGGATTGGAAGACAATCACTTTGCCGACTTTAGTTGACTTTAGAAATTTTAACATTGTTGCCGAATGTTGGTGTTAAAATTTTTATTAAGTAGTAGGTAGTAGGTAAGTATCTAGACTTATAGTCAACACAAGAATTACTTATTTTAGCAGACTCACTCAGCTATTAAACATAAAATCATTTTATTTAAAGTTAAAAAATGTAGTCCGTAGATAGGAAGGTACCAGTTTATTTATATCACTAATAAAATCCTTACCTCGGTTCCAACGCCATCGAAAATTTTTATGACACTCTCACAGTCAAAATACACGTGATAGCATTATAACAAAAGTTAGTAAATAACATTTTATTATTCTTTATTATGAAACGGCCATTACCGTCGTGAATAAAGTTTACAAGCGAACAGACTCAAAGAAAACATTGTATGGAATGATATTTACTATCTCATAATATCTTTGATAGGCACGTGATTTGCCTAGTTCCATTAAGTTTTGTATGGTGGCCATGTTTCATGTATTTTCCGAACCATACAATGGAATGTCTATAAGGGGAAATACAATAAAATCGAGTTAACGTGATTTGTCCTGTGTCCACAACGAATAAACATAACATTCACAGCTCTGTTATTTAGAAAGTATAATTAATGTATTAATTCATAGCCGATAATTTTGGAGAATTCCCAAAGAATTCTAAGACTTCACCATATTTCACTAACTACGATTTAAAAGTTCGAGTTATAGATGGTTCAGAATTAGTATTGTATTTTGTACGGTTTACTGTGGATTTAGACTAAGCGAGATTCGAGTTATAGAGATTCCACTGTATTACGTTGATTCGTTTTCTTGGATATTCCCAACATATACGACGCGATTCTTGTCCTCGTTCCTGATAAGGTCCTAAGGCTCCTAAAGTCTAAAATACACCAAAAGAGGTTTACCCTTCCAATCATTGTCGTGAGCACCATTTACAAAGTGAGTACCATCAAAATATCTAGATTTAAGACATTTTTTTTTGGTAAGTATCCTTTAGATTGTAGCACCGTCAGCACCTTCCATGTGTGATAAAATGTATAATAGACATATAATAGACCTACTTATATTAAAAACCGGCCAAGTGCGAGTCGGACTCGCGCACCGAGGGTTCCATACCATAAATGAAGTTAAACATTAAAAGATTTCACTTTGGTTCATGAATTTACGAGTAAAATTTACATATAGGTACTTTTGTTGGCAAACCGCAAACATAACTATGTTTTTGCCGGTTTATTGTTATTGTCAAAAAAAGTATAATACATAGTTAGAGAGTTGATTTTATTTTTCCTGTAAAATATACGTTTACTTCTATTGATCATAATTATTTCAGATTTTTCGATTGGTAAACTTCGGAGATAAGGGGGGGGGGGGGGGACGGTATTTTTTTCGACAGTTTGCCCAATAAATCGAACACTATCAGGTATAAAAATAAATAAAAATCGGTTTTAGAATACACAAGTAACGCCCTTTCATATGATACCCCACTCAATATTGTTATCTCATTTTGAAATTTTGACGACCCGGTTTTCCCCCCTTTTTAAATAAAAATAAAAAAGATTTTCAATTTTTTATGATTGCAATGGCGGCGCGCCGCAATTACCTACGACTATTCCAAATTTCAGTTCGATAGCTTCGATAGGTACTGAAATAATCGAGTGTGACAGACGGACGGACGGACGGACGGACGGAGAAAGTCTCACTATAAGGGTTCCATTTTTACCATTTTGGTATGGAACCCTAAAAAAAACACCCTAGGGCGAGACGGTAGGCCCCGCGCACCATGTTGCGTACCATCAAAACCATATTTTAACGTGTAGGTTACGTTAATTAATAAAAAAACACACTTAAATAACTTTACAGTACTTTATATACTCAAACAAAGTAAACACTAGACACGTAAAAGTTAAAACACATACAAACATGAGAATTATGAAGTTACAAATAAGGGGTTCGTGGATTAGCGTACGTATTATGTAATTAAACTATGCGACCGACCCGTAACGGAAGGGGGCGCGCACTGGCTATCCGTAACGGGAAGTCTACGTCGCCAGCATCCCTTGATCGGCGTGGGCGCGAGACTCGCCTATAATTGGTCCGCTAAAAGGTTTACCTCCCTTAGCGGCGTTGGCTGGTTTGTAGCTCCCGCGCTTACCCTGTTTGCAGCCCGTGACATTCGGGGTGACCGGTTAATACCCTTGCCACGGTGTTGCCGGGTAATAATATTAAATATCAGAAGTAAGTATTCCCTCTATTAATTAAAAACATTTTGTTTGGGTAGGAGTATGATTCGTAGTAAGATTAGCACTTATCTGATAAGACAGATTTATCTGTCGAGTGCCTTCACATCGTATCAAGGTATCTCCAATAAACTATGTGGTGTGTTTATCTTCGGTATGAAATGAGATTTAGGGACTGTCAACACTTTCTGATAAGTGTCGGATAGGTTAAATGTAAGTTTTGTTACTTTCTTACTGTATGACATATAGTAAGAAAGTGACAAAACTTACGTTTAACAAACAACTTGTGACAAAGACAAAACTTTTGAATAAGCTCTATTCGACACACCAACGTATATTGTACCTACGGTACATAGGTACAATATACGTCGGTGATCCGACATCTATTAATAAAAAACCGGCCAAGTGCGAGTCAGACTCGCGCACCGAGGGTTCCATACTATAAAAGAAGTAAAACATTAAAGGAATCTCTTTTTTTCATTAATTTACGAGTATAATTTACATGTAGGTACTTTTGTTGGCGAACCGCAAACGTAACTTTGTTTTTGGCGGTTTATTGTTAATATCACAAAAAGTATATAAGTTAGCGAGTTCATTTTATTTTTCCTGTAAAATATACGTTAACTTCTATTGATCATAATTATTTCAGATTTTTCGATTGGTAAACTTCGGAGATAAGGGGGGGGGAACGGTATTTTTTTCGACAGTTTGCCCAATAAATCCAAAAATGAATAAAAATTAGTTTTAGAATACACAAGTGTTGTCGCCCATGACTAGCGTGCTTTGTTTACGGTTGCGCAGATGGCAGCATTGGGCCGGAAGCGCCACTTACGCGCGCGGCGGCGCCACTTACGCGCTCGGTGCCACCACTGTCGCGCGCAGTGGCGCCACTTCCGTTTATTTACTTGTACAAAGGGTGATACGAATGTATTAAAAGGGCGAAACGGGGAGAACGAGTCAGTCTTGTCTTAGTCTTGTTTTAGTCTTGTTCGAGTCATAATCGAGTCTCGATCGAGTCTTGTTTTAGTAATGCCGTCTTGATTTAGTAATGCGAGCGGTAACAGTTAAGTAAAAGTGCAAAGTGAAGAGTCAACGTAGTATCTCGTAATATCAGAAGTGCTCAAGAACCACGCTCCCGGTACGTATCCTATGCCTCGAGAAGAAAGGCATAATCGCAGGCGGACATCCAGTTGAATTTGGTAACATTTTTCTTTGTTAAGTAGCAGCGAAAAGGAATAAGCGACGCTGCCAAAGTGAGTTTTAACATTTTATCAGTCTCAGTTATTTTATCTGAATTTGACCCATTATCGGATAATTTTAATATGTGGCTAGTGGGTAGAAGCGCAATTAGTTTGGTTTCTAAGAATAAATGTTTTTAAATCCCGTTGAAGTGCCATGTAAAGCACATTTTTGATAAAGTAAAGAGAACTGATTGTTACTATTTACATGATAAATCCTTTGCGCGTCAGAGCATTAACGTTAAATATGAAAATGATCATTTTTCCAAAAGTTTTCACATAAACAAGTTGCATTCGCGAGATTAAAATCAGGAGAGGCCGAACGATAAATAAGTAAGCAAATATTTGATAGCTATGAATATTATGGTGTTTTGTGATCTTATAAGTCGGATGTTGTCAGGGTGTTATTTTCGACAAAATGGTTTATTTTTGTTGTCTAATGTATTTGCTTCGAACATAAGATTTACAGTGTGATGCGAAATTGTACCAGATATCCGAGTGAACACTGGTATAATGGTAACCGTGAGCCACGACCCTAGATGGCGGGTCAATACACGCTCAAGTTGACAAGTTGCCACATTCGCACTGTAGCATCTTGTGTTTGTTGTCATACATAGTATATCTATGTTTGTTGTAAAGGAAAGGTGTAACGGAATAAAGAATATTCTGAATTCAATGTACACATTCAGAATGATCAAATTACCATTTGCTTAAACTAGTTTCGTGTGTTCTGTTGTAAAGGGAAGATGAATAATGGGTATTCTGAATTCAATGTACACATTCAGAATGATCCTTACGTCGAATTACCATTTGCTTAAATTATTATCTTCTGTTCTCAGCAATTACACCAGACAAACACGCAATTCGGGACGAATGCGTGTGCAGGAGGGCCGGATGTTGTCGCCCATGACTAGCGTGCTTTGTTTACGGTTGCGCAGATGGCAGCATTGGGCCGGAAGCGCCACTTACGCGCGCGGCGGCGCCACTTATGCGCTCGGTGCCACCACTGTCGCGCGCAGTGGCGCCACTTCCGTTTATTTACTTGTACAAAGGGTGATACGAATGTATTAAACTAGTAGGGCGCGTGTGTGCGCGGGCCACATGTGGCCCGCGTGCAGTCTTCCCGCCCATAAAAGTATCGCCGTCATCTCCATCGCCCATTGAAATCCGATTGGCAGGGAGCTGAAAAAATTACCAAGGAGCACTGTCATGGTTTTAAAGATAGTTAAGGTCAGTTCGAACAAAAAAATACGCTGAACCTCATCGTATGAGGTTCAGCGTATTTTTTGTACGAACAGCCCTTAACCATCTTTAAAACCATGACCGTGCTCCTCAATCATCATCCAAATCTTAGATCATTGTCTCTTTTTATAGTATATACATTTTCCATGGAAAAATAAATTCAACCACTTGAATTTTTTTCATTCATCCCGTAGACCTTGAGATTCTAATCACGTCTTGCAAAGAAACCACTCTCTTATCTTTTATACTTTCCGAGATAGAAAAACACGAAATTTGTATGGCGGCCATCTTGAATCCGCCATTTTGAATTTTTTTTCAGCTAACTGTCAATCGGATGACGTTTCGAGTTACATTTGTTCGAGCACCCCCCACCTATCTTCGATACCCTGGCTGTGCTCTTCGCCCGTCTCCGAAATCCTCAATCATTAGCTCTCTCCATATTTTTCTCTAGTAACTCTCCGAAAAACCGCATCACAACCTTGCATAATTACCAACTGTTAGTCTCTTCAACATTCCCCATACATTTTCTATGGAAAAATAAATTTCGCCATTTTGAATTTTTTTTTTTCTATCCATGAAATAGACCTTCGGGTCCTGATCACTTCTTGTCAAGAAACCATTCTTCCATCTTTTATACTTTCCGAGATATCGGCGAAATTCGTATGGCGGCCATTTTGAATCCGCCATTTTGAATTTTTTTTCAGCTCACTGGCAGTTGGATGACATTTCAAATGACATTTGGTCGAACACCCCCCACCTATCTGCAATACCCTTGGCTGTGCTCTTCACCCGTCTTCGAAATCCTCAATCATCAGCTCTCTCCGTATTTTTCTTCAAATTGAATTTTTTTCTTCTATAAGACCCCATCCGTGAAAAAAAAATTTTTCATACAAAATTGTTCAGGAGAGGTGATAATCAGTCAGTCAGTGAATCAGCACAAGCAGCTATATATATATTAAAGGGCGAAACGGGGAGAACGAGTCAGTCTTGTCTTAGTCTTGTTTTAGTCTTGTTCGAGTCATAATCGAGTCTCGATCGAGTCTTGTTTTAGTAATGCCGTCTTGATTTAGTAATGCGAGCGGTAACAGTTAAGTAAAAGTGCAAAGTGAAGAGTCAACGTAGTATCTCGTAATACAAGTAACGTCCTTTCATATGGTACCCCACTCAATATTGTTATCTCATTTTGAAATTTCAATAACCTGGTTTACCCCCCTTTTTAAATAAAAATAAAAATGATTTTCAAAATTTTATTATTGCTATGACGTTGGGTCACTAATACCTAAAACTATTCCAAATTTCAAGTCGATAACTTCGCTAGTTACTGAAATAATCGAGTGTGACAGACGGACGGACGGACGGACGGACGGACGGAAAAAGTCTCACCATAAGGGTTCCATTTTTACCATTTTGGTATGGAACCCTAAAAAATGGTGAACATGTCATATTATATCTGCTTATCATATAACATTTTAGGTGCATTTTTTTGCAAAACTGTGTTACAATTATGCAGTTATATTCATCGTCATTTTTTAAAATTATAAAAGGAAGAGGCAATCGACTGATTTATCAACGCATAGTGCGATCAACTGGATGAAACGGCATTATTGGCACACAAAAAACTACAATGGTTATGTTATAAATGATATGAAAAAAAAAATCTTTATGGATAAGATTTTTTTTAAATGCTTGTTTATCAAGTTTATTAAGAAGGGAGGATAATCACTATTTTAAGGATCTTTAGGTGACATTAGTTGAATATAAAAGAAGATAAATAGGTATGTATTTTTATTATCTTTTAAAACAAGTTTATTAGTGTCATCAAAATGTACTTAGGTAGACCCATACAAACAACATTGACTAAAATTAGGGTTTATTAGGGTACGTGATTGTAAGTCAGTCTTTTCTATACTTCAAAACCAAAAAATCTATAATTGTACCGGATAGGACACTGTGTGTGTAAAAAGCAAATGAACGGACTGGCGCAACAAATTAAAGCCTTGTACATAAAAAAAAACTAGGTTTTGGTCAGCGTGAATTTCGGTTTATTACAAATTCGTAAATTTTCCCGACACAAAAAAGTAATCTGTGTGTAGTCCAGGCTATAAGCCTTCAATCCTTTAGCCAAATGGGGTTTGTAGGTTGTGGAGTTATGAAGTATCAAATATCGCTAATACCTCTTTTCTCCCATATATGGATATTAAAAATATTTCTAATATATAAAATTCTCATGACACTTTTTGTTACCAAACTCCTCCGAAACGGCTCAACCGATTTTTATGAAATTTTCTGCGCATGTTCATTGTTGTCTCTAATGGCAAAACAACGTTTGTCGAGTCACCTAGTATTAAATATAATTAATTCAGTGACTTTTTGGATTGTATCATTTTTTTTCGAAGTTTCTGATTGAGAAAATATTTTATTCAGTAAACAACTGATACCGACAGTTTAACTGTCTGCTATTTAACGAAAGTAAATTTAAGGTTGTAGGGTAAAAGGAAATGTCAGAAATGATTTTAACATTTATTAATAACACCATTCTGTGAGAGATTTTTATAAAATTTCTATATAGTATAATATTATACATACTTACAATTAAATTAGTACGCTTACAATGTGCCACGTATTAACAATAGGTTTTATCGTTAAAATAACGATAAAACTAAAATTAAAAAAAAAGAATTGGTTCGGATATTTTTCGCAAGTAAGTAAATATAATTTTATTTTAATCACAACTGTAATTAATTGAACACCAACAAGTTTCTATCTTAGTAGGTACTCGTTTAAGTATTGTATTTTAAAATTTTGTTTACTATAAATATATTTAGATGTATTTATATTGTAGGTACCTATTTACAAAAATGTATTATTGATTGCTGTACAAATTTTAATATTCATTATTCTATTATTAGGAATTTATTATAAACATTCTTTGTTCGTTGTTAATTAATAACTCACTTATTATCTTAACATATTTACACTTTTAAATATTTACAAATACGTTATAATATAATCGATTTGTTAAAAAAAATTATACAGACACTATCAATAAACAATATTATTAATGTATGAAATATATTATAATATGTAATTTATTTTCAAACCGAAAAACAAAACGAAAGAGTTCGTTCTTGGGTAGATACTCCTACTCATTGCTTCACGCTGGAATATCTGACTATACAAGGTGAAAAATTTATGGTTTTTGATGTTAAGCAGGGTAAATCAGTATCAGCAGTACTATCGAATTACCTACACTGTTTCGGAAAAGTAAGCATTTTTATTTTTATTGCAAAGAAAATAATCGAGATAAACTCGAAAATGTGATAACCAATAGTAGTGACTACGCGGTACGTGGCGTGTAGAGTAGTAAAACTCACGCCGCGAGCGCGGCGTGCGGTACTTGTGCGGTACCTACTACTACTGGTTTGCGAATTCTTGAAAACAAAATTTCTCGAAAAATAAATTTTTTATTTTACTACTGGGGTCAAAATAAATTGCAAAAATTAAAAGTACTGCGAATAGCGATTCACCTCACCTCACATCCAAACCCATTTATTTTTCACCGTGTATACATATAAGTAAATAGTGGACAACTTGTACATTGCTCCCAGTGGCGTGCACTCCATATAGGCATAAAGGCAGTGCCTACCCTAACAAATTCATACAATAAACCAAAAAAAGTACTTAAAGTTATTATATCTATAAGGAATTTTGCTTATAATATCAATATAATAATAATTAAAATAACACTTGTAACATCAATATAATAATAGTTAAAATAAAAAGCAATCTTTATTGCCAATCACAATATCAAACAAGTGAAGGCACATAGAAGTTCGCGAGCGACGAATTTTATAAATCGACGAAGGCAGAAATTTCGCTGCCTTCGAAAAATGAGCTCTTTAGTATGGGCGTGTTTCAATAACGCGCGTGCACAGAACCGATATGCGGGAGTCACTTCGCTAAGGAAAACGGTCGACGCTAAGGCAGTGCTTTTTTTTGGTCGCGTTTGGTTCAAATCTGTGATAACTTCTAAAGTATTCATTTAATTGAAATAAGATAAGGGACAATTTTGATCTACATTAAATAGCCAATGGAACTAATATACTTATTTGGATGAGGAATGATACTAATTAGGAGAATTTAGCCTTACAAATAAAGTAACTATTTTTACATTAATTACTAGAAGATAAAAGTGGTTACTGTGAGTAAAACTTAGGAGATAGATATATGCCATCGCGGACTTTTTTGTAGGCCTTTATATGATATACAATTCCGTTCTACATTATTTTGATGTATCTCATACGATTAAGCCAGCGTTCGCAATGTAAGCGCCCGAAAATTGTTTTTATCAATCTACTTTACAAATTATGACTTAGAAGTTGTGCTGCTGAGTATTCATTATACTAGATACGTATGAACTTAAACCAAAATGTTAGTGTTTTTTTTAAATCATTAGTGCCTTACCTAAACCTGAGGTCTGTGCACGCCACTGATTGCTCCGATCCCTTAGTAAGGAGCTTATGCACTTGTGTAAAGGAATTCAGAAACAACGAAGGTACCACAACACCCAGACCTGAGACAACGTAGAAAACTTATTTTTCTACATTGCCCCGACCGGGGATCGAACCCGGAACCTCAGAGATGGCGGCGCCTTGAAAACCGGCACGCTAACCACTCAACCACGGAAGTTCACGTGAAAAACAACATTTTGAAACAGTGGGCATAAATAAAATGCAATATGGCGATATCACACGGATTATTTATTGCGGATTCAAATTACAAGTAACAGCGTTATATTAATTATTAGTACACTTTACACCACTTAACTTATCACTCACTGCAAGATTGATTAAGACCGCAAAATGAACTCGCAATCGTATATATAGCCGACTTCCCAATAACTGGCGTAGTGGGAGATCGGCTATGGCTCGGGTTGGCTTCGGTCACAATCGTGGCGTTTGGCACAAAGTTTGGCGGCAGTGACCGTGATTGGCTGGCTATGGCACAATGTAGGCTTGCTGTGATTAGCGGGCGGCAGGTGGCGATGCGCACTGTTATTGGCCCAGGCTGTGTGACGTAACATTCGGCCGTCCTGAAACAACAATTGCTCCCGCAATGGGGAGAGGTATGGTCAATTCTCTAGAAGGTCAATGATATCATGATTTACAAATTGTTCAGAGGAACTGGTGACAATACCAAAACCCAGGTATAATACCTACCTACTGCGATGAGGTCTTGTAATCAGACCAGCAAAGAACTTGCAGTTTAAAAGTCCCTTGTTACTTCGTATCAACCAGATCTACATTACCCTACTACCCTGGTTTCTAATACCGGTGAAAGCCGAGTAAATATCATTAATCATGTTTAGTATGTAGGGGTGAGCATTAAGCAATATCTTGAGCTCACAATTTAAAGTTGACTTAAACAATTAATGGAAAAAAATAAAAGATTACTGAAGAAGCCTTTCAAAAATAGTGTCCTCACTCATCCTTTAAGATAAATAACTATGAAAACTATAAAATTGCATAGGTACTGCAAAGTGCATGATTAACTAGTATTATCGCACTTCTTATGGACACCCCAAAGGACTATACTTACTTGTAGCTAGTTTTGCAACTCAGAGTTTTTATCGGTTAGAATCGTGCTTTTCCATCGACTAATTTGAGTTCCAAAACCTTTTAAAAACATCTAACCTGATCAAAGATGATAATATAAACTACTCTACCTTGATTAAATGTCGAATGAAGGTATCAATAACAATAACAGCCATAATTTAGTAAAAGCCTTATTAAAACTAAAACATGGCGCATTTAGTTTTGTACCTACTTTCATCTGGATTCTGTATTACACAATATTTTATATCACTCTTGTAATTGTTGGAATTGGACATACTCTACCACAGATCACACTGACAAGGAATCTATGATCTCGTATATAAAAATAAAGGACTTACGCGTAAGAAATGGAATGGAACATGCGTATAAATAAATTGCCCTCGTGATGTTATTAAAGGTGTCTAGAATGTCTTGAAGGACATTATGAATCTTATGGTAATTTAGTGCTTAATAGAGATTTATGAAAAATTTTATCTACCAGTCAATTGTTTGTGTCTTACTAGCCTTTTTTGTAAATCGTTCGATAAATTCGAAACAAAGTTTGATAAATATGACGAAATTATTCCAGTTTAATTACTCGTAGCAATTATTTCCTAGAAATACTAACACAACTTTATCAACGTGTTAACGGAATTAAGAAATTGAGTCATCTTATTAAGAAATGTTCTTCGGACTTGTGGTCATCAAACAGCAAGCTTGTCTCAGGATATTAAGTGGACTGAGATCAATAATTAGAAACTGTAAGCCTCCAATTAGGGAAAATATAATATGCCATGAAACACTTGTACTTGAAAGACAGCGCTACTTAGCGCGTCTCCGGGACCGAACAGACCAATCCATTATTACTTCAGTTAACCGCTAAGCGATTTCTTCTTACCAACCGCAACTTTTGTAGAGTTTACATTAAGTTACCACAATCAATCAATCAATCAAACAAGTTACCACGTACTTATAGAGACAGTATTTTACATATTTTTATGACTTGCTAAGTAGATACTAAGATTAACACCTGCAATGATACGTTTAGAGGCCAGTTTTTGATTTGAATCGCTGTATCTTATCTCATCTACGTCATAATGTACGAATCGTATTAAAATTACTTAGGCATATGCAATAAAGACGTGATAAATAGACTGTGGCCTTGGTGTCAATGGAATACATGAAGTCAACCTGAATTACCAGTGGCTGATTGAGCTAGGTTAAGGTGTAAAAGGGACATAGAATACAGAATCCAATGGCTAAAATCAGCTAGGTTAGGTGCTACGAAGACGCGATATAATGGCTATGATCCAATGGCTAATGGTAAGTTAGACCAGCTAGGTAATTCAAATACGCTATAGAACGGCTACACTCCAGTGGCTAATATTTAGCTAGGCTAGTGTGCGACAAATTCGTGATAGAATGGCTGTAATCAAGTAGCTTATACTAGGCTAGTGTGCAACAAAGACCAGAATAGTTATAATTAATTGGGCACATAGCTTTGAATACGGAATTCTTTTGAGTTTGTGTTATTTGATATTTAACATAGATCACCAAGATACGCTACGTTCATAGTAAATTGCGTTTTAAATCTGTGCCGAACTGCCACTCACTGATAAATAGAACAAAAGATACGAAACAGCACGCAAACGAAAGAGACAACAATAATGCTTGCGCTCGACGCAGACTAACTACGAAACTTACAATTGTAGGATTTTTGAGTCTTCACAACGCGCGCGCTTGTCACATATCTGCTCCTTTTTATATATTATATATCATTGATATTTAATAACAATATTGAACAGCAGAAATCAAATTATTGAAGATTCGTTCGATAGCTCATGGCATCTCTAGTGTCTAATTCGAGTTTTAATTTATTTTCATTCTATTTGATATTGCACACAATTGAACACCGCGAGTAATGCCTAAACCATCGCCAACCGCTGAGTAAGTATATTGACCACGATTAAAGTAATTTTGCTGCTTTTCAGGTCTAATTGATTACTGAATTGAGTTACCTACGCAGCATTTAGTTTTTAAGCGTTATTAGGCGCGTTTCATTGTTAAAGATTTGTTTGTAGTCTACTATAGATCGAGACCAACACATAAAAGCAGGTATGAAATAGGAAGCAATCTAGTATATAAAAAAAAGCAAATACGATACGCTCCTCGCTTCAAGTCCGATGTTCCGCAAGACGGGCGTAGTGGCAGCAATGCGCGGGGCAGGGGTTGTAGGTGGTTGGCTTCACTCCCTCATCTGGCGAGGCTGCCGCTGACTGCCGCTGCTGCAGGCACGGCCTGACACGAGTATGCTTACACTGGAATTGATAATTATACAGCTTTGTATATTGGTTATATCAGAACCGAGCTTATACTAGGTAAAGGTATGATCGTGCGCTTGCGAGCAATCAATAGGCTTTCAGTTATTATTCTACTACAATGACCACAAGGATAAGACTGATTGGGGTATGTAAAATTGGTTAAGAAATTTGTAATTATAGGCATTTCGGTAATTAGAAACCTCAAATTTCGTTTAAAACTTAAAGACTTAAATTGATATTAGAGCATAAAATCCAAAAACAGTTTAGACAACTTACCCAACAGTAATATATAGAAAGGTTACGAAAGTAAATAAGCAAGATCTGGCTTTGATTTGAACAAATGCAATTGAAAAGAATGCAAAGAATTTGCTTTAAATTATCACGCAAATCCATTCACCCAGAAACTATAATATTTTCGGCACGGATTTTAATTTCCGGAGTCTCAAATAGAATTTAAGTGCTTAATTGGGTCATTGGATAGGAAATAAAAAGGAACGGGCCCACCTTTTGTCTCAATGTCTCCGAGAGATACGTTTGCATTGTCACGTGGCGATGACGCGGCGGTTCCGAACTTCGACGTGACAAACACGCACATAAACTTCACTGGCGCCGAATCTACATTGACGGTAGCTCGGTGTGCTGCAGGTATTGAGTCTTGTTGATATTCCGCGATTTCCTCAGGGATGTTTTGCGCGCTGATGTAGCAATTGGTCAGCACACGTCACACGGCCACCGGATTTTTGTGGTTAGGTGGCAGAAATTGAGTAGGTATAGCACGCAGCTTGTAGTGTCGTATCCTTGTGATGACGTCGTTATCTTGATCTAGCTCGCTCACTTTAATGAAAGAAATTCCAAGTAGTAACTATTTGACGATCAATTTTGCGGGTAGTTTCATAATTTTCATGATCTTGAAATAAAACGCATTAACATCTACTTCTAATCTTCCCGAGAATAACTGAACTACTTATCACAAATTCACCATCTTCTTGTTTGACCTCTTGGTACCGTCTTGCAGGTAGGATGATTAAATATTTCCGCGGTCGCCGGTCGGGGTCAAATTCAGATTTTTCGTGAACATTCTATACATGAATCGGTGCGATTATGCCTCATAGCTTTTTTTATTTATCCCACTTCTGAGATGAAACAGTGGGCATAAATAAAATGCAATATGGCGATAGCACACGGATTATTTATTGCGGATTCAAATTACAAGTAACAGCGTTATATTAATTATTAGTACACTTTACACCACTTAACTTATCACTCACTGCAAGATTGATTAAGACCGCAAAATGAACTCGCAATCGTATATATAGCCGACTTCCCAATAACTGGCGTAGTGGGAGATCGGCTATGGCTCGGGTTGGCTTCGGTCACAATCGTGGCGTTTGGCACAAAGTTTGGCGGCAGTGACCGTGATTGGCTGGCTATGGCACAATGTAGGCTTGCTGTGATTAGCGGGCGGCAGGTGGCGATGCGCACTGTTATTGGCCCAGGCTGTGTGACGTAACAATTTTTTCATTTTCAATTATAAAATTAACAAGGGGAAAGAAAGTTTTCCGTAAACCTGGGGTATTTATAGCCTAAACAATTTAGACTCATTGACGCCACGTAAGTCTTAGGAATTACAACGTAGAAACGTTAGCTTTTTTATTCTACTTAAGGATGCCCTAAACTACGATATCTTCCATACATTCGTAATACGAAAATCATTCATTTACAAGCTAAAGAAAAACAACAGTTAATAAAGAAAGTTGCAAGTTTTAATTCATAGTTTTTGGTATTACGAAACTCGATCGAAGTTTTAATAATTTTGATCAAAATTAAGTCTTATTCATAGAGGTGCTGAGTCGGCGCCGGGTTCTTCACCTGCCCCGGCCGTGGCCACGTAATGCGATATAGGAATTGACTCCCTTCCTCGCCTGTTTCGATAACCTGTTGAATACAAGCCATTTGTTAATCGACCGCCATCCATAGCCGCGACCGCGATAGATAGAATATATTTCGGGGAGTGTGCTTAAAAAAGACGTGTGGCAGTCGGAGACTGCCGCGGTAAAGCTATTGCATAGATAAAACCAATGCCACCTCGAGGCGATTTGCAGAACTAAAGAGACAAGCGTGATATTTCAAAAAGTCATTAAAAGTTCTATTCATCGATAAAGGCAATACGTGAAAAATTGTGTTAATTTACTATAGGGCTTCAAGACATTTTAAAGTGATCCCTTAACGTTAGCGAGTGCTTAAAAATTAATTACTAAAAATCCCTTTAATCGGGTTCCACTTACTGGATATTGTCCAAAAGAACCTGATTAAAGGGATAAAAATGTGGAAGCGTATATTCAATATTGCGTGCCAGAAAAAACCTTCCGTAAACAAATATTTGCCGTTATACGAGCGAATGCTTTAAAAATAGGTACATTTGTACCGGAAAAGTGAAGTTACATGAAAGCTTTTTAAATTAAAAATTGGCTGAGTGTGTGTTTGACCACGCGCAGGACCGGAAAAATAAAGTTATACTAAAGCTTAAAGGAGAATGGCGAAAATTGGCCCAGCTCTATCAAAAATAACCCAGAGACCTTTCAGATTCTGGAATGATTTATTTTGGATTGTTACTTTTCATAGTTTTTTTTTGTGTAAATACCATATTTTTAGAAGTAGGAAATCAAAAATAAAATACAATTAAAAAACCGGTCGAACAATGAGAATGGATTTTTCTGGCTTTTTCAGATAATCTGCAGTAAAATTAGTTATTTAGAAACTATGAAACATATCTAAACCTAACCTCACTTTTAACAATAATGTGAATATCTTCTTTCTACCTACTTTATTTGATTGACTTTGTATGACAGTTTAGTAAGTCAGGTTGAGTACTACAAGTATCAGAAGTTTCATAACTGAACGTGGATTGGAGTGGATTTTAGTCTGGGCCAGGAAATGTATGGGAGTTCGCCGGTCACCTTCAAAACTGGCCGAGTGTTAGGTATGTTAGGCCACGCGAACTGCAAGGTCCTGTACATACTTGCCCGTCACATAAATAGATATAGGTATGCTTTATAAAGTGCAATGCATCTATTCGATAAATATCACCTAAGCTATTTTCTGCGGAATGCTGAAGTTTTTAATATATATATATATATATATTATATGTTTAAAATTTAATAGATACGTTTAATAAATTCGGTTGATATTATAACTCGTTTACTCGTAATAACAAGTTTACCTTTTAAGCTTTTTACAAAAGTGCTACTATATCCACAACATTCAGTTACAATTTTCACATAATTGGCATGCTTATAATAGTAATGGCTAAATAATAGCTTTCTTGTACTTATAATAATATCTAATAATCTGAGGGACAGACGGACAGACTAAGCGAAACTATAAGGCTCCTCTTTCCTCGTTTACTGAGCAACTCTAAAAATGGTATAGTATCATTCTGTGTACCTTATATAGGGGGCATTTGTTCTGATATTGAGTGTGGTACTGGTAAGTGTCTGTAATACAACATTGTAAAGCCTTTCTTCGGGGCTGAAACTCTGCCGTCCAAGCGACACCAAATAAATGGCCCACAAACATAACACGAAGATATTATTGCAGAATAATGCACAGCTGCCATTGCAAGGCTTCAGACGATATGCCCTCGATAGTTAACGATCATAATTATTGTTGGAGAGCGAGTTGAACACCACAATATAATAGTGTACCCTTAGCTAAGAGATTATATAGACGTAATTTTCCATTGCGTACACCCGTTCTCTCCTCTGACTGGATCATGATAGCCATTTGCTGGGGTTGAATTAATACCGAAGAGTTCCATCATGCATCTCCAAAGACCTTCATCAAATTCCGACCAGAAATAACCAAAACCAACCCCTTGTAAGGCCTGGTCTTAGTTTTGGTTAAAAATTGAAATTAATTCCATCAATAAAAACATTTTATTTTAAAGAACTGACATACTTACGTAACTTGAAACAAAAATCGCATAATATTTTTAAGGTAATGTATAAGAGGCACTTCTTGGACATACTTTAGATGCCACTCCCTGAGAAAGCATTGTCAGGGAGTGCTTTTAGCATTTATGTCTAAATTAAAAAAAAAACTTCTTCGCTAACGAAATCAAGTAGTATTAATATCCCACCAGTCCCAAGTAACATTTTAGGTTATAGAAAGGTTATAAAAAGGTTCTAGAACCTTTGTATGACAATCCGATCGTAAGTCTTAGTAGGCACAACAACGTCACAGTAACGTTATATTAACCTCCTGAGTGCTAAAAGGGCCCACGTTTCAGCACCTTTCTGAGAGCTACAGCAAAACCTTTAGCTCAAATCCAGAACCTTTTGAACTACTTACACAGAACCCAAATATAACCTTCATAACTTTAATTTAACGTAAATATAACCTTGCGAGGCAGCTTTTGAGTTTTAAAATAGTCTTGGATTTAACTTTATGACAACTTATAGCATCTTGATGGATATGAATAAATGCCTTTCTAACACTTTCAGGTTATAAAATGATACTGTTAAGGTTTTTAATATAGAAATATTAAAATTAAAGACATTAAAATGATGGCGCCATTCTCTGTTATTATACAAAGTTTCAAAATGGCTACATAGGTAAATTTGTTCATTTAAAATAATAAGCAGCTTGTTTTAGTCAGGAAAACTAAAACATAATGCAACTGGCACTTTATCGTGAAACTTTAGGATAATAGTGCTATATACGAGACGGGCCTTACGTAAGTTAAAAATTTTAAAGATAATTAATTAAGTAATTACAATAAGAAATGTAAACTTAATTATTTTATCGTTAGTCACATTATAAATAAAACTTCTTTTCTTATATAAAACATGTTATATAAAAAATCGCATAGCACATCGTGTATATAATTTTACTTTATCAAATTAAAATGTTTCTTTTTGTATCGATTTTTTTTATTTCATTGAAAAATATGGCCGGCGTTAGGAAATTACTAGAAAGAATTAAAATTAACCTTTTCAGAACTGTAACAACTGAAAGATCTTAATGTTTGCCAAAATATGAGCTAAAGGTAATCTCGCGGAGCTATTTAAAACGAAAAAGCTGTTTTCGCAGCTTTAAGGTTATTGCCAAGAGTAGTTCAAGACTTGCCAGTCGCGAAAACAACCACTGAGTACAATTAGTTGCTTACGAGTTCGGTTAGAGGCCGTGCGACGTTCGACGGATCGACTTATTAACGTACAGATACAGGCTGCTCTTTCGATTTCAAGTAAGTACCTACTTATTTTTTTCAATTATGTTTGCTAGGTAGGTAGTAGGTACCTATTTACCTAACTTTATCCGTTACTTTACCTTACCTTACTTAAGTATGTCGGGACTTACCCATAATAATAATAATTTATTCAAGCACAATGGCGTTTGTCTATTTATTCGATTCGTAGGTATTTTGAACTTTTTTTGATATTGGACCGAATTCTTTCAAAATCGGTATTCTAGTAGCTATATCTCTATATTCAGCGATATAGAACGCCAAATATGTACGGTATTGACGTTAGCCTACGTTACGCCATAGAGTTAGCTAATGTCGTACATTTTTGTAAATCCCGTACATTTTTGGCATTCTATATCGCAACATGTATGATGTAGCCGATATCTCTAATAGAATAAACTTTGTCTAGGTCCCCTGATGGTCCCAGCAAGTGGGAAAAAGAGGGCACTTTATCGTGGCCCCCCCAGGTCTGAAGCCAGCAGCATGCTGGATGAAAACTCAGTCCCCTCAAACAGTTGGGCAACGTATCCATGTATAGTAAAACGCAGTTTCGATACGTATAAGGCGGCTCAGCGTGAGATGAGAAGAATGCAAAACGAAACAGATACAGAGGAAGATGCCACTGGAACACTTCAAAAAGAAAGTGATTGTATTTTTGATTTAACCAATTTGTGTAAGTTTTATTACAATTATGAATAAAAAGATTTATGAGTGTACTTTTAAATGCCTTTAATTTTATGGGTTTAAAGTATGCAGTAGTGGAATAAACACAATATGATCATTACATGAAACTTTGACTAATTTGCATTTTATGTCTGACAATTTAAAGGTACTTTCGCAAGACATTATATCATTTGAATCTACAATAGATATAAGGACACAGTAAATATTTAGTTTAGATGAATCAATAGGTGTTCTAAAGAAGTCGGAGCAGTGTTTCATCTCTCTTCCACTGAAAATAAATTCTTCGTTAAGTTTACAAAATGCATTCACTCGAACAACACGATTATTTTTCGTAAGTATCCAACAATTTTCTTCCTTTCTTCCAAAACAAACATCCTTTAATATTAGCATATGGTAAATAGGCGTTGAATTATCCTTAATCACACTACTAAGATGAGAATTGCTGGTGACGTATTTCAATTGTGGATAGGTATAAATTTTTACATAATTTTGCCCATCGTACTGAGCTTTTTGAATCTCTGTTAGCCTGTTTGCTATTTGAGCTAGAGGCTTATTACCGCTACGCAACATATTTTTGATCTCATACAATTTTGACTCGAAAGGATACGCACTGAATTTTGTTAGATTTCCCAAATTTTGAACATCTTCTGTTAAATGGAGCAAGTTATGGATATTACTTGTAAGATAATGCTCTCCGTAAATTACGCAATATTGATCTACAAAGTGTTTCAAAAGTTTAGTTGCAACGACATAAAATCGTTTGTAATAATCTGTCGAACAAATTGTAATTGCACAAAACAAAATCAGAAAATGTTCAAACACGTCAGCTCGTAACACGTCTTTGAGTACAACAATTCCGTAATAAGGTGGGTGGACCATGGAAGGCCACTCTAACAATTGAAGAGTTATTATTCGTTTATTTACTGAATAAATGATACGAACAAATTATAAAGTAATACTTTGTTTTATTACGTAACATATAAACCACTTTTTTAAATTTCAGATTTGATCAATATTGATTAAACTTAAGTTTCATTGAACGCTTCCAAATGGCGTTGCTAGGAACTAGGGCTCCTTAGAAGGCCATTATAATAAAGCAGTCATTTAACACTTAAAGTTAATAAATAGCGATTAAATCTACAATAAAAAGAATTGGTTTATATGTTACGTAATAAAACAAAGTATTACTTAAATATTTGTTAGTTTCATTTATCCAGTAAATAGATGAATAATAACTATTTATTTGTTAGAGTGGCCTTCTATGGTACACCCACCTTATTTTAACGTCGTCGATTTCCGATATCAATGAAGCGAGGGACCGTACTGCTAAAATAGTGGCGCGAGCGATTCGCCGCCGCGTCTGTGATTTTTAGTTCGATGGATGTTTATGTAGATAGAAGGAATTTGTCATCACATGTCAATAACTACGAAATTTTAATAGTTGGCCTTCGAAGGAGCATGGCCTTCCATGGTCCACCCACCTTATAATAAAAAATTTCGGTATTCTAATGCTTTCCAGAATGATAAACAATCCAACCCTCTTATAGTTCTGTGTAGCTCTTTAGGCAATTTAATGGATTGCATTTTTAAAGACAAGTCTTCAGTTGTTTTACTCAGCCATTTCAACAACTTATTTTTGAAATATCCATCGCGCCATCCATCACATACGAAACATTTTAATGTCACTGCTATTGTATAATTCCCAATTTTGATGCCCTGTTTTAAAATTGTATTGAGTTCCTCAACTAAGGGTGACAGAAATTCTTCGAGGTTTTGTGGTTTTCCTTTTCCATAGTAAATACCAATAATCATTGGTTTGGGGCACAAATTTTCAATTGTAAAAAGTATTGGCCAAAATTCGTTTTTTGAAGAATTAAATATGGGTAATCCATCAATGTTTATCGTAATTGATATTTCGTGATCATCTTTAATATCCTGGAAAAAGTCCCTAAGACATACTTCAAGCCCATAGTGCCAGTATTGACCGCCTTTAACATTTTTTATGTGTATATCAGCAATGGGAGTATGTAGTAAGGTCCTAGGATCTTTAGGAAGTTTCAGATTCATCCGTTCGTTTAATATGTCCAAAAGGTCTTTCAGAGCAACATGATTAATTTTATGTTTCAAAGACCACATTCTCAAATCTTTTGTAATATCAACACTTGTTTCTACTGTATGAGCTTCAAAGTCTTCACTATCATCAGATAAACTGTTTTGCAATTCCACAAATATTTCAGACGGTGTCGGGTCATCTATGGTTGAAACTGAAGGAGTTTCAGGCAGTCGTACATCTTCAATGTGGTCAATGATCTGTAAATATAGGTACTTACTTACTGAAAATTGAACAACTGAACAGACTTATTATTTTTAATCCATAAAACCCCATGTTAAGATGAACCAAGGCTCTTAACGGGTTCGGAGACGGTCAACGGTTGATAGAGTTTGTCGGTGGCTTGACTGAGCTCTGCTTAGTAAAGCCGCGTACGAAAATTACTTAACGAAGCATAGCTCTGTATCAACTATACGAACGTTGTGACACACAAAATATTATAAAAACGCATCAATCACCGTCAAGCATTAAATGCAAGCGCCAAGCAAACACTGTAAACGGTCCAAATGCTTGGCTTTAGCAAAAATCTACGTGTTTGACGTCAAGCCACTTGACCTCTCGCAAGCCCCGATCTGCGACGCGGTCGTTGACAATGATCACCGACTCTTAAGAGCCCTAAGTAGTCTTTACCAGTAGGTACAAGACCTTATGCATCAGCTAAGAAAGGATTAAACAAAATTAGGTACATATAGATAAGAGGGTAAAGTGCAGGGGTGCAGATTAAATATGAAAGTCGTACCTATGAAAGGTGATATGAAGTTTGGCCACAGTGGTGTTCTTAGCGGTCCTTCACATTTGATAACAAAATAACTTATGGTGAGACAGTGAAATAATAATAATAAAAAAAACTTACCGATGTATTAACTATTTGCAAGTATTTTTTACGAACTTTACGTTTAAAATTTCCACTCCGTTTTTTTGACATCATCCTGTATTAGTTTATACTTGCGAGCGTAATGTTGCTTTGAAGTTGCAAGGCCAACTAACATTTTTGGAGGATGCCTCTAAAGCTTTAAAATATTCTCGTAAGACTTGAATTATTCCTACAAATCATAAAAATAACTTATTGGTTTGGGTTTTCACCACGCAGTCCCAATTTGTTTAAATAGACAACTCAAATAGAGCCTAAAGGTTTTAGGTAGGTTTTAAAAATTACTTATGAGCAATTTCAACATTCCAATACTATAAGGTTATATCTAAGTTAAAAATTAAACCTTTAGCTCTCACTTTAGCATAATGGTAGCCTTTTCAGAACTTAATAAGGAGTCTACGACAACTATAAGATCCTAGGACTATAAGCTCTTGAAACATAGGTCTAAATAACGTTAATTTAAACTCTTGTCAAGGTCTCTAAGGTTGTAGCAATAAATAATTAGTTTTAGGACTTTCTAATCATTCTCAAGTACTTGATATGACCAGATAGCAAAGCATTAACCTTTTTACGACCCTCATAAAACCCAAAGGTATTTTTCACAACCTAGGTCCAAATAAAATGTTACTTGGGGTATTTCAAGACGTCGTCGGTTGTGTCATAGCACTTTGTCGTCGCTCGCATGACAAGGTCGTGGCCTGCCGCGTGGTTATTAGAACCCTTATCACGTTGTTCCAGATAATCAATCATAAGAACAACTCACAAAAGATTAATTACTTGGTCAATATGAAATATAATATTGTTGGGCATTCCCTACGTGAAACTTTAATATTCGTACACACGGAATAGAGTGAGATTTGGCGAAATTAAAATATACAGGTTCATATAAAAATAATAAATTGCTCTAGGCCTGGAGTTATTTACATTCAAACAAACAACTTTTGTTTTACGACTTTTTTCAGGGGCCTGTGAACTACGATGTCTCCGTTAATGCAAAATACCAAATCATTTGTAATTCGTGAATATTTCGATCATGTTGTGGTGTTATTAGAATTCATATTATAGTAATAATCTATGCTCCTGGCCATATTTGGTTCGGAAATACTTCTTTAAAACGAAATAATAATCAATTTTGATCAAAATTTTTATAACTTTGGTCTAGTTCCGTAATACCAAAAATTATGAATGAAAACTCTTAATCTTCTTTATTAACTGGTGTTTTTCTTTAGCTGGACAATAAAAACTGAGTTCCTGAACTAATGCGACGTGAGATAGTGTTATTTTTATTACAAAACAAATAAGCAGAAATCATACCCTCTTTGACATAAAAATAAGCAAAACTAAATTCGTTTGCAATTTCGTTTAACAACAGTATTTCGGAACCAAATATGGCCAGGAGCATAGATTATTACTATATGAACCCAAATAACACCACAACATGATCGAAATATACACGAATTACAAATGATTTTGGTATTACGTTTGTATGGGAGACATGGTAGTTCACAGGACTCTTAAGTCAAATATTCATTTTTAACAGGGATACTCTGTTGATAAACTGTTGCCGTTATCGATATCGAGAAAAAACAACAAAAAATTACGTTTGTGGTATGGGAGCCCCCTTAAATATTTATTTTATTCTATTTTGCTAGTATTTGTTGTTATAGTGGCAACAAATATTTCAAGTATCTTAACTATCACCGTTCAGGAGATACTACAGTCTGGTGACAGACAGATGGACGGACGGTGAAGTTTTAGTAATAAGGTCCCGATTTAAGTACCCTTTGGATACGGAACCCTTACAAAAGAAATCTTTTGTTTTCATATATTTCATGAGTAAGGCCAACTCACACAGACGACTCGACGCCAAGTTCGAAAAAAACAGGTTTGCACCGAAAATAACTGGCATGAAATTCGGCACTTGATTTTAAAAAAAAAGAAAAGTCGGCTACTTCGGCGCCATCTACTCTTTTCTCGGTGACATACCGGTGACAGTGGCAGAAACGAGAAACGCCCAATAATAATTACTTTGCCTCTATTCATTTTCCTTTGTCTATATTTAGCATTAAAAGTAACAACTAGATACAAAGGTCTCCAATTACGTAATCACTTCACCCCTAATATCGGCACTAAGAGTAGATTAAACCGAAACGAAACCAAAAATTCGTTTTCCTTTTTAGAAATTTGCCTGCGTTCAAAAGCTCAGCAATTTTCCACGAAACTACTTCTGAAAATTTCAGCTGAAAATTTCACTACGTTTTTCAGCGGTTAACCGTATCGAGTACGATTTACTGATCAACCGGGATAGGTATATTGCGAATAACTACGGATGCCATAAAAGGGTTATTTAAGCAATTTTTAGTGGTCGAAAGCCATAAAGAAAATAATTTTATGTATTTTGGGTATTTAGTCTAAATTCGCTCTGAAGCAAGAACACCATTTGATAAAAGTTAATTGATAGAACGATAGATTCTCCCAAAAGTTTCCCTGTATTTTTTCAAATTTTTTAACTTTTGTTTTCCTATTGTGTCAGTAATAATAATATCCAAAAACACTCAGAACGAATTTTTGATAACTGGTTCAGCTTTTAGTAATAGGGTAAAACGCCGTGTTCCTATTATCTTCCGCAATGCTGCGTATCGCGTATTTAATAAAATCAGTGTATTACCTTTTATGAGTAATATGGTACTGACCATTGAAAGATTTTTAGATTATAATATGCCCAAAAGTCTCTTTTTCTGAGATCAGACCCGTGCAAAATCGTGAGTGTAACAAAACACGAAGTTTAAGCTTTATGAATTATTCAATTGAATAAAAAGACTTAAGTATTTACAAGCCACTTCCTCAAAGCAGGCTTGAAACTTCTAAAAGATAACGAATTTAAGTCGGATTAACTTTGGTAGACCGTAAATATTTTGATGGACATTGGACATGGTTTTAAATAGGAAGCGGTCTTTTGAGCTTTAAGTAGGTGCTTCATAAAGCCCTAAAGCGTGTTATCTAAAACCAACAATCTTTTCTTTTTCTTTATGTTTTTGAATTTCTGTTAAAATTTATTATGGACTTTTTGAAATGAACTTTGAATGAATGACCCACAACTCGCTTATTCAAATATCATAAGGTTTATTTGCTATTTAAGTGAATAAAGCATAGCCTGTCTATCGACAGATAAAATCTTACCATATTTAGACGATCCCTTCCTTCAGATGGTCTAAAATAAATGTTATCATACTTATTTTTTCTTTTCTTTTATTGACACAACGCCCGTGTAAGGAGGCAAGCCTCGAGGCCCGCCCCCGTGGGGACTTGTTCCCCATGGAGCCGACCACAACACACACTCGCAATCGAATGGAATTAGATCGGCCAAGTACGAGTCGTACTCGCACACGAAGGGTTCCGTAACATTATCTATGAAAATAGCAAAAAATTACGTTTGTTTATGGCAAAATTATACCTATTTGTTCAATTTTTATTTTATTATTATTTATTTTTAATTTGAATATTTAACTAAATATTTTAAGCGTATACCTGTTGCCAATATCGAGCTAAAACGAGCAAAGTAAATCGCGTTTGTTTTATGGGAGCTGCCTTTAATATTTAATTTATTTTGTTTTTTTTTTAGAATTAGATTATTTCTGTGTATATACTATTAATTATTATTGCAGCAACAGAAATCATCATCTGTGAAATTTTCAAATCTAACTGTTACGGTTCAAGAGATACAGCCTGGTGACAGACGGACAGACTAGCAGACGGACAACAAAGTGATCCTATAGGGGTTCCTCCTTGCTTATACGTAGTAGAATATATCCTATTACTAGAATGCATCCAAGTATTTTCGCAGATTTGATTTAGTGACAGCGTTACACTTCCTTCTAATTAAGTTAATAAATTGTTGTCATGGTTTTAAGGGCAATAATTAATTTTACAAAATAAACTTGATGATGAAACCTGATAAAGTGACATCGGTTCGAGACACGTGTACCTACAGCAAACTTGGCACAGATTTATTAACGCGATCTTGGCAAAATTGCCTGAAATGTTATTCTTCGAATATAGCTGTACTGGCACGAACCACACATGTCTATTAACTTTTATGCAAACGAATGTTTGGTTTTCTAAAGGAATATTTTAGACATACTGTAGAACTCGCCAATACGATTTCTCGCATAATACGCTATTTTACGCTGCAACTTGAGACATGTTTTCATACTACTTATATTTTATATTATGGTGTTTTTACACACTTAGGAAATTATTCCTATAAATTTAAATATGCATCAAAATTTTACTCGCGGTGGGACTCGAACCCACGTCCCCCAGCTATCGCGGCTGGGTGCTCAACCAACTGAGCTACGCGAGACTGTCTCACCACGATGAAATTTTGATGCTTATTTAAATTTATATAGGAATGTTTTCATACATTTCATAACGCTTAGTACGCTTTTTTTGGTTGGGTCCCTGTGAAGTCGTCTTAAACAGGTTTTACTGTATTTGCAAAGGTACGTCTAGGTTGGGCTTATTTTACTAAGGACAGAGCTTAACGTTTGGTAGTGAACTAGTGATTCCTAACGCAACTATCAGTAACTAAATATTTACATTATAGTGAATAGTTGAATACTGCCATAGATGTTTTTAAGACAACCATTATTATAAGTTCATGTAGTTTTGTGCGTAATTGTAGATAGTGCGCGTAGCAGCCGACACTGAAGTTCTCGAGTTACGTACGGTTTTAAAATGGATAATTAAACGAACTTACCTGTCAGTGAAGTTGCATCATAATTATGTGAGTACGTTTAATTTGAGTTATAAGGTCCCCCATACCCAAATCACATAAGTATTACGAAAATTTTGTTAAATGTATATTATTTGTTGTGTATTGTGTAAAGAATGAGGCTTGGTGCGACAGTAGACTCGGACGACCTGTCCAACGAGGCGGTTATTTAAAAAAAATCAGGGCGAAGTTGCCAGTACAAATAAAGTGATAGTGATGGAGGTGGTGGTGATAGTGATAGAGGTGGCGGTGATGGTGATGATGGTTATGATGGTGATGGTGGTGATGGAGATAGTGGTGATAGTGATAGAGGTGGTGGTGATGGTGATGATGGTTATGATGGTGATGGTGATGGTGGTGATGGAGATAGTGGTGATAGTGATGGAGGTGGTGGTGATGGTGATGATGGTTATGATGGTGATGGTTGTGTTAGTAGGCTTACTTGAGTGACGGGCCTTGCGACGACGGGCGCGGGCAGGGCGGGGTGCGCGCTGCTTCCCAAAGCAGTGCTTTGCGAGCCGCTGCTAAACACAATCCTCCCCTTCTAGTCCATCCAGCTCTGCGTGTAAATGGAGTCAGGTTGAGAACATGAAAAAATAAATTCATTTTAGTTACATATTAGTGGATTAAGACATAATATTACGCCCATGGTTCCGCCCTCCTGAATATTGTTTTTTCATTAATCCCACGGGATCCATTGATTTTCCTGGAGTTAAAAGTAATCTACGAGTTAATAAGGATATAATATTCTATTTTTAATTTCAGCCAAATTGTTTCAGTAGTTGCGTCGTGAAGGAGTATTTCTCTATACATAGGTACTTTGGACTCCCGTTTCATTAGATTTTCAAGGGTGTCAAAGTAAAAATTATACTATAGATTCTATAGTATTTTTTTTCTTCTATAGTATAAAAGTTCAAACCGTGAGTCATGGAGTTAATAATAATAATAGATAGTAGATTGTTGCATGGAGCGCAAATTTTGTAACGTCAGTGACCGTAAGCAAGGGCATTATTAATTAAATTAACACGAAGTGCGTAATCTAGTTTTCTACTACCTACCGTGATAAAATATACACATTTACTAAAAAACTCCATAAAACAAAGTTAAATTAACTGTATGTTATTATGTAACTTTGAGCTTGTTAAATTAGAAGTATCCAAGTTTTTAAATGGCACACCGCACAAAACGTGCGTTAAATGTTTTTTTAGGGTTCCGTATCCAAAGCGTAAAAACGGGACCCTATTACTAAGACTTGGCTGTTCGTCCGTCGGTCCGTCCGTCCGTCTGTCCGTCCGTCTGTCACCGCAGGCAGTATCTCTGGAACCGTGAAAGCTAATTTATTTTCACCAAATTGGTTTAAAAATAAATATAAAAAAAGTCATCAAAATGTCTGATGATGACAAAGTATGTCAGTCACTTTTCGTAAAAGGATTACGCATCAACTTTCTTAATTATCCTTTTGTTTTCATCCACGTAATATTCAAACTCGAATTTTGTTTTTTGCTTTATTATTATGATTCATAGTAGATTAAAACTCAAATACAAAAAGACTAAAAAACTTCAGAGTGAACGAATTTCAGTTTATTGCTCAACAAAAATTTATATTCAATTATTAAAGTTGAGAAAATAAACCTTATTTCTACATGGATAAATAGGGTTTAGTTGTTATTAAAATACCAAAGTTAAGTAGACAAAGCTTCTTTGTAAAAAGAATTAATGTTATAGAGATTGCAAAAACCTTATGATGTCGCCTAAAGGCCAGCCCACGGCCAACCAACGGCTTTAGGGAGGCTTAAAGTCTCTTTCAACAAGTTACATAAGGCTCCTTATTATATTTTTGTTATAAGAAAACTGTCACACCTAAAACATTGGCTTTCTTAAACAAAGTTTTTAAGTGAGTTTTACATTATATTAAAACAATGTTTCTTTTCGGAGGTTATCTGGAACTAGGCGAAATAAAATGTTTTTTTGCGTGACGAAAATCCCGTCACGAAAAAAATTAGCGAAAATCTTCGAAAATCGAGTAGTCAACAGAGTGAGCACGCATACAATCAAGTATATATACATTTGGTATTAAATTTGTTAGCGCGAGCTAACTGAAGAATCTAGTGTCCCACGACAGTTTCGTCTATTTTTTATTTTTATTTTATTTCACACCTGTCAGTTCTGTCTGTTACTGATTTACAGTTAATTATTTGACTTTGCGGAATCTTTTATTCTGAGCTTTACATTTTACGACTTTTGTTATTTAAATTCAAATTATTAGTTAATGTAAACAAGTAAATAATTTAAAAATTGAAAAACATGACTGCCTTGTGGTAAAACGACTTTTCCAAAAAAAAATTAAAGCCTATGTTACTCGGCACGTCGTAAGGATTCTAACGATACCCCATAATATATCCAAATCTGTTCAGCCGTTCAGAAGTTATGGTGGAATAAAGAAACTCACATATATACAGAAACCCTAAAAACATAACACTCCTTTTTTGGGCAGTCGTGTAATAAGCAGGCCAATGGAATGGAGAGACGAGAGGGAGAAAATGTACGCCGTATTTGAAAAATCGAGGCGAAATATTATGCGAGCTTTTGAGATTGAAATTTTGACAGGACGAAGTCTGTCGGGTCCGCTAGTAAAGAATAAAAGTGTGTACCAGTGCGTCCAGTGTGGCTGCCGCGGACCACGCACGCGGTGACCTCCTGGCTGGACGGCGGCGGAGTGGCCTGCTTGCTGACTTCCTCCTGCCCGGGGAAGCAGCACCTGAAATACTGCATGGTTGTCACGGCCACAGTGATGACACAAGCACCTGTCCCATTTTTAGGGTTCCGTACCCAAAGGGTAAAAACGGGACTCTTTTACTAGACTTCGCCATCTTCGTCCTTCCGTCCGTAGATCCGTCCGTCCGTCCGTCCGTCCGTCCGTCCGTCCGTCCGTCCGTAACGTTATATCTTTCATAATTTTATTAACTTTTAACGCCCAAGTTTCGTGGCCCAGCAAAGTAGCGAGAATTTGTGAGCGGCATAGCGGTTAACCGCGTTCCTTATTACATTCTTTATAAAAAGAAACGAGAGACGTTGAAACAATATTAATTTTTGCAAAGTTACGAGTATTCTTCAATTTTCTCGTAAAGTTCGTAGGGACTCAGAACTCAAAACAAAGAACGCGATACTAGAAAATTGTTCTCAATTCTTTATTATAAACGAAAATTTAGAAATTCTTCTTGTTTATAAAAGTCTTCCAAAAGTGATACAGATAATAATCAATGTTGAAACAATCGGCCAAGTGCGAGTTAATATTTCTCGCGCACTAATGTTTCCGTCCTTTCAAAACCATAACAGTTCATCCTGTTTTTATTGATAAATAATGATAATAATTGTTGAATGTTGATATGCTAGGTTAACAATAAATACGTCCATGCATATATGCATAAACTTTTGCATCTGCATGGCTTCGGCATGTAAACGTAAAAATAAAAAGACTCCAAATCACAATATTTTGAAAGTGAAGAATGTAAATGATCCAAGAAATACATATAGAGGGCTAGGTTATTCAAATGGCGTAACCGCCAGCTCAAATGACTTACGTGTAGATAAACATGAAACAGTCCAAGCATATTGGGACGATCCAATCGAGGGAGGGTCTGAATTCTCATCAGTCTGCCCTGACCCATCCTTTTTCATGCAAATTTAATATTGCTTGATCCGTTTATAGCGTAGTTTAGACACGTTTATCCGTTCAATTGTGACTGCAAATCTGAATATTGATTGATTGATGATAATAGATAGCATTTATATAACCTACATTCAAGTCACGTGAAATACTTTATTCCGTATAGGTATAGGGTATATAAAGAGGCATTAAGAAGCACTAGACACACAGAGACCTAAAACGGTATATATTTATTTAGTTGTAATAAAATTTTCACGGCTTAATCACGGCGAAAAGTTTACGAAGATTCGAAGAAGCTCACAACAAACCTATCCTGGTATTCTTTTTTGCTACCACCATTTGACATTTAGGTACGTACTTAATAGTATAGGTACATAAATGCAGCGGCCAGTAAAAGAGGCATTGATGGACCATCGTGTAAATGTGAGCTGAGGCGGAGCCGAGGGAAACATACGTTATTATTTGTTCGCTAAACCACAACAGATATAGATTTTAATACAACTTTTACTGGTCGCTGCTTGACCAGTACAGCGACTTCAATTTATCTCGAAAAAGGTTATCAAAATAGTGCTAAAATTTTCAAGCATGTTTGAAGTTTAAAATCCACAGTATCATTGTCGAAGTTAGCTGGGCTAGCATAAGTTTCATCTTACTGTTGCAGTTTTTAAATAATATCATTCATTAATTTATTATTGCGGTTTCACTGAAACCGTAATAATAAATTGTTTCCATTTCTGCAAAATACACAGAGCACACCATCGCGCCAGAGATGTCGTTAATATAAACGACACCCTCTTGGGCCTTGGCTCTACCTTTTGACTTATTCGTAGTAATCATTTTGACAAATCGGTCTGTGGCGTGATACTTTATAGTCTTTATACCTACTTATTCCTTGATGTGTTTGTGATTGTTATTAGCATACACCGAGCAGTAAACCTCATTGAAAAAAAGGCTGTTTCTGTGGTATTAGGGGTGCAGCATTCTGTGAAGCTTAGACCCTAGGATGACGTTGGCGTTGGGCGCTGGTGAGGGTCTGTGGTGTGATTCTCGGAAATAAAATTGTGCATCAGCCAACCTTTGTCGGTAACTATAGCAACGCAACTATCTGCGGTTGTGTAGGTAATCTATAGCATTTTGGGGGGTTCCCCTTCCAATAAAGTACTTACTTTTACTAAAACGTCTTCGAAGGGATCGTTTTATCAGGAGAGATTACAGGCAGTAGTGAAAAAATATAATAGGCCCGTTTTGGCGTTTGAGACAGACCATAGAATGTAACTTGGAACGAAACTGAAAGAAACAATTATTACATAATTGTTTCTTTCAGTTTCTCAGGAACACCTTCTAGGCTTCTATTCTAAGAGGTCCTCCGACTGGCACATGAATAATTTATCTGTTCAGGGCTGTCCTCAGGAACACCTTCTATTCTAAGAGGTCCCCGATTGCTACATGAATTTATCTGTTCAACTAAAATAACTTGTTTCTTACTTTTTAATTTGTTTTATAACAGGGCAGTCGTGTTTTTTTTAATTACTTATTTTTATTCTTTTAATTTTAGTGTTGTAATGACTTAATTATTGAATTTCACCAGCTTCATTCGATTTTAATAGTAATCGAATATTGTGTAGTGATCTTTACTGAAAAGAAGAAAAGAAAAGAGCTTTGTGGCACTGATTTCTACAGGATGGGTTGTCTTTGACTAAGTGGCACGTGACTGAGTGAATGTTAGATTGAATGAATGGTATTGCAACTTAAAATATTGTATTAAAAACAAATTGAGCTTTCGTATAATTCTATTATTCCAAAATACCTACAATATTACGTTCAAGTTATATTTTCTGATAAGTAATTTAATCCAATGCACTTTACAATACATTACGAGTATGAAATCGATCAAAGACTGATCCAAGCTTGAATCGATTCATCGTGAGTATCGAGTAGCAAGTCACATGGTTCATTTATTAGTCTCGTCGTGATGACATATGCCAAAACGGGCATATAACGTTTGGCGTCAACTTTAGTGACTTGAAGCGTGTTTTGCCGGTCGTTGATAAAATTTATGATAAACGCAACGACATGGCGCTCTTATGCTAGCCTCACTCACCGCAGTAGTCTGCAGCTTTTGAAGAGTACTAGGAAGGCTTGCCGGAACTTCCTATTCATGAAGCAGTAGGTGATGGGGTTGCAGCACGAGGAGCAATACGCCAACAGCTGCAGCGACACGATGCCTTTGGACCCGATGTACTGGTAAAGCTCTTCCGGGTAGAAGAGGTAGATCTGTTAGAAAATGTTATCATTAAAAAAATTGGTCAGGTGCAATCCCAATTCTCAACAATAAAAATTTCTGCCCACCAAATAGAAAAACGAGAAAAAAAATCACGTTTGATGTATGGAAGACCCCTTAAATGTTTATTTTACTCTGTTTTTAGTATTTGTTGTCACAGCGGCAACAAAAACACTCGTACATTATTAACTGTGAAGGATATGGCCAAAAAAGTACATTCCATGTACACAACAATAACATACCTAGTAAATATTCATTAAATATTAAAATTAGAAAGATGAATTAATACGTAATTTTTATGCTCTCTGAACTTGTCAGAATTTATTTCAAAATAATAATCAAATAAGAAAAATCTAAAATATATATATTCAAAATAATAAAAATCTAAAATCTTTTGAATCTTTATCGTTAAAAACGCTTCTCCTATTCAAATTTAGTTCTTGATATTTTGGATTTGAAAGTACGAGTACACTTGATAGGGTCCAGCTACAAGTCAGTCTAATATCTATACTGGCATTCGTAAGTTTAAGAGAACATGCACTATAAAAATGAACAAATACACTTATTTCAAATGAACACATATTTGGTGAAAAATACATAACTAAGTACTCAAAAAACTAGCTTAATAGAATTTGCGACTATCGACGGTAAATCTTGATTGTAATAAATTCGAGATTTTTCGGTAAACATTTTTTATTTTCTGGAACCCGGCGCCAAAGTGCAAACGTGGAATTTACTGTTCTAACTTACGATAAAGTCCAGGTTTTATGTTATACATGGACACAGATACAGTCATAAAAACGAAAGCCTTTATTTGCAGCTGCTCCTAAGAACTACGAGAAATTTGTTGATGGATGGAGTCCATTATAGCGTCGCGCCGGAGAAGGGACAGATGGTTTGAAAATAAATAGCCTCAGTTATAACATAGTATCAAGTGATAATATGTTGAACTGAATATTATATACATGGAAAAGGTAGTGACTGACTGCCTGACTGACTGAGCTGCCATTAAACAATTCAACCCTTACTATCTGACCTTTCAAACATTGTTTTGCCATTAGGGATATTAAAAAATAGATAAATTGAGATTCAAGCTATCCTATCTTTTAATTTGGATCAAACTTCACATTGTGTGCTAATTTAATTGAAATCGGTTAAGTTGAAAAGGAGTGAATCACGGACAAACAACGTGAAGCGTCATTTATATAATGCATGAGGATATTTTCATGAAAATATTGACGATTCATCGTCATAGTAGGTCAAACAAACAATTACCGTATTAATGACGTGGAGAGGAGTCCAGCACACGAAGAACTCCAGAATTATCACGAACAGCATTCTTATGACCTGTGAGATGTTAAGAAGAATTCTATTAATGTATAGATCTAAAAATATGTAAGCAATATGCATGGTTGAGCCTTTGTGACTCCTTCATGTGACAGGCACTGGACCGATTTAGCTGAAATCAATAGATTTAATAAGATAGTTTGATAGCTCAGTAATAGCAAACAAATCTTCAGAAGTCTGACTCCTAAGCGATCTTCGCTTGGTAGTTCGAATTCGAATCACCTTTGGGTTTTTGGGGCACGTGCGTTTGAAGATAATAAAATTTCACTTTTTTAAGGGGAATGGGTACCATAGGGGCTCAAAAATTTAAGTTTTATTTAGTTTTTCGCCAATAGTAGGTTAATTATACATCATAGGGAATTTTTATAGTATTTTGCAAGCATAACATTTCTGCCTCTACCTACATGTTTTTAATAATAATTTTGCTCAAAAATACACATTTAGTTCATATATTGGTTTCCGATAACTTGAAATCGGGAAACTGCAAAAAATAATCTTTCGGGAACCAGTATTAGGTGAGTGGGAATTTCCGAGCAAAGTTTCTATTAAAAACATGTAGATGCGTAGATATTATGCCCGCAAAATTCATTGCCATAAACCTTACAATGTGTAGTCAATCTATTATTTGCGAAAGACTAAATAGAGTTTTAATTTTGCGGGCTGGTAGGGCCGAAACACCTTAATATGGAAAGGTTATTTAAGCGAAATAATATTAAATCGCAAAAGGTTGGCTAACTTTGAGCCAACCAACTTTGTATTTGACTTTGATTTGATATTAGACTGAGGTTGAGTGTGAGATAGATACGGTATATAATGGAAAATTTTCATAACGCCATATCCATGCGAAAAATACTTCTGTTTATCCATGTACTGGTTGCTAGTGAAGCCAGGTTCACTTATCACGTGATCGAAGAGACTACAGGTAGCCGCGTACTAATTTCAGACGGCCGCCGCGCGCCGGCTACCTTGCTCGCGTTAGTTCTTGTACGGTCTATTTCACACGCTGCGTGCGCCCGAATGCGAGGCAACCTTAGTACGTCGAATGAGATAAAGTTACGCGATTGAAAGAGACCACAACTTTTCGTGCAACGCCTGCGCAAATAACACGCAACCACGCTATTGCGAACTAAATTGAACTTTTTGTGTCAGCGCTAGAGTCGCTATTTCTTTACATCATCTTGCAGAGTGAGCCTTCTGTACCTTTAAGTACATAATATATTCCGTGGAATTACCTTCCGCTTGGCCTCGATGCTCTTGTCGATGTGAGTGGAGCGGACCACGTGGCGGAACTCGAAGTCAGTGTGCAACCAGCAGGTTTGCGATCCCCTCTCCGCATCCGATTTTGAATCTGTCTCCTGCTTAAAAGAATAAGTACATTACTCGTACGTGAATAAAAGTGCCCTATAATTTTTTAAAGAAAGAAGAAGAATTTTTTTTTTCTTTTTATTTGGATTCTTTGTGTGACTAAAATCCCTTCACGGAGAAAATCTACGAAAATCTAGAAAGAAAGTTTTCTTACTAGGCAACAGAATGGGTAGGTACGCATGCAATCACGTATGTTGGTATAATCAGGTATGCTGAACTCGTTAGCGCGAGCTAATTGAAGAGTAGTAGCCATTCATCAAGCGATTTGTGAAGTACTTTTCACATAAAACAGGAGTTTTGTTTTAGGTGTTATTTCTAACATTAGATGATTTGGACTAAATGTCTATCTATCTATCGTATTCATTTAGAAATTCTGCCCGCTGGTTGACTCCCTGATTTACGCCAGCTACTCGGAGAGCAGAATTGGCCAATGAATAGGATAACGATGAATACGTTTTTCTTACGCAATCGGATTTGTCGAACCGGGGCTGAAACTAGATTATCATACCTGTGTTCATAATCAAATTTGCAGTCGACGAATTAGCCCAATAATACACATTTCGTCACAATACGGGAAATGCATCGAACGTGAAGCTAAAAATTGCACTTGTTCTAAAATCTGTGGCTTGTTCATTCATTTCACAATATCAAAATTGTATCATTTTCAAAATAAACACGTACATTTAATGATAATACTGTTTTGGTAATATTCAATTTGGGTCACTTTGCACGTGGAGTATCGGATAAACCGTCATTATTCGATTGCTAAAGAACATTTGGCAAACTATTGATTTCACAAGCAACGTCTGGCAAAACCGCAGAATCTGATTTTAAATATTACATTTTACAGATTATAAGATTTTATTTCTGCTTTTAAGTATTTAATAATTTCGATACTCTACCTATGTTTGTAAACCAATGAAGTACCACATAAATGTTAGTAAGCATTAGGTACTAGCTGAGATATTACATAATAAGAACAGTGATTGTGTGCCCGATTTAAACGCGACCAATTACCCCAATATTTTTGTGTGTATAAAATAAAGTAAGATCATTATGCGTACGGAAATAAGTCCATACAAGTACACCGCTAAATGTTGAAATTGAATTTTAAACATTGATTTGCGTTAATGTTACATAATAATTGTTTTTGTTAAAACTCGCGTTTCTGCATGGGTACATTTGATTATTCGGATAATCCTATCCGAATTGTGTACTGTCCCAAATATAAAACACAAATTAAATGAAATACCTAACTAAATTAGTTTTTTAAACGTTGTTTCTCAAACGATAGAGAGTCAACAATCGATTACCAGAAAGCGGTTGAGTGTGCCCTGTTGTGAACGGAACAGATTAGGCTTAAGATTGCCTCAGCCCACACCTAGCTCTACGCAGCTTTGCCAAAATAGGGCATACTCGCACATTGATCAATAATTCTGAGCATCTATAATGTGTAGCGATGGCTCGGGTTTGTCAACTTATAGGCAGAGTATTTTATTCCGTACTTTTGAAGTCGAGGGCGACCTCTTAGACCTCTATGCTGACAATATTTTGAGAGAGCGAAAGTATAATAACAACTGCTTCCAAGACGTATAATTGATGATTAATTTTATCAGATAGATTTTTTGTTTGGTATGGATAGAGGCTTAAAAATAGGATTCCGTTGCCACTCTTCAGTAAGTAGATACTTTATAATAAGCAACCAAAAAGTATCAACAGGTATTGGGACTGACCTTAGTAGTTTTCTTGAAATTGCAGCCGTTTCTACAGCATATTTCTTCCTTGTCTTGTAGTATAGGAGTGGTGGACAGTAAGTGGTTTGATTTGGACGCTCCTTCACTCGTCACTGCAATGACAATCGATACTGTATTCTAGAGGTTTTATTTACCATACCCATATTTAGTTAGGTTTAAAGACGTTTATTCTCAAAAGAAATACAATAATTTCACTTGTTGAGAAATTAACAAATAGATACTTAAGGTAAACTCTTAAATAAATGTGAACACATTGAAAAAAAAGTGGCATACACGGTTAAATATCAAAACAATGTTTCTTTAGTTTTTTTTTTTTTTAAAGATACAAATGACTTGTCACATATTACATCCTTTGGCAAGCTTTACAACAGTGCTCCCTCAACTTGTATAGTTTTAGTTCCGTAATTTGTTCTTCGTAACGGTAATATTCAAGTTACTTATAGTTATATCTTTAGTCTGTACCAACCTTATTTTACAACTCTAATGAGCATGGGTCTCTACTCAAACAGAGATGGTTTGACCATTTGCCGACCCTCACCAGGCTACACAAGTGCGGATCGGCAAATTCAAAGACTCATGAATATTATGGAAAAACTAGATCGGCTCCGCTAACCTGATTTTTGGGGTTTGCACTAATCTCGCGGGAACTATTGTTTTATTTGGAATAAAAAACCTATGCTTTAAAACAGGGTTTAATCTATCTCCATTCCAAATTTCAGCCACTTGCAACCCAGTAGGTGCAGCGTGAAAGAGTAGGTAACAATCTTTAACACAGTTATTTCATTTCGTGTGATTTCAGAAGTTAAATTTTAATTTACCATCCTTCACTGTATAACACAAAAATAAATTTGCATCTTATTTACAGAGAGACCAGCGTCCTTGTCGTCAAAAATACAATATTTTTACAGACAATAAATGTTATTTGTTAGTTCAGGTGGAATCTTGGAACTTAATAATTTTGAAGCCATAATAGTGCCAATTCAGTTGTGCAAAATCTTTTAACTATAAAATAATAATTTGATACGTCTAAAAATAGTGCTATCCTTAGTCTTGGGAAACATTTTCAAAAGTAGAACACCTTTTTCAGACGTGACAAATTAGTTTAGTTGCACAACAGCTTTTACACTAGCATGGCTAGCTGTCTGACGTCAATTTAAATGCAACGTGGGAGAACACCCAAGATGGTAGACTATAAGCTTGACCGCTATAAACTTGGCCCTCCCATGGTTTGCGGGACGCGGGGCGGGTGTTCGATTGGCTATACACGACACGATTTAATGACTCGCATCTTGAGAATTCGCCTATGGTATTTTCTTGAGTATGTAATATCATTATCCACGTCGCAAGATTAATATTATCGTGTGTAGCGTAATTCACGTCAGTCACTGACAGCTGATTAGTTGAGCGCACTGATCCCTATTCTATGGATACACAGTGAACCTAGCCTGAATTGTATAGAATGTTTCATCCATAGAATAGAGATCAGTGGTTTAGTAGCTCCCGCCCCGCGTCCCGCAGACCATGGGAGAGCCAAGTTTATAGCGGTCTAGCTATAGTTATTTTCAGACTTCATCACAATACGAGTGTCAAATTGTGTTTGCTGAGAATAAAATTGATATATTTTATTAAAGCTTGTTTATAAAATTTTTTTTGAGCGATTACCTTTTTAACTTTTGTTTAAATGACATGTGAAGACTTGACTACAATCATGACTGGTGAGCAGCAATGATGATTTCTAGGATAGAGCGCGCTTGCCCAGAAAATACCCTGTTCACTCTTCTCTATTGAACACACTATAGATATTAACCTCAGACTTGTATACTAAAGACAGGAACAGCGCGAAAAAATGTCGCCAGCTTATGGGTGTCATTAGTACCAACAGTATAAGGCCACGGGGTATTTTGACAGATGACGCTACTGTTTGCTTGTATGAAGAAGGTTTACTTAAAATGTTCGGATCGGCCAATCTTTACTATTTTTATCTATTCTATACTAATATTATAAAGAGGTAGCGTAACGATGTTTGTGAGTTTGTGACGTTGTAAGGGGTAATCTCTGGATCTACTGAACCGATTTTCAAAATTCTTTCATCAATAGAAAGCTACATTATCGTGGAGTGTCGCTATAATAATTTCCAAAATTAACTATGCATCATTACTAAAACTTGAATAATGTAATCCAAGTCGCAAAAAAAATTGCTTTCATCGCGTACGCTGCGGAAACTATTGAGGATAGAACAAAACAATGTTCTAGAATATTAAAGAACGTATCAAAATCTGCAAAAAAGTCCGCGATAGCATATGCCTATCTCCTATGGGTAACTCGCAATAACTGCTTTTACTTTAAAATTGTGGATTAAAAATAAATAATTTTTGTGAAGCTTATTTAGCCCATATGGTATTAATTTATATCTTTGAAAATATGTTTTTTAGAACGGAAATTTAATGTAGAATAGTTCTGCCCTTTACTCTATACAGTTTAAATAAATATCTTGAAAGATATTAGCAAAACAAAAACGTGCGGTATGCAGGAGCGCGCCGCCGCCGCTTCGGTCGTTGCGTGGCGATAGGATAGGCATTTATCATTCATTTATCTGAATGCCTCGCGTCCAGCACTGTGGGCTGTGGGTATAAGGCCCGTTTTCCACCACAGCGAAGCGGAGCGGAGCTGTATTTGAGTAACAAATCAGATTTCGTCATTTTGATATTTTCGAAACTGAGGGATGTCTAAATGATGAAATCTGGTTGGTTATCCAAACACAGCTCCGCTTCGCTCCGCTTTGGTGGAAACCGGGCCTTACGCGGGACAAACGGGCCGGGACAAAAATATTTCTAACGCGGAACGGAGTCCGCGGGCACTGCTAGTATTATTATATTCTTATTATTTATCTATTTTTATCTACTATTTTTATATTTGCTTACGATGTTTCTGCCAATTGAAGTTGTGTTGTATCTCGTGCCGCATGCCGCGCCACAGCTTGGTGACGATGAGGCAATACGCGAACGACATGATAAAGAACGGCACCAACAGCAGCGCCGCGTCCAGCCCCAAGTTGAACGCGCGCTCCAGTTCCAAGCTACTCCACACCTCTCTGCATTTGTACGCTTGTGGAAAAAAAAAAACATATTTCACAATTATAATATTAATAGCCATTTTCACTAAACCTAGGAAACTCCTAAATAGAATGCTTAGCCGATAGGTGACAGTTTTCACCTACAACAACTGTCACCTTAGGGCTAAGCATTCGATTTAGGTTTAGTGAAAACGGCCGTAAGAACACTGTTTTCTTAAGTGTGTAATTACAGCCAGATGTAAGAAAGATATTATATTAGAATTAAGACTTCCGTGAGTGAGAGGACTTTATAAGAAGGAAAAAGCGGCTTTAAACTCACGTCTATTGGGTCAAGATCGCCCGACCGGTTTCAGACCCATCAGGGGTCCTTCTTCAGGGGCATTTATGCGCGCGCGGGACGCCCGTGTGATACGTGTGTCCACGGGCGTACACGGGCGTCCCGCGCGTAAATACCACTGAAGAAGGACCCCTGATGGGTCTGAAACCGGTCGGGCGATCCTGACCACATAGACGTGAGTTTATAGCCGTTTTTTCCTTCTTATAATGTCCACTCATGGAAGTTAGTTTTAATATAATATCTTTCTTATATCTGGCTGTAATTACGCACTTAGGAAAACAGTGTTTTAATGTAAGCTAGTAACTTATATGCTTATTTCAACTTATACTATCATAACACCGGTGATTTTTTTGCCTTGCATAGGCCTTCTCCATTTTCTTTCATATTATAAAGCTCCGTGGCGTGAATTGAACCCGCAACCCCCCTACTCGAATCGTAGAGGTTGCTCGTGAACCTGGGGTTAGATTGTCTAAGAAAACCGTATTCATCGTTTGCAAATTATGTCCCCTTATTGGCTAACGTAAATCAGGGAACCAATCAGCGGGCAGAGTTTATAAACGATTAAGATAACGATGAATACGTTTTTCTTACACAATCAAGGGGCTGGAAGGTCGTGAAAGGGAGGTTTTCTTTACCAGTGCAAGAAGAAGATTTTAGGTAGGTACAAGATTATAGTTATAGAGATGGAGATACGAGTACGCCTCTAATTTTTATTATAGGTTTCCAGGGGAAAATCAATGTTTCTTTCTACGTTTAGAAACGTTATCTACTATATAAAAATAAGTCGGGTTTTCCTTCGTTCCACGGTTTTGCATTCGTTGGAAAGGTGTCGGGCTCCGTGGGGTTTATAGGAAAGATAATTCAGGAAAAATTTCAGCAGAAAAGCGGGAAAATCTTTTTAGCGGGAAAGCCATCTGGTGGCGAAACGAAGTTCACCGGGTTTGCTAGTTAGATATATTAATTGCTCATATTGTGCGGTGATGGTTCAACTTTCCAGGCCCGCGAAGGTTTCCACAGTCCGTAAATTAATTAAAAAGGTACCGTATGCGCGTCGTTATGCATGCAGGCTAGGCCAATTACTCATATCAAGCGAAATAAACCCAAGCTTCATGTATTATGTATCCCAAGTGAAGGAAGGGCAAAAGACGCATATTTATAGAGTTAATGGGAGTTAACCCAAACAGCAGAGGAAAAGAGCACTTTATACATATTCAAATAGGGCGTTATTTATTCAGCTCTATAAAAACTTCTACTTCACAGGTAGATGAAATGTTTTATGCAGCTGGTTAAGAGCAGCTTTTTAAAGTCATTATTATTTATTCGTTAGAAAAACAATCGGTTAAGAGGCCTGTGAACTACAATGTCTCCGTTAATGCAAAATACCAAATCATTTGTAATTCGTGAATATTTCGATCATGTTGTGGTGTTATTCGGATTCATATAGTAATAATCTATGCTCCTGGCCATATTTGGTTCGGAAATATTTCTTTAAAATAAAATAATAATCAATTTTGATCAAAATTTTTATAACTTTGGTCGAGTTCCGTAATACCAAAAACTATGAATGAAAACTTGTAACTTTCTTTATTAACTGGTGTTTTTCATTAGCTGGACAATAAAAACTGTGCTCCTGAACTAATGCGACGTGAGATAGTGTTGCTTTTATTACAAAACAAATAAGCAGAAAACATGTCCTCTTTGACATAAAAATAAGCAAAACTAAATTCGTTTACAATTTCGTTTAACAACAGTATTTCGGAACGAGATATGGCCAAGAGCATAGATTATTACTATACGAACCCGAATAACACCACAACATGATCGAAATATACACGAATTACAAATGATTTTGGTATTACGTTTGTATGGGAGACATGGTAGTTCACAGGACTCTTAAGCGTAGGAGTTTTGTTACGAACATCGTGACATACATTAGAATACACAAATAAATGTGATTAATAGGTACGTTTTGACGTATTACAACTATATATACGTATGACTACAACTCGCATTTTTCCAAACTTAGGTCGAAAAAGCTACCTACCTTGGTTAGCTATACGCCTTGGATGCATAGAAAGTATAATAATTTCTACTTTAGACTTCTCGGCTTAGTATTCTCTTATGAATTTATTTTTGAATTTTTATTTCCTAGCTTTTATGGTTCCTATACCCTATTACTAAGACTTCGCTGTCCGTCCGTCGGTCCGTCTGTCATTAGGTTGTATCTCTTGAACCGTGATAGCTACAGACTTGAAATTTTAACAGATGATGTATTTCTGTTGCCGCTATGAAATGAAATGAAATGAAATGAAGGTTTATTCATACTATAACAACAAATACTACAAATAGGTACATCAAATATTTCAGGGGGCTCCCAAACAACAAATATAATTTTTTGCTCGTATTTGAATTTGGTGGGCAGGGGTGTTTAGTTTACTTTAATAATATTGAGATAGGGTCTTGATTATACGGAACCCTCAGTGCGCGAACCCTACTCGCACTTGACCATTTTTTTGGATAATGGTTCGTGCACGAGTCCGACCGATAATTTTTATTTTATGATTTTCGATATTAATGTAACTGGATTATATCTAAGAAAGTTTCTCCCTTCTAGCTTCCCAAATAAATAATTATGTTACAAATATATCTACCAACTTTATCATTTAACGTGGAATAGGAAAACAATTTCCCAGCTATTGTAATTAAGTTAGATAGGGAGGATAACAAGAAAAAGGTCGATCCTTATTACGAAAGAGGAGTTTATCAAAGATTCTTTGATGGATGGGCCTTTAGAGAAATGCTGTATCACCGCGGTAATTGGTGAAAGGTTTTAGTTTATTTTTACGAAAAATGACAGTAAAAGTTATCGCTGACTGAAATTACCTAATTACTAACTACCGTATAAGTCTTGCCTGTGAAAAATGTTGCCAGGAAAACTGGCTGTAATGAAGAGCAGGTCTGATTCGTTCGTTGGATAAGTAAGATTTATCTTTAATTTCATAGTCATAGAGTTGGATAAATAAGTGGTTTGTGTACATATATAAATGTTTAAATTGTATTGATATTACGACAAAACTTATTGAACAGCCTATGTATTATGTTATGTTATGCTTTAAAAATAATTTCTCAAGTAGGCTATTTTGAAGGTGTTTTATTACAAACACTATTAAATACGAGAATTTTATATTTTAGAAGACTGCGGTTCGGCGTTTCCTCCAGTAGATTTATTTTCTAAATAATACTCCTAGATGGATGAGAACAATATGGGACGCCTATAACCCTTGAGACGCCATATTGAGCCATTCTATAGCAATATTGTAAAAGTGTTGCTCGCTTGGATACCTGCTCGTATTACGTAGATATTTTGTTACAATATTTAATATTTTTGGTAGAATATTCAATTTTATATCATATTCTACGCATTAGTGATAACTGATAACTTTCCTGTCTGGATTATAGACATAAGCCTTCAATATAATTACGAATGAAACTGAAAAGGTTGATTTGATCCTCGCCCTTTGGATTATGACTTATTATACGAGTATTACTCATACCAATAATAATAATTGTTAAAAGATAATAGGATCGTGGGGGATTTTCTACGCCACACACTACAACAATCATAGAATGTGTGTACTATGTGGGTGGCTATACAGTAACAAGTAATGTAAGTAAGTAATGTATCTCTGTAAAATATTGAATATTTCTCAAACTATCGAATAAAAAAAAATTGTCAAACAAAAGTTGTTAATTTTAATATAAACAAATATAGTCCGAGAGCGATTTGGTATTTTTTATAGAATCCTGTATAACCACTGGTGATAGGACTCTCCTTGCGATTTTTCGTCCGCGTAGGTACCTTGCAGTGTCGTGAAGCAGTACGAGTATTTGTGTTTCGGTTGCAGTGTCGTGAAGCAGTATTTGGGTTTCGGTTTGCAGTGTCGTAAAGCAGTATTTGTGTTTCGGTTTGCAGTGTCGTAAAGCAGTATTTGTGTTTCGGTTTGCAGTGTCGTGAAGCAGTATTTGTGTTTCGGTTTGCAGTGTCGTAAAGCAGTATTTGTGTTTCGGTTTGGAGAGCCCTGTACGCCGACGTCATTATGGAACGTATACTGCTTAGATGACATAGGGATGCGTACCACGCAAGAGGATTCACTAAATTGATTTTTGTCATTCTCACTCTTACAAATAAGTTTTTGGATATTAATTATTATTATTAACAACACATTAAAACAAAACTTTCAATTGTAATTTTTAGTTTCTGATTATTAGAAAAAGTGGCTGTGACATACGGACGGATAGACAGACAGACAGACATGACGAATCTATAAGGGTTCCGTTTTTTGCCATTTGGCTACGGAACCCTTAAAATTGAGATTTCGGAGCAACTTTTGGGCGAATTTTCTGTCGAGAACATTTTATCCGATCGTGTTTCTGTTGAATAATGATTTTATAGTAAATACACAGTTTTTAAACTGCAACTAAAATCAAAAAAAACCGGCCAAGTGCGAGTCGGACTCGCGCACCGAGGGTTCCATACCATAGAAGAAGTAAAACATTGAAAGAATCACTTTTGTTCATGAATTTACGAGTATAATTTACATGTAGGTACTTTTGTTGGCAAACCGCAAACGTAACTTTGTTTTTGGCGGATTATTGTTATTATCAAAAAAATTATATTAGTCAGCGAGTTGATTTTATTTTTCCTGTAAAAAATACGCTATTGATCATAATTATTTCAGAGTTTTTGATTGGTAATCTTCGGAGATAAGGGGGGGGGGGGGGGAAACGGTATTTTTTTCAACAGTTTGCCCAATAATTCAAAAACTATCAGGCATATAAATAAATAAAAATTAGTTTCAGAATACACAAGTAACGCCCTTTCATATGATACCCCACTCAATATTGTTATCTCATTTTGAAATTTTGTCGACCCGGTTTTCCCCCCTTTTTAAATAAAAATAAAAACAATTTTCAAATTTTTACGATTGTTATGACGTCGGGTCACTATTACCTATAACTATTCTAAATTTCAAGTCGATAGCTTGAATAGTTACTGAAATAATCGAGTGTGACAGACGGACGGACGGACGGACGGACGGACGGAGAAAGTCTCACCATAAGGGTTCCATTTTTACCATTTTGGTATGAAACCCTAAAAAAACGCTTAAAAACGCCGCCGTCTACGCCGTTAACATTAGGTGAACGACACATGATGCTTGTCTCATGGTTCTTCATTATAAATAATCGAGTGTGACGGACGGACGGACGAAGAAAGTCTCACCATAAGGGTTCCATTTTTACCATTTTGGCACGGAACCATAAAATTTTTTTTGTTGTAAACTAGTTGATGCATCCCTGCTGTGTTCAGGTTACAAATTCACGGGACAAATTCTTCTCTATTCAGGATCTTTATTAGAAATAGAATCTCTATGAGATAATGAATCAGCATTTACTTATGTTGCTATTAAATTTCAAAATTCTCCCAGACATTCCTTACATTCAAACTTTCAACTTTTCAACTTTAAGTTGAACCAACTTTTTAACTTGACAATGAACAAAATATTAACGTCAACATTTTAATAGATCTACGTACTATTAATCTGTGACTCTTGCCGCCCTGTCTAGCGGTCAAAGGTCACGCGTATTTTGTTACACACTGCAATGGAATGTTGAGACATGGAAAATTTTGTATGAATGACAATTGTACTGAGTTTTGAAAAGTCGTAGAACCAAAGTTTTTAGTTGCCATCATAGGAAACACAGGTCGAAATAATTTTGGTTATTTTACCTGTACAAATCTGGGTTATTTGACGTACCATTTCCCCGCATCGGCTGCAGCGTAGAGACGAGCAGTATCGGAGAGTTGAGCGCCAGGGACAGTATCCAAACGGTGGCTATCATCTTGTAGGCGTGGCACTGCGTCTGCCACTTCCTGGACTTGAGCGGCCTGCAAATCGCGAAGTACCTCTCCAGAGATATCGCGACCAGCGTCCACACGTCCACAGACACCGAGACAGCTGTGGCAAAGACAAAATTTACATGATAACCTGGGCGAAAGGATGTGAATAACACGAAACATTCCATAGAATCATAGTCCAGTCAAACATGTGACGATAGGGACTGAAATACGGAAGGGCGCACATTTGGTACTTGCTTTTCATCTGATAATCATCAAATCATAACCCTTTTTTTATTTCCCTTTCAGAATCAGCTGTTCTCAGCGTGTTTTTGAACCCTCGTAAACTTTCAAGTCATGAAATAGTTATCACCAAGTTACAACCATTATAGAGAAAGTGTAAAATGAAATGATTTGTCATAAGAGCTTCTGTATCTTAGGCGTACATGAAATAAAGTATTTTCTATTCTATTCTATTCTGAATGAGAGGGGTTTGGTCATAGCGCTGGCCAAGTGCGAGTCACCGGGCTTGCCAAGATATTTTTGCTGTTGCATCATCATTTACCGTCAGCTGAGACCTCAGTAGGTACTAACTTGTGAAGTTTTCATTGTATGGCTGACTTCGACCGTATAGTCACATAGTAACATCTACGACTGTTCAAGCATGGTTACACGTGACGTAATGAACGCAAACGTCACAACTCAAACACACACCTCCTGCATGTAATTCTGTATGTAAATTATGTGCTTATAAATGTAACTGCGCAAATCCACAACTGTTTCAACAGGCTGCGAGACACTAAAATATATCGGTAAACAGTAACTTTTTAACTTCCTTTTGCATGTTTGGGTTTACGTACCTTTCTTATTCTTCTCTTATATATAAAAATGAATCGCAAAATGCATAATAATGGACGATTTAGGCCAATTATTTTTTTAAATGTTCGTTGAAGTTCAAGGAGAAACAATCGAATAATTGCCGGAAAAACCCTAAAACAGCCTTTTTCTTTTTCCATACAAACGTTTTCTAACTAAAATGTAGAGTCAATTTGAGCTTTATTGCTATTGCATAAGAGAATTTTTTGCCCTGGCTATAAAATAAGTAGGAGCAAAAAATCTTTTTTGACAGGACGAGGTCTGTCGGGTCCGCTAGTAATACATATAAATGTCTTATCACTTTTATGATGCTTTAGGTACAGAACATAAGGGTTCGAACACACAAACGACACAGCTCGATGAAAGCGTTACCTTTGTGTGAATGTTCAACGCTATCGCAATTCACAACGTATAATTATCTCTCATTTGCAGGAATAGCTTGTAACTATTCCTGCAATATTTATAATTAAATACTTTGCAGTTATCCTCTACAGATTGATATGAAATGATGAAATAAGGACTTTTTAAGGTTTAGTTTAGATGTCAATAGTTAATTAAGTAACATTCTAAATTTAATATGTCAGACTGACCAAAATTGCGAATAAGTTTGTTTTAAATGGTATGGGATGGATTTCATGATATAGGAATATTGTAATTTGCATTTTGAATTTTGTATAATGATGACTTTATTAAGAGTCTGCTGACCCTCGGTGTCTCCCATACAAACGTAATACCAAAATCATTTGTAATTCGTGCAATTTTCGATCATGTTGTGGTGTTATTCGGGTTATATAGTAATAATCTATGCTCCTGGCTATATTTGGTTCCGAAATACTTTTGTTAAACGAAATTGTAAACGAATTTAGTTTTGCTTATTTTTATGTCAAAGAGGACATGTTTTCTGCTTATTTGTTTTGTAATAAAAACAACACTATTTCACGTCACATTAGTTCAGGAGCACAGTTTTTATTGTCCAGCTAAAGAAAAACACCAGTTAATAAAGAAAGTTACAAGTTTTTATTCATAATTTTTGGTATTACGGAACTCGACCAAAGTTGTAAAAATTTTGATCAAAATTGATCATTATTTCGTTTTAAAGAAGTATTTCCGAACCAAATATTGCCAGGAGCATAGATTATTAATATATGAATCCGAATAACACCACAACATGATCCAAATATGCACGAATTACTAATGATTTGTTATTTTGAATGAATGGAGACATTGTAGTTCACAGGCCCCTTAAGTTATGATTTTTTGAGAATTAGGTAATAGGTTTGGTCTATTAAACTACACTTATAGCGAAAGTGATAAATATTTATCGTCTTACATGTAAAAGCATTAAGTTGTAGTTAGACTTTATTTGTAAGACGATAAATCTTTATTACCGTCACCTCATAAAATCGGACGAATAAAATTGTTAACGACAAGTGTACTATGTACAAAGTGTCTTTGGGTAACTTTTTTACACAATTTTAACTTCGATGGCTAAATCCTTTAACTGTAATTGATTGCTTCACAGCATCGATCAACATGCTAAACCACTGAGCTGAAAAATATGTCAGGATATTAACCAGCTGCGGAAGAAGCATTCAACGATACAAAATTTAGACATCAGGTAAGACTGACTGACCCGACCTTTGAATTATGGGCCTCCCACTACAATTCAACAATTACCAGATCAGAACTAGAACAGAGTGGTCGTGGATACTTATGGTTTAAAATAATATTAATATTCAAAAACAATATAATATAGATGTGGATTTGGTGCTATGATAATAACATCAAGATGAGCCCATCTGAACATTTTACGTAAACCTTCTTCATACAAGAAAATGTAGAGCCATGTGTCGAAACTCCTGCGAAATACTGCGTAGGCTTACAACACTACTGACGCCGGAGGGAGTTTTGTTCCCATAAACTGGCGACATTTTTTCGCGCGGTCCGCCGGGTCTATAGTGTCTTTGGTTTGGTGATAAACAATGACGTTTTCTCATGGGTAATTGTAATGGGTACTAAACACCTACTCAGTGGAATTGGCATTTTTATACACCACAAGTTTCACTTGGCAGCGATGTAACCTCATGTTAAGTGAAGATGCGGCCGAAGATGTTATAGCACTAACTTGGAAGAAGTGGGTAACCCCTAACGGTTTCTACACAGCATCGCGTCGGAACGCTAAATCGCTTGGCAGTGCATCTTTTCTGGCTAAAACACACCCTGTTTTATACGATTTTAAAGTTTCGCATCAAAACCATGGGAATTATTTCTTGGCTGATTGGATCTCAACCACATAACATAATATGACGTATTATTTTATTTCGTAATTTTATCATAAAACATTTTATACATATAAAGTTAAAACAGTAAAAGTTTCGAGGTACTCTGACCCTCAGATTTAAATGTGGACGAATGCAAATATGTACACAGAGTTTAGTGTTACAAAGGTCCTTTATTTTTAGACTCTGTATTTAATTTTGTTAGGCACGTATATTATTATATTATTATACAGGACGTGTTTCATTTAAGTTGTGCCTTTGTCAATGCGTAATCATACCTATTACATTACCCTTTTCGGGTTTTTTTTATGTTGCCTAAAACATAACTAGAATGAAAGCAAAACTAATCATCAAAATACAACAGAAATTGACAATGTTGACCTTCAATAAAGATGGCCAAACACAGTAGAATTGATTACCTTCTTCAATTGTTTTTGGTTTGGTTGAAAGGTACAAAAATACCTTTAATAATAATTAGATAGTCAGGCACAGTGCACTGCTAAATACCTAGAAGCTTCTTACATGAGCGGCTAAGATCACCTAAGTTCACGTACCAGGCGAGGTAAGTAATTTAGTTGGTAATTAGCTTCAAAGCTTAGATATTTACAAATTATTTTAAAGGTAAATTAGAGTTTTAAGGTACGGTTTGATATTAACTTAGTAAGTAACATACTAAATCGAATTCCCTCAGTGTTCATTACTTGACTCTCTGACTCACCTGCAGGTGTTAAACTTTGTCATTAGCCACACATCACCATACCAGAACGCTTATAACTCAGACTACATTTAAAGTCTGTGGCTTATAAATCTAATTACGGTAATTCTAATTAGGTACGGAAACTTAAAAATATATGATAATGACATACCGCTAAGTTAGTCATGTGATTTCTGCGCTACAATTGTCATTCTCATACATTTCTTTTTGTAATGTCTACTGCTGCAGGGGGCTTTCCGCTTATCTACCATAGATATACAGCTTTTTAGATAGTAAGCGGTTATGGTAAATTCTCATCTTCGTAGTTCACACTTCATATAGCATAGGTAGGTTTTTTTTACACTATACAAGTTAGTACTTAACTGCGATCTCACCTGGTGATAAGTGATGATGCAGCCGGAAATGTTAACGTACTAACTTGGAAGGGGTAAGAAAAGCTGTTACCCCAACGGTTTCTACACAGCATTGCAGCGGAACGCTAAATCACTTGGCGGCACGTATTTGCTGGTAGGGTGGTAACTAGCCACGGCCGGAGCCTCCAGACAAAACCACTAGACAAAGAAAAAAGGTAGCTTCAAAGCACCTTAGCTAACAAATTAACGATTTAAACCTAATTTGCTCAGAGCGTAATGTAGTTCATCTAATAGCCCAATTCGCTGTGCGTGACGCGTGTTCGACTCGGCTATATCCACTCTGTTTGCAGTGTTCATTTGATGCGAAGAGACACGTGGGTCACCAAAGGGTACCTTACCCGTACCCTTTGAGGTACACGTTTACCTACTCAAACGTGGGCGTACCTCAGGTGTTACCTATAACTTAAGGCGTAAAGGTGTTGCGTAAAAAATTTCCACTGATAATTCCATTTTAGAGTCTCCAACTTAAGCGCGTCTAAAAATTTACTATCTCTTTTTATAAGATACGGTTGAAAAGGAACTAGTTTTATCTTTATGCGCATGCTATAAGCGAAAGGGGTACTTGGCATAGATTTTCGGACGCACTTAATTTAGAATTAAGTTTACCGAACGTAGCTGCGACAGCCGAGAGTTCACTGAGCGAAATTTACACAGGTCTAAAACTGAACAAGGGCACAGTCACCGATAGGTAACTCATAGTAACAAAAGCAAAAGTTTCACTCCGTGAATTACGACACTAACGAGCGGTTTCACACTACGGCCGATCCGAGTCCGATATAAACAATATCGACAATAAGTTTTGTTTTGTCCTTCAGCTGTGGAATGTCAGAGCCTTTGGGACTGACCACGTGTATGCGGGTCTCGTAGCATAGCGTACCATAGCTTCCAAGAAAGCCCGGATTTTGACAGTCTCGGAAAAAGAGTCGGGTCACTGGCTACACGCTCTGCCATCGCACAGCTTACGGACGATACTCGACCGGACAGCGCTTCAAGGCATTAAGGCAGTGGTTCCCAAACTTATTTTGTCTACTGCCCACTTTGAGAATAAATATTTTTTTAGCGCCCCCATTTTTTCACCTATTTAAAAACCACTATAACTTCAAATTGAATTAATTAATTATTGTGACCTATATATGTATATTAACGGAGAATTCTAAACGAAACTTTTACTATAACCCGCAACTTGAAACCTGAGCGCAGTAGGTAACATACAACGGCGCTTAAGGTCTCAAGTTAACTCTTACGGGCTCCACCTGCCAATAAGAATGATTATTGAAACGCAACTTTATAGTATTAAAACAGAGTATCTTTTATTAAAAATATAACTAAAATAATCAATCCTTATATAAAAACTAATGTGAAGGAGAATCTGATGCTGTTTAATAAGTTTGTTGATATCAGGTTCCAATTTACTCAAGAACAGTCGCAAGTCGCCACGTTCGGTAACAAGCAAACGATTTCGCTTTTTAGTAAGCAATGTTGTCACAGCACTAAATCCACGTTCACACAAATATGACGATGGGAATGCTATCAAGAATCGTTGAACGATTGACCACAATCCAGGGTACAATTGCGGGATCGGTTTTTGTAGCCAAAATTCTTGGTAACCATTTTTGAACTTGATTTTTATTTCCTCGTTTGTTGTCAATTCTATAAGTTCTTCTTCCAGCTGAGGTGACATTGCTGTGTTGACATTTGAAAACGGATCCAATACCCAGTCTGGTATTTCCAAGTTCAAAATGTCCTGGTATCGTTCGGTGAAGTCAATGTGGAGGTTTTCCAAATGTTGGCAGTAGGCAAACAATTCGTCGTTACTGCATGATACTGATAAATTTGGAAAATTGTGAAACTCACGTCTGCCCAGATTCTTTTTGTGTAGAAGCAGTTTGGCTGCGAAAGCAGCAACGACGTTTTTTGTTTTAATTAAATTTAGTTTATCGCCTTGCATTTGGAGATTCATGTCGTTGAATAATTTATACAGGTCTGTCATGTAAGCTATATCATTTTTTGATGTTATGAGCTTGTCGTGCAATTCTGTATCTTTAGTTTCCAAGAACTCTATAACAGAGTCAAACAGGTTGTAAAATCGAGTCAGACAATTGCCTCTTGATAGCCAACGAACTTCAGTATGATACAACAAACGGTTGAAATCCTCGTCATTAGTAACACAAAGCTGATGAAATAATCTATCATTCAAAGAGCTGTTGCGGATTTTATTGACTGCTTTGATGACATATTGCAGTGATTGAAATAGTTTTTCACTTAAGTTTCTAGCAACTAAATGTTGTCTATGAATAACGCAATGTACACCAAGGACATCTGGAATTTTATTTTTTAAGTACGCTATGAAGCCTTTATGGCACCCTGTCATAGCCGGAGCGCCATCCGTAGCAACTGAAATAATATTTTTCAAAGGAATCTCTTTCTCATCGCAAAACTTTTCCAATGTATTGAATATGGTTTCACCTTTTGTATCGGTCTCTAAATTTCTAGCAAATAATAGTTCTTCACATATTTTCTCATCTTTAATAAACCTCACGTAAGACAACAACAATGCTTCATTAGTTGGTAAAGTGGACTCATCGAGCTGAATTGAGAATTGACTTGTCCTCAGGTGATCGCACAATGATTCTTCAATGTTTTCAGCCATTTCATCAATTCGTCTTTGCACAGAATTATTACTCAAAGGAATTTTTCGGATAATATCTGCGGCCGGTTTATGAAGCACAGTATTTATTACTTCATTTATTGCTGGCAATATTAACTCTTCTCCGATGTTATGTGGTTTGCCTTTTTGAGCAATTAACAAAGAGATATTGTACGAAGCTCGAAGTCCGTCGTCATCTTGCTTAGCAGCCGCCGAAAATAGTTTTGCTACACTTGGCTGTGTATTATGCTTCTTCTCTAGGTCTTGAAAATATGCTACATTCTTGTCTTTCTTATCTGGATGCATTTTATTCAAATGATCTTGCAGCCTTGAAGGCTTCATTGCTTCATTCGAAAATGTTTTTAGACATAGAAGACACAAAGGCGACGATGGGTTTGTGGGATTTTCAATAAATCCGAATTTAATATATTCCGCACAGTATTGCCGTCTCTTCTTTTTTACTTCCGACATTGTTTTGCAATGAGAAATACGTTCAACTTCGCGAGTAGTGTAGAGGAGGTGTAAGTAGTGCTCATCTATTACGCGCGAGACCACAAATGAAAATAAAATAAATATTACATTGTTTATATAGAAATGCTTAAGCAGCACGCACCGACAGGAATAAAACAAACATGCATAAACTCGTTAATCTCATTCGACGCTCAATCGTACTCAACAAGTCCGAACAAGTATTCAATGAATCATCCGACTGCTACAGGAATGCACAATTCGGGTTATTTAACAAAAACTTGTTAAAACATGATAGATATCTACGAGTACTAATAACTATTAAAATGCGAAAGTGTGTCTGTTGCCTTTTTATTTGTGTCTACTTTCATTACGAAACGGAGCGACCGATTGACATGATGATTCATTTTTTCTATATTCAATAAAATATGACAGATATATGAACTACGCGGAGAGAAATATAGAATCGAGTTTGAGCAATCTTTTAATTCATATTAGTTGATGTTCACAAGTTGTTGTTGAGAGTCGAGAGCTCTTGCAGTTAAGAGGTTGTTTAAGAGGCCTTCTAGCTAAATAAAATTACAAATCACCCCCCCGCCTCGACACAACGCCCCCATTTTCTTTCTGGGTCTCTTACCGCCCCCCTTGAGACCTGCAGCGCCCACAAGGGGGCGTTATCGCCCACTTTGGGAAAGACTGCATTAAGGTATGACAGGCATTAAGGTATGTGAGCCTCATTGCTGCCCATGCGTCAGCCGCGTGGACCTTCGGACCATTCGGTCACTATGGGCTTAGTTGCGTTAGGAGTGCAGGGCGTTTTTATCGCCACGGTGCTATCAATAACGTCCATCGCGCTCTGGCCACTGCGTCAATCCCTGCACAATTGGAATCCTCCGGTTTGTTCAGGGATGACGGTAAGAGGCCTGACGGTCATAGACGGATAGTACCGTGGCCTATAGAATAGAATAGAATGGAATAGAATAGAAAATTCTTTACTTCATATAAGCCTAGCATACAGAGGCTCATTTCATTTTACACGGTCTTTTAATGGTGATAACTATTTCACGACTTCAAACTAGGTTTACGAGGGTTCACATTAGGAGTAACTAAGCACATGTTGACAGAATTATTATATACAGTGTGTCCGGGATCGAACTAGCGATAATTTAAGGAATTGTTCTATGGCTCATTACAAGACCAAAATTGAGGGGGTGAGGGGGCGCCCCCCCTTTATAGGAAAATTTTTGCTTGTAATGAGCCATAGAACACTCCCTTGAATTATCGCTAGTTCGATCCCGGACACACTGTATATGATATTTATTCTGTATACACGATTGCCTCTGAGTTTGTGAAATGAACGTACCTTGTAAGAAGGGAATAAGTTTGCAAAGAGCTGCGCCGAAAAGGAACCGCCTGTATATCTGCCCGACGAGGGTAAATGGCAGGCAGAAAACGCCCAGGAGGAAGTCCGATATAGCCTGAAAAAGAAATCTTTTTGAAATCAAACTGTATGAAATACAAAAAAAATGGTCATGTGCGAGTGGAGCTTGCGCACTGAAGGTTTCGTACTTTAGTAATATTATATATTCGGTGGTCCTATCGAGCCCCATTCCAAATAGTACTTAAGTAAACTATAACCACTGTGCGTACCAAATTCAAAAACGAGCAAAAAAAATCACGTTTGTTGTATAATTAATTTTTTGTTTTATTTTAATTTAAATATTTATTTCTAAAGCAGATATATAATTATGTATTCTGTGAAAATTTTAAGTGTCTTCCTGTTACCGTTATCAATATATACTTAGCAAAACAAGCAAAAAATCACGTTTGTTATATAGGAGCCCCTTTAAATAATTATTTTATTCTAGTTTTTAGTATTTATTGTTATAGCGGCAACATAAATACATCATCTGTGAAAATTTAAAGTCTGTAGGTATCACGGCTCAAGAGATAGAGCCTGGTGACAGACAGACGGACCGACGACGGACGGACAGTGAAGTCTTCGTAATAGGGTTCGTTTTTTACCCTTTGGGTACGGAACCCTAAAAACTCACTCTTTTTAATCCCCGACGCAAATAGTGACGACGCAATAGTAGTATTGTGTTATCAGTTTGTCGTCGATTGCTCTCAAACGGATGGACCGATTTCGACGAGGTTTCTTTTCATTTGAAAGCCAGTTTTTTTGCGGTGGTTCTTGGCTAAATTTGAACGTTAGTACGTACTCGTAAGTACGTTTGTTACTCCCTCGAGTAACAACTACATAACCTGAAACATAGGCTTTTGATACTGGAGAAATCCACGGCTCCCACGGGACTTGAAAAAACTATTTGACCTCGCCTTTTGCAATTGGCGCGCGATTGGCTTAGAGAAGGTCGCAGGTTCGATTCCTCTGACGGGCCCGATTCGGTACCGGCCGATATAATATGTATTATTCAGAACGTTCTATATCTAATCTAATTTAATCTAATAAATAATATAAAATATGTGAAAGTTTAATTTATCATGAAAAGTAAAGGGATCTTTGAGTTTTGAGTTTGTTACTCGTTCACGCGGCGATTTAGTTGATATTATTATAATTGAAATGGATATAGATATCCCAATGCCGGAAATGCTTGAATGAATAATTGATTTTCAGACAAAAGCTTTAAAATATTAATCACTTAATGTTAGTGCTAAGTAGGTACATTAGGATTCTTACGCTCAGTAGCTTCTCTTCTCTTCACCTGAAGTTTGAATTTTACTTCAAAGTTTTGATATCGGAAAAACTATAAAGCCAACTAACGAGCTCTAACATGTATGTACTAGTATTGGAAGTAAATATTTTCTGTAGTATATTGTAGAAAAGTGTAGTTATTTGTAGTCTTTAAATTCCAATATAAGTCCGAGGTAGCGTGCCCACTGCCAGCCAAGTCGTAACTTTTCCAGCAAAGTGGAACGAAGGTGGAAACTTAACGTGCACTTTTATTTATTGCTCTAGGTATGACTCTATGCATAATAAATAAAATAATAAATAAATATGTAAGTATGTATAAAAATAAATAAATATATATTATGTACCTAACGAGGAGTACCATTGGAGTTATTAGCAAGCAACCTACATGACCCTTTTAAGAGTACAACCAAATAAAAATCTCTATCCTTAATTATAGTAGTGCTTCGTATACACAACATAAAAGAAACAAGGTCTTAAGAGTAAAGGAAGACAAATATAATAACATTATCTACTTAATGAATTATTAGGAAAACGGAAATAATAGTTTTGTTTCTAGGCAGTCGAAATGGAGACAAAATAAAAAAATCAATATGTATACCATGTCAACAAATAAGTAACAATATCTGGGTGACCGAGCTTCGCTCGGTAGTTTGACTACTGGCTAATAGATGACAGCAGGAGTGCTTCGCTCGGTAGTAGATGGCAGCAGAAGTCATATTTTTATTATTTTTTTGGTAAATTCGATCTTTAAAAAAAATGAATCTTAGCTAGATCGATTTATCGCCCCCAAAACCCCCTGTATACTAAATTTCATGAAAATCGTTGGAGCCGTTGCCGAGATCCAGATTATATAGAAATATATATATATATATACATACAAGAATACATACAAGAATTGCTCGTTTAAAGGTATAGGATAAATCTGAGTGGTACGGAACTTCTAAAATCTAGCATTAATTGACTTTTGGCAAACTACCACTATTACTAACTAACTAAAGCTATTTATACCAACGGTGTTGGTATGAATAGCGTTGAAGTCACTAGGCATCAGCAGGGCTAGTATAAAACACAATAAAACAAAAAATTCGATAGAAATTCTACCACACGTTTTCAGTTACTCCCTGCCATTGGCATATAAATATACTAGCTGACCTGGCAAACGTTGTTTTGCCCTTATGGATATAAAAAAAAAATAGATAAATTGAGATTTAAGCTATCCTATCTTTGAAGTTAGAGCAAACTGCACCCTGTGTGCGAATTTTATTAAAATCGGTTAAGTGGTTTAAGAGTCCATTGAGGACAAACATTGTGACACGAGATTTATATATATTAAGATAAGATAAGATCCCGGGTGTAATACAAAAAAAAGTGTCCCGAGAAAACCTTTATAAACGAACGAAAATACAAATGTAACCTGTGTATTTTATAAACAAACTAAAACTCGAAATTAGTACAAAAACCTGTACTAACTAAACTTCTCTGAATCTAAAGTGTAATAACATACGAGTATTATGTTCTAACCCCGGTAGACACATGTAATGCCCACGTGATATGTCTTGATAGTCGCCATTAAATCAGCTTACCTACCACCCACGTGGCACGTTTACCTATATACTTTAGGTATTGTTACATAGCAGGACAGATCAATTTGTTTTGCTATAATCCGCTACTTGAAACGATTCTGTATGGTACAATATGCAGGGACACTACCCACAATCCACATGAAACACCACACACAATTTTCTAACACTTTCTTCAACATTATTACATAATTCCAGATTATTCTACTGTCTATGCTTGAGATACTAATAGTTTTTATTTCTATTTAAAAAGGAGGGCAAACCGGGTCGTCAAAATTTTAAAATGCGAGCAATAAAATATGCCGATTGTTTGCCATAAAATATGTCGAATCATACTTCGGCAACTTCAAATGCCAAAATAAATTAACTTCGAGTGATATCAAAAAAACACCCTAATCTTTGTTACCAGTGATATTCTCGTAAAACTCGAAAAACTATATAATTGGTTTCCCTTTGTTACGTTTACACAACACGTTCTTTGACCGCAAATTATTTTCCTTTTGAGACTCAAAGACATTATTTTTGTATCCCCATACCGGGAAATTGGAAGCGTGGAATTTTATGCGATAAAATTGCCTTGCCATTCCGAATCAACTCAGGGTTATGAAGGATATCAAACATTCGAACACACAAACTTTCACATTCATACATAGTAGAATTATTAACAATGAGTGCCAAATACGTATAAGACTCGCTCTTTTACAATTATTTATTATTATGGAGTGATTGGCAGGTTTCTATGAAAATCGAAAAGTTGATACCTATATGCGCTAAGGCTGCCAGTGCCTACGCCGATTAATATAATTGTTTAGCGGATATTTCCCAAATCTATTGAGGATTCAATATAAACACAAGTTTCTGATTAGCTGTAGAATGCAGCTGGTGCGTGGGAGTAACGATAACGGTGCATCAATCAACACCTCTACATTCCACGCCCACGGTTTTGCAGAACTTGTGTTATATGTCACGTGTAGCGGTGGTGTGATTTGCAAACTATTTGCACTGTTTCTGTGACAATTAAACTCAAAATTACTTTGTGTTAACGTTCCTACTTTTGTCAGTAACAAGTAAATTAAAAATTTTAACCCATGTCATTTACGCATGTCATTTAATGCGATTAATATCTGGGTCACCGCTGTATATTGTACCTACGGTCTGGGTGAACGAGTTTTGCTCGTTTTTTTTTGGTAAATACGACATTTTCTAAATATGAACTACTTTTTTTAGTACGCCTGCGATCGATGAGAGTTTATGTTAGTTTATCTTTTCTGGTGAACCCAGGTTCTCCAGCAAAAATTCAGTTTTATCAGAGTTTCCGTATTTGAATTTGTTTCCAAATATGTCCATTTTGACTCTGAAGAATTCTCCAAACTTAAATAAAACTAACTACTCGTAAGTATAGATATTTAAATATTTGAAAACAAAGAAAGACACCATGAAAATTTTGAAAAAAAAAACATAAAAACGGTTGCAACATAGCACTAGAAATTATCCGCTATGGTTTTTTGAAGATAGTTAGGCACTTCGAATAAAGCTTGAGCTTTTGATTTACGTTTGGTTTGTCGAAATAGATACAAATATCAAGATACGCCCATCCGAACATTTTACGTAAACCTTCTTCATACAAGAAAACGTTGCGCCATCTGTGGAAACTCCAGCGAAAAACTTTTTTTTTATCTATGTCTGGTCACCTTGCCTGCAATGCTGCACAGGTTGTAGAGGTAACCTTGTTCGGGAATCGGACGTACTTCCTGTTTTAATCGTATAAATTAATAGTAAAAAAGTTAGTGGCATACCGATATAATTTAAATGTATTTTTACTTACAATTCAGAATTCATCAGTGATCGCTAAACATTTACTTTAATAAAATATGAGTAAATAAAAAACTTTTATGTTAAACCTGTATCTCTTAGTTATAAAAGCACCTAAAATACCAAGATGTTCTTGGACGGAAAATGTTGGGTATTTCTGTCATTAAAATTAATAGCGCTTGTTCCACGACTTATTAACCTTTATATTTTGTCTAATATTAAATCTTACTTCTCTTCGACTAATATTGTTTTGAAGAAAAACGTGGAACATTGAAAAAGCCTCACAGCGAGCAACAGCTGATTGTTAATAAATACAGAAATAAAAAGCACGCCTATAAAAAATAATCATGCAGATATATTTAGTATACTTAATACAATTAATCTAAGTTCCTGAGACAAAAATAAAACATATAAAAATGACGTCTTTACAAAGTCACTTCGGAAATGGCAGTTCGGTACTAATTATTGAATATCAAAATAACTTTCTTTAAAATAACTATTTATATTATTTATATGCAAGAACAATACAATATGTGTGATCTTATAATATTTATGTGGTTATAACTATTGCCCTGCCATTTACAATTGGTAAGTACATAATAATTTAATCCCAACAAACTCATGTAATATTACTAGATGTTACTTACCGATGATACGTTATCCCATGCTCCTTTTTAAATTTAAAACTGCAATTTTTGCAGCCTTTTACAATGCAATTAGGCATTTTGATGTTTTTTAGTTAAATTTCCCAATAAGTTATATTCCATTTTCCCGCTACTAAGAATCTAATATGGCGGAAACCGTCTCTATGGAAACGTGCTGTTAACGTCATTATCTGTGGCGGGGACCGCGGTCTACTGACTACTGACGCCAGGGGAGGTGAAAATAGTCATTCTTGCTCCCTTAAACTGGCGACATTTTTTCGTGCGGTCCGCCAGGTCTATAGTATAGGTGTCTTTGTTTGTCGAGCATTAATTTACGAGTAGGTACCTAATATATTCGGCGCTTTCGGCAAGAGCAGGATTATACGCTTGAGTTATGAATATTTAAATGCACGTAGATGCACTCCGTCATACACTCCGTTTGACTTTGGAAGTCAGTTCCATGTTCTGGTGAAATCTGGTAAGTTCAAGATTAATTACACACTATTTTGTGGTGTGTAATTAATCTAGAAATTTGACCGGACTTTATTAAGGTTTCCTAACGGCAGATAAAATTATTTTATAATTTTTTGTGTTTATTTGCTTTGTCTGAGATTAGGACGCAAACTATTTTTTATACTCCAAAGCTTAAAATAATTTGAATGGCAATCTAGTTAAGAATATGATCAAACTGTATCGATATCACCCTTGACTTGTGTGTACTTTACAAAAGAGTAGTTTTTCGTTTTGAAAACAAGTAAGAAGTAATTTCTGAGTTGAAAAATGCATGTTAAATAAGAGCTCCAACTATCCTCGCCTTCGAGTCAGGGATAAACAACCTTTGCAAGAATAAAAACGAGAAAATCTTGCAAAGTTTACTGCTTTAATTTATGATGCGAGGAAATTATTGAATATGATCAAGACTGTGAGTTTGATTTATGAGTCGGACTAAAAGAGTTTACATAACTTTAATACTATTGAGATTGGTGTTGATAGTAGGGAATCCTCAGACTCGCATTTGACCATTTTGAATTTGGTTTGCAGAGTTGTTTTGATGGTACGGAACCCTCAATGTGCTCGCACTTTACCAATTTGTCTATTTCAATTTTAATTGCGAAATACCTTCTTATATAAATGGCAATATTTAATCCGCCTGTGTTTTGATGAAAATTGAAATGTTACATTATTTTCACAAAAAGCAAAAAAAAGTAACTATGTGTAGGTACATAAATGTATGTTACATCTAAAAAAGCCTAAAAAAATAACGAATACGTGAATTAGATCAATAAAATTTACTTTCACCGACTAAAACCAACAGAAATCTATTGAGGTTTCGTTTGGGTCTGACAGATTGATCTGGGGCCGCTTTTATAGACAATGGACATAAAGGATATTACTTTTACGCCCTTGTGGTTTCAAGATGTTTGCTTCTCTTACAATAATACTGCCTTGTTAAAAGACTCTCCTTTATAGCTGCGTCGTGGACCGTAAAATCCGGGGCGCTGTGATCAATTAAATGTAGGCAAATTGCGTACGTATAGCATCATTTTACGTAAAATCTACAGGTGGCTGATGTCGAATAGAAAAAATTACCAAATTTGCCTCCGCAAATAGGTACGAAAATCTGCATTTTTCTTAGAAATGATTACATTTCTTTTTGTGAAATTAAATTGATTTTGTGTTATATTATAAATCTACGTTCAAAGTGTTAATGAAACTTTTGTATTATATTGTAAGCACATTTATATTGATACTTTCAATTTAAGCAAATATTTTTTTTAAATTTAAGTATGACTTTTTAAAACTTACTGATTCATCGTTCAGCCATGTAAAATCAGTAACTTCAAATAGTTTCACTTTTACAAAAAGTTAAATTATTATATAATCTACAAATCGAAATTACAAATAAATATATTTTGATGTTTTCGTTAAAAATTGTCTTACTTACTTTTTGGAAGTTTTGAACAAAAAACTCAGTACTTATCACTTGCAGCCTTCTGCTAAGTGTTCAAATATTGGCGTAATAATAAAGAGTTACGGGGTTCTAACCTAGCCTAATTACTGTTTTAACATTTTCATACTAAGTGTGAACATTTGAAAACTGTATTCCTGTATACTACAGACGCCCAAGTTAAACAGTAAATTCGTTTAACTTACCAAGTTCAATAAATACACATTAGTAACGGTCCTCATCCTCCGATTGCTTGTGAGCGTGGCAATGACCAAGCAGTTCCCAGACACCGACAGCAAGAAGATCAGAAAGTATGGCGGCAGGATGAACCGCCACTCATATGCGTTGCCGGCTACTGTTGTGTTGCGCATAACAACAGACGTGGTTGTTGCCACTGTTGTCGTCACCCGGTAGAGGAGCGAGCTGGTATTGTAGTCCAACGTGATGTTGGGATCCATTGCTGTTGTCTGTAACAACAATAATTTAATATTAAGCTACGTACCTATTATCGCTTTCAGCTGGTCTATTGTTGGGAGGTCATCTTTTCACCATAGAACTGGAAGCCATGCTCAGTTGCTCATCACCAAAGCCTTCACCATACCTTATAAACTTCGTTTCGATACAAATGAAACAAATGCAGTAAAACTCGTTTAAAACGATTTCACAGGGACCCAACCAAAAACGAGAAATCTTATTATGAGGGATATGGAAAATAAAACGTACTAGTATAGTACTCACATTATGTAGGAAAATGTGCGCTGTAATTTCGTATACCTACGTACACGTATTTTATATAAATGACGTTAAATGAATATAGATTCGATGCATTAGTGATTAAGTACTTACAAGATTTTCAACATAATTTACTTTTGCAGTGCGTGTTAGCTTTTTTTTTCAAAGAAGCCACATAGCGTTAATTATTAAAAGCAGACAATGCCAGCCTAATGGTTTGACAAAACCGGAGTTGACTGACTCATTATCACTAAGGGCCACTTTTTGTATGTTATTCGATTGAATTTCGTTGTCCGTATTGTATAGTCGGCATAGACCGTTGGAGTATTATACGTATTAAATGGGATGACAAATCGTATTAATCGTATAAGGGACTGGCGTAACTTGAGACATGTTTTCATAAATTACAAATAGCGTATTTTGCGAGAAATCGTATTAAGCGTGATCTTATCAAACGGGTTCTATTGTAGTTTGCCATCTGCAGTAGTTGCAGATGCAACTATTTTAGATTTTAAAGACGATAATTTTCCAAAATTTTCTTTAGGCACTTTGTCTTTTTAGACTAGTGTTTTAAGCTTTGAGAGTTAAATAATCCATTTATATAGTCGTAGACCCTTGTATATGAGATAACTGCTCTGTCATACGCTTAGTTTAGCTGGCTGGACGGCGGCCAAGATTAAGTTTTTGATTTATAAACGAAATAAAGTAGACAGTGTACAGTCTGCTGTTAGTGAGACTTTAATAAGATTGTTGTACCTAAGCTAATATTAACAGTCTCTTTCAGTGTTACATCAATTTACTATACCACCTGATGACGGGTCCATTGTAACCATTAATTAAACTTAAAAAAGATCAGCACTTAGTGACGTCACGCATGTATTTTTAGGCTCCGTCCTGAAGCCGGATTTTTTATTTTTCAAAACTCTAAAAGCGACCGACAGCGGTATGTGTCAGCGGTACCGAAATGTACGACGCGCGACGCCATATTTGAGACATTTTTGCCTTCACCATACGTCACATCTTTTCCGTCCTCTTACAGTAACGTTTTCGTTATTGATTGTAACCAGTAGTGTTAGGAACTTTCTCATTATATTTTTTTTATGTATCTCACTTTAGAATAGTTATTCATCACAAATTGACGGCCACGTCCCACGCACTGTGCACTTTTATGTTAAGTGCCATGAGGTAGATCATATATAAAGGCATTCATAAATTACACATAAATTTTCACATATTTTTATCCCGGCAGTCAGTGGTAAATTTAATTTGAAGCCTCGAATATAGAAGATCAATGTCTTATACCCTGCCGGCTGTTAGGGTAGAGTTTCTAACAATTTTTTTACTGAAGCAAACGTTTGTCTCTAGACTAATATCAGTAAAAGTTACGCCGAAATAAAACAAACAGAAATACGCAAATTAAGCCTTTAACTGTCTTACCTGTATTGTTTACAGCACGATCCTAAAATTATTTAATCATCGTATTCACTAAAAGTATTCGTTTATTTAAAAACAACGCACCCACTTATAAATATTTCACATTTCAATAATTATTGATTTATAATTCTCATTATTCTAATTTTTATTCAAGACACTATTATTAGGTTCACGTAGTACTATTTATATATGATTTTGTTATCATATTTTAACTTACTTTTACAAAATTTTATACTTAGTTTACTTATTAACTATAGTTTGAATTCTTATCACAAAAAATTAAAAGCATTGATATTCATAACACCAAAAATCATTTATTGATGATTTAGTTTTTATAAACGCATGAGTGGAGTTTCCGTAATTTTCCGGCGGAACTTTTGCGGAAGTATCGCAAAGTCCAGGCTGTACGATTCATGAAAGCGTCCGTAGAACTGGCGGGCTCCGCCGTTCCTCTGCCTTTGTTGTAATCCAATACGCATGCGTGCCTTTTCAGAAGAATTCTCTCGTAATAATGTTATTTCGCTTCTGCTTTCGAAAGTTTATGTGGCATCCGGCTTATCTTCTGACTAGTATTATTAAAATAAATATTTTAGTAAAGTTTGTATAATACTAGAGCATTTCTTAGTATTACAGGGTTCCGTACCAAAATAGTAAAATCAACGACTTCTTAGGATACCTACATAGAAGTCATTGGGTAAAATGTAATCCTCATACGGCTACTTTCAATATCCCTCCGTCTAACACAGTCGATTATATCAATAACTATTCATTGAACCTACCGATCTGAAGCAAATATATTAACACTTTTTTGATTAATATTTAAATGATTATAATCTCGCCAATTTTCGAAAAAATTCCCCATCGAAACATCTGAAATAATATGGAAATAATTATAATGGTCTATAGAGGTTTAGTAATTACCTAAAGCAAAAATATGTCTTGAAAAAAAGATTCCGACGAATTGAAAACCTCCTCCTTTTTTTGAAGTCGGTTAAAAACCAAAGCTCTAGCAGCGAATTGTAGGAGGCGCAATTATTGTTATATTGTTATCCGTATGACGCTAGTCGATACGGATAACAATATAACAATATTATATTGTTATCCGTATCGACTAGCGTCATAACGATAAGCTTACGTACAGAACAAAGAACTAAGACACTATAAAGTTATTCCTTGGTATGTGCGCTTACGCTTACGAACTGTGTGCGAAGGGGCTAAGGATTGCTAAAAAGCACTTTATGATTCTTATTACTAATTATTCCTCTTCCATCCATCAACTTCTTGTTTGACATGTGTTTGGTTACCTGGAAGGAAAATTAAAAACCTTGAATATGTTTTGTGACGTACAATAAAGGGTAAATATGGGGACACAAGTGTATGTTTATTTCAAAAGTCTTCATTGCACATTCGATTAAGCACCTTAATAGTGTGCTCTAGGAAAGGAGAATCCAATTTGGCTGCAAACATTTCCAGGATGCTATTGGAGCTCGTACTGGATCACAGTTTCTGTTTACCAATATAACCAAATCACACTATTATAACTTCCAAGTAACATAAATTAGTGAAATAATATAAGGTAAATTATTTATTGTGTATCAAAATTATCGCTGCCAACGGGACTTGAACCGGTGTCTCCCAGCCATCGTGACTGGATGCTCTGCCAACTGAGCTTTGGGACAAGTACCGCTGAAATACTAATTTTTTGATTCACATTGTTTCCAATCTTAGGCAGAGAGTTTGGCGGACTATTGTAAAACTACTGGCTTCAATCCAATTTCAAAGGCCTCTTACGAGTATTTTGAATACGATTTTGCCATTTTTACTAATTTACATTCTTGTTTTAATGTTTCCCATTCTTTTTTTTAGATCGTGTTCGAGTCCCGTTGATAGCTATAATTTTGATACACTATAAATAATTTATAAAAAAAATGTCTGATATACTATTACAAAAAAAGTTAGGTACCTTATATAAGGTGTGGGTTAATTCGTATAATGTGCCCGTAGCTCTAACCTTTTAACTTGGTCCTAGAAACACATTATAATTTGTAACGTAATAAGAAGTCCCAATTACATTATTTTATTTTTGATACAAAAAATGTTATTTCATTTAAAATCGTGCCTTAGATAAATAAAAGTTAGTAACACTTAACTATGATATCGACAAACCTCATAATATCATTTTCATTATTTCCAGTTCATTGATATTGAACCAGCTGCTTTTAGGGATGTCACTTAAAATTTAGGGTACATTTTTGAACTCCCTATAGTTCCCTCAGGAGTCAGGACATGAGTTTACACTTCTTGTGATATTTTTTGATGCATCTTTACACCGTCCCCTACTTTAGGCTTTTGGCTAACTAGCTTATTGAGAGCACAATGCATCGCGTCCTATGACCAATGCTAAGACCTGGGATGCACTGCATCTTGCATGAGCTCTTGAAAGGCGTATCACTCATCATCAGACGAAAGTCGTGCTCGTCGCGCCGTGCGTGTATGTTGACTGCGACAGAGGCCTAGTTGGAATATCAAGTAGGCAAACCCGAGGAGGAAAACTAGTGTATCATAAACTAGGTATTTGAAACGTTTTCCTTTTGGCAATCGGGAATTTTTGTTACGCTAACAATGACCCTACTAAAATGTACTTGCGATTCATAGAAACGTTCAGAACGTTTCTATGAATCGCAAGTACATTTCCCCCAAAGGGGTTTCCTGAGAACAACTTCCCCCAAAGGGGTTTCCTGAGAACGTTACGTTTTCAGGAAACCCCTTTGGGGGAAGTTGTTGCGGTAGGACAAGTGATTGGGGACCCATTTCTTTCCTCATTTTTTTTTATTTGGTGTCTTACATCACGAGTTCAATGTGATCTCATTATATCCAATTTTTTATTATCTACGTATTATTTTCGGTTCAATATTTGGTACAACCCTTTATTCAATTTTAATTAGGTTGTCTGTCACAATTGCACAAATATTGGTCTAGAACTATCGCTGGCTTATCTCTAAAAAATCTTTATAAAAATGAACTGCTGTTCGTTAGTCTCACTAAAACTTGAGAACGGCTAAACGGATTTATCTTATCTTGGTTTCGAAATGTTCGTGGAAGTCTAGGGAAGGTTTAAAAGTTGAGAAAAATTCGAATAATTGCCGGGAAAATTTAAAATCATTTTATACAAAAGTTTAGGTCTTTTATTTATCGTTGAGGTGTACGAAGTCTGCCGGGTCAGCTATTCTTTCCTACAGATTGGAGAATCATGTTTATATTGATATCTCCATTCCATCCGATTTTTGTTTTATTACTTTTTTAAACTAAAGTCATGGCAGTTTGTCACTCTCGCTTGCAATGGGCGAGAGCCCACAGAAAACTCAGTTATTATTTTGTGGTCGAATTAAATCAAGTAAACTAAAAGAGTTTACGGGTAATTAGGTGCCGGCTTTGTTATTTATGATGGCTATTTATTTATTTATGATGGCTTTAACTTGACATTTGTGTAAAATAGCGTGCTAAGTGTCAACGACTGTAAAATTACTATCAAGGTTAAACCAACGAATATATAATATTACTAACGTAGTTAAACTATGACGAAGCAAAATATATCTTTGCACGCAACTTATTATTAAATGTCCATTACCAGATCAAAAAGATATCCATAGATTGTTTTATTATTTAAGAAAAGTTACCTGTACTTACATAATGTAATTAATAGGCAACTAGTTGTCTTGGTTATTTCGAAATAAAAACTTCTCATTAAATTATTGAATAATTGCCTAAATGGGCAGACACCAAAGTAATGGTAAAAACCAAGGTAACGAATTAACTTGTCCTTCTATTGTTTATTGAAATTGGTTAAAAAAAGTCTCAACGCATCGCAACCTGATCACGTTTCCTATTTCTCAATACAATTGTTCTTTACTACTTTCTTTATGTTCCTCTTACGTCAAGATTTTATTATCATCACGCTCTACCTCACAACTACGACAACATAACCTCATGATGCTATAATTTTAATAATAATGGAACAAAACTCAATAGTTGAAATATTGTTAATTAACACCCAATTATTAAGTCGATTTTTTCTCGCGGGGTTGCTTGCGTGTATTTGAGACAGGGAAAAAATGCCGCGGTTGCCTCGATGCCATGCGTTTGGGAGAGTTCGTAGCTTCAATCATTGATGAAAATGGCACTCCAAACATCCATCTATATTAAAAACTATAAATCTCCTTTACATATTAGATAAAAAAATAATATAGAAGTCTGTTGTCTTTTGTGATTGTATCACATATTTCATGTGATGTGATATGCAACTGATTTAAATCTTGAACCACCAGATGTTCCATGGTATCTGACCTTTCATTATGACCTCAGAATAAAAACTCTCATTACGACTGATTTGGTTACATTAATTACATTTTCCTTACATTGACCTTTTCCCTTGTTTGATCTGGTAGGGAAAAACCATTCAAATGCAATCGATAGATGTCCTTACAGAGACCGTAGGTAATAATTTTTCCTTGAACTTCCATCTGTCGTATTGTTCAAATTTTTTACCCGTATATTTCTCTGCACCTGATATCACAATCGTCGTATTTGCACTCACACAGCGTTTCAAATTTGTATAACAAAAATCCATTATCCACAATGTAAGCAAGCAACACGACTTTACCGCTATATAATAACTCTACAGAAGCGGAAAGTAATTTATTCTCGCATCAACTGTCTTCGCTCCTCATTCTTGCAGAGATGGGAGCGTTTTTCAATATTTTAACAACATTTTTTTTAATTTACAGAGCCAAGGCGGAGATCACCAATGCCCGGTATTACCCAGAGTATCACTTGGCTCCCAAGCACGGGTGGATGAACGATCCCAATGGATTCTCATATTTCAAAAACGAGTACCACCTCTTCTACCAATACAATCCATTATCCGCTTTAGAACCTGGGACAGCTCATTGGGCTCACGCGAAGACCAAAGATTTTGTACACTGGGAACACCTTCCGATAGCGATGTATCCGAACAACACTTACGACAAAAATGGAGTTTTTTCTGGTAGCGCATTGGTTGAAAAAAATGAACAAGGAAAGGAAACCATGTATTTATACTATACGGCTCATATAAACTACCCTGGTGAAACGCCTGACCACGAGGAGACGCAAGCTCTGGCTATTAGCACTGATGGAGTCAACGTAGAAAAATACAAAGCCAACCCTATTATAAATGTTACTTCACTACAACCGGATTTCAGGGATCCAAAAGTTTGGAAACACGGCGACACTTATTATATGGTTTTAGGCAATCAATTTCAAAGAAACGGCGTCAACCTTGGCCGTGCGCTGTTATTTGCATCGAAAGACAGAATAAATGGCTGGGAGCAAGTGGCAATTCTTGGTGAATCAGACGGAAGACTCGGTTATATGTGGGAATGTCCGGACTTTTTCCAGCTCAACGGTCGTTTCGTTCTCCTATTTTCTCCTCAAGGAGTAGAACCTGAGGGAGATAAATACAAGAATCTTTACCAAACCGGCTACATAGTTGGAGATTTTGATTACAATTCACTTGAATTCAAGCCTTTAACAGAATTCAGGGAATTGGACCATGGACATGATTTCTATGCAACGCAGTCAATCCTGGATCATAAAGGAAGGAGAATTGTTGTGGCGTGGTTAGATATGTGGGAAACCAAATACCCTGAGCAACAAGATGGTTTCACGGGGCAGATGACAGTACCGAGGGTTTTAACCCTTACAAAAGACCTGCGTTTGCTTCAAAGGCCAGTGTCAGAAATAAGAGCAGCTAGGTCTAATGTTGCCCGCACTGGACGAGCATCGAGCGGTGCTTCAGTGACATTGGACAATAAAGCTGGTGAAGTTAACATCAGAGCACCTGCATCGAACGATTTAGTACTGCATATTGAGGGAGGCGACGCATCAGTGCTAATTTATTTTAACTCAACATGTGGTCAACTGTCTTTGAATCGTGGTGGCGAGGACGGCCTTCGACGGACAGAATGGAAGCCAAAACGAGAAGTGGTATGTGATATCTATCTCGACTCAAGTTCCATTGAATTATTCTGTGGTAATGGTGAAGTAACCATGTCGAGTAGGTACTTCCCCAACGGAGCAGTGACTGTGCGACTGGGCAACTGTGAAGTTACACAGTTCCGAGTAATCAACATGAAGCGTACTGTACCGATAAATTAATCTGACGTAACTAATAACGTTGCCTGTGAAATCCTTTACTTTAATTCTAAATTAAAACAGGCATATTGTAACTAAACTGTTATTTAATTGTTAATTTATATATTTATATTCTAATTTTCAAGGAATAAAAACGCCTTATCTCAATTGTTGAAATTCAAGGTGCGGTGCTACACACTGACCTACTACCATAATTTATTTATTTAGGTTATCATTGATTTTCATTGTGTTTATTTATTAAATTTTTAGAAAATGTTTAAAATATTAAATAAATTATTGCATGGTTCCTATTTCATTTTTGTTGGTTTTTTTCATCAAATATTTAAGGTCATTTTTAGTTATTCACACAATGTCAATGTTCGGGTTTTGTACAAAGAGCATAAAATTCCTGTATCATTATGTAAACTAACGTAGGTTGGAGGTGCCCAAGAACCGTAACGTAAAAATAAATGACTTCTAAGCATTCTGTAATATCAAAGTAAGCAATCATCAAGACGATAATAGCTATATTTAGTCGTAATTTAAAACACGTATTTCTTCTAATGGTGAGGTTCTTCGAATGGCTGTTCCGAATCCATTTGTATTTATTTTTGCTCACGGGGGCTACAGTGGCCTTTGAACCGAAATACTGTTATACTTTTTTTACTCAATACAAGTTAGTACCTACTTGCTTGCAATCTCACCTGATGGTAAGTGATGATGTAGCCGGTGTTAAATATATAATCCCTAACTGTTGCCCCATAGCATCGCACCGGAATGAAGCCCCACCAGGACAAACCCGAGCTCAGCCAGTGAAGTAATAATAATATCTCATATACCTACAGGGTTATATAAAAAAACCGGCCAGGTGCGAGTCGGACTCACGCACCGAGGGTTCCATACTATAAAAGAAGTAAAACATTAAAAGAATCACTTTTGTTCATTATTTTATAGAGTATAATTTACATATAAGTACTTTTGTTGGCAAACCGCAAACCTAACTTTATTTTCGGCGGATTATCGTTATTATAAAAAAAACCGGCCAAGTGCGAGTCGGACTCGCGACCGAGGGTTCCATACCATAAAAGAAGTTAAACATAAAAATAATCACTTTGGTTCATGAATTTACGAGTATAATTTACATGTAGGTACTTTTGATGGCAAACCGCAAACATAACTTTGTTTTTGCCGGTTTATTGTTATTATCTAAAAAAGTATAATAGTTAGAGAGTTGATTTTATTTTTCCTGTAAAATATACGTTAATGCCTATTGATCGTAATTATTTCAGATTTTTCGGCCGATAAACTTCGGAGATAAGGGGGGGGGAGAACGGTATTTTTTTGACAGTTTGCCCAATAAATCAAAAACTATCGAGCATAAAAATAAATAAAAATCTGTTTTAGACTCCACAAGTAACGCCCTTTCTAATGATACCCCACTCAATATTGTTATCTCATTATGAAATTTCAATACCCCCGTTTTCCCCCCTTTTTAAATAAAAATAAAAACAATTTTAAAATTTTTACGGTTGCTATGACGTCGCGTCACTATTTCCTATAACTATTCTAAATTTCAGGTCGATAGCTTGAATAGTTACTGAAATAATCGGGAACAAGTAGAGTATCTCTGTAAAATATTGAATATTTGTTATTTATTCTTAAACCACCGAGTAGAAAAAAAGAAAAGTTTTATTGTAAAAACATACATGACCCAGTTCGAACCCGCGACCTCCTCTTACGACTTTCTTATAAATGAGGTCTGAATAACTTGGCTGTACCTTAATGTTCTCAACATAGAGCCACCTAAATTTCACCTAATTAGGTAAAATTTATTAAATACCTCTAAATCTCAATCCATTAGCAACTTTGAAACGCCAAGAGTTTATGAATGGCACTTGAAATAATGTTTAATGGATTTCCAAGATGCTTACAATTTAACGCGTTCCGTGAAGGTTTGAGCGAATTTGTGGGCTTAAAATGAGCTGAAACTTTTGTAACACCACTGGCAGAAGTTCTGAGCAGGTACTTGTACCAAATAAGGTAATTTTGACAGTACCTACTCTACAGGTAGCAACAGAGGAAATGATTTTTGGTTCAGAGTTTCTCGTCTCCTCTACCCAATCAAATGGAAGTGCCTTATACAAAAGTTTTAATAGCAATTCCTCCCAAAGAATTTATTTAACTTTGCCGCAATGATAGCGCAGGCGACTTATGTACAAACTTATTATTATTTTTCCCTTGGACCATTTTCAGAGTTCCGTACCCAATGGATAAAAAGGGAAACCTATTACGGAAACTCCGTCTGTCAGTATCTCTTTAACTATAGCAGTTACTTGAAATTTTCACAGATGATGTATTAATGTTATAACAACAAATATTAAAAAAAAATAGAACAAAATAAATATTTAAAGGGGCTCCTATACAACACACGTGATTTTTTTGTTTGTTATTGCTTCATATTGATAACGGTAACATGTAAAATTAAAGACGCTTAAAATTTTCACAGAATGATTTGAATTATAGAAATTAGAAATATATTTTTATTGTAGAAATAAATAATTAAGTTGTAATAAAATAAAAAATAAATTGATTTTTTTTGGAAGGCAGGGTTGTTAAATTTACTTTAATACTATTGAGAATGAGACTGTACAATACCGAACCCTAGTGCATGAACTCGACTCGCACTTGTCAATTTTTTTTTTAGTTTGGTACCTAAAGACGAGACCCAACAACTAAGCCTGCCCATTCATGTGTCTGCTGACGCTTTACAGGACTAATTATAGACAACCCAGTAGTCCGTAACTACAACCATTTGTACAACTTATATTTATCAAAATAATATTTGCTACAACTTAGCTACAACTACACACTGCTGTCTATAGAGTACAGTCACAACTCACATTCACATTGTGTTGTGTACAGTCTGCATAGTTCCGGCTTTGGTGTTTCTGACCCATATTATAGTTTCGTTGAGTTGAGTGACGGCCCAATAGCGGACTTTCTGGGAGTGAAGGAATATGATTGGACGGCAGAATCGAAAAATTTTGCAGTTGCTGACCGGTTGCAGCAAAATGCTGATTCAGCATTATTTTCATGGACCCAGTATTTTTCAAAATGTAACTGTCCCTGGAGCCCAGCCCTACTGCTGCATACCTTGAGCTGACTGCTAGGACTTGGATGGAAGGTTTAAACATCGCAAACACAATAAATCGGACACGGTCAATAGAATAATACCTATTATCATACTGTAATTGCACCGAATATATTTTTATCTATTCCAGCATCGAAAACTTCAATTTCGATTCTGACATTAAGAACTCTCTTCCGGTTTCACTTCTCGTAACAAATGCAGCTCGTTGTATGAGAGCTGCATCGTTATGGTCATCTTCATAAAATAGGATACTTAAAACTAAGAGGTTCACTCAGGGTTCTGGCAATTTAGTCGGTACCCATGCATTTCTATGGTTGGTACTGCCACTAAAAATTAATATCAAATCTAATAAACCATTAAAATAATAATAATTCTTATTATTGCACTATTGAAAAATAATCTCCTTCAGAACTGCATAGAATCTCTTATGAAGTGTAGCAATTGGGCGGATAGGCCCTTGAATTAAAAATTCATAATTTGCTTTGATAATAATCGGAATTGTTTATTGTGATAAACAAATAACAATCTGTGAATAATTTTCCTCAATTTAATATGGTTTGGTAATTTATTTATATTAAAAGATTAATTCAACTATACCGTATCTAATTATTTATAATATGTAATTATTATTATATACTAATTAGTACATAATATTATGTAATTTTTTCAGCAATTATTATTTTCAAATGGCACTGTTTATAATTGAAAGTAATACAGAAAGTAAGGATACTTTAAGATATTCTCTTAGTTAGAACCTTAGTTACTATTAAAATCGTAATCACTAAGTAACCAGTTTTTTAACTACATCTAAAATCTACGTTCTACTTAAAATTTACACTTATTAATATATACATCACAATGATTTTAAGTAACTAGCCACATAAATAAATTACCAATTAACAAGTATAGTATAACATAAATAACAATTGTACTTATTTAGAACTAAAGATTACCTAATGCTTAATATTAATATCAATATAAATATAATCACTTTAATTGGGAACAATGCTTTATATGGGCTCTAAGCTAAGCCTAGCATTAGAGTCTTACATACCTACCTACTAAGCAGCATGTTCCTTGGCCAGCCATCGTCCGAGTTTACTTGGCTAGATAAATAATTGGAGATTGTGGTCTTTAATTTTACCTTTTCTCAACGAAAAAAAACCGACCAAGTCGCGCACCGAGGGTTCCATACTATTAAACAAGTAAAACATTAAAGGAATCACATTTTGTTCATTGAATTTACAAGTATAATTTCCAAGTAAGTACAATAGTAGTCGGCGAACTGCAAACCTAACTTTTTTTAGAGGTTTATTGTCAATAAAAAAAATATTTTTACTGTAAAATATACGTTTATACATTAATCCCTCCCTATTGATGATAATTATTTCATATTTCATATTTTTCGATCGATAAACATCGCAGATAAGGGGTTTTTTTTGAAAGTTTGCCCAACAAATCAAAAACTCTCAAATCCTTTACATAATATAACGATATACCTAATATAACTACTAACTAAATATGTTAGCTCTCATGCGTAATATGTATATTTATATTTGATTTACCTAGAAATGTTTGGGTCCTTTATAAATAGCTTATAATATAAATAATATGGAACGTGCTCTCCTAAATGGATTCAATGATTAGGGAAGTCACAATATATATTTGAAGTACAGAATTTTGTCTGAAAATGTATACTAAGTGGGCGAGGCTTTAAGCTTTGAGTAGGTACAGTGTTATTAACTTAAGGGTGTTATCGACCCGAGTTGTTTCACGCTTCACTCTTACGAATACACGATGTGGGAATACATTGCGCGCGAATATCACAAAAACGTAGTCTTAAGGGTTCCGAACACAAAAGGATTAAAAAAGGAATATAAAACATTTAAAGGGGCTACACCCTTAAATGTTTTATATTGTTGCATACAACAAACGTGATTTTTTGGTACTTTTTGAATTTAGTAGGCAGGGGTAAGTGCGTTTCCCTACACACAATATAATTCTTATACTAATCGCTGGTATATCCTTCCGAAATTTAATTCCGTTTAATCTGGATGTCATAATGATTTAATAGACATTTTTAGACCTTAGAGGTAAGGGTATACCATATTGATTGCTACATTATATCGTATTACACCAGCATAGCACCAGCATCACAAATTAGATGATCATTAGTTTCTAACATCTTTGCCAGTAGAAGCTGAACCTAATTGGCTCAGCTTGTACTGGAAAAATTTGAAAATTATCTAGTTACGTCAAAGTCATATTCTGGTGAGTGTCACTATCGACGATGGTACCCTTATCATGAATCATTTCAGCTATTGACGCGTACGACCCGGCTACTAGAGCTACGATAGAAATAAGCATGATGAGGAGGTTTTTGATGAGGACGTAGTAACAGCAGCCCAGATCATGGTCCCAGCGGTACACAGTGTCGATCAGCGCTGGGATGAGGAGACCCAGCGTGGAAAAGAAGATAGCGCCCACTAGACTGATTACCAGCTCCAAGTTGGGGAACGCCACGGCGACCGCAACTGTCGACAATAAAACGGTATTTTAAAACCCCAAATTGACTAATCACAATAGATAAAAATAGTCAAGATAGGATAGTAAACGTTCTTCGTACAAGAAAATGTAGCGCCATCTGTCGAAACTCCTGCGAAATACATGATTATTTTTTTTATCATGTACCTGTGGTCACCTTGTCTGCAATATTATTTTTTTTTTTTTTTTACGCTATACAAGTTAGTACTTGACTGCGATCTCTACTTGTCTACCTATACTGACTACTGACGGGGGAGGGTGCAAAATAGTCATTCTTGCTCCCTTAAACTGGCGACATTTTTTCGCGCTGTTCGCCCTGTCTTTAGTATACAAGTCTGTGCTAATCAACCGTTTGTTGAACAAAAATCCAATTGGAGCTGCCAAATATGCCAGGTAAATCACGTAAATCTGTAAATACTATAGATAGTACAAAATACTGATGGACTCTACATAGAATAAGTTCAAAGTGGTCATAAAACGAAAGCTCATTAATAAGGCTTACTAGTTTTTAATATGACGTATCACACAACAAAGAAACGAAATATTTTAAAATTTAAAAAATTAAAATTTAAGAAATTGACTCTACTAGAACTCTTCTTGCAAAATATCACTGCAGAATAAGTTATTCTCTGTAAAGCAATAATAATGTTGCCTTACTGTGTTATGAGTCTAATGCATCTGTGGCCAAGTCGATTAATAATGATACTTAATGAATTGATGTCTCAGAATGACGATGGAGGATCCACAGTATTTTACATAACAAGAATAACACTTAAAACATTGCTTTATAAAATAAAAAAATAAAAATAATCGCAAGACGATGTAAGCGGTGGCATTATGTGGTTGACATAAAACACTCGCACGGAACGTTTTTCTTCCAAGTTTCTGATATGAACCGCTAAGGTGTGAAACGCCCTTCCAGCCTCCGTGTTCCACGCTAACATCAATTACGTAGAATCTGAGTGAGAGCTAATACTCGTAAGCATTTTCAAAGTAAGTGCGCTCCAATCTAGACATCATACTTATTGTTTTCTCATCCTACTTAAGCCTATCTGCAAAAACAAATATTTGATATAAAATGTTGAATCGACATCAAGACATTGTTTCAGCTACATGATACTTGATGGCTTTAACTTACCAATAACAATGATGAGCCCAGTCCGAATGCTGACTTGTATCACGTTCCCGTAACTGTCGGACTTCCTCTTCGACAGCAGGCGGTTCACTTTCTCCATGGGCACGTAGAACTGCAGTGCGAACGAGAGGTATATAACCAAAGCCATTAGGAGCTTAGCTGCCTGCGCCACCCTGAAAAAAAAAACACATTTCAGGGACACGGTGTTTATATAAAGATTCCGACGAATTGAGAACCTCCTTTTTTGAAGTCGGTTCAAAACATTCATTCGTCATAATTGCATATTGGTACGATAAAAAAAATGCTGATGAAGGATACTGTTCCCAATCTGAATACCCTACGCTACGTTCTGGATTCTATTGATTGGTTACACACAGTCCCCTGATAACAAATCCCGCGAACAAATACTCTTCCAAAATTGAAATGTTCAAAACTCATCCTAATAATGTACGTTTAATTCCAGTGCCACCCAATTAAACGTACTTACAGGGAACTATGAACAGACTCCTACTTTACAAGCTTACAGGTTGGAACGTTGGAAGCAAGTTGGTCTGATAGAACTTATGGATTGATATCTAGTTCAAACAAGACCGTCTTATAGAGAACTCATTACATCGCTAATTGAGTTGTTTCCTGTTTTAGCAATTCATTAGCTACAAATTTTCTTTATCAAAGACAATCTATTTTATAATAGGGGCAAATTAAACAATGTGAATGCGGGTAGAATATAATAGTTTTTAGGTCATATTTTGCTCAAAAAACAGACTTTTTCATGAAGTGCGTTAAGCGGGCGGAAAGTTCTTCTTTTCCACATGAGTGGTTTTTTTAATGTTTTCTCCTTACATTTATCATTGAAATGCATAAAGGTTTTCAATAAAAAGTTTTTGTATACTTTTATTTCTATGATTTCTTTTGGTTATTTTATTTTTCACAAATGTATTAAAAAACGTAGTCCACTCGTCTTTATTATTAACTGGACTAGTGAAATAATGACATAAATATTTCGCAGATGTATCGAAATGTACTTCCTATTTTTGATGCGTGATCTAAACTGTCCGTTGAAACGCTTCTAGTACAGAGTCTCTTAATTTAGTGGAAAGGGATAGGTCTATTTCTAAACATTTGTGGTAACTCTTTTACTGGTAACTTAGTGAAGTAAATAGCAAATTTTTACACGCTCGAGAGACTCAATCCCACTCGCACACCGATTCATGGTATTCTATGGTAAAACTATAATTCTGCATCCTCTGACATTCCACTACTGAGTTACTATGCATTCCACAGAACTCAACTGTTGATATGAAATGATTATTTTACGTGCCGGCCTCTTTATTATGATATTGGCTGTTTCAAGTTTGGTTAAAAAAGCGAGCAACATTATTAAATGGTAAACTGAAGAATGTGTCAATAAGATTATAGACAATCCTAAAGACGCGTCCCACTTCTTGATATTCGCTTTTTGTTCCAAGATTCTGCAGGAGTAAGCAGTATGGCAACATTGTGGTTCTCAAGGTGCGCTTGTTTGTGAATCCTCAGGAACTATCTTATAACAGACTGTCGAAAAGTTTGTGAAACCGCCACTAGGTGAATTTTTCTATTTAGCCAATCTTCTTCTTCGTCTTTCCCTGTTTCCGTTATTTAGGGTCGGGTCTTCTCACATTTTTGAGCCAAGCCAATACTTAACGGTAATTGTGTTGATTTTAGCGTTCTTTGAGCAGTTTGCATCTAGCCCCGATTACATCTTCTAGTACATCGTCACTTATCATCAAGTGAGACTGCAGTTATTGTACTCAAATGCAATTAAATTAAAAAATATCTGGGTGACCGAGCTTCGCTCGGTAGTTTAACTACTGGCCAATAGATAGCAGCAGGAGTCATATTTTTTTGGTAAATTTGACATTTTCTAAAAATGAATCCTAGCTAGATCGATTTATCGCCCCCAAAACCCCCTGTATACTAAATTTCACGAAAATCGTTCGAGCTGTTTCCGAGATCCAGATTATATAGAAATATATATATATACAAGAATTGCTCGTTTAAAGGTATAGGATTGAATACACTACATCTCATAGCAAAATTTATAAAAATATTTAACTTATTTTAGTTTAATATTCATCAACTAATGTACAAAAAACTGTGCAAAAATAATAAATACTTTTGCCGGTCTGAAGCATTGAGAATTTAATTAAACTGAATAATGAGAATTTAATTACATAAAATTTTCGCTTTGATTTACTACGGTCCATCAAAATAATGATTCATTAGCGAGAGTTAATGGCTAAGTGGACTGTTAAATTGTTTTGCGTTTTGTCTTAATTGAATTGTTATTACATCAATGCTTCGCATATTAAGATAATATTATAGCTATTTATGCAACTGCATCATAAGGATGGTCATTTTGATTCGAGATCTCCACTTCAAAAACTAGTAACTACCTAATTACATACAAGATCTACCTAATTCTATGACAAGGTGAGTAAAGTTTTATTACAAAATTTATGTCTTTAGTACCTTACATAAGTACAAAATAATCCTTCGACAAAAGTAAAATCTCAAAACTTGAATAAATTTGTGTAAAAATACCATGCTAGTGGCTAACTTGTGCAAAAGGGATGGGATGCTGGGGTGGGGAAGCAAAACTTTTTATAAAAGTGATTGGCCTTCGTTTGAGGGAAAGGAGCTGTGACCCACGTTCTGGTTTCTTCCTGGTACAAAGGTTATCCATCGCCATTCAGCGTGGAAATTCTGCAAGTTTGATGGGTACTTTTGGCCCAGGGGCAATCAGGGGTGGTTTTTTTGATTTGGGGTTTTCTTTTTGTTAGTAGTTATTTAAGGATTTGTTTTAAATTTAGATTTAATTTAGTTTTTATTAAACCTGTGCAAAAATAATACAAAATATGATTTTTGCCTTAATTTTTAACCGACTTCAAAAAAGGAGGAGGTTCTCAATTCGTCGGAATCTTTTTTTTATGTATGTTCACCGAATACTCGAAGATGCGTGGACCGATTAGGAAAATTCTTTTTTGTTTGAAAGGGTATACTTCCCAGATAGTCCCATTTTCATCAGGTCAGGATCTGATAATGGGATATTGGTGAAATCGCGGGAACTATTCAGATTTTATAGAGCATCTCAAGCAATTTGGGTATTTTTATAGTTACTGCTGTATTTGCTAGCAGATGCTGATTTAATAATTATAGTCATGAAGTCAGGACCTGATGATGGGATCTTGGTGAAATTGAGGGAACTCTTCAGATTTTATAAGCACACCTCAAGCGATTTGAGTATTTTACAACGCCTTGTGCAATAGTTGCTTTCCACTAAAAAGTAAAAAATAAAAATGGAAAATGCTTAAAAAAAACAACTTCAGGCCACTACAAAGATTTAAATAATTTTTAATGTACGAAGGAACGAATTCGAAGTCGGGCAATGTTGCGTCAATCTTTGTAGTGGCATTTGAAGTTGGAATTTTTTTGAAATTTGAAGTTTTTTTTGGAAAGAATTTTCCGTTTTTAACTTTGTTAATAACCCAGTAACTACTAATCGCGTAAGTTACTAATCGAAGTTCAAATCGAAAATCCAACTGCTTGTAGGACCCCATAGTTTCGTGCAGACGCAGAAGGAATTTTTAGGGCTGTATTTGTGATTTGCTCACCTATTCATTCAAACGTCCAACGTAAACATTTCAAAAATTTTTCTTTTCAAAATATTAAAATAATATTTTCTTACGCTATGTCAATATAGGCTTACGTTTGACCACAATCTCACCCGATGGAAAGTGACAATGTGGTCGAAGATGGAGCGCGCTTACCTAGAAGATGCCTATTCACTCTTTTCTTAAAGGTTGAAAAGTTTTACAAGTACTGCGTAAGCTGAATGATGATAATATTATTATTAGGTTAGGTTTTTGTAGAAGTTGTTAGGGTTGTGTTGTTAGGGTAGAAGTTGTTGGATTTATTATTTCTATTTGAATCTCGATTTCAGTTTGGCTTTTGAATCTACAAGTACGAAACGAATAACGATATCGAATTCTTCATACTATTATAACTTGTACTAGTTTTACTTGTATGTAAATGTTACAGACTTACAGCAAACTTTATTTACACTGTAATTTTCAACCTCTGACTTCAAATTACACAATAAGTTTCAAAGTGTAAAGTTTAAAACGAATTCAGCAGGTGTTGAGTACCAGAGTAACAAAAAAAACTACATTATTGAATCACAAAATTAAACAAGTATATGTTTGCAATACTGGATAACATTAGATACTGGTACACATGCCTTTCAAAATGTTTCTGTGCTCCGACATGACACCGGGCCCACATCAAGAGAAGATAAGTCGAATAATGTATTAGTTCGAAACTGCACAAATACACATGTCAAATCAATTCTCTGATGATTATTATCAGATGATGCAGCAAAATGGATGCAGCATTTTCAAAGAGATCGCCAATTGGGAATTAAAAGAGATCCAAAACAAATTCCATGAACTCACCATTGATCCTGGAGACAGTTGCAATGTGAGACTGTCCTAAACAACATCTTAATATTGAAAGTATAACCGAAGAAACTGAAGAAGCCATGCAAGGAGATGACGTTCAACATTACCGAATTCCATACATTTGGAAAGACCAGAAACTTTTCCGGATAAGCCATCCCGTTCCAATAGAAAACGTCTATTGAAAGAAGCATAGGGATTATTGATGAGCTCACCATTGATCCTGGGGAAGGTTCAGCGTGATACTGCCCTTCACAGCGTCCCCGTATTGCAAGTAGCCGAAGAAACCGAACACGCCGTACAGGGAGATGCAGATCACCATCGCAGTGTTCAGCACCCCTGGACACGCCAGGAACTTCTCCGGGTGAGCCATCTCGTTCTCCACTGGCATGACCACGCCGATACCTTCCATGGCGAAGATTACCGTGCTAGAATGAAATTGGACATGTTTAAGTCAGAAACATATATTATGTAATGAACAAAACCCTCTCATTTACAGGAAGACATAAAAAAAAGAAGACTCAAATCCAGCAGTGGTTAAGAAAAGGGTTCAGAAAAAGTTATCAAAAGTTACGTAAAAAAATCTTCACTTATTGATTAATTAACTTATTTTTGCCTAGCGTACCTAAACCTTAGATCTAGAAAGCTCATACTTTGCACAGGACAGATTTTTCCGGAAATTTTCCCGGGGTCACCTGATGTGGGCGAGTTACCTATTTATTCATAATATTCGATTGCAAGTCTAAATAATACGACTATGTCACAGCTGTACATGGATTCAGTGTATCTAGAATGAAAATAAGGAATCTTTCGGAGTAAATGATTATATGTAAAAAAAAACATGAAAGTTATCTACTTAGATTAGAAAAGGCCAAGCGTTTCGGTCCTCAGGCTTCGAAACCAAAACTGGAAAACCCCAGGGGCGTGACATTAGGCATTCCTTTCCAAGTGAGAAATATTCGTATTCCATGGTCTTTTACAATTTTACTTCTTGTGCTTTGGCTCAAAATAAATGCGTAAATATCAGTGTAGGCATTGATTCATCATTCATTTAATTCATTGCATCAGCGTTTTAAACGCGTATTTTAGATTACTTTAATGGCCAGCCGTGGAGCAAGTGGATAGAATCAAAAGAGTCGTGGAGAGTCGCTTCAGGCGATGCAAAATAAAAAAAAGGTGTTTGGGATCATTTCAGAAGGCTGATGTCGAGCAATAAACGTTCTTCAGCTATAAAGTGCATACCTTACAAAGAGCGGCCATTGAGTGACACTGGCCACCATTTCTCTCTCCTTCGGGGAGGGTAGATCGATAAATATATAATACATTGTCACGATGAAGACCACCACGATGAGAATGTTAGCGGTGGCCGAGAAAGGCACCAAGTATTTCAGATTCCGTATCTGGCAGAGGAGGACTAGTGGCACAAGACAGAGTACGCAGTACACTTGGACGGAAATGTTAAGATCTGGATACCAGCCGTCTATTGCCTGAAAAGAACAAAAAACAATAATTACTTGCCTCAGCTTGGGTTATCAGATCATCAACTTCAGAGTCCTTCTGGGTTAAATTTTTAAATGTCCAATAATACGAGATATTAAATCTGGTTAAAGCATGCCATCTAATATTTCGGAGATATAAATAAATAAATATTTTTATTGTGGCAACAAGAATACATAAAGTAACTTACTAACCACTCTAATATACTGTAACTTATAAACAACTAGCTGTTGCCCGCGGCTCCGCCCGCGTGAATTACGATTTTTTGACATAATATAGGTACCTTCCTACTGGAATTCCTTGATTTTTCGCGGGATTCTGGTGTGATGTTGTACAGAAACCTGTTCTTAGTGTACACGGGTTATCTTGTGGTGATTTTGAAAACTCCTTGTGACCACGACTTGTACTTACCAATGTATCGAAATATCGACAGTTAAAATCGTCCTTTTCATTGTGATTTTTATTCTGAAACCACGAAATATGTCAAAAATTATTAAACCATGTGAAAAGTTGTACTGGTGGTAGAACTCTTCTTTCAGAGTTCGGCCGGGTAGGTACCACTGGGATAAATTACTCTACTAACAATATTCCCCAGCCCAACATAATATAAGAGTCTTTTAAAAATCTTTGCTTCATCTCAATACAATCCAAAACATCAGAATGGACAATGGCTATATATTTCCTTACGTACCTATAAAAAGACCTTAGATGACAGTCAGTCGGTTAGGAATTTAGGATCGATAAGACCTAAAAGTTAAAAATATTTGTGAACCATTATCTTACCCTTTCCATGTTGCGGATGGTACCTAAAGTTTAAATCTGTTCATGTCTTAACAGTGCCATCTTAATATAAAGTCAGGAAACAGTAAATAACATGACAGTTAATTTTTATTAAAAAAAATTCAGTAGTACCTATCTCAGAGTTTTACATTCAAGTTCCACATATATTGTAGAGATGGCGCTATACGGTATAACGTAGCGATAACGCCAGTTACATGATTTTTCTTCACCCTAAAAGTGAAAAATTTTAAACCATACAAAATCTCCTGCTAAGCCTATTTATTTACGGCTGTAAGGGTACTCCAGTCTTGCTTGAGCCCTACGTCCTAGCCCTAGGTTCTTTGTGCATTCCGAGTTTCAAGTCACCTACCTACTTGAACTTAAAGGTTCTGATGTCTGTAATTTCTGAACTACAAAAGTGATGATGATAAGATTTGTATGGAATAATCTTTAAAGAACCTCCTTTCTAACAAAAAAAGAATGAATGGAATCGGACTACGCGTTACGGAATTATAACTAAAAAACGTTTGGACTTTGATGCCGTCTTCCAGGGAAACCATGATGAATTTCGGGACAAAAAGTATCCTATGTCCTACCTCGGGGTATGAACTATAATCATGTCAAGTTTCATATAAATCCATCCAGCGGATTAGCCGTGATGCCCGGTCGTGAAACAGACAGACAGACAGACAGACAGACAGACAGACAGACAGACAGACAGACAGACAGACAGACAGACAAAAATTAAACAAATTACAGTTTTGGCTTCAGAATCGACTAAATAGTGTCCTCCAACAAAAATTTTCAAAATATCTTCAATGTACAGAATTCAACCCTTTACAGTTTTATTATAAGTAAGTATAGATATAGATATACGGATGTTCTCTGCTGCCTACTTGTGACCCGGTGCTATACCTAGCGACCTTATCAGAAATGGACTCCAATTAGAAAAAAATCAAGAATTCCAGATTAAGTCACTAAAACAAAATTCATTTATATGCACTTGAGGCAGTGAATTGAAAAAACCTATTAGAATTTCATCCGCTCAAATATAAACTACAGAGTGGTTTAATCAATCCCGTATCTATGCAGTAACTTTGGAGGTCCACATTGCTAACATACGAGTACTCGTACTCTTTGCGTCAGCGAATCACGGCTACCACATATTATGAGCCGATCACGAAAAAAATATATAACTTTATTTACCACTCTCGAAAGAAGATCTGTACGAAACAGCAGCTTTTGAGAGTATACTTTTCCGTTCACTGGTTTGAGACAACTAAATATTATCTTTGATGTCACTGAGTAGAGGAAACCACGCCTGATTCAAGATGTACTTAGAAGGAAAGTTCTTTCGTACGTTGAAAAATTCAATTTCATCGAAAGGAGAATAAACTCCTCTTTTTAGGACGACAAAATTCGATAAACTTGACACCTGCCGGAAATAACGAGAAAACTTTTCGCGTGGCGTTTCTCAGTTCTCTTCTTATTTGGACATGAAATATAAGAAGCTGTAGTGCCTGTGGCTTTAACCGTGTCGATTTCAGGCTTTAACCATGTCGATTTTAGTTTTTCAAATATCGCGGGAAACGTTTTTTTCCGCGTTAAAGCGTGCGTTTTGCGCGTTAGTTTAATTTAAATTTTATCTTAAGGGGTTCAAACGTGGTGGTGTGAAGAATTAACAAAATCTATACTTCTAAATTTTTAATATTAGTAGACACTCGAACTAACGAACAAATGGCGTAGTGGTAGCAATCCTGCCGTCTGCATTGGAGGTCGTGGGTTCGATTCCTACAACTGGATAATATTCGTGTGATGGATATTTAAGCCTAATACTAATAAAATGGCCACAGCTTCCTGCATCATTGTCCATCTAACTAAAAGATAATTATTATTACTATTTTAATTATTATTAGGATAATTTTACCTCTTTAAATGATGAGGCGATAAATACTACGTACACACATAACACACTTAAGTAGGTAGCCACCATTGAGTAGTCAATTATCGTTCTGAAATAAGACCAATAAAAATATTAAAATATGTTTGCTTCTCTATTGACATTCAGCTTTTATGTTAAAAGTGCAAATATTTTCAATCAGAATAATTTATTTTCCAATTCCGTGTTATTCATTATTAAAAAGAATATCATTAAAAATCATCAAAAGAATATAATTAAAAAGTATATAAAAATACGCGTAAGTGTGCTGAAGCATCATTCATCAGATTTTAATATCATTAAATTTCATTGTTCTTCAAGGTTTCCGACCTATTAAACTTCTTTAATGGCAAAGTTTAAGTCAAGCATTTTATTTTCTGCAAGGGCTCTTACTGTACTGTCGGCCCCCAGCTTCGTAATTTCTTGGGTCCGTAGGTAAAGGCAGCGCCGCATGTTTCAGCGAATCCCATCGAAGGCTTCTTGGCAATGACGCAAATCTCCTGAGACGCCCGTACCTGGAAAATAGCAATTTATTAAAAGAAGTCTTGTTACAAGCGTTATTTATGTTCCTTTAATTATAAGTTCCACGTTGATTGTAAAATGAGTAACACAGAATAATTTTGTTCCATTAACTGACTAATTTTACTTCCCTGTCTTTGATACAAGTACACCGTCGGCACAATTCTTGGTAGCTCAAGTAACAAAATATGGTCCCCTTTTTACCCTTTGGGTACCCTTAATACAACATAGATATACTTTGTTTTTTTGTTCACATAAGCGCGGTCTGAATAAGCGATAGAAGCGTATTCAAATTTTCTAAACAGTTTCTAGAATTTTCTAGAATGTATTAGTTTGGTATTAGTACTTACCACCAGACCAGCTATGAACGTGCCAATTATGACAATTACTATACTAGCGTTCTTGAATGATTACTATTAATTAATACTTACTACTAAAGCGATGGTGTGAGTACAGATCAGACCAGCTATGAGCGTGTCAATATACCAACCATTATACTAGAGGTATTGAATGAGTATTATTAGTACTTACCACCAACGCGACGGTGTGAGTACAGATCAGACCAGCTATGAGCGTGCCAATTATGCCAACCACTATGCCAGCGTTCTTGAACGCCGCTGGCATCGCGAGGATACCCGAGCCCAGGCATGCTTTCAAAAGATGAACTATAGATCCAATCGTTCTGTAGAAAAATAAATATTCTCATAATACTGGTATATTTCTGAATTGACTCAGGTCTGGTCTGGCTTCGCTCGCGGCTTGTTACCACCGTACCGGCAAAAGACGCCACTGTCCAGCTTTAAAGCGTTGTAGAAACTAGTTACGTGTTATCGCAAATAAGTACATACTAACTTGCAGTGTGTAAATAAAAAACATTTAAATAAAATACGTGTTGATAATATAAATTCATAATTTTATAAAAACACGTCAGCTATTTATCTTTCACACATAGATGATAATGTATTCGTGGTGACTGGTGATGCTATTGTTTTTATGCTTATAATGTTGCAATATTGAATGTACGAGCATGTCTTAATATCTATTGTGACATACATACAGTCGAACCTATGTTACTTATCTTTGTTTACATAGAAATTCTCTTACAAGTATCTACCATTATATTATAGTCTTACGAAACACTCAAATCTCAAGAATTTAACGTCAACAGGCAAAAAGTATGGACAAGTAGGGAAACCGATATTGTTTTGTAGTCTCATAGAAATCAATTCATAACAACTCATTTTTGTTCCAATTAATGATTTAAAGAAGACAAAGTAACATAGCTATTAGCTAGTAGGTAGTTAAGGCTGATTTACACGCATCCATTTTGCATCAAAATCAGTGCTGCCAAAGAAGTCGGCTCCTTGTAACTTCGAATATCGATAGATTGATTCAACTATCTATGACGTCTGCTCATGACGTAATCTTATCTGCCACTTGATCAACAATGATAGGAATATATTATATGAACCTGCCTCTTAACAGTTTCATCATTGGTAAAGTGATAGGGCTTCATCGAATTATTCATTTAACAGAAGATTACGTCCACACTTAATTCAAAAGTGGCTTCTTTTTCCGAACGTTCTTGACAATTTGCTTCCATGCAATCTGGTGTTTCGTTTATCTAAAGTTTTAGTGGATAAAAAGTATTAACTATTTGCCTTTCATAAAATTAGTACTGGATTTTTATGCTAGTTTAGTACCCGTTAGCCACGAGACTATGGATACATGTAAATTAGCTTTTATACGTGCGGAATCTTAATTGAAAAGTCCTACGCACCGTTGCATTGCGTTTTTGCAGGGACATTTGTGTATAAACTAGACTTCTAGAGTGCAGGTAAAACCTTGAGTTCAGTTTGTGCCAGTTTCGTTCAGTTTGATCCTAAAGTGTGTCCACAGGTGACATTTAATCGCGGTCAATGCAACCTGCCCACACACGTTTGTTTTATCTCCGACAATTTTTGGTCTTGTTTTTTTATGTGTGCCGTGTACTGGATCGAAATGGCGATATTGTATGGACATGAAATACAACGCGTTTTTTGACTAACATAGCATACCTGCTTTTCAGAACAGAAGCCATTTGAGTTTTTTGAAATTTTCACTTTTGGTATGGTACTTTGAATTAATTAAATTTGTAAATTCCATAACTGACTACTTTTATTGTATCTACTTTTTAAGCTATGTATAGAGAATAACGTCTTATGTAAGATAATAACGTCTTTTAATAAATTGTTAGGTTTTATTTGAATCTTTTCTGGGCCTATGGTTACTTGGGCTTTGTAGAGTCAATGCTTTCGTGAATCTCAAACAGTAAAATTGTTGTAATTCCAAAAGTAAATGGCATTATAACCCGTTCGTAGATACTTTGCCTATGAGTTCCCGTCCCATCTTAGACGACCGCGTTACACACTCGTCTGGTCAATACGACAAGCCAAACGAGCTCATCAGCAAAGCTTGGACGAACAGGTTATAAATAAAATACGAGTACAATTGAATACTTACGAATTAGGATGCTCCAGGTTTCTGTTCTCGAAAGGGTTGTAAGGCTTCTCATCTTTGGTTATAATATCTTTGGAGTCGATGCTCAAGGTCGATTCGAAGCCCGTGTTCGATGTCAAATTCGCTCTGAAACAGGGAACAAAGCAATGTGAAAATGGCAATGACACTTACTTAATAGCTAATTAATATTAATTACCTATTGTACGAGTTGGAACAATCCTTATCCGCTTGGGAACGTGTAAAAAGCTGATTCCTTACACAAAATTATGAGTCGATTCTTATGAAGTAATTGACCACGGTGGTAATGTACCAGTCTTTTGGCACTGTTACCACGTGGTCTCACGGCAAACGTAACAAATATACACCCACGGGCCACTAACTACAACTAAAAAAGGGCACATTTTCTGTAGTTTTCATACTATAACATTATAATCTCACCGCAGACGGTGTCTCCAGTAATCGCCACTGCTCACTTCTTATGGTCCGCACCTTTGACTTAACCTTTTTCGTCAGTGCCATTATGATTGCGAATTGCGAATGGTTCAAATAATAATTGGCCGCCAAGAGGCTGCCCCGTGCTTCAGCTACCTTTGGGGCTTTTGTGGCTATTGCATGCCTGTATGCGGGGACACAAACTCTACAAAGTGCCATACTTGCAAAGCTTTAACGCCGATCACGACATATGGAGCTAAACATGTAGGTACACTAACAGTAGACCTCTACAGATTAAAATTCGCTCAACGTTCTACGCAGAGAGCTATATTGCGTATCATTATTTTTTTTTAAATTTCTTACGTCTGTATGAGAACCAAAATAAATAGTAAATAACATAGCTGTTAATATTAAGCTGAAGTGGTAGAGGACGCGCCATATCAGCTACAAAATTGACGGCTGTTGGGCAATCGTGTTCTGGGATGTCTGGAGTCTGCGTACCAGTAAGTTTAGCAGACAACCTTCTGATCACTGGACCGATGAACTGAAAACATCGCTGACAGCGGATGTATGAGGAGTGGACCATGAGTGATGAGCACATTTGGAAAGGCGTATGTCCAGCTGTGGACTTCTATAATAGGCTGATAAAGTAAGATAGCTGTTTCAGCTGCGTCGTCACCCAACCTAATAAGTACTTAGTAGTTGATAATTGTTATGCTACGTGACCCTGTTTTTTAGGAACCAGCATTAAACACAAAAATGGATGATCTCATGAGTCATGCCATCAACATACCGTAATTTCTGAATAATATTTTTGTGTTCAAATATTTAAAACTTCTTCACACCCTAATTAATGAAAACATATTGTGCTTTGGGCATGCTCGTAATTGTATACCTTATTTACTTTAGAATGAACTAGAAGGCTACTTTTGATATTTTTCTGTATGTTCCGCAAAAATACACGGTTTGCGTGGAATTTTCATTGTAACAGGACGCATTAAAGCTAATAATGTTAGTTTATCCAAAATTATGAAACACACAAAGCTGACAAAACAAAAGTTTTGCATTGTTAAATTATTATTATTATCTAAATTCGTACTCGTACCTTCACCTTTAAACTAAGTCGATAAGTTTCAACTTCTTAATTTATGTAAGTAATAGTTATATCTTTGACTGTGTTTAGGCGTGGGAATAGACCGATGGGCAATAAATAGAGTTGAGATAAATTTATTAGAATTAGTACAATAATCTTTCATTGAAATACGCCCCATAGTTGAGGCAAAATAATTAACTTTTCAAATACCAAAGCGTTGGTAGCGGTTTTAACTTGATTGTGGGTTGATAGTCCCGTGCGAGTTCATCGGATGTCAACCACATAAAGATGAAAATAGGAAAATTGAGTTTTAATATTGAACTGTTGAGTCTATAAATAAATAAATATCAGGACCTTACACACATCGCAATCTAGCCCCAAAGTAAGCGGTAGCTTGTGTTATAGGTACCTACTAGACGACTGATAAATATACATACTTATTAATATTATACACAAATATGATATATTATTAAAAAACACACAGACACTGAATACCATTCATGCCCATCACACAAACATTTACCAGTAGTGGGAATCAAACCCACGACCTCCGACGCAGACGGCAAGTCGGCTAACGCCATTCAGTCGCCAGTCAATGAAGATATTAATAAATAAATTAATAATTATTTATTGTGTTTGAAACTCTGAAGAGTATAATCATGCACACATCGCGATTTCGATATTTTTTTTAACCGACTTCAAAAAAAGGAGGAGGTTCTCAATTCGTCGGAATCTTTTTTTTTTTCTATGTATGTTCACCGATTACTCGAAGACGCGTGGACCGATTTGAAAAATTCTCTTTTTGTTTAAGAGGGTTTTGTTTCCAGATGGTCCCATTTTAATCAGGTCAGGATCTGATGATGGGATCCTGGAGAAATCGAGGGAACTCTTCAAATTTTATATGGACACATGAAACTATTTGAGTATTATTAGAAAGAGTAATATTTTCCAAGTTGTCCTATGGTCATCAGGATCAGGATCTGATCATGGGATCTTGGTGAAATCGAGGGAACTCTTCAATTTTGCTAGTATACTTAAAGCGAGTTGGGTATTTTTTATAGTTACTGGTGCATATGCTAGCAGATACGGATTTGATGACTAAAGTCATCAAGTCAGGGTCTGATGATGGGATCTTGGTGAAATCGAGGGAACTCTTCAAAGTTTGCTAGTATACTTGAAGCGAGTTGGTTATTTTTTATAGTTACTGGTGCATTTGTTAGCAGCTACTGATTTGATGGCTAAAGTCATCAAGTCAGGGTCTGATGATGGGATCTTGGTGAGTTTGAGTTATCTCTTCAGATTTTATGAACACACCTCAAGCAATTTGGATATTTTTACAACGCCTTGTGCATTTTATTGTTTTCCACAAAAAAGTATAAAATAAAAATGGGAATTTCCAAAAAACCAACTTCAAATGCCACTACAAAGAGTGAAATAATTTTTATTTCAATTTTAGGTACCTACACCAATTCGAAGTCGGGCGATTGTTTGATTGTGTTGACTTGTGTTGTGGCAATGTTTCATACAATCCCTAATAGTCCTTCTTACTTACTTGATGTGCGAAGAAATGACGAAGTCATAGACAATCTTCCGACTTCGAATTGGTGTAGGTACCTAAAATTTAAATAAAAATTATTTCACTCTTTGTAGTGGCATTTGAAGTTGGTTTTTTGGAAAGCATTTCCCATTTTTATTTCTTTATTAAAGTTTTTAATAAGTCACCAAAACCGTCCCTTTAGTTTTTTAAACATTTGTCTTTCTTGCATACATCACACAGTTTTTTTTACCCACAGGAAATGCCTGACGCGTTATACCCCTCCGTCATACAGCGAAACAGAGGGGTTATGTGAGACTTGCACTCACTAAAACCTGCGCTGTGCCACGATGGACCACGTTGGCGGGAGTACGGGATTCACTTGCGTATTTACCCCGCGACAAACCGCGTTCCTCACACGGTCGCTAAAGAAGGTGTACGCAACCGTCTCCTGCGAGAGGCATTCTAGCCCACTTCGGTGATTTTTGTACCAGCTTGTCATTTTTGTAGCGCCTCGTAGGAAATTGTGGGCGTTTTCCCTCTGTAAATTTTTAATGAGGTTTTCTTCCCCCTCCGGTATTGATGTTTCCCCACCGCGCCCTTTGCTGGGGCTCAGAGGGACACGAGGAGAAACTGTGATGGTACGGTGTGTGATCATCTAGCTATTTTGATCTGTAATTGAGTACCTTAATAAAGAGCCTATTTTTATCTTTACTTACTTACTTCAGATTTGTATTTATAGAGCAACACAGCTAGCGAGAGACATTTTAGGTACCTGGCGGGGTTCCCTTTGTTTCGTAGAGCAATTAGTTAGTTTTATTGAGTACAGTTCACTGAGGGACCAGTGTTAGGCCGAGTCCAAATCTACCTGAGTCTATACAAATCGCACTCGGCGTGATATTACTTGGAAATTTACCACTGAAATTATTTTCTCTCCCGACTAAAAGTTAACGCAAATACTTGACTCGAATTTTATTAATCAGGTTAGATTGGAGGTCAGGCTGTCACTGTGCGGGTCAAGTTAGCCGCCACTTCCGACCGAAGTCAGTCGACACTGAGAGACCCTGCGCTAGGAAACTAGCCTTTGAGCATTGTTATTTGAGGCACACTTAACCACCTTTAATTTAGCGATAAGCGCTCTATTATTCCCACATAGCCATAAAGGCCGGGTACTTCTTTAATTTGGGCCTTAGGCCCGCCTCATATTACCATGGTTTTATATATTATATTCAAAGTGATAGGTTTTGATTTGGCCAAATCAAGGTCGGTGGTCAAGTGCTAGGGAGGACGTGTTTGCGGGTGCCCTGTCTTCGCTGCCGGCAGTCGCTTCAGTAACTGTACTTTGGCCTCTAATTATGGAGGCAAAGATATTAAATTTTAAACTGCCATAAAACCACCATGTCTCTCGCCTCGCCATATGCACTAGGTATACAACTTTGCTGCAATCTTTACCTACCCCGTTCCGAGAACCTTATCTCCGAGTTCCTTATCTCCCGGCTGCCACACCCGTGCTGTCTCGCTCCCTCAAAAGCACCACTCGATCTCGGTGATTGCAGATTAAATATAAAACTAGCCTAAACTGTAGCCTGCTATTCTCAACTAGATTCTATGTTTCATTTTAAAATAATTTGGACTGAGCTATTTTAAAAACAATTAAGACTGAGCTGACTTTACTGCTATGCTAATTCAATTTTAGTTAATTAATTAACGTTCAGGCTTTATAAAGGTCCGGTTTGCTTCAGAAGGAATACCGGGCCATTCGATTGTTAAGCTATATTTCTGAATTTAAATGAATGCTGTCAAGCCTGGGTTCAGTATTTCAAAACATGATAAGCACTCTCAAATGTAAATATGAATCGTGATCTAGATGTAGGTACATAAAGACATTCGGTATTGGAGAGTTTTGGTCTAATTTATCACACGGACTTGTAATAGAATTGAAAATTTGACTTTATTATTATTTAACTAGAGTCTAGATTCAAAACGAGGCTCCATTAGCGAATACCCTTGAACGTGAGGGAATCATATAAATGAAATGAACATATTAAAGCTTTAAATCATCTGTATATTCAGTGAAATTAATTTACTAAAATGAGAGAAAGAAACTGTTTATTATTTAGAATTTAGATTCGAAAAGTCACATCGATATCTAAATTCGAGTGTTCCGTTCCTATTATCCTAGCCAATGAGAGAAAAACGGAATCACTCAAATGAAAAAACTCTCGTGGCATCATATATGTACATCTTAATATAATATTACACATAAACACAAATTAATGGTATCAGAAATATTACGTATGGATCAATCGTAACTATATACAACGCGGAAAGACAAAACAATTTACATAATCTAACACAAAAGGTATTGTTTACAATAAATTGAGTTAATCCCATAGCTGGTCTATTTCGAGAATAATTTAAATAAACTTTTATTGCCCAATTAGGGGTATATAGTACATCGTCAGTACATGTGGCGCTCCATAATGGTAAATTACATTATGTTCGCACAATTTCACTACAACTCACATAGCAGCGACAAAGAGAGTACGATAGTATAATAAATTCGGTTCAATTTATTATTATTATTAATATTCAATTTATTCTTCATTCAATTATTATTATAAACATAGAGGAGTTCTGATCTCCATTCTAATCCCAATATATGACTTTATTCTATGACTTTAACCATGAAACCTTAACCCCACAGCTATGAGAGTAACTTGTATTAAATATTTAATTAAAGGTCTGGGTACATTACCGAACTCGAAGCGATGATCGCCTGCTTGTCACTAATACCGCTCAGATTAAATTAAAATTTAGGTTTTTACAATTTTAAAAGTTAAAATTAACAACTTTACAGACTTTAATTCACACCAAAAAAAGGAAAGATTACAACTACTACACAGACTCTTTAAAGATATCGCGTATCTCGCTAGAAGACCGTCTGTTACCCGCGTCGAGACTCGAATGCGGCAACTTTACACCCCCGGTGCTTCGTTGCTTTTCGAAGCCTTCGGCTCCACTCGTCTGCAACCAGAAAGAGAGAAAAACCCACGAGTAACTCCGACTTTGGCTATTGGTTAACTTAGGTATGCGTTTCCGAATGAAACCAATGACAAGTCTCCATGTCAGCATGGCTACGCCCCTTTGTTTGATTCTTAGAGCGAGATAGCAAAGTATTCCTGTCTCACGGTCATAACAGCGATTTCTAAATTTTTTTTATACAAACTTAACCTTATCGGAAACATCTGGATGGCAAAAGTGCATGATATTTTAAAGAAACGTTCTGCAAAAGGATTTATGGGTTTCCGCTAACATTTAAGAACATTTGCTTCTTTTGTTTTATATTTTAAAATGTACATTTAGACCCTCATAAATTGTAAATCGCTTTGGATTCTCAGATTTCTATTTTTTTGTTTATTTTTCGAAAGTTTTACAAGTTTAAGTTTTAAATAGGGTTCCGTAGGCAGGGTTTTCTTACTTTAGAAATTAATATTGGTTCCGCATGCCTTTTTTTGATAAAATTTTTAGAGTATTATATTATTTTATCCGTGAGAATAGTTAGTGAGATGCCGGACCATCTCATTCTCCCCCGAAATAGATTTGTTTAAACACCTAGTATTTATTATATTCTTGTCTCTAAACCTAGGTCGTTCAAAAATCTATTTCCTCTCTCTATTACGCACGCTAGTTCTAACTTCTCACGCTTGTTTCATTTTGTTCTCCGATACGGCAATAAACCTATTCAACTTCGGTTTACCCCCTTTTTTTTTTTAGTTCAGGCTACCCGTTTTTATTACGGTGGTGCCTCAATTTCCTTATCTCTTTGTTTAAAATCTTTGATTATAGTGCTCTTTGCTTTCCCCAATTCTATGATAAAGTCCTATTCTATATAGCGTTCTAGTTATAGCCAGACAGGTGAATTGATTTGCAGTTTCCTTTTATTTTCTCCGTATGTGTGTCAATTAATGTGTGCACATTAATATGTGAGATTTTCTCCTATAATTGCCTTTCATGTAACCTCATGAACTTCTTTGTTAACCTTATATCAGCACTTGTTAGTCTTAAGTTTTACCCGAACTCCTATATCAAACTGTACCAACTTATGCTTTTCGTTATAATGTTAACTATGTTCAGTCAGGCCCATCATCTAATCTACTCTAGTCTTTCCTTTTGAGAATCGGTTCCCTTCATAAAGCACATAATACTTTGATTCAGGTGTGCCTGTTATTCTCATATGCCTAGCTATCTCATTAGCGACCCTGTCACGTTCCTGAGGACTACCTACTTCTTTCCATCGATCCCATACTACCTGCCCTAACGGTATCCTGAACCATTATGCAAGGTTACCACGGTAAATTTAGGTACTTCCCACTTAAGAGAATCCTGTATACCTCCTTGGATCATTATGCTATGGAAATCATGACAAGCTTAAAGTACTTCCCATTAAAGAGAATCCTATATCCCTCCTTGAACCATTGATGTTATGGAAATCATGGTAAGTTTAGGTACTTCTCATATAAGAGAATCCTGTATACTTCCTTGATTCATAATGCAAGTGTGGCTGAGGTAAATCATTATTCAAATCAATTGAACTGATATAATTTACTCTATTAAAGTATTGTAAAATCTCAGATGTGAGTGGTGCTGCCTCCGCGTCTCTTATCATTTATTATTAAATTCACGTACGTTAAATAAGTCTTATTGACTTGTCTCGTTTCCTAGAGAATGTGAGTAGCTGCAATTTGGAGTTGCCTTCGGTCTGATCACGCATAAGTTATCTAACTACTCAAGTTCCCTTTTAACCTGTTTCCTATTCCTAAGGGTACCAGATAACCCTTTTCCACAAAAAGTTTCGTGCACCCACTCGATAACGTAATATAATACCTAACAATGCTTGTCTAATACAGGTATAAGTTCCCTCTGTTCACAACTTAATCAAATCAAATCAATCAAATCATCCGACACTCAAATCAAATTACTCGCCATACTACGCTCAACTGACCTAGTATTTTGATTTAATATCAAATTAATCGCGGATGTATTCATCTCTTCCACCAGTCTTTTGACTTTGCACAAAATCTAACTCTCAAATGTTCAACCGACAATGTCCGTTCAGTACTGGAATTCACCACTTCTTTTACCCGCTCTAGCCAGTCATATCCTAATATCAATGACCTAGATAACCGGAGCATAATAGCACGGGTGCTTCCGCTAAATACTACCTAATCGGAATTCACTCAGAATTATCCAATTCGTGCTTTCGGTACGCAATTCGAGCTAACATTGTCTTTGTGTTTGTTTGTTGGTAAAACCCGGAATAGCGGTCTCAGGTAGGTTTCTGTTTTTCCGTAACAATACAACTCGTAACATCTCTACATAATCGTACAACCCTCACATCATTCACTAATCTGGCTTCTCGTATCGATAAATGAATTCATAGTTCATACCATACAAACATACACACATACTACATGGATAATAAATTCTTACATCATCTAACCCATTCGAGTTCATAAACAGTGTGTACCTACATGTTTAATTTTCTCTTTATACAAGTCTCACACGTAACCTTACCCCCATTTCATTGCATTGCATTTATTTATTTATTTATTTATTATTCATTGCTACATGTACATGCTTTACATGTTTATGCTAGTGAACTACCTTACTTAGGTACATAGCAAAACGTAAGCATGAGGCCCTGTCAGTACATGGCAATTTGACATAATATTATTATTATTGTCCCCTGAATACATGTCATTAATAGCAATTATATTTTATCGTTATAGTTTAGAATCAAAATATTCACAATTTGTCACATTCATCAGTTGATATGTCACTAAAATAAATTATTATAATTTTTTTTTCTCTTATTTCCAACTGGCAGCTTTATACATCGTCGACTACTCTACTTCTCAGCACTCGTTTAAGGTTCGCAGACTCCTAACTCTATCCTGGCTTCCATCCATTTCTAGTTAAGATTTTATAGATCACACATATCCTTTCGCACTCCGAGGTCCCTACAACCGCCTGTACAACTATCGAACCTTGTTGGTGTGGAAAACCTAGTTTTATTTTCTTCTCTCCCCCACATCTTTCGACCAAGTAGCGCCGTCGTCCTCCTTCACAAACGTTATAGCCTGTCCGTTATTATTAGCTCTCTCTCATTCAATCTCTCTGCAATGACGTCCTGCCAAATTATTTTGTCCTATGAGCTAAACGACCTTGACGATAACTTCGCCCTCTCGTTAAATTCCCTCTAATTCTACACCGATTAATTGAAAATTTTACAGCAGTAGGGCGAGCTGACGGCGAACCGTTGCACGGCCATCTCTTAGTAATTCCGCCAAATTTACCTCTCGCAACCTCCTTTGTCTTTTCAACATTTTTTTTTTTTTTTTTTAGGAATTTCGCCTCGCTCGTGATACTATCTTTCTCGGCCTTAATAAACCATAAGCGCTGAATATCTATCGCATATTATCGCATAATAGAATTTATGAGATCTCGTTCGCTCGGAAATTGTCAAGTCCGAATCGCTAACGGTATATCTACACAATAGTTTATAGTTATTGGTTATTGAGTATATTATATATTAACTTTGTTGCTTGTATTCCACCTACATTTACGTGTTTTTATGCGAATAATTAATGATACTTTACTTTTAATTTACTTTACTTTAATTTAGTTTTTTTTTTTTTATATAATTGGAAATATTTATTTTTTATTTTATTTGTGTACTCTAGTGTATGTAAAAGTATGTACTAATTTGAATTCAAGCATAAGTATAATACTTTTGCACCACCTGCAGTTCGTGGTTCCTCGTATTTTCCTAATCTTTAGGTTGCCTGGTAGAGATCGCCACTTAGCGATAAGACCGCGTTTTGTACTAATTACCTTTTGCTACTTAGATTTTTTTTTGTATTAAAATGTTTGTGGTGTACAAATAAAGCGTGAAATAAATAAATCTCTCGTATACACTGCATCAATCAATCTATATCTCACAGATTGATAACTTCGTCTAAATAATTTCGCCTAAAATCAGCCTAAAAGTTGGCAAGTGTAACGATTGATGAAACGCTTGTTTAATTAAATTTATATAAATTTAAGAACCAAGATGTTAACTATATTCAGCAAATAAATCATTGCATTTCGTTTATTTCTCTACGCTCAACTCTAGCTAACGCAACTTTCTTTCGAATTCGCTATTTTTACCAAAATCAACTCTAATGTCGTGTTGCCTACGGTCTCATTTCGTTTATCTGCTCCTACGTCGGCCTGACCTACGGATACCCGTTCTATTGTTTCTACCTTGCTAGGGTCCGATAACACCCCGACCATCTGTTAAGCATTAGGTACGTGCAGCTTTGCCCCTCGGCACTTTTACCTAGAATCGTCTTATCTCTGCTAGTCATAAAACTATTTTTTTTTTACAACGCATCCTTCGTTTTATTTTTCTTTTAACCGTTTAAATCCGTCTAATGTACGTTTATTGTTTACTTGTGCCGCGCTTTCGTTAAATATCAGGAAAAATAACTAAAAGATGCTTCCCGGTGTTATCACGCTTCCAGATGTTATCCGAATAGGTATGCTAGATTTCAAGGTACAATATAATTTGATCTAAGAAATAAACAAGCACAGCAATCTCCTTGAAATCCTGTAAATTGTACATTTGTAAAACATAGTTTATTTCTGCTCCCCCTATACCTAAGACAGTTTTAAATGTAAAACATATTATCAATATAATGACATGCGCAACGGCTCCTTTGTAAATCCTGTAAAATGTACATTTCTCAAACATAACCATTTTATATTATAACATGCACGATGTGTTTTGTCTCTCTTTGTGTTGTTTCTATATTATATCTTAATTCACTCTTTATATACCCAATCAAGATCGCGATTTCCTACGTTGTGTTTTATTTTTATGCAAATATAGATCTAGTCATATCGTTATTTCGAATACGTACATAGATCCCTGGTCACTCGGCATCAAAATTCTGTGATGGTACGGTGTGTGATCATCTAGCTATTTTGATCTGTAATTGAGTACCTTAATAAAGAGCCTATTTTTATCTTTACTTACTTACTTCAGATTTGTATTTATAGAGCAACACAGCTAGCGAGAGACATTTTAGGTACCTGGCGGGGTTCCCTTTGTTTCGTAGAGCAATTAGTTAGTTTTATTGAGTACAGTTCACTGAGGGACCAGTGTTAGGCCGAGTCCAAATCTACCTGAGTCTATACAAATCGCACTCGGCGTGATATTACTTGGAAATTTACCACTGAAATTATTTTCTCTCCCGACTAAAAGTTAACGCAAATACTTGACTCGAATTTTATTAATCAGGTTAGATTGGAGGTCAGGCTGTCACTGTGCGGGTCAAGTTAGCCGCCACTTCCGACCGAAGTCAGTCGACACTGAGAGACCCTGCGCTAGGAAACTAGCCTTTGAGCATTGTTATTTGAGGCACACTTAACCACCTTTAATTTAGCGATAAGCGCTCTATTATTCCCACATAGCCATAAAGGCCGGGTACTTCTTTAATTTGGGCCTTAGGCCCGCCTCATATTACCATGGTTTTATATATTATATTCAAAGTGATAGGTTTTGATTTGGCCAAATCAAGGTCGGTGGTCAAGTGCTAGGGAGGACGTGTTTGCGGGTGCCCTGTCTTCGCTGCCGGCAGTCGCTTCAGTAACTGTACTTTGGCCTCTAATTATGGAGGCAAAGATATTAAATTTTAAACTGCCATAAAACCACCATGTCTCTCGCCTCGCCATATGCACTAGGTATACAACTTTGCTGCAATCTTTACCTACCCCGTTCCGAGAACCTTATCTCCGAGTTCCTTATCTCCCGGCTGCCACACCCGTGCTGTCTCGCTCCCTCAAAAGCACCACTCGATCTCGGTGATTGCAGATTAAATATAAAACTAGCCTAAACTGTAGCCTGCTATTCTCAACTAGATTCTATGTTTCATTTTAAAATAATTTGGACTGAGCTATTTTAAAAACAATTAAGACTGAGCTGACTTTACTGCTATGCTAATTCAATTTTAGTTAATTAATTAACGTTCAGGCTTTATAAAGGTCCGGTTTGCTTCAGAAGGAATACCGGGCCATTCGATTGTTAAGCTATATTTCTGAATTTAAATGAATGCTGTCAAGCCTGGGTTCAGTATTTCAAAACATGATAAGCACTCTCAAATGTAAATATGAATCGTGATCTAGATGTAGGTACATAAAGACATTCGGTATTGGAGAGTTTTGGTCTAATTTATCACACGGACTTGTAATAGAATTGAAAATTTGACTTTATTATTATTTAACTAGAGTCTAGATTCAAAACGAGGCTCCATTAGCGAATACCCTTGAACGTGAGGGAATCATATAAATGAAATGAACATATTAAAGCTTTAAATCATCTGTATATTCAGTGAAATTAATTTACTAAAATGAGAGAAAGAAACTGTTTATTATTTAGAATTTAGATTCGAAAAGTCACATCGATATCTAAATTCGAGTGTTCCGTTCCTATTATCCTAGCCAATGAGAGAAAAACGGAATCACTCAAATGAAAAAACTCTCGTGGCATCATATATGTACATCTTAATATAATATTACACATAAACACAAATTAATGGTATCAGAAATATTACGTATGGATCAATCGTAACTATATACAACGCGGAAAGACAAAACAATTTACATAATCTAACACAAAAGGTATTGTTTACAATAAATTGAGTTAATCCCATAGCTGGTCTATTTCGAGAATAATTTAAATAAACTTTTATTGCCCAATTAGGGGTATATAGTACATCGTCAGTACATGTGGCGCTCCATAATGGTAAATTACATTATGTTCGCACAATTTCACTACAACTCACATAGCAGCGACAAAGAGAGTACGATAGTATAATAAATTCGGTTCAATTTATTATTATTATTAATATTCAATTTATTCTTCATTCAATTATTATTATAAACATAGAGGAGTTCTGATCTCCATTCTAATCCCAATATATGACTTTATTCTATGACTTTAACCATGAAACCTTAACCCCACAGCTATGAGAGTAACTTGTATTAAATATTTAATTAAAGGTCTGGGTACATTACCGAACTCGAAGCGATGATCGCCTGCTTGTCACTAATACCGCTCAGATTAAATTAAAATTTAGGTTTTTACAATTTTAAAAGTTAAAATTAACAACTTTACAGACTTTAATTCACACCAAAAAAAGGAAAGATTACAACTACTACACAGACTCTTTAAAGATATCGCGTATCTCGCTAGAAGACCGTCTGTTACCCGCGTCGAGACTCGAATGCGGCAACTTTACACCCCCGGTGCTTCGTTGCTTTTCGAAGCCTTCGGCTCCACTCGTCTGCAACCAGAAAGAGAGAAAAACCCACGAGTAACTCCGACTTTGGCTATTGGTTAACTTAGGTATGCGTTTCCGAATGAAACCAATGACAAGTCTCCATGTCAGCATGGCTACGCCCCTTTGTTTGATTCTTAGAGCGAGATAGCAAAGTATTCCTGTCTCACGGTCATAACAGCGATTTCTAAATTTTTTTTATACAAACTTAACCTTATCGGAAACATCTGGATGGCAAAAGTGCATGATATTTTAAAGAAACGTTCTGCAAAAGGATTTATGGGTTTCCGCTAACATTTAAGAACATTTGCTTCTTTTGTTTTATATTTTAAAATGTACATTTAGACCCTCATAAATTGTAAATCGCTTTGGATTCTCAGATTTCTATTTTTTTGTTTATTTTTCGAAAGTTTTACAAGTTTAAGTTTTAAATAGGGTTCCGTAGGCAGGGTTTTCTTACTTTAGAAATTAATATTGGTTCCGCATGCCTTTTTTTGATAAAATTTTTAGAGTATTATATTATTTTATCCGTGAGAATAGTTAGTGAGATGCCGGACCATCTCAAAACGTCACCTATCCACCGTGTCAAACTATTTCTGTCGGTTATTAACGGACGTTACCAGGGAGCACTGGGGCAATCGTGGAGGTGACTCAGCCAGCCCCACTACAGCACTTGGTAAAGGTCAAGATTCTAAAGTCATCTGTTATCATACACTTGAAATTAGTTCAACTATTTAGAAGATAATTATGGTGGAATTAAGAAACATCCAGAGGTACTTGTAAAATAATTCTGATACGACACAAATCATTCTTGGGCAGTGATGAAAAAATTTCAATTAGCATAGCATTTTACTTGCATTTATAAAGCACAACAATAGTCACAAAAAGATAAATATTTATTTCCAAAGAGTTAACTTTACAAATCAAGCGGAACTTCGATACAAAACCAACTAATTCTCTTACGAACAAATGCAATTGAACACAAAACTGCGTCAAGAGCGAGTTAGACTGAGTTTTCAACAATTCCGTAGTAATTTTGAATTCTACTATACTTAACTAGTAATATAGACTTCTTCGAAGTACTCTGGTGACGAAAGTTATAGGTATCTAAATATATTATACATATAAAAGAAACTGACTGACTGACTGACATACTATCGACGCACAGCCTAAACCGCTGGGTCTAGAGCCTTTTTTATCATTTGGATCCCTATGTAGTCTACGGGTGTCATAAGAAAGGATTTAAAAAAAATCCTCCCGGAAAAAACCATTGTTCCCGTGAGTTTTGTAAAAACCGTGGGTACACCGTAGCACCTACATAATATTATTCATAATTATCATTTTATATTTTTTTAATATCTAGAATGAAGTTAGCGCTTGGCCACATTTTTGAGCAAAGTACTCAAAACAAGTTTCTATTAGGTCCTAGCGTAATTATTTGTTTCGTTTGCTGATTTCTAATTTAAAGTTTAATTGCACGAATGCTTGAAATCTTTTAAAAATTAGAGCTCTGAAACTCAAATGATATTTTCAGTTGTTACAATCACAAAAAATGATTTGTGGTAATGTTACAATTTACCAAAAATCTCGTAGTGAGTGCATTTCATTACTCACCGTTTCCAAAATTACGCTCATACTGAAAGGGTTTAATAAAAAACACTAGTCTGAATGATAAGTGTAAGCAAAGTGACCACAAAAAGTTTTCTCACGAGCTAAGAGTTTTGTTATTTCTGTACGGAACTGTAAAAAAGAGCGTTCCACTCCACTGAGATACAATTATGTACATCACAATACTAAATCCAAGGTCAGATTGAAGAACCAATCTGTCGACATTGATGATTAAAACGCAAAGTGAATGACTAATAGCCTTCAATAGCATGGGTTCTGTGGGGTTAGTACAGGTTTTTGTAAGAATTTTGAGTCAACTCGCATCGTACAAACGAATCGAGTTCCTCCATACTTTTACTGCTAACGCCATCTATGGACAGTCACTGACATATGGCTGTCAAAAGATGGCGCTAGCTGTAAATGCATGGAGGTATTCGTTTCGTTTGTGCGATGCGAGTCGACTCGTACTAAGCCTAATGAGGTATTGTATGGCACTAGTACCACTACCTACCAAAATATTGCAGGATCTAGAAAATAATCAACCAAGCTGTTTCTAGATAGGTAGACTCTGGAACATATTTGGGCTAGAAAAACAAAATGAAAATGAACTTCTTTATTTTTCACATAGGCCTAAATAGGCTCTTATGAAATGTCAAAACTCTATCACCAGGTTCGGAAGGCAGGTTTGCATTGGGAAGAACTGGCACAAAACTCAGCACTTTCTGTTTTCAAAAATGGCATTTTATACAAGTTTTGTTATTTAAAATATTTTAACATAATATCTCGTGTGGAGTTGGAAACATATACCTGTCATCTCAAGACAAGAAATCTGAGACAACTCTCAAAACTTTCCAAAGATAATATAGTACTTATTTAGGGCCGGATTTTTCAAGCGCAAGACAAACGTTAACTAAGGAATAAATATGACGTTTTGACAGATTTTGTATAGCATATGTTTCAGATGTATTCCTCAGATAGTTCATCAGGAGATTGAAAATTCGGCCCTTTATTTGACTAATTATTAATTAAAATGTTTGTTAGAAATGGATAACTTAGTAAAAGGTTTTGAGCTCGTCTGAAAAACACCACACCACATAACATGGTCGGTAGGACTGGTACCAACTAAGCCAAATCTAAATTAAAACTTTTTACGTAATGATCCGCTTTAATGCCGATTATAACTCTTGAATTTAAACTTTATGGTTATAATTATTCAGCAGTTACAAAACATATTATATACCTACCGAGGTATATAATATTTCTTGGTAGTTTGTATTTTTATGATAGATATAAATTTTAATTTTTTTGGTTTCAATTATAATAAGTAGCTAGTGCTGTCTTGTTATGGGGTTTCAGTCCAAGTAGCTCGAGAAATTCAAATTTTATTTAGTTTTTCGCAAATAGTAGTTTAATTATACTTGGTAATAAATTTTGCGAGCATAACATTTATGCATCTACATATTTTTAATATAAACTTTGCTCATAAATTCCTATTCACCCCATATTGGTTCCCAAAAGATTATTTTCTGCAGTTTCCCCGATTTGGCGCTATCGGGAACCAATATGAAGGAAATGAATAGAATAGAATAGAATAGAAAAAATCTTTATTTCATATAGGCCTAGCATACAAAGGCTCTTATGCTCTTGTAATGAGTATTGTTGACCAATTTTTTATGAAAAACTCCCATTGCTCGGCACTCCATTCTCGTCTTAGAATACGAAGGATCTGGCCGTAGCCCACGACGCTGGTCAATTGCGGGGTGGCAGGCTTCGTACACCTTTGAGATAATTTGTGTGAACTCTCAGGTATGAAGATGTCACGATGTTATCCTTCACCGCCATTGATACCTATTTAAATTGTTATATACCTTGGACAGTTTACCGGTGCCAAAATGCTTGCTTTGTCACCGGCAGTAACTTTTGACTATTGAAGTTTGCTTTGACAGATGGCGCTAGGTACGGTTTTTTTACGAAAAGATTTACGTATATTGTTCGGATGCCCATATCCTCATGTTTTTTATCGGTGCCTATTTAGCTTCTTAAAATTCTTCCGGCCGCTTGATGAGAAGCAGAAGTCTGAACTAATGTCTATAACTGGTATGGAAGCCAAAACACACCGATATGAACCTGAGGATGCAGCCATCTGAACGTTTTATACATAAACCTATTTTTTACAAGCTGACAGTGATATATGGCAAAGTTCTATAGATGGCTACTGAGTGAACTACATGGGATTTAAATCTTTGGTGTCCTCACTGCTGGCTTCAAAACAAACATTTGTGACGCCAGTAAAGTGGCTATATTTTTTTTTTGTGCGATTAGTAGTTTCCAGTCGCGCGGTATGTCTATTTTAAAATCTGTGTTCTAAAACTACAATTTTTAAGTTTTTATGTACTTTTTGCCTAAAACTGGCTTTGGTAGTCTATAACTACATCAGTATTCCTTTCTAAGATTAATCTCAGAATTAATTACTAAGACTGCAATGTCTGTCCGTCCTTCCGTCCGTTCATAAAACAAACGGGTGGAGGTGTTTTGATTGGAATTGATCTTGATAGTACGGGACCCTCAGTGCGCGAACCTGACTCGCAGTTGACCAGTTTTTTTTTTCTAAATTCAAGTTAGTAGGTAATTGGCCGTAATTTGGACATGGTCAATGAAGATGCACGGTCAAAGTTGTTTTCGTATTAACTTGGATGGGATTAATATAGCTCTCACGGTTACTACACAGCATCGCAACGGAACGCTAAATCACTTGGCGGCACGTTTATGCTAGGTGACATCTAACTGCGACTATGTGACAACTGGCTAAGGTTATAAATTGTTGTGATAGAGAAATTATAAAAACTCAGAAATTATAAAAACTCTTATCTCAGAAGGTAACATTGCCGTAGGAAGAAATCTCCGAGCACACCTACGTGGTTAAATGGACAATGAACATACCCGTATCTGGTCTGAGCTGCTTATGAAAGGCGGAGAGAGGTCGAGAGGTATTTTGGAAATTGACCGCCAAACTTGATTTCGCAAATTGCCCAGCTGATAATTTGCATCTATAAGCTCATAATATTATTTACTATTCATTTTATTTATTACGTTTGGGAAAACATACAGCCTCTTATAATACACATACATTCATATTTCATTTGACACATGAGTAGGCCAATAAAGTTTCCACCATAGAACACAGTTAAGGTCTAAAACAGTTTGACTGTTTTAGACCTTAACTCAAACACTTGCATGTAAATAACATGCGAGTGTAAATAACATGTAGACATGAAATAATTATGTTAATTGCTATCATACCAAGTTGAGACAACAAACAAACAAAAAACAGACGTAATTTTAACAAAGTAAACTCAGGAAATCTCATTTTTCCTATTTCAATAAAGCTTGCTTTTTATTCAGGGTTCAGGGAATACTTACGTTGAATTGAAGTTATCGGGTTGTTTTTCTTTCTGTGTCATCTCGCCAAATTAAATCTACAAAATGAAAAAAACATTGTCACTTAATAAATTAATTCCACCCAAAATATACTTAGGTACGGCTCATAAAATAATCCTAAATGTAAATAAAGCATTGTACATAAAATAGTGTGAACCGGTTTGTAAACATTTTATCACTTCGATGAAATGTAAAACACGTATTTTTTTATCATTTCTAAGGCGCAAAATTGGAGTATTTTTAACCGACTTCGAAAAACAAAAGGAGGTTATCACTTCAGCGGGTATGTTTTAAGGGTTTCGTACCGACAGGGTAAAATGGGATCCTATTAGGTACTAGGACTTCGCCGTCCGTCCGTCCGTTCGAAACCATGATAGCTACAGACTTAAATTTTTTTGTGTTTGGTATATCAGTCAACAATAAATTAAACTGTATTGTGTAACTTTACTGTAATCGGCAAAATGCAAGTCACTGTCGTGAAATTTGGATGGTTCTTAATTAGGTAGATACCTAGCAGAAACACTACTTTTTAGGATTCCTTACCTAAATGGTAAAAAAGGGACCCTCTTCCTAAGACTTCAATGTCTGTCCGTCCTTCCGTCCGTCTATCATAAAACAAACCGGTGGAGGTGCTTTGATTGAAGTGGATCTTATTAGTACGGAACCCTCAGTGCGCGAACCTGACTCGCACTTGACCAATAATTATTATTATTTTTTTAAATTTAAGTTAGTAGGTAATTGACCGCAATCAGGACATGGTCAATGAAGATGCACGGCCAAAGTTGTTTTCGTACTAACTTGATGGGATTAATATAGCTCTCACAGTTACTATACAGCATCGCAACGGAACGCTAAATCACTTGGCGGCACGTTTATGCTCTAAGGTGACATCTAACTGCGACTATGTGACAACTGGCTAAGTTTATAAATTGTTGTGATAGAGAAATTATAAAAACTGGCCCCTTCCAAACTGGACCGTAGTGGGAATAGAACCCCCCGCTAGTAGCCGAGAGTATGGCGTAGACAAAAAAAAAGATTCCGACGAATTGAGAACCTCCTCCTTTTTTTGAAGTCGGTTAAAAATTATGGACATGCTTGTACGAGTATATCTATTATTTATCTATACTCTTTGGCGTAGACTTATTCGCAGTTGGCTGTATTAATTTCATCTTATTTAAGTTTTATCTTCAATCTTAGTTTAAATTTATTTCAGTAATTTATTATTTTAATTTAATGTATTTTAGGTACTATATTTTGTATGCTATAGGACAAAACATATTCGATCCTTAAAACTGTATTCTGTATATCCGTCTATTTAGCACTAAATTCTCAGCAAATAAATAAATTGCAAAAAACACTATTTTTGCAACTTATTTATTACCCGAGGAAATTCTTTCGTTGTGATAGCCAGTGTGTGTGTGTAATGTAAACCTTCCTAACTCCTATAAAACATACCCCTACTTCAGGAGCGATGTAGCTGAATTTCGGATTAGAGATAGAATCCTTGAATTTACAATTTGGATATATTCTTTTTAACATGGTTCTTGTGAAATTAGTTACAATTCTATTTTTGTGAAACCGTTTGGTCAGATATCTATATTTTTTGCACAGCCACTGCCAAAATCGAATGTTAATCTATACCACTAACTTGTTGTATCTAATTTTTATGTTAAGTTTTTATAAAAGCACTCTTTCATTCTTTTTTTTTGCATTTAACAAGCCAATGTAACTCAAATTTTTTTTTAGATTTTAACAATACTAAATACATCGAAATCGGCTTAGCTATTTAAAAGTTATGCGGGAATAAACAAACTCCATACATTAACCCTAAAACAGACACGCTTCTTTATTAGACACAGAGTCATATTAAAAAGTCGATTAATTAAAAAAACACAAACCTTATTAAACACTTTAAAAAATCGCATAACTCTACGCGGTTCGTATTTTAAATGTCAACGGCACGACATTTGACAGCGTACTGACCTAAAAGGCGAAATATAGCGCCCTGCGCTTGAGTCGACAGCCTTAAAAAAACATCAATAAAAAAACAACCTTAACTCGTCACAATTAAGGTTAAAAATAACACTTTGTAAATAACGTAAAAAAGTTAATTCGTTGCAACGACTAAACAGAGATAGGCTGATTCTTCTCGTAGATATTGAAATCTTATCAAGGATTCAGAATTGATTTCATCTTGCCTTTCCTCTTATTAACGACATCTTGAAACCCATGGCCTTGTAGAGATCGATTGAAAACGCAAAACATATGAAGCAAATTGAGAAAGCCGGTAAAATGCAGTTACAAGTATCCACCTACGAGTATGTCAGTAATTCTTAATTGATGAGTAATTAATTAAGTTCGGTTTAGCTGATTATTTTCTAAACGAATCTCTATTCTACGCACTTACATCGGGTTTCTTTTATCAAGTTTAGATCTGTAAATCCACAATTCATGCGCGATGTGACTTATGAGATATTGACATCCACGAGCATCAGAAAAGAGAGATCGAAGCCGGCGGGAAAATTTAGTAGTAAAACATTTTTATCTATTAATATGACGGAAAATATAAATAATTTATGTATTATTTCATGAAAATATGAATTTATAATTCACATTTTCATGAAATAATAGGATGTTATGTAGAGATTCTTTGTGAGTTTAAGTGTACGCTTTTAAAATGTGATCCCGAAGTGTGTTTTGGAGTTACCTTTGCGCAGGTTTAAAGGTCATTGTCTAAAAACATCTTATACCAAATACAGGATTATATTTTATATCATTGAAGAATTTTTAATGACGAGGATTGTTGGTGATAGGGACATGGTTACATCTCCTCATGAGATATCCTAAAAAATAGGTAATATTTTTTCATAGAAAACTTTATATAATGACATTTTTGAAAAGAGTAAGGGCCTAGTTTCTTGCAAATTCTTCTCGGTGTTCACCGCTTTCCGAACCAGGCGGTAGAGTTTTGACTTTTCATAAGAGCCTGTTATTTAGGCCTATGTGAAAAAATAGATTTACATTTTCAGTCTCCTTCCTGAGGGATTCGCCATATTTCCTAATCCTAGCTCAAAAAATAATATTATTTTAACCGGTTATGTAAATCGTGTTCATTGCCAAGGTCTAAAAACAGCCTAGAAGGATCCGCGTATAGACAATGGATGCCAATATTTTTCCCTTTATTGTTTTTCCGTAGTAAATCATCGAGCTAACGGATAAAAATCGGAATTTACGGCACAAGGTTCCTTCCATAATAACTATCGCAGACAGTTGCTGCTTAACTCTGAAATTCATGATCACGTTCGAATAGAGATTTCAATATTCTTTCACTTTCCTATAGAAATACTATGTCATTTTTAGATTGAAATAAAATTTATTATAACATAACTTAGGTTTTGATCTGAGGCATCTGAAGCAATTTATGAATTTTCAAGTACCAGAAATTAAACAGAAGAACTCTGCTGACTCTCTGCAGACTCTGACTCTCTGTGCTATCTGCAGGTTTTCATTTAGATAAGTATCTTTGTTGATTTCAGGTAAATTCGTGAGTATCCTGTATCATTAAAACCTTCAATAAAACTCCAATTAGTTTATTAAATACCTTTTTGGAGGAACTAAATTCTCACATTTTATTAAAAACTACAGTTATTCATAAAGTGACTATTAATAATACTTAATTATCTTCGACTATCTGTGTTTACTGCATAGGCTTATAATTTATGTCGCGCGCTTCCTATACAGTTTCAAGTTTTTCTTAAGTTTTCGGTTGTGTCTTTATCCCATAAATTTTCTTATTCCAATAAATTTTTGGAAACGTCAGTACCTATGTCTATACAAAGTTGGTACGGTATACATACCTACTAAATAGTAAATTAGACGGTCTTATCTTTCAACACGAATACCTAGCGAATACCTTTCGGACACCCATCTCAGTTGATGTAAGGTTACAGTGAAAGCGAGAAGAGCGGAACATTCTAAGATAGTCCAGTGCAACCCGTATGCGACTGGTAATATCTGTAACCGGGACTTCACCCGTGTAGATTTTTTTTTAAACTCCGCAGTAACGGTAGTTTTTTACTGTATAAAAATCAACCTTTTTCTGTGTATGGCCATGAAATTTGGTATATTTAAGGACATAGATATAAAATATACATGGCTGAATTCAGGTTATATGCCTCACGGAGCACTCCGAATCACGCACTGTGTGGTTCAGAATGTTCGAAACTAATCGGACATATTCGCTGTTCAGCCGTGTGAATATCTATAATATAATAAGTACTTTTTAGAAATTAGATACTGGAACATTCTTGGATGTCCTGCTTTTGGTTTTAGCCGTAACCAGAACTACCATGGTAAATTTACACATTGCGGCGATGACACGTTAAGCTAAGACTACGTTGTTAAGTCATAAGTCAATATAATTTTTATCACACAAAACAATAATTTTACTTTGTTATAACATGCATGTTTACACTAAATCTGTCTTCCTGATGATGTCTGTAAATACAGAGATACATACTGACTTATTCTGTAAAGGTGTTTTTCCACTAAGGTAGATATTACCTAAATGGGAAGGAGATGTATACCAGGTCACTCAAAAAGTTTCGCGAAAAAAAGTTTTTTTTTGTATAAGGCACTGGCCACTTGTAATTATTTAGAAAAATTTGGTTATTAAAAATGGAAAATTCTTTTCAAAAAAACCGACTTTAAATGCCACTACAAACAGTGAAATAATTTTTCAATGTAGGTACACCAATTCGAAGTCGGGCGATTAATACGAAGGACTATGATTGTACGAATTGCCCGACTTCGAATTGGTGTACCTACATTGAAAAATTATTTCACTCTTTGTAGTGGCATTTAAAGTCGGTTTTTTTGAAAAGAATTTTCCATTTTATTTTTTACTTTTTAGTGGAAAACAACAAATGCACAGGGCATTGAAAAAAAATGCCCAAATCGCTTGACGTGTGATTATAAAATCTGAAGAGTTCCCTCAATTTTTCCAAGATCCTATCATCAGAACCTGACTTGATGGCTATAGTCATTAAGTCAGCATCTGCAAGCAAATGCACTAGTCACTATAAAAAAATACCCAAATCGCTTCAAGTATAAGAGGAAAATTTGAAGAGTTCCCTCGATTTCACCAAAATCCCATGATCAGATCCTGACCTAATGACCATAGGAAAACCTGAAAAATATTACTCTTTCGAACAGTACCCGAATTGTTTCACGTATCCATATAAAATTTGAAGAGTTCCCTCGACTTCTTCAGGATTCCACCATCAGATCCTGACCAAAAAAAAATGGGACCATCTTGGAAGTATACCCTTTCAAACGAAAAAAGGATTTTCCAAATCGGTTTACGCGTCTTCGAGTAATCGGTGAACATACATAAAAAAAAATAAAAAAAAGATGCCGACGAATTGAGAACCTCCTCCTTTTTTTGAAGTCGGTTAAAAAGTAAAAATACCACTGTTTGATATTCGATTTTCCCTCCACATTTTTTGGAGAGCCCAATTAATAATTACACAGAATTTATTTAATGTAGTCTGAGAAAAATTATCGTATCTCATTTAAAAATTGATCTGTATCGAGAACATTTTCGTGCGATGATTTGGAGCCCGCCCGCTTAGCGCTCAAAACGAGGGATTTCCTGGATACCACACCGGTCACCCTCCTTACAGTTCTGATCTGGCACCGTGTGACTTCTTTTTATTCCCTAAAATAAAAAATCAGCTGAAAGGTACAGTTTTCATCGCCGGAAGACGTAACTGACGAAAGTCATGCGTTCATAAGTGAAATATTAGCAGCGTTCGAGAAGGTCGTGGAAAAGGTGTCTGCGGTGGAATGGAAAAAAAGGCTTTGAAAATTAGTTCAGATGCAAGAAACTTTGTGTATATAGGCTGGTGAAGAGTTCTTTGAAAAGATTTATTTGAAATATTTTGTCCATAGAAGATAGTTTTTTAGTTTCTCAAAACTCTCTGAGTGGCACGTATTTACAACAGTAACAACTAATTACGGGGGTGCAGTTGGCGGTCTGATGGATAATGGAGGTCCCGAGTTCAGTACCCGCGCACAAGCAATGTGGATTTTATCCTATTCTGTCCTAACTAGCCTGCTGGTCTGGAGGGACGACGAATTGGGACTTGAAAGAGTAACAAAGATCCATCCATACTTACAAACTTTCGCGTTTACTAGGATAGGATTCTGTTGCTGAACAGTAGTATTCTGTTCTACTACTTACTAATTTAGTACAATGTCTTCAAAGTAAGAACAGGCTCGGCTTTCAACTAACTAATATAATGTACAGCTTGCAACAAAACTATCTATGTCTTCACTTTACTATGTAGTTATGGTGTGATACCACTGCTGTATGCATGCAGGATGCATACAACTTGCAGACAGTACCTACCGCCATTTTGAATAACATGATACATGTTACAAAACTTTCCCGAAACCTACTGTAACTGCTTTTGTCGGTTGACTATTATTATTGAAATTGTTTATATGATTTATTAATATGGCAACTTTATTTAATGTAGTCTGAGTATGGCAATTAATTTGTAAATCATACGCGACTGAATATAGGCACTAAAAGTTCATGCTTTGCTGCTCTACGCATTTCGATTTCGATCAAATATTCGCCATTTAAATCTCTTTGAAAGCTTAATTATAAATGAGCTTCCCTAAATGGAAACTTTGCGGGACAATCAATTTTCGTTACACAATAGAACGTAGGCAGCTTACTAAACCTTATTAACCGAATTAATAGTTTACACCCCAGACTTCTATCTTAATGAGTTATGAATACAAGAATAGGTTTTGGATTTTCATGAATGTTTGTTTAGTGAGTACTTACATCCTACGCCTGTACGCTTTCTTTAAAATAATAATTTATTACGATTCTGTCAATCCGTCTGTCTGTCATGGTAGATTATATTTCAGTAATTGTTATTACACGACTTCACAAAAAAGGAGTGTTATGTTTTTAGGGTTCATCTATGTATGTATGTGAGTTTTTTATTCCACCTGTATAACTTCTAAACGGCTTAATAGATTTGGACATAAATGGATTATCGTTAGAATCCTTACATAGGCTATATTTTTTGGAAAAAGTAGTTTTACCACAGACTACCCAGTCGTTTTTTTTTAATTTTTTATTATTTACTTATTTTATATATCGATATGAAAATATCGGTATATAAAAGTGTTTTTAATAAGATCGAATCTGTTAATTTTCGGTTCGGATCTTTAGAAATATTATTTTGTTGACCATACTACAGAATAGCAAAATTACTAACCTACACTTTTTAATAAATACATACGAGTAAGCATTTTTATAAAAACAAAATCATTCCAAGTGCAATGGAGGTTGAAAATCAATTATTTTCAAACTTTTTTTGGTCAACGTGAAAATATTATCTTGCTCAACTTATCTGCTTCGTATTTATTTTGTTTCGTTATAAGTTGACTCTATATTAGATTTCGCCAGCACCATGCGGGTGAACGAGCCGTATTTTATCGGAAAATCTAGTAAATTATGAGTATTAAATTTCGAAGATGTTTTGTAAAGGTTTCGGCGAAAAAACTTTGGTCTTATCAAAAACGAACTCACCTATCTATGTGCAAGTCTATCGTACATAAAAAATATTGTAGGACTTGCCGAATACCCTCTCTTTATTATAGTTGGAGTCTCACTATGGTTAGTTTTTTTCGTGTAATGGGTGGTCACGCGAGAGAAAGAAAACAGCAGGTATAAGGCCCTGTTGCGAACTGAATTGTTCTTTAATGTGAATATTTATATAAATAATTTGGCGGAATGAATCTCGTGTATAGTGAGGTTGGTACTACTATGGTATTCCTTGGCCGCGGCTATGGTTACTTGCACTTATCCGAAAGACGACGGCGAAAAGCGATTTCCCGTTTATTTTGATAATTGAAAGCCTGTGACAGAGTGACACACAGACAGACTGATGGATGAAATCACACGATAAGGGTTTTTTAACCATTTTGATACCGGATAGGTACCTGAGCCAAGTGACTTACTTTACATGGAATAGAAATGGAACAAAACTCAAAAAAATGTATGCGAACTATCGCTATTTCGACGCTAATTCAACGCTGAATTTATCACGTGACCCCGAGCATTCGTATACATTTCTTGGATCTCATTCAAATGCAAAATAACGGGCATGGAACCTTCACTATATTTTGTGACTTACGAAATGATACTAATTCTGATTTCCTTAGGAGGTTCTATTTTAGTGGTGATGAAAGTAAGCCCCTGGCCAATTCCACACCCACTACGTTGAAGCCGTTGAAGCATGTAAGCGGTTGAGAAATATCGATTACTAGAAAAAGAAATAAATAGATAGCAATTTAGTGTTTATATTTTCGAAACACAAAATTACCAACATCAATACAACCTTGGCAGCAAGTGTTTTGATTTCCCGTTAAAATAAACAAAATTGTATAAACAGGTAGACGCTACTTCAGTCAAATTGGAATGGTCGCTAATTCAGATACATAATATAATACACAGCTATTATAAGGGCACCAGAGATTAGTCCGTTAGTCGAGGAGTTTGAGGGACAAAAATTGGAACAGTTTCAGAAAGGCTGATATTTTGATATAAGGTCACGCAGCGTTTGCATAGCCTGACAGTTTATGTACCCATTATTTGACTTTAGCCTACTAGTTCCTTCCCTTAGCCTGATCGTTTTTCCTTTATGGTTCTGTAATTGCAGATCAAAATTTCTTAGAAAAATTAAAAACAGACTTCTAAGACCGTTTAATTACTAAAAGTGGTAAGCGAAGTTATGTGTCTGGTCCCATTTTAATCTGTTGCTAGTTATGACAGGCCATGTCCACTTATCACGTGATCGAGAAATTACACGTAGGCGTCTCGACGTACTCATTTCAGACAGCCGCCACGCATCGGATACTTTGCTCGCGTTAGTTCGGGTACGGTCTATTTCACGCGCTGCGTGCGCCCGATGACGAGGTAGCTCTAGTACGTCGAACGCGATAAAGTTAAGCAATAAAAAGGGACCACAACTTTGCGTTTGTTGCGTATTCTTTACGGGGGCGTGGCCAGGCGCTATTGCGAACTAAATTGCACTTTTTGTATCAGCGTAGAGTCGCTATATTTTTAAATCATCTTGCCGAGTGAGCCTTCTGTACCTTTAGGTACTAAAAGTTATTCCGTGGATCGCTCAGCTCTTGGACTAGTAGAGTTTTCAACTCTGAACAGGTGTTACGCAATGCCTACTGTTACGAATAATAAATATTTTCAGAATGCTGAACAGCTTTGGATCTGTTTGTTCAACGTAATACAGACAGCTGTGACCTACGTTTAGAAAGGAGATTTTCAATATGACTTAAGGACGTCCTGACATACGATGTCTCCCATACATTCGTAATACCAAAATCATTTGTAATTCGTGCAAATTTCGATCATTTTGTGGTATTATTTGGGTGCATATAGTAATAATCTATGCTCATGGCCATATTTGGTTAGGAAATACTTCTCTAAATCGAAATATAAATGAATTTTGATTTGCATATTATTTTGGCGTCATGTTTTCTGTTTATTTGTTTTGTAATAAAAACAACACTATCTCACGTCGCATTAGTTCAGGAGCACAGTTTTTACTGTCCAGCTAAACAGTGAAAAACTCCAGTTAATAAAGAAAGTTTTTGGTTATAACAATTTTGATCAAAATTGTTATATATTTCGTTTTAGAGAAGTATTTCCGAACCAACTATGGCCAGGAGCATAGATTATTACTATATGAATTATGAACCCGAATAATACCACAACATGATCGAAATATGCATGAATTACTAATGACATTGTAGTAAATGGGACTCTTAAGTAATTATGTAATATAATGTTAATAAAACAGTGAAATTTTTATTGAAATAACTTAAAATTTAACATATTATTATTATGACGAGCGGTTACCCCACTTGTGCTAAACACTTTTTGAGAGGAGTAGTAGTGTGGTTAACAAGGGGTTGAGAGTTGAGACTCTGACTCTTAAATTTATTGTAGTCAAACAAATTTTTAAAAACTTTTAGTCAAACAATTTGTCAAAAAACTTTTATTCAAAAAACTACATTAGTCATATTCTTGCATGTATGCCATGTAAGTACAAGAAGAACGATAATATTCCATCGGGCTGGAAGAACCTCAAAAAAAGCTGATTACTGAGCATTTTTTTTAATTTAGTCTCCGAGTCTGTTCAAGTCTGCGCTATTGTTACAAACGAGCTTCTGAAACTTTGCAACGTCAATAGAAATTTCAAAGTTTGGAAGCCTCATTTAGGGACTAGGTATTTGTTTCGCTCCAACCAACTTTGTAAAAACTTGTAAGCATTAGAGACGACTAATTGTCTCCTAGGGCTATTCAATTAATTATACACCGGTAGACTAATACAGGACTAAAAAATGAAAATGCGTACTTAAAATTTATAGTCATCTATGCCATGGTCTTCTCATAAGACTTTGTACTACCACAGTTTTCAAACATCTTTTCTTCGCGGACGTCATAATATATTGAAGTATGCCTAATTTCAGCCTGATCCGTCCAGTAGTATCTCTGCGCGAGTCAGTGCGCACTGACTCTACGATTTCGCATTGTGAAGTCAACATCTCCTGAGGATGTCCCGGTGTCGGGACGAAACGTGCGTCGAAGAAAGTGACAGAAAATTGTGTGTGGTGTTTCATGTGGGTACTGGGTAGTGTTCCTGCATATTGCACCATACAGAATCCTTTCAAGTAGCGGATAAAACAAATTGATCTGTCCTGCTAATTATGGATTTCCGCAAAATAAAATAACGCCTGCTTCTATTCAATAATCAGTCAGCCAATTTTTATACAGATTTATGCTTATCCTCACCATACTTTAATACTGCGAGGTGGTAATTTTATTAGAATAAGACCTATTACAGCCTATCAACGCGTACGCTGTTCAACATTAACCAATCAGTGACTTTGATGTTCTGCCGAAGCAAACATAAACCAATCATTGTGTTGCTGTCACTGCCGATGCAGTTCGAACGATTAAAACAATTTTCATTTTAGATAATTGCTTTTTTCCTCCTATGATCAAACGAATAGCGACTAGATTTTTTTTAATCTATATCCATTAGGCAAGTTACAATAGGGTATTATTTTATTTATACTTTGTTTGTTAAATGGTGATAACACAAAAAATACCCGGCTGAGTTTGTTGTGGGCTTCTTCTCAGCGGCAGGGCGCGTTTGGAACCCTCGTAAACTTAGTTTTAAGTCGACTTGTAGTTATCATCATTATTATGCAAGAAATGTCATACCGACGTTCGCAAGAGCCTGTATGTTAGGCCTATGTGAAATAAAGATATTTTGATTTGATTTGATTTGATATAGCTTTTGATACTTTCAGAGTTCATTACCTTTGCATTATTATGACCGCGATGACAAAGTTTTCCACTAGGGGCCAGGGGGCATTCATTACTATGGTAACATAAGATAAAAGAAAAATCTAACAATCAAACTTTGATATTATCTTCAATTCTACATGTTCGACTGATAAACCTTTTGTAAGAGTAAACGACTTATTGATCTCAATACCTTGGTCTGGCTTGTCTTGTTGTTCTTATCTAGAACGCAATCTTGATTACACAGAATTAGATAAAATGGAGATAGGTTCATTTCGAAAACACTTGACAAAAATGATACGAAATACGAATCTCTTAGAAACTAGGAGGCATAGTAGCTTATCGTTGCGTAATCAGAAAATTCAGGCGTTTTTAAGATTGGCTAGTAGTTTTATAAAGTGCATTGTGTATTTAATATTATAAGAGTAGGTACATATTATCCATCATTTATCATTATTTACCTTGGCTGGTACATGGTTGACACCTCCACTTTATATAAATCCTAATGATAACTTCAGGAAACGTATAAAATTAAAATTATTAAAAATGAAGGACATAAATCAAAAACACTTATTTTAAACCATTTACATTATTTATTCCTTATATTTATACCTTCAGTTTTACTCCATTCATCCCTTAAAATACACAATTCTGTTAGGGTTAGTTTGTATCATAACCAGAAAGCGGCTACGGCTAGCGGAATTTCAATACAATGCCTGATTGCATACATTGGGAGTAACAGATAATACTCGAAGGTTGCTGATCTAAATTTTTGTGTTGTAGGTAGGTACAACCAAATATGGCCAGGAGCATAGATTATTACTATATGAATCCGAATAACATCACAACATGATCGAAATATGCACGAATTACAAATGATTTGGTATTTTATATGTATGGAGAAAACGTAGGTCAGTGCATTCTTAATTTGATTCTTCACATTTTGACGACCGAATGGCGTAGCGGTAGCGATCCTGCCGTCTGTGCCAGAGGTCGTGGGTTCGATTGCCACATCTGTACAATTGCTGTGTGATGAATATTAATATTTTCAAGAGTGAGGGTGTTTTCAATATAGGTATTATTGTGTTTATGTATATCAAATATTATGTACAATGTACATTTATCCGTCATCTAGTAGGTACCCATAACACATTGAAGCTATCGCTTACTTTGGGTCTAGATTGCGATATGTGTAAAAGGTCCTGATGAACATAAATATTTTCAAGTGTCTGGGTGTTTTTAATATATTGTATATATGTAAATCAAATATAATGTACAATGAATATTGACTAAATAAATAATAAATGATAATAATATAATATTTATTTTCTTTACATTATTCCTGATTCTAAAATGGCCTCTTTTCTCAATGGCCAATGGTATCTTATGGTCTCTTCCACATCCAATCTCTGTTTTAATTCGATACAAATACATACTCGTATTTATATATTTTATTTTCTTCTTACTTTCAAAAATGATGTGTAACAATCAACATTTACGGAGATTTAGTTGGCAAATAGTGAAATAAATCTCTTTATTTTTTAAGTCTGAGGCTTACAGTTTTAAGTAGGTAATTAACCTAGATTCAAATTGTCATTTAAAGTAACTTCTTAATATAAAAGAATAAATAGATAAGATTAAATTAAACCGGCTTTAGTTTATATAGAGTCTAATTTGAGAGGTTCTTGTGAAGCAAAAACCTTATTCAATGACATACCTACCTACAATAAGAACTTATATATATATGATATAGGTAGCAACCTATATCTTAAAATATAGGTTACAAGCTATACAATACATAGTTATGTTAGGGTGAAAAACTGTTATAGTCTTACAACACTTTTTCATTATAAAAAAACTTTAGATTTACCTGTCTTTATAATTATTAAAACATATGTCAATATAATCGTGGAATAGCAGTATTATTCTTACATGTTTATGTGAAAATTTTTGCCTAAAAATGTCCACTCTAAAAAATTAGTCCGAGCACTATCCAGTTTAAAACACAAAGCAGTCGATTCTAAAATTCGAATTTCCTTTACAGAACACTCTCAAAAAGAAAAACGCAGAAAAGACATCGCCTGACGCTTGATAGCGAGATATGAAGCATAGCTTCATAATTGCTATTGCGTTAATTAAATGGCTCCTTTAAAATTTATTTACGGTTTAAAACTTTAAATTGTAATAATTCATTAAATATTGCTTCATCCAGATATTGCAGATCCCACGCAAATTACCCTTTTATTAAATTCTTTTCCAGGAAATGGTGAATAGCACTCTAGATTGAGTCCAAGAAGTAAGAGGGCTTTCATACTAGAGTGCGCCCGCGGCTTCTTTAAGAAATATCTGCAGGCGTCACCATAATAATATGACATATTATTAATACTAGTACTTATACTATACTATTATTACATTACATTACTTATACTAGTATTACATACCTTATAATAGTATGATGTTCTTCACTCCATCTTTTCGTATAGAGGGAAGAAAATTCATTAAGAACAAAATTATGGAGAGACCTGATGATTGAGGATTTCGGAGACGGGTGGAGAGCACAGCCAGGGTATTGAAGGTAGGTGGAGGGTTTCGGTGCTACGAAATGTCATTTAAAACGTCATCCGATTGACAGTAAGCAGAAAAAATCAAAATGGCGGATTCAAAATGGCCGCCATACGAATTTCGTCGGTATCTCGGAAGGTATAAAAGATAGAAGAACGGTTTCTAGACAAGAGGTGATCAGGATCTATATAAAAAGTAAAAATGGCGGAATTTATTTTTCCTAGAAAGAGAATATTGAAGAGTCTACATGTCGGGGACATTAAAGACTGTCGGCGATATAGGCGGGAAGAAAGCACGTGAGCCACCTGTTATTTAAATAGCTGTTTGTTTTTGCATTCAGTTAATTTGTCTAGGTTTTCAAATTAGTTGCAGTTGCTTTAATTGAAACTGAATGGGGATGATACAAAAGGCATTTCATTAATTAATATGTAAGTACTACATTCTCCCTCAGTAATGTTATTTAGGTTTCTTTTACTGAGGTCTCCTTTGGTATTCGGAAAATAACAAACAAAAGAATATATAACCTAAAAGTGCTCTATATTCTCCTTTCTAAGAGGCTTTCGTAATTGGAAATATAATAAAGAAGAAAATGTTTTGATCCTAATTAAAAAATAATAATTCTGTTTATTAAATACTTAACTATTTAATTTAAAGTGTTAATTTTTTCACATATTTTTAGGAGTTTGTTCTGCAATTCAAATTTTTGGATTAAATAAATAAATTCTAAGTTAAAGGAGTCTTTTATTAAAATATTGATGACTATGCGTGTGGAAGAACGAAGAATAATACTAACGTAGAGGAAGACGAGAAAGAAGAGAGGGATTGGTTGCGTGAAAGAGGATAAATATACCTATGCGTGTAAAAGGAGTAGAAACTTGAGGCAAAAAGTATAGTCTCAAAGCATAAGTGACATGTGCAGGGTATGGTTCCATAGCTATAGATGATTTTAATAAGGTTATAATGAAAGAATATTGCGTTACAAAGTTATAGTGCATCTCTTCGATAAGCTCCATCAAAGTTGCTATGCTGAAATACGTCTTCCCCAATATTCTAGTAGAATATTACGGAAGAGGTCTTCCAACTTTGCTTATATATTCTGAGTTAAGTTAAAAAAGTATATATTACCTACCAGGAATTCGTAAATTAGATTAAACGTTATTACATTTTCTTTTTATTGATAAACATGACTTTGATGTTCCTACGCAAATCACAACAGGATATTTGACTCAAAGATTTCAGAAATTATGTTTCATTGAATGATTTATCCCAAAAGAATTTTTCCGTAAACAGTCGGAAATGGTTAAGGTCAATTTCCATCAACACGTTTATTTCCAAATCGCGCCGATTCACTACTGCTGGTTATTACGCATAAAAAGTATGAAACGATTACAATATAATATTGTATATTCAATAGTGATATGGCGATAATTGACAATGAGCTAGGGGTGTGATCCTCGAAAATATTTAATTGTACATCGGCCAACCATCGACGGTAACCATAGCAACGCAGCCATCACCCAATTGTCGCCTCGGCTGCATAACTGATGCACAGAAGTAACTCGTCACTGCTAGAGTATTTTGCAGAATCAAGCTCTGAAGTCACAGTCTCACGTTAAAATTTTCCCGATTATACGTATAATCGGGACAATTTTGAATACACGCTTGCGTGCCATACACGATAGCACGCTTCCAGATTTTATAGATCACTAAAAATAAGCATAGCTGCAGATAATCTTAGATCATTTTAAAATTAAAAATGGTTTAAGATTATCTGTCCATCGTATTATCTCCCATCTCTATTGCTAGTATCAATATTAATGTGTGCCTGATAAATATAATCCCAGCAAAAACATTTTCATGTAAAATGTTGCCAAGACGAGAACATGTGGCTCACACTATCAAAAAGTTATCAGATCTCATGTAGAGCAAGACTTCTAACTCTACACGCCCTAACTCTATAAATCCTAACTTTATAAACTCTACACTTTAGTCAAAATATATTATGTCTTGGCTGTTTCGGTACCGTCACATGGGCGTAAAGTGAAGAATTTATTCACTGTTCAGTACTTTTCTAATAGAGTTTTGCAAGTGGCATAATGGACCATGCAAAATTCAAGAAATTTCACATTAAAATTAAATGGTATCACCATTGTTATGGGAAAAAACTTCCATTTATTAAAAATATCCTCTAAAGCAATATTAAAAATATCCTCTAAAGCAAAGGAACACACTTTTGCAAAGTGTGATGGAGTATTTGAAACCAATGCAGTTAGTAAAACCTAAGTGCAGTTTCTGAGGAGACTCAATACCTATCTAATAAATAATCGTTACTACAGAAACTAGGTATTGTATATCAGAAAAGTACAAAGTCAGTGAATAATATTTTTACTTTACACCCATGTGACAGTAACGAAACAGCCAAGACATAATATATTTTGACTAAAGTGTAGAGTTTATAAAGTTAGGATTTATAGAGTTAGGGCGTGTAGAGTTAGAAGTCTTGCTCTACATGAGATCTGATAACTTTTTGATAGTGTGAGCCACATGTTCTCGTCTTGGCAACATTTTACATGAAAATGTTTTTGCTGGGATTTCACTTCTTTTTGTAAGTTGTTTACGACTATATTTTTTATTTGGTTAATTTCCTTTTCTTAGGTGTATTTCTTGAATATCATTGCAAGGTGGATATTTGTTCGAATCAAGTATCCCCCCCCCTTTATCATTTAAATGAGGGAACCCTCCTTGGTTCACCTAGTTTATTTTTTTCCTTATTTGTAGTTTATTACAATGAGTCCCTATATCAATTTTGAGACTCTAGCATCAATATTTGCGGTAATTTCATACAAACTTCCATCCCCTATTTTAAGGGGTTGGGGGGTTAAATTTCCAACTTTTGGAATTTTTTGTTGGTTGTGTGCTAATACTAGCTTATATACCAAATTTCAGAAATTAAGTTTTAATTATACCTATATACTTATGGGAAACCCCATACGAACTTCCAACCCCCTAATTTTATGGATGTGGGGTGATTAACTAAAAATCCTGAAACACGTATTTAATTGTTTATTACAAAGAGTCCCTATATCAATTTGGAGACCTCTAGCATCAATATTTGCGGTAATTTCATACAAACTTCCATCCCCTATTTTAAGGGGTTGGGGGGTTAAATTTCCAACTTTTGGAATTTTTTGTTGGTTGTGTGCTAATACTAGCTTATATATCAAATTTCAGAAATTAAGTTTTTATTATACCCATATACTTATGGGAAACCCCATACGAACTTCCAACCCCCTAATTTTATGGATGTGGGGTGATTAACTAAAAATCCTGAAACACATATTTAATTGTTTATTACAAAGAGTCCCTATATCAATTTTGAGACCTCTAGCATCAATATTTGCGGTAATTTCATACAAACTTCCATCCCCTATTTTAAGGGGTTGGGGGGTTAAATTTCCAACTTTTGGAATTTTTTTGTTGGTTGTGTGCTAATACTAGCTTATATACCAAATTTCAGCTTTCTAGGTCTTCAGGAAGTACCTAGGAATTTTGATGATCATCAGTGAGTCAGTCAGTCAGTCAGTCAGTCAGTCAGTGACGAAATTTGGGTTTTTTAGACGTCAATAAAATCTAAAGTATAAGACCTATAAAATTGAAACTTTATAGGTTTAATAAGTTCACTGGCGACATCATTTTCCGAGAATTTTGATTATCTGAAATAATTCAGGCCCAAGTTATAAGGGTTTAAAAATACGGCGAAACACTTCGAGAAAAGATAGGTAGTGCCCTCGCGCTTCGCTTGGCTCGTCTTGGCGGGGACACTACCGTGTCCCCAGATTAAGTTAAAGAAATATCAGATGCATCGGTATGACACCAGAGAGCACCACACAAATCTTAATAATATTATTGTCAAATGTCAAACTTCACACGACTCGCATAGTAAAACCGAACCTTACTCGAGGTGAAAGTCAAAGTATAATCACTTGCCGCAAAGCAATTTGTAGGCGGAGAAAAATATGTAATAATTTCCTTTTATCGCTAATGTAATGGTCAATGCCGATGACATAAGCAATAAGTGTTTTTTAGGGTTCCGTACACGGGACCCTATTACTAAGCCTTGCTATCCGTCTATCCGTCTGTCACCAGGATGTATCTCTTTAACGGTGATAGCTACAGACTTGAAATTTTCACAGATGATGTATTTCTGTTGCCGCTATAACTAATATTAAAAAATTGAATAAAGTAAATATTTAAGGGGTTACCTTACATATTTACTTTATTCTATTTTTTAATATAACAAATGTGATTTTTTTGCTTGTTTTTGTTCGATATTCATAACGGTAACAGGTAGGGAAGTAGCTTTAAATATTCACAGAATATTTAGTAAAATATTCACTTTAAACATTTATAGTTAAATTAAATTAAAAATTTGAAGAAGTAAGGATATTAAATTCAGGGGAGGCAATTTCATGCACCAGCTGTTAATGAGGTCCCCGTTTCAGTTACCCAATCGCGTTAAGAGGATATACTGAATTTATTTTTGTCCTTCTCACGCTTACGAATACGTTGGCTGGTGAGACATGCAGCATTGCGAAAGTATACAGCAGAAAAACGACGTTTTACTTAATTACTAAAAAACTAAGCCAGTTATCAAAAAACCGTTCTGAGGGTTTTTGGATATTACTATTAACAACATATTAAAATAAAAATTAAAAATATGAGTACCTACATACATTGTAGTTTTTGATAAAAATTAGAAAAATTTAGGTTGTGAAGCAACTTTTGGGAGAACTTTCTATTGGGAAAAATTTATTCAATCGTGTTTCTGTTTACTTGTTTAAAGTAATATTAACGAATTATGAGAGCGAAAAGACACTTGGCTTATCGTAGCAGTTAAAGGGCAAACCTTTTATCATTCTGAGAAGAGATCCGTACACAAAGGCCGTGAAAAGAGGCTGACAAATTAACCTGGTATCAATCTAAATCGTAGCGACGCAGTTTTAATTCATAACCCCATTACCTAGAGGCTTGTATTTGACAAGCTGGAAGAGGAAGGTAAACACAAATATTAATAGAAGGCAAATCTTAAACCTTCAGGGAATTTTAACAGGCTTTCTCGGTGACCGAAAATAGATTATGCCCCTGGAGAACAACCTCAGTATAATAAGGTCTTTAAGAAATAGAAATCTGTCAGCATTGGGTTACTTAGGTCGGGCCCCAAGCATTGTTTAAAGTCTCCCGATCCCGAATCCGGTACTTATTTTTCTGTTCGGTTCTGGACATGATCTGTAAAAATATCTGAACATACATACACAAGTACAAAATTCCACATTTACAATATTACATATTTGGCCAACCCAACTTCACAGGCGGTCATGATAATATTTAAGTTTAATTTAATCTGGGAATTTTATGTAAAAGTAGTAATTTGTAGGTATTGTTTTGTTGTTATTAAAGTGACTGATATTCGGGGCATATCAAACGGGCTGATATTCTTCTGTAATAGTAAAAGAGATCACTAAATAAAACAAGAAAAAGAATTAAAAAAAATACATAACATAAAATCGAATAGGACTCCACTTTGTTTTAGTAGAACAGCAGATGGGAATGTTTGAGATGTTTACTATACTGATGAATGTCTAGATTTGTAAAGGATATAAAGTTAAATTACATACCTTCATATAAAATTATCAATACTAATATGTGTTAACCTGATAAACATCCCCAAGCACTTTTTTATACATACCCCTCCGTCTGGTGAAACAGATGTGTTCAGTTGCGCTTAAACCCACAATATATTTGTAAGCAATTCTTCCCAGTCTTCTCCAAATTATTGAAATTCCTTTTCGTTTACAGTTCCAGGATTGTGAATAAAAGATTCTTTCCACTTATTTATCTTTTTGTATTTTTTCATAAATCAATAATTCAATTAGTAACATTTTTTTCGACATATCTTTTTCAATCACAGACAGAACTAACTACATTTCTATTTTCAAATTCCATAAAAAAAATAATATTAATCGTAAAGAGGTTTGTTTTCCAAAAATTATACATATTAAATACTTCACGGTGACGCAAAATATTAATGAAAACTAAACATAAATCTTCAGCACGCTAACAACTCGTCCATCCTGATATACATTTCGCGTCCCCGCGAAATACTGAACACTGTTACAAACAAACATCAAATAACCTAAGAATCATATTATCAAAACCGTATGATATCATTTAAAATTATTTTTTATAAAGAAAGCTTTTATACATTTTATTAATATCCTTCTCAGCACCAGATCCAGATTACCATCTAGCACCAAAGTACTTGTCAAAACGGATCAAACGAGTCTAAACTCGATGGGGTTGTGTCATTTAACTACCGAGTTCCTATAACAACTTTCCTGTTCATCATCAGATCAGCTCCAAGTCATAATTGTTATCCAATTACACATGTTTACAAAATTTAAGTTCAATCGGTAACCGGGACGTGGATCTTTAACTTGCAAAATTTGATTACAAACAAACAAACATTAAAATTGGTGAAACTAGTAACAATTACAAAACATTTCAGGGTAACCCATAGGTATTAATTGTCATCATCTGAATTACTAATTTTTGACTTTATAAATTATGAATTTTCAATTATTGTTTATCTTGAATTATAGCGAACAATATTATGAAAAATGATAGTTACAAATTGACATTCTGAATTACTAATTTTTGTCTTTATAAATTATCAATTTACAGTCATCGACATCCTGACTTATATCTATTATAAAATTATGAAAAAAATAATTTCTAATTTAATCAAACAAATATTTACATTTAGTTTTTTTTTTAATTCATACGCCATAAGGCAGAATATATATAAGGATAATAATTGTTATTGCTGACCACCTAATGTACCTGCATTCATATGAATAATTGACATTTATTTATTTATTTATTATAATCATTAATTTAAACAAATAACATTGAACACACAATACACTTTATGCACTTTCTATATTATTAATTAACAAAATTAAACAAATCAAATTATTGTATTGCGTTTAAAGTCTTTAAGTACGTGCACCTTGCACTTCCAGGTCTTCCACACTATCGTGCTACCTTAGCAGTGTGGGCATAATGATCTTCTACACTATCATGCTACCTTAGCAGTGTAGGAATAATGGTCGTCCACACTATCATGCTACCTTAGCAGTGCGGAATTAATGGTATTTTTACACTATCATGCTACTTTAGCAGTGTAGAGGGTAAGAACTAAGTATACGTGCACATTGCACTTCAAATGGTCTGTTACACTATCATGCTACTTTAACAGTGTAGAAACGAGGTGCATATTGCACTACAATTAAACATTTACAATTTTAACTTCATGAGGAACAATCCTTGTTTGCATCAAAACATCAAACAAAAATTACTTTACACTAATTGAAATACAAACTTCCAGTTTGTACTAATACACAATGAGGCAGAATTAACATACGATGTTTCATCTCAATACATTGTCTCGCTGTTACAAATTAATACTCCATTCCATGCATTAGATCCTATAACGTCAACAAATATTTTTAAAGTGAAACTTTTATTACATCGTCTCAAACTTTTTCGTCTATGTGTTGCAAGTCGCGTGACGGTCGGCCGCCGAGTAGGAACAAAGTGAAAGGCGCTCGTCAGAGCAGCCAAGACCACAAAAGTTTGACTGTGGTTTCATAAAACCACACAATAAAAAAATTAATATTATAATCTCTCTGAAACACATATCTAAATCACAAAATTTTATTTTTAACCATCAGTATATCCTCGCAAAGGATTACTCACTACCCTCTCCATTAAAACAGGACCAAGGATGTGCTTCATCAATCGTGTATAATGATAATAATATTATGTTGTTAATCCTTTTTTTTTGTAACAAAATTATCCTCCAATCCTCATGATGCAATATTTTAGTTACACTATATATAATATAAACATAAACATTTCGGTCTTAATTTTATACTTTTATCGCAACCTTGTTTATACATTATGTTCTTTCAATTCTCACTAGATCTCTCATTTTAATATCAAACGGTTTTTTGTTTCTTTCTATATCAAATCTATTGAACTCTTTTTTTTATGACTTTTGCATACCATTACCACTCATGATACTAATAATTACATGGCGTTTTCATTTATTTTTTAGCTCGTGAAATGGCTTCACAATATTTGTTTTTTACATCTGTGTTTTTTAACACGCGGTAAAAAAAATAACAGTGCTAACCAATTTTTCCTTAAGTCACCAGTGGGATATGTGAGGTCACAATATCTAAATCGACCGCCAGAAAAATTAAAATAAAGTGCTGAATTTAATCTAATTACGAAGTCTCACAATTTTGTGAATACGTATCAAATTTAAGTGAAATAAATACGAATATTCCTATAATGACATATTTTTAAAGAAATAGATGACAACCATTTTTATTTCCCTTTTCGTCTTTCTCAAGCTCTTTGTTACTAACCTAACAAATGGATTGGACATAATTATTAATATTCGATATGGTATGGGATGACTTTCGTATTTAAAAAGACTATTTGTTTTTTTTTTTTTTAAATATTGCTAAGGTTTTGCCGTCTGCAACACATTGGCACTACCGTATCTTAATCCATCCTTAGTCACCTTATACTCCCAGATGCGCTTAAACACAAAATTCTTAGGTACATAAATCCATCAATCATCTGCTTCTAAACTGGAAGATTTTTTACATATTCTTGTGTTTTCAAGTTTCTGGTGAACAATCATGTGTCTACCGTTTCAATTAAATATAGACATTAATCAGAATTTTCTTAGTAATTTCTACTGCTGGGCTTTTACTCGTTATAAAATGGCATAAGTAGGTACTTATAGCTTTCTCAAGACGAAATTAATAGTTCGTTAAAAAAAACTGAATCCTATTGTCAAATCTCAATAGTTAGGTTGACCGAACTACTATAGGTATTAGGTATATATAATTCATACTGCCCATCAGGTGTTAGGATCTTTTCTTTTTACTCTTAGTGTCTTGAACAATATTCATTTATATGGTTATAATATAATTCAACAGGTTTTATACAAAATTTCCAACCGAACGATCACTCTATTCCTCAATACGTAGCAACGGAAAATCTTACTATATTTCCTTTCTGTCAAAGCAAATCAAAAAAATCTATCACCCGTTCTAAAATAATTTAACCCATACAGTCTTAAGCGATTGCTTCTATATTTGCAACTTGACTAGTTATTTCTGTAATCATTTTCGATTTTTAAATCATCTTGCCGACGGAGCCTTCTGTACCTTTAGTACTATTATGTACTCCGTGACCTAGCTCAACGAAATTCTTAGTAAGTAAACAATCACAGTACCAATTCATAATAATAGACAACTTTGTCTTTTGTCCAAACTTGCGTAATTATGAAGTTAATTCGAAAAAATGAATGCTTATCGCCATAATTTTAAACTATTTGTAAACTTATACCACAGATTTTAACTTATACTATCAACACTACTTCATATCACAATTAAAATAAGTTATACAATGATTACCGTTTTTGATGTGCCCATTACTATAATATCGTTTAATCATAGATCGTTACGAAAACAATTTCGACTGGTAAAACTTTTACTATCGTCTAGCTGTAAGCTTTCATACAAAAACCAATAACGTTTTCCTACTCGTAAATATGTATTCCGGTTTTCATAACTTTTAGAAATGTTTAACTTTTTAAGAAGTATTGCTTATGTTAAAAGTTATTAGAGTCTAAATATCCATATTTTTGACCTTAAAACTTACTCGAGTATTTTTTGAAATAAAACGTACGAGCCTAGATTAAAATGTACTGAATCTAATAAAACCAAAATTGTCCAATTCAGTAGGTAACGTTTACTGGGTGGATGGGTAAAAACTCAAGAATAAAATTTAGGTTCTGGACTTGCAACTCTCTCTATACGAGCATACGAAGTATTTTTCAACCGCGTTTATAAATCGTATTTAGGTGAAGTTAATAAAATATTTATTTCAGTTAACAAAATCACAATTTTTTTAGTAAAGCCAAATTATTCAGTTAGCCATTTTACGTATGACACAATTTCCTTCTCAAAAAATTATTTATTTTATTACATTGACTGCCAATAGAACAATGACGACTTCCCATTCATAATTTTAGTTGAGAATATTTTCTATTAATATATATATATAACAAATATCTTTTAATTTCATTCTGCCTATATTCCTTAACTCATTATTTTTAAATTTTCTATTTAGTTTATCTAAGTAGATATATATCTATCAAGAAAAAAAGCGACTCTATCCAAGAAATATCCAAAGATAATAGGTATTCAATATACGCTATGGTTAACATAAGTCACTTGTCTTAGGATTTGTTACTATCATTAGTTGTGTTTTATCCTTTATAACTATAGTTGTGAGTCTTGAGCAATGTTGCGAGGTACACAATTGTAAATAAATCCGTAGTCAATTAAAGAAAACCCTATTGAGTTGATAAAATAATATCAGATAATGTAAATATGAATAATTCGAAAATGCAGAACTACCAAAACAGAATATTAGAAATGAACGTTAGAAATAGTTTTGTCTGAATCAATAACCGAATAGTTGTGTTGATAACTATATAACAAAATAATTCAATAAAAATAACATCAAGTGCACATACTGCACTAACGTTTCCTACAAGTGCTTACTCTTTATCTAAGTTGATTGTAACTTTATTGTAATGCTTCTTTAATAACTTTTTATTTTAGTACCAAAATTTACCCACCTATGTGATTGTGATGTGTTTCTCTATCACATTATCGACATTTAAAATTTGTTACAACTTGCCAATTACAAGCAACGTTGCCGATTACTTTTTGAGTAAACAATAACAAGTATTTACTAATAACTGCCAAATAACATAAACGTCCAAAGAAACTGTTTAAGCAGAACTGACTTGAATTATAATATGTGTAGTTAATATGTCTTCATCTAAAACAATTCAGTCATCTAGTCACAATAATATCAATGAGCAGTTTGTTTGCTGACCCAACAATAAATTTCAGCGCTTTCTCTTACTTTATTTCAAGTTATAAATGATTATAATTATTCGATATTTAGATAGCAAATTACAATTATACTGTGAGATTAGTACGAGTTGGATCAATTTAAATTCAAAATTCGATTCAATTCAAACTGACTTTTTTTACAAAATTAAATTGTATTGAATGTTTATGAAAAGATTAATTTTTCTCTACTTATTTATAGTTGTTTGATTATAAAACCTCTTTGATATATATTAATTATTAATAATCAATAATCATAAACCATTATCAGTTATCACCAAACAACATAGTTTGCAGCGATGCAGGTATAATAGCGCAAGTACAAACGAGAATACGCGACCCATTCTGCCCTCGTAATTGAAAACACAGTATCTCCAAAAATTGCGTTTCGAGAAAAACGCGTTTAAAGTTTAATAGATAAATTGATATGTTATGAGCCAACTATATACGTTAGCGTGATAGGGGTTTTTTTAAACTACGAAGAATAAATAAAGCTTTCATTATATGTACATGAAGCTCTTTTATTATTGTTCTTTAATTAATTAATTTAGATAATGTGTTTTAACATAGTAATATAATTTTTTAAAGTAAATTTATTTTACGCTTGAACCCAGTAACTTGATAGTTACTGTGTTCTAACGTACTTTTATTTAATACTGTGTTTTAACCATGTAAAGATACAATCACTCGTGATTTCACAACACAGTAACTATACATATACTGTGTTGTAAGGTAACAATACCTAACATTTATTTACTAGATGGATTTCTAGTAAGTAAGATACTGTGTTTAAGATTAATTTTGCAATATATTAACTCTTAGTTGCCGTTATAGCATCTAAAGAAACTGTGTTTTAAGTTAACCTTTTTTTCATACGTGTAAAAACACCATGTGTGTAGAATTTTGCTACTCCTTAGATTTTTCAGATATCCCAGCTGATAATGAATGTATTTGTGCTGCTGTACTTATAGTTATATTCGTATCTGATTTCGAATTTTTATTCGTTCCTATTTCGGTAGTCTTTAATTTTTAGGTATGTATAACATAGATATCATCAAGACATCCATACAAATAGAAAAAATGAGTTATGTCTGTGATTTTTCAATGAATGCTTATAATTTCGTTTGTAGTAGGCTTCTTCTCAGGGAAGGGCGTGTTGAACCCTCGCGTAAACTTAACTTTAAGTCAAATTGTAGTTATCACCATATATTATATGTGACAAATATCATATTGACTTTTTACAAGAACCCGTACGTTAGGCCTATGTGAAATAAAGATATTTTGAGTTTAAGTTTAGAACTGCTGAATAATAAATTATTAGGACTTATACAGTCTAGTTAGAGATTTTAATCGAGGCTACTTCTTTGTAAAGGGTTATCACGGGAATTTCAAGTAAAAGAGTGTAACAAAAGATGGTGATGTCTGAAGCTGATGTTGTAGGTAAACTATTATTTCGTAGTTTATTATTATTTATATGTAAAATTATTTTCTGTTTGAATTAATAAATTGCATAGCTTAATGAATGCTTGAAAAGTGCAATTTAGCTATAAGTAATTAATAATTTTAAAAAGAAACTTTAGTCACATCTTTTAAATATATAAAAGAAGGAACTGACTGACTGACATATCAACGCACAGCACAAACCGCTAGGTCTAGAGACACCGAATTTGGTACACAGATTCCTTGTGAGGTCTAGGGGTGCACTAAGAAAGGATTTTTCGAAATCCACCCTCTAAGGGGTTAAAACAGGGATCCGTAGTTTGTATTTTACCAAGTTTAAATACTCCTTTACGCAACTACTTAACTAATTCGGCTAAAATTCGGAATGAAGGCTGGCTCTGGCTTAATACATATGCTACCTTTTATCCCGATTCACACGGAAAATTCTTCACACCGCAACTGCAGCTATGGAACCGATTTGGCTGAAATTTGGAACGGAGATAATTATATCCTGGATTACTAGATATCCTGGAAATCCATGATTTCTGCGGGAATAGAGTATATCAGATATTTATGCGGGAGATATACTCCTTCACGCCGTAATTCATGAAAATTATTGGCTGAAAATTGGACTGGAAACAGTTTTTATCCTAAAAAACACAAAGGCTACTTTTTATTCCGAAAATTCGATGGTTCCAGTTTGTAGGGAAAACTAAAATTTACTTGGGTGATGTCGCGGGTTTCTGCTAGTTAATTATATTTCAGTCATTGATCTGGTTTTAACAGAAATATTTCCGTAAAAGCCGCCAAAAACTTCTAAGCGCGCAGTGCGCACGATTTAGAAGTACCTTCCCCTCTAACCTCGCTCCACGAAAAAAGTTAGTTTAAAACACAGTAAGTCGATAGTTACTGGGTTCAAGCTAAGTATTTACTGAAGTTAATATTAAAACTGCAGACACTTAAATCACAGTAATTCAGATACTGTGTTTTATTTATGTAAAGCATTAAAAGATTCCACGAAATTTTTACAAATAAACACAGTATTTGAAGATGCCGTGTTGTAGCCAAGGAAAATTTATTTATAAAAAAACGATAGACATACATTTAAACACAGTAAACAAAAAATTACTGTGTTCAAACCTAAAAATTCTAAGTTACTGTGTTTATTATTAAAAAAAGAAATTTTTTTTTCGAGTTACTGTGTTTTTACTTTTCGTACCTCAGTAATTATACACGCTACAGAAAAATCGAAAAGTTTCCCAGATAGAGCGCAATCGCGCGATTCTAAAAAGCTATCCAAAGCTAAAACACAGTAACTCAACTTACTGTGTTTTCAATTACGAGGGCAGCATTAAGCTCAAGTCTCGATAACATCTGCAATGTATGACGCCTGTGCAATCTATGACTATCTCTAAATCTATTTGCCGCTTATCGGTTCGGTGATGTACGGGGTGTGCGTCGCTGTACCGCAGGCCGTCTTGCCTGCCATCCAGCTGCCAGCACTGCTAAGAGCGACATCCACCGACGTACTCGACTCTCGTAGCACGTTGCCGCCAGCGACGATTTCGCCTGCACCTTGAAACACCAACTGCTCCACCACCAAGCTGCTCCGTAGACTCCAACTGCTGCCACCACCAGGCTGCACCATGGGACACCAGGCTGCACCGTAAGACACCAACTGCTGCTACCACCAGGCTGCACCGTAAGACACCAACTGCTGCTACCACCAGGCTGCATCGTGAGACACCAACTGCTGCAACCACCAGGCCGCACCGTGAGACACCGATTCACGCCGGGAACGATCACATGGCATCTTGAGTCACTTACCTGAAACCATTTAAACAACGAGTATCTCTCTCCTTTACACATTATGTACCTACACACAATAATATGTAGTACATTCAATCTCCTACCATAAACTTATGAAACATGAATCTCTTAGAATCCAAAATTACTTTACATTTAGTACACACACTGTGGTAACTGGTAAAGATTTGTAAATCAATCAATCAATCAAACAATTTATTTGCATACATGTGTCAGGTATAAAGATTATAGAGAAGTTGTACAATCTCTTATCTCTTTTGGCAATTTATTGTATATTTTACAAAGATTTAAATCTTTGATATTTTAACAGCCATCACGCAAACACCCTTATAAAAGAATGCGGAATTGTGAATGTCTTGTACATTCTAAAACACAAATACATTAACATGTACCTTCTCGTGGGCGTAGAATTGCACCAGGGTAACGGTAGTACGTTATAGTCCCTGATGTCATCCCACTTCTGATCTGTAAGCAATTCTTCCCAGTCTTCTCCAAATTATTGAAATTCCTTTTCGTTTACAGTTCCAGGATTGTGAATAAAAGATTCTTTCCACTTATTTATCTTTTTGTATTTTTTCATAAATCAATAATTCAATTAGTAACATTTTTTTCGACATATCTTTTTCAATCACAGACAGAACTAACTACATTTCTATTTTCAAATTCCATAAAAAAAATAATATTAATCGTAAAGAGGTTTGTTTTCCAAAAATTATACATATTAAATACTTCACGGTGACGCAAAATATTAATGAAAACTAAACATAAATCTTCAGCACGCTAACATATTATTGTTTGTTCTTCTATTGGATTGGTCCCGAACTTTATTTAACGAAGCAGTGACGCGCAAGTGAAATAAAAGGTTTTCCACGCTTACGCGCTTTGGACATTGAGCCCTATAAAATAAAAATATAAATAGGATTTTTAGGAGTTCCCATAAAACCACTATCTCTTGCAGAATACGAACTGGCAAGGAGTGAAAGGCTAAATAGTACCGTATGCTTTCGACTCTTACAAAACCTGTAACTATCTATAGAACATTTAGCAAGTCACGTTTGCTAGACTAAGTCCGGGTACAGCTATAGGCTTAACACTACATAACAAGATGAGTGGAATTTAAGTTTGTTTATTTGCTTGATTTGCACAAATTTTAATGTTTTCGCGAGCTTTGATGTATTATCAAAACTTTATGATTGTTCTTAAAACTTGAACTTGGTTCGAAATAAATTTGATCGCGTCATCTGCAAAAATAAAGAAAACCCTAAAACTATTTTTCCCATACAAACGTTTTCTAACTAAAGGGTAGAGTAGATTCGAGCTTTATTATTATTGCATAAAGTTCATATTAAATTACAAGCACTCAATGTTGTCTAAGCAAGTGACTTTTCTGTCCAGGAGAATTTTTTACCCCGACTATAAAATAGGTACGAGCAAAAAACTACCACAATAAAAATCTTTTTGACAGGACGTAGTCTGTCGGGCCCGCTCTCGGCCCGCTAGTTAAAAATAAAAGTGGTTTTCAATTTTTATACCTACAACTATTCCAAATCTAAAATTTCGATATCTTTAATAGTTACTGAAATAAACGGTCTTGACAAACAGACACACAGACAGACGGAAAGACGGACGGACAACAAAGTGATCTTATAAGGTTCTGTTTTTTTTTCTTTTGAGACACGGATCCCTAAAAACAGCTTTTTATCCACCGCAGCTGCTATTACCGGGAAGTTAACGAGAACAAAATTATTTCTATCTCAATGAAATATAATATATATAAAAAGGAGCAGATATGTGACAAGCGCGCGCGTTGTGAAGACTCAAAAATCCTACAATTGTAAGTTTCGTAGTTAGTCTGCGTCGAGCGCAAGCATTATTGTTGTCTCTTTCATTTGCGTGATGTTCTTTCTGGAATCTGGAAGTGAAGGATGGATACACGGGATTATGCCCGGCTACAGTAAATGTCTGACCGTTAGTTCAGCACCGCCGTCTTTTCGGTGACGTCTCGTTGGCAGTGGACAAACGGCCTTGCAGGCTCCCATACACGTGGTATGCATGGAATTTCGGACTACGCAAAAATTCAAAACATTTCTGACAATGGTATTTGACACACACATCAGATTTTTAGCTTCACATTATTAATCACTTTATTAAATGTGACCTTATTAAAAGTTTATTTATATTTCATACCACTTGGCTATTCAAGTTGTCTACATTTCGTGTGTAAAATGTTTTAAAAGGTGTTTTAAAATGTAAGAATACGAAATTGAAATCAAAACATTTTTTGCAAACACGGAAAAATTAATTTTACGACTATTGATATAGAGCGTAAATTGAATTGAGTTCAAAACGCAATATGGTTGACAGTTGTGAAATTAAATTTACTTTTCTTATTTAATAATATTATGTTGAAACACATTCAATTTTACACAAACCAAAAGAACTAAAGTTAAATTTTCAGTGTTAATTTTTTTTCTGGATTCACATCACTTAGTGTATGAAAATTTTATGTGAATAAATAAATAGACAGACCTCGAATTAAAATAAGTACTGTTTATCCTAGGATAATCCTGCACGGTTGTTCGCATAAAATTCGCGATCCCGATTCGCACTTTGTCGATTTTATTAGGTACTATTGCGTCCTTACTGCATCTAGGTACAACTTATTTCCATCTTACAAGACAGTTAAAATAGCTTGCCATGCAATCGCCTAAAAGGCCTCTTCACAAATAGTTATTTGTCAAACAATACTATGTGTCCAACGACCATAAGTTTCACTTCCAAGTGTAAATATTGAACTTTACAAACATCCTACAATCTTCTTGTTGTTTCTATACTCGCGTTGAGAGGAAAAGAATGGATCAGGAAAAGTCAAAAATCCGGAAAGTAAACTGGCAATTAGGTAAATAGAGTATTTGACCCAAATAAAATTACGTTATTAAATGTATACGTGTAGGGTATAATGACTTAACTATTATTTAACTAAAACTAGTCGTATTAAGGAGCACACCACGGGTGTGCCCGCGAAATTCAAATTTTTCGTGGTTTTTCGCGATTTTTAAGCTAATAAGACATAATAGGCTTATGGCCGTCAAATTGCGATAATCCCAATATCTTCTTCACGTGTTTATATAAAAATCTCTGCTCGAAAGTGTCGAGTTAAAGAAATTAGTCCAAGATTTGCGAGTTACTCACATAAAACTCGATACTCGGACTAATTTCCTAGGATACACATTTTTATGCAAAGATTTTGATATAATCATGTAAAGATGATACTGCCATTCTTGCAAATTGATTGCCATAAGCCTATCATGTCTAATTAGCGTACAAATTGCAAAAAACCACGAAAATTTTGAATTTCGCGGGCAGACCCGTTGATTTCACGTTAACAAAAATTAGTATATTCATCCTCTTAACCGTGGTCTAGTACAAATAATGTGTGTATATATCGTGTATGTGTGTATGTGATCTTATATACCACCTTTTACTTTCATTCACACCTATATTGTGAAGAGCATATAATATTATGTGCATTAAATTACGTCAGCAAATTACGGTTCTAATATAAAGTTTAAAGTAACTCTACGTGGTAATTAACCAGTTACGTAAATAAAGAGTTTGTAGGTATGTTGTAACAGTTACATATTATGTCATTTTTAGGGTTCCGTAACCAAAGGGTAGAAACGGGACCCTATTACTAAGACATCGTCGTCCGTCTGTCACCAGCCTGTATCTCTTGAACCGTGATAGTTAGACACTTGAAATTTTCACAGATCAAGTATTTTCGGTTGCCGCTATAAAAAAGAAGCATAGATTATTACTATATGAACCCGAATAACACCACAACATGATCGAAATTTGCACGAATTACAAATGATTTTGGTATTACGAATGTATCGGAGACATCGTGGGTAAGCGGACTCTTAATTGCTCAATTGAAGATAATAACTCCGTAATTTTGTTCTGAAATAAGGTGTTGACCGCGACCTTTGCATTAAGTATGCGTTTATTTGACTCTGGTTTTGGCTGGTTGGGAGGCTTCGACTCGTTGTTATTCTACCAGAAATGTCATACCGCCAAGCGATTTAGGATTCCGCTGTGGTGCTGTGTTGGAACCCTTTCCAAACTGATATGATCACACCTTCGGCACATCTTTATAATTACCTCCATCAGATGAGATTGCTTAAATAATAACAAGTAATGGATACAAAAACAATAATCTACAACATTACCAGGCCAGAATAATTGGTTTGCTATAATCCGCGACTTAAAAAGAATCTGTATGGTCCTATATGGAGAAACACCGTCCACATGAAACACCGCACACAATTCTTCCAACGCTTACTTCGATGCACGTTTCGTTCCAACACCGGGTCATCCTCAGGAAATGTTGACTTCAGTATGCGAATTCATAGATTCTTGAATGGAAGCAGGTGCTATTTTGCGGAAATCCATTATAAGCAGGACAGAAAAATTAGTTTGCTATAATCTACACCTTGAAAAGAATCTGTGGGCCCAATATGCAGGAACACCACCCATATAAAACGCCACACACAATTCTTCCAACTTTCTTCGATGCACATTTCGTTCCGACACCGGGACATCCTCAGAAGATGTCGACTTCACAATGTGAAATCGTAGATTCTGCGATTTCGCACACAAGTGTACGAATTTTTCATACAAGTGTACTACCATAAGTAAAAAAGATAGAGCCACAGATTTGAGATAGAGCTATTTCGAGACAGATTACTATTCATCTTGAGATGACTTGAGTGCGTAAAGCTAAAAATCCATTCTAAGCAGAATTACCTAAGCAAACACTTGTAACGTAAACACACAGCTTTCCGCCGTGTTACCGTAGAACAATCAGAAAGTGACGCTGAGTGACGTAGTGACGTAACAAGCGTGTAAAGTGCACGCCTCCGCAACACGCATCCCTGTACCGTTGATGCTGCGCCTGCGCACTGCGTCCTCTCAGTAAGCGCTGGGCGAAGCTCGCGCGCGCATGCCGCGGTAGTGTGTGTGTCTGTACTCGTATGTGTGTGTTGTGTTACGTCTATGACAATTAGGAGTTTTAGGTATGTCCACTTAATTTATTTTTAATTATTATTATGGCTGTTTGCTCCGAAGTATAGTAGTACATTTATTCATTTCATTTGAAAATAGTATGTTTCATTACAAGTGCGGAAAGGCATTACAAGTGTGCAAAGAGTTCCGACAAATGTCTACCCGAGCCGAGGCGCAGCCGAAAGCGAGGGTTGACAGTCGGAACAAGTTGCAATGACGGTTCCGCACGTGTACTGAACGATTATTTTTAATACAGTTGCGAAAAAATGAAGCAATTTAATAAAATAATAAAAACACTAAACTCAACTAACTTAACATTTTCTGAAAAACTATTTGCTTTTTTCTCTTCTCTCCACGCAATAAATTCGTCGTATGTAGATATGTAGCGACTTTTTGACTTTTCCGGTAAAATGTTCTCCGAAGCATTTTGTGCAACAAACAACTAAACTCGCAGAGAAAATTTCTGAAAAATGGCGCCAACCGTAGAATATAAGCAGTTTTTTTTCTTCACCCATTCTGGTGATTTAAAAAAAAAATAAAAAAAAAATTGGTCATAGACTAAATAATATTCTGGTACGCAAAGGGAACTATGCCCATACAGCCAAGTCTTCAGTAGAATTTTTTTTATTGATATGAAATGAAAATGAAATTTAATGAGATGAAATGAAACCTAACCAAACTCATTCAATCAAATCTGATATTGAAACAAATTAGTAGCTTCTTTTTAGAAATAAACGTATTTGCATGAATCATAAAAACTTCTATGAATTTTTTTAGTAAAAACTTCATGGTTGGTTTTTCTTTTTAATAGACATTATTCTGACAGTTGGGAAAGATAACGCACGAGTTCGGGAAAGGTAAAAAAAAAGCACGAGTATGTAATAGCCCACATCCCGAACGCTATACGTCCCTGCAATACGCCACTTTTTGAGCAACTGTATTAAAAAAATCTTATGTCAAGATTTTTCCTTCAAATTATAAAAAAAAATGAAAAAAAGAGCAGGACCACAATTTAGCCACTTTAAGCGAAAAAATAAAAATGGGGAAGAGGGTTGAATAATGATTTTCATTCACTAACCCATTTTTAATTTTTTTCACATAAAGTTTGAATTATTTTACTTACAACACTTTGTGACGCAGAAATGTTTGATGTTTAATTAAAAATATACTTCAAAGAGAGCATCCCTTGTAAGTACGATTTTTTACACCCTACAAATTAGTGCTTGAGTGCAATCTCACCTGATGGGAAGTGATGATGCAGCGGAAATTATTATCGTCCTAACTAAAGGACGGTGTGATCCACACACCCCTTCGGTTTCTACACAGCATCGGACCGGAAAGCTAAATCGGTTGCCGATGTGTCTTTGCTGGTGGTACCTAGCGACGCCAGAGCTAAGTCTATATTGGCTGTTCCACTACCTGTTACTCGAATCTGAACGCGCCTCACTGCGTCAAGGGGATAGTCAAACACCTCCCTTCATACATTCGAAGTAAGTGCGATCCGAAATTGCATCGTTTCTTATAAGCTCTCAGAAACCGTTATGGCCCATTCGTTGGGACCTCTAGATAAATCTTATCAAGTGGTTGGGAGTTCGAATTCTGAGCACGCACCTCTTAATTTTAGGAGTAAGATAAGTGCGTTTTAGGAAACGATTTTAGTTTATCACTTGCTAATCTGCGATGGGCTATAGACAAACGGTTGCCGTAGCATGCTGAAAGTTAATGTACTCTGAGGCTGAAAACACTCACTCAACATGTTTGTGGATGTTTTTGATGCAGGCAATGTAGGCGGGCCCATCGAGTGATTCAAATATTTGCAGATTCGCTTAAAAAATACAATAGTTTTACAGATTTACTCTACTGCGTACTTGAACACAATGTTCAAAGGTTTGTGTGAGTAGCCTACAGGTTTATAGATAGTGTACAACTTGTCGTATTTAATAATAAACGAGGGGATACATTTGCCTAGACTTTCAAGTTAAAGTGACAAACATTGTACTATAGTAAAAGCCTTTTAAGCGTCGCTCTCTTTTCACAGAGGAAACTGTGGTGTGTCGAATGAAAGCCTTCACTCAACCCGCGATTTATTGTAGTTTACACAAAGAAACTAGCTCTGCAATTAGTTGCTTGTCTGTTAAGAATTTTCTTAGCTGAAAGTTTTAACGTTTATGTGATTTTTCTTACTGCTGTAAGTTTTCATACTGAAAGCGACACCGTTTTTTTGCCCGTAAATCTAGTCCGATTTTCATTATTTTTAGAAAAATTGCAGACACAAATATGAAGAAATATGTATGTTTTACATATTAAATAATAAATATTTTTAAAAGCTATTAGCGACTACCTACTTCTTTCCTTCCTACTAAAACTTCTTAAAGTATTTTTTTAACTAAATTAAAATACTGAAAAAATAAAATATACGATCCTAGATTAAGGTACACTGAATGTAATGAGAAACATCCCCGCAATTTAATGCACTTTGCCGTTCCTATTAATTTACAAATTGCTTAAATCAATTCACATTTGCATATGGCTTAACTCGGTGTGCTTTTGATTAAATACCAAGCACGAATCTAATAATTGGTAGCGGAGAATATTACACACGCGGCACTCAAAATGAACCGCATAAGCTTTAGTCCAAGCGATTGCCGTTTCAAAAGAAATGTTTAAATAAAGTAGTACGGCTTTTGAAATGAAATTTTCAGCAATATTTTTATAATACGGTAACTGACCGGGAAAAACGTTGTTTGCCGTTTTGGAGTATGAAAAAAATAGATCACGACCCATAGATATTCTCAGACGTACCGAACGTAGACAAAAAATTTTCATAAACATCGGCCAAGCCATTTCGGAAGAGTTTGGTGGATTAGACTAGCTGACCGGACAAACGTCGTTTTGCCATTTAGGGGTACGAAAAAAGATAACCTGATCTCAGACCCAGTGATCATACACTGAAAATTTCATAACAAACGGTAAAGCCGTTTCGGAGGAGTTCGATAACAAAGAATGGCGAGAGAATTTTATATATTAGATTTTACGATGTGTACGAACGTAATTATGTACCTACCTTGTCTGGCATTTATCAGGTGAAATAAATTTTAATCAAGTATGGTATTTTTAAAAGCAATGTTTTGAGTTCTTCCTATTACTACTAAATTAACCTCTTAGGAAACTTGTAGAAGGGCATAGTACCTACCTCCTTTTATCTTTTGCTGAGTGTTTAAATGTATGTTCCGTTTCTCAGAAATCGTTGGTATTTTGTATTATTGTAGTAGAATACTAGAATACTGAATGATCATTTCTGATCATTCAGTATTTTCCTGTAATATATCCCTCGATTGGATACTAATATCTAACTACTCAGATCCCATGATCTAAGTAGTTAGATCATGATTGATCATCTCGATAGATTTATTCAGGCAAATTCAGCGCTAGAATAGGACCTAAACCTTATCCAGTTTGTACCTATGACGGAAAATGAGTTGTAGCGTAGAGAGCGACTGACCATTTATTAGGTAGGTACCGACTCTGAATTCATCGCAATATGTAAAGAAAAAAAATTAGTTAAAAGAAAAAGCAAAACAATAGGAAATTGTTATAAAAAATGTGACTAATTTTTTCCTATTGATAAATCCTAGAGTTACAACTGCTAGTACTTATTTTTATCAAAAAAATATTTTTATCAAAAAAAGTTACGGTTACAAATTGGGTAATAGTACATAGACGCAAATAGATTCTGAGAATGGAATTAAACAACCCGCTTCTGTCTGCCTTCAAGAAGTAAGGAGGTAAAAAATTTAATAATAATAAAAATAAGTAAAATTTAAAAATAATAAATGTTAAAAATAAAAAATAATCCTGAACCTACTGAACTTACTTAAATTAAAAATCCTTTTATTATTAAGAGTTAGGTACATAAATAGTAGTTAGGTAACAAAAAGTGATCAAACGGAATTGTAGTGTCAAAAGAAAAAGTTTACGGTTATGACTTATGACTTATGTGACCCTGTAACCTTTGTTTTTACAAAACATCTAAGGCTATGTAATTGTAAATACCTGTACCGAAGAGGTTGTCATGTCCGGTGCTAAGACGTAACTCGGCCCAGAAAAAAAATTACACCTTATTGCTTTCTTTGTCACACTCGTACATATCTTTGAGTGTACGTACCTATTTTTCTCTTCGCCACTTTCACTCTTTCGAGTTGTTCATCATGTACTTAACAATGGCTATTATCTGTTTGGTTGCTAACTGACTTTTGAATGAATGACACAGATGAACCTTCAATAATTTGTACTCAGTCAAGTACGTACATAGAAAGCTTATTTTCGGTTTTCAAAGTTAAATTAAATGCTCATTGACGTCTTGAAAATCAAACTACTAACTAAGAAGAAGATAGGTACCCAATCAATTCAAAAATATTATTTGATAATATTATTTGTTATTAAGCAATGTGTACATAATACACTACATTAACATTATTTTATAGGACTTACATCCTAACCCAAACCATAACAAATAAACGAGGAATAGAATAGAGGTGGAATAGTTATACTCTGTTTTATTTTTTCCTTCGAATGATTGATGTCAGGGAAGGATATAGCAGAGTATAACTATTCCACCGATATTCCATGTTTATTTATTAGGTGGTTACTGTTTAGTGTGTAAAACACTTATCAAAAAAATAAATTATTAGTATTGATATAAAAATCTAAATTGGAACAATATTATCGAAATTGTAGTAATAATATTTTGATTTAAGGGGCCTGTGAACTACAATGTCTTCATTCATTCAAAATAACAAATCATTAGTAATTCGTGCATATTTGGATCATGTTGTGGTGTTATTCGGATTCATATAGTAATAATCTATGCTCCTGGTCATATTTGGTTCGGAAATACTTCTTTTAAACGAAATAATAATCAATTTTGATCAAAATTTTTATATATTTGGTCGAGTTCCGTAATACCAAAAATTATGAATGAAAACTTGTAACTTTCTTTATTAACTGGTGTTTTTCTTTAGCTGGACAGTAAAAACTGTGCTCCTGAACTAATGCGACGTGAGATAGTGTTGTTTATAATACAAAACAAATAAGTAGAAAACATGTCCTCTTTGACATAAAAATAAGCAAAACTAAATTCGTTTACATTTTCGTTTAACAAAAGTATTTCGGAACCAAATATGGCCAGGAGCATAGATCATTACTATATGAACCCGAATAACACCACGACATGATCGAAAATTGCACGAACTACAAATGATTTTGGTATTACGTTTGTATGGGAGACACCGTGGGTCAGATGACTCTTAAGATGAGTCTTATTACGCCTTTGTTTATGTAAGCTGAATCATGTTTCGGTGTAATTACATTTCGAAACAGAGTTCGTTTAAATTGATACTCCCTGACGAACTCTCTGGCATGTAATTATTAGCAGGAAGGCCCCGAGTTAAATTTCTGGCATTTTCATAATTACATTAGTAATTGGTTTACACTGGTGAGAGAGGTTTCGGTCGTAACTGGTTACCACCATACTGGCAATGATGTTTCACCGAGTTTTCCAATGCGATGTTGTTGCAGCCCTTGATAAGTGCTATATCCGTAATAACAAGGATTCTTGAAAGAAATGAAATTCATGAAATTTACGTATAATAAACGAGGAAAATTTGTTAAATTGTATATAAAGACATTATGAAACGAGCAAGTGCCGAGTTTCTTACCGGTTCTTTTCGGAGCAAACCTTCCTTGATAAGAGCCTGTGTGTGAATTAGGCCTATGGGAAAAATAAAGATTTTCTTTTCTATATTCACTTTCATTTCCCTTTTTTGTATTTTCATTTCAATTGTTTTCAATTTTATTTTCATTTTCACTAAGATACCCTATCCTTGTTTCTACGATAACACCTTAAACTTCTCGTCATACGAGGATGAACTTCAATTTCAATTGGTGGTTGGTACTAGTTGTGAATAAAATTAAATAAAAAACGTTCACAAAAATGTTTTACTGTAACTAAAAATTAAATGTAAGTAGTTTAAACCATTTGAAATCTCCATATCAGATTAGAAACTAGAAAGCAACGTAACCTGCCACAATGATTGTCGAGTCACAGGAGAAATCCGTTTTATATAATTGTGGACTATACATGGCTTGATTGACTTCAGTACCTTTAAGGTTGTATCTTACAAGAACATATTATTGTTATATATATATAACAATACTGCGTTTGTGTTGCATTTTTAAACAGATAAAGTTACTAGGTTGAGCGATATGTTGAGCTGATTTTTCAGGCGAGATTTTTGTTTCTTTGGGATGAGCTAAACTATCTGATACCACTTTAAACTGTGCTAATACTTTTGTGAACAGGAGGTCTTAAATGCTTTTACAGAATACAGTGATATGCAAATAATACGATTCCATTACTATATTCAACTAGACCTCCCTGGCGCAGTGGCACGCCCGCGGATTCGATTGAGAGGTCGCGGGTTCGATCTTGGGTTTAAGAAATTTATAATTTCTAAATTGGTTCAGGTCTAATCTGGTTCGGCTTCTGGTGGTGGCTTCGAACTTTGCTAGGCTAACCACCCTATCAGCAAAAGACGTAACGCCAAGCGATTAAGTTTTCCGGCATGATGCTGTGTAGAAACTGTTGGGGGTGTGTATTTTCACCATTGCCAACTTGTAGAGTTATAAACCTACCTACGTAAATCCCTCTGGATAAAAAATGATGAAGACAAATATTTTTATATTTCAGATCGTGATTCTATCAAAATGGCGGAGATAGTGAATTCAACACAAAGCGTCCTGAAAGGCACATACGACTACTATTTATGGACTTTGTCACTCTCAGGTATGTATCATGAAGCTGCCCTTTTTTACCAAGGCTATAAACAGTTCAATCCACTATGACGCGCTCTACTCTGTCAAAATCGCTCATGTTTCATTCGATTCGTATGAAGTTTGACAGAGTGGGGCGCGTCATCGTAGAATTAAAAATCAATTTACTAAAGTGAGCAGTCGAACCTAATGATGAGTGACGGCGCAGTCAAAAATGTCCAAGTTGGCCCTTATCAGAATGAGCAGGGTTGCCACAGACCACAACTTGTGCCAGCCAAGTGCGGTTTATAGACCCCTCAACCGAGGCTATTTCCCTGAACCACCGAATATAATAAGATTACCAACGTACCTGACCTGAGCGTTAGAAATAACTAGCTTTACCCAGCTTTAAGCGAATTTGGTGCTATTCGGGTTTTCTCAAATCCTGCAGAAACCATTGTAAAAGTAGCCTATGATGTCATAAATCACAGGTATAATTTATCTCCACTCCCATTTCAATTCAAATTTGGACTAGTTGAGCGTGAATAAACACATTTACTGCATGAAGGCTTTATGTCAATGAGTTTGCAAGAATAACGTTTATGCATCTACATTTCTTAATAAAAACTTTACTCCTAAATTCTGTTCTGCTCATAAAAGATTATTTTCTGCAGTTTCCCAGGAACCAACATGAAAAATTGTTGACCAAAGTTTTTATGAAAAACATGTAGATGCATAAGCAATGCAAGCTCGCAAAACTCATTGCCATAAGCCTACGAATAAAAACTAAATAAACTTTAATTTTTACTTATGACTTATTTTTACTTGTTGCAGACAAAAGAACAGAAGGATGGCCGTTAGTTGACTCCCCAGTGCCGACAGTAATCTACACACTAATATACCTGTTCATAGTGTGGGTGGGGCCGAAGATCATGAAGAACAGACGGCCCTTCAAACTCACTTGGCTCCTAGTACCATATAACTTAGCAATGGCCGCTCTTAACGCGTACATAGCTGCTAGGTTACTAACAGCGTCATTTAGGCTAAGATATAGCTATATATGCGAGCCGTGCCGGCAAAAATACGATCCCGACGAGTTACAAGTAAGTGCCTGTAATTAAGTACAAAAGTTGGATTCCCGAAAATTCTTTTACAGCTGGACTTTTTTGTATAGAGTCCGCATCAATGAGTACCATCTCAGTCTGATAAAATCTGGCTCAAAGCCGTATTTGCGAAACATTATTTATTATGAGGCTTTCCTCAGGATAACGAGCGCAATATTTACAGGACGTTGTGCCATCACTTAAGCCTGGTGAAGTTCTTGTTTAAAAAAGTGATCAAGAATTACGCTACAGTGGACCCCTGGTAACAAATTTAGGATTACCTCGTAGTATTTGTAGCTAAGATATATTCTTATCATTTGGATCTGTAATTTGTACAATGTGCTCTTTTTCAATAATCCGGACTTCTGGGGTTCTAGGGCAGTCCTAATCAGAACTCTATAATCCAACAAAGTCGTTAGTCATACACATTGCCATGAAAAACGTTTGCCGGATTCCCCCGGTAATCCGACAAACATTGTATTCCAAATGTGCATCCCGGGAAAACAACTAGAATATAATGTAAAGCTACGTGAGGGATAACGAGGTACCAGTTAACTTAGACATGCATTTGTAGAGCAAACAAAATAGAATCCGCCGTTTAAAAACAAATAATACTCGTAACTCGTGTACAATTTCCATTACAAAATGCAAATGTAATCTAAATATTTGAAAAAGGAGATTGGAATTTGTCGACGGCAAAATAAACACTATTACCACTATTTTAAGTTTGTGATATTATATAGCATTAAAGTTAAGTTTCTATGCTAAAAGAGCGTAAGAGAAGCGATATTTCCCTATCTTGCCCATTGGTATAGATATATCTTTATTTCACATAGGCCTCAAATACAAGCTCTTATGAAATCATCCATCATTAGCTGTCCATCGTTAATCTCCGATCTGTACCATTGTAACCCTTAAATGGATAAATCCCATTTTAATTTAGTGATTTAGTAGGCAAGTCACTCAAAATCATCTTGTAAGTTTTTTGAGGCTTATTAGAAGCGAATAGAATATTCATTATTTGGAGTTCCGTCAGTTCAATAATACATATGTTACGCTCAAAGATCGAAAACGCTCATTGAGCGGAAAAATAGCTCACAACGCGATGTGGTCACAGTAAAACATCCACATAGCGAAATTCGTGTTATGGCTCTAATGAAAACGCGCACGACGCGTTGTGGCAATCAAAGAAAGACCAAATAGCGAAATTCGTGTCGTGGCTTACATGCTATTCGATCTGAACGCGTTCTGGCCGTGCCACAACGCGTCGTGCGCGTTTTCATTAGAGCCATAACACGAATTTCGCTATGTGGATGTTTTACTGTGACCACATCGCGTTGTGAGCTATTTTTCCGCTCAATGAGCGTTTTCGATCTTTGAGCGTAACACATACATTTTTAAGTATGGTAAAACACCTTTACCTAAAGGATATCCAACTTGTTATAGACATTTCAATCCACGAAGACAAACCCCGCTCTGTCAAAATCGATTATGTTTCATTCGTATTAAGTTTTACAGAGTGGGTCTTCGTGGATTGTTATTTCTTTACCGCTGTACAAAGCATCGTGACGATTGTTTTAAATATTGACTATCTTGTACCAACATTGTTGGATAGTTTGCCCTTTATATTAAAGCAGGAAATCACTCTAAAAATATTAAGGGCAAACTAAAAACATATTTTCTGGAAAAATAAATATTTTATTATAGTACTTCCTAGAAGCATCCTGTAGTAGCAGTGGAGTGTAACCGGCTTGAGTTGTGGATTCGAAACTACTTAGCACACCCAAGGCGAATTGCCGTCCCAATTTATTCATCTACCCTCAATGTTTAGTAAATGTAAACTTACGTTTGTTAACTTACTTACTATAGTGTTATTTTTGTTGTATCTATGAAACTACCGAGTGCTAAACGGCGAATGTCGGTGTACAGACATATCTAATTGGGTTTTTGTTACACCGTTAAGTATTAACTATAAGAAAATGAAAATGTATTGTTATATTTAAATAAATAAATTGTAGTTGACTAGTCTTTCATTCTTTCCATTACTTGTTGTAGATAGCGAACGCAGTCTGGTGGTACTACTTCTCGAAACTTCTAGAGTTCTGCGACACATTCTTCTTTATCCTGAGGAAGAAGGATGAGCAGCTCACTTTCTTACACGTCTACCACCACTCGACTATGTTTGGGTTTTGGTGGATCGGGATCAAGTGGGTACCGAGTGGTTCCAGTAAGTATACGCATTTATTTATGACGAACATTTTCCTTTCTAATATAATTTTTATGTGCCACTGTGTTTGTAACAAGGCTCTTCCGAAACGGCTAGACCGATTTTAATGTAATGTCGGTGCATATCTGATGGGTCTGAGGACGTAAACTATTTCGCATACCGTGTGATTAATTATTATTTGTATAACAAGACAACGTTTGCCGGATCAGCTAGTAATATTATAGGTATTTTAGCTACGCAGTTCGAATTATGAAATCAAAATGTGTCACATATTGACCTACTTTATACACAGACTTCTATAATTATTAAAAAGTTATTCATTATAGCATCGATGTACTATGGAAATATTTCAAGATACTTGCATAATTTCCATTACGATACTGGACTCTGGGTTCCTGTATTTTTATGTGTCGTCATAGCCGAAAGAGAGTGTAGAGCCTCCTTAAGCGAAGGCCAAACCGGCGCGTCCAGCTTGCGTCCGCGATCGCGTTCGCGGTGGCGATCAGTTGCGACGAATGAACTTGTATCGACCAATACAGACCGCCGCGTCCCATGATTGGTCGACGCGTCCCGCCGCTGCGTCTGCACGCCGCGTCCGCGATCAGATCGTGCTTGCAGAGTCTGCACGCTGGACGCAACGTAAACTACTTATTTCATAAATAATAGTGATTTTGTAAGATGTCCGATAACAATACAGAAAGAATAATCAACGAAATTTACAAGTATCGTTTACTTTATGATACTTCACATCCAGAATATAAAAATAATAGAAAAAACGGACGCTGATGGACGGACAGACGGACAGACGGACGGACGGAGGCTTAGTAATAGGGTCTCCTTGGCACCCTTTGGGTACGGAACCCTAATAAAAACCAAAGCATACCGATGATTACTTTCTTCGTCTTCTGCAATAGCCATTAGAAGTAACATTTCTTCTTCAGATTCGTCTCCAAACATTTTATAATTTTAGATCCTGCTTCGTGCCACCGTTTCACGACACGGACGCTAGGTTGATAGTTTGTTTGATGTGAACGGCTTTTGCACGCACACAGGACGCCTCCGTGCACGCCATCGCGGACGCAAATTGAACGCGCTGGTTTGGCCTTCGCTTTAGTTTTGTCTTTTTAAATATGGAGTCCACAGACAGCATAAAGTTGGTAGTAAGTTACCGAATGGTTACCGAGAGTATGGATGGGCCATGATTGACCATAGACAACAACAACAATGTCTATTGTCTATGGTTCTGCGCACACATACGCAGTTTACTACTGAATTTTGGCGCCATACCTACTAACTTTTAACATTTTAATGTGTTATTTTTGTTACTTAGTCAAAACTTTCCGCGGAAAAAATATGTCTAGCAGTAAAACCTACTAAAGAAACTCCACCTGACAATTAAGTAATTGCAACAAAAATGACCCACAATCTTTTACCAACAAAGTGAAGAATTTACGACAAACGTTAGCAGGATTTTATGGTTTAATTTATGATAATATGAGCGTAGATAAAGTAGTGTATGAAACTCTACATAATTAGGTATTAAAACACTCGTGTGATACTATTAAAAAACTTGCCTGCGGCTCGTTTTTTAAACTCACACTCATGTTTTAATACCCCCCATTATGCATTCGTTTCATAAACTAATAATATGTCTTATATTATTAGTTTCAAACATAGGGTGTGCGCCTTTTAATACATTTTTAATAAAATCGGACAGGCCCACACATCCACCACAGCTTAACATTAATCATCTCTTTCAAATTAAACATGAGAACCGTATTATTTTAAATCGGATTAGATGCTTCAACGGCTTCTCTAGGGTGTATTTTGTGCTCCCTCTCAATGAATAAATTTTATTCCAATTTTCATCACTCTAAAGTAATTTGAGCCCAAATATATCACTGGTCTAAAGTGCTAATGTAATTGAAAACCGCATCACAGAGTTGTCCATCAAATCAAATCAAAACACTATGTTCTTTTCACATAGGCTTAACTTACAAGCAATTTCAAAATGGCACCGAGAAGAACGGGCAAGAAACTCGGCACTTGTTCTTTTTCAAAATTAATTGTTTACAATTTTATTTTCAACAATACGTCAAATATTATAAGCATATGGTGAGCAGTTGGAATATGCACTTACTTTTAATGGTCTTTGTCATTTAAAAATTCCCCCTTACTCAGAAGATGTTTTTTTATGAAGATTTACTTATTAATTTTTTTTTAAATCAGGACATCAGTTTATTACCTTTTACTTCTACATAAAGAGATGATTCAGAATGTTTACAATATTTGGATTTATGTCAGGTTTCTCTCTTGTCAAGAAAATAAGATTAATAAATTACGAATATAAGAAAGCTACCTCAGAACTTCTGAAAGGATTTAGAATAAGATCATAATATAGATCACTAGCGGACGCCCGCGGCTTCGCTCACGATTAACCTCTGCTTTACAACCTCAGGCGTTTAATAACCAAAAATCCAAAATTCCTGTTTTAACTGCCATTTATTTTAATAATTTTGACGACAAATTATTTTATTGTACTTGCTGCTAAAAACACTTATCGATTTTGAAATATGAGGTCTTTACAAAAAGTTTAATATACCTAGTTAAATTAGGGTTCCGTTCCCGCGTTTTACCCTTTAGGTAAAGACCTAAGACTACGCTGTCTGCCCGTACGTCCGTCCATGCTTACTTGCTACTATGGTCAGATACCAATTTTCAAAGCAATCGGCCCAGTAAAAAAAAAAGTTCAAAATGGCGGCCAATTTTTTTAATTTTGACCACAAATTCTTTCTCCATGCTTGTTGCGTTACTCAAATATCGATTTTCAAAGCAATCGGCCTAGTAACAAAAAAAAATCAAAATGGCGGGCACTTTTTTTAATTCTGACCATAAATTCGTCCTCTATGCTTGCTTCGATACTCAAATATCGATTTTCAGAGCTATCGGCCCAGTAACAAAAAAGTTCAAAATGGCGGGCACTTTTTTTAAAAACGACCATAAATTCGTTCTCTATGCTTACTTCGATACTCAAATATCGATTTTCAAAGCAATCAGCCCAGTAACAAAAAAGTTCAAAATGGCGGCCACTTTTTAAAAAATGACCATAAATTAATTCTCTATGTTTACTTCGATACTCAAATATCGATTTTCAAAGCAATCGGCCCAGTCACAAAAAGGTTCAAAATGGCGGCAACTTTTTTTAATTCAGACCATAAATTCGTTCTCTATGCTTGCTGCGATACTCAAATATCCACTTTCTAAATTTTGACCACAAATTCCTACTCCATGCTTGTTGCGATACTCAAATTTATAGTACATAAGTGTATCTCCATTGTAGTGTGTGGCATAATGCAAAATAAATGTATTTCTTTCTTTCTTTCTTTCTAAATATCGATTTTCAGAGCAATTGGCCCAGTTACAAAAAAGTTCAAAAACGGCGGCCACTTTTTTAATTCTGACCATAAATTCGTTCTCTATGCTTGCTGCGATACTCAAATATCGATTTTCAAAGCAATCGGCCCAGTAACAAAAAAGTTCAAAATGGCGGCCACTTCAAAATTTGGAATTCAAGAATCCCCGAAAAAACTGAGTACGAATTGATTTTTTAACCTGATAAAAACCTAGGTACCAATTTTCAGATCTGAACTACTTTTAGTTCTTCGGGAATTCCTAGAACAACAAAAAAAAATCACTTTTGTATGGGAAAATCCCTTAAATGTACGATTTTTACCCCTTAAAATTTTAATTTCTGAAATCCCCGTCTTAGTACGAAAACATGACCTAATATCGACCTAGGTACCAAATTTCAGATCTCTACGACTTTTAGTTTTTCGGGAATTCCTATAACAACGAAAAAAAATCACTTTTGTATGGGAAAATCCCTTTAACGTACGATTTTTACCCCTTAGGATTTGAATTTCTGGAATCCCCGTCTTAGTACGAATTCATGACCTAATATCTACCTAGGCACCAAATTTCAGAGCTCTACGACTTTTAGCTTTTCGGGAATTCCTGGAACAATGAAAAAAATCACTTTTGTATGGGAAAAATCCCTTTAATGTACGATTTTTACCCCTTACAATTCGAATTTCTGGAATCCCCGTCTTAGTACGAATTCATGACCTAATATCTACCTAGGCACTAAATTTCAGAGCTCTACGACTTTTAGTTTTTCGGGAATTCCTGGAACAACGAAAAAAAATCACTTTTGTATGGGAAAATCCCTTTAATGTACGATTTTTACCCCTTACAATTTGAATTTCTGGAATCCCCGTCTTAGTACGAATTCATGACCTAATATCTACCTAGGCACCAAATTTCAGATCTCTACGACTTTTAGTTTTTCGGGAATTCCTGGAACAACGAACAAAAATCACTTTTGTATGGGAAAATCCCTTTAATGTACGATTTTTACCCCTTAGAATTTGAATTTCTGGAATCCCCGTCTTAGTACGAATTCATGACCTAATATCTACCTAGGCACCAAATTTCAGATCTCTACAACCTATAGTTTAGGCGGAATCCGTGGAACAAACCAAAATGCCTCATTCTTTTATATATATAAATAGATAGATTATACTAATGGAAAGACCCAAATTTTAGGAAGGATTATATTATTAAAAATCACAAATGGAGTCCAATTAAGGTAGTTACTTTGAAGTTGCTTAATTAAACTATCCAAGAAAATTGTAACAATTTTAGTAAATTGAAGAGACTCTTTTATATTAATTCAAAACTAACTATTTCAAAATACTATGTAATACTTTGAAGCTTCGAGCTATTATTGTATTTCTATTTACTTGTATTTGAAGGTTTTTTTTTGTTTATAAAAATCTACCCATTTGTCTACTAATAAAATGATCTTAAATAATTCACTTAAAACGTAAAGCCTCTTGAATCATTTTAGCTTTTGGTTGGTAAAAATATGTAAAAGCGAGGCTTTTTATTTTGGGCCATTTATCAGGATTTTGTCTAGCTTTTCATTTAACAACATTTTTATACAACAACGCGTTTAATAGCATTTTCGTCGATTTGTTCCTAAATTGATATACTCGTAACGAAAAGTAACTATGGTGATTTTAGATATTATTTCAATTCACAAGGATGCGTCTCACTCTGTCAAAATCGTTTATGTATCATTCAATTCGCATAGAGTTTGACAGAGTGGGACGCGTCATCGTGGATTGAAATATCTATGCTTACTTAAATTATGACATTCTAAGTTTAAAAGTTTTGTGGCAATAATTTCAAAGCAAATGGCATTCTACAATCTTTTGCATATTTACAAACGGATTTATTGAGATTGTCCAACAAAAATGAACTAAAACATAACACGAAAAAAAAAGAAAAAAAAAAACCGACAGCAAAAATATCTACTACGAGTATAAAGCTACAAGCAAAGTACTCAAAAGACCGAAACAAACTGATAACGTAATAACAAACTATAATGAGCTGAAAGCAAGTTATATATCCGTATTGAGTTTGGTAGCTGGCAAAAAAAGGAGTCTATAATAATTTACGGAGAAAACCTCTGGGCGTTTTATTTTTCTGACTCCTGAGGGTTTATGCTTAGCTTATCAGAGCTTTTATTCTCATTGAAATGTATTGCTTTAATCAACTCCAGTCTTCTTCTTAGTCTTCACTCTTGACAGAGTGGTCGTGGTTATATTTTCGTAGTTACGATGTCTTATTATGTGCCACTGCTGCCTTAGCGATAGTTCTCCAGCGGCTCCTGTTGACGGCATTGCGAGAATTCAATTCATTCAATAATTCATTCAATAATTGAGGAACTTGTAGCACTCCGGATTAGATCAGTCCACCTCGTTGGGGATCGACCACGTGGACGCGTCCCTTCCACTCGCCCTTGAACCACCAGATGTTCGATAGTTTCTTCTTGATATGTGGCCAAAAAACTTAAGGATTCGTAATTGTACAAGCGACGAAAACCTCTGGTCAAATTTTTAGCTCCTTGAGGATGGAGACGTTCGTACGATGTGCTGTCCACTTTATACGTAACAGACGTCTCCAACTCCAGTACACACCTAAAATAAGTAAAAACTTCGTTGTTTTTAGGTTCTCTCAATACTAGTGTGTTTGACTGATTAAAGAAACATATATATTTTTTTAAATCGGACCCTTTTTCTATTTTCTGTGAAAATTTGTTTCCAGCCTTCCTACCCGCGATGGTCAACAGCGCAATCCACGTGCTAATGTACACATACTACGGACTATCCGTCTTCGGGCCCGCCGTTACTAAATACTTGTGGTGGAAGAAGTACCTCACCATCTTGCAACTGGTAAGTCACTTTATACGTTGGCAATTTATCACACAAGTACACTCTCATAATTCTTTGTTCTCTTCTTTCCATTCTTAAGAATTTTATTTACACGTACGACATTAAGTAAATATTTTAATATATTTCCTAGTTTTCAAATTTTGAAGTAGCTCTTGCTCTGCGTTTCTTTACAACATTAATACAATTTTTGGAAGACGTGTTGGCACAAAATGTCTTTATCTTCCATTCACATTTATCAGCTCTTTCACACGAATATTGTCTTTCACGCAATACACCCCTCATTTCTTTGTTCTTCCTCTACTTCTTCGTCCCTTCACAAGCACCCTCATCATTCCTTTAGTGACTCAATTTTCAACCATCCACCAACCACCAACAACATGTCTGTACCACGCTAACCTACTCCTCATCTTTCCTGTCACTGGCGCAAATTTCAAACTTCCTTTATTACATGCTCGTTTCTTATTATTATCCTGAGGAAATGGTATTCAATTTTTTTTTGTGAAAATTAAATAAGATTACATTATTATTTTGTAGATCCAGTTCACATGTGCCCTCGTGCTCGGCATCAATGGTATCAGGACTGGATGCGAGTTCCCGTTGTGGATGCACTACGTTCTTATCATATACATGGTCTCCTTTATTGTACTCTTCGGTAACTTCTACATGAAGGCATATATTGCCAAGGTAAGTTGTTAAACTACAAGTACTTACCTAATTTTTTTGCTTGCGCTTGGCGACCATTATCACTGATGGAAAGCAATGATGAGTTAGGTTGAATCGTGCAAATGCTTATTCACTCTTCTGTTGGAAGAATCAAGATTGTATTGTCTGGGAACACCTTAGCAGTTCGTATCAGAATCGTGAAAGAAAAACGTTTCGTGCGAGTTTATTGGTAGACACCAATTTGGCAGACGCACTGTCAGCCAAATAAGGATATATACATTGATTTAATAGATAATATACCTAATCAAAGGATATATACTCCAGTCTCAGTTTCTTGCCATTCTGTGGTAAAAAAGTGAAGAAGGCACAACCTAAGATTCATTATGTCAGTAGGCTGGAATTAACCACTCATCGGCCTGACTATGTGCCTTATTAAGGCGAGCGCATAGTCGTCAGTCAGCTACATCAGCTGTCAAATGTAAAATGTCAAATCCGAAAGAGAGTAATGAGGAGAGTGGATAAGCTCCATACAAGTTACGTCAAATTTCTATCTCTACTAAGGCAAGCAATGGATAGATAGAATATTGGGAACTTATTATAAGGAGTCATATACTACTGGTAGATAATAATTTCCATGCTTTACTATTATTATTATATTTCGATGTGTAATATAATTAAATCCAAGCCTCTCTATCTCTATCTTATATGTGTGAAAGGAGACTTGCACCGAACATTGCCATGTTAATAGTCTTGAGACATGTAATAAGTATTCGCAACTAAGACCCAGATTGGACCGGGACCACAAGCAATATTGTATTGTCAGTTTGTAGGTCAAATCGCTTGAATAGAAACGAGGGCCATAGTTGATCTGTGGCTTTTGATTCTAATCAACGACTACGAAATGTTATGTCACCTTCTTGTGGCCGTTAGTTCAGCAGAGCTATACAAGATAAAATCATTCTTTTGATGGAGTTACACGATTTCGATTACTTCCCTATACAGATTACATGGGGAAACGAATCTAGATTAGACTCGAAATATATCCAAAACTGGTACATACCTGCAAGTTCAGCAATCGGTATTATTTTTAAGCCAATTGTATTGTACTTGTAATATGATGATACCTTATAATAAAGTGATACCTATAAGATACTAGCTGATGCCCGCGACTTCGTCCACGTGGGATAAAAACTATTCTATCTTTTAAGTTGGACCAAATGACAGATATTCACGAAGTTTGAACTAAATCGGTTCAGTAGTTTAGGAGTCCATTGAGGACAAACATTGTGACACGAGATTTATATATATTAAGATTATTATAGAGTACAAGTTTAAGTCATTTGGACACCAACAAGCCACATTTTATGTAACTAATCGTCATAAAGCCATCGGAATATCTTTCAATAATATTATTTTAACAATATTCTATAGAATGTGTATCAAAGAATAAATGAAAATGAAGTTGAGGTCAATATGAAACTTTTATGTTATTATGAAATTGAATCAGAGTTCGTACATTTATTATTACAGTTGGAAAAAGAAGTATTATTACGACAACAGACAATTATGTTTAATACATTAGAATCCGTTCCCTCACAAAACTTCTTAAGGTCAACAAAATGAAGGTTTTGATCGGCCTCCCTTACGACCCTACTTCTCGGATTCGGATGGAAAGTCGCTGGTTCGATTCCCGCCACGAGACTCTTTAGAATTTTATAATTTCTTAATTGGCCCAGGTTTGGTCTGGTAGTTGGCTTTGACCGTGGTTACTTACCATCCTACCAGTTTCATTAAAGATGTATCGCCAAGTGATTTAGAGTTCCTGCGCAATGCTGTGTAGAAACCTTTAGGAGTGAGTTTAACTCTTCCAAGCAGTACATCTTCGGCTACATTCCTTCCATCTTGTGAGATTGCAGTCAAATATCTTGTAAGATGTAAAAAAGGCGGTTATATATTTAAGAGTATCTGTCAAGACTATAACTGCCGGTGAATAGGTGATCAGCAAAATTGTATAACATATTTTGACGTAATAAAAAATCACAGTGATTATCATGCGGTGTCCGAGATTCGATCATACAGTGTAATAAGTCGTAATGAGAGCCCAGTTACGTTCCACTTTACGTAACCCGAGTTCCGAGTGAAAGTGTTAATGTTACATCAGAGGTTTACTTTCATACTGCATCCGGACAGTAATAAAATACCCATCTCTGACACGGTCACTAAACCTGTACTCGTATGGGTACACTCTTTTGCGCTGTCCGAAGGGCGTGCGTAATGTCTCTAAAGTCGTTTCTACATAATGGCTTGTGATGGGCCATGCTTTGCAACGCACAACTGTAGGCCACGATCACTTGGTGTTCACACAATGGCGCATGGCTCATTGCTGCCCGGTGAGGCACTTGCGATGGACGTAGAAGTAGTTACGGTCGCGGCTATTTATTTTTAATATAATTCTTTGTTGAGATTATTTAAAATATTTATACAATGATAACTAGTAATTTCGAATATATTTTGCAAAAAAATATCGCCAAAAGAGTGCACTATCCGTATCAGCGGTCGATTACGAATAGAACAAGCAATGGGCAATTGTGTGAACACCACCGACGACGCAACGCCACGATTCCTTTGAAGTGTGCGCCAAAAACCGACAACTTCCCGATCGCGCGCCATCGTTGACCATTGTCCGCCATTGTATACCATTTCCCCCTGTACACAATGGCGATGGCCTGCAGTGGGCCAGCATACGCCATTGTGTAGAGGCTACTTAAGTGGCAGATGCGTGATTATCTTTGTGGCTGAATTAATGAGTTTTCGATGAAATTAACTTTCTACCAAGCATATTTTAACACCTGTTCCTGTTTCGTTTCTTTTACACAAATCGCAATCTAGCCTCATAGTATGCGATATCTTGTGTTATGAGTAGGTGAGGATGAATGATAAATTTTCATAAATACAATATAACTGTTGCCCGCGGCTCCGCCTCCGTGAATTTTGGTTTTTTGAGGACGAAGGATTTTTCCAGGATAAAACGTAGAATATGTGTTAATCCGGGTTGTAACTTATCAATGTTCCAGCCAAATCGGTTCTGTAGTAGTATAGTTATAAAGAAAGTATAATTGCACCATAGTAAAATTACTCTGTGTAATTGGGGCTTGCATGGGCTATTGGTTTGCTGTATTACCTTACAGTGTGTCGGGTTAAATTAAGAATCGCTTGTCTCAATTCGTCTCGTTTCAATAAATACTACATTTGGATGTTTGAATGATTAGCTCAATTCAAAGCTCAAAAAATTAGCTCAAAGGAAAGTGAAATAATAAATGAAATAAACGATTCATACCAAATAAACTAAAAAACTTTTTGTAATAAAAATATCAATTCATTTATTACTAAAATTAGATTCGTATCAATTTAAAATCTATTGGAGCTCATTATCTTGATATTTTCAATAACAGCGGGATTTCAAAGTTCACTTGCAGATAAATCTTTTATCTTGGTAGATTTATAAAATTTTACCTCGGAAAACGCTCTCACGAATACTAATTTCCTTAAAAAAAATACGAATACTAATGTTATAAAAGACATCGTTATGTAAGTACTTTGCTTCACTGAGCACGTTGGAACGATACAAATTATTCATTTATTTGTACATTTTAGTTGTCAACTATCACTACTTTACTAATTAAACTTTCTGGTGCTATCATGTGTAGCAATACATAGAGGCTCTAACAGTTTCCCACAAAAAAAAAGAGAATCAAACAGTAACCATAATATTTTGCTGTCCTTAAACAAAATAATTATCTTATGCTCTTATACTATGTACAATGTAGTACATTACTATAAATATTATAAAAGCAACTAGCTGACTGGGCAAACGTTGTGTTGCCATTTAGGGATATAAAAAATAGCTTACGACCTATCTTCAGACTTGCCGAATGTAGACAAATAAGTTTCATTAGAATCGGTCGTGCCTTTTCGGAGGGGTAACAAAAATTGGCATGAGAATGTTATGTATTAAAGATAAAATAAGAACCCACTCTACGGAACTAGTGATAGCTCAGTGGTTCTGACCTCTGCCTCTCATAAGGAGGTCGCGGGTTCGAATCCTGGGCACGCACCTGTGACTGTTCCGAGTTATGTGTGTTTTTAGGAAGCGAAATATCACTTGCTTAGCGGTGAAGGAAAAGATCGTGAGGAAACCTGCATGCCTGAGAGTTCACAAAAAATGTTCGCGAAGGTGTGTGAAGCCCGCCAACCCGCACTTGGCCAGCGTGGTAGGCTATGGACAAACCCCTCTCAGTCTGAGAAAAGACCCGTGCCCAGCAGTGGGACATAAAAAGGGGTTGAGATGAAGAATCTACTCATACTATAATATCATCTACCTATGAAGTAATTGTAAATGTAAAAAGTAATTGTAATGTATCTCAACTGTTTTATTTTCTCTTACAGGGAAGCAAATGTATGGAAGTAAGATACGGCCAATGCTTAGATGATGAAGAAACGATTCAGAAAAGAAAATTAAAAGACAACTAGTGTGAATTGTTTACCTTATAATAATAAACTATATCAATCTTAATGTAGGAAAATATAAATAAGTATTAATTATTTATAGTTAATTAAAACAATAAGTATTACTGTAGATAAATCAATAGATCATATTATTAATTTTATGTTAAGAAATTATTTATCTAGAAATTGTAAGGGACGGCAATAAAGTATTTCGTTAGGTTGTCAATTTTTTCTATATCTGCCCTTCTGACTTCGAAGACTATTACATATTAAATGTAAAAAAAATTCTACATATACAAATTGCAACTTTTACTTTTTTAACATGTGATAAAATACACAAAGCTGCATCAACATACTAGTGATTTTTTCTAAGGTTTCGTGACTTATTTCATTTCATTTTATTTCGGCCTATTTCTGTTACATTTCAGTAGATAAACACATAACCCATTATACTAGTTTGATGCATAATCCAATAAAGAAAGAATTATTCAAGTGTCAACTCTAGTTTCTGAAAAGTACACATAATATCATAGATATACCAACGTACATAATTACATACATTACATAAGTCTAATCATTATTATTTGTTACCGTTATGCACTATGAATAAATAATTATATTTAAGGGAAATTTGTCATGATCAGGGTGGATGAATCCGTATGACTTCTTATATGTTGGTAAAATCTTTTTTTTTTAAATATTACACATTTGTTTTGAACCAAAAACATCATCTAGAGGTGTTAATACGATAAAAAAATCGATATGAAGATTTATTATAGTGTTCTACTATAGTTTTAAGTGGTAAGTACTGTGTCATGCAGATTTATCCGCTTGACAGCATAAAGAAAAACATCCAAAGCTTCTTAATCTATGGACTTCTTAAGGGACTCCTGTTTCCATCTACTTTGGATGGTTCTTTTTTAGTCCTTGTTCTACATCTGCTGGCACTGCGCGCGCGCCATGTACGCGACTTTCTGCGCTTTCTGCACCACTTCAGGACATCGCTTGCGACGCACCATCTTGCAGTCCTGGAAGAAACCCTCGTTGCGTGGGAAACCGTTGCTGCCGTCGTTGAACGTTACCAGACCTGAAAAAGGCAATGACTTCTATGTACCTACATAGAAGTCTTTGGAAAAAGGCAAATAACTTTCTAAAACATGTGCACAAGTAACAGAAAATTACTGGACTCAGCAAGAGAGTCGTGCAAAATCGCTGGCTTTATACGATACAAAATTGTAATGTTTGGCGGCCATTTTAGGAAGCCTATGTCCAGCAGTCTACGTCCATCGGCGAAATAATAACAGAAACGATTGAAAACTAAGGTCTAATAGCATAAAAGACAGGCAAGTGAAAGTCCGTTTTCTTAGTTAATAACCCAGTGAGGGTTGCTAGCTAACAAACAGAACGATACAGAATCAGCCCAGGACAGGTAAGTGGCAAGTATTTCAGCACATTATACATGCAAATTTTATATGATCATCTTCTCCTTCAAGTTAGATTTGTGATTGCGTAGGTTTTAAAACTCAGCACTATACACTTGTTATTTTGAGACATAGTTGAGTTAAGTCTCATCTGTCCAATATTTTTTTGACTACGGTGCGGTTCAAACCTCAACAGAGTATGAGTTGTCTGAAACAGAAAATAAGAAGTCTCTCCCTTTACATACCCAAACCCCACACGCGCCCCCCTCGGAACTCCCCCTCGAACTTCATTCCATCAGATCTCCAGAACACGCCGTGGCCATGGAACCAGCCCTGCATGAATTCGCCTTCATATCTGAAATAAAAAAAATTATAATAATAATCTGTAGTGTAAGTACAAAGAGTGTCTTTCAATGCACAACTCAATGAATGGAACAAATCTTGTGCAAATAGATAAATTTTATCATAAAAAGGCTTTATTTAGGCTTTCGCTGAGAGAGAATTTTTAAAAATTCAACCCTCTAAGGACATACATAAGCGATGGTTCTACCGTCTTGTATCCAATACTCACAAAAGAATAGAGGGGAAATGATTTTTTTATTCTCGTATTTCTTTGGCCCTCCGTTTTATTAATATCAAAGAATGACGAAACGAGCTAGGTGTTCACTTGATTTTAATTGATACTTTTGTCCCATGCCACATCCCACTTTACCTAAGACTTTCCTGGACTCATAGCAATGTTATGCGACACTATACATTGTGCTGAGGCATCAGTTTTGCCCTTTCATCACTGATTACTAGCCTCAAGATATGGGCTTCCGAATGATTTACGTAAACCTTTTTCATACAAGCAAACAGTAGCGCCAACTGTCAAAATACTATAGGTGGCCGCTGATCGAACTACCGTGTGGCCTTATACTGTTGGTACTAATGACACCGATAAATTACTGACGACATTTTTTCGCGTGGTTCGCCCTGTCTAGAGTAGATGTCAATTCCTTTCATACATACTTGGCTCCATCAGGGAACGCCATAACTCCAAGTCCAGAACACAGGCCCGCGGTCAAGGCCCCGTCGTATCTCGTGCCATCAGGCAGCATGAGGTGCCCCATCCCGTTCTTCTGTCCCTTAGAATTCCACTCGCCGACATAGCGCGTCCCATCTTCGTATTTGTAAGATCCGGTTTTCGCTACCACTGAATCCACGACTGAAATAAACAAAAAACGTTTAGATACAGAGTAAAAACCACTGATATAAAAATAAGGATGAGCCCATCGGAACATTTTACGGAAACCTCCTTTATACAAGAAAAAAGTAGCGCCATTTGTAAAAATTTTCGCTAATACGTCGCAACATGATGGAAATCGTCTCTATAGAAACTCGTGTGTGGGCTAATAACAAGTATATTTAAGGATCAGCTGTGTTATTCTACAAAATGTCCATCTCTGAAACAGCTGCCAGACAGCTGCCAACCCGAAGATGGCATGCAAAATTGTACTCTATTACAACTGACAAATTCATAGATGCATAGATGTACGCTCGTCGCTGTTTTAAGTATTTTTGCAAAATAGCACGGCTGGGCGTGGACCGCAGTCGATAGATACCTCTGCGGTTGATTCACAAATGACGCTGTTGGTGTCAATACGAAACATTTTTTAACAAAGTCCGCATGGTCCTGTGTATACGTCTATTTTATAAAGATAAAAAGAAATATGGTCAAATATTCAGTGGGTCTGCTTATTGTGTCGTTTGTAAAAGACGATTTAGGTATCTGGTATCCGAATAAATTCGTTTTATAAATAAATATTCTTGTAAGTGATAACGGCAATTGCGGATGATATTAGAGTAAATATCATTCAACGAAATTGGAATACCTCCACACAAAGAATTTCTTGATTTTCCTTATCTCATTTTTATTTATGTAAGGGAAACGAAGTTATTATGTATTACAATTGACAAGAATCTTCGGTTGGATTAAAATTAGAACGTTCTGGCGCGAGAACGTTAAATATGTTTGGCATTAAACTGCCACCGAAAAACAACGAAAATAAAAGAACGATGTTTTTCTTTTCTATGCAATCCCAAAGAATTTAAAACGAACTTGTAATTTGTGCGAACATTGACAGAAATTACAAGGAATAATGAGTGAAATAAAAAAGCAAGATTCCCATAAAATGTACCACTGATTGATATGTAGTTAAATATATTCCCTTTTTAATGAATAAAGAAACTCTGAAATTGCTGTTAAATAAAAGAAAATTAATACCTCGCAACGCAGTTTAATTATAGGGTAGGGAAACTTTCCACTTTGATACATTATGCTGTTTTCATCAAAGCTATTATTATTATTGTAATATATTTGGGATCTTATTTTCGGCACTTATACGATTCTACAACCTATGATGTATGATTAATGATGTTAATACATATATTGTATATCAAATTATAATAAACTTGAGGTCAGAAATTATTGAAAAGACGCCGTTACTGTAACCAACACCTAACACTTTTACCTCAAAACAATGGTGGCACAAGTATATATTACAAACAATTAAATTAGATATTTCTTACCCTCCGCCATTTCGAACTAAGTCTGGCTGTATACTGAAAGGTTTCATTTCACACAGTCTTATAATCTAATTATCTTAATTCCCTTGTATAGAACACAATTTATAGAAAGTAAGTATTATGATGTATGAATATGGGGAGAATGGGAATGTATAAGCAAATTTTTTAATTAAAAATGTTCTTAGCTGTTGCATAAACGACAAACTCGCAAAATGTATATGCCTACAATGTATAAATAGCCTGCAAAAAGCAAAAAAAAACTAAATAAAATTTTAATTTCACGTTCTACTTGGGCCGAAACCCCTCAACCGAGTCAATTACCGAAATCAAATAAGTGTAAGTAGGTATTACTCTTTAAGTGATAAAGAGTAAGAGTTGAGAGGCATTGGCCACGCCTGGTTACCTCCCTACCGGCGAAGACTTACTGCTAAGCAAAGGTAGGCCAAGTTCACTTATCTCGTGAAGACCTCTTCGTCTACAGGTAGCCGACTGATTTCAGACAGCTGCCGCGCGCCGGCTAGGTTGCACGCGTTTTTTCTTGTATGGCCTAATTCACGCGCCCGATTATGAGGTAGCACTAGTACGTCGAAAGAGATAAAGTTACGCGATAGAAAGAGAGCACAACTTTAGATGCGTATAGCGGAGGTGGTGCCAGGCGCTATTGCGAACTGAATCGCACTTTTTTGTATCAGCGCTAGGGTCTCTATTTCTTTAAATCATCTTGCGGAGTTAACCTTCCTTACCCTTAGGTACTATTATTGTATTTCGTGGCGAAGGGTTCCGTACGATGTTGTGTAGCCACAAGGTTATAATAAGCCTTCCAAGTTAGAATGATAACATCTTCGGCTTATCGTCAGGTGAGATTTCAGTCAAATACAATTTTTTGTGACTAAAAAAAATAATAATCTTTTAAGGAATTTTCTGCCAGCAAATATTCGGCATGACAACCGAGTGCGCCGCCGAATGTTTTGTATCTACCAAAACATCACTTTTCGTTTCATCTCTAACAGTTGAAGCAGGAATGACGTACAGGCTTGTGTGCAGCGGAATCAATTAGCGTCCATCGTAATTTGTGGGTTAATAGATCTGGAGTCGTATCCTTATTAACACTGCAGCGGAATATCTCCAACTTCGTCTTGTAACGGAGTTTCTTTTAAAAAACCATGTCACATTTTTATGCTATTTTACTGCATTTTTAGTGGTTTATTGTAAACTAGTTTTTAGTTTGATCGATATGTTTGTGTTCAACTTTGTCTGCGTTAAATATTGCATTTAAATTTTAACAGGCGCTTTGCAACCAAATAATGACAATAATATGTTTTTAGTGATATGTTTTGGGCTAGTACTAAGCCTAAAATTATCAGTAAAAACCTACCACTAAAATAAATTGATAAAGTAGTAACTAGTCCAACACTTAAAATAGAGAAGTATACCTTCTTATAAAATAAAATAAAATCCAACCAAAACAGTCGTTATTAATCAATTTCTTTTCATAACTTTCTAATAAAATTTTAAATAAACCTACCTACTTAGTTTTTGAAATCGACAACACCAGAGGAACTGTAAATGCGTTGCCAGCTCTTAAGTTTGTTTATCCGCCCCTTGAATAAACCCATGTTATCAAGGGCGTCGCCAGCCGATGGTGCAGGGGGGGGCAAGTTGACTTTACCTACTACAATTCATTCTTTTCTCTTCTCTATGAATGAGAAAAGTAGGTATGAAATGTAGATAAAGTCGACAGCACATGAAGCTTTTCACTTGTACTACGAGCCTCACATCTACAGCGATTGTAATAACAACAGTATCTTAGTACTATCTAGTCTAATAAATATTTTAAATGTGAAAGTTTGTGAGTTTGGATGTTTATTACTCTTTCCCGGCGCATCTACTGAACCGATTTTGCTGAAATTTGGAACATAGGTAGGCTATAACCCGGACTAACACATAGGCTACTTTTAATCCCGGAAAAATCCATAGTTCCCGTGGGATACTAAAATACCAAATTTTCAAGATCAATCTATAGTTATATCTATAGATAGATTGTTCAAGCAAACTTGCTTGAAAGCATGTATAAAGGTTGGAATAGGGAACGATAACGGGAAAATGACGTTTCCCTTAGGATTTGTGAAAAAAGCTAATTTGTCGCGGGCGGGAACGCGGGCAAAAACTAATGATATCTAATAAATATTATAAATGTGAAAGTTTGTGAGTTTGTAAGTTTGGATGTTTGTTACTCTTTCCCGTCGCATCTACTGATCCGATTTGGCTGAAATTTGGAACATAGGTAGCTTATAACCCGGATTAACACATAGGCTATACTTTTTATCCCGGAAAAATCCATAGTTCCCGTGGGATACTCAAAATACCAAATTTTCTTGAGCAATCTATAGCTACATGTATAGATAGATTGTTCAAGCAAACTTACTTGAAAGCATGTATAAAGGTTGGAATAGGGAACGATAATGGGAAAATGACGTTTCCCTTAGGATTTGTGAAAAAAGCTAATTTGTCGCGAGCGGGGCCGCGGGCAAAAACTAATGATAGCATTTACCAATAATGGTATTTGTTTTTTGGGAGAACTTTTGGGTGAGAAATTTTTATCCAATTCTGTTTTTGAAGTTATGTTAACAGTTTTTTCCCAGAAAATCCATGACTCCCACGGGATTTGTAAAACTCCGAAATTCACGCAGGCGAAGCCGCGGGCAAAGCTCGAATTCAATTTTTATGTTTGGTAAATTATAAAACTGAGCGATAGTTTCACAAGTTTCTGTGAGATTTTCGACTGACATCGTTTGCATTTGTGCGGGGTGTAATTTAGATAAAGCAAATGATGGAGTACTTTCTTCAGCAAACCGTGTTTCAAGCGATGTAATAACGGAATCCAAGTATGGTATTATTAATGATCTTTTCCAGAATTCTGGAGGGCTTTCTGCTGGGTGATTGCTTCGATGACGTTGTTTCCCAACAATGGGCGGCATCGAAGTAATATCCTCCTCCAGGCTGACTTTCTCCGCAACAACAGTAGCATCCTTTATAATTTCATCTGTGACTCTTTCGGGATTATCACGGTGGCTCTTAAGCAATTGCAAAATGCGTTTGACGTGTTGCGAGGCCTTAACCACATCCAAAGCTATGGATTGGAGTGCGTTGACAACAGGTTTCAACAAAGCAGAGTATTTAGCTATCAAAGTATAAACGAAATTTTGAAAGCAGCCGCATGGAGTTGAAAGGCGTTTTTTCGAGTCGCACTGTTTCCTTTACGCGATAAGTTTTCTAAGGCTTCCAATATTACAGGAAAATTCTTTGATGTTTCTCACTCCATCTTGTTTCGCAGAGCCTGGCAATATTAAGTACCAATTTTCTTCTCAAAACAGATTCCCGAAAAAAATTAATAATATCTTTAGTGGTTCCCATGTTGCTTCCCCACTCCCCCACTCCCGCTTCAACGATAGAGCAGAGTAGGCAGCTGAGCGTAGTTGTACGGAATATCAGGAGTGGAATAGGTGAATTCATTCGAGTTTCAACGTACGGGACTCGAAGACTTAGGACTTTGGTTGCATTATATTTGGCAACTTTTTTAGAATCTCTAGGGGGGGGGGCAGCTGCCCCTCCCTGCCCCCCCTTGGCGACGCCCTTGGAACATGACTTATTATCTAGTTTTGAGGGATATACTGTTGCTGGTAGCTGGTTTCATAGTTTGCATGACGTGCATGGAAAGAAAGATCTGGCATACCGGGTTGTCGTGGATTGCCAGCCATCCAGGTGAATTGGATGGAATGAAATGAAATTCTTTATTTCACATAGGCTTTGATTAAGCTCTCATGAAATTTCAAGACTCTACCGCCAGGTTCGGAAAGCATGTTTGCACCGAGAAGAACTGGTGAAAAACTCGGTACTTGCTCTTTTCAAAAATGTCTCTTTAAATACAGTTTTTAGTACATAGTATGAAACAATTTTTTTTAAGATATCTCGTGAGGAGATGGAAGCATATCCCTATTGTCCCAAAAATCCTTGATATTTAAAAATTCTTCAATGGTGTAGTAACCCTGATTTATTAGAAGTTTTTTGACAGTATCTTTAAACCGGTGCAAAGGTAAGTCCAAGACAGACTTTGGGAACATATTGTAGAAGCGTGCCTACATGCGCGTGATGGAACACGTCACACAATATTATGTCAATAGTCGGTTTAAAGTTTTAAATAAATGATTATATGGTTGAAAAAGTTTTGGAGATACCTGGCGCCTCTGTCACAGATGGTATATGCATATAAGCAATAAGACCATTGCAGAAGAAGGTGTGGGTTGCTCCCATTTTGCCCGGTGCGTCTGCCCGGTAGCGGGCAGGATGGCACAAAAAATTCCCATCCTGCCCGTTGCGCACCGTGCAATCGTTTGCTGGGCAGGATGGGAATATTTTCTGAAATTTTTTCCCACCTGGCCCGGTAACATTTAGTTATGAAAAAGAAGCCTTTTAAATGAAATAAGGATAGTGTAACTTATTTGTATTTATTAATTATTTACCATTCAAAAGTAAAGTTACCGAAAAGGAATGTCTAGAAATGAAAAGATGGTATAATTATCAAAAAAAAAAAATCCATTGATTAAACATATAAAATGACTAGCTGTTGCCCGCGGCTCCGCCCGCGTGCAGTTCGTTTTTTTTTACAAAAATGTTTCCCGTGGAATTTCTTAATTTTGAGTGATCCCTGGATCCCTGGGTAATGAGTGGTCCCTGGGTTCGATGGACCCGTAAAGGAGTCTTCTTCCAATCTCTCCTGTCAACGTGCTATCTTCTTTCACACAATTTACCTATATCTTCTTTGGTCTTCCTCTACTTATACACTCTGTCGAAATCGCTTATGTTACTCAATTCGCATGGAGTAAGACAGAGTGCGGCGTGTCATCGTGGATTGTAATATCTATACTAACCAAACTTATCTTATTCTGAGATGATACCAACGCCCAGATATTGTAATTAAGCATTCTGATGCGCTGCTGTGTACGTAGCAACCCGTTCCTGCTACGTAAGGGTTATCTTGTATAGTTATACCTAGTTGCACGATCAAAAGGACGATTTAAACTCATCGATATTTCGACCCCGTTTTGATTGTGCTACGTAGATAAGTAGCTATAGGTTTTTTTAAACATCCCACGGGTGCTCACAAATTTTTCAGGATGAAAAGTATCTTAAATGTTGACCGGGCATATACATAAAGTAGGATCATAAAATTTCATTTAAATCCGTTACTTGAAAGACGCCTGCTAACTGTTTTTGTAATGTTTTCTTTCCCGCGGGAACTCGATTGGATTAATAAGTTTTACTATATATATTATATTATTATTATTATTTTACTATATAAATATATATTATATATTATAAAAATAAATAAACATTTACATTTATTATTATTAAATATATATTATATATATATTTTTTTTGTTAAAGAGGCAACCTAAGGTATCAGCATAACAAATTTTACTAAAGCTAGGCGGAGGTAGGAGCTAGGGGACGTGGGTTCGAGTCCCACCGTGAGTGAAATTTTGATGCATATTTAAATTTATAGCAATAACTAGCTGTTGCCCGCGGCTCCGCCCGCGTGAATTACGATTTTTTTACATATACCGTGGAATTCCTTGATTTTTCGCGGGATTCTGGTGTAATGTTAAACAGAAACCTGTTCTTACTTCGCACGGGTTATCTTGTGGTGATTTTGAAAACTCCTTTTTCTTAATCAAAATATAAAGTTTCATTAATACGTAGTTGAAAGATCAAAAGGACGATTTTAACTGTCGATATTTCGACCCAGTGGCACAGGTCGTGGTCACTAGGTACGTGACCATGACTTGTACCAGTGTATCGAAATATCGACAGTTAAAATCGTCCTTTTCAATGTGATTATATTCTGGAACCACGAAATATGTTAAAAATCATTAAATCATGTGAAAATTTGTACTGATGGTAGAGCTCTTCTTTCAGGGTTCGGTCGGGTAGGTACCACTGAGATAAAATACTCTACTAACAATATTCCCCGGCCCAATATAACAGTCATTTAAAAATCTTTGCTTTCTCTCAATACAATCCAAAATATTCGAATGGGCAATGGTTATATATTTCTTTACGTATAAAAAGACCTATGACATGCAGTCGGTTAGTATTTTTGAACCACTATTTTACCCTTTCCATATTGCGGATGACAAAAAAAGACGCGGCACTCCGGGAATGTCGACAGAAGTGAAAACTTTAATCTGTTCATGTTATGGTTCATGTCTTAACAGTGCCAGTGCTTAATATAAAGTCATGTAACAGTAAATTACATGACAGTTAAATATTATTTTAAAAAATTCGGTAGTACGTACCTATCTCAGAGTTTTACATTCAAGTTCCACATAAATTGTAGAGATGGCGCTATATGGTATAACGTAGCGAGTTTCAAGATTTTTGTTCACCCTAAAAGTGAAAAATCTTAAACCATACAAAATCTTCTGCTAAGACTATTTATTTACGGCTGTAAGGATAGTCCAGTCTAACTTTAGCTCTACGTCTTAGCCCTAGGTTCTTTATCCATTCCGAGTTTCAAGTCACCTACTTGAACTTATCGCTTAAGGTTCTGATGCCTGTAATTTCTGAACTACGAAAGTGATGATGATAAAATTTGTATGGAATAATCTTTAAAGAACCTCCTTTCTAACAAAGAAAGAATGAATGAAATCGGACAACGCGTTAATGAATTATAAGTAAATACACATTTTGACTTTGATGCCGTCTTCCAGGGAAACCATGATGAATTTCGGGACAAAAAGTATCCTATGTCCTACCTCGGAGTATGAACTATAATCATGTCAAGTTTCATTTAAATCCATCCAGCGGATAAGCCGTGATGCGCGGTCGTGAAACAGACAGACAGACAAAAATTAAAAAAATTACAGTTTTGGCTTCAGTATCGACTAAATAGTGTCCTCCAACAAAATTTTTCAAAATATCTTCAATGTACAGAATTCGACCCTTTACAGTTTTATTATAAGTATAGATTTTATTAAAGAGGCAACATAAGGTATCAACATAACAAATTTTACTAAATTAAGTTCATTAGTTGTTGTTTACAAAGCTGTTAAATTAATTGCAGTTTTTTAACTATCCCACGGGAACTCTTTATTTTACCGGGATGAAAAGTATCCTATATGTTGACCAGGGACATAAGCTACCACCACACAAAATTTCATTGGAATCGGTCCAGCCGTTCCAAAGATTAGCCCGTACAAACAGACAGACAAACAGACAAACAGACAAACAGAGAAACAAAAAATTTGAAAAAAATTTAATTTAGTTCTATTTCACTTCTTACACCCCCCTGACTCCGTTTTTAGCATTTTTTTTATTTGTACAGAAATTCGACCTCTACAGATCTTAATATATATATCTCGTGTCACAATGTTTGTCCTCAATGGACTCCTAAACTACTGAACCGATTTATTTCAAACTTCGTGAATATCTGTCATTTGGTCCAACTTAAAAGATAGAATAGTTTTTATCCCACGTGGATGAAGTCGCGGGCATCAGCTAGTTTATTATATGTATTGATTTCCTAAGTGTGTGAAAACACTATAATATAAAATATAAGTAGTAAGTAACGGCAAGGCGTCATTACTCGTTCGAAGTTAGCTCCATTGGTATTAATGGGACTCCGGCATATTTGAATAACTGTAATGTTTTCAGATAGATGGTGTTAGTTCTCCCTAAGAACGAAAAACAATATGCATCCGAATTTCGTCGTGGTGAGACAGTCTCGCGTAGCTCAGAGGAAGAGCTCCTAGCCGCGTGAGCTAGGGGACGTGGGTTCGAGTCCCACCGTGAGTGAAATTTTGATGCATATTTAAATTTATAGGAATAATTTCCTAAGTGTGTGAAAACACTATAATATAAAATATAAGTAGTAAGTAACGGCAAGGCGTCATTACTCGTTCGAAGTTAGCTCCATTGGTATTAATGGGACTTCGGCATATTTGAATAACTGTAATGTTTTCAGATAGATGGCGTTAGTTCTCCCTAAGAACGAAAAACAATATGCATCCGAATTTCGTCGTGGTGAGACAGTCTCGCGTAGCTCAGAGGAAGAGCTCCTAGCCGCGTGAGCTAGGGGACGTGGGTTCGAGTCCCACCGTGAGTGAAATTTTGATGCATATTTAAATTTATAGGAATAATTTCCTAAGTGTGTGAAAACACTATAATATAAAATATAAGTGTAAACTATATTATTAACATCAGCTAAGGTATTCTCAGAAGTGGGGATTACGTAAAGCTTGATAGACAAGAATCAGTAAACGAATTATCTACATTTTCACAAATTGCTGAGAACTATAATAGCTACTAGAAGTCCTTGGTAGCTAATCTAATTATCTAACGACAACATAATATTATGCCACTCCCTTCTCCCTAATATCTGATGACACTTTAAATACCTACTACACAAATTTTAAATTAAGTACAAGCTTGTAATATGACAGACGGACAAAGAGTGGGTTTCGAGAGGTAAGGAACCAACAGTACTCGAGTATTCTCTTACATAGCGCATTGCAGTGATTGCAATAGATAAACGTAGGACAATAGACCATCTATTAGATCAACATTGTAGCGTTTGTGCCACAATCAAATACAGTTAGTTCGTCGAAAAGGCCATTTAGTTCACGTCCACAGTAGATTGCTTGACTATGCATGACCGTGAACTTGTATAGTTAAGACGGTGCATTTCGAGCCGGCTACCGTCAGTGGGAAGCGTATGATTGGCCATTAGGTAGAGTACACAGGTAGCGAAAACAAAACGTGACGCCACGTTCAAGTGATCTTCTACCGAATCGGTTGTATTGGTTGTAGGATTTGGTTTAGTGAGAACCGAATCTTGCTTAAGTAGACATCCTATTTTCCGACTATAAAGCGATCCGGTCATACTGCAAAATGTAAAATCCGGTGCAGTGGTATTCTATACATGCGTTCATACGATACATGCAGGGGTAGATTCGGTTATTTGGCCGTGCAAGATGTGCTGTGTGAATACAACAATATCTGGGTGACCGAGCTTCGCTCGGTGTTTTAACTACTGGCTAATAGATGGCAGCAGAAGTCATATTTTTATTTTTTTTTTGGTAAATTCGACATTTTATAAAAATGAATCCCAGCTAGATCGATTTATTGCCCCCAAAAACCCCTGTATACTAAATTTCATGAAAATCGTTCGAGCCGTTTCCGAGATCCAGATTATATAGAAATATATATATATACAAGAATTGCTCGTTTAAAGGTATAGGATTCGGTTTTTACAGATACCTTGAAAATAAGATTTGGCAAAACGTGGCTCGGTGTGAACGTACGTTTACCGTCAAACAAGGATAATATATGCCTTTGAGATGTGTCGTTAGAAGAGGATGGAGGATGCTTCTCATACCGTGGTCTTTGCCGTGGTCAAACAAAAATACGGAACCCTAAAAATATCTCGATCCTTATGCAACTTCGAGTTTGCACTAGGCTCTCTACTATACTTACCAGAGTTTTTTAGGGTTTTATACCAAAATCAAGGTAAAAATGGAACCCTTGATGAGACTTTCTCCGCCCCCCATCCGTCCGTCTGTCACACTCGTCCGTCACACACATTTCAGTAACTATTACAGCTATCGACCTGAACTTTGAAATAGTTATAGTTAATAGTGACCCGACGTCATTGCAATCATAAAAAAATTAAAATCATTTTTAGTTTCATTTAAAAAGGAGGAAAACCGGGGCGTTGAAGTTTCAAAATGAGATAGAAATATTGAGTGGGTATTTTTAATGAACGAGCGCAGTCAGTTTATTGTAAAGCAGATTTGTATTTATTATTATGCTTGAGGTGGAAAAATATACCCTTTTCCAAAGTATATCAATCGAAAAACTTATAATTTATATTCTATGATCAATAGAAGTTAAATTATATTTAATGATAAAAATAAAATCAACTCTCTAACTAGTACCTATATTTTTTTTTATATTAACAGTAAACCTCCAAAATCAAAGTTAGATTTGCGGTTCGTTATCAAAAGTACTTACTTACACATAATATTATATTTTTATAATATTATAAGTTCAGTGAACATGAACAACACCAAACATGAACGATGAAAAGTGATTATTATAAAGATTCACTTCTTTTGTAGTATGGAACCCTCGATAGGCGAGTTTGACACACACTTATCTGGCTTTTAGTTCTCGAAGCGTTAGAAATTGTTGGAACAACTTCTATTTTTTAAATTTCGTTAAATTTTTAATATTGTATTATCTGATTTTAACTCAGTCCAAATAAAACATGTAAACATGTAACACACTGGAGCTGTAAATTTAATTAAAAGCTTGGTAACAACACCACATGATTACCTCTTTCGGCGTACCGCTTATATACCAGCCTATTTTTGTAACACAATTTACTTTGTTATTCCTGTTAGATATAAAGGAAAACTTAGCTTGTTTTTTTTATAATTTCTTAACATCTGCCCTGGGACACTAACTGTTTTTCATATCCCTAAGTGAGAAATAATTTATAATTAGTGCAAAACAACATTGGCCGGTCAGCTAGTGTACTAATTGTTTGTTGAAGAAGAAAGTACTCGCCTAATATTAATGTAAAGAACCTTAATACAGTAGGCACAAACATATAAGTAAAAATCGTGTCGTGATCTTAAAACTTTTTAGTTTTTTGTAGTATTTTAATAAATACAGTTGGTGCATATGATTGCATTGTGTTAGTTATAGCAATGGTGGCGGCGAAAAGCGATCGATTCAAACCAAGGGCGATCTGCTTTGGATTCATAATTGGAGCCTGAGACTAAACAGGTGCACATATGAATACTTGAAGGGGCTATCAAGGTGTTATAGGTACTATTGGGGCATCAACCCGTATTAGATAGAGGAACATGGTGGGTTCTACATATATACATAGAATATAAATATTGTTGATCCCAAAGATTTATATCGATGGTTGATCCCCTAAGATCCGCCCCGTATCTCGCGACAAGCGTAAATCTCACGATTGTTGCTATAAAATGTCATTTTTTATAAAAAGCTTGTTACAAAATTGCAAAATTGTCATTAGTAATTGTCATTAGTAACGGAACAAACGGGCCGGGGCAAAAATATTTCTAACGCGGAACGGAGTCCGCGGGCACTGCTAGTATTAGATAAAGTGAACTAAGCATAGATTGTAGAAGTCCATACCTATGGCGAATGTTACTGTGTTCTAATCACGTTCTAATAAACAAATTACTAATTAACTTACATGTTTTCATCAAAATAAACATAATAATTACAAAATTCACGGCCGCATCTGGCATTCGGGAAGTTTCTATTTAAACATAGATTTAAACTTATGCTATTAAGTTCTAATTCAATGAAGTTTGCATTATTTTGATTAATAATAGTTCTTGATTACAGTCTGAAGTTTGATGATACTTCGAAAGAAAAAACCGGCCAAGTGCGAGTCGGACTCGCGCACCAAGGACTCCATACTATCAAAGAAGTAAAACTTTAAAAGGATCACTTTTGTCCGAATTTACGAGTGTAATTTACAAGTAGGTACTTTTGTTTGCGAACCGCAAACCTAACTTTGTTTTTAGAGGTTTATTGTTAATATCAAAAAAAGTATATCAGTTAGTGAGTTGATTTTATTTTTCCTGTAAAATATACGTTAACTCCTATTGATCATAATTATTTCAGATTTTTCGATTGGTAATCTTCGGAGATAAGGGGGGGGGGAACGGTATTTTTTTCGACAGTTTGCCCAATAAATCAAAAACTATCAGGCATAAAAATAAATAAAAATTGACGATAAAATTTCAAAATAAGATAACAATATTGAGTGGGGTATCATATGAAAGGGCGTTTCTTGTGTATTCTAAAACTAATTTTTATTTATTTTTATGCCTGACAGTTTTTGATTTATTGGGCAAACTGTCGAAAAAAATACCGTTCCCGTTCCCCCCTCCTCATCTCCGAAGTTTACCAATCGAAAAATCTGAAATAATTATGATCAATAGAAGTAAACGTATATTTTACAGGAAAAATAAAATCAACTCGCTGACTAATATACATTTTTTGATAATAACAATAATCCGCCAAAAACAAAGTTACGTTTGCGGTTTGCCAACAAAAGTACCTACATGTAAATTATACTCGTAAATTCATGAAGAAAAGTGATTCTTTCAATGTTTTACTTCTTTTATGGTATGGAACCCTCGGTGCGCGAGTCCGACTCGCACTTCGCCGGTTTTTTTTAAATAAGTAAGTTGTATAATAAAAGTCAAAACAAACAGAAAAAAATAGAGAGACGAACTAAAACATTAGCAATGGTTATTATTCTTGCTGCTTTCATGATAATACATTACTGCGCATAATTAATGTCTATCATTACTTTTCTTTATTTCATTCGACCATGGTAAAACTTCATGACGTGATTGCCACTCAAATGCTCTTGAAAATAACAGCAAACATGGAATGATCCGTTATTGGATAATTCAATGTTCAAGGTCGTATCGTAATGCAGTTATTTTGTGTCTAATCAATAATTATTGCTCGGAATCAATAAATATTATTGGTATGTTAATAGTTGAAACACAATTATTTTTAAAGTGCAACGTAGGGGTTATTCGTGTATTTTAGTTCGTGGGTTTTTGGTTATTGGTCATGCATTACCATCCTGTCTAAATACTTAGATCTAAAATTCCAAAAACTTAGTTTCCTTTTACAATGGAAACAAGAAATACGGATGGATTTTGCGATATTCCCATGAGATAACTCGAGAGAAGCAGGGACGGGTGCAAAAATGTACTCGGGAACGAGAAAAATTTAATCAGTAAGAAGATCCTACAATAGGATCTGGCATTCTCGTGTCTTGAATCTCGTGTCGTGTCGTGTGTGTGTGTGTCGTGTCGTGGCATTGTCGTGTCGTGAAACAAAACTCTACCGAAACGGCTTGACCTTTTGTATATATTCAGAGAACAGGATATTCTTCATAGCCCTAAATAAGAAATAATTTATATAGCACACCAACGTTTGCTGGGTTAGCTAGTTTCTAAGGTCCACTTGCGTCAACCCTGGTTAGTGTATTAACCCTGGTTAGTGTATTAACAATTTTGAAAAATCACTTTGGGTTAGCGTGTGCTAACCCGTCTCTCAATGGACAATTTTTCAAAATTGTCCATTGAGAGACGTTGACTTTTGGGTTTAAAATGTAAATATTTAACCCCCGTTAAACATTCAAATATTATTTATACAAGTAGATACCTACCTACTATTTTAAATTTAGAATTCGCATGTTTGCATGTTTTGCTACAAGATAATTCCGCGGTAAATAAATCAGAATCCATTTACGACTTTACTGTTATCACCAAATAAATCAGAATGCTTATGTTTATGTTAATATTCGCTAGGTAAACTTTAAACGGGAAACTTTATTGGAACTTTATTACTACGACACCAAATTGTCAAACATGGAACCAAGCATTCTTGTAGCTCAAAGACCGTGATAAGCTGACAACTGTGAGAATATATTTTGACTGCCACGTTGGTGTAGTGCAGATGCACGATTGCAGATCATACGGTGTTAGTTGGGTTCGATCCCCAGGTTAAGCCCATAAAAAGTATCCACTGTGTTTTTCTTATGATCACAGACAGTGTACCTATTCTAGATACATAAGTATAAGTAGCATGATTTGAAGAATTTGTGTTTCCAGAAAATACCTACTCTGGGAATTGCTAAAGAACAATAAAAAAACAGTTGCCAATTTCCCTGAAAAAAACTGCCTGATTATACAAAACGATTTCCTTCAAACTGCAACCAACTAATGTGCAACTGCGGAACTGAATTGGATGTTTGAATACGACTCGATTAGGCATAACGTGGATTAACGTAAATTTTTGTTTGTCCTGGAAAAATCTGTAGTCCTAGTGAAATTGTTGATATCCGAATTTTACGCACTGTCGGTATAATCATTGTTAATTAATGTTACCAAGACATCTTGACATGACATAAAGTTTACGTCATGTCTAAATCGACCCACGATAATATTATTATCATGTCTACCAGCAACTCTAGGACTTGGGAGTGACAGCATTATTATTTTAAACCAAATTACTATATGACACAACTAATTTCAGGAATTCTAATTAGGTACTGCCTCAGTAAATTTATACTAAAGTACGACATGATTAGTTATATTTGTATTGTTAATAAATAATATGTCTATTTTATTGAACTAGTAGGGCTCGTGGGTGCGCGGTCTGTCTTTCCGCCTATACAATTATCGCTCCTTTTGGAAGAAGTTCCTAGTGTTATTTGTTTGAGCAGCCCCTATCTATTGTTAATACTCTGGCCAAGCTCCTCACCCATGATCCAAACCCTCGATCATCATCTCTTCTCACATTTTTTTACTAACAGTTCTCTGAAGAACTGCATCAATGCATTGCATTACTCCGTACTCATTGTAGTCTCCTGGCCATATCTGGTTCCGAAATACTTTTGATAAACGAAATTGTAAACGAATTTAGTTTTGCTTATTTTTATGTCAAGCAGGACATGTTTTCTGCTTATTTGTTTTGTAATAAACACAACACAATCTAACGTCGCATTAGTCCAGGAGCACAGTTTTTATTGCCCAGCTAAATTATGATCAAAATTGATTATTATTTCGTTTTAAAGAAGTATTTTCGAACCAAATATGGCCAGGAGTTATAGATTATTGTACTATATGAATCCGATTAACACCACAACATGATCGAAATAATATGCACGAATTACAAATGATTTCGTATTTTGAATTAACGAAGACATCGTAGTTCACAGGCCTCTTAAATGACAGTAGAATTGCGGGGTTGGCAATAATCATCTTCAAAATTTTAATATAAAAATCTTTCTTAAAAGTTTCCTGTTAAGAAAATCTTGGACTGATTGCATAAAACAGGCAATGAGTGATATTTAAATAGTTACTTGTGACTGAAAACGATTGTTTACATAAACAGTTCTTCGAAATACCTGAGTAACTATACCTTACTTTGCTCAGCCTTCAGTTTCAAGTCGTAAAGTGCTCACGATGTATTTTACGAGTGTTTCGTGAAACTGACCAAACACGAGATCATCTATTTTATCATTTTTATGTCACGAGCTATTCAAAGTAGACATTTGACTGATAGAAAGATAACAGACAATGTTTTTGTACCTATACATACATCACACATATAATGGTATATTGTTCTTTATAGTGATTTTATTATTGCTTGTTTTACTTGCTCATTACTTAGTAAAAATTTAGCGTTTCAGTGTGATGCTCTGTAGCAACCTTTAGTCTTACCACGTCTTTGAGTGCAATACTACTTAACATTGTATCGGTCTTCGATAGCTGACGACAGATGGCGTAACCAGTCCCTTAGCTGACGGAGTTTACGACGAGCGTTCTATAAATACAACTTCTGACGTCATAAGCTCAGATCGTAAGCCTATGCATAACACTATCCCTAGACATAGCACCTGCCTGGAGCGAAATTTCTCTATTGCCTAGTCAAGTTACAAGTACTAACTAGTGGTTTGTAAACAAAAATAAAACGTTACCTAGGTACACAAACAATATCTCTATAAACATTAACCCGGCCTCTAACTACTCGCGAAGTTCCTCGGCGAAGTACTCAGAAAGTTTACCGAAGTACGAAGAAAAGTTGACGAAGTTAGACGAAGTGACCCTCCACACTGCTCGCTCCGTTCAACTTCGGTCAACTTCGCGAGTAGTGTAGAGCGCGGGTAATAATTAATAATCATAATTCCCGATAGATGGCACTATGGTCTATTAGTAATCCAGTAATTAGAAAGGGCAAAAACGCCAGTTGATTCAGTATAGACGTTATCATCGACCGCAATAGCATCGCTATCGCCTGACCCGACATAGACAAAGCCGACAAATTGCGGACACGGCAAAAAGCATTTATCAATGTCCACAGCCGACGACCCCCTTCCTCCATGGTGGAATTAATATAAGTAAACACCATACCTGCCACATCACAAGGTCGTCGGTCAATGTCATCGGCGGCCAGCTCCGACGGCCGACGCGACGTTACCGACTCGCTAGCGAGTGCCGCAGTCGAATGTCATATTTGTAAACCAAAAGTAACACGCGGGTTAGCAACATTCGGTTCGATCATTACGTTGACTGGATACTTACATTTTATTAAGCTATTGCATAGCTTCTATCGCGGGCTTTGACGGTGCAGACCGATTCCAGAAATTCCGTAACGAAAATAGCCTGGCACTCCTAAAGTAGAGCTTTTGGTTCTAGGCTACCATGAAAGCAGAGAGTGCAACTTCACAAACTTTTTAGTTTTTAGTTTGCCTTCTATCAAAAAATAGCAGAACTTTTAATGACTTTTTGAAATATCACGCACTCGATTGATGGCAAAACTAAAACTAACTTTAAATTCTATGCAATAGCTTTACCGCGGCAGTCTCCGCATTTTTTTTACTATACACAAGTTAGTACTTGACTGCGATCTCACCTGATGGTAAGTAATGATGCAGCCGAAGATGTTATCGCACTAACTTGGAAGGGGTAAGTTAACTCACCCCAACGGTTTCTACAATCAGATGTCCTCATTTTAACACCCGAAACTGAGGGGAGAGGAGATATCGAAATGACGAAATCTGATTGGTTACTCAAACACAGCTCCGCTTTAGTGGAAACCGGGCCTTAATGGTATACGACAAGTGGGTAAGAAGCAAATAATTCAGTTAAGCTTTGATATGATGCTTATTGGATTTTCTTATTAATTAATCTAGTAAAATATAGAGAATTCTCTTAAAAGGATAATATTACCTACCCTTTCGCAGATCTTTGCCAATGACTTCCCAAACGGGCAAAGCTTCTGCAAACGCGTTATATATAAGTATAGGTATGTATAGATAAGAATTGAAATCGCAGGCGGTAAATGTAAATACTACTATCGACATAAAAGAAAAATGAATGTATTTTCTGTGTAATCATAGATAATAATCTGTTTTACACGACTGTCAAAAAAATGAGTGTAATGTTTTTAGGGTTCATGTATGTATGTATCTATGTGAGTTTCTTTATTCCACTAAAAATTCTGAACGGCTGTATAGATTTGGACATATAGGTTATCATTAGAATCCTAACATCATTCCAAGTAATATGGGCTATATAGTTTTTTGGGAAAAGTCGTTTCACTGCAGGGCAGTCGTGATTTTTAATTTTTAAATTATTTACTAGTTTTCTTATAAGTTTATGCAGCTTAAAATGTTTCAGATCGCTGGCAAGGCGGCCGGTGGGTGTCTACAAACCGACACGCAAACCAAGTTCTGCAACGACTTTTCAGTTAAAACGACCGCGGGATCCCTCGTGCCCGCATAAAGCAAACGAGGATTATATCTACAATAAATAGTATAATTATAAAACGAAAACAAATCGACTGCTAAAAATAAAATAAACGAAAAGTAAAATGTTGAAATTTTTAAATATTTACAAGTTGGTTTAAGTGATGTGACGTGAATTGTTCGATGTTATTACGGACATGTTTCAATGGTAAGTTTTTGTTGAGTTTAAATTTTTGAAGAGTCTTTTGCTGGTGTTTTCAGAATACAAATTGAAGGAGAGTCACTAGTCAGACAGTGTGAAGGTTAGACCTATGTGAAAATTAAAATTTTATTTTATTTACGTAAGTAGAAAATTGGGACAATATACTTACCTACGTCTAATATTTTTATTTGGAACATTTATTCAGTTTCTTAAATAAATAGTAGCTTTAAATAAAACATTGTTACATTAGTTAATGTAGAGGAGTGCAGCAGAATAGAGTAGCAGAGAGGATTTATTAATCACGATAATTTCGAGCAATGGGTATAATTTCTAGAATTCAAAATGCATTAAAGTTCACGCTTGCAAGTATTAATGGCTTAATTTTATAAGCATCGTATCTCTACGTACATTCCAAATGTGTTTTCGTTAAGTTCAGATCCCGGCAGCTTTAGTAAAGCATTATCCAGCTTTGTTAAGCAGCAACAACGACAATTTGATCATTGTACGTTAACAAGCTGCTGTAAGTGTTAACAGCTTACAGAATATAATATTTAAACATGGCGAGCAGCCTCTTGAATTGAACCTAATCAAAGATTTAAATCGCTAGATGGGCCCTAAGCCTACATTGCGCACATCAAAAACGTCCACAAATATGTTGAGTGAGTACTCTCAACATGCTATAGTTTCACTAATGTGTCAAAGAGAGTGACAACGTGTCACACAAGACAAAAACGTGGACGTCTTTGAAGGTTTAGGGCTCATCTAGCGAGTTAAATCTTTGAACCTAATATGTACTCATTATGTCTGAGATCAAACCAGACATGTACTAATTTTATGTATCTCATAACATCTTATGAATTTGATTAGTGTTCTAATGACAACCTTTATTTAGTAAGTACTACTTTCACGACGTTATCACGTTAATATTGTGTTCTAAAAATAATGTAATTATGTAATGTGTTGCGTTAATACTTCTTTCTAAAAAAATATTTTAAAATTACTAAGTAAATGGGTAAAATTATGCTGAAGTATCTTTTTGAAACGGACTCTCGTGTTTCAGAAATCCTTTTTATCAGCAGTTTTTCAAAACTATGACTACTATCGTTATGTACAATAAGAATGAACATTATTTTGAGCAAAATTATCAACGGATGAAATTTCGATGAAATTCAAATGAAAATAACGTTAAAGGAATCATTTGACCCGCAAAATATGAGATAAGAGTACTTAATATTTCTTTCGAATTGCACTTTGTATTTTCAGTTGATTGTTTTTCAAAGTTCATCTCTCTTATTATCTTTGGTGTTCCAATCATGAGTAAAATTATTCGCTTTTCGATGAAACGAATGAGCTTCCGGAGAGATACAAAAAAAAACAGAATATCATTTTTTCCGGGTTTTTGTAAATACATAAAATTAATCGTAAAAAAACTTTTCTTCTATTATATCGAAGTTAAAAATAATTGCTTACTTGTACATATGAAATTGTTCATTTCATAACACAAACGGATAAAATTCTTAAAGACAGTAATAACCGATGAAATAATAGCAAACAAGAATTTAAATGTTTATTTAGGACTAGATTTCCGGAGACAACCTTACTAAATATTTACAGTGGAGTTTTTACATAATTAATATGTGAAGCTTATAAAAAAGGGAAGATTTTTCATATTTAATCTTAGATAATAAATAATTAATCAATCAAAACAATATCCTTAACTTACTGCATAGTCGTGCTTTTACAAAGAATAACACTTCAAAAATACAAAATCATAAATCGTAGCTTGAACCTTATAAGAAAAACAATCTACAAAACTTCAAATAAGAAAAGACTCTTTGAGTGGAATACAAAGAAACTTTGGATCGTAGACGCCTTGTAAAGTTTTTTTTACTAAATGGGCTAATCAATCACAAAGGGTTAAAATATAAAACGGAAATCATCAATATTCATGAACTTTTCAACTTTTAAACCGCATCAACTTAATTTCCTGTTCTACAAACTTCGATCGTGATGACAACCAATCTCAACAGAGAGCTACCTACTATACGCAATAGATTGTTGTATACAAAACCGTTATACATAGCAGAGATAGGCAAAAATTGCCATGATTAATGATTACAACAGTCACGTCGAATTGTGAAATCAATCAAAAATACTTTTCGCTGTTATGTAAATTTTAATGTCTACGACCAACTTGCAATCCAAAAAGGCTTAAATGATAATTAAGAGAAACGATACTTCTAATTAAATATTAAAACTTTTCTAAGCCCATGCTTTAGGACCCAGGGGTATTTAGAGGCTTTACGAAATTAATTTCCTAATTATTTAAAGATTTTATAAGTGCTTCCCTAAAATTTAGGCTCGACTTAGTTACAACAAAATAGGGTTTATAAGACAGACGATTTTAAGTAAAATGAAATAGTACTTACTGAGCTTTGGAAAAATAAAGAAAATCTATTTATTATTAGAACATTATATTTTATTTCAAATTCATTTTTAATTATGGTATTTACTAAGTGATAAAACTTCATAATTGAGTAAACATTACTACCTAACTCTGTCTGTACTAGAAAACTTTAGATTTTGGAGCAACATTTGGGAGAACTTTCATTCGAGAAAATTGTATCAAATCGAGTTTTATTTTCACAGCGAATTTAGATTTACGTACCAAAATATGTATGACGTTTAAGTTTGAAAGTAATTGTCTTTGTTCTTAAACTGTTGCCCCTAGATTGTTTAATAACAACGCATTCATCGTCATCGTAATCGTTTACTAATTCAGCCCGCTGATTAGGTTCCTGATTTGCGTCAGCCAATCGTGGGGCAGAATTCTCTAGAGATTACGATAAAGATGAATGCGTTTTTCTTACGCAATCATTCCTGTCACTAAAAGTCACTTAAAACAACAGTTTACGCCGTTAAGGAAAAAATATTTATTGCACGGTAAATTTTTCTAATCGTCGTAAAATTATAGTCAAGCCATTTGACGTGTCAGTGAAGAAATGTAAACATGAGCATTTTAAGAAAAAAAAAATAATTTGAATACTGTTCCCAGGTTCATCGCAAAGGTTAAGCACGTTCGCAATTTCTTTGCACGAATTTCGGTTCCTGCGTGGCTGATTAATGACGAAGGATTAATGATTTGCGATTAATTAGGTACTTGTCCCATTTCTACCATTACAGAAAAATATAGGTATGGTCATAGTCCACCAAAATAGCTATACCTAGAGGCAAATATGTGAACTGATTTTAAATGATGACAATATAATATAATCACTTAAATATAATATAATATTATATTATATTGATGAACGTTTATTAACTATGTTAACCCAAAATACTTATTTGCTCCGCAAGATTGGGAAGGTAAGGTAGCTTTTCGGCTTGAGTGAAATAGTATGAATGACGAGCAGCAGGTATTCTTTATGATTGAACCATGCAGAGCTCAACGAATGGTTCAAATAATATGTTATAATGCCTGAGGAAAGAGAATTGATACACGAAATTTTATATATTGATTATTCATGATAACGTTTCATCAACACCTTTTCGCAGTTCCTGACATGACACATAATTTTCCATCTCACATCTACAGCGAGGAAAATGTTTACATTTATTCAAGCCAATCAAGAGTTAGTGGTAGTGGTTCCACCAAAGCGGAGTGGAACAGAGATATTTTTGAATAAGCAATTAGATTTCGTTATTTCGACATCTCTCAGTTTCGGGGATGTCCAAATAACGAAATTTGACTGTCGAAACCGTGCCTAACGAACCTACGTGGTGTAAACCTAGTTGTGATTCTCGTTCTGCATTGTGAGCTATGTTGCTTATCAATTCTCTTTTAACGATCCTTAGAATCTAATCCTCATCGTATAGTCACGTGATCAGATCATGAAAAAGATATGGGAATGCGAACATTTTGATTAGGTTATTTCGTTTATTACTTCTATCTTCCTGTATAGATATATTATATAGATCGGAAGGATAAAAGAGATCAACCAAGTTCTACAAAATTTTCCTGTAGTTTTTAAACTCGCTACCTGATGTCATTTGCCTAGATTCGGTACAAAAAACATTACCAGGTTATTACGAAACACGAATTGTAGGTAACAGATGACACGGCTCAGACCACATCCTCAGCATGATCCGCCAATTGCCGCCCACGGTCGGGGAAGCGCGCGTCGAGTAATGATCCATTACGCTATAACTCATCTTTTCTACTTGTACCACTTTACGCAGACGCTCATTGGTACGTCCGTGGACAGGTGTGGAGTAATTATGTCCATGTGAACTATGAAGTGGAGTGGACAGTTCGCAATAACGCAGAGCAATACATGTATTTTGATAAAATTATCGTATAGCTTGACTTTTAATTTAGTCAAGTGCATGAGGAGCAAATCCCAGTTAAGATACACAAGGTATTAATTATTATTAGTGCTGATGAAAAAAATGTTGTCGTCAAATCGTTGGACTTTAGTATTACGTCTGTTGGCTTTCGCAGAAGGATGTCCACCGATTTACATATTATACAGGACGTCCCACGGCGATTCTACATGGAGGGGAAGTGAAAATGAAATTCTTAATTTTTCACATATGCCTAAATAATAGGCTCTTATAAAACGTCAAAACTCTACCGCAAGTACCTTAAAGATAGAGTATTCCACTGAAAGAAGTCTTCATTTTATTTTAATAAAAAAACAATTTGAACTGGAAGTCATAGATTTTATAAATAATTCATGGTCTTCCTTCATTTCCGTTATTTTTGCGAAATAACGAAAATGTTATTTCACGAAAAATAACCCTTTCGACTTCTATTTCCTAGCGGGTTCGAGTTTCTATTCAACCATGCAATTATTTAAAATTTTATGAATGAAGTTTAAATTATTTTTTAAATTGAAATGAAGTCTTCTTTCATTTAAATTCTCTTTCTACAATATGAAGGGTACATACATATGACATTAAGTTATTCCTTGGTCTGCGGTACAAACCCTGACTGGTGTCTTTGGTTTGTTGATATCTACAAAAATGAATCCATGTCCACAATTATATGCATCTAGAAATCTAGAACACAGCCTAGTCTTTTGCTAATAAAAGCTAAATGCCTAACTTAACGATGGCCAAATAATAAAACAGCTATAGGCTTAAAGTTATGGGTACTTAAAAGCCTAATAACTATTACTTAGCTTGAAATCTTTGCAGATTACCTACTTCTAAATAATTATTATAGTCGGCAGTAAAAATAAAATGAAATTGAGGAGTTTTAGCGTAATATAAGCTAAAGTAAGTGTGATAATGTTATAATTAAATGCCTCCCACACAAATGGCTAATTTTGATAGAATTGTCAATTGCCATCAAGTGAGGTTGCAAATGAGTACTAACGTGTAGTGAATAAAAGAGTTACTTTTCTTATACATTATATACAACCTTGCAAATTATCACCATCATAAAGTTCAGCATTCTCCTTTTACCAAGTGCGGATGAGCAGCCTTAACATACCTTAGGAAACATTAACATAATCATTAACGGCATAAAACTTTAACAATTAAGTAAAAACTATAAAGACAAGCTACTTTCAAATTTAAACGTCTTGGTATTTCGGATATCTAAATTAAAGCTCTATCGCTCTGAAGCAGAAACACGATTATAATGAAAATTATAGTGTTATAATAGTAGTTTATGAAACGGATGCATAATGGGGGGTATTAAAACATGAATGTGAGTTTAAAAACGAGCCGCAGGCGAGTTTTTTATTAGTATCACACGAGTGTTTTAATACCTAATTAAGTAGAGTTTCATACACTACTTTATCTACGCTCATATTATCATAAATCCAAGCCAATAAATCTTGCTAACGTTTGTCGTTAATCCTTCACTTTGTTGGTAAAAGATTGTGGGTCATTGTTGTTGCAATAACTAAAATGTCAGGTGGAGTTAAATTTTCTTTAGTAGGTTTCACTGCTAGACATTTTTCCGCGCAGTTTTGAGTAACAAAAATAACACATTAAAATGTTAATAGTTAGGTACGGCGCCAAAATTCAGCTGTAAACTGTGCGCGCAGAACCATAGACAATAAATTGATGTTGTTGTCTATGGTCAATCATGGCCCATCCATACTCTCGGTAATAACTACCAACTTAATGTTGTCTGTGGACTCCATATATAAAAAGCAAAATTAACTACACTCTCTTTTGGCTATGACGACACATAAAAATACAGGAACCCAGAGTCCAGTATCGTAATGGAAATTATTCAACTATCTTGAGATATTTCCATAGTACATCGATGTTATAATGAATAACTTTTTAATAATTATAGAAGTCAATGAATAAAGTAGGTCAATATGTGACACATTTAATTTCATAATTCGAACTTTAAGCAATGAGCGTAGATAAACATAATAATAGTGTTATAGCAAACAAAGTATTCACTCCTAGAAGGAGTTAGACTTTGTTTTGCTATAAGACTCTACGTAAAAAATCTGTATGGTACAATATACAGGGACACTGCACACATGAAACACTACACACAATTTTCCAATACTGACGCACGTTTTGTCCCGACACCGGGACATCCTCAGGAGATGTTGACTTCACAATACGAAATGGATGATAGAGTGTTCTAATATTTCGCAGTCAGTTTTACTATTTATGAAATTTGACCCTAGCTCTTAACCAATTCACTGCAGGCTACTCAATATACAAGATTTCAATATTTAATTGGACTTCATCTGACGACGCTCTCATTCCCTAAGGATCTTGTTTGAGATCGCATCATATTAACTGAAAAGTTGTACCTAGAGACATGAGTACATTTCTTGATACTCGGAGCTCTTGAAATGGAAATGCGAAGAGAAAAATTAATTCCAGCATTTTACGGTCTTGTTTATGTAAACAGGATGGATTTCAAATTTCATTTTTCTAGGTCATCTGGAAGTAGGTTAGGTTTAGTTACTATATGTCAGTTTGTATGGGGACACCCCTTATTTTTTTACTTTTTTTTATTTTCTGATTTTTTCCTACATTTACACACAATTACCGTGCTGGAAGTTTCAAAAGTGGCACCAAGTGGTTCGTGTAAACTTACTCTTGGCGCTGGCTAGCCAGTTCCTTTGCTTGAACTTGGCTTGACACGCTGCCGCGTGTCTAGATCAGCTCTAAGTAGATCACATCTAATTATTGCCAATATCCTAGAGGATTATTTATTTGTAGAAAAACATCAAACGACTCAAACCTCTGCTATACTTAACTATAAACATCACTTAATGAAGACCTATTGTCAAAACATTAATTATACAACGCATAAAATATTTTTAAAGATTAGGGAAGCATAATATTATAATGAAAAAAATCAACAAAGTAATATTTCGCAATAGCCAAAGCGTCGTGACAGAGTCGATTCTGAATAATTTATTCGTGAATCGATATCACGAAATCGATGTGAAGGATAGCGTTCGTCCTACTAACCGCACAATGAAACGGTTTTATTGACGAGAATCGATGCTTTCAGTGAATAAAAAGAAACTGCAAAGTTCAGTAGCTTTGCATTCTTCCCTTTTACCCTGTGAAAGTTACAACAATACATTTTTCATTTGTCGTTTACTTTATGAAAACACTTTAAATTGTTAAGTTATCGTTTTTAGAACTCAAAAATCTTGACATATTTTTAATCGAGAACATTGTCTCACAATAATGTAAAATAAAAAATGAGGTAACAAAACATTTTAAAAGCGTCTACCTAAGTGAAAATAATATCCAGGCACAAACTTTTTAAAACATCACGAACTCGATAAAAGTAACTAGGGAAATCATACGGAAATCTTAAGAAGAAATACTATCTGGAAATAAGATAGAATTAAATTCGGTCACTTTCAACTTTGCAGTCATACGACCAAGTTATTCTACGGAGCGTTAGCGGCGACGTTTATAAATCTATGCTTTTTATTCTATTTTGATACGATTGTGGATCGAAATTCAAAAAATGCATGATAATGATATTTGTTATCGAGAAGTCTCGTGATCTTGTCGATCCGATTTGTCATTTCCAGACATTTCAATTCCGTTCCACATTCCAAAAGTTATATAGGTTTTAGCGATAAGGGTGCTAGTCTCAATTCTATATTTAAAAACAATAGCTGTACACTCAAACATCATAATATTATAGGTATTAGCCACTAACGCAGATAACTCTCAAAATTCAGCGGTTTAGGAAGAACATTTCACCCAGTATAACTGATTTCGTTTCGATTTGTGGTAGAATAATTTAAAACACAAAATAATTTTAACCTTGAAAAAAATAGGAATACACATTGAAATATGACATATATAATATCTCTTTAAAAATAACATAAATAATATTTGCCTAACTAGGTATCTACTATTCATTTAAAATCAGATTAATATTACGAAGGCGAATAATTTTGTGTGTAAGTGTGTATATTTGGTACTCCAGACTCCAATTGATGCCGCAACTACTGAACCGATTTGACTGAATTTTAGAATAGAGATAGGCTTTACATTGGATTTAAACAAGCTACTTCTAATCTCCCGAAAATCCAAGGTTCCCGCTGGATTTTTGAAAAACTGAAATTCACGCAGCCCGCGGGTACCTGTCATTCTAAGACAATACGTGTAAGACAAACCTCACGCTGCCGGCTATCGTACGCGAGGTGATCGGCAGCGAGGAGTGCTGGAGTGCGGTGGTGTCTTTCTGTGAGGGCGTCATCGCACTCAAAAAAGAAGCGAAGCGGAAGAGGGAGCAGGCGGACGATGCTCTTCCCATCCGTAGAAGGCGGCAAGGAGTCTGAAGGAGACGCTATGCGCACCTTCTTCCTCATTAGAGCGTGTGGCCCCTGAGTGGAAGTAACGCCGGGACGCTACAGTGGCATGCGAATAGCGATCCTGTGGCGTTCATATTGGGGCAGCGGGTAACGTTGGGTTTAGTGGGTATTCTGTCCGGCCAGCGAGTCCCACATACCCACTCGATGACATCTCTCGAGTGGGATGCGTAAACGCATTCCCAACGTAAAAAAAAGGTGGGGCCGCGGGCGTTCGCTTATGACGTAGCAATAAAATATTGAAAGTTATATCCTACCTATATTGTGACTCCGGTAACTTTATGTCAAAGCAATGATATTGTTATTTCGGTACCAAATTTCTTGTAAGATTCTCTTCGAAGAAATCTCGTTTACTTAGATAAAATACTTTTGATATTACGAATGCTACAAATACCTATTCGTAACGATCTTGCACTAACGATTCCCAAAGCTATCCTATTAGCGATTCGTTAGTAAAAGCTCTCGAGGCGTACTGAAAGTCGTATTTTCTCATTTTATGATTAAAGGGACGGAAATCTATTCATTTATTTGTTTTCAAATGCTTTGAATTACTAAAATCAAACAAATATCAATTAGACTTCAATACTTACCTACTAGGATGGATAAGTTAATTTCTAAAGAAGTTGTATTTGCTACCCTTGATTGGACCTAATTATTTTGTTTTTAACCCTACGGTAGTCGCGCATATGATTGTAGCATTAGAGGTCGTAGCATTAGAGGTCTCATCTAGACACGGAATACCCTGTACCTCGTCTTCATCTTCCTCCAACAGCCATAATTCGATTTGCCGTTCTTGTTTTGCCATTGGGTCTAAAATAGAAAAAAATAACAATTTAATAGTTCAAAAGTATGCACAATAGGATATTTCGCATAGATGAAGAGAAGTGTCCCCTTCCCCGCTACACCTCCCGCTAACCGCTGACATCTAAGTTCTTTGCCTCCCCCACCAGACGGTGGGGGAGGCAAGGAACTAAGATGTCACCCTGCAGGAGTGTCGCGGACGAAGTTGCCAAACTATAGCTTTTCAAGACGGAAGGCAGAGAAGTTTATAAGTTTATATGGATACTAGCTGTTGCTAGCGGCTTCACTCGCGACAATTTATGGATGTCACAAATCCCGGTGGAATCATTAATTTTTCATTTCTTATGTCTATCCTCCTGTCCTGGGTCTATCTATCTCGAAACAAAGTGACTTTTGGCTTTGAAAAGTCACTTTGTTTCATTGCTTTTTTGCGGCATGGCTGAAGGACAAACAAACCTATAAACTCATCTACAAATTAAAAAGATTAGAGAAAATTTATTGGATCATTGGATCTTAGTGGACTAGCCTATAGTATACCTCCACAACCATTACCACTGCTTCAAACCACGACTCTTTTGATGTCTCTTCTCCACCTTAGGATAGGACCTTCTCCACCTCCACATACAGATAATTAAATCCATTTACAGAGATAGCAAAAGTCGCATTAAACTGGAAACAAAAGGAGACCCTTTTCCTATAAACAGAGGCGTCAGACAAGGAGATCCGCTCTCCCCCAAACTGTTTAATGCTGTGCTTGAATACATATTTAGAAGATTAGACTGGAAAAACTATGGTATCAACATCAACGGTAGCCGTCTAAACCATTTGAGATTCGCTGATGATATTATCTTATTGGAAGAAGACCCAAAAAAACTACGTCAAATGTTAAAAGACATAACAGAGAAAAGCGGAGATGTAGGACTAATAATGAATGCAAGCAAGACAAAGCTGATGACCAATTCCACAGAAGTCAACATAGAGGTCTACGGAAACAGGTTAGACTATGTGAAAGAGTATGTCTACCTAGGTCAAATTATATCTCCTGAGGACTATATGTCCAAGAAAATAAACAAAAGAATAACCTGCGGATGGAATAGATATTGGTCACTCACAGAAATAATGAAGAGTAAAAATTTAAGGATGTACATTAAAAGAAAGACTTTCAACACTTGCATCCTCCCATGCATGACATATGGCTGCGAGTCATGGGCGTTAACAGATAAGCAAAGAGAAAGACTAGCTAGTACACAAAGAGCGATGGAACGGAGCATGCTGGGTATCAGACTAAGTGATAAAATCAGAAACTCAGAAATAAGAAGAAAAACCAAGGTTGTAGATATAATAACTCGAATAGAGCATTTAAAATGGAGTTGGACTGGACATATGTTACGCTGCAAAATAAACAAATGGAGCAAACAGGTAACCTTATGGTACCCAAGAGAGGATACAAGAAGTAAGGGGCGCCCGAAAATAAGATGGAGAGACGATATCCGCCTAACCCTGTGGCCTTACTGGACCAGAGTTGCAGAAGACAGAGCTCAGTGGAGAGAGCTGGAGGAGGCCTATGCCAGAAGGCACGCCGAATTGCGAGACATACTATAATAAATTAGAATGTAAAATGTGTATTGTTAAACTTGTAGCAAATTCGGAATAAAAGGGCTTTATTATTATTATTATAATACTCTGAAGCCGCGGGCCGCGACTCTCTTGATATTGCTCGTACACCTAAAGGGGTTGTACGAGTATACACCACTATCTGATGCGCCTGGAAAATTCTTTAGACGGACATAAAGCTCTCCTGTTAATTTTAATTCGGCGAAAGAAAAGAAAAACCTAATTCGCCTCCAATTTCAAAGTTAAATTCGGAGAAAGGACAAGAAATTTTCATTTGTCGCCACTTAGGGACAAGACGAGGGGACAGATGAGAATATTAACTGTCTCTTTCTATTCCAGATAGCCCATCGGCGTTGGAATGACCTGCCACGGCGCATTTCACAAACTTCCGCCGTAGAAAATGATTCCTTGCATCTGGCCGACTACATTTTTCTTTTTAATATGGTAAGTTCAGTGGCACACGTGATATGTTCGCTTATAGTTATTAATCATAATAATCACAATCATAATTATAAGAAGAATTACACTTACAGAAAAAAGTATATAAAGAGATATATAAAAATATAATATACAATACATCGAGAAATCCTTCGTACTTCGGAGAAAACCTTTTTACGTTGGACCGTTGTACCGTAATACCCGTTGTATTTGAATGAAAAAGGAGTCTTAACAAAAAAAGTCGACTAACGAGTAGGAACAAACTACAAAGGTATCGTCGGCCATTTTGAGAAGACGTGAAACCATTTATTGTAGCTTTTGGTATTAAGTTTTTCTCTCACACTCAATTGAGTCGCGATAATTCAAATAGGCAAAGACGTACCGCCAAGCGATTTAGCGTTGCGGTGCGATGCTGTGTAGAACCCGTTAAGGTTCAGTTACCCGTTCCAAGTTAGTACGTTAACATCTTCGGCTGCATCATCACTTACCATCAGGTGAGATCGCGGTCAACTTGTATACCTAATGTAAAAAATATAAAAATAAAAAAGGTACCAACACAACAAATACGTAAATAAGTGATGTTCAATAAAAGCCTTTAAACATACCACCGAAATAGAAAAGTTATTTTTATTTTTTACATATTATTTACTCTACAAATTGGATAAATATGTAATATACACTTCACTGATATACACTAACCATCAAATTAAAATCAAAATAAAGAAATCGTATAACAACGTTACAACTTGATTGATAGTAAAAGTTTTATCAGAGCCATATAAATAAAAGCTTATTTAAGTTTTTTTACTTTTGATTTATTTGAAGACTCCTCCTTTTTTTGAAGTCGGTTAATTAACCCAGTTTAAAACTCCGGGAACTAGCTGACGGCTGACCGTTTCTATTTCAGTTCCATCATTTAAAAGTCTATCAGTCTGAAGGTCATTCCGTACACTAGATACCTATCGTGGGTCGTTTGTTAGCCCAACACACGGCTGGTAATCGCCAACTAAGATGGAAGGTCCGATACTTGCAGCCTTGAACTTATGGTTATCCAACCACGTAACTGCCGGCTCGTTTACTCGACTTATAGGAAAATATTGAGCGCAATGAAAATTCCTTTCGTAATACAGTTTTATAGAGACCATACTCCATACACATTCTTTCAGGATTTTAGCGTTTTCATTAAATGAGTCAGTACTGTGATAGGCGATTAATTAAAGGTTTTTAAACCTTGAATTTAAAAGGTTCTTTTTGGAACGAATCTCCTTTACAGACGATAAGAAAATGGATTTTTCCGTCACAAAAATCCCGACCCTAAAAAATCTTGTAACTAGATATTAAACTTCGTCCCAACCAGGACATTATTTCATGCATTATTTTTTGTGATATCTTTGCCAGCCCTATAATAGTAATCGCTTTTAACATAGGAGTATACCAACTTAACAATGTATTCTTTAGAATAATAGAAATGCGAATTTGTAAATCGACATAAATTAATCCTAAACAACTTAGTATAAAACAACTACAAACCAAATTACAAATTAATTGAGTTTTCAATACAATGCATTGAACAACCGTCCAATACATGCATTTAACATTGTAGTAAACTAAACAGTAATTCGAATGCGATGCTACAATTCCATTGAGTTACTATGTACTAAATGTACAATTCATTCCATTTTGTAATTAATATAAATGTCAAATAAATTAGTTGTATTGGCTGTAAAGCCTCTAGCGCAATATTTGTTAAATTATACTAACTCAAAGATAGTAACAGTAAATTAAGTGACGATTTAAGGAATGGAAATAAATTACCGTCATAACGTCTCACAGATACAATCCTAATGCCACTGAAAACTAAATAGGTATTTACAGTATTAGGGAAAATAACTGAAAATATATATTGCTGAGAATGGTTTACAAGTAAATCCTAAGGATATTTTCCTTTGTTTTGCATAATGATCTTTTTGTGAACTTTCGATGTAGTATGATAATGGTGTATTTAAATAATGAAAATAAAAATGAAAAATTTTATTAGTCGTGATAAACATCTTATCCTAATAGGTACATACCTACCTATATCTTAAAGGCACTAAGCAACTAACACTATGGACCAGTACTTTCTGAAAAAAAAAAAAAACAAAAATATCTTTGAACATAAAACCTTCAAAAATAACTTAAATGTTTTAGTAAAGATGTTTTTAAGTACCCATGTAATCTCTCACAAAATGACTGGAGTTTGGTCATAACATACCACGTTGCTTAGCACATCTTTTAAAACATTAGGGTGAAGGTGTTTTGCCCAGATGTACTTATATAACTGAAAATTCTACTGTGGTAGGTGTAATGATGCCCTAAACTTTACAATAATTAATAATAATAATTGCCACCTGAACTGAAAAAATAAAAGAAGTAAATGTATTTAAAAATAAATCTTTTGAGTAAATGTTATTATTCTATAAGCGAATACTTAGGTTAGTCTAAATTTTAATAAAATTATTATATTGATTGTATTTTAAAATAAATGATTTCTAATAGTGATTGAATATGAAATTTTGTAATGATCAAATATGTGACTGAATGATATGAATGACTCTAATATTGCACACCTGAAAAGGTAAACTCTGTGATTTTTTTAATGCTAAGATCTTTATATTATGTATGTAAGAATTGATGCAATAAATATATGATTATGATTATGAGGGTTTTCGTAATACCAGATTACTCAGAGGCCGTAATATAAAAATAAAATCAATTTGATGTGGAAAGAGTACTTTGATCAACGATCCAAAGAGAAGGGAATCTGGTACCGTACTATACAGAGTCAGCCTCTTCGGATACCCTGGTTCGAAAAATATAAACTAAGAAGGTCTATGATTAAGATAGCGCATAGATTGCGTTCTGGACATATTCCATCTAATAAATTTGCATATTTGATGAGGAAACATACGACGCCTAATTGTGAAGAATGTGGAGTGTTGGATGATGTACAGCATCGACTAATGGAATGTGTACAGAACAAGCACGCTAGGGAACTGTTGATTAAAGAGTTTATGTTAAATAAGTCAGACATCGGTATGTTTCACACTATCTTGGCTTCCCCAGCATCTGAGGAAGCCAAGATGGTGTACGAGTTGTTTAAAATTGTGTGAATTCTTTAGTTAAGTGAGAGTACGATAGGGCTGACATGTTTTTAAAAAATAAAAGCCCTTTAAATTTAAGAATAAAAAAAAAAAAATGATTATGAGAGTCGCTCAGCGGAAAGCTCAGCGGGCTATGCAGAGAGCTATGCTCGGATTATATCTACGTGATCAAATCAAGAATGAGGAGATCTGTAGACGAACCAAAGTCACCGAATTGACTCAACGTATCGCGAAGCTGAAGTGGCAATGGGGGGGCACATAGCTCATATATCCGACGGACGTTGGGGCCCAAGATGCTGGAATGACGATTATCGTTTGAACGATATGGTATATTTTCAGTTACCACAATAATTAATTATGATACGCAACCTTAATTACGCTGTACCCTACTACAACCCAACATAGTCAATTTATTAAAACTTTTTAATTCCAAACACGTGTTTACCGCTTTATTAGCTACTGAAATTTGTTATTTGCTTACCGCTCAACTATAATCTGAAGTTTGAAGGTTAAAATTTTTAAAGTAGTTATTTTCACTGAAGGTAAATTTTCAGGTGAAACAGTAGTGACAGGTAAGGTTAAGGTGCACGAATACCAACTATAGTAGAGACGATAAGCCCAGTTACTTAAGGTCACTGAATAGATTAAGGGCATTTCGTTAAACTGGAAAAGAGGTGAAAAAGAATGAGTTGTTACAAAGGTTTAAAAGATTAAGATTTCTATTTCAACGACATCCTTGTAGCTAATAAAACTTTAGTTTCCATAAAACAGCATAAGATATCCTGAAAATCATTTAAAATATCCAAAGTACTTACTTAGTAAGTTATGTCACTGAATAGATAAAGGATGTTTGGTTAAAAGCATACATTTTTACAAAGGTTCACAAGATCATAGGATTCCCATTTCAACTAGAACCTTTATAAAAACTTTGGGACGCATTGACCTATGTAACGGATTCTATAAAGCACGTCTTTTTTGCCCCCAAAGCTTTGTAATTTTATTTATTTCATTAATTAAAAACAACCTACGGAACCTCTTAGGGTTAGGTTTATTCACTAACTTCCAAACTGCTAACTCGTGTTCAAAGTTCATTCGTGTGAGTTATGAAATCAGTCAATCAAATAAAGGGTCGTGACAGACAGACGACAAACAGACAGACAAGGTGATCTTATAAGGGTTCCATTTTTTTTCCCATGAGGTACGCAACGTAAAAACAGAAAAATTTCCAGCATGACAGAGAAAAGTAACGCAGTTTATATTAAAATCAACAAATGTTTACCAATAAAAAATGGGAAATGCTTTCCAAAAAACCAACTTCAAATGCCACTACAAAGAGTGAAATAATTTTTATTTCAATTTTAGGTACCTACACCAATTCGAAGTCGGGAAATGTTTCATACAATCCCTAATAGTCCTTCTTACTTACTTGATGTGCGAAGAAATGACGAAGTCATAGACAATCGCCCGACTTCGAATTGGTGTAGGTACCTAAAATTGAAATAAAAATTATTTCACTCTTTGTAGTGGCATTTGAAGTTGGTTTTTTGGAAAGCATTTCCCATTTTTATTTTATACTTTTTAGTGGAAAACAATAAAATGCACAAGGCGTTGTAAAATACCCAAATTGCTTGAGGTGTGTTCATAAAATCTGAAGAGATACCTCAAATTCACCAAGATCCCATCATCAGACCCTGACTTGATGACTTTAGTCATCAAATCAGTATCTGCTAGCAAATGCACCAGTAACTATAAAAAATACCCAACTCGCTTCAAGTATACTAGCAAAATTTGAAGAGTTCCCTCGATTTCACCAAGATCCCATCATCAGACCCTGACTTGATGACTTTAGTCATCAAATCAGTATCTAGTAGCATATGCACCAGTAACTATAAAAAATACCCAACTCGCTTTAAGTATACTAGCAAAATTTGAAGAGTTCCCTCGATTTCACCAAGATCCCATGATCAGATCCTGACCTGATGACCATAGGACAACTTGGAAAATATTACTCTTTCTAATAATACTCAAATAGTTTCATGTGTCCATATAAAATTTGAAGAGTTCCCTCGATTTCTCCAGGATCCCATCATCAGATCCTGACCTGATTAAAATGGGACCACCTGGAAACAAAACCCTCTTAAACAAAAAAAGAATTTTTCAAATCGGTCCACGCGTCTTCGAGTAATCGGTGAACATACATAGATAAAAAAAAAAAAAAATAAAAAAAAAAAAAAAAGATTCCGACGAATTGAGAACCTCCTCCTTTTTTTGAAGTCGGTTAAAAAAAGTAACGTTTTCTTTAGTAAAGATCCTCTTGAACTATTAAGGGTCATGGAAATATATATCTTGACTTAAAGCACAAAAGCTTATCAAATAAGGGGGAAATTCTCCTTTTGTAAAATAAGATGGAAAGTTAGTCGAAAAAAAGTTAGAAAAAGTTGTTTATCTTACATTTAGATATTCTACCATATTATAATATTATCAAAATATGCTTATACACTTCATTCAATACATTAAACCTACCCAGTGACCAACTTAAATAAAGCTAAGCCAACTTCAAAACATTTTATGTTCATATTACAATAAAAATTACATAACCAATTCTGCGAGACGATAGGAGCCCTAGCCATATTATATTGCGATACGATTGATGGAATAGAAATATAACGAAATTCGAAGGTGTTGTAGTCACGTGATTAAATTAGCGATCATTTTCAGCGGATCTGAGTTCATTCGGACTTCAACTCGAATTTGAGCGGGAGGTCCTCAATTTTTGGCTGGAATTTCATAATTTTCTATAGCTATAATTCCTAAATTTACTCATTTTGGACTGGTGGGAGGTATCCTAAATTTACTCCGGTTTGGATTGGTAAGAGGCATTCCTAAATTGACTCAGGTTTGGAATGGTGGGAGCCTTCGGCCGCGGTTGGTTGTCGCACTATAAGCAGAGACGCATCGCCAGGCGACTGAGCTTTTGCCGGAATGCTGAGGATTAGTACAGGTTACCCTAACAACAGTGGTTTAGTACAAGTTTTTGTACGAATTTCGAGTCGACTCACGTCGCATCAACGAATCGAATGCCTCTATACATTAACAGCCAGAGCCATCTATTGACAGCTGCATGTCACTGACTGTCCACCCGGATGGCGTTGGCTGTAAATGTATGGAGGAATTCGATTCGTTTGTGGGACACGAGTCGATTCGAAATTCGTACAAAAACATGTACTAACCCACTGTTGTTAGGGTTTACTATTTTATTTACCCTTTCAAGTCTAGTACTATAACACTTGACAGTATTGCAGTCAAGTACCTACTAACTTGTAGAGTGTAAATAAAAAGTTGCATCGTTTATGACTAGTAGTATTTCGACTGAGGTCCTGATTTCAATTTCCATTACTATAACACCAAAATAAGTAAAGGTATTTTCCTGACGACATTTTAAGTAGGTACTTACCTACTACATAATGTATTGTGAGTTACCTTTAGTTGAGGTTAAAATAAAGCCCCTTTTAATCAATTATATATATATATTTATTTAAAGTAACTAATAAAAATTACTCGATGCAAAAACACCTCATTCTAAAGGACATTAGATGCAAAAAAGCTGTTTGCAATCTAAATATAGCTTTGCGTGCTGGTAATATAGTAAGCAAATCGATGACGCTGCCTTGGCCCGGTTAAAGTATAGCTTCATTTTTGTGATATGTAAAGCTCTGAATAAATATAACGCGAACTGGGTCTTCGTAAATTAGGACAATAGCGCTCGCTGCGCATCGTTATACTGACTTGATAGCGGCTTTGCGCCGGTGCAGGCTGCAGTTTACTGCAGGCACCGATGTGAACATAAGGACGAGCCCAACTGAACATTTTAGCGTAAACCTTTTTCATAACAGAAAAAAATAGCGCTGTATGCCCATATTCCGATTCATATGCCACAATATGGAAAAAACCGTCCTCGTGGAAACGCGCGTGTGGACTAATAACATACTGAAGTGATCTGTTGGCGTGGAACGCGGTCCATAAACGTGCTGCGATCGGCTTACTCCTGACGCCTTTGGTGTCAAAACAAACATTTTTTGACACCAGTAATCGTCATTTTTTCGCGCGGTCCGCCGAGTTTACGTCTATTATTGCAGGACTTTAGCTCAGTGCCGACGCGTCATAAGCAGTTTTTTACACACTATAATTTAGTACTTGACTGAGATCTCACCGGATAATTATTTAGCCCCTCTTGGCGCAGTGGCGCTCCCGGACTATAGTGGGAGGTCGCGATTTCGATTTCCGCCATGGCTTCAGGATATTTTAGTTTCTACTAACTGACCTGACTAACCTTTTTTGCCATTAGGGATAAACTTGTAGAATGCAAATAATCATGTGGAGACGATCCTATAGGTAGGTTAACTGTTCGTACTAATCTTCTTCTTCTTAATATATATAAATCTCGTGTCACAATGTTTGTCCTCAATGAACTCCTAAACTACTGAACCGATTTAGTTCAAACTTCGTGAATATCTGTCATTTGGTCCAACTTAAAAGATAGAATAGTTTTTATCCCACGTGGACGAAGTCGCGGGCATCAGCTAGTATTGTTATAAAATACTAACTGTTTTTCACTAATTCCATGAGAACGATGGATTTTTCCGGGATAAAGAGTATATGTACTCTATGTGTTAATCCGGGCTATAAGCTATCTATGTTCCAAATTTCAGCCAAATCGGCTTAGTATTGAGGCGTGAAAGAGCCATCCATCTGTACTTACAAACCTTCGCAATTGTGATATTAGTAGGAAGTTAATAAGTTGTTGCGAAAATAAGAGAGTGTATATATCAAATATCAAATAATAAAGCATTTCATGGTAAATCTGCTTAATCCTCCAAATATCCACTTAACCGTACTTATGAGTACATGTAAAAAAGGTTCTTATAATGGCGCTTATTCGTGTTTCATGGAAACATTTAAATAATAAAAGTTCAGAAACCTCTGAAGAATGTAGCTGGGTGAACCTTTGGGTTCAATGAATTTTGGAAGGTCCTCAATAGTCAAGAAACGTGAATTTATAGAGACGGAATTATATGCCACGTAAAACATATGAATTAAATTGGTACATGAAATTAAACTAAATGAGAAAAGTTTATTGGTAATGCACATTAGGTACGTATGAACAGGAGAGAAAGAAAGAACGAACAGGAAGAACAATGTACAATCCCAAATGGGAATGTATAAAAAAAACTGGTTTTGTTATTCATTCATTAATATCTGAAATTATTATAATTAATAAATAGGAATTAATGTATAATCTACTTAAAGGGAAAAAAATCATTTCTGTATCTATTACTAACACTTTTTTGGTTTTAACAAATAACCTCAAAAAACAAATTCCAGTATCTTTTTTCTTTAGTTCTACTAAGTATATGGAAAAACTGAACTTGAATAAAACAAATTACTGAAAAGTAAATTTATTCATTGTTTATGTTAATAGTAAATTATAATTTAATGAAATGCAAAGAAAAGCAAACAAGCTTTTTGACAAGTCGAATAATCTACAATAGTGCTTCGTGTACACGAACGTTAGTAGGGTGAGTATAATATAACAGCTGAAAAAGAATTGAGTATCTGGTATGGTCATGGTATGGTCAACTCTGTGAAATGTAGACGAAGAAGATTTCTTTTTTTATTAAAGTCAGAAACGTATAGTATACACATACCAAGGAATAACTTTATATTGACTAATATAATAAAGTAAAACTTTCCTACACAGTACACAATCACCGATAAGAAACATCAGGACTTTTTTCGTACAAGCAAACAATAGAACCATCTGTCAAAATCATATAGGTGGCTGTTGAGCGAACTACAGCATGGCCTTGCTTTTGGTGACAAATCAAGCATTTTTGCCACCGGTAAACTGGCGGCATTTTTTCACGCGGTCCGCCCTGTCCAAGGTATGTCTATTGGGTGTACAATTTTTTGAACTTTCAAATGAATATATTCCCTTTTAAGGGATTCGTATCTCAAAAGCAAAAGAAGCCCTATAGGATCACTTTAATGTCCGTCTGTCATGTCTATCGGTGTAATTCGCTCAGTCACCGCTCAATTGGCGACAGATGGCGTTACTGTTTTGCTTGTACGAAAAATGTTTAGGTAAATCGTTGGGATGGCCATTGCCCATATCCTTAGGTTTTATATCGGTTGTACGCCCTGAAAATAACCTCACGCTATGTTGGTGATACACAAATTCGTTGACGTCACGGATTCGCTGCCAACTGTTAACATAGTTTTGTTTGGAGCCTACCCGAGACCTCACCGTGGAGCCGGCATGTGAAATACCTGCTATTATTACCTACCTGCTTCCCAACTTTGAAATTCCAAATTCATATTATTCATGAGCACTATAATAAGGGTTTTAACACCGATATAAATCTGTAGATGAGCCCATCAAAACATTTTACGAGACCTATACCTTCTTTGTAAGAGAAAAAAGTAGCGTCATTTTGCAAATTTCTGCTAATTACGCCGCAACATGACGGAAATCGTCACTGCAGAAACTTGCTTGCGGACTAATTACAAGAAGTGATCTGTGACGTGGGCCGCGATAAGATAATATTGCGGTCGGCTTATACTGACGCTATTTGCAAAACGAACATTTTTGACACCAGCAAACTGGCGACATTTTTCCGCACGATCTGCCGGGTCCTGTGTATACGTACATTGTTTTTAACGAGAATTCACACCACTTACTTAATCAGCCTAGACATGGCGCACTGCTGGACATAGGCCTTTTCGAGGCCTGCGCCCCACCATACACGATCCTCCGCCTTTCTGACCCGCCAGCTATCAGCAACCTTGATCAGGTCGTTAGTCCAGCGGGCAGGAGGTCGCCACTGTCACACACATAGAATGGGGACCAGCGACAATTCCTTCACGGAGAGGGTAAAACGTTATTCCCTCCTACAGTTACATCGACTCTCAGAGCATATGCGCAAAGGTGCAGAAAAGGTCTTCTATAGATAAAATGGACAAAAAGACCTCTACTTTTGCTGTAATTCAGCCGTTGGAGAAAATAATTTAAACTTCTGACTGAGGACTTAATTGGCGATTTTTTTTATCCCCTCCCCATTTTAAGGTTGCAGGAGATAGGACTTCTTGCAGAGATTTACCACAACTATACTGTTGTGGTAAATTTTAGTGCATAGTGAGATCTAAGAACTAATGTTTCTGGATCATAAGCGCAGTGCAATGTGTCGTAGGGCACTGCAATGCATAGGATTTAATAAAGACGAGTTTATCATTCAGCGATTTGCTTATCTAACCATTATATGCTAAACAAAAGGTTTATGGTATTAAAATACGTTTTGCAATATTCATTTCCATGATTCAATTTAATCAAATAAATATATAAGACTTGTTGATGCTTCACCATCAAAAATTTAGGCGCAGACCTAGTTCTAGATGAGCCCTGTTATCTCAGTGCTTCGTTCAGAGAACCCTCATTAAAATAAAACCTTTCTTTCCAGGCTGTGCAATGACGTGTCGTCCAAGAGGAATCACACCCTCAAACCGAGAGTGGTTCTGCCGGAAAATTATGTTAAAGGTATGATACATTTTTATAAAATAAACAGTGATGACATACGGATCCAAGACATGGTCGTTTCTATGGGCCTCATAAGAAGGCTCAGAGTCACTCAGCGGGCGATGGAGTTTCTCTGTGTGGTTAATTCTGAAATAAGGAGATCCGTAGACGAACCATAGACACCCGCAAAATTCACCGTATCGCGAAGCTGAAGTGGCGAGGCGGGGCATTTAGTTGTGCTGGAATGGCGACCCCGCACGGGAAAGCGCACTGTTGGTAGACTTCCAACCGATATTAAAAGAGTCGCGGGAAGGCGCTGGATGTAAATAGCGCAGGACTGTGTGGGCTGGACATCGTTGCAGGAGGCTTTTATCCAGCAGTGGACGTCCGTCGGCTGAAACAAATGCATGATGGGACGCGCAAGACGGCGATACTCCTGCCCATGACAGACGTAGCGTATCCCACGCTATGAGTTAACCAGTCCGACGGCTTTGCGTTGCCAAATCATGCGGCGCACTGCAGTGCACTTATCATTCTGTGTCATTAATGCTCATTTACACCAACACTTTAAGAAACGCCTAAGCCGATAGGTGACAATTTTCACTTACAATAACTGTCACCTAAGGACTTAGGTGTCTCTTAAAATGTTGGTGAAAACGAGCATAAATCTTTAGTCTCATTTTGTCCAGTAATCTGGCCAGCATACAGTGCTGTTCAAACCAAATCACAGTGTTAGTAATCTATACTTATAATAAAACTGTAAAGGGTCGAATTCTGTACATTGAAGATATTTTAAAAATTTTTGTTGGAGGACAATATTTAGTCGATACTGAAGCCAAAACTGTAATTTGTTTAATTGTCTGTCTGTCTGTCTGTCTGTCTGTTTCACGACCGGGCATCACGGCTAATCCGCTGGATGGATTTAAATGAAACTTGACATGATTATAGTTCATACCTCGAGGTAGGACATAGGATACTTTTTGTCCCGAAATTCATCATGGTTTCCCTGGAAGACGGCATCAAAGTCCAAACGTTTTTTAGTTATAATTCATTAACGCGTTGTCCGATTCCATTCATTCTTTTTTTGTTAGAAAGGAGGTTCTTTAAAGATAATTCCAATACGAATCTTATCATCATCACTTTTGTAGTTCAGAAATTACAGACATCAGAACCTTTAAGTTCAAGTAGGTAGGTGACTTGAAACTCGGAATGCACAAAGAACCTAGGGCTAGGACGTAGGGCTCAAGTAAGACTGGAGTACCCTTACAGCCGTAAATAAATAGGCTTAGCAGGAGATTTTGTATGGTTTAAAATTTTTCACTTTTAAGGTGAACAAAAATCATGTAACTGGCGTTATCGCTACGTTATACCGTATAGCGCCATCTCTACAATTTATGTGGAACTTGAATGTAAAACTCTGAGATAGGTACTACCGAATTTTTTTTTAATAAAAATTAACTGTCATGTTATTTACTGTTTCCTGACTTTATATTAAGATGGCACTGTTAAAACAGACATGAACAGATTTAAACTTTATCATCCGCAATATGGAAAGGGATAATGGTTCACAAATATTTTTAACTCTTAGGTCTTATCGATCCTATCCGACTGACTGTCATCTAAGGTCTTTTTATACGTAAGGAAATATAAAGCCATTGTTTTGGATTGTATTCAGATGAAGCAAAGATTTTTAAAAGATTCTTATATTATGTTGGGCTGGAGAATATTGTTAGTAGAGTAATTTATCCCAGTGGTACCTACCCGGCCGAACTCTGAAACCTATTCTCTACCACCAGTACAACTTTTCACATGGTTTAATAATTTTTGACATATTTCGTGGTTTCAGAATAAAAATCACAATGAAAAGGACGATTTTAACTGTCGATATTTCGATACATTGGTACAAGTCGTGGTCACGTAGTGACCACGACCTGTGCCACTGGGTCGAAATATCGACAGTTAAAATCGTCCTTTTGATCTTTCAACTACGTATTAATGAAACTTTATATTTTTATTAAGAAAAAGGAGTTTTCAAAATCACCACAAGATAACCCGTGCAAAGTAAGAACAGGTTTCTGTACAACATCACACCAGAATCCCGCGAAAAATCAAGGAATTCCAGTAGGAAGGTATATTATGTAAAAAAATCGTAATTCACGCGGGCGGAGCCGCGGGCAACAGCTAGTAATATTATATATTCGTTGGTAATACTTACCACCGGAGGTATATAATTACTAACGTAGTGACGTAGTCTCAGTCTGAGAGAAGACCCGTACCCGGTTCAGAGTAACACTAAAGTTATTCCCTGGTCTGTGGAGAGTAACAAGCATTACTGCTTCACGATAGAGATAGAGTAACAGAGACTGTGGTGTGCTGCGGTACTCCGTATCCGGACATAGTCCGTAATCCGTATCACAGATAAATCGAACAGTAGTTCAGCACCTTGGGTCTCCAATGTGAATAGCTCCTACTTAGTACGTCTGAGCAGTCTGACGATAGATTTTTGTTGTTAAAAAATGAATTTTAAAATTGCACATGAGAAATAAAAGTCGGCTATCTTTGCGTAATTTATGGATCCTAGTGAATTTGTATCTGTATCTCAATGTAATATCATTAACTGACATTTATCTCGGATAAGCCGCTATTTCATTGCAGCGGTATCTAATGCAGCACACATTTTTAACACACCTAACAGCAGACAATATTGTTAACGTTAACACAACAGCATCAGAGACCTATGGTTATATGGAGGAGGATATACCTATAGGTAGTTATCGATTAAGATTCTTCTCATCTTCCCTCTCCCGTTTGCTAATAAAATGTTTCTCATAAAATGGTTCTAGGTTCAAAGATTAAGTAAACTTTGCCTTTAACTCTGTAAGCAATTTAAACATCCCGAACTCTCTCAACAAAACAGATGCTTTGCATAATCTACGCGAGTTAACTTTATTGGCCATAATGTTTCTTTCCTTTTTTAAAGAATTTACAGTCAAGTCTCAAAGTAAGCGATAGTTTGTTAAGGGTAATAGATATCTGATAAATATACAAAATATTTAAGATAAACACACAACACCCAGACACTGGAAAACATTGATGCTCATCCATCACATAAACATTTCCCACGTACGGCTGCGTCATTCGGTGTTTGATGTGTATGCTAGCGGTCGCTTGCGGCCCCACGTGAACTACACTTTATATCGTACCCAGCTGTGGGATAAGTAGCCTATGGTCTTCCCCAATATATAGGCTATCTAACAGTGCCAGAAATTTTCATTTTCGTCAGATTGACCAAAATTTTCTGAGATAAGCGCGTTCAAACAAACAAACTCATAGCTTAATAATATTAGTACCTATAGATTACATTATGTATTTTAATCAGTTGTGTAGTACCCATAATACGAGTTATCGCTGATACTATACTTACATGTAATGTCTTGCGGTATCAATATTGATACTGAAGACACCCAAATCAAATAAAATTAGGTATATACATAATCAGGACGTCCACTGCTGGACATAGGCTTTTCCGAGAGCGCGCCACCCATTGGCACTAAAAATTTGTTTTACCAATCCAGAATTTAATTTCACGTTTAAAAGTTACTTTCTTTTTCTGTGATACAGATTTTATTAAGAAGTACAAATTCTTTATTTGTCTATTACTTCGGTATCCGGATTTTTATATAATAAAAATAGTAATTGTAGAAGTTAATGTAGAGGCTGTAGTCTATTAACAATTACGTTTGGATTTGAAGCAGCTTGATAAGCGATTCCATACGTCCATAGTCAATTTCCTTTGGAGACTAAAACAGAATTAGTGAGACTAGAATAGAATATATATTTTAATCGGTTAACAAACATTGCCATATTGCATAAAGTTCCTGTTGACTATATAGCCAGTACCCAATATACCAGCGCACTCGAGAACTGGTGGCTTTGCGCGCCCAACTTAAAGCGGCGGCCACCGCACTACGCACGATCGGAGGATCGGAGGACCTTTCTCATTCACCCGCTCCAGCGACCTTTTTCAGATCGTACGTCCAGCGGGCAGGAGGTCGTCCTACGCTGCGCTTACCGGTACGCGGTCGGTCTCCACTTCCCAGAATACGTCTGCCTCACCGGCCGAGGGTTCTGCGACAGATGTGGCCCGCCCACTGCCACTTCAGCTTGCAGCTTGGTAATCCGTTGGGCTATGTCGGTTACTTTGGTTTGGTACGGATGTACTCGTTGCGGAATTTATCCCTCAGAGAAACACCCAGCATAGCTCTCTCCATAGCACGCTGATCAACTTTGAACTTGTGGACAAGGCCTACGTTCAGTGTCCACGTTTCTGCTTCGTATGCCATAACCGGTAAGACGCAGGCGTTGAAGACTTTTGTCTTTAGGCATTGTCATCGATTAATTACAAATTATCGAGAATATCGTGCGCTGCATTGGAATTTCCATTGGATACCCATCTTTAGTAGTGGGAAACTACCAACTAGGCAACTAGTTACCTCGTTAGCTGCAATGCATACTGATAAGCATGTATTCGACGACTGTACTAACAGTATGTTAAAACGATAATAGGTTTTACATATCGTTACTCCTAGGTTCTAGATTAAATGTAATGAACATAGTAGCTTTTGCCTTCAGCAATTAAGAGGAATGTCTAGCTAGAAGCTTACATACAAAAAGCGATAATGATTTCCTACCTGTTAATGTAGTCCGATTTTCATAGTTGTTAGCGTCTAAATCCATATTTTGACCTACAAACTTCATCAAATGTTCTTTTTAATTATAAAAAACTAAAATTCTAAAAAAATAAAACGTATACGAACTACAAGCCTAGATGAAGGAGTACTAAATCTAATGATACAAAATTTATCCGATTTGGAAAGCGTTTGAGGGTTAAAAATTACCACCCAAAGCACTATTTCAAGAACAAAATGTAGACTTAGCTGTGGACTTGCAACTCTCTATACAAGCAAAGATATTAAAGTTGAAAACACCTATCCGCGTCGCGTCTATCCGCTTAATGCACCCTGAACTTGCGCTAGTGATTAAGTGCTGTTATATTAATCTGTGCCTGAACCATCTGGAGAAAAGCATTTGCTTTGAATAATTGAGCCCAGTTTAACGTTTAACTGTACAGGATATTAAACTTTGCGATAGTAGAGGAAAAAAGAAAAAAGAACTTACGAGTACTTAACTTTACTTAACTTAAGAAGCGTCTTAAAAATAATAACACGCCACTTTGATTCAATTGATAGGCTTAATGATTCATAATATTACGATTTAATAGCAAATTGCCAACAATACGATTAAAAAAGACGCGTCGCGGTAAAGCTGTTGCATAGCATTTTTTATCAACTTATTTTTTTATCAACCGTTTATTCCGTTTATTACTCCACGTTCAAGGCCCGCGATAGAAGCGATTCAATAGCTTAAATAAAACCGGCCAAGTGCGAGTCGGACTCGCGCACCGAGGGTTCCATACCATAAAAGAGGTAAAACATTGAAAGAATCACTTTTATTCATGAATTTACGAGTATAATTTACATGTAGGTACTTTTGTTGGCAAACCGCAAACGTAACTTTGTTTTTGGCGGATTATTGTTATTATCAAAAAAAGTATATTAGTCAGTGAGTTGATTTTATTTTTCCTGTAAAATATACATTAACTTCTATTGATCATAATTATTTCAGATTTTTTGATTGGTAAACTTCGGAGATAAGGGGGGGGAACGGTATTTTTTCGACAGTTTGCTCAATAAATCAAAAACTATCGGACACAAAAATAAATAAAAATCGGTTTTAGACTACACAAGTAACGCCCTTTCATATGATACCCCACTCAATATTGTTATCCTATTTTGAAAAATCGAAGCCCCGGTTTTCCCCCCTTTTTAAATAAAAATAAAAATAATTTTCAAATTTTTACGATTGTTATGACGTCGCGTCACTATAACCTATAACTATTCCAAATTTCAAGTCGATAGCTTTGATAGTTACTGAAATAATCGAGTGTGACAGACGGACGGACGGACGGACGGACGGACGGACGGACGGAGAAAGTCTCACCATAAGGGTTCCATTTTTACCAAATTGGTATGGAACCCTAAAAACATCCTAGGAAGACATCCTCGTTAAATAAGAACCGAAGTGGGCGCAAACGCGCTTCGAGAGGGGAATTTCGCCGACTCATCCCTCTCGCAGGAGACGCACTGGTTGCCGGAGGGCAAACATCTTCCTTCAGCTTCCGTGAGATCAATATCAAGTAAACCAATTAAATATCCAACCAGTGTCTACCAGGCCGCCCCATAGTGTCCCGCGGCTAACCTTTTACTTGATCCCTGAAACACATTAATGGAGATAAGATAACCCAATTATTTTGTTTTATTTTCAATACAAAACTTATTACTTAATTTAGAAAATTTGTTTTTAGCAACCCTAACTGTAATACAGGGATCATACATTGATGAAACAATCCTTCATGGGACATTTTTGAATTCCTTATAGTTTCCTCAGGATATGAGCTAGACTTCTTACATAAGGCTTTCAGCTAGTTATGGCAAGTAACCAACACCTTGTATATACTCGTATCAACCGAAAACTACTAAAACCAACAAAATATGTAAGCTCGATAATAATTTAGCAGCTGTATTTTCGGCGACGTAAATAGCGCAGGTGTAAAAATTCCTACCACTAGATTTCATACCCGACTTGCGGTTAATCTGAACTGATCTTCGGCCACAGCTAATCACCAACTTTCCGGGGCAGATGTGCCGCTAAGCGACTTGGCATTTAGAAACTCATTAGGACTTAAATTGTTTAGCTCCCAATTTTATGCGCTTATTCTTATCATAATAGAAGCAGAGGATTCTAAGGGGCCGATATTTACAATAAATCTTAGGGCAGATAGTTTATCTGACGAATGAAACTTATGCTATTCAAACACACATTACAATCTGTCAAAATGTAATATTTATTCCTAAGTTCACGATTATCTGACGATTGAAAAATCAACCCTTATACGAATAAGTAAACAGCGACGTTTCTAATTTGAATAAGTCAACGATATGGTTATTTGGACAAATGCGAGTTGAAAAATCCCACACTGAGGGTCCCGCACCACCTAACCATAGCATCCAAGTCTCACACATGGCCATTCATAACTGTTGCTTAACTTTATAGCATACACGAAAGGTAACTTAAAAAAAACACAAAAAAAAAATGGAAAATTACTACACTATCAAAAGCGAAGTAAAAAGTATTACTATTAGGTAGGTATAAACAATAGGACCTATAAAACAGATTTATTAAATTGTAATTTTAGAATTCAATCGAGGGACCTCTTAGACTGTAATGCCTATAAAACAGTCCTTTGACTACAATGAATAATTTTACCGTAGGTATTTTGTTGCTGAAATATTCGCAACAAAGTAAGCCGCGAAGTTTTTGCTTCACCGTCTTACTGTAACTTTGTAATGAATCTTTATTGAAATAAGTAACTGAACAATTACTTATTTGTTTCAGAAATGCGCCCACCATCTCGGAAGGGACAGCCGGTGGTTGTGGAGTTCAGCATCTACGTGGTGGACGTCAACTCTATCAACGTCGAAGATATGGACTTTAGGTGCTGACACGTTGATCTGAATACTGACCAATTAAATACAGTATTTCGTTTCAAAATTGACTAATATTTTTTAATTTGCCGGCATTCATTTTAAGGCCTGTCAGTAGAAGGAAAGATTAATTTTTGCCGATGGTGTAGGCAATAGGGAAATTTTCCTCCAAGCTGGTGTTTGCCTGGGGATAGCTTGTGATCCGAGCGTATGACGTCAGAACTTGTATTATTAAAGAACGCTCGTCGAAAACTCCGTCAGTGTGTGTTAAGGAAATGGTAATGCCATCTATCGTCGGCTATCAAACTACTTTGTTTTGCTATTGTAAAGTCCGCTGATTCACTGCGGACTTCAAACACTAGCACGCAATGACTAATTACTAAGACAGGTGTTGTCCCGTCAAGGGTTATGCAACAACTGACTCGAGTCGCTACGCATCGGGGTTAACTTATATATACTAGTTTACCTGCCTTTTCTGTAACTACCCACACAGGATACTACAGCTATAATCTTCTAACATGCAGGAACAAGCCAACCACCATCCGCCCTCCCATTCAAGCACGAAAGCAAAGTTCCCAAGCGAGCAATGCCATCACCAAATTCTTCCAACAGTTTCGGCGCATGTTTCGTTCCGACACCAGGAAATCCTCAGAAAGAACGAAATAAATTTATTAGTTTTTAAGCATACAAAATTACATAACTTAATCTAAGTATTAACTTAATATAAGTACAACGTTAGGCTTAATGCTTATGAAAACACCAAAATAATCTTGTTGTGTTGTCCCTCTGCTCCTCAAACTAGTGTTAACTGTATCTTGAGAAGCAGGGTCTTCCCTTAAATGTAAACTAACATCTTCAGCTGCATTCATCGCAGAAAAATTGAAATAAGTATAAAAAAGTACGCGTACATAGAAAATTGCGCAAAATCATAAGTGTGTGTGTGTGTGTGTGTGTGTGTGAGTGTGTGTGTGTGTTTGTATAGTGTAATGTGTGTCCGTGTGTGAGCGTGTTGCGTGTGTAATAAATTTAGATTGTTTGTACTCGTATATGTTATATGTTAACCATGTAAGATGTTGACTTCACAATGCGAGATTGTACAGAGCATCCTCACTAACCATCAGGTGAGATTTCAGTCAACTAATTAAACGTTTGATTTCAGAGTGGACATGTTTATCAGGCAAACATGGGTGGAGAGTAGGCTTCAGCTGCCAGAGGACATATTTGAAGAGGGCGACGACCACGTGACCCTCCCTCCTGAGTTCTTCGACAACCTGTGGCACCCCGACCCTTACTTCCTTAATTCCAAAGTGACAGGTACATAACTTTAATCCGCAACATTATGAATTTAGTAGCAAACGCCCGCGCTTTCGTTCTGTCTACAGTTCGTTATATATTGCTACTTTATTAAGTGAAACAAAAGTAAGATTATGTGGTGAACCTTCAATGGATAAAAAATATGTCAAATGAGCTCGTTGAAGGTCACTGAGTGATTATCACTGAGATACAGAATAAGGGTTCAGGCATTTAACATCGGGTGAACATTCTTTGTTTTAAAAAACCCTTTCTTATCAGATGGCTACGGTGTGACAGCAATTGTTAATTTGATCTGAGTGTTTTTAGATTAAACAGTCAAGTTTTCCTTTTGATATATAGCAAATATTTTAAAATATTATTAACCGTTAGAAATAGGACAAATCTGCTGTAAGGTTTCGTAAAATTTCTTCATTCAGGCAACCAAAACAAATGAAAACTTGAGTTTTGTTTAAAATCATTTCGCTTCAAGTTGTTCACCTAAGCTGAGGCTATTTGATTCTGTCATTTAAAATTATTTAATAAACCATCTTTTACATCATGAGGATCCTAAGGTTTCTACTACTCGTGTGATATCACTTACTGGTAAATAAAAATGCAGTTTGGAAAGATACGATGTTACTTACCAGTGGGTAACTAGCCAGCCACGACCGAGGCCTCCCGCCAATAGATCTGCAGCCGTGGCCAAAGTTGTTGATCGCTCAAATGAAACGAAATAAAAATAATTGGTCAGGTGCGAGTCGGGCTCGCGCACTGAGGGTTCCGTACTACTATAGAAAACGTAAAACCATAAAAACCCCTTTTTTACCGAACCACAAACTTAACTTAGTTTTTTGAGGTTAGCAATTAACCCCAAAAAACAAAGTTAAGTTACCTCTCTCTCTCTGTATCTTTTATACTAAAAAAGTATAAAAGATACAGAGTTCATTTTATTTTTCTCGTAAAATATACATTGATGTCTATTAGTCATAATAATTTCATAATTTTAGATCGGTAAACTTCAGAGATACGATTAAACTCAAATTTCGACGACTGTTTTACCCCCTTAAAAACTAAAATGATTTTCATTTTTTTATGATTGCACTGACGGCGGGCCATAATTATCTACAACTATTCCAATTTTCATATCTATATATTTAATAGTCACTGGAATAAAGGGTCTTGACACACAGAAGATAAGGGTTCCGTTTTTTTTCTATTGAGTTACGGAATCCTAACATTGAGAATGACGGTTGTCTGCACAGAAGTCTTTTGAATTTTGTTGTTTTTGAGAAATCGGCAGCTTTTTGTGACTACCACAAATAGGTATGTTCCTACGGACGTTGAACCGATTTAGACATTAATAAAATTCTTCCACGATGGTGCCAGAATAGTAACCCAGGTCCATAGACGTATACAGAGGGCCTGGCGGACCGCGTGATAAAATGTCACCAGTTTATTGGTGTCAAAAATATATGTTTTAACACCAACCGCGGTTCATGCCACAGATCAATATGTTTGTTATAAGTCCGCACGTAAGTTTCCAAGGTTTGACGACCTCCGTGGCGCAGGGGACGCACGCTCGGATTCAAGAGTCGCGGGTTCGATTCCCGCCACGGGCCACTTTGGAATTTTATAATTTCTAAATTGGCTCAGGTCTGGTCTGGTGGCAGGCTTTGGCCGTGGCTAGTTACCACCCTACCAGCATAGACGTACCGCCAAGCGATTTAGCGTTCCGGTACAATGCTGTGTAGAAACCGTTGGGGTGGATAACTTACCCCCTACAAGTACGCTAATATCTTCGGCTACACTTACCATCAGGTGAGATCGCAGTCAAGTACTAACTTGTAAAGCGTAAAATAAAGGACGATTTCCTAAGGTTGCGGCGTACTTGGGAAAATTTTGACAAATGGCGCTACTTTTTTTGTACGAAGAAAAATGACGTAAAATTTTCCAATGGGCACATCCTCATGTTCATATCGTTGCCGAGGCCCCTCAAATAAATAAAACCAATAGTGTAGCAAACGCGCTACGGAGATTGTGAGAAAATGTTCGGTATGTAATAAATGGTATTAAATTTTTCAATTCTAGGAGGAGCGTGCCATTTTTGTCACCAATCCGCTGGTACGAGAGTGCTCCTATAGCTATTTATATTTTATTCAATCACTTCACTCGACGAAGCACTTTTCAATGTAGCTTTCACTGTTTTCCATTATCGGATTATTTTCGAATACCTGCCTATGGTTTTACATGTTAATTTAATAAAAAAGTCCTTACAAGTTTTTTTATATAATATATAAATAGCTCGAAAATCAATTTTGCAGTATTTTTGGGTTTATCCTCAAAAATAATATTGATATGTTTTTGTAGCGTTAGCTTATATTATGTATAAAAATAAGAATTTCATCTGCCCAATAAAGCATTGCCTAAAATTGTATAAGTTATATCACCACGCACGCCACTATATAAAACTAATTCCTTGTTTGGCACACCTAAAATCCTATAATAGAGTTCCATGGTAAGCATAAAACCCTTTTGGTTCGCCCTGTCCGTCCGTCTGCCCGTCCGCCCATCCGTTTTTTTCAATTTCGAGTTTAAGTTGAATTAATTGAGCATATTCGAATCTCTGTTAGTTAATATTTTATAATATGAAACGGTTTTTGCTTCGTATTATTTTATGAAACCATTCATTTCGTTTTCTCAAGTACACATTCACTCAGCAATATACTAATGAATCATTCACTTTAATGAATTCACTCAGCTTAGATGAACAACTTTAAATGAGCTAAGTATATCATAAAATATCCGTGCTTCAATTAGCACAATTTAGAGATAGTGCACAAATACGGGTTTCATAAAATTAAAAATATACACGTATTGTTAAATACGCTTTGGGCATTTTTTCAAACGGAAATAAATCATTAAACTTGCAGCACTGTTATTGTAACCGACACCTCATTTTCTCGTAAATGTTCAAGTTTTCACTTCTGCCGGCACTTCCGGTTTTATTGATAAACGTTAGTTCCTAAGTAACATTTATTTATTCTAAGATTTGCACCCGAGCAGATATTTACTGATGAACCACCAATATAACATGTCTCTAATAATACCTACCTACCAGACTAAATATAAAGAATATAATAAAGATTATACTTATTTTATAGATAAATACTTTATGCTTCCAAAAGTCTTACCTCAGAAGATATGAGGGTTCCATTTTTACCATTTGGGTTGGAACCCTAAAAATATATGAGTGATATTTCAGTTTAACTTTTCTAGTTAACAATTAAATTTTTTAGCCTTGGTGGCTATATGAATGATCCAAAGCTATTTACTAGACGTTGGATGATATCTGTTTACAGAGATCGCAGAGTTGACGCACAAATTCTCGTCAGTGACGCTGTACAGGAACCAGACGGTGCGCTACGCGGCGCGGATGCACGCCATCATCGCCTGCCAGATGGAGTTCCAGCTGTACCCCATGGACATACAGTCGTGTCCCATTTACATCGAGAGCTGTGAGTGACTGTGTCTCGTCAGTGACGCTGTACAGGAACCAGACGGTGCGCTACGCGGCGCGGATGCACGCCATCATCGCCTGCCATATGGAGTTCCAGCTGTACCCCATGGACATACAGTCGTGTCCCATTTACATCGAGAGCTGTGAGTGACTGTGTCTCGTCAGTGACGCTGTACAGGAACCAGACAGTGAAACGCCATTGTAACATAAATTCTTGTTCTATTTATTTCTTGTAATTTCTCAGTCAATTTTATTTTTTATTTTGCAAAATCTGCTATAGAAGCTCAATATTATCAATAGTGAGTTAGTATTTTAGTGAATTAAGTTTCTCCGGTATTTCATGGTGGTTCAAGAAATTAGATGTTTAAATCATTAACTTTGATGATTATTGAAAGAGATGATAAATGGTGAAACTATTTTGCCATTCAGCGCAACTTTTCTAAGAAGCGCCCATTAAAGACTTTTATTGAGTCTTCGAGAGACGACTTATACAGGTCCTCTTGAACGCTTTGCTGGTAATATAATGATTGGAGATTTCAACTTATAGAAGTCTTAAAAGAGAATAATTTACCTTCGTGCTTATACAAAACTAGCAGATACCCGCGGCTTCGCCCTCGTAAATTATAGTCTTCCCTATTTCAACGGGAACCATCGATTTTTCCGGAATAAAATGTAGCGTTTCTGTTAATTTGATAGCGATTTGGTATTTTTATAGAACCCTGTATATTTCTTTGAAAAGTAGGGTATCACACTACTATTATAAAGGCAAAAGTCGGTGTGTAATGCGTCTGCGTGCATGTGTTTGTTTGTTACTCTTTCACGCGGTAACTACAGAACCGATTTGGTTGAAATTTGAATTGGAGAAAGATTGTAGAGTATGGACTAAACAGTTGCAAAAGAAGTCGACACATTTTTCATTACGTTTCAAGAAACGCTTTTCATTTTCCAGTTTCCTACAGCAATCAAAAAGTGCGTTTCGAGTGGAGCGAATCTGGCGTGACAATAAATCCTGAGCTGAAGTTACTGCAATATCACATCGGCGAACCGTTGCGTTTGGAGGAGACAAATGGATATATGATCGACAAAGATGGTACGATATATTGTGTTTTATTTTGACTCCTTGAGTTTAAGAGTACTTTGCAACATCACTCAGATCAATTTAGATGTCGCATAAACGTATAGTTTTTTGTGATAATATGTCTCGAAAACAAGTCACAATGGAACTCACCAAGCAATTAGGTACCACCCAACTAGTTTGTAGCCCCTCATTGTAATGCCATCCCTTTTTGGCAGATAAAATTATCCGATTAACAGTGGTTCCTAATACTCAATCTATCCATGTATCTCTCTCATGTTCATGTAATCTATCATGATATCTCTAGTAGGGCAAATGGAAGATAGATAGAATATTGGAAACCGGCATTAATGAAGTACTATTCAGTAAAAATTACTGATAGGTCGATTTAATCAAGCACCCAAAAATAACCTAAAGCAAGAGTTGGATAACGTTTGAAGGACTAAATTGCTATTCTGCAGGTAACTTCTCAAGGCTGGTGGTGTACTTCAGATTTGAGCGTCAAATCGGCCACCACCTGATACAAACCTTCGCGCCGTCCTCCTTGGTAGTGATGCTGTCCTGGTTCAGCTTCTGGCTGGACCTGGACGCTATCCCGGGGAGAGTTACGCTCCTGGTCACTTGCATGTTGACCCTGGTCACTATGTTCACGGGCTTGAGGGCGGATATACCGCCGGTTGCTTACGTTAAGGTAATTTACTTTTTGTGGGTACGCTAATCTTACTGTACCTGTCTCATTGATCAAATGGTGAGTATATTATTCACTGCAGATCACGTGGTCTTGGGTGCGATTGCCAGGTGTACTGGATAAAATTTAGTGCTTGGCTTTCTTATCTATTTTTAGTAATAGCACCACCGATATGAACCTGAAGATCTGAAGAGCACCGTCGTGGCTGGATCATTCTAGAGCACATTATTATTGTCTTTTAAAAATCGTATCAACGTAAAATCGCCAAAAGTGTTACGATTGGTTGCAAGTGGCCTTGGTTACAAGTGAGTTATACCAACGAATATATAATATTGTTGTCATTATTAGGTGGTGTATACTTCTATGCCTTGTGTTTTGATGGGTAGGTTACAAAGTTGTCCACAAATCTGAAAAACCATTAATGCAGTGAAATGCCCATGTTTCAGGCCCTGGACCTGTGGATGGCGGGATGCATGATGTTCGTCTTCGCAGCCTTGGCAGAGTTCGTGGTGGTCAAAGTGCTGGACAAACAGTACCAGATGAATAAGTCCAAAACTCAGGAATCTATACCGAGAATCATACCCGTGGTAAGAATTAAATTGTATTGTAAGTAATGTCAGCGTTTAAATTATATCTCAAACTCAAAAATCGATCATTCGGATTTGAGCTTTCGATATCTCTTTTTAAGTTATTGCATAGCTTCTATCGCTGGCCTTGAGCGTGAAGACCGAATTCAGAAATTCCGTAACGAAAATAACAACTTCTAACATCTTACCCTTGGTGATTAGATGTTGATCCTATTAATATTATAAAGGCGAAAGTTTGTGTGTGTGTATGTTTGTTACTCCTTCACGGCTCAACTACTGGACCGATTTAGCTGAAATTTGGAACATAGGTAGCTTATAACCCGGATTAAAACATAGGCTACTTTTTATCCCGGAAAAATCCGTAGTTCCCGTGGGATACTCAAAATACCAACTTTTCTAGAGCAATCTATAGCTACATCTATAGATAAATTGTTCAAGCGAACTCGCTTGAAAGCATGTTTAAAGGTTGGAATAGGGAACGATAACGGGAAAATGACGTTTCCCTTAGGATTCATGAAAAAGCGAATTTGACGCGGGCGGGGCCGCGGGCAAAAGCTGAATCTTTTATCACTATAAATGTGAAAATGGCCACTATGTAGGTTCTGAACATAGCACTGTTCGCATTTAATAAGTGTGTTTTAGTTGAACAAGGGGATATGGGATAGTAATGCTATAAATAATAATGCTATAATGCTATAAATAATGCATAATGTTATAAATGTGAAAATGGGTACCCGTATTATAGGTTCCGACATTACAACTGTTTCGCTATTAGCATTGTGTTTTAGTTGAGCAATGAGATACAGGTTAATAAATATAAATATAAATAAATAAATATATAAATATATAGAGGACAACATCACATACATTGCTCCGATCCCATAGTAAGTAGCTTATGCACTTGTGTTATGGAAATCAGAAACAACGAAGGTACCACAACACCCAGACCCGAGACAATGTAGAAAAGTTATTTTTCTACATTGCCCCGACCGGGCAATAATATAATATTATAACATAATATTATAATATTATAATAATATAATATTATAATAATATAATATTATAACTATGAAAACGGGTACCTTTATGATATAGGTTCTGAACTAACATCTGTTTCGTTACTGACAATGTATGTTTTAGTTGAGCTGTGGGATATGGTATAGTAATAAGTAATGCTATAAATGTGGAAATGGGTACCTACCCATAAAGGTTCTGAAAGTACAATTGTTTCGCTATTTATAATGTGTGTTTTGGTTAAGCAATGGGATACAGCCTACAGGTTAATAATGCTAAAAAGGTGTTCCTGTATAGTTTCTGATATTAAAACTGTTTCGCTATTAAAAATATGTGTTTTAGTTGAGCAATAGAATATGTGATAGTAATTATGCAATAAATGCGAAAATGGATACCTATAAGGTAAAGGTTCTGAAATTATTTCACTCTTAAGCGGATACGTTGATTTTATTTTCGTCCTTCTCACTCTTATGAATACGTTGGTGGGTTAGGTTAGGTTAGTATCCCCCCCGATGGATTCCAATCTTGACGCGATGGGGGGGCTCAGTAGCCGTGGTTGGGCCCCACGGTGAAGCCAAAAGGAATCCAGGAGGGGACGCTCGGAGTGGGCCTGGTAATGGGCCCGCTCTGGATGCGTCCAAGAGGGGTGCGGGGGACAGAGTTTTCTGTCTCCTGCAGCCAGGAGGGGTCGCGGGAGGAGAGGCGTGTCGGTGTGTCGTTGCCGCTCGCCCTGTCTCCCGCGACCAAACGGTGGCGCACCGTTAGATGCGTCGGCGGCGGGGCCGCAGGGGAAGAGGAGTGTCGGTGTGTCGTTGCCGTTCTCCCTGTCCTCTGCGGCCGTTTGGTGGTTTGCGGCGGAGCCAAAGATCAGATCCGCCGCGGGGCATGGGAGGTCGATGCCTGCGAATTGCAGGAGCAAGCTTCGCAGGTATCGGCTTACCCGTGCCCACGGCCCCTGGGTGGCGGTCCCGGGGGGGTCCGTCGCCTTACGGATGGGCGCCGAGGAGGTAAGGCCCGCTTAGGTGTTTCTGGCGGGCCTTGCTGTTGGAGGGGAGCTCCATGCTCCACCTCGTGGAGGGGCTGCGCAAGCGGCCAGGCACCGGCGGGTTCGCGGAGGTTTGCGCAAGCGTTCCCGTGTTCCCGTCATATGGTGCGAGGAGGAAACACCGTGGGGTTTAGCCGGTAAGAGTCCGGCATAACCCAGCCGCTCCCCCGGGCGACTGGGTATCCATGAGGATTCCCCACGATAAAAAAAAAAAAAAAAAAAAGGTTAGGTTAGTATGCAGCGTTGCGGAAGAATATAACAGAAAAAGGTTGTTTTACCTAATTACTTCAAAAACTAAGCCAGTTATTTAAATGTCGTTCTGAGCGTTTTTGGGAATTATTTTTTACCGATACATTAAAACAAAAATTACAATTATGTCCATCGTAGTTTTCGATGGAAATTAGAAAAATTGAGATTTTGGAGCAATTTTTGGGAAAACTTTTTAGCGAGAAATTTTTATCCAATCGTGTTTCTGAAGTTAGGTTAACACATATGCTGTTTTTTTCCCAGAAAATCCAGGACTCCCACGGGATTTGTAAAACCCCGAAATTCACGCGGGCGAAGCCGCGGGCAAAAGCTAGTAAAAAATAAGTTGATAAAAAATGCTATGCTTTATCGCGGCAGTCTCCGAGTGCCACACGTCTTTTTTTAATCAATTATAGGTTACGTTTTACCTTATTTTGGGCAAACCAGTAGTTAATATCTCGTCAATTTTTGTAACTTATTGATCTTTAGGTACAACAGCATACATACCCTACGACGGTCTGCGATTTTCATTATTCATACCTTGAGTACATTCAGCACTAGGTATCCCTTCGTCGTTTCAATCACCCTTTTCATCGTATTTTAAGTAACTCAATGTGACAACCTTTTAAGTTCAGAAACTTCACGCTAAAAGCCCGAATGGCATTGCAAAATAATTAAACCCATTTACCCTCGCGGGATATGGAAGCTAATTTCCGTAATAATTGAAATTTCAAAATAGACAAATTTCTAGAGAATATTTCATTTTACATTTTGACCTGTTCAGACTACGAATTTTAACACGTTTCCTGTCCGCTGAACCACATATGGCTCAAAAACTTGCGTGTATTATACACTAATACGTTCCTGAGCCATATGTGTGTCAGGGGAAGCATACAGTTTCTATGGCTAATATTTTTACAGGGCGCGCCGGTACTTTTACAATATTTGCATGGGACTTGCTAAGACGATCATATAGTAAAGAATACCTACTTCCAGCAGTTTTTTTTTATTTTTTTATTTACTTGTGTTTTCTTCTGACAACATAACAACAGTATTTTGCAAAAAGTCCGTTGAGCTTGCGGCTTAAATTTTTGTTTTGTTTGGGACAGTGAACGTGTTAAAGGTATATGATGCAGGAGTGCTAAAAACTTACGTATAGCTTGGTAAAAACGTTAAACTTTACCGCTTTACTTGACCAATTTCTATGTAAAAACAACTTAAGCCGAATTTTATAGCCGACTCATGCTTGCCGTTCAGATCATACTCGTATCAACGCGCTGCCAAATGTATGGGTTTGTTTGCCAAACGTTTGTAGACGTTTGAAGTTTACAGCCAATTCCAAGCGTGCGGACGCGCCGTGAGTATTCATCACATAGTTCTAACCTGCACTTGGCCTGCGTTCTAGGCTATGGGCAAATTCCCCTCATTTTGAGAGGAGATGAGATTGAGCATAACTGTTCTTTTAATGTTTCAGCGTCTCAACGGTGAAAAGGGCTCATGTGGAACAGTAGCCGCGTGGGAGGGGAGCGGGGTGCGGTGCAGGAAGATAGACCTCACTTCGCCCGCGTCTCCTCCCGCGACGACGCCGGCGGTGCATCCCACCCCGGCCGCGCCTCCCCACATGATCGGTGTAGAGAGACGGCAGAGCATATTGCAGGTACTACTAGTGACAATATGGACTAAAGAAGTCCTATAGTAAAATTGTGGTCCTAGGGTCATTCTACAGACTTTGGAGGCTAGGTCCTATTTAGCATACCATCGTATGCACTTTCCAAAAATCCAACGTATTATGATTCACAGTCGCCTAAAGAGTCGTTATTTTTTATCATTATGTATATTATTTTCTGTGGCAAAGCAATGTGACATCTGAGAAATTATGATTGAACTTTAGGTTGAGTTGTTGATAGAAAAGGCCTACCACCGTGACTTATAGCAATATTATTGTAATATTGTTTTGACATTTTCATACAATGTCAGTATGGGAATTTTAAAACAATATTACAATAATACTCCTATAAGAGTTGGTGGTACGGCCCCAGGTGTGAGTGACTTATATTGAGGGTTTAAGGTTGAGCTGTCAATAAGTGATTTTAAGAAGAGAAGGGAAGAACATCGTCTGCTACAATAATCCCTATATAATTTATTGGTTTTCAGGTAGCTTGGGTCGATGCAGACACCGGTCAGGAGCGGGTGTTATGGAGGGAAATAGACAAACTCTCCAGGGTTGTGTTCCCGGCGCTTTTTCTCCTCTTCGTCACTTTGTACTGGCCGGTGCTACTGTTGAAGACAAAGGCGTCTTCATAACAATGCGTAGCGTCTACTTATTAGTGTCCCACCGGTGGGCAACGGCTCAAAGCAGAGTGGGATGTAGAGCTAAACCCCATCATGTGATTCCAGTGCGCCTTGGGATGGCAGGGACGAATATGGAGCAAATAGAAGAACTAGTGAAAAAATTAAGAACTAACCAATTCTGTCTTTTTAATAGGTACCTGAAAAAACTGAGTTCAAAGACAGTTCTGTAGTTAATAAAATAATAATGTGTAGTAGTAAAGTTCGTTTTGCGCTTGAGGAAGTTGCCTGGGTGGCATGATAGTGGACTTGCCTAGAAAATGCCTTAAAATAATTTTGTATCTGTATATGATATTATATTTTTTTTATATTCAAATTGGGGCTTTACTATGTGGAATAAGTATTTAATAGGAGTAACTGTTACATAAAAATATTAACGGAGTTTAATAATTGTGACATTTTTACGTTACTAATAAGTTAAAAGAGTTTTAAAAATAATGTTATCAGGTTGTTTTTTTTTTTATTTAAATTAATTAGATCATATCGAAGAATTATTATTAGTTTATCTTGGCTGTTACTGTACAAAAATAAAATATTGTAATATAATTGTAATCTTAGAACACGTGCTTTAAAGTAGGTAGTAATAAAGATAATATTTTTGTTTGAATTACATACTTATCTAGTTTATTTTGAAAGTTACGCTAAGATGAGTAGGAACTAATAATCTAAAGCGTTAATATACCAGCATCAAACTTGCGTTTGGGAAGTGCATGATTTAAAAAAAATGTTTCCTACCAAGATTTTTCTATGAATTCCATACCAATAATACTATATTTATGAGAATTTATCCAAAAATAAGACAGAGTAAGTATAAGCAGAGGATAGTGTAGCTTTTTTAGAACCTGTACTTTGTTTCATACAGGCCTAAATTACAGGTCGCTTATGACGAGTCATTTCATTCTTCATGGGTTTTTAGTGACAAAAGAATGATATCGGTTCCGTAGTACCTACAAGATATTGAACCATAATCTAACTCTTCACGGATTCGTAATTATCATTCATTGTAAAAAAAGCAAAAAAAGAAAGTAATTTAAAGTAAAAGAAAGTAAAAGAAAGAACTAAGATGTCAACGGAACTCTAACAAATAGGAGTTCATGTTACAATGGATTTAAATTCTTAATTAATCATATCCTGGACTGAAATTTTTTAGGCAACCCACTTGCGATATATTTATTGACATATTTAATTGGATATAAAATAGTTTTCATCCAATAAGCAGCTCGGTGAAGGTCGTTGTATAGCGGGATCCTAGACCATTAGGTTCGTGTATTCTATATCATTTGGAAAGTTAAAACTTTAAATAAATATTTCAATATATTATGAATGAACATGAAAAAATGTTGAGGTCTTATTATATAAAAAAATGTATCTATTAAAATCTCACTTTTATAGCTTACGAGCGATTAAACGTCTTTTTTCAAACTTGCGTCTCTGTCTGTAACATGAGGGTTTCTGCTTTTGAAACTAGAATATATTTGTTTTTACCCACGACGGAACGGAGTACGGGTATATGCGTTTAGGGTGAGAGACCGTTTGTACATTAGTTGGTTGATGAAATTTTTTGATTGTTTGTGTGTTAAATTGTTGACAGAAAACGAATATCCAATAAAAAAAATGTTTGTTTGTTTGTTTGTTTGTTTGTGCACATCCAATGTTCCCATTTATTTCCACAACGGCTGAACCGATTTAGATTCAGTTTTCTGTATAATGTTTGGTATTCATTGGCGATGGTTCGTAGATAGTTGTTACGAACATCGATCACCAGGGGGCGCCATAAAAAACATTTATAGTGCAAACGAATGTTCCCATTTATTTCAAAAACGGCTAAACTGATTTCGATACAGTTTTTAAAAAAATATTAGTGACTTATTGGCGATGGTTCGTAGATAGTAGTTACGAATATAGCTCACCAGGGGGCGCCATAAATACATTCGGAATGCAAACGAATGTTCCCAATTTAAGCTTTTGGAATAAAAACGACCGAATCGATTTTGATACATTAATAGATAGTTGTTACGGAAATCACTCACCAGGGGGCGCCACAATAAACGTTTATGTATCATTTGGTAGCGAAATTTTCTAATGTGTCTTATAATGTTTCTAGTAAAGTCCTAGTGTTTGAGATTGTTTGATATGTTCTAACGAGGCTCACACATTATATTTGGTGACAAGGACATTATATCTGATGATGCAACTTGGGATTGAGTGTTACTCAACAATCGTAACTATTAAAATACTTGGAGCTTGGGACCCATAACGTTTCGTTTAACTATTCATTATAACACATTTGATCTTATGACGAGGGTCAATGATGCCTTCCGACGCTGCATAGAAGAGATAGTGGCTAGTTTAAAAATTAATTTTTATTTTGTAATAATATAATAGGTACTTATACTAATTGAAAAAGTATAAAACAAGTGGAAAATTAAAAAAATTTTAAACACCCACGACTCTTATAGACTTGAAATTGAAAAAGGATTAAATAATATTTGTAAAACTCCCCGACTAAAGGAAAGTAAGAACTAAGAACCTATCAGTATAATTACAAATCCAAGAAAATCCGTCGGAGCTGCCATTGACATTTCTGTTTCCAATATCAATTCATGCAGTTAGTACCTATAGGTAAGCTTACCGGTAGCTTATTATAAGAAGTATCAAGAAATTGAATTAGTTACCAAATGAATAAAGTAAACACACACACTGGTAAACAGCAACATCTTGCACCATCAACACCGGCACAGGCAGAACATAGCAGCTCCGGCGGATTTTCTTGGATTTGTAATTATACTGATAGGTTCTTAGTTCTAACTTTCCTTTAGTCGGGGAGTTTTAAAAATATTATTTAATCCTTTTTCAATTTCAAGTCTATAAGAGTCGTGGGTGTTTAAAATTTTTTTAATGTTCCACTTGTTGTTTTCATTTGTTCTTAGTATACCTACACTGTACATTGTAATTGAAATCTTTTCCTTATCATTTCGGACAACTCTGATTGACAATATTATAGTATTTAGTAGGTAACTAGCAGAAATTGTGTAATTAAAAAATAAAATTATTTATTATTAAGATTGGAAGATGGCAGATAAATTAAGTTCTTTGTAATATTGCTGATGCTACATTATCATGTTTTGCAGAAAGTCATTTTATTTAACTGTAAAATATTTGAAATCAATAAACTAAGTTTTGAATAAACTATCTGTTATTTAATAATATTAACACATTCGAATAAACTGTGCCAGTTTCCGTCCTGACAAGGATAATAATTTGAACGCTTTTATTACTCAGGTCTAGGTAAATTAGGTATTTAATAATAAAAAATCCAAGTACTACATATCTATTTATTACAAAAAGTACCAGCCTAAGTAGGTAGATATACTATAATAAAAGTTATTGTAAAAAAATAAAAAAAATGTTACAAGTTGTTTGTAAACAATTCAAAAATTTATAATTTTCGAAATTTTAAAATAGCTTTTACAAAAATTGTTGTACCTATTCGAAATTTTCCACGTATATTGTAATTTATCGACAATCATCTTTTAATTTAAGGCGAATAAAGCAAGTTATTGTAAATTATAAAATGGTAGATAAATTTATTATTTAGTACCTACTGAGTCACGCCATAATTAGATTATAAAACATTTAACAGACATTCTGAATGCTGGAAATTCTAATTTGTTGAAGTAGTAACTTATTAATAAAATACTTGAAATTATGTAATGACTTTTTAATTTTATTGTCAGTTTTCCCCTCCAAAATGAAAGATTTCTTGAAATTATCTAATGAACTTGGAAGTCTCTATTATTATTTATTTTGTTACTCCATTTCACCTTTTTAGGTTCCGTAATAAATAATTTAACCTTTACAGGCCTAAAATCAACGTCGTCGTTGTCCGTCTATCCGTATGTCAATCGCAAATTGTCCTTTTTCTCATGATACCTCATTGATATAAATGTTACTGATACCTACTATAAATTTTATTAATTTTATACATAGTCAACATGATTAACGGCCTATTTTCAAAAGGCACTCATGACTAGAAAAGTTTGAGAAGTACAGCGAAAAATTCCTACCTACTGATGGGTACGTTAAATAGGTACAGTAATACGGATAGTCGTAGTACTTAAAAATACTATGTGTGTGTACAAGCTGCTACAATTTTCCGCTAAATGGACAATCACATACCATTAAGTGTGTCACGGTTGCGCGACACAATACCTTCACGGTTCGTGCACGAATTATACAACTAGTACTGGAGTACCAAGCGTCTTAGCGAAATTTCGTGCTACAGAAAAGACTTATCTATTTGCACCTAAAATGTGTCTGATTACAGCAAAGGCATTTAGTGTGTTTTGGATTCGAACGTCCGACCAACGGGCTATCATTTCTTTTAACTCCTCAAGGGAGATGGGTACCATCCGGGCGAAAAAATTCAAATTTTATTTAGTTTTTCGCTAATAGTGGGCTAATTATACATCGTAGGCTTGAGTTTTGCGAGCACATCGTTTATGCATCCTCCTACATGTTTTAAATAATAAAAACTCTGCTCAACAATACTCATCTACTTCATAATATAGGTTCCCGATAGCTCATAATCAGGGAAACTGCAAATAATTTTATCTCTCGGGAACCAATATGAGGTGAGTAATATTTTCGAGTAAAGTAATCGAGAATAGAAACTTGCAGAGAGAGAGATGCATAAATATTACGCAAAATTCATTGTCATAAGCCTACAATGTGTAGTTAGTCTAATATTGAAAAACTAAATAAAATTTGAATTTTGCGGGCTGTCCGGAACGTCATAAAAATTCATTAAACACGATACGACAGGCGAACGAGGCTTAAAAGAAAAGGTATTCCTTGAAAGATGGGCCTTTGAGGGATTTAGCTGAAGGGAATCTTTAACTAAATCTCTTTGTTTATCATTTTTTAATTTACTCGGAAAATCCCGTAATTAAGAATTACAAGGAACGTTTTCACGAGCAACATTAATTATTTTTTCAATGTTTATCCAATCGTGTTTTTGCTTCACAGCGATTTTAGATTAAATATCCAAAATACGTGACGTTTAAATATTAAAGAAATTGTTTTTTTAACTTCAGGTTACTAAACATCGCTTAAATCGGCGTCTACGCCATTAAGAAAACGATGGCAGGTAATTAAAAAATGGTGCTTAATAAGGTCCGAATGATTTTATGGAGCGTCTAAATACCTTGCGATTCTTACTCAGATTAAAGTTATCAATACAGTGGAAGATAGTTAAAGATAACGTTACGTATGGTTACGTCAAAGCGGGTCACAGTTTGTGGGCTAGCTATTGTTTTATGGAGGTTCCCGTTACCACACGTATGACGATTGCCTGACTTAGTGATTTATACACTGATTTATATAGTTTTAACCCTTAACTGGTATCGTAAATTTGACATACGTAACTGGTATCGTGGGGGCCGCGCGGCCCCCATAGTATGTTTGCTTCTAGCAAGTATGTTTTAACTATGTACTTGAATAAATGGTTCGAAATAATAAATAATAGGCTTATTTTATGTAAACAAATAGTTTTTAACTATATAAATCTTCTTACTACAATACTAGAAGAGATCATAAAATAGTATCGACATTTTGGTAATATTTTTTTTGTAAGTTACAAATATCAATGAAAATTATAGTTTAAAAAGTTAAAATAAAAAATAACATTTTTTAATTAATCTATAACACGTAAAGTAAAATGCAAATAAAGTTTAATAATCTCTAATCAAATTTTAACAAAAATCAACAAGAAGTAAATCCCTTCTAATCTTTTCAAAGACATAGTACCTAGCTATTAAAATGTCACATTTTTTCCCATAGTAGCTGCTGGACTGACTAGGTCCTGCAAGATTTTCATTTTCACTTCCTGAGGAAGATGCTTCCTTATCAGAATCCGCGTCCTGACTATCGTTCAACAAATCAAGTGTTACTGGATCTTCACAATCACTTACTTCACTATTACTACAATATTCTTCTTCTGGCCTGCTACCAATCACTGATTCGGAATCAGAATCTTCGTATAAGAGTTCTTCTATTAGTTAAGCACTCAAAAGCCGCGACATCTTTAATTATTTACTGTAAAAATAACATAGATATAAAAATTGTTATGCAAAAAAACTTACGTAACTGGTATCGTGGGGGCCGCGCGGACCCCAACACGTGCATACCTGGATCCCAGTAAGTGATACAGCGCCGAAAGTCCGACACCCGCCGCGAACAGCGACGTAACGAGAATACTTAAAATGGCGGATGCTCACGATGTTAGTTTACAAGAAAACCAAGAAAACGTCATGCGTGGGGGCCGCGCGGCCCCCACGATACCAGTTAAGGGTTAATGATGTAAAAGTAAATACCAACTTCGCAATAAAAAAACCGCCACCGTCATAAAACTTTATAAAAATTGTAATCTTTTTAACATCTGTTGATAATAATGCGCATATTGATGCAGATTTAGAATATACAATCTACAATCAAAATATACAAAAAAAATATAACTTAATACTAATATAAATATTTGCTTGGACCATGGTACAGAAACTTTTTTGCCATGGCAGCAGCTTCAGCACGAGCTGAGCCTTTGCTACTATAATGGCGTCATCTCGTTTTCGATTTTGTCCAACCGTAAGTTTTGTGTTATAGAGCACTTGTTCCAAATTAAAAAAAATGACCTAAGGTAGTATGATGTTTTTTCATGAACCAAAGCCAAAATATTCTGGAAAATGAAAAGAATATTTTTGAGAAACATTGAACACAAATTATTTTGTATTCTAAAAGTTACTTTTTTCAATGCACTTTTGCGACATCGCAAGGCAACAGGTAACAGCATTTTTAAGATGCTTTTGCAAGCCGGCAGTTGAATTTATGAGTTTCTTTGGCTACAGTCACTGGGGAACCATTGTAGCGTTATCGATTAAGATCCCAGAGATGTCTTCCCAGCTTGTGGTAAACCAGGATATTCATCCAATATCATGAAATATAACTCATCTCTTTCCATAAACCTTGACAAAATTGAGAGTGGCGAAAAAAAGTACCTAACTGAATAAACTAACCAATAAATCTTTAAAACAATTAACCATCTTGACGTTAATATAAAACTCGAAAACTCATTCATTGATCTGTAATCTACTGATGTGGGACGCAACATGCGTTGACACATTGGCTTCGATTCATATCAGGGAGACTGCTGAATCCGGTAAGCGTCGCAAGTATGCCTCTCTTTTAGAGAGTTACATATTTGTCCCGTTTGCCGTGGAGACCCTGGGGCCATGGAGTCATAGTGCCAAAAAATTCCTTCGAGAGCTTTCCCCGCGGTTAATAGCCTCAACTGGTGACAGAAGGGCTGGCTCATTTTTTGCGCAACGTATCAGCCTAGCTGTTCAACGCGGAAATGCAGCCAGTATTCTTGGCACCATTCCACGCGGGCAAGATTTGTATAGTAATTAGAATAAGCTAATAATAAGTTTTATTGTAACATTTTAATAATAAAAAAAAAAAATCTACCGAGTCACATTTTAAAAACTAGGTTAAAGGCTTTTTACCCCTGGGATTTATAACGGTACGATCTAGGGGCACGATAGTGTCCCCACCAAGTCGAATCGACACAAATGCGCAATTTTTATAAGGAAATTTATTTATTAAAAAAAAAAATATTCGACAACCATCAATCAAAGCTTAAATTAAGGAGTCCACTAACTTCGTAAGGGATAAGGGAGGTCGTCAACCCACCGTGGTGGTTTTGTTTTTGTTTAAATAAATAATAGATACGTAAGTAAAATTTTGTCCAAAAATATCACTGACATACAATTCGGAAATCCAATTGTTACGCATATTATTTTTTGTTTAAATTAGTCCCGCCAATTTACGAAACGAATACGAATTCGTTTAATTATAATATGTTAAATTTGCTTTTCTCCATGGCGGCTTTATTTCAATAAAATCTCATTGTAGAAGAAGATAATAATATATTGACGCGATTTCATTTATACCATTACTTACTCTATTCATAAGTGTTATTGATATATTGTTTAGGAGTTATATTATGTGACTTTCTGGTTTAGTTATTCTAGGAGTCTGAATCTGAACCGAGTACCTCCAATTTTTCATCTATGAAAGCATTGGCGAGTTAATATAATTATTAGGCATAGTTAGTATAATTATAATTCTCAGGCAGAGTTCGTGGTTACTCCATCTGATATTATTTTGTTATTTCGCTAAAATTACCTTCGCTTGTAGAACACATGAAGCTGGATTCGCAAAAATTTTGATTGGATCTTACGACTAAGTCTTGTTTACGTTTAGCATAACATTACAATAATTTTTACGCACGACTTCATTTCCGTGAAGTTCGTTTATTTTAAGTAACTTTTATTGGAACGTAGGCATATTATAATATACAAATATTTATTTTCACGAATTCCAAGTAAACAGATCAATCGGGTTTCTTGTTGAAGTTGATAAAATAATATATTTTTTTAATATTCATATATTATAAGTTATATATCATATCATAAGTTACCAATACATTATACAAGCTGAGGCCCGCTAAGCTGACTTTACCTACATACCTTTACATTCTATAATTGGTATCAGATGACGTTAATTTATTTTATCTACGCTCATTGCTTAAAGTTCGAATTATGAAATCAAAATGTGTCACATATTGACCTACTTTATTCACAGACTTCTATAATTATTAAAAAGTTATTCATTATAACATAGCTGTACTATGGAAATATCTCTAGATTGTTGAATAATTTCTATTACGATACGCGGCTCTGGGTTCCTGTATTTTTGTGTGTCGTCATCACAGACCAGGGAATAACTTTCTTTTCTCTGTGGTCGTCATAGCCAAAAGAGAGTGTAGAGCCAATCCTCAATTTTGTTTCTTTATTTAAGGAGTCCACAGACAACATTTAGTTGGTAGTAATGGGATGGGCCACGATCGACCATAGACAACAATTAATTCACGGAAACAATAATTTTTCCCTGCCTTATATGACTGATTAAAAAGTGTGTTCAAACAGAATATTGAAAAGAATTATGTATAATTTTTGATTATTTAATTATCCACTAAAAATATACTTTATCTGACTTGTATAAATATTTTTCTACTCTTTTTTGTTTCATGACTTTTTTAACAGACTATACACAGTTTACAACTGAATTTTGGCGCCATACCTAACTTTTAAAATTTCAATGTGTTATTTTTGTTACTTAGTCAAAACTTAGCGCGGAAAAATGTCTAGCAGTGAAACCTACTAAAGAAAATTTAACTCCACCTGACATTTTAGTAATTGCAACAAAAATGACCCACAATCTTTTACCGACAAAGTGAAGGATTTACGACAAACGTTAGCAAGATTTTATGGTTTGGATTTATGATAATTTGAGCGTAGATAAAGTAGTGTATGAAACTCTACATAATTAGGTATTAAAACACTCGTGTGATACTATTAAAAAACTCGCCTGCAGCTCGTTTTTTAAACTCACACTCATGTTTTAATACCCCCCATTATGCATCCGTTTCATAAACTACTATTTTTTATGTTTCTCGTTCCAAAAAAGGTACAAGATGATTAGAAAAACCATATAAAATTGAAGCGCTCAAGAATTTTTTCCGAGGCAAATATAGAGCAAGTTTGTTGAAGAGAACACTAAGAAATACAGAAATATTTTAAATAGCTACAAATTATGTACGTACTTATTCGTTGCTTTCAAAACCTGCATCCTTTGAGTTTCATAATATTCTCAGACACAAAAGAAGCTTCCTGGTACACACCTTTTATTACTTTATATTTTTTTTTTCAACATTTATTCATTATTTTTTCTCGTCTTTAGATGAGACTTTCTTTAGATATCTTTTCCCCTTTATCAAGTCAATATCTAATTGTGCTCCTATGTCAGTGTAAATCTTACGTAGGTAATAAGATTGTCTAAGATTTTCTTAAATTACGGAGTATAGCAAATAATTTAGCGGTTCGTTGAGCGTCAAGCACGTTGTACTCACGTTGTACTGCTGAAATTGAGTCGAGTCATTGAACTCGGTTGTGGTACAGTCAGCATTCGTAAGTCGTAAACAATCACAAAGATAATAATAATTACTACAAGCAAATCACGACCAGATGCTTTTGAACCTCTCAACTTCCGCGGCTGTTGTTAATGATAACGTAGTAAGTACATTTTTAAGAAATTTCAAATAAGGTTTCTATCTTATATTATTTGGCGACGTAGCTTGTAAATGTCTATAGTAGGGATGTTACGAAGGTGGTGTTATCGGAACCGAAGACGAAACCGGATATTTGCAATTTATTTAACGGAACCGACATCGGAACCGGAGTTGAACCAGGGACTGTCGGGGACAAATGAGAACCTACGGGTATGTCAAGGCCTTGACAGATAAATGAACAAAACAATGTTTTAATTTTTCTCTTCTATAATATCAATTCGAAAAAATACACATTCAGGAAATAAAGATCATTCTCATAACAACAGATCAGACAGGTATGGCCAATAGTATGGGTATGTTTGTTTGTTTGTCTGTATTCAAGTCTTGCAAGTAAAATTTGATGCACTTCCTGGTTACCGATAGAGATGACAATGCCAAATTATTGTCATGGAGCTGATCCGATGATGGCACCGGAAGATGGCCATAGCAACTCGACGGTAGTTCCCATCAAGTAGACACAATCCCATCAAGGTTGGACTTGTTTGATCCGTCTTGAAGATTACTTTGGTGCAAGATAGTAACCACGGTCCTGAAAAAAATACGGATAAGACATATGAAAGCTTGTGTTTAAAAATGTATTTCAAATGATAACTTATTGTACTTAAGATGTGAAATAGTGTCACTTACACTGTTACGCAGGGCAAGTGAGCGATTGGCCAAGACGTGGGGTCTAGAAAGGATGGTGTACTCACGGTGCCACAAGGTCCTGCGTGAGCGCAATTTTGCCAACCACCATCCATTCACCTGCAGTGCGCATACACTTTGCGCACTAACCGCACGCCGGTACTCGACCCGCGCCGACGCATCGATACGTCGATACATCGAGTGTGATATAGTTGAGTGATGTGCTAATTAATTAGTTTTGGTGTCATCGACAGTAAAAAGGTATGTTTTATAAGCAATTTAAAATTTTACGGCGGAACTCTTTGAGATAGCGTAATGAAACCGAAAATTGAATTTAAATTGTATTTATACACCTCAAGTTTTTAGCGGATCGGAACCAAAAAATTAATTAATAATATACTTATATGTAATTTAAGTAATTGTATTTTGACGACCTCCGTGGTTGAGTGGTTGGCGTGCCGGTTTTCAAGGCGCCGCCATCTCTGAGGTTCCGGGTTCGATCCCCGGTCGGGGCAATGTAGAAAAATAACTTTTCTACATTTGTCTCGGGTCTGGGTGTTGTGGTACCTTCGTTGTTTCTGATTTCCTTAACACAAGTGCATAAGCTACCTACTAAGGGATCAGAGCAATGTATGTGATGTTGTCCACTATATAAAAAATCAAAAAACCCGACTGCAAAAATGTCAACTAAAATGCAATAACTTAAAAGACTGAAACAAGGCGGACAACGAAAACAAAATTATAATAAACTTAAAACGATGCAATTTTTACTTCATTTTAACAAACAATATTATGAGCTGAAAGCTTTAGTTAAATTTATAAAATAGGTCCCGCCTTCTATATTTTTAAATTGAATGCGAAAATCGTTCGGGAAAAACTGAGATTACAAATAGAAATAGAAAAAATCTTTATTTCACATAGGCCTAACTTACAGGCACTTATGAAAGGTCATTTATTTATATTATATTATTTAATATAAAACGATATGGTGATAACTATTAAATCTGATCGACAAAGTGGAGCGCGTCTTAAAGTACACACAGCGCCATCTAGGGCGAGTAGCGAAAGTACAGATGTTAAATAATTGTTTAATGATTATATTAAATTATGTTTTCGATTTATGCTATGATATACCAAGTAAAAATGCACAATATAAAGTACGACACACATTTGGTCAATACAAGATTAACGCTATCAAAAACTACAAATATTACCATTTTGAACGCATTGATCGACTGTTTATAATTCCAAATTAATTCGAAATTTTTGTAATCTCCTTGTAATTCCCTTCATTTTGATACCCCACTCGATAGGTTTGGTTATAAATATTTTGTAAATGACTGACAATTTTAGGCCCAAAATCCGCCATTTTGCTTTTTATTTTCAAAAACCTATCTAAGAACACTTGGGTTAATGAGACGAATCTAACAATACCATTAACGTCAAAATCCATCCAGCCATTTGGAAGATACGTGGTCATAAAGAAATTTACATACATACATACATACATACAAGATACGCGCGAAAAACATAACCCTTCTTGCAGTCGGGTAAAAATATATAAAAAAAATTAAATTTCTACGGAGGAACTCTGTGAGAATGCGCAATGTAGCCGAAAATTGAATTTAAATTGTATTTATACACCTCAACTTTTTAGCGGATTGTGACCGAAAAAATAATTAATTTACTTATTGGCATCTTAAAAAATATACAGGTACATCATAGATTTCAATGAAGAGTCTCTAATATTACAGACATTTGAGTTTTATTGAGATTGTACCTAAATTAATTATGAAAATGTTGTAAATGCAACCGTAAGACCGATCTTATCATTATTATACTATATATAGCTCGATTACCACTGACTGACTGATTGACATAATTGTTCTCCCAGAAAGAGACAGAAAACGATATAATGATGTACGGGAGATGTGTTCGGGTGCGGGAGTCGACTAGGGAAAAATTATGACATTTCAGAAAAACAAGATGGCGGCCGACGTGACTTTCGTAACTCTTTTGTTTTCCAACCGATTTCCTTCAAAATTGCAGTTTCTTGAGGCAATGAGTAAATGGTTTTTAGAAAAATTGGAAAAATTTTGAAAAACAAGATGGCGGCCGAGCTGTGGTGTTTTAAAATTTTTCATTTTTCGACCCCAAACCGCGGCACCACAGATCCTAAACGGGGTGGTTGAGGATGTCAATTTTTTCTTGTTTCGCCCACAATTATCCTGAATTTTGACAAAACGGGAGTAATTTTTCAAAATCCAAGATGGCGGCTGTTCTGGCGGCCAATCAGTGTGAGGTATGAAAAATCGCAATTTTGAAAGTCAAATTTCTCGCAGTTGGCATCATCGGAGCGTTTCGACTTCTATGGAGCGATTGTGTGTAAAGACTCGAAGTATTGATTGGGGAAGAAAAAATTACCCCATTTCTCGGGAAATTTCGAGATTTTCCCCAAAAAGTAAAAAATCGAAATACGGACTTTTTGCAAAATCCGAGTATGAGCGATCACGCGTCTTACTCATACAAATGACATTTGAGTATTTTTGTCGCCGAGGACTGGCAACACTGGAATCTATCAAAATAAAAGTGATTTTCGACATGGTCACTTTTCAGGGGCTATTGTGGCGCCTAGGTGCGAGCGAGATGAAAACTTGAAACGTCATCAGGGGCGGTATATCCTGTAGTTACTGGGAAAAATACGAAACTGTGTAAAATATTTACCGCAAATGAGGTGGCGGCCATTTTGTATTTTTTTCTGTTTTTGAAAATTTTGATTGTGTTTTTGAGGCACTTGGCAACATTTCGGAAAGTCGACATGTATGAACCGATTGTGTAACTCGACGGGCAGTATCGAAATATATAGGCAGTGTTGCCACATTTGGGGTAGTTTTCGAGATTTTCCCCAAAATGTCCTCCTGTAAAATTTTGTATGAACAATTTTTTTTTCACTTATGGCTTCGTATAGAAGTCAAGAAATGACTCGGCGAAAAATATGGAGAGAGCTGATGATTGAGGATTTCGGAGACGGGTGAAGAGCACAGCCAGGGTATTGAAGATAGGAGGGGGGTGCTCGACCAAATGTCATTCGAAATCTCGTGCAAATGCCAATGAGCTGAAAAATTTTTCAAAATGGGTTAAAAAAGATGGCCGCCATACAAATTTCGTCGGAGTCTATCTCAGAAAGTATGAATGGTAGAAAAGTGGTTTCTTTGCGAAATATGATCAGGATGAGAGAGTTTTTATTTATAGAAAGAAAAAAAAATCAAAATGGCGAAATTTTTTTTTGCATACTAATTTGTATGGCGATTATGAACTATAAGAAAATTGTCATTGTTCTCCTGCAAACAGATAGGAAACGATTGAATGATGTATGGGAGATGTGTTTGAGTGCAGGATTGGAGTAGGGAAAATTTATAACATTTTAGAAAAACAAAATGGCGGCCGACGTGACTTTCGTTACTCTTTTGTTTTCCAACCGATTGCGTTCAAAGTTGCAGCACTCGAGGAAATGAGTAAATGGTTTTTAGAAAAATTGGAAAAATTTTGAAAAACAAGATGGCGGCCGAGCTGTGGCGTTTTAAAATTTTTCATTTTTCGACCCCAAACCGCGGCGCCACAGATCCTAAACGGGGTGGTTTAAGATGACAGTTTTTGCTTGTTTCGCCCACAATTATCCTGAATTTTGACAAAACGGGAGTAATTTTTCAAAATCCAAGATGGCGGCTGTTCTGGCGGCCAATCAGTGTGAGGTATGAAAAATCGCAATTTTGAAAGTCAAATTTCTCGCAGTTGGCAGCATCGGAGCGTCTCGACTTCTATGGGACGATTGTGAGTTTTGACTCGAAGTATTGAGTGGGGGAAAAAAAATTACCCCATTTCTCGGGAAATTTCGAGATTTTCCCCAAAAAGTAAAAAATCGAAATACGGACTTTTTGCGAAATCCGAGTATGAGCGACCACGCGTCCTACTCGTACAAATGATATTTAGGTAGTTTTGTCGCCTGGCGCTGGCAACACTGGAATCTATCAGAGTAAAAGTGATTTTCGACATGGTCACTTTTCAGGGGCTATCGTGTCGCCTGGGTGCGAGCGAGATGAAAAATTGAAACGTCATCGGGAGCGGTATATCCTGTAGTTACTGGGAAAAATACGAAACTGTGTAAAATATTTACCGCAAATGAGGTGGCGGCCATTTTGTATTTTTTTCTGTTTTTGAAAATTTTGATCGCGATTTTGAGGCACTTGGCAACATTTCGGAAAGTCGACATGTATGAACCGATTGTGTAACTCGACCGGCAGTATCGAGATGTATAAGCAGTGTTGCCACATTTGGGGTAGTTTTCGAGATTTTCCCCAAAATGTCCTCCTGTAAAATTTTGTATGAACAATTTTTTTTTCACTTGTGGTTTCGTATAGAAGTCAAGAAATGACTCGGTGAAAAATATGGAGAGAGCTGATGATTGAGGATTTCGGAGACGGGTGAAGGGTTCAGCCAGGGTATTGAAGGTAGGTGGGGGGTGCTCGACCAAATGTCATTCGAAACCGCGAGCAATTGCCAATGCGCTGAAAAAATTTTCAAAATGGCGGAAAAAAGATGGCCGCCATACAAATTTCGTCGGTGTCTATCTCAGAAAGTATGAAAGATAGAAAAGTGGTTTCTTTGCGAAATATGATCAGGATGAGAGAGTTTTTATTTATAGAAAGAAAAAAAAATCAAAATGGCGAAATTTTTTTTTGCATACTAATTTGTATGGCGATTATGAACTATAAGAAAATTGTCATTGTTCTCCTGCAAACAGATAGGAAACGATTGAATGATGTATGGGAGATGTGTTTGAGTGCAGGATTGGAGTAGGGAAAATTTATAACATTTTAGAAAAACAAAATGGCGGCCGACGTGACTTTTGTAACTCTTTTGTTTTCCAACCGATTTCGTTCTAAGTCGCAGCACTCGAGGAAATGAGTAAATGGTTTTTAGAAAAAGAAGAAAAATTTGGAAAAACAAAATGGCGGCCGAGCTGTGGTGTTTTAAAATTTTTCATTTTTCGACCCCAAACCGCGGCGCCACAGATCCTAAACGGGGTGGTTGAAGATGTCAATTTTTGCTTGATTCGCCCACAATTATCCTGAATTTTGACAAAACGGGAAAAATTTTTAAAAATCCAAGATGGCGGCTGTTCTGGCGGCCAATCAGTGTGAGGTACGAAAAAACGCAATTTTAAAATTCAATTTTCACACACTTGGCATCATCGGACCGTTTCGACTTCTATGGGGCGATTGTGTGTATAGACTCGAAGTATTGAGTGGGGGAAAAAAAATTACCCCATTTCTAGGGAAATTTCGAGATTTTCTCCAAAAAGTAAAAAATCGAAATACGGACTTTTTGCAAAATCCGAGTATAAGCGATCACGTGTCTTACTCATACAAATGACATTTGAGTATTTTTGTCGCCGAGGACTGGCAACACTGGAATCTATCAAAGTAAAAGTGATTTTCGACATGGTCACTTTTCAGGGGCTATCGTGTCGCCTGGGTGCGAGCGAGATGAAAAATTGAAACGTCATCGGGAGCGGTATATCCTGTAGTTACTAGGAAAAATACGAAACGATGTAAAATATTTCTGTGAACTGAGTTGGCGGCCATTTTGTATTTTTTTCTGTTTTTGAAAATTTTGATCGCGATTTTGAGGCACTTGGCAACATTTCGGAAAGTCGACATGTATTAACCGATTGTGTAACTCGACTGGCAGTATCGAAATATATAAGCAGTGTTGCCACATTTGGGGTAGTTTTCGAGATTTTCCCCAAAATGTCCTCCTGTAAAATTTTGTATGAACTATTTTTATTTCACTTATGGCTTCGTATAGAAGTCAAAAAATGACTCGGTGAAAAATATGGAGAGAGCTGATGATTGAGGATTTCGGAGACGGGTGAAGGGCTCAGCCAGGGTATTGAAGATAGGTAGGGGGTGCTGGACCAAATGTCATTCAAAACCTCGTGCAGTTGCCAATGAGCAGAAAAAAAATTCAAAATGGCGAAAAAAAGATGGCCGCCATACAAATTTCGTCGGTGTCTATCTCAGAAAGTATAAAAGGTGGAAAAGTAGTTTCTTTGCGAAATATGATCAGGAAGAGGAGGTATATCTTTTGGAAGAAAAAAATATTCAAAATGGCGGAATTTTTTTTTTCATACTAAATTGTATGGCGATTGGGAGCTATAAGAAAATTGACATTGTTCTCCTAGAAACAGACATAAAACGATAAAATGATGTATGGGAGACGTGTTTAAGTACGGGAGTAGAATAGAAAAAAAATATGCCATTTCAGAAAAACAAGATGGCGGCCGACGTGACTTTCGTAACTCTTTTGTTTTTCAACCGATTTCGTTCAAACTCGCGGTAATCGAGGAAATGAGTAAATGGTTTTTAGAAAAAGAAGAAAAATTTGGAAAAACAAAATGACGGCCGAGCTGTGGTGTTTTAAAATTTTTCATTTTTCGACCCCAAACCGCGGCGCCACAGATCCTAAACGGGGTGGTTGAAGATGTCAATTTTTGCTTGATTCGCCCACAATTATCCTGAATTTTGACAAAACGGGAAAAATTTTTAAAAATCCAAGATGGCGGCTGTTCTGGCGGCCAATCAGTGTGAGGTACGAAAAAACGTAATTTTAAAATTCAATTTTCACACACTTGGCATCATCGGACCGTTTCGACTTCTATGGGGCGATTGTGTGTATAGACTCGAAGTACTGAGTGGGGGAAAAAAATTACCCCATTTCTAGGGAAATTTCGAGATTTTCCCCAAAAATTAAAAAATCGAAATATGGACATTTTGCGAAATCCGAGTATAAGCGATCACGTGTCTTACTCGTAAAAATGACATTTTGGTATTTTTGTCGCCGAGGACTGGCAACACTGGAATCTATCAAAATAAAAGTGATTTTCGACATGGTCACTTTTCAGGGGCAATCGTGTCGCCTGGGTTCAAGCGAAATGAAAATTTGAAACGTCATCAGGAGCGGTATATCCTGCAGTTACTGGGAAAAATACGAAACTGTGTAAAATATTTCTGTGAACAAAAGTGGCGGCCATTTTGTATTTTTTTCTGATTTTGGAAATTTTGAACGTGTTTTTGAGGCACTTGGCACATTTCGGAAAGTCGACATGTATGAACCGATTGTGTAACTCGACCGGCAGTATTGAGATATATAAGCGGTGTTGCCACATTTGGGGTAGTTTTCGAGATTTTCCCCATAATGTCCTCCTGCAAAATTTTGTATGAACAATTTTTTTTTCACTAATGGCTTAGTATAGAAGTCAAGAAATAACTCGTCGAAAATTATGGAGAGAGCTGATGATTGAAGATTTCGGAGACGAGTGAAGAGCACAGCCAGGATATTGAAGATAGGTGGGGGGTGCTCGACCAAATGTCATTCGAAACCTCGTGCAATTGCCAATGAGCTGAAATTTTTTTCAAAATGGCGAAAAAAAGATGGCCGCCATACAAATTTCGTCGGTGCCTATCTCAGAAAGTATGAAAGATAGAAAAGTGGTTTCTTAGCAAAAGATGACCAGGACGAAGAGGTCTATTTATTGAAAAGAAAAAATTTCAAAATGGGGCATTTTTTTTTTCATAAGTACTAATTTGTATGGCGATTAGGAGCTATAAGAAAATTGACATTGTTCTTCTAGACACAGATAAAAACGATACAATGATGTAGGGGAGACGTGTTTGAGTGCGGGAGTCGAGTAGGGAAAAATCATGACATTTCAGAAAAACAAGATGGCGGCCGACGTGACTTTCATAACTATTTTGTTTTCCAACCGATTCCGTTCAAAAACGCAGCACTCGAGGAAATGAGTAAATGGTTTTTAAAAAAAAATGGAAAATTTAGAAAAACAAGATGCGGCCGAGCAGTGGTGTTTTAAAATTTTTCATTTTTTGACCCCAACCCGCGGCGCCACTGATCCTAAACGGGGTGGTTGAAGATGTTAATTTTTGCATGTTTCGCCCACAATTACCCTGAATTTTGACAAAACGGGAGTAATTTTTGAAAATCCAAGATGGCGGCTGTTCAGGCGGCCAATCAGTGTGATGAACAAAAAAACGCGATTTTGAAATTCAAATTTCTCACACTTGGCAGCATCGGAGCGTTTCGACTTCTATGGAGCAATTGTGTGTACTTGAAGTGTTGAGTCGGACAGAAAAAATTACCCCATTTCTCGGGAAATTTCGATATTTTCCCCAAAAAGTAAAAAATCTAAAAACGGACATTTTGCAAAATCCGAGTATTAGCGATTATGTGTTTTACTCGTACAAATGACATTTGGGTAGTTTTGTCGCCGAAGACTGGCAACACTGGAATCTATCCAAGTAAAAGTGATTTTCGACATGGTCACTTTTCAGGGGCTATCGTGTCGCCTGGGTGCGAGCGAGATGAAAAATTGAAACGTCATCGGGAGCGGTATATCCTGTAGTTACTAGGAAAAATACGAAACGATGTAAAATATTTCTGTGAACTGAGTTGGCGGCCATTTTGTATTTTTTTCTGTTTTTGAAAATTTTGATCGCGATTTTGAGGCACTTGGCAACATTTCGGAAAGTCGAGGCAGAATCGAGATATATAAGCAGTGTTGCCACATTTGGGGTAGTTTTCGAGATTTTCCCCAAAATATCCTCCTGTAAAATTTTGTATGAACTCTTTTTATTTCACTTATGGCTTCGTATAGAAGTCAAAAAATGACTCGGTGAAAAATATGGAGAGAGCTGATGATTGAGGATTTCAGAGACGGGTGAAGGGCTCAGCCAGGGTATTGAAGATAGGTAGGGGGTGCTGCACCAAATGTCATTCAAAACCTCGTGCAGTTGCCAATGAGCAGAAAAAAAATTCAAAATGGCGAAAAAAAGATGGCCGCCATACAAATTTCGTCGGTGTCTATCTCAGAAAGTATAAAAGATGGAAAAGTAGTTTCTTTGCGAAATATGATCAGGAAGAGGAGGTATATCTATTGGAAGAAAAAAATATTCAAAATGGCGGAATTTTTTTTTTCATACTAAATTGTATGGCGATTGGGAGCTATAAGAAAATTGACATTGTTCTCCTAGAAACAGACATAAAACGATAAAATGATGAAGGGGAGACGTGTTTGAGTGCGGGAGTCGAGTAGGGAAAAATCATGACATTTCAGAAAAACAAGATGGCGGCCGACGTGACTTTCATAACTATTTTGTTTTCCAACCGATTCCGTTCAAAAACGCAGCACTCGAGGAAATGAGTAAATGGTTTTTAAAAAAAAATGGAAAATTTAGAAAAACAAGATGCGGCCGAGCAGTGGTGTTTTAAAATTTTTCATTTTTCGACCCCAAACCGCGGCGCCACTGATCCTAAACGGGGTGGTTGAAGATGTTAATTTTTGCATGTTTCGCCCACAATTACCCTGAGTTTTGACAAAACGAGAGTAATTTTTGAAAATCCAAGATGGCGGCTGTTCAGGCGGCCAATCAGTGTGATGAACAAAAAAACGCGATTTTGAAATTCAAATTTCTCACACTTGGCAGCATCGGAGCGTTTCGACTTCTATGAAGCAATTGTGTGTACTCGAAGTGTTGAGTCGGACAGAAAAAATTACCCCATTTCTCGGGAAATTTCGATATTTTCCCCAAAAAGTAAAAAATCTAAAAACGGACATTTTGCAAAATCCGAGTATTAGCGATTACGTGTTTTACTCGTACAAATGACATTTGGGTAGTTTTGTCGCCGAGGACTGGCAACACTGGAATCTATCATAGTAAAAGTTATTTTCGAAATGGGCACTTTTCAGGGGCAGTCGTGTCGTCTGGGTGCGAGCGAGATGAAAAATTGAAACGTCATCGGGAGCGATATATCCTGTAGTTACTGGGAAAAATACAAAACTGTGTAAAATATTTCTGGGAAAGGTGGAGGCGGCCATTTTGTAACTTTTTTCGTTTTTGAGAATTTTGATCGTGTTTTTGAGGCACTTGGCAACATTTCAGAAAGTCGACATGTATGAACCGATTGTGTAACTCGACGGGCAGTATCGAAATATATGTAAAGTGTTGCCACATTTCGGGTAGTTTTCGAGATTTTTCCCAAAATGTCCTCTTGTAAAATTTTGTATGAACATTTTTTTTTCACTTGTGGCTTCGTATAGGAGTCAAGAAATGACTCAGCGAAAAATATGGAGAGAGCTGATAATTGAGGATTACGGAGACGGATGAGGAACACAGCCAGATTATTTAAGATAGTTGGGGGGTGCTCGACCAAATGTCATTCGAAACCTCGTGCAATTGCCAATGAGCTGAAAAATTTTTCAAAATGGCGTACATAAAAAAGATGACCGCCATACAAATTTCGTCTGAGTCTATCTCAGAAAGTATGAAATATAGAAAAGGGGTTTCTTAGCAAAAGATGATCACGAGGAGGAAGTCTATTTATTGAAAATAACAAAATTTTCAAAACGGTGGAATATATTTTTGTCCTACTAATTTGTATGGCGATTAGGAGCTTTAATAAAATTGTCATTGTTCTCCTGGAAATAGATAAAAAACTATACGTATGGGAGATGTGTTCGAGGGAGAGATATGAAAGGGAAAAATTATGACATTTCAGAAAAACAAAATGGCGACCGATGTGACTTTCGAACATTTTTTGTTTTCCAACCGATTTCATTTAAAGTCGCAGTACTTTTGGATACAAGTAAATAGTTTTTAGAAAAAGTAGAAAATTTGGGAAAAACAAGATGGCGGCTGAGCTGTAGTGTTTTTTAAAATTTTCATTCTTTCTCACCACAGACTCCGATTCCGGGACACCACAGATCCGAAACGGGATAGTCGAGGATGATAATTTTTTAGTATTTCACCTACAACTATTCTGAAATTGACACAACGGGGATAGATTGGTGAAAAAAAAATTACCCCATTTTTCGGGAAAAATCAAAATACGGACTTTTTGCAAAATCCGAGTATGAGCGACCACGGAAATTGCTCCAAGCAGTTACGCGGTCCGCTTTAGCGGGCCGCGCCCCCACGCGAAAAACTAGTTATAATATATATAGCTCGATTACCACTCACTGACTGACTGACTCATTGACATAATTGTTCTCCCAGAAGGAGACGGAAAATGATATAATGATGTATGGGAGATGTGTTCGGGTGCGGGAGTTGACTAGGGAAAAATTATGACATTTCAGAAAAACAAGATGGCGGCCGACGTGACTTTCGTAACTCTTTTGTTTTCCAACCGATTTCGTTCAAAGTCGCAGCACTTGAGGAAATGAGTAAATGGTTTCTAGAAAAAATCGAAAACTTTGGAAAAACAAGATGGCGGCCGAGCTGTGGCGTTTTAAAATTTTTCATTTTTCGACCCCAAACCGCGGCGCCACAGATCCTAAACGGGGTGGTTAAAGATGTCAATTTTTTCTTGTTTCGCCCACAATCATCCTGAATTTTGCCAAAACGGGAGTAATTTTTCAAAATCCAAGATGGCGGCTGTTCTGGCGGCCAATCAGTGTGAAGTACGAAAAAACGCGATTTTAAAATTCGAATTTCTCACAGTTGGCAACATCGGAGCGTTTCGACTTCTATGGGGCGATTGTGTGTATGGACACGAAGTATAGAGTGGGGGAAAAAAAATTACCCCATTTTTCGGGAAATTTCGAGATTTTCCCCAAAAAGTAAAAAATCGAAATACGGACTTTTTGAGAAATCCGAGTATGAGCGACCACGTGTCTTACTCGTACAAATGATGATTACGCACCGCGCCTGTGCACGATGAATCAGCGGGCAACTGCCGGGCCCATCAGAGCAGTCCAGCGGATTCTCACAGGCAGCGGCGGTGGCGGGTCGAAAAAGGCCCGCCAAAAAATTTTATTAGGCGTTTTGCACTGGGTTTAATCCCGCGGCACAGAGTGACTTACTACTAGGTACTTACCGGCGCATGGAGACAGCCAGCACGTGGAATCCGGGGAGTGTGTTCGTGTAGGATGAAATGTGGTGTGTGGTGCCTGCTGTGTTAAATGCAAATAGGAACACACTCGCCCTCCTTGAGGGATCTTTCGCGGCGGCGGTACGAATTCGCGGGTAGCGAAGCGGCTCCGCGGCGGCGTGATTTCCAGGTGGCGCGGGAGCACAAAAAACAGTATTCCGGATAGCCAAAGGGGCCCGCGGCGTTAGAATGACGCGGCGGACAACACAGCAAACGAAGTAGCACAAGAAATCGGGCTCGTAAGAAGGCGAGATGCGGCGTGGCGGGCGACTTCACGCGGGCGAACGCGGCACGCACAGTCAATCGACTCCGTCGGGATTCTGCACCGGACTGGCGCGAGCGCCGCGGCCGGGGCGCGCGCGGGCGCTCGGTCGCAAACCGCTCGCGGGAGAGGGGCGTGCAGGCCGTCGACGCGATAGGCCTAGCATAAACCGAAATGCTAGCGTAAAGCGCAAACACCCCCGCCAGTGGACCCAAGGATTTGGGGTCCACTAACCAATGGGCAAGCGGGATAAGGAAGAGACGGCTCGCTGCAAAACCGAATCTCCGACCATTACCTCGGCAACTCTGGGAACCCCATCGGATCCATATATCAATTTAAGAATGCGTCCACGACGCCAGCACAAAGGCAACAAATTAGACTCCTTAACTAGGACAAGATCACCAACCTTAGGTGGGTCGGTCTTGTCTGACCACTTAACGCGCTGCTGCAAAAGATGCAAATATTCTAAATACCAACGATGCCAGAAATTTTGGGTCATCTGCTGTAGCAATTCGAAGCGAGACAACCGTGAGACCTTCACGTCCCTGAAGGGGTACTCGGGCAGGGCGTTAAGGGGTTCACCAATTAGGAAATGACCGGGGGTTAAAACTTCCAGGTCATTGGGATCGGACGATAAGGGGCAGAGTGGCCGAGAATTGAGGACAGCCTCAATCTTACAAAAAACGGTAGCGAGCTCTTCAAAAGTCAAAATGGTTTCACCTATCACGCGTCGGAGATGCGTCTTTGAGACCTTGACGACGGCTTCAAAGATCCCGCCCCAGTGGGGACAAGCTGGCGGGTCAAAGGTCCAAGTTATCCCCATCTTGGACATTGCCGTGCCGAGGCCTATCTTATTTTCATTCAAAAATTGGACGACTTCCTTCAAATGTCTATCGGCACCTTTATAGTTGGTCCCACAATCCGATCGGATCAGGTGCGGATAACCTCGGCGTGAAACGAAGCGGCCTAGCGTGGCTACAAAGGCTTCGGTGCTGAGGGCACTCACCAGTTCTAAGTGTACGGCCTTGGTAGCCAGGCAAACAAAAACGCAAAGGTAGGCCTTGAGAGAACGAGCATTGCGGAGGCTGGAGCTCTTGACGAAGAACGGCCCCGCAAAATCCGTCCCGACCGCCGAAAAAGGGCGCGAGGCCACGACACGGTCGGTGGGGAGGTCCCCCATAATGGGCTGCATGGTGCTGGCCTTCAGGCGGTAGCACGGAATGCACTTAAAAATGACGCTTCGGATGGAGCGTCGTCCCGATAAAATCCAAAATTCGCGCTGCAATATGGCCGAAAGGGCGTTGCAGCCAGCGTGGGCATTTTTGACGTGGTAATGCGTCACCAACAATTTTACAAAAGCGCTATTGTTCGGAAGCAATAAGGGATGACGTGCCCCATAGGGTAAGTCAGAATTCCGGAGGCGTCCACCAACGCGTATCAATCCGGTGTCATCCAGGAAGAGGTTTAAGCGGGCGAGCGAGCCCTTCAAAGGTAAACCTCGCTTCAGTGTCTCAATAGCGGACTCAAAATGCTCCAGTTGAACCAAACGTATCCAAAAGGTCCGGGCCTCCTGTCTCTCCAGGGGCGACAAGACCGGGTTCGACATTTTGCCGCGTGGGTTCCGAGCGTTGTGGGTGAAGCGCTGAATCCAAGCCGTCACCCCAATCAATTTATCAAGGGAACTGTAGCGTTCCTGAAGATAGCTCAGCGAATTGGCTGGCTTATCTTCCACAACTCCGACTCGCAAGCCAGGTAACACATCGGGCTCGGAGAACCTACTCTGAGGCCAGGCGGACTCATTCCGAGTCAGCCAGTCAGGGCCCCACCAAAGAGAGTGGTTGACAAGGTCGGAAGCTTCACATCCGCGGGAAGCACAATCTGCAGGGTTCAGGTCCCCTGGCACATGTCTCCAGGTCAACGGGGTTTCCGAATTCTGGATTTGGGAAACCCGGTTGGCAACAAAGACTTCCAAGTTGTGGGGAGCGGCTCGCAACCAACAAAGGACAATTTCGCTGTCCGACCAGGCGTACACGTCCGTCAGGTCAACGATCGATAGGAGGGACGTACGCACATGGTTGAGAAGGCGCACCAAAAGAGCGGCTCCAGACAACTCCAATTTGGGTATCGTCAAGCGTGACCGAATTGGGGCCACTTTACTTTTCGCCAAGACAAGATGGGTTGCGACCTCGCCGGTGTCACTGACAGTTCGCAAATAGACCACGGCTGCGTACCCTTTTTCGGACGCATCACAAAAGCCGTGGAGACTGGCGTGGCACCTTCCGGGCGGTAGGAAGCAACGAGGCATCGAAATCCGATTAACATTCGGAAGTGAGGCCACGAGGGAGAGCCACTCCTGTAATAACCTCCCTTGAAGGGGCTCGTCCCAGCTGACTTCAGCCAACCAGAGCTTCTGCAGGAAGCATTTGGCCAAAAATATTACGGGGGTGATCCACCCATTTGGATCAAAGGTACGTGCCACCGTGGACAAGACCGTACGTTTGGTCCAAGTCTTAGGGGGGGATCCAGTTTGACCCGGTAAGTAAAAATGTCCTGCACGGGCTGGTATTGTATACCCAATACTGTCAGCAAATTAGGATTTTCGGGATTTTCGAAAATGTGTGGATCCTGCTGATCTTCTCCCGGCAAGTCCCTTAAGACAAGCGGGGAGCTCGAGAGCCATTTACTCAGCTCGTATCCACCCGACTTCAGGATGGCAATCAACTCATCCCGCAAAATCAAGGCTTCCTCAACACTGGAAGCTCCAGTACAAATGTCGTCCATGTAGACTGACGACTCCAAAATGGCTGAGGCGCGAGGATACTTCAGTCGTTCCCGGTCGGCCAACTCCAGTAATGACCGGATGGCAATGTAGGGGCTGGACCGAAGGCCATAGGTGGTCGTATTCAGCTCGAACACTCGTATGGGGTCACTCGGACTCTCGCGCCATAATATCAGCTGGTACCTCCGATCATCACGATGCACCACGGTTTGGCGGAACATCATGCGGATGTCGGCCACAAAGACCACCTGGTGCTGCCGAAACGTCGTGAGGATGTCGGAGATATCCTTGATCAACTTGGGACCGGAGTGTAGGCACTGGTTGAGAGACACTCCGTTGGACGTTGGAACAGAGCCATCAAAAACCACACGGATTTTCCCATTCGGGTTTTTCAAAACGGCGTGGTGGCAAAGGAAGTAATGCTCGTTCGAACGCCAATCAAAGTTGGACGGCGACATGTGACCAAGGTCTTCATATTCCCGCATGAAGGCCACATACTTGCTACGGAAGACCGGGTCCCGTTTCATGCGCCGTTCCATTGATAGGAGCCTCTTCTCAGCGAGGGCCCGCGATTGACCTAGGTGGGGTCGTGCCGCCAGGAGTGGCAAACGGGTTACAAAGCGTCCGTCCGTACGGCGCCCCGTGTTATTCCTGTAAAAGGACTCACACTCCTGTTCAAGGGGGCTAACCCGAGCGGCCTGAGGCGGCTCTTCAACCTCCCAAAATCGCTGGACAACATCGGTCAGCGACAAGCCTGCGACCTGGATGGGGTCAGGCTCCGGGGAGGGGCTAGACCATAAAACCGGACCGAAGAAGCTATTGCCAAATATAGTGGGCAAAGCGCAAAGGCCATTGGTCTGCAGGGCCCTAGCTCCCCCAGTTATGATAAGACCCAGCACGTCGGAACCCAAAAGAAGGTCCATAGGACCGGGTTCCGACCAGTGGGGGTCAGCGGGGGCTAAACCTGACGTACAGCGCACTGCGGCGTCGGTTACCCGAACTTGCGGAAGGGGACCTAAAATGTTATCCATGACGGTCACCATAATCAAAACCCGCAGGTTTCCACTAATAGGACTAAACATTAACTCAGCCTCTCCCTTGTGCGATGCGGGCGTGGCGCCACCGACACCGATGACACGACACTCGCGCGGTCTCCAAGGGAGCCCTAGCCTTCCCACCAAGTAAGACGAAGCTATGGAGCGTTGGCTACCCAGGTCCAAAAGGCAACGAACGGTCATAGATTCACCATTAGGGTTATACACCTTCACTGAGGCCGTCGGCAAAAGTATGGTCTGACATACTGTCTGCTGTAGGTTCAGAGTCTCAGGGGAGGTGGCTACGGTGGGAGCTAGGGTGGCGGATACCTAGCGCGGCGAGGGTTCACCAGCGGGATCCCACTGACGGGGGTGCTCCGGCTGGGGCGGCGCTAGAGAGGTGGAGGGCATTCCGTACGGAGAGGTGACGAACATGCCGTACGGAGACCATGCCCCCATCCGGGGCCGCACCATGCGGCTAGCGTCCGGCACCCGGTAGGGATTGCCTCGACCTATGGTGGGTGGATGGCGCTCCAGTCGCGGCCACTCGTGTAGTGGCGGCGAAAACCGACGCGGGACGACGCTCAATGGGGCAGCCGCGATATCCCCGTCGTAGTGACGCGAGGGGGATGTGACCGTGACGCGGGGTGGTGAAGCCCTCCTCCGGGGGGCGGAACCCCTACCTCCACTAGGAGGTTGGTGGTCCACCGGAGAACGCCTAACGGGACTGGCCGGGTGGCCAGGACTAGCGCCCCCGCCCATGGGGGGGGTGCGCGATCGAGCGCCCACGCCCATGGGGGGGGTGCGCGACCCAACGTCCAGGCGACCGGAACCACTCCGGTTAGCGCACAAGATGGCCGAATGGGCACCGCCGCAATGTGGGCAGGGCCGCTGGCGCGGGCAGTCTCTTACGAGATGCTGGCCCAGGCACGAGAAGCACCACTGGCGTGTCGACACGTATTCTCTCCGGGCCGCAACCGGTTTGGCCAGGAAGTGCGGACACGAGGAGACCTGGTGGCCGGGGTGCCGACAATAGGCACAGGGGGGGGGCTTCGTTGCCACGGCCCCGCTGTACTGCGACACCCGGCGACCTTCTCTGGCGTCGGCTCCACGGCCTCGCCGGTTGGGGCCGGTCCCCGTCGAAGGGCCAGTCCTTGCCCCACCCCCTCGAACATGCTCGGACCTCCCAGGGGCCACTCGAGGGCCGGTAACTCCAGAGTTATCGGCCTGGAGGCACTCCTGCTCCAGAAACTTCAGGAGGTCGGAGAAAGGGGGCAGGTAGGTTGCACCGTCCCCTCCGAAGCGCTGCTCGAAGCGGAGCTTAAGCTCCGACGGCAGGCGGGAGAGCACTATGTGCAACAACAAGAAGGACCACTGGTCGACGGGGAGATCCAATCGACGGAGAGCGTTGGTGGCCACAATGCAGGGGTTTAGCAAGGCCTCTCTGAGGCCGGCCACCCCGGTGACGGCGGGCAAGGCGAGTAGCTGGGCTACATGTGCGTCGGCCAACCGGCGCACATTTTCGTAGCGCCTGGCCAGCAATTCCCGGGCCGTGGTGTAGCTCTCCTCCGAGAGGTCGAGGTGCCGCACCAAATCCAGGGCCTCGCCCTGTAGCGAAGACAGTAAGTATGTCAGCTTCTGGGTGGGGGACAGGTCCTTCCTGGCGTGGACCAGACTGTCAAATAACGCCAGGAAGCCCATCCACTCTTGAAGCTGCCCAAATGACATTTGAGTATTTTTGTGATCGAGCACTGGCAACAATGGAATCTATCAAAGTAAAAGTGATTTTCGACATGGTCACTTTTCAGGGGCCATCATGTCGCCTAGGTGCGAGCGAGATGAAAAATTTAAATGTCATACGAAGTGGCATATCCTGTAGTTACTGGGAAAAGTACTGAACTATGTAAAATTTTTCTGTGAAATGCGGTGGCGGCCATTTTGTTTTTATTTAATTTTTTTGAATATTTTGATCGTGTTTTTGGGGCACTTGGCAACATTTCGGAAAGTCGACATGTATGAACCGATTGTGTAACTCGACCAGCAGTATCGAGATGTATAAGCAGTGTTGCCACATTCGGTGTAGTTTTCGAGATTTTCCCCAAAATATCCTCCTGTAAAATTTTGTATGAACAATTTTTTTTTCACTTATGGCTTTGTGTAGATGTCAAGAAATGACTCGGTGAAAAATATGGAGAGAGCTGATGATTGAGGATTTCGGAGACGGGTGAAGGGCTCAGCCAGGGTATTGAAGATAGGTAGGGGGTGCTCGACCAAATGTCATTCGAAACCTCGTGCAATTGCCAATGCGCTGAAAAAATTTTCAAAATGGCGGAAAAAAGATGGCCGCCATACAAATTTCGTCGGTGTCTATCTCAGAAAGTATGAATGATAGAAAAGTGGTTTTTTAGCAAAAGATGATCAGGACGAGAAGGTTTATCTATTGGAAGAAAAAAAATTCAAAATGGCGGAAATTTTTTTTTTCATACTAAATTGTATGGCGATTGGGAGCTATAAGGAAATTGACATTGTTCTCCTAGAAGAAGACATAAAACGATAAAATTATGTATGGGAGACGTGTTTAAGTGCGGGAGTAGAGTAAGAAAAAATTATGACATTTCAGAAAAACAAGATGGCAGCCGACGCGACTTTCGTAACTCTTTTGTTTTCCAACCGATTTCGTTCAAACTCGCGGTACTCGAGGATTTGAGTAAATAGTTTTTAGAAAAAGAAGAAAAATTTGGAAAAACAAGATGGCGGCCGAGTAGTAGTGTTTTCAAATTTTTCATTGTTCTACTTCAAACCGGGACGGGTTAATTCAAATTTGTCACAGTTGGCAACATCAGAACATTTGGACGTTTATGGGGTGATCGTGCGTACTCGGGGTACACCCCGAATTGATGAAAAAAAATTACCCCATTTTTCGGTAAAAATCAAAATACGGAGTTTATGCAAAATCCGAGTATGAGCGACCACGGAAATTGCTCCAAGCAGTTACGCGGTCCGCTTTAGCGGGCCGCGCCCCCACGCGAAAAACTAGTTAATATATATATAGCTGCTTGTGCTGATTCACTGACTGACTGATTGATCACCTCTCCTGAAAAATTTTGTATGAAAAAAATTTTTTTCAATTACCATTTCGTATAGAAGAGAAAAATTCATTCGGAGGAAAAATACGGAGAGAGCTGATGATTGAGGATTTCGGAGACGGGGGAAGAGCACAGCCAAGGGTATTGGAGTTAGGTGGGGGGTGCTCGACCAAATGTCATTTGAAACGTCATGCAATTGGCAGTGAGCTGAAAAAAAATTCAAAATGGCGGATTCAAAATGGCCGCCATACGCATTTCGCCGATATCTCGGAAAGTATAAAAGATGGAAGAATGGTTTCTTGACAAGAAGTGATCAGGACCCAAAGGTCTATTTGATGGATAGAAAAAAAATTCAAAATGGCGGAATTTATTTTTCCATAGAAAATGTATGGGGAATGTTGAAGAGACTAACAGTTGGTAATTATGCAAGGTTGTGATGCGGTTTTTCGGAGAGTTACTAGAAAAAAAATATGGAGAGAGCTGATGATTGAGGATTTCGGAGACGGGTGAAGAGCACAGCCAGGGTATCGAAGATAGGTGGGGGGTGCTCGACCAAATGTAACTCGAAACGTCATCCAATTGGCAGTTAGCTGAAAAAAAATTCAAAATGGCGGATTCAAGATGGCCACCATACAAATTTCCTGTTTCTCTATCTCGGAAAGTATAAAAGATAAGAGAGTGATTTCTTCGCAAGACGTGATTAGAATCTCAAGGTCTACGGGATGAATGAAAAAATTCAAAGTGGTTGAATTTATTTTTCCATGGAAAATGTGAATGCTACAATAAACAAGGCCTATGAAAAACTATGAAAAGTATGAGAAGAGATGATGGTCTACATTTGGATGATGATTGAGGAGCACGGTTATGGATTTAAATATAGTTAAGGGCTGATTCAATAAAAAATACACTGAACCTCATCGAATGAGGTTCAGTGTATTTTTTAATTCAAACAGCCCTTAACTATCTTTAAATCCATGACCGTACTCCGAGGTAATTCTTTTAGCCCACTGCCAATCGGATTCCAATTGGCGATGGAGATGACGGCGATTCTTTTATAGGAGAGAAGACAGCCCGCGGGCCACATGTGGCCCGCGCTCCCACGCGCCCTACTAGTTAATATATATATAGCTGCTTGTGCTGATTCACTGACTGACTGATTGATCACCTCTCCTGAACAATTTTGTATGAAAAAATTTTTTTTCAATTACCATTTCGTATAGAAGAGAAAAATTCATTCGGAGGAAAAATACGGAGAGAGCTGATGATTGAGGATTTCGGAGACGGATGAAGAGCACAGCCAAGAGTATTGGAGATAGGTGGGGGGTGCTCGACCAAATGTCACTCGAAATGTCATCCAATTGGCAGTTAGCTGAAAAAAATTTCAAAATGGCGGATTCAAGATGGCCGCCATTCGTATTTCGCCGATATCTCGGAAAGTATACAAGATGGAAGAATGGTTTCTTGACACGAAGTCATCAGGACCCGAAGTTCTATTTGATGGATAAAAAAAAAAATTCAAAATGGCGGAATTTATTTTTCCATAGAAAATGTATGGGGAATGTTAAAGAGACTAACAGTTGGTAATTATGCAAGGTTGTGATGCGATTTTTTGGAGAGTTACTAGAGAAAAATATGGAGAGAGCTGATGATTGAGGATTTCGGAGACCGGTTAAGAGCACAGCCAGGGTATCGGAGATAGGTGGGGGGTGCTCGACCGAATGTAACTCGAAAAGTCATCCAATTGGCAGTTAGCTGAAAAAAATTCAAAATGGCGGATTCAAGATGGCGCCATATAAATTTCGTGTTGTTCTATCCCAAGACGTGAAATGTCATCTATTTGCAAGACGTGATTAGAATCTCAAGGTCTACGGGATGAATGAAAAAAAATTCAGAGTGGTTGAATTTATTTTTCCATGGAAATGTGAATGCTACAATGAACAAGGCCTATGCAAAACTATGAAAAGTATGAGAAGAGATGGTGGTCTACGATTTGGACGATGATTGAGGAGCACGGTCATGGATTTAAAGATAGTTAAGGGCTGTTTGATTAAAAAATACACTGAACCTCAGCGGATGAGGTTCAGTGTATTTTTTTTTCAAACAGCCCTTAACTATCTTTAAATCCATGACCGTGCTCCGAGGTAATTCTTTTAGCCCACTGCCGATCGGATTCCAATTGGCGATGGAGATGACGGCGATTTTTTTAGACGGTGAGAAGACAGCCCGCGGGCCACATGTGGCCCGCGCTTCCACGCGCACTACTAGTGATTTATATTCTTAATAATTAGATGGTGATTTGACAATATATTTTTCCTGGAAAATTAATTAATTATAATTAATTAATTATTCCGTAAATTCGACACTCTTTGTCTTCTCATTGTCATTCTTGTAATTATCTGATACCTTCAATATCAATAATTGTTAATTACACGGCTATCATCTAATTTTATATCCCATTGTTTTAACACTCGATTATTATTATCGCTAAATATAGTTTTTCTCATCATTCTTCATCAGTTTTTCTAAACAGTAATAGTAATTGACTTATTTGTTGACTGTATTTAATTAATTTGTCCATTTTGACAGAATTCACGATAAATTAAACAACAATAAGCGAAAACTTGTCTATTACATTACGGGTATTAATTGAAAAGTTGTGTAGGTTTCAATGTACCAACAACAAAATACTTGCGGCTTGTACATTATTATCAATAGCTATTTATCAAGTTAATATACATATTTCAATTTTTGGTATATTAGTAAATACGTTCCTATTCCTAAGTAAGTTTTGAGTCTTAGTTCACTGATATTCATAATTTCATAATCACACCAATTTATTGTAAAGGTTTATTTACTGCACCTATAGATAGGTACATATTATGTATGTAAGTGTACATTCGTTACTCCTTAATGAATCGATTTGGCTGAAATTTGGAAAAGGGATATATTATAGACTGTATTAATTAATACATAGGCTACTTTTTATCCCGCAAAAATTAATGGTTCACACTGGATTTGTGAAAACGCGTACGTCAGTAATAAAATATAGAACCTATCAGATTAATTCTGTTTTTTTTGTTTACCAGTACAAGATTTATAAATTAAATTGTATGATTTTCTTTACAACAAAAACAACGGGAAATGGTAGTTTCAGCAGGACGCGGGTGAAATTTCGGGAATCATTCTGAAGTCTACGTGAATTACTTAGGTATTTAGGGACAATAAACCTACGTGGAATTGAAAGATAAAAGCAATTAAGAAATTCATTATTCAATTTATCCCAAAGGCAAAATTTTGTTGGAGTTGTAGATAAGGTAAGGTGAGGTAATTATAAATTTATTGCCTGTAAGTAAGTAAAAAAAAATTGAAGCTGACGTGAAACTACATCTTCATCAAAATAATAAAACAAAGGACCTTTTCCAATTTGGACCTTTGCAGCTATCCCAATACCTCGGTAGTTTATTTTTGCAAGATGGTTGAAAAGTGGTTAATTCTTACAAACATACACTTAATTATACACTTTTGTACATTTTACCAGCCCTATTTCATCATTTATTTTCGTATTTAAAATTCCACTGGGAACCATAGAATTTGTATCAACCGATGGTATCAACTGTATACAGTTAATTCTTATTCCGACCAAATGACTGAATATATTCCTATACCTTTAAACGAGCAATTCTTGTATATATATATATATATTTCTATATAATCTGGATCTCGGAAACGGCTCGAACTATTTTCATGAAATTTAGTATACAGATGGTTTTGGGGGCGTTAAATCGATCTAGCCAGGATTCATTTTTAGAAAATGTCAAATTTACTAAAAAAAAACTATTACTCCTGCTGCCATCTACTAGCCAGTAGTTAAACTACCGAGCGAAGCTCGGTCACCCAGATATTATAAACTTAAACTCGTATGATTTATTCGGATATAAGCTACTCTTATCTACTCTAATATAAGCTACTCTTGTTTGTTTTGGCCTACTTTTTGAAGATTGAATCTTTAAGAACTAATCGAATGTCGAATCGAATATGAATATTTAGATTTCAGATGGATGTGTTGCAAAATTCTCACACAGAGTTCAGTTGTGTGTTTGCTACTTAGATATTATGGATGTATATTTGCATAATTTTCTTGTTTAAATGACGATCCGAACGAACAAATCTTCATAAATATTGGGTATTTAAGGCTTCTTCTTTATTGGGTTTATTTTGATTGTTAAAAAATATATTAGATTTTCTTTTGGTAGCCACTGACCTAACGTGTTGCAATGCTTACTGGATAAGACTTCGGCTTTCTATTCGTAGGCTTGGAGTACAAAGGCTGGAAACCCATTTTTGGTCAAGACTTTCAGAACTACAGAGATAATATAGCCAGTGGCCATATTCCACCACGCTGACAAGGTATGCCAATATTATTCGTTATAATTTACGAGTCTCTTTCAAAGGACTTTGACCTTATAGTATTTGATATCAATTATAAATTTCAACGTGATCAATACTTCTACCCTTTCATGAGAAAAGGGTCTTAAATGACAAGACGAATTACATGTCTTAAATCGCTCAATATCTCTCTCAATATCTAATGAAATTTTAATAAGGCCATGTGTCTACAAAAATAGGTTTACAAACTTTGTATTTTAATTGTTATTTCGATCCTTATACCAGGTTTTTCCGGTAATGCGTTGCTTGAAATTCGTTTTTTGGAATCACTGGAGAACCGTGAAATTTTGCTCATTCCAGAAAAGCTAGCATATGAATGAATACACAGTAGAAACTGGCTTCATTCAATTGTATGTTATAAAATAATAAAGTAAAAAAAAATTACATCAATATCAATTTTATTAATTTTTAATCTTTTACTGTAATATTTATAATTATAATCGTTTGTAAGAAAAATAAATAAAATATTATGCTTTTATAATAATTCCTCGTGTGTGACTACGGATATTAAAAATGAAAATCTGAAAAAATAAAAAAAATAAGTAAAAAATATAAAAATTACAAAATTACGAATTTATAGCTTTAGGATAACTCACAGAGTCACAGTGATTATAATCAAACTTCTCTGAAACCACTCGATCGATTTTAATGAAATTTTTCGTCTCCTTTCGGCATGTCTGAGAATAGATCGTGAAATATTTCTCTTACCCTTAAATGGCAAAACAAGGTTTTCATAGTCAGCTCGTACTTTTATAATAATGTTATGACTCATCATTAAATAACGATAAGAATGAAATTGTAAAATCGCATAAAGATATGTTTGGATTAGAAAATACTTGTTAGATTTCTATTAGGTAAATTGAATTTAAATGTGATGTAGATATATTATATTAGCTTTCTGACCTTACAATAAAATTAAAATATTATATACTTATTATACAGGATATGTTGTGTTGATTTAAGCCCTTGACATATTCCTTTTATATCATCGCATTTCTGAACTTTATTGCTATTGGCTATTAAAGTTTATCAAGATGGAATGTCTCGGTTTTGTTCGAAGGATTTTCCTACGGCGTTTGTATTAAACTCTGTATAACTTTAGTGAGGTCTAGGATTTGTTTCCTGAAGCACATAATTTTATGTAATTTCTAGATTGGGTTAGTTACTTAGAGGTGTCTTGCGGACTTGTTAAAAGCCGTATAAACACGACGAAGTTTCTCGAATAATAATAATGTGGCAAAAGGTCTCGTTTATTACTTGACTCTACTATATAAGGTGTTTACAAAATTACTGCCGTCGTTTCGCAAGGTGATTGTGTCATACATACCTATACATTTCGAAAGTCAAGAAATCTCAGTCCCGGGGCTCAATAAAATATTTAATTTTTCAAAAAAATTATCAACACATAGCATCATGTTGCATAAGCACGTCCTATACGTATCGTATACTTACGTATGCTCTGATGAATTTCATATTAATAATTAATCAAGAATTTCCATGAACTTATTCCATGAACTTATTGAAATTCTGTAGCTTTAGCCCTACGACCTATCTACTATCGTCGTGGACACCTATCTATCAATAGGGTTCTTTTTACCCGACTGCAAGAAGGGTTATGTTTTATATCTTGTATGTATGCATGTAAATTTCTTTATGACCACGTATCTTCCAAACGGCTGGATGGATTTTGACGTTAATGGTATCGTTAGATTCGTCTCATTAACCCAAGTGTTCTTAGATAGGTTTTTGAAAATAAAAAGCAAAATGGCGGATTTTGGGCCTAAAATTGTTAGTCATTTACAAAATATTTATAACCAAACCTATCGAGTGGGGTATCAAAATGAAGGGAATTACAAGGAGATTACAAAAATATATATGAGTCATATGTTTCGAATTAATTTGGAATTATAAACAGTCGATCAATGCGTTCAAAATGGTAATATTTGTAGTTTTTGATAGCGTTAATCTTGTATTGACCAAATGTGTGTCGTACTTTATATTGTGCATTTTTACTTGGTATATCATAGCATAAATCGAAAACATAATTTAATATATAATCATTAAACAATTATTTAACATCTATACTTTCGCTACTCGCGCTAGATGGCGCTGTGTGTACTTTAAGACGCGCTCCACTTTGTCGAACGATGTTTTTCCCGAACGATCCGCTTAAAGCGACGTGAGTTAGATATACGCCTGAGCCCTAAACGTACACAAACTACACCTATGAACTGGTCAGCTTATATATTTCCGGGATAAAATCCAGGTTTGCGTTTGACGACACTGTTTACAACTTTTACTTCTTCCAAGTGACTGACTGACTTGAACCGACATAATATAATAAAATACCTATTAATTTTCTCTATGTTAATTTATAATTTGCGAAAATAGGTCCCGCCTTCTATATTTTTAAATTGAATGCGAAAATTTAACTAAAGCTTTCAGCTCATAATGTTGTTTGTTAAAATGAAGTAAAAATTGCATCGTTTTAAGTTTATTATAATTTTGTTTTCGTTGTCCGCCTTGTTTCAGTCTTTTAAGTTATTGCATTTTAGTTGACATTTTTGCAGTCGGGTTTTTTGATTTTTTTACCCTTTGGGTACGCAGCCCTAAAAAAATTTACTAGAATGACTCGGGACTCGCGTTTGAGTGTAAATCCAGCTTTACAGTTAGGTCCTACTCACATTTAACTTTCAGAGAGACTTGTAGTAGATAAACGAAAGTTTCCAAAATTATAATTCTATCTAAGTTTTTTCCAAATAATAAATGGGTATCTTTTATAAGTATTGCATTATATAACCTCTTAACTATACGTTTGATATAGTTACGACAAGCAATCTAAATTAACTAACTTTTAACTACATATTTACTTACTTAAGTAATTCGTAATTAAAATCTGTGTTCGTAATCATACTAATTATTATGTTTTTTAATTATGCTTAAGTATTCCATATTCGGCAAAAAGGTTATTAATAACATGGCTCCACCTTGTACCAAATAAATCTGTAAGTATCTACTTTACACTAATACTACAATTTAAATAATTGCTCCTCACCATGACCTAGTGTCTTAACTTACACAAATTAGTATTCAATAGAGTATCTCTTACTAATTGAGGTGTAGGTAACTCGAATAAATACGGAGTTACTCGAATAATGAAGGTGTAACCTAGTTGCTTCAAACAACTGATTTAACGGGCTAAACGCCATTTATGCAATTTTCAGTGACCTGGGGGCCTACCACCGTGACCTAAAGTAATATTATTGTAATAATATTGTTTTAAAATTTCCATACTGACATTGGCTCCCTGGAGTTTAAAAACTATGAAGACAAATGAAGAACTATGAAGAAATTACTTTTTTTTAAACATCATGTATCGTCTCGATAGAAAGATTCCTCAAAAGTTGCTCCAAAATTTTTATTTTTTTAAATGTTATCAAAAACTACAAAAGATATATTTTTTTCAACTTTTGTCGATTGTAATAAGTTTCAAGAACGCTCAGCATTTTTTTCATGACTGGTTTATTTTCTGACATACTCCCTGAGCTACCCACCAACGTATTCGTAAGAATTAGGAGGATAAAAATAAAAACCGTCTATGGCCTTAACTGTACATCGTTTGAACGTAGAACCTTTAGACTCGTACTCGTACTAAACACGTGTTCGAATAGGATTTACAAAGCATGTACTTCCTCGTTCTTGGAATGATATACTTTCACTTGTTTAAAGCCTATTTCGACAAGCAATGTGGTCACAGTTAACGACCATTGTGTTAGGTTATATAAAAAACCAGATAATAAAAAAGAAAGTTTTTTTAGTATTTCGGACCATCCATGGATGTCCATCCATCAGTATATTGTCATTGAACTAAGCATCTTTGGGAGTATAAAATAAAAATTTTCACGTAATATTATGGTTTTGCCTCTATAACAAAAGAAAGCAAAATTGGAAAAAAAAATCAAAATTCAAAATACTAGTCCTAATATACAGGCATTTGTAAATGGTCATTATGATATTTGTCACATAATAATATGTGTGGCGATAACTCCAAGTCGACAAGCATAGTTGAAAATGTAAAATTTACTTACAAGGAATAATGTTCTTGTTTTTTGGATATTGGGACAAAACTCTTAAAAGCTAAAATATAAAAAAAAAATACTAAATGTATTGATTTAAATACACGATTTTATTTACAGCGTTTGTAATAACAGCTTATTTATTAAAAAAAACATATATATAAAATAATCAAATGAATGTTCTTGTTAGACAAGACGAGACAGACGACATTCGTTAATTCTTGAGTTTGAGTAATTCGGAAAATTAGGGAAAGCAACTGTACAAAGGAACTCAGTAGGTAAGCAAGCACAAAGAAAAGAGCTCATTATTCTTAAATTCAGAACCACCCCTCTGCTTGAAGCACTGACTGTGTTGAACGACCTATTTCTTCCTCGCCCAACTTTATCAGCACACATGACTGCCTTATCATTAACCAAACAATTTATAATTCGGCAAATATTTGTTCCTATAAATACCTACCCCAAAAATTTTTTCAGAGTTAAAAGGCTATTAGGTACACATAACATTATAATATCCTTTGGTAAACATATTTCTGTATACTGAACATTATATTTTTTTCTTACAATAAAATATGCGTGGTATAAAAATTGCAAGAATTCCTTTTATGTTTGCTCATTATTTTATGATTCATGATAGTTTAAAGTCATTTATTTTGGGTCACTTACAAAATCCTTGCAAACTCTTTTCAATTCGCCTCCTCTAAAAAGAAGAGGAATTTTGGGTCCTTCTAAAAAGCTGACATTGTTGAAATGGTGTTGATTAGTGAGAAAGGTAGTATGATAGTATTTACCAGGATATGCTTTAAATATTTGGTAAGCCAACATCGTTGGATGATGCTCCTTTGTTATATCAGGCCAATCCATAAGGATAGAGACACTCATAAGAGGAGGCACTCGAAAGTAGAGAAAACATTTTTGGAAGAATTAATTTTGTGACACCTTGAGGGATCATATGAACAACCTGACGTTGAGAATAATTATACGTACTATTAAATTTTTTTGTGGTTTATCAATTCTCCAAAATAACACCTGCTTAAATCCAACATTTCCTCAATAAATTGTCGGCGAAAGAATAATAATTAAGTATAAGGTAAATCTTAAAAATGATTTCGTGTTATAAAACGTGAAGCTTTTATTTTGTGTTTGTTCAATATTGTATGAATCACAACAGCAGTACGATTACGACACAATTCACTAACTGACGGATGTAGGCTGATCGCTGACTTAATCCTTAACTTAATGCAGCGCACGCCCAACCTATAACACCTACAAGATTAATGCTTTTTTTACTCACTAGAAGTTATTTAACTGCGTCAAGCTACTTGCCTGATGACGACGCAGGCGGAGATATTATCATCATAATAATTTGGCGTTGGTAAACAATTAGTGACATCATATATACTGCAAGAAAAAATAAGATGAATGTGGCTACGGAGAGCCAATAATGACAAAGGTTGGAGGAGGGTTTTTCCCGCAAGGACCACTCACCAGAACGAGGGTTTTAAGGGTTTTAGAGTAAAAAGAACAGCCCAATCAGAATAGATTAAGTATCAGAGAAATGTGTCATAGAAATAATCAAATACATTAATCATAAACCTACGTATTCTTTATTTTGGAGCCCTAATAGATATTCATAGTATTTTTGAATATTAATTTTAATAGTACGTAATATAGGTATACCATTTGATGTTTTGAAAATGATTAAAGTTTTCAAAAAAAGCAAAATGTGTTTGCTTGCGGACGGTGCAACTCACTTGTAGTAGCTGCCGGGTTAATGTGCGAACAGCCGGATTTAACAAGAAAATGCCAAGGTTTTTGTCTCGAGTAGGACTGGAAGGGCATCTAAAGGGCCTGTTAAGAGAACGTGTCTTGCCGCACCCACCATTAAATTTATTTAAACAATCGTACTCAACTCTTTTGAGTTAGGATTGTTACAATGAAGAGGGGCCACGCTTCTGTTCATCACCAATGACCATTTGATAATGACCTTATTACACTTGCATCCATTAGCAGCATATGGAGTCTACGGTTCGCAATGTGGAGTCAACATCTCCTGCGGATGTCCCGTTGTCGGGACGAAACGTGCGTCGAAGGAACCGTAGAAGAATTGTGTGTGGTATTTCAATTTCACGTGGGCGGTGTTCCTGCATATTCGACCATACAGATTTTTTTTAATAGTAGCGAATTATAGCAAAACTTAGTAACAAAATTTCCTTGGCCAGTTAAGGATAAAATAATATTTAATTTAATAGGTAAAAAGTATGATAATGAATGCACTGCAGTGCATTCTAAGTGTCATTGTAGTGTAAAGTGTATTCGCATGTTATTATCATTTCAAATCAGATAAATAACTTGTTCATGTCGTAATTATTTGCTATAAAAAAGTTGAATGATAAATGCCGAGAAAAATATTATACCTATAGGATCAATTTATATCGTGTTGATAGTTCAGTTGCATAATAACAAAAGATAATGAAATTCTAAACTAAGCAGTTAACTATTGCATTTGAAATGAAGGAGAAATCTCTATGAATTTCTTAACACTGATATGATAACACATGACCTGGATTAATACGCCTACCAGCTCCGTATTATTTACCTGTTTATAAGATAAAGCTATCATAAAACACTCAAAACACAATAATATCTTTATTTAGAGTATTTATCTAGGTCCAAGCAAAATTTCATGTAACAAAGTAAAAGAAATTTTAATCTCGTTAAACATTATAATCAGGGCAACGTGACCTTAGAGTTAAAATAAAGTAATTTTTGTGAAAAAAAATAAAACAATGTGGTAGACTTTGTTTTACATAAACCCTTCCCACAATATCTAGACGAGAATATGCGCATATAAAATGACAAAGCAGTTTTTTTACGTTATAATTATACGTTATACGTTATTATTAATATGATTAATACTTAGTATGTATAACATTTATTCTTCAGCAATACGCATTCGAATGTTCCCACTCATCCCATATTGGTTCTTAAAAGATATTTTTTTTTTCAATTTCTCAGATTTCGAGATATCGGGAACCAATATGAAGTAAATGAGTATTGTTAAGCAGAGTTTTTATTAAAAACATGTATATGCATTAATGTAGTACCCGCAAAACTCATTGCTATTAGCCTACGATGTATAGGTTATTAGCCCACTATGAGCGAAAAACTAAATAAAATTTAAATTTTCGCGCCCGGATGGTACCCATCTCCCTTAATTCGTATAGTGTACCCGCAGCTAACCTTAACTACATTAATGTGATAAGAAGTCCTAATTATTTTATTTTATTTTCAGTACAAAAGTCGTTTGTGTTTAATGATCGATATATTAAACACTAACGACTAAACGTGGGAAAATATTTCACATTTGCTACCTGTATTAAATATCAGCGAACTATTTGCAGAGACAAACTAGGTTTTGAAATATAAACTTAAGTGTGCTTTACTTGAAAGTTTATATTTCTTTGCAGAGCTTTTCACAAAGGACTGCGCAGGCGAAAGGTGTCATTTACTAGGTTAACAAAGAATCCATCAATTAATATTAAAAAGGTGAATGTTTTTAAATATGCGTAACAGTTTGTTCGAAATTCATTTAGAACTAGTAGGACAGATTATTCATTAATTATTTAGAACTCTTTGCCGAACCGAGTGGTCACTGCAGGATTACAAGGTTTCTCCATCAAACTAAAGGAAAATACCACTTACGTTAAGTAGACCTAAAATAGCTACTAAAATAAAAGCGAAAATCTTAATTTTTCTCGCTACATTTATAGCCTCTTATGAAAAGTCAAAACCGCCAAGATTGGAAGCAAGTCTGCAACGAGAAGAACTGACCAGAAACTATGTAGAAATTTTCTTACTTAGTGTGAAAGTTTATTATAATATGATTTTTATGATATCACATGAAGGGACCGAAAAAAAAATGCAGGTAGGGCTTGGCAGATTATTTGCAGTGAAAAGATAAAATAAAAAAGAAATAAAAACCAATAGTGTGCAGCAGGCAGAGCAACTAATATTTGAAGAATTTCATTTTAATTACCACATGAACTTGTTTTCATGAGTAATCGATGACTCTTGTAATAAGTTCCAAAACCGCAAGAAATTCGTAAGAGTGAAGAGTTTAAAAATAGAAACCCTCTATTTATGACCTTAATACGGAAAACTTATAAAGTGATTATTATTTAACACGATAAATACATGAAAACAATTTGAGAAGCATTTTCGTTATCCCACGACATTCTATCACTTGAAAATTAATAGGTTAAAATTGTTTGCTCAGTAATTAAACAGATAATCTGTGTTTATACTAACCACTGAAGCATGTACTACAATGATAAACACGAGACATCGAGCGATGATTTCAAGCAGGCTTACTCCTTCATCAATCACCACTATCTCAACCTATTGGTGGATTACACGCATTATTATCGGATATACGGATCTCCTAAATAAGGAGTGAGTGCCTATACTTTATAGTCCGGTCAATTTAGACATAAAAATAGTGTTCAAATAAAAATGGAAAATTCTTTCCAAAAACCAACTTCAAATGCCACTACAAAGAGTGAAATAATTTATAATGTACATCAATTCGAAGTCGGGCGATTGTCTATAACTTGGTCGTTTCTTCGCACATCAAGTAAGTAAGAAGGACTATTAGTGATTGTACGACACATTGCCCGACTTTGAATTGGGGTCAAAGCTAGTTATGTAAATGTGACTCTTAGAATCGCGATATCTCAGGGATATATAAAGAAAAAAAGGAAAGGAATAAAATCATAGGGACTATTTTTGTAAAAAAATTTACGTCTACAACTGTGCTCTGAGGTTTATTTTGATTTTGGTAAAACAGACCGTTTTCGAGAAAAATCCAAAAAACCTCCTTTTTTGACCTTTGACCCCGAATTACTTTTGTAGCACACATACTCGTAGGATCGATGGGAATTTTTGAAACCTTATTCTCCCCTTGCTCTCCACCAATACCACCAATTGGCTCTATGGGAATTTTTGTTATATCAAATGTCTATGCTGACCGAACTAAATATTAATGGAGAACATGAGGAGATGACCACTTAACACTTTTCTGATACCATCCTGTAGATACGATTATGTTTATCTTATGCATTTCCTGCCTATTCTATAAAATTTAAATTAAATAAAGTCATTTGTACTCATTACCTTATAAACAAACGTCCGGGTAGTCGGCGTTGTCGGTATTTAAAGTCATTACTTACCCATACAACTCGAATACACGGATGTTAAAACTGTCAACCTTAGCCTTTGATGTACCTACATGAATAATATTGTGATCTTTGTTGTAGTCGATGCGAATAATAAATAAATAATCGACCCATCTATAGATCAATCCACGATGATGCGTCCCACTCTGTCAAGCTTTATACGAATCGAATAAAACATAAGCGATTTTGACAGAGTGGGGCGCGTCTTCGTGGATTAAAATCGGTATCAGGGTAGCTAGAGGTAGATAGACATATATATTTATATATAATCTGGATCTCGGAAACGGCTCGAACGATTTTCATGAAATTAAGTATGCAGAGGGTTTTGGGGGCGATAAATCGATCTAGCTAGGATTCATTTTTATAAAATGTCGAATTTACCAAAAAAATATGACTATTGCTGCCATCTATTGGCCACCGAGCGAAGCTCGGTCACCCAGATATTTTTTAAGTTATAAGGGTAAGCAGTCAGACAGGCGGACGGACAAAGTAACTGTAAACTTTACCTCTCACTACATACGTATATACAAGAATTGCTCGTTTAAAGGTATTAGATTAAAGGTATAAGATAAGAAAAAGCAAATTAGGTATAGATCACAAACTGGAAATTAAATAAAAAGTTAAAAGTTACTTCAGGGAGGTGTTTGTAAAAGCAAATGGAGTCAATAAATTGCCTCGAAGAGAATCATTGAAAATAACTTTTTGTAAAATTTCTATTTAATTTAATAATTATTTAACAATTTTGAGGTCTCAAAGAACTTTCTATAGTTATTATATATCTAAGGTTCAGAATAAAACTTGGTTCCAGGCGTAAATAATTGATAGCCTGAGTTCTTAGTACCTAATGTTTCTTTTCAAAAGTATTAGAGTATGTATTAATTACATAGCTGTAATCAAACTAATTATATTCAAATCAAAGACTTTTATGTAGGTACTAGACACGCTGTGTGGTACTAAATAATTACTCACTGATTTGCGGTGCATGTCCCGCAATTCGTTTAGTCCACTGCGAGCTAGCGAGGAGATCAATGCACTGTTATGTGAGCCGTGAACGTGGTTTTTACAGGGAATGACCAATAAAACAGTGAATATTATTTATGTAAGTAGTTTTTCTACGTATTTTGAAGTTAAGTCAGTATAATTTATTTGGTTTTTGTCTAAAAACAAATATTATCGTAAATAAATACACAGCTCCCATCATGATTATCCATCACGCTTACTCGTCAGTAGAAATACGCGAGAGCGAACGGTACTGCCGACACGTTGACAAAGATTATGAGAATTATTTGAACAGATATTATGTTAAGTGACAAAGGGTATATACCGTAGGTATATACGGTAGGAAAATAATTTCGATTGGTATATAATTAAGTACTTAATTATATTTTTTGTGTTTTAGATACATATTGGATGGACTTAAGAAAATGCCGAATTGCATACTAAGGTATAGCAAGAATTCTTTCAGAAAACTTAAAAAAAAATCTGACGGCGTAACTTTTCATCGGTAAGTTTATATTACTTTTATATTTTTTATGATAAAATAATTTTTCATAAGTACGTAGCCTTATTTGAGACTTTATTGCACTGCCTTTTTATCCGATTGCGGCGAAATCCAAAAGGAAAGTTATTATATTATGCTATTAATTATTATTCAGGTTGTGTTTGACTTTTATGTGTGTTTGTCACTTTGTATGTCACTCGTAAATTAGTAAGGTCTAAGTTTTTGCGGCGTATCTTTTCCTAATCTAATGGCTATCAGTGTATGTAAATAAAAATACCTAGACCGACAATAAGGTTTATGTAATAGATTAAAGAATTGGTTGATTTCAATGACAAGTTGTTTTAAGGTTCATACACACGCTGTGGCCTGTGACATATCGGCGTATAAGCGGGAATTAAGTAATTTTGTGAGTTTGTTTTTAGGGTTCCGTACCCAAAGGCAAAAAAACGGGACCCTATTACTATGACTGCGCTGTCCGTCCGTCCGTCCATCCGTCCGTCCGTCTGTCACCACGCTGTATCTCGCGAACCGTGATAGCTGTAGACATGAAATTTTCACAGATGATGTATTTCTGTTTCCATAATAACAAAAAATACTAAAAAATAGAATAAAATTACAATTTATGGGGGGCTCCCATACAACAAACACGATTTTTCAGCTTGTTTTTGTGCGATGTTGCTAACGGTAACAGGCAGACGCTTAAAAATTTTTCACAGCATATATTGTTATATATATTTTGTAATAACCTACAGACAAAATGTTGGTGTGTTGTATCGCTTAACTCAAAAGCTATTGATTTAGTAAAATATTATGGTCTTAGCGATCCCGTTTCTGCAAAATTTACCAATAACTTCACGTTTAATTTTTTTATAATATTAGTATATAATATTAGTATCATCACTTATAGATTATCACGCACTGTCAAAACCATATTATAGTTGTGTTTTTTGTTACCAGATGTTAATATATTTTATTATTAGATGTTAAGATATTTGTATGAATAAAAATAAATATAAACAATCAATGCAAGATTATCTGCGTTTAATTTAATACTTTATAATTTAACACTTCCTTCGTACACATTCATTCAATATTAAATGTTTTTAAGGGTTTTTGCAAAGTTCATAATAACTATAACATTCACATAAAAAATTAAGCAAATTCGGAGAAGTTATTGTCTAAAAATCGTAAAGACGTCAGCTCAGAAATGAAACAGTTTTTAATTTATTATTCAAGTTTCATTATGTCAAATATTGAAAACTTTTTTAATTCTGGTAATTTATCCTTAAAATGTTATTTATCATAATTTAAAATAACAATGTTGAATGATATGTAGGTATAAATTATTGCAAGCGACGGCCATATCTTTTGCAATTAATCTTTGACCATACGACCACTCATCGACGTGACGTCAATACTTTTGCAAGCAAGTTCCCGCTTTCCAGACTAGATGGCGTTATCAGGTTTGGAGCACAGTTTTTGTTCAACATTGCGTGTCTAGTAGGGATACCTACATAGAAGTCTTTGATTCAAATTGACTATTCGCTATTTTGTCTGCGCAATTTATTAGCGAGGTTTTATTTTCCGAAACATAATAACGGTTATATGAGACTATGAATAATGAAGTGGGTTGAATGACTCATAAAGATTTAACGTTTGTATTGAATTCTGAAGCTTAGATATAGGAGTGGTGTTAAAGGCGATCGCTCATCTATCAGCAAACACAGGCCGAACTGTATGCACGTTACAGAACGTTTATATGTCTATAAAATGTATAGAGTCGTTGGTATTTAAAAGCAAAGTCCAGCCCCCTAGCATGGGCAGGGCAATATGTTAGCTCCTGACAGAAGATATAATTATTTTCGCCACCGGCAGAGAAAAAGTCTTTTCGTTCATTATATCTACGGGAATATTATCTATACTCATGCTCGAGAGTCGATAAGGCTGAAGAAAGCGAAAAATCTTACCTAAATAATCCGCGGGAATTCATGCTACGGTAGTTAGGATGCAGTACTTTTGACATAGGCATTCATATCATAGCAAGAGCAGGGAACAATTTCTTCATAGGGAATGATAAAATGTTAATTCCCCGACTATTTTTTTTATGAGAGATGTTTGTTATTTTACAACTAAATATTATAACAAGCAATAAGTACCTCCTTAAAGTTCTTATTTGTAGGGAATTCTCGCTCAATTCATTCATTGTTACGCATTATATATTTTTTTATTAAATGGTTCTTAAATCGTTACGTTATTTACATACATTATGTCTTTATTTAATGTAGTCTGAGACATTATGTAAAACCAACAGACATAGGTTTGTAATTTCCGCCGCAATTTCCTTTCGAGTCGGGACATACCTGCGTAATTTTTGGCCGAAAAAATCTGCTCAATACGCTTGAAATGTTATTAAGGCAACCTAATCGTATATCATGTCAACCTAGATATGTCATATCAGCCGGTGAACTTCACCGTCTAATCATCTAGTATAACTACCTATTCGCGCTCGTTCAATATGGTTGGTCTGATTTAGCACGCCACCTCTAGGCTCTAACATGTAGGTATTACCCATTAGGTTATTCCAATAAGTAGACTAATACCTATACGCAAATGTATTTCGATGACCCATGCGCAAATACGGTACCATATTTACATACCTAATCTAAAAAAAAATATTTAGGAATGGCCACTTAGCTCATATTTAAATCGATGTTCTTTTCGTAGATATCATTGTCATAAACCTACAATGTGTTGTCATAAGTCTGTGTTATTACTCTAGTAATTGAAAAAAACTAAATATAAGTACTTGATTCATTTATTTATTTTTTTCGTTATATGTCAATTATTTGCTACATGTCAATACTTTGAATTAGGTATGCCACATGGACCAACCTTAACCGTGTACAACACAATATATTTCAAACTTTGCTGTCCGGAAATTTAAAAACATACGAGCAGCGTGTTGCTTAAATTATGTGAAGACTGAAGACGTCCGGATATAAGGGTTGGATGGAAAATTCGAGATGTAGCTGTTTTTGGTATCGCTGCATGTTTTGCGTTATCCTTTGATCTTTCCTCAAAGGAGTCAAAACATTTTTTTTTTATAAACCATGCCTAATCCGTATAGTTTAACAAAATTACAAGCATAATGCATTAACTTAGGTACATGTATGTAGCTAGTGTTAATCTCAATGGTTAAACTGGACTATCTTACAACTAGTCAGCAACATCGATGGTCGTTTATTGTGTTCGAGTAGCGTAAAGGTCGTAAAGTACCTACTTACTCGGTCGTTGGATTTGCTCTCAAGGCAAAACGAGTTCGGTATTTTTTGCGCGCGTCTTTTGTTCGGTATAGTTTGCATTAGATCATCTTTTCCTGGTTCACGATAGGTTTACAGATGGATTTAATTTATTGATTATTTAAACATAATTTACTGAGCAAAACATTGACATAATGTTTTGCTCAGTAAATATGTATAGGTAGGTACCTGATCGTTTGTTTCTAGGAAGTCCTTTTAGTGTGAGATTCGGGCAAAATACCAGTAAACATGCCTTGAAGTTTATATGTATAGGCAGTCTGTTGAATTTTTTTTTTACACTATACAAGTTAGTAACTGACTGCGATCTCACCTGATGGTAAGTGATGATGCAGCCGAAGATGTTAACGTACTAACTTAGAAGGGGTAAGTAAAGTCACACCAACGGTTTCTAGACAGCATCGCACCGGAACGCTTAATCGCTTGGCGGCACGTCTTTGCTGATAGGGTGGTAACTAGCCACGGCCGAAGCCTTCCACCAGACCAGACCTGAGGTAACTAAGAAATTATAAAATTCCAAAGTGGCCCGTGGCGGGAATCGAATCCGCGACCTCCCACTCGAATCCGAACGCGCGTCCCCTGCGCCACGGAGGTCGTCAAAAGTTAATGCGTAATCTAACCGCTGTTTGACATTCCCAAAAATGCATTTGCTGATCTGAGGCAATATTGAAAGACGACGATTAACATATAGTTATTGATAATAGCCAAATCAACGGCTGTAAATTCTGTCCTCCTGGACAGAACCTGTGGTTGAAATGCTTATTAAAAGTCCCTGAAAACTTGCAAGGCCTGGAAATCGAGCCCAAGATCTCATGATCTGCAATGAGTTATGCTTATGATAACCGACAGATGAATATTAAATATAGATCTATGCTCTTCAAGCCTCTTCATGCAATGCAGCCAAAGATGGTTTGGACTGAGCGTAAAGATAGGCTTTCGATAGGTAGGGACAGATTTTTAAAATTCTAACGCTAAGGTAGGTATCACGCAAACAACGATGCTTGTGATGACGCTGGTGCCCTCTAGTGAACATATGAAACGTCAACTTTTTTGGCAATTATAAACCGTTTTTGGTAAAACCTTAATGGTATAATAATCGTTATTATAGGTACGATTATAAACAATTACTAAAAATTGTTTTCCTGTAGGTATAATGAGATCATGGGGACTTACCTAGGGAAATCACAAACAGGGTCAAAACTAGTATCATGACAGGTTACTACATTGCGCTTTCTTTGCTAAAGAAATAAATTATTGAGCTATTCATTGAAGAAATTCGTGTACCAATCTACATTATGCATCCGTGGGTTTTTTAATAGTAGACACAATGTACATAATTAAACGAAATCCAGAGAGTTAGTGAATTGTAATGAAATATTCGAGAGCCTGTCACAACTTCACAATATTGAAATACCTACTCAAAACAGGTATCTTCAAACTTGCAATTGAAAAAGACCATGAAATACATCGAGATACTATGTACTGATGAAATACAATAATGCGGAACTAGTAGGTACAAAGATAGGCAATTTAACGTGAAATCAACGGGTCTGCCCGCGAAATTCAAAATTTTCGTGGTTTTTTGCAATTTGTACGCTAATTAGACATGATAGGCTTATGGCAATCAATTTGCGAGAGTGGCAGTATCATCTTTACATGATTATATCAAAATCTTTGCATAAAAATGTGTATCCTAGGAAATTAGTCCGAGTATCGAGTTTTATGTGAGTAACTCGCAAATCTTGGACTAATTTCTTTAACTCGACACTTTCGAGCAGAGATTTTTATATAAACACGTGAAGCAGATATTGGGATTATCGCAATTTGACGGCCATAAGCCTATTATGTCTTATTAGCTTAAAAATCGTGAAAACCCACGAAAAATTTGAATTTCGCGGGCACACCCGCGGTGTGCTCCTTTAATTTCTGCAACATTTGAACATTTTTATACAATTTTTAGTATCGTAACGTTCGCGTGGCATAGACCGTTGTAAGGAAAAGGTCAGATTGTAATATCGTTTGTTATTTATCCTTGTCATTCCAAGGGCGCGGCCGCTTTAAAAAAAACCTCAGTATTCCTTGGAGAGCTGAATTCTTACAAATAGGAATGCGGGACATAAATGCCCGGTATGTTTCGCTATCTAATTCACAAGTGTTCTGTTTGTTTCCATTTTCAAATATCCGAAATTTCTATCTAGATTGCGGACAAGTGTAGGTTGGCTATGCCCTTGTTTCCATTTTTGCCAAAACTAGCAAATTTGGATCTATAGAGACATAGCTTCTCCGCATGAACTAACGATCCTAAATATTTATTTATCGAGATTTTATTTATAAGTATTAGTAGACAATGGCCCCCACATTAAATCCTACATTATTATTTTTTTACAAATTCAGATTATGATCAATAGAAGTTAATGTATATTTTACAGGAAAAATAAAATCAACTCACTGACTAATATACTTTTTTTGATAATAACAATAATCCGCCAAAAATGAAGTTACGTTTGCGGTTTGCCAACAAAAGTACCTACATGTAAATTATACTCGTAAATTCATGAACAAAAGTGATTCTTTCAATGTTTTACTTCTTTTATGGTATGGAACCCTCGGTGCACGAGTCCGACTCGCACTTGGCCGGTTTTTTTTTGTCTATAATTATGCCCCTAGGCATGATCAGGCATCATAATATTATGTTCATTGATTTATCCGAGATTCTCTGCTTTTTATGCTTAAGAAAACGCTTTTAAAAACGTGTAAAGGTCGATTTAAAAAACCTTCTAACTGCGGAAATCGAATCTCAAGCGCAGCGTTTGCAGTAAAAAGTCAAGCCGATGTTGAAGCATATTATATATTCGTTGGTTGAAGCTAGATTTAATTTCACGTAATTGCAAGAAATTAACTGAGAAAGTGGCTGTGAGTGTGAAGGAAGCACTAACAAGGCGATTGAAGTTAGAAAAACTCTTTTTAAATTAATTTACCACCAAGCTTTAAACGTTGGGACACAACTGAGTATTTTGTGTCGGCGAACGTTTGCAACAGAATTCACCGTGTTATGTCCGAAAAGTTTGAACAGGCTACACAGTGATACAATTATTATTAACAGGTTAAGAGATTTTTAGTGATTTCCAGGTTAAAAACGAGAAAGACAATTATTTTCAAATTTCAACGTCATTTATATTTTGGGTCTTCAATCTACATTCTCTCAAAATCCAAAATTTTCTCCAAAATCTCCATTTTTAGGGTTCAATACCAAAATGGTAAAAATGGAACCCTTATGGTGAGACTTTCTCCGTCCGTCCGTCCGTCCATCCATCCGTCTGTCACACTCGATTATTTCAGTAACTATTAGAGCTATCGACCTGAAATTTGAAATAATTGTAGGTGATTGCGGCGCGACGTTATTGCAATCATAAAAAATTTAAAATCTTTTTTATTTTTATTTAAAAAGAAGAGAAAACCCTTTTTAAATAAAAATATTTACGACCCAAAAATTTCAAAATGAGATAACAATATTGAGTAGGGTATCATATGAAAGGGCGTTACTTGGTTATTCTAAAACTGAATTTTATTTATTTTTATGCCTGATAGTTTTCGATTTATTGGGCAAACGAAAAAAATACCGTTCCCCCCCTTATCTCTGAAGTTTACCAATCGAAAAATCTGAAATAATTATGATCAATAGAAGTAAACGTATATTTTACAGGAAAAATAAAATCAACTCTCTATATATTATACTTTTTTTGATAATAACAATAAACCGGCGAAAACAAAGTTATGTTTGCGGTTTGCCAACAAAAGTACCTACATATAAATTATACTCGTAAATTCATGAACCAAAGTGATTCTTTTAATGTTTAACTTCTTTTATGGTATGGAACCCTCGGTGCGCGAGTCCAACTCGCACTTGGCCGGTTTATTTTTTATTTTACCGGAATTGAATAATATTTCTGCCTATTTAACAATAACCAGCATATTTTACAACCATTATAATTTCAATACGCACTGTTCTACGGGTAAAGGAGCAAAGTTACGTTTTCGTGATGCCTGCCCGACACTCATTCACACGGTCACATTGCCGTCTCGGGTATTCGCTGATGCAATGCAACGTGAGTCGTGGATGAAGAGTGAAATGGATACAATAATATCACAAATGACCGTAGATTTGAGCATATTATAATAGGTATATTTAGTTGGTAATAGTTAAATGGATTTTTTTAAATACAATTCATAATACTTCATTCCATTCCTCCCGTGTCAAGGTGCAGTTGCGTCTTCTGAAAATCCAATGCCGGATAATTATGGAATCTTTGCGTCTGATTTTCTATGGTATTAAAAAAGACCATTGATCATAATTTATAAGAAACTTTTCACAAACAAATATTTAGGTCACAACTCACAACCATAAAGGGAGATTTAATAAGTGAAATTGCGTGAAATTTCAATCCGCTTGAACTGCGTTGCACTTTTGAGGGATCGCTCAATGCGTGCCGAGTCAATGTTCCTTCCTACCTTCTTTAGTTGCCAATTATCGAAATTGGGCCTTGGACCGGTTGTCTCAAAGAAAAAACTCGCTGAGTCACTCGTGACAGTGAAACAATGTATCTGTTGCAAAGAAGTAGACCAAATGGTCAAAATTGAAAGCAACATTTTCGTCCAATGTATTTTTTCTGCTTGAACTTTGTGGATGTGTACAATCGTTCAAATATTATTTTGATAATAGTAGGGCTGTTAGGCAAAACAACAATATACCGAAGGTAGACAATGTTGACTTGACAAAGTATATTAATTGTAAAGTACAAATACACTTTGTAGACTCAAGTTCTCAACCTACCCACAGACCATTAGGCGATCCTAATGGTCTTCCGGCACCAAATTAACAAGTACGAATACGTGTCATACAAATTCGTTCATATTGAGCATACACACATTTTAATCAATGAAGTACAAAATCATTGTTATCACGATAATCATAAGATGAGTCTCTAAGATTTAGCCGCAAGAAATTGGTAGGTCTTCTCGCGAGTATGTAACTCAGTTGGTTGCGCAGCAAAAAATTGCGAAAGCGCTGCTGTCGCAACGATCTCAGGTATGGACACAACATTTATCATCTGCAGGTTTAGTACAGGTTTTTGTACGAGTTTCGAGCCGACTCGCGTCGCACAAACGAATCGAATTCCCCCATACATTTACAGCCAACGCCATCTATTGACGGCCACATGTCAGTGACTGTCTATAGATTGCGCTGGCTGTAAATGTATGCAGGCATTCGCTTCGAGCCTTCGTTTGTGCGATGCGAGTCGACTCGAAATTATTTGTACAAAAACTTGTACTATAACCCCTCTGCGCATCGGCACTGAATCGCTGACGTGTGACGACTGAGCTATAAATTATAATCTGGATGTGTCTGGGTCAGTTTGGTGGTTTTTTGGTTTTGCTGCTATAAATTGCATATCTTTTTCACTGTCGTGCAATGGGCTGTGCTATTTTAAATAAATCTAAAATATTTATTTCTGTATGCATGTACCTATTAGATACTATGAAACGTTAGTAGCTTTAGTACGAAAATGGTAAAAACTTCGTCTATCATTACAGACCGACGGGTCTGTCCATTTGTATACCAGCAGGGCGATCGGCTAAAAAAGTACCAATCATTAAAGAACTGTATCCATGTCAAAACATGGGTGTTGACCAATCAGAACACTTGAAAATCTTGTTTTGAAATTGATGCACTTCTTTAATAATTGATACATTTTAAGCCGATCGCCCTGCTGATATACAAATGGACAGACCGACGCATAGACGAAGTTTTTCGATCCGATCCGATCGCCCTGCTGAGCTTATTATTCAAAAACTAATTAAAGCATTAGGAATATGTCCACATAATTGGAATATAAAATTGACACTTGTTTTTATTTTTGATTATTATTCAACATTCATGTTGATTACAATTATACTAACGAATATATAATAATACTAGCTGATGCCCGCGACTTCGTCCACGTGGGATAAAAACTATTCTATCTTTTAAGTTGGACCAAATGACAGATATTCACGAAGTTTGAACTAAATCGGTTCAGTAGTTTAGGAGTCCATTGAGGACAAACATTGTGACACGAGATTTATATATATTAAGAAGATTACTAAAACGAATATGTATGGTTAATACCAAATCTGTTTGTTTTGGAAAGTTTTTATTCTAGTGCTAATAAAAAGTGACGTCAGTGAAAATCATAGGTATATTCCAATCTAATAGTGACATTTTGTGTGCTGTTTTTCCAATAATTAATGACATTCGGGGCAAGTGATTATAAGTCAAAAACTTAACAGTGACGCAAATCTAGCATTTAAATGCGGTATAGCTTCGAAGGCCAGAATTACTCATAATACGTGACCTCAGTATTACCTTATGCGTTTTCCTTATGTCAAATTTTGTCACTCTACATTCAGGTAAATTTGATAATAACACGTACCTTGCATCATCATGCAACTTTTGAAGCCAAGCCACCAATATGAACCTAAGTATGAGACCATTGGACTAATTTACGTCAAATTTATTCCTACAATAAAAAAAGTAGCGCCATTTGTCGGAATTTCCGCTAATACGCCACAACATGACGGAAATCTTTCCTACGAAAACTCGCGTGTGGATTAATAGCAAGTGTGTGACGTGGACCGCAATCCAAAGACGATTCTTTGGTTGGCTCACAACAAACGCTGTTGGTGTCAAAACGAATATTTTTGACACCAGTAAACTGGCAAAATTTTTTCGCGCGGTCCGGCTAGTCCTGTGTATTTGGTTGTGTCTATTTGGTAAGCTATAAACATCAGGCACCTTCCTACTTAACCAAATGGAGTTAACATCGCGATCATAATATTATCTTCTAAGTTCTTTTCCAAAATGGACGCTGACTGACTTTCAATCTCTCTCTCTCAGTCAATGAACAGTTCAAACCACTAGCTGTTTTTGCTAAAACCTAGTCCTCCGCTAACAAATATTTTTTTTGAGTATTCAACTCTTGAGAGGTCACGAGGAAGAATCAAACTCATCCTTAATCCTAATCATTGGAAAACTGTTGGCAAAAACATCTCTAGGTACTAGTACGTTAGTGATATTATATATTCGTTGGTACTAGGTAGTTCAAAATTAAAAACAAAGTAGTAGGTCAAACCAACTACAAAATTGTAATACTTTGTGTTCGTTGTACGATGTAGGTACGTGCTTCATAAGAAATACTTTTTTTACTTGGCAAATTAAGATAAAAACTATGAGTTAGAACTGCTGCTAATGCTGCATAAGTATCATTAATAGGTAGGTATATTCCTATTTTACGAAAGCGTTATGCTGGCATTTTCGAATAGGTAATATTATTTCCTTTATTTTTTCATTTTTTTTCGTACTTAATTCAAGCTAATCTCGTCTAAAGACTTACTAACATTAGATTTGTTTGGTTTCAGATAAAGCCTACCAAAATGGGGCACGACGAGAAAAAAGGCACCATTATCCTGGATAACTTCAATTCTACGTAAGTAAAGAATAAGTTTATGTACCGAATTTATCGGTGATCAAACCTACAATGTACCTAATATCTTCGATATAGTCTTGTGTAAAAGTCAAAGAAGTGTTTTTTTACACTATACAAGTTAGTACTTGACTGCGATCTCACCTGATGTTAAGTGATGATGCAGCCGAAGATGTTATCATACTAACTTGGAGAGGGTAAGTAAACTCACTCCAATAGTTTCTGCACAGCATCGCACCGGAACGATAAATCGCTTGGCCGTACTTCTTTGCTGGTAGGGTAGTAACCAGTCACGGCCGAAGCCTCCCACCAGACCAGAACTGAGCCAATTCAGAAATTATTAAATTCCAAAGTGGCCCGTAGCGGGAATCGAACGCGCGACCTCCCACTCGAATCCGAGCGCGCACCACTCCGCCAAGTAGGTCGTCAGACGATCAAACTCTTTAAACACCTATAAATAATCTATATCCTTAGAAAATTATACTTTTAATGACTAAAATTTTAAAAATCCTTTCTTATCCCTTGTCTACGATCCTGGCAATTTCAGAGCAAACCTGGCATCGAACCCCGGCTTCCAGTCAACTCTCAGCCTCGGGTCGAAGGATGTCATCAGCGAAAAGGCGTACAACCCCTTCGAGCACCGGCGGGTGGAACACCCCAACTCGTGAGTTGCATCATCATCATCATTATCATCTTCAGCAAGTTTATATCCCACTGTTGGGTAAAACAAAAACAAGTTTCACGCGGGCGGAGCCGCGGGCTACAGCTAGCCTAGGTAATGAACGTCTGTCCGTCTGTTTGTTACACACGATTATTTATTTTTTCAAAAAACATTTTTTCTTTCTATTTGCAAGCCCGTTCAAAAAACCTTGATAAAATACCTCTGTGGTATTTCGGAATAAAGATCGTTCTATTTTAAAATAACTGGAGATATAGAAATTGACATACAATTCTGATTTGAAGAAGGTTGTCAAAATAAAGCTCTTTCTAAGCATGTTTGATAAAACTAACTAACTGGCAAACTGCGAGTCGGATTCATTGATACACTGAGGGTTTCGAAGCCAAATAGGAGTGCAGACAGAAACTACGTCTGATTCTCGGCCATGGCAGTGACTAAGTTAATAATGAATTTCATATCCATTTTCGACTCATTTTCGAGTCCTGACGTATGTCTGCGGTACCTTATTCTGATTAACGAAGGTATTAAAGTGCTTATTCACGTACTTTGATTGTAGGAGCCGACTTTAATGGACACAATATGTCATTTGCAGTGACGCACCCGTTCAATGATTTTTTTCTATCGTCAATAACTGTGAAAAACTATAGTTTGGCAACTTCGTGCGTGACCCTCCTGCGGGGTGACAGACGGTGGGGGAGGCAAGGAACTTAGATGTCAGCGGTTAGCGGGCGGTATAGCGGGGAAGGGGACACTTCTCTGCATGTATGCGTTACCGCGTCCCCCGGCCGTCTGTCACCCCGCAGGAGGGTCGCGCATAAGTTGCCAAACTATAGTGTTGTTCTGTTTCCACCGCTGACTTATGTCATACATTTACCATGACCACACATTTCAAACGGTTGTGATCACAAGAAGCCAACTTTTAAATTTCAGAGATAAGAGCATGTGAAAATTATAGTGAATATGATGCTTAGCAATGGAAAAAAAACTACATGCAACAAAGTTCTCCATAATTTTACTAAATGTGTAAAGACGGTCAAACCACACTTAGCCAGTGTTGGACAAATAGTTAAACCTTTATCTCTATTCATTTCGTACTCACTCGTCACCGTATAGGGGGTTCGTACTCCTCAGATAAGTGGGATATCAGCTTGACAATTACTTTGAAAGTCAACTTAGTATATATTATGTCCATGACCTACTTCTACTGTTATATTCCCATCATAATTAACTTTAATTATAATTATTGTCATTTTTTAGAAACAAGAAGCTTTTACTCCGAATAAGGCTCCCTTTTCACCAAAAGGGCTTTTTAATTTTCTTCTGTTGTTCACAAACAATATCAATGACCATGACCCTACCAATGGTCTATTGTTAACCAACCTAGTACTGTAATAGCTATTAATTACAAGGGACAATGTAGTAGGTATAATTACGATTTTCTTGACGTCATAGCTCTGTACAGTAAATTAAGAAATGGCCGAGAGATGTAGTCTTCACGTCCCCTTACCTTGATTAACTGCGACTATGCAATTACACTATTCAATCAAGGGTATTCTTCATTCTTACTTACTTTGATAGAAATTTCTTCTACAGACTGAATTATTTACTTTGGATTGCCAAGTAATCGACTTCTTGTTCATCTTTATCTAGGTTTTGTTCCTCAATTAGTGTGAACTTCCGTTTCCCCGAATTCCGCAGATTTTCCGGGATGCAAAGTGTTCCCGGTCCCTTTAACAAAATTTAGCTTTTTTCTATCTCGTATGTTTGATAATATAATATAGCAATTTATAAATTGTATTGGATCCCTACAGCTGGATAAAGGATTAGGATTTGTTCAAAATCCAACGAAATACTTTGATTTTTCCGGTATAAAAAATAGCGTATGCAATAAAACAACCAGTGAGATATTTATTATGTGTACGTGTGTGTTTTGTTTGCAGTAACGCACGAATAAAACGTGGTTTTTATTTGAATTCATAGCCTCTGAAAACCAAGCGATTCTATTTTCACCATAGATTTATAATAGGTCGTTGCTTACGCTAGATAGAGCCCTACCACAACGACAGCTCCGTGAGTGCGGCAACTTTTTTTTTAAGTGTGAATGTGTCAATTTGAAATTTGTATGGTGTGCGGATACTAGTGTGCGTAAACAATTGTGTAGCGACGGCTTCGGGGTTTGTACTTACTGACGTCACGCATACAATTTTAGGCTCCGCCTTGAAGCCGGATTTTTAATTTGTCAAAAATGTAAAATGGCGCTTATGTGTGCGACCAACAGCGGTATGTGCAGCAGTCAGCGGTATCGAAATGTACGACGCGCGACGCCATATGTTCGTAATGTTCGTATGACGTAAATGTTCGCGTATGTTCATCACATCTTTCACGTCCTCTTAGCACAGCGTATTTCATCTTGGGTTATTATTGGGTTCGTCTACTTAGACTGAGTATTTTTTGCCGCACATTGTTGCCCAACACAAGTTGGATTATGTGGATTTTTTACTCAGTAAAACCCCCTCGGTGGGCCAATATAAGGAAGCTAGTGACAAAAAATAATTACCTAATAATAATAATTACTCCATCAATAACGACTAACGATTTGGCGAGGCACTACAAGTAATACTAAAATTATATCATCAAATAAATTGCGTGTCTAGACAATAATAAGGTACCCATTTTTTTTATCGTCATTGATACTCCAATACTCAGTTACTTCGCTGATTCATAAAAGTAATGGAGAAGATCTATTCCTCGAAAGGTCAATTACACTCCGACCTTTACAGTTTACACAGTTGGTACCTTTGATAGAAAGTTTTAGTTTGTCAGAAAATACATTGAAATACTGAAAATAAAATAATTGTTAATACACTGACTCTAATGTTCGTAATGGTAAAAGATAGAAAGCATAGTCCCTGGGCATATTAAAGTTAATAAAGACGTCGATCTAAGTTGAAATTTGTAATATTTTATTCATTTCGGCGTCTTCAGTTACAAAGACTAATGGTTACGAGTTTTCAAAAGAAATCGTTATTTAAAACCTCGATTGGCTTTTTCTAAGTCTCTATAACACTGTATATTTAGTTTAGAGGACGTATGTAGTTTGTTTGTAAAGTTTTGCATATGTTTGCAGATGATATTAATTCTGTAATATTTCCATGTTTAGACTTATAAGTCAAGGGTTACAAGTTTAAATGCAGCACGAGGTCGGGCACTTAACAATCTGTGACATAACTGCAATCTCTCAAAATGGTAAAACAATATCATAAATGCATCATTTACACACGAATAAAATTCATATCGAAGGTTTATTGGGATAATTCTCATAGATCAAAAATTTTAATAAATGTGAATCGGCACTTTATAATATCATCTTTATCAAGGCTTTTGTTATGGCCAGGGCCTGATCCAAAAATTCCATCAATTTCTCCATATTATAGCGTTCGGTCCCTAATTTATTAATCGCTGTTGCTATTTTAAATTACCACCTTATTCCTATAACTTACACAATATAGTGAACCTGCTAGGCCAATCGCATAGCTGGTTCTAATCCCTTCCAGAAATAAGTATTAAAAATTATAGAGATCAACTCCAAAACATTTCTCCAGCAATCCATGGTCATTGTCCGTTGGTTTTTTTTTGCAATTTACTCGCATATTCCTATTAATGATAATTTTAAACTATCACCTTATTCCAGAACTAAATATTAAAAATGTAGAGGTCTGCTCTATCGGTCAATGACCAGTGCTTTTAAAATTTTCATCAAAAAGTTAATATCAAATTAACACCTTATTCCTTAAATATAACATGAAGACCAATTTCAAAAGATTCTCACCTATTGCATTCGCTTTTCAAATGTTTTATTCATAACGGTAATTTTAAATGACCACCTTATTTCTTTAAGTATTAAGGTAGTTTAAAGCAAAGTTATTTTTTTTTCAGAACGATTGGCTCTCTCGTACACTTACTAAAGTCCTCGCTTGGCTCCGGTATCCTGGCGATGCCTGCTGCCTTCAAGAACGCGGGACTAGCAATCGGCGCTTTCGGTACAGTCATAGTTGGCTTTATATGCACACATTGTGTTTATGTTTTGGTAAGTATCTCTGGTCCGAGATTCGAGCCACCTTAAGTTTTCTATGTTATTTGAATATGCGTAAATGAATAAGTATTAATCGATAAAAAAACAATACGAGGACATACATTTTGTATCAAAGAGTTCTCCTTAAAAATGTGCGAACCATGGAAATTCACAATTGGCCAGTACTGTGAGCTAATGGGCAGCTTAATTAAAAACGTTTTATTTGGATGAATACATTTTCCTTACAAAGTTAAAGGACAAAAATCGTACAAAGGAAAAATATTATTTTCATTTTTTTTTCATGCAAATAAATAAATGTGAGAAATAGCATAATGCAATGTTAATAAAAAAAAAAGCTCGAGCTTCTGCATGTATAAAGAGTAAAACGACGAAACATTCGCATATTCAGTTTTATAGCCTGAGCTTTATATGAATAAAATGGTTTTCAACCGTTGTTTTATCTTGCAAAAAGTAAAAGAAAACGACAGTTGCTGTGTGCATATAGCTATTACTTTGTTATTATCTGAAAAGAATCTGCATACTGCATATCTAAGAGACTATGCAGTAACAAATTAACAACAACAAAAAAACCTCCATGTCTAAGAGTTTACCACAAGATCCCCAAAGATGTGAAGCGTGGTCCGCTTTACCCAAACAAAATAATCTACATGCAGTATTAAGCCAAGCACTGCCCGCCCTCAGCACACTCAAGCACGACAGCCAAGTTACTATAATGTCACCACAACCCACTTACAACACCTCATGTAACTCTTGCAATATTTTCAATGTTGATTGACATTTCAATGGAAAATTGTACAGATGGAATTGTTTGCTTGAGAACATCTAGTGGTAAACTCTTAGGCATGGAGGTTTCCTCAAGATGTGTTCTTTTACCGCCAAGTAACTCATATGTATTAAGTCATAGTCAAAAACATTTTATTTATTCCCATTATACTACTAGCGAATAATAAATTATCGTTGAGGTACTTAAGTTTCCAGCAAATGAAGTCACGTATTTTACTGTAAAAATAACTTTACAATTATTTTATTTCTTGTGACAAAGCGACATTTTGTTGTCAGGTAAAAACGTCACAAGAGGTGTGCGTGGAAGCGAAAAAGCCGTCAATGGGATTTGCGGAAACTTGCGGTGCCGCTTTTGAATTTGGTCCGAAGAGATTACGACCGTGGGCGAACTTTGCTAGGTACGAATTTTAGTGATATTACCTTTTACCTACATAAATGTGTAAATATAATATGATTGCAGCTATACTTTTTTAAGTACTAACCTGAAGGTATGTAATGATGTAACTGAAGATGTTATCGCACTTGTAACACAATTCAACTTGTAAAGGATGCTAATCAGCATCGCACTGGAGTCTGGAACGATAAATCCTTTGGCGGTGCGTCTTTGCTGGTGGGGTGGTTCCATCCGTAGCAAAAGCCTCCCATAAAACTAAACCTGAGCCAGTTTAGAAATTAACATAATAGTAACATACCAAGCTGCGTCAAGGAGGTAGTTATTTGGAAAAATATAAAGGAAACAGTAATTATTAATATACTTCGAATAAAATCAGTCTTCGTCTACTCACAAGATAGCCGGTCTATTGTTGTTTTTTATGGTTACATCGTCCTATTTAATCGAATAATATCTTTTTTCAGAACATTCATAGACTACACGATGACTTGCACGTATTTAGCAGCTCTTTGCGTCTACGTCGTGTTCATTGCTGAGAACTTCAAAGAAGTAAGATATCCTATATCCCTTCATTATCAGGCTTAAGCGTGTGCAAGAAATTTTCACCATCCATCCCACACCATCCAACCAACAAAGCCTTGTCCAACCCACACTTCTATGGATGTGAAACCATGAGCTTTTTCATCTATACCTTGCATGTGTTCAACCCACTACAATCTTCAAAGATCTTTGTGTACTGTACTACGTTAGACTTACCAAATATCCATATTCCCACTAAAGACTACTTGAGTCAAATTTAACATTCCTTCACTCAACTTCCAGGTTCTAGATGAATACTACCCGCACTACAAGCTATCCGTGGAAGCCTACTGCGCGTTGACCCTCGTTCCTCTGGTCCTCATCTGCCAGATACGGAACCTGAAGTGGCTGGTGCCGTTCTCAGCTATCGCCAACGTCTTCCTGGTCATCTGCTTCATGATCACCATGTATTACATCTTCAACGACATGCCGAACCCTGCTGAGAGAGAGATGGTGGCTAGCGTGACGCAGTGGCCTTTGTTTATCAGGTAAGACACTTTTTCGTCATCGTTATCATTTCAGGCTGAGACTGTGACTATTTTCAGCTTGCCTTATAGAGGAAAATTCCTCCATTGTCATTCCACAAAATTAGTTTTGGTTAGTTTTGGTTGCCACTCTTGATAGTTGGATTTAAGAGACACTTCCACAGACTAGCTAAAGGCGGTTCCCAATATTCAATCTATCCATGGTTTGTCTTACTAGAGATAGAAATTTTACATAACTTGAATGGACCTTATGTCAAATTTCTATCTCTAGTAAGGCAAACCATGGATAGATCGAATATTGGGAACCGACATAAAAAAATACTTACTTCTTTGATCTGTACACAAATAGGTCTCGGTCGGCTTTTACCTCTCATTTTCCAAAACCAAAAAGAAGCTAATTTCGTCAAGCACTCGGTAGAAACATTTGGAATAACAACTAAAACAAAACTTTATTTTATATTCATGTGCGATATAACGCATGGTTGTCTTTAGTTATGTCGCGCTAATGAGTTCGTGATACCACATGTTTACTTAATTGCATCGGCCATTCTTTTGACTAGGAAGAGAAACTTCCATTTCAGGTTATCGAAGATTTTCGTAGATCCATTTTCTTTCGACTAGCCCCGTTTGAAAAGACACTAACAATAATTGTGTTAAACAACAATGACAATTAGATACATGGTTTTTTTGTTTCAATAACAATTACATACTTTTTTTTCAGTACAGTAATCTTCGCTATGGAAGGCATAGGCGTGGTGATGCCGGTAGAGAACGAGATGGCCAAGCCGCAGCAGTTCCTGGGCTGTCCCGGAGTTTTGAACGTGGCCATGACTATAGTCATCTCCCTCTATGGGCTGGTCGGCTTCTTCGGCTATATCAAGTACGGAGACGCTGTCCGGGGAAGTGTTACTTTGAATCTACCCCAGGATGAACTGTGAGTAGACCAAATCATCTTTATATTTAAAGTGGTTTACACTTAGGGTCAATTTACACCGCGGTGGAATGGAATGGAAGTGACTTTTTTTACGTAACATAATGAACGTTATTTCAATGGCGAAAGATACAAAATAAATATTTTTTGTGAATAAGCGAGAATTTCCCGGAACACGCGCGACCTTTTTTGGGGCCTATTTAGTTTTAATCTTATACAATTGACATAAAGTTTATTATGCGAAGTAAAAAAAAAAATTACTTCCATTCCATTCTGCCGCGGTGTAAATTGACCTTTTGTAAATTGGATGTTAGTGATAGGGTCGCCGGGTTCGAATCCTGCACGCACCTTTGACTTTTCCGAGTTATGTGCGTTTTTAGAAAACTAAATATCGGATACCATCGTGAGGTAACCTGCATGCCTGAGAGTCCACAAAAACGTTCTCGAAGAACTGAGCGCTATCTATCATGACACGTAATAGTTTCAACCTAAATTTTCGAAGGTCTTTTTTTTTTAAAATGGAGCCAGCTTCGAATGAGAAACGACATCTCACATCTTGTGGTTTTTACTAAGTATCTTTTTAATTATAGTATTTCTCATAGGATTTAGGATGTTAGTCCTATAAATTAAATACCAATTTTTTTTCACTCACGGCGGGATTTGAACGTTCTAGTATTGTATTCCGTGGAGATACTCAATGTTATCGAGTGTCAAAAATAACGAGTAACGTAACGATACAAAAGTTATGATTGTTATAGGCATACGGGTATTTTGTTCCTTTTACTCCTCTAACTATGAGTCTTTTTTCTTTTATAGATATCTCTCTACCAGTGATACATAAAAATGTATCTCTGCTTTTATATAATATTGAATTTTGAGCCTCCGCCAGCATTTAAGTCTATAGTTAGTTTTCCTCAATAATTAAATTATTATCTTCGCAGTAATGGATAAGGTATAAATTGATATTATTATAAAATATAGTACATTTTTATTTTTAGGTGTAAGGTTGGAAAAATAGGTAAAACTAACGCTTTTATTAAACACACGGGTCTTAATTACGTTGTTAATTAATGACTCCTGTGCTCGTAAAACTTGACGGTATGTTTTTGGTACAAAAAGGGACTTAATTCGGGTTGGCAGCTTCGCTTACCTTTTAATTCTTAATAATATAGGACTCTTTGAAGACCTTTACGCAAGTGATGGGTAGGTAGACATGGTCTTATTTTAAAATGAACGCTCCTCCACTACATTTTTCTTTTTATGTGTAAGCACGTAGATGGGCTTGAATTTTTCATTTGACGAGCTATACTAAAGTTCCCACTTAAACGAACATACCTTCGAAAAATCACAAATGCATACTTGAGACTTGAATAATTTGCCGCTCACTTCCTAACGGCTGACTGCACATCTCGCTGCCCAGGGAGCTACAAAATGGGGAAATAGGCAGCCTTTTACTCTCTCTGTCGCACTTTACGGCTTACATGGCGGGAAACAGGTAGACGTCCTGCAGAGTTAGCACAAGATACAACAGTAATATGTTTTCGGTTTTCCCCCGAATATCAATTTTGTGGCCTACAATCCAAACCGAAATTTTTCTTGGAACTTACAAAACTCAAAAAAACTCCAAACTCAAAATATCTTTATTTCACATAGGCCTAACATAAAGGCTCTTGAGAAACGTCGGTATGATATCTGTGGCATAAGAATGGTGATAACTACAAGTCGACTTTAAACTAAGTTTACGAGGTTCCAAACGCGCCCTGCCGCTGAGAAGAAGCCCACAACAAACTCAGCCGGGTATTTTTTTATGTTATCATCATTTAACAGGCTACTAGACCCATTTTATAACATCGCGGGCAGCGAGATATTACGCCGACTTTAAATGTTTACAACTCATGTATTAAGGTGAGTTAATTGCTGAATATTTTATACGACACGTAGAGCCAATCATTTGCACCTGTTTACATAAATTTACATAAATACCATGTCAAGCTATCAAGGCTACTCTACTTTGTTAAATTAAGAATGTAGATTTTAAATTGAAATAATTGCAAATCTATATACTTATAATTATAATAAAACTGTAAAGGGTCGAATTCTGTACATTGAAGATATTTTGAAAATTTTTGTTGGAGGGCACTATTTAGTCGATACTGAAGCCAAAACTGTAATTTGTTTAATTTTTGTCTGTCTGTCTGTCTGTCTGTCTGTCTGTCTGTCTGTTTCACCACCGGGCATCACGGCTAATCCGCTGGATGGATTTAAATGAAACTTGACATGATTATAGTTCATACCCCGAGGTAGGACATAGGATACTTTTTGTCCCGAAATTCATCATGGTTTCCCTGGAAGACGGCATCAAAGTCCAAACGTTTTTTAGTTATAATTCATTAACGCGTTGTCCGATTACATTCATTCTGTTTTTGTTAGAAAGGAGGTTCTTTAAAGATTATTCCAATACGAATCTTATCATCATCACTTTTGTAGTTCAGAAATTACAGACATCAGAACCTTTAAATTCAAGTAGGTAGGTGACTTGAAACTCGAAATGCACAAAGAACCTAGGGCTAGGACGTAGGGCTCAAGTAAGACTGGAGTACCCTTACAGCCGCAAATAAATAGGCTTAGCAGGAGATTTTGTATGGTTTAAAATTTTTCACTTTTAAGGTGAACAAAAATCACGTAACTGGCGTTATCGCTACGTAATACCGTATAGCGCCATCTCTACAATTTATGTGGAACTTGAATGTAAAACTCTGAGATAGGTACTACCGAATTTTTTTTAATAAAAATTAACTGTCATGTTATTTACTGTTTCCTGACTTTATATAAAGATGGCACTGTTAAGACACGAACAGATTTAAACTTTATCATCCGCAATATGGAAAGGGTAAGATAATGGTTCACAAATATTTTTAACTCTTAGGTCTTATCGATCCTAACCGACTGACTGTCATCTAAGTTCTTTTTATACGTAAGGAAATATATAGCCATTGCCCATTCTGATGTTTTGGATTGTATTGAGATCCAGCAAAGATTTTTAAAAGACTCTTATATTAGGTATGTTGGGCTGGGGAAAATTGTTAGTAGAGTAATTTATCCCAGTGGTACCTACCCGGCCGAACTCTGAAAGAAGAGTTCTACCACCTTTTCACATGGTTTAATAATTTTTGACATATTTCGTGGTTTCAGAATAAAAATCACAATGAAAAGGACGATTTTAACTGTCACGTAGTGACCACGACCATTGGGTCGAAATATCGACAGTTAAAATCGTCCTTTTAATCTTTCAACTACGTATTAATGAAACTTTATATTATTATTAAGAAAAAGTTTTCAAAATCACCACAAGATAACCCGTGCAAAGTAAGAACAGCCGTGCTATTCTGCAAAACAGCGACGAGCGTATTGTATCTATGCATCAATGAATTTGTCAGTTGTAATAGAGTACAATTTTGCATGCCATATTCGGGTTGGCAGCTGTCTGGCAGCTATTTCTTTTTGTAGAATAGCACAGCAGGTTTCTGTACAACATCACACTAGAATCCCGCGAAAAATCAAGGAATTCCAGTAGGAAGGTATATTATGTAAAAAAATCGCGGGCGGAGCCGCGGGCAACAGCTAGTAGCCTATAAGTATTCATTTTAAACACATTACTAATAATAATAATCAATTTGTATAGGTACCTACCTAGGCTATTGATTGACTGACTGGTCAACACATACTTCAAATCACTAGATATAAAAGATGGAATATTAATGTACACCTAGGCAGAAGCTATGATTTTTTTAATTCTACCTCTTTATTCTAAACCACGGATATCGGAGGTAAATTACGGAGGGGATGTGTGAGTTCATAAATCATAAAGAATCTCAAGTAATGAACATCAAGAGCAAAACCAGATTAAATTTTAGTGTGATCGATCCCTCAGTCTATCACTCACTCAATTAATAGACGAAATATCTTGTTCCAAATAACTAATTTTCGTCCCTTGTGGAAAATTTTCCTTATTTTAGCGTACACTTCTATTCTTAAGGGCAACCATAATAGCTCAATTAATTATCTAACCTTACTAATCGAACCCAACAGAGAAAACCTAAGCCCTCAAGCAATAATTATTACTCCTCGATTTTCCCGTTCCAGCGTCGGGGAAACCAATCTTGAACAAAGATTTAAATCGCTAGAAGGGCCTTGTGCTTCCAAAAACGTCCACGTTTTTATTTTGTGTGTCATTCAATGGAAAACCAACCGAACCAATTTCATTTCATTTCATTTGATTCGTGAGAAACTCCTTTACTCACAATTCTTTCCACATTCATAATTTCAATAGGATAATTTCCTTTTATTTAGGTAAAATTTTAAACTATGTAAAATAGGTTTATTTATATATATATGTCTTATTTTCTAATTAAATGTTTTCTACATAAGTGTAATACCTACGTACTTTGTTATTGTAAGCAAGAAATATAAAGCTTTTTTATTTTATTTTTTTATTTTTATTTATTTAATTAACCTCTTTCCAGATTGGCGCAAAGTGCAAAGATACTAATGGCGCTTGCGATCCTCTTCACATACAGCCTCCAGTTCTACGTTCCCATGGAGATGATCTGGAGACAGATCCACCACAAGATCGCCGTCAAGTACCACAACATCACGCAGATCAGCATCAGGACCCTCGCTGTCGTTGGATCAGGTACATGAACATTATTTTTGACAATCTGAAGCATATTGGCGCTAATTATTGTGTGTGCAAATATCTAAACAAAATTTTTCTTGTGATTCTAATATAAATAGTAGAATTACTTTTCACGGGGAACATGTTTCATTGAACCACATTCTTATTTCCTTTTTATTCAATACGGGCTTAAGATTGACGACAGTCTCACCTGATGGAAAGTGACGATATATTTGACGATCGAGCGCGCTTACGTATGACATTCCTTAGTGCCTTATTTATTTTATAATTTTAACCTTGCGTGCGAGTGCTTTTTACTTTGTGATTGAAAAAAATAACCAGAAAGGTTAAATTATTTTGCTATGATCCTCCATCTAAACAAAATTAATAATATTATATTCTTACATGCAGTAACTAGCTAAGCACCGCCCGCCCTCCCACTCAAGCATGAAGGAAAGTTCCCAAGCATGCATGCAACCACCACCCCCTTGCAAATACTTTGAATACCGCACACAACTCTTTCAACAATCGACACACGTTTATGTTATACACAGTCCACGCTTCAGACTATAATTTCCATCCCAGATATAATTTAACGAGCTCACTTTGCGGCAGCCATTTCAAAATGAAAGGCAAAGACTTCAATAATACTTTTATCTGATTTACAAACATAATATAATTTTTGTCCACAGTTGCCCTGGCTGCAGCGTTTCCCGACTTAGAACTATTCATTAACCTATGCGGCGCCATCTTCTTATCAAGTCTTGGTCTCCTTACACCAGCTATCGTTGACACCGTCCACAATTGGGACAGAGGACTGGGAACCTTGAACTGGATTCTCTGGAAAAATATCTTTGTTGCCTTCCTGTCCTTTATCGCTCTATTCGCGGGATCATACGTGTCCATACAGAGTATGGTAGAGAAATACAATTCGACACCAGTTTTGGAAATGGCTGGAAATGTCACCGTTTTGAGCACATAGGAATAGGGGCTGAAATAATACGATAACATTATGTTAACGTTCTTTAATTTTTATCGCTCTATTCGCGGTAGTAATGCGTAGCCATACAAAGTATGGTAGAAATACAGCTCGCCTGTTTTAGAACGAGGTAGTGCATAGTAATATCATAATTTTAATTAGGCATAAATGAATATCCAGTATCCATCCTGTACTTTATTGCTCTATTCGCTGATCAAAAAGTATTAATTGTTGCGTGGGAAAAGTTGGCTTAATCTGGTAATCATACTAGTATTAAAGGCGATGTAGCTATACCTACTACAGTTAATTGGCCGAGTCAAAATGATTATTGCAGACTGATGGAGTACTTAAGAAAACGCCTTTGTCTAACAATAAATAAAATAATGATAATGAAGATGAAGAAAATAATATCTGATAACTCAATTTAATAATAACAACCTTGATTATTTCAATGAATATGAAGTACAAAACGTCAATAGAAATATTATTATTATATTTATTTTATGTATTTGTGTTCAAGTTACGTGACTAGATATAATACAAAAATCTGTAGTTGTAATGCTTTATTAAAATAAGTTATAGTCTACAAGACGATAAACTTAAAATAGGTAGATTGTAGGTAGAAACTGATAACAATTGGGTAGTTAACTTTCTTGTTGCAGACAAAAATAAAAAATCGTCTCATAGACATTCCTCAATAGTTACTTTATTTCATCAGTTGTCTAAAATTCACGTCATGTTATACCTAACACTTAAGAGTTTATGATCCCAGGGCATCAAACCCCGTCCCCCGAATCGAAGGGCGAACTCTTATTTACTATATTGTACGATGGTTTTAATAATTATATGTTAAAACTTCTGGATCGATTGCATCATAAGTTTAAAAAATTATCTACTCTGACAAAATGTTCACATGTTTAACTGCCAAATAGGAAGAGTATTTAATTTCTTATGGAAATATCAGGTAACTCGGAACATTTAAGTATTATATTGCGTAAAATAATAAAGTTGATTATGGAAGAAATATTATAATGTAAGTTAAATTTTGGAAACAGTAAAATATATAATTTCTCTGACTCAGAGAATTCTATAACAAAAATATCAGAAACTGACAGAAATTAATGTTTGTGAAAGAGAAAAAGTACGGTATGTATTATTTTGTGAAGGAATGAAAGTTACGTTTGACAGTGTCACATCAGCTGAATGTTTATCTTTAAGGCCCTAGAAGTATTTTTGTAATAACACACTTGTATTTTCTAACAAAACTCTATATAGATTTATGTAATTACATTTTAATATTTTGCTATATAAATGTGCGAGTACCTATGAATAAAATATGGATATAATTATTATTAAAAAAAAACATTTGACTTTGTATAACAGCAATTGATTTTAAATATTTTATATTATGTATAATATTGTGTACCATCAAAATATATTTATAATGACTGGTTTTGAGTAAAAAGTGAGTTCTACGTCCGAAAATTTAAACCGATTGTTAAATAAAACAAATGACTCATAATTATTTTAGCGTTCTAAATAAATGATTAAGTATGTATAATAAATATAATAGAGATACGAGTACATTTACAGATCCCATGATAGTAATCAAACATTAATTTGATAAATATATGTGTTATTTTTATACACTTGAAATGCCTTACACCTCCGGAATAAAAAAAAGTAATTAAAAAATGAAAAACACACGACTGCCCTGCCGTGCTATTCTGCAAAACAGCGACGAGCGTACATCTCTGCATCTATGAATTTGTCAGTTGTAATAGAGTACAATTTTGCATGCCATATTCGGGTTGGCAGCTGTCTGGCAGCTATTTCATTTTGTAGAATAGCACAGCTGATATAAAACGAACTAAAAAGTAAGAAACAAGTTATTTTAGTTGAACAGATAAATTCATATGGCAGTCGGGGGACCTCTTAGAATAGAAGTTGTTCAGAAGAGCCCCCATAACATTACACTCCTTTTTTTGGGCAGTCGTGTAAAAACTAGGAAGCTGACGGGTTATATGGTGAACACATAGCCCAAGCACAAACGGACTGCATTGGCGGGAGTACGGGATTAAAGGATTTGTTACACTTAGAATAGTCTCCACATAAAGATCCCAAGAAGATAATTAATTAGTGAGCACAGAATATTTCTGTGACATTGGTATTATTATTATAAAAGTTATTTTAAAAGGTTTTTTCATTTATAATATTATCTATAATTTTATACCTATGAGGTAATAGATCAATGTTTTATACAATATGAAGCCATAAAATAAAAAAGTATTTCTAAGACGTATTATTGCTAATAATAAGTACAACATTGTGATATTTTATTTTTAATATAACATTGCAAATTTTCATTAAAATAAATATTTTTGATGTAATTTTATATATTTTACTCTATATATAATTTCTTTTAATTACCCACGTTTACCGCTTTATATTCCGGAATAGCAAGTATCCAGCATCATCTCTCTCATCGTCATCTTCTCATTCTCATATAATTTTTATTTAATCATATTTTGGACTTAAATTTTCTTTAATTGATATATTTAATATTTAATTAACCAGCTCGGTGAAGGTCGTTGCATAGCGGAATGTCAGACAAAAGTACAAAGTACACAAGAGAAAAGTCGTGCGATCTGTCGAAACTCCCGCCGACACGCCACAATACGGCGGAAACTGTCCCTTTGAAAACTCGCACGCGGACTACAAACAATAAACAAACACAACAAAACAAACAACAAGCAAACACAACAAAACAAACAACAAGCAAACACAACAAAACCAACAACAAGCAAACGTAACAAAACAAACAACAAACAAACACAAAACAAATAATACAAATAGTGATCTGTAGCCTAGACCGCGGTCCATATCAATCAATCAAACAATCAAATCGTTTATTTCATATAGGCCATTACTTGTTAGCACGTTGGTTAGCACTTATGAAAAGTCAGTAAAAATAATTAAGTAGGTACATATACTTATTAATAGTGATAACTATTTAACCACTCAAAAACTAAGTTTACGAGGGTTCCAATATTCCATAGACAATACTGCGGTCGGTGACCTACAGCCGTTGGTGTCAAAACATACATTTTTGACACCAGTATGTAGAGACATTTTGTTACGCGATCTGCGGGTCCTGTGTATAATGTCTATTTTATCGTACAATTTTTTACACACTACAAGTTAGTATTTGACTACGATCTCACCTGATAGTAAGTGATGATGCAGTCGAAGACTTTATCGTACTTATTTGGAAAAGGTAAGTAACCCATTCTTTTACGGTTTCTACATAGCATCGCGACAGAACGCTAAATCCTGAACTAATTTAGAATAAGTCAATCCTCAAGTGGCCCGTGGCGGAAATCGAACCCGCTAAATCTCACTCAAATCCACCTACGCGCCGCTGCTCTTGGGCGGTTGTAGATTATGAAACAAGACTTTGAATGAATGACAACACCCCTCAAAACCAAAAGAGTATACTCAAACGGTTTTCCTGTAGCAATACTGGTTAATAATTACGAGTATGTCCTATGTCTAGAATTCCCAGTAAGCAATTTTCAATTTATAAAATAAACAGAATATTGCTCTTACTTACTACTCACTTAACTCGTATCATTCAAAGCTAATAGTAGTAGGTAAATCGCGTAATTCTGTACCATTTAATATTGGCATTAAAAATTCTAGTTTAACTCGTAGCTTTAAGTTAATATTCAGGGACCATTATGTAGAGGCCTTTTGATATTGAAACTGGCACTAAAATAAGGCCATCAGGTTAAGGTGTTTCGGCCCTACCAGTCCGCGAAATTCAAATTTTATTTTATTTTTCACAAATATTAGACTAACTACACATTGTAGGTTTATGGCAATGAATTTTGCGGACATGATGTTTACGTTTTTAATAGAAACTTTGCTCGAAAATTCCTACTCACCTCATATTGGTCCCGAAAGATAATTTTTTGCAGTTTCCCAGATTTCGAGCTATCGGGAACCAATATACTTACTTAGTACTTAAATACCTTAAAACTAACAATTCTTGTATATTATATGTATATATATTTCTATATAATCTGAATCTCGGAAACGGCTCGACCGATTTTCATGAAATCTAGTATACAGGGGGTTTTGGGGGCGATAAATCGATCTAGCTATAGGATTCACTTTTAGAAAATGTCGAATTTACCAAAAAAAATATGACACCTGCTGCCATCTATTGGTAGTAATACTACCGAGCAAAGCTCGGTCACCCAGATATTGAAGTACTTAAATGAGTATTGTTGAGCAAAGTTTTATTTTATTAAAAAGCAAGTAGTGTCCAGAGGGCTGGCCTTTTCTTAGGTCAGAGGATAAGCATTGCCATCCAGCGTGGCACTGCTGCCAGCCTTCTGGGCACTTTTCCAGTTGACACCGATTCGGAGGAATACTTTGACGCTTAAAATAAAATTAGTTCTTAATGTTTTTTTTTTTCACTTCTTTTATAAATTAGTTTAGATTTAATTTTAATTTAGATAGATTTAATTTTAATAATATTAGTTTAGATTTAATTTTAGATATAATATTATGTCATAATTTTAAATAGTTGCCATGTTAAAAATTAATATATTTTATTTAGTTGATTCTTAATATTGTGCCCGCAAAACTCATTACCATAAACCGTGGGCATGGAATCTCTCAATGCATAATAATTAGTCCACTATTAGCGACAAAATAAATAAAATTTGAATTTTCGCGCATGGTACCCATCCCCCTTAAGGCAGGAGGGGTTTCAACTGTCAAATACTAACCTCCTTCCTTCCTTCGTAAGTTCTTTAAACTGTTAAAAAAGGTTATGAAGCCTGCTAGTCTGCTCTTGGTCACTGTGGTGGTCCTTAAAGGGTACAGAATGTCGTAACGGATAATTAAGAACCTAGCAAGACGGGATGCATCTGAAAAAGTCCTGTACACATCATGGTCGTCTTTAACAAGAATGCGATCTTGTGAACTAGCCCTGACGATGCTGACAATGTTGATGCGTACACAGCCTTAAGCCACGCTTTAACTAAGGCGGTGGCGGATGCTTAACATGAGCGGAGCGGGGTCAATCGATGTAACAGGTAACAACGTAACTACTACAAATAGACGGTAAACGATATCAGAGGAGCTGAGGAGATTCCTTACCAACCTTTTTTTAAGCACTTTTTTAACGAAATTCAACAAATATATTGCCATAAACATTTTTAATTAGCAGAACAGATTATTTTTTTTGCTATAATCTGTTGCTTGAATATACACCAGACACAATTCTTATAGTATACTATTTTCTTCGACGCATGTTTCATCCCAACAGCGGGGTATCCTCAGGAGATGTTGACTTTACAATGCGAAATCGCAGAGTGACTGTCGCAAGTGTATTTCGTGTGCCGCACGTACTCAAAGTTAAGGTAAACATTAGTGTCATTTTCTATTTATAGTTCCTAGCGTTGCTCTTTTTCCCTTTTTTATCATCATCGACAGTTTGGTACCTAGCAATGTAGAGTACTAGATAGATACTAAATTACTGTAAACACAAATGTTATAATTAGTTACACTACTATTTACATATTTTTTGGGTTCAGAAGAAATGAGATTATAATTATTATTTCGCTCCGCTCATCGCCACAATGTGTACGCAGCGTTCCTCGTTCAAGGAACCAGTCCATTCAAGTACGAGTACCTACCCTATAAAGAGCGGGCCCACATAACTCGATTGGCGAATAAGTGAGTTTCTCTTTGCACACTTCTCATTAAAATAAGAGAGTTATTTAATTCAATAAAAATTGAGTTGAAACGAGTTTCACGTAAACTACTCATACGCTAAATTTTTGAAAGCTACTGAGCTTATTTTACATACACTTGGTATTCATTGACAGTTTACTTTAAAATGTGAGTATTGTTTCAGTCACTGAAGCAGCAATGGATCGCAGCAACGAATATAGAAAATGGAGCCAACCACAGAACAAATAATTATTAGTACTGACGAGCCAACTCTCCGAATTTTTTTTTTTATTAGAACTTCGTAAGTGTATATTAAGGGCTTAGAAGTGTTGGAAAAAGTCAATCCGCTTAGGCTTTTTCATCGAAAACATGACGCTGTATAATCTCTAGCCGCCTAACGAAATAAACGGGGATATTCGGTTGATTATAGTTTTACTCTGCTTTATCTCTCTCTGTCATCAATAATTCGAAGGAAAAAGCCAAAACAGGAGATAACTATTCCACCTCTATTCCTCGTTTATTTATAATGGGGTAGGTATTTAGCCGATATAATATTATAGATATTTCAATCCACGAGCACGCGCCTCTCTCCATCAAACTCCTTACGAATCGAATGAAATATAAGCGATTTTGACAGAGTGGGGCGGTCTTCGTTTACTGAAATATCTATATGCTCTCGTAGTAATTCATACCAAGACAGAAGCTCTATTACGATCCGTCATCCGATAGAAGGAATGTAAATAAAAACGAAATTCAAAAATTGAATAAGAATGCGCGGAACGTGCGTGATCAATTTAGCGATCTCTTTCATCCTTAGAATCACATTAGAAGCATCGCACTCAAAGGATTTTAAATTACAGGATAAATGGAAAAGGTTTTGTATTACTTTCCGTTGAAAAGAATCCTAAATAAAATAAAGATACAATCAATATAAATGGTGATATTTCATTTCTGTATTAGACGAACCTGGTTTTACAATGTCCATAGATAATTTTCTCCAAATTAGTCGATGTCTAACGACTTTCTAATCTGTATAGCGGGGTAAATTGGCTAGGCTAGGCGTTGGTAGGTGATAGATCTGTCAACTGGACGCTTGTTAATGACAACAGGTTTACACTGAGCTGCAGACAACGTTCACAATATCTTTAGAGGGTACGGTATCACTAAACCGAAGGCAGGAATGTAAACACATATCCACTTTTATAATAATTTTCATGACTTTACTACTTTTGTTAATAACTACTTACAGTTTTTTTAGATACAATTCTCAGATGCCTCCAAAGAAGGCTCAGAGTCACTCAGAAGGCGATGGAGAGAGTTATACTCGGGGTATTTCTATTCTTTACTCGTACGCAATTAAAACAGAAATGAAGGGATCCGTATTCGAACCACAGTAATGTCTTATGCTCTTAATACTTAACTGAAGCAATTAAACAATTCATACAGATTGGATAATACCGTGTAGCAACAGTGACAAATGACCAAATGTGGCTCGAAAGACGAAATTGCTTACTCGTGCTGGGTGCTGGCCAAGTACGTATGTGCAGATTAAATGGGGAAATTAAATGTTTATTTAGCTTTACATTACCTTATTGCACATTAAAGATAACACTACTTAAACTCTGTGATATGGGTTTATCAAAACCATTTTTAGGGTTCCGTATAAAATTTTTAAAATGGAATCCTTATGCCACAACTTCTTGCCATCTTTTCCAGTCATTCAGTAGCCAAAGCTGGAGGGGGGTGGAGCTAATGGGTAGGGGGGAAGGTTTAAAGCTTACCTATGTAGATTATATGAGAAAAGGATTTTTTTAGCTATGAGCCACCGTTACGTATTTACGTATTTGAGAAAAACTTAAAAAAGGCACATTAACACCCCCTTCTATCAGTACTTTGAGTATGTTGCTTCAGACACCATTCCCTTCAACTATGCCAAAAGCGGCCTTTACACGAATTATTTAACCTATTTTTCCTTCGTTGAGTGGGCTCATAGTTAAAATGTAGCTCTTAATATTAATTTCTTTGCCAGCCTGCCTTTATGTTTTTTCATTTTTTGGCATAATTTATTTACATCTTTTTAGAACACATCAAAGAACTCACGTGATGTTCACTATTACAAACTTACGTGAAAAAATCACTCACGTGAAATTCGATAATCCCTTTTTCAGCGCGTGTTCACGCCTTCAGTGTAGTTCAAGCGTCCGTCGTCACGAGAATACGCTCTTTGAAGAAGGTCTCCAAATTTCACGTGAGTGATTTAGTCACGTAAGTTTAATCAATGTTTTCTTTCCTATAACAGATGTGCAAACAACCTACTTTTTTACCTATTTCAGTTCATGGTAAGAGGTAGTATCTATAATCTACTAGTGTATCTCGATGAGGTAAGTAATCATGTAGTGTCTTCCCGTACTATGATTTATTTAAGATTATTAAGCTCGAGTTGCAAAAATCGTTACCTTGCTCAACACTATGCCTACTTTATTGGTTGGTGCATACACACACAACTCTGGTGAAGGTTATCTGAATGGAAGCATGCTTTTATGCACGGTGCATTAACTACTGACGTAACAACTTCGGAAAAGATTATAGAGTCAAACGTAATATTGCGATCGATTAGTCCAAAGAGAGATCCATCATATAACTTAGTAATAAGTGTTATTTACTGTGTAAATACTAAGAATTATGTCCGTCCCTCTGTCCTTTATTAGTTAGATGCTAAGTACATGAAATTTTCATAGAATTACAAATACTATAGTGTATAAATTAACAATTTATATAATGCAACAAAATAAATTGAACTAAAAAAATTGATACTTATTTATAGGTCTCCATACAATAAACTTTTATGTCTGCTCAATGGGACGGAACCTTTTTTGTGCGGGCGCCACTCGAACTTGACTATTCAGAATTTCGATGAAAAACTTGTGTGCATAACGAAACTCATTTTCGAAGTAATTTTTTAATTTTGCGGTTGATGCACTTTCAGACAGACGGACGTTCAAACAGAGAGCCAGATTAGGCAAAATATTTTTCGTTTCAATGCAGAGCCCTAATAATAAACACGTAATATTTCATTATTATCTACGTGAAGTATTATTAATGTCTTTAAATTCTGAAATTGCTTTATGGACATCTTAATTATGTATGACATAACGTCTAAAGCAGATGGCTCCAAAAAGATAAAAGTCTTATGTAATTTTTATTATACAATCATGACCTCACTGGCGCAGTTATAACGTACGCGTACTTTAGTGGTAGGACTCGGGTTCGATTCCCGACACGAAATTCTGTTCTCTTAATCCTGGAAAAAATAATGGATTCTGTGGTATTTAAGAAAACCAAATTTTTACATAGGAATTAGTACATTTGTATAGCAAACTATTTTTAACATAGACACAAAATATGAAAATACCTGCCAGTAGGTTAGTAAAGGGAGTGGGAACAGGAATGCAATATCTGGGGCCTGAGCTATATAACATTGAATAGCGATTCCATGAATTCATACATATGTATGAATTCATGGAAATAAGAATGGTATTCTGTTCTGTGAGGTTATCCAAAAAAATGTACATGAGAATTAAGGGGCCTGTGAACTACAATGTCTCCATTCATTAAAAATAACAAATCATTAGTAATTCGTGCATATTTGGATATGTTGTGGTGTTATACGGATTCATATAGTAATAATCTATGCTCCGTGCAACCGTGGAAATCGGTTTGTGTGTTCTGGAGTTATAGCGTCAGGAAGGAAAACCCGACTTATTTTTATTTTTATATGGTTTGTCAGATGACAACGAAACGCCTCTACCATACAAATGCAAGGGAAGGGGGCTAATTGCAAGCTGACCTCGTGTGTTCGTGACTTACTCAGGGTGATTGTAACCATACCACAAAACTCTGTTTTCGCTCACCGCTCCACGCTGCAAGCGGTCGACGTGCGCGTGCGCAAGTGTATGAAACGTCGGTTTCGTAGAACATAAAAAAATAAACAAATTGATAGCATATCTTATCCGCGACTGCAAACAAATTTTGATACAACCCATAAAATTTTGAATCTTTTCTGTATGAACAAAGCCTGATTTTTAAACGATCTGTGTATCATAAAACACCTTTAACATCTGAAAAGAAAACAATTTAATTTTTAAATCTTTTCTTGTGTATGTGTAGTTCTAGTTACTTTTTGTGAATTAAAGAACTTTACCAAAGAGGACACAAATTTTTGTGTGTGAGTACTTTTTTTTAATTTTTATTTTATTAACTATTTTAGATATGTGTGAGATAAACTCGCTTATTAAGTTTTTATTTTGTTTTAAACATAAAATATTGATGTTTATGAGTGTGTGGTGTGTACCTTCAACAAGTATCTATACATTCCTACAATTAGTTATGGAACTTAATTTCTGGATCAAATTATTGAGTACTTAAGTATAAATCAAATTACTGAGTCACTACGAGTACTTACCTAAATATCAAAACTACCATATCAACCTATTTAAATTGATGACATCGAGGGTTTGTTTTCAAATTTGACTTAAATTAATTGGGTACATAGTTTTGACGACCTCCCTGGCCCAGTGGCATACGCTCAGATTCAATCGGGAAGTCACGGGTTTGATTGCCGCCACGGGATAATTTTATAATTTCTAATTTGGCTCAGGTCTAAAGGGAGGCAAAAGACGCACCGCCAAGCAAGTACCGAGTTTCTTGCCAGTTCTTCTCGGTACAAGCCTGCTTTCTGAACCTGGCGGTAGAGTCTTGACATTTCATGAGAGCTTATATCTTAGCCTATGTGAAATAAAGAATTTCATTTCATTTCATTTCAAGTAATTAAGCGTTTCGGCGCGATGTTGTGTGGAAATCGTTAGGGGTTGCTTACTCCTTCCTAATCAATAAGATAACATCTTCAGCTATATAATCACTTACCATCAGGTGACATCGCAGCCAAGTAGATAATAAATTGTTGCGTGAAAAAAATATTCACTCAATAGTCATTATAAGTCCCACCTAAATACAGTAGTTAAACTTCCTCTACATTAATAAGAGCGAGTTCAATAATAAAAGGTATAAAAAGTATAAAGATCTCGATATCTGCAGTCTATCTTCAAGTACCTACTTATATGAACCTACTGCATACTTGATCAATAAGGAAGTTTCGTAGAATTTAAATTTATGGCGGAACAAAATATGAATACAATATGAATTTAACGCTTATTAAAATCATGGCTTAGTTGAATATATTCTACGCAACTAATTAAAATTTTCGTCTTTTTACCACTGTGATAGGATGTTTGTCTGCAGAGTTTGCCCCAAGGGGGTACCCACAATTGCAGTGACAGCTATTCTAACGCATAAGAAAAATGTCTTCTTCGTCATCGTAATTGAATATAAATTCTGCACGCTGATTGGTTCCCTGATTTCCGTCACCCAATTGGGGGCCAGAATTTGCAAACGATTACGATAACGATGAATACGTTTTCCTTACGCAATCAGGCCACAGATTTAGTGATTACGCCTCCGGTTGAAAAACGCAATGCAGAACGTCGTACCTAACTCGTATGAAATCGTAATTATTTGTAATGCAAAGTCCTCAGATGCATTGCATTTGACATGGCCAATTTGCAAGCGTATCATTATTACGTACCATTAAAAACCGGCCAAGTGCGAGTCGGACTCGCCTACCGAGGGTTCCATACACAAAAGAAGAAAAACGTGAAAATAATCTCTTGTTCATTGAATTTACGAGTATAAACTACTTTTATTGGCGAACCGCAAAACTTAATTTTTAGAGGTTTTTTTACTTGAGGAAATAAGAACACTTCGAAAGTACATTACTACCAAACAATCAATAATGCACTTTTTTATCGTCATAATATTGCCTTTTTCGTATAACGCTTACAGTTAAAAAATATAGTCATTCCGTAAAAGGTATTTTAAATTAATGGTCCGACAGTAAAGATTTGTTTGGACTTTCCCGTTGCCTCAACACTTGCCTTGGCATAAAACGCGTTTGAGGCCATTCCATCAATAGTTGTTCTCAATGCCTTGATGATATAGTTGAGGGCATTGAAATTTTTTGCATAATTTTTTGCACATCATAAATCGAATCTGTACTAATAAGTAATATTATAAAGCTGAAGAGCTTGCTTGTTGTTTGAAAGCACTAATTACAGGAACTATTAGTCAGAACCATAGGCTTATAAATCTATGGACGGCGGGTGTTATACAAAATTCACGAAAAAAGTGTCCCGAGAAAACCTATATAAATGAGGGTAGATGAGTAGTTTTATAAACAAACTAAAACATTGTAATTTATGTCTTAAATCATTGCTATACGGCCTAATTTTCAAACACGAGACTGAAGTGCGATTGTATGTCTTTTAGCGTTTTGTATGTCATTCGGTTCGGACACTTTTTAGCGCTGACCCTAACTCCTTAGTTTATAACGCAATGGTCAGAACTGAAAAAATAATTTGTGTCTGATAGTCCTTGAGAAAGGCTATAGTCTCAATACATCACGTTATGATCAATCATCATCAAGCATCAATGAAAAATGTTGAACAAACTGACAAAATTGCTTCTTTAAGATAGCTTCCGTTTAATGCACTGCGTAAACGGTTAAAATTAAGCAAAAAATATCATGTATGACGGAATAGTTCTTCTTTAAAAATTCAAAAAAAAAAACACAAACACACCAAAACTATCTTTTAAGACTGACTGCTAATTCGTCTAAAATGCTGAGCAGAGTCGACTGCAGATCACCTAATAAATAGTACCTCACTACTTAGAGAAATAGTAAATGAAAATTACAATTATAAATTATAAGTGTATCAAATTATCGCTGCCAACGGGATTCGAACCCGCAACCACCACCTATCGCGAGTGGCCGCTCTACCGATTGAGCTATGGGAGCGACTAACTTTGATACACTTATAATTTATAATTATTCCTAGTGTGTGAAGCACTATAACAAAAAAGTAAATTTAAAATTAAATCTTTATTTTTCACATAGGCGTAAATAATGTTAAATCAAAACTCTACCGCCAGGTTAGGAAGGCAAGTTTGCACTGAGAAGAACACGCAAGAAACTCGGCACTTGCTTTTTTTTGACTGACATTGAGGAACGATTTTTCTTTGTCTTATTATGAAGAAGTGATTTAAGATTAGGTTAGTTTCAAGCTTAGTTGAAGCGTTATGATCTAATAAACTTCCTCATTGATAATAATCTATATATATACTTATAATAAAACTGTAAAGGGTCGAATTCTGTACATTGAAGATATTTTGAAAATTTTTTTTGGAGGACACTATTTAGTCGATACTGAAGCCAAAACTGTAATTTGTTTAATTTTTGTCTGTCTGTCTGTCTGTCTGTCTGTTTCACGACCGCGCATCACGGCTAATCCGCTGGATGGATTTAAATTAAACTTGACATGATTATAGTTCATACCCCGAGGTAGGACAGAGGATACTTTTTGTCCCGAAATTCATCATGGTTTCCCTGGAAGACGGCATCAAAGTCCAAACGTTTTTTAGTTATAATTCATTAACGCGTTGTCCGATTTCATTCAATCTTTTTTTGTTAGAAAGGAGGTTCTTTAAAGATTATTCCATACTAATCTTATCATCATCACTTTTGTAGTTCAGAAATTACAGACATCAGAACCTTTAGCGCTAAGTTCAAGTAGGTAGGTGACTTGAAACTCGGAATGTACAAAGAACCTAGGGCTAGGACGTAGGGCTCAAGTAAGACTGGAGTACCCTTACAGCCATAAATAAATAGGCTTGGTAGGAGATTTTGTATGGTTTAAAAATTTTCACTTTTAGGGTGAACGAAAATCATGTAACTGGCGTTATCGCTACGTTATACCGTATAGCGCCATCTCTACAATTTATGTGGAACTTGAATGTAAAACTCTGAGAAAGGTACTACCGAATTTTTTTAAATAATAATTAACTGTCATGTTATTTACTGTTTCCTGACTTTATATTAAGATGGCACTGAGCTGTCGACGTTCCCGGAGTGCCGCGTCTTTTTTTATCATCCGCAATATGGAAAGGGTAAAATAATGGTTCACAAATATTTTTAACACTTAGGTCTTATCGATCCTAACCAACTGACTGCCATCTAAGGTCTTTTTATACGTAAAGAAATATAATATAACCATTGCCCATTCTGATGTTTTGGATTGCATTGAGATGAAGCAAAGATTTTTAAAAGACTTATATTATGTTGGGCTGGGGAATATTGTTAGTACATTATTTTATCCCAGTGGTACCTACTCGGCCGAACTCTGAAAGAAGAGTTCTACCACCAGTACAACTTTTCACATGGTTTAATGATTTTTGACCTATTTCGTGGTTTCAGAATAAAAATCACAATGAAAAGGACGAATTTAACTGTCGATATTTCGATACATTGGTACAAGTCGTGTCACGTAGTGACCACGACCTGTACCAATGTATCGAAATAGTGTATCGAAATAGTAACCCAGTGGCATAATGTATCGAAATAGTAACCCAGGGGTATAATGTATCGAAATAGTAACCCAGTGGCACAGGTCGTGTGCCACTGGGTTACTATAAACAGAAATATCGACAGGTAAAATCGTCCTTTTGAGCTTTCAACTACGTATTAATGAAACTTTATATTATTACTAAGAAAAAGGAGTTTTCAAAATCACCACAAGATAACCCGAGCAAAGTAAGAACAGGTTTCTGTACATCATCAACAAGGAATTCCAGTAGGAAGGTATATTATGTAAAAAATCGTAATTCACGCGGGCGGAGCCGCGGGCAACAGCTAGTATGTATTAAAACTAATAATACAACTTGTACAGGAATGGAACTCATGACCGCCTTAACAAAGTAACAGTATAATTTAAAATGTCCAATCGAGATAAATAAGGTATTGCACGTTTTCTATAGGTATGTACTTGGAATGTTGTAAATAATTGTAATACTATATTTAGTTACATTGAACGCAATAAATATTTTGTTAAGTATTTCATAAGTTTGCTCCCACGAGCATATTGATTCAGGCCCTGGCCAGCCTCTCATCAAGGGGTCGGAGGTTCAAATCCCGGGCACGCACCTCTGACATTTCGAAGCTATGTCCGTTTTTGGTGATTTAATACCCGTTTAGTGTCAAAAAAATTGGGAAAATCTTCATGCCTGTATAATGTATACTATAAAAATAATGTATTATTAACGTAGAAGAAACAAGGTCGATAATTCCCTAATATTATACTCTTACAAACTTTTGTTTTTTGCTCGATGATAGGGAATCCTCGTGTCCGAGTCCTTCTTGCACTTAGCCGGTTTTTTCATTACAATTAGGACAAACACGAAATCTATTTTACTATTATTAAATAAACCTACTAAAAATATATAGAGTACATTCTAAAGACACGACAGAAGATTCTTATTGCCCGTTCTTCTAGATAAAATAATTATGAAAACAAACATTTAACACATGTTTCAACCAGTTTTACAAAAAAACCTATTCTTGCAATTATTTACCAGTAAAACGTGTCTAAGTACTTATTCTGTTAATTAAGTCTGCTATATTTAGAGTTAATCCGTAAACTTGTACTAGATGCATAATAATCTTAATTTCGTTCGTTTTCGTTATGCATTAAGAAAAATCACATTTTCATAAATATCTAGCTTGATGATATCTTATTATACAACAACTAGCGGACGCCCGCGGCTTCGCTCGCGTTTAACCTCTGCTTTACATCCTCAGGCATTTAATTACTAAAATTCCTGTCTTAACTGCCATTTATTTTAATAACATTAAGACGACAAAGTCTTCCTTTGTGCTTGCTGTTATAGTCACTCAGTCTATCGGTTTTGAAAATATGAGGTTGTTACAAAAAGTTTAACATACTCGTAGTTCAATTAAGGTACCGTACCTATAGGGAAAAAGGCGGGAACCCTATTACTGAGACTACACTGTCTGCCCGTCTGTCCATAATAAATGGCGGCCACTTTTTTTAATTCTGACCATAAATTCGTTCTCTATTCTTGCTGCGATACTCAAATATCGATTTTCAAAGCAATTGGCCCAGTAACAAAAAAGTTCAAAATGGCGGCCACATTTTTAAATTTTGACCACAAATTCCTTCTCCATGCTTGTTGCGATACTCAAATACCGGTTTTCAGAGCAATCGGCCCAGTAAAAAAAAAGTTCAAAATGGCGGCCACTTTTTTTTAATTTTGACCACAAATTCCTTCTCCATGCTTGTTGCGATACTCAAACACCGATTTTCAGAGCAATCGGCCCAGAAACAAAAAAGTTCAAAATGGCGGCCACTTTATTTAATTCTGACCATAAATTCGTTCTCTATGCTTGCTGCGATACTCATATATCGATTTTCAAAGCAATCGGCCCAGTAACAAAAAAGTTCAAAATGGCGGCCACTTTTCTAAATTTTACCCACAAATTTGTTCTCTATGCTTGTTGCGATACTCAAATATCGATTTTCAAAGTAATCGGCCCAGTAACAAAAAAGTTCAAAATGGCGGCAACTTTATTTAATTCTGACCATATATTCGTTCTCTATGCTTGCTGCGATACACATATATCGATTTTCAAAGCAATCGGCCCAGTAACAAAAAAAGTTCAAAATGGCGGCCACTTTTTTAAAATTTCGACCACAAATTCCTTCTCCATGCTTGTTGCGATACTCAAATATCGATTTTCAGAGCAATCGGCCCAGTAACAAAAAAGTTCAATATGGCGGCCACATTTTTTAATTCTGACCATAAATTCGTTCTCTATGTTTGCTGCGATACTCAAATACCGATTTTCAAAGCAATCGGCCCAGTAACAAAAAAATTCAAAATGGCGGCCACTTCAAAATTTGGATTTCAAGAATCCCCGAAAAAACTGAGTACGAATTGATTATATCACCTGATAAAAACCTAGTAGTAAAGTAAAAACCAATTTTCAGATCTGAACTAAGTACTTTTAGTTCTTCGGGTATTCCTGGAACAACGAAAAAAATCACTTTTGAATGGGAAAATCCCTTAAATGTACGATTTTTACCCCTTTAAATTTGAATTTCTGAAATCCCCGTCTTAGTACGAATTCATGACCTAATATCGACCTAGGTACCAAATTTCAGATCCCTACGACTTTTAGTTTTTCGGGAATTCCTGGAACAACGAAAAAAAAATCACTTTTGTATGGGAAAATCCCTTCAATGTACGATTTTTACCCCTTAGGATTTGAATTTCTGGAATCCCCGTCTTAGTACGAATTCATGACCTTATATCGACCTAGGTACCAAATTTCAGATCTCTACGACTTTTAGTTTTTCGGGAATTCCTGGAACAACGAAAAAAAATCACTTTTGTATTGGAAAATCCCTTTAATATACGATTTTTACCCCTTTGGATTTGAATTTCTGGAATCCCCGTCTTAGTACGGATTCATGACCTAATATCTACCTAGGCACCAAATTACAGAGCTCTACGACTTTTAGTTTTTCTTGAATTCCTGGAACAACGAAAACAAATCACTTTTGTATGGGAAAATCCCTCTAATGTACGATTTTTACCCCTTACAATTTGAATTTCTGGAATCGCCGTCTTAGTACGAATTCATGACCTAATATCTACCTAGGCACCAAATTTCAGATCTCTACGACTTTTAGTTTTTCGGGAATTCCTGAAACAACGAAAAAAATTAACTTTTGTATGGGAAAATCCCTTTAATGTACGATTTTTACCCCTTAACATTTGAATTTCTGGAATCCCCGTCTTAGTACGAATTCATGACCTAATATGTACCTAGACACCAAATTTCAGATCTCTACGACCTATAGTTTAGGCGGAATCCGTGGAACAAACCAAAATGCCTCATTCTTTTATATATATCTACGCTCATTGCTTAAAGTTCGAATTACGAAAATATCAAAATGTGTCAAATATTATTGACCTACTTTATTCACAGACTTCTATAATTATTAAAAAGTTATTCATTATAACATCGCTGTACTATGGAAATATCTCTAGATAGTTGAATAATTTCCATTACGATACTCGGCTCTGGGTTCCTGTATTTTTATGTGTCGTCATCACAGACCAGGGAATAACTTTCTTGTCTCTGTGGTCGTCATAGCCAAAAGAGAGTGTATAATTTTGTTTTTTTTTTATTTAAGTAGTCCACAGACAACATTTAGTTGGCAGTCATGGGATGGGCCATGATCGACCATAGACAACAATTAATTCACGGAAACAATATCTTTTCCCTGCCTTAAATGACTGATTAAAAAGTGTCTTCATACAGAATATTGAAAAGAATTATGTATAATTTTTGATTATTTAATTATCCACTAAAAATATACTTTATCTGACTTGTATAAATATTTTACTACTCTTTTTTGTTTCATGACTTTTTTAACATACTTACTATACGCAGTTTACAACTGAATTTTGGCGCCATACCTAACTTTTAACATTTCAATGTGTTATTTTTGTTACTTAGTCAAAACTTAGCGCGGAAAAATGTCTAGCAGTGAAAACTACTAAAGAAAATTTAACTCCACCTGACATTTTAGTAATTAAAACAAAAATGACCCACAATCTTTTACCAACAAAGTGACAAACGTTAGCAAGATTTTACGGTTTGGATTTATGATCATTTGAGCGTAGATAAAGTAGTGTATGAAACTCTACATAATTAGGTATTAAAACACTCGTGTAATACTTATAAAAAACTCGCCTGCGGCTCGTTTTTTAAACTCACACTCATGTTTTAATACTCCCTATTATGCATCCGTTTCATAAACTACTATTTTAGTATTGCAAAATAATTATAATAGATTATTTCATGACCTAGGTAGGTAATTATAAAGGGTTATTCCCTTTACGATTCTTTCTTTTTTATCTTAAGCTCTTTAGTATACACAGGATGTTTTTTATATATTTCATTTTAATGTAAATTTCGCTACGAATATTTTTTGTACAAAAATTATCTATATCAGGGCATTGACAGGGTATCTTGTGAGGTAAAAATTTCCCTTCATAACATATTCTTCAGGTGAGAGTAATATAATATGTATATTATAATAAGGTATAGGCACAAACACATTTTTGTACAAAAAGTATTATTATCAGGGCATTGACTCTGTATTTTGTGTATACAAATAAAAAGATTTCGAAGCTACTTTTGGGAAAGCTTTCTATCGATAACGATATCTTTTCATCCAATCGAGTTTTTTTTTCTGAAAGCAAATTTAGAGTAAGCAGGGATAGCTCAGTGGTTCTATCCTCTGCCTGTTATAAGGAGGTCGCGGGTTCGAATCCTGGGCACGCATCTCTGACTTTTCAGAGTTATGTGCGAAACGTTTAGGAAACTAAATATCACTTGCTTAACGGTGAAGGAGAACATCGTGAAGAAACCCGCATGCCTGAGAGTTCACAAAAATTTTCTCGAAGTTGTGTAAAGCCCGCCAAACCGAACTTGGCCAGCGTGGTGGGTTATGGCCAAACTGCACTTGGCCAGCGTGGTGGGCTATGGCCAAACCCCTCTCAGTCTGAGAGGAGACCCGTGCTCAGCAGTGGAACATAAAAACGGGTTGAGAGAGAGAGAGAGAGAGAGAGAATTTAGAGTAGGTGCCTAAAATAAATGTCGTATAAAATGTGTCTGTCTTAATAATTTTCAATCTGCAGGTCACTAAAATCGCTTAAAAATCGATGTTTGTACGTATTTTTAGTTTAGACTTACCATTATTTTAAAGCATTTATCCTCAACCGATTGAGATCAAATATATAAAAATGAATATAAATAAATGAATGATTAATAACAATATTAGATTCTAGAAAGGCCTCATTATAAATCAAAATTTACGATGTATCGGACGGTGTAAATAAATAAATATTATATACCAGAACATTACACACATCGCAATCTAGCCCCAAAGTAAGTGACAGTTTGTATTATGGGTATACGACATAACTGATAAATATACATAAATATAATATATTGAAGAACAACCAAGGAATCGAACCTACGACCTCCGACGCAGACAGTAGGATAGTTACCGCTACGCCATTCGGTCATCTTAAGTTAAGAGTTTGCTTATAAGAATTATTTTAATAATTATTAATTGCCACATAAAACTTATACTTATGTGTTTTATTTTTCATTATGCAGAATTGATAATAAACTAACAAAATGAACAGATATAAGAATGTGACCAAACCTTAGTGAAAAAACAAGATGCGTCGACCTGCGTAAACCGATATAATAAACAGGCTTCTAATATTAATTATATTTCATACATTTTATTCTTCAATAATAATAAACACAATCAGGTACACTTTCATTGTACTGGCAATTTCGCACTTTTATTTATTTTGTTTTTTAAAACTGACCACCCTGATGGACACGCTGTCCCAGCCTACGTCCGGGCCAAGCTTCATTCTTTTATTGTGCGCGGCAATGAGCACTCGACTACAAAAACACGTCTCGTTTTTGTTAATTTAGGTTCAAAGTAAAAAAAATTAAGTGTTCAGTGTTAAAACTTGCTTAATTTTCTATACTGATAATGCTTAGACGCTAGTAAAATTTATTATTATAACAAAAATAAAATCAAATCAAATCATATAATTGTGCATTCATCTTCGTCAGACTCCGAGGAAAGAGGGTAAGTGAAAATTAACCTTTTTTCCCAGATATCACATCAACTCAAATATCAATGCTGACGAAAGTGTGTCCAAAAATTGAAATCCTAAGGCATCTCTAAGCTAACTTGGAGGGTATCACATTGAGGTTATCACGAAAGTATAGCATGATGCGCGAAATAGTCCAGGCATCTCTAAGCTAGCTTGGAGGGTATCACGTTGAGGATACCACGAAAGCATAGCATGATGCGTCAATGCTCCTGGAGGTTGACTGCGGGTCAACACGAAGGATTTTAAAAAAACCTCAAAGGACTTTGCGGATACCAACGGGGGACGATGTCGGTGTGGCGCTGTTCTCGGCTTCACTACAAGTGGCTCCGCATGACCTCCCGGACTTTGATCCCGAATTGCTATCGGCGCTCAGTCACAAGAACTATATTAATGGTTAGTCCCGACAGTTGTAAAATTCTAGCCGACCTTCATTGCAAAGAATCAAATAGTTTATTTGATATACTTGCCTGACTTATGAATAGCCAGTTAAACGTTATAGCCTTTTATCAGTGATAACTATTTCACGACTTAAAAACTAATTCCACGAGGGTACCAACGCGTCGAACTTTTCTAACTATGTACCTACAACAATAATGTTTAGATTTTGTGGTGGAAAATAATTTTACTTACTTTCGAAAATTAATGTTCAGATTGTGTAATGGGATGATAATTTAACTATTAGCTCAAAACTCAATAAGTTAACAATATTATGTATAATGTACCATTAGTCTGAAAGTTTCATTGAAGTGAATTGTTAAATTCTTTCTGAAACTAATAAAAATCTTAAACCACAACGCGTCCTGAACTGAGAAGAAGCTTAAGTATTGACAAATGACATTTTGTTTCGACAAATGACAAGTAATTAAAGTTCACGAACGGGACCAGATGTTTTTTCGGAGAAATAGTTTCGGGCATTATACTAGTTTCAATGGTTACTGATCGTCAGGTGTTGTAAATAAAGAAACCAGCAGGGCGCGGCGGGCGACTTTGCTATCGACACCCACCGCTGGGACAGCGCAATCTCGTTTCTCGAGAAACTAGCTGGCCCCCTCTCGTTACGGCTCGGCCAGCAGGGGGGGCGTGACACACTTGAGTATTGGCGATCAGCCGCGAGGAAGATGCGACGTGGCAGCGAGTCTCCAGCATCAGCCACAACAAGGACCAGGTTCAGCGACGACGCTAGACATTAAGGTACCTATATGCCAGTTGTCTTCAACATTTTGAAGTTTGTTGGTTACATATCACTGACAAGGAATCCGTCACGATCTATAACATGATCTAGAATTTCGGGAGTTATAATAAGTGAAGACTATTTTTTGACTTTCACTAGATGTACAAATGTACGTACATTCAATAAAATATTTTAATGAATTGAACAAATTAAGGAACTAGCTCCAAAAAATTATTATTACATAATACCATTTTAAAAATCGTACACTAACACAGTGTACCGTCTTACACGTTCACAACAAAGAAAAAGCGACAAATGTCTTTGACAATCGACATTTCTTTTTTGGGTGAGATAATGTGGGAGTGAGTCACTGCATGTTCGATTATAGTTAAGATGTGTCTAACCTCAAAATCTTACGTGGTAAAAGATACATTCTAAATTTAAAGGCGTTGAATGAATTTGTAGTTCAAAATCCTTTGAAATTGATAGTTCATAGAACAGCTTACAAGCGAATACTTAAAAAGGGTTTTATGCCTATGAACTGAAGAATCTTATTTTAAAGTACCGATTCATCCTTGGTAAAATACATAAAGAAGTTGTGACTCATCTCAGATACTTACCGCGGTTTTTTCATGAGGATTTGTTAGGTGTTAGAGTGTTAAAGTTATTTACTACCCTCAAAACATGCTCAGTTTCCTGGTTTTATTTTATTTTAATTTCTGACGATATGGCAGTATCGTTACCCAACCGCAAACTATGACGTGAATTATGTAACAATTAAAATTCTGTAAAAAATTTTATACGCTTAACTCGTTGTATCATCTAAGAGTTAAGCTTAATTCCGATTAAAAGTCCTAAAGTCCACTTCTCCAGCTATTAGGTATGGATGGGGTTACACAGAACGTCTGTAGAAACAAAAAATGTAGCCCGTAAGAAAAATTAGACTTTAGACGCAGCTGTTCGTCCATCATCGGTTATCCTATCAGATGGCCAGTGGTTACAACACATTTTTTAAGTCATCTAACTCCCTTAAACCTAAAAGGTTGAACTAGTGATTCACACGATTTCCCGGTCTAGATGAAGACTAATTCTTTTCATTAGAGGGATTTTTGTTTTTGTAATAATTAACGTTAAGATGAATCGAAATACCTCTTTACAGAGTTGATGGCCATATTTTTCGATACATCTATTTTGATACACATGATTTACATCAGTTGCATAGAGGATATCAAATATCCTCATTTAAACGATTGGGTTAATTGTTTCTTATATGGAAATTAAAGATAATCAAAAGCTGACCAAGAGTTACATCCAGTTAATGGGATTAAGCTATCGCTGTAAAATTATATACTTCAAAGTTATTCAAAGAGTTCAATCCAGTTATTGAATTTATCGCTTCTTGCAATAATGCGAAATGTAATCAATATGAAACCAGACGTCTTAGAAACAGACGCATTCTGAACATTTTGGAACACGAAGTTTACCTTTGCTCTTCTATACATTCTTCTAGAGGTAGAATGCTTAAAAATACTATTATAGACAATGCTTTAGACGTACATCGTCTAAGGACCTCTACAACTTTGGATTTCCTTCTTTTACATAAGGTGTCAAAAGACTTACTTCTTATAGTACATTTATTGATGATAAATAAATAAATATGGTCTTTCCCTAGAGAACCACAATTCATAGGAATTACTGGAGGAAGTTCTCTGAAGGCATTAAAAAAAAAAAAAAAAAAAAAAAGGACATTTTGTTGGAATTTTTAATAATCTATATGTTTCAAAAATTTTGTGTTATTTACAAAGTTTTGTGGCAATACTGCTTTAATAACGACTGAGATCCGTACAATCCGTACATTATAAGTCAACCTCGTAATTTCCAACAGAACAACTTGTTAACGACGTAGCATATGGTACGATTACTTGTTATCATTCGGCATTGAGTTTAATTTCTGCTGATGATTTTGGGTCAAATAAAAAAAAAAAAAAAAAAAATATTGCGATATTATATTGCGAAAATGAATAGATAAATTAACATCAAACACCACATAGTAGCACACAATATAGTATGCTAACACATTGCTCAATGGGCCTTAATAAGAGTTTATTCATTCCGTAACTTTGCTTTGCTGATCTTGTAACTTTTTTAGCTTTAGGCAGTAGATACAGCACAGAATGAAAACATTAGCATTAGTTAAAGTTAGTATTATTGTTTTTATATAATTCAAGGGAATTATTGAGTTCATACAACGCCAGCTACTACTCAGGGCGAACCAGTTTTAATTATACCATAATCAAAACTGAAGAGAAAGTATAAAAATTTGCCACAGCTTTGAAAAACAAATCGATATGTCGTTTACAAAATCTTAGACCAAGATATATAATAGACAACCTCCTGATAATGTTGAAGCGACCTCATAAGGTCGCCTGCAGGCAGACCACCGTGAGAACGTGTCTGCCGAGGAATATAATCTCTCACGAGAGAGGTCTGCGTTTCAGTGTACTCAGCACCAAGTACGCAACACTTCCTCGGCGAGCACGTAGTTTGTTGCTTGACCTCATCAGAAAAGCAGTCTGCTGGTAACAACCATTACGGACGTTACCTAAGTTTTATAACCTCTTATTGAGCGATGATGCTTCTGTCGCAATAGCTCTTTTGCTCTCTAATCATTAATCATTATAATCTATCTAAATATAAATTAAACCTATTTGTAATGTGACTGGTTTATTGATCCAGGAATTGAACGAAAAGATTGTGTTAATTAAATACTTCTGTGGTATAAAGAGGACCTATTTCCTATTATAATAGGAAACAATTTACTATCTGTTAATGTCCATAATTTAACAAAAATTTTCATCTCTAAACATCTACCTGATTGTGTTTATTATTATTGAAGAATAAAATGTATGAAATATAATTGATGATTAAACGAACTTACCTGTAAGTGAAGTTCTATCACAATTATGTGAATACATTTTATTCGAAAATAATAATATAAGGTCCCTCCCATACCCAAAACCCATGAGTATAATACGAAAATTTTGTTAAATATTCTCTAAAGAATGAAGCTTGGCCCGGACGTAGGCTGGGACAGCGTGTCCATCAGGGTGGTCAGTTTTAAAAAACAAAATAAATAAAAGTGCGAAATTGCCAGTACAATGAAAGTGTACCTGATTGTGTTTATTATTATTTTCGAATAAAATGTATTCACATAATTGTGATAGAACTTCACTTACAGGTAAGTTCGTTTAATCATCAAATATCTTTAGATAACGAATCATCTTGTGCATTGATCGTCTGTCGTTGAGTGTTTGATGTTTGGTCCCACGTGATTGCAGTTGTTGATAAATGCCTGTTTGTGATAAACGCTATGAAACACTTCAGCGTGTATTACAAGTGTGTATTACAAGTACTGTAATTGTATTATTGTTGTAATTTGCTGCGGTGAGTGAATTTATGTTCCTTACCCATTTCAAACGAAACACCCCTGCCCACCAAATTCAGGCATAGGAAGAAAAATCACATGCTGAAATTATTATCGTTTTCGGATAGTTTCCATCTGTTTCACGGAACAAAACATCATCCTACAAAATATGTTTATCATGTTTTATATAACTTATGTCTCTCTTGTTCCAAACATAATCGAAAAAAAATTTGTTTCATACAACTAAAGAATAAATAAATAATGCGTGAGTGACGTGGAACGCTCGCATTTTAAAAAATCGTTCATTAGATACAATTACTGGGTATTTACTAAAAATAAACACCGATATATATATCATTTTCTAGTATGTAGGTAGGTACTGTTTTATTATATAATATACAGTATATAAACTGAGAAAAACCCACTAAAATTTGAATTTCGCGGGCAGACCTTAACTGTAATACGAGTAGTTTTACTTTTCGCCAACAGATGTCAGGCGGAGTCATATTTTTTTTTGGTAAATACGACATTTTCTAAAAATGAATCCTAGCTAGATCGATTTAATAAAAATCGTTCCAGCCATTTACGATATTCAGATTATTCAGAAATATGTATATACAAAGAACTGCTAGTTTAAAGGTATAGGATATTACGATATTCATCTCAGTAGGTAGGTACACTGGGCTTGAAAACAATGTATAATAAATTCGAAATTTAAATTTCTTAAAAATAACAAAAACACATGTATTTGCAAATGGAATGTGCTGGTTACACAGAAAATAACAAAATGCATAAATAATGGAATTTTCGGGTATTTACTTCGTGTTGGGATGTTCGTGACGGAAAATATCCATTTTTTCCGTACCGTCCAAAAGGGAAACTCATTCCAATAACAATGATGTCATGTCCCATAGAACAAAATGGAACCTATTCTGGTTTTCTCGGAACTCCATTTGTCTTTTCTCTTTCCTCGGGACTCTACATATAGGTACGTGAATTGAATTCTAAATCCATTTTTAGAAAGACACATAATATAATCTACAAAATATACACAGGACCTGGCAAACCGCGCATAAAGTGTCGCCAGTTTACTGGTGTCAATTTTTTTTGTTTTGACACCAGTGTCAGTAGTAAGCCGACCGCAGTATTGTGTATGAACCGCGGTTAGATACTTGATGTTAGTCCGCAACTAATAACACGGATTACACGACGGTTTCCGCCATATTGTGGCATATTAGCGGGGACAGATGGCGTTCTTTCCTGCATGAAGAAGGTTTGCGTAAAATGTTCAGATGGGCTCATCCTTAAGTTCATATCGGTGGTTTCAAATGATTAATTTTTATTCCAGGTAACATTAGGGGGCGATGACTGGGAACAGGTGACAAGATATAGATAATTCTTCAGAGCTACGGTCTTAGCCAAACGACCAAAACGATGGAGAAGGAAAATGGAACACCGCCCATACGCAGTAATTTAGACACGTACAGCTCAAAGTAAGTATTTTTTTATTTTCCTTATACCTGATACTACCTTATTCACCGCTGCTTTGCTCAGATAATACCGTGGAAATGTCATTGATTTATAAACTAAGGATTTCGGGTCAGCGCTAAAAAGTGTCCGAACTAAATAAAACGCGAAATGAAGTCCGAACCAAATCGCGAAAAGAGTCGCAAAAGTAGGGTGTATAATAATGGTTTAAGACAAATGACAATGTTTTGTAACTTATGAAAATACACATGTACCTTCGTTTATATAGGTTTTCTCGGGACACTTTATTCGTGAATTTTGTATTTCACCCGCGTAATGACAATGTATTATTTTCTGTCATAAGCACCTTTGAGGATACCGTTTAGTTCGCTCAGCAGCCATCTAAGATTTAGATGGCGCTACTGTTTGCGTCCTGACCCAGAATGGGGAGAGTGAGCACATGTGGACAAGGAGCGAGAGAAAACAATTTGTAGGGAGTCACGCGAAGGCACCCCGGGAACACGTCAAGAGCAAATACTGAACGGGCACCCTTCTGCGATTTTCCCCTTAACCTTGGGCTGGAGGGCTTTCCCAAAATTTTCTTTGTATGAAAAAAAAATCCGCAAAACGTTCCGATAGCCGCATCCTTAGGTTCATATCGGTGGATGTGCAAATAATTGAAACTTTTTTAGATTAATTCAACAGCATTCATACTATCTGTCGCTCGCAAATGGCGTCCGCGATTTATGACAGAGATTAACTCAATATCACATCAGGCTATTCAGTATTCAATTCAAGTGCGAGTTACACTCGGGCACTTAAGGTTCCGTAGGTTCTCTAGGAATCTAAAGAAATGATATTATTATAAACTCTTCGCTTTCGGATTTTTGCCTCGGCTTATATTCAAACAAGGTATTTAAATTTATTTTTACAATTCCAAAGCAACATGAGGTACCGCATGTTTAGAGGAACATCTGTTTTACAAACTTCAAACTTTCAAAGAGAATATTTAAATTGAATTATTGAACATGTTTTACAGGCGTATCTAATAGCACCATAATAGCACCTATTTATGATTTCCTTTCATCGGGTCTTCATCTATTTATTTACATCAATATTACGAGTACATGGCGTCATTGCCTCAAGACGCAATATTACGTTGAAAACAATAGAAGTATTGCATTGTTCATCTGTTTTAATTATTTCAAACCAATATCTTGAAATCTACTGAAACTATTTGTATGAAACTTATACTGGTCCCTACATTGAAGTAGGTATAAAAAATGGTCACAATCCGATTAATAGTTTCCTTAAAAGACATAAAATTTTCACTGAGGTTTACAGGTTCGGAGAAAACTAACAGTGAGAAGGATATCTCGGTCCCTTGAGCTCTCGAGTCTCGCTTAACCAAAGTTTGACTGTATAAGGAAAACCTTCAAACAATATTTTTGTTGTACCCAAGTGCACCCAAAAGGTTTAATCGTTTACCTACGGTTATCAAAATGCAACAATTTTAGTCCTACTATTTTTTGTAGAGTTGTATGTGTGGTGGTAAGATTTTTTTGGGTACTTTGTCGGAAGGTTCTGGGCTCTAGTTATTGGTTTATAATTTTAGGTTATCTTATAATTTTATATCTTTTTTCTCCCATTCTTTAAAATTTTTTTACACTATACAAGTTAGCACTTGACTGCGATGAGCGATCTCACCTGATGGTAAGTAATGATGCAGCCGAAGATGTTAACGTACTAGCTTGGAATGGGTAAGTGAAGTCACCCCAACGGTTTCTACACAGCATCGCACCGGAACGCTAAATCGCTTGGCGGTAGGTACGTCTTTGCTGGTAGGGTGGTAACTAGCCACGGCAGAAGCCTCCCACCAGACCAGACTTGAGCCAATTTAGAAACTATAAAATTCCAAAGTGGGCCCCGTGGCGGGAATCGAACCCGCGACCTCCCTCGAAACCGAGCGCGCGTCCCCTGCGCCAGGGAGGTCGCCGATTTACCATTAGCTTTAGTAGTTTTGTCATGTTCTACAACTGCTAATAAGTTCCTTTGATATACGCTACTCCTATTAGTTTCAAAATACATGCATCTTTGCATTCTCCTTTCTCCACACCTCTAATGCTATTCTAACATTACTAATCTCACACTGTTCAGCACACTGTCTCGGGATGACAAGCGCTTTGTGTCGTATTACACTGCAGTGCTCTTGGAAATTGGAATGCACTGCATTTAACGTCATTTGCAGATTTATCACGCATCACGTGACAATTTTCTCACCTTGTCTATATCGCACTATACACGTTCTGTAAATCGTTGACTATAAATTTTGAAGACGAAAGTTTGTATGTAAGCGTATATGTGTATGTTTAGTACTAATTAATATAACAAATAAATAATATATCTTCATGCTGCAACTATAAATCAGAAATTGGCGCTGATTTGGTATCATTCATAGACCACATTAAACCACATAAGTACTAAACCAAAAAAAGTACACAAATAACTAAAACTGGACTACAAACTACTACCAACTAACCGACAGTGGGAAAAGTAGAAACAATGTGTACAAATAACCGCAAATTAATAAATAACAATAAAATCGGATTTATTCAAATTGCGGTCTCTCGAAACAAAGAGATGACTCTATCTAAACCTAAATACCACAACAAACGATAGTTACTATAAATAAAGCGTTAAAAATAAATTAGAGAAATAACAGTGGTTTCAGAGATAAGTTTGCTTTATCTCTTAATAGAGTACTTTAGTATCAGGAGTTATTGCGGTTGAGTTTATGATGTACTATACCAAACCGCCCCAACTTGTTTTTAACATTGATTTTTGTTGGGTCTTTGGATCTCTATGAGACCATTGTCAGATCCATGGTAATGTAATAGATAATGGCTTACACTTTTAGCTTGATAAATTAACTTATCACTATTAAATAACAGTAAAAAATGCATTCAAAGAGTATTTAAAATAATAACCCTCCTTCTAAGCAGCAGGCAAAAAAGGGTCGCTGGAAGTGATGGAACACTTTGAACCCCGACAAATCTCTTTTAAATCATTCTTCTATTTATGTATAATTTCCTGTAGATTTCTATACATGTGGCATCCTTATGTGGTTGACATCCGACAAACTCGCATGAAACGATTTTCTTCCACGTTTCTGATAAGAACCGCTAACGTTTGGAACACGCAAAAAAAAATTCAAAAAAATCTTTCATCTAGATTCTAAACCTTGTATTGACAATCAAGAACGCAACGAAAAAAAATATTTTCGGCTTATTAAGGAATATCCATTATCCACGTAAATGATAAATCATAATTTAATATAGGTATTTACTATAGCGGTGAGGCCTAGGAGAAGTCGAAATATGGTCAAGAATGGATGGACAAAAACTCCCTCAACAAAGTGATAAACAAAACTTTGTTATCGCTCCGTATGATAGAAAAGATAAAAGCTAAGTTTTCCAGGTGGTAGAACTTTCTTCGCAGAGACCTTTCGAAACTCCTACAATATTGATAGGTACGAATCATGTACGAATGTATCCAATGCGTGTTTCGGATTGAGGGACAACGTAGCCGATATGGCTTGGCATATTGACTATTGAATTTTTGAGATTCTCAGCACTAAAGAGGGTTTGCCCATGGACAATACCCTCAAAAAAACGTTTTTAAATTTTTAAATGGTTCACTCCAAAATAAAAATATTTTTTATAAATGCAGTTCCATTATTTTTGTTGTAAATGTAGAAAACCCCGGTTTCAATTTAATTACAAATTAAAAATCTTGATTTATGTAAAAGTCTATGAAATAATAAACCATCCGTAGCTATTAATTCCCTTCTTCTATCTTATCTCGTAGCACAGCCTTGCTGTTGTGTTACGAGTAATTAATAATTTGTATTGATTAGCTCGTAGCTTTAAATGGATGTAAACCTAAACAATTCCAGCCACTGTGGACTTTTTATTTTTCTTTCAAGATTTTTTCTGGAAAGTATAGGAAATTAAATAAAAGTGCTTTTAAAACCTCCAATTATATTTGATGATGTCGGCCAGTGTCAGCTCCCCATAGACCATTTTTTTTCATTAATATCACCGCTAGCATTCATAATATTTTCTACAATTAATATTGAAATGAAAAAAGTAGAACAAAAATTAAGACAGGCAATACTAATTTCCTTTAATTTCCAAGAAAAATAAAAAAACCTTTATATTATTTTACAAACAAAAAATATATTTTCTGTTAATATGAAAACATGTTCAAACTTTAATTATTGTTTATGATAATACCTTCTTTTTTATGTTTATGAGTATTATCTCAAACCTATAAACATCTTCTTGGTACCGAATTTGTTTGTTTATCTTCATACATTTACCTTGTTTCGTACATAAGTATAATTACCAGTAATTGTAATTAGGTACATAATAATAAAAATATATTTTTATGTTATTCTCGTGTCAGGTTATTGTTTATTAGCTACTTCTACTGTCGCCAATCACCATAGGTGGACACAGTTTTCGCTTATGTTAATTTCGTTAGTCATTATTTTTTTAGGTAGAGAGTTAAAATCGGTAGAGAGTTAAACTCTCGCAAAATATACTCCATTTTTTCAATTATAAAATATCAGTGGCATAAATTTATTTAAGCCACAGATATAATTTAATTAATCTTATTAACAAATAAAACTTAATTAATTTATTTAATTTTCTCTGCCACTATGATAATTTGTTCAGATTGCATAGTCACAGAATTACATAATTGTAGAACTAGAATAATGCGGTCATGGTAAATTGCATGAGTAACTATTGAGCTATTATACTAAAAAACGAATATTTAACTTCTATTGCCTTCAAAGTGGGTAAGGTACCTACAGCTCATAGATTAGCTGAAGGTATCCCACGTTAGCGTGTGCGTGTTTCATTTAGACTCTTGAGTCGAAAGATTTTAATTTTTGCCATTAATTTTTAGTATTAAAAACTTTAGTTATGGTAATAAAGTACCTTTATTATAAGAAGCATTTCAATGAAACAATTATATTCTTATTTACATTACAATATTCATAATAACTCTACAACTTAGAATAAAAATAATAAAGGGCAAACAAAGAAATATTCTAATTAAAGCACAAATAGTATAGATCAGCAATAAATTAAATAACAATATGATCTACATGAGATGCATAAAGGTATAACACATCAGATGATGCAATGAAAAACACCTCTTTCATCACATTAACTGAACCTAACTGATTGAGGTCAAATTCACCATGAATTGTCAACCAATAAAGTCCTAACCCTCAGCACTGATGGCTTTTGATTGGTCCCCAATATCTCATCATGTTCGTATTGGAAACAAAGATTTCATGCTACAACGTCTCAAACATTTCTCTTACTCTGTGTCAAGATAGTGTTGATATTATTGCCTAGTACAAGTCGATTTTAATTGCGTTTTGTTAATTTAACTAACTATGCATCAACGGCATGTCATTGATATTTATGAGCCGCGAACAAAAAAAAGTTTACTCAGTATCCTATTGAAAAGGTTAGCTTCACGTTGGTCCCAATTCTGTGTACTTACAAATCTCTTATCTAATAAATAAACAATTATATCAACAAACATGTAAATTTACTTTAGAGTTTAGACCAAACATAATTCATTGATTATTTTAAAGAACCACAAAAATTTCTAACATAGACCGAAATTAATAAATTTAATCTACTTCTTAACCCCATTTTTTTTCAGAATTGAGCTTGCATACAATGGTTCGAGAGAAGACCTGGATCCATACGTGCCAGCTGACCACAGACCTTTGGAATCTAACACGTCGTAAGTACCTTTTATTATAAGAGCAACCTAATATGACATGACATGACATCACTGATTTCTGCCTGAAAGAAAACAAGACGGCGGCACGTAACGTCTCTTTCTCGCATCATCTAATCTGTATAGGGAAAAGGCCTTTGGAACTTCAACTGATTTCGATAGTTCGATGAGTATCGAAAGGCAGATCTTATTAAGATGTCCCCACAAATTTTGTCTTGCCCTATTTAAACCATTAACAGACCCACACAAGAACACACATACAAATAATATAAGCACAACAAAAAAAAACATCATCGAAATCGCTCCAACTGTTTTCGAGGTTTTGCGAGACCAACGTATACAAGTTTGTATTAATATTTTTGAATGATAATCTCATTTATTTTATTTAAACCCTTGCTTTAAATTTTATCTTTAAAAAAATATGAGACACTTAGCTTATTGCCAACATTAAAACACTCAATGTCTAAATAAATCTTTTTACTTCGATCCCTGCGAAATCGATCCATCTGCGTAATACTTACTTTAACCACTTTCTTACTGATCGATGCATAGTATGTGTATCCAAATCAGTGAGTGAGTGACTCAGCGAGTGAGTGAGTCAGTGAGTGACTCAGCGAGTGAGTGAGTTAGTCAAAGAGTCAGTTTAATGCTTCTTATTAAATAACAGATGCGTAAATATGAGTAACTATAAGATATTGCTTACATTCTTCAGGAGCTTCGGAGCGCTGGCCCACCTGCTGAAGGCCTCCCTTGGCTCCGGCATCCTGGCGATGCCACTCGCCTTCAAGAACGCTGGGCTGGTGGTGGGAGTGTTCGCCACTGTCATCATCGGCTTCGTTTGCGGACACGTTATCCATGTTCTAGTAAGTTCTTGTTTTTATAGTCTCCTACTCACACTTATTTTTATAAATAACTCCGCGTGAATTTCTGTTTACCACAAAGTGCGCGAAAACCATGTTTTTTTTTTCGGATTAAACCCGGAATTATTACCCGAAAAATTCAGGATATAATCTATCTCTATTTCACTAATTTCAGCCAAATCGGTTCAGTAGTTGCGGCGTGCAGAAGTATTTCTTCGTACAAACTTTGGACCCTCGTTTCACCCTCTTAAGGGGTTCGTTTTAAAAATTCCTTGCTTAGTGAAACCCTAGAACTTATAAGAGATTTGGGCTATGTTGTTCAAATAGCTGGGTGCGAATTATTGTAACCTCAGAATATGTCTAAATTGACCGGGCTGTGTATTAGAAGACAGAAGTGCTAAACCATAACGTAGAATATTATGCTGCTGCTCATACCGTGCTATTACGTAAACACCAAACAATGGAGTTCATGTTATTATTTTTATTGCCATAACAAAAGAGAAAATTGCACCGCGGTATTACAGCTCCACTCTCAGTGAAAGTGCGGTTTGTAAACATTACTTACGTCACACGAAGATGTTTGACTCACTTAGCACACTAGTGATTTTAGACTCACTTAGCGCTCCCTTTCTTCGGCTCTGATAATAACTCAAACAATACTTTAAACAAATAAATGTTGAACAAATTTTTAGTAAAACTATGCTTGTGGTAAAAAAAAAAACATTTTGATTCAGCCAATACATCCTCTCTCCGATATGTCGTCATTCCACCTGGTTCGGGTCTGTTTTAATATCGATCTACCAGCACTGTGCTTTCTAGTTAGGGTTCGTCATTCACGCACTTTAGATCCTAGGTTAGGTAAATAAGTACTCAAATATATTAAAAATTCAAAATATACATGGTTGGCGGAAAGGAGATAAAATTCCAAAATGTAAAGACAATTAATTTAATAAGGCGTGTACGAGTATGTGTATGTTTGTTAGTCTATAACGCCACAATTGCTAGACTGAATTGGCTAAAATTTGGAATGTTGATAAATTATACCCTGTATAGGATACTTTATATTCCAAGAAATCTATGGTACGCCTGTGGATTTGGTGAAATCCCGAATCACATGCGAGTGATAATGGTGGCAAAAGCTAGTATCTACCTTTACCTACAGACATTTAAATCAGCTCATCGGAGGCGACAACGTTACAAAATCTTAGAAAAATTAAGTAAATTTCCCTTGTATCGCTATGAAGATACGTATAACGTTACTATTTTTAGAGATCGACTTCAAATACAGTTCTTAGAAGTTCAGATAACGTTGATACTATACTCACTTTATGAATAAATTCACTTTACGAGTAATTTATTAATAGTAGTTTATGAAACGGATGCATAATGGGGGGTATTAAAACATGAGTGTGAGTTTAAAAAACGAGCCGCAGGCGAGTTTTTTAATAGTATCACACGAGTGTTTTAATACCTAATTATGTAGAGTTTCATACACTACTTTATCTACGCTCAAATAATCATAAATCCAAACCATAAAATCTTGCTAACGTTTGTCGTAAATCCTTCACTTTGTTGGTAAAAGATTGTGGGTAATTTTTGTTGCAATTACTAAAATGACAGGTGGAGTTAAATTTTCTTTAGTACGTTTCACTGCTAGACATCTTTCCGCGCTAAGTTTTGACTAAGTAACAAAAATAACACACTGAAATGTTAAAAGTTAGGTATGGCGCCAAAATTCAGTTGCAAACTGCGTATAGTCTGTTAAAAAAGTCATGAAACAAAAAAGAGTAGAAAAATATTTATACAAGTCAGATAAACTATATTTTTAGTGGATAATTAAATAATCAAAAATTATACATAATTCTTTTCAATATTCTGTATGAACACACTTTTTAATCAGTCATATAAGGCAGGGAAAAATTATTGTTTCCGTGAATTAATTGTTGTCTATGGTCGATCATGACTACCAACTAAATGTTGTCTGTGGACTCCTTATATAAAAAAAAAAAACAAAATTGAGGATTGGCTCTACACTCTCTTTTGGCTATGACGACCACAGAGAAAAGAAAGTTATTCCCGTCTGTGATGACGACACAAAAATACAGGAACCCAGAGCCGCGTATCGTAATAGAAATTATTCAACAATCTAGAGATATTTCCATAGTACAGCTATGTTATAATGAATAACTTTTTAATAATTATAGAAGTCTGTGAATAAAGTAGGTCAATATGTGACACATTTTGATTTCATAATTCGAACTTTAAGCAATGAGCGTAGATAAACATTTTTTATATATTACAGGTGAAAACATCTCAACAACTCTGCGTAGAAATCAAGAAACCGTCACTAGGATATGCGGAGACTTGCGATCTAGTCTTCCAGAATGGCCCGAAACCTATTAGGAAATATGCACCTTACGCCAGGTACAAATAGCTGTGACTTTTTTTAATTAAATCAATTATTACATATTTATTTAGCATAGATAGTAGCATTATCTACTAGTAAGTTTCACCACACTTGCTTAACATTGGGTAGCTGAAAGTTTGGCGGCTGAATTATCGGCTTTACGATCTTGAGCAGTATTTTGTTGCCATGACTTTCCTGAACTTAAACCCCAACGGAAATAAGACTCCTTTCGGCAACGTAAATTACGCAAGTGTATTCCTACACTAAGAAACCCTGTAATACTCGTATGTACCAATATCTATTCAAACTTGCAGCAGAAACTGTTGATTTAGAAGTTCAAGGAAACTGTTGCTTTAGAAGTTTAGAATTTCAAATACCTGTATGGACTTAACCAAAGATGTTACCAAACTAGAACTAAAATATTTTTATAATGCACTAGTTAAGGGGGATGAGTAAGTACCATTTAGGCTCGAAAATTCAAATTTTATCTAGTTTTTCGCTATAAGCAAATAGTGAGCTAATTATACATCGTAGGCTGATGAAATTTTTTATGCATTTACTTACATGTTTTCAATAAAAACTCTGCTCAACAATACTCATTTACTTTATCATTATTACATACTCACATTATACATAGATATACTCATATAAATAATGCATTTATTATTTATATGAGTATATCTATCTGAGTATAATTATGCATGGCAACCTATTTCAAAACCTTTCAGTCAATTCAGTGGTCGAGAGCAAACATACAAATACAAATTATTATTTATTTTTTGCAGAGAATTAGCTGACTGGGCGTTAGCAGTTACACATATAGGAGCTTGCTGCGTTTACGTTGTGGTTGTAGCAGAATCTTTTAAACAAGTGAGTTTAACTCAAACTGTTTTAAACTCAAATATTCTCAAATATATATCAGGATAATTTACAAATTACACACATCGCAATCTAGCCCCAAAGTAAGCAATAGCTTGTGTTATGGGTACTAGATAAATATACTATATACATCAATATAATTTATAGAAAAACTTTTTATACTTCTTTTATTTAAAAAATATTAAAATCCATCGCTTCAATTGAAGAACAAGCAAAGTGAACTTGAATCAACGAACTTGATATGAAGTACAGACAAAATATCTTTCAACTGTGGCTATAGGGATTATTAAAAGATTTACGATTTTCATCAATTTGCCCTGCACTTGGTTGTGTTGAACCATAAAAATGGGAAATGCTTTCCAAAAAACCAACTTCAAATGCCACTACAAAGAGTGAAATAATTTTTATTTAAATTTTAGGTACCTACACCAATTCGAAGTCGGGCAATGTTTCATACAATCCCTAATAGTCCTTCTTACTTAATTGATGTGCGAAGAAATGACAAAGTCATAGACAATCGCCCGACTTCGAATTGGTGTAGGTACCTAAAATTTAAATAAAAATTATTTCACTCTTTGTAGTGGCATTTGAAGTTGGTTTTTTGGAAAGCATTTCCCATTTTTATTTTATACTTTTTAGTGGAAAACAATAAAATGCACAAGGCGTTGTAAAATATCCAAATTGCTTGAGGTGTGTTCATAAAATCTGAAGAGATACCTCAAATTCACCAAGATCCCATCATCAGACCCTGACTTGATGACTTTAGTCATCAAATCAGTATCTGCTAGCAAATGCACCAGTAACTATAAAAAAAACCCAACTCGCTTCAAGTATACTAGCAAAATTTGAAGAGTTCCCTCGATTTCACCAAGATCCCATCATCAGACCCTGACTTGATGACTTTAGTCATCAAATCCGTATCTGCTAGCATATGCACCAGTAACTATAAAAAATACCCAACTCGCTTTCAGTATACTAGCAAAATTTGAAGAGTTCTCTCGATTTCACCAAGATCCCATGATCAGATCCTGATCTGATGACCATAGAACAACTTGGAAAATATAACTCTTTCTAATAATACTCAAATAGTTTTATGTGTCCATATAAAATTTGAAGAGTTCCCTCGATTTCTCCAGGATCCCATCATCAGATCCTGACCTGATTAAAATGGGACCATCTGGAAACAAAACCCTCTTAAACAAAAAAAGAATTTTTCAAATCGGTCCACGCGTCTCCGAGTAATCGGTGAACATACATAGATAAAAAAAAAAAAAAAAAAAAGATTCCGACGAATTGAGAACCTCCTCCTTTTTTTGAAGTCGGTTAAAAAAGGTATTTTTTCTTCTTTTATTTTATTCATACTGTTATACATTATCATATTCTTATCTCCACCAATGCCTCTAACTAATTTTTCGATTTGGTTGTACATATTATCATATTAAATCACATCATAATTATTATTCTTATCATATATCATATTATTATATTCCTATCTCTACCAATGCCTCTAACAAATTTTTGGATTTCGAATTATCTATTGGCAGCCGAATGTCACCAACTGTCAATAGATGGCGCTAGTTGTAAATTTATGGAGGAATTCGATTCGATTGTGCGATGCGAGTGGACTCGAAATTCATACAAAAACCTGTACTAACCACTCTTTTTACACGACTACCAAAAAAGGAGTGTAATGTCTTTATGGTAGTGTATGTATGTATGTATGTATGTATGTTTGTATGTATGTATGTATGTATGTATGTATGTATGTATGTATGTATGTATGTATGTATGTATGTATGTATGTATGTATGTATGTATGTATGTATGTATGTATGTATGTATGTATGTATGTATGTATGTATGTATGTATGTATGTATGTATGTATGTATGTATGTATGTATGTATGTATTTATTTATGTATGGACATATGGGGTATCGTTAGAGTCCTTACATCATTCCGAGTAACATAGGCTATATTTTTATGAAAAAAGTGGTTTTACGACAGGGCAGTCATGTTTTTAAATTATTTACTTGTTATCGTTTCAGGTATCAGACGAGTACGGAGGTCCAGCCTGGCCCGTGACCGTCTTCTGTGCGCTCACACTAGTGATATTACTGCCACTGACACAAATAACCAAACTGAAGTATCTAGTGCCGTTCTCAGCTCTGGCTAACTTTGTGTGGCTCACGTCTATATGCATATCCATATACTACTGCCTAAGGAATCCACCGCCTACCACGGACAGGAACTATGCCACCTCCATTTCTGGATTGCCTACTTTCATAAGGTCAGTAGAGTAAGCCTTATTGTAAATGTGTATTCATGAACAAGATTAGATTTCATGGATTATCCGGACGCATAATAAAGCGCAGCGGCGCGCGCTCTTAGCGGGGGTTTAAGGTTCGATTGTCGCCACGGGCAACTTTAGAATTTTATAATTGCTAATTTGACTCAGTTCTGGTCTGGTCTGGAGGAGGTATCAGCAAAGACGCACCGTCATAAGATTGAGCTTTGCGGTGTGATGCCGTGTAGAAACCTTAGGTTGCTTACTCCCTTTTAAATAAAATAACTTTTTTGCCTGGTGGAATAAGAGCCAAATACTGACTTGTAATGTACAAAAAACAATCTGTGATGACGTTTCTGTTAGTCTTAAGTTATAATTAGTCTTGATGATAACTAATCATCAAAAGAAAAAATGCAATCTCACTTATAAAGAACGCGAACGCGAAGAATTCTGTAGTAATAGAAAGGGCAGCTAAAGGTTTACCGAATTCTATTGATCTAAAAACGTAACCAATGTAGACATTTGCAACGACACCAACATAACTCTGTTACTAGGTCAATCTATCATTATTATCCAAAGTAAAAGAGCTGTTGCGTAAAGTTTATGGACCCTAAACCTAAAAGTATTGCTCCAGATTATCATGGTCATTCGCTATATTATCTACCATGGTTACATCAGACGAATTGACATGGTTTCAATAGGTTTCAACCAAGCATACAGGCTTTCGCTTCGCGGTCCGATACGCGATATTCGAAACCATTTGTTCCATTGCCTATTCAGATAAGAAAAGTTAGCTTTATTTTAATCAAAGTCTGAATTACTGGGCATTTGGCTTGGGCCTTTTCACTAATGATGAAGACATAAATAGTTAATAAAGGATGTTAAAATGAGCAAAACTTACACCTGATGTTAAGTGATACACGCCTGGGCATATCAGATGCAGTGGGTCCAAGGACTTTGCCTTGCAATCATGTATCTGAAATGTCACTTAATAAATTCAAAGGGTTTGTCAAGCCTAAACTCATTCAAAAGGCATATTACAATATTAAGGACTATATTAGCGACACAAACCCTTGGAATTGACTGATAAGTGGTAGATTGCTCTGTTGTCGTTGCTAGCCTATTTTTAGTATTTATACTTATTTTGTTAAATGGTGATAACATAAAAAAAATACCCGGCTGAGTTTGTTGTGGGCTTCTTCTCAGCGGCAGGGCGCGTTTGGAACCCTCGTAAACTTAGTTTTAAGTCGACTTGTAGTTATCACCATTATTATGCAAGAAATGTCATGCCGACGTTCGCAAGTGCCTGTATGTTAGGCCTATGTGAAATAAAGACTTTGACTTTTGACTTTTTCAATCTCGAAATGGCGGAAATCGTTCCTCTGGAATCTCGCTTGCGGACGAATAACAAGTATAGTGAGGTGATAGTGAGTGACCTGTCGTGTGAACCGCAGTCCATAGACAATACTGTGGTCGGCTTACAACTCCGCTGTTGATGTCAGAAGAAATATTTTTGACACCAGTAAACTGGCGACATTTTTCGCATGGTGCGCCGAGTCTTGTATAGTACTAAGGTCCTTAAATTGAGCTCGTTATACTTAACCAACAATGCCATTAACATTTCACACACAGCACAGCCCTCTTCGCCATGGAAGGCATCGGGGTGGTGATGCCGGTTGAGAACGAGATGACCAAACCCCACCAGTTCCTGGGCTGTCCTGGAGTGCTCAATATAGCCATGAGCGTCGTGGTCGCCATGTACGCGTTCGTTGGGTTCTGTGGGTACTTGAGCTTTGGGGAAAGCGTCAGAGGGAGCCTCACCCTGAACTTGCCTCAGGATGAAATGTGAGTATCTGTAAAACGTCTTTTCGTTTGATCGCGTTAATTAATCGAATTTAATCAAGCAATTATAGGTCAGATATGATCATTGACCCCGTCTTTTCTCCTTGAGATAACGCAAAAAAACTTGAGGCTTGAGGTACATCATCGAAATCTTTAGAATGGCAGTCCTAATTGGTAAAGACGATCCCATCCTAAAAATCTTGACCTTGAATTAAAATAAAAACGTCACGGATGTCTATTTCAAATGTCTTAGTTTTTTTTGCGTTTGGGATTATAGGGATTGATTAGTCACTTGCTCGGCCTTATTATCTAATCTTCTGCTGAGTTCTAATAACGTATTAGCGCGGTGGAATTATAACAGACGATGTTATTAAAGATGTTCTCATTGCAGCTTTTCAGAATATGCATACAATTTATGTTTTTGAATACATTGATATCCATGTTACCAATATTTTTAATGATTTTTGATTCAATGTACAGAATTCGACCCTTTACAGTTTTATTATAAGTATAGATGATTTTTGATTTTACATCTATAATTTTACAAATATTTTTTTTGTGTGCAGTCTAGCGCAGGTGGCAAAGATAATGGTAGCATGCGTGATGGTGCTGTCGTATGCGCTGATCTTCTACGTGCCAGTGGACGTGGTGTGGCGACGACTGCGGGACAGGATCCCTGCCAGGGGACACCGCTGGGGGCTTGCAGGACTGAGGTTCTTCGGAACACTATTTACAGGTTAGACGTTCATCTCCCTAATTCTTTGAGTCAAGATAGTACCTAGGACATGATAACTGCTAGGATACTACTATTGCCAGCAGACCCTACTTTCTTGCAAGGTTAAACTTTAAGTCTAGATGGTGCAGTTTGTAGGGCATGATGAAACAGGATGCCCGTCAGGGGACACCGCTGAGGGCTTGCAAGACTGAGGTTCTTCGGAACGCTATTTATAGGCAAGGCATCCATCTCCCTAATTAATTCTTTGAGTTTCTGAATTTCCGCCATTGGACACTGATGGAGATTGGCTGTTCTAGGGTTCTTCAGAACTTTATTTTTAGGTAACGGAATTTTTGGAATCGGAAATCGCGGATGGAAAATATTTTCAGACCGAATCACTATGTCATACACGGCATGTTTGCAGAGTCTACCTGGAAGAGTATCGCTGCGATATCAGGTATTCTTTTGTGAGGTAATTAAATTACTGTTCACAACAATTGATAGGCACTATAACTAGTTAAATTTCATAGCATAATGGCACTTAAGAGCTAATGTCTCAAAATGACTATTTACTAAGGCGTTATCAGGCGGGGTTGGTTGCAATGCAAAATCCTGGGATGAACTACATCTAACATGGAGTTTTGGTCGTCTGGAAATACTCTGTAATAAAAAAATCCTCCACCTATTAAGATAGGTTTCACTCCTTATTCACTGAGTTATATTTCTTTCATTTTAGACATATTAATTCTAATTATTTGTTCAATTATTATAGTTAAGTAATAAGAAAGTTCAAACTTGTTTCAGTGGCCCTCGCCAGTGCAGTGCCGCGGCTGGAACTGTTCATGGAGCTAGTGGGCGCTGTGTGTCTGTCCATCATGGGTCTCTCGCTCCCCGCTATAGTGGAAACAGTTTGGCTCTGGGGCAAGGACCTCGGCCCCTGCCACTGGATTCTGTGGAAGAACTGCCTCATAGTGTTGTTCTCTCTCGTGGCTTTAGTGTCAGGAGTTACGTTCTCAATCAAGAATTTGGTGGAAAATTTATAATCGTTTTGGCGCAGACTGTGAGTGTCTTTCAACAAAGACAAGGTTTTTGTGGAAACTTGTCTTTCAAAATAAGGATCAGATTTTTGCTACTGTGATACATATACAGTGATAAATATCCTGTATATTTATAATACTTATTAAGTTTTAACTGATAAACCCAGTTCTATTTTTAAATTAGTAAGTAAGTAAGTTAAAAAGGTATTGAAACATTTGCAGTGTAGAGTTTATTCTTATGCATCTATTTTCTTTTAACAGTCACTAAGTCTTTGCGGTCGGAATTTTTTAACCGACTTCAAAAAAAGGAGGAGGTTCTCAATTCGTCGGAATCTTTTTTTTTTTTTTTTTTTTTTCTATGTATGTTCACCGATTACTCGAAGACGCGTGGACCGATTTAAAAAATTCTTTTTTTGTTATAGAGGGTTTTGTTTCCAGGTGGTCCCATTTTAATCAGGTTAGGATCTGATGATGGGATCCTGGAGAAATCTAGGGAACTCTTCAAATTTTATATGGACACATGAAACTATTTGAGTATTATTAGAAAGAGTAATATTTTCCAAGTTGTCCTATGGTCATCAAGTCAGGATCTGATCATGGGATCATGGTGAAATCGAGGGAACTCTTCAAATTTTGATAGTATACTTAAAGCGAGTTGCGTATTTTTTATAGTTACTGGTGCATATGCTAGCAGATACTGATTTGATGACTAAAGTCATCAAATCAGGGTCTGATGATGGGATCTTGGTGAATTTTAGGTATCTCTTCAGAGTTTATGAACACACTTCAAGCGATTTGCGTATTTTTACAACGCCTTGTGCATTTTATTGTTTTCCACTAAAAAGTATAAAATAAAAATGGGAAATGCTTTCCAAAAAACCAACTTCAAATGCCACTACAAAGAGTGAAATAATTTTTATTTAAATTTTAGGTACCTACACCAATTCGAAGTCGGGCAATGTTTCATACAATCCCTAATAGTCCTTCTTACTTACTGGATGTGCGAAGAAATGACGAAGTCATAGACAATCGCCCGACTTCGAATTGGTGTAGGTACCTAAAATTTAAATAAAAATTATTAAATAACCTATCTTAAATGAATAAATAAAAATATCAAGACATTCCATACATTGTAATCTAGCCCCGAAGTAAGCGATAGCTTGTGTTATAGATAGGCCTATCGTCAATAGATATTTGACATAAACTCCGTACAAATCATGTCAAACTTTTATCTTTGGAAGAAATTGAAGAGTCATATTTGTCATCTGGATCTATATATTATCTTTTATCATTGATCTTGATAGGATAGGTAATTTTGGCTGTTAAAAAACTAATAAATATATTATAATGTATGTATATTCGTGACAATCGATATCATTTCGGGGTCAACCTTGGTCTTAAATTATTATTCTTGTATGGATTTTATGACATTCTGTTGCCACTTCATTTAGTATCTAAGTTTCTTTATGAAATGTTAAAATTTTGTAATAATTATTATTCTTGCCACATTTGACTAAGTGTATAGTTAGTAGAAATGTTGACTTTGTAACCACAGTTTGTAAGACGATGATACAGTATTTAATAGATATAAGATATTAGGTAATTAGGTTAATAATGACGGAAAATTATTACTAAACATAATATCAATATCTCGTAATTTATACCTATCTCTCTTCTGATGCTGAATTGTGTAAAGAAAATAAAAAGGTTTTTAGGTATGCGCCTGTATGATAACGATACTAATAACGACTAGAAAATAAATGGACATTAACTACTTATAATCTGTTTTCATGCTTGAAAATTATTATTTTTCCCTTGATTTCAGTCTGGTGCTACAAATTAAATGTACCTATATTATAAACATAAAAAAGATTACGAAAAGCTGTGTTATTATATGCGCTCATCCGAAAAGGTAGGTTATAAAAAAATCGATTAGATTAGATAGGTGCTGTAGCCTGTAGCCTGTACGTAATGAAAATAAAATTCAAGATATTTATTCTTTCACATGGGCCAATGGAAAATGACTTATGAAATGTTAAACTATTCCATCGCCATCTTGGGAAAGCAGCTATGCACCTAAGTAAATATCTTATTCATTTCTATGTCTTAGGTACTGCAGCTTATTTAACTTCCTGTTCCTGTGACATAAGTTTGGAAAGCTTCTTCGATTCGTGGAATTAAGCTTTAGATATTTATTCCGAAAACATTTGTCTCCCAAAGGAAAGACCAGCTCATATCTAAATATTTAACATTAAAAATATACACTAAATAGTAGGGGAGCCCATAGGTCCCCACGACGCTCGAGCTTGGGGGAACCCGGGGGGGGGGGGCTCTTGGGCTCCCCTACTATAACTTTAGCTAGGCAACTACGTAATGGAAACTTTACCAACACGATTTTCCCAGTTACTGAACAAGGAGAGCATAAAGTTACATTTGGAACAGATGCTCCGATAAAGGCGGTCCTAGAGCTAAATTTTGAGATGGCTTTTAACAGACTTCTCCTCTAATCAATAAGTTTTGTGAACTTCAAAATGCACCAGCTACGTATAATGGTCTAATTGAAGTTATAAAGGCCCGTTTAACTCTTTGCTGCGTAACTAATCAACTATAGTCGTTAAAAGCTTTTGACGAAATCATCTTTATAACAAACACTAGCAGAAACCCGCGGCATCGCACGCGTAAATTTTAGTTTTAACTTAAAAAAAAATAGTTTAAACTTAAAAAAAATTAGTTCTCTACGGGAACCCTTTGTGTTAATTTACATGAAATCTATCTTCATTTCAACTCTAAACCAAAAATTTACAGTAATTGCGGTGTGAACAAAAAAATCTCTCCCGCATGAATATCTCTTTTTCCCTATTATCACGAAAACAACGGATTTTCCAGAGAAAAAAGTAGTTGATTCTAGGATAATATCTATCTCCATTCCAAATTTCAGCCCAATCGATTTAGTAGTTGCGGCGTGAATAATTTTTTGCGCGTGAATTTCGGTTTTTAACTAATCCCACGGGAACCTTGAATTTTTTCGAGATAAAATGTAGCTTATGTGTTAATCCAGGATATAATTTATCTCCATTTCAAATTTGAGCTAAATCGGTTCAGTAGTTGCGGCGTGAACGAATATTTTTCCCGCGTGGATTTCTGTTTTTCACTATGATCATACTCGTAGAAGTCATGAAATTTTCCGAGATGAAAAGTAGCCTACGTATTAATTCTATCTTTTTTCCGAATTTCAGTCATATCAGTAATTACAGCGTGAAGTAGTATTTTTACCGCGTGAATATCAGTGTTTCAGTTTTCCCGCGGACACCATAGATTTTTCCGGGATGAAAAGTAGCTTTTGTATAAATCTAGGATATAATCTATCTCGATTCCAAATTACAGCCAAATCAGTTCAATAATTACGGCATGAAGGAATATTTTTCACGCGTGGATTTCTGTTTTTCACTTATCATAGAAACCACGGAATTTCCCTAGATGAAAAGTAGGCATTGTAATAATCCGGGATAAAATCTATCTCATTTCCGATTTTCAGTCATATCAATTCTGTAATTACAGTGTAAAGTAGTATTTCTCGCGTGTGAACATCAATTTTTCAGGTTTCCCGCGGAAACCATGGATTTTTCCGGGATGAAAAGTAGCCTTTATATTAATCCAGGATACAATCTATCTTTATTCCGAATTTAAGCCATATCAGTTCAGTAATTACGTCGTGAAGTAATATTTTTCGCGTATGAATATCTGTTTTTCTTTTTTCCTACAAAACCATGGATTTTTCCGGGATAAAAAGTAGCCTATTTATTAACCCAAGATATAATCTATCTCCGTTCCAAATTCCAGCCAAATCGGTTGTGCATTTGCGGCATTAAGATTTTTTTTCCGCGTTAATTTCGGTTTTTTACTAATCCCACGGGAACCATGAATTTTTTCGCGATGAAAAGTAGCTTTCGTATTAATCCAATATATAATCTATCTTTATTCATAATTTCAGCCATATCAGTTCAGTAATTACGGCGAGAAGTAGTATTTTTCCCACGTGAATATCTGTTTTTCCCTTCTCCTGCAAAATCCATGGATTTTTCCGGGATAAAAAGTACCTTATTTATTAACCCAGGATATAATCTATCTCCATTCCAAATTTCATCCAAATCGGTTGTGTACTTGCGGCGTGAGATTTTTTTTCCGCGAGAATTTCGGTTTTTAACTTATCCCACGGGAACAATGAATTTTTTCGGGATGAAAAGTAGCCAAAAGTAGTGGTAATGCAAGATATAATATACCTCCATTCCAAATTTTAGCCAAATTGGTACAGTAGTTGCGGCGTGAAGACGTATTTTAACTTGATAAAATCCAAACTTCGGACCCCCGTTTCACCCCCTTAGAGGGTGAATTTTGAAAAATCCTTTCTTAGTGCACCTCTAGGCCTCACAAGGAACATGTGTGCCAAATTTGGAGTATCTAGACCCAGCGGTTTGGGCTGTGCGTTGATATGTCAGTCAGTCAGTCAGTCAGTTTCTTCTTTTATATATTTAGATATTAAAATGTAGGCTGGTATTGTCTACCCGTGTCACATGCAATGCATCCTATAAGTAAGACTAGAAATACTCTACGCAATGCAATGTGCTCATAATTATGAGACATCAGTTCCTAAGTTTTATGATACCCTGTAATTTTTTCGCCTTTTTATATAATATAGAGAATCAAATTATAGCCTAGACCAGTCTTTCTCAAAGTGGGCGATAACTGTGGGCGTTGGACACCTAGGAGGGGGCGTTAAGGGGCCCAGAAAAAAATTGGGGGCATTGGAATTGTTTAGCGGGTCAATGGTAGAATTGTTATTTCTTTTAGATACCTATTGGTATAGTATACTGTAGTAAGTATACTTACTATAGTACTTTATATTTTAAAATTTACGAAAATTAAAACTTACCGAGGTACTACTACTCAATATGGAATAATTAATTTAGGTATGATGGTATAAAATGTAAAAATAATTAAATATAGCTTTTGTGGGATAGCCTGTACGCAGTACGCAACCTAGTTGTAACAATTGATTTTGTCAAATAAGGCATTTGGTGCAATTCAGTACCAATCAGCTGGTTGATTGAACTAATTTAATTAAACCACGATAACTTAATTAAATTAATGAAATTGTGGTTTATTTTGGGAGTGTATAAAAATTGGGGGCGCTGAAAAGGGGGTGGTGAAGAAATAAGTTTGAAAATCTCTGGCCTAGACCCACCGCGTCGCTCCAACGGCTGGGCTAACATAATAATCATAACATCTTATTATCATATCTGTACTAAATAATACTTTTAGCATGAAAAAGGTACTTAATACATACTTTTATTACACAAAACTATATTCATAAGGTCACGTTATACATACCTACCTAAAAGGATATTTATCTGGCGTGGAAACCTTGATTACAATATTGACGACTCATGATCGTATCTAAACACAATTAAAACAGCGATATTTTCCTCCCGTTAATATTTAATAGATTGTCAAACACTCACTTCTTACACACAATCTTTCAACGATAATTCTACGAGTATCTCTACTTTTAATTAATAAGTATCACATCAACATAAAAAATTACACGGTAATTATTTAAAATAACAATTGTTTAATAAAAAGTTCTTCTCATGAATTATTTATTTATGTAGTTAGGTAATTATATATATTACCTAACTACATAAATAAATAATTAATTTCATTGATTACATTATTTATTTAAGGGATATTTAATTATGCCCCTCGAATCGAATTCCTCCACACATTTACAGCCAGCGCCATCTATGGACAGTCGCTGACATGCGGCTATATGGATGGCGCTAAAGAATATCTACAGTGGTACCAGAACAAAATGGCACCCTTGCACTCACCCTAAAAATGTTTGTTTAGGGCCTACGGCGACCGTAGGGATTTTGACAGATATTACGCTACTATTCGCTTAAATATTCAGATAGAAATATATCCAAAGAATAGAAGTCATTTTCTCCTATTCTTTGGGGGGTGCCAATCTGGACGAATCCTGCTAGAAAGTACTACCTGGTAATATAATAATAAATAAGGTGGGTGGAATGGAAGGCCACTCTAACAAATGAATAGTTATTATTCGTTTATTTACTGAATAAATGATACGAACAAATAATAAAGTAATACTTTGTTTTATTACGTAACATATAAACCACTTTTTTAAATTTCAGATTTGATCAATATTGATTAAACTTAAGTTTCATTGAACCCTTCCAAATGGCGTTGCTAGGAACAAGGCTCCTTAGAAGGCCATTGTAATAAAGCAGTCATTTAACACTAAAAGTTATTAAATAGCGATTAAATCTACAATAAAAAGAATTGGTTTATATGTTACGTAATAAAACAAAGTATTACTTAAATATTTGTTAGTTTCATTTATCCAGTAAATAGATGAATAATAACTATTTATTTGTTAGAGTGGCCTTCTATGGTACACCCACCTTAGTTTAACGTCGTCGATTTCCGATATCAATGAAGCGAGGGACCGTACTGCCAAAATAGTGGCGCGAGCGATTCGCCGCCGCGTCTGTGATTTCTAGTTCGATGGATGTTTATGTAGATAGAAGGAATTTGTCATCACATGGCAATAACTACGAAATTTTAATAATTGGCCTTCGAAGGAGCATGGCCTTCCATGGTCCACCCACCTTACCTACTTTTCTTGATTTTCAAGCATAAATAAATAAGCATCTATAGTCCGGTATTGTTAGCAATAAAGTTTCGTATAGTTGGTGCAGCTATGTCGGCGAAGACGCTTGGTGAAAGGGCTGTGCCACAACCTCTGCCGAAGGATACTATCCCCACGGCCATACCGTCCTGGATCGCCGTACCGCCTGAATCACCCTGGATATAATTAAACTAATTATTATCATCATCAATTTATTCAAATCATTTCAACATTAAAGCTAAGCTAATTAGGGAGGGGTTAGATTGCATAATATATTATTAGGATATGCAATCTAACTCCTACGATTGCATATCAAAGTAATAGAGGCTCAGTAACTTTGAAAAATTTAAACCCGAGCTTAGATTTTTAGATATACATATATCTTTTAAAAGCAGTGATAGCTCAGTGGTTCTGACCTCTGCCTCTCATAAGCGGGTCGCGGGTTCGAATCCTGGGCACGGACCACTGACTTTTCCGAGTTATTTGCGTTTTTAGGAAACAAATTATCACTTGGTTAACGGTGAAGGAAAACATAGTGAGGAAACCTGCATGCCTCATGAGATTTCACAAAAAAATGTTCCCGAAGGTGTGTGAAGCCGCCAACCCGCACTTGGCCAGCGTGGTGGGCTATGGCCAAACCCCTGTCAGTCTGCGAGGAGATCCGTGCCCAGCTGTGGGGCATAAAAAGGGGTTGTGATGATGATGATGATATATCTTTTTACCCGTCTGCAGTTTTCCGTGTGTATCTTGCATAGTTGTTTGTAATTGTAACGTTTCACCATTAACTAAAAATTACTAAAAATTACCATTAACTTATAAGCTAATTCTACAAAAAAATACCTGGCAAGTCCCTTTTCCTCCCAGGAAGAAGTTTCCTGCACAAACCATGTTCTGCGTCAAAATATCTGGGTACACCAGCAAACATGCCCACCGGGGCACCACGGGTAGCGTCACTTTCATCAGCCTATCGGGGATAGAGGTGTCACCTTGCTGCAAAATCAATCTATACTTACTTATAATAAAACTGTAAGGGGTCGAATTCTGTACATTGAAGATATTTTGAAAATTTTTGTTGGAGGACACTATTTAGTCGAGATACTGAAGCCAAAACTGTATTTTTTTTAATTTTTGTCTGTCTGTCTGTCTGTCTGTCTATCTGTTTCACGACCGCGCATCACGGCTAATCCGCTGGATGGATTTAAAAGAAACTTGACATGATTATAGCTCATACCCCGAGGTAGGACATAGGATACTTTTTGTCCCGAAATTCATCATGGTTTCATTGGTACAAGTCGTGGTCACGTAGTGACCACGACCTGTGCCACTGGGTCGAAATATCGACAGTTAAAATCGTCCTCTTGATCTTTTAACTACATATTAATGAAACTTTATTTTATGATTAAGAAAAAGGAGTTTTCAAAATCACCACAAGATAACCCGTGCGAAGTGAGAACAGGTTTCTGTATAACATCACACCAGAATCCCGCGAAAAATCAAGGAATTCCACGGTATATATTGTAAAAAAATTGTAATTCACGCGGGCGGAGCCGCGGGCAACAGCTAGTATAAAATAAAGCTCAAATGTTTGGTATTTTGTGCGGAAACTGAGACCGCGCATCAACTCCGGATAAATAAAACGGGAACACGGCTAAGATTTTGACTAACAATTCTACATTTTACTGATGCAAGCCTCGTGAATTTGAATTGATTCAGTTCATTATTAGGGAATTTAAAGGCTCTGAGAGACAAATATATGAAAAGTAAATCCATCCAAAGTTAAGAAAATGCATGACCTGGCACTAGAAAGCAACCGTGTATTGTCGAAAAGAGACGTTTCCTGGACAAGCGCGCTTCAATATTAGACTCCATCATTGCTTTCCGTCAGGCATGATTGCAGCCTATCCACAATAAAAAATATTGTATTCGGGATGCAATATTATTTTTATTGGTGCGATTTATTTATTGGTGTGATTGTGCTGATCTTCAAGAATAAACTTACGTGTAATCTTCCCCAGCCGGCAACTTGTATTTCTCCCTTCACAGGCCTGTTCAGTGGTGGTAGTGCTATAGGCTGCATGGTTTCGCTGAACTTCATCGGTTTGGCAGTCTTTATGTAAGCCACGTCTTTGTCGAAAGGAGGGCTGTCATATTCTGGATGCGGTACTATTTCTGTTATAGGTATGACTGTGCCGTTCTTGCGGAATGAGCTGCCGGCTCTGAGGACAACTGTGGATGGGTCGACACTAGAAAGAAACAACTATAATTACTGATGTTTGGGATAATTCTTTTAACAGCTCTATGGACGTTAACTGCTATGGATATTGATATGAAGACTGCACTCAGCGTCATATTAATTTTGAAATGCATAGTATGGAAGCTATATCGGTTATAGAGGTAGGGTAGGTAGTTAGAAGTAGTGATAGGCCACTGCTTCACTTGCCATTCTGATAGGAAATTCACGACTAAGGACGTAAAATGTGTTGTCAAGTAGGGGCAGGTACAGTTGCCATAGGTTTAGGTCCCATCCCAAAATTCAATTCAACCATAATTAAAGTCATGTTTCAATTTACTTACTTCTGCGCGCAGTGAGCTGCAGTCAATATGTAGTCCTCGCTGATAATAAAACCGCCACAAAAGTAGGAATTGTTCACAATGAACGATACTTGGTGCGGAAAGTCCTCGATATTCGCCTCCTCGCCGCCCACGATCCTCTGGTCCACATTTTGAGGCATCACTCGGTTATCATCGGTAACAGGATATTTCTCTGATAGGATAATTTCTGAAAAAAAATTCTTCACATCTCAAAATCATCTCAATCGAGGAAGTAAGGAAGAAAACGAGACAATCAATATGAAACGAATAGAGAACGGTTGGAAGAGAAATTAACACAAGGAGGTAAAAAGGATGGCCATGTCTAAAATGCCGTCTCCTTATTTATCCATCATCATCTGATCGGTCCTCTTATATGGCGATCCATGTGTTCTCAAAAAGCAGGCCACCAACGTCCAACAGCCTACAAGGCTTCGAGATGTGGGCGTACAGAAGGATGCTTAAGATCACATGGCACAGTTTCACTCCAATATCGTTAACTAGAATTTGTAAATGAAAAGCGAGAACTCGTATCCACCATTTTACGCACGAACCTGGTGTTGTTTGGTCATTTACAAAAAGGAGATCAATTTTCCTTACCAAGATTTAATTTTAGTAGGAAAAATTGCCGCAAAAAGATCTCCAGGTCGCCAGCGACGTAAGTGCTTGGATGATGTTTGGGGGTGGATATAAGTCTAAGCTACCCACTCTTAAAAGAAACAGAAAAAGAATGAACGCCAAACTTGGATTCGAAAATGGCAGAAGAAAATGATGATGCATAGTCAATGCAGGTGAAATCCATATTTATCATGTTTTTAAAACACAACAAGGGTGTAATAAACTCTCAGATAAATAATGATGAAAACAACAAACTACCTATTGCACGCATAGTTGCACGCTCTTAAAAGATTAACGAAAGTCTCATAGTGGAGATTACTCAGAATTCAGATGGCTATACCGAAGTTTAGTTTAATTTAATTTACAAAGTATTTTCATTTATAATGAAGTCAGTAAGTTCTTGGAACAATGTGATATTGCAAAGGCATTATTCTTGGATAAATGCTTAATTAATTTCAATATCGTAGGTTGTGTACCTATGTTTAGACTTGAATGAATTTCCAGCAATTCTATAACTAAACTTTTTCTTTATCGACAAAACTTATAGAAGAGAGAATATAATATAATAGAATTCCAGGTACAGGCAGAAATACAGACAAAAGAATAAGTTTATTTATATTGACAAGAAACATAATATCAACATGTAAAAAAAATGAGACCAAACTACTGATCACTACTGAACTCACATCTTACGTTACTTAACGTTTATCTTACGATTGAAAAATCAGCCCTTATAAAACTTTATTCTATTATCTGAATAAAAGCTGTGGGGTTTTAACATTTACCAGGTGGTAGAACTTTTTTGCAAGGTTCGCCAAATAGAGTTCACCGTAGTGTTGGATCTTCTACCGTAAAGCAGAAATCGGAATCGAGATGCTGTGTTTCAGTTTAAAAAGCAATACCGGCGAAATTGAATGACGACTTCCGTGGTTGAGTGGTTAGCGTGTCAGTTTTCAAGGCGCCGCCATCTCTGAGGTTCCGGGTTCGATCCCCGGTCGGGGCAATGTAGAAAAATAAGTTTTCTACATTGTATCGGGTCTGGGTGTTGTGGTACCTTCGTTGTTTCTGATTTCCTTAACACAAGTGCATAAGCTACTTACTAAGGGATCGGAACAATGTATGTGATGTTGTCCACTATTTATTTATTTATTTATTTATTTATTTAATTACTGGGCATGATGAGTCTTAAGAATTAATGTCTCAGATTGCGAGCGCAGTGCAGTGCATTGCATTACATTGCAATGCGAAATCCTGAGAATCATTGTATGGCCAGACGTCACCTTAACTTCAGGTCAAAGGGTTGCTCGTCATACTCATACTTCACAATACTTAAACCAAGGGTTTTTTGGAATTCTTACATTAAATGCAATTGCCATTTTATTGACAATGACACGTTCCTTCTCGAAGTATTATTTATTCCAAGCGTGAGGACTTGAAAGTTGTCACATTGTTAGCCACATTGGTCATTGCTGCGATTAGCAAAACAAATCAAAATGAAAGTTACCAATAATTTACACTCATACAAGTTACTATTTGTCCAATTAAATGGTTTCCTTTTGATCTTAGCACTGATCATGAAGCTGGATAGTTTCGATAAACTGGAAGAAAAACTAAACGCTTTGCTACACGGCATCATAATCAGCTTTCCAAATACAATGGTAGAGCCATCAAAACAGACTTGAATGACAGAATGACCCATAAACACGTAATTAAAAAAAAGTTTAAATTTTCTTCTCACCAGAAGCTCTAAATCCAAGAACTAAAATCGAACACCAAACACCGTAATATGTCCCGTAACACCACATGACTTAGTCTGTACAGGAAAGATACTAACAGAAATAGCATGGGTAAAACCAAGAAGAAAGTTATATACTCCTACCTCCTGAGTTCTCATTTGAATACCGCATATCAAGCACCCGCATCACGTAGCATCGTGTGCCATATCGGCTGATTAATAGGACAGTAAGTGACTTCGCGTGTAGAACAACTATCAACACATGTACATGTTTATCGTCGTACTGTAAAAACAACCACATGCAGTTTTTGTTATCTGCTAGCGACCCCACCCATCCTTCGCCCAGGTGATCTTTTTTAACCCGAGAACCTCTGCAAAATTTCAGTCATCTTAGTCTAAGGGTTCATCTCTTTATTTCATGATACTCAAATTTTTCATGGAATTATCCCACGAAGCAGGAAAACTTTAGCTTAAACCTACTTTATAAACGTTAATGCGTTGTGGTAATCATATATAACGGAATCAAAATCGCAATCGTCATCAACCATCCATTAACGTCTCACTATTGGTCAAAAGTCTGTCTGTGTTCTTGAAGGTGGTGTAACAAAGTTGATCAACTCCATTTTTAACCGACTTCAAAAAAAGAAAGAGGTTCTGTATTCGACCCGTATGTATGTATGTATGTATGTATGTATGTGGGTGTGTATGTATGTATGTATGTATGTTTGTCCGCGATTATTTCACGTTTGGCTGAACCGATTTTGATGCGGTTTTCAGGAAAGTATTTGTTACATTCTGGAGAAGGTTTTAGTATATTAACCGACTTAAAAAAATAAGAGGTTCTTAGTTTGATCGACATATTTGTATTTAAGTTTGTTCGCGATTATCTCGAGTTCGGCTAAACGGATTTAGATGATTCTTTTTTTGTTAGATAGGCCATACATCACAGGTAGACTCGTTTTAATTTCGTCGAGATTTAATGAATATCTTCGGAGATGGAGAGCGGAACTCCTCAACGGAAAATAGTAAATCGCTTGCGATCGGTATAATAGTGTACAGTGTAGATTTTATCGGACTTCAAAAGAGAAGGAGATTCTCAAGTTGACTGAAATATATGTTTTAATTGACCGACGTCAAAAAAAGAGGTTCTCTGTTTAATCCCTATATCGGTATTTAGGATTAATATTGCAAAACTACATCCATAGTATGTAGTAGTAGTAAGCTTCGCTGGCACCGACTTCAAAATAGATGAGTGGGTAGTAGCGGTTATAATAATTATATTAATTTATTTTTCGCTTTTGAGTGCCTATTTGTGGTGTTGAAGTCGGTTCAATTTTTTTAAAAAATAATTTATTGTCTAGAATTTTTTTTGCATCATCATCGTCATCAATATCAGTTTATTCAAATCCTATTGGTCTAAGATCCCGCTATACAACGACCTTGTGGTCGTCCAAGCCGATCGATCGTCTATTAGTTTAGATTTGCAACTGAGTAATTTAGGATAGGTTTTCTTTAGCACACATTTAAGTCTGCAACGTGGGTAAAAGACATTGTAAGACATTTGGCATACTTCCTTTGTTCGTCATAAACATAAAGTATTAGGCGAGTACATTTCACTTTGCTGAACAACGTGGGTCTGCCAGCTATTCTACCTGCTTCCCTTTCTATGAAGGTACGTTTTAGTGCGGCTTTACTAAAGAACTTTGATAACGGTTCGTTTCCTCTCGCGTTTCGAACAAGTTGAACATGTAATTAATTCAATTAATTCAGGCTAGAATAAAAGGCATAGCTGGCACGTGTGTGGGTCGAGGGTTAACCACCAACTGACCGGTATCACTCTGGCATTAAGACACCCTACACCAGATTTGTGGTTCTGTTTTGCACAGATTACAGGGGCTATCAACAACCTTTCTTTTCGCTGCGAAGCGTATAAATTATTCCTCACATGCCATAAAGGCCAGGTACTTGTCTTTTTTTTGTTTGAGCCTGAGCTCGCCCCAAATACCATGGTTTTATATATATTTGTCAATATTCCAATAGTTAGATTATGGTTTGGCCAAACCAAAGGTCGAAAGGTTGTGATTTAAGAGGGAGGACGTGATTTGGATGCCTAGAACCGCTGCCAGAAGTAGCAATTCAGTCATGTACTCTGTCTCCAAAACCTATAGGAGCAATATATAAGATTTAAACCTCCCGCCTAAGATTTAAAGCTCTAATTGGGAATCTGAGGGCGGCAGGAGGAGAAGTGGAGCTATTCTGGATCAGGGCGCATACCGGATTGCCAGGGAATGAGCGTGCCGATGAATTGGCAAAAATGGCTGCGCTCAGATCAAAAGTTGCACCAGTTTACGACTACTTTCCGCTATCAATGGCTAAAAGGGTTATTAGGGAAGCCACCATCAAAAAATGGCAGGAAAGATACTCAGAATCCCAAACAGGCAAGATTACCAAAATGTTTTTCCCGGATGTCAAATCAGCTTTTAAAATACTAAAGAAAATCGACCTTGACTTCGCAACTTGGCGTCGCAAATATTCACCGGGCATGGGGGGTTCAAAGCTTACCTCAGTCGTTTCGGGCTTGCTACGGATTCTGCCTGCATCTGCGACGGGGAAACTGCAGAGGATGTAATGCACATACTTTTGGACTGTCCCAGATTCATGAGAGAGAGATGGGATTGTGAATGCGAGATGGACTTAAAATTAGAGCGCGAGACATTGAGCATCGCAATTGGCAGTGAGAACTGCCGCCCGCACTTTCTCCTCTATGCAAGGAGTGTTACCAGGAAGGCAGCCAAACGGAATGGCTCAAGGATACTATAGCGCGCTAGGACGTTTACTGAAAGGTTAAGGCGACTGGTCGACCCCCCCCTGGTTGCGTGTCGACGGTCTGGTGACGTGTCACCGGTTTGGTGACATGTCACCGATTTGGTGACATGTCACCGGGTCAGCTTTGTTAGTAATTATTAAGTTTCTGAAATTGTACTATATCCTAGTTATAAGATGTACGCTGAAAATATGATTAGTAAGTAAGTGATGTTGTAATTATGATATATTTATATAAATATATATATAATAATAACTAGTAGGGCGCGTGGGGGCGCGGGCCACATGTGGCCCGCGTGCTGTCTTCCAATCTTTAGTCTCTTTAACATTCGCCATACATTTTACCATAGAATTTTTTTTCGGCCATATTGGATTTTTTTTTCTAGCCATCAAATAGACCTCTTTTTCCTGATCACTTCTTGTCAAGAAACTACTTTTCCATCTTTTATACTTTCCGAGATATCGACGAAATTCGTATGGCGGCCATTTTGAATCCGCCATTTTGAATTTTTTTTCAGCTAACTGCCAATTGGATGACGTTTTGAGTGACATTTGGTTGAGCACCCCCCACCTATCTTCAATACCCTCCCCGTGCTCTTCACCCGTCTTCGAAATCCTCAATCATCAGCTCTCTCCATATTTTTGTTCTTAATGAATTGTTCCCCTCTATATGAAACAATCAGTAAAAAAAAATTTTTTCATACAAAATTGTTCAGGAGAGGTGATCAATGAGTGAGTCAGTCAGCACGAGCAGCTATATATATAGTAACTAGTAGGGCGCGTGAGGGCGCGGGCCACATGTGGCCCGCGGGCTGTCTTCCCGCCTATAAAGGTATCGCCGTCATCTCCATCGCCAATTGGAATCCGATTGGCAGTGAGCTGAATAAATTACCAAGGAGCACTGTCATGGTTTTAAAGATAGTTACGGGCAGTTCGAACAAAAAAATACGCTGAACCTCATCGGATGAGGTTCAGCGTATTTTTTGTTCGAACAGCCCTTAACTATCTTTAAAACCATGACAGTGCTCCTCAATCATCATCCAAATCCTAGATCATTGTCTTTTCTCATAGTATGTACATTTTCCATGGAAAGATAAATTCCGCCACAGTGAATTATTTTCCATGCATCCCGTAGAACTTGAGATCTTGATCACCTCTTGCTAAGAAACCACTCTCTTATCTTTTATACCTTCCGAGATAGAACAACACAAAATTTGTGTGGCGGCCATCTTGAATCCGCCATTTTGTTTTTTTTTCAGCTCACTGCCAATTGCCTGAAGTTCCGAGTATTTTTTGTTTCAGCAGTCCCCACCTAACTATAATACCTTGCCCATGCTCCTTGACTGTCTTTAAAATCCTCAATCATCACCTCATTACATATATTACTCTGGCTGTTCTCTAAAAAAACGGTATCAAAATCTTGCATAGTTACCAACTTTTAGTCTCTTCAAGACTCCCCATACATTTTCAATGGAAAAATAAATTCCGCCATTTTGATTTTTTTTTCTATCCATCGAATAGACCTTCGAGTCCTGATCAGCTCTTGTCAAGAAACCATTCTTCCATCTTTTATACTTTCCGAGATATCGGTGAAATTCGAATGGCGGCCATTTTGAATCCGCCATTTTGAACTTTTTTTCAGCTCACTGCCAATTGCATGACATTTCAAATGACATTTGGTCGAGCACCCCCCACCTATCTACGATACCCTTCCCGTGCTCTTCACCCGTCTCCGAAATCCTCAATCATCAGCTCTCTCCGTATTTTTCCTCGGATTCATTTTTTTTCTTCTATAAGACCCCATCCATGAAAAAAAAAAATTTCATACAAAATTTTTCAGGAGAGGTGATAATCAGTCAGTCAGTGAATCAGCACAAGCAGCTATATATATATTAACTAGTAGGGCGCGTGGATGCGCGGGCCACATGTGGCCCGCGGGCTGTCTTCCCGCCTATAAAGGTATCGCAATCCTCAGTCATCTTTTCCCATACATTTTCTATGAAAAAAAAATTCCGCCATATTGTTTTTTTTTATCTAGCCATCTAATAGACCTTTTTGTCCTGATCATTACTCGTCCAGAAACTTTTCTCCCATCTTCTATACTTTCCGAGATATCGACGAATTTCGTATGGCGGCCATTTTGAATCCGCCATTTTGAATTTTTTTTCAGCTAACTGCCAATTGGATGACGTTTCAAATGACATTTGGTCGAGCACCCCCCACCTATCTTCAATACCCTTCCCGTGCTCTTCACCCGTCTTCGAATTCCTTAATCATCAGCTCTCTCCATATTTTTGTTCTTAATGAATTTTTACCTTGTATACGAAATAGTTAATGAAAAAAATTTTTTCATACAAAATTGTTCAGGAGAGGTGATCAATCAGTGAGTCAGTCAGCACAAGCAGCTATATATATTGTAATAACTAGTAGGGCGCGTGTGTGCGCGGGCCACATGTGGCCCGCGTGCTGTCTTCCCGCCCTTATAACATCCTTTCAAAATTCGCCATGCATTTTCTATGGAAATTTTTTTTCGCCATATTGGATTTTTTTTTTCTAGCCATCAAATAGACCTTTTTGTCCTGGTCAACTCCTGTCAAGAAACCGTTCTTCCATCTTTTATACTTTCCGAGATATCGAGGAAATTCGAAAGGCGGCCATTTTGAATCCGCCATTTTGAATTTTTTTTCAGCTCACTGCCAATTGCATGACGTTTCGAATGACATTTGGTCGAGCACCCCCCACCTATCTCCAATGCCCTGGCTGTGCTCTTCACCCGTCTCCGAAATCCTCAATCATCAGCTCTCTCCGTATTTTTCCTCCTCATGAATTTTTCCCTTCTATACGAAATGGTCATTGGAAAAAATAATTTTTCATACAAAATTGTTCAGGAGAGGTGATCAATCAGTGAGTCAGTGAATCAGCACGAGTAGCTATATATATAGTAATAATTAAAAAAAAATATATATATATATATATATATATATATATATATATATTTATTTATAAATATACATACTATGTAAAAAAGAAAACTGTATACTGTGTTCACCGATAGGCTCTGGCGACCGGCCGACCCCTCTTGGAGGAGTGTCGGCGGTATGGTGGGTGTCACCAGCTCGGTGACATGTCACCGGGTCACCGGTGCAGCAATTTTTCTGGTGGGGCATCAGGGAAGCCAACCTGAAACCTGCAGGTTATATATAAGCCTGGGGCAGGCCCCTAGTAGTCAGTCGCATCTTGTAGCTAGGCGGGCACGGTCGCATATTGCTTGAGCCTAAACCAATATCCCACGGCAAAGTGATCGCTATTGTGAGTGATTGAAGTGTTGAGAGCTATCGCATATTACCCGATACCACTTAGCTAACTAACACAATGAGCCAAGGACAGGAGAGCGACTTAACCCGTGAGGACTGGAGAGGGCGACTGCAACACCTCTCAATGAATATGGAGTGTCATAGGGATGGCAGGATCTGCGAGCTTGCGCGCTGCCTGAAGGAGCAAGTGCGGAATTTGCAGGAGCAACTTCGCACTTCAACAGCAGAAAAAGCCTCCATGAGAAAACAAATCGAAGACCTAACAACCGCCAATAAAGCGCTGGCAGAGACTACGATAAAACTCACCAACATGTTGGGGGAGCGAACCGGTGCAGACAGGGCAGTGGAAGGGCCTGCGGGTCCCCCCCTAGGAAGGGGTCTGGGGGAGGGCCGGATGTCAGGGTGGCAGTGCATCCTATGCGGTGCCTTTTATAAAAGCCGTAACATGCGGCGGCATTTTAGAATAAAACACGGGAATTACTTGGGGGGTCTACTGCACCGACACCCGGATTACCCCCGGAAGTTTTTCTACAAGACTCCCATGGCTCAACGTTCCTGCCCTATCGAATTCAGGCCGAGCAGGAGTGAGCTGCAGGGAGTCCATGGGGTAATATATGACTTTGTATTACGGACCCCCCTGCGGCAGCTACTTTCTGGGTCCTCGGTCACCTCCTTGACCGAGTAGACTCGGGAAGATCGTCTCGTCGGCCAACGCGACCATGTAATCCCTTGGGAATATGCCTTGATCATGGCTTGGTTACATTTTGGTGACAAGTCCCAGTTTGGTGACATGTTGGTCTAATTCTAATTTATATAAGTTTACCAGTAAACCCACGTCACAGACTTGGGACGTGTCACCGGGTCTTCTCTGAAAAATTATTAAGTTTTTTTATTTTTTTTGTCAATTGTACTTTACCCTAGTTATAATGTTCTAGCTGTAAATATAATTAGTAAGTAAATGTTGTTGTATGATATATAAAAAAAAAAAAAAATTAAAAAATATCACTATTATCGTTTCGTATGGTGGTGGGCTGTATGTGGGAATTTCCTTGTAGATGCAAAATGCTTTAGCTTAGTATTGAAAAGGTGTAGGGATAGGATATTGAAAAGGTTTTGCACGAAGTGCGACTGAATTGGAATTTCATAAATATCGGTTCAAAAGTTTAGTTATAAAGGTTGTGGGAATATAACACCCACAGTTTAGGTAGGACCGCTGGTGGTTTTTAGTGGGTAGTCCGGGTATCGTCACAGCCCGGGAGTCCCACATACCCGGCCCGGAACAGGGGCAATCTCGGATTGTCGTTGTTGTTCCGGTACGGGATGCGTAAATGCATTTCCCACCAGCGGGATATAAATAAATAAAAAAAAAAAAAAAAACCTCCCGCCAAGTCTCAATGTCTCTCGCCCTGTTGTGTGACTGCTACATAATACGCAGAACAATTACCCGTCTCGTCTCTTAGTAGATCCAGCCACTTCTCCTGCTCTCCTCCCCTCGCTTCAGCTCCTCGGTGAATATTACCTATATGTAGTCGAGTATGGATGTAGATTAAGAGCTTGAAGAGCTCTTCCAACTTTGCTATTGTTATCTCATTGGTTCAGACGGAACCCTCAAGGTTGCTAAGTATTATCTTTAATTATCTGTTTTTTGATAATTAGTCAAGTTAGTTAACCTTAAATCAATTCAAAACCTTCAATAAGTCAAACTTTAATTTATTAGGCATATTTTACTGAATTCTGTAAGTATTGGATTAGGGCATACAAAGTAATTCTAACGTGAAGGCCCAGAATGCTATAAGGTAAATAAGCTGGTAATTCCTGTTAGAGGCTATTTACATCTTGCTAAATACATGTAATTGTTAGAATTAATCCTTCACCTTACATTCACTTTGACCTATTTAAGGGTCTTAGTTATAGAAATAAAAGTGGCTAGTTTAATTTGATATTTTGTATATTTCTGATTAAAAGTTAATAGAGAGAAGAAACTGATTCATTATTCAGGGTTTAGTAAGTAAACCCGGACAGTCTGTTCCTAAACTAGCTACCATGGGAAAACAGCTGTCCAGTCTAAAAACCCATGAAGCACCATTAATATACAATATACCTCTTAATTAATATGTACACACATTTATACATAGGACATTACTTGCTATACCAATTTATCAGAAAGAATTTGAGACAAAACACACAAGCATGATAGGCTATTTTACACAAATCATATTACCTACACAGGTAATTCTAAACAACTTAGTTTAGTTTATAGTACGAGTTAATTTGTTGTTCGGTGCTTTATACAACATTAGGTAAGGCTAAGTAAACAGCCCCCATCTCTATATTCACGTTTTCTTGTGATAATGGTCTTCGTACGTAAGTACGTAAGCATCTCCTTCCTAGGTTGATGGATTGCATAAATATAAGACACAGCAATATTGTGATTCCTATCCACACAATTCCCCAGATTAACGCTGACCAGTTAAACATCACACCCTTTTGCCGCTGGTGGTGGATAATTTCAAATGTGGTTTCAGGATTCATTATCAACGGTTAAAACGGACCTTCAGCGAACCCCTGGCCGAAACGGCTATAAAACTCTAAACAAAATTATCTCGTACTATATTGTTTATAGAAAATAGTTGTACATTACCGAAGATTACGTGGTTTCTCGTACAGTAGACGCCTCTTTACACAAACTGAATTAGTGACTCTAGTTAATCTTTATTACTATGATTTTAATACAACCAAATAATATTTTATATTAGCAAAATGATTATGAAAAAAAAAACTTCTCAGAAAACACTGACTCGAGACCCGTGACTTTGGGAAGAAACTCGCTGGTGGTAAAGCCCTCGCGACTTCTTCAACCCGAGGTTGTTCGGATGCCGAAAACTGAATGCCCCTCGTCCTGCTGGACTCGCCGTTTTCCTTCAGTCACGCGTCTCCCCCACTGTGAACAGAAATTTTTCACGCCCAAGTAAATTTGTCTTTTGCGTGATTGGTTTCCTAAAAATAACGACTCCTGATTCGCCCCGCGTTATGCATTTTGGAATAGGCCACGCCCTCTTACTTTAGAACGAGAGCACAATATATGCCCGTCTCTCCATTTTTTCTCTAACCCACATCTGGTTTAAATTTAAGCAACGACATTAGAAATTTATTTTACACGACGTAATTTGTCTGACATTTCAAAGCATTTATGTCCGCACATAAATTGTTTCAATTGCCTTTAAGGATTCATCTGGCGTTTTGTTTTAAAAGCGTAACTAAAAGTTTCTAATTTCTTTTGAGCGTTTAAATTTATTTTTGTTTTATGGCTCTACCCTTTTTTTCTTTTGGTTTCACCAGTTAAGAGTAAGTTAATATGGCCCCTTCTAAAACAGGATTTATGGGACACTGTGAAATCTCATTTCACGAACTTGAATTGTATTTTATTTACTCAAAAAAAATTCTTAACAGCGAGAGATAGTTTTGCCATGCTTATTATTTCCTTTCCATGTAGAATCTCAAAAAAAATTGCATCACATACGAGTTACCATGTCAACCTTCACCGAGCTGTTTATTGGATGAAAATTATTTTATATCCAATTTAATATGTCGATAAATATATCGCAAGTGGATTGCCTAAAAATTTTCAGTCCAGGGTATGATTAATTAAGAATTAAAAAAAAATCCATCGTAACATGAACTCCGCTTTGTTATAGTTCCGTTGACATCTTAGTTCAAATTAGATTGGATGAGCGATTCAGGTCGCAAATTGCAATTGTGCTTATTTACCTACGATTTTATTATCCGTTAACTTTCTTTTGCCAAAAAATATAGAGCAGAAATACTTTCCTCAGCCAGGAAATTATTTCTGGCAAAAAGCACTATTTATAACATCCAATCTAATTTGAACTACGATGTCAACTAAACTGTAACAAATAGGAGTCCATGTTACAATGGTTTTTTTTTAATTCTTAATTAATCATACCCTGGACTGAAATTTTTTAGGCAACCCATTTGCGATATATTTATTGACATATTTAATTGGACATAAAATAGTTTTCATCCAATAAGCAGCTCGGTGAAGGTCGTTGTATGGCGGGATCTTAGACCATTAAGTAAACTACGCTTGGTTTAGCTTTCAATTCAAACCATGTATCATTAGGGCTTGCTTATAAAAACAGGGCATATGCGCTGTAATTTAGATGATACTTAGGTATTATTAAAAATACTAGCAATGATAGCTTTAATTTACCTCAAACCAGATATCTGATAACGGTTACAATTAGTGCTCTCTTTGATTTGTGGCAGCCCTGTTTAGTTGTGCCCTGGAGAGCACACCAAGCAGTAGGTATTTAACTCGCCCTCTAATAACTTTTACAAGATAGTTGTTATCAGAAAAATGTGGGTAGAACAACAGTCGCAGATTGAAGAAATTACTTAAATGAACGTGGGTTTCCACGAGTGGTTGGGAAATGTGGGCGGGTTGGGTGTTTTCCTTAGATTCCAAGTTCATTATAAAAGAAGTCTCGTATTTCTGGCGCGGCAAGGTCAGCGAAGACACTCGGGGACGCCTCGTGGCCACAAACTCCCGTGAACGTCAGCAGGCCCACCACCATACCATCCTGGATAGCCGCTCCATCGGTGTCGCGCTGGAAGAAATTGCACCGTAAGATAATAAACAAGGAAAATTCTTTTAAAAAAAAATGACTTCAAATGCCGCTACAAAGAGTGAAATAATTTTTATTGTAGGTTCACCAATTCGAAGTCTGGCGATTAATACGAAGGATTAATATGATTGTACGAATTGTCCGACAAAAAATCGATTATACGGCGGAGAAATCGCGTAATAAACATTAAAAAAAACATACAGTCGAATTGAGAACCTCCTCCTTTTTTTGAAGTCGGTATAAAAGTAACACACACAGCCTGCATAAACAGTGAATCCAAATTTTTTTTTGGAAAAGTAGTTATAACACAGTATACTTCTTTACTGATATAAGTTAAGGGTTAATTAAGGCCCAATTTTGGACGCGGATGTCCTTTCAGAATGAACCGGAAAGTCAAAGGTAATATTATTGTATTGTGTGATTTGTTATCATAAATGATAACAAATACATCATGATCTTATATTGATGTCAATAGAGTGCCATTGGTGCCATGCGGGTAGGTGAAGGTATCGCCGAGATCTCGTCATTATTTTAGACGAGGATTATCGGTAAGGGGCAGTGTTGAGCAAAAGGTAGTCTGATGATTAGGTGCAATAATATTATCATTTTATTCTACTCGGCTCTGCCTTAAAGAAAAAAGAAAATTGTGAAAGTTCTAGGAAAAACGTTGTGTGTCTACTGTTTACCGTTTATGAAATGGTTCGTACTGAAGTATCCTCTTACGTAATGTAAACATGTGACGTGACATATCCGATCGCTAAATTGATCACGTGAGACAACTGTCATTCACATAGATTTTTGAATTACGTTTCAATGGAACGTTTGATAGCTTTCTATGGTGATTGCAAATATCTCATAAGACTACGACTACATGCACACTGCAGTTTTGTGATATTGCTATTCCACTTTGGACACTGCTGCTTGCCTACCTTGCAAGAAGAATCGTCTCCTAAGCGGAAGTTGGAGGAGCACGCCTTGTTCCTTGTCATCAGCGTCGGGTAGGCGATCCTGCATTTCATTTGATCCATGACGTGAGCCATCGTCTTCATCACTCTCGAGGGAATCTCCGTCACTTCACCCTGGAAACGAGGAATATTGAGTATGGGATACGCCAATTTTTTACACTATACAAGTTAGTACTTGGCTGCGACCTCATCTGATGGTAAGTGATGATGCAGCCGAAGATGTTATCACTTATCGTACTAACTTGGAAGGGGTAAGTAAACTCACTCCTAACGTTTTGTATACATAGATTCGGTCCATCAGTCTATAGATTTCAGCCCAATTCAAACAAAACCTTTCAGTAACGAACTCTTTAGTAACAAAACTCATCAAAATAAAGTATCCATTATTGCCTTCGCCAGGCATCCACTTGATTTACGAGTACTTTGTATAAAAAGTTCATAGATACTGATAACTATTTTCTAAACTCAAACACGGACCATTCGTTTTAAACTCGAAATATGGGACGAAAACTTTGTTCACAATAATATTAATTTCAAGCCTAGACGTATTGTACTCACCGAGTAACTTTTATTACAATTTAAGTTTTATAAATTTCTGCTATGCTACATCTCGCTTGGGGATATAAAACCTATAGCTTGACCGCTATAAACTTGGCCCTCCCATGGTCTGCAGGACGCAGGGCGGGTGTGCGATTGGCTATACACGATACGATGCAATGACTCGCATCTTGAGAATTCGCCTATGGTATTTTCTTGAGTATGTATCATAATCCACGTCGCAAGATTAATATCATCGTGTGTAGCGTAATTCACGTATGTCTCTGACAGCTGATTAGTAGAGTGCACTGATCCCTATTCTATGGATCCACAGTGAACCTAGCCTGAATTGTATAGAATGTTTAATCCATAGAATAGAGATCAGTGGTTGAGTAGCTCCCGCCCCGCGTTCCGCAGACCATGGGAGCCCAAAGGTATTATTATGAATTATATTGCTAGAAAATAATTAAATATTTAGCGTTTATTAGTTTCCCAATATTTAATATATCCACCTGGGTATCAATTATTACTTTATAGATGACGATACCAATTTATCTGATTGTTCTTGATGACTTAAGCGGTTTCGTAGAATTTAAGGTTTAATTATGAGTACTTTTTATAGTTATGAAGTAAATTACAAACTACTCGTATTATTAACTTCAGCGATGACCTCGATTTAGAATTTTTCATTTAATTGAAAAATTAAAAATTATACCGGTAGGTACAATGTATCGCTTGAATTTAATCTGTACTAGGTATTATTATTTAATCTGTATTAGGTATTAGTTTTTTGTAGAATTAGTCTGCAGTCACTTGTAAAGCATTATGGGAATGTTGAAACGGATTAGCAGACCAATGAAGCATTCATCTAGAATCTAGATTCTAGATTAACAATTGACAGTTTACGACCGCCTTTATAATCCGCCAGGAATAAATTAATAGCAAATGCAGATTGCAGCTGGTGTTTCGTGGTTTTATTCAGGCGCTGAATTAGAGCTTACTGAAACATATTAATTATAATATTATAATATGAAGGTATGTGATATACAATATTTGACAATGTGTATTTAACTACAACAGCAGGTGCAGCTTTTTTAGGGTTCCATACCAAAATGGTAAAAATGGAACCCTTATGGTGAGACTTTCTCCGTCCGTCCGTCCGTCCGTCCGTCCGTCTGCCACACTCGATTATTTCAGTAACTATTCAAGCTATCGACTTGAAATTTAGAATAGTTATAGGTAATAGTGACGCGACGTCATAACAATCGTAAAAATTTGAAAATTGTTTCTATTTTTATTTAAAAAGGGGGGAAAACCGGGTCGACAAATTTCCAAAATGAGATAATAATATTGAGTGGGGTATCATATGAAAGGGCGTTACTTGTGAATACTAAAACTAATTTTTATTTATTTTTATGCCTGATAGTTTTTGATTTATTGGGCAAACTGTCGAAAAAAATACCGTTCCCCCCCCTTATCTCCGAAGTTTACCAATCGAAAAATCTGAAATAATTATGATCATTAGAAGTTAACGTATATTTTACAGGAAAAATAAAATCAACTCACTGACTAATATACTTTTTTTGATAATAACAATAATCCGCCAAAAAAGGGTAGTTAGCGACGAACAAATAATAACTTTTGGTACGGAACACTAAAAACCGTAAAATGAAGATAAAAATGTAGTTATCATTTAATTGTATGTACCTATAGGCGACATTGAACATCGAAGTGGTTAATTTTGCATGTTGTCATTATGTGTGGCATTAAAAGTGAGCGTGACTGTCTAAATTACCGTGAGACTGCACTAGCGACATGTCGTACGACTAAAAGTCGCATGTGTCACAAGTCAAAACGATCTTTCGGGCTCAGTGTCACACACAACTAGTGTGTGCTTAATAAGTAGTACTTCACGGACTGTAGTGTATTACTATTAACTATTACTATTACTTAACTGTAGTGTAGGTAGGTACTTATGATTTTTTTTTAATTTATAAATTGGCACAGGTCTGCTTGGAGTTTGTATTCCGGTGCGATAGAGGATTGGGATGGTACCCCTTGCAAATTAGATAGTACGATTGCATCGGGTGCATAATCATTTATCGTCATGTCAAATTATAGTCACTAACTTATAACTGAATAAAAAAACTATTACAAAAATTAATAAATGTGCTTTGATCCCCATTTCGTATGGTTTTTGTTGTGTTGTGTTGCTTGTTTAACAAACATTTTTCGTTCATTGAAGGTTTTCCATTTTTCACCGCAAATCGATGATTTTCGATGTACAACGCACTTGGGTACTTCGTGATATTCATTTTTGAATGATGATGATTAATATCTTAGTGATTTTTTTTCCATTCACTTTGTAGATTAGGAGGAACAATCTTTGCAACGTGTCCCCTTATTTTGTTATGAATTGCTCCCCAATATGGAAGCGAATTATTTATTTATTGCAATTTTGTTCTTAGATACAATTTCTTATAAATAAACTAAAAATAAAAAAAAGCCTTTATTATTCCCTGATACCAAAAAAGAGGAAAAAGAAAAAGAATTTATATAAACAGTAAAACTTAAACTAAACATTTAATCTATTTTTTAATATATTTTAAATACAATTTGTCATTTTTGGTATTAATTGTTATTATTAATGAATCAAGGACCCCCCTCGCGGGTAAAGGCCTCTTCCATTTTGTGCCAGACTATTCTATTTGTTGCTTTCTCTAGCCAGTGCAATTTTTAATAGTACAGAGCAAATACATGCAATTAGTCCCCTTAACATCAACCTATTAATATATATATAGCTACTCGTGCTGATTCACTGACTGATTATCACCTCTCCTGAACAATTTTGTATGAAAAATTTTTTTTCATGGATGGGGTCGTATAGAAGAAAAAATTCGTTCGGAGGAAAAATACGGAGAGAGCTGATGATTGAGGATTTCGAAGACGGGTGAAGAGCACAGCCAAGGGTATTGGAGATAGGTGGGGGGGGGGTGCTCGACCAAATGTCATTCGAAATGTCATCCAACTGCCAGTGAGCTGAAAAAAAATTCAAAATGGCGGATTCAAAATGGCTGCCTTTCGAATTTCCTCGATATCTCGGAAAGTATAAAAGATGGAAAAACGGTTTCTTAACAAGAGTTGATCAGGACAAAAAGGTCTATTTGATAGCTAGAAAAAAAATCCAATATGGCGGAAAAAAAATTTTCCATAGAAAATGCATGACGAATTCTGAAAGGATTTATAAGGGCGGGAAGACAGCACGCGGGCCACATGTGGCCCGCGCCCCCACGCGCCCTACTAGTTTAAAATGTATAATTAATTAACATATTAATATTAAAAAAGCGATAGCGTCAAAAAGTCTTTAGTGTGTTTTCGTTAATATTCTCGGTGTTCTGAACGTATTTTTATTTCAGTCTCTGTTTCAGTTCAGTGCTTTTTAAAATTTCACGTCGCGTCGGTTACAGTTTGAAACGTTCGGAATTGTTTGAGTTTTTGTTTTTAGTTTTTTATAATTACTTACCTCTTTGAGTTTAGGCTCGTTAATTTTATGTAGGTAAATGAAAATAATTTCAGTTCTTTTTTTTTTAGTTAAGATAATATATGTATATAATATAAAATTATTTAATATATAAAATAAGTTAATTAGCGTTTTTGTTTTTGTGGATGAATAATGTTGGTTCAAGTTTTTTTGATATTAGTTCTGCTTAAACATTTGAAATAAAAAACTGTGTGAAGGGTTCAATATACTCGTAGAATTAACATTAGGTGGTTTGGCGGAATAAGTCCGAGAAATTACTATTTTGTTTGGTATTTCGCCAATAGTTAATTACACATCGTAGGCTAGGTTCAAAAATCTTTAATCATGGCTACGCCCATGTACAGTAGAAACAAATAGATATATTAAAATAAAATAAAAAATGAAGGGGGCCTCACACACAATAAACGTGATTTTTATGCTCGTTTTTGATTTGTGGGCACGTGTGTTTAGTTTACTTGAATACTATAGAGAATGGGAATATACTCTTTTAATGGTACGGAACCCTCAGTGCGCGATCCCGACTCGCACTTAACCAATGCCGGGTGCCGAGTTTCTTGTCCGTTCTTCTCGGTGCAACACCGCTTTCCGATTATGGCGGTAGAGTTTGACATTTTGTAAGTGCTTATAATTTAGGCATATTATGTAAAGGAATAAGTATTTTGATTTAATGTGATTTGATCGATCTAAAAGTACTGTATGTCTCTTATTAAAACTAAGTCAAAATACTCATTGACTTCAATTTGCATTTTGGTTCCCAATAGCTGAGTCGTTCCGTTCTAAATTGCAGAAACTGATCATTCTGGAACCATCAATATGAGGGCAAATTGGAATTTTTGAGCAATGTTTTCATGAAAAAAAAAATACTTAGGTGTGATACTTAATAAGTACCTATTTGCCCAAAATTTATTATCCTAAATTGTGCAATTAGCCTACTTTTTGAGAAAAACTTCGGCTTGCAAATCTGTTGATTGAAAAAAAAAACAAATGAACACTCGGAAAATTATTGTTGTTCGTTGTTCGTCATTGGTTTTGAAACGTAGCGTAAACGTAACGTAAGTTCATTTCCGCGCATTGTTTAAGAAAAGCCTACGAGCCTTGGCTTCAACTTGGCATTGATGGACTTATTCGTACGTATCTTTGCATCGGCTTCGTCCTATATAAACTAAGGATTTTGGGTCAGCGCTAAAAAGTGTCCGAACCTAATGAAATCCAAAACGCGAAAAGAGTTCCAATAGTACTTAAGGTGTTGCGCCCTGCCCGCGAAATTCAAATTTTATTTAGTTTTTCGCAAATATTACACTAACTACACATTGTAGATTTATGGCAATGAATTTTGCGGGCCTACTTTTTATGCATCTACATGTTTTCAATAGAAACTTTGCTCGAAAGTTCCCACTCATCTCATATTGGTTCCCGAAAGATAATTTATTGCAGTTTCCCAGATTTCGAGCTATCGGGAACCAATATGAAGTAAATGAGTATTGTTGAGCAGAGTTTTTATTAAAAGCATGTAGATGCATAAATGTTGTGCCCGCAAAACTCATTGCCATTAGCCTTCGATGTATAATTAGCCCACTATGAGCGAAAAACTAAATAAAATTTGAATTTTCGTGCCCGGATGGTACCCATCGCCCTTAAGCAAAAATAGGCTGGATAATAATGGGTTAAGACATAAATTACAATGCTTTAGTTTGTTTATAAAAATACACAGTCATGTTACCCTCGTTTTTATAGGTTTTGTCGGGACACTTTTTTCGTGAATTTTGTATTACACCCTAGATCCATAGATTTATATGCCAATGGTCCCAGCTCACATTTACACGTTTGTCCCTCAAAGCCTCTTTTTCTGGCCGCGGCAGTAATGTAGGCACTTCCTCTCAATATTGGCCTGGCTGTAGTAGCAGAGTCCCCAGCAGTACAGTGCGACAAGGCTATCTTGGCGCGTGGCTAAAATCGGAACTAACGCCGCTATCTTGTGATGCTGTTTGATAGTCCGCTCCATCGGTATATCGCTATTGTATGTTGTGTTGTTTTTGCTTTATATTAACTAAAATAAAACTAAAATTGAAGTAAAAATTAAGAGATTTTATTTTCTTTTTTCTATAACAACGCCCTCCTGGCAATGTCATTCTAGTGCCAAGAGAGCCTTGTCGGACTGTAGGACACGAAAAGGTTTTTTTTTTCACTAAATATGTTTAAGGAAACTCAGAGATATCCGAGCATCGAACCAACGACCTTTATGAGTAAATGCACGGACGGCCTAACCTCACAACCAAGGTCATACAAATAAGTATATAAGTGTTCACAAAGGAGTGCCTTATAGTTTTATATTATACTGATCATGATCATCATAAGACCCTTGCCATTTAACTGAATGGCATAGGGCAATAACAACCACCGAAAGGCCGTTCATTTATTTGATGATCTATGTCTGTGGTCATAGCAATATAATAACGCCAACGCAGATGTCTATGACTGTCAGTGGTCATAGCAATGTAACGCCAACGCAGCGGTGCTAAAGGCGAGCGTCCACAGTACTAACGCAAGCATCAGACGGATCGCATCTAACGAATATAGCAATACGCAGTACAGTGTACTTGGTTATTTTCCAAAATTATTCCTGAAATGACATGGCCGGATTCTGCCCTCAAAAAAAAATATTCATGGCCATTGACAAACAGTACATCATATTAAAGCTTATAATTATGTCTTTACGATCGTTTATTTTTTATGATCAGAAAACTTGCGAGAGACATAATATCAGCATAACAACTTGCAACAAAATGCGCCTAAATAATTTTAATAGCAATTATTTTTGTATTAAATAAATGCTGTTCAAAATGTTTACTCGCATTTTCTAAGCTTTTTAATATGAAAAAATAATCAGTTCATAACCAATACGCATAATTTTTAATAAAAAATCATTGCTATTAAAATTATTTAGGCGCATTTTGTTGCAAGTTATTATGCTGAAATTATGTCTCTCGCAAGTTTTCAGATCATAAAACCTAAACGATTGTAAAGACCTAATTATAAGCTTTAATATGACGTACTGTTTGTCGATGGCCATGAATATTTTTTTCGAGGGCACAGCTCCATACAAGTTTCGGCCATCTCCTTTATTATGTTAATAAATATATAGCTGCTTGTGCTGATTCAACACTGACTCACTGACTCGCTGATCACCTCTCCTGAACAATTTTGTATGAAAAAATTTTTTTTGAAGGACGATGTTGTATAAAGGGGAAAAATTCATGAGGAGGAAAAATACGGAGAGAGCTGATGACTGAGGATTTCGGAGACTGGTGAAGAGCACCGCCAGGGTATCTAAGATAGGTGGGGGGTGCTCGACCAAATGTCATTTGAAATGTCATCCAATTGGCAGTTAGCTGAAAAAATTCAAAATGGCGGATTCAAAATGGCCGCCATACAAATTTCGTCGATATCTCGGAAAGTATAAAAGATGGAAGAGTGGTTTCTTGACAAGAACTGATCAGGACAAAAAGGTCTATTCGATGGCTAGAAAAAAAAATCCAATATGGCGGATTCTTTTCCATAGAAAATTTATGGGGAATTTTAAAGGGAATTTTTATAGGCGGGAAGCAGCACGCCCTACTAGTTATGTTAATAATTATATCCTTACAAACCGTTTTTTACCAACACTTTAAGAAACGCCAAGTCCTTAGGTGACAGTCGTTGTAAGTGAAAACTGTCACCTATCGGCTTAGGCATTTCTAAAAGTGTTGGTGAAAACGGTCGTCCTAATAATGTAGCTGATAATATAGATATTTCAATCCACGTGTGTGTGTTTAAAAATATAGGTCGCAGCATCCAGATATAAAGCATGGTAGAGTTACCTGTTGTAGTAGCTATGATAGGTAGGTAATCATGGGCCCCTTAATAATACTCCTTTTTCTCGCGTTAGGTCCGGTTTTTGTAAGCAAATTAATTTCAGGATATGAAAAACAAATTCCTACTCCTAGTGCCAATGGTTCTTAAAAACACAATTTTATTTTCCTAGATTTTTTTGGTTTTGGTTCGTGAGATAACTTGATACCACCTTTAGTCATTTTTCTTTCAAACAATCATTTCAAATAATTCGCTTTTGGTTTTGGTTAACTGAGGTTAAGAGTTAAGACATTCTCAAATCTTTAAATTGATGTAAGTTAAATATATTATATGTATGTATATTCGTCATGCACGAGACGTGCTCACCGAACATATTTTGGTTTATCTTTATTATCATAGTGACCTTAGAAACAGGTTGCAATACAAAAAATATGAAACACAATATGGTATGCAAAGGATCTGCCGATTATACAAACTTGTTTTTTCTATAATAATTTTGTTTTTATCCCCTTGTGTTTTTATTTAGGTACTTATATTTTTGACGTGTGTAGGCATACATCATACATCATAAATTATTACAAACTTTTTTTGCCATTTATAATTTATCACAAAAATTACTATATACCCCTAGACCTTCCGAATATACAGGAAACTTCATAAAAATCGGTTTCAGAGTAATTTTGTTACAAATATGCGAATTTTATATGCTTAGTACTTATATTTGAATGAGTGAATAGAAGTAATAATATGCATATTATGACCCGCGCATGTGTATTGATACCCGCGGCTTCACCCAAGTCACCTCTATTTTACCCCCTAAGTGGTTGAATTTTCAAAAATACTTCTTAGTGGAACTGTTCGTTAACAGTTCAGTTGGCTATGAGTTGGCTGGTCCGCCACTTAAGGCAAATTTAACAGGTCTGCCCGCGAAATTCAAAATTTTCGTGGTTTTTTGCAATTTGTAAACTAATTACACATAATCCTTTCTTTCCACATAATCTCCATTTTACCACCGCACCGCAAGACACCGGGTGGGCTTTCATCCCTATGTCGTCGATATACCACCAGTGCGTACAAAGCGGTTTGCTTCGTCCTTTCTCATACGCATGGCGAGGGTTTGGAATGGCCGAAATCTGTGTTTCCGGTATCTTACAACCCGGGTACCTTTAAGAAAAGAGTGAATAGGCATCTTCTAGGTAAACGCGCTCCATCTTCGACCACATCGTCACTTTCCATCAGGTGAGATTGTGGTCAAGCGTAAGCCTATATTGAATTAAAAAAAAAAAAACATAAGTAATAGGCTTATGGCAGTCATTTTGCGAGAATGGCAGTTACTTCTTTACATGTTTATATCAAAATTTTTGCATAAAAATGTCTATCCTAGGAAATTAGTCCGAGTAAAGAGTTTTAAGTGAGCAACTCGCAAATCTCGGATTAATTTCTTTAACTCGACACTTTCAAGCAGAGATTTTTATATAAATACGTGAAGATGATCTTGGGGATTATCGCAATTTGACTGCCATAAGCCTATTACGTCTTATCAGCTTAAAAATCGCGAAAAACCCAAAAAATTGAATTTCGCGGGCACACCTGTGGTGTGCTCTTTTATATGTACCGATTACTAGTACTAGTTGTTGACCACGGATGCGCTTGTCAGTTGAATTTCGAGTTTCCACAAATACCGTAAGGAACGTGAATTTTCAGAGATAAAAAATAGCCTACATGTTAATCTAGGGGATAGTCTATCTTCTTTGCATATTTCAGCCAAATAAATGTAATTTTGGCGTAACAAACATGGAATTTAATTTTGCATACAAAAAGTTACTTTTTTTTAATGAACTTATTCCTGTCATACAGATTTTATTGATATGCACAACTTGTTTATTTGCCTATAACTTTTGGAATCCGGATGTTAATTTAAAAAATTGGAGGAGTTAGTGTGGATACCGTAGTCTATAAAAATTAAGTTTTGATTTAAATCAGCTTCATACGGTATTCCATACATCCATGGTCATTATCCTTGACTGAGCAGCAAAGGATTTTAGATTAAAAAAATAGAAGCGTTTTGCTTTTTATAGTAACGTCATAAACCTGCGACCTTACCATTTTATTCGGCTCCACAACCACTGAGCTATCGAGGCTTTTGTTATTCAATTAATTTATTTACTTACGAGTACCTATAAATTGTACGTAACATTCATTTATACCAGTGTGTGTTATGCCAGTCTCAATACATCCATCAAGAATGTAGCAAGCTTACGCCGTCTTTATAATTCCGCGCACATATTTTTCCGTAATATATCATACGAATTTATATTACGCTTTTAATATATAAAATAATAAAGTTACAAAAGAACCGTTGTATAATATTAAAATGTATTTTATAAACGTGATATGAGTATGTTTTTATATTTTTTATTCAGAAATTTTTTAATCGAAAATAAAACGAAAATATGAACACTCCTTGGCATTCTTGCTACAAGAATTGTTTGGTTCATACGCTGCTCATGACAATTCCTTTCATTCATAAGGAATAAAAAAAGTTTTAGTTTCTAAAGAACTAAATTAATACACAAACGTGTAACATTTTCTTAAGTAGGTGATGGTTTTCATTGATGAACTTTGAAAAACTTTGGAGTGCTTGTGAATTCTTTTTTTTGTGATATCAAAGGAACTTAAGCCGTGAACATGTTGGGAAAAAACGCGAAAATGTTTTTCTTCGTTTCTGTGTGTGTGTTAATTGCAGCGATTGTGCTGGCGGCGTGGGGGTTTCCAAAAATCATGCAGAGCCAAATTAACAAGGTGAGAATTTTTGAATTATTGATAGAAAGATAGATAAACTCTTTATTGTATACACCACACAAAATTATAAAATGAAGTAGCCAAAAATACATAAACTGAACTTAAGACTACAACAATAACGCACACCAACATAATATATTATACAATGATACATACACGCATATTAAACCATATTAGAATCAATATATTTTGGCAATGTTTAAACCTCTGCTCTCGCTAGGGGGCCGGGTTTTCAAATCGCAGATACGCATTTCCTATTTTGCGGAGTTAGCTACAAGTTGCATGAAAAATAAATATCACATGATTATTGGTTAAAAAAACATAGTGAGAAATATGTACCTAGTTGTTTGTTATGCAAGGGTGCAAAGTGGATTTTTGGGCCGAGTGTCAAATTTGAATGCTGAGCGGCGAAGGATTCTAGGGTTGAACCCTGAATGCAGCGAGGGGTTCAAAGAATAGAATCCTGAGCATAGCGAGGCATTCAAAGACACGAGACCCAAAAAAATTTGCGCCCGTACGTAGCACAAAATTTTTCATCTCACCACAGCGAGGAAAATCACCAGAAGAACACTTTAAATCGGCAATGCGAGTTATGTCAAATGTTGTTTTTAGGGCATTAAAAACGCTTTTCCGAACGGGTGAGATGACAATATTCATGCCTGAGAGTTCATTATGTCCTAAAAGGTATTAGAAGCCTGCTAACCTGCACTCGGTCAACGTGATGAGATGTGGAATCAAGAATTACCTCAAAAGATATATAACCCCATATCAAGTCCATTGACAAACAGACTAATGCTACAAAAACTTAGGCAAGCAGGTTTCCTCATTTCTCTTCCTTCTAAACGAAGGATGGGTGCATAAAGAGATACTTGGATTAAATCTAATCTAAATCTTAAAACGGTGAGAAATAATATATGTGAACGCCTGGACCTCTGGATATAGAATATCTCAGTAAGACAGACAGTAGGACAACACAAATAGTTATCCTAAGTATACAGACTAAAGACTCCAGTTCTGCCTAAGGACTGAATAGGTAAGTGCAAAATATATTACAAACAGGAATTTTCGAGTCCGATGTGAAGTACTCGTGGCTAAAATAGAGCACCCAAACGCGATATCTGGGAGACCCGGGTCCAAATCCTGCCGACAGAGACAATTTACATACGTATTAAAAATATAGTTCTAGAGCTCAGAGCCCCCCGGACATAACTTATTTTCTAAAGGACAAAATGTGTTTATCATTTTAAGTCGGTTAGTCGGCCAATTCACATATATCAGATGAAAATGAGTCGATAATAAAATACGATTAACTTTAGTTATATTCTAATGGTCATGGGATCCTATAAATATTTCGTTTGTGGTGTCGACGTATGGAACTCTAAAAATCGTGATATAAAATTATGTTACTATGGAATTCTTTCTCGGGTATGGAAAATCATTAGCGATTCATCAGGAATGAAAAATATTCGTGGTAGAAAATACCTACCTAATACTTTTGACTGAACCTTCAATGTTAGGTAGTAATTTGAAATTGGTACTGAAGTGGGCTTGGCTTTTGACGACCTCCGTGGCGCAGGGGACGCACGCTCGGATTCGAGTGGGAGGTCGCGGGTTCGATTCCCGCCACATAAAAAATCGCTGAAGAAAAAAAACTTAACCATTTTGTTGTCTGTCACGACCCTTTATTTCAGTTACTTTTAAAGATATCGACACAATATAGTTAATAAGTAATAATGGCACAACGTCAGAACAATTATAAAAAAAAAATGATTTTTTTATTTTTATTTAAAAGGGGAGGAAAACCTGGGCGACGAAAACTTCAAAATGAGCAACCAATGGTGAATGGGATATCATATTATAAAAACTATTATCATATATATCATATTCTAAAACAGATTTTTATTTATTTTTATGGACGACTATTAAGTGGACAAACTGCCGAAAAAATACCGTGCTCCCCCTTATCTCCGAAATAAACCAATTGAAAAATCTGCATTAATTATGATTAATAGGAATTAAATGTATATTTTACAGGAAAAATCAATCAACTCTGTATCTATTATACCTTTATATTTACTATCATTTATTTTTATTACAATTTAATAATATTTTTAACAATGTCCCTAAAAATAAATAAAAAAACACGTTTAAAAATATTAAAAAATTGAGTCCATCACTGGTCGCGGAGCCTTAACGGTCCAAGCTACCGGTGGTCAGGGTTCAAGAGTGAGGAACCTCCTCACAATACGTGCCGTTTCCAGTACCACTGCTTTCTGTATACGGCCCTTGATCCAACAGTTGGTCGAAGTTTTTCGCTATAAGACTGTTAACTGAAACGACTATCGGAACAATAATCGTCGAGTTCACACTCCACATGGCGGTAATCTCATGAGCAAGGTCTAAGTACTTTGATAATTTTTCCTTCTCCGCTTTCATGAGATTCTCATCATGTGGAATGGTGATATCCACAATTATTGACTATCACTATGTCAGATAATATATACATAAATTATATATATATATATGTATATATATATATATGTATATATATATATATATATATATATATATATATATATATATACATTTACCTTTTTTATACCTTTATTTTTGGTGTTAACAATTAAACTCAAAAAACTAAGTTAAGTTTGCGGTTCGGTAAGAAAAGTGATTCTTATGGTTTTACTTATTCTATGTATAAGTAGTGCGGAACCCTCAGTGCGCGAGTCCTACTAACACTTGACCGGTTTTATTTTGTTTTAGTTACATTTTTTAACTTAAAATGATGAAATATTTCCATAAATTCAGAGCAACATAATATTATTATAATTAAATTAAAATTCCCTGAACTCTGTATTTTATATCAAAAAGGATTTTCACTAGAAAATACCTTTTCATGTTTTCGAATATAAAGGTGCTCCAAAGTAATTTTTGTTAACCCTAAATAAAATATAACAGGCAAAGCGCATATCGGAATTTCTTTTTTGTCTGGAAGGAGTTTTAACTCACACTTGGCAGAAAATCATAGTCTTATATCACGTACAATTTACATACAGTCAGACAAGGCTCTCTTGGCACTTGAATGAGGGTGCTGTTATAGAACAAAGGCATCCAGAAAATAAAATCTCCTCAATTTTACTTCAATTTTAGTTAAAAATAGTTGATTGACAGCAAAAACAACACAACATACAATAGCGATATACTCATCGGCGGATCCAGGGGGGGGGTCATGGGGGTCATGACCCCCCCCTGGGCCTTCCAGAACCCAGATGGACCAATAGTTCAAATTGTAAAATACGAAGTTTTTATATGGTATTTTTTGGAACAATATAGATTTTATGTAAGTGAGTACCATTAATATTTAATTGATTTATGGTTGATTTTATTTAATATGGTGTCAACGCATTATTAGGGAACAAAAGTATCGAAAATTCGTTTGCGATAGTTTTTTTCACAAATCCTAAGGGAAACGTCATTTTCCCGTTATCGTTTCCTATTCCAACCTTTATACATACTTTCAAGCAAGTTTGCTTGAACAATCTATCTATAACTCAATCTATAGCTCAATCTATCAAACTTGAGCGGCTTCAAAATCTTTGTATAAGGTTCATATTTGGGCTGCGAAAGTATGACCATGTCTCCGAGTACCGCCGTAAGCTCAAGTGGCTCCCGATTCGTCTTCGCAGGAATACTCATATTCTTCATCTTCTTTACTGTATACTGTTCAATCCCTCCACTCCTCTTTATCTTAAAGAACGTTTCGAGTTCCGATGTGTTACGCACTCTTTTTCTCTTCGTTCTCAAAATAAACTACGCCTGAAAATTCCTACACACTCCTCTTCTTATTATGCTAATTCATTTACTGTTACCGCTATACTGCTATGGAATTCTCTCCCCTTGGATATCAAACAGTCTCAATCACTATCAATTTTTAAAACAAAATTGAAGCTATTTTATCTATCCTCCATTTGATGTGTTTATTTATTTTTACTTTTTATTCCACTTATCTGTCGTCTATTCCTCTCTTATTTACTGTTGTATTTTCATTTATATATATATATATATATACATACGTATATTATGTGTATTTACTTTATTTAATTAGTACACCCCTTCCGCTTTCTTTAATTTTTTTTATAATATCCTCTACCCTAAGGTTGCCTGGAAGAGATCGCTATTTTAGCGATAAGGCCGCCTATTGTACATGCTGTATCTACTATAATGTCTGTTGTTTTTGTTTTGGTGTACAATAAAGCATATTTTACTTTTACTTTACTTTACTTTATAGATGTAGCTATAGATTGCTCAAGAAAATTTGGTATTTTGAGTATCCCACGGGAACTATGGATTTTTCTGGGATAAAAAGTAGCCTATGTGTTAATCCAAGTCATAAGCTATCTATGTTCCAAATTTCAGCCAAATCGGTTCAGTAGATGCGACGGGAAAGAGTAACAAACATCCAAACTCACAAACTCACAAACTTTCACATTTATAATATTTATTAGATTTAAATTAGATTAAAGATAGATCACATAATAAAACGAAATAAAAAATATTAAAAAATATGAGCTCGCTTCGCTCGCTTATCCAGTTATCTAAATATATCATCATCAACTTCGCGTTCACTTCATTCGGGCATATATTTTGTGGTTATAAGACGTTAATATAACGCCTGAAAATGATTATATTACTTTTAGACTGATCATTTACTGATCATTTACTTACTGAATAATTATTTACTTAAAAACGGATCTCACTGTCGAACCATCTTAAATTCAAGACTGGAATAAATAGTGATTTATCCTGCAAAATCGTAAAAATTTTGAGCTCGCTTCGCTCGCGTTCGTTCTAAACTGTTACGAAAAATCTAATCGTGGCTAAGAGCTTTAATAGTTGAAAAACGTCTTAACCACACTGGTTAAGACGTCTGCACGTCCAAAAAACGCACCCATTGAAGTAGATGAAGTGATAATGCGTTTCGCAAAAAGAAATATTGGCTCTTTTATTAAAAGATAGGTTTTTTAAGTACAGTACCTACTTATAAACATTAATACCTACTTTGTGTAACTGTATCAATTAGTATCATAATTAAATTAAAACTTCTTGTGACTTGACTACAACTATGTGACCCCCCCCTGGCACCAAAGCTGGATCCGCCCTTGGATATACTGTCAGAGCGGACTATCAAACACTATCACAAGATAGCGGTGTTAGTACCGATTTTGGCCACGCGCCAAGATAGCCTTGTCGCACTGTACATAAATTTGGTTTAATTTGAGGTAGAGTCTGAGGTTTAACATAAGTTTCATAATCGACAACACATTGTGTAATGACCCATTTGGCCAGGCGTTTGTTTGGCCAAGTGCAATTTTGGGTTCTTTAGTGGCTGACTGTAGAGCGTACACTTACGGTATAAACTAGGAATTATTCCAAAATTATATTTTTTTTCAGAAATATCCGCCGAACGTAAGCGTCCTTTGATGTTAGAAGAATCATATTATTTTTATTCAAAGCTCTGATGTAGCTTATTCTGTTTAGGTATAAGAGAAAAAACATATTACATAATGAAATAAAAATGTGTATACTGGTAAGACCTCCTGATACAGGTTTTTAACGGAGATTTTGCAACGGAGAAAAATAACAGTAAACTACTTTTTGTCAATTTATGGGCTGGCTCTATTAGACTCTATTACCTAAGACTCTATTACCGCCCTTTTGGACCCAAAATCGAAGAAAAAAAATTACAGGAGAAGAAACATTCACAAAATCCTAATTAATGATTGAGATTGTAATAACGACCTTCAAAACCTTTAAAATGAAAACCATGCAAAAAGAAATGCAACCTCAAATCGTAATAATTTATCCTTCGTAACAGAATAAAGCTCATGGTCTTGGGAAACCAGTTTCTATTTGCGGCAAAAACAGTTTTCTGTCTTCTAAAATTAAAATTTATTAGTGTCCACCAAAACCAATTTAATTTTCATATTACGTTTGTAAGCTTTTAAAGTGGACCTTTTCCCTAGGATTTTGATATAAAAATGGTACAGTCATTTAATTTAACCAAAATTGTAAATAATTTTTAGTTAATTATATTGATAACATAATATTCAAGTAAGACGCGAATAGAGTAGCCATTACGCAGTAGTGATGTTTATGATATTTTATTTTTATCTTGCTTTTTAGGGTTCCATACCAAAATGGTACTTATAGTGAGACTTTCTCCGTCCGTCCGTCCGTCCGTCCGTCCGTCCGTCCGTCCGTCCGTCCGTCCGTCTGTCACACTCGATTATTTCAGTAACTATTCAAGCTATCGACTTGAAATTTAGAATAGTTATAGGTAATAGTGACCCGACGTCATAGCAATCGTAAAAATTTGAAAATTGTTTATATTTTTATTTAAAAAGGGGGGAAAACCGGGTCGATAAAATTTCATAATGAGATAACAATATTGAGTGGGGTAACATATGAAAGGGCGTTACTTGTGTATTCTAAAACTAATTTTTATTTATTTTTAAGCCTGATAGTTTTTGATTTATTGGGCAAACTGTCGAAAAAAATACCGTTCCCCCCCCCCTTATCTCCGAAGTTTACCAATTGAAAAATCTGAAATAATTATGATCAACAGAAGTTAACGTATATTTTACAGCAAAAATAAAATCAACTCTCTTACTATTATACTTTTTTTGATAATAACAATAATCCGCCAAAAACAAAGTTACGTTTGCGGTTTGCAAACAAAAGTACCTATATGTAAATTATACTCGTAAATTCATGAACAAAAGTGATTCTTTCAATGTTTTACTTCTTTCATGGTATGGAACCCTCGGTGCGCGAGTCCGACTCGCACTTGGCCGGTTTTTTTGAAACACAACGACCTAAAACTTTAGGGGCGGTCAATCTTGTAAACCCAGGGCGCTAACGTTTAAAATATGCATCAGGTTTATAGTACTGAATATTATGTTTATGAGCAGAATATTAGAGATAGTCTTTAAACGGTTTTTAATTGCGTTTTCCTTTTTTTGTATTTTTGATTTGCAGAGGTACGGGTAATTTTTTTTACCCGTGGTACCCCGGGGGGACCATCGGGGGTACGGGCAATAAACGATAAATACTAGGAGACCGGCAAACGTTGATTTGTCATTTAGGGATATAAAAAATAGCTTACGACCTGCTGTCAGACCTACCGTAATTTTTCACTTTCTTCGCGTTCAAATTACGCCCAATCAATCCAGTTGTTTAAGCTGTGCACACACGCACATCTACACCAAGTGCAGGCATACATGCAAACACACATACACACAACAAACGCCTAAATCATATTTAAACTAAAGTGTGATGAAGATAAGTAACATTTATGTTTCCTCCGCCACAGAATTTGAGGTTAGAAAATTCGTCGGCCATGTTTGAAAAATGGCGCGTGATGCCGGTGCCACTTACGTTCAAAGTGCACGTTTTCAACGTCACCAACGCTGAGGACGTGAACGAGGGCGCCAAGCCGATCCTGAACGAAATAGGACCCTATGTTTATAAGTAAGGCTTTTTACACTGTACAAGTTAGTAGTAGACTGCTTAGCAATGTAGTACCTAGACTGCGATCGCACCTGATGGTAAGTGCTGATGCAGACGAAGATGTTATCGTTCTTACTTGGAAGGGGTAAGTAGATGAAGATGAAGAGTGAATTAAAAATAACCATCACCGTCCACCATCTTGAATCAACTGGCTTAGTTTTTTAGCTAATATGTAAAACATCGTTTTCCTCTCATATCCTCCCGCAACACTGCCATTCGCACCCACTAATTTATTCGTAGGAGCAAGGAGGACAAAAATAAATCCAACTACAGCCTTAAATTTTAAATTGTTTTTCCGTAGAGAATACAGAGAGCGAAGGATCCTGGGCTACGGAGAAAACGACACGATCAGGTACATGCTGAAGAAGGCCTTCTACTTCGACAGCGAAGCGTCCGGGGCCCTCTCTCAGGACGATGGCGTCACTGTCATCAACTACTCCTACTTGGTAAGCGCTTGCATCCCACGACAATATTATAGGTAAAAAAATATTGTAAGCATCTGGTGGTTTGTTTTACACACCACAAGTTGCTTGGCTGCGAACTGACCTGATGTAAAGTGACGATGCAGCCGAAGAGGTTACCGCACTAACTTGGAAGGAATAAATAAAATGTAAAGTAATATAATAATAATGGGACCGGTCAATCATCACGGACAGGACGATCTTGGCTAACAAGCCTGATATCGTGGTGATGGACCGGGCACAGTCGCGGGTGTTTTTGGTGGACATCACGATCCCGTATGACGAGAACCTCGTGAGAGCTGAAAAACGAAAGTATCTGGATCTGGCTCACGAGGTTTCCGCCGTGTGGCACGTGGAGTCCACTGAAACCATTCCAATCGTGATATCTGCTAATGGTTTAATCCCGGTCAGCCTCGCTCACCATCTGCGGCGACTGGGTTTCCGTGGCAGTTCACTTGCGGCCAAGATGCAGAAGGCGGTGGTGCTCGACTCGGCTAGGATAGTCCGTCGGTTTCTTAGCCTGTCGCCCTGACCCCCGGCCGTTTGGTCTCCCCTGCCGGGGTATAGTCCTCCGCCCGGTACATATATGTATGTGTGTAACGTTTATGTATGTTTATTTAATCTATGTGTATGTAAGTAAGTTTATTATACGTCTTTGGTTTTTATATATATATTTATCATGTGCCGGGTGTGAGAGTTAAATTAAATATGGAAATAATAATAATAACAATAATAACAAGCCTGATATCGTGGTGATGGACCGGGCACAGTCGCGGGTGTTTTTGGTGGACATCACGATCCCGTATGACGAGAACCTCGTGAGAGCTGAGACGGAGAAAAAACGAAAGTATCTGGATCTGGCTCACGAGGTTTCCGCCATGTGGCACGTGGAGTCCACTGAAACCATTCCAATCGTGATATCTGCTAATGGTTTAATCGCAGTCAGCCTGGCTCACCATCTGCGGCGACTGGGTTTCCGTGGCAGTTCACTTGCGGCCAGGATGCAGAAGGCGGTGGTGCTCGACTCGGCTAGGATAGTCCGTCGGTTTCTTAGCCTGTCGCCCTGACCCCCAACCGTCTGGTCTCCCCTGCCGGGGTGTAGTCCTCCGCCCGGTACATATATGTATGTGTGTAACATTTATGTATGACTATTTAATCTATGCGTATTTAAGTAAGTTTATTATACGTCTTTGGTTTTTATATATATTTATCATGTGCCGGGTGTGAGAGTTCATTTAAATATGAAAATAATAATAATAATAAATAATAATATGAATGAATATAAATGTAAAGAATAATAATAATAATAATCATTTAAGATAAGTAAGTAATAATAATCATTTAAGATAAGTCATTGAGATTTTTTTCAATGGTCAATGGCTTTATAGCCCTGACACATGTTTTTTTACCGACTTTAAAGTTTAAACCTGTGCAAAGGTAAATCCAATTTAATTTGTATCTACAATTCTTTATTCACTCCAGATTACATTTTGTATTACATTATGAACTTGCTTACTCAGATCCCCCGAAATTCAGCGCTACAGCGAAGCTACGGCGATAACATATTTGGCTGCATCATCACTTTCCATCGATAAAATTGCAGCCAAGAACTAACTCGTAGTCAGTTAAAAATGTATGAGTTTATTGGCAATACTATTAGTAGAAGTATTAGCTACCAAGTACCATGCATGGAACATTGTATAATATCGCAGATAGCTATTGTTAATGTAAGTACTTGCACCGACTGTGTACTCACAGGCTGTGTAATCAATTGTGCGTCACTACTGTAGGAATCTATAGCCTATACCTACATATAGTTAGAATTATATCTGTATGCAATTTAAACGTGTTTCTGCTTAACCAAACACAAGATCTTCGATAGTTTTGACTGATGGAAAGCAATGATTAGGTCTTACTTGGAGCAGGCTTGCCTAAGACTAATGCGACCCCCCCCCCCCCCATCGTCAGTAGTAAGCTGTAAGCCTACGCAGTATTTCGCAGGAGTTTCGACACATGGCGCTACATGTTTTTGTATGGAGAAGGTTTATCACTGCATGTAACAGATTAACAACTTAAGCGGGCGAATGTGCTCGATACCAAACAGACTTGAGGGCAATGGTCGTCTTCTCTTCAGATATCTTCAGCGGAAAAAAAATCAATCCCAAGATAAAGTGGACAAAGTTCCAAGCAATTGCTAGGAAGTACTAAGATTCTATTCAAGCGGCCGACCTCGTCAGAACATGCTGACCTAGGTGCCTAGACTGCCTAGGCTAGATTACTCGTATTGCATATTTACTTTCCTTTAACATCTAGATTTGCATCATAAAATCATTAACGTTAATCTCTGTGATTTAATTCCTCTCAGTGATAATAATAAATAAAATATTATACGATTTGAGCAAAAAACAATATGAATAAAATAACAAACGAGTAGGTACCTCGGGTCTACAGGTTTTACTGAGCTTACAGTTCTTTTTCGGTTGAAAATTTAAATTGCTCACCAAGATCCACCAGCTCTTCATGACAGACTAAACAAGTAAATAATTTAAAAATTAAGAAACACCACTGCCCCTGTGGTAAAACGACTTTTTCCAAAAATATAGCCTTTGTTACTCGGACTGATGTAAGGATTCTAACGATACGCCATATATCCCAAATCTATTCAGCTTTTCTGAACTTATGGTGGAATAAAGAAACTCACATACATATATGAACCGTAAAAACATGACACTCTTTTTGAGGGGAGTCGTGTAATTCAGCAAATCATATAGTTCTTATTATATTATTATATTAGGTAATTGTTAGGTAAATGTTGGCGAGGAAATTTTTTATGACCCTAACCTGAGTTTCTCTTCAAACATGCGAATTAAATACCTCAAACTAAAAAAAAAAACTAAAAAAATACACCCCATCAAATAATAATAAATGGATTTGTATAATGATCTTATAATTTACATAATGTAATTAAATATGCAATTAAATTAAAATAACTACAACTAAGAATTAAAATAGTCTATCAAAACTTTTATTTTACATTACATTACGCAGGCACCGCGCTGAACAGCAATTGAAAATCGTTGCGCGAGAAAGCATAAGTGATAGGTATTTACATAAGTATTTGAATAAAACACAGGTTCACTAATATAAAACACAGGTTCACTCGTATACCTAATACGATGAAAGACTCATTCCGCCTTCAGCGAATTTAAATTGTAGTTTAAATTTAATTTAATTTAAACTGGCCCGTAAAACGTTGTTTTGCTGTATAAATCATTTTTCACGGAGTCTCAGCACTAACGAATATACACAAAAAATTTCATTAAAATCACACCATTCAAAATTTGTACTTACATTAGAATCTTTATTAAATTAACTTTTATTTTAGTGATGTTCTGACGTTAATTTTTTTAATGGTAATAGGTGTCGTGTGTATGGCATTTTTATGTCGGAGCAAAGTCACGCTATTCATAAATGTATATTATCTGTTTATTGGCAAGCGTATAAATTCCCACGGCTCCAACGTTGCAGCCTACACCTAATTAAATGGTAATTGCTATAGAAAATTCATTCATACCCCGTTTCTATCCAGTATCTACTATATCTGAAAAAAATGGCATTATTTTCTTTGTTGAATGAAACTGATCTTGGTCATAGGCTCCTTTAGCATACCTACGAGTAGGTAGGTAGGTACTAAAAGTTGGTTGGTTTGCCCACTTTAATATTTAATATCTGGGTTACCGAGCTTTGCTCGGTAGTATATCTACTAACCAATAGATGGCAGCAGGGGTCATATTTTTTTGGTAAGTTCGACATTTTTTGACATTTTCGACAAATTAATCCTAGCTAGATCGATTCATCGCCCCCAAAACCCCCTGTATACTAAATTTCATGAAAATCGTTTGAGCCGTTTCCGAGAATCGGATTATATTATAGAAATATATATACAAGAATTGCTCGTTAAAAGGTATAGGATTTTATTCAGTTCAGTTCAGTTCATAGGAGTTTATTCAGTTTCAGTATTTTCTGTAATAACGGCAACCGAAATACTAACTACTAACTATCACGGCCCAAGAGATACAGCCTGGTGAAAGACGGAAGGCGAATTCTTAGTAATAGGGTCCCGTTTTACCTTCTGGGTATTCAAGTTTTCTCCATGTTCCCGAGTACCCTTACAGTAGGTCTACATAACATTCATACCCCTGCCATGAACAGATTCGAAGGAAGTTCAGTGAAACTAATTAAATTGTTTAAAATACATAATTAATTACATTATCACGTAAATTGCCAACATCTTGTTTTTTGTATATAAATCGTTCGTGTTAATATGGTAACTCACGAGTACTTTAACTTTTTGTTTAAATAACAATAATTTGAAGGAAAAAATGCGAATTATAAATAAACCTCTCAGTTATAAAAAACTGGCTAAGCGCGAACCTGATTCGCAAATCGAGGGTTCCGTAACATTATTAATGTGCCTTACTTTTGAGAACATTGCGATGGACTTTCAAGTTGTGAAATTCTTCACCGCTAACCAATTCCATTCAGTAGTTATTTTGTTTATATGAACACACAATATCACGAATTCAATTCATATAATCAACGAATGTACCTAAGGTCTAAATCTATCTACATAATTTTTTAAACACGGAATATGTAGTCTTTGATCATAATATAATTATTATTTAATGAAATGCATTGCATCTATAAAATAAAAAACTACATAATACATTTTATCATAATAAAAGCAATGCAACATGAATACAAGTTACAACCCATAAATTTTAATTTAAAATCGAATTTATTAAATCGTAATAATGCTCGGAATGTCATCATCAGCAATTTATTTAAACATTATTATTAGAACTCATCTCTTCTACACTTATGCAAGTACCTATAAAAAAAGCTAAATGCTAATTAACATTTTTACACTGACAGTTCAGTAGGTACCTACGAGTAATTCAAACAGAAAAATATCCCGTAGATATTACAGAACAGCACATTATTAGGATTAAATAAATTTTCTTTAAAAGCGTTTTATGCTCTACTATAAAAATTTTCACCTCACCTCTATTTACGGCTTCATATCAAGCGCATAGATCATCGTTTCTTTGTAAAATAGTATGTATCTAAATAAAAGTAAAAATAATTTAGCCATTTATTTTTCTTTCCTTTTCACATCTATAAAGTTGGTTTACATTTAAATTACAGTACGCTTTAACGCGCGAATGGAGTTATTTAATTTACATTGTGGTACGTGTTTCTTTTTATGTTTTTTTTTTGTACAAAATTAAAGTGGCTAACATTTTTGGTCAAAACGACCCTCAAAAAAACTATCAATTTTTGTAACCAAGATAAGGAACCCTAAAATGTTAGATGAACTTGCTTTAAAAGCATAATTTGTTATTGCCGTGCTACGTTTAAATCTGGTTGTTAAAGACAACTGTGTCTCGTTATAAGTTTTAATTGACCTAGTATAATAAAGTGAGTTAGTGCATTCTGTAACCAAAAACTCATTTGGACTCTATGGTTTTAAGGGGATGGGGACCATCCGGGCGCGAATATGCAAATTTTATTTGGTTTTTCGCTTAAATTAATTGCTAATTATACAACGTAGGCTTTAAAAACTCTGCTCAACAATACTCATTTGCCTACTTCATATTGGTTCCCAAAAGCTCTAATCTGGGAAACTTCAAAAATTGTCTTTCGGAAACCAACATGAGGTGAGTGGGAGTTTTCAAGCAAAGCTTATATTAAAACTATGAAAAGATGCATAAATATTATGCCCGCAAAATTCATTTCCATACGAGTATACCTACAATGTGAAGTTAGTCTAATATTTTCGAAAAACTGAATAAAATTTGAATTTCGCTTTACCCGACTAGGTACCTATACGTAGGCGTCGGCTAGATTTCGTCATGACATTAAGTAGATATACGAGTATTATGAACAACAATATATAAACCAAATATTGAAACCAAAACCTTTCCGAGAACACTGAAAAAATTTACAACTATTGACGTGCGAAAAATTGAATGAATTATAATTCAAAACGCAACATGGTCAAAAATAATTTAATTATTTTACATTTTATAAAGTACTTACCTATCTTACGCATATACCTAACTATTATGTTCAATGTAAATGAAAAAATCTATATATATCTAAAGAAATACATACTAAGTATCTTCATAGATACTTCATCAGATTTTAAAATTGTGTCACTGTTAAATATTGAATACCTAATATGGAATGAACCATAGGGTACTCATATCGTTTGTAGTAAACTATGAGTATCATTGTAAACATTACAGATTTAATAGAAACACTATACCTACTTATGTATGTTTGTATTGAAAGACGTCATTCACATGTAGGAACATCAAGTTATCGTTTTTTTTATTGCTTAATTTAATAATGCTCCAGGCAGTTTTTGCGTGGTATATCCAAGGCTGCTAAATTACCAAACAATTTTCCGTTTGCGCAAATTATACACAGGCAACACTTTTTTATATCGCATAAATCACCAAGATTTATGGAAATTTTATATTAAAAAAGTGATAGCTTTTTTATACCTAATTAAATCTTATGGCCACAATTCATACTATTTGCCTTTGTATAAGACACCGAATCTATTATTAAAGACAATTTACCTGTAGTTAAAATAGGTGTTTTGTTAATTGTTTTTAAGTTAGTTTGACTAATAAATAAAGTTTATTAGTTAAAGGACATGGCCGAAACTTCTATGGAGCTGTGCCCTGGAAAAAAAATATTCATGGCCATCGACAAACAGTACGTCATATTAAAGCTTATAATTATGTATTTACAATCGTTTAAGTTTTATGATCAGAAAACTAGCGAGAGACATAATATCAGCATAACAACTTGCAACAAAATGCGCATAAATATATAAGACATTGAGGATCTCCAAAAACAAACAACAAATTGTTTCTCTGAAATAACAAAGATTTGTTTTATTTAACAAGTATTTACAATTATCAAGTTATTATCAAGTTACGACAATTACACTTCTATCTCACCTGAAATAACAAAGAAACGACATTTAAAGTTCACTATTTATCGAGTCCTCAATCACATTCTTTCTATAAGTTTTTATAACGATAAAATGCACAAAACATTCTGAGCGTCACACGCCATTTTAAATCATAGACACAGATCAATATCATAATGTACGCGACAGACAGCTGATACGCGAAGCGCGGCAAATTCAAATGAATGAAATATCACTCATTTCATTACATCTCCCCCCCTAAGAGCGAAAATTCTAAGCAATATATCTGTAAAATGTACTTATAAGTCATCTTCATATTCATTATCATCTCCTTCATCTTCTTCAGCCTCTGTTATGACAGGTTGCAATTTTGTTATATGAAATAATGTTGATTCTGTTTTTCTGTTGCCTGTATCAATCCTATAAATGGAATTCGATATTTTCTCTATTATTTTGAAAGGGCCTATTTTTAATTCGTCTAATTTCTTTCTATTCAGTCTATTTCCATTTTCTACATATACACTGTCTCCTACATTAAATTCTTGCATTTTTCTATTTCTATCAAATATTTTCTTGTTATACTCATGAGATTTTATTGTATTCTCTAATGCCAATCTTCTATCAGCAATCCACTTGTCTTCCTTTTCCATCGTTTTGAATTCATTTGGTAGAATACTGACATTTGTACCATCCAGTAAATATTTTGGTGCAAAACCTGTAACGGAGTGTTCTGTTTCATTATATTTTTGTATACATTCTCTTGCCAGTGTTGTCCATGTTCTTTTATTATTTTTCTCATTCATTTTACACCTTATTTTGTTTACTATTGTTTGGTTTAATCTTTCATTCAAGCCGTTCGAGAATGGTGTATTCACGGCTGTAAAAATTAGTTTAATATTATTTTCCTGCAAAAATTGTTTAAATTCTCTTGAATTTATGCCCGGATATTGATCTGTCAGGATAATTCCAATCTCATCTGTCTCTAGTACTTTCTTTGTTAAATTTATAAAGTCACATGCATTCTGGGTTTTCGAAGTCGCAATAAATGCATATCTTGTGTAGTGATCTACTAAAAGGTGTAGATATTTCTTTGTAGACCTAGATCCTCCAAATCCACCAATAGTATCCATTGACATTATTTCAAATGGTTTGGTAGCTGGTCCCAGTTGTGACATTAATCCAATTTTTTTTTGACATCTTGATTTATTTTTTATGCATATTTCACATGTTTTACAAATATTTATGATATTTTTTGTTAGGTTTATAGCCGTATATATTGAACTTATTTTTTTCTGTAGTTGTCTGATCCCAATATGGCATAAATCTTCATGCACCTTTTTTATAAGTTTTTTACTAAATTCTTCTGAGAGGATAATCTTTTCCTGTTTCTTTATTTTTTTATAATAGATATTATTTTTTAGTATTAAATTTTGTTTCTTTTCTCTTATTGTTTCATTTTTCTCTTGGTCTTCAACTATATCTTTTATTTGTATTAAATTAACTATTCTCAATGTTTCCTCTCTGTTATCTTCTGGTTCTAATACAGGGTTTCGGCTCAAACAGTCTGCTTCTACATTTTCTTTACCAGGTATATATTTTACGGTAAAGTCATACTGAGATAGGTAGTATGTGAGATCACCCAATTCTTCATCTGTCCTGCATTTAATGTTCATGTTCTCTAGAGGTTTGTGATCTGAGTAAATGGTGAATTGTTTTCCGATGAGCCAGTGCTGCCAATATTTAACAGCTTCTTTCATAGCAAGACATTCTAAATATATAGCCTTTTTCCGTTTTTGATGTTCATTCAATTTTTTTGAGAAATATGCCACCGGTTTGTCTTTACCATCTAGTTGTGTCTGATGTTCTTTTGCGTCTTAGGAGTTGGAAAGTTCCTTATTGAAATCAAATTGTCTTTTAGTGGTCTTACTGAATTGTTCTGAATTATATGGCCGAGGTATTTTACCGAGTCTGAAGCAAAGGTACATTTCTTAAACTTCAGTCTAAAGCCTTCTTTAATTATTGCCTCTAATACATTTCTAATGTGCCTTATATGTTCTTCAAAGGTAGACGAATATATCAAAATATCATCAATATAGTTAACCGAGTATCCTGTGAGATTGTGTTTTCTTAGAATATTGCTTAAGATTCTCTGGAAAATTGCTGGTGATGTTTTCAAGCCAAAAGGGAGGCAGGTCCACTGGAAGTGGCCATCTTGTGTGACAAATCCTGTTTTACTTCTGTCTGCCACCCGTAATGGTATTGCCCAAAATGCTGAGTTTATATCTAGTGTAGTAAAATACGTGCAATTTCTAGTTTTAATAATTAGATCATCTATCAAAGGAAATGGTTGAGCTTGTGGTATAACTATTTTGTTTAACTCTCTGAAATCTACACATAAACGGGATTTTCTATTTTCACCTTTTTTAAACGCCAATGTCACTGGAGCAGCGAAAGGACTGTATGATTCTTCTATTAAATTGTTCTTTAGTAACATCGATATTTGCTCTTCAATTTCTAATCTATCTTGTATTGTACATCTGTATGGTCTTTTACTACAATATTTATTTACTTGTAAATCTATGCGAGCTTCATAATCTTTAACTGAACCTATATCATACTTGTCCTTAGCAAATATTGTTTTATATTCCTTTATAATTTTCTCTATCTCAATTTTCTTTTGATTATCTAAATGGTCTGTCATACTTATAAATTCCTCTGTTTCTATGTGTTCATTGAAATTTACTGTATATTTTTTTATATTATTATCTTCATTTCTGTTATCTTTAGACATCCTGTCTATTTTATTTGTTAATTTCTTTTGTTCTATCTGCAAGTTCTCATTTTGGGTTAATCTGAATTTCTTTATCATATCTAATCCGATTATGAAATCATCAAAATCTTCATTTTCTACTATGTATACATCCACCTCTTCTTCTAAATCAAATATTTTAATTTTTATTGTTATCAAGCCATCCATCTTCTTCACACCATTAACCGTTTTCATGTATGCTATGTTCACATCATCTTTTTTTTCTTTTACTTTTATTAATCTTGAATTTATTATAGAAATCTGTGAGCCTGAATCATAAATACCACTCACTTCTAGTTTATTTTCTAATAAAAGCTTGATTTTGATTAATGGTGTGCTTACTAGTTTTTTTCTCAGTATTTATGTCTACTTCAATTATGGAGTTATTGTTTACATTTTTAGTTTTAAGAACTTTTTCAGGTTCATTTTTATTTTTCTTGAACCAACATGACTCCTCCGGATGATATCTAATTCCTTTGTCCAAAGACTCACAAGTCTTACATGACTTCTTCTCATAAGTTTTATTTTTATTATAAAATGTACTGCTCTTTATGTTAGTTGAGTTTTTCTTATACATCGTGCCTTCATATTTTCTTATCTCGTTGAACAAGTCAGTAGTGTTGTTGAGTTCATCCCTGTTTAACTTATTTAAGATAAATCCAGGTAAACCAGTTGCAATAAGATCTATCATTGTTTTGGAATCTATAGATTTGTTTATATCTAATAAAAGCCGTTCTTTTTTTATGGCATAATCAATTAACTGTCCTTCTTTATACCTAAATGCGAGAGCATATGTGACTATGTCCCATCCTTGGTTTTTAAAAGTTTCTAAAAACTTGTCTTTCCATTCACTCCATTCAGAATTTATTGTTAGTTTTATGATCATCGAGCTATACCAATCCAAACAAGGTTTATCTAAAAATAACCTCAAAATATCTATTTTTGTCTCATCTTTTGTTATATTAAAGCGCGCACACTCTTTTTCAAAAATTTCTATCCATTGCATCGCATTAGGATTTTTGCTTGTGAATTTTTCAATAATAAATTTTTCTGAGATATGTTTTAAGTTATGTTGACTTTCTTTCTTAGTTGTAGTTTCTATTAATTGTTCCAAGATTTGTTGCAAAGTGTCATTTTTGTCCTTTGCTTGTGTTGTGCTCACTTCATCTAAATATTGATCTAAAAATTGCATATTACCTATATAAGATTTTCATCCAACTTTATCCATACTTTTCTACTCTGGTGTCTTTTTTTAATACTATTTTTTACTTTTGTGAAAGTGTTCGTTTTAACAATATATGTATGATGACTCACCGGCTTCAGTTCCTCGGGTAAAACATAACATTTTCCTTCTTCAGTAGATATTGAGGTTATAGCTAATACATTTGATTTGCCATCATTTGAGGCTATCATCGTAAACTCAAACTGAAGCCGGTCCATATTCTCTTAGTTCACAAAAATGTCGTTTTATAAGACATTGAGGATCTCCAAAAACAAACAACAAATTGTTTCTCTGAAATAACAAAGATTTGTTTTATTTAACAAGTATTTACAATTATCAAGTTATTATCAAGTTACGACAGTTACACTTCTATCTCACCTGAAATAACAAAGAAACGACATTTAAAGTTCACTATTTATCGAGTCCTCAATCACATTCTTTCTATAAGTTTTTATAACGATAAAATGCACAAAACATTCTGAGCGTCACACGCCATTTTAAATCATAGACACAGATCAATATCATAATGTACGCGACAGACAGCTGATACGCGAAGCGCGGCAAATTCAAATGAATGAAATGTCACTCATTTCATTACAAATATATTTTTAATAGCAATGATTTTTTATTAAAAAATGATGCGTATTGGTTATGAACTTATTAATTTTTCATATTACAAAGCTTAGAAAATGCGAGTAAACATTTTGAAAAACAATTTTTCATAAAAAATCATTGCTATTAAAAATATATAGGCGCATTTGGTTGCAAGTTGTTATGCTGATATTATGTCTCTCGCTAGTTTTCTGATCATAAAAACTAAACGATTGTAAAGACATAATTATAAGCTTTAATATGACGTACTGTTTGTCAATGGCCATGAATATTTTTTTTTTGAGGGCAGAATCCGGCCATGTCATTTACTTTCAAGTTAGTATGTTATCTTCGGCTGCATCATCACTTACAATCGCAGTCAAGTATAAAGTAAATCTGACCAAAAATGAACGACAACCGAATAGCGTAGCGGTAGCAATCCTGCCGTCTGCGTCGGAGGTCGTGGGTTCGATTCCCACAACAGGAAAATCTTTGTGTGATATCAGATCATCTGATAGGGCCCCATAAAAAAAATGCCACGGGCCTCAGTTGATATAGTTACGCCACTGGTCATGAACATGAATGTTGTCGAGTAGGGTGGTTTTTAATATATTATATTTATGTATATTTGAAAGTTATCTACTAACCATGAATAACACAAGATATCGCTTACTTTGGGGATAGATTGCGATGTGTGTAATGTTCTGTAGTTTTGATATCTCATATGTACTGATCCAGAATTTTCTTTCCTTTTGTCGTAGGCTGCCCTGCTGACAGTTCACGACCTGATGCCGAGTGCGGTGGGGCTGGTGAACTCGGCGCTCGAGAGCTTCTTTACCAACCTGACGGACCCCTTCCTGCGGGTCCGGGTGCGGGACCTGTTCTTCGACGGCATCTTCCTCAATTGTGTCGGAGAGAATTCCGCTTTGAGTGAGTATTGATGTTTTGCCAGTTACCAGTGGTGTCATTTTTGAAAACATTTTCACAAACCCTGAAGCAGCTGTCATACAGCAGCCACACGTAGGCGTAGAGGTCATGGGTTTGATTCCCGAATTGAAAAATGTTTGTGTGATGAGAATGAAGCTTTCTCTTATTTTGGGAGTAAGTAATTTTTGATGTGCGTAATGTCTTGACAAAAAAAATGAAGCTTTGGCCAATATTTCTATGAGTACAACATATCACCATTTGGTATAATTATGAACAAAAAATGGGTTATTTTTTGTTCATAAATATTAGAAACATGATATGTTTAGATGCTAGAAAATTCTAGAATAGTAACTCCGTAAAGAAAGGAGGAGTATAATAATTATACATTATTATTTATCAATCCAGATTTATAAATCCTTGCACGACCCTAGTAAATAGGCCTAGATTAAAAGCTCATTTAGTTTGGTTACCAACTTACATTTAAGTTTACGTAAAAGTGGAAAAGTTGGCAAATTTCATTAAACTTCACCAGTTTATTGGTACACAAAAGTAACAACAACAAGTATTTACGAGTGCCTAGCAGCCCTTAACGAGACAGGAGGCACGCGACACGTATTGGAAACTTTTCTTATACAAAGTGTGGAAGGTGGATAAAATAATGAATGCTTACTAAACACACATTAAAATAGACATATTATTAACACTTTTATGTATCGAAATCATCAGCTTTTTAATAAAAATTAACTACGTACCTCTTAATAGAAATTATAATATTATCTATATTGAATAGAAAAAGATTTGGCTAAAAATCAGTAAAATCTTTAAAAATATTAAAATACTAATTAAAAGAACTGCCCCTCTCCCTCCATGAAACCCATGTGTGCCTGACAAACGGAGCCGCTTACGGTCGTCTTGTAAGGAAATTAGCCGCACTGGATAAGAAAGGGGCGACTCTGAGAGAGGGGCGGCAGAAACTTGATAAAGAGTCTGCCTCTGTTTGAAGTGGAAACTTTGAAATTACATTACCACCTAGCCATACGCTTTTTAAAAAACTTCGCCAAAGAGTTTCTTCATACTTCTAAGGGACAAAATTTTGTTTTTAAGACAAGCAGGTATAGCAACGGGTGAGATATAGTCTATCAAGTACCAATTAATCGTCGTCCAATAAAAGAAAATTACTGTTTTCATTCGTTGTTTTCCAATTACTGAGATCTCAGGTTCTCTGAATTAATATGATGTTAGTGATTTTAAAATAATAGATAGTTGGCAGAGGAAGCAAGACATTATACATTCTGCACGAAGACCATAGCATTAGCCCACGTACTCTTTAAGCACTTGTCCCATCACCAACTAAAGCGATACACAGAAACATTATCTAAGCTAAGAGAAACGAAAAGTGAGTTGGTCGTAATAGTTTGGGATGTTTCGCATAAAATAATATATTCAATGCTTTGGTTGACCACATATATATTACTATATATATAGCTGCTTGTGCTGATTCATTCACTCATTGATCACCTCTCCTGAACAATTTTGTATGAAAAAAATTTTTTTTAATGACCGTTTCGTATATAAGGGAAAAATTCATTCGGAGGAAAAATACGGAGAGAGCTGATGATTGAGAAAAAATTCAAAATGGCGGATTCAAAATGGCCGCCTTACGAATTTCGCCGATATCTCGGAAAGTATAAAAGATGAAAGAATGGTTTCTTGACAAGAAGTGATCAGGACCCGAAGGTCTATTTGATGGATAGAAAAAAAAATTCAAAATGGCGGAATTTTTTTTTCCATAGAAAATGTATGGGGAATGTTGAAGAGACCAACAGTTGGTAATTATGCAAGGTTGTGATGCTGTTTTTCGGAGAGTTACTAGAGAAAAATATGGAGAGAGCTGATGATTGAGGATTTCGGAGACGGGTGAAGAGCACAGCCAGGGTATTGAAGATAGGTGAGGGGTGCTCGACCAAATATAACTCGAAACGTCATCCAATTGGCAGTTAGCTAAAAAAAATCAAAATGGCGGATTCAAGATGGCCGCCATACAAATTTCGTGTTGTTATATCTCGGAAAGTATAAAAGATAAGAGAGTGATTTCTTTGCGAGACGTAATTAGAATCTCAAGGTCTACGGGATGAATGAAAAAAAATCAAAGTGGTTGAATTTATTTTTCCATGGAAAATGTGAATGCTACAATAAACCCAAAGGCCTATGAAAAACTATGAAAAGTATGAGAAGAGATGATGGTCTACGATTTGGATGATGATTGAGGAGCACGATCATGGATTTAAAGATAGTTAAGGGCTGTTTGAATAAAAAATACACTGAACCTCATCTGGAGCACGGTCATGGATTTTAAGATAGTTAAGGGCTGTTTGAATAAAAAATACACTGAACCTCATCAGATGAGGTTCAGTGTATTTTTTATTCAAACAGCCCTTAACTATCTTTAAATCCATGACCGTCCTCCGAGGTAATTCTTTTAGCCCATTGCCAATCGGATTCCAATTGGCGATGGAGATGACGGCGATTCTTTTATAGGTGAGAAGACAGCCCGCGGGCCACATGTGGCCCGCGCTCCCACGCGCCCTACTAGTATATTATATGGGTCACACCAGTCATTTAGACGAGTCCAAAATAATATTGTTTTCCACGAAAATGTCTTAGCGAGTGTTCAGCTCCTTGATTTTCTAAGAAAAACTTTTTCATCATTATCGTCATCGTTTACTAATTCTGCCCTCTGATTGGGTTCCTTGTGATTACGATAACGATGAATACGTTTTTCTTACGAAATCAGACCCCTAACTATCAAGACAGCGTCCTAAGCGTCGTTTTCATTAGTAGCCCCTGTCTGTTTATAAACAAGTAAGGCGAAGTTCTCACTAGCTATGAGTATTGTGAGCGATCTACCAATAGTATATTCATCTCTTTTCAACCGATTTCAAAAAAGGAGGAGGTTCTCAATTAGTTTTTTTATGTTCTTTACCTTATAACATTTGACTGAGAGAATCAATTTTCATGATTCTTATGTACAAGAAAGCTGACGCTTCCCGTGTGATCCGGTCCCATTTCATCTTGAGTCTTCTGAATAAAGGTATCGATGAGAAAACCATATAAGTCTTAAATTTTTAATTGGAAAGGATGTATTCAACAGTATTTTGAGGAGAGTTGAAGTGGTTTTTTTGTTATTTAATTATCGTACATATTATATTGACTTGAAAAGATAAATCGTTTGTCCATTAATTCTCAGCGAAAAATCAGTCCTAGCTATAATAATTATAGTTTTCTTCGTCGGCGGTGGGACAAGTGCCTCATAAATTTCTAATAATACAGTTTTGAAGACCTTCGCTTCTCTTTCCTGAAGATTCATGTTCCACGTGTTACCCTTAACAACATAATATCTATTATTAAAAAATGCAGATGTACAATGTACATAATCTCCAAGAGAAGGCAAAGTTTGTAAGTTTGTTTATTCGCTAGAGGTAACCTCTAACTCCTTTTCTGTAAATTCTATCACCATTAGAAACTAAACATTTTTCATTAATAATACATTTTGATTGTCACCATCTGAACTCTGATTGTTACCCCTATAAGATCGACTTGCGCGAAACGGGGATTAATTATTTCCTTTTATAACCCTAGAGTCAACGTCTCTCATTGGACAATTTTGACAACTTACTATGGTTAGTTTACCCGGATTGGCGCGAAAAACATCAGTTTCTAGACGTTTTTGCCAAGCTTATATGTACGAAGATGACATGGCAATAAATTGCATTAGTATGTATGATAGACGTTTCTTTAGTGCTCGGTGTTTCTGACAAATTGTTATTTTTTTTCCTTTTTTTTCTTAGGTAGATTCTTTTGTCCTTGATGATGCCTTCGCATGATCAACGTATTTAATTGTAGCTAATTACCACATCTCTTGCCTTTTTCATTACTGGGTTTTTTATCAGGCGCGTGACTTTAGATTTTTTACTCTGGCATTCTTTACCTTTATACTTGTACCTATACTCGTAACTTGTTAACTTTGATATTTGCTTCTAACTTGTAACAAGATAAGACAAGCTATTATTTTAGCAGTGGGTTATTACTTAATAACTGTTTATGCAATGATAAGTAACTACCTACCTACTACTACTATGCTATAACTAAAGGAATATCAACGTTATAAAAATTGTCGCCTGAAGCTCGGCCTTTATCTACCAACTTGCTATAATGATCATTTCCGAATTACTCTAATATGTAAGGGTCTATAGCCCGGGGCGTCAGGTAGTGAGGGACTGCAAAAGCCCTCACGGACATGCCTCCTCAACGGTAATTACTCGATACTAAATTGCTATAATAATTGGCGTATTACCCTTCTATGTAAGGGACACAGTCTGGGACGGCAGTAAGCGAAGAACGCCAAAAACGCTCACGGATATACCTCATCAATACGGTAGTTCTTACGAACAGGCCTTTCTTTAATACATAAATAGGTACAAATTTGACAATGAATTTGAAAACACTTCAATATGTATAATAAACCAATTCTCAAAAAAACTAAAAATAATGCTTTTGTTGATGTTAGTTCTGGCGCAATTATTATGGTTTAAGGGTACAATACACAAATAAAGGGCGGCCGATCTTAAATGCCCAGGGCGCTAAATTTTAAAATACGCTACTGACCGTTACAATTATTTCAGGTTTGGTGTGCGGGAAAATAAAGATGGACAAACCACCCAACATGCGGCTCTCTGAAGACGGCACCGGATTTTATTTCTCCATGTTTAACCATGTAAGTTTACTCGTTTATCAATCAATGTGAGTTTACAAGAACCTATAACTTTATATTCGTAGAGTGAGGATATTACATTAAAGCGACTCTTTTTAAGTCACGAAAATCCCGCCGCGAAGAAAACCAAAGTTCCTCCATATTTTAGGCATTTTATTATTTTATAAGGTATTGACAACTGAATAGCGTAGGGGTAGCGAACCTGCTGGCTGCGTCGGAGGTCGTGGGTTCGATTCCCACTACTGGAAAATGTTTGTGTGATGAACATGAATGTTTTCGAGTGTCTTGACCAGACCTGAGCCACTTTAGAAATTATAAAACAATGACTTCTACATAGAAGGCAAAGTTATAAAATTCTAAAGTCAGTGGCGGAAATCGAACCCCGGACTTCCAACTGGAAGTCGCTTATGGGCTTCCGTACCTAAAACCATACAGAATGAATCTTCTTGGTACTAGAACTTTAAATGATTTCAGAACACTGGTATATTTATTATTACTAGATCGGTACCTCGAAGGCTCGATCCCTAAACTTTGGGACGAGTAATTGAAATAGCAGGCAGCTTTAAATCCTAATGAATATTTATAGGTAGTTGAAGACTATAACAAAGTTTGGATGTTTAAAATGTTATGTTGCCTACATAATAATATAATCCCTTAAACTTAAACAATACCCCATCAAGTGAGTTGCCCAACATGCGAATTTCAATTTCAATTCGCTAAGTGGAAATGTAGCCAGTACCTATTCTTGGCACTAAGCCAGCCCGGGCAAGTTTTTTTTTAATATACAAAAAGTATCAATTATTTATTCCTCTTTCCAGCTAAACACAACTGAAACGGGTCCATTCAATATGGTCCGTGGAACAGAAAACATCCAAGAACTAGGACATATAGTGGCCTACGACGATAAGACGTCGATGCGGTTCTGGAATGACCCCTACTGCGGACAGCTGAACGGATCCGACGGATCCATATACCCACCGATGACCCAGATTGTGCCTGAGAGGGTCTACACGTTCGAACCAGAAATATGCAGGTTTGAGATTATTTACTTTACTGTGACAATAATATATCAACACGATACCTAATAAAATAGCTAGCAGTACGGTAGTAGGACGACACTACTGCGAGCTGTCTTCGGATCGGACGGATCCATTTACCCACCGATGGAAGAGATTGTGCTTGCGAGGGTCTACACTTTCGAATCAGAAATAATATTCAGGTTTGAGATTATTTACTTTAGTGTGACAATAATATATCAACAAGATACCTAATAAAATAGCTAGCAGTACGGTAGTAGGAGGACACTACTGCGAGCTGTCTTCGGATCGGACGGATCCATTTACCCACCGATGAAAGAGATTGTGCTTGAGAGGGTCTACACGTTCTAACTAGAAATATGCAGGTTTGAGATTATTTACTTTAGTGTGATAATAATATATCCACAAGGTACCTAATAAAATAGCTAGCAGTACGGTAGTAAGACGACACTACTGCGACCTGTCTACGAATCGGACGGATCCATTTACCCAACGATGAACCAGATTGTGCATGAGAGGGGCTACACGTTCGAACCAGAAATATGCAGGTTTGATATTATTTACTCTAGTGTGATATATCCCCACTCCACTCCAAAATTAAAATTCCTGTAACTTTGTAAATCTTCGTTGCATTTTTTTCAGTGTACGTCTTATTATTTATCCTAGTTTTATAATAAAGTAATAAATATTTTTGATTAAATTCTAAACTAGTATAATACCAAATTTTGTGTCGATTGATCGCGGTCCTTTTTTTTTAAGACGTAGGCACTCGTATGTTAATAGTTATTACGAGAATAATCTAGGAAAAACCTAGTGATCTTAATTAATAAAATATTGATTGTAATTTATGAGCAATAATTTAGCACCTGCGTCTGCGTCCTGTGCATTATAACATCAAAGATTATAAGGTAATAGAATTACCGTACTGTATGGTCTATTATTTATTAATTACTTGTATAATATGTTACCAGAAATCTGGAAAAACTAAGAATTGTATACTTTTCCTAGAAAATGTATAGAAATCGTGGCTTATTTAGGAAACGTGTAACATGAGAATTCTAACATCATTACATTTACTTACTAGGAAATATATATATACATTTCCTAAACGGCGCTAGGATATGTGTAAAAGAGAGGGGAGTGGAGTGTCCAAATCAAATCTATGACAGCTCTAAAATAGTGACCAATTCGGATCCGTGACGTCTCCGTCGCTAAAGAAAGTGCAGTCCCTTCGCCCTTACGTAGCAAAATATAATATGCATCCGGGTGAGCCGGAGCAACCAAGGCTGGTTAAAGGCTGCGGAGATGAGCTTCCCCTCCGCGCTTAAATTAGATTTAAAAAAAAACACTCTAGGGGTACGATAAACATCAAGACTGCATGGTATCGGAGTTAGGCAGTCAGTTCTATCAATATTACGAGCTTATTCAATCCAATTTGTAACTATACGTGCCCTATACGACACTATTTCAAACTAAGTTAGTCTAAACTTTAATTTAAATAAAAAATATATTTTCGTATTTATTCATAAAACATTTCCTTTCGCCTTTTAGGAATTGTATAGAATTCCTGATATCATACATTTCCTGTGACATATATATAGATCATGTATATAATGGATTATTATTAGTGTGTAGGTTAGGTATTGAATAAGCAATTTGCCAGTATTCAGTCGGATATTGTATACCACATATTATTACATAAATGACTAGACGAGCCGGAAGTCCAATTTAACTACATATTATTTTAGATAACATTATTGAAAACGTCGTAAACCACAATCGGTTTAACATTAACTATTGTTTCCTGTGGTTATTAAGTATGGATGAAAAACCTCTATTTACCAAAAACCTTTAGGTAGGTAGTACTTTTAACAGCTAGCGTCCCTGGCTTCACTAGTAACAAAAAAATACCGTTGTAACCACAAGTTGTAACCTGCAAGTCGCTAAAAATCGCTGAAATAAACGTTTTAACCAGAAAATTGCATGCCTAAGATTTGTTGTTCTCAAATGCGGTCAAACCGGGTTTTGAGAGGAGACCCGTGCCCAAAAGTGGGACACAAAAAGGTATTAAAACACTAAATCCACAGACTTGTATACTAAAGACAGGGCGAACAGCGCGAAAAAATGTCGCCAGTTTATGGGAGCAGAAATGACTATTTTGCACCCTCCCCCGTCAGTAGTCAGTAAAGACCTATTTCATTTTTTTTTTTGAATTAATAATAATATTGCAGGCAAGGTGACCACAGACACATAGATAAAAAAAAGGCGTGTGGCACTCGGAGACTGCCGCGGTAAAGCTATTGCATAGAATTTAAAGTTATTTTTAGTTTTGCCATCAATCGAATAGTAGAACTTTTGGTACCAGGCTGCCATGAACGCAAGGAGTGCAACTTCACAAACTTTTTAGTTTTTAGTTTGCCATCTTTCGAAAAATAGCAGAACTTTTAAATGACTTTTTGAAATATCACGCGTGATAACTAAAAACTTTGTGAGTTGCGCTCTTTGCTTTCATGGTAGCCTAGTACCAAAAGCTATACTTTAGGAGTGCGAGGTTATTTTCGTTACGGTTTTTCTGGATTTGGTCTGCACCGTCAAAGCCCGCGATAGAAGCTATGCAATAGCTTAAAAATATACATGTATTTCGCAGGAGTTTCGACAGATGCGCTAGATTTTCTTGTATGAAGAACGTTTACGTAAAATGTTCGGATGGGCCTATCTTGACTATTTTTATCTATTACTAAATTACTAATATTGTTTTTTCCACAGGTCTTTGTACGTCGGCCTGGTCGGTAAAAGGGACATCTTTAACATCAGCGCTTACTTGTACGAGATAGACGAGAGTGCACTTGCATCCAAACTCGCCAACCCCAACAACAAGTGTTTCTGCAAGAGGCAAGTATGAGTAGAGGAGACCTGTGTCCAGCTGTGGGACATAAAAGGGGTTGATGATGATGATGATGATGATGAATAAGTAGACACTCTCTCTTATGATAATGTCTGATTTTAATTATATGATTGACAATTGTAGCCATTTGGTTTTTAGGGTTCCGTACCGAAAGGGTAAAACGGATCCCTGTTACTAAGACTTCGTTGTCCGTCCGTCCGTCTGTGCGTCTGTCTGTCACCAGGCTGTATTTCTTGAACCGCGATAGTTAGACATTTGAAATTTAACCAAATGAGGTATTTCTGTTGCCGCTATAACGACAAATATTAAAAACAGAATGAAATAAATACAACAAACATGATTTTTTTGCTAGTTTTTTTTTCGATATTGATAATGACAACAGATAAACGTTGAAATGTCACTTTACAGAATTAATATATTTATTAATATTTTGTAGGAAATAAATTAGAACTGTATTTTGAAAAGTCGTCAAACAAAAGTGGTCAGTTAACTACGCCGTGGGTGAGTTGTTGGTTGGCTGCTATTCTTGAAAATGTACATCCCTGAAACAGCTGTCAGATACCTGCCATGCCGAAGGTGGCATGTAAAATTGAATTCTATTTACACCTGACGAATTCATACATGCATAGATGTACGCTCGGTGTAGCACGGCTGCATACAGGCTAATATTGTTATCCCAATAACAATTAATTATTAATTGTGATCATAACTGCCGCGTATGGTGACAATTTTTATTGCATCTAAGTCTAGCACAATAATAAATTACGCTCCTAAAACTACCGTAAACGGGCTATAAAAAATGTATGTCGTTGTAAACTTCTCTCATAAATTATTTATCTACCTATACGTGGAAATTAAAAGCTTAGAACACAACAAGAACTTAGTTACAACAAGAACTTACAAGAACTTAGTAACTAAACTTTTTAGCCGTACCCATATGCAAAATACCCATACGTACAATCAAATGGAACGAAAGTAAAAATATATGAGAATGACAATATCCGACAGATAAATTGCACACGTGATTTCTGCATAGATAACTGTCATCCTCATACATTTTTCGAAGTTTAAGTGGAAATGTGGTCAGAGAGACTTTTGAACATTAGGTATTTTAGAAAACTATTGCTGTCGCTCTGCGACGTTGCCGTGTCCGGTCCGGCAGCCCTATCCATGTGTGTGTAAGTTGACAAAGTGTGCGTGTCCGCGATGCGCGTTGCCGCTTCGCGCGTGCAGCGGCGATCTACACTCCGCAGTCCGCACTCGTTCCTGCTATTTTCTGGTGGTCGCATCATTCTTTACTTACGCATTGAGACGCAAAGTGATTGATCTCTAATGGTTTTGGCTTGTTTATTGGAATTGTTCTCCCTGCTACGCTATTGATTCGGCTTATGTTTACTGGACCGTGTGTTTTATAAAACCCAAGAAGATACTACTACATACCTACTAAGGCCTGCAAAATCGGAAAAAAAAAGAAAACCAATTTTACTCCGATTTTGAGATTTCAAAATCGGTTTTTTCGATTTTTTCGATCTTACAATTATCATGCTGAAAGAGATTTTTGACTGAGAATTTTAATATTGACCAACAAAAATATTGAATCGTAAGCGTGGCAGCAATTCAAAGTACTTACTGCAAGAAAAAGCAGCAGTACCTACCTTATTAGTATTGAAAAAGAAACTGGCTGACTGATTGACTGACATATCAACACACAGCCCAAACCGCTAGGTCTAGAGACTCTAAATTTGGCACACAGGTCCTTTATGAGGTCTAGAGGTGCACTAAGAAAGGATTTTTCAAAATTCATCCCCTAATTGGGTGTGCATCGGGGCTCCAAAGTTTGTATTTTACCAAGCTTAAATACTCCTTCACGCCGCAACCATTAAACCCATTTCGCTCAAATTTGGAAAGGACTGTATATAAACTGTATCCTGGAATAACACATAAGCTACTTTTTATGCCGAAAAATCCATGGCTCCTTCGGGAACAGTAAAAAACAGATATTCAACCGGATGAAACACTTTCACGGCGTAACTACAAAACAGATTTGGCTGAAATTTAGCACGGAGATAGATTTTATCCTGGATTAATACAAAAGCTACTTTTTATCCCGAAAAAATACATGGTTTCTATGATAGAAGTGAAAGACAAATATCCACGCAGATAAAATATTCCTTCACGCCGTAATGACTGAACTGATTTGGCTGAAATGCGGAATGAAGATAGATTATATCCCGGATTAATGAAAAAGCTACTTTTATCCCGAAAAAATCCATGTTTTACGCGGGAATATTCAAAAACAGATATTCACGCAGGAAAATATTATTCCACGCTGTAATTACTGAACTGATCCGAGTGAAATTCGGAAAAGAGATAGATTTTATCCCGAATTAATACATAGGCTACATTTTATCCCGGAAAACTCAATGGCTTCTATGATAGTAGTATAAAACAGAAATTTCTCGCGGTAAAATATTCCTTCATAGCGTAATAACTAAACTGATTTGAAATTTGGAAAAAAGAAAGATTTTACACTGGTATAACAAATCGGCTACTATTTATCCCGGAAAAATTCATAGTTTCTAAGATAATAGTGAAAATCACATATTCATGCGAGAGAAATACTACTTCGCGCCGTGACTACTGAACCGATTAGGCTGAAGTTAAGGATGGAGATAGATTTTACCCTGTAATAATACATCGGCTAATGTTTATCCCTGAAAAATCCATGGTTTCTAAGAAAATAGTGAAAATCAGATATTCATGTGGGAAATACTCCTTCGCGCCGTAACTACTGAACCGATTTGGCTGAAATTTGGAATGGAGAAAGATTATATCCTAGAGTAACACATCAACTACTTTTTTCTCGGGAAAATCTATTGTTTCTATGCATTTTCTACGATAATAGTAAAAAAAAGGTCAAGTGAGAGTTGGGCTCGTGCACTGAGGGTTCCGTACTATCACGACCCATTCTCTATACTATTAAAGTAAACTTAACACTCGTGCCCACTTAATCAAAAACGAGCATAAATATCACGTTTGTTGTATGGGAGCCCCCTTAATTTTTTATTTTATTTTAATTTGATTATTTATTTCTACAGTAAGTATATAACTAAACTAGTAGGTCGCGTGCTGTCTTCCCGCCTATATAGTCGACCGACATTAATCCCCTACATTTTTTATCGAAAAAAAAATCCCACCATTTTGGATTTTTTTTTCTAGCCATCAAATAGACCTTCGGGTCCTGATCAACTCTTGCTAAGAAACCGTTCTTCCAACTTTTATACTTGCCGAGATATTGGCGAAATTCATTTGGCCGCCATTTTGAATCCGCCATTTTGAATTTTTTTTCAGCTCACTGCCAATTGGATGACGTTTCAAATGACATTTGGTCAAGCACCCCCCACCTATTTCGATACCCTCCCCGTGCTCTTCACCCGTCTTTGAAATCCTCAATCATGAGCTCTCTCCGTATTTTTCCTCCGAATTAATTTTTCCCTCATATACAAAATGGTCATTGAAAAAAAAAATTTTCATACAAAATTGTTCACGAGAGGTGATCAATCAGTCAGTGAGTGAGTGAGTGAATCAGCACAAGTAGCTATATGTATATATAGTAATATTTTGTGAAAATTTGAAGCGTTTACCTGTTAGCGTTATCAGGGTCGAGCAAAAACAAGCAAAAAAATCACGTTGTATGGGAGCCCCTTTAAATATATATTTAATTCCATTTTTTAGTATTTGTTGTTAGCGGCAACAAAAATACATCATCTGTGATAATTTCAAGTCTGTAGCTATCACGATTCAAGAAATACAACCTGGTGACAGACGGATGGACGGACAGCGATCAGAAGTCTCGCTAATAGGGTTCCTTTTTTTACCCTTTGGGTACGGAACCCTAAAAACAGATATTAATGGATCTATTTATATAACATACAAACTTTCGACTTTATTATATTAGTATGATGGTACGGAACCCTACGTACGCAAGTCCGTCTCGCACTTGGCCAGTTTTTTATAGACACGACATACAGACAGACAACAAAGTGAGTCCTATAAGGGTTCCTTTTTTCCTTTAAGATACCGTACCCTGAAAATGTAAATGCTTTTATCGATAGCTGTTAACAACACTAGTTTATCGATATTATTATCAACTACTACGCATCACTTCAATCTGTGTACGTACCTATGATAAGACCGTCCCGCGTCCCCGCCCGCAAATTCGTGCAATAAGGACAACTGCAGATCCGACACAATAGGCCCTTGTAAAATGTTATATTTCGGGGTTTGGTTCTCGGCTATTTCCTCCTCCAAAACTGCACCAATTTGAAAGATATTTCGTAAACTGAATATAGAGAATATATACTGTGTCGCTATGTTTTTCTTTTTTCGGTAATAGTTGTCAAATTCGTACACTAGGCATCTGTTAACAGCGAGTCTAAATAGGCAATTTTGAGCATTTTCTAAGGCTTCTAGTGCTTATAAAGATTATGTATTATCAAAAAAGAAAACATAGAAACATAGAAAAGATTGATATTTATTTTACTGTAAAAAAATCATTGCTTTAAGTTCATAAACCAGAAAGAAAACAGACGAGAACGTTTGTATGGAGAAAAGACCGCTATCGTTTCCTCTTAATTTGAGCGATCGACAGTTTTCTGTGACGATCGCAAATTCGTTATAATACAGATACGACTGCTGCCTAGGGATTCACGAAGGTAACGCTGCATTTCGTGGAGTGAAATGTTTAAAAAACTTCGTGGCATTTGCGTCTCGCAGAATAACAGTGAACACACTCCTATCTGCACCCTCCACCTCTTCCGCTCACGACTAATAATAATAATTCACGTGAAGTCTGTGGTGAAGTGAAGTGAATCACACTCAGAGTATCAAGAGAATACGCGAACCTAAATCTTTGCTAATATCCACAGGAACTGGAGTGCCAACCACGACGGCTGCCTCCTCATGGGCTTGTTGAATCTGGGTCCGTGTAAAGGAGCCCCCGCCATCGCCTCGCTGCCTCACTTCTACCTCGGCTCTGAGGAACTTCTGGAGTACTTCGACGGAGGAATTAGCCCGGAAAAGGAGAAACATCAGAGCTTCTTGTATCTTGATGCCGTAAGCATTTATTTACCAACGTATTACGTATGTTTTTTTTTTCTCGGAAACGCTTTTTTTAATTTGGAATTTGCATCGAAACAAAAAAAATGTATGGATAAGTAGGTACTTTATTAATAAATCAGACTACAAGTTGGATTCGTAAACGAAGGAGTTCGAAGTAAGTTGAACAAAAACACCACAAAAATTACGTTTTTATCAAACTCATTCTAGGAAACTAAAATTTAAATGTCTTTCATCTTTTTAGGGTCCAATCCCAAAATTGTAAAAATTGATTGGTAAAAATTCTGAAAACATATTTGTTATTTTATTTTTCTCAGAATATTTTCGCAAATTTCCCATATCTAAGACATATTATGTTTTCTCATAGGTAGAGGTGAAACCACAGGTGAAACATATTAAACATATTAGGTATTGTGTCACTGAGGGCCATAACATTTTGCTCTCTGGCGTCTCTCTACGCCCTGGATTCTACTTAAGAATCCTTTGCTTCTCTGTGCATTCAAAATAACTCCCTCGCCATTATCTTCGGATGGAATTTCAGCCTTTTTTTTATATTTGCAGACAACGGGCGTGGTATTGAAAGGCCTACAGCGTCTGCAGTTCAACATCGAGCTGCGGAACATGAAGGCAGTGCCGCAGTTGGAGAGTGTTCCCACCGGGGTGTTCCCCTTGATGTGGATTGAGGAGGTATACTAGTCTTTAAAATCACCATCTCGCATATTTTAGGTCGCGTACCAGCAGTGGGAGCATGGGCGAACCCCGGGGAAAGGACAAAGTTTTAACCCATTCCACGGTTTGTTTATCCCTCCTAGCATGAACACAGAGGTGGAGAAAATACTCCCTTAGTCTCGGAGGGTTTATGTCTTGTGAAATGTCAAATAGTGATAAATTTCTCTCTCTCCCCTTTGGCCATGCTAAGGCTAGTATTTTCTCCCCTTTCAGAGTACACAATCGGGGTGAATACGATTTTATCTCCTGACCTTGCTAGGCAAATGCCTAAGTAGATACGATATTTGAATCCGTTGACGTCACGCCCAACTCTGTCAAATTCTCTTTTGTTCCATACTATTAGGAGTTTGAGTTTTGACAGAATGGGGCACGCCGTCGATTGAAATATCTGAAATTCGTCGTGAATAATTGAATACTGGATCTTACAATGTGACATTCAATAGTGGTATAATGAGTCTTGATTAGACTTTATAATAACTACAGTCCGACAAGGCTCTCTTAGCACTTGAATGATATTGACAGGAGGGCGCTATTATAGAATAGAATAGAATAGAAAAATTCTTTATTTCACATAGGCCTAGCATACAAAGGCTCCTGTGACACGTATAGAACAAAGGCATCCAGAAAATAAAATCCTCTTAATTTTACTTCAATTTAAGTTTAAAAAAGTTATAAGTACGCAAAAACAACACAACATACAAAAGCTATATACCGACAGAGCGAACTATCAAACAGAATCATAAGGTAGCGGCATTAGTACCGATTTTGGCCACGCGCCAAAATAGCCTTGTCGCACTGTAGTCCCTATTCATAGTGTTGTATTAAAAATTCCAGGGTGCAGAGATCCCGGCCGACCTGCGGCAGGAGTTGCGCCAAGCGCACACGCTGCTCGGGTACGCGGAGGCGGCGCGCTGGGTGATCCTCGCGGCGGCGCTGGCGCTGTGCGCGGCGGGCGCGGCGTGCGCGACGCGCGCGGGCGCGCTGCGGCTGTGCGCGCGCCAGCACAACAGCGTGAGCTTCATGGCGCGCGGGAACCACTTCGATGTTAATAAAGGCCACTGAGTGTACCCACAGCGTGTTTTTTTTTTAATTTTCGAAAGGTGTCCCCTTTTTACAATTTACTTTATTGTTATAGTGCTTCACACACTAGGTATAATTTTATAAATGAAAAGTGTATCAAAATTAACGCTACCAACGGGATTCGAACCCGTAACCACCACCTGTCGCGGGTGATCGCTCTTCGACTGAGCTATGGTAGCGAATACCGTTGGCACGATAATTTCGACTCACATTGTTTCTTCAGTAATAGGCTGACCGCGGAGCCATCTATTGGGAAACTACGGTTTCACCAACTCAAGGCCCATATTACGAATGGAGCGAACTTTGAACGAGATGACTACCTTGCCCTTTTTACAATTTACTTTATAGTTATAGTGCTTCACACACTAGGTATAATTTTATAAATGAAAAGTGTATCAAAATTAACGCTACCAACGGGATTTGAACCCGTGACCACCACCTGTCGCGGGTGTCCCCTTTCTTGGCAAGAGATCTTTTTTATCAATCAAGATTCAATTTCCAGTAATAATTAACCAATTACGGTCGTCGAACATGGCGCAAAGCCTGGAGTACACAGGACAGCTATTTAAGCTTTTGTGAGGACCAGAACAATCCGATCGCTATATGAGTCAGTTTTATATTCTTATAATATAAAAAACACACTACGCATCTATATCGATTGTTCTGTTCGTCTCAATAGCAATTTTAGTTATCCTGATCGCGTATTTAATGAGTGCATCTCGTCCAGAGGCTTCGCTCAGAATTGTGGGCACGGACCCCCTGCACAGTTTCATCTGCAATTCCTGCTGTAAGTCTTCCCGGGCGGCGCCGTGCTGAGGACAATCCATCAGAAGATGGATTATCGTTTCTGATACATTGTCGTCGCAGACGCAGCCCGGGTCGTCCTTGCATTTGAACCTGTGCAGGTAGTCCGCGAACCCTCCATGACCCGAGCCCCACAGCGTGTTTTATTCAAGGACTAAGGCGGTGGTCTGCATCAAACCACCGCCTTAGTGTAGCAGACGCTGACGCTCGCGTCCGGCGTCTGCATAGGCATAGGCCGCGTACAGCGTCACGCCGGACGCGACCTACGACGTCTGTTACAGACCACCGCTTTAAGGTGTTACTGTCCTACTAGCCTGCGAAATTTACTAAGTATACACATTGAAGGTTTATGGGAATAGGTTTTGCGAGAATATTTATACATTTATAAATTAAAAAAAAAAAATTGCTCGAAAATGTGACGCATGCAGCTCTCAACCAAGACCTTCAAACATTTACTTACCTATCAGTATTATAATATGATCCTAGACGTACCTACTTACCTAGTCGTCAACTGATAGCGAGTGTGGCGATAACGAGAATATCATGATAATTTATTGATTTAGGTTCTAACACATAATATTACTTAACATTTGGTCAGACAGATGTTGGTAGCGATACATCACAGCGACTTTTCGCAATGCAAAGCAAAAGGTTTTTGTCATCTCACCCGCTCAGGGGGCCTAGACAAGTCTGTAGTCAAAGTGACTTTCTATTAGCGAAGTTCGCAACTTAGAAAACATAGAAAAGTCCAAAATGTATGGGACTGCCATTAGCTATAACGTTGTAGGTACTTGTAGCATAGGTTAGTTAATGTCAGTCCCGTACATTTTTAGCCGTTTTCATTAAACCTAGGAAACGCCTAAATCGAATGCTTAGCCCTAAGGTGACAGTTGTTGTAAGTGAAAACGTTTCCTAGATTTGTGAAAACGGCTGTTTGGCATTCTATTACCAACTTAATGTAAACGTTACTAAAATGTCACATTGTCTACAGGCTCAGAAAAGGGATCTTTAATTTTCAAATGCGGACTCTGCGGTCAGAAAATTTCAATACATATCCTAGGCCAAAAAGCATTTCTAGTATTCCCTTCGCCGACAAAATTTCTAATTATCTAATTCCTTAGAAAAAAGGTTTGAACGCCCTCGCTACGCCCATGCCTAAGCCTAGTAGGGATAAATAAAAAGCGGAATGAATCAAAAAGAAGTTGTATTTATTGCAATTAATCAGTATCGGTGTCGGAGGCCTCTCCGCTGGAACGGTCGGAGTCCATCCCCACATCCTCCTGCTTCGGAGTCAGCTCGCCAACGGTCTTGATGCAACGGATTGTGTACTTGTTGAAATCACAACTGAAATAGATAAAAATATGGTAAGGGCAAATCGGGCTCGCGCACTGAGAGTTCCGTAATGTCAAGACCAATTCTCAATAGTATTAAGCACACCACAGATGTGCCCGCGAAATTCAAAATTTTTGTGGTTTTTCGCGATTTTTAAGCTGATAAGACGTAATAGGCTTATGGCAGTCAAATTGCGATAATCCCAAGATCATCTTCACGTATTTATATAAAAATCTCTGCTTGAAAGTGTCGATTTAAAGAAATTAATCCGAGATTTGCGAGTTGCTCACTTAAAACTCTTTACTCGGACTAATTTCCTAGGATACACATTTTTATGCAAAAATTTTGATATAAACATGTAAAGAAGTAACTGCCATTCTCGCAAAATGACTGCCATAAGCCTATTATGTGTAATTAGCGTACAAATTGCAAAAAACCACGAAAATTTTGAATTTCGCGGGTAGACCTGTTGAGTTCGCCTTAAAGTAAACTGAACACCCTGCCCACCAAATTCAAAAACGAGCAAAACCTCACGTTTAGGTATGGGAGACCCCCTTAAAAGTCCCGTGAACTACGATGTCTTCATACATTCGAAATACCAAATCATTTGTAATTCGTGCATATTTCGATCATGTTGTGGTGTTATTCCGGTGCATATTGTAATAATCTATGCTCCTGGCCATATTTGGTTCGGAAATACTTCTCTTAAACGAAATATATATACATATATATGCTTGTAAAACTCATACGATACATAATTTATTTATTTATTTTTACACACATCGCAATCCAGCCCCAAAGTAAGCGATAGCTTGTGTTATGGGTACTAGATAACTAATAAATATAATATATGTTACGGCTAAAACCCGAAGCGCGGCTGCACCTGTTTTAGCCGGTTAGAACTAGGTGTAGCCACTTTCTCTTTGTTAAACCTAGTACTAGCCGATTGTTTTCGGGTAAAACTAGGTCTAGCCTTCATCATCATATTAATATACATAAATAATATATTGAAAAACACCCAGACACTGGAAAACATTTATGCTCATCACACAAATATTTACCAGTAGTGGGAATCGAACCCACGACCTCCGACGCAGACACAATTTCGCTACCGCTATGCCATTCGGTCGTGGATTGTCAACTATTTGAGAAAAATTAAATAAAATTTGAATTTTCGCGCTCGGATGACACCCAATGAAATATATAAGACGCTCTTGCGAACTGAATTGCACTTTATTATGTCATAGTCACTATTTTGGGGAGTGAATTGTCCGTATAATGTAATTTGGTTAAAATAGTACATTTTTAATTACATTTGCTCAAAAAGTACACATTTCCATGAGTGTTTTGCGTGCGTCACTTGACTTGTATTGTGTAAAAAGCCTCGCAACCTTTACTTATGAGTTTCAAAGTAATAACCATGAAGGAAGGATATCTATCATCAGATGACAGGCGCGAGTCGGTCAGGGTCATTCTTCTATGGATAGCGAATTCGATACGGATTATTTATTTACGTCACGTAATAATTATAACATAGTACATTACATGATTGAAACGATTTGTTTTCGTCATGCCATTGATTTTTATCATACATTAAAGGTTCTTTATTATTTTTCCAAAATTGTGTCCCGTGTAATCAATTATATTTTTTTAACTATGCTAGTTATGAATATTAATTGCATACAATATGGCTGACTTTGGAAACACTAACAGTATTGTATAAGACCTTATTGTAACTAACTAGTTTACTACAGTAGTTGATATTTATATAATACTAGCAGTGCCCGCAGACTCCGTTCCGCATTAAAAATATTTTTGTCCCGGTTTGTCTCGCTTAAGGCCCGGTTTCTACCAAATCGGTGCGGAGCGGAGCTATATTTGAGTAACCAATCAGATTGCGTCATTTCGACATCTTAAGTTTAAATCTAAGTTTTAGTTAAAAAACGTTTGTATGGGAAAAAGAAGAGGGCTGTTTTTAGGGTTTTCCGGTTTTTTTTCTTTTTTCTCAACTTTCAAACCTTCCCTAGACCTCTATGAACATTTTAAAACCAAGATAAGATAAATCCGTTCAGCTGTTCTCGAGTTTTAGCGAGACTAACGAACAGCAATTCATTTTTATATAATATATAGAGATACTATACCAAGTTTTAGCCCAATGCCTGCAGTGGTTTGGGCTGTGCGTTGATAGATAGATCAGTCAGTCAGTCAGTCAGATATTTCCTTTTTCTAATATACGAGTACAAATAATTTGATGACGACCTCCGTGGTTGAGTGGTTAGTGTGCCGGTTTTCAAGGCGCCGCCATCTCTGAGGTTCCGGGTTCGATCCCCGGTCGGGGCAATGTAGAAAAATAACTTTTCTACATTGTCTCGGGTCTGGGTGTTGTGGTACCTTCGTTGTTTCTGATTTCCATAACACAAGTGCTTAAGCTACTTACTTTGGGATCGGAGCAATGTATGTGATGTTGTCCTCTAATACATTTATACATTTACACATTTATTTAATTTATTACATAATACACGTCACGCGCTATGATAACGCCCGTTCTTCGGATAATGTCAAGTGAGAGATAAAAATGATAAATGATAAGGAATCGAATTATTCCAGTAGTAGCCACAAATCATTTCTACAAAAAATATTTATCTTGAAATCTTTTTTAATATATAAAAATCTCGTGCCAATTTTTGTGGCCAAACTCCTCTGAAACGGCTAGATCGATTGTTATGAAATTTTCTGTGACTGTTCGGTAGGTCTGAGAGTAGGTCGTAAGCTATTTTTTTATCCCTAATGGCAAAACAACGTTTGCCGGGTCAGCTAGTATATATATCTCGTGCCACAGAGTTTGTCACCAAAGTCTTTCGAACGTATTGGCCGATTCTTATGAAATTGTTTGTCTATTTTCGGTATTTCTGAGTATAGGACGTAAAACATGTTTCATATCCCTGACGGAGAAACAATTTAGACGGCAAAACAATGCTGTCGGGTCAGTTAGTGTGAACATAAATGAATTTGCTTTGCTGATCGTTTGTCCCACTTAAACTCAAAAATGGCTGCACCGATGAAGCAAATTATGATCTGAAATCTCTAATTTTCCATGGGAATTATTTTCAATCGACTTCAAAAAAAGGAGGAGGTTCTCAATTCGATTGTATGTTTTTTAATGTTTGTTACCTCATAACTTTTGACTGGGTGAATCGATTTTGATGATTCTTTTTTTATAACAAAGATGACGCTTTCTGTGTGATGCCATTTCAATTTAGCCCAGTTCTGATAATGGTATCCATGAGAAAACCCCATAAGGCTTAAATTTTTAATTGAAAAGGATGTATTCAACAGTACTTTGATGGGAGTTGAAGTCGGTTTTTTTGTTAATTAATTAACGTTATTATGCGCATCAAATTAGTTTAGTTTACAGATTTTGGAAAGAATTAGCACCTGTAACCAATACTTACATTTTACGAAGCTAAGAATATTTGACAGTCAAAACTTTCTCCAACGTCCGAAGGACCGTTTGCGGAAAACTCTTCTTCGCCGTCACAATACTCTTGACTCATAGCAGAAGGTGTTCCAAATGTCTGCTATCTTCTAGAAGGCGCGCTATTGAGTTCAGAAGTCAGTTGCGTATAGTCATCTTCTAGAGTTGCTACTATACTTACATTTTACCAAGCTGAGAATATTTGACAGTCAAAACTTTCTCCAACGCCAGAAGGACCGTTTGCGGAAAACTCTTCTTCGCCGTCACAATACTCTTGACCCATAGCAGAAGGTGTTCCAAATGTCTGCTATCTTCTAGAAGGCGAGCTATTGAGTTGAGAAGTCAGTTGCGTATAGTCACCTTCTAGACTTGCTACTATACTTACATTTTACCAAGCTGAGAATATTTGACAGTCAAAACTTTCTCCAATGCCAGAAGGACCGTTTGCGGAAAACTCTTCTTCGCCGTCACAATACTCTTGACCCATAGCAGAAGGTGTTCCAAATGTCTGCTATCTTCTAGAAGGCGCGCTATTGAGTTCAGAAGCCGGTGCGCGTAGTCATCTTCTAGGCTTGCTACTGTTAATTCAACTGTAAAGGAAAACGACCATTTATTCAGTGACATCCCAATAATATGTCACAAAACACAAGTTTCACTCCTTTACTGCAGCATCCTCAAGATATATTGGCTCTACAAAGCGCAATTTTTTCGCGAAACTTTTGCTCACTCGTTGGCGTAATTATTCACTGTGTCCAACATTTTTTTTATAGTCTACAAATTACTCTTGTCTGTGATCTCATCTGATTGTAAGTGATGATACAGCCGTAGAGGTTATCGTACTAACTTAGAAGAGTTATGTAAATTCACCTTTCAGTTTCTACCCAGCATCGCGTAGGAACATTAAATCGCTTGACTTTGCTGGTAGAACCAGTGAAGGCGAAGCCTCCCACAAGATCAGGCTCAATTCAGAAATTATAAAATTCTAAAGTGGCCTTTGGCGAGAATCGAATTCATAAACCTCCTCGCATCCGACCACGAGCCACTCCGCCAGGGAGGTCTTAAATGGTGATTGAATGACCCTAGATTGTGAGCTTCAGAGTCCGAATAAAGACTAACAGTCAAAAGCTCATTTACGTATAAAGTCAGAATAATTAGTCAACTCCTTCTACAAAACAGTCTTGTTCACATACTTTCATCGTCTCGTTTAACCTTAGCTTCTTACTTTGGGGCAATGCTGTTGATGTACGAACGCTATACGTGTTGCAAGAACAAGGGCCGTACCACCATCTCTTAAAGCAACAATACTGCAGTATTGTTTTATTCTTTTCAACCGACTTCAAAAAAGGAGGACGTTCTCAATTCGACTGTATGTTTTTTTATGTTTGGTTACCTCATAACTTTTGACTGGGTGAATCGATTTTGATGGTTCTTTTTTAATTAGAAAGCTGACGCTTCCCGTGTCGTCCCATTTCAATTTAGTCCAGTTCTGATAATATTATCTATCATATGTAATGTGTTAAAAAAATCTCAAAACAATTACTGCACATTATATAACGGCGTATAAGCCATATTTAAGCGATCTTTAGTGAAGTTTTGTTTAAAAACTATAAAGACAATTACTTTTAAATTAATACGTCATGTATTTTGGGTTTTTAATCTAAAATCGTTGAGAAGCAGAAACACGATTGGATAAAATTTTCTCGATAGAAAGTTCTCCCAAAAGTTGCTCCAAAATTTCAATATTTCTTCTTTTTTTTCGAAACTACAATGGGTGTAATTGTAATTTTTGTTTTAATGTGTCGGTAATAATAATATCTAAAAACGTTAAGAAACAGATTTTTGATAACTGGCTTAGTTTTAGAGAAATTAGGTAAAAGGTCGTTTTTCTGTTATATTCTTCCGCGACGCTGTATGTCGCACCCATCAACTTATCCGTGAGTGACAAAGACAAAAATAAATTCAACTAGCTTTTGCCCGCGGCTTCGCCCGCGTGAATTTCGGGGTTTTACAAATCCTGTGGGAGTCCTGGATTTTCTGGGAAAAAACAGCATATGTGTTAACCTAACTTCAGAAACACGATTGGATAATAATATAAATGTAATTTTTGTTTTATTTTATCGGTAAAAAATAATTCCCAAAAAGGCTCAGAACGACATTTAAATAACTGGCTTAGTTTTTGAAGTAATTAGGTAAAACAACGTTTTTCTGTTATATTCTTCCGCCTACTAACCTAACCTAGAAAGACGAAAATAAAATCAACGTATTCGCTTAAGAGTGAAATAATTTCAGAACCTTTACCTTATAGGTATCCATTTTCGCATTTATAGCATAATTACTATCACATATTCTATTGCTCAACTAAAACACCTATTTTTAATAGCAAAACAGTTTTAATATCAGAAACTATACAGGAACACCTTTTTAGCATTATTAACCTGTATCCCATTGCTAAGCAGTGATAGCTCAGTGGTTCTGACCTCTGCATCTCATAAGGAGGTCGAGGGTTCGAATCCTGGGCACGCACCTCTGACTTTTCCGAGCTATGTGCAGTTTAGGAAACTAAATATCACTTGTTTAGCGGTGAAGGAAAACATCGTGAGGAAACCTGCATGCCTGAGAGTTCACAAAAATGTTCGCGATGGTGTGTGAAGCCCGCCAACCCGCACTTGGCCAGCGTGGTGGGCTATGGCCAAACCGCTCTCAGTCTGAGAGGAGACCCGTGCCCAGCAGTGGGACGTAAAAAGGGGTTGAGATGATCCCATTGCTTAACCAAAACACACATTATAAATAGCGCAACAATTGTACTTTCAGAACCTTTATGGGTAGATACTCATTTCCACATTTATACCATTACTAATTACTGTACCATATCCCATAGCTCATCTAAAACATACATTGTCAGTAACGAAACAGATATTAGTATATCATATAGGTACCCGTTTTCATAGTTATAATATTATTAACCTGTATCTCATTGCTCAACTAAAACACAAAATGCTAATAGCGAAACAGTTGTAATGTCGGAACCTATCACATAGGTACCTACCCATTTTCACATTTATAGCATTATGCATTATTTATAGCATTATAGCATTATTATTTATAGCATTATTATCCCATATCCCCTTGTTCAACTAAAACACACTTGTTAAATGCGTACAGTGCTATGTTCAGAACCTACATAGTGGCCATTTTCACATTTATAGATTCAGTATTAATAGATTCAGTTTTTGCCCGCGGCGCCACCCGCGTCTAATTCGCTTTTTCATGAATCCTAAGGGAAACGTCATTTTCCCGTTATCGTTCCCTATTCCAACCTTTAACCATGCTTTCAAGCAAGTTCGCTTGAACAATCTATCTATAGATGTAGCTATAGATTGCTGTAGAAAAATTGGTATTTTGAGTATCCCACGGGAACTACGGATTTTTCCGGGATAAAAAGTAGCCTATGTTTTAATCCGGGTTATAAGCTACCTATGTTCCAAATTTCAGCTAAATCGGTTCAGTAGTTGAGCCGTGAAGGAGTAACAAACATACACACAAACTTTCGCCTTTATAATATTATTAGGATAAATCCCCTTAATTACAACATTACTGCTTTAATTACAACATTAGTTTACTGGTGGTACATTGGTGGGCATTGTTGAGCGTGTAAGAATGTTGAGTGGTGACTCACTGTCATTGGGCGGGACGGCTTCTACGCACTGCTGTATGACGTCATGCTCATTCAACTGCAGTGCGCCAACCAGAGCGGGGCCCCACGACTTCTCCTCTAGCAACTGTTTCACTGCCAGTGGTGTTGAACCCGTCTCCAGACGGTACGGCCTGGATGAAGAATTAGACAATAAAGTCAAAGTCAAAGTCAAAGTCAAAGTCAAATATTTTATTCAATGTAGGTACCATTGCACACTTATTGAAAGTCAGGAATTACAAATTTCACATTAAAAAAAATACAAAACAACCAGTATAAATATGTAAAACTTATAGAGCTGTCCAAGCGTCTTTGTCAGACATGTACTCGTCTAAGGTATAGTATCCTTTCTTCAAAAGGCTCTCTTTAATGTGGCGTTTAAACCGCCCTTCAGGTAGAAGCAGCACATTGGAAGGAATTTTATTATAGTAGCGGATACAGTTTCCCAAAAATGACGTGCTAACTTTCGCTAGTCGAAATCTTTTCATAAATAATTTATTTTTGTTGCATGATCTACTGTTTGAGTCCCGTTTTTGAAAATTATCTATATTTTTGCGAACATGCATTATATTTTCATATATGTATTGACTAGCTACTGTCATGATCTTACTTTCTTTGAATACTTGTCGTAATGACTCACGTGGACCTAGACTGTAGATGGCGCGAATTGCACGTATTTGTAGGAGAAAATAAATAATATGGTTTGAATGTCAGCGGCTCGGCCCCAAAGCAAAATGCCATAAGACATCACACTATGGAAATAACTGAAATAAACAATTTTTGCAGTGGCTACATCAGTAAGTTGTCTTAGTTTTCGAATAGCATAAGCAGCTGAACTTAATTTTTTGGCTAATTTACGGATATGACCGCCCCACTGAAGCTTGTAATTTAATTATTCAATAAATAATTATTATCAATAATTGAATTATTCAATAAATAATTATTATTAATAATTAAAATAATATTATGTCCTGCTCATAATCTAATTGTTATTCGCATAAAATTGGAGTATATTGTTTTTTTTACTATCCTTTTTGGATGTCTTGTACAAATACATATTTCACACAAGTCAGCGCACCGAGGTTTCCATACTATAGAAGAAGTTTTTTGCGTAGGTTTATTGTTAATATTAAAAATATGCTAGTTAGAGCATTTTTTCTATTTTACCTGTAAAATATAAATAAAAGTCTGTATTAATCTGAGGATTTGGCTGAAATCTGGAATTAATCTGGAAGAATTATTAAAAAAAACCAAAGCTCAAATTCAATTCGAATTTACGCGGGCGAAGAAACGCGGGCACCAGCTAGTAAATAAAAAATAGTTGGGAATTAAGCAACGTTGAACCAAATCAATTTTATTACTTATTAACACGAAAATCTGATGCTTATCATCCAATCCAATACAATGATGCTTAGAATCTGTACTATGATATTGATGCTTGTGTCCAACAGTGGGACTAAATGGCTGATAATGCTAACCTGAAGGTTCCATCCAAACCAGCATTCTGACTGTACACCAACAGACCTTCCGTTGCGGCCACGGCGAAACTTTCGCCCGTTGGTGAGAACCGAACGCAGTGCACTCGGACCTAAGATAAAAGTAAATCAAGCTTTCTTTTACTTTACTTATAAACAGGCCTCATTAGAAGGCTCAGGGTCACTCAGCGAGCGATGGAGAGAGCTATGCTCGGAGAATCTTTGCGTGATCGAATCAGGAATAAGAGGATCCGCAAGAGAACCAAAGTGACCGACATAGCTCAACGTGTCGCCAAACTGAAATGGCAATGGGCATAGCTCGCAGGACCGATGGACGTTGAAGACCCAAGATGCTGGAATGGCGGCCACGCACCTGGAAGCGCAGTGTCGTCAGATCCCCCACCACATAGTCAGATGGCATAAAGAAAGTCACGGGAAGACGCTGGCGCCAGGTGGCGCAAGATCGTGGTGTTTGGCGGTCATTCCAGGAGGCCTATGTCCAGCAGTGGACGTCCATCGGCTGAACAGACGATGACGAAGCTTTCTATTCCACTTCATCCCCTTCACGTATAAGTTAGAAGTATCTCTTCCCCTTGAATATCTTTCATCCCCCATCAATTTCACTTTGCCCCTTTCCTTTCTAATTTCAATTCCCTCAAACTGTTAATTATCTTCCCTGACCTTTTATAAATTTTCTGTTACTTTAGTGTGTTCAGTTACTTTTCTTTTACACCTCAGACGGTACACCATGAGTCTCTTTATTCATCCTTTTTTTTTGGCGGCTATCACTCTTACATCCCCTTTTTTATAATTTCACCCATCCCCTCTTCCTCAAATTTCGTTACCCTACTCCTTTCTACCTTTCTGGTAGAAATCAACGACATGCGCCTTTAATACCCTTTTACTTCTTCATTTTGCCCCCAATCCTCCACTACAGGAGCACGCTCACCTCAGGTTTCACCTTCCTGTCAGCCATGTCCCCCGCCTTGACCCCCGGCAGGCGTATGTTGACGTCGCCGCCTTCCAACTCGTCCCTGCTCTCCACGAGCGCCATGTTGCCAAACTCCGTTAGAAAGCGACGGTTTATGAAGTCCTGTAAAGCAAATTGTTTAAGTTTTCTCTGCTTACAAAGACAAAGAAAGATATATTTACATGACATGTATATTGCAATTTAAATATATAAATAAAAAAACTGACTGACTGATTGGTGACTGACTGACATATAAACACACAGCCCTAACCGCTGGGTCGAGAGACTCCAAGTTTGGCATATCTATTATGTGCCAAGTACACCTTTTGAGATGTACGGGTGAATTAAGAAAGGATTTTTCATAAATAATGTGTGAAAAGGCCAAAGGGTGTCCTAAGTTTGTATGGAAAAACACTTATCTTGCCACAACTACTGAACCAATCTGGCTGAAATTTGGAATGAATTATATCTTGGATTAACTGTATGGTATGTATACTGATAAAATTAAAGGAGCCTATGTCTACTTTTTATCCGGGAAAATCTATAGTTCCGACCGATCCATAAACCCATCGCTTGAAGGTGCATCTTTTCCGGAAGGGTGGTAACGCGGCCTCTAAAGAGACCAAAGTTGGGCTAATTTAGAATCTATAAAACTCTGAAGTGGCATGGTGGCGAGTCCAACCCGCGATCATCCACTCGAATTCGAGCGCGCGACAATTGTGTTAAAACTGGCACCTTCGTCTCTTCGGCTATGCGATGAAGATGATGGAGTAAGAACTCACGTTGACAGCGTCCAAGGACCTGTTCTGTGTGATGACAAACTTCCTGATGAGCACCGCCTCTCTGACGCTGTACACGATGAAGAATAAATGATGAAGTAAGAACTCACGTTGACAGCGTCCAAGGACCTGGTCTGTGTGATGACAAACTTCCTGATGAGCACCGCCTCTCTGACGCTGTACACGATGAAGAATAAATGATGAAGTAAGAACTCACGTTGACAGCGTCCAAGGACCTGTTCTGCGTGATGACGAACTTCCTGATGAGCACCGCCTCTCTGACGCTGTACACGATGAAGAATAAATGATGAAGTAAGAACTCACGTTGACAGCGTCCAAGGACCTGGTCTGTGTGATGACAAACTTCCTGATGAGCACCGCCTCTCTGACGCTGTACACGATGAAGAATAAATGATGAAGTAAGAACTCACGTTGACAGCGTCCAAGGACCTGTTCTGCGTGATGACGAACTTCCTGATGAGCACCGCCTCTCTGACGCTGTAGAGGCACACGTGCTTGGAGTTGCCCGCGCCCAGCAGGCACGACCCGTCCGCCGAGTAGCAGATCGTGGTGAACGCTCTGCAAATTGGGTTGGATCAAATCTTGCAACTGAGTTTTCAGCTCCCCAATACGACGTATCTTACTCGATTTTTATAGCTTTATTGTAATAAACCAGGTTAAAAATCATGACATCCAACGAGAATAAAATTCTTATCCGACAAGAATTTTTTTATCTCTATCTTTCTCGCAAAACGAAAGTATTTATGGAGAGATATTGGCATGCGTGATAGTGACGTCACTATCCTATATAGCTACAGTCCGACAAGGCTTTCTTGGCACTTGAAGGAGGGCGCTGTTGCAAAACAAAGGCAGCCATAAAATAAAATCTCCTCATTTTTACTTCAATTTTAGTTTAAAATAGTTAATAGAAAGCAAAAATAACATAACATACAATAGTGATACACTGACAGAGCGAACTATCAAACAGTAGCACAAGATAGCGGTGTTAGTTCAGACTTTAGCCACGCGCCAAAATAGCCTTGTCGCAGTGTATCTCTGTCTAATACAAATTATTAAATTGCTTATATCTTTTTCGTTATTTGCTAGATTGCATTTGTTTTTTTTTTCAAAATTTTATTTATTATTAAACATTGTTTCAAAAATGAGTTAAAACATTATTCTGATTTGAGTAAAATAGTCTATTACTTATGAAAAACTTGTAATGGTTAAATTTTGGCAGTGCGGTGCCAAGCGTTTACGAAAGTTTAAAATTCTGGCGTCATGAGGTGAAATTGACGCTTTTATTCCATTCCATTCCGCGGCGGTTTAAATTGACCCTTAGGCTATACAAAAAAATGGAAAACTTCACTAATTTTAGAATATAACAGCGCTAACTTGGTTTTAAGCATTTTCTCAGGCGTGATCAAGTCTGTGTCCGCGCGGCCGGAGCCCAGGTCGTTCCTGCCCTCGATGCTGCCGGTTTGGTCAGACGTGGTCACGTTGAAGAACGATATATTGCCGTCCAGCGTCGACACCGCAATCTGCAACGACAAATTTTGATCATTTGATATTGATTATCATCAATTCAAAAAGAGTCATAGAACAAAACTAGTTCGTTTTAATGTTAGCAACTATGGTTTGGAGGTTTCTGGCAGTTTTCATTTAACCCTGAATAAAATTCTCGTATCACCAAAGATTATTCTCTTTGGTATCACTATTAAAACCTATCTGTTTGTCTTCCGCGACGGCTTGACCGATTTTGATGCAATTTTTTGTCCACATTCGTTATGTCCGCCATTTTTCATACAGGTATAGGAAAACAACATATGCCACGTGCCACGAGTATATAAAAGTCTGTGCTTGTAATTGTCCATTAAAAAAATGAGTTCATGTGTCTGTTTTAAGCAACCTTCTTTAATTTTACTGGTCTGAACAACGATATAAATCGGGTCTGAATGATCAATTCACAATTCTTGGACTAATTCCATTTACTGCACACTGTCAAGTAAAAATATTTATACAAAAATGTGATGATACTGCTGTATTAAGTTATTATCACACAAACTACGAAAAACCAAATTATATTTTTTCGCAGACAGACGATTGTGTTGAGCCCATACGGTATACGCGAACCGAAAGTGAGGTTATAAAACTAACTAAACTAACTGAATTAATTAACAAATAGGTTTATTTTTTCCGGTGAAGCTATCTGCGATTCGTATGTGACTTTGTAATGATTGACCTCCTAATTTTGGACTTTAATATTGCACACCTGAAAAGGTAAACTCTGTAAGCCTATTTTAATACTAATATAATGATAATAATGCAATAAATATATCATTATTATCATTATAAAATCTCTTACTTCTTCGCCATCAGGTCGGAAAGTGACTTGCAGGGCGTCTGACGTCAGCTGTATTGTTTCGCACTCGGAGCTGGCCTCGATGCAGTTCCACAACTTGACGGTCTTATCCCAGGAGGCGGACGCGAGCCGGGAGCTGGACAGGGTCGGACTGAAGGCTAAGCTTGCTACTGGCGCCTCATGTCCTCCTAGTACCTGTGGATATGAAATCCTGTGTTTGAATGTTTTTTTACTCCACAGAACTAAGGCGATTTGCCTGAAATTATGGGCAGAAATCAGAGATAAGCTTATATCTAGGATCCATAAATCCATAGGCTACTTTTTATCCACAATTTCCGCAATTTTTTTTGAATAAAATGAACAAAATCGACGTCATCAAATACTAATAAACACAAAGCCTTATATTTCCCATATTATACTTAAAACAAGTATCTTATACCTTTAAACGAGCAATTCTTGTATATATATATATTTCTATATAATCTGGTTCTCGGAAACGGCTTGAACAATTTTCATGAAATTTAGTATACAGGGGGTTTTGGGGGCGATAAATCGATCTGGCTAGGATTCATTTTTAGAATAGGTATGTCGAATTTACCAAAAAAAATAAAAATATGACTACTGCTGCCATCTATTGGCCACCGAGCGAAGCTCGGTCACCCAGATATTGTATTAGTAAGTTAACTCCTTAATCCTCAGAATCCTTTCAAGTAGCGGATAATAGCAAAACAAATTAATCAGCCCTGCTAACTCCTTAATGATGAGTCAACTAACAAATCTCGACATTTGAACTAAGTATCTCCGTAGCAAAATTTCATAAAAAAATGCTGAATACTGGATTCGCTCTTCCTATCACATTCACGCAAAGTTATTAGAAGGCGTACCTCCAATGTCGTTAATTTCTGCCCCAAGTAAACGTGTCAAAATTAAGTATGGATGTGTATACACACTGTTTTTCAGCTAATTGACCTAATATTCTGGACTAGTGACAAGAGAGTCAAATAACTTCACAGATCTAACCTCAAGCAGCTTCCCGAACTTGATGGACCACACGAATATCTCGAAGACGTCCTGACCTCCCGCGGCGCACAGCTCGCTGCTGGCGTCCACCGCCACGCACCCGAACTGCACCAGGCTCGGTGACGTCAGCGTGCGGAAGTTGCGGTACCTACAACAGACTCGGTGACGTCAGCGTGCGGAAGTTGCGGTACCTACAACAGACTCGGTGACGTCAGCGTGCGGAAGTTGCGGTACCTACAACAGACTCGGTGACGTCAGCGTGCGGAAGTTGCGGTACCTACAACAGACTCGGTGACGTCAGCGTGCGGAAGTTGCGGTACCTACAACAGACTCGGTGACGTCAGCGTGCGGAAGTTGCGGTACCTACAACAGACTCGGTGACGTCAGCGTGCGGAAGTTGCGGTACCCACAACATACTCGGTGACGTCAGCGTGCGGAAGTTGCGGTACCCATAACATACTCGGTGACGTCAGCGTGCGGAAGTTGCGGTACCCACAACAGACTCGGTGACGTCAGCGTGCGGAAGTTGCGGTACCCACAACATACTCGGTGACGTCAGCGTGCGGAAGTTGCGGTACCCACAACAGACTCGGTGACGTCAGCGTGCGGAAGTTGCGGTACCTACAACAGACTCGGTGACGTCAGCGTGCGGAAGTTGCGGTACCTACAACAGACTCGGTGACGTCAGCGTGCGGAAGTTGCGGTACCTACAACATACTCGGTGACGTCAGCGTGCGGAAGTTGCGGTACCCACAACAGACTCGGTGACGTCAGCGTGCGGAAGTTGCGGTACCTACAACATACTCGGTGACGTCAGCGTGCGGAAGTTGCGGTACCCACAACAGACTCGGTGACGTCAGCGTGCGGAAGTTGCGGTACCTACAACATACTCGGTGACGTCAGCTTATTTGTTTACCCCATGTTAATTGTTAAGTGACGTATGTCCATGGAAACCGTGGGCATGGCCAATGGGGAATGATGAAGAACAGATATCCATGCCATGTTGAGCTCCTTCAATTAATTCGATGCTTCGCAAGAGCCTGTATGTTAGGCCTATGTGAAATAAAGATATTTTGAGTTTGAGTTTAAGTTTAATAATGAAAAGGAAGATGGGATGTAGGAGGAGGCCTGGCCGCAGAAGAAGATCTTGGCTTCGAAACTTACGCCGATGGTTTGGCAAGAGCACCCGTCTATTCAGAGCAGCGGTATCCAAGATTCAAATCGCTATGATGGTTTCCAACCTTCGATAGAAGACGGCCCTTTAAGAAGAAGAAGATCTTGAGACGCATGGGCATGATATCAAATTCATACGAGTAGTTAACTCTATCCGAACAGAAATCCTAACCTGGTAAGATCGTAGCACCGCACAGTTCCGTCCAGGGACGAGGACACAAAGAACTTCTTGTTGGCGCTGAACTGGATGCCGGTGACGGTGGAGCCGTGCTCGCCGAAGGTGACGAAGCAGAACCCCGAGCTGGTGTTCCACACCTTCACCTTGCCGTCGTACCCGCCCGTCACTATGTACAGCCCGTCGGGCGAGTACGCGAGGCACGTCATGTCGAGCGAGTGGCCTTGCTGCTTCATCACGTACTGCTCGCCTGGTGACAAATCGACATCGTTGTCGTATTATTTTATTAACTGGTCAAAGGCGAGTCAGGCTCTAGAGTTCTGTACCACTCCGAAACTGAGAGGAATGCCAAAATGGAATGGAATGAAAAAAAGAAAAATGTCGAAATGATGAAAACTGGTTGGTTACTCAAACACAGCTCCGCTTTTGTGGCAACCGGGCCTCATGGTTTAACTTTTTCCAATATAGTACGGAACCCTCGGTGCGCGAGTCCGACTCGCACTTGGCCGATTTGATTCTTTTTAAGGAACGCGATCCGGTGCTCCAATATGCTGAGCGTGTAGATCAGATTAACGTCCGGTATTTCCTGCAGTGATACACTTACTCTGCCACTCCCAGACCAGCAGTTGCCCGATGTTGGGACAGCCGAACGCGATCCAGTCGCCCTGCGCCGACAAGGAAATGCTGCTGATCCGGTGCTCCGATATACTGAGCGTGTAGATCAGATTAACGGCCGGAATTTCGTGCAGTGATACACTTACTCTGCCACTCCCAGACCAGCAGTTGCCCGATGTTGGGACAGCCGAACGCGATCCAGTCGCCCTGCGCCGACATGAAAATGCTGCTGATCCGGTGCTCCGATATACTGAGCGTGTGGATCAGATTAACGTCCGGAATTTCGTGCAGTGATACACTTACTCTGCCACTCCCAGACCAGCAGTTGTCCGATGTTGGGACAGCCGAACGCGATCCAGTCGCCCTGCGCCGACATGTCGATGCTGCTGATCCGGTGCTTCGATATGCTGAGCATGTGGATCAAGTTCACGTCCGGCATCTCGTGCAGTGATACACTTACTCTGCCACTCCCAGACCAGCAGTTGCCCGATGTTGGGACAGCCGAACGCGATCCAGTCGCCCTGCGCCGACATGTCGATGCTGCTGATCCGGTGCTCCGATATACTGAGCGTGTAGATCAGATTAACGGCCGGAATTTCGTGCAGTGATACACTTACTCTGCCACTCCCAGACCAGCAGTTGCCCGATGTTGGGACAGCCGAACGCGATCCAGTCGCCCTGCGCCGACATGAAAATGCTGCTGATCCGGTGCTCCGATATACTGAGCGTGTGGATCAGATTAACGTCCGGAATTTCGTGCAGTGATACACTTACTCTGCCACTCCCAGACCAGCAGTTGTCCGATGTTGGGACAGCCGAACGCGATCCAGTCGCCCTGCGCCGACATGTCGATGCTGCTGATCCGGTGCTTCGATATGCTGAGCGTGTGGATCAAGTTCACGTCCGGCATCTCGTGCAGTGATACACTTACTCTGCCACTCCCAGACCAGCAGTTGCCCGATGTTGGGACAGCCGAACGCGATCCAGTCGCCCTGCGCCGACATGTCGATGCTGCTGATCCGGTACTTCGATATGCTGAGCGTGTGGATCAAGTTCACGTCCGGCATCTCGTGCAGTGATACACTTACTCTGCCACTCCCAGACCAGCAGTTGCCCGATGTTGGGACAGCCGAACGCGATCCAGTCGCCCTGCGCCGACATGTCGATGCTGCTGATCCGGTGCTCCGATATGCTGAGCGTGTGGATCAAGTTCACGTCAGGCATCTCGTGAAGGAAAAATATGCCTGTTGTGAACCCTGGCAAATGGCAAAAAGTTTGAATAAGTTTTACTTAAACTTTGGTCTGTTTAAAAATGTTTCGATTTAGTGAAACAGAAATGAGAATCATCTATTAGGCCTGATGATAACTAACCTGTGACCAATATTCTGGTATTCTTGTGATAGGCCGCCGCTGATATTCTGCATTTGTGATTAGCATTTCGTATCGCGTCACCAATGTAATGCCGCCCTAACTTCTTATACTGTAACCGCTTCTCGTCTTCCAATTTAACTTCTTTTTTGTCTATATCAGCATCCATTGTAACGTCTTGATCACTTTCCTTGAAAAAATATATATATATTTAGAAGAACATCCTCAAGAACTCTTACTGGATCATTTTGTTGTTAATCTTTCCACCTTATGAACTTCTTAGGAACGTATATCAAGTAAAAATTCATACTAATCCCTATCCTATGATTATCCCTATCCTTGATATCGTTGCTCCTGTTATTGCTTATATCCTAAATGAATGTATTTCTTGCTCCAAATTTCCTGAACCCTGGAAAAGCGCTCATGTTATACCTCTTCCGAAGAAGGCTGTTCCTGTTAACTTCTCTGATTTCCGTCCTATTTCAATCCTTCCTTTCCTTTCCAAAGTTTTAGAAAAGCTAATTTATCAACAGTTAAATTTATTCCTTAATAGAAACTGTCTGTTTAATCCTTTCCAGTCCGGTTTTCGTCCTGGTCATAGTACGGTTACAGCTTTAATAAAAGTTACTGACGACATACGTTGGGGCATGGACAACAAGCAACTCACTGTTATGACTTTGCTGGACTTCAGCAATGCTTTTAACACGGTGGATTTTGATATCTTACTAGGTCAGTTGCGTTCTCTTAACATATCTCCATCAGTTATTGACTGGTTTCAGAGTTACCTTAGTGGTCGCCGGCAGCGTATTCGCTTTGAGGAAACTCATTCCTCTTGGTGCGATATCTCTGCTGGTGTGCCCCAAGGCGGCGTGTTGTCACCATTACTCTTTTCCATCTTCATTAACTCAATCAGTCATAACCTTTCTTCTCTCTATCATATGTATGCAGATGATGTCCAGCTTTATACCCAGTCTTCGTTTGAAAACCTGCCAGATGCAATCGCCAGAATGAACTCAGACCTTTGCTCCGTCCTTGAATGGAGCAAATCATTTGGACTTAATGTGAATCCGAGTAAATCACAGGCAATCGTTATTGGTAGCCAAAAGCAGATATCCAAAATTGACTGGCGGTCACTTCCTCCTATTGAGTTCAATAATGTTGTTATTCCGTACTGTGAGAACGTAAAGTATTTGGGAGTGTATCTTGATAGGACCTTAAGCTGGGCTCAACATGTTAAACAAGTCAGTAGGAAATTATTTGCATCCTTGGGCTCCTTGCGTCGCCTTCGATCTATTCTTCCAATTCCTACAAAAATTATGCTCGCACAGACTCTTCTCCTTCCTATTCTTGATTACGCTGACGCAAGCATTGTCGACTTAAATGAAAACCAATTAAGTAAGCTTGAGAGACTTCAGAATTCCATTATTAGGTTCATATTTGGTTTACGCAAATATGACCATATCTCACAATTTCGTTCTCGTCTTAATTGGTTACCTATCCGACTTCGCCGGAATCTACACATCCTTTCCATTCTGTACTGTGTTCTGTTTCATCCTTCTGCGCCCCCTTACTTAAAAGAGAAATTCAATTTTGTAGGTCAACCTGGAGAATTGCTCCGTTCTTCGAGGAAACTTATTTTGATGATGCCTGCGCATAGGTCTTCCTTCTTTCATAAGTCTTTTACGATTCAGGCTATTAATCTTTGGAATGCCTTACCTCTCGATATTAGAGAGGCCCAGACTATAGGACAGTTTAAAAGACTTGTGAAAGATCACTTTATATCCCAGTTGCCTGAGTGCTGATGACTAACTGTCACCTATAAATTTGTAATCTCAATACTTATTATATCCTCTCTTGTTCTATTGTTTTGAGGATTATTTTTATTGTATTTGTATAATTTTATATATTTATATATATGTATATACATATGTATATATTTGTATTTATGTACAAGTATATATAATATAGTTTAGTTTATAGTATAAGTAATTTATTGTAAGTAGTTTATTGTATTTATTTATTCTGGCACCCCGCACCACCAACCGCGTATCCAGTTTCAAATATTCCTTCACATTATTGGTTGCCTGGTAGAAATCGCTATGTAGCGATAAGGCCGCCAAATTGTACTCCTAAGTTTGTTTGTATTTAATTTATTTCTTTCTTTTCTATATTTTTATTCTGTGGTGTGCAATAAAGTGTTTATCTATCTATCTATCTATCTATCTAAATATTGATCTATGATCCCTCGGAAGTATATAAGTTCAAGCCTCTAAGTCTAAATTAAGAGCTCGTCAATATAAACAATCAAGACTTACGTTCATTGCTGTCGTTTTAAAAAAACCTCAGAACTAAAAGAACTTTTTGTTCTAAAAACATAAAATTCGGAAGATGCAAGCAACGGAAAAAAATCTTAAAATTTTGGTAAAGAAATAACAGCCCCAAAATACGATGTTTTACGTCCTTTTCACAGACCAACAGACGATAGATAAAAATTTCATAAAAATTGGTCAAGTCATTTCGAAGGAGTTTGGTTAACACTGTGGCACGAATAGACATACCCAGACAGGGCGGATGGCGCGAAAAAATGTTGCCAGCTTATCGGTGCCAAAAATTTTTGCCACTAACAGTAAGGCCACGCTGTAGTTCGCTCAGAGGCGATACTGTTTGTTTGTACCAAAAAGATTTGGGTAAATCGTTTGGATTATATTTTAGACAAGATTTTTTTTGTAAAACAAGTGACAGTTGACACTCACATATTCTCTGTCCTTCTCAATAACTTTCTCCTCGTCAACTTCATCGTCCTCTAGTTCTGCTTCCTTCTGCAATTTCCTTCTCTTTTTATGCGATATTTGTACCGCTGACGTCACCAAGTCATCTGAATCTATGCTCGCCTCCCACAGGCAAACTTGACCGTTGCGACTCACAGTAATAAGGTCCAAACTCTTTTGCTCGAAGAATACCTAAAGGGCAAATTTATTTAATTTTGTGCATATCTATTTACACACTGCACGATAAATCCAAAACTATTATGCATATGAAAAATAATTTGAAATCTGTTTTAGAATGTACAAGTAAAGTCCTTTTATAATATGATATCCCACTCAGTATAATTAGACCTTACTTTGAAATAAGCTTCCAATTTTCCCCTCTTTTTTAATTAAACTCCAATTATGTTTGGCGACTGTTAATGGTGCCAAATTTCATGTCTATAGCTGAGAATAAGGGTTCTCTTGAACGGTGTGATCCTAAGGTAGATGAATGCGTCCTGCACTTTGGTACAACAATCAGGCGCATGGTATTATGGTATTTTGCGATACTCTAAAAAGTTAGAAATGGAACCAAATCAAAACTGTATGAAAAATGAAAATGATCGCTAAATTGGTCACGTGACCTCCGCGCATTCTTATATTTTTTTTTTCGAGATAAGCGATGCAATAGCAATCTAATTGACCAATACCACAAAAGCTTACCCCCACAATTTTATCCGTATGCCCACTCAACGAGTACATATTGAGATTATCCAAGTATTCGGAGGTGTATATCTTGGTGGTGGTATCCTTGGAGCCGGCGGCCAGCAGTCGCCCGCAAGACGACCAGTCCAGGCACGTGACGGCGTCATGAGCTTTTTTGAAAACGCGCTTCATGACAAACGAGCGGAACTCTCCGGTGAAACTGCAAGGTGCTGTCATTATGAACACTGAAACATTTTAAAAGCTTTTTTTTTATTCTGTATGTAAAAATTTACGTTTTGTTAGGTACATAAAAATATAATAAATAAGAACTTTTAGGCAAGTACGCTACATCCTAGACCTCATCATTTTTGTCCATCAGACATGATTATAGTCAAGCCCAAGCCTATGTATAGTAAAAAAATATATAAAGGCTTCTTGTAACTGAAAATTTATACCAACCTGTGTCATCACAGCACGCTGCAAACAGTTTTCCATCAGGGCTGAATTTGACTGCATTCACTTCCTGTTTGAACTTGTATCTGTGTATAACCGTGCAGGTTAAAAGACTGATCATTTGTGCTTCACCCTCTAAAAGCATAATTACAATATAAGGACTTCCAACCACTTTTCGTTTGTTAGTAATTTATTTATTGAAACAGTTTCTTTTCTCTTAGTAGTCAACTGAATGGGCATGCATGCAATCACATATAGAGATTTGGTATTAAACTAGTTAGAGCAAGCTAACTGAAGACAGCGCCATCTATAGAGCGATGCGTGAAAATGAAAATTTTTATAATATTAGGTTTGATTCAACAAAACTTTGTTTTAACCAATTAGTGTCCTAGGAACTCACGTAAAATTTACTGATTGATTAACTTATTTATTAACTTTCAATGAATATTAAGTACTAGTATATGTATCTATTGTAGGTATTTGGTCATTCTTTAGTGGCCCAAAAACAGTTTTATTGCCAACTGTGTAGTTGAGCAATAATCATAAGTTTATCAATAAAACTAATGTATGATTCAAATAATTGCACCTACTTTCATTTATAGCAAGTAGCACAGATCCATTTGGAGACACATCAATGGCTGTGTAGTTGAAGTGGCTTTCGATTGGCAATGTATTGCTTTTGTTCCTGAAAATACAATAATGGTTCAACATCAATGTTCACATAAGAATAGGAGGAGGATTATGAACCAGCCCCAATGCTATCTAGTACATAAACTAGCAAAAACTAAAATTAAAAAAGGAAATAAATTAAACTAAAGTGATATATTTCTTTCATATAGGCCTTACATTTTGGCTCTTATGAAAAGTCAGTAAAATATAATAAAGTATGCTTATTATTAGTATAATTAGTTTATGACTTAAAAACTAAGTGTACGAGGGTTCAAAAGCGCAAACGCCAAAGCGCCCTAAACTAAGAAGAAGGCCCAATTTTAAAAATTAAATATAAGTAGTTCAATCCACGAAGACGCTCCCCACTCCTTCTTGTTCCATACGAATTGCATGAAACATAAGCGATTTTGAAGCAGCAAGGCACAAACTGCGTTTTGTGTTAAAAAGAAACCACCAATTTTTTTTTTATTATTTTGATATACCCAGTGTCTTTCACCTAGTAAACACAAATCTAATAACACCAGTTAAGCAAAAAACCCATCAAGCTGTTCAGGCTACAGAGTATGTGCCAAACAATTATTTATATTTATAATAAATACATAATCATAACCCTCATTTTAGCAGGCTGGTAAATAGGTTATGCATACTTACTGTTTAAGATTGTACACGGTAATTTTATTACCGACTGGGCTGAAGACACAGTTGCCGTCGTTTGAAAATAGCACATCTCCTCGACGATACACTGTGCCCAGGAGATTTTGAAACTACAAAATGAAATATAATTTATTATGAACATCAAACTTATCAGCATTATCATTAAATAATATAATGTAATAAAATAACAGTGATAGTCCATTTGGTCAGCACTTTCATTACAGGGCGAGTTAGCGTTCCAGTGCCAATGATCCTTACTTCGACCAAATTAGTATGACAACATCTTCAGCTGTATCATCACTTACCATCAGGCGAAAGTATAGTTAGGTAATAACTTACTACAGGGTAAAAAAAGAATTACTTGAAGTTTTTATCTTCATAATTTCACAGTTTCAAGAACAAATGTGCTGGTTCTGTTGATGGAGTGCACAGTATTTTACTATTTGTGTAATGAATAGACAAGCAAATAAAACCAATATATTCGATTTCTATTAATATTTCTTAGTCAAATTGACTTGCTTATAAAATTAACCTCTAGGTAAACTCGCACTTTAAGGTAGAATGTATAGACCAGGCAAAGTGCTTGGTGGTAGAAAATTGTAGGGCATAATGCATGATATATAAATTTTGCTAGAGGAAATATCGGCAATAGGCAACAGAGGCTTTAAGTAGGTTTAAAAATCTAAAACATGCTGATACAAACCTTGTAATTATACTTCATGGTCAAGCTAATTCAATACTAAAACAGCTGTGAGAACTTATAATATCACTGATAAAGTTATGCGTAATCAAAAAGTTAGTGTGTATTTACTTTAAATCCATTGATTAATTAAAACTTAAAACTTATTATGAAAATTAAAATTTCCAAAACACGCGCTCACCACAATAACATATTGTTTTGAGTTTTTGACTTTTGTTGACATTGACAGTCCACCACGTAATATGACATTGACGCAAGCTAAACGTTTAGAAATAGATTTAAGAAAAATATTGCAAAGGATTCATATAGGATTAAATAATTGTAATATACAAAGATTTGGTTACGGTGATAAATAGTTGATTAACTTTAAAAGTATTATTACGGCTAAATACGTCGTAAAAACCCAAAAAAATATTTACAAATGTGTTTGACAACAATTTAAATTTCGCGCACTTTGGTCTAGTTACATTAAATTAGTCAAATCCGCACAAATCAATAATTTGATTTTGTATTAGTCTCATGAAAAATAAGTAACAGTAGTAGTAGTATAACAAGTAATTAACATGTAGATTAGATGTAAATAATTCAATGCAAATAAATCGTTTTTAATCTTAATTCAAAGTGTTTGTTTTAAAAAGTATTAAAATGACTAATCGCAACATGCGCAGATAGATTTAGCTGGCCAGCGATCCACATCAATGCAATACGTCATACATCTGCGAATTTCCAAGCTCAGGATTGGTCGCGCAAATCGGAAATAACGTAACTACGCCAATCAGAAGTTAGGGCATATCGAGTGCTGCCTTGAACATCAATCGTCATATGACCCATTCTATCGAGTCTGCAAAGCTTGGGCCATATTTGTCTGTGCTAAAATAGTTTCGTGGAGTGAGTGTGTACAGATAGTCGTCACAGTTTTGGGACCTGTAAATACTCCCACACTTCATAATCAAAATGACTGACACAAATCCCATCTATGGACCCTTCTTCGGAGTTATGGGGGCGGCGTCTGCAATCATTTTCAGCGGTATGTACCATACTTTGTGTGAACTGTGAATTCGATGAACTGCTCCGATTGCTGTGTACTTAAATGTCAATTTTTCAACGTTCACTTGTAGATTCGGATGAGATCGCTTCGATGAATGGTTATCCTATCCAATCCTATCTGTGCGGAATGTCTGGATGTTACTACTAGTTGCGATTATGGTTATTTTAGGAGTCCTAAATATAGGAATTAGCCGCACCTAGAAGTTATGTGGATTGTGGGTGCTACGTTTACAATTATATGTATAGCGCTTGTATCGATTGTGTATTTTGCATCGATGTTTTTGATAGCAGCATTGATTTGGTCCGTTGTGGGCGTAGTTTTCTAAAAACTCAAATCAGCTCAATCATGTGATTGAAAAGGGTGGTTGAGAAGGCTGTTAAGTTGGCAGCACTGTTGATGTAGTAAAATTCCGTAATGAATGACCAATACAAGTTTTTTACTTTTATTCTATAGAGTATGATTTACAGGAAACACAGCCCTATTTCTTAGGGTTTAAAAGACAAAATTGCATGGATTGAATGCAAAATCACTTGGAAAGTGTATGGAAGTATTATCATTGTTTGACAATGAAACTGATAATTGTAGATGAAACCTGAATTTGCCCTTATATTTTAATGATGAATAATTGCCTGGTGACTTCTGTAGTCGCGTTTTTAAGATTCATTTGCTATTACACAAATTTTCATCATTTTCCTGATAAAATTAGTCATCACCTGACTTGATAACTTGATCATGTGACAAAGTCAGCTGTTTTTATGGTCAACTTAACCATAAAGCATCATTCAGACTATGAATTTGGGCATTTTTGTAAGACAATTTAGCTTTTAATTAAGATTGTTTCAGCATTTTCACAAATTTTATATAAAATCACTTTCACAGCCGCGTTATATAGGTTATATTTATCTACATTATCTGCAAATCTATCTACCTTTAAATGAGCAATTCTTGTATAGTATATTTCTATATAATCCGAATCTCGGAAATGACTCGAACGATTTTCATTAAATTTAGTATACAGGGGGTTTTGGCCGTTGGAGGCGATAAATCAATCTAGCTAGGATTAATTTTTAGGAAAAAATATGACCCCTGCTGCCATCTATTGGTGGGTAGATATACTGCTGAGTGAGCTTGGTCACCCAGATATTGTTAATTAACCTCGCACATATTATACTCCATTAATCACATTATGTCCAACGAGTTACCACAAAATGATTCTATTTTGTTTCTGATGTTTGGAATTCTTGGAATGCCTTTCCAGATTTTTTTCAGAACTATGATCACTTCCAGGATAAAAAAGAGTCAATCATGGATATAATCTGTGTGTTAATCAAGGATATAATCTATTGCCATTCCAAGTAGCCAAGTTGGTTCAGTGCTTGCAGCGTGAAGGAGTAACAAGCAAACAAACTTACATACAAACCTTTGCCTTTATAAAACAAGGATTCAATCCACAACAAAACTTCTGAAAGAAATGTAAACAGTCACGCAAGCTACTAAATAAAGGAGAATAGCTTGCAGAAGTGACTGGTGCAAGTTTTGTAGCTAATATGAACCTCGCTTTATAATATTAGTGTGACATCTTAGAACTACTGATGTGAGGGTTGGTGGACTAGATTACATCCCATCCAATGGGATGGATGGAGTTTTAGTTTTGTCACCTTAATGTGTGACAAATTACATACAAATTCAAATGTCAGTCCTTAATTTTGCGGGCTTCAAGCCAGAAGGGTGTACAAGCAATACCGTTAATTTACAGAAGACAAGAAAACTTAATAAGTCCTTATTCAAATTATTTATTAATGTGTTTTTAGGTTAATTATATCATTCAATTAGACCATTCCTTTCTAGACACCTTACAGAAACATCTAGAGATCTGGTACAATTAAATAATATTTACATTGAATGACATAATAATCTGTAATTTAGATAAATCACATCTATATTACATAATAATGGTAATTTTAGTAAAGTTTAAGTTTTCAGATGATAATAATATTAGACCTAGAGACCAAAGACTAGCTAGCTTATAAAGTTATAACCCAGATTAACACCTGCATAACTTTTAATCCTGGAAGAATTCATCATTCCCACAGGATTTGCGAAAAACTGAAATTCACACTGAAACAGCTGTAGTATTACATATGATTTTTTTATGGTTTTATGAATAATGAAGTAAATTCCTGAAATTGTTGACTTTAAAATTAATTTTCATTTTCAAATGGTATTTAACCAGTCAAGGGGTAGAAGCATTTCTAGGGATAAGTATTTTTACTGATGCCACACTTTTTCAACATTATAACTTAAAACTTTAACCCTATGTATTTAGCTTCTAATAGATAAGTTACTCAATAGTTTCGGGTGGATTGGTCAGGCTGCATTGTAACCATGGCTTATCCAAGTTAGGAATGCCTATGTTTTAATGCAGGGTAGAATTTATCTCTAAACATAACAGTCATCCCTTATTCACCCAAATTCACCACACAAACACATTGCTTTAAAAAGGTTGTTTAAATGATTATTATCTCTCATTTCCAGCCCTCGGAGCAGCCTATGGGACGGCCAAGTCTGGCACCGGTATTGCCGCCATGTCGGTGATGCGGCCCGAGCTCATCATGAAGTCCATCATCCCTGTGGTCATGGCGGGTATCATTGCCATCTACGGACTGGTCGTGGCGGTGCTGATTGCCGGTTCACTGGAGCCGCCCACTTCATATCCCTTGTTCAGGTGTGTACTTGGTGTTGGTTTAAATCATTCCAGAATCTATATATTATACTACCTAAATCATTCCAGAATCTATACATTATACTACTATCTATATATTATACGGTGTCTACCAAACTAGGTAAGGTTATAGAAGTTTCCTCAGTAAAGAAAAAGATTTAGAAAAGCTTGAATTGAAAAATGAGCACATATAATACAATCGGAAACTACCTGTTTAGAATAGAAAACAGTTGAACCTACAGTGATACATTACTGCTTGCAGTTTTAAACACCTGTTTTATACTTGGCAGATTTTAATAATTTCTCTTGTTGTAGGTTGTATCTCTTATTCTTGCTAAAAGAAAGGTTACTGGAATTCTTAACCAACATTATTTATTTCTATTGCTAATCTAAAATGTATACTAATGTTATTATGTTGGTTGTTTTCAGAGGGTTCATCCACTTGGGCGCCGGTCTGGCGGTAGGGTTCTCGGGTCTGGCGGCCGGCTTCGCCATAGGCATCGTGGGTGATGCCGGCGTGCGCGGCACAGCTCAACAGCCGAGGTTATTCGTCGGAATGATCCTTATCCTCATTTTCGCTGAAGTGTTGGGTCTATACGGTCTCATCGTAGCCATCTACCTCTACACGAAACAGCAGTAAACACCCTGTACTCGCACACTCCATTCACCAGCGCCCCGGGGCACTATGCCTGTGATCCGATCGCATTTGCTCATTGCGAATATCTCGCGCACAGGGGACGTCGTCGCCGGTAGCGGCCCGCATAGCGCCCCGAGGCACAACTCTGTATAGTAAACCTGTAAACCTCCTCGCTTTACCGCTTAACTCGTATAAAACTGTAGGATGAAAACTGCGGTTGTATAAATCCAATACGATAGCACAACCTCCACTCTGTGGTTGTGCTGTGGTAGGAGTTAAGCTTAACATAACCGCTCGCATATCTCCGGCACGATGCGGACTTGATGCTGCGTTCGTATCGCGCCCCGAGACGCGAACTGTATAATAAGTTTTTTATCTTGAAATTTTATTATGAATTGCTTTCCTCCCGGAAGATTTCTGAATCATGATTGACGCTACCGCGCGATGACGGAGTTATTTATTGTTTAATTTAGTTCCCGCTGCCTTGTGTTACGGTGACTGGAGTAACTTCACCAACATATCGATATTGTTTGCGCGTCGCCACCCCTCGCGATCGAACCGTTACATCTGAACGATATCAATTTTAGATTATTTTAGCGTTAAGGCGAAACTAATGTACAGTTAGAGTAGAAAGTTAAGTCCAAACGATTTATCTTAAATATAATTTATGGTCCGTTCGAGCTCGCAGGGTACTGTGTACCGACTATTGCTAAGTTTTAAAGTTGAACCTGGCTAAGCATCTACAGCTTGCAATGTCGCTATTGGGTGTACTTATCTGTAACTTCTTGTACTGTTATTCGATTATTAGCACTGTTAATTACCAATGCTGTTGACAGTGACTTACTAAATTATTCCAAAGCAAGTCACAAACAAATGTATATGCCAGGGATCAGATAATAAACATGATTTGTACATTCCATATTATTTTGTTTCTACATGTTGTGTGTTTTATTTTCCTTGTGGATCTTCATATATGAGCGAACAAGATATATTTATTAGGGAAGGGCGTATGCTACATGACATTGCGCTGTCTTGTATTTAAATTAATCTATTGATATAATAATATTGAATGCGATTCTGACGACTTATTATGTGGAAATATATTTCAAAATATTTTTATTATGTATACCTCATAGTCGAAAAAAAAATGTTTGAATGATTATAAATTGGTACGTAAACTAAATAAAATATAGGTGAAATTGTATTATTTTAGGTTTCATGTTAGAGAATGTTATAATCTTTGGTGTTACTGAATGAATTGTGTTAATAAAATATTTTGAAAAGTACTGTAAATTATGAATCGAGTGTTTCAGTTCAAATATCCAAGCGTTTTGTTTGCTCATTAATTCCTTTCCCTTCTCATCCTTCGCGGAAATATGGTAGTAAATGCCTGTGCCTGCCTACCACTGATCTCTATAGAGTATATAGAGCCTACTCGCGAGCGAGGTCAATCTTAAAATAAAATTCAGGAGTGTAGTGACCACTGACCGGAGTTGTCGGGTATTATGCCTATGGAGCGGAGGTCTTTGATAAGAGCGAGGTATAAGTATAAACGAAGTCCTATTGCGAGGTGATGCAGTGATGCTGTGTAGCAGATATCTGCTAACACGTGAAATTCAAATTATTCGCAAATATCCCGCAAGATTAAAAATCTAAATAAAATAAAATCCGATGAAATTTGAATTTTCGCGCCCGGATGGTACCCAAGGTGCGTCACGTAACGTCTTGCTCGTCTCATAACTTATTATTCTCATTTCTCTTTATATGGATGAAATTATTATTCCTGTTTTGTTCAGTTTTGTTCCTGTTGGTGAAATTAATTTGGACTTTGACCAACGCGGACGAACCGAATCTTTTTTGAATATAAAATAGTTACAGTTCTACGTTGGCGCGTGGCCAAAATCGGAACTAACGCCGGTAGCTTGTAATACTGTTTGATTGTTAGCTCTGACGATGTATCGATATTAAACAATAAGTTTGTTTTAAAATAAAATGAAGATTGTATTTTCTGGCTGCCTTTGCCCTATAACAACGCCCTCCTGACAATGTCATTCAAAGCATTCAAGTGAGTTCAAGTGCCAACTGCCAAGGGAACGTTGTCGGACTTGTATATGGCCGGCCTACGAGGAACGAAACTAATGGAGCAGCTGTAGTTTTCTACACACACATATGCGTTAATATGAGTTCGTGAAATCGACATAGCTATAACAAACATCACATTGTCTCTTTCTAACTAATTCAGAATTGTTTACGTTATACGAGACAGCAACATATTTGTTTTTCTGATTTCGGCAACACTGAAGTTGTGACGTCACGAAAAAATAGCTGGGTGGCCAATTCCTCCATAATTTGTAGCATTTTGTAGATTCGAACATGTCGAAACATGTATACAAAGTTTTTGCGTATCATGTTTTGTGAAATATTAGACAATTTAGTATTCAGGTGTGAAAATGCCTACTCAGTGTTGTGTTGTGCAGTGCAGATCGCGGAAAGACAAAAATAGGCCACATTTAACATTTCATAGGTCAGTTATTCGATTGCATCAATTATATCGTTAAATCGTTAAAAATTATGTGTTATTATGTGTCATAATCATATTACATGCACTTATATAATGTTTCAAAGAAGATTGAAATAAATTCGATTTAATTTTTGTTTAAAAAAAATAAAAACAAAGTACTAACCAAAAACGACATCGATAATATTTCCATAGATAGATAGATAGATAGCTAGAGCAGCCCTTCTGATCAGCTGACTGGTGCCTATCTAGTGAGGTTGGCTGTTAGCTGTGATTGGCTATTTTTGATATGACACAAGATGGCGGAAATGCCCAGCCAAAAAGACTCACTACTTTGTGTCCATTAGTTCTTTAGTCATTGGGCTCAATGGCCTTGAGGCTTGATGACGTTTTATCTGTCAAAATAGGTACTGAAATAAAAGTTTTGTATTTTTGAAGTACTCCTTGGCGTTTTGCTATTGGTTAATATTCATTCACATAACACTTTATTGGCTATCCATTGGTGATTAGCATGAGGCATCCATAGAACAATAGAGTATAGCTGATGTTGGCAATGAATATCTAAACTTGAATTGAATTTGGAAATAAGATTTTCTAAATAAACTCTTAATTTTTACTGAGATAATCGACACAATGAAGTATAAATCATTATTAACTTTCACAATAATCCTAACTTACTACAACAGCGATGCACAAAGTCGGGCAAAAGGGGTACGTATTATTTATGTTTTAGGCCGGTGATACTCCCCAAATAGTAAACATATAATTACATGTTACGTGTATATGATAAAATAAAGCTCGATTTAGATGCATTTTTCATCATCATTTCATGATCATTCAAATCTGCAGAGAATTTCTGGATACATAAAGTGAATTTATATGGTTCAATTCATGCTAAATATGCCCGTGAAATTCAAATTTTATTTTGTTTATCGCAAATTATACTTCATAGGCTTATGGCAATCATGAGTTTGCCAGCATAACATTTGCATCATCTACGATATGTTTTCATTCATACTTGTGTGCTCATAGCTCCCCAATGGATGGGGAATCTCTCAAGCGATAGCCCACTGTGATCATTGAAGATAATAATTTAGAGTATAACCCGGTTACAATATCTGTGGACCTGGCTCGATGACGTCACGTCGTGTCAGCGCTCTGATATGGTGAGCAAAACAATCAAGTCGGGGTGAAAGGAGAACGGGAAGGGGGTACGCATTGCAGCAAGATCCACAGATATTGTAACCGAGTTGTACATTCATGTTTCATTTTTGAATTTTTCTATTACAGCTTGAAGACAAAATCCAACAGCTGACTGACATGACAGCAAAACAGTCAATAATCCCACTGAATCTAAACAAGTTCAAGGAGTATGTCCGTTCCCCGCCGAGAGACTACTCCTTTGTGGTGATGTTCACAGCCATGGCACCGGCGAGGAGGTGTGCCATCTGCCAGCACGTGTACGAGGAGTACTTGATAGTGGCAAACTCCTTCCGTTTCTCACCGGCTCATAACAACAAGCTGTTCTTCGGTATGGTTGATTTTGACGAGGGGTCGGATATCTTCCAAATGGTAATTGTCTTATTTTATAATAATTATTGACATTAGAACAGCTTTATAAGGCCCGGTGTCCACCAAAGTGGAGTGGAATCAGATTTCGTTATTTTGACATTTCTGAATCTGAGGGGCAAGATTTTTTTTGAACGTCAAAATGACGAAATCTGATTGGTTACTCAAACACAGCTCTGCTCCACTGCTTTGTTGGAAACCGGGCCTAATGCTGAGCACAGATTTTTCTTTAGAATCCCTGGGTACTGTAGTAAGACTGTCCAAGTGTGGGTTTGAAGGCTTCTCACTCTATTGAAAACATTTCCTTCTCTATTAAGCAAGTGATGTTTTTAATATTTATATTGCTATCAAAGTTGGAATATTGTCATCATTATTCCTGCACAGTTGCTACTTGGAATGCCGCATTTTCTGATGCAGGATTACCATACCATGTTGGATTACCATAGCCCAACATCTTCATGCCATCTCAGCCTTATAACTTATCTGTGATCGTCATAGAAACCTATGATCATCGAGAAAATGTTGTTCACTCATAACTTAGTTTGTGTTTGTTTTATTTCTTTTTTATATTTTTTTTCTGTGGTATGGAATAAAGAGTTTACCTATCTATCTAAGTATGTGGAATGAAATTCATTCATGAGAATGTCATCAAAACATATTATGAGAATGATAGTTGAATGTTGATGGTTTCAGCTACATCTGAACACAGCACCAGTGATCATGCACTTCCCAGCCAAGGGTAAGCCGAAACCAGCTGACTCGATGGACTTTGAGAGGGCTGGTATACACGCTGAGGCAATTGCCAAGTGGATTCAGGAGAGGACTGACGTTCAGGTACTAAGCATTTTATTAGCTGGCACGCAGTGCTGCAAAACATATTATACATCAATAATGTTGTTTTATCCACTTAATAACTAATTACCATGTAACACTAAACAGTAATAATTAATAAACTTTTTGGAACACAATAATACAAAAAAATGTAGGTACTTAGTAAAAAGAGATGAATTTAATTTTATGTATTTCAAAGTAATTTTGTGTTATTTACATATTTTATACTACCTACTGCGTTAGTTTAATTAGATGTTTTATATCGTCGGTTTACGGGTAAAACATTATAAATGCACTTTTTGGCTGAATTGAGTTAAAAATGCAGTTATACTTATTTTTTTCCGCTCTATCGATAGGTAAAACCGAATAAATGCTACGACCGATAGTTTCGGAGATAGCCAGTTTGAATAAGTTACAAATGCCCTAAAAAAATTAAATCTATACTAGTAATTGAGCATAATCATCTTTAATGCATTAACCCAATACTTTACTCGAATAATCTTGTTATTCGAGTAAAATAGTATAAATATGATTATACCTTTTTACATGTAATAAGTCTCTTAGAAAGCAATGAAATAATCGTCAGATATAAAGTATTAAACGCATTTAAAAGCATAAATCCAAATTCCGAATTCTCACTTGTACAGTTAAAACATTATAAAGGCATTCATCTTATTTTACTCCTTGTATTGTTACTTGTGATGTTATTTTAAATTCTAAAATTGTACAGCAAAAACGTAATAAATGCATTCAAGCGATTTGAACGGCAGGGCGATCACGTAAAAATTTTATCAACTACGAGTAATTTACAATTAAGGGATTTATTAAAGTGCATGAAGCTTAATTTATTATGATTTTTAAAAAGGTTAGCAAACAAAATAGTTGATGAAAAAACCTAAAACTTGAACGTGAACCTGATGACCAGCCCTAGCTTAGATTAAGATCTAAGCTAGGGCTGTTTAACCGATCGGCTTCAAAATGAGTTGGCAGAGACAAGTAGCAGCCATGGTATTTCTTCAGGAATAATTAATTTGTTACATCTTCATTAAAACTCTTCTCTGATGGTTGATGGTTTATTATAAGGAATGGAAAAGAGGCAGTTCTGTCCACGTATAAGCCTTACCACATGACGAAAGTTTCTCTGTATTCAGATACGTGCAGAAAACAGAACAGAAACCAATATGTGGCTGCATTATTACTGTTTCCAGTTCATAACATTGCTCACTTAATAAAAATCTAACACAACTTTCTTGAGTCAAAAGAACGTTCAAAGAAGTACAATTATGACATGTCGGACAACGTAAACCCTCGAAGACCTTCAAGAGGTTGAGGTACCTCAGTCAAGCCCTATTTTACAATGGAAACGACTTTATAATAAACCTTTACCCATCAATCAAATCAAAACAGGATCTTCTCAGTTTATGTAACAAAAAAATGATTCCTAAAGAATACCATGGCTGGTACTCGTATCGGCCAACTCGTTCTGGAGCCGATTGGTTATCCAGCCCTAGCGTAGACAAACAGTCATAAGCTTAACCTTCAAGATAAAGTTCTTTCACCTACTATTTTGTTTTTCATTCTTTCTTAAAAGTCATACTAAATAACGCTTAATGCACTTAAATAAATTCCTTCATGCCCAATAACTTGTAATTCGTATTATTTACTAACAGTAAAATGGATTACACCCAAATTTAACTTTATTTTAATTCATGCATAATTTTGTATAGTAGTTATCGTAATAAATGTCTTTAATTTTTTAAAAAGCCTTCAGTTAAAACCAGATAAATAAAACAAAACAGGGGTTCTTGAAGTCAATTTCCAAAAAAATACAATTTCTGAGATTAACGTTAACACAAAAAAACATAAAACAATACAAACATACAGAAAACAATTACCTGGGTACTAAAATTAGCATTCTAGGGTAGGTTAAACAGAAGATGGGGTACATTTGCAAGTTACAGGTAAAACCAAATAAATGCATGACCCTCTGAATTATAATGAAGGTTTTATAGTATTTCTTTATCAATATAAAACAATATCAATATATATCAATAAGATGGATACTTATTGCATCATTTGAACTTACTTATTTATAGCTTATTAAGTTTTAAGTATCCCAAATCTTACCTCAAACTTTAAAATGCGATTTACTCGAAATGATGTAAACTGCATTTATTATGTTTTCACAGTAAACCGACGATATTCTTGTTATCAATGTTTCAATAAGCATGTAATATGGGATTTCTTGTATAAAATATAATTTTAAATTTGCACTGCATTTTCATTCGAATTTTTATACTCAAGCCAAACAGACATGGGTTTATTAAATATTTTTGTAAGGGGTAACTTTGATGTTTAACTTTTATTCACTGTTTCTTTGACTTGCTAGGGCAGCTTAATGTAAAACAATTTTAAAATTAACTAAAGAACTAGTCTGTGAGAAATTTGGTATTTTTCATATCCAAATTAACAATCAAAAACTATTTATTTCACATAGGCCTAACTTACAGGCTCAAAAACTCAACACTCACTCAAAGATATGGATCTGTGTAAATGGGTGAAAACGGAATACTGATATTGTGTTACTCATTATCTTGTGCTTGCTGTCATAAGATAATTTGTCAACAAAAAATAATATCAGTATTCAGTTCTAAGGGCACTGAGAAGAAGAATCTGTTAATGTTATTTTTCCTTTCTGATCAAATAATTAATTTTCCAGATAAGAGTGTTCCGCCCACCAAACTACTCCGGTGCAATCGCTTTCTCCATGCTCTTCATCCTCGTGGCCAGTTTCCTGTATCTACGACGAAACAATCTCGAGTTCCTGTACAACAAGCAGATGTGGGCGGTTGCCGCGCTGTTCTTCTGCTTCGCCATGGTCTCTGGCCAGATGTGGAACCAGATCCGAGGACCTCCGTTCTTCCATAGGAGCAAGAACGGTCCTGTGTATATCAATGGAGGTTCACATGGACAGTTTGTGCTGGAGAGCTACATTGTTGCCATGCTGAGTATCCTTTTGAAAGATTTATAGATTCAGTGGAAAGCATAGAACCCGACGTTAGTTCTAATTGTCTTATGAGGTTGGTACTAAAGCGATAACTTTAATTCTAAGGCCCGGTTTCCACCAGTGCGGAGCGGAGCGAAGCTGTGTTTGAGTAACCAATCAGATTTTGTGATTATGACTTCTCCGAAACTGAGGGGAGAAGATACGTCTAAATGACGAAATCTGATTGGTTACTCAAACCGGCCCTAAGTCTCACGTTTCGCTACCGTCTCATGGGTGTAAAGTGAAAAAATTAATATGAGTATAGGCCTGAGGAGATCTGCCTCCGTAGATCTGAGAAACGGCCAAGCTATATATTTTTGACTAAAGTGTAGAGTTGGGGCTTGTAGAGTTAGGGCGCGTATAGCTAGAAGTCTTGCTCTACATGAGATCTGATCATTAGAACTTTTTTACAGTGTGAGCCATATATTTATGCTCCTTCTTGGCACCATTTCACGATTGGTTAATGTTGTGTGACACGTCAGCCGCGATTGGCCGATTCGTGCAGTGTTTCAACGACACCAAACGAAACCCAATCAACTCCACTAAGGTCGCGTGCATGCTTTTACTTATGCCATGGTCGTCGTCGTTTCAGCTGATGGACGTCGACAGCTGAACAGGCCTCCTGAAATTACAAACCACCACGATCTTGCGCCAGCGACTTTCTTAATGTCGTCTGTCCACCTGGTGGGGGGTCTGCCGACACCACGCCTACCAGTGCATGGTCGCCACATTTATTATGCCATGGTATAATTTATCTTTATGCCATATTTCAGTGAATGATATGTTATGCTGTTTCCGATCACTGATCTACAATCGAAATTTTATTATGTGATTGTTGTCTATGGAATATCATGTAGACTGCTTGAGAGTATTATGATAAAATCAGAAGTGAAACTTGTCAACATTACAGTTTGTTCAGTGATCATTACAGAATGAAAGCCAGTGACTTATTAATTTGAGAACATTGCTGCTTTATGGAGTGAAACAAACATAGTTTCCTTAACATGTGGTTACCAGATTGCACAGTAGTAGTGGGCATGATACTGATGATCGAAGCGGCCGGCGGAGTGAAAGGGACAGATGTACAGCAAGCGCAGGACGGAAAGAGACGGCGGTTCCAGTCGGTGGTGGGATTGGTGCTGGTGTGCGTGTTCTTTTCGCTGCTGCTGTCGGTGTTCAGGTCCAAAACCCAGGGCTATCCTTATAGGTGAGACGTTACTTTAATTAAAAGTGAAAGTAAAAAGGGAAACAAGTGGAAGTGAAAAGGATAAAGGAGTGGACGTGAGACTGTTGGGTATCACCACTCAAGTCTTGTATCTTTTTTTATTCAACTGGCAGGCCCAGCAATCATTGTTTAACCCTTTTTGGTATGGTGGTTTTAATATAGATTAGTATCATATTAATTATGAATTTTAATATTTTTAATATAGCATCATCTATTCGGTTCTACCATTCAAGCTTGGGCATAAAAATACTCATCTTGGGCATAGAAACACAAACTTTTTCCTGGAACCACAATAGAATTCAATTTAAAAGAAGAAAGTACCTTTCCGATTTTAAAAATAATTATACGTATAGATTATCTCAGTAAGCTCTGTAATAAAATGTGGAAATGGTTAGCATCCCATAATGCAGGTAATATTTTGTGCTAAATAGATAAATTTATATTAATTAATATTTTTCTTTTTTTCCAGTTTCCTATTCAAATAATGATGCACTGTAGAAGATAATAATATTATCATTATTGTGATGTGTGCAATCATTTGTGAGTGATGTATTTTATTATTGAAGAGTCTAAAAAATTAATGAATTTCTCATTACTCTGTAAATAAAGGAATTTTAAATAAATAACTAATCTTTTATTTAACATATAAATAACATAAATATTATAAAAAATAAATTAATAGCCTCTCTTGATAGGCTTTATAAAAAATACTATCATACTATTTGAATGATTAGACTTTGTAAACCCAAAAAGGCACTTGTATTAAAATTCAATAAATAGAAGGAAGAAATGCAGTTCTATCCGTTGGATAGCCTTTAAATGTGTTTTTGTACCATTCGTGCGCGTGTATCGCAGTTTGTACCTGTAATGTAGAACACACTATTGGAATAATAGAAAACTAATGGAAATCTTAAATTGACCACAACTAAACACTTTACCTTTGTAGATTTCATTAAAATTCAAACACTCACCTGATTACAAATGACCCACAGGAATATACAGAAGAATGTCCTTGTCGGTATTAAAATCAGCAACACCACATACATAATAACTTCACACAGCCTGTGAGGGCTTGAGACATACTTGAACAGTCTTCCATGTGGTATGCTATGTTTCTCTGTAATCACTTTGCCAGATTTCTTGTCTTTGCGCAGGTTTGCAAATATCTCATTGGTCTTGTATTGCTCGTACCATGCCCAGAGGAAGACTAATGACACAGGTATGGATAAAATGAGGGTTTTCGTGTCATTCCACAGTATCCTTTCTCTGTTTTGTGTACCTGTGAAATGCAAGTAAGGCACAATTTAATTAATAATAATAATATTAATGGTAATTGTAAATGAATTCTGCAGTATCAGACGATTTTTTTGATATTGCATTCTCAAATCTCACTACACAAATATAAGAATCATTGGAGGATTATAACTCTATACTCTGACTTTAAATTCAATTTGTAAAATGATGTTTCTAAATGTCATTTAGTTACATAGATAAGCTAAATAAAAAAATATAATCAAAGTATTTTTAAATAAAATAACTCTGTTTAGAACAATTTAGAAAGCCTCCACCCTGAAGCTGTATTTGAGAATTTTTTGGCTTCAACATATGTCACATTCCTCCCCCCCATTTCGTCATTGCCCCTGCTTCATTGGGGATACGTTTTTAAGAATCCCAAATTGTAATAAAGGTAAAGGCTTGTGTTAAAAGCTCAATAGAATCGTTTAATTTCTGGATAGATTTTCATTTGATCTGACCATGCAGATGCTAATCAAAATATTAAACAACAAACTGTCATGTAGGTTTAAACCTTGTGGTAGTGGCATTAGTCCCTGTTCAACATGCTAGCTATACTGGTAGCAATGGCAGCCTTGCTGACCAACTATTTATCTAGCACTAGCAAACCCGGCGAACTCCGTTTCGCCACCAGATGGCTTTCCCGCTAAAAAGATTTTCCCACTTTTCTGTTGAAATTTTTCCTGAATTTTCTTTGCTATAAACCTCGAGACCTTTCCAACAAATGCAAAACTGTGGAAATCGGTTCGTGCGTTCTGGAGTTATAGCGTCAGGAAGGAAAACCCGACTTATTTTTATATAGTAAAGAAGATAGAAGTGATATCTTACCGCAAAACAAAGGCGCCTGTCCTACAATGGCGACTACAACAGCAAAGTAATGCACCAAGCCCGCTATATAGTGGCTGAGGTTCATCTTGCTGGAGCGAGCAAACACTTGCAGGCAGTATGTCTCGTAGCATCTCCTTATACACTGGACGGTGAGCAGAGAGAGAGCTAGCAGAGCTGCTGTTGCTGGCACTGGAATTGACAAAAATATTCAGTTACAATACTAATAATAACACAGATTACAATACCGGCTGAGTTTGTTGTGGGCTTCTTCTCAGTGCAGGGCTTGTTGGAACCCTCTTAAACTCAGTTTTAAGTCGACTTTGAGTTATCGCCATACAAATTTGACAAATATCATACTGACCTGTGCCTGTATATTAGGCCTATGTGAAATAAAGATATTTTGAACTTTGAACTTTTGAATAATAACAGAATGAAGATTGTAGTTATATCTTTTTTTTCATTAATGTAAAGTAATGTGAATGGTCTTTAATCTTAACACCTTTCTTTGTAGACCTGTAATATTTATTATCTAGTCAAATCTCCTCCCCGCACTTTCACCCCCATCTGCCTTGTCACACATTCTGGATCCCACCCCAAAAGGTTCCCTTGTCAATGAAATCAAGGGTAAGGTTCCCATTGGATCACTTATGCAAAGCATTTCAGGTAGTTGAAAACATACAAAAACCAATTACCTGCTGGTTCATCCTGCTCCAAAAGTAATTTTAACAATAACACAATGTACTTGTTGACACTGAATTCGAAATAATACACCAACACGGCGTAAAACAGAGTCACGGCGCTGAACACAGAGGAGAATGCGTAGAAATGCCTGTACAAAGCTTTAGGCACTTCGATGATTTGTAAATAATTCGCGCCGGAGCCTTGGTACGCGAAGGCACCGTACTTGAACCCTTTAATTATGAACGCCGGTACGTGCTTCTCATAATTCTTTATCACAAAACCAGTAAATGCAACCGTTAGTGCTAAACTTAGAAAACCTAGATCTAATATATTCAACATTTTTGAGCAGTAAACTTTTGAACTAAACTTAAATGCGTTAGATCTAAGCTAGGCAATGGTTATAAGTGGCACATAACTGTATCTGGCAGTAATTTATTCTTATACTTTCGTTTTGTTCCCATTTTGAGCACAACTAGCAAGTCAAGTCAAGTTTGCAGGCTGCAATTTTATTTACATTCACAAATCACAAATCACAGCAACTCACGAGATCATGTACCATTAAGTAAAATAAATCTCTCTCTAAACATACTTAAAATAAAGTTCAAAATTCAATGTGCCATCAAAAATGTTTGAGAAGTTGACAATATGACGTGACGTTGACATTCATAACCATGAATGTCAATGTCACAATATATTGTCAACCGTCAAATGATTCCGTTCAGAAATAATAGATTTCCAAATTGTGAAGCTGAAAAAACGTCCACATACAAATATACTTTTTGGTCAAAGTTTTTGGTACACTCATTTTATACGTTATTTAATATTTTGAAATTGTAAAAATTAACTTTTTAACCGACTTCAAAAAAAGAAAGAGGTTCTGTATTCGACCCGTATGTATGTATGTATGTATGTATGTGGGTGTGTATGTATGTATGTATGTTTGTCCGCGATTATTTCACGTTTGGCTGAACCGATTTTGATGCGGTTTTCAGGAAAGTATTTGTTACATTCTGGAGAAGGTTTTAGTATATTAACCGACTTAAAAAAATAAGAGGTTCTTAGTTTGATCAACATATTTGTATTTAAGTTTGTTCGCGATTATCTCGAGTTCGGCAAAACGGATTTAGATGATTCTTTTTTTGTTAGATAGGCCATACATCACAGGTAGACTCGTTTTAATTTCGTCGAGATTTAATGAATATCTTCGGAGATGGAGAGCGGAACTCCTCAACGGAAAATAGTAAATCGCTTGCGATCGGTATAATAGTGTACAGTGTAGATTTTATCGGACTTCAAAAGAGAAGGAGATTCTCAAGTTGACTGAAATATATGTTTTAATTGACCGACGTCAAAAAAAGAGGTTCTCTGTTTAATCCCTATATCGGTATTTAGGATTTTCCGTGATTATTGTACATGCATTTTATTGTGATAGTCCGTTTTAAATTTGGTTAAAACGTGGCAACTAGATCATAAAAGCTTGTCTTTAAAAACTTTTTTGCACTAAAAAGGGTAAAATAAATTATTTTTTAAAAAAATTGAACCGACTTCAAAACCACAAATAGGCACTCAAAAGCGAAAAATAAATTAATATAATTATTATAACCGCTACTACCCACTCATCTATTTTGAAGTCGGTGCCAGCCAATTCAAATAGATAAGTAAATCTTTATAATAGTGCAAAACTACATCCATAGTATGTAGTAGTAGTAAGCTTCGCTGGCACCGACTTCAAAATAGATGAGTGGGTAGTAGCGGTTATAATAATTATATTAATTTATTTTTCGCTTTTGAGTGCCTATTTGTGGTTTTGAAGTCGGTTCAATTTTTCACTTCGTAGGTTTATGGCAACGACTCGAGAATCGAATCCTCTACCCTGAATTTACTCGCAACTTACGTGAAAAGCAGAGTGTGCCACTTGATCATAAAATCCATGTTATGCTCTTGTAGCACAATCTAGGTAAAGTTCTTTTCATGAAAGAAGTCCCGCGGCAAAAACATGAACTAAAATTGACAGCTGTTTACGAATTACGAGTGCGAGTGAGAGGGCAATATTTAACAATGTGATTACAGCGCCGCGTCTGCGGGACATCTTTCATGAAAAGGACTCTACCTACTCGTAGGTACCTACTAAAATTGTCCAATCACTAGGTACCTACGTACTTGAATTTCTTTATACAGAGCAAATGACGCTTCCATTTTTAGGGTTCGATACCAAAATGGTAAAAATGGAACCCTTATGGTGAGACTTTCTCCGTCCGTCCGTCTGTCACACTCGATTATTTCAGTAACTACCATGGTAACTACTTATTCAAGCTATCGACCTGTTTGGAATGGTTGTAGCGGTTGTAACCCAACGTCATTGCAATCATAAAATTTTGAAAAACATTTTTATTTTTATTTAAAAGGGGGTTGTTGAAATTTGTAAATGAGATAACAATATTGAGTGGGGTATCATATGAAAGGGCGTTACTTGTGTATTCTAAAACTGATTTTTATTCATTTTTGTGCCCGATAGTTTTGGATTTATTGGGCAAAGTCAAAAAAAATACCGTTCCCCCCTTATTTCCGAAGTTTATGGACCGAAAAATCTGAAATAATTACGATAAATAGAAATTAACGTATATTTTACAGGAAAAATAAAATCAACTCTCTTAGTATACTTTCTTTGTTAATAACGATGAACTGCCAAAAACAAAGTTAGGTTTGCGGTTCGCTAACAAAAGTACCTACATGTAAATTATACTCGTAAACTCATGAACTAAAGTGATTCTTTTAATGGTTTACTTTTATAGTATGGAACCCTCGGTGCGCGAGTCCGACTCGCACTTGGCCGGTTTTTTGTAACTAAATTTTTTAACAAAGATAATAATATTATTTGCCACGCTTTGCGTTCATCCTTCCTTAGCATGACCCTAACTACACATTTAACCTACCATGATATTTCAACAAAAATGTTGTTTTGCAGACATCCCCATATCAATATCATCATCATCAATCAATATCAATACATATAATAAATCCGTAGAGGTCGAATTTCTGTACAAATAAAAAAAAATGCTAAAAACGGAGTCAGGGGGATGTAAGAAGTGAAATAGAACTAATTTAAATTTTTTTCAAATTTTTTGTTTCTCTGTTTGTCTGTTTATCTGTTTGTCTGTTTGTCTGTCTGTTTGTACGGGCTAATCTTTGGAACGGCTGGACCGATTCCAATGAAATTTTGTGTGGTGGTAGCTTATGTCCCTGGTCAACATATAGGATACTTTTCATCCCGGTAAAATAAAGAGTTCCCGTGGGATAGTTAAAAAACTGCAATTAATTTAACACCTTTGTAAACAACAACTAATGAACTTAATTTAGTAAAATTTGTTATGCTGATACCTTATGTTGCCTCTTTAACAAAATATATATATAATTGATGATTAAACGAACTTACCTGTAAGTGAAGTTCTATCACAATTATGTGAATACATTTTATTCGAATATAATAAACACAATTAGGTATACTTTCATTGTACCTACTGGCAATTTCGCACTTTTATTTATTTTGTTTTTTAAAACTGACCACCCTGATGGACACGCGGTCCCCAGCCTACCTCCGCGTCAAGCTTCATTCTTTAGAGAATATTTAACAAAATTTTCGTATTATACTCATGGGTTTTGGGTATGGGAGGGACCTTATGTTATTATATTCGAATAAAATGTATTCACATAATTGTGATAGAACTTCACTTACAGGTAAGTTCGTTTAATCATCAATTATATTTCATACATTTTATTCTTCATATAATAAACACAATTAGGTAGATGTTTAGAGATGAAAATTTTTGTTAAATTATGGACATTAACAGATAGTAAACTGTTTCCTATTATAATAGGAAATAGGTCCTCTTTATACCACAGAAGTATTTAATTAACACAATCTTTTCGTTCAATTCCTGGATCAATAACCCAGTCACATTATAAATAGGTTTAATTTATATTTAGATAGATTATAATGATTAATGATTAGAGAGCAAAAGAGCTATTGCGACAGAAGCATCATCGCTCAATAAGAGGTTATAAAACTTAGGTAACGTCCGTAATGGTTGTTACCAGCAGACTGCTTTTCTGATGAGGTCAAGCAACAAACTACGTGCTCGCCGAGGAAGTGTTGCTGCGTGCACTGAAACGCAGACCTCTCTCGTGAGAGATTATATTCCTCGGCAGACACGTTCTCACGGTGGTCTGCCTGCAGGCGACCTTATGAGGTCGCTTCAACATTATCAGGAGGTTGTCTATTATATATCTTGGTCTTAGATTTTGTAAACGACATATCGATTTGTTTTTCAAAGCTGTGGCAAATTTTTATACTTTCTCTTCAGTTTTAATTATGGTATAATTAAAACTGGTTCGCCCTGAGTAGTAGCTGGCGTTGTATAAACTCAATAATTCCCTTGAATTATATAAAAACAATAATACTAACTTTAACTAATGCTAATGTTCTCATTCTGTGCTGTGTCTACTGCCTAGAGCTAAAAAAGTTACAAGATCAGCAAAGCAAAGTTACGGAATGAATAAACTCTTATTAAGGCCCATTGAGCAATGTGTTAGCATACTATATTGTGTGCTACTATGTGGTGTTTGATGTTAATTTATCTATTCATTTTCGCAATATAATATATATATATATATATATATATATATATATGAATAGCAGCAGAAATTAAACTCAATGCCGAATGATAACAAGTAATCGTACCATATGCTACGTCGTTAACAAGTTGTTCTGTTGGAAATTACGAGGTTGACTTATAATGTAGGTACGGATTGTACGGATCTCAGTCGTTATTAAAGCAGTATTGCCACAAAACTTTGTAAATAACACAAAATTTTTGAAACATATAAATTATTAAAAATTCCAACAAAATGTCCCTTTTTTTTTTTTTTTTTATATATATATATATATTTTTTTATTTTTTTTTTAATGCCTTCAGAGAACTTCCTCCAGTAATTCCTATGGATTGTGGTTCTCTAGGGAAAGGCCATATTTATTTATTTATCATCAATAAATGTACTATAAGAAGTAAGTCTTTTGACACCTTATGTAAAAGAAGAAAATCCAAAGTTGTAAAGGTCCTTAGACGATGTATGTCTAAAGCATTGTCTATAATAGTATTTTTAAGCATTCTTCCTCTAGAAGAATGTATAGAAGAGCAAAGGTAAACTTGGTGTTCCAAAATGTTCAGAATGCGTCTGTTTCTAAGACGTCTGGGTTCGTATTGATTACATTTCGCATTATTGCAAGAAGCGATAAATTCAATAACTGGATTGAACTCTTTGAATAACTTTGAAGTATATAATTTTACCGCGATAGCTTAATCCCATTAACTGGATGTAACTCTTGGTCAGCTTTTGACTATCTTTAATTTCCATATAAGAAACAATTAACCCAATCGTTTAAATGAGGATATTTGATATCCTCTATGCAACTGATGTAAATCATGTGTATCAAAATAGATGTATCGAAAAATATGGCCATCAACTCTGTAAAGAGGTATTTCGATTCATCTTAACGTTAATTATTACAAAAACAAAAATCCCTCTAATGAAAAGAATTAGTCTTCATCTAGACCGGGAAATCGTGTGAATCACTAGTTCAACCTTTTAGGTTTAAGGGAGTTAGATGACTTAAAAAATGTTTTGTAACCACTGGCCATCTGATAGGATAACCGATGATGGACGAACAGCTGCGAAAAGTCTAATTTTTCTTACGGACTACATTTTTTGTTTCTACAGACGTTCTGTGTAACCCCATCCATACCTAATAGCTGGAGAAGTGGACTTTAGGACTTTTAATCGGAATTAAGCTTAACTCTTAGATGATACAACGAGTTAAGCGTATAAAATTCTTTACAGAATTTGAATTGTTACATAATTCACGTCATAGTTTGCGGTTGGGTAACGATACTGCCATATCGTCAGAAATTAAAATAAAACCAGGAAACTGAGCATGTTTTGAGGGTAGTAAATAACTTTAACACTCTAACACCTAACAAATCTTCATGAAAAAACCGCGGTAAGTATCTGAGATGAGTCACAACTTCTTTATGTATTTTACCAAGGATGAATCGGTACTTTAAAATAAGATTCTTCAGTTCATAGGCATAAAACCCTTTTTAGGTATTCGCTTGTAAGCTGTTCTATGAACTATCAATTTCAAAAGATTTTGAACTACAAATTCATTCAACGCCTTTAAATTTAGAATGTATCTTTTACCACGTAAGATTTTGAGGTTAGACACATCTTAACTATAATCGAACATGCAGTGACTCACTCCCACATTATCTCACCCAAAAAAGAAATGTCGATTGTCAAAGACATTTGTCGCTTTTTCTTTGTTGTGAACGTGTAAGGCGGTACACTATGTTAGTGTACGATTTTTAAAATGGTATTATGTAATAATAATTTTTTGGAGCTAGTTCCTTAATTTGTTCAATTCATTAAAATATTTTATTGAATGTACGTACATTTGTACACCTAGTGAAAGTCAAAAAATAGTCTTCACTTATTATAACTCTCGAAATTCTAGATCATGTTATAGATCGTGACGGATTCCTTGTCAGTGATATGTAACCAATAAACTTCAAAATGTTGAAGACAACTGGCATATAGGTACCTTAATGTCTAGCGTCGTCGATGAACCTGGTCCTTGTTGTGGCTGATGCTGGAAACTTACTGTCACGTCGCATCTTCCTCGCGGCTGATCGCCAATACTCAAGTGTGTCACGCCCCCCCCCTGCTGGCCGAGCCGTAACGAGAGGGGGCCAGCTAGTTTCTCGAGAAACGAGATTGCGCTGTCCCAGCGGTGGGTGTCGATAGCAAAGTCGCCCGCCGCGCCCTGCTGGTTTCTTTATTTACAACACCTGACCATCAGTAACCATTGAAACTAGTATAATGCCCGAAACTATTTCTCCGAAAAAACATCTGGTCCCGTTCGTGAACTTTAATTACTTGTCATTTGTCGAAACAAAATGTCATTTGTCAATACTTAAGCTTCTTCTCAGTTCAGGACGCGTTGTGGTTTAAGATTTTTATTAGTTTCAGAAAGAATTTAACAATTCACTTCAATGAAACTTTCAGACTAATGGTACATTATACATAATATTGTTGAGCTAACAGTTAAATTATCATCCCATTACACAATCTGAACATTAATTTTCGAAAGTAAGTAAAATTATTTTCCACCACAAAATCTAAACATTATTGTTGTAGGTACATAGAAAAGTTCGACGCGTTGGTACCCTCGTGGAATTAGTTTTTAAGTCGTGAAATAGTTATCACTGATAAAAGGCTATAACATTTAACTGGCTATTCATAAGCCAGGCAAGTATATCAAATAAACTATTTGATTCTTTGCAATGAAGGTCGGCTAGAATTTTATAACTGTCGGGACTAACCATTAATATAGTTCTTGTGACTGAGCGCCGATAGCAATTCGGGATCAAAGTCCGGGAGGTCATGCGGAGCCACTTGTAGTGAAGCCGAGAACAGCGCCACACCGACATCGTCCCCCGTTGGTATCCGCAAAGTCCTTTGAGGTTTTTTTTAAAATCCTTCGTGTTGACCCGCAGTCAACCTCCAGGAGCATTGACGCATCATGCTATGCTTTCGTGGTATTCTCAACGTGATACCCTCCAAGCTAGCTTAGAGATGCCTGGACTATTTCGCGCATCATGCTATACTTTCGTGATAACCTCAATGTGATACCCTCCAAGTTAGCTTAGAGATGCCTTAGGATTTCAATTTTTGGACACACTTTCGTCAGCATTGATATTTGAGTTGATGTGATATCTGGGAAAAAAGGTTAATTTTCACTTACCCTCTTTCCTCGGAGTCTGACGAAGATGAATGCACAATTATATGATTTGATTTGATTTTATTTTTGTTATAATAATAAATTTTACTAGCGTCTAAGCATTATCAGTATAGAAAATTAAGCAAGTTTTAACACTGAACACTTAATTTTTTTTACTTTGAACCTAAATTAACAAAAACGAGACGTGTTTTTGTAGTCGAGTGCTCATTGCCGCGCACAATAAAAGAATGAAGCTTGACGCGGAGGTAGGCTGGGGACCGCGTGTCCATCAGGGTGGTCAGTTTTAAAAAACAAAATAAATAAAAGTGCGAAATTGCCAGTAGGTACAATGAAAGTATACCTAATTGTGTTTATTATATGAAGAATAAAATGTATGAAATATAATATATATATATAGTGTATATATATATATAGAGATCTCTTCCCGCTAAATGTTGATCATTCGCGACGTCACGCGAGTACTTTGTTGATCCGAAAACACATGTTGATCCGACGCCTTTTGTTGATCCAATATGCATCTCTGGTAACTAATGTGGCTCCAACCGGATCAACATCTACACTCATGGAACTTTTTACTAGCGTTCGCAGAAGTTGATCCGATATACAAATCCACCTTGCGATGGTTACGGAAAATGTTGATCCAATTCAAATGAGCCAATCAGAGCACGGCAAACGATCGGATTGGCTAAAAGCATCCGCGACGTTGCCGCTTCGTAGGTTTATACAAATATCTTTATTTGAAAGTATCCAGTTTAAGAAATTAGTTTGAGTATAGAGCTTGGTGAGTAACTTTGCGACTAATTCGCTAAGTTGGACTTTTTCGACTATGATTTTTATATAAACCTGTGAAGATACTACTGCCATTGTCGCAATTTGAATGTTGAAAGTAGGTGGCAGAGCGTTAGATGGAAATGCAGGTCACGCAGCCCTCTCGAAGGATACCCACTAGGTGACTAGGCGTTGCCGTGTGCCATCCATAAGTTGCCAGCCTTCGGATGACAGACGTTAGGAGCCGTCCGTCGTCAAAACCGGTGGGTTATGACCTGGCGGGAGCGTAGTGCATACAAAAGTGAATCCCGTACTCCCGCCAGCGGGTCCGTCGTGGACACAGACAGTTTTAGTGGGTGCAACTTAACCCATATGTTTCCCCTTGCCGGAGTGGTATGCTTTAGGCATTTTCTGTCTATAAATAAAAAAAACCGGCCAAATGCGAGTCGGACTCGCGCACCGAGGGTTCCATACTGCAAAAGAAGTAAAATTTTTTAAAGAATTACTTTTGTTCATGAATTTACGAGTATAATTTACATGTAGGTACTTTTTTTGGCGAACCGCAAACATAACTTTGTTTTTGGCGGTTTATTGTTTTTATTAAAAAAAGTATAATAGTTAGAGAGTTAATTTTATTTTTCCTGTAAAATATACGTTAATTTCTATTAATCATAATTATTTCAGATTTTTCGATTGAAATTTTGACGACCCGGTATTCCCCCCTTTTTAAATAAAAACAAAAATGATTTTCAATTTGATTTTCGAGTGTGACAGGCAGACGGACGGACGGACGGACGGACGGAGAAAGTCACACCATAAGGGTTCCATTTTTACCATTTTGGTATGGAACCCTAAAAAGGTCCTATTGATATTTGAAACGCATAGTTAGTTAAAACTTATTTTCGTGCGAAGTTAAAAACTGGTAGCCAAGTAAATCCTTGGTATCATAATATGAATACCCTATTTATTACCATACGTATCCATCACGGAAAAGGGAGTACCTACGTTTCCACTTTCCACTGAAGCGGTCTACTCCGCCCGCTCCTCTTCAATCGTTAACATAATACCTACATAATATCGAGTTTCTAAATAGATAATCTAATATGGATTACTAGCAGATACCCGCGGCTTCGCTCGCGTAAATTTTAGATTTCCTATTCTGACGGGAAGCCATGAATTTTACCGGAATAAAAAGTAGCCTTTGTGTTAGTTTAGAACGAACTCTATCTCCATTCCAACTTTCAGCAAAAAAATTTCTTAGTTGCAGTTTGAAGGAATGTTTTTCCACATGAATAAACATTTTTCACTATTTCCGCGGAAACCATTGATTTTCCCGGAATAAAAAAATTAATAAAAACCCATCAAAATACACGATATTTCAAATTGTTTTTTAAAAAACGAGCCAAGCGCGAGTACGAGTCGCGCACCGAGGGTTCCATACTATAAAAGAAGAAAAACATTAAAAGAATCACTTTAGTTCATGAATTTACGAGTATAATATACATGTAGGTACTTTTGTTGCCAAACCGCAAATCTAACTTTGATTTTGGTGGTTTATTGTTATTATCAAAAAAAGTACAATAGTTAGAGAGTTGTTTTTTTTCTACTGTAAAATATACGTTTATTCCTATTGATCATATTTATTTCAGATTTTTCGATTGGTAAACTTCGGAGACAAGGGGGGGGGGGACGGTATTTTTTCGACAATTTGCCCAATAACTCAAAAAAAACTATCAGGCATAAAACTAAATAAAAATTGTTTTTAGAATACACAAGTAACGCCCTTTCATATGATACTCCATTCAATATTGTTATTTCATTTTGAAATTTCGACGACCCAGTTTTCCCCCCTTTTTTAATAAAAATAAAATAGATTTTCAATTTGTTATGATTGCAATGGCGGCGCACCGCAATTACCTACAACTATTCCAAATTTCAGGTCGATAGCTTTAATAGTTACTGAAACAATAAAGTGTGACAGACGGACGGATGAACGGACGGACGGACGCACGGACGGTCGGACGGAGAAAGTCTCACCATAAGGGTTCCATTTTTAACATTTTGGTATGGAACCCTAAAAAGGGAACCGCCTTCAAAAAAACCCACTGAAAAGCACAAAATAATTTTCTAATAAATCTGGGTACACCTACTTAGTTTTCGATTAAATAAGTTCGATTCACAAAGGCAGTAGCTTATTAATCCAACAATCGAGTTCCCGCGGGAAAGAAAACATTACAAAAACAGGCAAAGCAGGCGTCTTTCAAGTAACGGATTTAAATTAAATTTTATGATCCTACTTTATATATATGCCCGGTCAACATTTAAGATACTTTTCATCCTGAAAAATTTGAGAGCACCCGTGGGATGTTTAAAAAAACCTATAGCTACTTATCTACGTAGCACAATCAAAACGGGGTCGAAATATCGACAGTTTAAATCGTCCTTTTGATCGTGCAACTAGGTATAACTATACAAGATATGACTATACCCGTATGTAGCAGGAACGGGTTGCTACGTACACAGCAGCGCATCAGAATGCTTAATTACAATATCTGGGCGTTGGTATCATCTCAGAATAAGATAAGTTTGGTTAGTATAGATATTACAATCCACGATGACACGCCCCACTCTGTCTTACTCCATGCGAATTGAGTAACATAAGCGATTTCGACAGAGTGTATAAGTAGAGGAAGACCAAAGAAGATATAGGTAAATTGTGTGAAAGAAGATAGCACGTTGACAGGAGAGATTGGAAGAAGACTCCTTTACGGGTCCATCGGAAACATTTTTGTAAAAAAAACGAACTGCACGCGGGCGGAGCCGCGGGCAACAGCTAGTACTTAATAATATCAAAGATTTGAATCGCTAGATGGGCCTTAACGCTCCAAAAACGTCCACGTTTTTGTCTTGTGTGACACGTTGTCACTCTCTTTGACACAAGTGAAACTATAGCATGTTGAGAGCACTCACTCAACGTATTTGTGGACGTTTTTGATGTGCGCAATGTAGGCTTAGGGCCCATCTAACGATTTAAATCTTTGAATAATATCATAAAATGACAAACCATGTTATTGCAAGCAGATGCTCTCGAGCGCGGGCGCCTCATTTAAATATTTTCTTTTCATCGCACACAAACACGTCAAGCCCACTATCTCGAAATGTTCGGTGTCGTGGAAAAGGATTTTAAATGAAGTGTTGCTATGCGAGTGCCTGGTGCCGCCACAGACTGACGGAAAACGAGGACACCCTCTGTGGTCTAAGAACAGCCCCTAGATTGTGTAAGATTATGTGTTTGACGACCTCCGTGGCGCAGGGGACGCACGCTCGGATTCGAGTGGGAGGTCGCGCGTTCGATTCCCGCCACGGGCCACTTTGAAATTTTATAATTTCTAAATTGGCTCAGGGTCTGGTCTGGTGAGAGGCTTTAGCCGTGGCTATTTACCACCCTACCAGCAAAGACGTACCGCCAAGCGATTTAGCGTTCCGGTACGATGCTGTGTAGAAACCGTTGGGGTGAGTTCACTTACCCTTTCCTTCCAAGTTAGTACGCTAACATCTTCGACTGCATCATCACTTACCATCAGGTGAGATCGCAGTCAAGTACTAACTTCTACAGCGTAAAAAAAAAGATAAACTGATCCATCGTTAGCTAATTCTGTCCGCTGATTATGTCCCTGACTTACGTCAGCCGATGGTGCAGAATCCACTAACGAATACGATAACGATGAAGACGTTACGTACGCAATCACACCTCTGGTAGGTAGGTAGTCATCAGCCACCACTCATGGTCCATCGATCACACAGATGCAGACTTACAGTCTACTAACCGTTCGCAGCAGTTTTGCCGATGTCACTTCCTTTCTCTCCCACTTCATAATATTACTGCGTACCTCGCTCGTTTTTTAACGGACAAGCGTTGGTCATAAGGTCATAACCAACTGGCTTCGGCCGTACTTAGTGGCTTTGTGGACCTTCAATATACGATATTGTATTTAAGTTCTGGGTAGATAACTAAGTATAGGTATAGGAAGCATGAACGGCGAAACAAAATTTTTGTATGAATGTGAAAATTTTAAGAAGTTTGTGTGATTATACTAATTTTATCTTTTTGATTATTGTTTTACACACTTAGGATGTAATTCCTATAAATTTAAATACGAATTAAAATTTCACTCGCAGCGGGATTTGAACCTGCGTCTCCCAACTATCGCGGATGGGTGCTCTACCACTTTCAAATTGCTATTTCAAGCAAATTTTTCGAAGGCCAAGGAAAAATAAGTTTGAAACTACAATGTTTCACAATGGCGCCAGTTCTGCCTAAGAATTCAAGTTTACGAATCTGCCCCTAGATTGTGTAAGAAAAACGTATTCATCGTTATCGCAATCGTTTAGATATTCTGGCCGCTGATTGGCTTTCTGATTTACGTCAGCTAATCGGGGGACAGAATTTGCTAATGTTTACGATAACGATTTTCGTACGCAATCAGACCCCTGAATTTCATCGCGGCTCGTATAGCTCAGTGGAAGAGCACCCATTCCGCGATAGTTGGGGGACGCGGGTTCGAATCCCGCTGCGAGTGAAATTTTGATTCGTATTTATAGTTATTGTGTAATTGTTATTTCACGCCGCAATTATTACACTAAAAATCGAGGTTTGGCACATCTGCTCGGGAACCGTGAATTAATCTGGAGGTGAAGCTTTTCCGGGATAGTACCTAAATAGGTAATCTATTTGTATTCTTAATTTCAGTCAAATTGGTTCAATAAATTAACAAATCAAAAACTCGTACCTACTAAGCTCCATTAACTTTTTAGTGGCTTCGAAACTCCTCAGTTTTTCCTTTAGTCATTGGGTTCCGCTGTGACAGCGTGTCAGTTCCAATGTTCCGAGCTGTTTCACCCTGTTTGACGGTTTAAGTGCGCCCCAGATTGAAAGTTCGAACGCGTCGGTACGATGGAACTCGATGGAACTCGATGGAACTTGATGGAACTCAATGGAATTTTATGGAACTCACGGTTCCCTGGCCTTTTCAAACAGATTTTTATTCGGAAGGACACCTGATAAACAACACAAATACATCTAGTGACGTACTTACTCCTACCTAATCTCAGTACTTAAATACTCTAAAATACTTAGGTACCTAAATAATGTTCTTACAAAACTCCATTTCCTATCCTGATCTACCAGGATCACACAAAAAAGGAAACAGGCAAGGTGTTTCACTAGAAGTTATATATTCTACGAATTACACAGTTTTCTTTTGAGTTTACTAACTTATTTATCAACACGGAAAGATCATGCGCCAATCCCCAAGGGCTTGGCGCACTTGCTTCTTATTACGATGCGTCATATGCCAGGAAACCCCCTCTATCAAAAGGGATTCTATGGACTTTAGGACTATATGTTTTCCTGCAGCTATACTAAAAGCTTGCTACATTTGTTTACGTTTGTCCAAGTTTATCTCCAAAACTTTAGATGGCTTAATTCAGTGCAAGTTTTGTCTTTGTTCAACTTGCCTAGACCAATTCTCGCAGCTCAACTTTTGTTTTAGGCCGAATGGACACGGCGCGAGTTACTTACTTACCTACTCGGACCAAATAATCGAATACACACTTGATGCGGTCCGACTTGTATCTACCCGAAAGCTTTACTTAAGAAGTGGAAACAACTTCGAATTGAGCCAACGGGAAATTGTTCGCGCAAATGTAAAATTTCCTAGTTGCCTCAAGCAGAAGTGGACCTAGTTCTTTAGTCAGCTAATGTATTAGCTGATGCGGCAAATGTTGTTTGCCATAATATAGGGGTACGAAAAAAAGATCTACCGAATGTAGATAAAAAATTTCATAAGAAACGGCAGCGTCGTTTCGGAAGAGTTCGGTGTTAAACATTGTTACACGAGAATTTTGTTTAGATAGGATTAGATTTACTCCTCCCAAGTTAGTGCGATATTGTATTTCTTTTATTTTTCTCTTCTTTCTGATAATGGCTGTATCTTCGCAAACCATCTGCAGTTTAACAATTTTTCAGCCAAGTAACTAATAAGAAGTAAAAGCAGCCAGACAGACCGACCGACGGACCACCATAAAATCTTTACTTCGAAGCTTAGTTATTTTAAGACTCAAAACTTTCAAGCGAGTTGACTTGTGCTATGTGGACCTAGCTTTATGCAAGAACAATAACTTGCAAGTTTGCGACAAATTTTTAGTTAGTTCCTCGAACGAAAAGAACTGGAAGGTGCCGACGCCGAGTGGTTAGGAAAATATTTATGCTAACTTAGTTACGGACTTTCCTCATACACGAGTACTAATGGATTTTTTGAGTGCAAAGTATTGTTTCGGGTCCAGAAAGAGAGCAGTTCTATTTACGTATTGGCAGTTTAAATGGAATTTTAAGTGTATCCCAGAAGGCCATGCACTTTTACGAACGTAATATAGGTTCAACTTAAAATACTTCAATCAATGATAAAAAGTTTCCATGAATTAAATAATAAAACGACAAGGGTTATGTGTCCTTGTTCTGAGGAGAGCCCACAACAAGCTACCAATACTAATTAGGGATCTACAGTAAAAATTAACAGTTCCACATATTAACATCGTTTATCTGTGAGGGCTGAATGTCTAAACGCTGAACTATACAGCCAAGTTGAAAATGTGGACGTACTATAATATATACCTTTACGTTGAGGATTAAAATGACCTCTAACGGTTGCTACACAGCATCGCACAGGAACGCTTGCTTGGCCTTACGTCATTGCCTCGTACTCATATTCTAACAGAGAATTGAACCCTAGTCTCTACCACTTAAACCGAACAGCGTGGCACAGCGCCAGAGAAGTCATGGAAACTAAGAAAAGCCAAATATTATGCTGCTAACATTTAGGTAATTCAATCATATCCCATTAAAACAACAAATTGGGCAACGAAGTGAACGGGTAGGTAAAATGACTTAGCTACAAGTTGTTTATCCACCTGAAATTTTCAGTTCCGATTAAGCTTACACGTAAAATGGCGACACGTTGTTGAATATTAATGAACAGGAGAGCATATAAAATGGGAAATTTCCTGAGATTCCCATCATTTTACTCGTTAACTCGACCGTGAAACTACGAAGGTGGTGAAACAATTAGAAGAGTATACAAAGGTATTTATTGAGTCAATTTTTATTTTAACTAGGTATAAATAGGCTAGCGCTTGACTGTGATCACACTGATGGACAGTGATGATACAGTCTAAGATCACAGACTTGTATACTAAAGACAGGGCGAACAGCGCGAAAAAATGTTGCCAGCTTATGGGATCATTAGTAGTTAGTACCAACAGTATAAGGCCACGCGGTAGTTCGCTCAGCGGCGGCGGCGGGTATTTTGACAGATGACGCTACTGTTTGCTTGTATGAAGAAGGTTTACGTAAAATGTTCGGATCGGCCTATATTTACTATTTTTATCTATTTCTAAGGTGGAGCGCGCTTGGATAAGAAATAAGAAAGGTATGAGCTCAAAATATGGCCTCTACTCAGTCTAGCTAGTCTTCTTTGATTTATGCAGTATGTTGCCTCAGCACGGACAACTCTTCTAGGTTATTTACACAAGAGCTGGTTTTGGAATAACTTTCTATCTTAGGTAATTATTTTAACAAGTATATAAATTCCTCCCTTCTTTTAGATGTCATTGCAACCATTCCTCACGACGCTTTCTCTGATGATGTTGCTTGCATTAAGCTGTGCGCACATCGGCGGCAACCCGCCGGCCCAAGACCTCACGCCGCGCTACTACTGCGGCAAAAGCCTGGCCAGGGCGCTCGCGCTGATTTGCTACGATGAGCTCTTCAGTGAGAAGAAGTCTGAAGCTGGCACTATGTATAGTAAGTATTTCACTGATGATATCGCTCGTATGAGGATGCTAACGACGGCGGCAACTTGCCGGCCCAGGAGCTCATGCCGCACTACTACTGTGGCAGAAGCCTGGCCTCTCGTGTTGTTTTGCTACGATGAGCTCTCCAGTCATAAGCGGTCTAATACTGGCACTATGTACAAGTATAGTAAGTATTCCAGTGATGATATCGCTCGTACGAGGCTGCGCGATGACGGCGGCAACCCGCCGGCCCAGGACTTCACGCCACGCTACTACTGTGGCAGAAGGCAGACCCAGGGTGCTTGCGCTGCTCTGCTACGATGAACTCTCCAGTAGAAGAGGTCTGAAGCTAGCACCACATATAACAAATAAGCTACTGATGATGTCGCTCTTATGAGGGTGCGTGACGATGGCGGCAACCCGCCGGCCCAGGAGCCGCGTCGCTCACTCGACGCACATTCCACGACTCAGGGACATCCTCAGGACATGTTGATTTCACAATGCGAAATTGTATAGAACTTCACAATTTAAAATAATTTAATCTTCATTCTTCCAAGACGCAGTCTTCACCCCGTACTTCGAGCGCAAAGACCCTGAGATCTTCCCGTGGAACCCGCTTCACCAGACGCGAGGTCTGGGCCTTCCATCTCGTGGCAAGCGCTACGACGTCGGCGAGTGCTGCGATAAACCTTGCAGCGTGGAGGAGCTGCTATCGTTCTGCGGCTAGCTCACCGCGCGGCAATGGAACCAAAACACGGCTCAAAATACGACTCACGCTCTCCTACCGATAAAATACTTTTTAATCCTATGTGTAATCTTTAGCTATAAATCCTATACCTAATGGAGGTAAATAACCATATGAATAATCTTCTACTATATAAAAATAAGTCGGGTTTTCCTTCCTGAATCCTGACGCTATAACTCCAGAACGCACAAACCGATTTCCACGGTTTTGCATTCGTTGGAAAGGCTCCGTGAGGTTTATAGCGAAATGGAGTTCGCCGGGTTTGCTAGTTAGCTATAAATCCTATTATCCTATAATTGTTAGTTTATTGTAAGTGAACAGAAAAAGCATAGAAGCCCGCGTTTCTTACACTTAATTATTTTTCGAAAACGCTACAAAGCTCTACAATGTATATTCTGTGACCAATCACCAAAGTCATTCGCAAGTTTAATCGCAAATACCTCATGATTTGTTATTCGCATATTATGTTTTATATGTCAGTCGTGATTGGCCAATTTAAGCAATGTGTCAATCGCGCAGATTAACCAACCAACCGCGATAGAGTCGCGTGTAACAATTAATACAATTTAGTAACATGCTATTATTAAAATGGTTACAACTTACACCATATTTGAGCAACGAATAAAAACTTCCATGCTTTTCTGTTCGCTGTTTTTGCTGATCCAATGATGGTGGTTATAAAGAGTAGTTTAGTATCCATTTTTTCTTATCATATGTATTTTTCAAATGCACAAGTCGGCTTTAAGGGCCTGTCTTCGATCTCATCTGAAGGTAATGGTTTTTAACTGAATTCAAAAAAGGAGGAGGTTCGCAATTCGTCGGATTTTCTTTATTACCTACACACTAGAAGTTAGTATAATATGTACCTACATACTGCATCTCAACTGATAAGTGACTATGAAGCCGGAAAATCTCATCGTACTCTTGGTAGGGGAACCACTCACAGTTGCTACACAGCATCGTACAAAAACTCTAAATCGCTAAAGTAAAATAAAGTAAATTAAGTAAAGTATCATTTATTTGCATAAACCATGAAAATACGGATGGAATACATGAAAAGAATCAATATGTTTTAACCCACAGACGGGTGTGTAAATATTAATTGTGCTTATGAACTAACCCAATAAAATTATAATGTTGTATGAATAATATTACAGTAGAACCCGCTTAATACCTACGATTACGCATAATACGATTTCTCGTATAATACGCTATTTTTCGTAAGTCCCTGCAACTTGAGACATGTTTTCATACATTTATAGCGCTTAATACGATTTCTCATCCCGTTTAATACGCCTGATTTTCCAACGGACTATGCCGACTATACTATACAGACAACGAAATTCAACCGAATTACACACAAAAAGAGGCTCTAAATGATAATGATGAAGAAGAAGATGAGTTAGGAAGGTATTGTCAATTTTTAATGATTTAAGACGCTACGTGGTTTTTTACACGTCTGCGCTGCCCAAAAAGGAGTGTAATGTTTTAAGGGTTTATGTATCTATGTAAGTATGTATGTATGTGAGTTTCTTTATTCCACCATAACTTCTGAACGGCTAAATAGATTTGGACATATGGGGTATCGTTAGAATCCTTACATCCTTCCGAGTAACATCAATCATCATCATCAATACATATAATAAATCTGTAGAGGTCGAATTTCTGTACAAATAAAAAAAATGCTAAAAACGGAGTCAGGGGGATGTAAGAAGTGAAATAGAACTAATTTAAATTTTTTTCAAATTTTTTGTTTCTCTGTTTGTCTGTTTATCTGTTTGTCTGTTTGTCTGTCTGTTTGTACGGGCTAATCTTTGGAACGGCTGGACCGATTCCAATGAAATTTTGTGTGGTGGTAGCTTGGATCCCTCGTCAACATATAGGATACTTTTCATCCCGGGAAAATAAAGAGTTCTCGTGGGATAGTTAAAAAACTGCAATTAATTTAACAGCTTTGTAAACAACAACTAATAAACTTAATTTAGTAAAATTTGTTATGCTGATACCTTATGTTGCCTCTTTAACAAAATATATATACATATAGTAAAACTTATTAATCCAATCGAGTTCCCGCGGGAAAGAAAACATTAGAAAAACAGTTAGCAGGCGTCTTTCAAGTAACGGATTTAAATGAAATTTTATGATCCTACTTTATATATATGCCCGGTCAACATTTAAGATACTTTTCATACTGAAAAATTTGAGAGCACCCGTAGGATATAGCTACTTATCTACGTAGCACAATCAAAACGGGGTCGAAATATCGATTTAAATCGTCCTTTTGATCGTGCAACTGGGTATAACTATACAAGATAACCCGTACGTAGCAGGAACGGGTTGCTACGTACACAGCAGCGCATCAGAATGCTTAATTACAATATCTGGGCGTTGGTATCATCTCAGAATAAGATAAGTTTGGTTAGTATAGATATTACAATCCACGATGACACGCCCCACTCTGTCTTACTCCATGCGAATTGAGTAACATAAGCGATTTCGACAGAGTGTATAAGTAGAGGAAGACCAAAGAAGATATTATAGGTAAATTGTGTGAAAGAAGATAGCACGTTGACAGGAGAGATTGGAAGAAGACTCCTTTACGGGTCCATCGAACCCAGGGACCACTCATTTATCTTGGGAAAAATTAAGAAATTCCACGGGAAACATTTTTGTAAAAAAAACGAACTGCACGCGGGCGGAGCCGCGGGCAACAGCTAGTAGGCTATATTTTTTTTTGGAGAAGTCGTTTTACCACAGGGCAGTCGTGTTTCTTTAATTTTTTAATTATTTACTTGTTTGAATAAAAGCGAAATAAAGTATCCCATACCTTTAAACGAGCAATTCTTGTATATATATATATTTCTATATAATCTGGATCTTGGCAACGGCTTCAACGATTTTCATGAAATTTAGTATACAGGGGGTTTTGGGGGCGATAAATCGATCTAGCTAGGATTCTTTTTAGAAAATGTCGAATTTACCAAAAAAATAATAAAAATATGATTTCTGCTGCCATCTATTAGCCAGTAGTTAAACTATCGAAGCACTCCTGCTGTGCCATCTATTAGCCAGTAGTTAAACTACCGAGCGAAGCTCGGTCACCCAGATATTTACCTATTATGTTGAAAATCTTTCAGAATCTTTCTGTCTAAACAATGTGATTATTTTAAATAAAGTAATTATAGTGAAATTATTTATGTAACGTCATTTATATATAAATTAGAATATAAGAATATAATGTGCACATTTACCTATATAATGTGTGTAGTGCATGTTATACATTTTATTTTCCCTTTCCCACAGAATACGATTTCTCGCTTATGAGTCCTGTGAACTACGATGCCTCCATACATTCGAAATACCAAATCATTTGTAATTCGTGCATATTTCGATAATATTGTGGTGTTATTCGGGTTCATATAATAATAATCTATGCTTTGTAAATATTTACATATCTATGATATGCAAGTGTTTGTTTTTTTGTTTAAACATTTGATTATCCAAATTCTCTATTATGATGATGGATGAAATACGGTTGTATGCCATACAAGTTGCGAAGAGACCGGTGAAGTTGCAAGGTAAAGTGTGCCGGTAATCGAACCCGGGACTACCCACCCACATTCGAGCGCGTACCAACTGCCCCCGGAAAGTCGCTATCTTGAGAAAATTATGATTGACATCAATAAAACGTGGTAAAACTCAGGAGGTGTCATTGTCCTCCGCTGTAAAAAGGTCGAAGGTTTCAAATATTCGAGTCTATTCAAGTTTCAACGCCCGCTTTAGTTTACGCCGAGTCGATTAAAAAGGGAATATAAATAAGGTTTTGCTATTAAGATAAATTTTGTTTAGGGATCTTCAAAGGAGCGGTGCTTCGGACGTTTTAATTTGGTCGTAATTGCGAGCTTACAGAGCTTTAGAGGCTGTTATCGGCTTTGTGGGAATGTATCGTGGTATAACAAGGGCGTAACAGACAATTAACTGCGGAGCGTCGCCCGAGGAGAGGTTTGCTGGTATTATAAAAGCTCGAAACAGTTATTGGAAAATTAATATTGAAAACCATTTTAAAACAAGCTTTAATTTAAGGGATATCCTCAAAAGTAACTAGTCCGCCATTTTGGGTCGTCTGCCATATTGGATTTAGAAAGTCACTTAGCTAACCATGTACCTATATGCAGAATTTATTGCGGATAACTGCTCGCAAGTTGCTAGTATATTTGTCACAACAAACAAGAGACATATTTTGTAGGATATCAGTGTATAGCGGTGAAAGAGAATCCTAAAGATATCTATCCATATACTTACATACTTATCTGAGTGTTCAAATAGGTTGTTATAAAAAATTGAGTATTACCGTGTAATGTGTATTCATGGTTTCAAGGGCAATGTTGAATGCACTCAGTAAAATAACTGGGCATTTTGTCTCAGGATGACAAGTGTAATTAGTCACAAGAACTTGCAGTGTAAAGTCCCGGAAAACTATTGATGGCGGTAATCTCATGTGCAAGGTAATACACCCTTCGTACACAAATCGCATCGAAATATGAAAATTACGCCTCCTATGATTTGCTGCAACTCCTTTTCGTCAGCGGACATGTTTGAAAATGTTCATACTGCTCTTGTCATACGCGTGGATTACGCTACGCTTACGCTTACGAGCCGTGTGCGAAGGCCTTTACTTTTTATTTTTACGCCTTCACAAGATTCAAATGTTCAATAGTTATTTGTTATGCAAGGGCGCAAAGTGGATTTTTGGGCCGAGTGTCAAATTTGACTATGGAAATGCTTTCCGGCCCTAGGGCCGCAAAGGATTTTCATACTACTTTGTCTCCCTTGGGAAAAATGAAAATGGTTTGACGGCCTAGGGAATAAAATAGCATTTCCCGCCCGCATTTCGAGCATTAAAGATCGCTTTTCCGAGCGGGTGAGATGAAAAGTCGTTTGTCATTGTTTTCTTCATACGAGCCCAAGATTAAATTAACGACACTCACACGGCCATTAAACTTTACAATGTAGAATATAGTACCAGAATTTCATTTACTTTAATTTAGTTTTAAGCCCGCAAGGGTTGTCTTTGCAAATTCATCGAGATTCGATAAAACCATTGAATTTACATCCAGACATCTAGAATTTGATCTCAGTTCAGCCAATAGTCGATCTACCCGCAGACTGATTCTACCAGAATACAATGGCTCGGATCTAATCTATCTATACTTATAATAAAACTGTAAAGGGTCGAATTCTGTACATTGAAGATATTTTGAAAATTTTTGTTGGAGGACACTATTTAGTCGATACTGAAGCCGAAACTGTAATTTGTTTCATTTTTGTCTGTCTGTCTGTCTGTCTGTCTGTCTGTCTGTCTGTCTGTTTCACGACCGCGCATCACGGCTAATCCGCTGGATGGATTTAAATGAAACTTGACATGATTATAGTTCATACTCCGAGGTAGGACATAGGATAATTTTTGTCCCGGAATTCATCATGGTTTCCCTGAAAGACGGCATCAAAGTCAAAATGTGTATTTAGTTATAATTCATTAACCCGCTGTCCGATTTCATTCATTCTTTTTTTGTTAGAAAGGAGGTTCTTTAAAGATTATTCCGTATAAATTTTATCATCATCACTTTTGTAGTTCAGAAATTATAGACATCAGAACTTTTATCGATGAGTTGAAGTAGGTGACTTGAAACTCGGAATGGACAAGCACCTAGGGCTAGGACGTAAGGGCTCAAGTCTGACTGGAGTACCCTTACAGCCGTAAATAAATATGCTTAGCAGAAGATTTTGTATGGTTTAAGATTTTTCACTTTTAGGGTGAACAAAAATCATGAATTTATCACCATGTTATACCGTATCGCGCCATCTCTACAAATTATGTGGAACTTGAATGTAAAACTTGGAGATAGGTACTACCGAATTTTTGTTAATAATAATTAATTGTCATGTAATGTACTGTTCCTTGACTTTATATTAAGATGGCACTGTTGAGACACATTTCCAGAGTGCCACGTCTTTTTTATCATCCGCAACATGGAAAGAGTAAAATAATGGTTCACAAATATTTTTAACTCTCAGGTCTTAACTGGTCCTAACCGATTGACCGTCATAGGTCTTTTTATACGTAAAGAAATATATAGCCATTGCCCATTCTGATACTTGGGATTGTATTGAGATGAAGCAAAGATTTTTAACAGACTTATGTTGGGCTGGGCAATATTGTTAGTAGAGTATTTTATCCCAGTGGTACCTACCCGGCCGAACTCTGAAAGAAGAGTTCTACCACCAGTACAACTTTTCACATGATTTAATAATTTTTGACAAATTTCGTGATTTCAGAATAAAAATCACAATGAAAAGGACGATTTTAACTGTCGATATTTCGATACATTGGTACGTGACCACGACCTGTGCCACTGGGTCGAAATATCGACAGTTAAAATCGTCCTTTTGATCTTTCAACTACGTATTAATGAAACTTTATATTATGATTAAGAAAAAGGAGTTTTCAAAATCACCACAAGATAACCCGTGCGAAGTAAGGTTTCTGTATAACATCACACCAGAATCCCGCGAAAAATCAAGGAATTCCACGGTATATGTAAAAAAAAACGTAATTCACGCGGGCGGAGCCGCGGGCAACAGCTAGTACAGACTAAATAGCTTAAAAGACGAATACTCAATCAAATTTTTGTCTTAACAAAGACTAAAAGAAGAAGATTATTTTGGGACTAGTTCGGTAGATGTTAAATGACCTCGCTTAAGAACTATTTTTCATCTTTTTGTAGTAGAAAATGACTAGATATGACTGGCTTTTAAAGTCAAGCATAGAAATTACAGCTCTACTTACCTATTCCTTGCAGTTAGTGCTTTACGGTCGAATATCTATCTATTAGGCACTACAGTTGTACCTACCAGTATTTCCATATTGGTTGTAATAACTCACTGCACGCGGGGCAGTAAAAAGTGTGAACCAGACGGCGTCTGACTCCCGGCTGGCCTGCCTAAAAGCGAAAAAGAGCGCAATAAGTATATGGTTTTCTCCCTAATTTTATTGTTCCGCGTGCAGCGAGATATTGCGACCAGTATAGTAATGAAGCTCGACAAGTAACTATACCTCATAATCTAAAGAGCCCATCTAATCTAAACAAGTGTGGTGCACAGGTAAGCTAAACAAGGTGAGATAGGACACGAACCACAAACCTCTTCAAAATCAAGGGTTTGCTACGATATTGAGGAATATGGAGGAGGCATACAGGCGTGAACCAACAGCTACTTATAAAAAGAATTTACTTTGATTTTATTTTGACGCACGCTCGGATTCGAGTGGGAGGTCGCGGGTGCGATTCCGCCACGGGCCACTGGAATTTTATAATTTATAAATTGGGGAGGTCTGGTCTGGTGGGAGGCTTCGGCCGTGGCTAGTTACTTATAGGAGGACTGACCCCTAAGGATCCATATGGCTACGGACTCTGTATATACGAGCAATAGTACTTATAAATATAGGTATCTGTTACCCGAGTCCGGAGGCCAACTGACCTCCGGCCTTCATGAGTTTTCGGATGAAGGACGTTAGGAGATGATTAAGTATCTTCGGAATTCAATATCAATGATTAAATAATACATCTAGTTCTCGTGTCCTTGACCCTGGCCAATCGAAGTGAGTTATTATTATGAATCGGTCTCAACGCTCTTCAACTTTCTTCATAACACCAGGATTGTTACTTGTTCTGAGTCTGCTCCAGTGTTTTATTGCCACTAGCGCCCTTTATTATAGATCAATGCCTTTATTGGATTGTTTTATTTACTGTAACTCTCACTCGCTTCTTGTCTCCAGGTATATGTTGCCACAGTTTAGCGATTATGTAGATAAAAACCGAGTGTGACAGACGGACGGACGGACGGAGAACATCTCACCATAGGGGTTCCATTTTTACCATTTTGGTATGGAACCCGAAAAAGAAAAACTAAGAACTTGATAACAAGTAACAACCAAGGGCGGATCCAGCTTTGGTGCCAGGGGGGGTCACATAGTTGTAGTCAAGTCACAAGAAGTTTTAATTTAATAATAATACAAATTTATACAGATAAAAAGTAGGTATTTTATTATATATGTGTATAAGTAGGTACTGTACTTAAAAAACCTATCTTTAAATAAACGAGCCAATATTTATTTTTCCGAAACACAGTGTCACTTCATCTAGGAACTTCGATGGGTGCGTTTTTCGGAGGTGGAGACGTCTTAACCAGACTGGTTGACTGGTATTTCAACTATTGAAGCTCTTAGCTACGATTAGATTTTTCATAACAGTGTTGAACGAATGCGAGCAAAGCGAGCTCTAAATTTTTATGATTTTGCAGGATACTACTACCACTTTTTATTCCAGTCTTGAATTTAACATGGTTTGACAGTGAGATCAGTCCTTAATAAAAATAATATAAACATTTTTAGGCGTAAGCATGTCTTAAAATTAAAAATATGCCCGAATGAAGTAAACACGAAGTTTATATATTTTTTGATAACTGGATATGCGAGCGAAGCGAGCTCAAATTTTTAAAGTTTTTATTTCGTTTTATAATGTGATCCATCTTTGATCTTTAATTTAAATAATATGATAATAATTTTTAGGCGGAATAGCGTCTTGAAAACGCAAATAGTCGTGAATGAAGCGAGCACGAACTTTACATAATATCCTGACAACTGGATGCGCGAGCGAGGCGAGCGGGAAATTTTGTTTTTTTTTTTACTAAAAAAGTCACAACATAACAAAGATCTTGGAGGCATACTTATTTTGATACCTAACTGGATATGCGAGCGAAGCGAGCTAAAATTTTTTACTATTTCGCAGGATAAATCACTATTTATTCCTGTCTTGAATTTAACATGGTTTGACAGTGAGATTCATCTTTAATAAACATAAACGCAAACTTAAAATATATTTTGATATAACTGGATATGCGAGCGAAGCGAGCTCACATTTTTTACTTTTTTTTTATTTGGTTTTATAGTGTGGTCAATCTTTAATCTTTAATTTAAATAATATCATAATTTTTAGGCGGAATAACGCCTTGAAATCTCAAATAGTCCTGAATAAAGCGAACACGAACTTTATATATTCTGACGACTGGATATGCGAGCGAAGTGAGCGCGAAATTTTCTGTTTTTTTTGAACTGTAAAAGTCGCAACATAAAGATCCTGGGGGCATACACATTTTAATAACTGGATATGCGAGCGAAGCGAGCTTAATTTTTTTGCATTTTCGCATGATAAAACACTATTTATTCCTTGACCTGAAATGACCTTGTATACATCCGTGCATTCAAGGTCATTTCGTGAAAATCTGCCGTGGAGCACACTTAGATATCTCCATCATTTTTTACGTGAATATAATTTCAAAACCCAAATATATCTTGAGGTTAATTAATAAAACCAGTAAATAAGGAGGATTGTTGATAAATAAGGAAATCTCCTGGAAAAGGAGGCCATCAGTTAAAAGGTCGCGGTGGCGAGGTAAAATTCAAATTTTCGATACTTTCGTTCCTTAATAATGCGTTTGACACCATATAAAATAAAAATCAACCATAAATCCATTAAACATTAATGGTACTCACTACTCACATAAAATCTATATTATTCCCAAAAATACCATATAAAACATTATATTTTACAATTTTAACTATTGGTCCATCTAAGTTCTGGAAGGCCCAGGGGGGGGTCATGACCCCCATGACCCCCCCCCCTGGATCCGCCGATGGTAACAACTACAAAAGAATCTTACAAATTATTGACCGTTGCTACTCACACTCATATACGAGTAAATCTATGGACCCCGGGCGTAATACAAAATTCTCGAAAAAAGTTTCCCGAAAAAACCTACATAAACGATGGTACATGCGTTTTTTATAAACAAACTAAAACATTGTCTAAAAATACCGTGCGGTTTGCCAACAAAAGTACCTACTTGTGAATTATACTCGTAATTTCAATGAACTAAAGTGACATTTAACGTAACGAAACCTCGGTGCGCGAGTCCGACTCGCACTTGGCTGGTTTTTTGTATATTAGTTTTTCATTCGAACTCGAGTGATTGCTAAGCAGTGAGATGATACTCTTTTGTGCAAATCAATTGTACGAGTAGTACCTAGAGGAAAATTGAAGTTCCAAGAACAAAGGGCCTTTTCATAGGACGAATACTTTATCTTTTTCCAAGAAGATATTGTATTGTAGCTATTGGCATCAAATTGGATTTAAGGTTCCGTGGAGAAATGAACGTCAAATGGCCCTATTGCTCTATTCTCGTTGACGGCCTGATTCTTGATCAGCATTCAATTGTCTAGTTTATTTGTGTTTATATATATATTATAGATCAATGGTGTTTATGGACGTATTCACGTCAAAAGCAGGTTGCCAGCGCCGATCTACCAGCGCGTATACAGAGGGCTATTCACCTGACGCGTCGGCAACATTTTGTGATGTGAGATGTTTAAAAAGGTGATGGCATTGATGTTTATAAGTAGAGGATATTGAAATCAAAACATTTTTTGTAAACACTGAAGAATACGACTATTGACATAGAGCGTAAAATTGAATGTAGTTCAACACGGAACATGATCGCATTTCGTGAAAAGGTTGAAAGATTGTATTTCCTCTGATGAAATACATTCAATATAACTTAACATTCTAAACCAATAGACGTTTTCATTCTTTAGTGTTCATTTTTTTTTCTTGATTCACATCACTCATTGTATGTTTTCACACACGTTAGATACGTGTATAGCCCCCAGTAAGAAGTCTAGATTCTGGACGGTGAAACTCTCAAGTCGCGGTTAGACGCTACTGGTCGCTCCAGGAACATGGCCGGCCGTGTTCGCGGCTGGTAATTGGCTCTGCAGCTTAACTACTCTGTACATCACCTGCGGCCACGCCCCTTCCGTGTCGCAGCGATGTATCCTCGGGCTGTGCTCAGGTTTCAACATACGCCCTGGGATGAACTAGAAAAATCAGACGTGTACCATCTAGCAAAGACTTAAAGTTAATTTATATATTTGAGCTGTAGCCATATTGATTTTTTACCGACATAAACGGTCCTTTAGAAAGAAAAACGTATTCATCGTTATCGTAATCGTTATCATATTCTATCCCCCAACCAATCAGCCGGCAGCGTTTGTAATATATTCACAGAATATTTAGCTAAATATAGCTCGTTTTGAATTTCGTGGACAGAGGTGTTTTGACAGGAATTGGTAGTAAGGGAGTCTCAGTGCGTGAGCTCCTGCATGGACCTAACCATGGGGGGGAGTTTTAGGGGGTTCAATACGATCATTTGAAACTGTTATTTTTCACAACTACTGTTTCACGGCAAACTATCTGACATTGCCGCTGTGGTGTAAATAATATGTTTCATTACAAGTGCGGAAAGGCTGTTATTGCAAAGAGTTCCGACAAATGTCTACCCGAGCCGAGGCGCAGCCGAAAGCGAGGGTTGACAGTCGGAACAAGTTGCAATGACGGTTCCGCACGTGTACTGAACGATTATTTTTAATACAGTTGCCAAAAAAATGAAGCAATTTAATAAAATAATAAAAACACAATAAACTCAACTAACTTAACATTTTCTGAAAAATTATTTGCTTTTTTCTCTTCTCTCCACGCAATAAATTCGTCGTATGTAGATATGTAGCGACTTTTTGACTTTTCCGGTAAAATGTTCTCCGAAGCATTTTGTGCAACAAACAACTAAACTCGCAAAGAAAATTTCTGAAAAATGGCGCCAACCGTAGAATATAAGCAGTTTTTTTTCTTCGCCCATTCTGGTGATTTAAAAAAAAATAAAAAAAAAAATTGGTCATAGACTAAATAATATTCTGGTACGCAAAGGGAACTATGCCCATACAGCCAAGTCTTCAGTAGAATTTTTTTTATTGATATGAAATGAAAATGAAATTTAATGAGATGAAATGAAACCTAACCAAACTCATTCAATCAAATCTGATATTGAAACAAATTAGTAGCTTCTTTTTAGAAATATACGTATTTGCATGAATCATAAAAACTTCATGGTTGGTTTTTCTTTTTAATAGACATTATTTTGACAGTTGGGAAAGATAACGCACGAGTTCGGGAAAGGTAAAAAAAAGCACGAGTATGTAATAGCCCACATCCCGAACGCTATACGTCCCTGCAATACGCCACTTTTTGAGCAACTGTATTAAAAACTTCTTTTCAAACGTAGAGACTATTCATGAAAGCCTGTATGTAGGTCTATTTGAAGAAGTTTTACAGTTTTATTTTCATTTTATTAACATTCTTATTTAAATTCCCATTCCCGTTCCCATTCTCATTCTCACTTTCACTCTCATTCTGATTCTCAATCTCATTCTCATTCCCATTCCCATTCTCATTTTCATTTTTATTGGCGATAAACCGAAGTTTTTTCTCCAACAAAGTCACGTGTAAAATCTAATATACTTGCTTACAAAGCTTGCATTAAGCATGTACACACTCCTCAAAGGACTAGGTAGGTAGGTAGGTAGGTATGTGAATTTTGAAAGCTTGTAACACTAAACTCTGTAAGAAGTAACACTGCATTTTCCAATTTCCGCGCTGAAAAAATTCATGCAACTATAAAATCTAAAGTGGGCGCTCGATGACGCTTCGTAAGAGGAGACACGTAAATTATTCTCTGAGACGCTTCCTAGGAAACTATATTTCTTGAATCTCGCTGATAGCCGATACTCTCCAAGGCTTATACAGGAGTACTAGGTATCTTTTATTTGCGACAAAGTATGAAATATCTACTCTACAGAACGGAGCGCGTGGGGACCCTCCTTGTATTTTAGGTTTATAAACTCGGCATTGTATTTCAAGTTAGGTCGACCAAATTATAAACAATAAATTGTTATATGAAATTTAATTTTAAAAATGTGTGCATTATTCTTAGTAAATCCTTCCATTTAATACCTGTATTGTAGGAGTGCATTATAAATAATAATTAGTCCACCATCTTGGATGTTCCGCCAAATTGAATTAAGAATGACGACATATAAGTAACCATGAATTGACATCCAAACCAAACGTATACAATATCTACTTTCACCTCAATCGACTGAAAATAAGTATATGCCTCAAAATAATAACTTTTTCAATAAGTTACAAGACTCCACTCGAATAAAGTTACATTAATTGCAAGTAGAATAAAAGCTTGTAAATTATTCGTAAACTCTCGTTCTGGAAACTATGATGGGTAACTTCTAACTAAGTATGTGCTAGTTTTTACAATGCAAAGTTTTAAACTTACCTTAAAAAAATAGTTTAAGTGGTTGTCCCAGATGGTTGTTTTTTAATTTAATTATTCACTGAAGAAATAAAAAATATATATAATTCTCAAGCTTGGATTGAAATAATTTTCCGTTTTCACATTGTAATAATAATAGAGTCCGCTACTGACTATTATTACATATTATGTTTATTAATATGTGATCTTCTATAGACGCATATTGTCGATTTATCGAAGTTTGTAGCTTTATTCTGGGAAGGAGTGGCCGTGTTTAAGCCCGTTGGGTATGAAACAATACGGATGTATGTACATTATTTGTCGTGTGAGCTTATAAACTCGACATTTTCCTCGAATTTCTTGATATTGAATCGACGCTTCAAGTATAAACTACCCACTACTCTTGTGACAGTAAATTAAAAGAAAATAACTACGTAAGAGTAAAAACTGTATCTAGTGTGTGTATATATTTTCCTACATATTTCTCAGAAATTAGAACTAGAGTCGCAATAAAGTAAGTACTTATGGAACATTGCAAGTTTCGTTCACATAGTAGGTATTCACTGATTTTTAGTTTTTTTTTAATACCAATCTTTATTGAAATCTGCTTAAGTTGCAGAGTTAGTGATAGGGATAAATTAACTTCGTAAACGACATTAAATCTGAAATGCAAATGTGGAGCCGGGCACGTCCCTCGCGCACTCCAAGCCCCATTTGTAAGTAGGTTAAGGTAGTTTCCATACGGATATAAAAGTATTTTGATCTGCTACATCCGCGTAAGTATATGGTTCTGTATCTTTTTTTAGGGTTCCATACCAATTTGGTAAAAATGGAACCTTTATGGTGAGACTTTCTCCGTCTGTCCGTCCGTCCGTCTGTCACACTCGATTATTTCAGTAACTATCAAAGCTATCGACCTGAAATTTGGAATAGTTGTAGGTAATTGCGGCGCGCCGCCATTGCAATCATAAAAAATTGAAAATCTTTTTTTATTTTTATTTAAAAAGGGGGGAAAACCGGGTCGTCAAAATTTCAAAATGAGTTAACAATATTGAGTTGGGTATCATATGAAAGGGCGTTATTTGTCTATTCTAAAACCGATTTTTATTTATTTTTATGTCTGATAGTTTTTGATTTATTGGGCAAACTGTCGAAAAAATACCGTTCCCCCCCCCTGATCTCCGAAGTTTACCAATCAAAAATTCTGAAATAATTATGATCAATAGAAGTTAACGTCTATTTTACAAGAAAAATAAAATAAACTCTCTAACTATTATACTTTTTTTGATAATAACAATAATCCGCCGAAAACAAAGTTAGGTTTGCGGTTTGCAAACAAAAGTACCTTTATGTCAATTATGCTCGTAAAATCATGAACAAAGGTGATTCTTTTAATGTTTTACTTCTTTTATAGTATGGAACCCTCGGTGCGCGAGTCCGACTCGCACTTGGCCGGTTTTTTTAAATTGATAGGCTTGCGCTTGGCTAAATCATATCTGATGGTCTAGGATGAAGCGGGCAAGCCTAGAAAATGCCTATTCACTCTATCATTGAAGGCACCCAGGTTGTACTTGGCTGGGAACACGGAAAGGTGTGCCACACTTTATCAGTTCGTATCAGAAACGTGAAAGAATGATTTGGTTGATTGATGAAAAATGTTTCGTTCCTGTAGGCCATCAGTTTCAGGACATCAACCACATAAGGATGCCACTTCTCTCGTGGTCTTGCAGTGTGGTAGAAAGGTGATGAAGCTACAAGGTTGAACAAAAAACTTTGTACATACAATTGTAAGCGGTACAATGCTGTTTAGTAGCCGATCTTTGTCTACATTGTCAAAAACCATCAGGTAATATTGTAAAGAAGTATTAAATTCAGGCATCACTAAAAAGCATCAAAGCTCTTTGCCAGCCAGGACCTATGCCTCCCAAATCCTGCCTTAGTGAAACTTCCTAATTACATCAATTAGACTACCGGAGAAGTGGTGACCCCGCCACATCACCGCCAAAGTGGCGAACACCAACTGAAGGACATGCAACCACCATAACAACCACACAACAACCACACAACAACCCCACAACAACTATACAGCAACAACCACAATCGCAACAACCGCAACAGAAACAGCCGCTTCATAGCTCCAATAGGTATTCACGCTGCGCCGTCTCGACAGAAACCAATGCTAATAATCACGCCGTCTCGACGGCGTGATTATTAGCATTGGTTTCTTGGTAACTTTTTGATACGGAACACGACTCCCACTTTCGTCTCTCTGGAGTGGAAACTTGAGTAGCTCCAGAAGTGAAAACTTGAATAACTACGGCTACGATACTGGGTACATAATAGTACCTCACAGTACAGAAGGCTCACTCCGCAAGATGATTTAAAGAAATAGCGACTCCAGTGCTGACTCCAAAAGTGCAATTCAGTTCGCAATAGCGCCTGGCCCCGCCTCCGTAAACATCGCGCAACAAACGCAAAGTTGTGGCCTCTTTCTATCACGTAACGCGCAAATAATGCGAGCAAAGTAGCCGGCGCGCGGCGGCCGTCTGAAATTAGTACGTCAAGACCCGTAGTTTCTTCGATTACGTGATAAGTGAACCTGGACTGACTAATGTTATATAGTACGCGGCAAACAAGTTGACCCTAAATGGCTCGTAAAAGTTAGTCTCTTCCAGCGTTTCCCTACATCCCGTATAAAGGGTGCATCCGTTCCTCAGCGCATCCGAGAGAGCTAATTTGCTAATGCATGTATATTTAGCGATTCCTATCGACTACCGCGTCTCGCACCAGATTTGAAATCTTCCGATGGATTTCAAATCTGGTGCATTTGCTGGAAAATAGGGTAGTAGGTACAAAGTAGAGATACGGTCTAAATATTGCATCCAAACTCCTCGGATCAAACTAAAAAAATGTTTGATTTATCTGTCGTAAAAATTTGTTTTTAGAAGTAGAAAATAGTGTTAAGTAAAACACTGGTGCCAATTCTGTTGTGAAAAATCTCTAAATCTCTAAACTAAACTAATTTGACGTGTCTAAAAATACACAATTATTGTGAAAAAAATGCCCAATTCTTTGCATTTTTTAGGACAAATTACAATAAATATTGGCTTCTCAGAAAAGTAAATTATTCTCTGATCTGTGTCGGTTTTTAGTCGACTTTTGACAAAGTGGCAAAAACTTTAGTTCTATCTATATCTATACTTATAATAAAACTGTAAAGGGTCGAATTCTGTACATTGAAGATATTTTGAAAATTTTTGTTGGAGGACACTACAATTTATGTGGAACTTGAATGTAAAACTGAGATAGGTACTACCGAATTTTTTTAAATAAAAATTAACTGTCATGTTATTTACTGTTTTCTGACTTTATATTAAGATGGCACTGTTAGGTAAGACATGAACAGATTAACTTTATCATCCGCAATATGGAAAGGGTAAGATAATGGTTCACAAATATTTTTAACTGTTAGGTCTTATCGATCCTAACCGACCAGTAAGGAAATATATAGCCATTGTCCATTCTGATGTTTTGGATTGTATTGAGATGAAGCAAAGATTTTTAAAAGACTCTTATATTATGTTGGGCTGGGGAATATTGTTAGTAGAGTAATTTATCCCAGTGGTACCTACCCGGCCGAACTCTGAAAGAAGAGTTCTACCACCAGTACAACTTTTCACATGGTTTAATAATTTTTGACATATTTCGTGGTTTCAGAATAAAAATCACAATGAAAAGGACGATTTTAACTGTCGATATTTCGATACATTGGTACAAGTCGTGGTCACGTAGTGACCACGACCTGTGCCACTGGGCCGAAATATCGGCAGTTAAAATCGTCCTTTTGATCTTTCAACTACATATTAATGAAACTTTATATTGTTATTAAGAAAAAGGAGTTTTCAAAATCACCACAAGATAACCCGTGCAAAGTAAGAACAGGTTTCTGTACAAAATCACACCAGAATCCCGCGAAAAATCAAGGAATTCCAGTAGGAAGGTATATTATGTAAAAAAATGGTAATGCACGCGGGCGGAGCCGCGGGCAACAGCTAGTTTTTATAATAAAAAGAAAAACCATTACCTATTTCACTATGCGATGATGCTGCAAGCTAATTTGAGTTACATTTTTTAATTCCTAAATTAACATTTGCAAGTAACACCCAATGAGTAACAAACGCTATTGAGTAACAAAAAAACAAACAAACAAACAATCACACACACACACACATACACACACACAAGTACAAATTGTCACTATTATGAAACTGCGCGTATGAGAAAAGTGGCAGCCACCGGCCACAAGTGGCTGTCGCGCCATTGAGCTACCTTTGTGGCCGCTTATAGCTTCTAGTGGCGGTGTTTGTGGCTGTGGCGCTTGTGGCGACGAAAAAAACCTAAAGTGACCAAAACGTTCAAACAGCTAATACCGACCAAAATACAATTATATTATTGCTTCGTGATTCCGCTACCCCTATCTATACTCGTACACGAGAGAAGTAATTTCCTAATGCACCTATATTTAGTAGCTTCAATGACAGGTGTATTTTGGAGCAGATTCGAGGAACGTTACTCCAAAATGAGAGTGCCTTAAACTAGGTATTTTCAGTAGTGTCTCAGCCGGAGTTAAGTATGCCTTACTTGATATCTTAAGAAATATCTTAGATTATATTAATAATATTATTTTTATTTAGTATTTTTATTAAAATGTTACAATAAATCTTATTATTAGCTTATTCTTATTACTATATAAATCTTGCCCGCGTGGAATGGTGCAAAGAATACTGGCTGCATTTCCGCGTTGAACAGCTAGGCTGATACGTTTTGTCACCAGTTGAGGCTATTAAACACGGGGAAAGCTCTCGAAGAAATTTTTTGGCACCATGACTCATGGCCCCAGGGTCTCCACGGCAAACGGGAAAGATATGTAATTCTCTAATAGAGAGGCATATTTGCGACGCTTACCGGATTCAGCAGTTTCAGCTGCGGCTCCCGGCTTTGATTCTGCCTCCCTGATATGAATCGAAGTCAATGAGTCAACGCATGTTGCGGCCCACATCAGTGCCCGACCCCGTTCCCAGGGAACCAGCGTCAATGCATCAGGTCTCTTGCCATCATCACGACTAATTCTTGCTGGCTCCAATAGGGCAGGAATATCAATGGTGGCAAGAGCCCTTTTAATAACATCGTTGAGTGAACCATGCCGAAAAAGCCTACCAGCGCTCCTGTGGCAAGAGAGTCCGTGAATTCCAAATTTGTCTACCTCTTTTCCACACGGACACCTGTGCTCGTGGCACAGTGGTGCACCCAACCTGAGTCCTACAGCTACACGGAAACTTTCATTTTCAAGAAAAGTGCCTAGATTTCTAGATGGCAGAGCATGGAGCCAATAGTCAGATTCTTTTTCAGACAAAGCTAAAAACCTTGCACGATCTCGAGCACTTTTAGTAAGATTTAGGTACTTGTATTGAAGTTACATGCATTTCATTTCGAGAACTAATCTCCAAATGTGCTTTAAGAATGTAGGTACGGTCAAGATCAAAAGTCAATATTATTAAATTTGACAACAAGATTGTTTGCATGCTCTATCAAAATAAGTAGGTACTTGCCATTGAGTTACTATGTACTAACGTACTAGAGCGGGGGATGTCTCCGTTTATGACTGTGTCACAGTCAGCAGACTCGCGGCGGGCGCGGTGAGTGCGGAGAGGTCGTCGTCGTTGGCCAGTGAATGCTGAGAGAGTCTCAGCAGATAAATGCGCAAAATTTTTAATTCGAAGTGTCCTCTCTTATGGTACTTGCATACCATTTTAGCCTTCAGGCTATTAATGGATTTATTCAGTTGACCGTACATGTTAGAAGGTAAAATATAAGATACGACTATAAGGTAAGATAATATTAGTAATTAGACCATACACATTACACATTCCTTAGCAGTGATCGCTAACGCCTAGGTAAAGACATTGGCCTCATATTTACGGATGCGATTATTCGCGCCTATTTTGATGTCGTCCGTCCACCTAACGGGTCTAAGTTTACCGGTTCCTATAAGTATGTTTTTGAATTAAGACTTTCGTGAGTGGAACACATTAGTCGGGTGGACCGTGGCAAAACGCTGCGTGAGTTTAGCCGTTTATTTTATAAGGTTCCTATATGTTTGCCAATGCACTAAGTAGGCTGTGTCCTAAGAAATGCAATGTTTACCAAAAAGCCTACTTAGACACCGCGCCATTCTGGGTTCATACGTTAATAATTCGTTATTTATTACAAATCAAGATGGAATTGTCGACCTCCGTGGTTGAGTGGTTAGCGTGCCGGTTTTCAAGGCGCCGCCATCTCTGAGGTTCCGGGTTCGATCCCCGGTCGGGGCAATGTAGAAAAATAACTTTTCTACATTGTTTCGGGTACTGGGTGTTGTGGTTCCTGATTTCCATAACACAAGTGCATAAGCTACTTACTATGGGATCGGAGCAATGTATGTGATGTTGTCCTCTATTTATTTATATTTATATTAAAAAAAAATTAAATTTGAAGCGAGGGTTTAATTAAAGTAAGGAAGAATGTTGCAAATTAAAATGTCAGCCAACAGTTGGTAGTTGGCACGCTTGGCAGTTAATTAAGACACACCAAACACAGCAAATGTGTCCGTGTGTATCTGAGACTAATTGTGTCCCTCATTCATTCAGTCTGTTCTAGACTATAACACGATCGACAACCCATTACATACTGAATACCTATCTATATTGGATATGAGCCTCCTACAAACATTTTTATTAATAGGGTTTCTCAGAATTCGTTTTAACTCATTAAAATTTTAAGCTATTGCATAGCTTCTATCGCGGGCTTTGACGGGCAGACCGAATCCAGAAATTCCTTAACGAAAATAACCTGGCACTCCTAAAGTAGAGCTTTTGGTACTAGGCTACCATGAAAGCAGAGAGCGCAACTCTACCAACTTTTTAGTTTTTAGTTTGTCATCTATCGAAAAATAGCAGAACTTTTTAATGACTTTGAAATATCACGCACTAAAAAGTTTGTGAAGTTGCACTCCTTGCGTTCATGGCAACCTGGTACTAAAAGTTCTACTTTTCGATTGATGGCAAAACTAAAAATAACTTTAAATTCTATGCAATAGCTTTACCGCGGCAGTCTCCGAGTGCCACACGCCTTTTTTTTGTGAAAATGACTCATTTTCTTGCTTGTGTAAACCTGTAATGAAAAATATAATTATCAATCTGATTTAGTAGTGTAAGTAATAGGTACATACAGACATACTATTAAGTTATATTTGTATAGGCTGGTAGGTATATGCGATGTGACAGTCTCGATTGATGCGTATCTGGAGTCTGGCGATCAGTTGAGACAACTCACGTCCAATGACCCATGTCGTTGCGTCTATGGGAGTAGACAATAGACATATGATAGGATCGGCTCGATGAATTACCTAAAGCTAGTTTAAATACACATGGTTTGTTAAGGTTTGTAACCATCCACCTATAAACAAGCAAAGTTAAACTCGGCGCTATTTTTAGCGTCCATACCTCAAAAGAAAAAAAAAACGGAACCCTTATATCTAAGATCACTTTGTTGTGAGTTGTCCGTTGTCTGACTGTGTGTCACTACCCTCTATTTCTAACTTAACTAATTAAAGATATTATCGACATGAAATTTAGAATATTTGTAGGTAATAATGGAGCAGCGTCATTTCAGTCATAAAAAATTGAAAATCGTTTTTATTTTCTTTAAAAAAGGGGGAAATCCGGGTCGTCGAAATTTCAAAAGGAGATAACAATATTGATACACTTGTGTCATACTTTAAAAGAACGCACACTCGTGTTATAATATCCCCCCATTATGCACCCGTTTCTTAAACTAAGTACTACTTATAACCAGATTTTTTTCAGTCAGCGGCTCTTGACATTTAAAAACACAAATTCGGCAGCATCTGACCACTGAAGGTAATTCTATCTTAGTGTACATAAATACCAACTCACCTGAGCCACGCCCGTTCCATGTCGGTCCCTCAAGCGTGCCCGGGGGGGTTATACAGTTTCACGTGCGAACCATGCAGTAAAAGTTGAGTGAGTTCGGAAAACTCCTATTCCGGTAATACTGAGCTTTTTTTTACGCTTTACAAGTTAGTACTTGACTGCGATCTCACCTGATGGTAAGTGATGATGCAGCCGAAAATGTTAGCGTACTAACTTGGAAGGGGTAAGTTATGTCACCCCAACACACACAGCATCGTACCGGAACGCTAAATCGCATGGCGGTACGTCTTTGCTGGTAGGGTGGTAACTAGCCACGGCCAAAGCCTCCCACCAGACCAGACCTGAGCCAATTTAGAAATTGTTAAATTCCAAAGTGGCCCGTGGCAGGAATCGAACCCACGACCTCCCACTCGAATCCGAGCGTGCGTCCCCTGCGCCATGGAGGTGCCAATGTACCTTACATTGGGAAATGAAGTGCATAGATATACACGAAAAAAGAAAGAGCCTATAATATGAGGATTGAGGCCGGCTTGAGTGAATAAAACGTCACAATGCCAGTTTTGACGTAAGACATGGGTTAGGTCAGGTTAGGTTTATAATCTGGATTAAAACATAGGCTAAGTAAAGGCCTAATGCTCGTTTTCACCTTCGTCATTGGTTTTCACCAACATTTTAAGAGTCACTTAGGTGACAGTTGTTGTAAGTGAAAGCTGTCACCTAGCTGGCTTAGGCGTTCCTTAAAATTTTGGTGAAAACCATTGAGGTAAATACACTAGAGAAACAAACCCCATTAAAATACGTCTAAATACGTGTAACCACTTTTTAAAAATGGCGACGTAGCTTTGAAACCTCTTAAACATTTGAAGGTAAACAGGTAAACATATATCTGTCTCACTCACACAAGTCGCTAAAACAATTCCGTCGCTTAAAAAACAAAGACCGCAATATAATCACACAATGGCGCGGGATGGGGATGCCCACCTATGCGAAATTTTACCCAATTTTTGAAGCAAATATAAACAAAATGCGGCAATCAAATTACTTTGAAATAATTTAAATAATATAATATTTGAAGAATTGCTTAATGGATGTATTAGACGTCTATAATTAATCAAATAACTAAGACATTATCTTATTTGTATTTTATATTAAAAATTGTGTCGATTCTGTTGGCGTTTCTCTAAACTAATAATCGCTAAAATTAGAGTTAGAGAGATGTGCTATTCAGAAGACACACTAATTGACAGATCTAACTTAAAATTTAGTTTGACAGCTCCAAACTATTCAATTTAGATTTTAGAGAGCAAAAGCTATTCCGTTGTACGCGCTAACTTTCTAAGTTAAGAAAAGTCAACCTAAAATTCTTTAAATTAAGAGAGGACCTCAGGAGGTGCCGACTAAATTTAACTCGTCAGCCGTAAAGTCGAAAACCACGGATTTTATTTAATATTGCAAGAAATATTTTTAATATGATTCTAATTTAATATTACAGAGTGAGAAAATTATAAAAAAACTAGTAATTTTATTTATTAATTTTTACTTGCTGGTGTGATAACCTCAAAATCATAAATTTAAAAATTTAAATTGTCTCAAAAGCTCCTCTTACTTTTTGTTTGCCCCTTTTCCTAATGTTATTCATCTATTATTCATCTTTAGTTTTTACAACTTTACTATTAAACAGTATCACAAGATAGCGGCGTTAGTTCCGATTTTGGCCACGCGCCAAAATAGCCTTGTCGCACTGTACGTGAAATACCCAAGTGACAATTGACAAATGACAACCGTGATATGACTATAGACAAGGTATAGACAATTAATCAAAGATAATAGGCGTAATTCACGTGATGGACTAAACAAAATATCAATTTTCGGTACTTTAGTAAGGTGATTAGACCAAAACAAATCAATAAAAAATTTTGTATACTATAATAATACTTTTGTATTTTGAGCAACTTATTTGATATTTTTAGCTCAAATTATTTTAAAAATTAATAGGAAAAATAAAAAACAACATTTGTAGAGTTTCTTTATCATAAATGGCAACAGTACACTAATCACGTGTAACTAAATTTAAACGTTAGTTTAGCGAGCCTTTTAGAGATTCTTAATTTAGTTAAAGCTGCCAAGCGAATGTCACTTAGAGATACAGACACCTAAATTAAAATATTTTAGTTTAGTTTAGGTTTAGAGATTTTGCACAACAGAATCGACACCAATGTATATCTATTTAGATCTATATACAAAGGACATCACTCCTTTTTAGGGCTCCATACCAAAATGGTAAAAATGGAACCCTTATGGTGAGACTTTCTCCGCCCGTCCGTCCATCCGTCCATCCGTTTGTTCGTCTGTCACACTAGATTATTTCACTAACTACTAAAGCTATCGACCTGAAATTTGGAATAGTTGTAGGCAATTGCGTCGCAAAAAAAGTCCTTTTTTCGGTTTTCAAGGCGCTGCCATCTCTGAGGTTCCGGGTTAGATCCCCGATCGGGGCAGTGTAGAATAATAAGTTTTCTACATTGGCTCGGCACAAGTGCATAAGCTACTTACTAAGGGATCGGAGCATTGTATGTGATGTTGTCCACTATTTATTTATTTTATTATTATTTATATTTTCAAACATCTATATTACGAAAAACCGGCCAAGTGCGAGTTGGACTCGCGCACCGAGCGTTTCATACTATAAAAGAAGTAAAACATTTAAAAAATCACTTTCGTTCATGAATTTACGAGTATAATTTACAAGTAGGTACTTTTGTTGCCGAACCGTAAATTATCTTTGTTTTTGGCGGTTTATTGTTATTATTAAAAAGTATAATAGTTAGACAGTTGATTTTATTTTTCCTGTAAATTTTTTGCGTTTATTCCTATTGATCATAACTATTTCAGATTTTTTTTTTCGAACAATACACTTCAGAGATACGGGGGGGGAACGGTATTTTTTGTTGTGCTGCATCTTTAGGAACTCTGCAACGTTGTGATTATTATTAAAATCTTAAAACAAAATCTCTTACTCCATACTAAATTAAAAATTCTCCCATAAATGTGGGAAACTAAAAGTAAGTTTTTCATGGTAACACTGAACCAATTTTTTTTTATTCATTTTATTTTCACTTTATTTCTTAAATTTCTTTTTTTTTATTGATACAACTGAGAAATAATAAACTTGCCTGTGGAACGTAATTCCAGTTGATTTGTTATGTTTTTGTGTTCTTGAATCGCACTCTTTCACTATACATTTACCCATTTTGAATTGTTTTTTCACGCGCGTCACTCGTTTCAGCCAAATACCTACATAGAAGTCTTTGGTTTCAGCTCGTTTGGCGTCACATCGAACACTGAACTGACGTAAGCTACAAGTATGTCTGTGGACCTACCTATATTGGCAACGCTTCGGCGCGATAATTGCAGATCTAGTGTAACATTTATATCGATGGTGAAAACGAGTCTGTATTCTATGCAAGAGATTTAATGGTAGCCGCTTCCTCTTAAAAATCCAGTTAAATGAAGACAATTTTCAGTTCTCTGGATTGCTGTCCAGCATATCTAAAACCGTTAGGTGGATATTATTGATGATTAAACGAACTTACCTGTAAGTGAAGTTCTATCACAATTATGTGAATACATTTTATTCGAAAATAATAATAAACACAATCAGGTATACTTTCATTGTACTGGCAATTTCGCACTTTTATTTATTTTGTTTTTTAAAACTGACCACCCTGATGGACACGCTGTCCCAGTCTACGTCCGCGCCATGCTTCATTCTTTAGAGAATATTTAACAAAATTTTCGTATTATACTCATGGGTTTTGGGTATGGGAGGGACCTTATATTATTATTTTCGAATAAAAGGTATTCACATAATTGTGATAGAACTTCACTTACAGGTAAGTTCGTTTAATCATCAATTATATTTCATACATTTTATTCTTCAATAATAATAAACACAATCAGGTAGATGTTTAGAGATGAAAATTTTTGTTAAATTATGGACATTAACAGATAGTAAATTGTTTCCTATTATTATAGGAAATAGGTCCTCTTTATACCACAGAAGTATTTAATTAATACAATCTTTTCGTTCAATTCCTGGATCAATAAACCAGTCACATTACAAATAGGTTTAATTTATATTTAGATAGATTATAATGATTAATGATTAGAGAGCAAAAGAGCTATTGCGACAGAAGCATCATCGCTCAATAAGAGGTTATAAAACTTAGGTAACGTCCGTAATGGTTGTTACCAGCAGACTGCTTTTCTGATGAGGTCAAGCAACAAACTACGTGCTCGCCGAGGAAGTGTTGCGTACTTGGTGCTGAGTACACTGAAACGCAGACCTCTCTCGTGAGAGATTATATTCCTCGGCAGACACGTTCTCACGGTGGTCTGCCTGCAGGCGACCTTATGAGGTCGCTTCAACATTATCAGGAGGTTGTCTATTATATATCTTGGTCTAAGATTTTGTAAACGACATATCGATTTGTTTTTCAAAGCTGTGGCAAATTTTTATACTTTCTCTTCAGTTTTGATTATGGTATAATTAAAACTGGTTCGCCCTGAGTAGTAGCTGGCGTTGTATAAACTCAATAATTCCCTTGAATTATATAAAAACAATAATACTAACTTTAACTAATGTTAATGTTTTCATTCTGTGCTGTGTCTACTGCCTAAAGCTAAAAAAGTTACAAGATCAGCAAAGCAAAGTTACGGAATGAATAAACTCTTATTAAGGCCCATTGAGCAATGTGTTAGCATACTATATTGTGTGCTACTATGTGGTGTTTGATGTTAATTTATCTATTCATTTTCGCAATATAATATATATATATATATATATATTTTTTTTTTTTTTTTTTTTTTATTTGACCCAAAATCATCAGCAGAAATTAAACTCAATGCCGAATGATAACAAGTAATCGTACCATATGCTACGTCGTTAACAAGTTGTTCTGTTGGAAATTACGAGGTTGACTTATAATGTACGGATTGTACGGATCTCAGTCGTTATTAAAGCAGTATTGCCACAAAACTTTGTAAATAACACAAAATTTTTGAAACATATAGATTATTAAAAATTCCAACAAAATGTCTTTTTTTTTTTTTTTTTTTTTTTTTTTTTTTTTTTAATGCCTTCAGAGAACTTCCTCCAGTAATTCCTATGAATTGTGGTTCTCTAGGGAAAGACCATATTTATTTATTTATCATCAATAAATGTACTATAAGAAGTAAGTCTTTTGACACCTTATGTAAAAGAAGGAAATCCAAAGTTGTAGAGGTCCCTAGACGATGTATGTCTAAAGCATTGTCTATAATAGTATTTTTAAGCATTCTACCTCTAGAAGAATGTATAGAAGAGCAAAGGTAAACTTGGTGTTCCAAAATGTTCAGAATGCGTCTGTTTCTAAGACGTCTGGGTTCATATTGATTACATTTCGCATTATTGCAAGAAGCGATAAATTCAATAACTGGATTGAACTCTTTGAATAACTTTGAAGTATATAATTTTACAGCGATAGCTTAATCCCATTAACTGGATGTAACTCTTGGTCAGCTTTTGATTATCTTTAATTTCCATATAAGAAACAATTAACCCAATCGTTTAAATGAGGATATTTGATATCCTCTATGCAACTGATGTAAATCATGTGTATCAAAATAGATGTATCGAAAAATATGGCCATCAACTCTGTAAAGAGGTATTTCGATTCATCTTAACGTTAATTATTACAAAAACAAAAATCCCTCTAATGAAAAGAATTAGTCTTCATCTAGACCGGGAAATCGTGTGAATCACTAGTTCAACCTTTTAGGTTTAAGGGAGTTAGATGACTTAAAAAATGTTTTGTAACCACTGGCCATCTGATAGGATAACCGATGATGGACGAACAGCTGCGTCTAAAGTCTAATTTTTCTTACGGGCTACATTTTTTGTTTCTACAGACGTTCTGTGTAACCCCATCCATACCTAATAGCTGGAGAAGTGGACTTTAGGACTTTTAATCGGAATTAAGCTTAACTCTTAGATGATACAACGAGTTAAGCGTATAAATTTTTTCACAGAACTTATTGTTACATAATTCACGTCATAGTTTGCGGTTGGGTAACGATACTGCCATATCGTCCGAAATTAAAATAAAACCAGGAAACTGAGCATGTTTTGAGGGTAGTAAATAACTTTAACACTCTAACACCTAACAAATCTTCATGAAAAAACCGCGGTAAGTATCTGAGATGAGTCACAACTTCTTTATGTATTTTACCAAGGATGAATCGGTACTTTAAAATAAGATTCTTCAGTTCATAGGCATAAAACCCTTTTTAAGTATTCGCTTGTAAGCTGTTCTATGAACTATCAATTTCAAAGGATTTTGAACTACAAATTCATTCAACGCCTTTAAATTTAGAATGTATCTTTTACCACGTAAGATTTTGAGGTTAGACACATCTTAACTATAATCGAACATGCAGTGACTCACTCCCACATTATCTCACCCAAAAAAGAAATGTCGATTGTCAAAGACATTTGTCGCTTTTTCTTTGTTGTGAACGTGTAAGGCGGTACACTGTGTTAGTGTACGATTTTTAAAATGGTATTATGTAATAATAATTTTTTGGAGCTAGTTCCTTAATTTGTTCAATTCATTAAAATATTTTATTGAATGTACGTACATTTGTATACCTAGTGAAAGTCAAAAAATAGTCTTCACTTATTATAACTCCCGAAATTCTAGATCATGTTATAGATCGTGACGGATTCCTTGTCAGTGATATGTAACCAATAAACTTCAAAATGTTGAAGACAACTGGCATATAGGTACCTTAATGTCTAGCGTCGTCGATGAACCTGGTCCTTGTTGTGGCTGATGCTGGAGACTCGCTGCCACGTCGTATCTTTCTCGCGGCTGATCGCCAATACTCAAGTGTGTCACGCCCCCCCCTGCTGGCCGAGCCGTAACGAGAGGGGGCCAGCTAGTTTCTCGAGAAACGAGATTGCGCTGTTCCAGCGGTGGGTGTCGATAGCAAAGTCGCCCGCCGCGCCCTGCTGGTTTCTTTATTTACAACACCTGACGATCAGTAACCATTGAAACTAGTATAATGCCCGAAACTATTTCTCCGAAAAAACATCTGGTCCCGTTCGTGAACTTTAATTACTTGTCATTTGTCGAAACAAAATGTCATTTGTCAATACTTAAGCTTCTTCTCAGTTCAGGACGCGTTGTGGTTTAAGATTTTTATTAGTTTCAGAAAGAATTTAACAATTCACTTCAATGAAACTTTCAGACTAATGGTACATTATACATAATATTGTTAACTTATTGAGTTTTGAGCTAATAGTTAAATTATCATCCCATTACACAATCTGAACATTAATTTTCGAAAGTAAGTAAAATTATTTTCCACCACAAAATCTAAACATTATTGTTGTAGGTACATAGTTAGAAAAGTTCGACGCGTTGGTACCCTCGTGGAATTAGTTTTTAAGTCGTGAAATAGTTATCACTGATAAAAGGCTATAACGTTTAACTGGCTATTCATAAGCCAGGCAAGTATATCAAATAAACTATTTGATTCTTTGCAATGAAGGTCGGCTAGAATTTTACAACTGTCGGGACTAACCATTAATATAGTTCTTGTGACTGAGCGCCGATAGCAATTCGGGATCAAAGTCCGGGAGGTCATGCGGAGCCACTTGTAGTGAAGCCGAGAACAGCGCCACACCGACATCGTCCCCCGTTGGTATCCGCAAAGTCCTTTGAGGTTTTTTAAAATCCTTCGTGTTGACCCGCAGTCAACCTCCAGGAGCATTGACGCATCATGCTATGCTTTCGTGGTATCCTCAACGTGATACCCTCCAAGCTAGCTTAGAGATGCCTGGACTATTTCGCGCATCATGCTATACTTTCGTGATAACCTCAATGTGATACCCTCCAAGTTAGCTTAGCGATGCCTTAGGATTTCAATTTTTGGACACACTTTCGTCAGCATTGATATTTGAGTTGATGTGATATCTGGGAAAAAAGGTTAATTTTCACTTACCCTCTTTCCTCGGAGTCTGACGAAGATGAATGCACAATTATATGATTTGATTTGATTTTATTTTTGTTATAATAATAAATTTTACTAGCGTCTAAGCATTATCAGTATAGAAAATTAAGCAAGTTTTAACACTGAACACTTAATTTTTTTTTTTTACTTTGAACCTAAATTAACAAAAACGAGACGTGTTTTTGTAGTCGAGTGCTCATTGCCGCGCACAATAAAAGAATGAAGCATGGCGCGGACGTAGACTGGGACAGCGTGTCCATCAGGGTGGTCAGTTTTAAAAAACAAAATAAATAAAAGTGCGAAATTGCCAGTACAATGAAAGTATACCTGATTGTGTTTATTATTATTGAAGAATAAAATGTATGAAATATAATTATAATGTGAAGTAGGTTGTATCAAGGAGCATTAAACACAAACAAAGAGCTTTCAAGCTTCGGACAATCTGCAGCTAGAGATACGCTCTCCCGTGGGCCGATCAATCTTGACTCTGTAGACTACTTGATTAATTCATTGCTTCACACACTTCGAGGTTAGGTAACTGCTACACAGCATGCGAAACTATTTTGCTGGTTTCCAAATATGATCGCGTGTCATCGCTTGTAAGGATGACCACTTGTAAAATGTCGTAGAGAAGAGTGAATACTGAATAGGCATTTTCTAGGCAAGCACGCTCCAACTTAGACCTCACCATTGACTTCCATCAGGCATGACTGTCGTGAAGCGCAAGCCTATTTTAAAAAAAAAAAATCACTTCTATGATGTTGAAAAGTGCGTGGTATACTCTGGGGAACTTGGATTTTGTAATTGACATAGACTTGGTCTGGTAAAGATCTATAAATAAATATATCAGGACATTGCATATATCGAAAACTAGCACCACGATAGTAAGTGATAGCTTGTGTTATAGGTATTTACTAGATACCTGGTAAATGTATATTACATTTAATGTCAATTTTTTATCAAATAACACACACTTACATATAGACAGCGGCAAACATTCATGCACATAAATTAAGCATTTTCCAGTTGTGGGAATCGAACCTACTACCTGCAACGCAGAGGACAGAACCACTACCGCTGCACTAAATATTCGATATTTGGACTACAAAAATGGACAGTTTTTAATATGACAAATCCGGAGTTTAGTACCCAACTACGCTAAGCCAGGTTCAACGAACATTCTCGCTTCTGGTGGTCACCAAGCAATTATGATTTAACCGCGTCTTATGGTTATTCCAAAATTTGGTTTATCATTTCAGTCGTTGATAACACAGCGGAGAGGGGGTCAGTTGATCCCCGGAATTATTAACTATTCCGGGATAATCCAGTTTGGCACACCATCCGTTGTACCGAACACCGAAGTGTCTGTACCGGGGAGCATTCATTCATCACAACTCGTGATAGCTGGCCGAAGTATAACGCAATTAACATCAAAACTATAGCCACTTCCTGTTTGGTCTTCTGGTTGGTACATTTCGGGTCGGTTCACAGACTTGTATACTAAAGACAGGGCGAACAGCGCGATAAAATGTCGCCAGTTTAAGGCAGCAAGAAAAAAATATAAAAAAATCAACATGTATATCGCAGGAGTTTCGACAGATGGCGCTTCACTTTCTTGTATGAAGAACGTTTACGTAAAATGTTCGGATGGGCCTATCTTGACTATTATTATCTATTGGTCGGTTACATACTCATTGGATAGGAGGAGAAAAGTGCTAATTTATTTACATCCTGTATGCACTTTAACTAAATAATCTTTTGTCTTTGAGAAAATAGCGAACAAATATTGAATAGTCGACAATCATAACTCATTTTAATACAAATGGTCATTGGTCAGTTTGTTGTGTTTTAGCTTATTTTTGATTCGGACATATTTTGCCGATGATCGATAGGACCCGTACTTAAATTTCAAAATCTTTGAAAGAAGTTTACATTCATCTGTAGTGATGTAAGTACAGTCAGGGAGCGAAAAGGTTCGTAAATTTTCAAACAGATTCGTTTGCATTAGTCGATTGCTTTGGTATGTTGATATAATGGACTCTTGCAGTACTAGTGCAAGCGAAAATCGACACTAAGGTGACGAACCTTTTCATTCCGCGACTATACACACTCTACATAATATTTCCGTAATGATGTTAGTACACTACATAATGTTTCCATCCATGAAAATTAATATCTTAATTTTTCGATACGACTCAAGTATGGTACGAGTCAATCAAAGCTCTGCCACCAATAAAGGAAACGACACTTACAGACTACAGTATCGACGATGTCTACAAAGCTCTAACTATCATAAACATTTTTTATTATTTATTTATTTCCATCACATAATATAATATTGAATGAAAGCATATTTTGAAAAAAGCAAAATAACGCCCTTTTTTGAGGAAATCTATAATTAGTAGGACAGATTAATTTGTTTTGCTACGAGTATAATCCGCTACTTGAAAAGATTCTGTATGGTACAGGTAGGAACACTACCCACATGAAATACGACCACTCAATTTTCCAACATTTTCTCCGACATACGTTTCGAACGACACACTTCACAATGCGAAATCGTAGAGTAGACTCTTATACGATTTTGCATTGTGAAGTCAACATATCCTGAGTGTGTCGGGACGAATTTGTAGTGTATAGTAGCGGATTATAGCAAAACAAATTAATCTGTCCTAATAAAATAATATGACCAAAGACCACATGATGATGATGCTGATTATAATGGACAATGGATACTTGGTTAAACATTGAATTTGAGAACTTTCGTGAGTTTCGACTCCAAATTATCCGGAACTCAAATAAATACCGTATTATTCTGTCCACCACAAAGCGTTAATACGTTGAACTGTGAAGGCAACTTTAGCATAAGTTTATATCAAGGTATTCGTAAACGAGAAATCGTGTTCGAATATCGAAAAATGAATCTTCTTCTCATAAAGAAATATTTTATCGTGTGATATTTATGATTTAAATAAAAAAGGAATATTGTACCATTTCACTCAGGCAGGACGAAAATATCTACAATTAATTAATTTTCATAATCATGTGTACAATTTTGTTACAGAAGCCTCAGATGAAACGCGTTTTCCTAGAAGATGACAAAAATGATGTATATGCTTTGATTCGAAAGTGGCTACATTATAGGATTAAAGGATTTACGGAACATATAACTAACGTAGACAACATTAGTGGTCTCTCATGCAATTTGTCATTCAACTGAAATAAAAAGTGCGCTCGACCCTCGAAATCGAGTTGCGTGTGTAAAAACTCGCGTTAGGAGTACCCACTGAAGGTAACGTAAATACACACGGTGCCCGGGGGAAATTTCTACTTATTTAACTTGAGCAAAAACCGCGGACTCAGAGCGCGCTAGAATTCCGAAATATTCGGAAGTCCGGCCGGCCGCAACACACGGCGCGGGGCGGGCTGAAAACTTTTCTTTGTATATGGCGCGGCCGCAGCGCGCCGCTTTATTGTGGCTTGCGTGTTATGCCGTTTAAAATAACTTTTTTTTTGCAAAAATAAAATTTGGTTAACTCTAAAAACAAATAGCAGACAGGTGTATTTTTTCCAACATTCACGTTAATTTTTAAGTAATATGAGTATAATTAATGATAACAAATAATAAAAATGATGTAAGTAATTATAAAAATTACCTTTATGTGATATACATATTGCTTCTATTTAATACCAAACCATAGGACAACAAAAAAAGCTCCACTTGGCACCGTCTTCAAAAACTAAGTAGGTATACAAAGATATTATTAGAAAATTATTGTGTGCTTTTCAGTGGGCTGGATTTATTTTTTTCTATTTGAAGTCGGTTTTTATTTTTGTTGAATTTTTATTTATTGTTATGTATAATTTTTAATTACACTTGCACAACTACAAAGGAAAATCGTGATGAAGGTTGAGTTTTCTTCATAGGTAGTATTTTACAAAGGTGTGGGACACCTGGACACCTGTGCACTTGGACAGTGTAATTGTCTAAAGCAAAACTCTTCTCAATTGAGAAGAGACGTGTCTGGTTGTCTATAAATAGGAAACTAATGCCGCGCTTAAGTTCATTTTCCTTTACAAGTACTCGCTTTTCGTCATTTTCGAAGCAGAATTTCAAGCGTTAAAAGGTAACACAAAAATATGTAGTCAAATAGTATTATAGAAGTAATCACGGAGCATGGCACCTCCCAGGGGAGCTATGCAGCGCCGGATTATTAAATGAGGGTATATAAACATTTTGCTTTCACACTCATGTACGTGGAAAATGCTCGAGGACGGAATTTTCGTTTATTATAGTCACGGCAATTCCCTGCGCTATAATTGCATGGATATTGTATGATAGTGCATTTCTGCGACTTTTACATACAACGACCAGAGGTAGCCAAGGCACAAATGAAACTGGAGCTTGGCAAGTGTGCAAGAATAAAATCAACTTTTACAAGCATGCACAACTATCTATTCTGTAAATAAAGATACATTGTAGGTATGAAAAATTCAAATTTCTGGCTCTAATGATTTGTTGCTAATTTGAGCTGCGATAATTCAAAGGCATTTCCGATAAAGGAAATTCAAATTAATTTTACGAAAATCGGGGAGGCACAAATTTCAAATTGAGTTAACTTAATCGAGTGAGATATCAAAATCTGAACGCTGGTCAACGGTTTTTTATGTATTTTTATGCATTATTGTTTTTGATTTATCGGGACAAATCTCCCCTTATCACTGAGGTCTTATCTCTGAAATCAAAAATCAAATATTATTATGGTCAACAATAGAAGTTTATGTATATTTTACAGGAAATGGATATCAACACTGTATTTAGCACAGTTTTTTTTATACTTAAAATAAACCTCACAAACAAAGTTATGTAAGTTCTGCGGATCCATATAAGAAAAGAGATTCTTATGTTTACCAAGTATTACGTAATACCTTTTATATTTATTCTCACTCTTAAGAAATAACACATTTTTTTTCTAACCTTTATAAGATACTAATAGGGAGAGGTACCATTAGGTCTCAAGAAAGATTCGAGCAAAATATAAAGTAGAAGCAAACCCCCTATCCATCAGGGGCTTAATTTTATATGATAGTGGTTTATGGACAGGGGTCCATTGTAAGGTGTCTAAATTGAAAATTTATACAGGACTCGGGCGAGGGGATGGAATGGAAATCAGCTGCGCAGGTGTTGGTATATTGTTTTGGGGAATATTGAATTTGTGCCGACTTTTACAGGTTGGATTAGATAGGGTATCGAGGACTGCATACATTTGAATAATGCTGATACACAGCTGCGGCGTAAGGGCTACGTAGCTTTTAAACGTTAAATTACGTATATTTTCAGGGAGCACAAACTTTTTTGCGTGAAAGATTACTTTTATTTGCTATAATCCGCTATCTGTAAAGAATCTGTTTGTCATATTGTCAAACGCCACAACGCCAATACCACACAAAACTCTTACACCAATTTCGGCATCGGGACATGAAATGCACCAATAACTAAATCATTAACACCATGGCAGTTAAGTGTTATTTCATTTTTCAGGTTACATAAATCACTATTGATAGTACATTACTATTTACTGTCGTCCCCAACAGAAGACCGGGCCATTAATGCCAGTGGCCCGAAGCGAAGCCGAGGCACACTACTTAAGTCTATCAATGTTATGGCTAAGGCAATAGCTTTCTTTTTTCAAGCAAGTTCGTAATTTAAAATTAACTTTTGATAAGTTACCTCCTTAGATGTCATGTTTCGTAATAAAAGATCGCTTTTTAAGAATGCACTGACCTACGTTTTCTTCATACATTCAAAATACCAAATAATTTGTAATTCGTGCATATTTCGATCATGTTGTGGTGTTATTCGGATTCATATTGATTACGCACCGCGCCTGTGCACGATGAATCAGCGGGCAACTGCCGGGCCCATCAGAGCAGGCCAGCGGATTCCCACAGGCAGCGGCGGTGGCGGGTCGAAAAAGGCCCGCCAAAAAAGGAAATGGCGATTTGCACTGGGTTTTATCCCGCGGCACAGAGTGACTTACTACTAGGTACTTACCGGCGCAGGAGACAGCCAGCACGTGGAATCCGGGGAGTGTGTTCGTGTATGATGAATGTAGTGTGTGGTGTCTGCGGTGTTAAATGCAAAGGAACACACTCGCCCTCCTCTGAAGGGTCTTTCGCGGCGGCGGCACGAATTCGCGGGTAGCGAAGCGAGTCCGCGGCGGCGTGGTATCAAGATGGCGCGTGAGCACAAAAAACCGTGCTCCGGACAGTCAAATGGGCCCGCGGCGTTAGAAGGACGCGGCGGACAACACGACACACGAAGGAGCGCAATAAATAGGGCTCGTAAAAACTAAACGACACGGCGTGGCCGGCAAAACTTCAACGCGGGCAACGCGGACCTTGGGTATTGACCGTTTCAGTCGGCTTGTAGAACCGGACTGCCGCGAGCGACCGCGCCGGGACGAGCGCGGGCGACGGTCGCAAACGGCTCGTGGGAGAGGGCCCTGCAGGCCGTCTCGCGCGACTAGTAGCCTTACGCTAATATACTTAAAGACGATTTTCGCCGGCCGACGGTACGGCAGCACGAACCCGTCGACGAATGTACTACTTGAACCGCGTACACGGGGGGCTACCGCTCCCCCGGAGCCGCGCGCCCCATTTCCCTCTCCAGCCGCAGGCGGGAGCGAGAACGCGGCGTTTGGCCAATTTTAGCCAAAACAATCCCCCCGCCCGTGGGCCCAAGGATTTGGGGTCCACTAACCAATGGGCAAGCGGGATAAGGAAGAGACGGCTCGCTGCAAAACCGAATCTCCGACCATTACCTCGGCAACTCTGGGAACCCCATCGGATCCATATATCAATTTAAGAATGCGTCCACGACGCCAGCACAAAGGCAACAAATTAGACTCCTTAACTAGGACAAGATCACCAACCTTAGGTGGGTCGGTCTTGTCTGACCACTTAACGCGCTGCTGCAAGAGATGCAAATATTCTAAATACCAACGATGCCAGAAATTTTGGGTCATCTGCTGTAGCAATTCGAAGCGAGACAACCGTGAGACCTTCACGTCCCTGAAGGGGTACTCGGGCAGGGCGTTAAGGGGTTCACCAATTAGGAAATGACCGGGGGTTAAAACTTCCAGGTCATTGGGATCGGACGATAAGGGGCAGAGTGGCCGAGAATTGAGGACAGCCTCAATCTTACAAAACACGGTAGCGAGCTCTTCAAAAGTCAAAATGGTTTCACCTATCACGCGTCGGAGATGCGTCTTTGAGACCTTAACGACGGCTTCAAAGATCCCGCCCCAGTGGGGACAAGCTGGCGGGTCAAAGGTCCAAGTTATCCCCATCTTGGACATTGCCGTGCCGATGCCTATCTTATTTTCATTCAAAAATTGGGCGACTTCCTTCAAATACCTATCGGCACCACAATTCCGATCCGATCGGATTGGTCCCACAATCCGATCGGATCAGGTGCGGATAACCTCGGCGTGAAACGAAGCGGCCTAGCGTGGCTACAAAGGCTTCGGTGCTGAGGGCACTCACCAGTTCTAAGTGTACGGCCTTGGTAGCCAGGCAAACAAAAACGCAAAGGTAGGCCTTGAGGGAACGAGCATTGCGGAGGCTGGAGCTCTTGACGAAGAACGGCCCCGCAAAATCCGTCCCGACCGCCGAAAAAGGGCGCGAGGCCACGACACGGTCGGTGGGGAGGTCCCCCATAATGGGCTGCATGGTGCTGGCCTTCAGGCGGTAGCACGGAATGCACTTAAAAATGACGCTTCGGATGGAGCGTCGTCCCGATAAAATCCAAAATTCGCGCTGCAATATGGCCGAAAGGGCGTTGCAGCCAGCGTGGGCATTTTTGACGTGGTAATGCGTCACCAACAATTTTACAAAAGCGCTATTGTTCGGAAGCAGCAGGGGATGACGTGCCCCATAGGGTAAGTCAGAATTCCGGAGGCGTCCACCAACGCGTATCAATCCGGTGTCATCCAGGAAGAGGTTTAAGCGGGCGAGCGAGCCCTTCAAAGGTAAACCTCGCTTCAGTGTCTCAATAGCGGACTCAAAATGCTCCAGTTGAACCAAACGTATCCAAAAGGTCCGGGCCTCCTGTCTCTCCAGGGGCGACAAGACCGGGTTCGACATTTTGTCGCGTGGGTTCCGAGCGTTGTGGGTGAAGCGCTGAATCCAAGCCGTCACCCCAATCAATTTATCAAGGGAACTGTAGCGTTCCTGAAGATAGCTCAGCGAATTGGCTGGCTTATCCTCAACAACTCCGACTCGCAAGCCAGGTAACACATCGGGCTCGGAGAACCTACTCTGAGGCCAGGCGGACTCATTCCGAGTCAGCCAGTCAGGGCCCCACCAAAGAGAGTGGTTGACAAGGTCGGAAGCTTCACATCCGCGGGAAGCACAATCTGCAGGGTTCAGGTCCCCTGGCACATGTCTCCAGGTCAACGGGGTTTCCGAATTCTGGATTTGGGAAACCCGGTTGGCAACAAAGACTTCCAAGTTGTGGGGAGCGGCTCGCAACCAACAAAGGACAATTTCGCTGTCCGACCAGGCGTACACGTCCGTCAGGTCAACGATCGATAGGAGGGACGTACGCACATGGTTGAGAAGGCGCACCAAAAGAGCGGCTCCAGACAACTCCAATTTGGGTATCGTCAAGCGTGACCGAATTGGGGCCACTTTACTTTTCGCCAAGACAAGGTGGGTTGCGACCTCGCCGGTGTCACTGACAGTTCGCAAATAGACCACGGCTGCGTACCCTTTTTCGGACGCATCACAAAAGCCGTGGAGACTGGCGTGGCACCTTCCGGGCGGTAGGAAGCAACGAGGCATCGAAATCCGATTAACATTCGGAAGTGAGGCCACGAGGGAGAGCCACTCCTGTAATAACCTCCCTTGAAGGGGCTCGTCCCAGCTGACTTCAGCCAACCAGAGCTTCTGCAGGAAGCATTTGGCCAAAAATATTACGGGGGTGATCCACCCATTTGGATCAAAGGTACGTGCCACCGTGGACAAGACCGTACGTTTGGTCCAAGTCTTAGGGGGGGATCCAGTTTGACCCGGTAAGTAAAAATGTCCTGCACGGGCTGGTATTGTATACCCAAGACTGTCAGCAAATTAGGATTTTCGGGATTTTCGAAAATGTGTGGATCCTGCTGATCTTCTCCCGGCAAGTCCCTTAAGACAAGCGGGGAGCTCGAGAGCCATTTACTCAGCTCGTATCCACCCGACTTCAGGATGGCAATCAACTCATCCCGCAAAATCAAGGCTTCCTCAACACTGGAAGCTCCCGTACAAATGTCGTCCATATAGACTGACGACTCCAAAATGGCTGAGGCGCGAGGATATTTCAGTCGTTCCCGGTCGGCCAACTCCAGTAATGACCGGATGGCAATGTAGGGGCTGGACCGAAGGCCATAGGTGGTCGTATTCAGCTCGAACACTCGTATGGGGTCACTCGGACTCTCGCGCCATAATATCAGCTGGTACCTCCGATCATCACGATGCACCACGGTTTGGCGGAACATCATGCGGATGTCGGCCACAAAGACCACCTGGTGCTGCCGAAACGTCGTGAGGATGTCGGAGATATCCTTGATCAACTTGGGACCGGAGTGTAGACACTGGTTGAGAGACACTCCGTTGGACGTTGGAACAGAGCCATCAAAAACTACACGGATTTTCCCATTCGGGTTTTTCAAAATGGCGTGGTGGCAAAGGAAGTAATGCTCGTTCGAACGCCAATCAAAGTTGGACGGCGACATGTGACCAAGGTCTTCATATTCCCGCATGAAGGCCACATACTTGCTACGGAAGGCCGGGTACGTTTCATGCGCCGTTCCATTGATAGGAGCCTCTTCTCAGCGAGGGCCCGCGATTGACCCAGGGGGGGTCGTGCCGCCAGGAGTGGCAAACGGGTTACAAAGCGTCCGTCCGTACGGCGCCCCGTGTTATTCCTATAAAAGGACTCACACTCCTGTTCAAGGGGGCTAACCCGAGCGGCCTGAGGCGGCTCTTCAACCTCCCAAAATCGCTGGACAACCTCGGTCAGCGACAAGCCTGCGACCTGGATGGGGTCAGGCTCCGGGGAGGGGCTAGACCATAAAACCGGGCCGAAGAAGCTATTGCCAAAAATCGTGGGCAAAGCGCAAAGGCCATTGGTCTGCAGGGCCCTAGCTCCCCCAGTTATGATAAGACCCAGCACGTCGGAACCCAAAAGAAGGTCCATAGGACCGGGTTCGGACCAATGGGGGTCAGCAGGGGCTAAACCTGACGTACAGCGCACTGCGGCGTCGGTTACCCGAACTTGCGGAAGGGGACCTAAAATGTTATCCATGACGGTCACCATAATCAAAACCCGCAGGTTTCCACGAATAGGACCAAACATTAACTCAGCCTCTCCCTTGTGCGATGCGGGCGTGGCGCCACCGACACCGATGACACGACACTCGCGCGGTCGCCAAGGGAGCCCTAGCCTACCCACCAAGTAAGACGAAGCTATGGAGCGCTGGCTACCCAGGTCCAAAAGGCAACGAACGGTCATAGATTCACCATTAGGGTTATACACCTTCACTGAGGCCGTCGGCAAAAGTATGGTCTGACATACTGTCTGCTGTAGGTTCAGAGTCTCAGGGGAGGTGGCTACGGTGGGAGCTAGGGTGGCGGATACCTAGCGCGGCGAGGGTTCACCAGCGGGATCCCACTGACGGGGGTGCTCCGGCTGGGGCGGCGCTAGAGGGGTGGAGGGCATTCCGTACGGAGAGGTGACGAACATGCCGTACGGGGACCATGCACCCATCCGGGACCGCACCATGCGGCTAGCGTCCGGCACCCGGTAGGGATTGCCTCGACCTATGGTGGGTGGATGGCGCTCCAGTCGCGGCCACTCATGTAGTGGCGGCGAGAACCGACGCGGGACGACGCTCAATGGGGCAGCCGCGATATCCCCGTCGTAATGACGCGAGGGGGATGTGACCGTGACGCGGGGGGGTGAAACCCTCCTCCGGGGGGCGGAACCCCTACCTCCACTAGGAGGTTGGTGGTCCACCGGAGAACGCCTAACGGGGCTGGCCGGGTGGCCAGGACTAGCGCCCCCGCCCATGGGGGGGTGCGCGATCGAGCGCCCCCGCCCATGGGGGGGGTGCGCGACCCAACGTCCCGGCGACCGGAACCACTCCGGTTAGCGCACAAGAGGGCCGAATGGGCACCGCCGCAATGTGGGCAGGGCCGCTGGCGCGGGCAGTCTCTTACGAGATGCTGGCCCAGGCACGAGAAGCACCACTGGCGTGTCGACACGTATTCTCTCCGGGCCGCAACCGGTTTGGCCAGGAAGTGCGGACACGAGGAGACCTGGTGGCCGGGGTGCCGACAATAGGCACAGGGGGGAGCTTCGTTGCCACGGCCCCGCTGTACTGTGACACCCGGCGACCTTCTCTGGCGTCGGCTCCACGGCCTCGCCGGTTGGGGCCGGTCCCCGCCGAAGGGCCAGTCCTTGCCCCACCCCCTCGGACATGCTCGGACCTCCCAGGGGCCACTCGAGGGCCGGTAACTCCAGAGTTATCGGCCTGGAGGCACTCCTGCTCCAAAAACTTCAGGAGGTCGGAGAAAGGGGGCAGGTAGGTTGCACCGTCCCCTCCGAAGCGCTGCTCGAAGCGGAGCTTAAGCTCCGACGGCAGGCGGGAGAGCACTATGTGCAACAACAAGAAGGACCACTGGTCGACGGGGAGATCCAATCGACGGAGAGCATTGGTGGCCACAATGCAAGGGTTTAGCAAGGCCTCTCTGAGGCCGGCCACCCCGGTGACGGCGGGCAAGGCGAGTAGCTGGGCTACATGTGCGTCGGCCAACCGGCGCACATTTTCATAGCGCCTGGCCAGCAATTCCCGAGCCGTGTGGTAGCTCTCCTCCGAGAGGTCGAGGTGTCGCACCACGTCCAGGGCCTCGCCCTGTAGCGAGGACAGTAAGTATGTCAGCTTCTGGGTGGGGGACAGGTCCTTCCTGGCGTGGACCAGACTGTCGAATAACGCCAGGAAGCCCATCCACTCTTGAAGCTGCCCACCGAATTTGGGCAGCTCGATCGTGGGCAGTTTCCCGAGTAATGCCGGCTGTGTGGGCGGTCGGCTGGGGGAGTCTCTAAAAGCGCCAATTCGACGCCTTTCATCAGCGGCGGTCCGGATCCCATGGGCGGCCTCCACCACCGAGTCCATCAGTTCGAAGAACTGGTCGTAATCGGCCTGAGCCGTCCTCAGTACCTCCTGTTCCGGACCGAGGGTGAGCAGGTCTTGAAAGGCCTGCTCCACGGAGGCCTGCCGAGTCCGCACCTGGTCCGCTCGGTGTAATAGGGCGGCGGTTCTATCTTCGCGGCCTATCAAACCCGCGGCGGACGTCGCCCAGCGAAGCTCAGACTGTATCTGTACAGCTAGCTTTTTTATGTTCGCGGACATTCTAACAAATTAAATGTAAACAAAATGTAAAAATAAAGTAATAATAAATTGAAAAGGCGGCCGGCAAGTCGGCGGGCGGCGCGAGTGCAAGCAATAATAAAATTAAAGCAATAGTAAACAAGTCGTATCGCGGTCGCGGTCGTACCGTAGTCGCAATGAACAAAGCGGCGCGACCGTAGTAGGTACGCGTGTTAAATTACGGCGAGCGGGCGGTACCGGCACGCAAGCAAAACTTAAAATAAAAATTAAACTTATAATTATAATAAGCGGAACGCGGCCGAAACGCGGCGTTAACGCAGCGGAACTGGCGGCGATTGCGGAATTTCCGCTAACAGCGCGGCGAACGACACGGCGCGTGGCGGAAAGCGGGATTTATGCCAGCGGCGCAGAAAATAAACGGCGCGGCGGGCAAAACCAGCGCAAAACGCAAAGCGAGGTGTAGACAAACCGCGCTCACTGCTACCATTAATGATTACGCACCGCGCCTGTGCACGATGAATCAGCGGGCAACTGCCGGGCCCATCAGAGCAGGCCAGCGGATTCCCACAGGCAGCGGCGGTGGCGGGTCGAAAAAGGCCCGCCAAAAAAGGAAATGGCGATTTGCACTGGGTTTTATCCCGCGGCACAGAGTGACTTACTACTAGGTACTTACCGGCGCAGGAGACAGCCAGCACGTGGAATCCGGGGAGTGTGTTCGTGTATGATGAATGTAGTGTGTGGTGTCTGCGGTGTTAAATGCAAAGGAACACACTCGCCCTCCTCTGAAGGGTCTTTCGCGGCGGCGGCACGAATTCGCGGGTAGCGAAGCGAGTCCGCGGCGGCGTGGTATCAAGATGGCGCGTGAGCACAAAAAACCGTGCTCCGGACAGTCAAATGGGCCCGCGGCGTTAGAAGGACGCGGCGGACAACACGACACACGAAGGAGCGCAATAAATAGGGCTCGTAAAAACTAAACGACACGGCGTGGCCGGCAAAACTTCAACGCGGGCAACGCGGACCTTGGGTATTGACCGTTTCAGTCGGCTTGTAGAACCGGACTGCCGCGAGCGACCGCGCCGGGACGAGCGCGGGCGACGGTCGCAAACGGCTCGTGGGAGAGGGCCCTGCAGGCCGTCTCGCGCGACTAGTAGCCTTACGCTAATATACTTAAAGACGATTTTCGCCGGCCGACGGTACGGCAGCACGAACCCGTCGACGAATGTACTACTTGAACCGCGTACACGGGGGGCTACCGCTCCCCCCGGAGCCGCGCGCCCCATTTCCCTCTCCAGCCGCAGGCGGGAGCGAGAACGCGGCGTTTGGCCAATTTTAGCCAAAACACATATAGTTATAATCTATGCTCCTGGCCATATTTGGTTCGGAAATACTTCTTTAAAATGAAATAATAATCAATTTTGATCAAAATTTTTATAACTTTGGTCGAGTTCCGTAATACCAAAAATTATGAATGTTGCAATTATGAATTATGAAAACTTGTAACTTTCTCTATTAACTGGTGTTTTTCTTTATCTGGACAGTAAAAACTGTGCTCCTGAACTAATGCGACGTGAGATAGTGTTGTTTTTATTACAAAACAAATAAGCAGAAAACATGTCCTCTTTGACATAAAAATAAGCAAAACTAAATTCGTTTACAATTTCGTTTAACAAAAGTATTTCGGAACGAAATATAGCCAGGAGCATAGATTATTACTAAATGAACCCGAATAACACCACAACATGATCGAAATTTGCAAGAACTACAAATGATTTTGGTATTACATTTGTATGGAAGACATCGTGGGTTAGTGGACTCTTAATTACACGACAGATCAGAGGCCCTACCACCGTCTTTTATAGTAATAATGCTGCAGTATTTTTTTGACATTTTCATACTGTGTTTGTATGTAAATTTCAAAACAATACTGCAGCATTATTGCTATAAAAGATGGTGGTAGGGACCCAGGTATTATGAGTTTTCTATGCAGTTTGTACACAACTGATATGTATACTCATCACAGATAGCTCAAACGCAAGTGATCTAAGATACTCATACAACTTTTGCCGGTTGCTGCTTCACCAGTAGGTACAGCAATTTCAATTTATCTTGAAGAAGGTTATTAAAAATAATGCTCAAATTTCCAAGCGTGTTACTTAACAACCTAAATTAATTAATGATCATTATCTAATTTATGCATAATTGATATGTGTATATAGCTATATAATATGAATTCCCTTTATAACGGTCTTACACACGTCTTGCTGTCAGATTAGAAGGAACGGGACGCCTTGTAATAATTATAATTATAATGAGAAGGGAATGTAAATTACGCGTAATTTGTTAACGAAGCACACGATTTGTGAATTTAATATGAGTTGATATCGTTGGTAACATCTTGTGACGTTATTAATACAAGCTTTTAATTCACGTGGATGTGTGGGTGTGTTCAGGTAAAGGAGAATGCCAGAAAATGGTCTAGATTTGCGTCACTCTGCGTCTGAAGCATGTATGCATGTAGAATCTTCTTTCAAATTTTAATATCGCATATATTTATTTTAGTGAAATGTGAACAGGGGTTCAAAAGTATTATAAGAAAAGTAATTAAATTCTAGCACCACCAACCGCGTATCCAGTTTCAAATATTCCTTCACGTTATTGGTTGCCTGGTAGAAATCGGTATGTAGCGATAAGGCCGCCAAATTGTACTCCTAAGTTTGTTTGTATTTAATTTATTTCTTTCTTTTTTTATATTTTTATTCTGTGGTGTGCAATAAAGAGTTTATGTATCTATATAATTAAACGTTTCGAAACATGTGGAACCGCCATGCCACTTATAAAACTTAGAAAATTAACCACTTTGAAAATCAGATTATTACAAATTCCCTGTTAATATTTTGCTTATCTTTTTTACATAATATTGAGAATATTTCTAATATTTTACCGATGATTTGGTTAAGACGCAAGTTATAGCCCAATTTTCATACAAGAATCGGCATTCATCTTTCTAAGCCGGTGGTCCGCAACAGACGCGTTAGGTCGTGTCCGACGTAACGCTGTACGCGGCCTACGAATGCTTACTATGGTAATCAGTGCTGCCACCTCTCTGAGGCCAATGGGCGCTAAAAGCACTTGAAAATAGCGCTAGATTCCGCTAGACGACATAAACAAAAAATAGCGCTAGAATCCGCTAGATTGCATGAACAAAAAAAGGCATAAGAAAAAAATATTTATACATTACAATATTTATTTATAAAATATTATCACATTCAGAGATACAAGGATGACAGATAGACTCAAGCTGTCACAAACATCAAATAGGTAATGACCCTGAAGTCGATATTCTATGGCGATATTATAGACAGTCGTAGTCCGCGGCAGCGTTTTTTTGCCACAGAAATGAATACTATTATATTTCTTTGTATGAAGACTGAGTATGTTTCTTTGGTATTGGTAGTCTTGGAAATATTCTAAGGTACAAATAAAATATTCTTCTTTGTTATGAAAGTAAATTATATTTGAAGTTATTCTGGGTAAGGAATGAAAGCTAACAACTTGCAGTGGACCACCGCCAGTGGTGTTGCTACTTAATTCCAATTTTTTTCCCGAAATTGTGACGTGATTACTACTTAGTTCGGTCTTTCATAAAAACGCGCCATATTTGCCGCTAGGAGTTAATATCGAAATTTCAGCGCTAGGTAACCCAAAAAAGCGCTAGTTTTAACTCCGAAAGCGCTAAGGTGGCAGCACTGATGGTAATGTACTCGAGTGGTCTCTCTGACACGCCTGACGAGGCATTTGTTTTCTGACATTTCCATAGCAGCATTCGTAGGCCGCCTAAAGCGTCACGCCGGATGCGACCTACGACGTCTGTTACATACCACCGCCTAAGGGCATGGCATTTTAAGTAAGCTATTTGTAGTGACCTGCTGGTTAGAAACTATAAAGACATTTATTTTCAAATAAACGTCATAATATATTTTGGGTTTTTAATCTAAACGATGGAAACAGGATAAGAAGTTGATCTAAAAACTCCGGTATTTAATTTTTTTTGGAAACTATACCTAATGCTTTTTTGTATTTTTAACCGACTTCAAAAAAAGGAGGAGGTTCTCAATTCGTCGGAATCTTTTTTTTTTAATTTGTAGGTATTTCAGCAATAATAATTTCCAAAACCGGGTGTCATGTCATGTCATTTGAGTAGAATTGAATGTTAATTTCAGCTTACAAACTTTTACTGTCAGAACTAAATCTAAAGTAATAAACTATTATGTCAAGAGATGGCGCTGTTATACCTACTTAAGTTTCCATCTAAGTTTCACTTGCATCGCGCATCGTGCTTTCATAAAACTACACAATCATTTTTTTTGGTTGACTACATACTCGTATAAAGGCTTAATGACGACAATATTATGTGCTGTTAACGATACCGTACTGTTGTGTGCGGTAATGACGACATATTTGAGTTTCTTTTTGCCTTCAATATACATCATATATTTCTCGTCCTCTAGCGTAGCTTACTTCGTCATTGGTTGACTCATGTCGCCATAGCATGTCGCTATGTCATATTGCCGAACAAATTAATTAAGTTGCTCATGCCTCGTACAAAAAAAAGGGTTCACGTTCGAACAGACGGACAGCGCTGCAACTGAGACCCTCCCCCCCTCCCCCCCACTGACAATGATTAACGATCCTCATGGGGAGGGACGATGCTGGCTATTATGATCTTGAACCGAGTGGAATTTGTCGATGAAAGTTTAGAAGCAATTGAGTGGCCATACCTACCATGTAACTTGAAGTAGGTCATTTGAGAAACTTTTATTTTTTTCATGAATCCCACGGGATTTATGAATATAATTTTAATCACTTATAGCCCGATCCAGGGTATGCCTTTATCCAGCGGTGAGTTCGGCGTTGAGAGGTCAGTCAGTCAGAGACAAGAATATATCTTGTCTCTTTTATAATTAAATCTGGATAACTAAGCTTTTGTTCGTTTTTGGTCGTTGATTAGTAGACCCAATATTATAATCTAGTCTAGTATAGTAGTAGTAGTAGTAGTAAGTAAATGGGCTTCCTGGCTTCTGCTGCTGCATCATTATCTCGCTGCGTTGCATAGGTAATGGTACTGAACACTTTGGGCGTGAGTCCGACTCGCACTTGCCCAATTATTCCTTTTGCAAGGCCCAAGGGTTAATGTAATTTTCGGAGAAAAGGGTTGCGATCTTACATAAATGAATAATATAGAACACGGAGTAATTATAGTATACAGCCTAAAGAGCTGCAACTGAGCTCTGCGAATGATTTATGGCATTCACGAAAGGGGGATATAGCCATAACGATCTCCTACACTGTAGAGCTAAAAGTAATGAGAAATTAATGGAATTTTTCCATCCATTCTTATTTTGAGAAGTTATCCTTTAGGTTAATTTCAATGTCAAAACGTGATTTTCAAGTGTTGTGATTGGTCAAAAACCATGTTTTAATATTGATACAGTCAAGGGCGTCGCCAGCCGATGGCGCAGGGGGGGGGGCAAGTTGACTTTACCTACTACAATTCATACTTTTCTCCTCTCTATGAATGAGAAAAGTAGGTATGAAATGTAGATAAAGTCGACAGCACATGAAGCTTTGTACTACGAGCCTTACATCTACAGCGATTGTAATAACAACAGTATCTTAGTACCTATATACTAGCAGATACCCGCGGCTTCGCACACGTAAATTTTAGTTTTAACTATTCTACGGGAACCATCCATTTTCCGGAATAAAAAGTACCCTTTGTGTTAATTTACATGAAATCTATCTTGATTTCAACTTTAAACCAAGAATTTTCAGTAGTTGTGCATAAAGGAATAAATTTTCTCCCGCATGAATAGCTGTTTTTCCCTATTATTACGAAAACGATGGATTTCCCGAGCAAAAAGCAGTTGATTTTAGGATATAATCTTTCTCCATTCCAAATTTCAGCCCAATCGGTTCAGAAGTGACGGCACGATGGAGTATTTCTCCCGCATGAATATCTGCTATTTAACTATTTTCTTAGAAACCATGGATTTTCCCGGGATAAAATTTGCCTATGTATTAATCCAGGATAAAACCTATCCCCTTTTTGAATTTCAGTCAATCCAGGATAAAATCTAACTTCATTCCGCATTTCAGCCACATCAGTTCAGTAAGTAAGGCGTGAAGGAATATTTTTCCCGCGTAGATACCTGTTTTTCACTACTATCATAGAAACCATGAATTTTTCCAAATCGATTCAGTAGTTGCGGCGTGAATAATTTTTTGCGCGTGAATTTCGTTTTTAACTAATCCCACGGGAACCTTGAATTTTTTCGGGATAAAATGTAGCTTATGTGTTAATCCAAGATATAATTTATCTCCATTCCAAATTTGAGCTAAATCGGTTCAGTAGTTGCGGGGTGAACGAATATTTTTCCCGCGAGGATTTCTGTTTTTCACTATAGTATGATCATACTCGTAGAAGTCATGAAATTTTCCGAGATGAAAAGTAGCCTACGTATTAATCCAGGATAAAATCTATCTTTTTTCCGAATTTCAGTCATATCAGTTCAGTAATTACAGCGTAAAGTACTATTTTTACCGCGTAAATATCAGTGTTTCAGTTTTCCCGCGGACACCATAGATTTTTCCGGGACGAAAAGTAGCTTTTGTATTAATCCAGGATATAATCTATCTTGATTCCAAATTTCAGCCAAATTAGTTCAGAATATTTTTCACGCGTGGCTTTCTGTTTTTCACTATTATCATAGACACCATGGAATTTTCCGGGATGAAAAGTAGGCTTTGTAATAATCCGGGATAAAATCTATCTCCGTTTCGAATTTCAGTCATATCAGCTCAGTAATTACAGCGTAAAGTAGTATTTTCGCGTGTGAACATCAATGTTTCAGGTTTCCCGCGGAAACCATGGATTTTTCCGGTATGAAAAGTAGCCTTTATATTAATCAAGGATATAATCTATCTTTATTCCGAATTTAAGCTATATCAGTTTAGTAATTACGACGTGAAGTAGTATTTTTCGCGTATGGATATCTGTTTTTCTTTTTTCCTGCAGAAACCATGGATTTTTCCGGGATGAAAAGTAGCCTATTTATTAACCAAGGATATAATCTATCTCCATTTTAAATTCCAGCCAAATCGGTTGTGCACTTGCAGCATGAACATTTTTTTTCCGCGTGAATTTCGGTTTTTAACTTATCCCACGGGAACCATGAATTTTTTCGGGATGAAAAGTAACCTATGTGGTAATGCAAGATACAATATACCTCCATTCCAAATTTTAGCCAAATCGGTACAGTAGTTGCGGCTAGAAGACGTATTTTAACTTGATAAAATCCAAACTTCGGACCCCCGTTTCACCCTCTTACAGGGTGAATTTTGAAAAGTCCTTTCTTAGTGCTCCCCTAGACCTCATAAGGTACCTGTGTGCCAAATTTGGAGTCTCTAGACCCAGCGGTTTGGGCTGTGCGTTGATATGTCAGTCAGTCAGTCAGTTTCTTCTTTTATATATTTAGATAGAAGATAGATATTCTGTGACAGTACAGAGTCCAATGTGTAAAGCTACACGAGCAGGAGCTCTTGACTATGCAATAAAAAACTTGTAAATAAGTTATAATAACATTTATCAACTTGAAGCCTAAGGACTTTGGTTGCATTATATTTGGCAACTTTTTTTAGAATCTCTAGGGGGGGGGCAGCTGCCCCTCCCTGCCCCCCCTTGGCGACGCCCTTGGTATCTCTTTAATGATTGATAGGTACATTTTCCGATCGCCCTGTTGCACTACGCTAAACGCAAGGCTTAGCTTATGCCACTGTATAGCGCCATCTCTCGTGGTACTTGAATGTTAATTTTTGTGTTACAAACTTTTACTGTCACAACTAATCGTCGCGTGGTCTTTTCCATAGGGACTAGTCCCCATGATGGTACGGGCCTCGAGGCATGCCTCCTCACCCGGGCGATGTGTCGCAGGGGAGCCTTGCTCCCCTGGTGTTGCTCTTTTAGCCCCGGTAAGGGGCTAAGGCCTCGCCTCTTGGCTGGAGGCCCGTAGCTGGTGGATGTCCGGTATTCCCCGCGCGGTCAGCGAATTGTCACAACTAATTCGTCACACGTATAAACTGTTGCGTCAAGAGATGGCGCTGTTATAATTATTGTGTTATTATTATTCACTAATGTATACAAACCGAAGATGAGTTTCACTTGGATAGGTTATTTCATAAAACCACATTTCTTTTTAAAATATCATTTAGCATGACGAGCTTTATTTAATTTCAATATTATAACTTTCTTACTTTAATTTTCATTAGTGCTGCCTTTACAGGTGTGAATATAAAGCTCGTGGCTGCTTCGTTTTTTCCCAAGGCACTTTGTTAGCGGCACTTAGTAATTGCAGTTTTATTGCGGTAATGTTTCTTGTTAGTTAGCGATTTATTTCTCTGATCGCGTCGGTTTCTTAATGGACCAGTTGTAACGAGCTTAGTATAGAGTTCCCCTCTTTAGTGGAATTCAATTTACATGTTTTTAATTTAAGAAACAACTTTATGGATAATGAGTTAATGTAGTTCAGCTACATGTTTTTCATATAACACCTTGCTCAAAAATCCCGATTCACTTCAAAATAGTCCCTGAAATTTCATTTTATCTAGTTACCTAGATTTCGAATCATTTAGAACTAATTAATCTGAGATACATAGATAAGGTATTTGAGCAAAGTTTTTAAGAAACATGAAAAAATAATTATTTTTATGTACTTATACAGAAATTAAAAACATATATGGAGAGGTAATTTTGCGCAACCACCTTGGGTTAAGTTTAAAGACTTACAAAACCTCAAAGAAATACAAAAAAGTTCAGTTTTAACCTTAAAAGAAATAAAAAAAAATTACAATTAAAAACTATATAACTTCTTTAATTGTGTGAACGTGCTAATGTTACAATATAAACATACAATAAATAAATCAAAGTGGCATGCTTTTAAACATTGAGACAAGTATTTTTAAAGAAGCAATTGTGTACCTAATATTTTTTGACGGACTGTTGTGTAGCAGAGCTCCCTCAACCTATATATAGTTTTAGTACTGTTATATTTTGTTCTTCTTATAGGGCTACGTATTTGTAGTTTATATTATCTACTTCTAGCGTTAGTAGTTTATAGTACCTATGTTAATATCTACGTTTGTTGTATGTTATAATGTGTTCAGTTCAGTTTGATTTGCACTGCGGCTTGGTCAAATCAACTGGCACTAATTAGTGCAGGACCTTGCCTAGATATCCTACAATTAGCTTACTGTCATGTCGCTGTGCATGTATGTAGGACGTAGGTATACTCACTGATGTCATGGAAAGGGTTTTAGATTAACAGTGCGACAAGGCTATATTTTGGCGCGTGGTCAAAATTGGAACTAGCTCCGCTATCTTGTGAAAATGTTTTTTAGTTCGCTCTGTTGGCACATGTTGCAAATGATTTGCGTTGTTAATTGGGTTATTATTAACTACGTACAATTGAGAAAATTTTATTCGCTGGCTACCTTTGTTCTACATTTGTTCTAGAACTACGCCCTCCTGTCAATGTCATTCAAGTGCCAAGGGAGCCTTGTCGGACTGTCTGTTACCTTGATTAGATTTGACGACCTCCCGTCCGAGTGGGTGGACCTGGGTTCGATTCCCGCCAGGGCACTGGTTTTTTATAAGTAATTTCTAAATGCCTCAGCATTATAGGTTTAATCCTCCACCAAGGATCTTGCTAAGCAAGCTGAATGCTCAACGGAAGCATTGATCCTACCACAAGTTATGTCTGAATGGAAATTAATATCAAAATATCTGGGTGACCGAGCTTTGCTCGGTAGTATATCTATCGACCAATAGATGGCAGCAGGAGTCATATTTTTATTTTTTTTGGTAAATTCGACATTTTCTAAGAATGAATCCTAGCTAGATCGATTTATCGCCCCCAAAACTCTCTGTATACTGAATTTCATGAAAATCGTTCGAGCCGTTTCCGAGATTCGGATTATATAGAAATATATATACATATATACAAGAAATTATCGTTTAAAGGTATAGGGTAACGAGTGTGTTTGTTTGTCACGACGTGCTCAGTGTAATTTGCACTGCGGCCGGCTCGCGTCACTTAGCGCTAACTATAGAGCAGGAGGCGGGCGTCGTCTGGGGACAATCATTAGCGCGCCAGTTTGATGTATTCGGGAATTAGCGGGAATGATGGCAGGACGTCGTTACCGCTCCACGGGGAGCTGCACCGCTGTGTAGCAGTTGATCGCTAATTAACCAACTGACTGCGACTGTGGTAGGCTATAATTTGATATGGCAGGCTATAATTTGAATATCCAAATCCAAATATCTTTATTTCACATAGGTCTAACATACAGGCTCTTGCGAACGTCGGTATGACATTTCTTGCATAATAATGATGATAACTGCAAGTCGACTTAAAACTAAGTTTACGAGGATTCCAAACGCGCCCTGCCGCTGAGAAGAAGCCCACAACAAACTCAGCCGGGTATTTTTTTATGTTATCACCATTTAACAAACAAAGTATAAATACTAAAATATAGGCTAGCGACGACAACAGAGCAATCTACCCCTTATCAGTCAATTCCACGGGTTTGGAAAGGTATGGAATATGACTTGCTTTGAAGTAAAGCTTTGTTGTAGATCGTCGGCGTAGAACCACCTCCCTGGCGAGTGGGAGATCGCGGGTTCGATTCCCGCTACGGGCTACTTTGGAATTTTATAATTTCTAAATTGGCTCAGGTCTGGTGGGAAGCATCGGCCGTGGCTAGCTACTACCCTGCGAGCAAAGACGTACCGCCAAGCGATTTAGCGTTCCCCTGCGATGCTGTGTAGAAACCGTTTGGGTGACTTTACTTACCCCTTCCAAGTTAGTACGTTAATATCTTCGGCTGCATCATCACTTACCATCAGGTGAGATCGCAGTCAAGAACTATAACTTGCATAGTGTAAAAAAAACTCATAGGCGAAGGCCACCTTGCGGCAAACCTATCGGTATTCGATGAGTTCGGTGTGTTCGATCTGGTTCTTCCCTCTCCATTTTACCGCAAGACACCGGGCGGGCTTTCACCCCTATGTCGTCGCTGTACCATCAGTGCGCAATAAGCGGTTATTCTCGTCCTTTCTCATACGCATGGCTAGAGTTTGGAATGCTCTCCCAATTTCTGGTATCATACGACCCAGGTACCTTTGAGAAAAGAGAAAGTAGGCATCTTCTAGGTAAGCGCGCTCCATCTTCGACCACATCATCACTTTCCATCGGGTGAGATTGTGATCAAGCGTAAACCTTAAAAAAGCTTTATGGGAAAATCTAGACGGATCTGCATAAAACTTTTTTCTTAAGGGTACGTTTTTGTCTTTTCAACCGAAGAAGGTCTTCTGCTTCAATTCTTTAGGAGCCTTTATTCATTCATTGCTGGACATAGGCCTCATCATAAGCACGCCATTTCTTGCAGTGTTGGGCTAATCTCGTCCCTGATTTTTCCAAAACTTTGGCAACATTGTCAGACCAACGTGTTGGCTGCTTGCTGGTGTGTGGTTTCCATTCAAGTAGCAAGCAGTTCCATCGGTCGTCTGAAGTCCTACATACATGCCCCGCTCATTTCTAAAAAATTCACGCAGGCGAAGTCGCGAGCAAAAGCTAGTAAGATATAAACGTGAATCCATTAGTAGATCCATTCGGTCAATAGAAAACCGCTTAGGGGACTAACGAGAAACGTTCCCACAATAAAAGTGCAATCGCTAAGTGCCTAATAAAGTGTCGGGGAGAAAGTGGTTTCTGTTGTTTACGTATGTTGACCAGATGAAGGGAGGTTTCCATGTTAACTGCAAATCCTGCAGAAAAGAGCAAATCCTGGTTAATCCACCCAGGATGTGCTCTTGTCTGTCTGTCCGTCCGTCCGGTATTAAATATCCCTTATATCTTCATAAGACGGTCAAGAGTATCACTTTCAGGTCACGACTAAATCTACAGATCAGTCTGAATCCACAAAATGCTGATACCTCGTAACATACCTCTTAATATTTTTGAAATTCTGTGACCGCGATGGAACACACGTTTTATTCGTATTCTTCCCAGCACCAGGCACTGGTTACCATCTAGCACCAAAGTCAAGACGGATCAAACGAGTGCAAACTCGATGGGGTTGTGTCGTTTAACTGCCGAGATCCTATTGCCACCTTCTGGTTCCATCATCAGATCAGACGTAATAAATTGGATTGTTATTCCATTTACACATGCATGCAAAATTTCAGCTCAATCAGTAACCAGGAAAAGGGTCAAATTAAACTTCCAAGATTTGATTAACAAACAAACAAACATCGGGACTGGTGAAACTAAAATAAAACTTGTAAATACCTTAAAAATCTCCGTTTTACGTGGGAGATGTGGTGGGAATTGGGAGAGGTCCCCAATTTTTTCAATTTTTTTTTATTTTCTGTTTGTCGAAGCCTTCATAACGACATAAGACTTATTTCTGTAGCTCTAATGCATAGATTTATAAACGTCGTCGCTGACGCTCTGCTCTAATGATTATTGTGAACGGATTACAGCAAAACCTAGATTCGCTGGATGTCAATGCATCGGCTTATGTGATACGTACCTAGATAGCCTGGGGCTTAATAATCGGGGATCTGAATTTCAAATACAGTATAATCCTTAATACATTTGCATGTACCAAGGCGGCATAGGCGGGTCGAAGCTCAAACGTAGTGTCTAATTGAAAGCAAACACCCGGTGGCGTAACAAAGGCGTAGAGGATGCGGCATGAATTGTTAAACATGCTTGAAGTGCATGATGTCCTGGTACTATGGCGTAGTCAGTTTTTATTGTGCCTTACCTTACTTAAGTGGGGTGTGATGTGCGACTTTGTCTGGCTGTTATTTGTGTGTTGGAGATTTTTGTACTTCTTATTTGCAAGGCTTGTTCCGTATTTCAGTATCCCCTGTATCTTACGTTCCCAAAGTCATTCAGCCTTACGAGCTTGTATGTGCCTCGCATTGCCTGCACTTCAGGGGTCTGATTGCGTAAGGATACGTTGTATACGGAACGTTTGTTATCGTAATCGTTAGTAAGTTCTGTTCTCCGATTGGCTGACGTAAGGGGACCAATCAGAGGTCAGAACGTGTAAACGATTAGGAACAATGAATACGGTATAAGCTGAGTCGATTACTCTAATCTGGAAAATCTACGGGATATTTTCATGGACAAAGTTGCCGAAATAAGTGGTGTATGATACAAATGCTGTTCTGCCTAGGGTTAAGTTTTAATTGTATTCGCCGGTCAAAGCGCACTGCTGGCCACATCACACATCACATCACGAATACCACGGTCCGTAGCATTTTATAGTACGAACGTGATTAATATGAACTTACCGCTATGAACTGAACCTGATATAAACCTATGATACGAGTCATACCCACTCCTGTACGAGTTCCGTACGCCAAAAGTTCCGTAAAGACCTTAAAAATAATTAATTGATCCTATCTTGGTGAATTGCAGAACTTTGTATGCACCAGCGGATTTGGTCACGTGAACTCTATTTAATCCCCTCAGGGGGTAAAATTTTCGAAAATCCTTTCTTAGCGATTGCCTCTATATATATTTTAGTTGCGAAAAATTACTTTATGTATATTAGAGATTACTTTATTTATTATACCTGAGACTAATCTTTGACACAGCTTCCCTAATAATAATTTGTAATTATTTTTGAGTTATAATTTGGAAAAATAAAGCTCATTTTTTAGGGTTCCATACCAAAATGGTAAAAATGGAACCCTTATAGTGAGACTTTCTCCGTCCGTCCGTCCGTCCGTCCGTCCGTCCGTCCGTCCGTCCGTCTGTCACACTCGATTATTTCAGTAACTATTCAAGCTATCGACTTGAAATTTGGAAAAGTTTTAGGTAATAGTGACCCAACGCCATTGCACTCATAAAATATTGAAAATTGTTTTTATTTATATTTAAAAAGGGGGGAAAACCGGGACTTCGAATTTTCAAAATGAGATAACAATATTGAGTGGGGTATCATATGAAAGGGCATTACTAGTGTATTCTAAAACCGATTTTTATTTATTTTTATGCCTAATAGTTTTGGATTCATTGAGCAAACTGTCGAAAAAAATACCGTTCCCCCCCTATCTCCGAAGTTTATCAATTGAAAAATCTGAAATAATTATGATCAATAGACATTAATGTATATTTTACAGGAAAAATAAAATCAACTCCCTAACTATTATACTTTTTTTGATAATAACAATAAACCACCAAAAACAAAGTTACGTTTGCGGTTTGCCAACAAAAGTACCTACATGTAAATTATACTCGTAAATTCATGAAAAAAAGTGATTCTTTCAATGTTTTACTCCTTTTATGGTATGGAACCCTCGGTGCGCGAGTCCGACTCGCACTTGGCCGGTTTTTTTATTTTAAATATTTTCATTTAATTCCTTGTCAAGTACACTTACGTAGCTCTTTTTGAAGAAATTTCAAAGAGAGTTATCGAGTCTACCGGGGATCCAAGAGCTGGCAGCTACCTTGGCCAACGTATTAGTTTGGCCATCCAAAGAGGCAATGCTGCCAGTATCTTGGGTACCATGCCTCGTTGCGATGGAATCGATGAGGTTTTAAATTTATAACCTAGTTTTTAATCTGTTATTTTTCTTTTAAATCTTTTTATGTACATAATATATTTAAATTTCTGTAATAAATATAAGTATTTCACTCACACTAACTAAAAAAAAAAAAAAAAAATATACTTACGTACCCTTGAAAATTATTTCCATTTTTTTGTACACACCGTAGGTATATATACCAACTCGACTCACACCTAAGATAGGTTTCATGGAGTTATTAGTTGTTGCAGTAGCTAAAACCATCTATACTTGAAAAATAAGGTTTTAAAGCTTTCCAACAATAAAGCAGACAGCAGCTTTATTTCAGTGATGATCGCTATGAACCCTCCAAATCGCGTGCAAGCAAGCGTGTTGGTGTGTGATTGTGTACAGAGCAATTCAGCCGATTAGCTCAACGCAGACAATTCAATGAAGCGGAGCGGTTAATACGCCCTCACCCGGACTAATACGTAACGGGTAAATCGTGCTAATGATTCGAGCGCCTATAAATTTGGCCAATCGCGCGGCGCCCGATCAAAGTTGGGTCGTACGGGTGAATCTAAATGAATGGGACGCGGGCAGTGGTAGCGTCCGTGTTTACTGTGGCGATGCTATGCAAGCACTGACCTGTATTTATACAAGTATCTACTCTGGACCCACTGATATGTATCTCTGGATTCATGATTCCATACGTTTGACAGTTCATTTTTTGTGCCGATTTGAAGCGCCTCCCCCGAGCGTCCACGGTACTAAATTGACATTTGTTGGAATGTGATTTCATTTTAGTTCCATAGACGCTCACGCCAGGTTACGCAACAATCAGCGCCAAAATGGCGAAAATCAAGTGTCTTCATTTTTACGTTGACAGTCAGCTATCCAGAGTATATTCTATATACTCTATGGAGATCAGTGTCTGGACCTCAGACTGTCAACGCAAAAATGCAGACACTTGATTTTCGCCATTTTGGCGCTGATTGTTGCGTAAGCTAGCGTGAGCGTCCATGGAACTAAAATAAAATGACATTCATAACTACAGTACATGCCAATTTAAGTAACATCGATGTTTTCGAATTTAAGTAACAATTGTATAGAATAGTTGTTTATATAATTGTATAGAATTAGTCCAGCTTACTAGTATGATAGAGGTCATAGTATGTAGGTCATCTTTATAGTCAACGACAACGATAAATAGTTACAAGTTCCATTCAGTTTTCCAGGACCTTGTGTGATGTGTGTTAGTGTGAGAATGAATGAGAGAGTGAAACTTTTTTATTTACTAGCGCGAGTTTGGGGTTTTCACGAATCCCGTGGAAAGCTTGAATTTTTTCTGGGATAAAAAGTTTAAAGTACTCTACATTATGTTAATCCAGGATATAATCTACATCCATTTCAAACAGTCAAATTAGTTTAGTAGCAGTAGCGGTGTTAAGGAGTAACAAACATACAAACATTCGCCTTTATAATGCCTAAAGATTTTGACAACCTTTCTCGCACAGTTCGAACCTCACGGTGGAAAAGTTCGGGATGATATTATAATTTTAAGTGGCTTAAGTCCGGTCTGATGGGTATGTGAGAGGCTTCAGTCGTAACTAGTACACAAGTACATACTGTAAACACGTATAACATAAGTTTGCTACGTTCTTTTAAATGTCAAGAAACTAAGACAAAACCTGTGAAAAAGCCCTAAATTTGGTGAAACAGGCCCTAAATGACAATGACGTCACGTTCTATAGAACAAAACATAATTTTCTGACACATGTGCTCAATACTTTAATCGATTACGCACAACAATCGCAATAACCCAGAAACAATGTTAGGATGCAATACGTCACCGCACGCATTGATAAATCAGCCGAGCCGTCCGTCTGTCATCGGCGCGGTGACAGATTGCGTGCCGGATAGTCGACGCGTCACGAGATATGATTGGGTCGATGCTGCGATACCTACAGAGTTGGGTTTTACGTCTGTTGCGATGTTGTATCAATTTTGTTTACCCATCCCCTATAGCCTATAGCCCTATAGCCTGTGTGAATTATTTATAAACGTTTTTTCGTAAAAAAAAGGAGACTTCGCAGAAACTAATTGTGTTTATTGGCAGGGACCACTGTATCTAAGGCTAGCCATGTTGCATATAGATTCTCTTTCTGCAATCACTAAAATGAAATGACAACATTATTATATTCTTACAGTGCTGGGCGATTATGGACCATCGCAAATTTAATTTTAAGTCGACTAAGTAGTAGTTAATAATTATTAACACAAGCATCGTATATAAGACATTTAATAAGAGCCTGTATTTTAGGCCTATGTGAAATAATGATATTTTGAATTTCACTTTGATTTTTTTTGAATTTCTGGTTATCTCCTTAATACCTTGATACACCGACGTCCGTTTAACGGAGTTTTGTAAACAGTGTTAATTGCTTTCCAGCCATCTCTTAGCCTCGTTAAGTTCAATCGGTAACCGGGACGTGGATCTTTAACTTGAAAAATTTGATTACAAACAAACAAACAAACATCAGAACAGGTGAAACTAATAAAAGCTTGGTATTAACATAAACAGAAAACAACAAACTGCAAACAAACATAACGAAGTTAGCGAGGGCGTTTAACAGACAGAGCCTTTGGAAAAGGTTTATTAGTAAAACGAAACGTACTAATTAATAAAATTGTGTTTCCACCATGTTTTTACTACGTTCTTTTAAATTAACTAATTAAAATACCCCGTCTTATCTATTACTTAGGTATAAATTATTGTGTTTCTTTCGAAATTGTGGGGTTTCGTTGTTTGATTGTAAATTCTTGGATGTTTTTTACATTTTTTTTTTCAATGAAAATCTTCTTTAGGACCATTGGGCATTTTTTGAGAAGGAAGAAACCATTAAACTCGCTATACAGTTACCGTAACCGACACCTTCCGTAAATTAACTTCTGTCGGCACTCTCTATTGAGTACCACGTTTTGGGGAGACTTTCTCCGTCCGTCCATCTGTCACACTCGATTATTTCTTCGTTTTTGAGATTCCATAGCCGAATGACATCTTTGAAATCCTTTTGGTTATAATTTATGAGGTTTTGTCCCGACTGATTGTTTGTCTTTTCCAGTTATTTTTCTAGGAGACTAAAGGGCCAAAATTCCAGATACGCAATTCTAACCTAACGCATTTGTTCCAAAAAAAGAAAACTACTGCAGAAATTCTAATAATAAATTGGGTTGTGGTGGGCTATGGCCAGACCCCTTTCATTCCTCTTCCTCCTCAAGGGTCCCAGTAGTGGAACATAGAAAGGGATTCCTTTATCAATAATTCGCATATTAATATTTTAGATTCATTACGTGTATATCGGATATACCTGGTTACCTTTCCCCTAGACCGGCCTAATGAGTGCACTTACCCGATTGGCAATTAGGTAGATGATAAGTATCATTTTGGTTGTTTCATGTGCTTTGTATCTAATTTTCATAAGCGACCCATCCTGGATTCACACAGGCATTGCTTATAATATCATATCCTGACGTTACACAAGTTGTGGAGTTTGTCTGGGTGGGTACCACTACGGTGTTATTTTTTTTAATTAATATAATATACTAGCATTTACCCGCGGCTTCGCCCGCGTCATTTAAGGGAAAGTTAAATATTCAAGAATTAAACTACTCTGGATAAACTACTCTGGATTAATAGTGACAGACAATGACTTCTATGTATCCTACATAGAAGTCTTTGGCGACAGAATTGTGTTAGATCCTGGCAATTTGTAACATAATTAAATATTATGTGGCAAGCAACACATTCCAACTATTCTAATGTAAGCAGTAATGTGTTTCGGTTTGTAGGTTACTACTCTATGAGTCTATGCCGACGGAACTGATAAAGTGCGTAGTGGAGTGTATATCGTTTGATATTGCAATAGGCGTATATAACACAGAACTAGGCGGACCGCGCGAAAAAATGTCGCCAGTTACTGGTGTAAATTTTTTGTTTTGACACCAATAGCTTGAGTTGTAAGCCGAACGCAGTATTGTCTATGAACTGCGGTCCCCGCCACAGATCACTACTTGTTATTAGTCCGCACGCGAGTTTCCGCAGGGACGATTTCCGCCATGTCGCAGCGTATAAATTATAAATATTGTGGGACTCACAAACTGGACCTGACGGGCAAGCGTATCGCTTAAAATCACAGAATGCCTTGCTGGTCTCATTCTTTGTTATAAAAAGGGGCAATATTATGATGCTTGAGAAGTGATTGCTCAGGATGATGTCGAGCGCAGTGTGTCGTACTATGATATTGCAAATATTCTGGAATGCGGTGCACCTGACATAGACATGGGTATGATTTTACATCTGGTGTACGCCTTGCTCTCTTTGCAAGAGCAGAACAGAAGAAAGAATTATTATTTCCAAGAAATAAAAAAAGAATCTTTAACTTTGGGCAAAGTTCTTGTACAAAAGGTGATAGGTATCTTGATACCTCGCGGTGTCTACAGTTACGAGGCCATGAAAAATACATCCAGTGTAGGCGTGATGTTACCTGAAATCCATTTACGTTATTTATTTGCTACGGGCCCCCATATATTATTCAGGGAACCCCTCTTTCGCTTCTTTGGTTTTTGTTTCTTAAAAATATCTACCCGTAACTTGCATTGTTTGTTTATTGATGGAATGATTCCTCTAACCTTATGTACTTATTCTGTTTTAAGTCATTGTACGAATACTGTAGCAAATAGTCCCTACCCGCGAGGCGATAAAATTGTTAAACCGGACGGTGCTTGTTTCCCGGCAGGCCGCTATAAAGATCATACAAAGTGCAATAGAGATAGTATTTGCTATTGTAGAAATGGAATAGGCAAGGTAACACAGCTGTGCTATTGATGATGATGACGATGTAGATTGGAGTCGATGTTGGAATCGTGTTAACATGGAACTTGTGGAAGGTATGTAATTCTCAATTTGTTGCTACACAGAATCACGCTTGAATCTTAAGGCAAACCAGTTTGCTTTCGAAGCCGGGATGCTACCAAACTAATATAATAAAATTTAGAAATCATAAAATTATACTTTTTCTTTGTTTTCTTACTATAATCTTGGATTAATGGTGATAGTATCTATTTTCATGTCAATAGCGGTACGGATGGCATCTTCTGCTCGTACCGCGATTTTAAGAGTTAGGCCTAATCGAACCTTAAAGCGGTAATCAAAGTCATAGTCATTTATTTCACATGGGTCTAACATACAGGTTCTTGTAAACGTCAATATGATATTTGTCGCATATGTATGGTGATACCTACAAGTCGACTTAAAGTTAAGTTTACGAGAGTTCAAACGCGCCCTGCACTGAGAATCGAACCCAGAAAATCGTGATCCATATCCACGCAAACCACCAGGCCCGCGCGGCATAATCACATGTAAATTAGTGTTATTCATTATTGTTAGTGGAGACGGCACTGAGTGATAGCTGAGTGGTTCTGACCTCTGCCTCTCATAAGGAGGTCGCGGGTTCGAATCCTGGGCACGCGCCTCTGACTTTTCCGAGTTATGTGCGTATTAGGAAACTAAATATCACTTGCTTAGCGGTGAAGGAAACCTGCATGCCTGAGAGCTCACAAAAATGTTCTCGAAGGTGTGTGAAGCCCGCCAACCCGCACTTGGCCAGCGTGGTGGGCTATGGCCAAACCCCTCTCAGTCTGAGAGGAGACCCGTGCCCAGCAGTGGGACGTAAAAAAGGGTTGAGAGAGAGAGAGAGAGTGGAGATGGTTCAGTGAAGCGGAACGGGTACGTGAGACGACGCAACGTGAACCAAACTAACGCGTTCCGTTCTACGAGCCCATTTCACACAGAGACAATGTATGTGCCCAATCGCCCTAAATCAGCAGGCATCAATGAGCACGCAATTTGGAACACTTGAGCACTGTATTTGCGATTAGCCTAGCGATTTACGTAACGCATCGGCGTTTTTTCAGGGTATTTGACTCCAATTTTTTTATTACTTTATTATAAAGTAGAATTAAAATAATGACGTGCACTGAAAGAACTAATTAAATCGATCAAATAACAAAAAAGTTATAAGCATTTAAAGATTTGTGATTAGACAGAGATAGCAACATGAATTTGTGACGTCACACCGTACCAATGCCATAGTAGCTTCGTGCGGCTTCATACAAATTTTCGTTTTGCGAGAAAGGGATACAAGATCCCCCCACTCCAAAGTTTAAACGCCTGTAACTTTATAAATCTTCGTTGGATTTTAATATTTCTTTCACTGCACGTTATTATTTTTATCCTAGTTTATAATAAAGTAATATTTTTATCAAATTCAAAAGTAGTGTTAGACCCCATTCACATGGAAAACGTTTAAAAAACGTCGCGGCATTTCCCGTCAAACCCTTCCCCTCTCACGTCTACTACGTTAACGCTACGTGAAGCCTTTTGTGAAGTCAGAAGTGGAGTGAATCATAACACTAAGGGTTTCAAAACAAAACGCACAGACTTGTGTACTAAAGACAGGGCGAACAGTGCTAAAAAATGTCGCCAGTTTATGGGTGTCATCAGTACCAACAGTATAAGGCCACGCGGTAGTTCGGTCAGCGGCGGCGGCGGGTATTTTGACAGATGACGCTACTGTTTGCTTATATGAAGAAGGTTAACGTAAAATGTTCGGATCGGCCTATCTTTACTATTTTTATCTATTACAAAACGTGAATTACTTATCAGTCTTCGCATTACTTTTCTAATAAGTCTAATAAATAAGCTATAGCCCTGTAACTTATCTATTCCATCAATTCTAAGATTGCTTTTCTTACGCTTATAGAAGGAAACCAGACAACCCGAATAGAAGACAGACGAGTGGTAGCAAAGGTAATAATCAAACAATCACCAGTACCTGTAAATAATATTCTTTTGAGGGGGTTTTCAGAATTTTCATACAAAGTTGCATAGGCACATTTGCCCTAGATTCTCAAAAACTGTAATCGTTTCGGAGTAACATTGTAGATGAAGTTAAATACTCACAACAAAAGCAAAACAAGCATCGCTTAGCCGTAACAGGAGAATGCCATCCCCAACACAAATGTGAGGAACAAGCTTCTGAATAAAATATTATGTACTGACTGAAGAAAACTCCCTTTACGAACAAAAAGTTATGTAGGTTACATACAGGTTGAAGTGTGATTTTGCCAGTTATTTGCATTTAGCATGTTTTGTGCAGATATCAATGCGGACTATGAGGTCCTGTGTTCGACTCCTGACTCGGGTCATTTGTTTGGCTAGAATTTTTGTCATACGTTAATTAATTAAAAAAAAACTACTTCAACTCTCATTAAACTACCGTTGAATACATCCTTTCCAATTAAAAAAAACCGGCCAAGTGCGAGTCGGACTCGCGCACCGAGGGTTCCATACCATAAAAGAAGTAAAACATTGAAAGAATCACTTTTGTTCTTGAATTTAAGAGTATAATTTTCGAGTGGGAGGTCGCGGATTCGATTCCCGCCACGGGCCACTTTGGAGTTTTATAACTTCTAAATTGGCTCAGGTCTGGTCTGGTGGGAGGCTTCGGCCGTGGCTAGTTACCACCCTACCAGCAAAGACGTACCGCCAAGCGATTTAGCGTTCCGGTACGATGGCGTATAGAAACCGTTGGGGTGACTTAACTTACCCCTTCCAAGTTAGGCTAACATCTTCAACTGCATCATCACTTACCATCAGGTGAGATCGCAGTCAAGTACTAACTTGTATAGCGTAAAACTAAGTACTTAAAAAAAACGTAGGTACTTTTGTTGGCAAACCGCAAACGTAACTTTGTTTTTGGCGGATTATTGTTATTATCAAAAAAAGTATATTAGTCAGCGAGTTGATTTTATTTTTCCTGTAAAATATACGTTAATTTCTATTGATCACAATTATTTCAGATTTTTCGATTGGTAAACTTCGGAGATAAGGGGGGGAACGATATTTTTTTCGACAGTTTGCCCAATAAATCAAAAACTATCAGGCATAAAAATAAATAAAAATTAGTTTTAGTATACACAAGTAACGCCCTTTCATACGATACCCCACTCAATATTATTATCTCATTTTGAAAATTTGTCGACCCGGTTTTCCCCCCTTTTTAAATAAAAATAAAAACAATTTTCAAATTTTTACGATTGTTATGATGTTGGGTCACTATTACCCATAACTATTCTAAATTTCAAGTCGATAGCTTGAATAGTTACTGAAATAATCGAGTGTGACAGACGGACGGACGGACGGACGGACGGACGGAGAAAGTCTCACCATAAGGGTTCCATTTTTACCATTTTGGTATGGAACCCTAAAAATTAAGACTTAGGTCAGTTTTCTAATAAAAAAAAAGAATTATCAAAATCGATTCACCCAATCAAAAGTTATGATGTAACAAACATACAGTCGAATTGAGAATCTCCTCCTTCTTTGAAGTCGGTTGAAAATCTTCAGTAAGAACTAACTTGATAAATATTTTTGGTATTGGTTTGTGCTAAAATTATACCACGTTCGGAAAATCGAAATTTTTTACAATAGAGACAAGGGATATGAGAGGATTTTAAGAGGAGGAGGAGATCACCGACTCGCAGCTAGTTTTTTTAGCAGGTATCTATCGAATTCACGACCTTTCGTGCTTATTCGTAATAATTTAAAAAGCAAACAATAGCACAATTAGTCCGGTTCAATCAACAGCATCGCGTGGGATGACACGCTCGGTGGGCGGCGCCGCAATTTGTCATCAGCCGCGATGACAGACGGACAGACAATTTTACTGATTTATTATATGCGCCACCGACGTATTGCATCCTATACGAGTGATTTATATTATTCCGAGAGGAATCGCTTAAACGCAAATTGTCTACAACCCATTCTCAACCAACAAATTACAATATGCCAAATTGATGTTTCAATTCAAAATATAATTTGTTTAATGACGATATTATCAAAACTTAAACAGCAAATTAAACAAACCCCTTTATTATTATCCTAAAAGCGTACTTGCATTAGCTTTAGGCTACTCCAATCGGGCCGTTTGGAGTTAATTCTATTGATTTCTATCATCTGTCGATCCCCTTGGATGACGTGGAAGGGGATATTGTCTTCAGTTTTTTCTACGGATGTCCTTTAACTATCACAAGGATATTCCACGCATCCTCTTTTTATCAATCGCTGTGCTATACATTAGCGTCATAAAATTTATAAGAGGAGTGGGGGACTAATGGGAATCAGTCATTGATTAAGCTTAAATGAAGCAGTCTGGTTTGCTTCCTCTATGGGGTCAATATTGGGCACTTGATGCGGACGAATGTGCCCAGCTCTACACGGCTAGGGGTCATTCATTCTCGTCAATCACTCTTTTTCAATCAGTGTCGTCGAAAAAATTTATTTACTTGCTCCTTACGAGAGTATGTATGTAGTAGTATTAATGTGTTCATACTACATAAGGCCAAGCAATTATATTCGATTTATAAATTTAACTTCGTTTATTTATCAATGGAAAAGTTCGTAAACTTGGGCGCTTTCAAATCAAGAGTGAATAGGCATTATGTATAGGCAAGCGCGCTCCATCTAAGACTCTATCATCACGTTCCATCAGGTGTGATAATTTAGTCAAGAGAAGCCTAGATAGTACGAGTCGGACTTGCGCCCAAAGGGTTCCTTACTATTTATTTTATCAATGTAACGTAGCGAGATGATAATAATCCAGAAGCAATAGATAAAAATAGTTAAATATAGGCTGATCCGAGCATTTTACGTAATCATACAAGCAAACAGTAGCGTCATCTGTCAAAATACCCGCCGCCGCCGCTGACCGAACTACCGCGTGGCCTTATACTGTTGGTACTAATGACACCCATAAACTGGCGACATTTTTTCGTGCTGTTCGCCCTGTCTTTAGTATACAAGACTGTGCCAGAAGCCCAAATATTACCCTACTACTACTACTATACAAGTATGCTGATATTGAGGCTTCTAAATTATCAACTAAAAACGAGGGAAATATCACGTTGTGTTGTATGGGGGCCCCCTTTCATATAGTGCGACAAGGCTATCTCGGCGCGTGGCCAAAATCGGTACTAACACCGCTATCTTGTGATACTGTTTGATAGTCCGCTCTGTCAGTATATCGCTATTGTATTTTGTGTTGTTTTTGCTTACTATCAACTATTTTAAAGTAAAATTGAGGAGATTTTATTTTCTGGATGGCTTTGTTCTATAACAGCGCCCTCATTCAAGTGCCAAGAGAGCCTTGTCGGACTGTATTTATTTTATTTTATTTCTTAGTTTTTATTGTATCTTATAGCGGCAACAGAAACACGAGTATATCATAATGTGTTTAAATCTCATGATTCAAGAGATACAGCCTGGTGTTAGACGGACGGACGACGAAGTCCCGTTTTTACCCTTTGATTACGGAACCCAAAAAAGGATGAGGTTGCGCTTAGGAAGGCATGATGATGTTGTACTAAAAAGGGCCAAGGACTGAATGACTAAGTTTATTATTACAATCACTACAGTTTTTATGACTTTTCTGTGGGGGGGAAATATAAATGTTTTATTTGTCCGAAATATCCATAAAATGCTTACAGCTACGACCACTTGGCACTTGACATCGAATTAAGTGCACTTAGAGTGATTACCCGCGAGTATACAGACATGGCCGTAAAAATACTATTACTGGGTACAATGACGGCTATAAAGGGAGAGAATCTAGTTTATTACGCGACTATCGATGATTTAGTAATGAGATGTTAGGTTATCTTGTATTAAAATGTATCAAAAAGAAAATATACAAAGAGCTAAAGTAAAAATCGGCCAAGTGCGAGTCTGATTCGTGCACGAAGGGTTCCATACCATTATAGATACAATTAAAGAGGGCTCCCATACAACAAACGTGATTTTTTGCTCGTTTTGGTCGATGGTTCAAAACTCTCAATAAATACCCTATTACTACAAGTAGAGTAATATTGAGAGTTCTGGACCATCGACTTAAGACGAGCAAAACATCACGTTTGTTGTATAGGAGCCCACTTTAATTAATCTTAATTCTTTTTCTATTTTTTAGTATTATTTGTTACAGCGGCAACGGAAATACCTCATCTGGGAAAATTTCAAGTCTGTTGCTATCACGGTTCAAGAGATACAGCCTGGTGACAGACAGACAAATGGCGAAGTCTCAGTATTATATAGTCCCATTTTTCACTCTTTGGGTAAAGAACCCTAAAACCTCATGTGTCGTATGGTATTGAAGTGTTAAATTATGGGAGCGCACATGACATCTGACATGGGCGTGCGTATCTCTTATTATCAAGTGAATGTCTTGATCGTCCCATCGTTCTATATCTAGACACGCGGTAGCGTGTCAAGCCAAGTTCAAACAGAACTGGCAAGCGCAACATGTGTAATAAACTAGCCAAGTCAGACCTTAGGCTTCAATGTATTATCCTAAGTTACAAGAAGATATGATATTTTAAGTTGTTTTGAATAAATTTCAGGATTGACCATTGAACTTGACACCCATTAAGATCTCACTTCTTTTGTCGTTGAAGTCAACATTGATACCTTGATTGATTGATTGAAGATATTGAACTTGGCTCTCATTTCACATTTATATTTTTGATGGGATAATAATATAGTTTAGGTACAATCATATTACTAACTAATGCAAGTGGCTCAGTGGGCTATAAAAGAAGATTTATAGAACAAAAAATGAACGGGCGCAACAAAGATGAATGCAGTTTGTTTGCCAAATGCGGCGTCGGGTAATGAATAGCTTCTTCAGTTGAACGGCTCAACTGGCACATAAAATGGCCGCTTCAATAGGTACTGCCAAGCGAATGAATATATTTTTTTTAACAACTGCAATATCAGGTCATTTGATATTACCTACCTCTTAACGGTGGAAGGAATACGCTGCGGCTGGTTACCACCCTACTGGCACGGACGCATCCCCAAGCGATTTAGCGATCAAGTATGATGCTGTGTAGCAAACGTAAGGAGATGCCGTGAAGAAATAGAGCATTTCATTTTAAATTTATTTTAAATTGTATCCATGTCAATAAGTATTAATGCTGTAAAACAGTCATTTAATACAAAAAATACAGTTACAGCAACAATTCTCGATTAAAACTTCTTTCATGAATTTATATGATAAGTGCTGGAGGAAAATTAAAAAAAAATTGATGTGAAAAAGAAGAACTTTCCGCACAAAATACACATGGGAAAGTCTATACTTTTCTAGTAAATGTATTAACCCTGTGGGGAAAATTATCGTAGGCGGACAGACGGTTTAACGAAACCCATAAAATAACTTCTCAGAAGAGTCAGCTCAAAAAAAACGTTCAAACAAGTTAGTTTTGCGAAAATATGATTTTTATAGGTAAGAATCATATTCGTATTTTTACCTCAATGCTCGAGTCTGTTAATAAAATTGTAAATATCTGGCAATATCCGAGACAGATTTCATATCACTTCCACAGACGCGATGCTCGTGTCTGGATGGAGTCATCAAAAGAAAATGTCCATGTTTTATTTACGACTTCAGTACAGAAGGCACGAGGCTATCCAACAAGTTGTATGAACCCGAACGCCATGTCATGTCGAGCTTGTATACGTATTTAATTTTTAAACAGCGTTTCGGTCACAGACTAGCTATGATACAGATTCTTTTACACATTCGTTCGTTTCCGATGATACACATTTCCAGCCCACACGGTCCTGCTCTACCTGTATCCACTTCGCCTTCCCGTGACTCTTTTAATGTCGTCAGTCCAGCTGGTCGGAGACCTGCAAACACTGCGCTTTCCCGTGCGAGGTCAGTAAGTACTTGACTGGAATCTCATCTGGTATTAAGGGACGAAGTAGTCAAAGATGTTATCGTACTTACTTGGAAGGAGTAACCCCTAATGATTTCTACACAGCATCGAGCCAGAACGCTAAATCACTAGGCGGTGCATCTAAGGGTGATAATAAGCTACGATTGAAGCCTCATATTTGGCCAGTGTGTTACAACCTGAATTATATTATTCAATAGGTAGACAAAAAAGAAAAACTTTGAACTAGCAATCAAAATACCAGCCAATTGGGATGATGTTGCAACTTGCTCTCGATCCTGACTTAGTAACAATGTAACAGTTTCGGATCTGTATGCTTGCTAATCAGTGATTTCTTGGCTTAAATACGAGTAAGTTGGCGCTGCTTCTGCCAGCTCAGCCAGTGTCTGCCATTTGCCAGCACATGCCAGTAGCGTCCGCCAATGGCCGCGAATAGCTGCCATTGGCCGCCAGCTCGCCGCGTTGGCAAACGGAGTCCATTTATCTGTCATTTGTCGCACTTTATTATTGTCCGGTTAAAAACCTTATTTATATTTGGTGTTCGGCAAATAAAATTTTGGATCAGCGGAAACTTTTCGTGAAATGCGTAGTTTTTAACGCTCCAGGGAGTAAGTAATAAGTGTAGTACCTAGGCATCTAAAAAGTAACGATCCAAAATAGTCTCTGACTCGCCTATAAAATGAAATGGCATGATATATAAGTAAACGACGTGACGACAACATTGAATAAATTTTTAGGTGTGTATCTGGTCAAATTTTCTGACAGTTCCTCACGTGAATAGCATTTTTAATTTCTCGGGGAATCGTAACTGAGTGAATCAAGACTTACTCCTCTACCTTCATTTACATATTTTTTCACGTCCTTTAATTACTCAGCTTTAGCAGCGACTAAAACATAATTTTATTCAACCTTAATAGAACTATCAAATAGGATTTAAATAACCGATCTGTATTCAAAGAGTCCATACTTAGACAGCGTTTAAGACGAGACGTGACGTAGAACAGACGTGTCTATGAATATATTGAACAGTCTACGCAAAACAAATTTTATGACGTCCAATAAAAGCGTCAAGAAAAATAACGCTTTAAAACCTATGATGGAGCAATAAACGTTTTACTTAGAGATATTACGCGCAAAATGGCGATGGAAATTTTTGAAGACCTTAATTTAATGTCTGGAGAGAGGTTAGGCCTAAGTACTATTTGAAGACCCAATTTGATGTTGAAGGGAAAGGCTGGGCTCAAATTATTTTCGCTTTCTCGTAATTTTACAGTTTATGATTATAGCGTTTTTGAAATACAATCTTTATTATGTTAAAATTCTGCAAGAGTGTCCATTTTTTTATTTTCATGGACTGTATACCATGCTACCGTAAATTAGTAGTTAATATACGGGTCTGTTTAATAGGTATGGTTCTGCTCAGTCAGTCAAACCGTAGGGCGAAAAGGGATATCCTGTATTTAATTTTTAAACAGCGTTTCGGTCACAGACTAGCTATGATACAGATTCTTTTACACATTCGTTCGTTTCCGATGATACACATTTCCAGCCCACACGGTCCTGCTCTACCTGTATCCACTTCGCCTTCCCGTGACTCTTTTAATGTCGTCAGTCCAGCTGGTCGGAGACCTGCAAACACTGCGCTTTCCCGTGCGAGGTCAGTAAGTACTTGACTGGAATCTCATCTGGTATTAAGGGACGAAGTAGTCAAAGATGTTATCGTACTTACTTGGAAGGAGTAACCCCTAATGATTTCTACACAGCATCGAGCCAGAACGCTAAATCACTAGGCGGTGCATCTAAGGGTGATAATAAGCTACGATTGAAGCCTCATATTTGGCCAGTGTGTTACAACCTGAATTATATTATTCAATAGGTAGACAAAAAAGAAAAACTTTGAACTAGCAATCAAAATACCAGCCAATTGGGATGATGTTGCAACTTGCTCTCGATGCTGACTTAGTAACAATGTAACAGTTTCGGATCTGTATGCTTGCTAATCAGTGATTTCTTGGCTTAAATACGAGTAAGTTGGCGCTGCTTCTGCCAGCTCAGCCAGTGTCTGCCATTTGCCAGCACATGCCAGTAGCGTCCGCCAATGGCCGCGAATAGCTGCCATTGGCCACCAGCTCGCCGCGTTGGCAAACGGAGTCCATTTATCTGTCATTTGTCGCACTTTATTATTGTCCGGTTAAAAACCTTATTTATATTTGGTGTTCGGCAAATGAAATTTTGGATCAGCGGCAACTTTTCGTGAAATGCGTAGTTTTTAACGCTCCAGGAAATAATAAGTGTTGTACCTAGGCCTTTAAAAAGTAACGATCCAAAAAAGTCTCTGACTCGCCTATAAACTGAAATGAAATGGCATGATATATGTAAACGACGTGACGACAACATTGAATTCATTTTTAGGTATGTATCTGGTCAAATTTTCTGACAGCTTTTTAATTTCTCGGGGAATCGTAATTGAGTGAATCAAGACTTACTCTCTACCTTCATCTACATATTTTTTACGTAATATCCTTTACTTACTTAGCTTTAGCAGCGGCTAAAACATAATTTAATTCAACTTTAATCTATATATATACTTATAATAAAACTGTAAAGGGTCGAATTCTGTACATTGAAGATATTTTGAAAATTTTTGTTGGAGGACACTATTTAGTCGATACTGAAGCCAAAACTGTAATTTGTTTAATTTTTGTCTGTCTGTCTGTCTGTCTGTCTGTCTGTCTGTCTGTCTGTTTCACGACCGGGCATCACGGCTAATCCGCTGGATGGATTTAAATGAAACTTGACATGATTATAGTTCATACCCCGAGGTAGGACATAGGATACTTTTTGTCCCGAAATTCATCATGGTTTCCCTGGAAGACGGCATCAAAGTCCAAACGTTTTTTAGTTATAATTCATTAACGCGTTGTCCGATTCCATTCATTCTTTTTTTGTTAGAAAGGAGGTTCTTCAAAAATTATTCCATACAAATCTTATCATCATCACTTTTGTAGTTCAGAAATTACAGACATCAGAACCTTTAAGTTCAAGTAGGTAGGTGACTTGAAACTCGGAATGCACAAAGAACCTAGGGCTAGGACGTAGGGCTCAAGTAAGACTGGAGTACCCTTACAGCCGTAAATACATAGGCTTAGCAGGAGATTTTGTATGGTTTCAAATTTTTCACTTTTAGGGTGAACAAAAATCATGTAACTGGCGTTATCGCTACGTTATACCGTATAGCGCCATCTCTACAATTTATGTGGAACTTGAATGTAAAACTCTGAGATAGGTACTACCGAATTTTTTTAAATAAAAATTAACTGTCATGTTATTTACTGTTTCCTGACTTTATATTAAGATGGCACTGTTAAGACAAGTTTTCACTTCTGTCGACATTCCCGGAGTGCCGCGTCTTTATCATCCGCAATATGGAAAGGGTAAGATAATGGTTCACAAAAATATATTTTTAACTCTTAGGTCTTATCGATTCTAACCGACTGACTGTCATCTAAGGTCTTCTTATACGTAAAGAAATATATAGCCATTGCCCATTCTGATGTTTTGGATTGTATTGAGATGAAGCAAAGATTTTTAAAAGACTCTTATATTATGTTGGGCTGGGGAATATTGTTAGTAGAGTATTTTATCCCAGTGGTACCTACACGGCCGAACTCTGAAAGAGGAGTTCTACCACCAGTACAACTTTCCACATGGTTTAATGATTTTTGACATATTTCGTGGTTTCAGAATAAAAATCACAATGAATTGGAAAAGGACCACTGGGTCGAAATATCGACAGTTAAAATCGTCCTTTTGATTTTTCAACTACGTATTAATGAAACTTTATATTATTAGTAAGAAAAAGGAGTTTTCAAAATCACTACAAGATAACCCGTGTAAAGTAAGAACAGGTTTCTGTACAACATCACACCAGAATCCCGCGAAAAATCAAGGAATTCAAGTAGGAAGGTATATTATGTAAAAAAACCGTAATTCACGCGGGCGGAGCCGCGGGCAACAGCTAGTATTGAATAGAACTATCAAATAGGATATAAATAACCGATCTGTATTCAAAGAGTCCATACTTTGACAGCGTTTAAGACGAGACGTGACGTAGAACAGACGTGTCTATGAATATATTGAACAGTCTACGCAAAACAAATTTTATGACGTCCAATAAAAGCGTCAAGAAAAATAACGCTTTAAAACCTATGATGGAGCAATAAACGTTTTACTTCATTTTACTTAGAGATATTACGAGCTAAATGGCGATGGAAATTTTTGAAGACCTTAATTTAATGTCTGTAGAGAGGTTAGGCCTAAGTACTATTTGAACACCCAATTTGATGTTGAAGGGAAAGACTGGGCTCAAATTATTTTCGCTTTCTCGTAATTTTACTGTTTATGAATAAAGCGTTTTTGAAATACAATCTTTATTATGTTAAAATTCTGCAAGAGTGTGCAATTTTTTTAATTTCATGGACTGCATAACATGTTACCGTAAATTAGTAGTTAATATACGGGTCTGTTTAGTACATATGGTTCTGCTCAGTCAGTCAAACCGTAGGGCGAAAAGGGACATCCGCAGTCGATGTGACAGAAACCTGATTACCTGTCTCGTGCTTCCGAGCTTGAAAGATACAGGAGTTATAGGGAAAGAAGGACGGGAGAGAATTGGAAAAACTGCTGGTGCTTTTCAATGTAATGAAATAATTTATATCGTGTGTGGTTCTCTTTTGGAGTGAATTACTGAGGAGTAGGTACACCGTGTTTTAGCTGAGATTTTTAGTAAATATTTATTGTAGTGTTTAGGTCATCCGATCTTATCAGAGGATGAGGATGTAACGATGCATTAATTGAAGATGTTAGAGCAAATGCACTCGATAGTTGTATAACTTTTTCATTTTTTGCCTAAAATAAACCTGTCAATTACCAGTCTACTACAATACCATAAAAGACGCATCGTAAAACGATTAAGGAGCACACCACGGCTGTGCCCGCGAAATTCAAATTTTTCGTGGTTTTTCGCGATTTTTAAGCTAATAAGACATAATAGGCTTATGGCCGTCGAATTGCGATAATCCCAATACCTGCTTCACATGTTTATATAGAAATCTCTGCTCGAAAGTGTCGAGTTAAAGAAATTAGTCCAAGATTTGCGAGTTACTCACATAAAACTTGATACTCGGACTAATTTCCTAGGATACACATTTTTATGCAAAGATTTTGGTATAATCATGTAAGGATGATACTGCCATTCTCGCAAATTGATTGCCATAAGCCTATCATGTCTGATTAGCGTACAGATTGCGAAAAGCGACGAAAATTTTGAATTTCGCGGGCAGACCCGTTGATTTCACGTTAAGAGGTCCAGCGCTATGCTGTGTAGAAACCGTTTGGGGTGAGTTTACGATAATATCTTCGGCTGCATCATCACTTGCTATCAGATTAGATCGTTGTAAACTACTACCTGATAACTTAAAAAATAACTTGTAGTTAAAAAAATTACAGTTCTGTCAAACTTATATGACAAAAAGGGACACCTAGGATCGTGTGTGTGTGCATCAAAGATAATTATAAAGGTGGGCATAGAGATAATTTTGTCTACTTTTGTCCATCTCTTCTCTCTTTCTAATCGATATCCACAAGCAGAGAAAATCGACAAAAGTAGACGAAATTATCTCTACGTGCACAAGCTGGGTAGGTTTATTACCTATCCCATTGTATAACCTTACCTTTGTAATCTGTATGTAATTATTTGTATCTAGCATTTGTATTTTGCATTCAGGTTGTTATTTATTGCTAATGTACACGTGTTAACAAAGGTGGTTGCTACGAAAACGCTTGTACGAGCGGCCGTTAGTCGTAAAGCGCTGCGCGAACTTCTATTTCTCACCGGCTCCGTCTCCATCAGGCGCAAGTGTGCGCGCGCCGTGATGTATCATTGCGGTGGTCGGTGAACGGAGGCGTTAGGCGCTGTGCACACATAAGGCAGTCTAGATGCAGGTTACTTACATGAGTATTTATGTATTAAAATAAATAAGTTAGAAGTAGCAGTTATAATCGATGGTTCTCATCACGTAGTCATTTGGCCCCCTTATGAGGAAGTGACAAGCATACTCGGAAAAAGAAGATTTCAGGGAATTTAATGTAATGCGGAGAGATGTAAATCAAGCTAATATAAAAAAAAACCGGCCAAGTGCGAGTCGGACTCGCGCACCGAGGGTTCCATACCATGAAAGAAGTAAAACATTGAAAGAATCACTTCTGTTCATGAATTTACGAGTAAAATTTACGTGTAGGTACTTTTGTTGGCAAACCGCAAACGTAACTTTGTTTTGGCGAATTATTGTTATTATCAAAAAAAGTATATTAGTCAGCGAGTTGATTTTATTTTTCCTGTAAAATGTACGTTAACTACTATTGATCATAATTATTTCAGATTTTTCGATTGGTAAACTTCGGAGATAAGGGGGGGGGGAAACGGTATTTTTTTCAACAGTTTGCCCAATAAATCAAAAACTATCAGGCATAAAAATAAATAAAAATTAGTTTTAGAATACAAAAGTAACGCCCTTTCATATGATACCCCATTCAATATTGTTATCTCATTTTGAAATTTTGTCGACCCGGTTTTCCCCCCTTTTTAAATAAAAATAAAAACAATTTTCAAATTTTTACGATTGTTATGACGTCGGGTCACTTTACCTATAACTATTCTAAATTTCAAGTCGATAGCCTGAATAGTTACTGTAATAATCGAGTGTGACAGACGGACGGACGGACGGAGAAAGTCTCACTATAAGGGTTCCATTTTTACCATTTTGGTATGGAACCCTAATGATGAGTATGTATGTGGAGGGAAGAAGAAGTAGCAGAAGATCAAAGAAAAGATGGATGAATTCCGTGGAAGAGAATATGAATTACATTAGGTATTGTGATGGTACGGTGTGTGATCATCTAGCTAATTTGATTCATGATTGAGTACCTTAAGAAAGAGCCTAATTTTATATTTACTTACTTACTTCAGATTTGTATTTATAGAGCAACACAGCTAGCGAGAGACATTTTAGGTACCTGGCGGGGTTCCCTTTGTTTCGTAGAGCAATTAGTTAGTTTTATTGAGTACAGTTCACTGAGGGACCAGTGTAAGGCCGAGTCCAAATCTACCTGAGTCTATACAAATCGCACTCGGCGCGATATTACTTGGAAATTTGCAGCTGAAATTATTTTCTCTCCCGATTAAAAGTTAACGCAAATACTTGACTCGAATTTTATTAATCAGGTTAGATTGGAGGTCAGGCTGTCACTGTGCGGGTCAAGTTAGCCGCCACTTCCGACCGAAGTCAGTCGACACTGAGAGACCCTGCGCTAGGAAACTAGCCTTTGAGCATTGTTATTTGAGGCACACTTAACCACCTTTAATTTAGCGATAAGCGCTCTATTATTCCCACATAGCCATAAAGGCCGGGTACTTCTTTAATTTGGGCCTTAAGCCCGCCTCATATTACCATGGTTTTATATATTATATTCAAAGTGATAGGTTTTGATTTGGCCAAATCAAGGTCGGTGGTCAAGTGCTAGGGAGGACGTGTTTGCGGGTGCCCTGTCTTCGCTGTCGGCAGTCGCTTCAGTAACTGTACTTTGGCCTCTAATTATGGAGGCAAAGATATTAAATTTTAAACTGCCATAAAACCACCATGTCTCTCGCCTCGCCATACGCACTAGGTATACAACTTTGCTGCAATCTTTACCTACCCCGTTCCGAGAACCTTATCTCCGAGCTCCTTATCTCCCGGCTGCCACACCCGTGCTGTCTCGCTCCCTCAAAAGCACCACTCGATCTCGGTGATTGCAGATTAAATATAAAACTAGCCTAAACTGTAGCCTGCTATTCTCAACTAGATTCTAAGTTTCATTTTAAAATAATTTGGGCTGAGCTATTTTAAAAACAATTAAGACTGAGCTGACTTTACTGCTATGCTAATCCAATTTTAGTTAATTAATTAACGTTCAGGCTTTATAAAGGTCCGGTCTGCTTCAGAAGGAATACCCGGCCATTCGATTGTTAAGCTATATTTCTGAATTTAAATGAATGCTGTCAAGCCTGGGTTCAGTATTTCAAAACATGATAAGCACTCTCAAATGTAAATATGAATCGTGATCTAGATGTAGGTACATAAAGACATTCGGTATTGGAGAGTTTTGGTCTAATTTATCACACGGACTTGTAATAGAATTGAAAATTTGACTTTATTATTATTTAACTAGAGTCTAGATTCAAAACGAGGCTCCATTAGCGAATACCCTTGAACGTGAGGGAATCATATAAATGAAATGAACATATTAAAGCTTTAAATCATCTGTATATTCAGTGAAATTAATTTACTAAAATGAGAGAAAGAAACTGTTTATTATTTAGAATTTAGATTCGAAAAGTCACATCGATATCTAAATTCGAGTGTTCCGTTCCTATTTCCCTAGCCAATGAGAGAAAAACGGAAGCACTCAAATGAAAAAACTCTCATGGCATCATATATGTACATCTTAATATAATATTACACATAAACACAAATTAATGGTATCAGAAATATTACGTATGGATCAATCGTAACTATATACAACGCGGAGAGACAAAACAATTTACATAATCTAACACAAAAGGTATTGCTTACAATAAATTGAGTTAATCCCATAGCTGGTTTATTTCGAGAATAATTTAAATAAACTTTTATTTCCCAATTTGGGGTATATAGTACATCGTCAGTAAATGTGGCGCTCCATAATGGTAAATTACATTATGTTCGCACAATTTCACTACAACTCACATAGCAGCGACAAAGAAAGTACGCTAGTATAATAGATTCGGTTCAATTTATTAATATTATAAATATTCAATTTATTCTTCATTCAATTATTATTATAAACATAGTGGAGTTCTGATCTCCATTCCAATCCCAATATATGACTTTATTCTATGACTTTAACCATGAAACCTTAAACCCACAGCTATGAGAGTAACTTTTATTTAATATTTAATTAAAGGTCTGGGTACATTACCGAACTCGAAGCGATGATCGCCTGCTTGTCACTAATACAGCAATTTAAAATTAAGGTTTTATAACTTAAAATTTACACCAAAAAAAGATTACAACTTCAACACTTTATAATCGGATATCGCATATCGCGCTAGAAGACGTTAGGTGACCGACGTCGAGACTCGAATGCGGCAAGTTTTCACCCTCCGTACCTCGTTGCTTTTCGAAGCCTTCGGCTCCACTCGTCTGCAACCAGAAAGAGAGAAAAACCCACGAGTAACTCCGACTTTGGCTATTGGTTAACTTAGGTATGCGTTTCCGAATGAAACCAATGACAAGTCTCCATGTCAGCATGGCTACGCCCCCTTTGCTTGCTTCTTAGAGCTAGATAGCAAAGTATTCCTGTCTCACGGTAATTTGTACTCAAAGTAGCGATTTCTAAAATTTTTTATACAAACTTAACCTTATCGGAAACATCTGGATGGCAATAGTGCATGATATTTTAAAGAAACGTTCTGCAAAAGGATTTATGGGTTTCCGCTAACATTTAAGAACATTTGCTTCTTTTGTTTTATATTTTAAAATGTACATTTAGACCCTCATAAATTGCAAATCGCTTTGGATTCTCAGATTTCTATTTTTTTGTTTATTTTTCGAAAGTTTTACAAGTTTAAGTTTTAAATAGGGTTCCGTACGCAGGGTTTTCTTACTTTAGAAATTAATATTGGTTCCGCATGCCTTTTTTTGATAAAATTTTTAGAGTATTATATTATTTTATCCGTGAGAATAGTTAGTGAGATGCCGGACCATCTCATTCTCCCCCGAAATAGATTTGTTTAAACACCTAGTATTTATTATATTCTTGTCTCTAAACCTAGGTCGTTCAAAAATCTATTTCCTCTCTCTATTACGCACGCTAGTTCTAACTTCTCACGCTTGTTTCATTTTGTTCTCCGATACGGCAATAAACCTATTCAACTTCAGTTTACCCTTTTTTTTTTCGTGTAGTTCAGGCTACCCGTTTTTATGACGGTGGTGCCTCAATTTCCTTATCTCTTTGTTTAAAATCTTTGGTTATTGTGCTCTTTGTTTGCCCCAATTCTATGATAAGTCCTATTCTATAAATCGTTCTAGTTATAGCCAGACAGGTGAATTGATTTGCAGTTTCCTTTTATTTTGTCCGTATGTGTGTCAATTAATGTGTGCACATTAATATGTGAGATTGCCTCCTATAATTGCCTTTCATGTAGCCGCATGAACTTCTTTGTTAACCTTATATCAGCACTTGTTAGTCTTAAGTTTTACCCGAACTCCTATATCAAACTGTACCAACTTATGCTTTTCGTTATAATGTTAACTATGTTCAGTCAGGCCCATCATCTAATCTACTCTAGCTTTTCCTTTTGAGAATCTGTTCACTCCATAAAGCACATAATACTTTGATTCAGGTGTGCCTGTTATTCTCATACGTCTATCTCATTAGCGACCCTGTCACGTTCCTGAAGACTACCTACTTCTTTCCATCGATCCCATACTACCTGCCCTAACGGTATCTTGAACCATTATGCAAGGTTACCACGGTAAATTTAGGTACTTCCCACTTAAGAGAATCCTGTATACCTCCTTAAATCATTATGCAATGGTAATCATGATAAGTGTAGGTACTTCTCATAAATGAGAATCCTGTATACTTCTTTGATTCTTAATGCAAGAGTGGCTGAGATAAATCATTATTCAAATCAATTGAACTGATATAATTTACTCTATTAAAGGATTGTAAAATCTCAGATGTGAGTGGTGATGCCTCCGCGTCTCTTATCATTTATTATTAAATTCACGTACGTTTAATTAGTCTTATTGGCTTGTCTCGTTTCCTAGCGAATGTGAGTCGCTGCAATTTGGAGTTGCCTTTGGTCTGATTACGCATAAGTTATTTAACTACTCAAGTTCCCTTTTAACCTGTTTCCTTTACTCTAAGGGTACCAGATAACCCTTTTCCACAAAAGAGTTTCGTGCACCAACTCGATAACGTAATAAAATACCTAACAATGCTTGTCTAACACAGGTAAAAGTTCCCTCTGTTCACAACTTAATCAAATCAAATCAATCAAATCATCCGACACTAAAATCAAATTACTCGCCACACTACGCTCAACTGACCTATCATGTTGATTAAATATCAAATTAATCGCGGCTGTATTCGTCTCTTCCACTAGCCTTTCGACTTAGCACTCTAAACTCAGTTTAACACAAAATCTAACTCTCAAATGTTCAACCGACAATGTTCGTTCAGTACCAGAATTCACCACTTCTTTTACCCGCTCTAGCCAGTCATATCCTAATATCAATGACCTAGATAACCGGAGCATAATAGCACGGGTGCTTCCGCTACAATACTACCTAATCGGGATTCTCTCAGAATTATCCGATTCGTGCTTTCGGTACGCAATTCGAGCTAACATTGTCTTTGTGTTTGTTTGTTGGTAAAACCCGGAATAGCGGTCTCAGGTAGGTTTCTGTTTTTCCGTAACAATACAACTCGTAACATCTCTACATAATCGTACAATTCTCACATCATTCACTAATCTGGCTTCTCGTATCGATAAATGAATTCATAGTTCATACCATACAAACATACACACATACTACAGGTAACTTAGGTAATGGATATTAATTTCTTACATCAACCAACCCATTCGAGTTCACGAAACAGTGCGTACCTACATGTTTAAGTTTCTCTTCATACAAGTCTCACACGTAACTTAACGCCAATTTCATTGCATTGCATTTATTTATTTATTTATTTACTATTCATTGCTACATGTACATGCTTACAATTTATGCTAGTGAACTACCTTTACTTAGGTACATAGCAAAACTTGCACATGACGCCCTGTCAGTACATGGCAATTTAACATATTATTATTATTGTCCCCTGAACACATGTCATTAATAGCAATTATATTATATCGTTATAGTTTAGAATCAAAATATTCACAATTTGTCATATTCATCAGTTGATATGTCAATAAAATAAATAAATTATTATAAAAGCCATTCTACTACAATGCTAAACTGTTTTTTCAGTAGGATTTTTATTCCTCTAATTACATACTGACAGCTTTATACATCGTCGACAACGCTACCTCTCAGCAATCGTTTTAGGTTCGCAGACTCCTAAACTCTGTCCTAGCTTCCATCCATCGCTAGTTAAGATTTTATAAGCCACACATATCCTTTCGCACTTCGATATCCTTATAACCGCTTGTACAACTATCGAACCTTGTATGTGTGAGGGAACCTAGTTTTATTTTCTTCTCTCCCCCACATCTTTCGACCAAGTAGCGCCTTCGTACTCCTTCACAAACGTTATAGCCCGTCTGTTACTATTAGCTCTCTCTCATTCAATTTCTCTCCAATGACGTCCTGCCAAAATATTTTTTCCTATGACCTAAAAGAACTTGACGATAACTTCGCCCTCTCGTTAAATTCCCTCTAATTCTGCACCGATTAATTGAAATTTTCTCGGCAGTAGGGCGAGCTAACGGCGAACCGTTGCACGGCCATCTTATAGTAATTTCGCCAAATTTACCTCTCGCAACCTCCTTTGTCCTTTCAACAATTATTTTTATTTATTTATTCTATTTTATCTTTTTATTTTTAGGAATTTTGCCTCGCTCATGATACTATCTTTCTTGGCCTTAATAAACCATAAGCGCTGTATATCTATCGCATAATATCGCATAATAGAATTTATTAGGTCTCGTTCGCTGAGAAATTGTCAAATCCGAATCGCTAACGGTATATCTACACAACATATTATAATTGTTAGGTTATTAAATATATTATATATTAGCTTTGTGCTTTTATTCCACCCGTATTTACGTGTTTTTATGCAAATAAATAATACTTTACTTTTAATTTACTTTACTTTAGTTTTTTTTTTATAATTAATAATATTTATTTATTATTTATTATTTATTTGTGTACCCTAGTGTATGTAGAAGTATGTACTAATTTGAATTTAAGTATAAGCATAATAGTTTGCACCACCTGCAGTTCGTGGTTCCTCGTATTTTCCTAATCTGTAGTTGCCTTGCAGAGATCGCCACTTAGCGATAAGACCGCGTTTTGTACTAATTACTTTTTGCTACTTAGATTTTTTTTTGTATTAAAATGTTTGTGGTGTACAAATAAAGCGTGAAATAAATAAATCTCTCGTATACACTGCATCAATCAATCTATATCTCACAGATTGATAACTTCGTCTAAATAATTTCGCCTAAAATCAGCCTAGAAGTTGGCAAGTGTAACGATTGATGAAACGCTTGTTTAATTAAATTTATATAAATTTAAGAACCAAGATGTTAACTATATTCAGCAAATAAATCATTGCATTTCGTTTATTTCTCTACGCTCAACTCTAGCTAACGCAACTTTCTTTCGATTTCGCTAATTTTACCAAAATCAACTCTAATGTCGTGTTGCCTACGGTCTCATTTCGTTTGTCTGCTCCTACGTCGTCCTGACCTGCGGATACCCGTTCTATTGTTTCTACCTCGCTAGGGTCCGATAACACCCCGACCATCTGTTAAGCATTAGGTACGTGCAGCTTTGCCCCTCGGCACTTTTACCTAGAATCGTCTTATCTCTGCTAGTCATAAAACTATTTTTTACAACGCATCATTTGTTTTATTTTTCTTTTAACCGTTTAAATCCGTCTAATGTACGTTTATTGTTTACTTGTGCCACGCTTTCGTTAAATATCAGGAAAAATAACTAAAGTTGCTACCCGGTGTTATCACGCTTCCAGATGTTATCCGAATAGGTATGCTAGATTTCAAGGTACAATATAATTTGGTCTAAGAAATAAACAAGGTATAATATTTCAAGCACAGCAATCTCCTTGAAATCCTGTAAATTGTACATTTGTAAAACATAGTTTATTTCTGCTCCCCCTATACCTAAGACAGTTTTAAATGTAAAACATATTATAAATATAATGACATGCACAACGGCTCCTTTGAAAATCCTGTAAAATGTACATGCACAATGTGTTTTGTCTCTCATTGTGTTGTTTCTATATTATTTCTTAATTCACTCTTTATATACCCAATCAAGATCACGATTTCCTACGTTGTGTTTTATTTTTATTTTTATGCAAATATAGATCTAGTCATATCGTTATTTCGAATACGTACATAGATCCCTGGTCACTCGGCATCAAAATTCTGTGATGGTACGGTGTGTGATCATCTAGCTAATTTGATTCATGATTGAGTACCTTAAGAAAGAGCCTAATTTTATATTTACTTACTTACTTCAGATTTGTATTTATAGAGCAACACAGCTAGCGAGAGACATTTTAGGTACCTGGCGGGGTTCCCTTTGTTTCGTAGAGCAATTAGTTAGTTTTATTGAGTACAGTTCACTGAGGGACCAGTGTAAGGCCGAGTCCAAATCTACCTGAGTCTATACAAATCGCACTCGGCGCGATATTACTTGGAAATTTGCAGCTGAAATTATTTTCTCTCCCGATTAAAAGTTAACGCAAATACTTGACTCGAATTTTATTAATCAGGTTAGATTGGAGGTCAGGCTGTCACTGTGCGGGTCAAGTTAGCCGCCACTTCCGACCGAAGTCAGTCGACACTGAGAGACCCTGCGCTAGGAAACTAGCCTTTGAGCATTGTTATTTGAGGCACACTTAACCACCTTTAATTTAGCGATAAGCGCTCTATTATTCCCACATAGCCATAAAGGCCGGGTACTTCTTTAATTTGGGCCTTAAGCCCGCCTCATATTACCATGGTTTTATATATTATATTCAAAGTGATAGGTTTTGATTTGGCCAAATCAAGGTCGGTGGTCAAGTGCTAGGGAGGACGTGTTTGCGGGTGCCCTGTCTTCGCTGTCGGCAGTCGCTTCAGTAACTGTACTTTGGCCTCTAATTATGGAGGCAAAGATATTAAATTTTAAACTGCCATAAAACCACCATGTCTCTCGCCTCGCCATACGCACTAGGTATACAACTTTGCTGCAATCTTTACCTACCCCGTTCCGAGAACCTTATCTCCGAGCTCCTTATCTCCCGGCTGCCACACCCGTGCTGTCTCGCTCCCTCAAAAGCACCACTCGATCTCGGTGATTGCAGATTAAATATAAAACTAGCCTAAACTGTAGCCTGCTATTCTCAACTAGATTCTAAGTTTCATTTTAAAATAATTTGGGCTGAGCTATTTTAAAAACAATTAAGACTGAGCTGACTTTACTGCTATGCTAATCCAATTTTAGTTAATTAATTAACGTTCAGGCTTTATAAAGGTCCGGTCTGCTTCAGAAGGAATACCCGGCCATTCGATTGTTAAGCTATATTTCTGAATTTAAATGAATGCTGTCAAGCCTGGGTTCAGTATTTCAAAACATGATAAGCACTCTCAAATGTAAATATGAATCGTGATCTAGATGTAGGTACATAAAGACATTCGGTATTGGAGAGTTTTGGTCTAATTTATCACACGGACTTGTAATAGAATTGAAAATTTGACTTTATTATTATTTAACTAGAGTCTAGATTCAAAACGAGGCTCCATTAGCGAATACCCTTGAACGTGAGGGAATCATATAAATGAAATGAACATATTAAAGCTTTAAATCATCTGTATATTCAGTGAAATTAATTTACTAAAATGAGAGAAAGAAACTGTTTATTATTTAGAATTTAGATTCGAAAAGTCACATCGATATCTAAATTCGAGTGTTCCGTTCCTATTTCCCTAGCCAATGAGAGAAAAACGGAAGCACTCAAATGAAAAAACTCTCATGGCATCATATATGTACATCTTAATATAATATTACACATAAACACAAATTAATGGTATCAGAAATATTACGTATGGATCAATCGTAACTATATACAACGCGGAGAGACAAAACAATTTACATAATCTAACACAAAAGGTATTGCTTACAATAAATTGAGTTAATCCCATAGCTGGTTTATTTCGAGAATAATTTAAATAAACTTTTATTTCCCAATTTGGGGTATATAGTACATCGTCAGTAAATGTGGCGCTCCATAATGGTAAATTACATTATGTTCGCACAATTTCACTACAACTCACATAGCAGCGACAAAGAAAGTACGCTAGTATAATAGATTCGGTTCAATTTATTAATATTATAAATATTCAATTTATTCTTCATTCAATTATTATTATAAACATAGTGGAGTTCTGATCTCCATTCCAATCCCAATATATGACTTTATTCTATGACTTTAACCATGAAACCTTAAACCCACAGCTATGAGAGTAACTTTTATTTAATATTTAATTAAAGGTCTGGGTACATTACCGAACTCGAAGCGATGATCGCCTGCTTGTCACTAATACAGCAATTTAAAATTAAGGTTTTATAACTTAAAATTTACACCAAAAAAAGATTACAACTTCAACACTTTATAATCGGATATCGCATATCGCGCTAGAAGACGTTAGGTGACCGACGTCGAGACTCGAATGCGGCAAGTTTTCACCCTCCGTACCTCGTTGCTTTTCGAAGCCTTCGGCTCCACTCGTCTGCAACCAGAAAGAGAGAAAAACCCACGAGTAACTCCGACTTTGGCTATTGGTTAACTTAGGTATGCGTTTCCGAATGAAACCAATGACAAGTCTCCATGTCAGCATGGCTACGCCCCCTTTGCTTGCTTCTTAGAGCTAGATAGCAAAGTATTCCTGTCTCACGGTAATTTGTACTCAAAGTAGCGATTTCTAAAATTTTTTATACAAACTTAACCTTATCGGAAACATCTGGATGGCAATAGTGCATGATATTTTAAAGAAACGTTCTGCAAAAGGATTTATGGGTTTCCGCTAACATTTAAGAACATTTGCTTCTTTTGTTTTATATTTTAAAATGTACATTTAGACCCTCATAAATTGCAAATCGCTTTGGATTCTCAGATTTCTATTTTTTTGTTTATTTTTCGAAAGTTTTACAAGTTTAAGTTTTAAATAGGGTTCCGTACGCAGGGTTTTCTTACTTTAGAAATTAATATTGGTTCCGCATGCCTTTTTTTGATAAAATTTTTAGAGTATTATATTATTTTATCCGTGAGAATAGTTAGTGAGATGCCGGACCATCTCAGTATACGTGTGAAAGGTGTGTGCTAATAATAAATTGACAACTGATGGGTGTGAAATGGAAGAAGTGTTGTGCCCAACCCCACATAATGTAGGAAAAGAGCGAATAAAGAGCGAATGTGTATTGAACGAAATCACGAGTATGTTGTGAGCTGTGAGTAATAAAGTGAACGTATTATTAAATAGGGCGTAAATACGCACCAATATTTTACGTATTTATACATGATACACGTGCATGTTTTACGTATTTATATATGAAATAAAAATTATTAAAAAAATTAGATAATAACGTAAGAGCTGCTTTGCAAGGCTCGCTGATTAGCATGTCCAATGTTGGATTTGAAACATATGCTCAATATGTTGATCAATGATTATTCGTGTCAGTCGCCATCTTGAGGGAAAAACTGCATCGCGGAATAAATGGCGGCGTCTTCTCTCCGTTACACGAGACGGTGCATCAAGTGAGGTGCACTTTTATAAAGCTAATGTTAGGCGCAGGGCACACTGAGGGATTAGTGTCTCACTAGAATACAACAACGGAGTTTTAGAGATGACTGTTCTTTGAGGAAGGGGGCGTTTAAACATTATATGTAATATCAAACGGAACGACACATAGCCCCTTCATACACGGCTCGTAAGCGTAAGTGTAGCGTAATCTTCGCGTAGGTACGACGAGAGCAGTACGAGGAAGAACATGTTCAAACATGTCCGCAGACGAAGCGGTGTTGTAGCGAATCGTGGGAGGCGTATAATTGTAATATTGTTATGCTTAGCATTATAACGATACGCTTACGCTACGCTTACATTTACGAGCCGTGAGCGAAGGGGCTTAATTCTATCTTCTGACCCCATCGGTCGAAGAAAACGATAGTTACTATTCCATCCGATGATGAATGACAAATATAAGAAAATCTTTAAAAGTGGCAGTCGATGAAACACGGCTGTCAATAAATGGCGTTGGCTGTAAATGTATGGAGGAATTCGATTCGTTTGTGCAGTCGACTCGAAATTGGTACAAACCTGCAGTAACCCTTATGTACAGTATTTGTGTAGCAAACAACTTGTAACTTGTCGTCGGTGTGGCCCGGCCCCGCGCAGCGCTTCGAGAGCACTCGGCGCTATTTACATCGTATACACACATTTTAATCAGCATATATTGTTATAAGTAATTCTATCTTGCACCCAAAAACCTTCTTATTTTGGTTTACTCTCTCAGAATGACTCCACTTCAAGTTCCCCCATCGTTCGCAGAGCGACTTTGTAGGGCTAGTACAGGTTTTTGTACGAATTTCGAGTTGACTCGCATCGCATAAACGAATCGAATTCCTCCATACATTTAAAGCCAGCGCCATCTATGAACAGACACGGAAATACGGCTATCAACAGATGGCGCCGGCTGTAAATGTATGGAGGAATTCGATTCGTTTGTGCAGTCGACTCGAAATTGGTACAAAAACCTGCAGTAACCCTACTGTACAGTATTTGTGTAGCAAACAACTTGTAACTTGTCGTCGGTGCGGCCCGGCCCCGCGCAGCGCTTCGAGAGCACTCGGCGCTATTTACATCGTATACACAGATTTTAATCAGCATATATTGTTGTAAGTAATTCTATCTTGCACCCAAAAACCTTCTTATTTTGGTTTACTCTCACAGAATGACTCCACTTCAAGTTCCCCCATCGTTCGCAGAGCGACTCTGTAGGGCTAGTACAGGTTTTGTACGAATTTCGAGTTGACTCGCATCGCATAAACGAATCGAATTCCTCCATACATTTAAAGCCAGCGCCATCTATGAACAGACACGGAAATACGGCTATCAACAGATGGCGCCGGCTGTAAATGTATGGAGGAATTCGATTCGTTTGTGCAGTCGAAATTGGTACAAAAACCTGCAGTAACCCTACTGTACAGTATTTGTGTAGCAAACAACTTGTAACTTGTCGTCGGTGTGGCCCGGCCCCGCGCAGCGCTTCGAGAGCACTCGGCGCTATTTGCACCGTACATTTGTTAAGCGCGGGCCGCACTTTGTACGCCGCTTGTTTGCTTACGACGCTTATTCTATTTCAAGCTCTTGACTGCTCGTTATTTATACGAGAGGCTGCATTTTTGTATCGTGTGGCGCCTTTATCGGACCCACACTGTAAAAATACTTATAGAATCAATAAAGTTACATCTTGGATTCGGATTGGTTAATGCTTGCATCGGTTGTGCCGCGTAGACACTGATTGGTTTAATGTTTGCATCAGTTAGGTTAGGAAACCGGTTTCCACCAGTGCGGAGCGGAGCGGAGCTGTGTTTGAGTGACCAATCAGATTTCGTCATTTCGACATCTCTTCTCTCCTCAGTTTCGGAGACGTCATAATGACAAAATCTGATTGGTTACTCAAACACAGCTCCGCTCCGCACTGGTGGAAACCGGGCCTTATGCAGCCCAGGCATCGATTGGCTGGTGATGGTTATCATGGTTACCGGCGATGTTTGGGTGATGAGCTGGTGTTATAAAAGTGATTGAAATAATAATAATAACATCATTTTTTAAAAAAGAAGACATAAAAGTATTTCATGTGTTATCTATCCTCTTGTGTTATTGTCATCCAATCACGCTGCAACTACCATATTAGCTGTTTTGCATTTATGTAGCGTATACTCCGGAACCGTAGGTTGATTTAATTCGAAAAGAATACATTTTGAAAAAAAAAAAAACTAAATTTTGGTATAGCAATTTATTGCTATAAATAGATTACATTTTCTTTAATCTTTATCTATAATAGTGCCATTGTAACATTGAGTTTCATGAAAAAAAGTAAACAATGACTTAAAAAATGTACCTCCAGGTTTCTTTCAGGTATAATCTGTGCCAGGAAGAGAGGTGTTAGCGTTTTCAATTTAACTTATCCGCGCTTAGAGGAAGCTGCGGTAACAAGGGTTTGATAAGATCCGGTGCGAGTTAGCGATAGGGCTTAGCTGGACAAAGACCTAGATCATATAGATTACCTGGTGCGGCTACTATTTATTGTTCAATTTTGGCCTCGGTGACGCCTTAAAAGCGTGATAAACTTATGTAAACTATTCTGATAGTACGTGTAGCTTTTGCTTATGTGTTATGCCCACAGACTTGTATACTAAAGACAGGGCGAACAGTGCGAAAAAATGTCGCCAGTTTATGGGAGCTAGAATGACTATTTTGCACCCTCCCCCGTCAGTCGTCAGTATAGGTAGATAGGTAAAGACCTATTTCTTTTTTTTTGAATTAATAATAATATTGCAGGCAAGGTGACCACAGACACATAGATAAAAAAATATATAAAACTAAACATGTGTTTCGCAGGAGTTTCGACAGATGGCGCTACATTTTTAACCGACTTCAAAAAAAGGAGGAGGTTCACAATTCGTCGGAATCTTTTTCTTGTATGAAGAACGTTTACGTAAAATGTTCGGATGGGGATGTTTTAATTTACATTATTATCAAATAAACTCGCCGACATATTTAGCGGAACATAAAAAAAAAGGTCCATAATTAAAAAAATATGGTTTTATTTTAAAATCTACTTACTACACTTCTTTTGTTATTTAAAGTTTCATTTGTTTTTACTTAAAATGAGATCACATTAAGAACAGATTTTGCGAGTAAAGGGTATTTGTGAAAAATGGTACATTTTTGAACTTTTCATGTAACCTGGAAAAGTGAAATTTAATATTAAAATTACAATTAATTAAATTAGAAAAATGGTGATTAATATCGCGTATTTCCTCCACGTGCTCTTATTAAAGTTTCTACCCGTCTAGGCATACTGAGAAAGATGTTATCGATGGTCTCCTGGGATAGTCTCCGCCATTCCTCAACTACGGCGATTCGCAGTTCTCCCACGTTGGCAGGAGCTGGAATTCTGGACTTAACTTTTCTTTTCAGCAAGTCCCAAACGTGCTCTATTCGGTTCATATCCGGTGATCTCGCCGGCCACTCAATAACAGTGATTATTCATATCATTAAGATAAGCTTGAGTTACCCGAGCGGTATGCGGCAGAGCATTATCCTGCATAAAAACAAAATCGTCACCGATATATGGGGCAAACGGTACGACATTTTCTTCTAAAACTTCTCTGATATAGCGGTCTGCAGTCAGACTCCCTCTGTCAATCACTACCAAGTCTGTGCGAGCTCCCAAACAAATGCCCGCCCAAACCATTATTGATCCACCACCGTATGCAACTGTAGTTTCAAAATTTGTCTGAATGTATCGTTCTCCTTTGCGTCTGTATATTCTTTGCCTGCCGTCAATTTGATTTAAGAGAATTCTGCACTCATCACTAAACAATATCTTTCTCCATTGGTCCGCGTTCCAAAGTCGATGTTCCTGAGCAAAAGTTAACCTGTTTCTACGATGATTTACCTCGAGCCTTGGAGCCTTGGCGGGCACAAATGAACCCAAACCAGCTTCTTCGAGCCTTCTTCGTACCGTACGCTCACTTACGGTTACACCCCGCACTGCTTCTAACTCATGTCGGGCTTGGACGGCCGTCAAACGGGGGTTCCTACGTACACGAAGCCGAATGAAACGATCATCCCTACTCGAAGTGCGTCTTTTTCTGCCTTGTCCTGCTCTTCTCACATAAGTACCGGTCTCCCTGAACCGTTGGATACTGCGATGGATCGTTGAAACTGGTCGACGAAGATCTCTGGATATCACTCTGTAGGTTTGACCATTTCTTCGCATTTCGAGTGCCCTGGCAATCTCCGGTGGGGCTAAGTCAGGCATAATTCAGTCATCAACTCCAGAAAGATACACGATTAATAAAAACTAACAAAAAACAGTATTTCAATGAAATTTTAAATCAAACTCAGAAGGAAGAAATACTCGAAGTTCGCTCCAGATAAGGTGTATTTGAATAAAATTAAAACAATTGCATAAAATGTGATGTTCAGTTGTTTTCTTAATTTGAAAATATTTCTTTTTAAATTAAATAACGTATAAACCAGCCAGCAACTTTATATGATACTGATATCAAACCTTTTTTTTATGTTCCGCTAAATATGCCGGCGAGTTTAGTTATAGTTCCTAATAATAATTCATAGTTCCAATAACCTATGGAGTGGAGGCTGTATAGTGTATAGGGATAGAATAAAAGGTTTTCATTTTTAAATAATGTACCGTAAATTTAATAAAAATCGAGTTGATAGTCTTTAGAATCAACTAGCTGTTGCCCGCGGCTTCGCCCGCGTGAATTACGATTTTTTTACATAATATACCTTCCTACTGGAATTCCTTGATTTTTCGCGGGATTCTGGTGTGATGTTGTACAGAAACCTGTTCTTACTTTGCACGGGGTTATCTTGTGGTGATTTTGAAAACTCCTTTTTCTTAATAATAATATAAAGTTTCATTAATACGTAGTTGAAAGATCAAAAGGACGATTTTAACTGTCGATATTTCGACCCAGTGGCACAGGTCGTGGTCACGTAGTGACCACGACCTGTACCAATGTATCGAAATATCGACAGTTAAAATCGTCTTTTTCATTGTGATTTTTATTCTGAAACCACGAAATATGTCAAAAATTATTAAACCATGTGAAAAGTTGTACTGGTGGTAGAACTCTTCTTTCAGAGTTCGGCCGGGTAGGTACCACTGGGATAAATTACTCTACTAACAATATTCCCCAGCCTAACATAATATAAGAGTCTTTTAAAAATCTTTGCTTCATCTCAATACAATCCAAAACATCAGAATGGACAATGGCTATATTATATTTCCTTACGTATAAAAAGACCTTAGATGACAGTCAGTCGGTTAGGATCGGTAAGACATAAGAGTTAAAAATATTTGTGAACCATTATCTTACCCTTTCCATATTGCGGATGATAAAGTTTAAATCGGTTCATATCAGGATCGGTAAGACATAAGAGTTAAAAATATTTGTGAACCATTATCTTACCCTTTCCATATTGCGGATGATAAAGTTTAAATCGGTTCATATCTTAACAGTGCCATCTTAATATAAAGTCAGGAAACAGTAAATAACATGACAGTTAATTTTTATTTAAAAAAAATCGGTAGTACCTATCTCAGAGTTTTACATTCAAGTTCCACATAAATTGTAGAGATGGCGCTATACGGTATAACGTAGCGATAACGCCAGTTACATGATTTTTATTCACCCTAAAAGTGAAAAATTTTAAACCATACAAAATCTCCTGCTAAGCCTATTTATTTACGGCTGTAAGGGTACTCCAGTCTTACTTGAGCCCTACGTCCTAGCCCTAGGTTCTTTGTGCATTCCGAGTTTCAAGTCACCTACGTACTTGAACTTAAAGGTTCTGATGTCTGTAATTTCTGAACTACAAAAGTGATGATGATAAGATTTGTATGGAATAATCTTTAAAGAACCTCCTTTCTAACAAAAAAAGAATGAATGGAATCGGACAACGCGTTAATGAATTATAACTAAAAAACGTTTGGACTTTGATGCCGTCTTCCAGGGAAACCATGATGAATTTCGGGACAAAAAGTATCCTATGTCCTACCTCGGGGTATGAACTATAATCATGTCAAGTTTCATTTAAATCCATCCAGCGGATTAGCCGTGATGCCCGGTCGTGAAACAGACAGACAGACAGACAGACAGACAGACAGACAGACAGACAGACAGACAAAAATTAAACAAATTACAGTTTTGGCTTCAGTATCGACTAAATAGTGTCCTCCAACAAAAATTTTCAAAATATCTTCAATGTACAGAATTCGACCCTTTACAGTTTTATTATAAGTATAGATATATAGATGTGTTAGAAGTAAACCCGCTCGCTGTTAAATTCGCTCACGGCGCTAACTACTCTAGGGAGCTGCAAGAGCTACGTGACGGGAACAAACAGAGCCGGCGTAACTTTGGTAGCGGAACTTAAAGGAGAGCGCAGCAAAGATTGTGTAAAGAATATTGTATGAGGACTCTTTAATCGATTGGGTATGTATATATAGTTTTATATTTTACCGCGAAAGTAAGGTTTTATGGTTGGTAGTTCAATCGCGCTTCTAGAGACAGTCTTTGAACTCACTTTTTATTCATTGTTATGGTGAGTGATATAACAACTAATTAAAAAAAAATAACAAAGTTTTTAGCATAGAGGTCCAAAAGGCCGTCCTCGATTTCAAAAGTGCGGCAAAAATACTTTGCCTAAACTGGCAAACGCGAGCCGTCGCTACACAATTTTTTACGCACACTAGCATACGCGCACCATACAAATTGACACACTCACACTACAAGAAAAAAATGGGAAATGCTTTCCAAAAAACCAACTTCAAATGCCACTACAAAGAGTGAAATAATTTTTATTTAAATTTTAGGTACCTACACCAATTCGAAGTCGGGCAATGTTTCATACAATCCCTAATAGTCCTTCTTACTTACTTGATGTGCGAAGAAATGACGAAGTCATAGACAATCGCCCGACTTCGAATTGGTGTAGGTACCTAAAATTTAAAAATTATTTCACTCTTTGTAGTGGCATTTGAAGTTGGTTTTTTGGAAAGCATTTCCCATTTTTATTTTATACTTTTTAGTGGAAAACAATTAAATGCACAAGGCGTTGTAAAAATACCCAAATCGCTTGAGGTGTGTTCATAAAATCTGGAGAGATACCTCAAATTCACCAAGATCCTCATCAGACCCTGACTTGATGACTTTAGTCATCAAATAAGTATCTGCTAGCAAACGCACCAGTAACTATAAAAAATACCCAACTCGCTTCAAGCATACTAGCAAAATTTGAAGAGTTCCCTCGATTTCACCAAGATCACATCATCAGACCCTGACTTGATGACTTTAGTCATCAAATCAGTATCTGCTAGCATATGCACCAGTAACTATAAAAAATACCCAACTCGCTTTAAGTATACTAGCAAAATTTGAAGAGTTCCCTCGATTTCACCAAGATCCCAGATCAGATCCTGACGTGATGACCATAGGACAACTTGGAAAATATTACTCTTTCTAATAATACTCAAATAGTTTCATGTGTCCATATAAAATTTGAAGAGTTCCCTCGATTTCTCCAGGATCCCATCATCAGATCCTGACTTGATTAAAATGGGACCATCTGGAAACAAAACCCTCTTAAACAAAAAAATAATTTTTCAAATCGGTCCACGCGTCTTCGAATAATCGGTGAACATACATAGATAAAAAAAAAAGATTCCGACGAATTGAGAACCTCCTCCTTTTTTGAAGTCGGTTAAAAAGATGCCGCACTCACGGAGTTGTCGTTGTTAGCAAGAGCTCTGTCTAGTCGGACCGCGAGCGACCTATTATAAATCTATGGTTTTAGCTTTCAAGGATTTTTTTTAATTGTCTCTCCACCGTTTTCTTCAATTATATAATTCTTGATAATATAATCGACATGGATAGGATTTGAAAAGATTATTTGTATTTAGCTTGGAAGAAAACTACAATTTCGTGAATACTACTAATACATCGCCATAAAAATGGCTTCATATGAAAGACGCATTCACAAATGATTTTATTTTCCAGCAGCAAGCAAAGAGTTTGAAGTACAATCATTTATATCGAAACAAAATGTTGTATTGAATTAGTTTTGTAAAGTTTTTCCTTCTCGTTGATTTGGGAAATACTTAAACCAAGACAAACAAGAAAGTTTAAACAAGAACTAAATGCATGAGTTACTTTAAACAATACAATTAAATACAAACGTTGAACGTTCCTTTTTGTTTTTATAATACTAAATTTCGGAAAATAAGGCGGGAATAAAAGAAATTTTAAACAATCGGTGAAGTTTAACAAAAGCTTATTCGTCATTATCTACAGGAAATGAACTTAACAAAAACTTAGTGTTAAGAGTCCTGTGAACTACCATGTCTCCCATACAAACGTAATACCAAAATCATTTGTAGTTCGTGTATATTTCGATCATGTTGTGGTGTTATTCGGGTTCGTATAGTAATAATCTATGCTCCTGGCAATATCTGGTTCCGAAATACTGTTGTTAAACGACATTGTAAACGAATTTAGTTTTGCTTATTTTTATGTCAAAGAGGACATGTTTTCTGCTTATTTTTTTTGTAATAAAAACAACACTATCTCACGTCGCATTAGTTCAGGAGCACAGTTTTTACTGTCCAGATAAAGAAAAACACCAGTTAATAAAGAAAGTTACAAGTTTTCATTCATAATTTTTGGTATTACGGAACTCGACCAAAGTTATAAAAATTTTGATCAAAATTGATTATAATTTCGTTTTGAAGAAGTATTTCCGAACCAAATATGGCCAGGAGCATAGATTATTACTATATGAATCCGAATAATACCACAACATGATCGAAATATGCACGAATTACAAATGATTTGGTATTTTGAATGTATGGAGAAAACGTAGGTCAGTGCATTCCTAAATAAAGATTTTAAGGACGCAGAGGTATAAACAATTTTTGTTGGTGTGATTCAGTTAATAAATGATTGAAGCTTTTGCCAAACGTGCGTCCGGGGTTCGAATTCCAAGATAATGATCATTGATCTCATCATCATCATCATTATCTTGTACCACCTTCCAAACGAAGTTTGGCGGTCAACTTGAAAAAAAAATGTCTATCATTTGCCGCCGTGGTGGGTAGCATAGACCTTGAAGGTCGCTAATTCGGTTCGGTATTCGAAACTTTCATAAGTTACGATAGCAAGGGCCCTTCAAAGAAGTCGGAAACTTTTTTCTGCACTCTTACTAATACTTACTTACATGATGTCCTGTAACATAAATGCAGCTTCTTTCAATCAAGAAACACGTATTTTTAGTCTCGTTTGATACCCAATACAGACACGTATCTGACATGTAGGTGAATCATTTTTGAATACTAGTTTTTTTTAGTTTTGCGCCGTTATTGCTTTTTAGGGTTCCATACCAATTTGGTAAAAATGGAACCCTTATGGTGAGACTTTCTCCGTCCGTCCGTCCGTCCGTCTGTCACACTCGATTATTTCAGTAACTATTCAAGCTATCGACCTGAAATTTAGAATAGTTATAGATAATAGTGACGCGACGTTATAGCAATCGTAAAAATATGAAAATTGTTTTTATTTTTATTTAAAAAGGGGGGAAAACCGGGTCGCCAAATTTTCAAAATCAGATAACAATATTGAGTGGGGTATCATATGAAAGGGCGTGACTTGTGTATTCTAAAACCAATTTTTATTTATTTTTATGCCTAATAGTTTTTAGTTATTGAGCAAACTGTCTAAAAAATACCGTCCCCCCCCCCCTTATCTCCGAAGTTTACCAATTAAAAAATCTGAAATAATTATGATCAATAGGAATAAACGTATATTTTACAGGAAAAATAAAATCAACTCTCTTACTATTATACTTTTTTTTGATAATAACAATAAACCACCAAAAACAAAGTTACGTTTGCGGTTTGCCAACAAAAGTACCTACATGTAAATTATACTCGTAAATTTATGAACAAAAGTGATTCTTTGAATGTTTTACTTCTTTTATGGTATGGAACCCTCGGTGCGCGAGTCCGACTCGCACTTGGCCGGTTTTTTTCATAGTTTTTTTCGCCACTACATCCGATTGTTATTGATTGTGTATCGGGTCCAAGCGCCGTTAGTTAGATTTTTTTAGTGCGAGGTTTTATAAAAAACTCGATAGAACCGCGTGCTCCCATTGAAATGGTTTCGTTTGCGTTTTGAAACGCACATCAGCTGGCGGAGAGTGATAAAGGGCTATCATTTAGGTTTTTTTAAAAGAAAATTTTTAGGCGCGGGTTGGGAAAAAATTGTGTGAGTTTATTTAGGATATTCAGAATATGGTTTCTCCTTCACTTTACAATCATAAAAAATGTCCAAACTTTTTTAATACACTAGACTGTGATCTCATCTGATGGTAAGCGATGATGCAGCCGAAGATGTTAACGTACCAACTTGGAAGGGGTAAGTAAAGTCACCCCAACGGTTTCTACACAGCATCGCACGGGAACGCTAAATAGTTTGGCGGTACGTCTTTGCTGGTAGGGTGGTAACTAGCGACGGCCGAAGCCTCTCACCAGACCAGACCCGAGCCAATTTAGAAATTATAAAATTCCAAAATGAGCCCCGTGGTGGGAATCGAACCCGTGACCTCCCGAATCCGAGCGCGCGTCCCCTGCGCCAGGGAGGTCGTAAATTATTTACACGATTGCCCAAAAAAAGAAGTGTAATGTTTTTAGAGTTCATGTGTATAACACATACTAAGTAAGTAAGTATAAGAGCGCCTTTCTTTTTGCGTTTGGGATCAAAACGGAAAGATCTCAATGATGCTCCCTGTAATATAGCCGAAATAAAAATACGAAGACAATTTTTACGCTTATCAAAAATAAAATATTCATCTCGTATTTCGTTAGAAAACATTCGCAGCTTGATTAGTCGCGGAGATTTCCGCCTTCGAAGACATCCAGATTCCTTTTCCAATAAACTATTTTATTACCAGCTTCTTTATTCCCAATAATATTCAAATATTCCCATTGTTTCCTTTGATAATATTTTTTTATACCACGAAAATGGGTCTACAAAGTACAGCATAATTCACGTCGGCATTAGCGTAGAATATCTTTCTGTGCGGGATTATTTTCTTTTGTGAGTTTATTATAATATTTTACGTTATTTTATCGGGGCATTTTACTCTGAATGTATGATTCTATCTCTGCTTAGATACTGTCGTTGTTTATATTAACTCAAGTTTTTTATTTTTCCTTCTTATCACAATATTAAGGTTAGTATAGTCTAATATCTACAATATGTTAAAAAGGGGTATGAAATCAGACTCAGGACGTTATGTGGTGGATAATTTTCAGCTCTTGGTACCGTCCTTACTTCTTACTATACCGACAGGCAGAGTTAATGGTCTGATTAGTTATTCTAATATATTTTTTAGGGTTCCATACCAATTTGGTAAAAAAAGAACCCTTATGGTGAGACTTTCTCTGTCCGTCCGTCCGTCCGTCCGTCTGTCACACTCGATTATTTCAGTAACTATCAAAGCTATCGACTTGAAATTTGGAATAGTTTTAGGTAATAGTGACCAAACGCCATTGCAATCATAAAATATTGAAAATTATTTTAATTTTTATTTAAAAAGGGGGGAAAACCGGGACATCGAATTTAAAAAATGAGATTACAATATTGAGTGGGGTATCATATGAAAGGGCGTTACTTGTGTATTCTAAAACCGATTTTTATTTATTTTTATGCCCGATAATTTTTGATTTATTAAGCAAGCTGTCAAAAAAAATACCGCCCCCCCCTTATCTCCGAAGTTTATCGATCGAAAAATCTGAAATAATTATAATCAATAGACATTAATGTATATTTTACAGAAAAATTAAAATCAACTCCCTAACTTTTAAACTTTTTTTGATAAAAACAATAAACCACCAAAAACAAAGTAAGGTTTGCGGTTCGTCAACAAAAGCACCTACATGTAAATTATATACTCGTAAATGCATAAACAAAAGTGATTCTTTAAATGTTTTATTTCTTTTTAGTATGGAACCCTCGGTGCGCGAGTCCAATTCGCACTTGGCCGGTTTTTTTCATATATAACGCTTGCAAACGAGCATGTGGTTCATCTGATTTTTAGCGATTACCGCCACCATGGACATATTACAGCAGCTCATTTGTTACTAAGACTGTGGGTGTCAATTAGTCGAACTGCCTGCTTTGGGTCCGGTCAAAAGGAAGTACAGTAAGTTTAAGTCGACTCAACCAAAAACGCGTCTTAAGCGAGAAAGCGTATTAAGCGTTATGAAATGTATGGAAGCATGTCTCAAGTTGCAGCGTTAAATAGCGTAGTTTCTTGTGCCGCAAGTGCCGAGTTTCTTGCCAGTTCTTCTCGGTGCAAACCTGCATTCCGAACTTAGCGGTAGAGTTTTTGACATTTCATGGGCGCCTATTATTTAGGCCTATGTGAAATAAAGAATTTCATTCCATTTCATTTCATTTCGTATTATGCGAGAAATCGTATTAAGCGTGATCGTATTAAGCGAGTTCTAATGAAGTTAGTTACGAGATACTCCAGGTTAGAGGTGCGATCAGTACTCCATGTGACAAGAGAGAAAAGGTTTATATGACCACATATGAGTAGCCAATCATTGGCAAATTATGATAAACTCACGGACGAGCTGGATACGGCCCGGGAGTTACAAGAAGCATATAGGCGACGGGCAGCGCTCCAGAATTCCAGATTTATGACCGCTAAATGTTAAGTACTCAGTCTTCAAGAAGGTACCTATTCTTTCAATCCCTTTACGCCCTACTCGCACTAGACAAGTAACTACTCAGAATGAAAAAGGTTTAGCCAACAGCCCACCAATCTGTCTAAGTGCGGATTGGCAGGCTTTACAGAGCATTTAGAACATTAATCTATATAGAGAAATGTCATGATGTTTGCCTACAATTTACAATTTAGTTGTAACAATGCACATGCTTCTAGATTTTTGTCAGACGGTGTAAAGCCTAATGGTGTACTTATGCAATTAATCAAGATACGGTAGACCCTAAGTAGGGAAAAAATCAACAAGAATCTTAAATCCTAAATCCTTATTGCACTGGCACCGTAGGCTTGGAAAGTAGTTTCATAATATGAAATGAAAATGAATTGAGCCTACTTTTCCACTCACGTTGGCTGTGTACATCGCTTCTAATCTGCGAATGTAGAATGTACATTACACGTTCTACATTGCTTGCCACTGTAACTGCAAAGTTTCAAATTCATCGAATTCATACAAATCTGTAGGCTAAACTAAATTAATAGGTATTTTTTAATCTTTCGGCTTTAGTGGTAAAAAAACAAAAAAATAATAAAGTTCTCTAATTGCGCTAAGAGTGGTAAGTAAAACCAAAGAAGTTTGATCTACTAGTTTACTAGTTTTAGATGCTAGGTATTGGTAAGTTTTGTAGATAAAATGGTATACCTTATTACAGCTATAAGTAATAGTAAGTGCTCCATGCAACGCAATGTATCTGATATATAACAGTAATGCTAAACGACTATAGTGCAGTTATTATCTCGCTGCAGACTCGCCGTGTATAAACGTGCTTTTATTTCTATCACCCATTAATAAAGATACAAAAAAACAACTTTAAATAAATAGTTACGATGAGTGATATCGATAGTTGTTTTTTTGTATCTTTATAAATGGGTGATAGAAATAAAAACATGTTTATACAAGGTGAGTCTGCAGCAAGACTGCACTATAACTAAGCTATTTTAATAACGAATAATTAAGAACAACATTTAATTACAACAAAAGCTACTTCGTGTATCTGTTCGACATTAAAAAACCATTTGTTATGGGAAAGAGCCGCTCCTGTTATCTTTATGGCGGAACTTCGGCTTCCTATCGACCTGACTTAGGGCATTCTGCATGCTAGAATACTACCAAGTAAGACACGCCCAATGGATTTTCAGACTTGGGGCTGAAGCATACGGTTGAAATTTCATAACTGTAGTAAAAGCTTAACAATAAGGTACTCGATGCACAAAATTACGAATATGTTTTGAGATTGCAGTACAGTTTTCGTATGTTGAACAAACTCGAATGTTCACTTCCTTTTGTTCGGGTACCTTAGATTTCATATTTATTGTATACTAGTTTTCATGTAAAAAGTGATTTTTTTGGCATTTTTCAATACATTTGTGAGTAAATGTATTGAAAAATGCGCCAGTGAGACCAGCACCTTGCATGCTGGCCTTCCTACAGGCCACATGCGAGGTGAACGCTGAGTGGACGCCATTTTGGGACCACAACCGCATTTTTATTTAGTTTTGTTTTTGTTTTTGTTAGCATGATTTTTTTCTGTAATCTTTTTTTTTGTACTCCTTTTTATATTTTTGGTCCTAAATAAACTTGTTTTCTTTCTTTCTTTCTTTCTTCTAAATATTAAGCGTTTTAACTTGTGAATAAGATGCAGTAGCAGTTGTTTATTTTCATTACGCTTGTCGTAGCACACAGGGGTAAAGTTTTTAGGGTTCCGTACCTCAAAGAAAAAAAACAGAACCCCTTATAAGCTCATTTTGTTGTCCGTCTGTCTGTCTGTCTATCTGTCTGTCTGGCTGTGTGTCACGACCCTTTATTTTGTTTTTTCTTTTCATTGTTTTCTTTAGAATTTAACTGAAATTCTATTTATGACTTTTAACTTGTTGAAACTGGCTAAAGACTACCCTTGTCAGTTTAATTATTACCTACGCGACGATTCCTTTTTGCAACACTGCAGGCCTTAACGATACGTTTAAGATACGACTACGTTTACGACCCACGTGTGAAGGAGCTATAAGTTTCCAAAAATGAACATAATTTCGAAAAGTTAAAAGTTCGTGCGTGAGATCTGAACACCCGACTCTAGAAGCGAGGCATAGGTCTGACCCAATATTCTCAAACGAAGTAAAACATTTATCGAATTAAATATAGTATTTATTATTATACGAGTATTTCTCATAAGTCTCCAAGCACGTGCCTAACTGTATAAAAACAAAGTACGAAATTCGCTTATTGCGTCAGTCCACTAACAACTCTTGGGACATACGTGATGCGAACAAATAAAACTTCTCAAACTCCGACGGCGCGACGACTCTGCTAGATTGTTTAAAGTAACGTAAAGATTTTGTTCGTAGCTGGACTTCGACGAAGTTTTTTTTCAGTTAGTCGTTTGGGGATTCGGGATAGACATAAAGTTCGGTTGTTGTACGATTTGCGAAGTTTAGCTGGACTGAATTACATTTTGAACTTATTGCTTCTCAATATTAGTTGAAACGATTCGCGTATTTTAAAGTCTGAAAAACATTTGAATTTTCTGGAAAAGCGTTATTAGGGATCGGTAAATACAAAACTCTCCTAGTTAGAAACATCTTGATATAGGCGTTGGTAAATTGATAAATTATTATTTTTAAGTTTGTTTTTTTTTTTATTTTTTTTTTTGTATTAATTTACATTCCAATATGGTGAGATATCTTGTATATTTATAATTATCAACTTGATATAGACCCATATAAGAAAAATAAATAAATTGATTGATAGAGTAATATTATCAGTAGTATAAGGATTTAGAAGTTGACGAGTAATTGCCGATGAACTTTTATAGTTGTCGGTAAAAATCCTATCTAATAGTAATCCAAAGGTAGTTAAGTTAGTAAGGTAACTTTGGATTGTATATTTCATATAGATAACGCTTATTGGTATAATTTTTATACCATGCATTATGTATGGCATACACTTGTTTGTAACTGTTATTAATATTGATTAAAAAAAACGAAGTTAGATTGGTTTAGGCATTCGATAATCCAGCTAGCTACCATACCGTGACTAAAATAGGGGTGAATAAACATTTTTTCCCTTTATTTCAATAAATACGAATAGGTATAGAAGCTTCGGCCGCATTCGATTTCGAGCAACGTTGTGCTGCGGACCGTACCGACCAAACGATCGGTTTGTGAAGGCTATACCTATTCGTTAAAGTATTCGAACTTCCCTTGAATTGGAAGGTTTTAATTGTTCTATTTTTTTTTCTATTTTTAACGTTGCCATTTAGCGAATGTCGACATAAAAAACATCAAAATCGGTCAAGCCGTTTTGGGGGCGATAACAAATACTGTGACACAAGAATTTGTATGTTGAAAGAGATAAGATTTCAACTTCAAATACACATTTATTTGCGTAAACACAACTCGGGACTCGGGAGACTAGTACAAGATAGAAGTTAAAATTATTATAATGATAAGAATTCGATATCGTCATACGTTTTCAGTAACTCCTCGCATATCGATTATGTGATGAAACTGAATCGAGACTTAAATCGAGAATCAAACAACTTTTGGTTTATTGTTGTGGAGTTTTGTACCCAACTCCACTGTTTTGTGTGTGACTAACTCCACTGTGATGAGATGTCAATGTTTCGATATTATGGATTAAACATTAAGTATTATTAAAAAACAACAACTTTTAAATCATATTTTTCCTGTCCCTTGTGATCCATGCACGTCATGGTTCTCAGTAACAACCGTTAAATTGGTATCACAAGATGTTACAGTAGAGTCATAGTAGAGTGCACTAGTAGTACCTAGGAGGCAGGCGACGTTACAAATGACTAGTAGATAAAACCTACTATTTCTCAGGAAGGATGATGGCGCTTTCAATTTAACTTATCTACGCTAAGAACTTGGCGGTGGGGAGTAGCGATAAAATCACCAGCCCGCGTTACTTGTGATACCAACGCGACGTAGCTACGGAGCTACAGCGCTACGGTGCTACGAAGCTACGGGGCTAAAGGTTTAGAGCTTGCGTACCTACTGCTGATTAGTAGTACTTCTTAAAGATTGCGATTTATGAATAATTATTATTTATTTATATAGCTTTATTGCACACACATTTAGAAAAATGTAGATAGAGAAACACAATATAACGGACCACAGTGAGCTCATATTTTTAGAGCAATATCTTTCATCAATCTTTGGTAAGAGGATTTTCTTAAAAGCTCGATTGATTGATTTCTCTTTAAACGAACAGTTTTTGTGTATGTTATAGTGGGTACAAAATTACGGCCAAATATAACGGCCATAAAGCGCATGCGACAAAAAGTGCAACAGGCTGCCTTATTCCACATTATATTGTATTGCGCTGAGTCTTAAGATGTATTATCCGTATCTTATTGTAGTTGTTGATTAAATAAGAGATTTAGGGATAAGACTTTGAGACGTGTATTTTGGATTTGTAAATATATGTTAAAGGTTTGTAAATTATTTATTCTTAATTTACAGACGGTCATTAAGGTGGAACAAAGGCCTCCTGTAGGAATATATACAACCTACATTGAGTTACGCAGGTGTTCAAATTCACCGGATTTCACCGCGACACTCTTAATGTTATTCGTCCATTTGGTTTAGAATCAATTTCTACATATCAACACACTTAGTAGAGTAACGGTAATTATCTATTTTTTTCCAAGGTTCCTACCCCTTGAGACATGAACAAGAACTAATAGGGTTGGCACTAGGTGCCTTAATACCCTAGAACATACGTGGAGAAATAAATAAAAATGAATAATCTCTTCATTGTAGCAAATAGCAATTCAATTCTCTTTTAGAGGTTTTAAATTTCCAAAAATCTACTATACTTTTCACTATACACTAGTTGGAACGTGACAGCGCTTAGATAGAAGTTTTTCACTGTTACTTTAAGTATTTATTGTGACGTACCTCATCGAATAGTGCACAAATGTTCATACAAACATTCACATATTGTGTACGCCCACGGGTCTGAAATGTAGCAGACATTTTGGACATTCATCCTTGCTGCGTTTGAACGAATTGTCACTATAAATTTTTATTTGGATAATTTATTTACTTCATTTGAGGCAACTTGTGGAAAATACGATTAAGAAACCGAATGAATAGCGTAGCCCACAATATTTACATTTTAAATGAAACTATCTCAGACTTCTACTCCAGGATACAGACTCTAAAAGTATGCTTTGTTTGTGTTTTTTTTTAATAATATAACCTTATGAAAAAAAAAATATTTTCATAAGGTTTATATTACACACACTTTTTGGTATTCGAACACACATAAAATTAAATAATTTTAAAGGTTGGTATACTTAAATTTGACAATAACTATCGAACAATAATGATAATCATAACAGTTTACAATAAATACTCCGTTATTTTTATTTTAAATTTTTTAATGTACATATATTTAAGTACTTATTAGTTATAATTTTTTATGACTAAATGAAAATTTAAAATTCGAAATATAACTAAGTTTACAATATATAAAGTAAATATGACAAATAGTGAGCAAAATTATTTGAGAGAACAGAACTTAATAATAAATGTAATATATGTATTAGTTAATTAAAAATGTTAGTAAATTGTAATATTATGCCAGGTATGAATTAATAATTAAATGTCATGTCGCTAATCATGGATAAAAAGCGTAGTAGAATAAAGGCTATTTTTGCTTATTTTATTTTTCAAACAAATAGCAAGTGCATCTTTGGTATTAGTCAATGGAGTAACCCGATTAAGTGTAAACATATAGATAACAACAACAACTACAGGTCGTCACTATAACCTGTGCCGTCATGTTGGCACTATTACTTTGTTTGCTTTATTGCTTAGAACTTAGAGTTTGTGCCGGAGAAGAGCCCGCAAGACCTCAGCGTCGCGCTCCTAGCAACAGCTGCGAGAGCGATGTCTCTGTGAATTAATATAACGGATGGTTTGGCTTAAACCACCACGTTACAAGTTCATTATTGTTGATTTGCAATAGTGCCCATATAACGACAGAGTTCAAGTTTGGGTTCAAGTTATAGTATGGGAATTGAAACTGTATAATCTGGAGAGATGCATTTAGTTACCGTGGCTCTTAAACTATACAGCGACATCTCGTTTCGGATTCGCGAAATACTTAAGTTTAATTTGATCAGGAGTCAAGTAAAGTTTAAAACAGGCGTTGCTTTGAATATGCAAACGCGCTTTGACGTTCGAAGCGCGCTGTGCTGCTTATAGAACCTTCGCACATTATAACTTTTTAACGTGCATAAAATTGTAAAACTTACAGATTGTATGCTTTTGCATGTTGTATGTAACTCAATTAGGCTATAAATACTAAATTGATTCTCGTCTTTTAATGTGGATTGTTAAGGTTCCGCAAGTTCAATGGTTTTTTTCAACTAAAAAATTAGCAATACGCCTTAACAGTGGTGAAATGTTTTGAATATTTATCCAGGGACTCTATTTCAGACGGGAAAGACATGTAGGTACCTAACTTTCTAATAAAAATAATGGTCTTCTAGCCTAAAGAAAACTTTTGTTTCAAAATATTGCATTGTTTTAAATGAATTATTTTATCACTCATCTGAAATAATGTGTACATCTCCTACAATTGATTTATGCGAGTCATAAAGTCGCGTCCAAGCGCTTTTTCTGTAAAAATCCTCAAATTAACGCCACAGTTTTGTTAGTTTTCATTATACTATACAAGAGCTTTCTCACGGCGTCTGTGCTTCCATCCTACCCAAAGTTATTTATTTCTTTCCAGATACTATTTTATTTTATTTTACAAATTAAACTAAACATAAATATTATGATACAGGTTGCCATCCTTTTTAAACTCAAGGAGGCATTATGTTAGAAATGCGAAATATTCGTATTCAACGTAATACTAATAATTTAATTAAGTTATTTAGTATTGGGCTTCCTCAACAAGTACCCACCAATAAACAAACAACAGGTTAATATTACAAAAAAAAAACAGGGTAACAACACAAACACAAAGATATGTCGTGAACTTCATTGTCCTCAGTAACTGAATGGTTCCGAGGGCGAAATCTTTCTCCGTTTGCTTCCCACGTAATACGTATATCGAATTAAACATCAAACCGAATCTGCATACTGACAGACAATACATTTATACGTTTTCAGCTGTCACACGTGGAAATCCAATTTCCTCGTAGAACGTGAACATTTTCCGATCGGCTGGAGTATCAATATTGTTATACTCTATGTTAAGCGAGTACCAGCCGTGTTCCATATCTGATATTCGTAATATCGATTTGTGTTTGTGTAAGACGATGTCTAAATGGTGTAATAATCTATTATAGTTCTTGAGATTAAAGTAGGAGAGCTGCAACATTGATAGCTTAATTATCTGTGGTCATCCACGCACAATCCTTTCCTCTTAAAGCGCTTTACAGTACGACAAGGCTCTCTTGGCACTTAAATGAGGGCGCTGTTATAGAACAAAGGCATCCAGTAAATGAAATCTCCTCAATTTTACTTCAATTTTAGTTTAAAATAGTTGATAATAAGCAAAAACAACATACCATACAATAGCGATATACTGACAGAGCGGACTATCAAACAGTATCACAAGATAGCGGAGTTAGTACTGATTTTGGCCACGCGCCAAGATAGCCTTGTCGCACTGTATTAGCAGACGCCTACGTCATAATAGCTTCCTACGTATATGTAATTTTCCCGATCCCTCCAGTGGTTTGAACTGTGCGTTTTCAATTTTCATATACTTCTACTCGATACTTCATCGTCGATTAGACTAGTAAATTTATATTGCCTGATCTTTTCTGTGCAGTTAATCAGTCACCTTTTATCTTATACAGGGTTATTTAAAAAATACAACATCGCTCTCGGCCTATGGTTGTTTACATTAAAACTAACACCTTTTGTTCTACGACTTTCCAGAATTCAGTATTTATTTATTTCATACAAAAAAAATCATGTTATTTCTGTGCAGTGACATTACACTGTGAAACCAAATACTTGTGATCAGCGAAACAGTCACCACTACTTTATATGTACTAGTCTACTGTCCCAGTTGCCCTGGCTGCCATATGCAAAAAAACCTTTGCCCGGTCAGCTAGTCTTCTAATTTTAGTGTCGCAGTGTTTGTAACCCAAACTCCTCCGAAACGGCTCGACTGATTTTTATAAAATTTTTGGTCTACATTCGATAAGTCTGATAAAATAGTTCGTAATCTATATGATAGATTATCGAATGTGTTCCTCTAAATAGGAACGTTCGCTCGGACAGCTAAATAAATATAATAGGAAGGTAAATTACCTATTAAAGTAACTTTAAATAAAATCAACCATTGGAGGCACGTTTCAAACTAATTTTTAATTCCCTTTACACAAAGGTCGGAATAAAATTTAAACAGTTAAAACAAAGTAGGTAATTAACTCGGTCTATCGAACGCTTTTGAATCACGCCGATGAGATAAAGTAACATCGGAAGGCAAACCTCGGCTTTTAATTAAATAACTTTGAGTTAAACTCAAACAGATCTGGTTGACGTCGAACGACGAACTGAAATAAAAAATTGGTCAAGTGCGAGTCGGGCTCACGCACTGAGAGTTCCGTACTATCAAGAGCAATCCTCAATATTATTAAAGTAATCTAAACAACCCTGCCCACGAAATTAAATAAAAAACCGGCCAAGTACGAGTCAGACTCGCGCACCGAGGGTTCCATAACATAAGAGAAGAAAAACATTAAAAGAACCACTTTTGTTCATGAATTTACGAGTATAATTTACATGTAGGTACTTTTGTTGGCAAACCGCAAACGTAGCTTTGTTTTTGCCGGTTTAATGTTATTATCAAAAAAAGTATAATAGTTAGAGTGTTGATTTTATTTTTCCTGTAAAATATACATTAGCTTCTATTGATCATAATTATTTCATTCAGATTTTTCAATTGGTAAACTTTGGAGATACCCCTTATCTCGGGAACGGTATTTTTTTCGACAGTTTGCCCAATAAATCGAAAACTATCAAGTATAAAAATAAATAAAAATCGGTTTTAAAATACACAAGTAACGCCCTTTCATATGATACCCTACTCAATATTGTTATCTCATTTTGAAATATTGACGACCCGGTTTTCCCCCCTTTTTAAATAAAAATAAAAACAATTTTCAAATTTTTACGATTGTTATGACGTCGGGTCACTATTACCTATAACTATTCTAAATTTCAAGTCGATAGCTTGAATAGTTACTGAAATAATCGAGTGTGACAGACGGACGGACGGACGGACGGACGGACGGAGAAAATCTCACCATAAGGGTTCCATTATTACCAAATTGGTATGGGACCCTAAAAACGAACAAAAAATCACGTTTGTTGTATGTATCTTTAACTAAAGAGATCGGAATATTCCAAATATGTCTTTCGAATGGATTTTCTTGCTTCACCGTCGACGATGTTTGTTTAACTTTAGTTGAAAGTTATTTAATTGAACCTGGGTTTACTGTTCTGCTGTAACTTTATATCACATCGCTCCGAGTTCAAAGCACTCTCCGATGAACGCGGAGTTAATTATCTTTGTTTTTGCTTTACAAGTATTTTGGCCTCACCATTAATGGATTTGTGAATAGTTTTAGCCTGTAATCGAATTTAGCTAAATCACGTATTATTTAGCTACATCATTAACTTTTTGTTTTCTACGGTGCTTTCGGCTTTTGTGAATAATAGCTATAAGTATTTTTTAAACATAAAGAGATATCATTTTAGAATTACCTACAATTTGATTTGAAAATGATACGTTACGTACATAAGGTAACTATTCCTTCACGCCGCCCCTACTAATCAGATTTAGCTGAAATTTTGAATGAATATAAATTAAAATATAGGTATCCTGGAATAAAAAATAAGCGCTTTTTATCCTGGAAAAATTCAAGGTGCCTGTGAGATTTGTAAAAATTAGAAATTCAAGCGGGTGGAGTCGCGGGCTTCAGCTCAATAGTGCAATAGAAATAGAATAATTGTAATAGAAGAATTGTGGGACTTTTTCCCCATTTTTACTACATAGTGTATCTTCTTATCTCCATTGGGAGATAAGAAGATACACTATGTAGTAAAAATGGGGAAAAAGTGCCACAAAGCCTATAAGTGCGAGTGCAAGAGGCAATCTGCATTCTCATTAAATTTCCCCACGAGCAGCGTATTACGTTAATTATTATAGACATTTTCGGACTGGTTAGTACAGGTTTTTGAACAACTTTCGAGTCGATTCGCTTCTCGCTTCGAATAAACGAGCGGATTTTTCCATACGTCTACAACTAGCGCTCCAAGCGGAAACGTTGTGAACTAAGAGGTTGTTCGCTTGGGACGCTGGCTGGCTTGGCTTGGGATGCGCCTTCGCGACACTTCGCCCGGGTAAGGAGGCAAGCCTCGAGGCCCGTACCCCCGAGGGGACTCGCTCTCTGCGGAGAAGATCACGCTGCTGGGACGCTGGCTGTAGTAGTATGAAGAAATCCGCTAGTTTCGTCGTAGCGAGTCAACTCGAAATTTGTACAAAAACTGCTAACCGTAAAGAGCCTGTAGACAAAGTGGCATTCTATTAGCGATATTGCGAATAAAAAATGCCAAAATTTTTAGGATTGACATTAGCTAATGCTGTGGCATAGCGTAGGCTTATGTCAATCCCATACATTTTTGAAAGAAAAGAAAGAAAGAAAGAAAAATATGTTTATTTCCAAACATTATGCCACACATAAAACAAAGTACACACTTATGTACTAAAACATTGTCTGAAGCTTCCACCACCAGGCAACAGATACTAGACTGTTGCCCAAGTGACGAAAGCACCAGATACCGCCTGGCATTCTATATCGCTGAATAAAGCGATGTCGCTAATAGAATGTCACTTTGTTCCAAAGAGCCTTTAGATAAAGTGACAATCTATTAGCGAAGTTGAGAATAGAAAAGTAAAGAAATGTATAATCATAATCATAATCATAATCATAATATATTTTATTGCATCAACTCTTACATACATAATATAAAGATCTTAGCATTGAAAAAGTCACAGAGTTTACCTTTTCAGGTGTGCAATATTAGAGTCAATTTACTATGTCATTACATTCATATCATTCAGTCACTTATTTGATCATTACAAAATTTCGTATTCAATCACTATTACAAATCATTTATTTTAAAATACAATCTTATAATAATTTTATTAATTTAGACTAACCTAAGTATTCGCTTATAGAATAATAACATTTACTCAAAAGATGTTCCCTTAATTTATTTTTAAATACATTTACTTCTTTTATTTTTATCAGTTCAGGTGGCAATTTATTGTAAAGCTTAGGCTAGTATGAAATTGACATTAGCTAACGCCATAGCATAGCGTTAGCTAGCGTCAATCCCGTACATTTTTTGCATTCTATTCGCAACTTCGCAAATAGAATGTCACTTTGTCTAGGCCCTCCCCTGATGTAAAATAGCATAACAATATACAGAAAGTTTAACCCCTTTCGCGGGTCGTGCGCAGTAAATGAACTCCGAGTGAGCCGACTGTAGACATCCTTCACAATACATTTACTTTACGACTTGCGGAAACTACAACTTTCGAGCTACTTACTGGCACGTTTGTACTAGCGACTTAGTTTGTCGCTCTTGTACAGTACATACCTACTAATTACCATTGCCAGATATACTGTTATACCAGTTCGTCCTTTTATCCTGCTGTAAAAAGTTCACGCGAAATTACATAGAAGAGATAAGAAGGTTACATATTAGTACTTGTGGTAGTGGTACTATGTATTCTTCTGTTTTGTTCTTTAGTAAAAACTTAAGCTGGCCTTTACAAGTTTGTTTGTAACTAATAATTTTTTATCTATTACGAGTCTAAAGCAACTGACTTTTAATGCTGTTACCCTTAACCAATTAGGCTGTAACTTAGTGACGTCGTTCTAAATTCAATACAGCGCTGTGCGCCAAGATTGAGGACTAGTAATTTTTTGTGAATTCTCATGATATGGGTAAATAATGGATATTAAATGAAAGAATTTTGCTGATAAGAATACGAATAAACTTACCCATCAAACTTGTTATAATTTTTTTCAATACTTAGCATTTTGCAGCACAAATAAAACGCAATTTGTGATACAAACTAACGCCTAGAAGAAGGACTTCTGATGAGTCTGAAACAAACCCGGCATGCCTGACTTTTATTTAACTAAGCCTTGTATGTATGACGAATGTATTCTGTCACCTGATTGGCTGTAATTAAAATATAAATAAACTATAGCCAATTAGCGGGTGGAATTTGTTATGAAATGAAATGAAATGAAATGAAATATCTTTATTTCACATAGGCCTAATATATAGGCGCTTGTAAATGGTCCTTATGATATTTGTCACATTTGAATGGCGATAACTCCAAGTCGACTTAAAACTAAGTTTACGAGGGTTCCAACGCGCCCTGCACTGAGAAGAAGCCCACAACAAACTCAGCCGGGTTTTGTTTTCTGTTATCACCACTTCACAAAAGCTTTTAAAACTAATTGAGCTAGTATAATTACAGCAGTTCATTCATCCCCAAGGATTTGATTCATGTAAGTAATCCTTAATACTATAGTAAGCTTTATTAATGAGCTTTCGTTTTACAGCGACTTTGAACTTATTGAGGGATAAGTTTAATATTTCATTAGGGAGTTTGTTGTAAAAGCGTATCCCATTGCCTTTAAATGATTTATTTATTTTCTCTAGTCTTGTTTTATGAACTATAAGTTTATTTTTACTTCTAAGGTTGATAGCATGGAGATCGCTTTTCTTAACAAAGTTATTAATATTTTTATGCACATATATCAAGTTATCGAATATATACTGTGCATGTACCGTCATTATATTAAATTCTTTGAATTTTTCTCTTAAAGACTCTCTTGGGCCCATTTTATAAATGGCACGAACAGCCTTCTTCTGCAGCACGAAAATAGTATCAATGTTAGCAGCATTACCCCATAGCAAAAGACCATAGGACATAATGCTGTGAAAATAACTAAAATATACCAGTCGAGCAGTCTGGACGTCTGTCAGCTGCCTAATTTTTTTTACCGCGTACGCAACAGAACTAAGCCTGTTCGATAAATTATTTATATGAGGGTCCCACTGCAGTTTAGCATCTAACGTTATTCCTAGAAATACAGTTGTGTCTACAAGATCCAATTCCTCTACACCTAGTTTTACATTCGTTTGAATTTGCCTAACATTAGGTAAGGTGAATTTAATACATTTTGTTTTTTTGCTATTGAGAAGCAAATTATTAGCTTCAAACCAATGTACTACTTCTTTGAGACAACTGTTTACATCGTCAAAATTTTTTTTCTGTCGATTAATTTTAAACAAAAGTGATGTATCATCAGCAAACAGTACTATCTCATGCTTGTCCTTAGTAAGGTAAGGAAGGTCATTGATGTAAATAAGGAACAGGAATGGACCCAAAATAGACCCTTGAGGAACTCCCATCTTCACAGTCGACCCAGAAGATCGTTTCCCATTGACATCTACTTTTTGAATGCGACTGCTCAGATAGGAGCTCATCAAATCAAGAGCTGCACCTTTAATTCCGTAGTGGTGTAACTTCCTGACCAATGTTTCATGCTCAACACAATCAAACGCCTTGGATAAGTCACAGAAAATGCCCAGCGCATCACGTGATTCCTCCCAGGCTTCAAATATATGTTGTATTAGCTCGACACCAGCATCGGTAGTCGAGCGACCCCGCGTAAATCCGAATTGTTTATTATGTAATAATTCATTTTTTTGAAAGTAAGTAAGCAATTGAATCAGTATAAGTTTTTCAAAAATTTTACTGAAAGTAGGCAGTACAGATATTGGTCTAAAGTTAGTGGGGTCATTGGTACTACCTGATTTAAACAGTGGAATTATTTTACTATGTTTCATTAAGTCAGGAAAAACACCACAATCTACACAATTATTAAATATTACTGCCAAATCTGGTGCAACAATATCAAGCAAAGATTTCACAACATTGACAGAAATGCCCCATAAGTCATTGGTTTTTTTTATATTTATTAATTTAAATGCTTTAATAACATCAGAGCTAGTAACATGGCTGAAGGTAAAGATGCTATTACATTCAGGCACATTATCTTCTAAAAGTGAGAGGGCGATAGCTGGTGAAGAGTTCAGTGATTTTGTTGTGGAAACTGGAATGTCCGTAAAGAACCCTTCAAAAGCAGTAGCAACCTCAAGGTCTGACGTGATAGATTTATTTCCAATGTCAAGTTTAATGGTACTAGTACGCTGTTTAGCTCTTCCAGTTTCCTGGTTTATTATATTCCAGGTCGTTTTTGTGACATTGGCGCTACTTTTAATTTTATTTTGTATATACTTTAACTTTGATGATATACAATCATTTTTAAACTTTTTTGACATCAATTTAACGCGCTCTCTGAACTCATCACTAGTATTGTATGTACGTTCGGCATATAGTTCATATAGCTTTTGCCTATCTAAATGCAGTTCGCTTGTTGCCCACTCACTGAAAACTAATGCGTCAGTAGTCAAGACCGTTTTGCTTGTAAATACTGAACTAAAAATGGAACTAAATTTATCAAAAAATGCATTATACATCTCGTTTGCATTCATAGTGTCCGGTAGGAACGGTAGTCCCTGCACTAGCCTTGCTCTTGTTTTTTCTATACGGTCAGATGATACTGGCACAAAAGTAATTTTTCGCTTTTCTACATTTCTCTTAATTGCTTCTAATTTAATAAATTGGCCACAATGATCAGAGTCTAATTTGTTTATTATTTCACTGCTAACTGGTTTTACATTTGTAAAAATATTATCTAAACATGTGGCACTGTGGGAAGTTATCCGAGTTGGCTCCATAAAGACATTAATTAAATTGTAAGTTTTAAATAAATTTAATAACCTGACGGCTGCAGGGCAGCTTTCCAAAATATTAATATTGAAATCGCCGCAAACAATTAGATTTTTATTACCTTTTGATATTTTGAATAAAACTTCATCAATCCGTTTTTCAAAAAGTTCAAAGTTAGATAAGGGAGGTCTATATACACAGACGATAATGAACTGCTTTAATTCAACACAGGCTAGCTCGATTGTCCGTTCTACAGAAAGGCTCACTATGTCATTACGATTTTTAAATTTTAAATTCTTATTTATCAAAATTAACGAGCCACCATGAATGGAATTAGTCCTGTTGAACGAACTACCAACTTGGTGATTACCAAAATTAAACATATATTCATGCGATTTAAGCCAATGCTCAGTAATGCAAAGAATATTAATATTACAGCTATTTAAGAATAATTCTATTTCTAATTCCTTATTCTTAATACATTGAATATTTTGGTGCACCAAATTGATATACTTATTATTTTGTTTATCATTAAATACACAGCATGTGTTTTTACATGATTTTTTTTTGTCACATATTGTAATTTTCTTCAAACAAGAGAAAACTTCTGTTGACTCTTGGTCTAAGCAAGAGAAAAACTCTTTTGTCTCCTTAACTAGTTTAAATTAAAAGTACTTGGAATTACTTCCAAGGTCATCTCGTCAAAATGACTACTCTGCTCAATAGAAGCAGTTTGTTCAACCAAATTTTTTCTAGAAATGTAAAATAAATACGATAGTGAAATAACTATCTGTCGCCTAGAATAATTTGATAGATAATACCTATCTTGGTAAACATTATATTTAATATCAATACATTTATTTATGTCAATTATATTGAATTTTTTATTGTACGTACATAAATTGTACAGTGTCATATTATAATTATACCTAATCAAATTTTCTTGATGTGGCAACTTCTTACAGTATGGAAGTGTATACACATATATGTTTTTTAAGTTTAAAGAATCTAAACATTCAAAGGATTTAATTAAATCTTGTCTATTTACATTCCCTCTATTTCCTAATAATATTATTATATTAGTATTGTGATCATATAGTGACCTGTTGCTCAGGATATCAGTAACAATCTTGTTCAAGTCTGAGCTAGGCTTACAGCTGTTCATTATAATGTGATGGTTTAAATAAGAATTTAGTAAAACGCCCATGTTAATTCCAACTTCATCGCTATACATATAAGTTTTATAAGTTTGTTGTATATTATGGTTTGTTGAGGAACCATTTGTATTCAATTCAGGGGTAATGTACCTGTCACACACCTTCCCCTGATGTGAGGGAGATGATATAGGTGACACAAACCTCGGATGACTGCCCGCATCATCAGAAATGCACTGTGTTTTAGGCAAGATATTCTTGACTGGGTAATGTCCCGTCTGTAATTTATCTTCACCCGTAGTCTGTGTACACACAGATACCATTTTGTTTTGGTAAGAGGCATACTTTTCAGTCAGTGTTCTTAAGGAAGAATGTAGCCTTGCAATTTGTTCTTCAAGTATGTGTGTGTCAGATTCGTACCTCTTTTTGTTATTTTTAAGTTGTATATTATATTTTTTAATCTCATTTAGTAGTTCTAACCTGTTTTTTTTTACTTTTAAATTTCTATGTACATGATTATAATGAATTTTAATAATTTTTGAGTTCTACGTATAAATCTGTTAAGTTTGATATATTTTTTAAGTTTTTTACAACTGACCGGGTACCCTAAACTAGTCTGGGTATGGTTTGAGGTGCTGGGGTTCATTGTAGCAGCAGGAACCAACGATGGAGCACTGTCGACTAACTCCTCATATAGGCTCTGGGTGTGCAGAGTTGTTGCGTTGAATGCAGCATCCTCCAGGTCAGTGATCCTTTGGTAAGCATCACGTAGTTCTTGCTGCAGGGTAGACAGCTGCCTCAGGGAAGAGTCGTACTCGGCACGGCACTCATCAAAACGGTCCACTAGAAGTTGAAGCCTATCTCGGTCTGCCATAGCCTCGGTGTATCTTATGTGTAAGTCTGACAATTCCGACTTTAACTTATTATTTAAATCAAGTACACCTAATAATTCCTTTTCATTATCCGCTCTCTCACTATCTAGCTGCTTACATAGGCCTTTTTGTATTTGTAACTCTTTCAATGTCAGCTGTAATTTATTTTGAACTTCCCGTACCTGAATGTTGGGCTTTGGCTTTTCTTGGCGAGTCAGAGCTTTGAATTGTTCTTGGCTCTGACGTGCTGCCAGTTGCCGACGGGTCATCATTTTGTAATGAGTTTGTATTTACAACTAAGACAAACGTATCAACCAGATAGTGAGATCCTAAGTGCAATTACTGAGTTACAGGATAGAAACTAAGCAATTACAAGTATAAGTAAAGATTTCAAAAGTACTAAGTGATGAATTATATTTCAAATACACCAATAGTACTCCAAAAATCATCAATTCGAACAAAATATAGGTACTTACTTACTTTTACCTGATTGAACTAACGGTTTGACATTTAAATATGTTTGTTAACTTTTACTTTTTCTGGGCTTAAATTACACAAATACACTTGTATTGATTATTATTAATAGTTAAATCACGACCTAAACGATGGAAATTTAGTGTAACATAACAAAATTATCAATAAGAGACGAAAATAACGTTCACTTTTTAACACTTAAAAACTATCTTATATTTAGATTTTATACAAGAGTATTTATTTTAAATAATTATTTTTGATTAAAATTAGCGATTAAGTTGGAATTGGGCACAAATACACACTATTTTCTAATTAAAATGAAAATTTAAAAACGGAACAAAAATATGAACAGCTGTTGCCTTGGTGTTGCCACACCAAATTTTGATGATTACGGTGAATACGTTTTTTTACACTATGCCCCCATTGTTTGACTCACGACAGTATAATTCTAAAAGGTACAGTGTGGTTAGGGAATAACACAAAGTAAAAGTTTCCAGTTGTAGCGCTCTCTACGCTCGCTGTTAGCATTTTATTTACAAAGGTGCATGTATAATTCGCTCACTGGAGCTGCTAATAATTTCCTTCGCTACGAGTAGTGTTCTTAAAAATGTTGTTAAAGTTTACTTTAAGAACTATACCTACAACTTCTTATTTAAATACCTTGTAATTTTCAATGACAGAAGAAAGGGAGGTGTAAAAGTATCTCACTCCATGTTTTGTTCAAGCGAGTTCCACCGTTGCTCATGACTCTTGAGCACGGATTCTTGTGTTAGGCTAATAAATTATGGACATTGGATAGAATTTTCCTTTAATTTAGTATTTATCTTCTTATGGTGACGTTCTTCGTGGAATATGGCGTATAATTTCTAAATGGAAGGTCCCAGTTTTAATTTAAGGTAGGGGCCAGTTTGGGATTATTACTTTTTAGGGTTCCGTAGCCAAATGGCAAAAAAACGGAACCCTTATAGATTCGTCATATCTGTCTTTCTGTCTGTCTGTCCGTCCGTATGTCACTGCCACTTTTTTCCGAAACTATAAGGACTACACTGTTGAAACTTGGTAAGTAGATGTATTCTGTAAACCGCATTAAGATTTTCATAAAAAACTAGAAACAAACCAATACATTTTTGGGGTTCCCCATACTTAAAACTGAAACTCAAAAATTTTTTTTTCATCAAACCTATAAGTATGGAGTATATATAGATAGGATAGGATAGGTCTTCAAAAATGATATTGAGTTTTCTAATATCATTTTTTTCTAAACTGGATAGTTTGCGCGAGAGACACTTCCAAAGTGGTAAAATGTGTGACCCCCCCCCCCCTCTAATTTCTAAAATAAGAGAATTATAAAACTGAAAAAAATATATGATGTACATTACCATGCAAACTTCCACCGAAAATTGGTTTGAACGATATCTAGTAAATAGTTTTTTTCTTTAGGAGTCATTTAAGCTATTTTCCCATACAAAAGTGAATTTTATATTCCAGCTATTCCGGAAAAACTAAAAGTCGAAGAAATCTGAGATTTGGTACCTAGATCTATATAAGGTCATGAAGGTGCACTAAGAACGGAATTTCCGAAATTCACACTTTAAAGGGTAAAAATCATACATTTAAAAGATTTTCCCATACAAAAGTTAAATTTTCTTCGTTGTTCCAGCTACTCCGGAAGAACTAAAAGTCGTAGAGATCTGAAATTTGAAAATTTGGTACCTAGGTTGATATTACGTCATGAAGGTGTACTAAGAACGGGATTTCCGAAATTCATATTTAAAGGGTAAAAATCATACATTTAAGGGATTTTCCCAGTAACTACAAGAACTTTTATATGTTACTTGCTGCTACGGAACCCTTCATGGGCGAGTCCGACTCGCACTTGGCTGCTTTTTATTTTACTCAGTAGCTAAAGTCATGTTATTTAATTAATTTCCACGAAATTAAAAAAAATGTGTGGGAATAGCATAGATGTTCGAGAAATTAATATAAACTTAAACGAGGCTGTTAGATTTCATGCTATGTTACTTTCACGAAGTCTGTAAAAAGGTAGCGAGAGCGGCGAAAACTGCCAAGGTACCTGCATAATGGTTGTGTTAACAAGTTTCCTATGTAAGCACCTCTGTACGAGGTGCGAAACGATTCCGCGAACTCCCTAATAATATTAAATTGTGTTTATTTGCATGCAGGGACGTTAGGAGGTTGCGCTCAACGCAGCGCTCGGGATGGGCGATAAAATATCATGCTCCCGTAAAACAAGGTCTGCTAAATGTATGGTGGATTACTTGTATCTCTTACGTCTATCTTTTCAGTCGTTCCTTCATTTTTTTTAACTATATATGCTGGCGCTTGACTGTGATTACACCTGATGGAAAGTGATGATACAGTCTAAGACGGAACGCGCTTGCCTAGGAGATGCATATTCACTCTTGATTGGAAGGCGCCCAAGTTGTAAGTGGCGGAAAAGACAGTGCCTGGGAGGGCATTCCAGGCACTGTCCGGTGTGTCAGCGACTGCCCATAGATGGCGCTGGCTGTAAATGTATGGAGGAATACGATTCGTTTGTACGATGCGAGTCGACTCAAAATTCGTATAAAAACCTATACTTACCCTTCTGACGCGTTCGGCGTAGCGCCGTATGATTATTCTGACTAGAATTTACTCGTATTAGATGTATTTTGCAAATAAATTAACACGTTATGTATACGATGTGTTAGATGACTGAAAGCGAACTAAGTAAACGTTGGCGTCCCATCCGAATGTTCAGTGCGTTTGGTGTGTCACGCCAACTGAATACTACGCAGAACTAATTCAGTTACTGAAGTATCGGCGTCGTACTTTCAGTGTTTCTTTGCACCAAGGTGTCGTTCTCACATCGCATAAAGTGACCGAAAGAGGAGACTAGATGGGTAGCTAGTTGGTTCCGTAGTTTCTACGTGAATTGAAGGATCACGCGTATCAGATGGTCGTGGATGGTAGTGACAGACGTCCAGGTGGTAAGAACAAAACATATTTTTACACCGGCGATGTAAAAGGTAGAATCAACTGAAGCTATTTCTCAGAACACTTCCCATTTAGATGTCCGGTATACAATATTAAAGCTCACTGCTAACATTACGTGCATAACGAATGAGTTCCGTATATTTGAAAATTTTATTTACTGTATGACTGCATCGCGAGTTTGGGTTCCGTAAACAAGTTTAGAAAATACTTGGCTTAATTTGCGTCTCAACTAACATACGAGTTAAAGATTAAATTATTAAATAAGTCTGTTGCTGATCCACAAAAAATAGAGATATTCTTGCACAATATGTTAAGACCTTAATGGTCCTGGGTTAACTTATAGGCCACTTTTTAAATTGACCACAACAATGGTTCCCGCTGGTTTTTTGAAAAACAGAATTTGACGCAAGGAGCCGCATCTAAAATCTATTTCCCAAATATTGTATAAAAATTGTATAGGATTTGTTTTTTCTTTACTTTTGATAGGCTTGCGCTTGACTACAATCATGGCTGATGGACAGAAATGATGAGGTCAGGGAGGGAGCGTGCTTGCCTAAAAAACGCCTGTTCATATTTCTCTTATATCATAGTTATTATGATTATATCATAGTTCGATATCTAAGTGCACCCTCAATAATCCAACGCCCATAAAAAGGGTGTAAAACCTACGTCCATCCTACTGCGCCACTAAAATCATATCTAATTTAATGCGACCATAAAAAGTTTCGGATGGCAGGCTTTAATAGTTCATCCTTTAAACCCCCTTTATAATTGGATCCTACAGCGGGTAAATAACGCAATCTTCACGGGTTTAGGGTTATAGTTTCGAAATTTATTTATTTATATGGCGTCGTAAAACCGGGTTGTAACATTTTAACAGCTGTCTTGATCTTACTTATCCTCAGCCTTATCTTAATCGTAAAAACTTGAGCGATTATAGAAAAAAAAAAATCTATAAGTAACCATGCTGTGTCATAGTTATGAAGATTTCGTTAAGCGCGCCTTTTGAACCCCGTTGAGGTAAGAAATGCACAGACGTTGCGGTGAGTCAAAAATACATATATTTTCAGCAGTGCTTAAGTTAGAGATTTTGTTGAAGTTAAGTATCTATTAAATTTATTCAATAATTATATAAAAATGTAACCATAAATATCTGTATCATTTAAGAAATTTAATCAAATCTTTCCAGGTATAACGCATATTGAAGCATCAAAGATCAATTAAGTAGCACAATATCACCAAAAAGGAATCTACATAAATCTGTACTTTTTCTTCAAAACAATGTATTCTATATGAATAAAGTAAATTTAAATGATCTTAGAAATGAAGTGCTATATCGAGAAATGGAACATTTTACCGGTTCACTAGTTTGAAAACATAAAAAAGAAAATGTTCACAATAGTTCCTGTGCCGTGAAAAAACTGAGGAAATAGGTTAATTGAGCCCCGCTACTGGTAAGTCCGTTTCGTACTTGACCGGGTTTTTATTTACGCCCATAAAATAAAATGAACTTTAAAATATTAAAAGGCACTCGCTCTGTAGGTGTGTTTTGTATGCGTAAATATTTTTATACCTTACGATATTTTGTGTTTGTTTTCAATGAAATTATACGCTTAACCCTGTTCGATACCTAACCAAGAATACAGACTGCAATTCCATCCCCGAGACCGCGCATTTTCTCCATCAAAAATCAGCGATCTCTTTTACCTCTAGAGATTTGCCTAAAGTTGTAACTTGTAGAAGACAGCTTTTGCACTATATCGCTAGTTCTACAAATTATACTCCGACTTTAATTTTAATGCAATAAACATCTACATAATACAAGCCTCCATAGCCTCCTCCAAGCGTAGCATCTTACGTTCTTTGTAGTATCTCGTAGCGCTACGAGCTTATATCGCGTTGTTTACTGATTTGTTGCTTAAAGTAAACAAAATTATTGTCTGCATGCTGTTTCAAATAATTGTTCCTGATGAAACTCAAAACATGACTGTTTGGACAACAAAATTATAGCACAGTCACTTTATAACACGACTGCCCAAAAAAGGAGCGTAATTATTTTAGGGTTCATGTATGTATGTACGAGTATGTATGTGAGTTTCTTTATTCCACCATAACTTCTGAAAGGTAAGTAAGGTAAGTAAAGTATAGTCGGGCAGTAGTGAAAATACATCTGTTATTATTAGTTCAGAGAAGAGCTATAGAGTAAACAAATAAACATGTCTAAATAAAATAAGCATGATAAAGTACTGTCGTATTAGCTACTGTACTAAGTTCGTACTGTGTAAAGGCACAAAAGACACCGCTGCATCGGAGATCTTGTATACAATTTGTTTGAATTGTGCACGCGTGCAAATGATTGCGTTGATACACGTAACACGGTGAATGATTAATGTAACGATAAATGCTAAAAGACCCTGTTATTTCTTCCCGATCCGGTTTTAAAATGAAGATACCTGACATAGTGCGAATTGATTAAATAGTGACGACTTAATATCGTCGTATTATAGAATCGTAAAGTGTAAAGACAAGAAGGACACCGCTGCGTCGGGGATCTTGTAACCAATTTGTTTGAATTGTGCACGCGTGGGTAATGATTGCGTTGATACACGTAATACGGTGAATGGTAAATGTAACGGTAAATGGTGAAAGGCTCTGTTATTTGTTCGCGATCCGGGTTGAGAGGAACACTGAACACGTTTAAATATGACCGCGATAAGACACGCCGCGCTAATTGTTTGTGTTGTCGACGGAGATAAGGTCAGGTGGACACACATCCGTGAAAAAGGGGTGCAACTTTCGTCCCTTTATTTAAAGGGTTGATGACACATTACGTGTGCTTACATTTACGGCTTCACTTTTAATATTATCAGTCTTTAATTCGTTTTTCTACTATGCACAGAAGTTTGCTCTAATTGAAGAATTGGATGTTATTATGTACTGATCAAATGTTTCTCATTTTGGAGTCAAAACTTTTATGCTCGTAATATTCATTTCTAAAAGTAAACTACAATTTTATACGGCCTTTGGGATGAAAATTACTATTGTTTATATCTACGGTTACATTAGTAATATTTAGCATTCGGAGCTACGGTTATGCTCGAATTGTATGAAATTGTGGTTCCTTACTATTGTTGTTTTATTGTGTTTTGTGTTACTTTCAAAGTACAAACTACACTACTGTTATCTAAATAGTGTACAAACGAAAGTAAAGAGTAACACAATATACCTTTTAGAATCAGTAACTAAGAACAAAAAGACTGGATAGTATATAATATTTTGAGAGACCTAGCAGTTAGCGTAGGTACTTTCAAGACAAATATTTTATTTTACTTAACTGCTGTGCTATTCTACAAAATGAAATAGCTGCCAGACAGCTACCAACCCGAATATGGCATGCAAAATTGTACTCTATTACAACTGAAAAATTCATACATGCATCGATGTACGCTCGTCGCTGTTTTGCAGAATAGCACGAATAGCACGGCAGTATCTTTCCTGGATTTAGGTGATATAATTCTGGATATAGGTGATTTAAGTAGTATCTAACGTGATTTTTGTGTCTACTGTGACTGACCTGTACTCATGAAGCACGCTAAAAATAATCGAATGTTTGAAAGCTTTACATTAAAAATTAACTTTCCCCAATAAGTAAAGCGAGTCCAAGTTGGATCGTCGCTGTGTTTGCGAACAGTGCTTAGCCAAAGGCGATGTTTGTTTTCTCTGGCTCGTATGATAACGGCCTGCTTATTTTAGTTTAAGTTACATGCTACGGCGCCCGGTGCTCGGCGGGTGCGCAAATATTTGCTGAACAAATAACGAGTGGATTTCTTTTTTTAATTAAAGCCTGAAGTTACTGTCTTAGTGGTTCAGTGGTGAGTAAGTTTAACTGTAGATCGTGAGGGCTCAGCTTAAGCAATAATTGGTCGTTTTCACTAACATTTTAAGAGTCACCTAAGCCGTTAGGTGACAGTTGTTGTATGTGAAAACTGTCACCTATCGGCTTAGGCGTTTCTTAAAGTGTTGGTGAAAACGGTCGAATATGCATTTTCAAGATTGCTGTTGCATCGATTTCTAAAAAACGCGCGGAGGCACGTGCCAATTTAGCGGTCATTTAGTCATTTTTTCATCCCTGTATTCCATCTATAGAGAACCGCTTCCTTAAAATCTAGAAGTCCGAAAGGAAGTTCGGATAGCACGGTTTGTCTGCCTGTGTAGAAACTGGTATCCACTACATTTAACGAGGCCGGACGTATCACTGAGCTTCAGATAAACAAAACTAGAGTTTGATAAAAAGCCTGTGATTATGGGTTAAAGTATTAAAATACTAGCTTTTGCCCGCGGCTTCGCCCGCGTGAATTTCAAGATTTTTAAAAATCCTTTTTAGTGGATGTTATGTCATCAGAGCTATCTATCTATCTTTAGGCTATATTGCCTCGCCGCGGTTTCAAAAAATGATGATGGTGATGGAAAATTGTAATAATGATGGTAGTCGGTATTTTTTTTCGCGCACTCATAAATGCCTCTTCCTCGTCCCGCCCGCAGTCGCCCGGCCGCGCCGGAACGCCTAGTATCGGGCACTCGGGGTTCACTATTTTGGCGATAATGGCTTACACATAAGAGTTGGATATATGCTATCGCGGGCTTTTTTGTAGAACTATTTAAGATAAACATTTCCATCATACATTATATACGTGTAACTCCAACAGTTTTCGCGGCGTACGTCAGTAAAGGTCGCAGATTGCAATTTTTTCCTATTTACGTGCCACATATCGTTATATATTTTGGATAATTCACACTATATCTTTATAAATAATAGCCTATGTGTTATTCTGATGTGTAAGCTATATTGTTGTAAAGTTTCATCAAAATCCATTCAGTAGTTTTTTCGTGAAAGAGTAACAAACATACATCCACACATTATTACAAACTTTCGCGTTTATAATATTAGTAGGATAATATGAAGATACCTAACCGATTGGTCTGATTTATATCAAATCAAAATTTTGCAGTATCAGCAAAATCTATAACAATATATCCAATGAATCGCTGTTTATATTAATTTGAATATAGCCAGACCCGCGTCGAGCTGAGTTAGCATGTTATCATGTTAGCGTGTTATCACGTTGGCGTGTTGTCCGTGAACCTAGCTGAGTTAGCATGTTATCACACAGACCAGCTAAACCAAACAGCCGTGCTATTCTGCAAAACAGCGACGAGCGTACATCTTTGCATCCATGAATTTGTCAGTTGTAATAGAGTACAATTTTGCATGCCATATTCGGGTTGGCAGCTGTCTGGCAGCTATTTCATTTTGTAGAATAGCACAGTACTTACAACGTTAGCGTTACATGTATGTAAACAGCACTGATTATTAGGTATTAATGATTATTAGGTAAATATTGTTTAACCTAGTTTATGTTTTGTACGCTCCTTTAGCGCATTTAGCGGATTTAAATGGAAAGTCCCTGGTTCAATTTAAGTTAAAAACATAGTTTAAGATTTTATAACTCCTCAGATCAATTGGCTCAGGTCTGGTATACTGGGAGGCTGCGGTCGTGGCTATAGTTACCACTCTACCAGAAAATACGCATCACTAAGCGATTTAGCGTTCTGGCGCGATGCTAAGGTACAGTCCGAAGTTCTTTTACATATCCTTTCCAAGTTAGTCACATCACATCATCACTTACCATCAAGGGAGATTGTGAAGTAGTAGACAATGAAGTACTAACTTCTAGAGTATAAAGAAAGACAAAAGTAAGCTTTTTGCGAATAACGATTAGTACAAATAACTCTGACAGATAAAAAGCAGCAATAAGACAAGAATCATAAAAACAACTTCCTTCTATTATATGTGGGTGTGTTTATTCAAGAATGTAAACACAATCAAGTTTACATAAGCGCTTGCTTACAGCGACGGCGCTTGTTTAACTGATTCCGCCGAAATTACAACGCGCTTATTTCTGCAAGCTACATGCTTATGTCGGATTATATTCTCTGCACTACACTACACAACACTATACTAAATTACTCTATACACAACACTACTCCGTCCACAATACACGAGCGGCAATGCGAAACGTTCGCATGGATAATTGCGCAACGCAATTGCAATTAGCAATCGAGAGTCTATCCAGACAGATATCACTGACTGAGCAGTGTGCAGGTTACCAGGTAACCGACTGTGGTATTGCGGGACATGCCCGAGACGTTTAAGCAATTATCTGTATTATATCTGTGGCTGCTTATTATACAAAATTCAATCGTAATTTTTTTTACGCTGTACAAGTTAGTACTTGACTGCGATCTCACCTGATGGTAAGTGATGATGCAGCCGAAGATGTTAGCGTACTAACTTGAAAGGGGTAATTTATGTCACCCCAACGGTTTCTACGTAGCATCGTACCGGAACGCTAAATCGCTTGGCGGTACGTCTTTGCTGGTAGGGTGGTAACTAGCCACGGCCAAAGCCTCCCACCAGAACAGACCTAAGCCAATTTAGAAATTATAAAATTCCAAAGTGGCCCGTGACGGGAATCGAACTCGCGACCTCCCACTCGAGTCCGAGCGTGCGTTCCCTTCGCCACGGAGGTCGTCAATTCATTAATTTTATATTTATGAAGTCCTTCTTCACAAAAATCTGTTCTTTACTAGCGAATGCCAGCGGCTCCGCCCTCGTGAATTTCGGTTTTTCACTAATCCCCTGAAAAACAAGATTTCTTCCGGAATGGAAAATATTTGAAAACTCTTTGTCTAAAAATTTCATAACTAGAGGCAAAATTAAATATCTTTACACGAAAACAAAAATTCACGAAAAATATGTATGTAAACTTTTTGTCAAAAAATTTTTTTACTAGAGGCTTCACAAATATCGCGAAAACTAAAGATTTTTTCTCTATATAATTTTGAATTTTTTGTCACACATTTTTTTCGTTACCTACTATTATATACCCATGCCATTATGGAAATATTTCAAGAAATATGTAAGAATATTCAATGATTATAATAGTTTCAGTGTAGGTATGTATTAGTATTTGAAGAAAAGCTTTATTTTCTTGAAATTTGCATGAGGAAACGTTTTTCAATAAAACAATATTATAGTTGTATCAGACTTTACACAGTTTATCAATGTTAATGAAAACCCAAAGTCAAAAGAAGACAATAATCGGGACATGCAAAGTGTCATCGGAAAAATGGAGGTTTAAATAGACATCCAAATTGAGAATCTTTTTTGGAGTTTGTTACAATGAAAAGATATTCAGTTCTTATCAGTACTACAAAATGCGAAACTTTTTGCTGAGGGCCCACTTCCAACTACTTTCAATATTCCCTTGCGACTGTGGAAACGGCAAGGGTACGGTAAATATACAAACTCAATTCCAAAAATAAACCTGAAAGTCTCTTGGGCTCTAATAATTTACAGCCATCTAAGAATCTTTTGCAACGGTTCTCTCATCTCATTAAATTATCGAAGAACGTTTCTTTTCACAGTGCTTTAACTTTGATAACTGAAGAATTTTCCTCCTTGGTAATTTAATATTATGGTCGTATAGAGGCTTTCCAAATGATAACTCTCAAAATGATAGTGAGACCATAGTTATTAGTTCTTGATTATATTTCATACATTTTATTCTTCAATAATAATAAACACAATCAGGTATACTTTCATTGTACTGGCAATTTCGCACTTTTATTTATTTTGTTTTTTAAAACTGACCACCCTGATGGACACGCTGTCCCAGCCTACGTCCGCGCCATGCTTCATTCTTTTATTGTGCGCGGCAATGAGCACTCGACTACAAAAACACGTCTCGTTTTTGTTAATTTAGGTTCAAAGTAAAAAAAATTAAGTGTTCAGTGTTAAAACTTGCTTAATTTTCTATACTGATAATGCTTAGACGCTAGTAAAATTTATTATTATAACAAAAATAAAATCAAATCAAATCATATAATTGTGCATTCATCTTCGTCAGACTCCGAGGAAAGAGGGTAAGTGAAAATTAACCTTTTTTCCCAGATATCACATCAACTCAAATATCAATGCTGACGAAAGTGTGTCCAAAAATTGAAATCCTAAAGCATCTCTAAGCTAACTTGGAGGGTATCACATTGAGGTTATCACGAAAGTAAAGCATGATGCGCGAAATAGTCCAGGCATCTCTAAGCTAGCTTGGAGGGTATCACGTTGAGGATACCACGAAAGCATAGCATGATGCGTCAATGCTCCTGGAGGTTGACTGAGGGTCAACACGAAGGATTTTAAAAAACCTCAAAGGACTTTGCGGATACCAACGGGGGACGATGTCGGTGTGGCGCTGTTCTCGGCTTCACTACAAGTGGCTCCGCATGACCTCCCGGACTTTGATCCCGAATTGCTATCGGCGCTCAGTCACAAGAACTATATTAATGGTTAGTCCCGACAGTTGTAAAATTCTAGCCGACCTTCATTGCAAAGAATCAAATAGTTTATTTGATATACTTGCCTGGCTTATGAATAGCCAGTTAAATATTATAGCCTTTTATCAGTGATAACTATTTCACGACTTAAAAACTAATTCCACGAGGGTACCAACGCGTCGAACTTTTCTAACTATGTACCTACAACAATAATGTTTAGATTTTGTGGTGGAAAATAATTTTACTTACTTTCGAAAATTAATGTTCAGATTGTGTAATGGGATGATAATTTAACTATTAGCTCAAAACTCAATAAGTTAACAATATTATGTATAATGTACTATTAGTCTGAAAGTTTTATTGAAGTGAATTGTTAAATTCTTTCTGAAACTAATAAAAATCTTAAACCACAACGCGTCCTGAACTGAGAAGAAGCTTAAGTATTGACAAATGACATTTTGTTTCGACAAATGACAAGTAATTAAAGTTCACGAACGGGACCAGATGTTTTTTCGGAGAAATAGTTTCGGGCATTATACTAGTTTCAATGGTTACTGATCGTCAGGTGTTGTAAATAAAGAAACCAGCAGGGCGCGGCGGGCGACTTTGCTATCGACACCCACCGCTGGGACAGCGCAATCTCGTTTCTCGAGAAACTAGCTGGCCCCCTCTCGTTACGGCTCGGCCAGCAGGGGGGGCGTGACACACTTGAGTATTGGCGATCAGCCGCGAGGAAGATGCGACGTGGCAGCGAGTCTCCAGCATCAGCCACAACAAGGACCAGGTTCATCGACGACGCTAGACATTAAGGTACCTATATGCCAGTTGTCTTCAACATTTTGAAGTTTATTGGTTACATATCACTGACAAGGAATCCGTCACGATCTATAACATGATCTAGAATTTCGGGAGTTATAATAAGTGAAGACTATTTTTTGACTTTCACTAGGTGTACAAATGTACGTACATTCAATAAAATATTTTAATGAATTGAACAAATTAAGGAACTAGCTCCAAAAAATTATTATTACATAATACCATTTTAAAAATCGTACACTAACACAGTGTACCGCCTTACACGTTCACAACAAAGAAAAAGCGACAAATGTCTTTGACAATCGACATTTCTTTTTTGGGTGAGATAATGTGGGAGTGAGTCACTGCATGTTCGATTATAGTTAAGATGTGTCTAACCTCAAAATCTTACGTGGTAAAAGATACATTCTAAATTTAAAGGCGTTGAATGAATTTGTAGTTCAAAATCCTTTGAAATTGATAGTTCATAGAACAGCTTACAAGCGAATACTTAAAAAGGGTTTTATGCCTATGAACTGAAGAATCTTATTTTAAAGTACCGATTCATCCTTGGTAAAATACATAAAGAAGTTGTGACTCAGCTCAGATACTTACCGCGGTTTTTTCATGAAGATTTGTTAGGCGTTAGAGTGTTAAAGTTATTTACTACCCTCAAAACATGCTCAGTTTCCTTGTTTTATTTTAATTTCTGACGATATGGCAGTATCGTTACCCAACCGCAAACTATGACGTGAATTATGTAACAATTCAAATTCTGTAAAAAAAAAAAAAAATTTATACGCTTAACTCGTTGTATCATCTAAGAGTTAAGCTTAATTCCGATTAAAAGTCCTAAAGTCCACTTCTCCAGCTATTAGGTATGGATGGGGTTACACAGAACGTCTGTAGAAACAAAAAATGTAGCCCGTAAGAAAAATTAGACTTTAGACGCAGCTGTTCGTCCATCATCGGTTATCCTATCAGATGGCCAGTGGTTACAAAACATTTTTTAAGTCATCTAACTCCCTTAAACCTAAAAGGTTGAACTAGTGATTCACACGATTTCCCGGTCTAGATGAAGACTAATTCTTTTCATTAGAGGGATTTTTGTTTTTGTAATAATTAACGTTAAGATGAATCGAAATACCTCTTTACAGAGTTGATGGCCATATTTTTCGATACATCTATTTTGATACACATGATTTACATCAGTTGCATAGAGGATATCAAATATCCTCATTTAAACGATTGGGTTAATTGTTTCTTATATGGAAATTAAAGATAATCAAAAGCTGACCAAGAGTTACATCCAGTTAATGGGATTAAGCTATCGCTGTAAAATTATATACTTCAAAGTTATTCAAAGAGTTCAATCCAGTTATTGAATTTATCGCTTCTTGCAATAATGCGAAATGTAATCAATATGAACCCAGACGTCTTAGAAACAGACGCATTCTGAACATTTTGGAACACCAAGTTTACCTTTGCTCTTCTATACATTCTTCTAGAGGTAGAATGCTTAAAAATACTATTATAGACAATGCTTTAGACATACATCGTCTAAGGACCTCTACAACTTTGGATTTCCATCTTTTACATAAGGTGTCAAAAGACTTACTTCTTATAGTACATTTATTGATGATAAATAAATAAATATGGTCTTTCCCTAGAGAACCACAATTCATAGGAATTACTGGAGGAAGTTCTCTGAAGGCATTAAAAAAAAAAAAAAAAAAAAAAAGAATTTTTAATAATCTATATGTTTCAAAAATTTTGTGTTATTTACAAAGTTTTGTGGCAATACTGCTTTAATAACGACTGAGATCCGTACAATCCGTACATTATAAGTCAACCTCGTAATTTCCAACAGAACAACTTGTTAACGACGTAGCATATGGTACGATTACTTGTTATCATTCGGCATTGAGTTTAATTTCTGCTGATGATTTTGGGTCAAATAAAAAAAAAAAAAAAAATATATATATATATAATATTGCGAAAATGAATAGATACATTAACATCAAACACCACATAGTAGCACACAATATAGTATGCTAACACATTGCTCAATGGGCCTTAATAAGAGTTTATTCATTCCGTAACTTTGCTTTGCTGATCTTGTAACTTTTTTAGCTTTAGGCAGTAGCACAGCACAGAATGAAAACATTAGCATTAGTTAAAGTTAGTATTATTGTTTTTATATAATTCAAGGGAATTATTGAGTTTATACAACGCCAGCTACTACTCAGGGCGAACCAGTTTTAATTATACCATAATCAAAACTGAAGAGAAAGTATAAAAATTTGCCACAGCTTTGAAAAACAAATCGATATGTCGTTTACAAAATCTTAGACCAAGATATATAATAGACAACCTCCTGATAATGTTGAAGCGACCTCATAAGGCCGCCTGCAGGCAGACCACCGTGAGAACGTGTCTGCCGAGGAATATAATCTCTCACGAGAGAGGTCTGCGTTTCAGTGTACTCAGCACCAAGTACGCAACACTTCCTCGGCGAGCACGTAGTTTGTTGCTTGACCTCATCAGAAAAGCAGTCTGCTGGTAACAACCATTACGGACGTTACCTAAGTTTATAACCTCTTATTGAGCGATGATGCTTCTGTCGCAATAGCTCTTTTGCTCTCTAATCATTAATCATTATAATCTATCTAAATATAAATTAAACCTATTTGTAATGTGACTGGTTTATTGATCCAGGAATTGAACGAAAAGATTGTGTTAATTAAATACTTCTGTGGTATAAAGAGGACCTGTTTCCTATTATAATAGGAAACAATTTACTATCTGTTAATGTCCATAATTTAACAAAAATTTTCATCTCTAAACATCTACCTGATTGTGTTTATTATTATTGAAGAATAAAATGTATGAAATATAATTGATGATTAAACGAACTTACCTGTAAGTGAAGTTCTATCACAATTATGTGAATACATTTTATTCGAAAATAATAATATAAGGTCCCTCCCATACCCAAAACCCATGAGTATAATACGAAAATTTTGTTAAATATTCTCTAAAGAATGAAGCATGGCGCGGACGTAGGCTGGGACAGCGTGTCCATCAGGGTGGTCAGTTTTAAAAAACAAAATAAATAAAAGTGCGAAATTGCCAGTACAATGAAAGTATACCTGATTGTGTTTATTATTATTTTCGAATAAAATGTATTCACATAATTGTGATAGAACTTCACTTACAGGTAAGTTCGTTTAATCATCAATTATATTATTATAGTTACGAACATTAGAAAAGACTATTTTTAGTACTATAGGGAGGCTGCCGTATGGCTATTACCACACTTGATGTACAGTGATACAGCCTAAGGCGTAGCGCGTGCTTGTTTAAGGAGCACACCACGGGTGTGCCCGCGAAATTCAATTTTTTGGTGGTTTTTCGCGATTTTTAAGCTAATAAGACATAAAAGGCTTATGGCCATCAAATTGCGATAATCCCAATATCTTCTTCACGTGTTTATATAAAAATCTCTGCTCGAAAGTGTCGAGTTAAAGAAATTAGTCCAAGATTTACGAGTTACTCACATAAAACTCGATACTCGGATTAATTTCCTAGGATACACATTTTTATGCAAAGATTTTGATATAATCATGTAAAGATGATACTGCCATTCTCGCAAATTGATTGCCATAAGCCTATCATGTCTAATTAGCGTACAAATTGCAAAAAAACCACGAAAATTTTGAATTTCGCGGGCAGACCCGTTGATTTCACGTTAATGGCGGTTTCCAATCAACTATCTTTCTACCAAATTTTGCTGTACCAATACCTATATATATGTGACCTAAGCTACATATCAACACACTACATACTTAGTAGGTACAAGGAATAGGTAATATTTCGAATTGAGAAAACTGTGTACCTTCACAGCAGCGGAATAAGTTAACAAGCTGAAAAACCATTAGGTAATTAAAAGTTAACGCAATTAGACGTTTCTTAAAACACCATTCGTAAAAGATGAAAGGTGAAGGAAGGGAATTAAAGTGAATAATTCTCAATTTGCATCACTAAAGGCCAAAAGCGTAGATACTATTACGGGGACACGGCGAAACTCGCCTATTTAAATGTAAGACGACGCGGCGAAGTAAATAAAACACCGCCCCCTCTTAAGGTCGGCTCTAATTCTTTAATTATAAAATGCAAATGTCCCCGAATCAGCGCAATCAATGACGCCCCGGGGACGGTTATGGCGTGGAAAAGTGGAAACTTGATGGAGATCGTTTGAACTGCTTTCAAACAGTGGATACGAATTGATTGCGAGCGAGGCTTTAATGCTCTTTGTTTTTCTTGGTTTCCGAGGAAAATCTACTATTGACGTTGATAGCTATTCGGTTAAACATGTTAATCATCTCAACCCCTTTTTATGTCCCATTGCTGGGCACGGGTCTCCTGTCACACTGCGAGAGGTTTAGCCATAGCCTACCACGCTGGCCAAGTGAGGGTTGGCGGGCTTAACATACCCTCGAAAATATTTTTGTGAATTCTTAAGCATGCAGGTTTCCTCACGATGTTTCCTGTCCTTCACCGTTAAGCAAGTGATATTTAGTTTCCTAAAAATGCACGTAACTCGAAAAAGTCAGAGGTTTTGCGCTTAAAAATGTTATCGAACTATTAAGAACAGTTGTTGGTCACCGATTAATTCACTTATTTTCCCTAAAAATGTATAAGAATGCGCGGAAGTCACATGACCAATTCAGCGACAACTTTGATACGTTTTTAGGGTTCCATACCAAAATGGTAAAAATGGAACCCTTATGGTGAGACTTTCTCCGTCCGTCCGTCCGTCCGTCTGTCACACTCGATTATTTCAGTAACTATTCGAGCTATCGACCTGAAATTTAGAATTGTTATAGATAATAGTGACGCGACGTCATAGCAATCGTAAAAATTTGAAAATTGTTTTAATTTTTATTTAAAATGGGGGGAAAACCGGGTCGTCCAAATTTCAAAATGAGATAACAATATTGAGTAGGGTATCTTATGAAAGGGCGTTACTTGCGTATTCTAAAACCGAATTTTATTTATTTTTATGCCTGATAGTTTTCGATTTATTGGGCAAACTGTCGAAAAAATTACGGTTCCCCCCCCCCTTATCTCCGAAGTTTACCAATCGAAAAATCTGAAATAATTATGATCAATAGACGTGAACGTATATTTTACAGGAAAAGTAAAATCAATTCTCTTACTATTACACTTTTTTTTGATAATAACAATAAACCGGCTAAAACAAAGTCATGTTTAACTTCTTTTATGGTATGGAACCCTCGGTGCGCGAGTCCGACTCGCACTTGGCCGGTTTTTTTATTTCTTTCTATTCCCATTCCACTTATCGTATCGCAAAATGTCATATGGATACAGCTGCATATTCATATTTCTATATGAAAAATATTTTTAAACACATGCTAAAGTGGAACAGTCGTACATAACAATTCCATTATTCCTACAATAGAGAGTGTTTCTCAGAAATAGACAGACAAAATAAACGCTACATCAGCCATACTGCAGTCACTTAACCATGTTGACTTCATGAATATGAAGATCTTCTTAGAAGCTGTATTCGGTTTACAAATTGTAAACGTAAGTGATAAAAGCCTGAAGCAATTTTGCCGCTTAACACTGAGGAATAAAGGCTAAAGTTGAGCGGACGTAGGATATTGTGATGTTGTTATTTTTTAGTGCTTTCTGTTCATAAGCATTTTCTAGTGAGATACAATAAATAGGTATCTAAAGTGTCTTTCTTGGGAACAGGAATTGTTTAAAAATGTAGACAGATATTTGACTTAAACTCTACAAGATGTGCCCGACCATTACGTAGGTACCGGAAATGTTTGTATTAAAATATTGGTGAAAAGTGAAATAAATTTCTTTCCTTCGACTCTTATACATCTAGTTGGAACGAAAAGGTCAAGGTATTTTCGAAGTTGAATTTAGTAAGGGCTTGTTAAGTTAAAATTGATCAAAAAACTTTTCTTAATTATTATTTTTACAACATGTTAATCAAAAAGAATAATGTATATGTATGTGAAGGAACGCAGAAGTAGAGGAAGACCAAGAAAGAAGAAGTTAACCTCAAAGAATATAGAAATATTAATAGTAATAGAAAATAGTAATTAACAACTAATGCTTACAAAAACAGATTAACTTACTATAAACAGATTAACTTGGTTTGGCCGTTAGTAATATTATATATTCGTTGGTTTGGCATAGTAAAAAAAATACGTACATAGTTAGTCTGCAGTATAAACCACATTATTAAAGTTCACACAAAAATTACCAAAAAAAAATGTTAATTTAAAGCATGGGATTTATTATGCATTCAATTAAAAAGCCCATCCGACATAACTCGATTTATTATTTAAAAAACGAGTGCATACGAAGCGAAGCGCCGGGCCCTCCCCGAGGGCGCATCGAGCCCCGGTAAGATATGGTGCCTATCTGTTTAATATTTCATACACCGCCACATTCGTAGCGCAAATCCTCTTACTTTGAATACGTTATGCATGGACCGTGGAAATGGGATAGTTTTATCAGTCATTTTAAGTACACGATTGTTTTGGGTTCTATAGTCCATACCAAAATGGTAAAAATCCCTATGGTGAGACTTCACAATCTTGTACCTGCTTCACCTTTCTACCACAGAACCGCAAGACGCCGGGAGAAGTGGCATCCTTATGTGGTTGATGTCCTGTGCGAACTCGAACGAAACGATTTTCTTCCACGTTTCTGATACGTACCGCTAGGTGTGGAACACCCTTCCAGCTTCTGTGTTCTCAGCCAAGTACAACCTGGGTGCCTTCAAGAGAAGAGTGAATAGGCATTTTCTAGTCAAGCCCGGTCCATCCTAGACCTCATCATTTCTGTCCATCAGATATGATTGTGGTCAAGCGCAAGCCTTGCCAAGCCAAGTCGGTCCGTCCGTCTGTCATAATCGAGTACTTCAGTGACTATTAAAGCTATCGACCTGAAATTTGGAATAGTGTTATTGGTAATAGTGATTAGTGACCCACCGTCATTGCAATCATATAACAATTTGAAAATCGTTGTTATTTAAACGGATGGACGGATTTAAACGGACGGACGGACGGCGAAGTCTAAGTAGGGTAGTCTCTTTCTTCTTAGGGTCTCCTTTTTACCCTTTGGGTATGGAACCCAAAAACCCACAATCCAAAATAACACACTTCACTAATGTAAGTAAAATTGCTTCAATGTTTTGCTTGATATTCTAAACATAATATGTAAACGCCAATGACAATGATTTAAAACATAATTTTTAACACTGCAAAATGTATTTCCAAGCAAATGCGGCGCCTCATGAAACTTTTGTATCACAAAACAGGTTAATAGGTATCCAACCCCGCAGGCCAATATATCCCCAGAACTACCCTTTATCACATACCTAGCTACCCTTAGAAAAAATTAACATTATTTGCACGCAATAAATTGCAGCGATATTCATCTATCGCCCCTCTATCTGACCCTCAGTACCCGTGATTAAAATACCCCTCCATCTAACCCTCAAATACCTATGATTAAAATACTCCTCGGCACTCACGGTGGATACAATTCGGGCCCCTCCCTTCATAAAGTTTGGTCGGAAATGGCCGATTTGCATTTTTTAATTGTGTTAACTGCTAAACGACGCTTATAGACGTAGACTTAACGATGAACCAGACTTACGGTTGCTTTACGCTGAATTTCTTGCTGAAAACATGCTTAATTTAATGGATGACAAATGTCAAGCACAAATTACGTGGATTTGTAGCTCAATAGATTGAAAATTCAACCATACACCGTCAAGCTTAACCATCAGTTCTTATTAAAGCAATTTGTACATTAAAACAGAAAAAGACGTGTGGCACTCGGAGACTGCCGCGGTAAAGCTATTGCATAGCATTTTTATCAATTTATTTTTTATCAACTTCTAACACCCCCACTCCGTGGGCAGTGTTAGGTTATTTTCGTTTCGGAATTTCTGGATTCGGTCTCCACGCTCAATCAAAATTTTGAATGTACCTAGGTGCAAATTCTTAAAGCAAGTTATACTCGTAGCTTTTGTTCATAGTTATACAAATCTCCTTAACTGCGATTAAATGTACAAATTTTTGACCGCTTATGGCCCATCTCATCTTTCAAGAATGATATTCATAATAATTATTAATACATCTTATTATACAGTAACTTTAATAGTGTACAAAACCTATATAGATTCTCTTGTAAGTTTGGTGGTATTGAACTCTAAGTCCATTATACCGTCGACTTGGAGATTGTTTTTTGCCTTTCAATTCATTTAACTGCCCATAACTTAATGGAAATGCTAATTCGGGGATTTTATTTCTGAAACTTTATTCCTTTCAATTTAAACCTCGATCGGAATTCGTTTCAAATGGAATTTTTGTTTAGTCGCAGACAAAAGATCTACAATTATTTTCGTTCATAAAAAAGGCATTAAAACTGGACTTAAAGTTTTAGGTAGCGTATTTATATCTTTGATTACGATATTATTGTTGAAGTTTTTTTGTAGAAAGATTCAATCGCTTTGAAATTCAATAAACCCTTAAGACTTTGAATGTGACATCTCAAAATAAGAAAGATAGAAATGTAAGTAAAAAATATATAAATGTAAGAACAGAAAACATACAACTTAACAAGCTTAATAATATTTGTAGAAGCTTTCGTGTTATGTAACTTTTAAAATTTAAAAGACAAATGTACTTTTCAAAAAGTACTTTGAAGTAAAAACTCATGATTTACTGTAGTACAGCTTTCAAAACACTACTAATTGTGACTTATAGCCAGCGACTACTAGATGATGTTTGTGCAGTGTCCAGCGTTTAGGAATCAATGAACGAATGGTGAGAACTTACAGATCAAGAAGAGAATAGAAGTGTAGAAAATGGACGTGGATCACGTGGGTCGTAGGCAAGATAAACTTTGAAGCAGGGTCATTACTGGAATAGCAACCGCTGCTGCTTGCTCAAAGAAGCATTGGACGATTGCCTACACGATGCACAATGTTGGGATGACATCGATATAACTAAAGAAAGAAACGACTACAACGTTCTAAGAACAGAAGAATGGAGATGCCCTATTTCAGTGGACTACAATGAGCTTATGATGAAGAAGTAAAAAAGAAAACAGCCATTTTTTAATATACGAATAGTTACTATAATAACATTCGTAACATACATAAGAAGATTACAGAGAATTAAATAAAATTATATTATTCGATATGAAGGAAATAATGCTCGCAGAATCCTATTAGGTAATTGAATTAAGGTAGGTAGTCCTATTAATAAAATATAATGTACCATGACATTATTTAATAGAATATTCTTAACAATAATATATTTTGTCATTGTATCTACTCATACGAGTAGCATAAAAAATATTAGCCTTTTCCACCTTGGTTTTAGATTTCAATATTGTTTCTGAAATAAAATTCTTTAAACAATGTTTAATGATATATTAACACTAGCTGACTCGGCAAAGATTGTTTTTCCATATACCGAATGTAGAAATAATTAGGTAAGATTTCAAAAAAAAATCGGACAATCCATTTCGGAGGAGTTACTATACACGAGGATTTGATATATCAGAAGAAGACTAGCTGACGTAGCAAACGCTGTTTTACCATTTAGGGATATGAATATTAGCTTATTCTCAGACCTGCCGAATGTATGTAGACAAAAAGTTTCATAAAAATTGGTCAAGCCGTTACGCAGCATTCTATTTACAATTGTACGGGAGAGTGTTCATTTTTGTAATTGTGACGAGACAATTTTATAAAATAAAAATTTAAAGAAAAACTTTTAAGCAGTGAAGTCCGGGATTCGACTCCCATGCGTTTCCAACTTTTTGCTGATATGGGCGTTTTGCATCCAAATAAGTAACGTAGTAAAAGAGCTTAGTGCCTGAAAGTTCTCTACAATAATGTACTTTAAGGTGTGTGGTGTGAATCCTGCCAACCAAATCGCTTAAAGTCATAAACAGTTATTTATATATTTCAGTCCATTATATACATATTCATTGATTCAGCATCGCCCAGTACAAGATGATCTAAGAAAACTGAAAGTTTGTGGAGACGTTCCTTAAAGATAATAATCGAAGCTATGGCGAAGACAAACTAGGGGCGAGTTGAACAGTTAAGATGTAAAGTCACATTACATTGATCAGGTAAAGTCACATTTTTAATAACACAAGAGACATTCAATTAAAATTGAGAACCCAAATTCAAAGGTCGAACGAAAATAAAGCCCAGATGGGAGCCAAACACTTCGCTTAATTCGCTTAAACAAGGGTCAAATCACACAAACTCCTGTCAGTTCCGGCCAACATGTGCTTGCAAACTTTCTTTACGGCACGCCATACTGAAACGTAATAACCATGACGCCCAAACATATCAGAGAAGTTTAAATGGCCCTTAACAATGATGTAATAACAGCGCGAATTGCTTAATTGGGACTCAATTTAAAGTGGCCCGTTTTAAGATGTTATGAGAGGAAGGCCGGTTGCACGGAGCATGCGCGCTGGCCACTGCAGCTTGGTTCCGAAACGTGTTTTGCCGATCTTCATTTCTGACTGTCAGTCGATAGGTGACTGCCGTGGGGGGTGGTCGCAAACTCGGGTTCACCCCTACCGGGCGTATTACGTACGACCGATCGTGTTATTCGACGAACTAAATATCGTAATATTAGTGTGAACAGCTCGTAATTTTCAACGTAGGCAACTAAAACCTAACCTTGGTATTATAATTCAAATAAATGTGTTTCGATAAATGTTTCAACGTTATCCTGATTGATAGGAAGAGCGGTTTTGAAGCCCGGAAAACGGTAAGAGACATCGCTTTATTATTTCAGGGAAAACGTAACTGTGTGTAGAGCAAGGTTGGGGAAATTTGTTAAAATCCTCAAGATTTAATCTATCATGAGTTTTTAGGGTTATTATACCAAAATGTTAAAAATGGAACACCTCTCAGACTCGCCCCCATGGACTTCATCCGGCCATCTGTCTGTCTATCACACTCGTTTTTATTTCATGTAACTTGAAGAGATTTTCGTTACTCGTAGAGGTGCTACGTCAGGCTCTGCGCCTGGCGTAGCGCCTCTACGAACAATTTAACACCCAATAATGACATTTCTGTTACGGCGATATAAAAATAAAAAACCGGCCAAGTGCGAGTCGGACTCGCGCACCGAGGGTTCCATACCATGAAAGAAGTAAAACATTGAAAGAATCACTTTTGTTCATGAATTTACGAGTATATAATTTACATGTAGGTACTTTTGTCAAACGTAACTTTGTTTTTGGCGGATTATCAAAAAAAGTATATTAGTCAGCGAGTTGATTTTATTTTTCCTGTAAAATATATGTTAACTTCTATTGATCATAATTATTTCAGATTTTTCGATTGGTAAACTTCGGAGATAAGGGGGGGGGACGGTATTTTTTTCGACAGTTTGCCCAATAAATAAAAAACTATCAGGCTTAAAAATAAATAAAAATTAGTTTTAGAATACACAAGTAACGCCCTTTCATACGATACCCCACTCAATATTGTTATCTCATTTTGAAATTTTATCGACCCGGTTTTCCCCCCTTTTTAAATAAAAATAAAAACAATTTTCAAATTTTTACGATTGTTATGACGTCGGGTCACTATTACCTATAACTATTCTAAATTTCAAGTCGATAGCTTGAATAGTTACTGAAATAATCGAGTGTGACAGACGGACGGACGGACGGACGGACGGACGGACGGACGGACGGACGGACGGACGGACGGACGGACGGACGGACGGAGAAAGTCTCACCATAAGGGTTCCATTTTTACCAAATTGGTATGGAACCCTAAAAATGATATTTTCATTTCCAATATGGATATAAATGTAACTTATATACCAAACTCGTGGTATGATTTAAATGTAAAAAATGTACACTGAAATCTGTTAAATTTGTTAAATTTATTTACGAGAGCTTTATAAAATAAAATAAATTTCAGTAGGTATTCATCCTATCGATTATTTTTTTAAATCTAATTGCAAATTCGTTTAAACAACGCAGCCATTTTAAGGCCTATACGAAACTGGTTAGTCCTAAAATTAGACTACTTGAGTTCATAGCTTTTGACATTTGAATGATTTGATGAATGAATGAATTTTAATGTTTGGTGCTTCTTAAATTATCTTCAGGGAGAGAAGATTTTAAATTTAGCTTTTTGGTTTGTCAGTATTAATAAGTAGATACTTGGCTGAAAAGATAAATGTTTTGACAAGAATAAAGAGTTTTAAACTCATAAACTATAACGTTTGAGTTTGTCAAACAACTAAGCTAGATACTTACTAATTCTTCTACATTTCGTTTGGCTAACATTTTGAATGTTGATAATATGTTACATAACATAGTTATATTGCTAACAGATAACTATTTTTTATCCTGGAGTAATGCACAATTGCCTATAAATTTAAAAACCAAAATCCACGTGAGCGTTGCCTCGGTAAAATAATTTAAGCTAATAATTTTTAAATTATGAAAGCTATGTGAAAGTTGGACGGAGCTTATGTACAGTTGCCGCTAAGTTCTTGTTAAGTTCAGTAGTTGTTTCAGTGCAAGAGCCCCGCTAAGTTTGTTACCGACTTTTTTACCGCTCGGGTAACGGGGGGGAGGTTGGATCGGTTCTTCATTATGCAAGTTTGATGCTAGAAGGTTATTCTTGTGAGGTAACTTGATATTGCCTTTTAAAAGTGTTTTGTATATTGTGATATTTAATGAGTTAAGAAGAGCGATGTCTGTATAGGTGTACCGGGCTTTATGGTTTTATGGTTATATCTTTTATAATTTCCTTCAAAGTTCGATAAAATTTTATTTTATCACTTTTGTAGCTCTTTAAGATGAAATATCCTAGTCACTCCATTCTTTGGAACTACCTTTACCATTGCTAAGCACAATAAAATATTAAAAGTGCTGTTTTTGCCTTTCCCGAACTCTGTCCATTCGTTTAATTTATTTTTGTTTCATGTGAAATAGATATAAGATAGCAAAGGAGAGAGAGAGAGAGAGAGAATAGAGAGACAAACGTAAAGTATAATATTGCGATATCTGTCTCATGTGTCAAAAAGAAAATTATCAATTGCACAGAGTATAGAAATAAAAAGAGTGTAGGTAGGTCCTCAAAAGTACCGATTTTGAATTATGAACCTATTTACTAGATATAAGTTATTTCCATTTGTCGCTACATCTACGCATTAGCAAAGCCCCGTTGTTTACAGAACAACTGAATGAGGAAAGCCCATTAAAAGTCCAAGTTCTGGAGCACTCCATGTCAAGTGGTTGTTAGTTTGATTCGTGTTTTCCTATGAGGGTTGAGTTAGGGTTGTTATTATGCAATTTTGACGTCTGTTGTTATTAATATTGTTGTTAATAAATGTTTTTGTAATTAATAGTGTTATTAATAAATGTTTGTTTGATTGTTTGTAGCTCTTTTCATCAAATGTCACAACTCTTGAACCGATTTGACTGTTTGAAATGAAGATAGCTTTTAATGCTAGATTCATACAAAGGCAACATTTCTTTCGAGAAAATAATCACGCGATTTGGTATTTTCGAAAAAAAAATGTACATGAGCAATGTTGCGGAGAAAACTTAGTATTATTATAAAGATAAAATGTATGGGTTATTTAATAAAATTTATTTACTAAACGATAACAATCAAAAGTAAGTTACGGTACGTAATGTTGGGGTTATTATTTCATTTTTTAAGAGCTCTCTTCTGTATCCCAGAACTGTTCAGGAACTAAAATAGTTTAAACAGAGATTAATTTAAAGGTTACTAGCGTAATTTTTAAGTAACGTCATGTGCCTAATAATAATCCAGGTTTAAACTGATCGTACGGACAATTACAATCTCAAAAATCACTCCTATTTTTGATTCTTGGGATCCAATATCAAAAAACCAGCAAAGTGAAACTTCCGTCAAAAAGCTCCATAAAGAAATAGTTAAACGGCAATATTGGTAACTAATCGCAAAACTACGTAACGCATTTTTCGCATAATTATAATGGAAATGAGATAATTTCGTTTCAATCGACGGCCAATGGTCAAGCATGTGCGTGCATTCATGAAATATTTAGATTAATAGCTATACATTAATAATATATTAATAATAGAATAATTTATCGTTATATTGCGGCTTCCAATAGAATAGAATGTTGTCATGTACTAAAATTATTTTACACTGAAACCATTTCAAACCACGCCTCTGCGGTGAGCAATTGATCTGCGATGGAAACAATTACATGCCGCACAGTAATTTTATCATTATTGATCATAATATTAATGATATCATCACAGTGTACACGTTTCACCTATACGTTTGACGAATAATAATGTGGGTCAATTTTTAAAACATGCGGATATTGTTAAGGCAGGTTAAGGAGCACACCACGGGTGTCCCCGCGAAATTCAAATATTTTGTGGTTTTTCGCGATTTTTAAGCTAATAAGACATAATAGGCTTATGGCAGTCAAATTGCGATAATCCCAATATCTTCTTCACGTGTTTATATAAAAATCTCTGCTCGAAAGTGTCGAGTTAAAGAATTAGTCAGAGATTTGCGGGTTACTCACATAAAACTCGATACTCGGACTAATTTCCTAGGATACACATTTTTATGCAAAGGTTCTGATATAATCAAATTGCAAAAAACCATGAAAATTTTGAATTTTGCGGGCAGAGTCGTTGATTTCGCCTTAAGACAGTTATCTTTTACTTTAAAATGTATAAGATTTTATAGCAAGCTAAAAGGTTTGTCAAGAGGAATCTCGTACTTAATGCATACTTTAATATAAAGGATTATATTAGCGACACAAGCCTTTTGGAGTCCTAATGAATTGCTCTGAATTTACTAGCCTATTTATTATTTATATTCTCATTGTTGTTATGTGATGATAACATAAAAGAATACAAATTAAAAGTCTAAACGGTTTTATTGCTATATTCTAACTGCCGAAAACATCTTTTCGAAAATTATAAGTCACATTTTTGCTATGGACGGAAAATCTAATGGGATCATATGGGATTTTTTCCACTAAATTCCTCATATGAACGAACCGAAGTCATCACACTCAGCCACTATTCAATTCACGTTAACCAACTTATTCTCATTTTATTGATTGCTCCAAAACCGTACATATCCCCATTAGGTGCCAGATCTTTTCTAATTTTTAGTATAGAAGTGGAGAGGATTGTAGAAGCTGTTAGCGCAAGAGTCCGGCTCGCAGCGAAGAGCGCGATAATCCCGCAGAACGGCGCCCGAGCCACGCGCGATTTGTTTAATTAACTGCTTCTTACTGCAAACTGTTTTACCGGATTTGTTGCCACTTCCGAGAAAAATCCGTTGATAGATTAGCCGTAGTCGTTCATTATTCAGTTGTTGTTGTTGTATAACGTTTACCACTTTTTTATACCTGCCGTTTTAGATAATTTTGTTGTTGCACTGGTAATAAGTTCTGTCTCGCTGAGTCCGATCGTGTAGGCACATAATTGCTTCTTACTGTATACTGTTTAAACGGGTTCGATGCCACTTTCAAAATAAATCCTATAGTAATGTAGCGGTAACTGATGATTTATCCATTTTAAAAGTTGTTACGTTAATTAATTTGTTTTTTTAGCTAAGTTGATTCAATGATGCTCGTGTTACGGTGACACCTTGAGGATTTCAGTCTACCATCTAAGTCGTTGGTTAATTATTATTGGGGTTAAAAATCTAGCTGTAAGAATCCTTTTAATGTGCGATGGTGGGAGGATTGTAGAAGCTGTTAGCGCAAGAGTCCGGCTCGCAGCGAAGAGCGCGATAATCCCGCAGAAATGCGCCCGAGCCACGCGCGATTTGTTTAATTAACTGCTTCTTACTGCAAAATGTTTTAACGGATTTTTGCACTTAACCTCCTCCTTCTTTACGTCTTTGTTACCACTTCAGAGAAAAATCGAATGGTAATTGTTTATTCCAAAGAAAATTGTTATCAAATAAAAATAATATATTTCACTTCTAAGTATAATTTATAGACGCAAAGGAGACCTTTTTAGTCTGTTATAGTTGCGTATGTGACTCATGAAACGTATATTGTATTCTGATAAAAATGTTTCTTTAGCATATTATTATTATCTTTCCGTAGGCCTCTTCTGTTATTAGGCACTGATAAAGATACACTTTTTTAAAGTTCATCTAGATTTTGTATCCTAGGTATCTGATTTTTGAGTCTACGAGAACATCTATAGTTTTCAATCTACTCTGAAAGTGAGTACAGAGTTACAGACTAACCTTCTTGTGAATAAACATGGAATGAAGATGGGTATAGTTTTACTTGTTTGGTCTCTTCCTTGGAATGTCACACCATTAATTAATTATTTATTGATGACAGAGAAGTTCAATAAAAAGTATAACTACTCCACCGCTACTCAACGTTATTGTTATGATGTACTTATAACAGCACAAATTTAATAGAAAAATCAAAATTGGTCAAAAATTTGTCCATTACAGGTTGGCGGACTTATACGGTAATACTTATTGTAAAATGTAGATCAATTTCCTATTGTAGCAGGAGGCAATTAAAACACAATTTACATGTGACGTCACATGCGGGAGATAACGCAGCAGGCATTGTGTTCGCCGCCATTACCTCGTTCCGAATTAGTTTCCTATTGGTTCCCAATCGATCTGTTTGAATTAAACTTCATAGTGCCTTTTCACATGGATCTAAGGATGCATGGGAATTACGAAAAATATCTATTTATTCACTTTATGGTCGTTTATCCACCGTAATAAGTTGTGGTCACCTTATGGTTATGGTTACTTTCGGTTAAACGACGCGTTGTTGATAAAAGATGTTGACACAAGTTTATCCAACATTCTGATATGAGAAACCGAACGATAAATTTCTATAATAAATTCACAAATCTAAGTCTATCGAGCTGTCTATATTCTATGAGATAGAGACCTTGTATCAGGCCTCTCTGCCCTGTCTCAAAGATCCACCTGTTCATTATATTTTTAGGGTTCCGTACCAAAATGGTACAAATGGAACCCTTATGGTGAGACTTTCTCCGTCCGTCCATCTGTCACACTCAATTATTTCAGTAACTACTAAAGCTATCGACCTGAAATTTGGAATAGTTGTAGGTAATAGCGGCGCGCCGGCATTGCAATCATAAAAAATGGAAAATCTTTTTTATTTTTATTTAAAAAAGGGGGAAAACCGGGTCGTCAAAATTTCAAAATGAGATAACAATATTGAGTGGGGTATCATAATATGAAAGGGTGTCACTTGTGTATTCTAAAACCAATTTTTATTTATTTTTATGCCTGATAGTTTTTGATTTATTGGGCAAACTCTCGAAAAAATACCGTTCCCTCCCCTTATCTCCGAAGTTTACTAATCGAAAAATCTGAAATAATTACGATTAATAGAAATTAACGTATATTTTACAGGAAAAATAAAATCAACTCTCTAACTTATATACTTTTTGTGATATTAACAATAAACCTCTAAAAACAAAGTTTGGTTTGCGGTTCACCAACCAAAGTACCTTCTTGTAAATTATACTCGTAAATTCAAGGGACAAAGGTGATTCTTTTAACGTTTTACTTCTTTGATAGTATGGAACCCTCGGTGTGCGAGTCCGACTCGCACTTGGCCGGTTTTTTATTTCTAATAGATCGATTTGGACCTATATTACCAATGTAAGTGCTACAGCAAGCGCAACAGGCAGCTATATTTGTTTATTTTACTGTAAAATATCTTATATTTTATGTTCATATTCATCTTATATTTTATCAATAGTAATATCAATTTTCAGTACCTACTCTGCATTTCCAAACTTTATTTTTCCCATATTCAAGGGCTCCTGGAAGAAATCTCTCCAGTAGAGATAAGCTGTCCTTTGTGCACGTCTTTTCTTTGTATAATTTTAAGTTAAGTTTTTGGTACATAAATAAATAAATAAAATAAATAAATAAAATTTCCAATAACACATATAAAAAGTATAAAGTAATTGGAAAAAATAGCTGAATATAATATCGTAACAAAGAAGATCGATTCGCGACCCAAATCAGCCCTAATTTGAAGTATCTACAATAACAAACGTGAAACGCACAAAGCCCGCATTGTCCCTTCAATAATTGCCAATTTATTTTAATCACGTATTGTTACAACAAATAAAGTACAAATACGCCGAGAATGATATTAAATATCGAAGCTTATTTAGGTTGATTTTGATACTATAATATTAGAGCAGTTGCTGCCCATAAAACGTACCATTTTCATTTAGGTATACAAGTCCAATCAAGAAATAGCCTTGGGCTTTGGTTTTTAGAATTTTTTTTTTTACGCTCTACAAGTTAGTACTTGACTGCGATCTCACCTGATGGTAAGTGATGATGCAGTCGATGATGTTAGCGTACTAACTTGGAAGGGGTAAGTTAAGTCACCCCAACGGTTTCTACACAGCATCGTACCGGAACACTAAATCGCTTAGCGGTACGTCTTTGCTGGTAGGGTGGTAACTAGCCACGGCCAAAGCCTCACACCAGACCAGACCTGAGCCAATTTAGAAATTATAAAATTCCAAAGTGGCCCGTGGCGGGAATCGAACCCGCGACCTCCCACTCGAATCCGAGCGTGCGTCCCCTGCGCCACGGAGGTCGTCAAAGGTCGTTTTATAAAGTTTTCAGGATAAATATCAGAAGCAAGGCCTATCCGCACTGAGTTAGCTCTTCTCTCATTTTGAAAAGTAACTAATTCATCGTCTTGGTCATCAGATCGCGTAACAAACAACCCACAATAAGTGACTAACACATCTTGATAATAATAAATGTGTGCAACGCATACATAGACACGAACACGGTGTCTTTAAATGAATCAAATCTGAATCAGTCCGAGTCTGCTTGACAAAATATGCATACAAATACAGTTGAGTAAACATTTGATGCTGGGGGCATTGATTTTTTAACTAAGGATTTGAGGTCAGCGCTAAAAAGTGTCCGAACCGAACGACATACAAATCGCGAAAAGACATACAATCGCACTTCAGTCTCGTGTTTGAAAATTAGGCTGTCTAGTAATGGTTTAAGACATAAATTACAATGTTTTAGTTTTTTATAAAAATACTCATGTACCCTCGTTTATACCTAGGTATTTTTTTTACCCACAGGAAATGCCTGACGCATACCCCTCCGTCAGGGGAAACGGAGGGGTTATGTGGGGCTTGCACCCACTAAAACCAGTGCTTTGCCACGACGGGCCACGTTGGCGGGAGTACGGGATTCACTTGCGTATTCACCGCGCTTCCGCCAGGCCTCGACCCAACACCAGAGCGGCAGGTCCCGTCGCTATACCCTAGGTATAGTCTTTCTCGGGACACTTTTTTCGTGAATTTTGTATAACACCCGTCGTCCACAAATTTATAAGCCTATGGTTGGTGGGCCATTCAAGTAACGCGTCAGCTACATTTCATGAATTTACGCATATTGACTATTTTGAAATCAAACTATTTTTTGCGAACACTGAAAAATTAATTTTACGGCTATTAGATATAAAGCGTAAAACCGACTGTAGTTCAAAATGCAAGATTGTCGACAAATGTGAGATAAAATTTAACTAAGCGTGTTTAAATTTCCTATGATGACATTCAATTTTACGCTCTTAACCAATAGACGTAAAGTTATTTTTAGTGCCAATTTTTTTTCTTGTTTCACATCACATAGTGTGTGAAAAAGTTTCCTGAATAATAGCCCCCCATCCGATATAAGGGCCAAACGAACCTAAAGAAATGTTAGAAGATTTATGTAATCAAAAAACACTATCCAAAATATTGCTACTAAATATACTCGTAGCAAAAAAATGGTGGTCCATTGAGTAGATATCATGAGTGTTGCTGCAAACCACTGCAAACTAACGCTTCGCGAGGTTTTCATTTTCATACGGGCTTTAGGGTGAGCGGTTAGCAACATTTAAAGGGACTAATAAAAGAAAAACATATTGTAACTGCAGTTCGTAGATGCTTTGTTGTTGATGGATGAATATATTTTTAAAGTAAAAAAAATGTTCAAGTGCGATTCGGGCCCGGACACTGAGGGTTTTGTACTACCGAGACCTATTCTCAACATTATTTGCGTTATCTAGCGTTGTTGCTATAAGTGCGTTTTTTAACTTTTTTTCATTAGTTATATCTACTTTTAGATTTTTTCTGAATAAGTTTCTAGGTAAGTGACCTTGTTTATTTTTAAAGGAGAATGACCAAAGGTAGTACCGAGTTTTCTCATGAACCAAAACCAAAATAGTCTAGGAAAATAAAATAGTGTATTTTAAGAACTATTGGCACTCAGAATTTGTTTTTCATATACGGAATTTAATTTTGCATACATAAAGTCTTTTCGTTCGTTCGTTTTAAATTTCGTGTCATATTGATTTTACTAAGAAGTACAACTTGTTTGTTTGCCTATAGCTTTAGAATCCGGATATTAATTAAAAAAGTAGTCGTAGGAGTTTTTATAGACTGTAGTCTATAAAAAATAAACTTTGGATTTGATTCAGCTTGATACGGAAATCCATACATCCATGGTCATTGTCTTTTATTAGGTTGATTAAGAGTACCGTATTGTTTTATTACATGAATTTTCCTTCTGTTGGTCTCTTTTTCTTAGCTCAATAGCTGACGTGGGGACATTATTCTTTTTCTAGCTCTATAATTAATACGAAACACATTTCCCTGTAGCTGCATTAACGTCATTATAAACAAGCTCCATTAGGAATCTTTTGAATACTATACATTAGGGACAAAATGAGCTGTGTCTCCATAAAAATACGGCGCATGAAAACGCGGCATCACAGCATAATGACCTCTGACACCGTGTGAAAAAAGGCCCACATTTCCCTCCGCAATCACTGAAAGAAGTCCATTTTGAACCCGACGATGAGTTATTAGCGATAACGATGGCATTGTTATTCCAGCTTTTTGTCGCTTTGTCAGGACTGTTAGTCGAAATTCGTGCGCGCCATTTGCGCATTTAATTGCGGAGCGATAAAGATTAGAATCGTGACTAAACATTACTGATAGGTGCAATTAGTGCATAGGAATCAAATAGGAATCAAAAGATTTAAATAGTTCGTTTTTGACACGCGACGCGCAATGGCGTCGGGTATATTAATCTATGCATGGGCGACGTCACTTAACGTTGCATCGACGTATGTATTTTGTGCATGCATGATGTATGCATGTGTCCTATATTCGACAGGCTTTTTTAATAATAGCCGCTTTTGCATAGGTAGATTAATTTTTTGATTGGGTTTCCACAGAATTGAAGGAAAGTTTTTGGTTGGTACATTTTCAGCAAGCATATATTTATCGTTTTTTGTCAATAACTTCTTCAATATATAATTATTTTTCACCGATGTCCATGATTCGTTGTTCTTTTGAAAATGCATTTCGAAACTTTGCAGATCTTGATGATTCCTTTAATGGACGTGGTTAGAAGACGGTTTCCGCTTTAATTTATCCTGAATACTGTTTTTAAAATTGTTGTGAAGACTACTTTGCTCAAAACGGTAACGGTAGCGATACCCAGAATTTTAGGAAAGTTCAAAAAATAAAATAAGTATTCAAAGCCAAAAATTACACAATAAAAATGCAATAATGTGCCAACAATATGAAAATAAATAAAAAATTAAAGGTATGAAATTAATCATACTTACTTTCACTAAGTCGATAACATCAGGTCATGGCTAATGTATATTATTGTGACTTGAAAGCAACAACGTTGGACTGAGGGCGACCCGGGTCTTAAGCTGACCACATCACAAACAACCTCAACTCAAAACGCCGCAACATAGAAATCAGTGGGACGCTTTACATAGGTACATTTACTTGCATTTAGCTGTTTACTTGTTAAGCTGGTATAATAACGTTAAGAGTTTAGCAGTGTCTTACAGCAAAGTTACCGCTTACGACCACCTTGTATCATGTTATGTCGATGGAAACCTCCGAGATTGTAAAATTTTACAGTTTCTTGATGTATCCAAAATACTAAGAAAATCCAAGTGGATTTTTTCTGTTGGACCATAGCCTTAGCAATTGTTATTACAACTCCTGGCTGGTACTTAAAATTTCTTGATAGAGGATAGTAATCAATTTTATTTGCGTTAGAAATAAAAATTGGGAACACAAAACCGATGGAGGAATCTTTTGGAGCAGACCTTGACTCGCAAAGGGTTGTAGCGCCGCTGATGAAATTTCTAAATCTCTTTTTTTCCTCTTACCCTTTAAACTTAACTAAAATTACGGCTCGGGTTACTCCCACTCCGTCTCCTGTATATTTGATGCTAACATCAAATCTTAGCAACGTAAACGTAACAAGCAAACAAGAAACTCCCAATAAAGTTAATATATGAACAACGTTCATCGTTACAGAATTACTTAAATCAAATACAAAACATTTATTGAGTCAACTTCTACATATAAATTCATGAAGACAAATAACATTTAGGTACGGGTAGGAACTTAAAGTACCTGACTACATACATAAACGTAATCTGTAAGTAATCCGTAAGTTCAGAAAACATTTATTTGGTCCATAGACATTATATACAATACTGCGGTTACCTACTAATGTCGTTGGTAACAAAATTTTTTTGGCACCTATAAACTGGCAAGTTGTTACTATAATATGTAGCTCTAGTTAAAAGCTTCATATTTGTGCATTTTGGAGTTGAGACCCTGGGGCCGTGGGGCCCGGGTCTTGTTTACTTGACATTTGAAAAGGGTAATTGATTCTACCGGAGATCCAAGAGGTGACATACCTACCATAGAGATACATTTTTTATACTATACAAGTTAGTACTTGACTGCGATCTCACCTGATGGTAAGTGATGATGCAGCCGAAGATGTTATCGTACTAACTTGGTAAACTCACCCCAACGGTTTCTACACAGCATCGCACCGGAACGCTTAATCGCTTGGCGGTACGTCTTTGCTGGTAGGGTGGTAACTAGCCACGGCAAAAGCCTCCCACCAGACCAGACCTGAGCCAGCTTAGAAATTATTAAATTTCAAAGTGGCCCATGGCAGGAATCGAACCCGCGACCCCCCCACTCGAATCCGAGCGCGCATCCCCTGCGCCAGGGAGGTCGTCAAAAAAATCATTGCCCAAAAGATAAGGTCGTTATTGGTCAAAAGATAAGTTTGGCTATCCAAACGAGTAATGCTGCCAGCATCTTAAGTGCCATGCCTCGCTGCCTCGACTGTGATGAGCCTTTAGTGTACTTAAGTTTTTATTTTATTTTTATTTCAGGTTCAGTACTTGCACCTTGTGATTAACTTATGATACATCATCGAACAGTTTCCGCCTCAAGCGTACATCCATGCGCGCAAGCTTCAAGAGCTGTCAGGTCTTGGGGGTTAATTAGCAACATATTATCCCGCAGGATGGTTCTGATGTAGACGTCTAATACGTAATAGATTTAACTTCACTTCAGGAAAAAATATATTTGCAGTACACAATAATTAATATGCACTTCAGATCAGAGCAAAAATTATTTTGCTGAAACTCATAACACTCAATTATTCCGCTGTTGTACTCAGTGAACGGGAAGAGCATAGAAGTATTGAAATGAAACGAAATTCTTTATTTCACATAGGCTTAGATATAAGCTCTCATGAAATGTCAAGACTCTACCGTCAGGTTCAGAAAGCAGGTTTGCACCGAAAAGAACTGGCAAGAAACTCGGTACTTGCTCTTTTCAAAAAAATGTCTCAATATACAATTTTTAGTGCATAGTATGAAACAATAGCGGTGTGATTTATTATCTCGTCTCGGTGCGCTGGGTTTCCGGGATTAAGTGATCTCTGTAACTATGGGGTTGAAGGTTCAGTAGATTTGTGTGATGAAGCCGGATTTTATCTGCCTTATTTCAATGAGTTCTTCCTAACTCAGTATTATTTGATGTAAAGCGCTACCATTCTTTAAAGATGATTTGTAAGGAACGGAGCTTCTATGGTATTTCGTTCATTGATTATACCTCATAATAATTTATATTATGTAAAAGTGATTTTGTCAATGTACGCATATTTTTGTTTTTGTATTTTTATTGTATTTTTTTATTCTATTGTACAGCATCGTTTTTTTTTTGTCATTGTTTTCAGACCGTAAGGAATAGATTTTAAGCCGTCTCAAATCAGGACAACAATATACGGCTTAGTCGTTTATCGCACGGTAGTTATAATTATGAAAATATGATCTAAAGGTTGAATTCCGTGGGACGCACTTTGACCTATGATAATAACATCAAGATGAGCCCATCCGAACATTTTACGTAAACCTTCTTCATGCAAGAAAATGTAGAGCCATGTGTCGAAACTCCTACGTCGTTGTGTACGTACAAAATACTGCGTAGGCTTACAGCTTACTACTGACGCCGGAGGGGGGGTTTTGCTCCCATAAACTGGCGACATTTTTTCGCGCGGTCCGCCGGGTCTATAGTATAGGTGTCTTTGATTTTGACGCACGACACCCGCACGCGGAAAACATTATTTGCGAATGTATGACACCTACGTCATTTTGTCTCTAATATTATGATAGAGTTGAAAGTCTGGGGCGATTTTTAAGATTAAACAAAGCTAAACAGATTCATCTCCTTTTTACATTCATAGCAAAATATTAATATTCTTTTAATGGAATAAGAATTAAATTATTATTTGCTTGCATAGTCTGACAGTTCACAACAATGTCCTTACCTCTAGTGTGGTTGGCTACAGCCAGACTCTTTATGGTTTAAGATCTATATTTTTACAAAAGAACTACAAAAATCACTTATTTGAAATTTAATTATCTTAATTTAAGAAACACTGAATATGAACTTATTTAACAAAAAAAGGATTGTGTGGTTTTATGAAACCACGGTAAAAGTAAAACTTTTGTGGCCTTGGCTGCTCTGACGAGCGCCTTTCACTTCATCCCTACTCCTCGGCCGACCGTCACCCGACATGCAACACATAGACGAATAAGTTTGAGACGATGTAATAAAACTTTCACTTTAAAAAAACACACTACTCTTGACGATTATTTCAAACTTACTTAAATAACTGTGTGTCTGCTTCACGGAAGTCCCCCTTTAGCCCGAAAAGGTCTGTAAATAAACACGTCTTTGTGCCAAGGTCGCCCTTTTATGGCTGTTATCCTTTCGTACTTTTACGGCTTGAGAACAAGATGGCGAAGGAAAAATACGTGAACAAGAACGTTACACACCGAGTCAGTGCGAAATTCATGATCGTGTAGGATTATTAGGTAAATATATAGGGTTGTCAATTTTATGTTATCAGATTTATTATTAAAACAAAGTCAAGAGAAAATCTACGAAAATTAAGAGTGAAAGTTTTTCTTACTCAATCACATAAGGACATGACGACCTCCGTGGTTGAGTGGTTAGCGTGCCGGTTTTCAAGGCGCCGCCTTCTGAGGTTCCGGGTTTGATTCCCGGTCGGGGCAATGTAGAAAAATAACTTTTCTACATTGTCTCGGGTCTGGGTGTTGTGGTACCTTCGTTGTTTCTGATTTCCATAACACAAGTGCATAAGCTACTTACTATGGGATCGGAGCAATGTATGTGATGTTGTCCTCTATATATTTATATTCACTATATTTTATTTTTTATGACGGAAAAAATCCTGCAAAAACGTTCCTTCGAGTTTTCCATAATTTCAGGGGTGCATTAAGGCGAAGCCGCGGTGAACAGCTAGAAATTTTATATGTGTGGTTAAAAGTCTATATTTGTGCATGTGTCTGTGTGTGTCTGTATGTTTATGTCTTTGTTACGCAACAAGCAAAATGGTCCAAAATGGAGATAGATTATTCCCACACGAATAGCCTATTATTTATCCCGGAAAACATGGTACCCGCGGGATCTTTGAAAAACGTCTTATACCTATTTAATAATGTCCTTATTCACAACACGAAGCCTGCAGTAATTTAATACAACGTCTGAAGCGCGGGACAACCAACAGTGACGTAATAAAGTAGGTTCGGTAATATTATTACGAGCGAAGATGAAATCTGCGAAGGCGTTCAAGTGATTATATGGTATCTGACGGCGCAAGATGTAGGTGATAGCGATAATGATTCTTTTTAACTCGCTTACCTGACTACTTGTGTCTGGCTAGTTTCTTATAACATTGCCATGACTACAGCTTCGCGAAAACTCGAACAATTTTTCCTCTCGGTGCTGCTTAAAATGTCATTACTTACTATTTATTCAATTATTGATTTTATTGCACTATTTTTCATCAATTATTGAAAGAATATTTATTTATTATGTACAAATCAAAATTACAGTAAATATCTACATTCCAAACAGACAACTCTTTTTTGCACACTCATGTTAGCATACTCAGCTGCGATCTCAGCTGATGATAAATGGTTTCTACACAGCATCGCACCGGAACGCTTAAGCGCTTGACCGTGCGTCTATGCGCGTGTATTATCAACAGGTTGCAGCGTGATAAAATAACAAGTATACAAACTTACAAACACTCTTAATGATAATACTAATAGGATTATAAGCTTTGTCATCATGTATTACCTTGGGCCACACCTCTGAGCTTAGGGTTGTCAAAGCCGAGAATTACACGTTTACACGCCGACACATCGGGGTTTATCATGTGTAGTCAGACATGAGACAACCCTCGCCGACATATTTGATTACTCGCATTGTCATTGGAATGGAAGGGCGCGATCTTTGCTTACTCTCCTTTGTCTTCCTGGGAATTAGAGTTTAGTAATTACACTACTAAATAACCGCCTCTTTAGTTTAGTGTTTGGGATGTTTGACTGAGAATTTCTGTAATCCTAAGAAATCCAAGAAATCCTGCCCATCAGAGTTGTTACAATGTTGCAAGAAAGAAAGAAAAGAAAATAGAATTACGAAAGAAAGAAAGAAGAAAGATGAAAGATTTCGATTCTTATCAATACGAGATCAATCTATAAATCACACGGATATTAGGTAATTTTCACACACTTTTTGAAAAAAAAGGGGCGTTCTCTACTAATAATTAAACTATATTAAAATGATATCATCAGGTTTTAGATTTATACAGCTCTGTCTAGAAAGATAATCTCTTTTACTTGTAAATAGTATTGTTAAAAAGCCTTTTAAAAGCTCCGCATTTAAATTGCTTTTAAAAGATTAACGCCAGTGGAATCTCGCAGTGCAGTTCAAACTGAACGGGAGTACCTAGATAATGTAAATAGAATTTGGCTAGAAGAAAAATTCATTGCCACAGAGTAATTTATTCAAGTAAGCCGGCACTTATTGGATATAGAGAGGATTAGAGGCGGAAAAACGAAAATGACTTCAGCAATTAGTGTGAGAGCCGGTGCTCAATTCGTTTAAAGTCTTTTATCTCATAATATGTCGGAGTGTGGTAGGGACTTTGGGAATTCACTGTTGTTAAAAGGTTAAGACCTACTCGTATAGGATATGTTAGATTTTTTTTTTGTATTTTACATCAAGTTAGCACGGCAGTGCCACTAACACGAACTATATGGATACTTTACGTAAGCTGGATATTAAACGTCAAAAACTTAAAAGGAAATACAAAAAAATAACATAAAATATGAGTAAAACAATTATTATACATAGATTAAAATAAGCAAAATATAATTTTTATGAAATAAAAATAAAAATTGGTTAGCTTTCTAGCTAAAACCGGGTTACTGTTAAAATAAATAATAATAATCAATTTCGTAACGTATGATTCTCACACTGAATTACGAGCATTTTAGCCCATAAACGGGAAATTTATTTTGCAAAAAGCTAAAAAATATATATTCATAAACTCATACACCTATAATTTTCAGCAGTTTTAAAACGTCTGAAAAGTTGTGCATCAACTCTTGAACTACGAATGCACACGTGACTCTGAATAGCTCATGGGAAAAAGGACCACTAGGAAGATAATTGTTTAAGTCCGGGACAGCTCTGCAGTCTATCACTGTAAGGAAATAAGATATTTTTTGCTAAAAAAGAAGGATGTTAATGTTAGCTTCGTTATTAGATTAAGAATTCTAATTATGTTTTGATGGCATTTATGGATTTATTAAAATAGAGACTTTAACCGAGATTGTTCAAAAAAAATTGAAAAAGGTTAGTGGGCCAAAAAATTGAAAAAGGTGTCCTTTAAAATAATTTAATAAAACAATTTCATACATTTCATAAGTTGCGCTGCGCTAAGGAGTGCTTCAAGTGGCTAATATTTTTAAATTGGCTTGTGTTGGGAATCAAACACAGGACCTCCCGCTTAAATCCAAGCGCATTTTAATTGCGCCAGTAAGGTCGCCACATCCCTTAACGTGAAATTAACGGGTCTGCCCGCGAAATTCCAAATTTTCGTGGTTTTTTGCAATTTGTACGCTAATTAGACATGATAGGCTTATGGCAATCAATTTGCGAGAGTGGCAGTATCATCTTTACATGATTATATCAAAATCTTTGCATAAAAATGTGTATCCTAGGAAATTAATCCGAGTATCGAGTTTTATGTGAGTAACTCGCAAATCTTGGACTAATTTCTTTAACTCGACACTTTCGAGCAGAGATTTTTATATTATAAACACGTAAAAAAGATATTGGGATTATTGCAATTTGACGGCCATAAGCCTGTTATGTCTTATAAGCTTAAAAATCGCGAAAAACCACGAAAAATTTGAATTTCGCGGGCACACCCGTGGTGTGCTCCTGAAGTGGCTCAGTGCCTTTTTATTAAGCCCCTACTTAGCCACCGCGTTTCGGATCCGTACATCATCACATGGATGTTAGGTTTAACAATTCATACTACGAGTATATCAGCCGTCCACATGAAGGAGCCTCGTAAAAGCATTAGCGTACCATCCAAAGAGATTCCATTACGATGGGCAAACAAGCCTTTTGTTGGATCTCCCGTCCTCTCCCAAGAATACTCGGCCCTTTGTAGCGACGTGTAAAACTTGTATGCCGCGGATAATTCGCGGCGCTTTGCTTTGTAGTCCGTTTGAAAGGGCCTGTTATTTCGTGCTTTCAACTGAGAATATGCTGAATAGGAGAGTGTGTAGCTAGTGACTTGCACTATACCCCTTGTTACGTATCTAGCAACCCATTTAACCCTTACAGTATTACAGGGTTATAATATAAAAAATATCAACTTTTCATAATTCAGTATTAAGTAATTTATTTCATTCAAAAAACGTTATTTCTGTAAAGTGACAATACACTGTTGCGGTTTCGCGCTGCGAGTTGCCCCTTGCTGATGTTACATTACAGAGTAGAAACAAGTAGAGTATCCCTGTAAAATATTGAATATTTGATATTTCTCAAAATATCGAGTAAAAAGAGTCGCACAACAAAAGTTGTTAGTTTTAATGTAAACAAATACAGGCCGAGAGCAATTTGGTATTTTTCCCTATTTTAGTATTTTAACCCTTATATTTTAACCCTATTATTATAGTATTTTAACCCTTTATAGGTATGTATGAAACCTAGGTGCGAGTTGGTGGCGTGGCTGAAAGAGCAAATTCCGAGTTTCTCGCCAGTTCTTTTAAGTCTAAAACTCTTTCTCTAGCCGACCAGATTACAGGTGTTCAGTAACAGAGAAAACAGAATGTTGTGCATTAAAAAGTATGACATTTCAATGTATAAGCATGTAACTCTATTCATAAATTACATTGCGAAACAATATCTGACCATTCCATCTAGAGTATGGCAATAGAACGAAATTTAAAGACTGTGTAAGAATGCGCGAAAGTCAAGTGATCAAAAAATTATTTTCATTCATTCCATTTTATTTATTTCATTTCATTCACTCAAATTCATTTAATTTCATTTCATTTCATTCATACCTACCACTTAAAATATTAGGTAAATATTTTGGTCGATTTCTCATTTTCTTCCGCTCGTATAACAACAACACTACGAGTAAGACGTATTTACACACAAATGCGTAAAACCCGATATTTTGTAGGAAACGTAATGTTCGACTTTTTTTCACGGTACGTACGTATTGTACGAATTGCAAACGTCTGACGAACGGGCGTAAACGCGAATAACATTATGACAAAACGCGTTAATTTCCAATACCCAGCCGGTAATGCGCGATTCATACAATCCGGATACCCGGGTACCCGGGTGGCGGCGACAGGCGAAATATACCCGGCTCTGCTGCGAAGTAATAAAACTCATAAATTTGTTCCTCGCAAAAACTCATGTACGTAATGTTGTGATTTGTATGTAATGTGTTTGCATTAAGTTAAGTACAATAATTGTGTTGAGTGGAAAAATTGCTTTCCAGTGATGCTGTATTTTGCTTAATTGTTTTACTTTATTGTTGTAAACAAAGATAAAAATACATTAAAAATAAAATTGTTATCCAACAAGGAGATACAAAGTTACAGTAGCATTTGAATTTTGGAACAGGAGTGCCCTCTGTACCTTTCTCCAAATACGAAAATTCCTAGTATTCCTATAGCGATACCAAATAAAATATTTTTACCTATTTTGTTAATTGAACAATTTCATTTGTTTTCCATTTTTTTACTACTGAATGTTCTCAAAAGTGAATTTCATAAATCAATATTTGGATTCCTATTTCGGAGTTATCTAAGAGTAAATTTCATCAATTTATCATTGTTTATGCTTTTTTAAAACACGAATATAACGAGTTTCGTATATAGTAGGAATTCGGTTGTACTGCAACGGAATTTTCAACGCTTCACCGTAGAAATCTGAGTTAACGACACACTTTAAACTTTTCTCATGGGAATGATTATCTCATGCACCCTCCCTTAGTGCCCTCTCGGAGGGCGCGGGTCAACGACCTCGCCGGGTACGCACTAACTAGATTTACGAGTATCTCGCTACTACATAAAAAAACGTAATAAAAAACTTTAACTTACTTACTTAAGACCCCTAACGGCAGAATAGGATTTTGCATTCAAATTTTTACACCCTATTTGACTAAGATACAATGGGGCGTAAAAATTTGCTTTTTATTTTCTTTTCAATGTCGTGTTTTCTTATTCAAACGTACATGAATTTCAAAATTGGGATATAATCTTTCTGTAGAAACATATTCTTTTAGGGATGCGTAGTGAAAAAAATATACGAAAAACGGCTACACAAGTGGACACAATTTTTTTTTTATAATTAGAAAGGTTTAGACCCAAAGACACCTATACTATAGACCCGGCGGACCGCGCGAAAAAATTTCGCCAGTTTATGGGAGCAAAGCCCCCTCCGGCGTCAGTAGTAAGCTGTAAGCCACGCAGTATTTCGCAGGAGTTTCGACACATGGCTCTACATTTTCTTGTATGAAGAAGTTTACGTAAAATGTTCGGATGGGCTCATCTTGATGTTATTATCATAGTTTAGACCTAATTCACCATGTTACACAGTTGAAATTTTCACAGAATATGATGTATACGTTATAAGAACAAATACTTAAAAATGTAATACAATGAAGATTGAAAGGGGCTCCTATACAACAAACGTAGTATTTTGGTCGTTGATCCAGTAGAACCAATATTTTGCTGCTTTGTATAGTAGTGGTAGGTTAATGGGCATTCTGGCTTCTGCATCATCATCTACGTTATACACATAATAGTACGGAACCCTTCGTGTGAGAGTCGGACTCGAACTTGACCGATTATTAGGTTAGAAGATCTATAGATATTTACACAAGTCAGTTCTCACCGAGTCTAAATGTTTAAAATCTGCTCCGCCTAGTTTTCCCGAGGAGCTTGCATAATATCTAGATGAGATAAGTGAAACAAGACGCGAAAGTGGCACTTGGGATAATGCCGCTGTTCTGGCGCGCTGCCAGCTTGCGGAGTCGATACTTGCGGCGGACTGTAGCTATTACAGGTCGTTAGTGTCCCACTACTGGGTGCTGTTCCCAGCAGTGGGACACTAGGGGGAGTTGGTGATAATCTCCCTGAATTATGAAATTCTCCTAGGATTTCATAATTTCTAAATTGCCTCAGCAATTCTAGAGTCTAGCCATTATGCATTTCTTTAAGATTGCATCTCTTTCGAACAAAAAAAATTTAGCGATCATTTTCATAAATTCTGAAAAGTCGTAGAACAAAAGTTGTTATTATGAATGTAAATATCTAACTATAACCCTATATGATTAATGTAAAAATACGTTGTGAAGTTTATTATTCTGGGAATAGCAATAAAATTACTATTGAAATTCGATTCTTCATATACTCTGAGTGTATTGTAAATTATCTGCCACTACAAAATGTTTCCATCATTAATCAAAACAAAGAATTGAAAAACCGACATTAAAAATACAGACAATAAAAACATCAATCATCCACCCGCGCATCCAGCTCTTCCATATATTAAAAATCATTTAAAAGCCATTATGGAAGGAATTGTTTCACAAACTAGCCCTTCTCCATTAGGGAAGACGACACGTGTCATATCGAACGAGATATAAGACCACACGGTCAGTAAAATATATGAGCGTATCGAATGAGTAATCGAAAGGTGTCCGACTGTTTCATGCGAAAATTAATCAGTGGGTATTTTAATGAAAGTTATATTATAATGGTTTATAGAGTTGGAAGTTATATTGTCAAAGCGCTTTTCAGCCTTTGCAGCATGCGCAATAATCGATCTCTTTTCTCTATCTATGGATTAGAACGAAAAAGTGATCGACAAAAGTAGACAAAATTATCTCTACGTGCACATCTTAGCACCTTAGGAGACTTGCGATTAACCGTAGTGGGCTGTTGATTAGAGTGGTTAGCACCGTACTATATTCAAGTAGCAGTGCCCACTCCAAAAAATCAAAGCCCAATTAAAAGCTCCAGTGCTACAATTCCTCTCTCTGGCGCGTTACTCTCTGCGTTGTGCGGAATCGCGTGTACATTGTACAACCCCTGAATAAATAAACAGTACCGGGTAAGGGTGCGCGCACACGTGCGACTGAGACATACGCTCGGACGTGAGCGGTAATTGCGATCGCGTGTTACGCCTGTGTTACACGTAATGTGACTGCAATTGATTTCCGCGCTGCCTTTCGCTACTTGGGGATGGAATTCACAAACGGGCGGTGTAATGGATGGATTGGGTCAATGGGCAGTAGTTTGGGTTTGCAATATCCCCTTTAATCATCCTGATAATCATTGCCTTCATCTCAACTCGTCGCTCAATGTTACGGTCACTCATTGTTTCACAGGCCCTTGCGTTACAAATAATATGAAGACTTGTAACAGATTTACGCACTGCCTATTGAAAATTGGGGATGAATTTTGAAAAGAGGTGAGGTCGATGGCAGTTTACAGTAGCAAGTATGCTTATGTAGAATGTGTAAAATTAATAATAAAGTAATAGTAGAATGACAGCTGTCTGTACGGAACTCACGTGTTTATTAATCCAACGATCGAATTTGTGCCGATCGAATGATTACCAGCGGTGCGTTGCGAAGCTGCGTAAAAATCGATAAGGACCTTTTATAAGACTTTTAAGTGCATTTGAGGACTGGCGGAGGAGAACCTTCACCACGTCATGTGGAAGACCTCTTTATACGAGGACCTCCGGTGCGTACTATTGCATGGGATTGTTTGCTTGCGTGTCTGTATCGTCCGGCCCCAGAATGGGGAGAGTGAGCACATAGGGCGCAAGAAGCGAGAGAAAACAACTTGTAGGGAGTCAAGAAGGCGCCCCGGGAACAAACCAAGAGCAAGTACCGAACGAGTGCCCTCCTGTGTTTTGACCCCCATAACCGCGAGGGTACACCGTGGGTGGTGGATGGTTGTCCCTACTTTATATTCCTTTTATGAGCCTGATTACATTTTCGATTGTCATCATTTACCAGCAGGTCAGGCTGAATAAATAAGCCACCATGCAAAATAGAGTGGTTTATTTACTGTGTGTCTGGCCTGTAGGTGTTATACAAAGTACAAAAGAGAAGAGTGTGATATGGGTGTAGATAGTGTCGCTGAATGGAATCGTCCGGCCGATGTTTGCCCATCGATTACTCGAATCCACCGCGCCTCTGTCAACACGGCGTCCGGCGCACTCCACGTTGACTCATTTGACTAATGGTGGCGGATAAATAACACTAAAATATCTGAACATAAGTTACTGTCACCGATGTGAACCTAAGGATGTGCCCATTTGAACCATTGATTAAACATATTAGTAAAGGATCAGCACTTACTGACGTCACGATCGTTGGATCTTCAATTTGTCAAAATTGTTAAATGGCGCTAATGTATGCGACAGACAGCGGTACGTGCTGTAAGCGGTACCGAGATGTATGAATCGTGACGCCATATTTGAGATTCTTTTTGCCTTAAACATACCTCACATCTTTCCCGTCCTCTTTCGTCATTGCTCCACACCGACTCAATTGAATAATAGTGGTGGATAAATAATACTAAAATATCTCAACGTTACTGTTACCGATATGGAACTAAGGATGAGCCTATCTGAACATTTTACGTAAACCTTCTTCATACAAAGAAAAAAGTTTCGTCATCTGTCGAATTTCCCGTTAATATGCTACAATTCCGTGACTAGAAATGCGTGTGCAGACTAATAACAAGTAAAGTGATCTTTGGCGTGGACTGGACGTGGACACCATTAACTGGCGACCCTTTTTGCGCTGTTTCCCGGGTCCTGTGTATTTGTCTATTATTATAATTAGCTATGATAAACTTTGGCTATATTGATAGATTTTTATTAAAATTCCATAGAAAGTTGAGCCAATATGGCACTATTGGCTCAACTTTCTGTTAATGGCAATGGGTACCATCCGGGCGCGAAAAATCAAATTTTATTTAGTTTTTCGCTCATAATGGGCTAATTATACATCGAAGGCTATAATGGCAATGAGTTTTGCGGGCACAACATTTATGCATCTACATGTTTTTAATAAAAACTCTGCTCAACAATACTCATTTACTTCATATTGGTTCCCGATATCTCGAAATCTGGGAAACTGCAAAAAATTATCTTTCGGGAACCAATATGAGATGAGTGGGAACTTTCGAACAAAGTTTAAGTAGTAAAAACATGTAGATGCATAAAAAGTAGGCCCGCAAAATGCATTGCCATAAATCTACAATGTGTAGTCTAATATTTGCGAAAAACTAAATAAAATTTGAATTTCGCGGGCTGGTAGGGCCACAACACCTTAAACAAATCTACAAACTAAACTAATTTGACGCTTCTAAGATATCTTTTTCAAAATATTCCCCATGGAAAAGGACAGCGCCTCAAATTAGTTCAGTTAAGAGAATTTGCATTACAGAATAGGCACCAATCTCAACAATAACAGCTCTCTAAAATCAAACGCAATTGAATTGAGATTCCAGATCACACACGGCGCCGAAAGAGAGCTTTTCATTTCAAACCCTGCGCCATCGATCGCGTCATAAAGTGTCACTCAATGGAATCGTCCGTCGGTCAGTGTTTGTCAATCGATTACTGATACCGCGCCTCTGTCAACAGGCACTCGATAGCCCGCGCCGCCGCCACACCGCTCATTTACCTAATAGCCTGCTCGAAATATACACGAAAATCCAATTAGTCAATTGTATAAAATACGATGATAATGATAATTATTAATGAAATGCGTGTATGTCCAATTTTTATCGACATTGGGGATCTGTAATGATATTTGGGGAAAGTTGATTGACCGATGACTCGCTGAAAAATAACGCACAATTCTATTTTTAGACCCTTCAAATTTAGTTTAGTTTAGAGATCTTGCACAACACAATTGGCACCAATCTCAACAATTACGGCTCTCTGAAATCAAACGCAATTGAATTGAGATTTCAGATCACACACGGCGCCGAAAGAGAGCTTTTCATTTCAAACCCTGCGCCATCGATCGCGTCATAAAGTGTCACTCAATGGAATCGTCCGTCGGTCAGTGTTTGTCAATCGATTACTGATACCGCGCCTCTGTCAACAGGCACTCGATAGCCCGCGCCGCCGCCACACCGCTCATTTACCTAATAGCCTGCTCGAAATATACACGAAAATCGAATAAATTGATTGTATAAAATACGATGATAATTATTATTATTATTGGAATGCGGGTATGACTAATTTTTATCGACTTGGAGATCTGTAATGATATTTGGGGAAAGTTGATTGACCGATGACTCACTGAATAAATAACGCACAATTCTATTTTTAGACCCTTCAAATTTAGTTTAGCTTAGAGATCTTGCACAACAGAATTGGCACCAATCTCAACTATTACAGCTCTCTAAAATCAAACGCAATTGAATTGCGAATCCAGATCACACACGGCGCCGAAAGAGAGCTTTTCATTTCAAACCCTGCGCCATCGATCGCGTCATAAAGTGTCACTCAATGGAATCGTCCGTCGGTCAGTGTTTGTCAATCGATTACTGATACCGCGCCTCTGTCAACAGGCACTCGATAGCCCGCGCCGCCGCCACACCGCTCATTTACCTAATAGCCTGCTCGAAATATACACGAAAATCGAATTCATCGATTGTACGTAATTGTAATGATTATAATTAATTTGAATGTGGGTATTGGCGGGGATGTCCAGTTTTAATCGAGGTTGGTAATATCTGTAACTGTATATGGCGAAAGGTGACAACGCACAATTCAATTTTTAGACCTTGGTATAAGTTCAGGTTTGAAATTTGGTACAACAGTGTACCTATTCCGAGTTTTTTACTAATTCGCAAGTGAGAGAGTAAACGCGAATTTGTATAGGATTGTTGTAGCGACATCTATTGATAACATTTGCAAACTGTTCCAATCCCATACAAATCGACGTTAACTCTCTAACGATCGAAGTAAACGTATTTTCAAAAACTCGGAATCAGCACACTGAATTGGCCCCAATCTCAACAATTACAGCTCTCTAAATTCAAACGAAATAGAATTGAGATTTCATTTTTTTTAAATATTACGAGTACGTAAAAAAAATTATACAGAATGACATTTTGAAAAGTCCTATAGTGCGGAGTTTCTCGCCACTACCTACTTCTTTGTGCAAATCTGCTTTGCGATCTTGGCGGTAGAGTTAAGACTTTTAAGTCAGGCCTATGTGAAAAATAAAGATATTCATTTTATTTTATTTTATTTTCATCCTCTAATCTCTGTTTCCCCCTTTAGGGGTTGAATTTTGAAAATTCAACCACTAAAGGGAGAAAAAGAGGTAAGTACTTGATGAAACTTTTACAATTATTGTAAAAGTTTTATCAAATTTCCTTGTGTCACTCTAAAACAAAAAATCTTTTAGACAGGCGTAATTTGTTCTGTCAACGCTTTTGTATAAGGAAAATGTTACGACATTCCAAATGAAAATGTGCTTTAAATATGTATGATTAAGTCCAAACTTGTTTGTTAACTTGTAAACTTTTTCGTTACGTTTTACTGCGTTTTACTTACATCGTAATTCTTAAAAAGCCAACGGCTTACGGGGAAAGATTTAAATACTTTGCAGATATGCATTGGAAATACCTTTGCAGATGGTTTGATTTTAAATTTTAATGTTATTGAAGGTAAAACTTAATCAAAAATAGTAGTAGGTACTATGTCTAGTCAAAAATTGCTAATCTTATTAATTGCATGGGATCGGAGCAATGTATGTGATGTTGTCCTCTATATATTTATCTATTTATATATTTATTAAAAAAAAAAAAAAACTACACTTGCGAATACTGAACACTAAATCGGGCGTCGACAACTCGACGCCCGATCCGACTAAGTACTAAGCAGCCTGTAGTCAAATAGGCAGCGGCTAAGTAATCAAATAACAGCCGAAAACCGAATTCCCGACTAGTTCCAAGTTAAGAACAACTTAGTCAGAGTAAGCTGTTAACTTAGACTCTGGGCTTGTGGATAGTAAGTGATATTTATGCAGTAAAACCGTTAATATTCTCTCATTTATTCATTACCATTTGATGCTATATCTAAAAACGTTCTTTAATAATATACGTCCGGAACCCAAGCTGCCGGTGATCCGGGCTTTAGACTCCAAAGTGAGAAACCTCCTCACAATGCATGCCGTCTCCTGGGGCCGTACCACCATCTCTTAAAGCAGTTATGTTGCAGATTGTTTTAATATTTTCATACCAACGTACTATGAAGATAAGTGCAATATTACTGACTTAAGAGTTGGTGGTACGGCCCCTGGACTTGACTAGATCCAAAAGCCAAGCGACAGCTTACTGAGATGTTGTTCACAGATTTTTGCCATTCACTGAAACGACTAGCGGAACAATAACCGTCGATTGTCGAATTCACGTTCAAAATGGTGGTTATCTTATAAGCGAGGACTAAGTACTATGATGAAATTATTCCTAGAAGTTACCACATTCTCAACCGTTAATATTCTGTTTCATAAGTGTTATTTTTTGATTCCGTAAAATAAAAAAAATAAAAAACAGGATATTTCCATAGTGAAGCCGAAGAAACTAAACTTTGCTAGAAGAATCTTAAACCAACCCTGTATCGGTTACAGGTCCGATAAAAAGACCCCGACCGAACGGCGTCAATAAGTAAACAGTCTTTGAATATAATGGCCTCTTAATCCGAGGCGCGGAGGCGTAATTTAAAGAAAAATAACATTAGCAATTCAGATTACGCCTCTATCGGGTCTTTATTAACCGTCAAACGCGGGGTGGGGTCAAATTGACTTTTCGGAAGGTCGCCCGGCGATCGCGAAACTCGATTTATCTGCTGAAGTGGATGTCATGTTTCGGGGAGTGACATCGACTTGACATTTTATTATTTATGAAAAACATATTTAACATTGTTTAAAAAAATTAAATATTATTCTATGGATTAATAACTGAAATGTGAACTGACGCAAATAATTACGTAAATGTACTAGATGCGTTGATCGCGGATTTGGCTCCGTCCATATTTTACCTTTCTCGCAGAAACGCTGAAATTATACAGTGTGTCCGGGATCGAACTAGCTATAATTTAAGGGAGTGTTCTATAGAACAAACACACTAAAATAAACACTCCCTGAAATTATCGCTAGTTCCATCCCGGACAAACTGTATATTCTTGGGATCCTCTAGATGTTGGAACGATATTCCTGGTAAAACGCGCTATGGAAATCCAACGTGGAGAATAGATTCCATGCATGCTTGGGCTTATTAAGATTTGTAAATTGGTTCGAATCTAGTCTGGTAACCAATAATACCAATTGGTGAAAACGTACCTACAACTGATTTAAAGTTTTAGTGACATCCTATGTGAGTTTTGTTATACCCCCTTTTCAGTCCTTTTATGTCAACAAATTGACTGCTTTTTAATTCCTTTAATGAAAGATGGATGAATGAATGAATGAATGAATGAATGAATGAATGAATTAATTAATTAATTAATTAATATACTTTTATTGCACACCACAAAGTCAAACAAAGGACAACACAAAAATTACAAAAAATAGGTACACAATTTGGCGGCCTTATCGATACCTAGCGATCTCTTCCAGGCAACCAATGCTGTAAAGGATGAATGGGATTGGTTGCGAAAATCTTATTGAAAAAACTGGAGAACTAATTTCATCAGGATCGTTCAACAATTTAGACTAGTAGGAATATTCAAACAAAGACACAAACACTCGATAGAATCGCGGAAACTTGTTCAGTGTTCATTCGTTTGTCAGTTCACGGAAATTTGCTAACTTCACGCCAATTGTTCGAAACGGGAAGACTTCTAAACATTGTTTTAATAGATAATACGATTCCCCCGTCTTCCGGGACTTAAAAGCTTTATTGGCGTCTCATGAAAATTGTCAAAATTCCCGCTTGTAAAGTCTGAAATTATTATATCGCTCTATTTGGGAACTCCCGGTCCCCCGTCCATTATTTCCATGAGCTTATTGTTTTGTTAGCGCATTTCTGGGTTGTGCCACGTGCAACAAGCGGTGCCTGCGGCTTCCATCGTTTGGGCAATTTTTTGTCTTGGTTGCCCAAGCGATGGAAGTTTCAGCCCCCGTTTTTAGTTTTAGTTACTTATAGTATGTGTTAGTAGTAGTTTTAGTTATATAGCTATAGTGGCACAAAACAGAAATAAAGTTCTCATTCATTCATTCATTCATTCATTCCGTATCCAAAGAATCACAACGGCACTCTATCTATAAGTCTCCCTTGTCCGTCCATTTGTCTGTCTATTATAGCGACCGTGCATCTTATAAACAGTAATAGATGGATAGTTGTAATTTTGAGTGCGGATTTCAGAGAGTTTATTTTTTACCGCTCTAATAACAACAAATACCTACTAAGAATAAAATATCCATGATTTTTAGACTTTTATGCTCAACCTTAATGAACCCTAATAGATAGTTAATGGCGGTTTTTAACTTGAAATTTTATGGGTAATACGACCACAAATAAATATGCAAAATTATAAAGTTAAACTGTTTATAAGGTTTCCATTATAATAAACTTTTGTTTTTCCTCTACCCTACTTTTCCTGGTATGGAACCCTACATACGCAAGCCTGAATCGCTCTTGGCCGGTTTTATTTTATTGTCTGCAGCAATAGAACCTCTGTTACATTGCAATTCAGTCGGGGTGCCGTCTGGCTAACTTTGCTTTGCTTCGCCCCTGGTAATCCTTCCGACTTTAGATATTGTTAGCTTTGCTGAAATATGAGGGAGTTTATGTTTTGATTGTAATGCTTTAATAGTACCTTTCACTATATTAGTACTTTTCATAATATTATTATCTGCTTTTAGTGTACGTAACAATGCGTTTAGTAAAACTATTAATAACGCGAATTGTTAAAAATTGTGGAAATCGTGATAATATTTTGCACAGGAATCATATGCTTGCGCTTCTCATCCCACCCGACGTAGGTATAAAAAAGTCTCCATAAAACTCAAGTACTTTGGGACGTCCCAAAAAGCATTACCTACTACATTTACTTACCATTTTGTAAAGTCGACATCTGAAGTGGTTTTTATAACACAGAATTATTAAACGAGTAGAGAGAGTCCCAGAAATTTACGTAACAATATTATACGATACATTGCTTCATCAGTTCTTAGATAGAGTTTAACATAGTAATCGCTTCGGCTTCAAACCGTAACACAGCCATACTTATTACTATATTATTATTATTACTGCTTCACTGTAGAATTACTGACACTGCGGTGGTACCTATATGGACGAATTTAGCTATAAAAGTCCTATCAAAGATAGTCTAGTGTTGATAAAATTTTATAGGTCTTATGCAGATTAATCTGAAATCGCTGACTGAAGCAATATTTCTCTGGTCCTGGCGTAAGCAAAATCCACAACCATCGACTAAAATGAATAATTTAATCAAGAAAGTGTTTTTCGGACCCCGGCGTAATGTAATCTTACGGCGCGTTCATTTCTTTGAGGTCTTTCCGACCCACGCAACGCGATCCGACCCCCTTCCAGCTGAAGTCATTTACGGGTTGATAAAACAGTTCCCCGCTTAATTTGCGCGAGGGATAATAGTGTGTAGGAGGCATTGGAGGAGATTGCGGCCGTTATGTGGCCGTAAATTAGGAGGGGAGGAATGTGAGCCTCCTTAGGCGATTAGCTGCATGAGGTACATTGTACCTCGTAAGTATTATGTGCGTGAGATAGTGTTAATTAAAAGAATATGCGATTAAACCTTTCCCTTTTCTAGACAGGTCCAGCTTCGGGACAATTGTAAGGAGGTGGAGGGAGTAAAAAATACCGTACTGCATGGACTACTAAGCATTTTAGTATTTAAAGGTGGTCGCCTAAGCATACTTATCCACACAGAATGAAATAAATAACCACACTAACATTATAAAAGCTAAATTTTGTGTGAGTATTTGTGTATGATTTTTATTTCTATTTTTTACTGAGGGATTTTTAAACCTACGTGAATACTCAAACTACGAGTACGTTATAATTCTAAGTTATTTATAATTCGTTTTATATTATGTATTCGCTGCTCAAACTGACTTTTCGTATTATTATTGAAACAAAGCTTCTTCTAATATCTTCGGCTGCATCATCACTTACCATCAGGTGAGATCGCAGTCAAGTACTAACCTGTATAGTTTAAAAAAACCTTAATATTATGTTGATTTAAAACCTAATTAGTTAAATTCGAAACTGTAGTTATTGTGAACGCACTATAAGTGCAAAATCTGGAAAATTTAGCAACCTCCCTTTTCACAAAAGTTTAAGATGTAACTTAGCTACGTAATTGATTCGAATCCTTAGAAAAACCTTTTAGGGCGATCGCAATTGCCAATTTTATTAGGATCTTTCTGTGAGTAAATAAATGATTTTAAAACTTTTTAATTCCAAAGCGTGACCGTTATTTATTGTGGATTCAATTAAAAAATTCGAATAGACAATTACTTTAACTTCTTGAATTGTTTAAATTTAAAACTATATGAGACCAGAATCAGCTAGTATACTACATACTTTTGATGCTTTTGTTTGTATTCACGTCGTAAGTTTAACACTACTCCCTTATCATTTCACACTAAATTATGAAGGCGATGAGACGATTATCCGTCACGCCGCAACTACTGAACCAATTTAGCTAAAATTTTAAATGAAGATAGATTAATTATACCCTGAATGAACACATAGGTTTGTAGGTCCCATCCCAGAAAAAAAATATGGTTCCCACAGGATCTATGATAAACCATAATTCGTTCGCTAGTAGACGAATAAAAAATAAACCGGCCAAGTGCGAGTCGGACTCGCGCACCGAGGGTTCCATACCATAAAAGAAGTAAAACATTGAAAGAATCACTTTTGTTCATGAATTTACGAGTATAATTTACATGTAGGTACTTTTGTTGGCAAACCGCAAACGTAACTTTGTTTTTGTCGGATTATTGTTATTATCAAAAAAAGTATATTAGTCAGCGAGTTGATTTTATTTTTCCTGTAAAATATACGTTAACTTCTATTGATCATAATTATTTCAGATTTTTCGATTGGTAAACTTCGGAGATAAGGGGGGGAACGGTATTTTTTTCGACAGTTTGCCCAATAAATCAAAAACTATCAGGCATAAAAATAAATAAAAATAAGTTTTAGAATACACAAGTAACGCCCTTTCATATGATACCCCACTCAATATTGTTATCTCATTTAAAAATTTTATCGACCCGGTTTTCCCCCCTTTTTAAATAAAAATAAAAACAATTTTCAAATTTTTACGATTGTTATGACATCGCGTCACTATTACCTATAACTATTCTAAATTTCAAGTCGATAGCTTGAATAGTTACTGAAATAAACGAGTGTGACAGACGGACGGACGGACGGACGGACGGACGGACGGACGGACGGAGAATGTCTCACTATAAGGGTTCCATTTTTACCATTTTGGTATGGAACCCTAAAAAACACATCATTTTGGAAAAAGTCGAAGAGAAAATGCACTTATCAAGAAGCGCAGATAAGTTAGTCGATTATCGCACACGGGACAGATCTTGAGATAGCCGCCGCCTGATTTATGGTGGTCCGGGAGTTATTACGATATCCGAGCCACGCGATAAATCATAGAGGGCGAGAACGTTTGAGATAGTCGCAACGGGGTTTTTGTCCTCTCAGCAGTTGCCAAGATATTGGAGAAAATATTATGAATATAGGAAACTTGAAGTTATGCATACTAGTTGTCGAGTTACCGATTTCTTACAGTTTTTTCTCAATATAAACATGAACTTTGCCAAATCTTACACTGCTTTTTATACAAAAAACAGATACAAAGCAGAATTTATGTACAAACATACATATAGAGAATTAAAATTAGTTTTGATTCCGTTACTTCTTTATACATGCGTATGTACAGCCTAAGCTAATTTGTTTAATAGTTTGAGCTGTAGTCAATTGGTAGGGTCTCAAAATATTATCTTGGAAAAATCATTATCTTTGAATCAAAATACTGTAATATAGATAACTTTTTATCATTCATTAAAGACTTAATTGTATACAAAAATATATTTATATGACATTTTACCACTGCAAACAATGCTGCTGTACAAAACACAACACTTAAAACACACAAAACTCCATTACGAGCGACACCTAACAAAAATGCGTAAAAGCGCACAATCATTGCACGTACAAACCCTTACAATGACGCCGGCTTATTCCGCCCCCATAAGTGAGTGCGGGCCTAAAAGGCCCCCGCGTTTTCACGTACAGCGCACTTATCTCTCACAGAACAAAAAACTCGAGCATGACTTTCATTTTCATTTCCCCTGCTCAGGAAACCATCACGGACGCCCGCGCCCGGGAAAGCGGGCCGTGTCATTTATCGACACCCATAAAAAGGCGATAGTTGGGCCCTTTACACCCCGTAACGACGTGGGGTCGAGATAGAGGCTGGGGATTAACTAATAAACTACACGGGGGCAGTTGTTAAACATTTTATCTGTTATTTATTCAGTGATGTTTGCTCAGCGTTCAGGATCAAATAGACCCGCTTTACGTTAGAAGGGTTTATCTCATGTCGAACAAATAACGTGAGTAAACTTTCATGGATTTTTCATACCGTATGGAATTTTTTGGGACAAACCAAATAAAATAATAGGGAGATGATTTTCATCATACCGAGTATTCGTAGTTTTATGTGTAAACGCTCCAGCCGAGTTAGCTGAAAAGGAGGGTTCAATCCTGTTGGACACGAAATATTTTATGATGACGTAATTAAATATTAATAAATATTTGATCATTCGACATTTCCAGTGACTCATTTCAAACATAATATTATTGACAGCTCACAAAAATCAAATTTTCGATCCCCCTTCCATTTTTAACTTTCCGTTCACAGTAAACTGCGAAATGTATATCCCTGAAATATTCTTTGTATGTAAATAAAACAATAAAGAAGCTTGACAAAACAAAGAACGGCCCAGCAGTGACATTTATGACTACATAAAACAAGTAAAACACTAAGTACATAGAGCCAAGTCCAAAACCAGCGTTCCGATAAAACAAAAGTTACACAACAAAAGCAAAGGCCCACATTCCGAAATTACACGAATCCGGCTGCATTGGAGATATTAAGAATGTTCATTTGAGGCAGATAGAACAAGAGTTGTGCTTCAGGAGCATTTTGGCTGCTTTTCTTTGTCATGTAATTTTAAACTTTGAAACGTTCAAAACCGCTGAAACTAATTTTTCTATTATTGTCAGTTGACATAGTATACGTTCTATATGCACTATCTACAACCGAGCTGTAAATGATATACATAATAATAAAAAGTTTTGTATATCGTGAGTGATGATGACGATGATGGCACACGGACTCCACGCGATTGAAACTCGCATTATATTATTTTGAAACTCAATCAACACATTGTTAGAGTTGACCAATTGAAATCAAATCAAAAAGTAATTTGTTTCATATAGGCCTAGCACATAAGTACTTATGACGAGTCATATTACAATATCTCTATAATGGGTCCGCAAACGCACCCTGCCTACGTTAGTAATATTATAAACTATTCGTTGCTGCCACCGAGAAGAAGCCCACAACAAAACTGAACCGGCTGATTCATCTTCTCCTTTTTTGCCTTTTTCTTCCGAAATATAAAGCAGCCTGCGTTATGTGTGTAATCTAAAGGTACATAATATTATGTCACTGTCCATGCAGCAATAATGAAAGCAATGACAAAACACACCTCCGCATTTCACACTGATCCGCATCAGTTACTGTTATACTGACATCATTATCCGCTCTGTTGTCAAGACGAATCTTCCCATTCTGCATACATTCCGGCAATATTTCACGAGGGAGAAAAAGGCGTCTAATCGCACCATTACGGTTTCGCAACAACTATTAGAGGCGGCTTTTAAGCTGGCCATTCGCACCGCTCGGCGACTAAACGTCGAAGGAAATGGACGCAGGGATTGCGCCCGCACTCGGCCCGACCGCAAAATGCGTGATGGCGGACCGGTCTGGGCATTTATGGGCTAGAAACTTGACTTGGGGCAGTGATTTGCGGGCTGAAACAAAAGGACAGTATTGCATCTTATGGCTGTATTCAGACAACTTGGAGCTAATGCCGAATTTAGGGGTTAGTGGTTTTCAGAGAAGTAAGTAGCCCCGGGTTGCCGTACTGGTTTATCTCTTAGAGCAGTGTGATTAAATGCGTAAAATTGTTGTCGGACAATATTTATGCATAGATTTATAATAGGTCGTCACTCGAACTCCATATATTAATGTCATTTCCAAAAGAATTCAAAGTGTGTGCGAATTAACATTAGCAAAATAGTCCCAATAATATTTTATTTACTGAAATGAATTTTCCTCAATGTAGATAAGTATAAGTAAGGCATAGTGCATGCTGCTTAGTGAATGCTGCTTTAAGTGTGATTAATTTATCTGTCTATCTATTAGATTTTCTACCTTAATAAAATAGAAAAAGGAAAAGAGACGAATTATGCACTAAGTAACAAGAAAAAGGATAGGTTTTAGGAATTATAACTGTAAATATACAAGTACTTATCTTATCTAACGTTTAACTTGGTTAAACCGATCTTTCATAAGCATTTCTCGAACCGTCTGAATAAATAATGACAAACCAGACAAACGTAGCAAAATCGCCTCGTTAATATTCGCAGCCGACTTCAGAAGTAATCAGATAGAAATGAAATTGTCATCACAAATAACATCTGCTGAACGTAATTTATTCGTCGCTGTCTTGCGAATTGATAAAAAACTGGGTCAAGATTTATCGAGATGACATTTTGACAATGGAAACTGAAACCAACTCTAACTAAAAGATATTGTTTCATAATTATTATCTGAATATCATAGATTTATAATAGGTCGTCGCTTGCGTTCCTACTAGATAGAGCCCATCCTAACAGCGACAGTTCTGTGAGTGCGGCAACTTTTTCTTGTAGTGTGAGTGTATTAATTTGAATTTATTTGTATGGTGCGCGGAAGCTTGTGTGCGTGAAAAATTGTGTAGCGACGGCTCGGGTTTGCCAATTTAGGCAAAATATTTTTTGCCGCACTTTTGAAGTCGAGGTCAACCTCTTGGATCTCTGTGCTTTATCATATCTCTATCTATAGTATAGGTACTTTTTATAAGAACATATCAGTGTACAATATGTGTTTTATATTTTATTCTATCAAATATACCAGCTGATTAATTTACTGACTAAGACTTAAGAGGTAAATAAAATAGAGGTCAGACGAGCATAAATGCGGACACCCTTCACATCGTAATATAGGATATAAAATCTGTGTTAAGTAAATTGAATACACGAATATATGGAAAAGCATTGGAAAAGTATTCTCTTTGACACTCATAGTGGGGGACAAGACAAGACAAGGAAGATAAATTATAATAACTAAATAGATCAATAGAATTACTTGAGAAATCGTGAGACTCGATTCAAACAAAATAAAATATGCAACTCGTTCGAAACAATAACAAATCTTTAGTTTATTTCAGAACCCGATATCATGTTTAAGACAGACCTAGTTATTTTGAAAAATAATCCCTTTAAAATCAAAGATTTATTGTGGCTCTTCTGTAGTGTCTAAAGCACTGACTGCATTCAACTGATGACGGCGTCAATAATATTCTTTACTTACTGCGAGTTGTTTTTAAACCTAAGAATATTATAGGACCCGGACTAAGGAGTCCGGACTAATTAGTAATGAGAGAGGGTTTAAGATGAGTTGAAAAAATTATATTTATCTACGCTCATTACTTAAAGTTCGAATTCTGAAATCAAAATGTGTCACATATTGACCTACTTATTCACAGACTTCTATAATTATTAAAAAGTTATTCATTATAACATCGCTGTACTATGGAAATATCTCTAGATAGTTGAATAATTTCCATTACGATACTCGGCTCTAGGTTCCTGTATTTTTATGTGTCGTCATCACAGACCAGGGAATAACTTTCTTTTCTCTGTGGTCGTCATAGCCAAAAGAGAGTGTAGAGCCAATCCTCAATTTTGTTTTTTTTTTTATACCTATATGGAGTCCACAGACAACATTTAGTTGGTAGTCATGGGATGGGCCATGATCGACCATAGACAACAATTAATTCACGGAAACAATAATTTTTCCCTGCCTTATATGACTGATTAAAAAGTGTGTTCATACAGAATATTGAAAAGAATTAAGTATGTATAATTTTTGATTATTTAATTATCCACTAAAAATATACTTTATCTGACTTGTATAAATATTTTTCTACTCTTTTTTGTTTCATGACTTTTTTAACAGACTATACGCAGTTTACAACTGAATTTTGGCGCCATACCTAACTTTTAACATTTCAATGTGTTATTTTTGTTACTTAATCAAAACTTAGCGCGGAAAAATGTCTAGCAGTGAAACCTACTAAAGAAAATTTAACTCCACCTGACATTTTAGTAATTGCAACAAAAATGACCCACAATCTTTTACCAACAAAGTGAAGGATTTACGAAAAACGTTAGCAAGATTTTATGGTTTGGATTTATGATAATTTGAGCGTAGATAAAGTAGTGTATGAAACTCTACATAATTAGGTATTAAAACACTCGTGTGATACTATTAAAAAACTCGCCTGCGGCTCGTTTTTTAAACTCACACTCATGTTTTAATACCCCCCATTATGCATCCGTTTCATAAACTACTATTATTTATAAATATTGAATGGAAGTAGAAATAAAAATATTAGACTAACGACACATTGTAGGTTTATGGAAATTAATTTTTCGGGCATAATATTTATGTGCAGCAGTGTGCAAGCAGTGATACTTCAGTGGTTCTGACCTCTGCCTCTCAAAAGGAGGTCGCGGGTTCGAATCCTGGGCACGCACCTCTGACTTTTCCGAGTTATGTGCGTTTTAGGAAACAAAATATCACTGGCTTAACGGTGTCGGAAAACATCGTGAGGAAACCTGCATGCCTGAGAGTTCACAAAAATGTTCTCGATGGTGTGTGAAGCCCGCCAACCCGCACTTGGCCAGCGTGGTGGGCTATGGCCAAACCCCTCTCAGTCTGAGAGGAGACCCGTGCCCAGCAGTGGGACATAAAAAGGGATTGAGAGAGAATATTTATGTATCTACATGTTTTAATAGAAACTTTGCTCGAAAATTCCCACTCAATTATCTTTTTACCCACGACGGAACGGAGTACGGGTATATGCGTTTAGGGTGAGAGACCGTTTGTACATTAGTTGGTTGATGAAATTTTTTGATTGTTTGTGTGTTAAATTGTTCACAGAAAACGAATATCCAATAAAAAAAATGTTTGTTTGTTTGTTTGTTTGTTTGTTTGTTTGTTTGTTTGTTTGTTTGTGCACATCCAATGTTCCCATTTATTTCCACAACGGCTGAACCGATTTAAATTCAGTTTTCTGTATAATGTTTGGTATTCATTGGCGATAGTTCGTAGATAGTTGTTACGAATATCGATCACCAGGGGGCGCCATAAAAAACATTTATAGTGCAAACAAATGTTCCCATTTATTTCAAAAACGGCTAAACTGATTTCGATACAGTTTTTAATAAAATATTAGTGACTTATTGGCGATGGTTCGTAGATAGTAGTTACGAACATAGCTCACCAGGGGGCGCCATAAATACATTCGGAATGCAAACGAATGTTCCCAATTTAAGCTTTTGGAATAAAAACGACCGAATCGATTTGGATACATTAATAGATAGTTGTTACGGAAATCACTCACCAGGGGGCGCCACAATAAACGTTTCTTTATCATTTGGTAGCGAAATTTTCTAATGTGTTTTATAATGCTTCTAGTAAACTCCTAGTGTTTGAGATTGTTTGATATGTTCTAACGAGGCTCACATATTATATTTGGTGACGAGGACATTATATCTGATGATGCAACTTGGGATTGAGTGTTACTCAACAATCGTAACTATTAAAATACTTCGAGCTTGGGACCCATTAGGTTTCGTTTAACTATTCATTATAACACATTTGATCTGATGACGAGGGTCAATGATGCCTTCCGACGCTGCATAGAGGAGATAGTGGCTAGTTTAAAAATTAATTTTTATTTTGTAATAATATAATAGGTACTTATACTAATTGAAAAAGTATAAAACAAGTGGAAAATTAAAAAAAATTTAAACACCCACGACTCTTATAGACTTGAAATTGAAAAAGGATTAAATAATATTTTTAAAACTCCCCGACTAAAGGAAAGTAAGAACTAAAAACCTATCAGTATAATTACAAATCCAAGAAAATCCGTCGGAGCTGCCATTGACATTTCTGTTTCCAATATCAATTCATGCAGTTAGTACCTATAGGTAAGCTTACCGGTAGCTTATTATAAGAAGTATCAAGAAATTGAATTAGTTACCAAATGAATAAAGTAAACACACACACTGGTAAACAGCAACATCTTGCACCATCAACACCGGCACAGGCAGAACATAGCAGCTCCGGCGGATTTTCTTGGATTTGTAATTATACTGATAGGTTCTTAGTTCTTACTTTCCTTTAGTCGGGGAGTTTTAAAAATATTATTTAATCCTTTTTCAATTTCAAGTCTATAAGAGTCGTGGGTGTTTAAATTTTTTTTAATTTTCCACTTGTTGATTATTGTTTTACACACTTAGGATGTAATTCCTACAAATTCAAATACGAATCAAAATTAATTTACACTCGCAGCGGAATTTAAAAATCCTGTTGCGAGTGAAATTTTGATTGGTATTGAAATTTATAGGAATCACCTCACATTGGTTCTCGAACGATAATTTTCGCAGTTTCTCAGATTTCGAGCTATCTGGAACCAATGAAATGGTAAATGTAATGTTGAGCAGAGTTTCTACTATAGGTATCTACTAAATTGACCAACTTGAGAACCGAATTCAGGACTCCAAAACACGCAATTAAACATACTTGACTTGGAGAGCAGTCATTTTAATGTTGGACTGAATTTTTTTTTACAAGCTTTTGTTCAGAAACAATTTCTTTCCACGCAGCTCAAGGGCCGACGTCGACGAGTGACCACTTAAGTATTTGTTTGAACAACAAATTACAGCTATTAACTGTTCCAAGTTCCTACTTGTTGTTTAACAAGTTTATCTTTAATCGTAGGCTTAACTTGGATTAGCGAGTTCCGATTATTGCGTATTTTGAATTAGTGAGTTCTTAAGCTTACATTTATTGCGTATTTATTAACTTCTTGAATATAAATACCTACTTGATAGCCTGTTTTCCTATCTTTTATTCACTTTAAAATGTTTATTATGTACCAATATGTTCGTGCCAAAAATTGAAACTAATATTTTAAAGTAATCATTGAGATCAATATTGTATACTTACACATTTCGATGATAATGCTTTGCTATTTAAGTGACGTCATTTTATATCCAATATGGCGGTCGGCCTACAATAGTGGTTTATAATTATACTAGTCGCAATACCTCGCTGCACTCGGGGCAATAAAATGGGTAAGTTTTATTATCTACATTATATCTCTCCGCCGTAAGACCAAACTTCCGATTAGATTTTTTTTGAATTAAGAGTTACCTGACTTTCAACCTGATAGTAGGTAAATCCTGGCGCGAGCATTGATATCGAAAACCGTCACGTATTTTTTGGCACGGAACCCTAAAAACTGTATTAACAACGCACCTACTGCGGAATTTGTCAGTAATTTCGTGGTTTTATGTCGAAAATGTTCGCAAATTACACATTTCCACGGTGATACTCCCGCTTGTTTACACGCTACTGCTATCGAGCCCGCTTCAATAATTCATTATGCTTATTGATATTTTAATTTTGGTGCGATATTTTGGTACACATTCACTACCGGATGATGAATACTCGGACGAGAATTTAAAATACAAAATCATGCTTCATTTTAATATTTTCATTTTATTACTTTTTGAAGCTATTTACAATTTGTAATTAGCTCAATATTTTGGAATCTACATTAGGTATAGTATCTTTAATATATAGATAATTATATTATAAAGTTCAAGAGATTGTTTCTTTGTTTGAATGTGATTGTCTTTGGAACTACGAACGAACTACTAAGTCCGAAGTGAAAAAATATTTTTGTTTTTTGTAGATCTTTTTAAAGTAACATAAAAATCATGTATGACAGAATTGTTATCCATTACAAGTTCTAGAAAAAACTAACTTATATACTTTTTTTGCTTGGTCGACTTGGTCAGAATTTCGGGAAATCCTGCCTCATCCAATTCAAAGAAAATCAAAAAGTAATTTTTTTTTTTTAATGTAGGTAATAGACTTAACTCACAGACAATTTATGAAGAGTCATTAAGAGAGAAGAGTTTTTTAGGCAACCCACTTGCGATATATTTATTGACATATTTGATTGGATATAAAATAGTTTTCATCCAATAAACAGCTCGGTGAAGGTCGACCTTTCTTGGGATCCCCTACTAATAGAGAAAAATAAGTTTAAAGATGTTTCTGCATTTGTAGCAGAGTACGTTCAGATAAATCAATACTACTAACGCAAAAACATCTCCAGCTACTTCAAATGTACCAAATACTATTAAATTAAATTAAAATTAGACTTATTTAATAATCAGTTGATAAGAACCATTTTACGGCTTTCGTAGGGTACCTACTAACGCGCCCTATACTGAAGAGAAGAACAGTCAGTCAGTCTCTTGCACGGGTAAAAAAACCGAAATTCGAGGCTCAGGGTAATAAATCGTATGTAACGATAATTTTAATCACAAGTTTGCTTAATTTACCGCACGCTGTGTATTTTGCCGAGTTTATTAGCGTCATAAAATTAATGAACGGCCCGCTTCATGTCGCTCATAATTTTATGTGGAGAGCACTCGCGAATTGCCGCGTCCGCTCGCTGCAATATTAATAATAATGTTTGGTTAATATTATATTTGCTGTGATGTTATTAAAAAATGTTTTTAAGTTATTGCATAGCTTCTATCGCGGGCCTTGAGTGTGGAGACCGAATCCAGAAATTCCGTAAAGAAAATAACCTAACACCCCCCACACCGACCGGCCCGCTTTATCGCGGGCCTTGAGCGTGGAGACCGAATCCAGAAATTCCGTAACGCAAATAACCTAACGTCCCCCCAGTGGTTAGAAGTTGATAAAAAATGCTATGCAATAGCTTTACCGCGGCAGTCTTCGAGTGCCTCACGTCTTCTTTTATTAATATTTAAATTTTTAATGTATCTGGGCTTGTGCTTGACGATTATAATGCCCGATGGAAAGAAGATTTGATAAAGATTTGGTTTTTTAAATATATATGCATAATAAATATACTTTAGTCTGGGGTTTTGAACGTGCTTTCACGGTTTTTTTCCGGATAAAAACTAAGCTCTCCCCCTTTCAAATTTCAACCTATCGTTTACATACGTTACAACAATATTATGACAATCACGGGATTATAATAATATTATAAGTATCTCGTATTGATTTCCCTTGCCCTAAAAAATTAGAAGACGGCAATATTACAAGTAAATATCAAATTGACAGATATTTAATATGAGGTCGAGACTCGAGATGAAATATTTTGTAGATCTACTCTGTTGTTATTTTCGTCTGGACTTTTCAATCAACGTTCCAATGTTTATTTTCCAATATCTTGAAGCGAGATTGGCATTCTAATGAAGTACCAGACGTGTAGCGTTGAGCTCTCATAGCTCAATGGATAGAGCTATACCTACAGGTTTGGTCACAGACTTGTATACTAAAAACGGGCCGAACAGCGCGAAAAAATGTCGCCAGTTTATGGGTGTCATTAGTACCAACAGTATAAGGCCACGCGGTAGTTCGGCGGCGGCTATTTTGACAGATGACGCTACTGTTTGCTTGTATGAAGAAGGTTTACGTGAAATGTTCGGATCGGCCTATCTTTGCTATGTTTATTCTATTGGTTTGGTGAAGGAAGCGATGAGCGCCACGTACAAATTAGTCATTATAAAGTTATTCCTTGGTCTGTGTACGAATTAATCTTAACAGACTTGGTTCAAATCTCACGAAGAACAATCAACCAAAATCTGGCTACAGTATAACATTAATAGGAAATCAACGAAATGAAATCGGTTAACACAATCAAAATGACTTTTTAATTTAATCTCAAAAACCTTATGATTCGTTATCCCATATATAAAATTCTCGTATCACGGTTTTTGTAAACAAATTACTCCAAAACGGCTTGACCGATTTGTATGAAATTTTTTCTCTACATTCGGTAGGTTTGAGTCGTAATCTATTTTTCATTCCCCTATGAAATAATGTATATTGCAAAACAGCGTTTGTCGGTCCGTAGTTATTTAGAATAAACAAGTTATACCCTACTGGTTCATCCTGCAAGTTCTAGAATTTTCAGCTTTTTAGCTAAACTTGAGCTGGGCTACGATGAGCTAGAGAGCAAAGCCGCGGTTAACAGCATCAAAATCACTTTTAAATTAAAACCTAAAAATCTTACAATATTAATTACCCTACTTATACTTAAAAAAAAAAAATCTAGCCACAAAATAAGCAATAGCTTGTGTTATGGGTACTAGATAATACTGATGAATATGTATACATAAATATAATATATTGAAAAACACCCAGACACTGCTAAACGAGGCATGCATTTCTTTTTATTTAAGACAAGCTGACCCGGCAAACGTTATTTTGCCATTGAAGGATATCAAAAATAGCTTACGACCTCCTCTAAAACATATCAAACATACACAGAAAAGTTCATAACAATCGGTCGAGCCGTTTCAGAGGAGTTTGGTAACACGAGACATGAGAATTTTATACATTAGAATTTGTTTTAGTAAAAGGGATATAAAAAAATAGCTTACGACGTAATCTCAGACCTACCGAACTTTACAGAAAATTGGCACGAAAATTTTATATATTACAGAGAGATTGCAATAAAATTTACCTATTACATTAAATCCATGCTTGAATACAGAACAAGCTGTAATAATCATCGTGAAACCCTGTAATTCGTGAATATTTGATAATATCAGACGCGAAATAATGAACATCATCAGGCGGGCGCTGATTAATTTTACGACTTTAATATACTCTGCAATGGATATGCGAAGTATTACGTATCCAACTTACCTGCGAATAAACGTGATTTACGGTGCATTGATTTATTTGCCCCATTGCTGTGGGCATATTAATTACCTTTTTCACACTCTACAAGTTAGTACTTGATGCAGTGCAAGTCACAGCATAATGTCGTACGGTATCTTGTTGTGGGGTAATGCTGCTGACATTAACACCGTATTCGTGCTGCAGAAAAGGGCTGTTCGTTCAATTTATAAATTAGGTCCAAGAGAGTCACTCAGAAGGAATTTAATATCATGACCGTACATAGTCAGTATATTTATGAAAACTTAATAGGTATATGTACACAAAAATATAAATAAATTTAGTAGGAAATGTGAACTCCATAACATTAACCTTAGAAGCAAAAACAAACTGGTTGTCCATAGCACGCGTCTTACTAAAATAAGTAGATCGTTTTTATGCAATTGCATTAGATTTTATAATAAACTGCCATCCAGTGTATTTGACATGTCGCTCAATAAGTTCAAAGGTTTTGTCAAGCCGAAACTTATAAATAAGGCATATTATAGCATAAAAGATTACTTAAATGAAATCAATCCATGGGAGTAAATTGCTCTAATTCAAATTTATAACTAGTTCTAATTTATATTATATTGTGAAATACTGATAACAAAAAAAAATACCCGGCTGAGTTTGTTGTGGGCTTCTTCTCAGTTCAGGGCGCGTTGGAACCCTCGTAAACTTAGTTTTTAAGTCGTTAAATTTTTATCACAATTAATAAGTATATGTACCTACTTGACCTTCATAAGTGCTAACAAGTAGTGGCCTATATGAAATAAATGATTTGAATCTTTGAATCTTTGAATCTTTGTACCAATGTCGTCTTTATTTCGCTAGATACTAAGCCAATCGTCCGATATTTTCGATGATGCTTTGATAGACAGTCTGATGCTAACAACTAAAGCACCGGTTATCGTTTATAGTGGACAAACGGCCTAACACACCATTATTATTATCAATTTTCGACCCAAAATTATATGATAACTTTGGGTCGAAAATTGATACATAGATTTGTTTACGAATACCTTCAGGACGTGAATCTAATATAATAAGTTAAAGTTTATTGAAAATAGATTATATTGTAGTTATGTACCTACTGCTGAAATAAATATTGCTTTAAGAATTATTTTATTCCGAATTCGATACGTAGTCTCACAGTCTACTGGGTATTAGAAAAAGTACGATTTATTTCTTTAGAGGGCGACAATGTACTCGTACCTACTCTCACTTTACTGTAATGATATTATTATATTTACCTCCATATTCCTATTTTTGGATGGCCAAGGATATTAGAATGACATTTTTGAGGATTTATTATTAGTGTAAGACTGCTTTGATGGGCTATAGAGGCGGCTTTTTACCACTTTTTACGTAACGTGCAGCTGTCAAGCGGTTTAGCATTCTGCACACGTTGGTACTCTGTAACTCGGTGCCTATCAAAAAGCCACTGGCATATATTTTTCATCCACTAAATGTTTGCAACGAAAATGTTATTTATATTTCTCAGTCAATCTTCAATGGATAAAAAATATATGACAGTGGCTATCATTCTATAATAGGCACCAAGTTACAGAATACGTGTGCTGGTACGATATATTATTGGCCTGTCATTGTTTCGGTGATAGAAGATAGAAGCGTCAGTTTCTTGAAGGCCGTGCCTTACGTAGGTCGGAGGAAAATGTTCACGCCACCGCCCTCGAAAAGGCCTATATCCAACACAAAGGACATGAGAAAAATTCATTTCCATGATGATCGGACGCTATGAGTAATGAAAATGGGACATTTTGTGAAAAAGCCATTTAATTTAGCGCTTAGACGAAGCAGTGGACGTCCTATTAAGCTAAATAAGCTCACCAACAGAGCAATATATTAGCGATTTCGAATTAAATTTTAACAATGCACCGCCTAGTAATTATACGCGTTGTAATAAACCGTTAATATTTCACAGACGCCACGCCGTTGAGGCACATATAGGCACACTACGCCTGAAATATAGCCGATTAATCTATTTAAAGTGGCACTCTAAATAACTGGCTTTAATAGATAAACACAGATGCGTTATCGATTTTTAGGGTTCCATACCAAAATGGTAAAAATGGAACCCTTATAGTGAGACTTTCTCCGTCCGTCCGTCCGTCCGTCCGTCTGTCACACTCGATTATTTCAGTAACTATTCAGGCGATCGACTTGAAATTTAGAATAGTTATGGGTAATGGTGACCTGACGTCATAACAATTGTAAAAAATTGAAAAATGTTTTTATTTTTATTTAAAAAGGGGGGAAAACCAGGTCGACAAAATTTGAAAATGAGGTAACAATATTTAGTGGGGTATCATATGAAAGGGCGTTACTTGTGTATTCTAAAACTAATTTTTATTTATTTTTATGCTTGATACTGTTTGATTTATTGAGCAAACTGTCGAAAAATACCGTTCCCCCCCCCCCCCTTATCTCCGAAGTTTACGGATCGAAAAATCTGAAATAATTATGATCTGTAGAAGTTAACGTATATTTTACAGGAAAAATAAAATCAACTCGCTGACTAATATACTTTTTTTGATAATAACAATAATCCGCCAAAAACAAAGTTACGTTTGCGGTTTGCCAACAAAAGTACCTACATGTAAATGATACTCGTAAATTCATGAACAAAAGTGATTCTTTTAATGTTTTACTTCTTTTATGGTATGGAACCCTCGGTGCGCGAGTCTGACTCGCACTTGGCCGGTTTTTTTTATTACGAAATATTAAACAGTTTAAATTATTGAAACTCAAAATACAAAGGATTAATCAATGAGGATTGGTAAATATAATCTATAACTTTTATTGTTTTTATTTTAATATTTAAGTATTTTGTATTTGAAGTCTCTTGTACTGCTTTTTCGCTATTTAATACTCATAGTATCTATACGACATTAAAACAAAACCAAAACCCTGTTGTTAACTTGTTCTTTTTATGATTCTAACCATTATATTTTGTTACTCTTCCACCCTAACACAACAGATTCAGTAATAAATATACATTTATATCCTTATAATATCATTTACGAGTATTAATGAACGAGCAGTGCCCGCGGACTCCGTTCCGCGTTAGAATATTTTTGTCCCAGCCCGTTTGTCCCGCGTAAGGCCCGGTTTCCACCAAAGCGGTGCAGAGCGGAGCTGTTTGAGTAACAAATCAGATTGCATCATTTCGACATCTCATCTTTAACTCCGGGTTTTTCTGCTTTTTTTCTGAACTTATAAACCTTCTAACCACGAGCATTTCAAAATCAAGATAAGATAAATCCGTTCAACTGTTCTCGAGTTTCAGCGAGACTAACGAACAGCAATTCATTTTTATATATATATAGAGATTAGATACTTTCTATCTCGGAATAATCTATGATAGCCATGATATTTATGAAGAACAGAAACTCAAGTGGGCGGCGTTACCAATAAAAGCTAGGTTTAAACCAAAATTTTAAAAGGTACTTACCTAAAATTAGCCTTAAAATATTTTCACGCTTGGAAAATTAAATAATAAAGCTTCCGATAATCCTATTCAAAACAGCACTCTAATCTAAATAACTATTTTTCAATAAACCTCCAAACATCCGCCGTTATGAATTTTTTGTCTAGTCGCGAAACGTGCCTGAAATACATTATTTTCCGGCAAAGAATTGCGGGTCCCTCACTAAATATAAATAACTTGAATTTACGGGGCAATTTATGGGGGCCCAAGATATGGAGGCGCGGAAAGTTTCAACAATAGAGCTTGTGCTCGCTGATAAGAGGTTGAAATGTTTGAATTTGAATGAATTTACATGTATAAGGTACTTGTGAGAACTTTTCACTCATCCCCGAAACATCTAAATTACCATAATTTTACGTTATTATAGTAAAAACCAGTCAAGTGCTGAGTAGAGGAGGGTAGAGGGGTTTGAGTTTAAAAGCGCAGGATTCCGTTAATTTTATATTTTTCATAACTCCTATATACATTTCACATTTTATCCTTTTTTTGACGGGAACACGGGAACGCTTGCGCAAACCTCCGCGAACCCGCCGGTGCCCGGCCGCTTGCGCAGCCCCTCCACGAGGTGGAGCATGGAGCTCCCCTCCAACAGCAAGGCCCGCCAGAAACACCTAAGCCGGCCTTACCTCCTCGGCGCCCATCCGTAAGGCGACGGACCCCCCCGGGACCGCCACCCAGGGGCCGTGGGCATGGGTAAGCCGATACCTGCGAAGCTTGCTCCTGCACTTCGCAGGCATCGACCTCCCATACCCCGAGGCGGATCTGATCTTTGGCTCCGCCGCAAACCACCAAACGGCCGCAGAGGACAGGGAAAACGGCAACGACACACCGACACTCCTCTTCCCCTGCGGCCCCGCCGCCGACGCATCTAACGGTGCGCCACCGTTTGGTCGCGGGAGATAGGGCGAGCGGCAACGACACACCGACACGCCTCTCCTCCCGCGACCCCTCCTGGCTGCAGGAGACAGAAAAGTCTGTCCCCCGCACCCCTCTTGGACGCATCCAGAGCGGGCCTATCTCCAGGCCCACTCCGAGCGTCCCCTCCTGGATTCCTTTTGGCTTCACCGTGGGGACCCAACCACGGCTACTGAGCCCCCCCATCGCGACAAGATTGGAATCCATCGGGGGGGGGAGATTGGCATTCTAATGAAGTACCAGACATGCGACGTTAAGCTCTCATAGCTCAATAGATAGAGATGCAATATACAGGTTTGGTCACAGACTATACTAAAGACAGGGCGAGCAGCGGGAAAAAAATGTCGCCAGTTTATGGGTGTCATTAGTACCAACAGTATAAGGCCTCGCGGTAGTAGTAGCGGCGGCGGTATTTTGACAGATGACGCTACTGTTTACTTGTATGAAGAAGGTTTACGTGAAATGTTCGGATCGGCCCATCTTTACTATTTTTATCTATTGGTTTGGTGAAGGAAGCGGTGAGCGCCAAGTACAAATTAGTCACTATAAAGTCTGTGTACAAATTAATCTTAACAGTCTTGGTTCAAATCTCACAAAGAACAAACATAAACAAAAAATTTTATATTATAGAGAGAGATTGCATTAAAATTTATTAAATTAAATCCATGCACAGCTTCAATACAGATCAAGCTGTAATAATCATCGTGAAACCCTGTAATTCGTGAATATTTGATAATATCAGACGCGAAATAATGAACATCATCAGGCGGGCGCTGATTAATTTTACGACTTTAATATACTCGTATATGCGAAGTATAACGTGTCCAACTTACCTGCGAATAAACGTGATTTATGGTGCATTGATTTACGAAATACATCAATTGCTGTGGGTATATTAATTACCTTTTGTCAGTGATATATAATATATAAACAGGAGCAGGTGATCTATGCCTTTTGTACACTCTACAAGTTACTACTTGATGAAGTGTACCAATGTGGTCTTTATTACGCTCGATACTAAGCCAATCGTCTGATATTTTCGATGATGCTTTGATAGACAGTTTGATGCTAACAACTTAAGCATCGGTTATCGTTTATAGTGGACAAACGGCCTAACACACCATTATTATGATCAATTTTTTCATCAATGTATCAATTTTTGACCCAAAATTATCGTTTAATTTTGGGTCAAAAATTGATACATTAATACCTTCAGGACGTGAATCTAATATAATAAGTTAAAGTTTATTGAAAATAGATTATATTGTAGGTAAGTACTTGGCGTTGAAATAAATGTTGCTTCTAAGAATATTTTATTTCGAATTCGATACGTATTCTCACAGTCTACTGGGTATTAGAAAAAGTACGATTTATTTCTATAAAGGGCAACAATGTACCTACTCTCAAATTAATGTAATGATTTTATCATATTTACCACCACATTTCTATTTTTGAATTGCCAAAACGTCCCGGGCTCAGTTTTTTTCCGATAATGATTTTTAGAACATTTGAGGATTAATTAATTATTATTAGTATAGGACTGGTTTCATGGGCTACAGACGCGGCTTTTATAAGACTGCCGAAAAAAAGGAGTGTATTGTTTTTAGGGTTCATGTATGTATGTATGTGAGTTTCTTTATTCCACCATAACTTCTGAACGGCTGAACAGATTTGGACATATGGGGTATCGTTAGAATCCTTACATCATTCCGAGTAACATTAGGCTATAATTTTTTTGGATAAGTCGTTTTACCACAGGGAAGTCGTGTTTTTTTTTTTAATTTTTATTAAATTATTTACTTGTTACCTAGCTTTTACGTAACGTGCTGTCAAGCGTTTTAGCATTCTGGTACGACATATCGTACTAAATTATAATTCTTGGCCTGTCATTGTTTCGGTGATAGAAGCGTCAGTTGCTTGAAGGCCTTACCTTATGTAGGTCGGAGGAAAATGTTCACGAAACCGCCCTCGAAAAGGCCTACATCCAACACAAAGGACATTATGAAGAAAAATCATTTTCATGATGATCGGACGCTATGAGTAATGAAAATGGGACATTTTGTGAAAAAGCCCTTTAATTTAGCGCTTAGACGAAGCAGTGGACGTGCTATTTAGCTAAATAAGCTCACCAACAGAGCAATATATTAGCGATTTCGTATTAAATTTTAACAATGCACCCGGCCTAGTAATTATACGCGTTGTAATAAACCGTTAATATTTCACAGACGCCACGCCGTTGAGGCACATATAGGCACACTACGCCTGAAATATAGCCGATTAATCTATTCAAAGTGGCACTCTAAATAACTGGCTTTAATAGATAAACACAGATGCGTTATCGATTTTTAGGGTTCCATACCAAAATGGTAAAAATGGAACCCTTATAGTGAGACTTTCTCCGTCCGTCCGTCCGTCCGTCTGTCACACTCGATTATTTCAGTAACTATTCAGGCGATCGACTTGAAATTTAGAATAGTTATGGGTAATGGTGACCCGACGTCATAACAATTGTAAAAAATTGAAAAATGTTTTTATTTTTATTTAAAAAGGGGGGGAAACCAGGTCGACAAAATTTGAAAATGAGGTAACAATATTTAGTGGGGTATCATATGAAAGGGCGTTACTTGTGTATTCTAAAACTAATTTTTATTTATTTTTATACTTGATACTGTTTGATTTATTGAGCAAACTGTCGAAAAATACCGTTCCCCCCCCCCCCTTATCTCCGAAGTTTACGGATCGAAAAATCTGAAATAATTATGATCTATAGAAGTTAACGTATATTTTACAGGAAAAATAAAATCAACTCGCTGACTAATATACTTTTTTTGATAATAACAATAATCCGCCAAAAACAAAGTTACGTTTGCGGTTTGCCAACAAAAGTACCTACATGTAAATGATACTCGTAAATTCATGAACAAAAGTGATTCTTTTAATGTTTTACTTCTTTTATGGTATGGAACCCTCGGTGCGCGAGTCTGACTCGCACTTGGCCGGTTTTTTTTATTACGAAATATTAAACAGTTTAAATTATTGAAACTCAAAATACAAAGGATTAATCAATGAGGATTGGTAAATATAATCCCAGCAAAAACATTTTCATGTAAAATGTTGCCAAGACGAGAACATGTGGCTCACACTATCAAAAAGTTATCAGATCTCATGTAGAGCAAGACTTCTAACTCTACACGCCCTAACTCTATAAATCCTTACTTTATAAACTCTACACTTTAGTCAAAATATATTATGTCTTGGCTGTTTCGGTACCGTCACATGGGCGTAAAGTGAAGAATTTATTCATTGTTCAGTACTTTTCTAATAGAGTTTTGCAAGTGACATAATGGACCATGCAAAATTCAAGAAATTTCACATTAAAATTAAATGGTATCACCATTGTTATGGGAAAAATCTTCCATTTATTAAAAATATCCTCTAAAGCAAAGGAACACACTTTTGCAAAGTGTGGTGAAGTATTTGAAACCAATGCAGTTAGTAAAACCTAAGTGCAGTTTCTGAGGAGACTCAATACCTATCTAATAAATAATCGTTACTACAGAAACTAGGTATTGTATATCAGAAAAGTACAAAGTCAGTGAATAATATTTTTACTTTACACCCATGTGACAGTAACGAAACAGCCAAGACATAATATATTTTGACTAAAGTGTAAAGTTTATAAAGTTAGGATTTATAGAGTTAGGGCGTGTAGAGTTAGAAGTCTTGCTCTACATGAGATCTGATAACTTTTTGATAGTGTGAGCCACATGTTCTCGTCTTGGCAACATTTTACATGAAAATGTTTTTGCTGGGATTTCACTTCATTTTGTAAGTTGTTTACGACTATATTTTTTATTTGATTAATTTCCTTTTCTTTGGTGTATTTCTTGAATATCATTGCAAGGTGGATATTTGTCCGAATAAAGTATCCCCCCCCCCCTCTATCATTTAAATGAGGGAACCCTCCTTGGTTCACCTAGTTTATTTCTTTCCTTATTTGTAGTTTATTACAAAGAGTCCCTATATCAATTTTGAGACCTCTAGCATCAATATTTGCGGCAATTTCATACAAACTTCCATCCCCTATTTTAAGGGGCTGGGGGGTTAAATTTCCAACTTTTGGAATTTTTTTGTTGGTTGTGTGCTAATACTAGCTTATAAACCAAATTTCAGAAATTAAGTTTTTATTATACCTATATAATTATGGGAAACCCCATACGAACTTCCAACCCCCTAATTTTATGGATGTGGGTTGATTAACTAAAAATCCTGAAACAGGTATTTAATTGTTTATTACAAAGAGTTGTAGTGTTATACACTACCATCTTACTCAATCAACCCTTCAGTAACCCCAACCTATAAGCTGACAATCAGTTGCCTCGTCTGTAGCCTACGCCCACCTTCAAACCCCAAAGCACGTCACTAGATAATAAATCGGAAAAAGGCACGTCACTAACGAGACGTAGCCAACAGTCAGTCAGTCGCTCTCGGACAACCGATCCTCTCGGACGCGTTCAGTCCCTCCAATTTAAAACGGCTCACTAGGCCGCTATGTGAAGCCGCATCAGGGCTCCAGACTTCCCCTGGAGTGAGCACAAGTTTGCTGGTCGCTTCGCGACTGCCTTAAAATGGGCATCTAAGCCCCCCTCGCTCGCGCATCGCGACTGGCGCGAGCGACATCTTTTTCAACATGGCTGGTCACGCCGCGTGATCGCCATATTTTTTTATATAGTCGGCGCTTTGGCGAACGTTCGTTTTAGCTCTGGAATCCTACCGCTGATGTAAAGTAACAATAGGTGAAGCAGTGTGGTGAAGTGAAGTGATTGTCGAAAAAAGTGACGCCCTCGGGCGGACGAGCACGCCGCACCCGGTCGAACACGTGGTCGGGAGCACGACCATCAGCCCCGCTCCGGATGGTACAGCAGTGAGACGCCAGCGCGTACCCCGTACGCCCCTGCTGGTCGGCCGGGCACCCCTGCCAACTCTTCACGACGCGCGCACCTCGGGACACCGGACAATCCGTATCGTAAACCCCCTTTTTTCTGTGGACTTTCACCTACCCCTTTTTTTCGCGAGCGCTCCCTATTAGAGTACTTCGTCACGCAATTATCGTCAAGAACGGGAATAACTCGGCCTCGACTTCTAGACTATTCGCCTAGCACTTTAGCCAGTAAGCCAAACGCATGTACTACTAACCCAATTTAAATTCTGAATATAATTGTGAATGATTTTCTGGTCAATCTCTTTGTTTAATTTAATTCCCGACGACCCTGAAGTTGCAGCCTCGACGAGCGACGGATACACGAACGGCCCTTGACCCGTAAAGGTTCAAGCTGGACACCGACCGAGCTATCTTCTTTCTATTTAATAATCAGCGTAGTTAGTGGCGTTGATCGGTCATCCTGGCCGACCGTAGACCGCGAACGCGAGTTAGTACCCCGCCACGCTACAGAGTCCCTATATCAATTTTGAGACCTCTAGCATCAATATTTGCGGTAATTTCATACAAACTTCCATCCCCTATTTTAAGGGGTTGGGGGGTTAAATTTCCAACTTTTGGAATTTTTTTGTTGGTTGTGTGCTAATACTAGCTTATATACCAAATTTCAGAAATTAAGTTTTTATTATACCTATATACTTATGGGAAACCCCATACGAACTTCCAACCCCCTAATTTTATGGATGTGGGGTGATTAACTAAAAATCCTGAAACACGTATTCAATTGTTTATTACAAAGAGTCCCTATATCAATTTTGAGACCTCTAGCATCAATATTTGCGGTAATTTCATACAAACTTCCATCCCCTATTTTAAGGGGTTGGGGGGTTAAATTTCCAACTTTTGGAATTTTTTTGTTGGTTGTGTGCTAATACTAGCTTATATACCAAATTTCAGAAATTAAGTTTTTATTATACCTATATACTTATGGGAAACCCCATACGAACTTCCAACCCCCTAATTTTATGGATGTGGGGTGATTAACTAAAAATCCTGAAACACGTATTTAATTGTTTATTACAAAGAGTCCCTATATCAATTTTGAGACCTCTAGCATCAATATTTGCGGTAATTTCATACAAACTTCCATCCCCTATTTTAAGGGGTTGGGGGGTTAAATTTCCAACTTTTGGAATTTTTTTGTTGGTTGTGTGCTAATACTAGCTTATATACCAAATTTCAGCTTTCTAGGTCTTCAGGAAGTACCTAGGAATTTTGATGATCATCAGTGAGTCAGTCAGTCAGTCAGTCAGTCAGTCAGTGACGAAATTTGGGTTTTTTAGACGTCAATAAAATCTAAAGTATAAGACCTATAAAATTGAAACTTTATAGGTTTAATAAGTTCACTGGCGACATCATTTTCCGAGAATTTTGATTATCTGAAATAATTCAGGCCTAAGTTATAAGGGTTTAAAAATACGGCGAAACACTTCGAGAAAAGATAGGTAGTGCCTTTGCGCTTCGCTTGGCTCGTCTTGGCGGGGACACCTTTTATTGTTTTTATTTTAATATTTAAGTATTTTGTATTTGAAGTCTCTTGTACTGCTTTTTCGCTATTTCATACTCATAGTATCTATACGACATTAAAACAAAACCAAAACCCTGTTGTTAACTTGTTCTTTTTATGATTCTAACCATTATATTTTGTTACTCTTCCACCCTAACACAACAGATTCAGTAATAAATATACATTTATATCCTTATAATATCATTTACGAGTATTAATGAACGAGCAGTGCCCGCGGACTCCGTTCCGCGTTAGAATATTTCTGTCCCAGCCCGTTTGTCCCGCGTAAGGCCCGGTTTCCACCAAAGCGGTGTAGAGCGGAGCTGTTTGAGTAACAAATCAGATTGCATCATTTCGACATCTCATCTTTAACTCCGGGTTTTTCTGCTTTTTTTCTGAACTTATAAACCTTCCAACCACGAGCATTTCAAAATCAAGATAAGATAAATCCGTTCAACTGTTCTCGAGTTTCAGCGAGACTAACGAACAGCAATTCATTTTTATATATATATAGAGATTAGATACTTTCTATCTCGGAATAATCTATGATAGCCATGATATTTATGAAGAACAGAAACTCAAGTGGGCGGCGTTACCAATAAAAGCTAGGTTTAAAAAGGTACTTACCTAAAATTAGCCTTAAAATATTTTCACGCTTGGAAAATTAAATAATAAAGCGTCCGATAATCCGATTCATAACCGCACTCTAATCTAAATAACTATTTTTCAATAAACCTCCAAACATCCGCCGTTATGAATTTTTCGTCTAGTCGCGAAACGTGCCTGAAATACATTATTTTCCGGCAAAGAATTGCGGGTCCCTCACTAAATATAAATAACTTGAATTTACGGGGCAATTTATGGGGGCCCAAGATATGGAGGCGCGGAAAGTTTCAACAATAGAGCTTGTGCTCGCTGATAAGAGGTTGAAATGTTTGAATTTGAATGAATTAACATGTATAAGGTACTTGTGAGAACTTTTCACTCATCCCGGAAACATCTAAATTACCATAATTTTACGTTATTATAGTAAAAACTAGTCAAGTGCTGGGTAGAGCGGTTAGAGTTTAAAAGCGCAGGATTCCGTTAATTTTAGATTTTCCATAACTACATTTAACATTTTATCTTTCTTCAAGTATTATTGTGAATACTTTTATATACCCAAAAGCAAATGTTGGCATTTTCTTCAAGTTTGGAGTGTTTTGTTTGGGCACAATCATCATCGGTAAATATTTATTTTAATTTGTGGTAAAACAATTTTTAAAATATCTCGACAAAATGGCAAAATGTTCACCATTTTTTCTCGTATAGGTAAGCACATTACATAACATAGGAATAGGCAGAAATTAACTAAAATGAATAAATTCTCCAGCGGTTTTCTAAATTTTACGTTCAGCGTTTTTTTCAATACAATAAAATGTCCCTTGCTTGAAGTCTGAGTTGATTACCTATATTTTTATGGACAACTTACGCTTTGACAATTTTTGTTTTAAAGTTCCTAGGAAAGTTTCCCTGTAACTCCTATGATTCGGGACTTCCCCATACTGCCGTGCTATTCTGCAAAACAGCGACGAGCGTACATCTCTGCATCTATGAATTTGTCAGTTGTAATAGAGTACAATTTTGCATGCCATATTCGGGTTGGCAGCTGTCTGGCAGCTATTTCATTCTATAGAATAGCAAGGCTGTCCCAGTTAAAAAACATATTATATTACGTCGGATCACTCTGTTTCGCCGGCGGGCGTGCATGGTGCATGCAAGATTAATGACATCTGCTCAATGCGAGTCGCGCGAGCCTTGCGCTCGTCGTGTCCGACCAAACAGAATATAATAAAGCCGACACTCTATTTTATGAAATGAAATGAATGAAATGAAATGAAATGTTTTCTTGTTACACGACTTATTGCAAACGCACAGAGTTACTAACTAAACATTATTTTGACGACCTCCGTGGCGCAGGGGACGCACGCTCGGATTCGAGTGGGAGGTCGCGGGTTCGATTCCCGCCACAGGCCACTTTGGAATTTTATAATTTCTAAATTGGCTCAGGTCTGGTCTGGTGGGAGGCTTTGGCCGTTACCACCCTACCAGCAAAGACGTACCGCCAAGCGATTTAGCGTTCCGGTACGATGCTGAGTGGAAACCGTTGGGGTGATTTAACTTACCCCTTCCAAGTTAGTACGCTAACATCTTCGACTGCATCATCACTTACCATCAGGTGAGATCGCAGTCAAGTACTAACTTGTATAGAATAAAAAAAAATTCATATTAGTGAGACTATAGGGCTGAGCACAATTGTATAAAATTTTTATGTGATTTAGTCATAGATGTCCAGAGTCAAGAAGGAGCCCTCGACTTCAAAACTGCGGAAAAAAATACTTTGCCTTAATTGGCAAACTCGAGCCGTCGCTACGAAATTGACACACTCCACTACAAAAAAAAGTTGCCGCACTCACGGAGCTCTCGTTGTTAGAGGGGCTCTTATCTCTTTCTAGTTGAAGCGCGAGCGATGATCTATTTATAAATCTATATGGATTTAGTATTGTCACAAAAACAGAAACTAAAGTACACTCTCTTTTGTTTCAGGAACACCAAACAGCAGCGACAAATGTGCAAATGTAGGCACGTGACACTGAGGTCCCTTCGACACAGCCCCAAGATGAAGCGGCGGTTACCAACAGTGCGGGAAGAACCCCGATCCCCCAGTACGATCTGCAACAGTGACCTGGCCATATACGCCATGGTGGTGTCCACTGCCGTCCTGAGTTACGTGAACAGTTTGAACGGGGATTTCGTGCACGACGATATACCCGCTATAGTGACAAACGGTGACGTGGTGGGCACGAACTCTTTGAAGCAGTTGTTTTTGGATGACTTTTGGGGCACTCCGATGGGTGATCCCAACAGCCATAAGTCGTATCGGCCGCTCACGACGCTTTCTTTTAGGTGAGTGGTAGAAATAATAGTGGTATGCCGTATGATGATAAATATCTTGTATGTACTTAAGTAACAAATCTGGGGGCATTTCTAAAGGGAACGAAATAAATGTGGGCATGATAAATCCGTCTTATTTTTGTCGTTTTCATAAATTTTTGAACTTCATTCCATAATTATATTATAGTATTATGTGAATCAGATTTGTTTGAATCTCCGAGCACTGAAAAGTACGTGGGTAGATTTGAAACCCAAGTCTCCGACTAAGGCTCAGTTGCTTGACTTGACTTTAACCGAAACGTTATAGTTAAATATGGCGGCCTGACTCTTATTTCGAAAGACATAAGAGTCAGACCGCCATATATAACTATAACGTTTCGGTTAAAGTCAAGTCAAGCAACCGAGCCTTAGTATAATACGGACGCGACGTCTCAACTACTGAGCTGTCAGTGAGTGGTTCCAAATTCAAAGCAGGAAAACTTCCGCGAAATATAAATCAACATTTGACGTACTGACATACATTATCGTGTGTCAACGGAAGGGATGGTTATAAATAAAACAAGGGGTGAAAAAAGGGGTAGATTTAGGTATGTACCCACCTCAATAAATGCCCGTATAATGTCGCGTTTCCACCACTTCTCTTCAGGCTAGAAGTCAGCCATAAATTTGCTCGCCGAGCATCTATTTATCATCCGGCATGGACTGTAAGCTTAATATATCATCGTGAAAATCTTATTCATCTCAGTAATAAGATCTTCGGTGTTAGACTCCTACAAAGCAAATAGCACTTAGCAGAAAAGAAATACCTTCCTGGCACAGTTGAGAGAGCATTGATTTTAATCGAAGGGCCTTGGTTCGATTTTCGGTTTGTGATGAATTCCCGTTTTATAACTCTTTACGATTCTACAATCTCTACGTTGAATTTATTTCCATTACCTGTTAGATTGCTATCTCGTATGCGATTTTTTCCAAAAACAAATAAATTCGAGTTTATTTATGTTCCTGTGAAATGTAATCGTAAATCAAATTCTAAATTGCTTTTGCTTTCAAAAACAAACTTCTATATTTACAAAATACCGACTCGTACGTACCTATATTTTTATTTCATCTTCAATATTCCGATCCTCACGTATGCGAAACTTCATAGCTGTAATAAAATAGTAACCCAGGTATATTCTATACATACAGTAACTTTGATATGTTATTAAACTTGGCAAGTTATAGTGTTTTGAAAGTTAAGAGAGCAGTCTGTAATCTACAGCGGTTAATTCTTGTAGTGACTACATCAAAGATTTTAGTTATGTAAGTATGATTATTCGAATTAAATATGGTCCAAGGGCCATAATATTAAACACGTCTCGTTAACCCGATGTACTACGTTAGATGTGGGATGCACTGCATCTGACAGTGTATACTCTAATACACTATTAGATCATGCAGTTCATCCCATCACATTGCATTGCAATTCCAAACGTTGCACTGCAATGCGCTTGATATGGGTAAGATCTCATTATGTTCAGTAATTTCGTCGGCTACTTTGCGCTTCAACCTGCATCAGAGCTGAGTGTGTTTCTTCAAAAATACTTAACTATTTCATTGACAAAATTAGATCTTAGGCGCTGATTGGTTATTCCTTTGCATTGGTTGAGTCATGTAGGCACTGATTGGTTAATGTTCACATCGGTTGTGCAACTTTGCGTCAATTCTTTGTTGATGATTGCGGTGCTATTGTTTCCGATGATGTTTGGAAGATGTACAATTTTTTTTACGAAAATCATCCTGCAGCATGTAATCTGGGAAGATTCTAAAAATCCGATATTGTTGTACGTTTTACGATATTCTCCGCATATAGATTGCATCAAGACTACAACTTGTCCGTGCGAACTCTATGAAATTAGTAACCTCAGTTAGTAACCAACTGAAAATCCGTTAAGATGACGATGATGACAATTATAATACTAGGCACACCTATCTGTATTTGATTTGTTATTAAACTCTGCAAGTTCCGCTAAGTTCGTAGACACCCCGCGGCTTCACACGAAGCAGTAAATACGCCCAGGTATGAGGTAACACGGAAATCCGCGATGCAACTTGATTTCGCTCCGCGTTTGAATCTGGTTGGTATATCTAAGTTGGGAACTACTTGAGAACTGTGTTCATACTTCATACACACAGTCGTTTCGGTTATCGACGTGAAGGTATCGTTAGTTTATCTTGCTTGCATCGGGAATGCAAGTTGTTTGTTGTCAAGAGTACCTACATTGGTACGGTTTGAGTTTGAGCATTCGTGAGTTGCTTTATGCATGTATTCGAGTTGAGCTTACCACTTGATTTCTATTTATTGTGTTTGCGAATTTTCTAGCATTGTATTTTAGGCTAGCTGTTACCACCAGCTGTATTGATTAAATTACTTCTAATTAATTATTATTCATAATATTTCAAGTGATCAATTTCGTAACACCTCTTCAATACCTATTTCTTACTTACAAATGCTTGTACACTACAAAAATAGTTGAAACAATATTGTTTTTCTTTAGGGCATTCCAAATTGAATTTTTTAAACATTTTTTATTCAAACTTGAATACATTATAGCACGGGTATACTTATTGAGGGTGGAACGAGGGTAAAGCCTGTATAATTACATGGAATCGATATTCGAGTAATATCAAAATCGATACTCGTAATATTCGACTGGTGACATTGTTTCACACATATGATACTCGTACTTAGGCGTTGTTGTTCTTGTCAGGCAAAAAGAACGCTGTCTGTTTACTGCTGCATATATAAAATCAAAAATCAAAATATTATCGACTGACAAAATTAACAATACTTACTCGTGAAACGGGGTTAGATTACTAGAGTAGAACATTTTTTTGTATATTAATTGTTCAGTTACAGACTAAAGATAGAAGGTCAACTATCGTCAAACCGAATTGCTGCATTGTATAGAAGATCCTTTTAAGGAGGATAGCTTCTTGTTTTCTCTCTTCCAATGTGCCGTATGTGCGTTGGTGGGAATGACCCTGCTGTGATGAGCGAATCTGAAAAAATACTTAAGTATAGCATCGACGAATTTACTTAAATTTTAGGCACTGGTTGGTTAATGCTTGTATCGATCGAGCCTTTTCAGCATTGATTGGTTGTAATTCGTCTCGCTTGTGCCGCTTAGGCACCGAATGGTTCTTGATGATTGCGTTGACAATATGGTTACCGGAGATGTTTGGGCGATCTAAAATTTTATTTACGGGTCTCACTCCGCTGAAGATGTGTTCAAGCTTTTCGTCCCCGAGCCTGTAGCTATTTTCTTACATTTGCACTGTGCACGTTTTACGTGACACGAGTAACGAGCAGTATTGTATGAAAGCCGCTTCAACCATTGTTCTCGCAACAATGCTTTGTTAATAATTACCAGCTACAATTGATAGGGCTTTGCACTATGTGTCGCCATTGTAGAGATACGATCTAAGTGGAGGCGTGATTATTGTGATTATCCTTTGTAGTGCACCTACTAAGCTTCTGGGCATTCGTGTCGATCTTAATCATGCGTGATTAATATTGAATGCGTATACTTCGTTTAGAAATATTCCACAGGTTCTGGGCAAACTTTTGTTTCCGTAATTTTTGATATAGGCAATGCAAATCTGACTCGCTTTGTGCTCTGGAGTTCAAAAATCAAACTACAAACAGCACAAGTGTATAGTGATCTTGGGAATATTACTGACATTCACTTTAAATATTGATTATTATTTATCTATATCAAATCAGGATTTCTACAGAAATGTGTATCGGCCAACCATCGTCGGAGCTATAACAACACAACCATCACCAGCCAATTGGCGCCTTGGCTGCATAATCGATGCAAACACTAACCAATCAGAGCTTACGCGACTCGACCGATGCAAGCATTCACCAATCAGCTGCATAGATGTAAGCTCGTCGTTGCAGAATCAAGAAGTTGGTAATTAGGAAAGCTATTGTATCGCAGCATGGCTGAGAGACATGATGTCTTAAATATAGGCCCTAATATGAGATGTTTTTAATTTTTTATTATTTATCCTTCCGATATTTTCACAGCATTATGTCCTATGGTCTTTTGCTATGGGGTAATGCTGCTAACATTGATACTATTTTCGTGCTGCAGAAGAAGGCTGTTCGTGCCATTTATAAAATGGGCCCAAGAGAGTCTTTAAGAGAAAAATTCAAAGAATTTAATATAATGACGGTACATGCACAGTATATATTTGATAACTTGATATATGTGCATAAAAATATTAATAATTTTGTTAAGAAAAGCGATCTCCATGCTATCAACCTTAGAAGTAAAAATAAACTTATAGTTCATAAAACAAGACTAGAGAAAATAAATAAATCATTTAAAGGCAATGGGATACGCTTTTACAACAAACTCCCTAATGAAATATTAAACTTATCCCTCAATAAGTTCAAAGTCGCTGTTAAACGAAAGCTCATTAATAAAGCTTACTATAAGTAGTATTAAGGATAACTTACATGAATCAAATCCTTGGGGATGTATGAACTGCTGTATTTATACTAGCTCAATTAGTTTTAAGAGCTTTTGTGAAGTGGTGCTAACAGAAAACAAAACCCGGCTGAGTTTGTTGTGGGCTTCTTCTCAGTGCAGGGCGCGTTGGAACCCTCGTAAACTTAGTTTTAAGTCGACTTGGAGTTATCGCCATACAAATGTGACAAATATCATAAGGACCTTTTACAAGAGCCTGTATATTAGGCCTATGTGAAATAAAGATATTTTGAATTTGAATTTGAATTTTGATAGATGTCTTATACAAGTAGATGGCATAACCAGACCATTAATTAGTTCATGTAAACGAAGTTTTTGATGAGCGTTCTATAAATATAACTTCAGAAGTAAGACGAACCACAAACGGCCCTCATCCCCTAGGTTGGAGGGAAACCAACCTGGGAGATATGAAGCCTTCATTACCGGCAACAGTAGATTACAAAAAAAAAAACATACCGTATGAATATTCCCAAACGATTTTTTCTTTCGTATTTGCATTCAAAACAGAGGGCCGGAACATTCATCCGCGATAGCCCGCAGCCGCGCTGAAACATTATTTATTTTAGTTCCCCGCTGCGCCGTGATGTGTAACGAACGAGATTAAAATGACAATTCGTTAAAATTTAGTGTCCAGAAGCGCTATAAATACTCTCATGATGTGCAAATTCACGCGATAAGGGGACTCATGCTCGCCTGGACGGCGATTTATTATGCTGGCCCATAGGTGTTGGCGTGGCGGATTAATTTTTTTTTTTAACTTCTGACGCAAAAAAGGGGTGTTATTTTTTTTTTATTATTCAAATGTTACAATAAAACTTATTATTAGCTTATTCTAATTACTATACAAATCTTGCCCGCGTGGAATGGTGCCAAGAATACTGGCTGCATTTCCGCGTTGAACAGCTAGGCTGATACGTTGCGCAAAAAATGAGCCAGCCCTTCTGTCATCAGTTGAGGCTATTAACCGCGGGAAAAGCTCTAAATAAAAAGATTAAGAAAAGAAGAAAAAAGAAGAAGCTCTAATAAAGATTCTAAATGGTACAAAATCTTACGTGGCACTCCAGGAGTGAAAACTTATGGGGTGTTATAACTTATAAGTTTGACGTTGATGTCTGACTGTTGCGTATGTGTGTCAGTCTGTGGCATCATAGTGTCAAACGGATGGACCGATTTCGACGAGTTTCTTGTGGTGGCTCTTACCTATTTTTATTTAATATCTGTCCAGCAGTGTAGTCATAGAGCAGTAGAGTCAGCTCTCTTCCAAAATCTTGCAAGGCAAGGCCTTTCTTCTTTTATACACTTTTTAAAACACCTAATAAGTCAATGCTAATAAAATTGAAAAGGTCAATTATTCCAATAACTTTCTAAAATGAAGTAAATTTCTCCCAGAAAACCAGGCATCCAGGAAGTTCCTGTTAATAAAATTTCGAATCACCACTTCAACTCGACACAACTTGTTTACGTTCAAACTAAAAGCTCTGAGCTCGCACTAAAATCCAAGAGCCCATTGTAAGTTATAAAACACAAACTCCGTATAGCGTACTATGTGACCGTTAAAACTATACAAAGTAAACTAGAAATTTGTGTTGAGAATATGAACAAGAGGACTTAACCTTAAGTACTGTTCCATCAAGAGGGAAAGTGTCTTAATTAATTTTCAAAAAAAAGGTTGCCTTTCCAATGTCTTGGGCGCAATACGATTAGCAAATAATAAATCGAGTGTTTGATACAATAAATGGGAATTTCATACTTTCGAATCCCGGAAAATTCATTGTAATCCATTGACTCCAAACATTAAAGCAGACAGACTAACAAGGTCTTAAATTCTTAAGATGGTTATTAATGATTAGCATCTCATTTATTTATTTTATATGACACCAAACAATGCTGTATCACTTACAACATTGGTTGGTACGTTCGTACATCTCAGATGAAATTTTATTCACCCAACCAATCCTGCTGCGCAAGGTATGTGGGCATCACCAATATCTTCCTTATCCCTTGACCCTAGCAGGTCAGGGCGCGTTTGGAACCCTCGTAAACTTGGTTTTAAGTCGTGAATGGTTGTCACCATTAAATGACCATGTAAAACAAAACGACGTGTCATAAGTGCCTTTGTATGCTAGGCCTATATGAAATAAAGAATTTTTCTATTCTATTCTATCACACAACATTTGTGAAAAAAAAATTACGTAAGTACGTTTTATTCATTACGAGTCAGTGATTATCCACTCCAGATGACTGAATACTCAATGGGAATTTGTGTTGAGAATATGAACAAGGGGCGTACCGAAATCGGATTACACGGGTCGGCTTCCCGAAAAACTTGTAGGGGACTTCTGTGGGTCTGTACTCTGTAATCTTATTGGGTCGAGGATCGCGGGTAGTCAGACAACAGCTTCTCAAACAAATATGTGCACAGCTTGGATAAACAATATAAGTGCCGAGTTTTTTGTTAGTTGATTTTTTTTGATGCGATACGTATTTGGTGAAAACATTGAAAAAAGTGACTTAGGCTCACTTGTGCCAACCCGGGTTAGTATGATAACACATTAATCCAGAGTGAAGTTGTCAAAATTATCCAATGAGAGACGTTAAGTTCCGCCGTTTTGAGCAAGTGGAACGAGCTTATTTTATTTATTTTTTAACGAGCTTTATATTTTTTTATTGTAGATAGGCTTGCGCTTGATGTCAATCATGCCTGATGGAAAGCAATGATGCAGAGGTCTATGTTGGAACTTGGAGCGCGCTTGACTAGAAAATGCCTATTCACTCTTCTCTTGAAGGCACCCAGACTGTACTTGGCTGGAAACACGGAGGCTGGAAGGGCGTTTCACACCTTATTCGGTTCGTATCTGAAACGTGTAACAAAAACGTTTATTGCGAGCATTGAGTTATAAACTAAGGAGTTAGGGTCAGCGCTAAAAAGTGTCCGAACCGAATGACATACAAAACGCGAAAAGACATACAATCGCACTTCAGTCTCGTGTTTGAAAATTAGGCTGTATAGTAATGGTATAAGACATAAATTACAATGTTTTAGTTTGTTTATAAATGTAGGTACTCATGTACCCTCCTTTATACAGGTTTTCTCTGACAGGACACTTTTTTCGTGAATTTTGTATTACACCCGTCGTCCATAGATTTATAAATAAGCCTATGATTGCGAGTTTGTTGATATTTTAGAGTGGCGTCCTTTTATTACCAGGGTGACCAGTGCTTGTTTTGGAAAGTCGAGTTTTAACGGGAAAAACGACCACATAATATGTAAACTTAAAAACCCAAAAGCTGATCTAAATGCAAAATTTCGGTCAAATCGTTGGGCCTTTTCCGAGAACCGCAAAATAAGAAATTGATAGTTTATAAATTGTAGTATATTATAATATGAAGATGTACATGTACCGTATGTAATATAGATTCTAAATAGTACAAAATGACGTGGCACTCCAGAAGTTAAAACTTGAAAATTATTTGAGGTGTCGGTTACAGTAACAGGTTGAGGTATAAATATCGCGTATATTATAAATATCTGGGTGACCGAGCTTCGCTCGGTAGTATAACTACGGGCCAATAGATGGCAGCAGAAGTCATGTTTTTATTATTTTTTGGTAAATTCGACATTGCCTAAACATTAATCCTAGCTAGATCGATTTATCGCCCCCAAAACCCCCTGTATACTAAATTTCATGAAAATCATTCGAGCCGTTTCCGAGATCCAGATTATATAGAAATATATATAATATATATATATATAAACAAGAATTGCTCGTTTAAAGGTATAGGATAATCAGTGTCAGGTAACACTATCAAGTTCAATAGTTTTTTTACTTCTCAGATAATACTCAACACGCCTTAACCTTTAAACCATCCTTCAAAAAACAAAAGGTCATAACTTAAATTGTGCCTTTATTTACTAGAAGCATTTGATATTGTAGTGCTGTCGTGTCACTCACGCCTCTGAACAGTATAAAGGCTGTAGCGATTGACATCGGTAATATTAACGGCAATTTTGATTTAGACGTTCCCTTTTGTCCAGGTAAACAATCCGTCAAGGCTGTTTATAGGGTTATAAATGACAGGGATTAAACAAAACCAATTTATATAGACTCAGTGGGGGTTAACGTTCTATCGTTTAGAAGCTGTTATTTGTGTATCTACTTGTTGACCTTTAGACAGGTATGAATTGCCTGAGTTTGGGAATATTGATCGTTTTTAATAGTCTGACCACCTGAAATTGTATTGTAAGTTCCTGAGTGATAACTTTGCATATCTTTCGGATTATATCGCCGTCTCTGTTACTCATACTTATGATATACATATTTATTTATTAATTTTTATACGACTGCCCAAAAAAGGAGTGCAATGTTTTTAGGGTTCATGTATGTATTTATACCTATGTGTGAGTTTCTTTATTCCACCACAACTTCTAAAGGGCTGAATAGATTTGGACATAATATGGGCTATCTTTAAAATCCTTACATAATTCCGAGTAACAAAGGCTTTAACTTTTTTTTGAAAAAAGTAGTTTTACCAATAGATTAAGGCCCATTTTTTAATTATTTACTTGTTATTTTGTTTGCCACTTGCCGATGTAACATTATAGAGTAGGAAAAAGTAGAGTATCTCTGTAAAATATTGAATGTTTGATATTTCTCAAAATCGAGTAAAAAAAATCGTAGAACAAATGTTGTTAGTTTTAATGTAAACAAATACAGGCCGAGCCGAGAGCGACATGATATTTTTTATATACGATGTATGACAAAATATTGAATAAAAAAAAATATTATGCAGCACATAACAATATTCGTCAAGCTCTTCGAAAAAATTGAAAATTCCGTGTGACCATTTAATATTTTCAGAATAATTCCGAACTAAATAATAGTTTTCTAATTGAAACCCGCCCAGCTGCCAGAGTGGGCGCGGGCACGCTGGGTCAGTCAAATAAAGTTCCGAACACATCTAATAAATATCCAGCGTTTGCAATATGCAAGGAAACTCGGGCGGCCTTAGTTTTAAACCAGTCTGGAATGTTTGTTGTGTAACTAGAGCCACACCAGTTGGAATCGATCCAGGAATTTATTGAGGGTATTTTCATACGGACTGGTTAGACTATTTTGCGCCGTTTATATCCTGTCTAACTGTTTTCCGCCTAAAAGAAAACGACCAATGGTGGTATTAAGTTATCTCGCGAATCAAAACCGGAATATTCTAGAAAAAAAGGTGTATTTTTTGAGTACCATTGGTATTAGGAATTTGTTTTTTCTTTTCCGGATGTAATTTTATGGGAACTAGGCATTGCGGAATTCCAGGACTTTTGAAAATTCCACCCCTACTACCGAGAGGGTAAATGGGGTCAAATTTTGAATAGGAATTTGATTTCCAACCCGGAATGTAATTTTATGTACAGAAAGTTATTATTTCTTTTCAATGCACATAATATTAAGATATTATTGAGAAGTAATTGCAACTTATATTTTTTTGGTATCTATGGTCTTTTCCATTTTACATAAATCCCTTATGAATAATTGATTTTCCCGCAATAAAAATTAGCCTATATCACTCTCCGAGCCTTAAAAAGGGGTAAAAGCAATCAAATTTTGCGCCAGAATATTAGATATTACATTAGTTTGGTGTTATCCAGTACCGCGATTAATCTAAGGGCGTCAACTCGATGGCGGTAATTAGGAAACTTGAAGCGTAGATAGTTTATCGAATTAGCTCTATCGATCATCGTGAGTGGCACAGAGCGTGGGAGGTTGGCGCTGCGATCAGAATACTTCGTGTACTTTGATGGCATTATATTCATTTAACATTTCCTATATTATTAATACAAATAGGTCAAAGCATCAGTTGAAAGTTACACGGTCAATTAACGCTGATATTATGTTACAAACTTGGAAATCCCTAAAGCTTGCTACGCAGACCCTCCTTTTTGGACTAAATGAGTCTCGAGATCCTGTCAGTGATGCATCATGAACTCAGAAATTCTTTCCTCTGATACATAGGTTAACTTAAAACAGGGCTAACCACCCACGTGGACGCATCGGTCCCCTTAAAAAATATCTAAACATGCTTTTATATTTTTAGTACTTTATTCATCCTGCCCTTTGGCCGTAAACTTCTAAAAGATGGATATCTCGACTCAATGAATATCAAACCCATGACTTTGATCAGACCTCGGTAAAAGGATACAGACGTGTTTATAAATAAAAATGTGTTAAACGCATGACCGCATGGAAAATTAAAATGTACACGTAATTAGCAGAAATTTTTTAAAATTATTTAGCTATAATCCGAATCCGATAATTGTGATCGTCCATTGTATTGCCACTCCAGCTATGCGATACCTCGAGTTATATCGTAAACTTTAGTTTGTTAATGAAATGAAATGAAATGGAATATGGATCTACATTGCTGATTTGATCGTGTACAGACACTCCCAGGATAATGCTCTGTTCATCGCCCGCTATGTGGCCCATAGTAATATTTGCTGTGGATAATGATCATGGATGTATGGAATTCCGAAGTAAGTTATAAGTTGATTCAAACCTAAACTTGTTTATAGATCACGGTCTCCACATTAACTCCTACATCATTATTATTTTTATTAACATCCGGATTCTAAAGTTATTTGCAAATAAGCAAGTTGTACTTCTGAATAAAATCTGTATGACGGGAAATGTGCATTGAAAAGTAAGTAACTTTTTGTAGATACCTATGCAAAATTAAATTCCGCATATCAATAATTGTATTGCTTAAAAACACTTTATTCTCCTAGAATATTTCAGTTTTGGTTCATGAGAAAACTTCATACGACCTTTGGTCATTCCGCTCTAAGTAATCTAAGTTCTGGCATCGAATATATACCATTACTAATGTAGCTATGGCGAGTAATTTAGCTACCACAAATGCATAATATAACTTTGAAAATTCCACACACTGAACTGTATTGCTGCAGGAGTAATGTGAAGTAAACAATCATGTATTAATCATAAACGCCACTCCACATCCATCCAGCGAGCGCAGTATTAGCAATTCAATGAATTTCTAGGGAATGTGAAAACATTGGCCATAATTTTATTTGTATTGTTGGAATTTGCTCTACGTATGGTCACGAAACCAAACATCAAGTTAGGTACCGTTGATATGACGTGATAACTCACCACCAAAGATATGTATTTTATTTGCGACAATCACCACTATAAATACTTAAGTTTTACATAATAAATATTGTGCATTTCGAACATGATTCTGTTCTAAGGGCATTGATATTAATTTGTTCGTGATAAAGTTAAAATTACGACTGTTCTTAGTCCTAATTTGTTTGTCTTTCTCTTGGATTTGTTGTTGTGTTGGATTTGTTGTGTCTTAGGTTTGTTGTATAGTGTGTGTGTGTATGTGTGATGTGTGCACCAACTTTTATCGATAACGTTAAACATGATGTCATTGCTACTTAAAACAATCATATCGCTTATACTACGAGCTACGGCGCAATAGTATGGCGTAGGTGGTGTAATTTTGACAGGTGGGTTTTTTTCTTGTATAAAGAAGGTGTACGCAAAACATTTAAATGAGCTCATCCTCTACTTTTGACATCTTTGACGTCAACAAACATTTAGTGGCACGCGATTGGCCTGAGAGGCAGACCTGGTCTCATCTCAGTCATAGGTGGTTCATAACCAAAATGATGAATTTTTAAATTCTGTGTTTTAATTTCTACTTTGTTTGATTAATTTATATTATAAGGAAGCAGATCATCGGTCGGCCATGAAAACATTCAAGCTAACCAAAGGGCCGTATTGTGCGCCGTAACATAAACCCGGCAGTAACACAGACGTTCCGCGGGAATATTTTATTTAGTGGGTCGCCTTTGCTGGTTTGGGGACTGCAATAAAAATATTATATACCTAAGTGCCTTGTGGTCCTTCTCTGTGAAGCGGCCCAAGTTAAGAGCGGATACCTGAAAATGTCTTATTTCATGTTAAAAAGACAAACTCTTTACCAGTCTCCAATATTAAAATTCTCGTGTCCAGTTACCTAGCTCCTCCGAAACGGCTCGATTGTTATTATAAAGTTTTCTGCGTATTTTCGGTAGGTCTGAACTCTGAGAGTAGGTCGTAAGTTATTTTTATATGTAAAAAAAAATTAGGTATGTGTTAAAACAACTTTTGCCGGGCCAGATACTTTTATTGTAAAAACTTTCTTTATATATTACAAGTTAGAAGATATATAAATGCGATCTCCTCCTATAGTGAATAACGATGCAGCCGAGAATGTTTTGGTATCACATGAATAAGGGCTAACTGCAACCCCAGACAGTTTTACGCAGCATCGCACCGGAAATCTAAATCTTTTAACGGTGCTTCTTTGCCGGTAGGGTGGTAGCTAGTTTCAGCCGAAACATTCCACCAGATTAAGAAATTATACAAAGTGGCCCCTGGTGAGTCCTCCAACTGTCCATCAATTGTCTTCTAGTTTATGTTGTAATATTTATGCCTTTATAGTTATGCCACATGCATATTTAAATAAATGTAATTTAGAGCTAACAAACGGTAAAACATGTAATATTATGTTTCCTTCCTTAAGAATTTTCATTTGATACTCACATCATGTAAGTGCAGAGTGGACAAAAAATAACGAGTCAGCATACTGGGCTGTTTGAATTTAGAATGACGTAACTTTTCTAACGATGCATTGTCATCTAAACAAAACATATATAAAAAATTGCATTTCAATCGCTCGAAATCGAAATCGTTCGAATTAGTGTAATAGTGCCTTGCAGTGTGTATCAGTTTTACAGTGCGTGTGCAACTTAAGTAGGTCACAAGAGCAACGTGAACCTCAAAAATGCAATGCAAGTGTAGTGCAATATAGTATTGTGTGTAGTTACATACTTTTTGGGTCACAATAGAAATAGCGGACTCTTAGTAAAATAGAAAAAACTAGGGACAGTTATTGGTCTGCAACTTAGATTTAAGAAAATAATCAATAATAGGAAATTTAAGTTAGAATAATATTACTAATTAGCTCATAAGCTAGATTGTAGTATAATATTGTACAGTATCCATTTGGCAATGGTACTTTATAATAAGGAAAAAAAAATCGCTTGAGGATAAAATGTAGGTACAGTTAATCTCTTCTGCCTTGCACCACGCAGTCGGCCGGCGTGCCTTTATCCGTTGTGCCCGGAATCCGAGCCGGTTTAACTTTACCCGGTTTTATTATAAGAGATGCACGTACGGAATCCACTATAATGTTATTTTTATATTATTAAAATACATTTGTGCGACGTACGCTCGCAAGTTATTGGCTTATACATACTAATGTGTGGGGAAGTTTTCTCTAAGATAACTGGAAAAATGCGACTCAGAATCTTACGCCTAGAGTTCTCATACCAAAGCATCTATGCAACTCAAACTTGGCAGTATTTTTAATTTAGTTTTTTTTTTTTTTAAGTTTACTGTTGTCTAAGCAATGTACAGTGCGACAAGGCTATTATGGCGCGTGGCCAAAATCGAAACTAACGCCGCTATCTTGTGATACTGTTTGTTACTTCGCTATTTCGGTGTACCGCTATTGTTTGTTGTGTTCTTACTGTTTAATATCAACTAAAATAAAACTAAAATTGAAGTAAAATTGAGGAGGTTTTATTTTCTGGCTGCCTTTGATCTAAAACAACGCCTCCTGACAATGTCATTAAAGTGCCAAGAGAGCCTTGTCGGACTGTAGGTGTGTTCCTAACGTCAAAGAGTCAATTAGCAAATTATCAAAACACCAGCTATCAGCAGGGTGACGGTTCTGTTATGGAGAATGTTTTGCCCCGACTATAAAATGGGTAGGAGCAAAAAACTGCCACAATAAAAATCTTTTTGACAGGACGAAGTCTGTCGGGTCCGCTAGTAACAAATAACAATGTACTCCGGCGCTCAATCTCTGTATGCTGAGATTTTCCACAGGCGCTGGACATAATAATATCATAGTGTGTGTGTGTGTACGTGTGTGTGTGTGTGCAAACACAGGACACAGGTGCACTCTCTATTTCCGCTGGCACGACAGCTTCGACACGACCGGACAGAGATCAGGCGCGGGATTGACGGCTTATAGTGCTCTCCGAGGTACGGGCGTCAAACCCAACTAATTTCCAAACTTTTTTATTTTTACACTTTACAAGTTAGTACTTGACTGCGATCTCACCTGATGGTAAGTGATGATGCAGCCGAAGATGTTAACGTACTAACTTAGAAGAGGTAAGTAAAGTCACCCCAACGGTTTCTACACAGCATCGCACCGGAACGCTAAATCGCTAGGCGGCCGTCTTTGCTGGTAGGGTGGTAACTAGCCACGGCCGAAGTCTCCCACCAGACCAGACCTGAGCCAATTTAGAAATTATTAAATTCCAAAGTGGGCCCCGTGGCGGGAATCGAACCCGCGACCTCCCACTCGAATCCGAGCGCGCTTCCCCTGCGCCAGGGAGGTCGTCAAAAGGAAGGTAAGGGAAGGGAAGAGTCAGGGTACTAAGGGATAGCTAATATAATATAATATAACTAAGAATTTCCCGATAGAGAAAAGCAATACTAAATTTTATTGGCCCGACCTGGGAATCGAACCCAGCACTTCGAGATCTGCAGTTGAATATGCTCACCAATAGACCTACTAGGTCACAGTAAGGTAATTAGGTAGGTATCTAGGTAGAATTGAGCTCGCTAAAATTTTACTAATTACCTTGAATCTAATAATAGAGGTTTCAATTCTATTTATTGGTCTATTCAGGAGTACTGGCGCCCACGACTATCGCATGTTGAGTCGCAATTAGATTTCATGGTGTACCGAATTTTCGGCAGACACTACGCATACCTAGAGACGCTGGAAGGGACTTATCATGATATTATGAGTAAATTTTTACTACCAAACAGATAAACAGAAATAAGTTACATTTTTTTTTTTCTCTGTCAGAAAGATAAAGAAAAATTCAAGACAAAGAATATATTATTTAGTATTTAATGTGCCAAGACAAACAGCTTAACGATCCTATTTCTTTTAAGTAATGGCATTCTTGTACTGAAAACAATTTAAAATAATATCTGTTATTGTAGTCTCTATATCTATATCTCGCTGCCCGCGGGACAATAAAATGGATAAACAGACCGCCTGTTGCGCTCTCTCTTATTCATATTACTGGTCTTCCGAAAGGCTGGGATGCTTATTGCTATACGCCGTCTTGTTTATCCAGTGTATTGCTCCGTGGGCAGCGAGGTTATGCGCCTCGTATAGAGCTCTTTAAAAGAAAACTGCACTCTCAACTAGGCCATAAATCACTGTTAAACTCGTAAATTAAGAGTTAGCATGCCTGCATTAAAGCATAAAGTGACAAACGAGTCACCGCAAGAGGGAGGCTCCAGCAATTAATTAGGTCGGCGCTGCAATCGCTCATTCGATGCGATCGCCTTCACAAGCTCATTACCCACTTAGTGAGGGTAGATTATAAAGTTGCAATTTATGTTACGAGGCATTGTATTACTAGCCCCTTTTGTTGCGCTAATTTAAAGTTATGTTAAATTCATAATATTATACCTCCTGGGTTTTGCGCTGGAATGACTTCATTATTTTGTATTTAGCTGCTATTTTTACCCCCGACGCAAAAATATCGGTGTTAGAAGTTTAACGTCGACGTCTGTGTGTGCGTGTGTCTGTCTGTGACATTGTAGCTTTCAATTAGATGGACCGATTTCAAGGCGATCTTTTTCATTTAGAAGCCAGTTTCCTTGCGATGATTTTAAGATAATATGTTTGGTTAATATCGGTTCAGCAGTGTAAGAGTATCAGCTTTTTCTAAACTAATGTAAAGAATTTTTGGTGTAAGATTACTCAATTAGTTGCTTCATTCGTGCCAGTGAATTGGTTAAAATATGTCAAGCGTAAGGGTTTTTAAATTTTACTTTCACGACATACAAGGATGACGTTTTTAAATAAATCTTTATATTGCCTCTTAGAACAAAACTGCACTCTTAGCTCATTAATCATCGTTAAAGTAGATAAACTAAGAACTATCGTGCCTTCTGAATATCTATATATTGATTAATAAGTGACTAAAGGATCAAAACGAGTTTAGGCTTCGGAAATTGCTTTCGGATGACGTACGTAAGGAGTCTTCCGAACTATGGGTGGTCTAAAAGGTGGCGTCACATATTCCAGACACGGGTTCATTGCATCGTAGAAAAAAGTTTTTAGTTAGTGCAAGCCAAAATAACCCCTTTGTTTTCACTGACAAGTATACGGTAGGCATTTTCTGTCCATAAAAATGAGTAGCAATTGATCAGGTAGGAATTTCATCGCTTATTTGATGCGATCGATTAAATTATAACGTTGCAATAAGTTACGAGGCATCAAATTACTGGCCACTTTTGTTGCGCTTATTTAATACTAGCTGTTGCCCGCGGCTCCGCCCGCGTGCAGTTCGTTTTTTTTTACAAAAATGTTTCCCGTGGAATTTCTTAATTTTTCCCAAGATAAATGAGTGGTCCCTGGGTTCGATGGACCCGTAAAGGAGTCTTCTTCCAATCTCTCCTGTCAACGTGCTATCTTCTTTCACACAATTTACCTATATCTTCTTTGGTCTTCCTCTACTTATACACTCTATCGAAATCGCTTATGTTACTCAATTCGCATGGAGTAAGACAGAGTGGGGCGTGTCATCGTGGATTGTAATATCTATACTAACCAAACTTATCTTATTCTGAGATGATACCAACGCCCAGATATTGTAATTAAGCATTCTGATGCGCTGTTGTGTACGTAGCAACCCGTTCCTGCTACGTACGGGTTATCTTGTATAGTTATACCTAGTTGCACGATCAAAAGGACGATTTAAATTGTCGATATTTCGACCCCGTTTTGATTGTGCTGCGTAGATAAGTAGCTATAGGTTTTTTTAAACATCCCACGGGTGCTCTCAAATTTTTCAGGATGAAAAGTATCTTAAATGTTGACCGGGCATATATATAAAGTAGGATCATAAAATTTCATTTAAATCCGTTACTTGAAAGACGCCTGCTTTTCCTGTTTTTGTAATGTTTTCTTTCCCGCGGGAACTCGATTGGATTAATAAGTTTTACTATATATATATTTTGTTAAAGAGGCAACATAAGGTATCAGCATAACAAATTTTACTAAATTAAGTTCATTAGTTGTTGTTTACAAAGCTGTTAAATTAATTGCAGTTTTTTAACTATCCCACGGGAACTCTTTATTTTACCGGGATGAAAAGTATCCTATATGTTGACCAGGGACATAAGCTACCACCACACAAAATTTCATTGGAATCGGTCCAGCCGTTCCAAAGATTAGCCCGTACAAACAGACAGACAAACAGACAAACAGATAAACAGACAAACAGAGAAACAAAAAATTTGAAAAAAAAATTAAATTAGTTCTATTTCACTTCTTACATCCCCCTGACTTCGTTTTTAGCATTTTTTTTATTTGTACAGAAATTCGACCTCTACAGATTTATTATATGTATTGATTATGCAGCTCCTAGACTTAATTAATGTCGGTAGTAACCATTAATTAAAAAACCGGCCAAGTGCGAGTTGGACTCGCGTACCGAGGGTTCCATACCATAAAAGAAGTAAAACATTGAAAGCTTTTTCATCACTTTTGATCATGAATTTACGAGTATAATTCACATGTAGGTACTTTTGTTGGCAAACCGCAAACGTAACTTTGTTTTTGGTGGTTTATTGTTATTATCAAAAAAAGTATAATAGTTAGAGAGTTGATTTTATTTTTCCTGTAAAATTTACATTAATGTCTATTAATCATAATTATTTCAGATTTTTCGATTAATAAACTTCGGAGATAAGGGGGGGGAGGGGGGGGGAACGGTATTTTTTTCGACAGTTTGCTCAATAAATCCAAAACTATCAGGCATAAAAATAAATAAAAATCGGTTTTAGAATATACAAGTAACGCCCTTTCATATGATACCCCACTCAATATTGTTATCTCATTTTGAAAATTCGAAGTCCCGGTTTTCCCCCCTTTTTAAATATAAATAAAAACAATTTTCAATATTTTATGAGTGCAATGGCGTTGGGTCACTATTACCTAAAACTATTCCAAATTTCAAGTCGATAGCTTTGATAGTTACTGAAATAATCGAGTGTGACAGACGGACGGACGGACGGACGGACGGAGAAAGTCTCACCATAAGGGTTCCATTTTTACCAAATTGGTATGGAACCCTAAAAAGGTAGTAACTTAAGCACTATAACAAAAAAGATACTCACTGAATAAAAATTATGCTACGAACATTTAAATTCACGATTTTTTTCTCTATATCCGTGTCAGAATATTATCACTAAATGGTACCACATGGTACCGGATTATGTTTCCAAATTATAAACTATTGCACCTAATACTATGTGAATTGTCCCATTACTTGAATACTTTATTATTATAGGCAGTAGGTACCCATATGTATGTTCATCCATATGAATCGAAAGGGGGTGGACTCAAAACCATAATATATCGGATTATTTTACGAAATATAGTTCCTGAGCCTAGTGATGAGGTGACATTCATTCAAACCATAATATGATTAAAAATGTTTTTTTCTGCATCGGCCGCCGTCAGTTTTAGGGCTGTGTTAGTGTTAAGAGGCCTGTGAACAACGATGTCTCCCATACAAACATAATACCAAAATCATTTGTAATTCGTGCAAATTTCGATCGTGTTGTGGTGTTATTCGGGTTCATATAGTAATAATCTATGCTCCTAGCCATATCTGGTTGCGAAATACTTTTGTTAAACGAAATTGTAAACGAATTTAGTTTTGCTTATTTTTATGTCAAGGAGGACATGTTTTCTGCTTATTTGTTTTGTAATAAAAACAACACTATCTCACGTCGCATTAGTTCAGGAGCACAGTTTTATTGTCCAGCTAAAAAAAAACGATAGTTAGTAAAGAAAGTTACAAGTTTTCATTCATAATTTTTGGTATTACGGAACCCGACCAAAGTTATAAAAATTTTGATCAAAATTGATTATTATTTCGTTTTAAAGAAGTATTTCAGAACCAAATATGGCCAGGAGCATAGATTATTACTATATGAATCCGAATAACACCACAACATGATCCAAATATGCACGAATTACTAATGATTTGGTATTTTGAGTGAATGGAGACATTGTAGTTCACAGGCCCCTTAAGTGAAAAAATATTAGTAAGAATTAATCGGTTTCAAATGCCACGTATTCAATGAGATACACAGTTTCTGAAACTTCAAGTACCTAGATGTTTCCGTAAACAATTTCTTATATCCCCACTTGCGGTGGCGAGTACTGACATCAACGAAAATCTAAGTGTTTCTGAAACAAGAATGTACCTATCAGAAACGTGTAGATTTTGTTTTCTGAAACTCTGTATCCAAAACATTGTATCTCAGTGAACACGTGGCTTATATAGTAAATAAGGTATATTTTTCTTGATTCAAAAATACGTTGTATAAGGCCTATGCCCAACTGTTGTATGATAAACTGATGATGAAGCTCACGTAAGCTACTCGTACATCTAGCGAATACCGTTTGACATTCACGCCAGGGATGGGAAGTATAACCGAGGCCGTCTGGAAGGCAACTAAAGATAGAAATGATCGATCATTCCGTAACATATTGCTGTGTAGAAGCGATGACTTTCACGTACACTCCAGTTACTGTATCAAAGTGTGTAATAATGATCCATTACTTTTCACGTTAGGGTACATTCAAACAAATCGGCTTGGAGAGGAACGCAGATTTTGATCGGGTTTTGTTTTTACCCATTGGGTGCGGAACCCTCGGTACCCTTAAAATAATGAGAATGATTGTTTTCTAAGATGAGTCTCTCACACACACACACACACACACAGTAATCAAGTTATCGATTGTTTTATACGATGAGTCACTCACACACACACACAGTAATCAAGTTATCGATTGTTTTCTACGATGAGTCACTCACACACACACACACAGTAATCAAGTTGTCGATCTGGAAGTATTATGGAATGAGCTATCATTAAGTTTTAATTAGATAAGAAAACAATATTATTATTGTTATAATTTATTGTTCAACGATCTTTGAATGTCGAAGTTAATATAATCCTACTCAGACCTCAGACAATACTTATTTTTCCTTTGATTAATTAATTCCGAAATAAGTTTGTGTTGTGTGTGTTTGTGTTTGTAAGACTTATTTGAATTTAACGAGATACAATTTTATGGTCCTTGGTCGTAAGAAATTGTTTCAGACCGCTTGAAGCATTTAAGCTTTCAAAATATTCATTTAATTATTATTATTCACCTAAAGGCCTCATCAAGCGAATCGCCAGGCGTTGAGTAATGTTATGTTATTATATTATAATTGAAAGTAATGTTATGTTATCAGATACCTATGAGTGAGTATATTGAAATGGACTATAATGACTATTATTAGCATAGAGAGGTCTCACAATTATTTTATATGGTGATTATATAACCTCTTAAATCAAAATAGGTACGTAAAAAGTTTACTGATTGTCTGTTTTAGTTTCTAAGATTTCATGAGAGGATACCCGTATCCAGCCCAGTAACCAATCAGATTTCATCATTTTGACATCTCCGAAACTGGGGGGAGATCAGATGTCGAAATGGCGAAATCTGATTGGTTACTCAAACACAGCTCCGCTTTGGTGGAAACCGGGACTAATCAATAGTTCCAACGGAATTAATGAAAACCCGATTAAATTTTCTCGAGCAGATCCGCAAGAGAAAGCTAGCTAATAAATATTATTATCAAATAAAAATCATTCGTGTGTTGTATGTTGCGTTAAAGTATTAGAATGATAAATGTAATTGGTTCAGTTTGTAAACAGAGCAAGTGTCTATTTACTATTAGGAGAACTAAGCTATAATAATAGGCTTTTATGCAACAGAAAAAAGGAGATAAGTTCCAAGATTAATCCTTTTTATGAAATCTCTTTCATTACATTTTTCGTCGTGTAGTGTCATTTCAAGAATGGGGTTTCCCGAATTAATGCGTTCGTCGTGCGCCGCATATTATTTCGTTCGTTGTTTGAGGCCAAGGTTCACGTAACTACGTTCTGTCACGGAGGGTTACTCAATCATTTTTGCCATTCGACGGAAATTGCATGGCTTAAAGATTTCCTATAGGAATATTAACGAGACAATGCCATAAGGTATGAAGAGGAATTTTAAAATGTCCCCGTTTAAGTTATTCATTACATTCAATAAGTAACTTTCACGCAGATTTAAACTGTTAGTCTCATACATTTTTTGGGTTTTGTTCCATACCGTACCATCCATCAAATTGAATTCACACTAATATTATAAAATTAGATTTGTTTGTGTATGGTTTTTAATCCTTTATGAAGTAATTACTGAATCGATTTGGCTGAAATCGCAATGGAGATAGATTATATTACCTTGTATGAAAACATATTATGCTACTTTTTATCTCGAAAAAATCCACGGTTCCGCGGAATTTGTGAAAAACCGAAATTCACGCAGGAGCTGTCTAATCTAAAAATGAACGCCATCCCACGTGTTTACGCTTATACGTTGAAAGAATAATATAGGTAGTGGAGTAGCGTTCATTTTTATTAAATTAAACGATCCTTACCTATTTTGCTCTTGAGGTACACTATATTTGACTATTTTAAAATTTTTGGACTTTAGTTGTTTGGAGTCGAGCCAAATCTGGCGAGCGCGCGTAGATTATTTAATTAATGGCGTAGTGGAACCCCTGTTACTGCAGTATTAACAATATTAACGGCCAAGGTTAATGGCGTGAACCCTACAAGAATTTACATGTTCTGCTTTACATTAATTAGGGTTCCATACCAAAATGGTAAAAATGGAACCCTTATGGTGAGACTTTCTCCGTCCGTCCGTCCGTCCGTCCGTCTGTCACACTCGATTATTTCAGTAACTATTCAAGCTATCGACCTGAAATTTAGAATAGTTATAGATAATAGTGACGCGACGTCATAGCAATCGTAAAAATTTGAAAATTGTTTTTATTTTTATTTAAAAAGGGGGGTAAACCGGGTCGCCGAAATTTCAAAATAAGATAACAATATTGAGTGGGGTATCATATGAAAGGGCGTTACTTGTATATTCTAAAACCAATTTTTATTTATTTTTATGCCTGATAGTTTTTGATTTATTGGGCAAACTGTCGAAAAAAATACCGTTCCCCCCCCCCTTATCTCCGAAGTTTACCATTCGAAAAATCTGAAATAAATGTGGTCAACAGAAGTTAACGTATATTTTACAGGAAAAATAAAATCAACCCTCTAACTATTATACTTTTTTTGTTAATAACAATAATCTGCCGAAAACAAAGTTAGGTTTGCGGTTTGCCAACAAAAGTACCTATATGTAAATTATACTCGTAAAATCATGAACAAAAGTGATTCTTTTAATGTTTTACTTCTTTTATGGTATGGAACCCTCGGTGCGCGAGTCCGACTCGCACTTGGCCGGTTTTTTTTGTTTTGGCATGTTTCACACGGCTACAACGGATACATTATGTTGATATTCCACCGCTTACTGCGTATTTTGAGAATAAATTGAGGTACATATTTAATATGATAATAAAAGCTCTATTTTTCACATAGGCCTTACTTATGGGCAATGAAAGTATGAAAGTTAAAACACTACCGCCAAATTCAATAAGCAAGTTGCGCGTAGAAAAACTAGCAAGATACTCTGCAATTTTTCTTTTCGAGTTGATTTAATTACATGCTCTAAATTATTTTAGAGGAAAATTTCGTTCACACCAAATTCTCAAAAAAAAAATAGTATACATACCTTTCATTAATGAAAATAAAATAAAATAATTTGTAAATTTTCTCAAGACTGGGCCCTTATTCTGTATCTCAGTTATAATAACGGCGCAGTGATTTTCACCAAGCTTATTTGCCATTTATTCATTTAAGGTTTGCTGCAAAATGTTATTTTTGTTTCACTTAATAAAACAGCAATGTATAACAAAACATAGACAATAGTGATTATTACTGCAAGTGTAAATTTAACAGAATATGAACATTTATTAGGAAAATAGCAACCGATAGAGACAAGATATTTTATTAAATGAGATTTTGAGTGATTAAAAAGCTAAAATTACGCGGGCAAAGCCGCATAAAATAGCTAGTCGTACATGAAATCAGAACATACGCTTTACGTGCCTCTTACCCACATTAAGGCATCAAATAAATATCTAACTCGTATAACGTAACAAAGTTTCACGACCCAACCGCGATAAAAATAAATATTACCAAAGTACGTAAGACGAGGGAAAAAGGCGAACTGATTTCCTGTAAACCGAAAATGAAAAACTCTGTAAGTCGGCTCGACGTACGAGCAACCACACGTCGATAAAGACCCTGTTGCTTCAACAAACTTTAACAAATACGGAATCGTTTAACTCTTCATGTGGTCGAAATAGCTGATAGCTCACTGCACGCAGAGTTATAAAATAAAGAAACAGGCCTTTTGAAATCTCTGTTGCACTTACGAGTTTAGCGGCACGCGTACCTGGCAACAATCGCTTTCATTTATTGCACCGAGATAATGCGACCAAATTAGAAGCGAGATTCTGTTCACATTTTTTCCCGATCAGCGGCAGGTACCAAGTTTCTGGGCCGAGTCGCCTCATACCGTATTAAAAGTGCGTGCGGCCCCCAAGTTATGCAAAAGGCAGCCATTGAGGTACGGACCATAATTCTTGTACTAAGCCTATCCATTACTATCATTCAAAGGCGGTTCGTGAACTCGTCGCTACACTTCCCTCGCCCGCCGCGGTCTTTTCACGCAGTAAATTAATGGCGGGGCTCACGCGAACTTTTTTATTTAATATTTCACGGGTGCAAGCGTTGAGAGATACGTGATTATTTACGTGAAATTTTACGGCAGGTCCACCGGATAATAGGCTGAGGCACTGTCCTGTTTTCCCTGTACAGTTTTTTACTCTGAAACAGACGAGTGCCATGGCTAAATAAGGGGACTGCAATGAAAATAACTGTATCTTCTTACCTTAATCATAGCAAAGTAATTACTTACGGTTTTTTTTATCTTGCCAAAATGCGTAATCTTTTGGCGAAGGTTTACCTACGTCCCTTGCACAATATGTATGCAATGGAGATAGTTCGATTTCTGTTGGTTTAGAATAATAGAAAAATGGTTAGCTCATTTTTTAGATTTTGCAGCTGCCGGCTATTACCCAAATAGCAAACACCCGTCACCAAGTAATTAAACGTCGTCGGAAATGTGTAGTAACTAAATGGCCTACAAAATGTTTGCAAAAATTAATTAGTTAATAACTCAAAATTCTAATTTATTTTGATAATTCTAATTATGTTGTTGTATAAAAATTAAGTATTGGTCATTGTAACCAGTGTTTCATTAAAATAAGTGTAGTTGCTTTCACCTCAACCCAATTCTTATCCTTGGAAGGAAGCTAGCTGGTTTAATTTTAAATAATGGGCCTTCGAAAAATTAGATTACAACTGTAACGTTTCACAAATAGATGTCGTTCACTTTTACATAAGAATTCAACATGCGTATCCGAATTTCCGTCAGACACGTAGCTCAGTTGCAAGGCAGCTGCAATAGCTGAAATTCTGCCGGAAGATGAAAATTTTGAGACGTGTTTAAAATAGGGCAAACATAGAAACGCTTCGAGCTTATAACTCGTGCCCGGTTCTAAAAGGATCTGATTTTGTCATTCTTGCGCGTTTCGCTCAGCGGTGCCGCGCCGTGATGTCACGCTCGTCGGAATATAATTTGCACAATACGTCTGGCAAGCAAACCCTTTTAGAGCTTAGGTAATTGCCGTTGCTTGTCTGTTTTTATACTCCCATATAATCTTGCACCTTGAAAAGCCCTCTTTTCTGCTACATACTCATATTAAATTGTATTTTTGAAACATTTTTCAAATGAAAAGCATTAGTTATTGTTATGTTACCAATTTTTATTGCGTGCAGCTGGAACATAACTCAAGGTACATATCGGTAATTATTAACAGTGTGTTGTTAGGAATATTATTTTTGCCTTTACTGTAAACCCAATCCTAATCTTTGCTTTCCATATGAGGTGACATCGCTTTCAATTATAATTATCTAACTAAGAAGGCCGTTGTATTGTTAAGTGGAGCAAAAAAACATAGGAACGCTTTAAGCTTATAACTCACGCCCGGCTCTGAAAGGATCTGATTTTTTCATGCTTGCGCGTTTTGCTCAGCGGTGCCGCGCCGTGACGTCACGCTTGCCGGAATATCATTTGCACAATACGTCTGGCAAGCAAGCCTTTAATTAGAGCTCAGGTAATTGCCGTTGCTTGTCTGTTTTTATACTCCTATATAATCTTGCTCCTTGAAAAGCCTTCTTTTCTGCTACATACTCATATTAAATTGTATTTTTGAAACATTTTTCAAATGAAAAGCAGTAGTTATTGTTAAGTTAGCAATTTTTATTGCGTGCAGCTGATACATAACTCAAAGTACATATCAGTAATTATTAAGTGTGTTGTTAAGAATATTATTTTTGCCTTTACTGTAAACCCAATCCTAATCTTTGCTTTCCATTTGAGGTAACATCGCTGTCAATTATAATTATCTAACTAAGAAGGTCGTTGTATTGTTATGTGGAGCAAAAGAAAATTGGAACGCTTTAAGCTTATAACTCACGCCCGGCTCTGAAAGGATCTGATTTTGTCATGCTTGCGCGTTTCGCTCAGCGGTGCCGCGCCGTGACGTCACTTTCGCCGGAATATCATTTGCACAATACGTCTGGCAAGCAAGCCCTTAGCATATTAAATTGTATTTATGATACATTTTTCAAATGAAAAGCAGTAGTTATTGTTAAGTTAGCAATTTTTATTGCGTGCAGCTGAAACATAACTCAAAGTACATATCGGTAATTATTAACAGTGTGTTGTTAAGAATATTATTTTTGCCTTTACTGTTACCCCAATCCTAATCTTTGCTTTTCATTTGAGGAAACATTGCTGTCAATTATAATTATTTATCTATCTAAGAAGGCCATTGTATTGTTATGTGGAGTAAAAGAAAATAGGAACGCTTTAAGCGTATAACTCACGCCCGGCTCTGAAAGGATCTGATTTTGTCATGCTTGCGCGTTTCGCTCAGGCGGTGCCGCGCCGTGACGTCACGCTCGCCGGAATATCATTTGCACAATACGTCTGGCAAGCAAGCCTTTAATTAGAGCTCAGGTAATTGCCGTTGCTTGTCTGTTTTTATACTCCCCTACAATCTCGCTCCTTGGAAAGCTTCATCCTTCTTTATAATTAAAAATTTTATTCGAGTGACTTCTCCGTCTCTGCTTTGTTTTGCTGGCTGAACGTTTCGTAAACAACTTGTACTGAGGTTTGTTTGAATAGCGCGACGTTTACTTGACTGCTGGAGTAGATAATGGTTTAGATGTACTCATAGCTAGACCTAGGTACGTATTATTTAGTGGTCGGTGACCTCGGTAAACAGTCTGCTCCAAAAATAATTGAGTGCTATTATCATCCCGTATTCAACTACGTATTTTCAAGTGAACTCTGGAAGTACTTACTCGTACGTCGAAAGGGGATCCTACCTAATTTTATTTTAACCGACGAAATAACGTTGACTACTTTTAATGTCAAGTGAATTTCCAGAATTGTAAACTTACCTATTGAGTAAAATAAGAAATATTGGCCTCATCCAATATTTATGCTTCGTAATAAAATATACACAGTCATAGTTGAAATCACTTGAATCCTGATGATGCTCCCGTATCAGAGCAAAACATAGTGTTAGAATTAGAAAAGCCCCAATCCAAATTTTAGTTTCAATTCAATAGCCACGGACTACTGTAGATTTTTATTATTACTAAATTGGCTTTGGTTTATTTTGGTGGGGGGCTTCAACCATGGCTATAGTTATACCAACCTACCAGTAAAGACGCACTGCCAAGCGATTTAGAGTTCCAGCGCGATGCTGTGTAGAAACCGTGTAAGGGTAAAATTACTTACTCTTATCAAGTGAGTGCGATAACATGTTCAGCTAAAGTATCACTTACTATCCGGCGTAGTCAAGTGTATAAAAACACATGTTTCCCTAATGATGTGAATGTTTATGGGGAGGAGTCACTAAAATCATATGACCTGCCTGCTCGTTTGCTCGCAAATGTTATTAAAAAAGGTTCTCCAGCCAGTATTTACAATACCTGTTAACGAGTGTACAAGTTAAATAGTCATTAAGGTTAATTCAAAGATATGCCCACCCCTAACCGCGCCCGTTAATAGCATACCGCATTTTGTTGGGGGAACATTTAGCGGAAAATTTACATTGCGCTGAACGCAAATAGAATTAACAATTTATTAATTGTAGTAAATCGATAAAAGGTTCTCGCATATTACGATTTGCGGCTTCGAATTTTCTCATCATCACCATGATCATCATCTCAGCCTGCAGACGTCCACTGTTATAACGCCTTTCCAAGCGCGCCATCACTCTTTGCCCTCAGTCTTCCTCATCCAGCCACTTCCCGCCACCAGCTTTATACCGTCGGTTCAATGGGCAGGAGGTCACTCCACACTACGCTTACTTGTACGCGGTCTCCACTCCAAGACTTTTTGGCTCAAACGCCTATCGCCCCTTTGACAACATGACCTGCCCACTTCCAATTCAGCTTGCTAATAGTTTGGGCTATGTCGGTGACTTAATTTGATTCTCCTGCGGATCTCCTCATTTCTGATTCTATCACGTAGGGAAACTCCTGACATAGCCCTGAACATTCGCATTTATTCGCCTGATAATAATTTTATCCCGTGAGAGACATATCCAGTCGTTCCTTCATTGTTGAAGATTGCGGTCCTGTCATTCAAAGGGTTAGTCATATGGCATTTTGCGATACGCTTAAAAGTTAGAAATGGAACCAAATTGGAAAATGTATGAAAATTATTGCTAAATAATTGATCACGTAGACTCGCGCATTCTTACAATTTTTTTTTTTGAATTTCGTTTAAAAGTGATACAAGCACCTGTAGGTCGTGGTTCCTCTGAATTTTTCTTATCTGTGGGTTGCCTGGCAGAGATCGTTACTTAGCGGTAAGGCCGCCTTTCTTACTAATTAATTATTACCCCTTAGATATAGTATTATGTTTTGTGGTGTACAATTAAAGTAGAAAAAAAGGCATGGATGTGACTGGTGATTTTGAAACCTCGTGTCGATAAATTTCTTCTTTGTTCGGTTCTACCTTTTAAAATATCGGCAGCAGCGACTCTTCAATGCTAACCAAAACAAAAACAGGAACATAATATATATATTACACCTTGACGTGTCTGTCCAAGGAAAAAAAAAATCCCTAATCCTTAGCTCCTACCCCTGCGGCTTTACTCATAATGTGCGAACAACGTTATCCTAAAAAATCGTTTCATGCATACATACTCATTTACATTTAATACGGCAACCGGAGATATCCGAAATTAAATACGGCGGCGTAACTACTGAATATTTATCGATGAATAGCGTTCAATTTGTATAGAATATGTAAAAGCGGTCTGCTCTCTCAAACTAATATAAATGTTTGTTTGATTATTCATTTTATATTAGCTCTTGCTTATAACTTTTGTCGTATTTTGTCAGTGAACATTTATGAATATTGAATACCTTAATACCTAAACAGTCACAAAGCTTCAAGAGTTTGTTTGAATTTATTATTAATACACATTATTTATTTAATTATTTATTTTATTTTTCATGGACCAGATAATTGTGTTACATAGTATGATAAATTCGAGTATACATAGGAAATACTTATCTCTATGAGAGATTTCTTCCAGCATCCCTGACTGTGAGTAAGGCGTATTAATAAGTGGAATAGGTCTCACGGTACAAGAACTATAAAATGTGTACCCAAATCCTTAGTTAAGAAATATATACAACAATATATTTAAAATAAACTACATAAATATCATACAATAAATAGGTAGATAAAATATATATAATAGTAATATAATAAATAAAAATATACATAATATAAGTACATAAAATATGAAAGAATATAATAAAGAAAATACTCTATATTAAGGACAGATAATACTGCTTCACTCTGTATTTAAATGAGTGTACTGAATGGCAGTTTTCTCTGATATTTTCAGGAAGTGTGTTCCAAAGATGGGTAGCTAGTACGGTGAAAGATTTGTCGTAGAAAACTGTGTTGCAATGGGGAGTGACAAGAGGATTTTTTGAGACACAGGATCGCACAGGCCTAGTGGGAGGGAGGCATTGTTTAAATCGCTCTCGTAGATAACCAGGGGAAGAGGTATTCTGAACATTGTAAAGAACAGTCAATATATGCAAATTCCGGCGAAAACGAATTGGGAGCCACTTTAATTGACGACGGTATTCGGAAATATGGTCGAATTTGCGCAGTCCGTATATAAAACGTATGCACAAATTCTGAAGTCGATCGAGTTTGTCAAGTAGCTCTTCGGTGGCATCTAAGTAGCAGACGTCAGCATAGTCGAGAATAGGTAGCAACAGAGATTGTGCTAGCATAATTTTGGTACGTAGCGGAAGGAAACTCTGCAGTCTCTTCAAAGAGTGGATCGAATAGTGCATACGTTTACTGATCTGATTTATATGAGCTGTCTACGCGAGGTTGCCATCCATAGTCAATCCTAGGTTTTTTGCTGTGGATGTGTAAGCAATGGGTATGCCATCATAAGAAACCGAAGGCAGATCATTGAAGTTAATGCGATTTCTTAGCGGTCTGCTTCCTATTACCATAACCTGTGATTTATTAGGGTTAACTAATAAGCCAAATGAACCAGCCCAATTTTTGATTGCATCTAGGTCTGCGTTCATTGCTGTTATCTCCGCCTCCAAGTCTGACAGTGTTGCATGCCTATAGAGCTGCAAATCGTCCGCATATAGGTGGTAGGTAGAAGTAAGAATTTTTGTGATTTCATTGATGAAAATTGAAAAAAGAAGAGGGGATAGTACACCGCCTTGAGGTACATTATGTTATAAGGTAATGTTTTCTCATGATAAAAATTGTTTATTTTGGCTTATATTTAAGCGCATCATTGATCAAACCTAAAATATAAATTAATCAAATAAAATTAATAAATATAAGTCGTATTTGTATCTGTTATAGCAAATATTATTGTAGAATTTACACGGAATAATATAACTACATATTTATTTAAACGTACTGGGAGAACTAACGGATGTGCCAACATCCGGAATGAGTTACGATTTCCAATGAACTAACATTTCAAAATTAATACTACTGGAAAATAAATAAGTATTGGAAATGCTTTGTAAACAGCTAATCAATAATAATTAATTTTACGCTAGCTTGCTTTGTTTTGCTAGTAGAGATCGTCTCATTTAAAAGTGAACGCCCCTCCATTACATTTTTATATCGACGCGTGAGCGTTAACACGTAGAGGGGCGTTCATTTAAGATAAGATGGTCTGTAGCCAAAAAAAGGCACTCTTTACCAAAGGTGCTGGGTCTCGAATGCTAAAGTCTAAACCCAAGAATGTAGTATAAAAGCTTATCAGCTATCAGTCTTATCTATTACTTGCCAACCAACAATTCAACACTAAACACGAATCCGAAAACATCTTTTTTACACTTTTTTTTCAGTACTTGATTGCGATCTCATCTGATGGTAAGTGATTATGCAGCCAAAGATGTGTATCGTATAGTAAGCTTGTAATACTAAGCAAACCTATACTTTTTCTTTTACGCTATACAAGTTAGTACTTGACTGCGATCTCACCTGATGGTAAGTGATGATGCAGCCGAAGATGTTAACGTACTAACTTGGAAGGGGTAAGTTATGTCACCCCAACGGTTTCTACACAGCATCGTACTGGAACGCTAAATCGCTTGGCGGTACGTCTTTGCTGGTAGGGTGGTAACTATAGCCACGGCCAAAGCCTCCCACCAGACCAGACCTGAGCCAATTTAGAAATTATAAAATTCCAAAGTGGCCCGTGGCGGGAATCGAACCCGCGACCTCCCACTCGAATCCGAGCGTGCGTCCGCTGCGCCACGGAGGTCGTCAAAATACTCCTAACGGTTTCTACACAGCATTGCGCCGGAACGCTAAATCACTATGCGATGCATAGCTTTGTGGGCAGGATCTCACCAGACTAGAACTAAGTTAATTTAGAAACTGAGTTCCATCGACCTTCCACTTGAATCGATTCACTCTAAACACTTTGGTGCAAAAATATTATGGAAAAAAAGTTAAAATAATAAGAGCAGAGTGCCTAAATTGTGTGGGCCATTTGTCAAGAAGCGTTTCAGTCCCAATCGAAGCAAAAGCGAGCCGTAAATAAAATTCAGCAACGTGTTATTGCCGAATATATTCCGATAGACAGTTTAGTTTATCATTCGTACTAAAGTGCCGCCCGTGCCAGCCGGAATTCGGGGTCGCAGCAGACTTAATACATCAGCGTTTTCCGTTTCAGCAAAATATTATGAAATATTGTGGGATTTCTAAAAAAAATCCTAACATTAACGGTCGATCCCGACTAGCTATACATAACCACTCTATCGCTATGGTACAATGTTATAATCAACTTAATAGATTCTTCTTATAACATTGTCCATTGATCACGTTAAACATAACTTAGTGAACTAAGCAACTAGCTTTATAAGTAAGTAACTGGAACGAAATTCAAAAGACGTATGGAAACGGCATATCCGATGGACCTTCTGGATGGATGGTCACGTGCCTTATCGAAGACAGCTTTCATTGTCATACGTTGCTTGAATTTAGTTCCGTATAGGTAGTTATACAATGAGCAATCGACAGATTTTTTTGAAAAAAAAAGCTGCAGGGCCTCGTATGACATTTTAAGGCAAATTCCTCGGACGAACTGCGACTGACAAGGGCACTTTGGTATCACTTTATATCAACTTTAATTCAACCGCAAATAAAATAGTTGCGATAGAAAAAACGCAATAAATTCCATCTGTCTAGTCTGTTGTCTGCGCCAGCCCATAATTCATACATTTCACCGAGCGGTCGGTAACTGGCAGTCATCACGCGACGCCAAGTTTTAACTTCAGGCTATCAATAACTTCCTGATTGTAAGTTAATTATAGACACTTTTTTTACACTATACAAGTTAGTACTTGACTGCGATCTCACCTGATGGTAAGTGATGATGCAGCCGAAGATGTTAACATACTAACTTGGAAGGGGTAAGTAAAGTCTCCCCAACGGACAAAGCATCGCATCGGAACGCTAAATCGCTTAGCGGCAAGTCTTTGCTGGTGGGGTGGTAACTAGCCACAGCCAAAGCCTCCCACCAGACCAGACCTGAGCCAATCTAAAAATTATAAAATTCCAAAGTGGCCCGTGGTGGGAATCGAACCCGCGACGTCCCACTCGAATCCGAGCTCGCGTCCCCTGCGCCACGGAGGTCGTGGAAAAACTCGTCTATTTCATTGCATACACTATGTGGAGCAGTAATATTTCAGGACTAAAAACTAGGGAATCGTATTAATTGCGTTAGTAAATGCAAAAGCGTACAGCCAAGTGATTTTAATTACTTTAGTACCTGTAAAATATTTAGTTTTCTGGTATGATACTGTATAACGACTGATAAGTTTTTTTACCCCTTCTAACTCAGTACGATACATTTTCGGCTGTAGGTATCGTTACTTACTTTGCGAGATTACAGTTACTACCCGTTCGCTGACACTTTGCCGATGAGTTCCCCTCCCACTTCAGATGACCGCGTCCTGCGCTCGTCTCACCCATCGTACTGAGCAGACGAGCGCGGAACGAAGTCGTCTGAATTGGCAGGAAAAACTCATGAGCGATTCTGCGAACGGGTTATAAATACTAAGTACTAACTTGAATGAAAAAATATCGCTTCCCCTCACCGAGAGAAAAAACATTCAGTATTCTCTGTTATGTCCTTAAAGCTGTGTGTGACCTGCTTATCCTTTCTTAGCCAGCGCGGTGGTCCTTCGTATTCTGATGACGATAAGTATTACACATTATACTTATCGTCATCAGAATACGAAGGACCATATACGCCAGTCGTCTGCATTGGCTTATAATTCATACTCGTACTTTTCATCGTACGTTCGGTAACTGGCAGAACTCACGCAACGCCAAGTTTCGGTATACCAATAACTTCCTGATTGTATGATAATTATACTCATCCATTTCCCATGAGTTCTAATGACTTGAATTAAAGAACAATTTTGTGTTGATGTTCTAAACGTTAAAATAATTGGTCTCGTCAGGTTGTGTTTGTTAACAGAGGGCTCGACTAATTTCCTTGGCAAGTTGTCAGTGCCATGTTTCAAAGTTATGGCTTTGGTACCAGATACCAATTGCTCCAAATTTTATCATACTAATTATCATAAAGGTTTTATTATTCTGATATTAGTATAGACTGATGAAAACTGTCCTAGCTTCGATTAACAGATCAAACCAAAAAATTAGTAAGTAATATTTTAGTTTCAATAACAACCCAAATAACTGATTTACCGCTTATGAAGTGTAGTTTGAAACCCCGTACCTCATGGAACATGCTAAACTATAGGATTTATAGCATTATTACATGTATGTCTTATACCATAAACATCGCTATAGGTGTATTTATGATTTATGGGCAGGTTATAATGTATTTGCACAACTTTAGCCAAATTGGTTGAGTAGTTGTAGAACAAAAAAATAATCACACACAAATATTCATACGATTACTTACTAACAAATTAAGGAAATTAATAAGTCGGATAAAATGAATAACCTTCTTTTTATGAAATCAGTTAACTGAAAAGCACGTACGAATGAAGTCTCTAGTAACAGCTCGTTGTATCTTAGTAATTTACCTCAGGCAAACTGTAGATACCTACTGTAACTTACGGACTATGAAGATGCGTTTATGAAACATCATTTCACGTAATCATTAAAAATGGAATGGAAAGTTATTCAAAATTTTCAGTATAATTATTTTCAAAAATCCAAAGACACGAAGTCTTTTTTTGCGTTTTTTAACCGAATACAGTTTCATGATTGATTGCGACACCGTTCCGTTGAAGATTGTAAAAAAATACAAAAAAGAACCCCTGCTAGGGCTATGTTACCTGTCAGACCCTCCATTTATCTTGCCATTTGCTCATTTTTTGTATTCTTTTGTCTGTCTGTTCATTTGTTACATAATCCTTTTGTTAGGTCACCACTTGACCTGGAAACCTCAATTAATATGTTGTATTCCATAGTTGTATTCACTTTCTAAGAGGGTTCTAGCATTTCGCGTTTTATTTTTTCGTCCTAGCTTCAGTGCTCGAATTGGACCGGAACGCACCGGAACGGCGTTCCGGTTCGTGAAATCACCGTTCCGGTTCGTGAAATCAGCGTTCCGTTTCGTGAAAATTTTTCTCAAAGCGTTCCGAGCTCTGGTTTTTAAATAATTGAGATCGTAAATTTTTATTGCAAAGTTGTGGCTCTTCCAATCTATAAAATTTAAAAAAATTGAATAGGAGTACTGTGAAGGGATAGCGTTCCGGTTCGTAAAAAAGTCCATAAAAATAAAAGAAGCACTGAAGTTATAGCGTTCCGGTTCGTGAAAAAGTTCAATTCGACCACTGCTAGCTTTTAGTCGACGATTTTAGGAAGTATGGATAAATACCTCGTTATGATTTAATCTATATTTAGGTATACTAATTTGTTGGTTTGAATACGCTAATCTTAGGAACTACTGGTCCAAATTGAAAAAAAATATTTTTGTTTTGGATCGTCCCGTATTTTATACTCGCCCGGCATTCTATGCATTATATTATGGTATTGTATATAATATCTGAATTATACAAATTGCCGGTGACATATACAAAACTAAAGCACGGTTTAGCTATACACATTTAACATCATTTTCCATAGTGTTCGTCCCACACTTCTGTAATAACAAACAAACCGCTAAATTCTCACTACAAAGCTAAATAGAAAGGGTCCCAAAATATTTATTCACCGACCAATGGTCTGGAGGTCGCATAACAAATGGCATAAGTTAGTAACCTCTGCTCCATGCAAAGCCTTTGTTTGTCAAAGCATTAAGTGGCTTATTGTAATAAAGTTAGGGTCCAAATTAAAAGGGCATTTGTCGTCATAAAATGTGGCCCATAATTTATTTATCGCTTCGTTGTTACATACAATTTACAAATGAATGTTTATAAATGACTTTTAATGATTTATTTTGTAGTAAGAAAATTACTAGTAATATGGGTTTTCTTTTGTTTTTACACTATTGTTTTTACACCCATTCTGGCCAAGTGTGGATTGAAAGACTTCAAACGTCCGAACAATACGGACAAATATTAAGGCTTGTCTACTAGCAAACAAGAGGTTTGCTCCGGTTTTCTCCGTGTAACTCTTCCTTACTGAGTGAATGTAAAATTACAGAAAAAATATATAATATATATTGAACCTTTATCTTTAATTGGAACGTTTGAAATTATTCTAAATACATTATTAGTGAATGAAAAAAATTTTCAAAGTGAAGTCCTTTTTGTTAGAATTCTTGTAACTACTTCTAAACGGCAATGAATTTTAGTATTTAGCTTTCGCACAAATATTTAACGAGACTTTTTCCAGAATTGGTACGTTTGGCTTGTCAAAATAATGAAAAATAAGGCTAAAAATAATTTTCTTAGTTTTCTACGTAAATATCAACGGATGAATCGGTGCGCGGGCGACGGGCGGCAGTGTGATTCGGACTGTTGGACGGGGAGGTCACGCTTCTTGTTACTCTGGAGCCGTTTGTTAATTCATATCGATTATTCTGAAGTAAATTTAATAGTGCTGGGATTTGCATCTCGCTTTACACGTTTTACGTGACACTTCTTTATAATAAGTTATTATATACCTATTTATTATGTAATGAATGAAAAATTCTTGTTTTATCACTTTTCGCTATTTTGTGGTGTCGACGGCAACCTTGGGATTGAAAGAAGTCAATTACTTTTTGTATGGGGATTAGTCCCACCAAAAATTGTCACGTATATTATTAAAACTTATGTTGATTTAATTCTTATGATCTTGTGAATAGAATGGTAAAAAGCAACTAAGCCTTATTTACGGGAATATTCGGATATCGAGAGTCCAATGTGAACCTCAGCTTATTCCTACTTACTGCTGCTGTCTCGCAGTTCGGACAGTAATTGTTTTCGCACATTGTGTTGAAATCTAGTAGTACAATTGACAAAACTGCGTTGTGAAGTTGGGTGATCCATTTTCCAAAGAAATACTTAAAACGGGAATAACATAAAAGTGTAGTTATGTATTAGGTCAATAAGTCAATAAACTTCTAATTTCGTTTCATGATTAAATCTTGAAAAAATCTAATAAATAAAAATCAGGAGCTGTGGGACAGGGAACTCGAACTCTTTTCGAAGAAATATTGAGAAGACTTTTTATGTGTCTACCGGAAGTCCCAGAGATGAATGCAGTTATCTTTGACAACGAAAAATAATAACTCTTTTTTTTATGACTTAATTAATCCGGTTAGATTTTTATATGAAATCAACACCGTTTACTATGATAAATCTGTTACTTATTTTAAGTATGATTTGATTAATAAACGCTCTCATTCCCAGTGGGCCTGTTTATGAATTATAAAAATGCAGGAATCCAAACATCATGTATCAAAAAAAAAAATTTAGGTTCTGACATCTGTGTAATCTATGGTTGTAATAATGTCCAATGTCCGTCATTACTCATGTCTTTTGATCGGTGTGCAAAAATCAAAATGGTGTGAAATAAAAGTCTAGAATCATTTTCCAACATACATATTTGTGGTTTATTTTTCTTAGAACAAAGTACAAACGTGCAATTTCTACAGGGCCTAAAAAATTGTCTCCTTTGTCATAGTATAGTATTCTAACAGTCAAGCTCTTTCATTTGATACTTATATTGAAGGAGTGGTAAAAAAAATGCTTTACATCATTTCGGAAAAGAGCTGATACTTTTACATTGCTGGACCGATATTAACCAAACGTAGCTAAGAACAACTGCACGGAAACTATAGCATTCAAATAAAAAAATCGCATCAAAATCGGTCAATCCAACTGAAAGCTACGAAGTCACAGACAGACATACACACATATACTCCTACACCTCTGTTTTTGCCTAGGCCCTAGGGGTTGAAAATGAAACCCATGGCTCGAATTTATGATTTCCGATCGATAATCCTCAATTGATAGTTGAGGCGAAAGTGGCTTTCAATATTTTTGATACACAAATAATACCTAACATCTATAATAACCGTTGAACTTCAATATTAAATGAAATATCGATGTAATAGACGAATTTCAATGCCAACTGCCGATGTCCAAAATATCGATAGTTCGGCAACACTATCCCGCATGCACACCGCAGTTGCGAAATATTGTAGCGGGGGTAAGGCGGTCGGCGCGGGGAAAATTTCTAGCTCCGCCCGGAACTTCAAGGTCGTTGGCTAATACAGGGGCCTTAAAGCAAGCGTTAGATCACGAATTTTTTAGGTTTTTAATGACCTTTTTGGCGCAGTGGTGTGTCATCGGATTTGAATTGGACTTCGTGGGTTCGATTTCCACTACGTGCCTCTTTAGAATATTATAATCAATTGCCTCCGGTCTGGTCTGGTATAGGAGGCTTCGGTCATAGCTAGTTACCACCCTACTAGCAAAGACATACCGCCAAGCGATTTAAGTTCCGGCGCGATGCTGTGTAGAACCTGTTAGGGGTGAGTTTTCTTTATGCTTTCATATTTGCTTTACGCATCATTTTACCATCATTTGAGATCACTATTCACTGACAAGTACTAACTTGAATAGGATAAAAAAAAGTTTATTCTATAGGTTAGCAATATTTGTAGTTGCTTAGGACGTAAATACTCAGAGAAGTTGACTGTATAATATTTTGAAAATCTGTAATTAACACATTTCATTCAACAGTCTTGGATTCTGAAAGCAACTAAGACGGTTTCTGAAATTGACTTCAGGCGAGAAGTTTTCCAAGAATCCGAAAGAGCCGAAGTAATTAGAATTTATACTTCGAGCTCCTGTAGATACAGATACAGTAGTATCTAGTAGTAGTAATACTTAGTAGTAGCGTAGAAGACTAGAAGTAGACTATTAATACTTTCGTTACGATGTAGCCGTATGACGAGGTTACAATTAAAAACTTGAGATGGCTTTCCAACTAGCCAGATTGCCTGTGACTAAGAGTTTTAATGTAAAGTACAGTCAGCAAAAGAGTAACTACAATCCGGCTGAGTTTATTGTATGTTCTTCTCAGGGCAGAGTGCGTTATACCTTATCATCGTATGTTTTACATTTGTCGCAGACTCTCTGGTGTAGTGGCACGCTTGATTCAGAGTGGAATGTCGCGAGTTCAATTCCTGCCACGGGCTACTTTAAAAGGAGAATGCCAGAAAATGGGCTAGATTTGCGTCACTCTGCGTCTCAAGCACGTATGCATGAAGAATCTTCTTTCAAATTTTAATATTGCATATAATATTTATGTTAGTGAAATGTAAAAAGGGGTTCAAAAGTTTTATACAAAAAGTAATTAAACGTTTCGAAACATGTGGAACCGTCATGCCACTTATAAAACTTAGAAAAACTTAGAAAATTAACCACTTAGAAAATCAGATTATTACAATTTCCCTGTTAATATCTTACTTATCTTTTCCCTTCTAAATTAAAACGATATAATCTAAGGCTTACAATATGATTTATTTACAAGTGAGATCGCAGTCAAGTACCTACTATGTTGTATAGAGTCTATAAAAACATAAATACACTTTCTGGTAGATATTCCGTTTTAATTCATTTGTTTTGCGGGATCTGTACAAACAGATTTCTCCTTGGCATAACGAATTTCCCATATTTTTGTGAACATCGAATTTTACAAACTCACAAAATATGTCACCTGTAACTCGGTGCTACAATAATATTATTGGCAATTTTCGCCTGCGGGAACATTATCTGTGTTCGAAAAAAAAGTATTACAGCGTATAACGCGCTGTCGTACTGGTAACATATTTTACTGTTTCCCTTTTTTGTTGAAGTTCGATGTTTTTTAAGTAAAAAAGCTTGTAGCCGAATGTGTGCAGTGTAAGCTTATGTCTGAATTTCGATATCATGATTCAAATTGATATCATGATTGGAACCCTCGTAAACTTAGTTTTAAGTCGACTTGTAGTTATCCTCATTATTATGCAAGAAATGTCATACCGACGTTCGCAAGAGCCTGTATGTTAGGCCTATGTGAAATAAAGATATTTTGATTTTGATTTTTGATTTTGAATGAGGGAGAGTTTCTACTACATTTCAGCTGAGGACGATAACACTAAAGTAGACAATAGACCTGAAATCTACAAATCATATTATTAGTTGAAATGCACATCGTTTCCACCCCACTTCAATGGAAACAGTTATAGCACCTAAAAGTTCACTAGTTCACACACATTTCTCGTCTCAAAATGGGAAGAATAGTTATATCAAATGGTGGCAGCGGTAGTCAAAATCTCTGCGTCGAAGAGTTATATTTCCATAACCGAAAAATATTTGTAAGACGTGTGTTTTCGAGTGTTTGGGTGTTTTTCCATATTTTATATTTATGTAATAGACAGATTTCATAGCGGTGCTTTATGTATATTAAATTTTATGTGTATTTATTAAATATCCAGTATTTATAATTTTAGCTATTATAGCTTACTTTGTATGTTGTGTGTATATATCCTGACATAATTATTAGAAAACATGTAGGTATTTCTGCAAAGCAATTCCTATTCGTCTCCACGTATCTGCCCCAGTAGAAAAACTCCCTTAATGGTTCCATAAAATATTTTCCGCTTTGTATTTTGTACAATGCTCCAGTTTAGTGAATCAGTTTGAAATTCGGCGAGAGCTTTAGATTGCTGGAGTGTTATAGTTTGGGGTCGCTAAGTTGGGCGCGGTTTGTTGAAACTCGAAACTATGACAAGCGGTGAGAGGGTTAAGTTTGTTCCGCTCGGCTTTAAAAAGGTACGTAAGTACCTGCTTTATGTCGTCACAATAGAGTTGTGAGTGTCTCTTTGTTTTTGAAACTGAGAGACTTTTTTTATGAAGTAAAATTAAGCTAAATACTGCTGTCCATTTCCTAAGCACTTTAATATTTCTAGCTAGGTATCTTTCCGTTTTTGATAGTCTTACCACCGCCGACTTTGCAGTAAAGTGTTTGAGTATGAAGAGTACAGCAGTTGGCGACATGACTGGATATAAGATCTAAGATATCGGGATAACTCTCGCCACCTCAGACTTCAAAGTCTGTGCTCGCCACTACCTCAGAAAGCTCATAAAGTTTTGAGCGAAATGAAAAACTCGTCTACACCAACCATTCGGAATTAAAAGAATCGCAATTAAAATCGGTATTTCGATTAAGTGCTCGCACTGGGGAACGCGAGGCGAATGGTAAGAGTACCTACGCGATTAATCGAGTTTACAGAGACGGTCCACCAGAATCGATACATTCCGATAGAAATGAGCGTTGACGATGCCGATACACTTCTATTTGTTAGACCTTTTTCTGTAAATTACAACCGACAACTTCTTTCTTTTTTGTTTGTCACCATTTACCAGTACTTAAAAAAAAATTAATTAATTTAATAACAGAACTTCAATCATTTCGCTGTTTAGGCTACAAAGTGTAAAAATTAATTTTTGCGGCAACTTTAAACGTTCCTAGAAATATTTTTTTCTTGAAAAATATCATAAAAAGTTTGCCGCATGCTATACGCTAAAGAGGTTTTGAACAAAACAAGCTTCCGCTTGGATTACCAAAGCATTTTTCACTCTAAGAAGAATTTATATTTCGAGATTTTACTCTGAAACTCAAGGATGCGAAAGCAAAAATGCAACCAATAAATTATTCATATCCCTTCCCTCTACACAGTGGGATAGCTTTACGACTTCTGCAAAAATGTCAAAGGTGTATTTCGAGGCAAATCACTAGTAAAAATAGTATACTTTTCGGAAAATTTTTCAGGCAGAATCGTTATACTGTTAACTCAAATGCGTTTTATAGTTACACCTAGGTTACGGATCTCTATGCTCACCAATTTCTTTTTGCCAAGAGTAGCTGAGACGAGTCGTTCACTTGCTGTCTAGTGACACACCTGTCATGCCATAGGCAGTGACGTCATAAAACTGCGTTGCGAAGTAACATGGCGCACTGCATTGCGCTTGACAACAACCAAGGACATGTTTTACCTGCAGCAAGCAAAACTTGTGAGACATATTTTAAACACAATTATTAGTAAGAATTCGCGGCTTCTATGATTTCCGTTTAGTGACTGAGCGTCTTTGTCTTATCAGGAACGTTTTCAAGCCAAGATTTCGCTTAATGTACCTACGTACAACTCTCGGTACCTAGCCACTGGAGTTAACTGAACTAAGTTGTAAGTACTTAACATGTGTCTTAACTATGTGGTTTAGTTTCAACTTCCACAGTGTACCGCTACATGATGTCACCTATGCAACAGAATACCAAATAGAACCTTACAGGTACCTACAAGAGATTCTATCCGCAAAATCATTTATGCAAATAGTGACTCTAACTACGACAAAATAAAGTGCAATTAGGTTCTCACATCAACCTACACCTTGCTTCTTTCTATTGCGTTACTCACTCTATTTCAGAGCCAACTAAATTTGGATAACCTATCAATATGTCGCGTTATGTACTTTTTGCTAGCTTTAAACTTTAAATTCGGAGTGCGCTTTCATAAATGTAATAAGTGCTTAGCTAGTGAAGTCCCGAAGGCCTAGGTACTTTAGTTTCAGTTCTAATCACTTTTATTGGCCGATGTTCCCTAAAAATGTTCCTTAACATTATGGTTTTATTTGGGAATAGTTTCTGATACCACAACCTCGACATTTTAAATGTACCTTATGTTTAACTACGTACAACATTGTAACTGAGCCCTTACTCTTGCAGTTTAATTACTTTTACTCACACATACACATACACATTTACTAGCACTGCCATACACACATATTCGAACTCACACACACAACCACACCCACTGTAATACACAAGGCGCGGTCCGTAATCGAAATTTTAATTGCTGTTCTTCCAACTTGATTGAAATATACACCCTGCATTTTTCAGCATCACAAGACCTTGTAACTCGGGGATCGAATTTCTAAAAAACTAAGGCAGATATCAACAAGTAGCAAATATCAGTCATCCAATCACAGCATGTTTGGATATTATTATTATCGACACATTTAAACAAAAATTATAATTACATCCATTGTATTTTCCGATGAAAATTCGTAAAATGGAGATTTTGGAGCAACTTTTCTGAGAACTCTGTATCGAGAACATCTTATCCAATCGCGTCTCTGATTTACAGCGAATTTAGATTAAAGACCAAAAATACATGACGTTCAAAATTGAAAGTAATTGTCCTTATAGTTGTCAAACTGCAGGTCACTAAGAATTGCTCAAAGCGACCGTCTACGCCGCTAACTGGTCGGGGCGGGAAGACAACTACTCCTCTCCAATACTGTTCGATCAAAAATAGCACAGTAAAGTTGAAAATATTGAATCCAGCTCGTAAAGTCCCGCAGGAAGTAGTCTGGCTGTATTTGGCAAGCGCCGCGCGAGCCGCCACGTAGGCAATACCTCAAACAGCGACATTTAGTGGTTCACAAACTACGTTAGCTGTTTTATGTGGACCGCGGATCGCGCCGGTACAGCTCTATTTCTTTCTTGTTCCAGCTTAATGGCCCCGGGCGATATAAAATGTGCTCGTTGATCATTGTAAGTGGAGTTAAACCATTTGAGAGCTATCTTTTAATGGCCCAGGGTTGCTACAGCCTCCAAGATTTTTTTGAATGAAAACTTTAGGCGCACGAGAACTTTGAGACAAACTATTAAACACACGATGGCTTTTTGAGATGCGAAAAACCACTGGACTCGCGATACTGTTAGCTATAGCATTACCGACACGATCTGTGTATAATGATAATATACACTAGCCATTCGCCACATTTTACGTAAACCTTCTTCGTACAAGAAAATGTAGCGGCATGTGTCGAAACTCCTGCGAAATACTGCGTAGGCTTACAGCTTACTACTGACGCCGGAGGGGGTTTTGCTCCCATAAACTGGCGACATTTTTTCGCGCGGTCCGCCCCGTCTAGAGTATACGTCAATGACACTAGCGTAGTCTGTTGATCTTCATATTGTTTATTCACTTCTGGCGGTATACTTAGGTATACAAAAAATTATAAGACGAGCAAGACTTGTGTCCAGGCCGATTACTGCATAACCTTCCATGGCTTTACGTTTTAATATATGACGCACGGCATTGCGCTATTCTGAGACATTAGATCTAAAATTTAATTTTATTGCAGTACTAAAAAATGTCCTACTACTCAAGTACGAGACTTGAGGGTCCTGTGCTACAGAATAATACGATGAGCTGCTTATTTAGGTTGACGGATGGAGAACGTCGAATAAGAGTGAACCTTTTTTTTTACGGAACCCTAAAAAGATAAAATTAACGTTAAGTTAGATAATATTTATTCGCAACTTCCACGAGGGCGCAATTTCCATTTAACGGGGCGTCAAATTACTCAAACAGCTGCAGCGATTTAGAATTCCTCACCTCGCTGCTATCCTTTAAATATGCATGCTCCATGCTTCGTGCACGCTCTATGCATACTCCGTGCGTCTGCATGCATGCACGCCGGGCGTCTTTTGACAAAGTGCTAACGACTATTTGGATCAACGTATTACAATTCTCAGTATATGAAATAAAATACCGCAACGTACGAGTTTGGGTTACATTTTACGATAATAGCAAAATTACAGACATCTAATTCATGTTTTATGTTTTTGATGACAGATTGAGATTTGAAGTAATAACACTGTGAACAAATACCAAGTCCTTTCAAATGTTACCTATAATACCGGGTTTTATTAAGATCATGGTAAAGTCAAAATGTAAGATTATAATAAAATCAATGACAATACTTGCTCTTTTACAATACAATGAACTTAATGATCATAACTTGTAAGCAAGTTGGAGCGAGCTTGAGAATACCTTATCAATTTTTTTTTGAGACTGGAAGAATGTTCCATATCTTATTGAGGTTTCAATTCAAAATTTTTTGACGATCTCCCAAGCGCAGTGCCGCGAGCTTGGATTTGAGTCGAAGGTTACAGGTTCAATTCCCGCCACTGTCTACTTTAAGACTTTTATCATTTCTAAATTGGCTCAGGTATAGTCTGACAAGCGGCATGGTCAATGCTAATTAAATTACCAGCAAAGACGGACCGCCAACCATTGTGTGAAATTAGGCCTTAGATTATAATACTTAGTCTAGGATCCCGCTATACAACGACCTTCACCGAGCTGTTTATTGGATGAAAACTATTTTATATCCAATTTAATATGTCAATAAATATATTGCAAGTGGGTTGCCTAAAAAATTTCAGTCCAGGGTATGATTAATTAAGAATTTTAAAAAAACCATTGTAACATGGACTCCTATTTGTTACAGTTTAGTTGACATCGTAGTTCAAATTAGATTGGCTGTTATAAATAGTGCTTTTTGCCAGAAATACTTTTCTGGCTGAGGAAAGTATTTCATATTAATAGTTATTAATTGACATATTTAATTGGATATAAAATAGTTTTCATCCAATAAACAGCTCGGTGAAGGTCGACCTTACTTGGGATCCCCTACTATAATAGGGTAACTTATTTACCCACCCTTTCCGAGTCAGTAATGTTATTTTCGGCTGCATTGTTACTTACAAGAACATTAGGCGAGATCGCAGACATTTCCCTGCTAACATGTATAAGTATATGTAAAACATGTAATGTTAACCACGTATGGATTTCGCTTCATCGCCTCAAGCTCAACCCCCTAAGATTCAAAGATTCAAAGATTCAAAGATTCAAAGATTCAAATCATTTATTTCATATAGGCCACTACTTGTTATGAACCTAACAATGAACACACAGCGGTACCGATCCGAATGCGAGCGGTTCAAAAAAAGAAATTTCCCGTAGGTTTTGTCAGAGAGAGCGAAGTTAATGTTCACCACAATACAATATCAGACCGCCGCCAGCGAAAATACCATTTTGAGCGGCCGCAAATGGACCGCAAAATTGTACGTACCCGCAACCCGACCCGCGGCCAAGCCACTGGCGATCGGCCGCGCAGGGTTGTCGACATGTGTTAAAAACAATGTTAATTGGGTATTTGAGTACCAATCAAAAGGTTGATTGATAACGTCAATTAATTTTGAAAAACGTTCTAGAAGCAAATAAAATTATAAAAGCTTATCAAATTGATGACATATCGGTACAGTTTTTTTGCATTTGGATATTTTACTTTGTTGTTTGTAGGTAATTAGGTTGTAGGTTACCTACCCGACGAATTTCTGTTTTGCGAGGACAGATAACCCTAGAGACTTATTTTGTTTGCAGTGTACTTAATTGTACTTTGAATTATTTAGCGATTAATATAATGTAAATTCTAACCATAGAAATTACGCATATTTTGGTGCGTATATGGGCAATAGAATGAATGAATGATCCCCATAAACATATGAATGATCCCCATAACATCCAATGTCTTTCACATCTTTACAATACGTTTTGGTTTTCCAGCCTTCTGCTATCTTTTGATCTGTGCTGAACTACTCGTAGTTTCGATCAAAAAAGATGTAGAGCCCATAGTTATCCACTTCCATTAACTTCAATTCTCGTACTGTCCTTCTTCTAAACCGTTGGCAACCCTAGCTACCGGTCAGTGGCCAGCCATTCCAACAATGGGCATTCCAGTTTAGTTTACGACTAAATCCCACTCAAATGGTGACCTCAAATATTCCGCGGGTCACCGGCTCCCAGCTTAATGAGCATTCTGTTATGTATTCGGAATGTTGCGGTTTTGAAACTCGCTGCTTTATAGTGAAACATACCTAATCTACTCGTAATGTACCTTATAAATAAAAATATCATTCATTCATTCATTCATTCAGTCGTAGGGTTGTCAGCAATAATGTTATGAAGTAATGTTTATATTTATTTTGCCTGCCTCGTTGGTCTAGTGGTATGTTGGAATGCTGATCACGAGGTCCCGGGTTCGATCCCCAGGTTGGCCAGTAAATATGATATTGAGTTTTCTACCAGGAAATTCTTAGAAACTAGCCAAACTTACATTAGCCAGAGATTTATTTTATACTATTTAAGTATTAATTGTTAAAGAAGCAACAGAAAAACATCATCTGTGAAAATTTCAAGTCTGTAGCTATCACGGTTCAAGAGATATAGCCTAGTGACGGACGGACGGACAGCGAAATCCTGTATGTAAGGTTACTTCAGTGTGTCATGCCAGCTTTAATTGCCTAAACACAGTGTGCCAGTGTTTGCCTATCATTTCCTTCTATTTCTCTGAGTTTTGCACCAAAACAGTGTGAACACTTGATAAATAGCTTGTATGCATGGGCATTGCAGTATACAGAACATTTATATGATTTACTGTGGCGGTAAAGAAAAATATAACTATTACGAACTGCCAGAATGTTTGTGAGAATATTTACCACTTTAAATCACCCAGCCAAAAGTTTAACATACCTACCTAACGTAATATCGTGTCGTTCGCGTAACGCCGAGTATTACTTGCGATACGATAATTTTCTACATACTCGTACCTACAGGGCGCATAGCATCGACTGGAGATATTTTGTGGGTACAGAAAATACTTTACACTTTGTGAAAATCATTTTGTTTTTAGGAATTATTTTTGTGTGATCGTAACCTAATTAATTCTCTTGGATGACATTAGCAAATCAACGGAAATTCTTAGTACTTATCATCATCATCATCATCACATCAGCCTGCGGACGTTCACTGCTGAACATAGGCCTTCCCACGCGAGCGCCACCACACCCTGTCCTCGGCCTTCCTCATCCAGCCGCTTCCCGCCACCTCCCGCGCCCCACACTACGTTTACTTGTACGCGGTCGCCACTCAAGGACTTTTCGGCTCCACCGGCCATCGCCCCTACGACACGCGTGACCTGCCCACTGCCACTTCAGCTTGCTTATGGTTTGGGCTATGTCAGTAACCTTGGTTCTCCAACGGATCTCCTCATTTCGGATTCTGTCCCTCAGGGAAACTCCTAACATAGCCCTCTCCATGACCCGCTGGCCCCCTCAGCTATGGTGCTGAAACGTGGATAGTACTTACCAGTCCGAAGAAATATTCAGTTACAACCTTATTCCTCGGAGAGTATGCATGGGTCCTGCACCTGATATTTTTTTATTTGAATTATTAATTCCTGTGAGCCCTCGTATACATAGTCTGTTCTTGAGACGGGATGTAATGTCAACAAGACATAAACAATAAAATTTATGAAATCGATAATTCTTTCTAAATGGTTCAAAATAGTATGGGAGGTAAAGAGAAATTTCTGAAATCGCAAATATATGTTTTCCGTAGGTATATAATATTTTGAAAATCTGTGGATGCAGGGTAAAATTTCTCAATTTAAGGACTCTACTAAGTCGTTTCCTGTATCAATAACGATACAAGCAAGTGCCCTTAAAAGGTTGCTGTATTGTGTAAAGTTTGGATTTTTGAAATCAGTTATCAGTATATGAATTCTCATGAATGACATTAACACGCTCTTACATGTTTCGATCACTAAATAGTGTGAAATTCCGCGCTTACAGTAAGTGTACTCGTATGTACTCTCATTGACATGTACGAATAGGAATAAACATTTTATAGAAAAGCGAGCTAGAGTTTAGATCTAATTTATTGTTTCCCAGCAATTAAGATTATCGTTTTGCTTAAACTGGTGTATCATGAAAAAATCTACTAACATCATCTCATAATTTGGGGCAATCCAAACATTGGCCTGTGAAAGCCTACTGGGTGACTTCGAGTTTTCTTACAATTACGCGTCTCATATTCTAAATAGGCCTTTCATTAGCGTTAGGTTCGAAAGATTTTTCGCTTCAAATAATATGAATGGCAGGAAAAAATTGCGGAGCGGAGAATCTCCCGAGTACAATGCCACGGCGTCTGGAGACATCAAACAGTCTTTAAGAATAGCGACCGAAGAAACGACGGGCTTGGGGCAACATGAGCCCAATCTTTTTCACCATTCAAACCACGACCTATATTCACTTGGAATTTTGTTTCGCTATATAATACTTATATTAATACAACCAAATTCTGTTGGTGCTTCATGTTTGTGACTTTATCCGTATCAGATTCTGATTTTGGAGTTCCGTGTTAAAAGGATAAAAACCTCTTATGGTGGCACTTTATTCGTTCGTCTGTCTGTCTGTCTGACAAACTCGGTTTATTCAGAAACTGGTATCTAATATATACAATTGTCATGTCACAGTGATTGTAACCAAACTCCTCTGAAACGACTCAGCATTTTGATGAAATTTTTTGTCGAATGTACGTTACATTCGGTAGGTACGAGAATAAGGTCGTAACTCGTAGTCATACCCTTTAGTGGCAAAACAACGTTTGTCTGGTAAGCCAGAAGTTGAATAAAAAATAGTAGCAAAAAACTTTTAGAATATAAAAAGTGAGATTAAAGAATTCTTAATCTGAAAAGTGAGATTAAAGAATTCTTAATAAGAAGAAAATTATCTTCTCGTAAGATGATGAATGCTGTGCATTGCGTCAAATAATATTGCAACGCAAAATCCTGCACGCACTGGCATCTAAAAAAAGTATCTTTTACGTACAAAACGACATTTCATAGTATAATGTGGTATTATAAAGACATAGCAGTATAAAAGCCTAGCTTGGCTACAATTCTATCCAATCCTGTGATCGATTTTTTTTTTTCAAATTTCAAACATTCAATTTCGCAAACCTCTTGCAAATCGGATGTATAACCACACCACACATAGGTACGAGTATACTCGTATCTCAAACTCTATCGGAAGTTGACACTATATAGATACTATGTGTACACTGTACGCGCGTCCCGTGATTGCTTTTTAATAGCGGCTCTGATACCGATGTAAGCCGATCCCGCTCTTTTACCTTGTTTTGCCGCTATCGCGCTGTGATGGGCTTGTTTCTGTACTACGAGTATATTCTACATTTATACTCTATACCCACCGCCTGGCTCAGAACTTTCCATGGAATTTTGAAAATTACTTCTTCGTCCCTTGTTTCTATGAAAAATTTCACCTTTCTAGGAAAAATGGCGATGATGGGTGCTGCTGTTGATTGCTGGCCGCTGGTCATGAATAGATTTCGTGAAGAAAATTTTTAAGTCCTTTTCCTCCCGACTGCAATAATATCGCTACGGCATATAGACCCGCTATATAATATTCTTAATTTTACTTCACTCGATATCGCGTGTTGGATCATAATCACTCGATATCGCGTGATAGCCATTTAACGCTTATGTCCACCAACTCACAAACGGCTAGCACAGTGAGCTATGACTAAGCCTATCCCCTCTATTTTCATCATTCCCCGTCTTATCCGGGAAGAAACAATACTACATCATAACCGTTTAAGTAATTTAAAAATGTGTCATGACTATTATATGTATAAAATGATGACAATATGTAATTAATTCCTTACTTCAGCTGAAAAAAGAAACAAAATTGAAGACTCCGCTTACTGTGTACTAGAAAAATGTAGATTGAAACTTCTAAAAACAACAAGAAGGTATCACAAAAAAGCTGCACAATCTAACCCCAACAGCGCTGGGAACTTGGAGCACCCGCTTGATTGCGTTTTAATAGCTTTCGACTATCGAGGTGCCCGGACAAGCGATACCCTCTCTTTTACCTCGCTTCTCACTTTATTCGTTGGAATGACTTATTTTTGAGAGCTGCTCTAGAAAAGAGATAGGTACTTAGAGCTGACACTTTAACAATGACTATCACAGTCATTGATTTATAAACTGAGGATTTGGGGTCAGCGTTAAAAAGTGTCCGAACCGAATGACATACAAAACGCAAAAAGACAATACAATCGCACTTCAGTCTCGTGTTTAAAAATTTGGTTTAAGACATAAATTACAAAGTTTTAGTTTGTTTATAAAAATACTCATGTACCCTCGTTTATATAGGTTTTCTCGGGACAGTTTTTTCGTGAATTTTGTATTACACCCGTCGTCCATAGATTTATAAGCCTATGATCACAGTATAATTAGTAATAATAAGCTGGACAAACTATTTAAAGAGCTCTCTGAATTGAGCCGCAAACAAAAACGTGAAACTTCCAAATTCGTGGGATTGCATAGTGTTATCACTACATCTGACCTTCATAGACATGAACATCTTGCCTTTACCAACGACGTAGCGCGAATGAGAGTTTGTCCTACTCTAACAACTATTCTCGCATTCATTAAAGGGTAATCATATTTAACGCCTGCATTAGACTAGGGCATTTTCCAAGTCAGTGGAAAATAGCACAAGTTGTTATGGTCCCAAAGCCTGGGAAACCACCACAAGAAACATCCTCATACAGACCGATAAGTCTGCTACCAGTAATTGGAAAAGTCTTCGAAAGAATCATACTCAACCGGCTTACATCCTATCTTCAAGAAGCGATACCAACTCACCAATTCGGCTTCCGCTCCAAACATAACACCGTGGAACAAATCCATCGGCTAGTAGATGAAATTAGCAAAACATTCGAAAATAAACAGTACTGCTCGGCTGTATTTGTGGATATTGGTCAGGCTTTTGATAGAGTTTGGCACGAGGGTTTACTTTATAAAATCAAAAAACATCTGCCACACTCTTTTTACCTACTCCTTAAGTCATACTTGCATAAAAGGTGCTACGAAGTTAAATGCAATGATGAGACATCCTCTCTATTTGAAATAAAATCTGGAGTTCCTCAGGGTAGTCTTCTGGGGCCTGTCCTGTACCTCTTGTTCACTGCTGATCTTCCTACAAATAAATTCACAACAACCGCTACATACGCAGATGACACAGCTATATTGTCTGTCCATAAAAACCCAGATACAGCCTCGTTGAACCTACAAAAACATCTAAATGAGATTGAAGCGTGGCTTACAAAGTGGCGTATCAAAGCAAATCAGAGCAAGTCAATGCACGTAACTTTTACCCTCTGCAAACAGACATGTCCACCCGTTAAACTCTACAACAAAGAATTGCCACAAGCGGAGGACGCAAAATACTTGGGAATGCATCTCGACAGACGGCTAACGTGGCGTAAACATATATGGACCAAGCGCAAACAGCTCGATATGAAGTTACGAAGTCTCTACTGGCTCATTGGCAAGAAATCCAAACTGAATCACACCAGCAAGATGGCTATCTATAAAGCTATAATTAAACCAATCTGGACATATGGTATACAACTCTGGGGTACAGCAAGCACAAGCAATATTGAGATCCTAGAAAGATTTCAAAATAAGGCCATGAGAACCATATTCAACATCCCGCCATATATGAGTAACAAAAACATACAAAAAGACCTCAACATAAAAACTGTTAGGCAGGAAATAGAACTATACAGTGGGCAATATCAGAAGCGACTCGCGGCTCACATAAATAGCTTGGCAAGCAGACTGGAGGGAGAAGGCAGTCTTCAGTTCTGTAGATTAAAAAGAAATAGTGTCTCCGATCTGTCTCACAGATTCCACAGTAAATAGGAAGCTCCGCCAAAGGACGGATACCTTGCTTCAAATAAGAAAAGATCAACACCAACAGCTGCACGGCCCAATGTCAAACGACAGATCGCCGAGAAACAGAATTAAAGGGAAAAAAATAAAAAAAATAAAGGGGAAGCATTATGGAGAGAATTGGTGAGCGCCACTGATATCAAGTCTAAACGTCGGACGTAAAAACTGTTCGTTATAAGTTATCGAATAAGGCCTATTATAAATTAAAAATACTACAAGTTCAGCTAAGAACTAATAAGCTATATCTAAACTTTCTTTCTATGAAGGTGCGTTTAATATAATAAAAGAAAAAAATTTTTTTATTAAAATGTGGGTTGCGGACGCGCCACCGACGTCAATATTTTCATGGTTTTTTTTACATCACTTATATTTAGTTGATCTTAAAAAAATCCATAGGCCCAACCTTATTTTAGATCATAATATCTACCATACCTAAAATTTTCAAGTAGCTAATAAAATTAATTGAATAGTGGTTTCTACCTTGGACACGTATTATTGTGCCCTTTGACAATGACCCACATATCAGGTGAACAAATTGCTCATCTTGTCGATTATATTGCTGTAAATATTATGTTATGTAAAGTTTATTTTAATTGACTTGTTTATTTTAAAGTTCCATGTCAACTATTTAAATTCCCATTTGCCTACCATTGTTGCGTGACTGACATCGCTTTTGTTGTCGTCATTAATATTGAAAAAAAAAGGAAACTATCATATCGCGTAATCGCTTTAACATTGCTTGCTCGCTGGTATCTATATAATTATTATTACTTATCTCTTTGTAATAATAACAACATACTAATAATCCTAATCATCATCCTAATAATCCTAATAATCATAATAATAATAGACTTATCCGAGGAATAATGTTACTTCTGAAAAATTACGATTCGAGGTAACAATTTGGGAAATCTTGAGGTTCGGCAAATGTATAACTTGCACCCTGACCTTGAAAATGCATAAGGTTCTTTTTAATTAAGGAAGAAGTCTCTTCTAGCTGAACTAAATTTACCTAGTGTTAAGGGTTACGCCTGCCTTAGACATTAGTTCTAAGTCCCATTTTGCTTACAAATCTCGTCAGCAAGCAGCGTTTTCTAAACCAAAAACAGTATTACTCAATTATCGTAATTTATTCCACCGTGAAGCAGCAATCTTTTCGGTAGAATTACTGACTCTGTGGTGGTAAATTCCCGGACGCACTCTACAAGAAGAGTCTAACCTCCAGTTTACAAATCAACAATGCAGCTTAGTCTACAGGAAAACAATTTCTTGCAGCATGGACGCAGGTAACCGCGACTTCCTTAATGAACTCAGCGTTTGAGTTCAGAAGTTTAATCGTGTTCGCGTGAGGGCCGGAGGGTAGATAGGTATTATTGTTGTCGGCCGCTGACAACCGCCGCCAGACGTTTATTACCCTTAACGTGAAGTTCTTAAAGAAATTAATTGAAATACTTTTGAACTCTTTTTTTTCTAATACTATACAAGTTAGTACTTGACTGCGATCTCACCTGATGGTAAGTGATGCTGCAGCCGAAGATGTTATCGTACTAACTTGGAGGGGGTAAGTGAAATCACCCCAACGGTTTCTACACAGCATCGCACCGGAACGCTAAATCGCTTGGCGGTGCGTCTTTGCTGTTAGGGTCGTACCTAGCCATGCCTGAAGCCTCCCACCAGACCAGACCTGAGCCAACATAGAAATTATAAAATTCAAAAGTGGCCCGTGGCAGGAATCGAACCCACGACCTCCCACTCGAATCCGAGTGCGCCGCTGCCCCAGGGAGGTGGTAACTCTAAATGAAGTGTGGAAAATAGTGCTTTGAATTTTGTAAATTAGGGAATGCATATGAAAAGGTGATTAGGTCTTTAGATCTTAAGTAATTCTTAAATTTATTTTTGAAATGGAAAGTATAGTATTTCGATTAAATATGGAAGCTAACGATCACTGACAACTTTTATGGTTGAGTTCAAATATATTTTCTCAAGATCTTAACTCAAAATTAAAGTAAAAAATGTTTCCAAGTTCATCTTATATATACCTATATACCAGTAAACGAACATAATATTTTACCCCTCAACGATATAAGTAGATTTTTAATTTTAATATGGCTCAGCATAAAATTGCCCCAGAAAAATTGCTCTATAGAATTTGTCGCAACGCTAACTGGATTATTATTTTGCTCATAAAAGTCTAAACTGGCATTTAAACGAGTTAGCGGCCGGTACGTTCAAGTACTGCACTTTGCGAGTTCAAATTATGGTTAATTATTATTTATGTCAATTATTATTGAGCTAAGTCATGCGTGCAGTTAAGTTATTTTATTAGAATTATTATTCTATCAACATCCACCCCTCCACCCCTTTTACTAGCTTTTTTTACAGTCTCGATGTTTGTTTGTTTGTTTGTTTGTTTGTCTGTATGCAATCAAATCTCACAGATCTACTTCCCGGTTACCATTGAGCTAAAAAGTTGCATGCTTGTGTAAATTAGATGGCAATGCAAAATGATTAAGACAAGGAGCTGATCTGATGATGGTACCGGAAGCTTGTTTTTAAAAATACTTTTTATTTTTATATGACAATTTATTTATATTCTAAAAATTAAAGCATTACTTAGTTTGCGGGGTCTTTATTCGTTAAGGAATTCATAGTTAGTATAGTAATGGTAGTTGTATTCCTATAGAATGGGGTTAAAAAACTGATGCATAAACAATCAAGATTGGTGCTAATTCTGTTGTGTAGAATCTCGAAACTAAACTTAAGTAACGTGCCTTAGGGCTAATTTTTCAATCGCTGGATAACCTAAAGAATTAAACATAATTATGGCATACAAAATATGTCAAAATGTCGTATTTATTTCATGATTATTCTGGCGATTGAAAAATCAGCCCTAAAAGTAGTAGGTACTACGGCTCTCCTTTTCAAATAATCTCCATAGAAAAAGAAAGCACTATTTTTAGACGCGTCAAATTAGTTTAGAGATTTCACACAACAGAACTGGCACCATTGTTGCCAGAATTAAAATTAGGCAGCAACAATATCCATTAATAACAGTCGGAGTTATTGCAAAAGTTTTCCGGCAATAAAACGCTTCACCAGCCAATAGCGTTCGGCGGAATCGGAAAAATAAAGCTCAGAATGTGTGGTCACGGCAATTTCGAGCACAATTCAAGCACCATAGTGGGCTGTCATCGCTGATTGCTTTTTCAATTAAATTTCCGAGCGGCGCCGCGTGAAACGAGTTTAATTGTTAACAGACGGTAACGGCAGTTAGAGCCTTTATGGATGGCCGGGGTTGTCGCTACTTGCGAGTCCTTCGCAGAATCATTTTTTGATCAACTGGACTGTGCCGTTTATAGTTTTAAACTTCTGGTTAAAACTTCTTTGCTTTGGTCTACACGTTACAGCTTGGTTGAAAAGAGCTTGACGTTAGTATGATAATACAGTCAAACCTGGTTAAGTGAGATCTCAAGGGATGGAGATAGCTATATTCTCTTTTATGGGCTACCCGAGTATCAGAGTATCACTTTTTTTTTACGCTATACAAGTTAGTACTTGACTGCGATCTCACCTAATGGTAAGTGATGATGCAGTCGAAGATGTTAGCGTACTAACTTGGAAGAGATAAGTTATGTCACCTTAACGGTTTCTACACAGCATCGTACCGGAACTTACCTTACCCGTATTAGAGCTAGGAGGGCAAATTAACGGGACCTGGAAAATATTCTCATTAATAAAAACTCAGTTACTCAGTTCTAACTTACCTACGCAGGTTACTTAAATATTTGAGTTCGCCACAGAAATTTTAAGATAGCTCGAATGGAACGAAATTCAAAACAGTATGAGAATGATATAACGTTCGCATAACTGATCACGTGACGTCTGTGCAGAAAACTTCAAATCTAATACATTGGAGTGGACAGGTTTCTGGAGTGATTACAAAATATATTATGTCATTATATCAAGGAGGTTTTATGTGGAAGAAAATAAGTTGCTGCTCTGTGAGACAAAGGAGAGGAAATTTTATCCTTTCCTTGTAGGTCGGGGAGATTATGAAGAATCAGAAATATGTGTGACTTATTTATTGGATAATAGTAAAATTATTCATTTACTAATTTATATAATTTTATTCCAAATAATACAAAATAGAGCATAAACTGTTAAAAAAAATAAAACTAATTTTATCCTACAGCTATCCGGAACTGGGCTTGCATGACTGATTTTTACTGCAATCAGTATTCAAACACTGTTTTTAACCTAGTATTTGAAAAATGAAGTCACACGTAAATTGTTCCAACTACATACTCGTATTTGCGATGTCCATATGAAATACGATGCATTCAGTGCCAATAGAACGAGTGAATCAAACAGTTTCATAGTGACCTACCACTGAATAGGAATTAAATTATAAAAAATATATATATAAAACTATGTAATTCAAATCATATTATATAACGGAACCCTTATAAGATCACTTTGTTGTCCGTCTCTCTGTCTGTGTGTCACGACCCTTTATTTCAGTAACTATTAAAGATATTTTATTTGGTCATTTTGAAATCTCCAAAAACGGAGAGGAGATGTCGAAATGACGAAATCTGATTGGTGACTCAAACACAGCTCCGCTTCGCTCTGCTTTGGTGGCAACCGGGCCTTATGGCTTAACTTTTTCGAATATATTTAGTACGGAACCATCAGTGCGCGAGTCGGACTCGCACCTGACCAATTATTAATTATCTTAATTCAGCAAACAGAATGTCAACCTAACGGTCCACATAGGCTCTTATTTTATAAGGAAGAAAAAATAGTTTTTTTGTGTACATCTTAAGAGTCCACTAACCCACGATGTCTCCCATACAAACGTAATACCAAAATCATTTGTAATTCGTGAAAATTTCGATCATGTTGTGGTGTTATTCGGGTTCATATAGTAATAATCTATGCTCCTGGCCATATCTGGTTCCGAAATACTTTTTTTAAACGAAATTGTAAACGAATTTAGTTTAGCTTATTTTTATGTCAAAGAGGACATGTTTTCTACTTATTTGTTTTGTAATAAAAACAACACTATCTCACGTCGCATTAGTTCAGGTAGTAGCACAGTTTTTAGTGTCCAGATTAAGAAAAACACCAGGTAATAAATAAGGTTACAAGTTTTCATTCATAATTTTTGGTTTTACGGAACTCGACCAAAGTTATAAAAATTTTGATCAAAATTGATTATTATTTCGTTTTAAAGAAGTATTTCCGAACCAAATATGATCAGGAGTATAGATTATTACTATATGAATCCGAATAACACCACAACATGATCGAAATATGCACGAATTACAAATGATTTGGTATTTTGAATGTATGGAGAAAACGTAGGTCCAGTGCATTCTTAAACACAGATCTTAATTTACGTAATATCTTGTTCATTATTTGAAAATTATTTAGTGACTGGAACGTCGCACCCATTGACGTCAAATAGTCTTAAAACGGTTTTTAATTGCGTTTTCCTTTTTTTGTATTTTTTGATTTGCAGAGGTACCACGGGTAATTTTTTTTTACCCGTGGTACCCCTAGAAGCTCCAGGGGTACCACGGGCAAAACAATTTCCCGTGGTACCCCGGGGGGAGCATCGGGGGTACCACGGGCAATAAACGAAGCCATCGGCCCACAATGACTTCGTACTTCGTACTCTATGTAGGAGGTTTATGATTAATAGTATTGTAGCGACTGTGACAAGGTTGAAAGGGAAACACACCTTTGTGGCTTTTTATAGGTCATTATATTGTATAGTTAAAAAAAAACTTCCTTTCGTTATGAAGAAAATCTACGAAAATATTCGGAAACCTAGATTGAGAGTACTATTACTAAAAGTCGTACTCGTTACCGCAAGCCAACTGAAGAAAGTTGAAGCTATATCTATCGAGCGATGGGTGAAAGCACAGGTCATGAAAATATAAAATGGAGTTTTAACTGTACATAATACATGTGCATGTAATAGAACTACCTGATTAAAAGTCTCTTCAGTTACCTAGTTCATGTTTGTCACTAATATCAACTAATATCAAGATTTAATAAATCATAATTCTGCAAAATAATGAACAAGGTAAGTAAATCGTAAATAAGTTGATGATTTTTTATCGGAAAAATAAAAAAATAAACTGTTACTGAGCTCCAATATTATTCAGATTATAATATATCTGTAAATAGTTCTATTAACTAGCAAAAGTACCGCCCAATCGGACGAAAGGTCAGATTAGATGGTAAAACAGTGTGTCACAGAAATAGGAAAGTTACTGGATATATTCGACGTGAAATGCTCCAAAACATGCACAATATTTTATTCAGTAGGTAATCAAAGTTACTTACAAAATCATTATGGCATTCAAAGCGCTGAATCGTAATAACCAGTAATGAAACTAGTGTCTGAGCGTTGATTCGTCCATGTGGGATAGTTTGTTTTCGACTCTATAATCGGTGTTTTTTTTTTTTTTTACGCTACACAAGTTAGTACATGACTGCGATCTCACCTGATGGTAAGTAATGATGCAGTCGAAAATGTTAGCGTATTAACTTGGAAGGGGTAAGTTATGTCACCCCAACGGTTTCTACACAGCATCGTACCGGAACGCTAAATCGCTTGGCGGTACGTCTTTGCTGGTAGGGTGGTAACTAGCCACGGCCAAAGCCTTCCACCAGACCAGACCTGAGCCAAATTAGAAATTATAAATTTCCAAAGTGGCCCGTGGCGGGAATCGAACCCGCGACCTCCCACTCGAATCCGAGCGTGCGTCCTCTGCGCCACGGAGGTCGTCAAAACGTCATCGGAGGTTTAAACGATTATCTAAATACTTACACGCGGGCATGATGGTATAGTGATCAGTAGGGTTATGGATGTGACAATCATTGAGGAGGCGGAAGACACAGGATAATGATGATTGGCTTAGTCATCATTAGCCTGTATCTTCCTCCTTCTACTTTAAACGTGGGTAGTCTAGACCTGTCCACCCCGTTCTGTCATCCAACTGTCTGATCTATCTGGAGATCTTTTTCCGGCAATTTTTCTATCTAAGGCTAACCTTGGAAAGTAATAAAGTACAGTTTCCTGCGTAAAATGGTAAGTTTTCTCTTTCTATTTACCATTTCTAGTACTCTTCCATTAGTAATAAATTGTACTACGTATCGAGTCGCTTCGCACAATCTATGGACAGTCACATCTATTGGAGCTGGTTTTAAATATATGGAGGAATTCGGTTCGATTGTGCAAAACGACTCGACTCGAAATTTGTACAGAAACCTCTACTAACCCTAGTGATCTTAACCATCCATCTATATACCCACATTCGAATGTTTGTAGTCTGTTGGTTGCTTCCTTCTTGAGAACAATAGAGCAATGATACAAACAGAGCACGGACTTACTCTATACTATTCGAATTTCGAAAATTTTTGTCATAGACCCCATGAATAATTATAAAGTTAACAATTTGGTATTTATTATTATATCCCAGTAACATTCAACAGCCAAAATTCCCGTCTGAAGTTAGTCAACATGAGTTTTTGCTGCGAAGTAAGCAACAAGAGACACAAGTTGCGAATAGTTGAAGTGTGCACAAGTGTTGGGGGCTGTCAGTACGGCCATCTTTGCAAAGTTGAGACTTCACTATGCGTTGCTGGAGTGATGAAGTTTGTTTGAACTTACTAGGTATATTTACTCGTACTTTCCAGTAGTGAACTATTGTGAATTTATTTTACAAGAGGGACAACTTTCTTAATGCAGCATATCCCCGAATTTTGGACCACTTTTTTATACTATACAAGTTAGTACTTGACTGGATCTCACCTGATGGTAAGTGATGATGCAGCCGAAGATGTTAACGTACTTGTAACTTGGAAGGGATAAGTAAAGTCACCCCAACGGTTTCTACACAGTATCGCACCGGAATGCTAAATCGCTTGGCGGAACGTTTTTGTTGGTAGGGTGGTAACTAGCCACGGCCGAAGCCTCCCACCAGACCAGACCTGAGCCAATTTAGAAATAAAAAAAATCCAAAGTGGGCCCCGTGGCAGGAATCGAACCTACGACCTCCCATTCGAATCCGAGCGCGCGTCCCCTGCGCCAGGGAGGTCGTGAAACTTGATCACTTTTGGACGTCCACTTTTGGACCTTTTTCTTAAGTTTTAAAAAATAAAGTAGGATTAGTTTAATATGGGCACGAAAACTCAATATTATTCTTTTGATACACAATCAAAAGAGCGATGTTTGATGAACTTAATAAATTAGAAAAAAAACATGTTTGTATTTTGCATTCGTAATCTAAATATATAAAAGAAGAAACTGACTGACTGACTGACTGACATATCAACGCACAGCCCAAACCGCTGGGTCTAGAGACTCCAAATTTGGCACACATGTTTCTTGTGAGGCCTAGGGGTGCACTAAGAAATAATTTTTCAAAATTCACCCTCTAAGGGGGTGAAACGGGGGTCCGAAGTTTGGATTTTATCAAGTTAAAATACGTCTTCACGCCGCAACTACTGTACCGATTTGGCTAAAATTTGAAATGGAGGTATATTATATCTTGCATTACCACATAGGCTACTTTTCATCCCGAAAAAAATTCATTGTTCCCGTGGGATACATTAAAAACCGAAATTCTCGCGGAAAAAAAATCTCACGCCGCAAGTACACAACCGATTTGGATGAAATTTGCTATGGAGATAGGTTATATCCTGGGTTGATAAATAGGGTACTTTTTATCTCGGAAAAATCCATGAATCTTGCAGGAGAAGGGAAAAACAGATATTCACGCGGGAAAAATACTACTTCCCGCCGTAATTACTGAACTGATATGGCTGAAATTATGAATAAAGATAGATTATATATTGGATTAATACGAAGGCTACTTTTCATCGCGAAAAAATTCATGGTTCCCGTGGGATTAGTAAAAACCGAAATTAACGCGGAAAAAAATCTTAATGCCGCAAGTGCACAACCGATTTGGCTGGAATTTGGAACGGAGATAGATTATATCTTGGATTAATAATAGGCTAATGAGATAGATTTTATCCCGGATTATTTTAAAGCCTCCTTTTCATCCAGGAAAATTCCGTGGTTTCTATGATAATAGTGAAAAACAGAAATCCACGCGTGAAAAATATTCCTTCATGCCGTAATTACTGAACTGATTTGGCTGTAATTTGGAATCGAGATAGATTATATCCTGGATTAATACAAAAGCTACTTTTCATCCCGGAAAAATCTATGGTGTCCGCGGGAAAACTGAAACACTGATATTCACGCGGTAAAAATACTACATCACGCTGTAATTACTGATATGACTGAAATTCGGAAAAAAGATAGATTTTATCCTGAATTAATACGTAGGCTACTTTTCATCTCGGAAAATCTCATGACTTCTACGAGTATGATCATAGTGAAAAACAGGAATCTACGCGGGAAAAATATTCGTTCACGCCGCAACTACTGAACCGATTTAGCTCAAATTTGAAATGGAGATAAATTATATCCTGGATTAACACATAAGCTACATTTTATCCCGAAAAAATTTAAGGTTCCCGTGGGATTAGTTAAAAACCGAAATTCACGCGCAAAAAATTATTCACGCCGCAACTACTGAATCGATTGGGCTGAAATTTGGAATGGAGATAGATTATATCCTAGAATCAACTACTTTTTTCTCAGGAAAATCCATTGTTTTCGATTTATTCATGCGGGAGAGAATTTTTTGTTCACACCGCAATTACTGAAAATTTTTTGGTTTAAAGTTGAAATGAAGGTAGATTTCATGTTAATTAACACAAAGGGTACTTTTTATTCGGGAAAATGTATGGTTCCCATAGAGAACTAAAATTTTTTAAGTTTAAACTAATTTTTTTAAGTTAAAACTAAAATCTACGCGTGCGAAACCGCGGGTTTCTGCTAGTTTATACATAAAATTAGTATTTTAAATGCGAATTTTTGAAACCGTATTATAAAAACCCGCATCACAAACAGAGACATCAAAACCCAGGTGCATCGACCTAATTTAAATTCCTGCGCGGGTATCTCACTCACTCGCTGTCATTTAGATTTATCCCCACTTACACAGTGAGATCCCGGGATAGGCACTGTAGCCAGACCTATGGCTTTTATGACTGAAACTTTGAATGAATTATTTTAATGCACACCACTTTATATACAAAACACAACACAACTGTACTATGCGATAAAATTTGTAAAATTTTGCAATTTTATGGCGAAACAATTTATTAAGTACACACGATTGTTATATTTAGTCATCACTAATAGTGCTTGATGCCTCCTTCACCCCCGCAAAGGAACGCAAGGTGGCGAGAGTGGTGGTTACGTGGTTGACATCCAACAAACTTGCACAAAACACTTTTCTTCCACGTTTCTGATACGAACCGCTAAGGTGTAGAACAAGCCTTCGTGTTCGGGTGCCTTTAACCTAGACCTCATAATTGCTTTCCATCTGGCATGATTGTTGTCAAGCGCAAGTCAAATTAAAAAAAGACGTGCCGCTTACTAACTGCGTGAAGTTAAAAAACTGTAAGCAGGTTTAGAGTTGAACCAAGTTGCTTAGTCTTTTACCTATTCGTATTTTGAATAGTTGCTTTTATTGTAAAAATTAGAATCCTAGCAGTTACGTTAGTCTGGCGTATAATGCCAGCTGTGGGGTCTTAGTCCATTACGTGTGTGGCGGTAAGGGCTCCATGAAAAGTCTGCGAAGGCTTCGTGGCAGATGTACTCTTTACCGCGGAAATTACGGGCGTTCGTCATGTCAGGCTCTTCCTGAGTCGCAGTTTGATTCGTGTGTGTAAAAGGGTCTTTAGGGGAGATAGTTGCTTTTTAGGGTTCCATACCAATTTGGTAAAAATGGAACCCTTATGGTGAGGCTTTCTCCGTCCGTCCGTCCGTCCGTCCGTCGGTCACACTCGATTATTTCAGTAACTATTCAAGCTATCAACTTGAAATTTAGAATAGTTATAGGTAATAGTGACGCGACGTCATAACAATCGTAAAAATTTGAAAATTGTTTTTATTTCTATTTAAAAAGGGGGGAAAACCGGGTCGACAAATTTTCAAAATGAGATAACAATATTGAGTGGGGTATCATATGAAAGGGCGTGACTTGTGTATACTAAAACCAATTTTTATTTATTTTTATGCCTGATAGTTTTTGATTTATTGGGCAAACTGTCGAAAAAAATACCGTTCCCCCCCCTTATCTCCGAAGTTTACCAATCGAAAAATCTGTAATAATTATGATCAATAGAAATTAACGTATATTTTACAGGAAAAATAAAATCAACTCGCTAACTAATATAATTTTTTTGATAATAACAATAATTCGCCAAAAACAAAGTTACGTTTGCGGTTCGCCAACAAAAGTGCCGATATGTAAATTATACTCGTAAATTCACGAACAAAAGTGATTCTTTCAATGTTTTACTTCTTTTATGGTATGGAACCCTCGGTGCGCGAGTCCGACTCGCACTTGGCCGGTTTTTTTCTATACGATCACACCAAACACCTAAAAAGCTATTATCAGCGATTTGGTATAAGTAGATATATGAATTTTGTATTGGAATGGTAATATTATATTAATGTAAGGGATACGTAAACGACATATGCGCCACTAATTTCTTAGAACCCATCGCTCGATATATCGCACTGATTTCAGTTTGTTCGCGCTAACGAGTTACATACCAAATCTCTATACGTGATTGCATGAGTGCCCATTCCTTTGAAACTTAACTTTAATGTAACGTTGGGGAAACATTATCTCTAGATTTTCTTCGTATCCGGTTTTTCGTTACGCAAAAAATCATTTTTTGTCTCCGAAAATAAACTTTGATTTAACGGAAAAACAAATGACGGATCCGAGTTTATTTGAGAGAAATTGGCAGGATCAAAGTAATTTGATATGTCGGAATACTCTGAATCGTAAGTAATCTTGATGCTTTAGCTCCAATCGCAAAGTAATGCACTTCCAATATTGAAGGGATAACGTCGCGTTTTCCCCATCGCCGCACACACTCGCTGAAGGATTGCCCGATCTACAAGCAATCGTGGGGGATTCCCGGAGCCTCCACGCTTCGTTAGGAGGCGTGACACGTCGGGCGTTTCGTTAAAACTGTATGTGTGCACCATTGATATAATTGGCCGTACTGAAAAATCTACATTTCCGGCTTATGCTTTTTTTCCACTGAGGGTGCGATTTATGATGGACCCGAGTTTATATGAGAGAAATTGGCAGGATCAAAGTAATTTGATATGTCGGAATACTCTGAATCGTAAGTAATCTTGATACTTTAGCTCCAATCGCACAGTAATGCACTTCCAATATTGAAGGGATAACGTCGCGTCTTCCCCATCGCCGCACACACTCGCTGAAGGATTGCCCGATCTACAAGCAATCGCGGGGGATTCCCGGAGCCTCCACGCTTCGTTAGGAGGCGTGACACGTCGGGCGTTTCGTTAAAACTGTATGTGTGCACCATTGATATAATATAAATTATCAACACACATGTGCACTAGTAACATCATGTTAAGAATTTGCATTTTTTTTATTGAAAATATTTTAAGTGTGTATGAATTTTTGTAACTCTATCATACAAAAATATCTAAGCTTATTGGCTAAAGATAAAGAGAGATTATACCCTAGATTAATAGTTAACTTAATAGCTAATTTTTATCCCAGGAAAATCCATGGTTTCGTGGAAAACCGAAATTCACACGGGCGTATGGGTACTGTGATAATAACACTAAAGTGGAAGGAAGGTCCTTGGTTTGAGTTGATTGAGTTTCTTAATTCCTAGCCGTATCGACATGCGATAGCATGGTGGATGTACATCTAAACAACGCTGCTTTTTATGTAGAAAAGATTGCTATACCAACTCGGGAAAAATTTATTAAAGATTCAGTGAAAATGCATTTTTAAATAGACGTTCTTCAATAAGGTAGTTAGCATCATATGTCAAATTTACTTCAAAAAAATAATAATCACAACGAATACCTTGATTATCTCGTGACCCTAAAAATATAATTTACGAAATAATGAAGATTTTGTGTTTTGTAGCTTTTACAGAAAGTGTGTAATACGTATGTCTTTGACACTTTTATATCAATGTTGCGGAGGCTCAAATCGAATTTCGCTTACATTCCACTAGACTAGTGTACGGTAGGGACTTGCCAAAATTTGTTACTTTTTCAATGCACGCCTAGCATGAGCCGCACGTTGGAAAAATTAGCTTAAAAATTGCCGCACCGTTTTACTACGAAAAAGGCTTTGAAAAAGTTTCCTTCAAAATTAACGGAGCTTCGCGTAATAATGGCATTACGTGAGTTCACTTTTCGTGTGCATTTTTGACTGAAACGTACTGAAAAATACCTTAAATTCATAATAACGCAAGCAAACACCTACTTGCGTGATATCCTATTTTCCTCAAGTGCATTTTGAAAAATTCTTTATTACCTTTATTAGTAACTTCATGAGCTAGAGAGATCCCAAAGGAATATTGATATTGGTACAGACTACCAATTTCAAAGAATTCAATTCCGATACGGCAAAAACTATCCACTCGTTTTTATATAAAAAGCAGCATAGTAATAACCACCCCTTTTGTTTAAAAGTAACCCTGTCACCAAGACGAAGCGGCCAGATGTTGAAATATTATCTTCTCGCCCGGGGGCGGTCACAAGTAACGCCTTAATTTTCCAGGCTTTTTACGTACATCATGTTGAGACAAAGGTCCTGGATGAAGCTTTTTGTTATTTTCTGAATAACCCGGCGAAGAAATTTGTGCTGAGGTTACGGATGATTAAAACGGGACTTTTGGATTAAAATAGTTGTAAGAAAGAAATAATCTTTCGTGCAATCGTCGCGATATATTTTTTAATTTATACAAGAACTGTTTATAGTTAGAAAGGAACTTTTTCTATTAATTCCTATAAATTATTTTTGATACGTAGAATTATCGCTCTTGGATTTGAACTCGGGCCTCCCAGATATCGTACCAATTTTAGGTTAAATTTGTTGTGAGCTTCTTCTCAGTTGGCGCGTTTGGACCATTAAATAGATATACGTAAGTATTTTTTAAGTAAGTGCCTGTAGGATAGGTCTATTTATAAAATAAATTAGTTGAATCTATACAACAAGTAGGTACCTTCCCAAGAGATGATAGCTTTTATCCATATCATATACAATGACTCGTTATTACTCAGTTAAAACCATTTCGTTTAGTCGTAGAAAGCTAGAATTTCCTTCCTTTTATTAGGTAAACAAGGACTAACATTTTTTTTATTCCCACGGGATTTATCAGGGTATAAATATGATTATGTTTATCAAATTAAGCTTTAATATGTTGACGCTAGATATTTTTGGATCTACTGAACAGATTTTATGTGAAATTATTTTTCTGATGGCGAGATTATAGGGCTCACTGTTTATGAAACAAGTTGATAAAAGAACATAAAAGAATTATCTCGTGAACTCAGCATCGATGGGCGAGATGAAAAGTAGTTGGCGGGCGCGCGAGTGATGCGCTCTCCACGGCGGGAAATGTTACCACTTTATCAGAACACGCTCTAGTTTTCCCGTTTTTCGATGCGTGAGCAACGAGTCTGTATTTACTTACTCATAGATTGATGTGCATGGTAGAATGTAGTAATACTATAAAGAGAAAAATATTATTCTTTGCATGAAGCGGTGGTTTCTGGACTCTATTCGGCTAGATCTAAAGTTAATTTCCTAAAATACTGATAATAATTTTACACAGTCGTCTATTCATAAAAAATCTTTTCTGTTGTAAAGATAAAGGTCGTCATCCTTTTTAATAAATTATTAACGATTGATTTATTTTATTTAATGAAAATTCTAGACATATGCCTTCGCCCAGCAATCGAAGGACTTTGGTTATTTACCATTTTAAATCCTGAGTACCTTTAACAAATATGGCGGAGTCAGTGTTAAACTACAAAAATCTAACTGAATAATTTCTGTACAATTTTTATTAATAAGTGTTTAATTGGAAATTTACGCAACAACTGGTCAATATAAATTTTGTTTATTTTTATGGTCCTCGAACGAGTACTTAAGGAAAATATTGACTTAGACCAGACTCTCAATACAGCTCGCTACATTCTTGTCATGCTTTAGTGATTTAACAAAACTGTTAACAAAAGCGTTATCTCCAAGGTGTCATCGTCGTCGTTTCAGCCTATGGACGTTTACAGCCGGACCTGCTCCTGAAATAACGCGAATTTGTGTCGCCTGAAGGACTCCACGCGACTTGGTTTATGTCGCGCGTCTTCCGAGTAGGACGTTTGCCGTTTACGTTTTACGGTCCGCGATTGAAGTGTATTCAGCTGTGCTATTCTACAAAATGAAATAGCTGCCAGACAGCTGCCAACCCGAATATGGCATGCAAAATTGTACTCTATTACAACTGACAAATTCATAGATGCAGAGATGTACGCTCGTCGCTGTTTTGCAGAATAGCACGGCTGGGCTTATTGTCTAAAAATTCCCAATACCCTTTTTAGACAGACTTAAACTCTAGACCGGGACCTCTTATTTAGAATAGAATAGAATAGAATAGAAAAATTCTTTATTTCATATAGGCCTAGCATACAAGGCTCCTATGACACGTCGTTTTGTTTACATGGTCACTTTAATGGTGATAACCATTCACGACTTAAAACTAAGTTTACGAGGGTTCAAAACGCGCCCTGCCGCTGAGAAGAAGCCCACAACAAACTCAGCCGGGTATTTTTTTTTATGTTATTTTGTTTTAGGTTTAGGTGTTTTGTTTAAACACCTAAACCTAAAACAGTTATAGAAGATAGTTATAAACTATAACTGTGGTGTTCCCACACTGCACAATGTATAAATTACGTGGAAACACTTCACTATCACTATAACTACCGCTACGTAAATAACAGTACCACTCTCACCCGATGCTCGTACAACAATACCCGCCCGTCTATCGGACCGCCATATTTATACATGATACTAACAACCGTATAAGTGTCAACAAACCGGAAGTCAATATACAAGACAATACGCCAATCTCAAAGAGCTATACACTACATCCCTTCCTTTTTGTAATTTTTTTGTTTTTGAAGTATACGTCTCATTATCCACATCATATTGCTTTTCCCATTTGAATATGCTACGATTCCCTATGACGCGTTTTACCAGTTCGGACTGACTAACACAGCGCGGATGTTATTTATATCTATTTGCACATCCGCCTGTCAAAGAACTATACACCTCACCTCCCTTCCTTTTTGTAATTTTTTTTTAAACTGTGAGAACTGAGAACCGACCCATTCAAACTTCATCCAAACTTTAAAACTTTCTTCCATTCCGGAAACCAGCGCATGGTGAAATGAAGTCAACGGTCCCCACGAATTTACTGATTTTAGGAAGAAAGTCTAGAACAGAATGGAAAACACTTCCTCCCAGCAAACAGAGGCTCCCTCGACAAGTCATTTCATCCTGCACCATCCATACACTGATGGCACCACTTCACGACTCCAAACTAAGTTTTTGTGAATTGAGTCGCAAATGCACTACGCTAATAACAATCAACCAAACGCCACTCGTCTTATCTCAAACACAATTACTCAAACTACCCTACGATAATCCCAAAACTAACTTAAATTAAATAATGGTACTGTTTACCCCAATTCCTTTGATATAATTTATGATAATATTTTGATCGTATCATTACATCTGACACTACAATACTACAACTTCTTATTTTTATAATTTAAACTATACTTTATCCATGTGACATCAGTACTTTGCGGATATTTAATTTTAAAACTGTGTTTGTGTATCATGAATTTGAACTAAGTTATATTAATATTAAGATGACAATTGCAATTTAAATAATAATTTAAGAAATAAATGAATAAATATAAAGAACCACGTACGTATACAGCGCAGGATGACTTCCATGGGGCGGATGATGATGCCAGACGGACATTACCTTTTTCCTCCAAGTAAGCAGTATAATAATCCCGCAGGTGCGGATCAACCTGTACCTACTATTATTTTAGTTTGCAGACCCTGATTGTGAGCTATAAAGTTCTATAAGATTTCAAGTTAAAAGTTCACCGTTACAGAAAAGTGCCACTTATAAAAGTCAATGGAATATTGTATTTTTATTACCATTTGTTGAATTTTTATATTTTGTAAGGTTCTTCTAGTACATTAATTTTAGTTACATAAAAATATGACAATTGATTACTGTGAAGTATAAGTAACTACTATATTATAACGTAGTGTTTATATACTTTTGTACTTTATATTTTTTTTTTAGATTAATACGATTTTATAATATGAACTCATAATTGTTACGGCTAGCTTTGTCTATTGCGTTAGGTAAGCAACCTGTGAACATAAGTAGCTGAAATGGACAAATAAATAAAAATATATAATTAACACAGCAATTAAATAAATACAAATATATATCAGGATCACACATCGCAATCTAGCTCCAAAGTAAGCGATAGCTTGTGTTTTGGGTACTAGATAACTGAAAAATGTGCATACATATTAATATACATAAATACATACCTATAATATATAGAAAAACAGCAGAAAATGTTTATGCTCAATACACAAACATTCAACAGTAGTGGGAATCGAACCCACGACCTCCGATGGCAAGTTTGCTATCGTTACGCCATTCGGTCGTCAGATTGTAATTTATTGGAATAATACTCATTATCAGTAAATTACCAACAATCTTCAGATGTATGTGTGTTATGGAAAACGCTAAAATTTTCAACTTTAAAAGTAAGGTTGAATAACCTCAGTACTCAACTAACCTAGGACTTGAACCTAGGACTAATCCTTGTGACTTTCTCATGACCGCTACTCATGACCGTTCCAACTTCCAACACGTGGAGACAACATGTTATATAACGCTTGCAGATCGTGATAAGATGCTCAACTATTAGGGTTTACAATTCTGTTAAGAATTTGTAATTGGATTTACTTTACATTTACTCTAGGTTTACTTTAAGTTTACTTTAAGTTTACTTTAAGTTTACTTTAAGTTTACTTTAAGTTTACTTTAAGTTTACTTTAAGTTTACTTTAAGTTTACTTTAAGTTTACTTTAAGTTTACTTTAAGTTTACTTTAAGTTTACTTTAAGTTTACTTTAAGTTTACTTTAAGTTTACTTTAAGTTTACTTTAAGTTTACTTTAAGTTTACTTTACGTTTACTTTACGTTTACTTTACGTTTACTTTACGTTTACTTTACGTTTACTTTACGTTTACTTTACGTTTACTCAAGTTTACTCAAGTTTACTTAAGTTTCGTTAAGTTTACTTTAGGTTAGGTTTACTTCAAGTTTACTTTAGGCTTACTTCAGCTTTACTTCAAGTTTACTTTAGGCTTACTTCAGCTTTACTTCAAGTTTACTTTAGGCTTACTTCAGCTTTACTTCAGCTTTACTTCAGCTTTACTTCAGGTTTACTTCAGGTTTACTTCAGGTTTACTTCAGGTTTACTTCAGGTTTACTTCAGGTTTACCTCAGGTTTACTTCAGGTTTACCTCAGGTTTACCTCAGGTTTACCTCAGGTTTACTTCAGGTTTACTCAGGTTTACTCAGGTTAACTCAGGTTTACTCAGGTTTACTCAGGTTTACTCAGGTTTGCTCAGGTTTACTTAGGTTTACTCAGGTTTACTCATGTTTACTTAGGTTTACTCATGTTTACTTAGGTTTACTCATGTTTACTTAGGTTTACTTTAGGTTTACTTAGGTTTACTCAGGTTTACTTAGGTTTACGGTCCAAGAGGGTTCATCCGTAAGCTCAGAATCCTGGTTCCAAGAGGGCTTGCGCCCGTAAGCTCAGATTTACGATTCCGAGAGGGTTTACCCGTAAGCTCAGCACTTTAGTGTACGGTCGGAGAAAGCTCAGCACCTAAGTTTACGGTCCGAGAACGCTCGGCACCTTAGTTTACGGTTCAAGAAAAGTTCAGCACCTTAGTTTACGGTCCGAGAAATCTCAGGCACTTTCGAGCGGTTGACCATTGCAGGTCCCCCTTAGCACTCGGCATTAAACCTAGTGACTCCAATATTTAAAGATTACTTGTACAACTCAGAGACAGGTTATTGGTAATTAAACCTGCCCTTAACAGTTAACACTGAGGTTTTATAATTCTAAAAGGGCTGATCACTCATTCAACTTAACTTCAAAGTTCGAAAGTGTATTTAACTAATAATTTATTTAAATGTTATAAGCTATTTTTATTATTAATGATTTCAATTTTAAATTCACACGATTTTAGACTATAAGTGAAAGCAAACTAGATTTAGAAAGTATGAGGATTATTGTTGACCCCTGTTTTGATCACACTAACGTGAAATATCATTGTGCTAATCGTATTAGCTACACGATGGATCGTGCGATAATTATCTCCAAAGACTAACGCTACGCTATCCCTTCTTTTTGATCAAACCAGAAGCAACTCATTCTATACTGCATTTATTGATTTTATGTCGTATGACGTATTCTAGTTTGAAATAAAGGGTTGACTCGATAGTTAAGCAGTATGCAAGCATTCCCGAATGGTTTTATAACCAAAATGAATTAATACGGTCAGGATGAAAACAGATTTGAAAACACATTCATGATATCCTGGTTCGAAATAAATGTTTGCCTCGATAGTTAAGCTATATGCAGGCGTTCCCGAATGATTTTATAACGAAAATTAATTAACATAGTCAAGATTGAAACAGATTTGAAACCACACTCCCCTTTTTCCTTTTACATTTGCAATTTTAGTATTATTCAACTACCCGCAGGTTTTTAATTGGAGAAAATTTTCAATTGCAAGGTAAAAAGGTGTAACTGCAGCTGAGCAATGAGCTTTTAAAACTAAAAGACCACTTTTGATAATAATTCGAAACCTTAACATGCATGATAAACTAACACTGTTTCCTCCTTTTCTTTAAAAGTTTAAATGACTTACAGTTTATCCTCGTCGCCATTGTGGTGTTCCCACACTGCACAATGTATAAATTACGTGGAAACACTTCACTATCACTATAACTACCGCTACGTAAATAACAGTACCACTCTCACCCGATGCTCGTACAACAATACCCGCCCGTCTATCGGACCGCCATATTTATACATGATACTAACAACCGTATAAGTGTCAACAAACCGGAAGTCAATATACAAGACAATACGCCAATCTCAAAGAGCTATACACTACAATAACGACTGTCGGAACATCTGCCTGATGGAGGGTCCGCACAATTTTAGAGTCCATTTGCGGTCGCCCGGCCGGCGCTCGCCCGCGGTCACAATTTGTGCAACAACTCGCCAATATTATTTTAATAGTTGCGAATATTTCACACCCGTTGTGGTCTACTTATTTAAACATTCTGGTTACCACTTTCGAGCCAGTGTGGGAATCATTATGATGTCTAATGTTGAGCACATTCGTTCGTTTCGGCCAATAAACATACCCGGCTGGACATTAGAGTTTCTAGCCAGCAAGATTTTGAACCTGAGATACAACTCACAACTTTTTGTTAATCAATATGGTCTTACGCTTCACCATTATCTCACTTGATGGAAAGTGATGATGTGGTCGAAGATGGAGCTCGCTTGCCTATTCACTCTTTTCTTAAAGGTACCCGGGTTGTATGATACCGGAAACACAGATTTCGGGAGAGCATTCCAAACCCTCGCTATGCGTATGAGAAAGGAGGAAGCGAATTGCTTTGTACGCACTGATGGTACTCCCTGAATGCCCACTGATGGGGGGTCTGACATCGTTTCTGGGTAAGGGGTCACCTTTCCAGCACTTTGTGTCTTCGATGAAATTCTTGACAATATGATCAATGTACTGTTACCAACCTATTAACAAAGTGAAGTGTTCATAGATTAGTAAAATCAAAGCTATTAATTACTACCAGAGTTTGTATCATTAATGTAATCCTTGTAATATATTAAATTCTCGTGTATAGTCTTTGAAACAAAACGTAAGTTATTGTTAATACCCCTAAATGATGGCAGAACGATGTTTGTCGCGTCAGCTAGTTATATTATATTTCACTTAATAGATGTATATCAAAAATAAAATCGAAATATTCGACACTGAAATTGTAGTTAGGCCTGAAATAAAAGAGTCCCCCTATCAAACCGTCCATTACAGTCTTTTCATTCTCATTTAACGACCGACGTCGAGTCCAAATGATATATTAAAGTCGGTCTTTTTTCTGCGCTCTCTGAGCTATTTTCCTATCCAACGCTGATTGTCGGCGTGAATCAAACAATGGGCAACTTTTAAGTTTCGGCCATTGTGTGAATGATTTTTAGTATGAATATTTTTAATTATTGGGCGGGCATTTACCCGATTGTAAAAAGCTTACATTTTGTTTGGTTGGTTGTGAAAGAAAACCATAAAAAACATATTCATCGTAATCGTAATCGGAAATAAGTTTTGTCCCCTGATTGGTTTAAGCTAGCCAATGGGAGTGCAGAATTTGCTAGCGATTACGATAGCGAGAATACGTTTTTCTTGCGCAAACCCCTGACAGCAAGTGACGATGCATAGGTACAAAAATCTAACCGTACTGCCTACCTAACGGTTTCTCAGGTAGGTAGTCTAAGAAATGCTTAAATCAACTGTGTCAAAATTGCAAGTCTAGCTATCACGGCTCAAGAGATACAGCCTGGAGACGGACGGACAGGCAGCGAAATTTTAGTAATAGGGTCCCCTTTTTACCCTTAACCCTAACCCTAAAAACAAGGTAACTTATAATAAAATTAAATCCAGTGAAAATGCAAAAATCTTCCGTACAATATTGAAAATCAATCTAGCAGGGCTCGTATCACTTGGATGGCATAATGCATGAGGTAACTAAGCCGACCTGTCACCCGTCAAAGCGGGTCGTTTATCAAGCGACGCGACGCCGCAAACTTCCCAACACATAATGCCCCTCAAACGCCCCATCGCTTATATTTGCGGCCGCTTACTTTGGTTTGAAAAATTGTTGTGACGCCGAGTACCTGGTGTTTACATTTTCATGAGAGCGTGATCTGTGTGAGTGCCGCTATTGAATACTCGATGTCGTTCATGCTGCGATAAAATGGATAAGTATTATAGGTACACACTACACTACTGTATGTGATTTTTGACCTGATTACGGAAGAAGATTTTCATAGCATGGAATGGGATTACGTTTGCTTTATCGTCCACTTTAACTGTGTGGGTTTCCTTTGAATTAATAATACATTTCGATACAAGAGCGGTTTCTTCACTTATCCTGCTTTGTCGACCGTGCCTTCGGCTTGAGTCAACAATATAGTATAAATTCTTTTTTGGACTATAAGCCTCCTTCATCCATTTAACTGGACGAAAACAAAAATCAATAGTGCCGAAAATAATAACTTACGTTCTCACGCTAAACATTGAGCAAATGTATAAATTGTGTATTTACTGGTGTTTGCAACTACTTAACCACTACTCTTTTATAAAAATCACTAGATTATGCCAGAAGAATTCGTTTGTATTGGAGACAAAAAGGTTGATTGATTGACTGACGACTTATGTATCAATGCCACAGCTCAAACCCATGGATAGACCGAAAAGTTTATCGGTAGCGATTTTGCCGTATGCATTAGCAGATACTAAGCCCCTTGGGATTAAAGTACAGGCGCCTTACCGTGTAAAATAAATCTGTTTGTTTAAAAGCTATGCACACATTTGAACATAATTTAATACACTCCGCAACGTGCAGCGTATTTCAAAACCATTTCCTAGTCGGCGGGAAATATGTCTTTTCTAAATTGTCTTAGCACTGCGCTACATCAACCCGCCCCGCGCGTCCCAGACACATGCATATTTAAGAAACTGCAGTGTACAGGAAATTATGAGTGCTTACACGACTTTGCAGTGCCATGCGTCAATGAATACATTGTTAATGAAAATTATATTGACTTCAGAGCACTTATCTATATCGAAAGGCGTTACTTACACTCGTACCATGTTACTTTTTAATTATAATATCCGGGTGACCGAGCTTCGCTCGGTAGTTTAACTACTGGCTAATAGATGGCAGCAGAAGTCATATTTTAATATTTTTTTTTGGTAAATTCGACATTTTCTAAAAATGAATCCTAGCTAGATCGATTTATCGCCCCCAAAACCCCCTGTATACTAAATTGCATGAAAATCGTTGGGCCCGTTGCCGAGATCCAGATTATATAGAAATATATATATATATACAAGAATTGCTCGTTTAAAGGTATAGGATTTGTACCTACTCATAATATCACCACTCACGTTACTTAATACTTAATAATTCTATTTCTTTTCGTTCTATCAACCTTTGAGACCGTTATAAAGAACTTGCAGACTTTTTCCCCGTTGGTACCCTGTTTTTTTTTTACTTTTTAAGAATGTGTTTTTCTGGTTGACTGTCCACAGTTAAGCTTAGAGTCGGTTAAGTGCGATTCAAACACGCGCACGCAGGGTTCCGTACCATTATCTATAAAAATTATCGATTTCAATATCGTGCAAAATAAATATTGACTCGGTCTTCTGTATCACTCGAACGTAACAGAAGGTCCAATAACACTTTACTATTAAGTAGAGTAATATTGGGACTTCTACATCAATGACTAAAACCGAGCAAAATATCGCGTTTGTTGTATGGGAGCCCTTTCATGTATTTTAGTATTTGTTGTTATAGCGGCGACAGAAATACAACATCATCTGGATAAATTTCTACTATCTAACTATCACGTTTCAAGAGATGGTGACAGACGGACGAAAGACTTACGGACGGTGAATTCTTAGTAATAGGGTAGCGTTTTACCTTTAGGGTACGGAACCCTAAAAACCCATGACACATATAACCCGGTTACAATATCTGTGGACCTCGCTGGAATGCGTACCCCCTTCCCGTTCTCCTTTCACCTCCCCGCGCTCGCCCCGGCGCTTGTGTTTTGCGCACCATATCAGAGCGCTGACACGACGTGACGTCATCGAGCCAGGTCCACAGATATTGTAACCGGGTTATAATGCTAGAGCTGCTGCCACTGTAAGTCCTCACAGGCCGGTCGTTTGCTCCAGGTTGAACCACGCGCTGGCGGGGCTGCGGCCGTGGTGGTGGCACGCGTGCAACGTGTGCCTGCACGCGGCGTGCTGCGCGCTCGTGGCACGCACGTGCGTCACCATCGCGCGCCTGCAGCGCCCGTTCGCCGCGCTCGCCGCGCTGCTGTTCGCGGTGCACCCTGTACATACTGAAGCTGTAAGTTCGCACCACTAGCTTTTGACCGCGGCTCCGCTCCCGTCAAATGCGGTTTTTCACTAATCCCGAGGGAATTCCCGTTCCCGTTCTCGCTCCCTACTTTTTCTCCCTAACTTGGCGCATGCTGTGGCAACCTTTGATTAGTCGTGCAATAACCATGTGTTCGTTTATTTGTGATTTTTTTTTGTAGTAAATGTAATATTGTATCGCCTGTTGGTTGTCCGTATAAGTAAATAAGTAAGTAATAACTTTTATAACTACTTTCAAGGAAGTTTGCTAAACAATGTACCTACCTATAGCTGTCGCTATAAAATACTGTAGAAATTTTGGGTTCTTATCCGACGGAATTTTTCCGACGGATTTTCGGGCATAAAAAGTAGTCTATGTTTTAATACAAGTCATTAGCTATCTATGATTCAAATTTCAGCCAAATCGGTTCAGTACTTGCGTCGTGAAGGAGTAACAAACACACATAAACCAATATAAATCTTTACAAAAAGCCTTTATATTTAATTTTATATGTCTGATTAATCCAATTTTCCACAGGTTGCCGGCATAGTGGGCAGAGCTGATGTGTTAGCCTGTATATTTTTTCTATCTTCACTACTAGTTTATCATAGGTAAGATCCCACCTTTCTTTCACACCCTTATAAAACGACCATCCCAAACTCACACATTCCATTTCTTTTATAGGTAAAATCAAAAATCCAATAATTTATTTGTATGGAACAGGCACCATTGAATGCCAACAGTAAATTACTTTTACCAAACTTACTAACCTCCGTAAAATTTCTTAGTGACAAGAATCCTTGAAATGCTATTGGGATATCATGCTTCCGTCTCCTCACAAAATATCATAAAAATCTTGCAATTTACTGCCATACTTCAAAAGTTGTACATTATAATGACGAATGAGTGTCGAATTTGGATTAGATGTAGAGCCAATGTATAGTACCCTTTACATCTATCTTTTAATAAAAATTCAGTACAGTTAAAAACCCTTTTAAGGATCGCTATGATCCATATAATAGTAATTACGCTGGAACACCACGTTTCACTTAGAACGGCGCTCTGTTCCGCCCTCCGCTTAACAAATGACCGTTAAATTACACGATAGAACAGAACCTATTACATCGGTACCTACACACACACTACACACACACACACACACTTACTTACTTACTCAATGACTTATGTTATAATTGCGAAAGACAGGGCCGCTGAAGAAAATAATTGGCACCGATTTGTTTTACTTATTTCGGTGACGTTTTATCTCAATTATCATAGCTTACCTAAGCATTTTCCACGTTTTATAGAAGGTTAATAAAAGATTGAATGGACAGACTACAAATTATACATTTTTATTACCTTACTAAATAATTACGCTAAAGTCTCTTTAAACACTGTATTGATGTTTTTGCCCGGAGCTATTTTACCTAATTTGAATAGGCCGGTTCTTGTGCAGTAACATAATACTTCTATGACAGGTAACATTATACCAACTTGTAAGCCGTAAGCCAAGGCTGATCGAGTGAAATATAATAAACCAATTATTTTAGAAATCATTTGCGGAATGACTGTACATTTTTTAAAAGAACCTCGTTCAGTAATTGAATGAAGTTTATATTTTTATCGGGTAGTCATTATATTTTGATATAATATTTTTCGTAAAAAAATTGCTGTAAGAATTTTAGACATTTTCTAGAAAAGCGCGTTTCACATTAGGTTGCATAATCAGTCATCTGCCAAGAGGTAGCTTAAATTATAAAAAAAATATGGTTATTTTCTAGTTGTTCGTCATTCACGGAA